>CM061549.1:195627873-200427873 GCA_030864215.1 Capsicum pubescens | reverse complement strand
ATGATTGTATTTCCACCTGAGTTTAAGAAGATTCAGAACTTTGTGATGGGTTCGGATGTCCCCATTTAGTTACTACATCTCAGATGGTTGTACTTAGGGCTTCTTTTTAGAGTATTGTAGGTCATGCTAAAATGACAAAGGGTATTCTTTGAGCATCTCAGGCAGGCGCCAAAAAGGTGCGACATTTTGGTGAGTTTAGGAGTTAGACCTCTTGAGGCAGAGATTTTAGAGGTTCACATAGATACCATGGTAGGTTAGTACAGGAAAATTTACAGAGTTCAAGTGGTGGATCTTTTAGTTCAACAATTCAGGGTGGCTGTTCGGGCCTAGTTTTACCTTCTTCTTTTGAGATTGGTCCTAGATGTTGCTATGTCTTTGATGAGATTGGCCATGTGGCCAAGGAGTGTCTTTGTTGGGTAGTTTTGGTTACTCTTATTCCAACTGTGAGGGGTAGGGGTGTTATTAGAGGTGTGAGGGGCAGAGGTAGTAGATCTTGTGGGGGTGGTCATGGGGCCACTCAGGAAGTTGGTGGTCATGGGCCACTAAGGTAACTGGTGGTCGTGGTTAATGTTATGCTATACCATCCAGACCTGAGGAAGATGCTTCTGATATTGTGATTGCAGGTATCATCCCTGTTTGTTTCAGACCTGCATCTGTATTATTTAATCTCAGATCAACTTTCTTCAATGTGTCTGCATATTTTTTTCAGGTTCTTATTCTGTTATCGAGCCTCTTGCCATGCATATTCGTGTATCTACCCCTGTAGGAGATTCTTTAATGGTGGATGGGGTGTACCGATCTTGTGTTGTGACTTTTTTGGGACTGTGAGACTTGGATAGATTTGATTGTGTTAGATTTGATTGGGTATGGATTGGTTATCTCCTTATTAGGTTGTCTTAGACTATTTTGCTAATATTGTCACTTTAGCTCTACCGGGTGTACCAAGGATAGCTTAGAAGGGTGTGTTTTATTCGGCTCCTAAGAGGGTTATCTCTTAAGTCCAGGCTCGTAGATTGGTTGAGAAAGGATGTTTATTTTATTTGGCTCATATTCGTGATACTAGTGTTGTTTCACCTCCTTCCTTGGATTATGTCTGTGTTGTTCGTGAGTTTATGGATGTGTTTTCTATGGATTTTCCTGGTATGACTCTGGATCGAGATATTGATTTAGCTATTAATATTGAGTCGGGCACCAAACCCATTTCAATTCCCCCTTATAGAATAGACCCAATTGAGAAAGAAATTGAAGGATCTGTTGCAGGAGTTGTTGGATAAGGGATTTATCCAACCTAGTGTATCACCTTGGGATAAGCTTGTCTTTTTTGTGAAGAATAAGGATGGTTTTATGAGGATGTGTATTGACTATCGATAGTTAAATAAGGTGACGGTTAAGAATAAGTGTCTTCTTTCCCATATTGATGATTTATTTGATCAACTTCAGGGTGCTGAAGTGTTTTTGAAGATTGATTTGATGTACGAATATCACCAATTTAGGATTAGAGATTGGGATGTTTCGAAGATAACTTTTCGAACTCGATATCGTCATTATGAGTTCTTTGTCATGTCCATTGGGTTGACTAATTCCCCTACCGCATTCATGGAGTTAATAAACTGGGTGTTTCAACCGTATCTCGACTCCTTTGTTAGTGTATTTATAGATGATATCCTAGTGTATTCCAAGAGTGAGGCTGAGCATGAGGAGCATTTGCGAATTGGTTGAAGTTGTATGCAAAGTTCTCTATGTGCGAGTTTTGGTTGAAGTCTATTTCTTTCTTGGGTCATGTGGTTACTAAGAAAGGTATTATGGTTGATCCAGCCAAGGTTACAGTGCTTCGTGATTAGGATAGACCTACTATGCCCACCGAGTTTTGAGTTTGATTGGCATGGCTAGGTATTATCGGTATTTTATTAGGGTTTCTCTTCTATTGTAGCTCCTTTGACTAAGTTAACTCAAAATAAGACTTCCTTCCAGTGGTCTGATGCTTGTGAGGTAAACTTCCAAAAGCTCAAGGATTTGTTGACTTCAACTCTTATATTGGCTTATCTCCAGGTATATTGGTCCATTTGAGATTCTTTGAACTATTGGTGATGTGGATTATGAGTTGTCTTTGCCCCCTGATCTACAACTGTTCATCCAGTTTTTCATATTTTTATGATTTGTCGTTATATTCCGTACGAGTCTTATGTTATTCACTGGGAGTCAGTTAGATAAGCAATTGTCTTTTGTTGAGAAGCCAGTCTCCATATTGGCTAGGGATGTTAGACGGGTGTTCTCTAGAGTTATCCTGTGGTTAAGGTTCAGTGGCGATATCCGCTTGTAGATGAGGCTACTTGGGAGGTCGAGTCAGATATGCGTAGTTCTTATCCCTAGTTCTTTGTTGATACAGTTATTTCTTTTGCCTTTGGTTTGAGGACGAACTAGATTTTAGTGGTGGATGATGTAACGATCAACTTTTTAATGAAATATATGAAATGTGTGTTTCTATGTGATTTGACTATTTCACTCATACCCGTAGTTTCATTATGGTATTTCTGGGGTGTGGGGATGATTGGCATAATTTTTTATGCATTTTAATACCATTTATGGGATATTTTTTATTTTTGATGGTTTCGAGAGCCTTATTTTGGACTTATATGGATATCTTTTGATCCATGCAATGGATGACTGATTGGACTGCGCCAACAGCTTCGGAATATCAATTTTAGGCTAGGTAGATCTTTGGTTCGAGTCCCGGTGCTCATTTCAACCTATTGGTCGGAAAGTTAAAAAATTGAAAATATGTGTGTGGGATCCACATTTGGTCGAAATGATCTCGAATAGAAAATCCAACTTCGCTAGCAAACCCAAAACGTTGATTTTAGGGTGGTAACATGGTTGTTGTGATTTTGCACCTTTTAAATCTCATTTTGATCCTTGATTTTGAAAATTACGATTTTGGATATTAGAGGTCAACTTTGTGAAAATGACGTTTTTTTTTGAAAATATAACTTTGTCAATGCATCCGGAACGTGAAATTTAGTATTTTTTTTCATAGTTTGTTTGCGTTCATCAGACTCCGAACAAATCCCGAGCACCCCATCGAAATCCGTTTGGACTTAGAAAAATCTACACTATAGTAGATTTTTCTGTAATATGTAGCAGCTTTCTTAACCCTATTTTGGCCCATTTTGTCCATTCTTTCACCTTTCTTCTTGAGAGATAAATCCTAAAATAGTGTGAGAGCTTAAAATTGATGCTTTTGGGAGTTTGGGAAGTCAGATTAACATCTATTTCTTGATTCTCTTACGGATTTAAGGTAAGAAATCACCCATTTTCTTAATAATTTCTTGATTAATTTCTCAAAACCTCAAAAATCTTAGGGCTTGATTTTAAATCCTAATTTCACTCTTTTTCACTTGAATAATATTTTAATCTTATAATTACTAGTTTTTCATCAATTTAACTTTCAAAACAACTCTGATTCTTAATTTTAATACAAATTTCAAAGTTTTTACCCGGTAAAGCCTAAAAATAATTTTTTTTGATTTGAATCTCGTTTTTTACTCGATTTGACTTTGATTTTTAGTTGTAGGTTCCTAAAAATATGGGAAACAGGTTTTTGAAGTATAGTTATGATTTTTTCCTTTTTTTTAAAACTCATTTCCGGTCCGTTTTGATCCTTAATCAAAAGTAGTTAATATGGGTGTCATAGGTTTTGTTTTGATGCACAGATTCTATAAATGATGTTTTTAGTAGAGTTTGGGACCATTCGTGAGGAGTAAGGCTTTGGGATCAAAATCTTGGTTGTGGTATTTCGACTTTTGAGGTAGGTTATGGCTTAACTCTTTCAGACTGGATTGGGTAGTAGATGATGGTACAAAATGCATGTTAAGGGTGGAAACTAATCATGAAAAAAATGTCTATCTATGTATTGTGCCATGTGGGGCTTATATGTGATGTAATTTTTGAAATTGAGATATTTTGTGATATTTATGACCGTATGGGGTCCTTTATGATATTGATAGTCTTGAATATATGTGTATAGTTTGTATTGTGTTGTTAAAATGCTTAATGAGGTACCATTGGTGTATTTTGATTATCTTCATACTTTATTAGCATATGAGACATATGGAAATTCATGAATGAAACATTAATAATGAGTGAGTATTGGCTCACGTGATTGTGAAAATGTATCATTATGGTTGATTGTGAAATATATCATGTGGTTGGTTGTGGAAATACTCATTGTGATTGGTTGTGAGCATTGCATCATCATATCATACTCATTCATGAAACATTGGTACCACTGTGACAACACCTGAGTAACACTAGCAACACCTTTTTAAAAATCCTCTCCGAGAAATGTGTCAGGAAGGAGATATTGTAACACCTTATAAAATTCTTTCCGAAGGATGTGCCGAAAAGGAGATATGAGATATGTGGATTATATACGGGTTGACAAAATCCCCATGGGTACCGCGCAGCGAGGCTTGCCTCCATAGGTGTATACGGGGATTGTGCAATGATCTCGAAGATTGTGCGATGACCTCGTGCATTATCATCATCATCATCATCATGTATATTACCCTTAATTTTTTGTGTTTATATTGTGTTTTATTGCCATATTGACTTGTCATCTATGAAATTGTCTTATCTTCTTTTACTTGTATTTGATGATCTTGTATATGCATGTTCCCCCTTGTTCTACTTATATGTGATATAATGCATACTTATGTTCTATCTTGGTGTAATGTTGCAATATATGTGATATATTAGAACTGTTAGTGCAAGCAATATGGCTACGGTTGTGGAAAATTTTCTGATTGCAGGTGACGTTCCCTTAGTGTGTATTTTGTATGCTTTATTTTCTACTTTGCTCGATCGTCTTATGATACCTACTAAGTACAATTAGACTGTACTCACTCCTACTTCACCTTTTTTATGTAGCTTCAGGTTCAAATATGCCTCAGACTAGTTAATTTTGGGTGTCTTCAGATTACTCAAGGTAACGGTTGGACATTCATACCTCCGAATTTCACCTCTATTTTCTTGTATTAGTTATGTCTTTATTAGTATTTGGAGACAGATATTATTCCTTCGTGGTTATTTTTCGAATGTATTGGTAGTTCTTACACTATTGACACTTGGTTGTGGGTATGATTGATATTGTGGATAAATTCTTTCTGCATTGTTATGATTACTTCTATGGGTTGACTTCATTCTAGAAGTCTTACCTTTGGTATTTCTGTCTTTTCTTTTTCCTTTTTTTATCAGATTGGGTGATAGACTTAGTTGTCAAGGTACACCACGACAAGTGCCATCATGACCCTTTTTTTGGGTCGTGACACATAAAAATAAATTTATAAAAATTTTGCAATGTAATGTCATATATTTAAATACTTACCATCATATTTTGCTATTGGTGCTTGTTATAATTGAGAATATCATTGTACTTTTTGGTTAGGTCCATCAATGTATTTTTTCCTCCCTCATTCTGTTTTGCATTCCATGTTTCAACAGTTAACCTCATAAAATCCGTCTCACAAACAACAGGTATTCTTCTAGCTATTCTGTTTGTATTATTTATGGATTCTACTATGTTTGACGTCAGAACCCAAGTACTCTTAATCATAGAATGAACCCTTTCCCATGTATGATATCCAATTTCATAAAAATATATCCTCACTCTTCTGTCAATCTGGTCCACCCTCCCTATTAACACTTCAAATTTTTGCAGAGTATATGCCTTTGCCATGGCAAAATAGAGTTTATGTAGTTCATTAACATCCTTTAAAAAAGTCATCTTTATATTTCCCCATAAATGATTAATAAATGCACGGTGTGACAAATTCGGATATACTGTTGATGTTGCTTTCCATATGCTTTCTTTTCTATCTGACACAATACATACTTTATTTCTTTCCCCAATAACTTCTTTAAATTTCTCGAAAACCAAGTCCAAGATGCTATAATCTCATAATCAACCAACGCATAAATCAGTGGTAATATATAACCTGCTTATGCATGCAACAACAAATGATTTGACTAAATTTGATTTTAGAATAAAACATTAAAAAGTAATACTAGTAACACATCTATTTCATACTTTAAGTCATAAGATTATATCGATGCATTATACCTTATGACCATAAACTAACAAATAACATACTATCTTACATCTGGGGTCCAACGTGCTTGCAATTAGTACTGTCCCCAATAAAGTGATTTTAGATCAGTACCATCAACAACAATAATTGGCTTACAATATTTTCATTCACGAATTGAAGCATCCAATCAAACAAAAGCATATAAGAAACAATTTTCCTCTATTTTCTCCCAACTTATGACCGATCCAAGATAATATTTTTTCAAAATATACAAATAACCAAAAAGTTTTTGGTACGAATCGATAGGATCACCACACAACATCTTAAATGCTTGGTCTTTTGCACGCCATGCTCTATTATAATTTGACGACATACTATATTGTTTCAACATGTCAGAGGCAAGATCATTTCATGTGTATACTCTATTTGTGTTTATAAAATTTGGCAATACCAATCCAGCAATAAGTTTTATCATTCCTTGACGTCTTACATAAACTTCATCTCTTACCAAACAAGTATGTATTTCACAATACTTCTTTATTTTGAAAATCTTTGATTCGTTTGTACATGAAGTTTTAAGAAATCTTGTACCGTCTTCCACAACACAAATAAGGTAGTAGATGTTGAAAATTTTTCAGATCAGTAAAAAAGTGAATGGCACACACACACACACACAAACACACACACACACACACACACACACACATATATATATATATATATATTTAAATTCTAAGTTCTAAAAATATGCTTACAAAACTAATACCTGGTGAAATTAGATCTCTCCGTACAAAATGAAAACTAATGCAAAAATGCATGAAACTTCATAACTTTGGAAAGTGTTTCTTTATCTCTATAAACCTATTTTACTTCGATTTGTAGATTCTTCAATTATTTCAACTTTATCTTCATCCAAAATTTCATCCCCTAAACAATCTAACTGAATTTTTTGAGTATAAATTCTGCCGATCTACATTCAAATCCTTGCATATGTTGTTACCAACATAAATAATAGATTGTTCAGGCTGTTCTGTAACATCCATTGACATATCATTTGTTGTTACATACAATGAATATTTAACAAAGAAATCAACACTACTCTTTTTTTTATCTAGATACATCATTACTCATGTATCATTGTGCATGAGCAATGGTGGACATCTATCACTTATCAAGAACTTTATCTCAATTTGAATTGAGTTAATTTTAATCTTCAATTATTTTTCTATTGCATTAACCAATTCTTTATACGTATATTCACCATACATAATTTCATCTACTGCAATATCTTTAGGTCTCCCTGTAAGCATATTGTATAATTTATTAGTAGTAATTTTCTGATATTTGATAATTTAACAATATGGAATTTTAGAATTTCAACGTAGTTTAATAGTGGAAAAAGTAAACATAAAATATATCAAAATATATCGAAAACAAATTTGCCAATGTCAAAATTGTTTCTGCTCAATTTAAGCAGAGTAAAATTACATTAAACGATCAATTAATGAAAAGAATACGAACAATGTTATATGTTTTTGTATGTTTTTCATTACAGAATTATTGACTTTCTAATAGAACAAATTAAGTAAAAACTATTAATTAAATTAAACAAAAAGATACTATATAACATCCCATCTTCCTCCCTGCATTACTAGCAGTGAATGTAACCTATCACTATCCATTAGATCGAATAAAGACAAAGTTACATCAAGAAAATTTTCTAAAAGAAGAAGAACCAACTTTGAAGAAATTATAATTCTGATAGAATAGAAGAAATCAATAGTTGAATATTTTTTTTTGAAAAAAAAATCGTTTATATTTAATGAAGTTGGAATAAAATCATTTTAGAAAGAATTAAGTGGATGATTGATATCCTAACAATAACTGTAAACCCATTTATGGGTATGAATTTTTTTTCCATATATAAAAATTGAATTTTCTTCTTTTTTATTATTAAAAAGATATCTTTTTTCCTTTTTTAAACCATTTTTTGCTATAACTTGCAACGTTGAAAATATTGCTATAAGTTGCAATTTTCAATCTAAGGAATGTTATTTGCATTTTTTTCCATCTATTTTTTATCCCCAAATAAATTTGAATGGGTCATGACCCAAGTCAATTTCTAGTTCAACCCATTTAATATAAGAAAAATTACACAAAACCACAAACATAAGAAACCTTATTACCCAAAATTCCTTACCTTTTAAACAATTACTTAGAAGTCCGAATTTAATATTTTAATTTTGATACATATGAACAAAATCTCCATCCTACTTTTACTCCACAATTAATGCATGCAATCCATTTTTTTCAAAAATTTCATCCCCTAAAATCTCTCTCAACTTATCATCAATTGATACAATTTTCATCTCCATTATTGCAACTTCTTCATCAATTTTATTATCTTTCTTTTTATCTTTTTATCAATTTTGATTTTTTTCAACTTTTATGCAATATCCATTAAGGAAAAGAGAAAAAATTGAACAATCAGCTGTTAGATTTCAGACGAGAACGATCAAAGTGGCGGGGGTGGTAAGGACGAACGACGAAGGGTGGGTTAGCTAAGGTGGCGGTGATGGTGAGGACGAACACAGAAGGGCTGGTAGTGATGGATTATATATATCAATTATAAGTAAATTGAACAATCAGTTGTGTAATACCTCGTATTTTCATAGCTTAATTTAACTCTCAGTACATGAGTAATACTATATAAAAAAATTAAATTACGTATGATTTCTTAGTTTAGATCTCACCATTGCGTAGAAAATTCAATCAACTTTCCAGTGATATAAAATTTGCCCAAATCTGATACCCGGGTTAGAAGTTATAACAGTTTTGTAAAATAGTGTGCCAAATGGCACATCACTGCGTCGCGGAGACCAGCCAAATGGAATTCGTCAGTTTCCAGTGAAGCTCCACGATAATGGCGGGTCACGCCAATGTTCCAGTTCACAATTGTCATTTTTCAGTGAGGGACCACGATCCCACTGCGCCGCGCCAAGGGCCATTTTCCCAATTGTCAATTTACAGTGTGGCAACGCAATACCACCGCGTCGCACCAAAAGCCCATTTCATGTTCATCCCTTTTTAAACAATGTCAGCCTCATTCCAGTGGCTCACCACGATCCCACCGCATTGCGGTGGAGGCCAAAATCAGGAATCTTCAGTGACAAAATTTTAATTATTCCTAAGGGTAATTTGGATTTTCCACGACCCTAATCAGTATAAACACGAAATTAAACCCCTAAGTAACCTATTATATCATTATTTACTTACTTTTTCTCAAGATTAAAACATTCTCTCTCAAAAAGGGAAAACACTAGTTTTCAAGAATCAAGAATAAAGATCAAGAAATCCTCCAAAAACCTTCAAGAATTAATTTTTCAGGTATGTTAGGTGTTTATTCATGGGTTCCTTTCACCCATAAAGTCCAAGAACTCCTTTTAAACATATAAGATCTCAGATTTATGATTTTCATGCTTGAATTAGATTGAATTCATGTTCATGATATTATTTCAGATTTAATTCCATGATTAATTACAAGTTTCATGAAAAATAGATAGCTTGTGGGTTGAATCATGTGATTTTCATGTTGAACTCTAGAATTGCAAGTTGAATGTAGTAGCCATGATATTATTATATGTTTAGTGTTATATGAAGTAAGCATGCTCCTCAAGTGTTTGATAAAATGCTCAAGTGCATTGGATGGTGAATTTGCAATGTTATTATGTGGTCCCATTCATGTAAAAGCTTAGGTATACCAAGTGTTTAACAAAATGTCTAAATGAGTGCATTTTTGTGCTTTTATGATCATGCTATGCTTTACTTTTCATGCTATCGAGTTCTGGGGTATTCAATACCCAAAAATCTAGCTGGTTACCTAGAGCTACAGTAGTTACAGAATAGTCTCGTTAGTGTCATGATCAGTATTACTCAGTCAGTTATAGAACTCAGTGGAACTCAGTCCAGTTAAGCTCAGTATAATAATCAGTGTCTTTAGTTGGGAGTAGGATTCAGCATCGAGTGAACCCACGGATGGGGGTTCATCTACCAGTAGAGGGTGTGACCCTTAGTAGTTGTCTTTGTATTCTAGAACTACGTAGCCAGCGTGGGTTGAGACATTAACCTGCCAGTCGAGGGTTGATGAGGTAGCTTACCTACCAGTTTTGGGTACCACCATTCTCATTCAGGGCACCTGCCAGATGAGGGTGACTCTTTAGCTTGTCTTTACCCGTGGCATGATACTGACACCCTTCCAGTTAGAGTTACAGGTTAGACCCCAAATCTATTTAGAAAAAGGGGCATGTCGATTAGATGATTACCTCCCATAATTTTAGTTTCAGTCTTAGAATAGAACTCAGCTCAGTTCTACAGAATCAGGACTGTTAGATACAGTCACTCAGTATCAGTAATTCAGTTACCAGAAATCTCAGATATTAGTTAATCAATATCAGAAATTAGTACTCAGATTCAGTAAATGCTCATATATGGTATACATGTATATGCACAGTATTGTATACTTAGTATTTACAGCAGTTTCAGTATCCATGTACTCTTATTCAGTTTTTACATATCATTTAGTCAGTTACTGTTCAGTATATGAACCCTTGCATTCAACCTTACCTCATCTAGCATATCAGTATATTCCACGTACTGACGTATACTCTTTGTTTATTCTATGATGTATCATATCATATGTTTGGAAACTCAGGTTCCCGACCATACATATACATATTTAGATAGCAGTAGGAGATTCAATAGTGAGTCCTTATTTATCGAGGATATACTTTATTTCAGTATTTTCAGTAGCTTCAGTATTTTAGTAGTCAAAGTTAATTTGGGTCTTGTCCCATCAACTCCATATTCAGTCAGTTCAGTTAGAGGCTTTTCAGACTATACTAGTTCAGACAGTATTTAATTTTTCAGCTATTATTGTTAGATGTTATTATTATCAGTATTCATATTATGAACCTTATGGAATTTTAGCCTCTTTACTGCATTATTTCAGTATTATTATTTAGTGCTCACAGCAGGTACCAGTCATGCGTTAACTTGTGGTCCTTCGAGGTCGTAAGCACCGTGTAGCATCCGAGGTATAGACTCGGGGAGTTACAAACTTGGTATCAGAGCCTAAGGTTCAATAGAGTCCTGGGGAGTTTGAAATTTGCGTCAAGTAGAGTCTTGTACATGGGTGTGTAGGTCGCCACACTTATGGGCAAGAGGCTATAAGACGTTCTTAGGAAAGTTTTCCTTCTTTCAGTATTCATGTAGTGCGAATGAGCATGAGATCAAGTTAACTCTCAGCCTAATTCATTTCTTCCTTCCGTTTACAGAACATGCATCCCAAAAAGACTGACGGAAGAAGGATCGGAAATCAGTCAGCACCTCAATCCGTTCTGGTAGATCCCATGGACGAGCATGTCTCTCATGTAGAATTCAGAGCTGCATACACTACTCTATCTATTCAGTAGAAGCTCAGAATAAATGACCTACTAATGTTCAGGACAACCCAATGGCCAATACTACTACACCCAGGATTTGGGACTTCTCTCAAATAAATCCTCCCTTATTTTCAGGATCTAAGTCTGAAGAGGATCCACAGGAGTTCCTCGATCAGATTCAGAAAGTCACAGATATCATGGGAGTGACTTCTAGTGAGAGTGTTGAGTTAGCTGCCTATCAACTACACGATGTAGCTCATACGTGGTTTAAGAAGTGGAAGGTAGATAGGGGCAAAGATGTAGGTCCCATATGTAACTCCCTAAGTCTGAACCCCGGAAATCACACCGTACTCATAATCCCGAAGAACCACAAACTAACCCATGGATGGTACCTGCTGCAATCATTGAATAATAATAACTCTGTAATAATGTGGAAATTAAGCTGAATCTTCCATAAGGTATGTAAATAAAATCAATCACTGAATACTGATAAATAAATAATGACAACTGAACAATTGTCTAAAATAATCTAGTCTGAAGAGACTCTAACTGACTGTCTAAATATAGAGTTGATGGGATAAGCCCCCATCTAACTCTGACCACTGAAGTGCCGATAACTAAAATAATACTTTTTCCTCGAACTATGAGGACTCACCACTAAATCTATTACTAATAATCTAGGCTGCTAGGTACGGTTAGGAGCCCGTGCGTCTGAACCTATGATATAAGACATCATAGAGCAAAAGAAAGGTATGCGTCAGTACTTTGAATGTATTAGTATGCTAGGTAAGGTAAGGATAAATGCAGGGGTTCATATGCATGAACATTAACTGGCTGAGGTATCATGAATATAACTGAGTGTGAATACATGTATATCAGAAACTAGTGTAAAATATTGATTATGCAATGCTATGCACATAACGACGCATACTGTAACTGAGATCACACTTAGTACTGGATAATGAGTTTTGAAAAATAAATGACTATTTTTTGAGTTTACTGATACTGTATTACTGTTAACTGAGTGATTATTTCTGACAGTCCTAATTTTGTAGAACTGAATTGAGTTCTAAACTAAGTTGGGTGACTGTATTTGACAGTACTGATTCTGATACTGAACCGAGGTTTTATACTGAGTCTGAAACTGAAACTGAAATTGTGGGAGTGTTTATCTAACCAACATACCCCGATTATGAACTGAGTTGGGGTCTACCCTGTGACCCCAGTTGGAAGGGTGTTACCACCTTGCCAAGGGATACTAACAATGGCTATGAGTTAACCCTTTCTGGTAGGAAGCCCTTTTATCAACCCTCACTAGTAGGAAAACTTATATGAGATATATCAACCCTAGACTGGCAGAAGATATCTCAACCTACGCTATCTACGTAGTTCTGTAACGTAGGGACTGCTACTAAGAGTCAAACCCTTTTTACTAATAGGAATGCCCCCTTCCCTGGGTTCGCTCAGTGCTGATTTTTACTCCCAACTAAATAGACACTGAACTGATTTCTAGACTGTACTAGGCTTGACTGAACTATTATTGATCGTGATGTCTCACTGAACTAGATTGAGTTCACTGAGTTTTTTAAACTGACTGAATATTTTGAGTTTTGTTACTGACTAAGTATACTGAGTTTTGTTACTGACTGAGTACTACTGTACGTGACATCACTGGGACTATCCTAAGACTACTATAAATCTAGGTAGCAGCTAGATTATTGGGTATTAGATACCCCCAGGACTCGATAGCATAGATAGTAAAATATAGCACAATCTTGAAAACATGATAACTAGTCACTTTGTCACAATTTATTCATTGATGCATTTTAGCAAACACTTGCATTGCATGAACTTGTACACATATTATTATGTCATGATTCACTATTCAACTCTCATGAACATTATATCAAACACTTGGGGCATAGTTTATTCACATAATACTAGTCAACATGCAAGCATCATGATCACAATTTCAAACTCACAAATTTGAGGGTTTCCAATATGGAACTACATAAAACTACACACATGTTATTTAATTCACATGAATTTTGTAATTAATCATGGATTAGAACCCAAATAAAATCAAAAATCATGAATACAATTTAACTCAACATGGAATTCATGAAAGCAATTATCTTGGAATATTAAAAGAGGTTCTTGAACTCCAAGGATGGAAGAAAACCCTTGGATGAACACCTAACATACCTTGGTAAGTAAATTCGTGAAGATTGATGGTGTGTTCTTGAAGATTGGTCTTGAAATTTGAATACCCTAGGGTTTGTTCTTGAGTAAATTTGAGAGAGAATAAGAGATTTTGCCTTTAGAGTAGGTTAATCTCATGTTTTTAGGGCTGATTAAGGGTGGTAAAATGACCCAAATACCCCTCTAGAAGTGGAGTTTTAATCATCAAAAACATGTACAGTAATGCGGTGATCGATGCGCCGCATCGATGGCATCAACATGATGACAAATGCACCGCATTGAGTTCATGTTGATTCACTGGAATTGCACTGAAAGATGGGGAAAATTATCCGTCGACGCGATGGACGATGCGATGCGTCGAGATCGCATCGACCCACTATTTTGGCCACTTGAATATAATTCAAACAAGGTCCAAAAAATCCAAAACTCACCCGAATTAACCTATTGACACACCTGATTATGATTCAATCCAAGGATCAATATTTTATGGTCTTAAGGGTCGTAAAATAAGATCGCCAAATTATGAAGGCTAAAATAATTCTAGGTGTAAACACAACTGAAATTTCTAAGTCTGGGACCTCTTTCCAAGCTTTAACGGACTGAGTTAAGCTAAGGATTTTGCGGGGTCTTACAATATCTCCCCCTTGGAAACATTCATCCTTGAATAAGACTGACTAAGTTGGGAATACTGATATCCTGAATTTACATACTGATCATGCACAACTGAAGCATGACTGAGTTCTGAAGACATGACACGTGACTGCGTTGTTTCATGAACGTATACATGATATGAGAATGTTATGCAACTGAACTGATACAGAGTTATAAAGGTAATATGAGCATGGAACTAAGTAAATTCAAGGAAAACTATTACCTTGAGCCGAGTCTGAGTTTGCGGAGAAGAGGTGAAGATTCTTGGTCCGCATATCTTCTTCTGCTTCCCAAGTAGCTCCCTCAATGGATTAATTCCGCCAAAGAACTTTGACTGGAGGAACCTCTTTGTTCCTTAGTTTGTGAACCTGAAAATCGAGAATTTTGACTGGATTTTATCATAAGAGAGGTTGTTCTAGACATCAATGCCCTCTATTGAGACTACAAATGTTGGGTAACCTATCCACTTCTTTAGCAAGGATACATTAAACACTGGGTGCACTGAAACTAAGTTTTAAGGCAATTCAAGCTCGTAAGCTACCTTTTTGAAATAGCTGAGAATTCGGTAAGGATCGATATATCGGGGACTGAGTTTCCCCTCTTTGCCAAACCTCTTTACTCTTTTCATAGGAGAGATTTTCAAATACACAAAGTCACCAAACTCAAACCGAGATCCTTTCTTCGCACATCGTCATATGATTTCCGTCATCTCTGAGCTGTCTTGAGCCTTTCCCTGATCAACTGAACTTTTTCTAAGGCATCAAATACTAAGTCAGGCCCTACCACTCCAGCCTCACCCACTTTAAACCAACCAATGGGGGATCTACATCTCCTCCCATAGAGCACCTCAAACAGAGCCATCTGAATGCTGGAATGATAATTGTTATTATATGTAAGCTCAATCAAAGGCAAGTGGTCATCCTAACTACCCTTAAAGTTGATGGCACACGCTCTTAGAATATCTTCTAAAGTCTGAATGGTCCTTTCTTCTTGATTATCTATCTGAGAGTGAGAGGTTGTACTGAGGTGAACTTGGGTACCAAGACCCTATTAGAAGGCTTTCCAGAAATAACAGGTGAAATGCGTACCTCTATCTGAAATAATGGATAATGGAACTCCGTACAATTTGATCAACTCTCTAATATAGAGCTTGGAATAATCCGCGATTGAATAAGAGGTATGAACTAGTAAGAAATAAGCTGATTTGGTCATCATGTCTACTATGACCCAAATCGAATCATGTTTGCGACGAGTATGGGGCAAACCCATCACAAAATCCATGTTCATTTTCTCCCACTTCCATGTGGAAATACTGAACTCTTGTATAGACCCACTAGGCTTCTGATGCTCAATCTTGACGTCCTAACATAAAGAGCACTTAGCCATAAATTTTGCAATGTCTCTCTTCATCCCACTCCACCAATAGACCTCCCACAAATTGTGGTACATCTTAGTGGCCCCAGGGTGAAACAAGTAGTGTTCTCCATGCGCCTCTTCAAGAATCCTCTATCTTATGCCATCCACACATGGCACACATAGTCTACCCTGGCAGCGTAACACACTATCTCCCCCTTGGGAGAAAACCTCTACTTTCTGATCTCTGACTGACTCTTTTAGTTTAACTAAACTGGGATCTCTCCTATGCTTTTATTTTACCTTGGAAACCAAATAGGATTCTAAACTATTCTGCACCCACACTGTAAGACCCCACAAAGTTCCCTCGTAGTCTGAGCCTTAGAGCGTGTCAAGCAAAGTGTAATTCTGGCCTTAAATGATTAAGAAGTGACTTCCTAAGTGATTGATATTTCAACCATATAGATTTTATAAAATTTTACTTTTTTCAAGTAGAGAATTGAATTATCTTTCCAACGATACCAATTTTGTCCAAATTCGGTATCGGGGTGAGAAGTTATGATCATTTTACTAAGAGTTGTCAGAACCACCCGAGTGTGATGGACGATCCGAAGGACCGTCGAGTCTGCGATGGACCGTCGCTCAGCCCATCGCAACCAAAGAAGTAACTCCATTTTCTGTCCCAAGTGCGATGGCCAAAATGACGGACCGTCAAGGCTGCGATGGACCATCGCTGGGACCATTCCGCTCAGGAAATGTGGCCTCATCCTAGCCAATATACAACGGACGATACGATGGACCATCAAGTTGAGTGACGAACAATCACTTCGACTGTCACACCTAGGCATTTTGTTCTTTTGCATGACCAGCGTGCGACAGATGACCCAACGGACCGTCAGACTAGCAACGGACCGTTGCTTCGATCGTCGCAGCCCCCGTTCAGTATTTTTAAGTCCTTTTTAAAAGGGGCTTTTGGGTATTTTCCCTTTTAACCCTCAGATATATTCCAAACGAACTTGATAGCCTCATTATCTCCCAAAATATCCAAAGGCTAGGGTTTCTCCCTCAAGAGAAAATCTAAAACCCTTCTCCAAGAAATTCAAGAACTCACCATGGATTCTACAAATTGAGTTGAGATTTTAGTTCCCCAAGTTCAAAGGTTTCAAGAACTCTCTCTCAAGAGTAATAAGAAGAGTTTAGAGCAAGCTTGTTCATCCAATTTCATAATCTAAGGTATGTGGAGTTTTGAACAAGAGTAATCCTTTCATCCTTGTGCTCAAAGGCTTATTTAAACTATGATTTTCTGCAATCTATGAGATTTTACATGAATTTGAATTAGAGTTTTTCACCCATTTTTATTGATTGCAATATTTTTATGTTTCTCATGAATTAAGAGTCTAATGGCATGATTTTCACATATTTTCTTGAGAAATTGCAGTTGGGTCTATACCCCATGATTTTAATCCTTGAGAAATTAATAGTTGAAATGTTTGAGATATTAAAGTATATGAGTATGTTGATATTTTGAGACAAATTACTGAAATTTTCAGATTTCTACATGAGTTATAAATCTATATGCTATCTATTATGCTTTTGATGAGTTCTAACTTGAGATTGAATTATGGGTTATTAAGCCCTACTTGAGACTTGAGATTTTATGAACTATTGTGCTATAAGCACCCATGATTTGAGTATTCTGAGATTATTGAGGAATGTTTTGACCAAATGGTCATAGAGTTTTGAAATCCACTCTACTACATGAGATTACAAATTTGATTATTGAGTTTTTATTGAGCTATGAGATTATTCTAAAGTGGATTTTCATGAGATAAGAAAGATAAACTAAAGGGAGTAGTATTTAGCACCGAGTTGGGTAAGTTACCATGGTTTCTTACCCCAGAACAACGTGTCACCGTAGGTTAGGCCTAAGGTGGAGATGATTGTTGGGCCTAAGGTCGAGATATTGGGCCCGAGGTCGAGATAAGTGATCACTGAGTTGAGGTTATACTCCTTGGCAAGAGTATGATGCCTCTCCCCAACATGAGGTCTCTTTCTTAGGTGGATAAAATGTTGGACTCTATGTAGCTCGCATGGTTTATATCGGTTAAGAGAACCTCCCTTGATAAAAGTTATTTTCCTAATAGTAAAGTAGCGGATTTGCTCCCTAAGACCAAAGTATTTTCCCTTGATATAAGTATTTTCTCTAAAGCTGTGAGATAAGTTATTTCCCTAGACTAGAGTATCATTCCATTGAGATAGAATGATTTCCCTAAAGCTTGAAACGAGATATTTTCCTAGAGTGAATGAAAAACCTTCAAGTATGTTTCAAAGTAATATGATTCTGAATTCCAAGTACTTGAGTTCAAAAGAGTTATGAGTTCTTGAGCATTAAAGAAGTTTTACTCTCCATGAGACATATGAATAAGTTAAAAGTATTGTTTAAAGTTTCCTTTTTCTCATGGGTAATGAGAATAAGAGAAGATTACTGATTTCAAAGTTAAACTATGATGACTCACGAGATTTGTGTTACATGCTCCATTCTATATGATTCATGAGCTTTACATTTTATACTTATTCAAGCCATGTGAGTCATTAATTATTGAATGCATGATTTGATTAAAGTGTATTGATGTTGTTTTATATAAATGCATGCACCCCCATATACTCAGTACATTCCCAAGTGCTAATCCACATATATTCTATGTGTTATATTGTCTTATAATATATGTTCAGGTGCTCAGTCCCAGCCTCGTCAGTGACTTCTGAGTACCTCCGTCTACATCCCTACAGTGGTGAGTCCTTATGGTTTGAGGACCTATCATCAGACATTTTAGCATTTGAGAGACTATGTTATTATGTTTAGTTCATTTCGAGTCAGTTAGGGACCTGTCCCAATGGCTCTCTAGTTCATGGATTAGTAGAGGCTTTCACAG
Organism: Capsicum pubescens; assembly: GCA_030864215.1. Taxonomy (NCBI): domain Eukaryota; kingdom Viridiplantae; phylum Streptophyta; class Magnoliopsida; order Solanales; family Solanaceae; genus Capsicum; species Capsicum pubescens. The sequence continues at coordinate 200,409,207 of CM061549.1, read as the reverse complement.
ACTAGTTATCAGATTGTGGTTGTATTGAGGTTTTCCGATATTGCTTGGTCGTTTGGATCAAGTATTTTCTCCGTATTTCCTTTCATATGATATAACAATGCTAGTGTTTAAATTATTTCATCTTGAAATGAGTGTTATTAGTAGAAACAGGCTCAAAGGGTTAGCTTTAGTCTATTTGTATCCTTAAGCACCGTGTGACAACCCGGGAGGCGATTTCGAGTTGTTACAAACTTGGTATTAGAGCCTAAGGTTTTAAGGATTCTTAAGGAGTCTGACAAGCCGCATTAAGTAGAGTTTTGATCATCGATGTGTAGCGAGCCACATCTATGAGAAAGAGGCTACGAGATATTTTAGCAAAAAAAGTTGTTTCTTCTTTCAGAATCTATCATGCCTACAGTTGTCCCTCTCATCTAATAATTTGTGCACTTCTATTTCAGAAAATGCCTCTCCGAAGAGCGAATGCCCGCAGGAACGATGATGAGCAACCCCCATCTGTTGATCCTTTGAATGAGACTGTGTCTCATGTTGATTTTTAGGGGGCCTTTCAGGCGTTAGCCCAAGCAGTGTCTGCCAATGTTCGGGCTAATAACCAGGCCACAATTGCTAATCAGCAGGGAGGGGATGTAGCTGCGGCTAGGATTCGTGATTTTATGCAGATGAATCTGCCAGAGTTTTATGGGTCCAAGGCGAGTGAGGACCCACAGTTGTACCTTAAGGAGGTGAGAAAGATCACACAGGTGATGCATGTTTCTAAGGAAGAAAGTGTTGAGTTGGTGTCTTACAGGATGAAAGACATTGCTTATGATTGGGTTGTATCATGAAGGAAGGGTAGAGGTGATAATCTTTCTCCTATGACTTGGTAGGTGTTCCAAGATGCATTCTTGGACAAGTTCTTTCCACTTGAGATGAGGGAGGTAAAGATTGAGGAGTTTATAAATTTGAGGTAGGGCTCCATGACTGTTAAGGAGTACTGCTTGAAGTTCAACCAGTTGGCCAAGTATGCTCCTGATTTGATTTCTGACACCCGGGCTAGTATGAGCAAGTTCGTGATCGGTATTTCTGGGTTGGTAATGAAGAAATGTAGCACTGCAATACTGCATAGATATATGGATCTGGCTTGGTTGATGATGCTTAACCAGCAGATAGAGGCACATAAGATTATGGAGTGAGATCGAGTGAGGGGTAACAACAGGGCTAGATCTGAGCAGCATGAGTATAGCCAGCCTAGGTTCCATGGAGGGAACCTCCCTCAGTTTCAGAGGCGTCCGTCTATGCCAGTGCCTTCATCAGCTAGTGCTCTCGCGCCTAGATATAGCCAGGAGTAAGGAGGCAGATCCTTTATGTCTAGGTCATAGAACAATGTTGGTAACATGCCCCATTATCCTCCTTATGCTAAGTGTGGTAGGGATCATCCCGGTGAGTGTTTCATAGATTTGAGGGGCTATTTTGGTTGTGGCAAGCAGGGCCACTGACTTAGAGATTGTCCTCATGCTAGATAGGGAAACAGAGATGCCCGACCTCAGGCACAGGCTACTAGTGCACCAGCTCCTGTACCCCATCCCACCCCTGCTCAGGGCGTTTCATCTAGCACTGCTGGCGCTCAGCACCAGAATAGATTCTATGCCTTACCATCCCGTCAGGAGTAGTAGGACTCTCCCGATGTTGTTACCGGTATGCTTCGCGTATTTTGTTTTGATGTTTATGTGTTTTTGGACCCCGGGTCAAGTCTCTCTTATGTGACCCCACTTGTAGCTGTGAATTTCCAAATGAATCCAAAAAGATTTAAGAGCCCTTCCTAGTTTCTACACCAGTAAGGGGGGTCAGTTGTTGCCAAATAAGTGTATATAGATTGTCCTGTTACTTTTCTTCATAGAGTCATACTTACGGATTTGATAAAGTTAGACATGGTGGATTTTGACCTTATTCTGGGTATGGATTGGCTTCATTTTTGTTATGTATCTATAGACTATCGTACCCGTGTGGCCAAGTTTCAGTTTCCTGATGAACCAGCTTTAGAGTGGTCTAGGAGTTTGGTATCTCCCAAGAGTCATTTTATTTCCTATCTCAAAGCCAGAAAGCTAATATCCAAGGGTTGCATCTATCACCTAGTTAGAGTCAAAAACACTAAGTCCGAGGCTCCAACTATTCAGTCATTCGAAATTGTTAATGAGTTTCCAAATGTTTTTTTAGAAGATCTCCCAGGGGTACCTCCCGATAGAGAGATAGAATTTGGGATTGACCTTCTTCCCCACACTCGACCCATTTCTATTTCGGCATACCGTATGGCACCTGCAGAGCTTATGGAGTTGAAAGAGCAACTCAAAGATCTTTTAGACAAAGGTTTCATTAGGCCCAATATTTTTCCTTGGGCACACCTGTCTTATTCGTGCAAAAGAAGGACGGTTCTTTGCGTATGTGCATTGACTATCGTCAGCTTAACAAGGTCACAGTAAAAAATAAGTATCTTCTTTTGAGAATTGATGACCTGTTTGATCAGTTGCAAGGTGCAAGTTATTTCTCCAAGATAGACCTTAGATCCGGCTATCATCAACTTAAAGTGAGGGAATGTGATATTCCAAAGACAACCTTCCGAACCCGCTATGGTCACTTTGAGTTTCTAGTCATGTCTTTCGGGCTAAACAATACCCCAGCAGCTTTTATGGACCTCATGAATCGAGTGTTCAAGCAATATCTCGATATGTTTGTCATAGTGTTCATAGATGACATCCTTATGTACTCCCGTGATGAGAGTAACCATGCGAATCACCTTAAAATTGTCTTGTAAACTCTTAGAGATCACCAGTTGTTCACCAAATTCAATAAGTGTGAATTTTGGATAAGGTCTGTAGCCTTTCTGGGTCATGTTGTTTCAGCCGAAGGTATTAGAGTTGATCCCCAAAAGACAGAAGCTATGAGAAATTGGCCTAGGCCTATCTCCCCGTTTGACATTAGAAGTTTCTCGGGTCTAGCGGGCTACTACCATCATTTTGTTGAAGGTTTCTCTTCTATTGCTTCTCCCATGACCCGATTGACTTAAAAGAAAGTTAAGTTCTGGTGGTCAGATTCCTGTGAGAAGAGTTTTCAGGAGTTGAAGACTCGACTTACTTCAGCCCCTGTGTTGACTTTGCCTAATGGTACAGATAGTTTTGTGGTGTATTGTGATGCCTCTAGAATTGGTTTGGGTTGTGTGCTAATGGAAAGAGGTAAGGTTATAGCCTATGCCTCTAGACAGTTAAATCCACATGAGAAGAATTACCCAACCCATGATCTTGAGTTAGCTTCTCACTACTGGAAAACTGCTTATTACCTGGGGATTTTCGTAGGGATAATGTGATAAAATCCCCAGGTAATTTGATTACCTGCGGATTTTATTACCAATTAGAATCCAAAGGAAATATCTTCATAGGTAATTATTACTTGCGAATTTATAAAATCCCTAGGTAATTTAGCTGTGAAAATAAATCCGCAGGTATGTTATTTGCGGATTTACCTGCAAATTTTCACGAAAATAATCACAAATTATTCCCCACGAATATTTCCAAGTAAATTCCTAGGTAATTTAGCTGCAGAAAAAAATTCGGAGGTACGTTATTTGCGGATTTATTTGCGATCAAACATCAAAATTTTTCGTGAATTATTTGGTAAAATTTCATAAAAAGGATTTTACCTACGGATTTTTAGGAAAAAATTCTCAAATTATTCCCCATGAACGTTGCCAAGTAAATCCCTAGGTAATTTAGCTGCAAAAATAAATCCGCAGGTACGCTATTTGTGAATTTATGTGCAATTAACCATAAAAAAAATTGCATGAATTATTTGATAAAATTTCTCTCAGATATTTATGAAACTATTCCGCAAGAAAATTCGTATGAAATACCCCAAGTAACTCCGCAAGAAAAAAAATTCAAGAAAATTTTCATAAATATTTAGCATGTACATCCCCATAAAAATTCCCAAATAATAATTCACACGTAAATTACTAAAAACATTTCACAATTAATCAAAAATCTATTCAAAACCTTCAACAATTCTCAAAAACATCATTCAATACAAATCTAATGTAAACCCTTACGGCTAACAAAAAAAACATAATTCAAAACATCCACATCAACAATGTATGATTCTTAAATGGTCCAAAACAAAATATTTTAAACTTGAATCCTCAGAGTCACCATCACTTTCATCCTCATAAGCTTGGTTGTCTTCTTGAGATGGGCGTTCATCATTTGCAGATGATTTCTTGTATACATGCTTCATCAACAAGTTTAATTCCTTTCTCATCCTCCTTCCACAATTGATGCGCAACTAATATTTCTTGTTTCTTTCTTTCAAAATCATCCTGCATAAGAATATGTTAATTCAGGTCATAAAAAGTGCTAAAAATACATTATTAGCATAAAGTATATGATATTATAGTATCAAATAAAATCATAACAATCAACAAATATAAATATGTATATATTAGCATTTTCAAGTAACTATACTTAACCATTTTCAAGTCACTAGTACATATTTCAAGTCACTACACTTGACCATTTTCAAGTAACTAATTCACATTTCAAGTCCACTACACTTAACCATTTTCAATTCACTAGTACATATTTCAAATCACTACACTTAACCATTTTTAAATAATTAATTCACATTTCAAGTAATTATGCTTAACCATTTTCAAGTAACTATATTTAACCACTTTTAAGTAACTAATTCACATTTCAAGTAACTACACTTTAACAATTTTCAAGTCACTCGTACACGTTTCAAGTCACTATACTTAACCATATTTTCAAGTAACTACCACTACTAGAAAAAAACAAGAAAAACGACCACAAAAACCAACCAAATGTGGTCGCTTTTCCTATTTTCACTTCAAGTAGCTAATTCACTTCACAAGTTACCAACCTAAACTAAATTCGAAGATCACATTTCAAGTACCTACACTTAAACATTTTCAAGTTGCTAATTCACTTCTCAAAGTGACCATGTACTTTACTAAATTCAAAACAAAAGTTCACATTTCAAATACCTACACTTAAGCAATTCAAGTAACTAATTCACTTCACAAGTGACCATGTACTTTACTAAATTCAAAACAAAAGTTTACATTTCAAGTACCTACACTTAAATATTTTCAAGTCACTAATTCACTTCTCAAGTGACCAACAACAGACCCAGTATATTCCCACAAAGTGAGGTCTGGGGAGGGTAAAATGTAAGCAGTCCATACCACTACCTCCGAAGAAGTAGAGAGGTTGTTTCGATAGACCCCCGGCTCAAGAGAGAGAATATTATACCAAGGTCGTAAATGCAACTTGAAACAGGATGTATAACATAACAGAAATAAGAGATAAAAATAATACAATAAATAACAAAGAAATACAAAATAAGTACAAGCAATACGAAATAAGAAATAAGAAAATGGATACTCTCCTGGTAGTAAAAAAACACTCACAAACCTAAGACCCCTACCACACCCACACTCTCCTAACACATACCCACCACCCACATACTCACACTGGCCGTCTACCCTAATCCGCGACCTCCACACCTCCCAAATTCCAATTAAAAAAACAAAAATTTCAATACATTTCTATGATCAATTCTTCATTCTGATGCAGGGAAGCAAACAAATTGAGTTGATAAAACAAATAAAAAACCAAAAGAATACAGAAACAACCAACTTCTTTTCTGGACTTCAATTTCAAATATTATTTCTAATTCAGCTTCAAACATATGTTCAAATGGAACCAAAAGATCTGACAGACCATATGTTAACGAAAAAAATAAAGATCTATTCTTCATTAATCAATGCAGCCAAGTAGATAAATTGAGCTAGAAATCAAATTAACAACCAAAGAGAACAAAAAACAACCCAACTTATTAACTAGACTTCAATTTCAAATATTTTTTCCAATTTGAGCTTCAAATATTTGTTCAAATGGACCCTAAGGATATAACAGTAATGAAAAATAAATCTCTTTACATATCCAGATCCTACTTTATCTACTTATCCCCAAATTCCAATAAAAAAAATATTTTCAATGCATTTCTATGCTAAATTCTTCATTCTTGGATTCGCTGCAGGCAAGTAAACAAATTGACAGGCCATATTAATCAAAAATAAAGCTCTCCATATATTCTCGATCCTACTTCATCTGTTAATCCCCAAATTCCAATAAAAACAATATTTTCAATACATATCTATGCTAAATTCTTGATTCTTTGATTCGATGCAGGCGAGTAAACAATTGAACTGATAAAAGAAATCAATTATAAACAGTAAAAAATAATAGAAAAGATTATCAAGTCTAATCGTCTTTGATATCTTCTTCCTCCTCATCCTCATCACTATCAACAGCAGCTTCAAGGTCAAAGAATTCTGAACCAGTCCTCCTTTTAGGGCGTCTTCTACCACCACCGTCATCATCATCTTCGTCCTCATCATAATCTTCTTCTGCAGTTGGTGGCGGTTTTGCCGGCTGGAGCTGTTGAGGGAGGTGCCGGAGCAACGGCTGGTGGGCTCGTGCTGGTGGGGATGGCGGTTGGTTGCTGGTCACTGGTCTCAAACGGCCTTCGGTGCTGGTGTCTTGCCGGTGGAGCAGCGACGGGGAAGGGGAAGGGGCGGCAGCTTTGGTGGCTTTTGTTCTTTGAGAAAGAGAGAGAGTAAAGAGAAGTTAAAAAGAGGAGGAGGGTGGTGTGCGACTGTTTTCTTTGAAAATGAAGGGGTAGGGTTTCTGTTGGATTAAAAAGGAAGGCAAAGAGAAATGCGATCTCAGCCGTTGGATCAAATTTGATCGACGATAGAGATCTAGTTATTAAGAATATGATCAAAATTGGATGAAAAATTTAAATTGAGTCTAATTAGACACCATTTGGCTAGAATTGTAATAAACTGAATAAAATTAGGTTAAAATTGTTATCAATTAACAAATCAGGTTAAAATTTAAATAAATTAAATTAAGTTATTTTAATAAATGTTATAAATATTATTATGATAATAATAATAATAAAAAAATGACTAAGAATCAAACAGATTGGGAAATTGAATTGAATTAGGGCTGCTATTTTAATAAATGTACTGCTGATGTAATAATAAAAATGAGAAAAATAATAAGATGTCGATATTAAAATAAACTATCTATGTAAAATCAATGTTACGTTAAAAAATGTTATATAAAACTATTGACAATGAATTTGAAATAAATCAATAATAATCATAATAATATAATGTATTTGTAAATTGTGAATGTGCATATTTGTGAAAATAATTTGATAAATATTAACAAAATATCAACAAATTTACGTATGTCACATAGAAAATATTATAAAAAAATTTATTCCTATAATAAATTACGTATGTCACATAGAAAATATTATATAAAAATCGATAATAAATTTGAAATAAATTGAGCATAAATATAATAATATAATAATAATAATAATAATAATTTAATAATAAATCAAGGTGGCATCTTTTGATTATTTTCTCTATGAGATTTCAAGAAAATGAATACAACAACTAACCCGATTTAGTCCCACAAATTGGGGTCTGTGGAGGGTACAGTATACACAGACCGTACCGTTGAAGTAAATAGATTGTTTCCAAAAAAACCTCAGTTCAAAAGAAAATAGTCTGAAGTTATCCAATTTCAAGAAAAATATTGGTGAAAATTGATTTAATATTGATTGTTGATCAAATATGATGAACGGTTGAGATTAGAATTGAGGAGATGAGTCAAATTGGAATTAGATATTGGATTAAAATAGAATTGGGAATTTCGATTGAGTCAAATTAAACTCAATTGACACAAATTGAGTATAAATGGCTAGAATTTAAATAAATTAGAAAAATTGAAATGAATTAGGTTGATATTTAATAAATGTATTAACTATGTGAAATTAATATTAAAAATAAATAAAAAATTTATTTTTAATAATTGAGTAGATATTATTTAATAAATGTAGGAAAGCCGTAACAACAACAACAACAACAACAACAACAACAATAATAATAGACAATTTGTAAATTATGGGCATGTATACTTGCAAAAATGTTTTAATAAATATAGTAACTATAAATTAATATCAAAAAAAGCGACGGATATTAAGACTCGATATAAATGAAATAATAACATAATAATAGCGAGAAAAATAATAAGACTCGATATAAATTTGTTTTAAAATGAACCAAATTAAATTCAAAAACCGATTAAAATTAACATCAATTAGATATAAGGTTGGCTAGAATTTAAATAAAATTGAGAAGATAATTGAACCGACTTAGACTGCTATTTAAATATAATAATAATAATAATAAATAAATATTGATCAACAGCTGAGATCTAAAGATTAAGAATTTGGTTAAACAAATTGAATGAAATCTGAAATTGAGTTCAATTAGACACAATTTAGGCTAGGCTTGTAATAAATTGGATAAAATTAGGCTAAAATTGATATAAATTGGCAAAATCAAGCTAGAAAATAAATAAATTGAAAAAAGTTAAATTGACTAAGGTTGCGGATTAATACAATAATAATAATAATAGTAGTAAAATAAATAATATAATTATTCTCAGATTAGACTGATATTTAAATATAATAATAATAATAAATAAATATTGATCAATAGCTGAGATCTGAAGATTAAGAATTTGGTTAAAAAATTGAATGAAATATAAAATTAAGTTCAATTGAACACTATTAGGGCTAGGCTTTTAATAAATTGGATAAAATTAGGCTAAAATTGTTATAAATTGGCAAAATCAGGCTAGAAAATAAATAAATTAGAAAAAATTAAATTGACTAAGGTTGCAGATTAATACAACAATAATAATAATAGTAAAATAAATAATATAAGTATTCTCAGATTAGACTACTATTTGAATATAATAATAATAAATAAATATTGATCAACAACTGAGATCTAAAGATTAAGAATTTGGTTAAAAAAATTGAATGAAATTTGAAATTGAGTTCAGTTGAACATAATTTAGGCTAGGCTTGTAATAAATTGGACAAAATTAGGCTAAAATTCTTATAAATTGGCAAAATCTGGATAGAAAATAAATAGATTAGAAAAAATTAAGTTGACTAAGGTTGCGGATTAATACAATAATAATAATAACAGTAAAATAAATAATATAATTATTCTCAGATTAGTTATGAATAAATTTTGAAAATAAAAATACGGCACATAATATATTACTTTAAAATCAACTATAACAATAATTCAAAATAGAACCCTATAAATTATGAATATAAAATTTAAAATTGTTGATAATACATGTGTGATACCATCTATGTCAATAAACTAATTTTAGTTTATTGAGCATATTTTGCTTGATAATACGTATCCACGGATTTAATGTGTAATTTCTTTTTATTTTATGTTTTTTATTCTTCAAATTTATCCTTTTCCTATTTAATTTTTTCAAGTCACAAAATTCCTACGTAAATCCCCAAGAAATAATTTCAGCTAAATTTGTAGCAACACAATCCCCCGATATATTTCCACCAAAATATCTCTAGATAAATTCGTAGGATAAATTACCCGAGAATTTTCTACGGATTTAAAATATATATATATTTGTCCATATACCTGCGGATTTACCTAGACATAAAATACCCTCCGATATATTTCCCCAGGTAATGTCGCAAGTAATAATTTCGCAGGTAAATCCTCAAGAATAAATCCCCAGCAAAATTCGCAGAACAAATCCCCAAATGATTTTCTAGGTAATAAAATCCATTAGATAAATTTCCACCAAAATATCTCTAAGTAAATCCGTAAGATAAATTACCTGGGATTTTTCTATGGATTTAAAAAATATATATTTTTTCATATAACTGCGGATTTACCTAGAGATAAAATACCCATCGATATATTTTCCCAGGTAATGTCGCAAGTAATAATTTCGCAGGTAAATCCCCAAGAATAAATCTCCAGCAAAATTCACAGCACAAAATCACCAAATAATTTCCCAGGTAATAAAATTTATTACATAAATTTCCACCAAAATATCTCTAAGTAAATCCGTAGGATAAATTACCTGGGGATTTTTCTATGGATTTAAAAAATATATATATATTTTCAAATACCTGCGGATTTACCTAGAGATAAAATACCCGTCGATATATTTTTCAGGTAATTTCGCAAGTAATAATTTTACAGGTAAATCCCCAAGAATAAATCCCCAGTAAAATTCGCAGCACAAAATCCCCAAATAATTTTCCAGGTAATAAAATTCATTACATAAATTTCCATAAGATAAATTAACTAGGGATTTTTCTATGGATTTAAAAAAAATATTGTTTCATATACCTGTGGATTTACCTAGAGATAAAATACCTACCGATATATTTCCCGAGGTAATGTCACAAGTAATAATTTCGCAGGTAAATCCCCAAGAATAAATCCCCAGCGAAATTCGCAGCACAAAATCACCAAATAATTTCCAGGTAATAAAATTCATTACATAAATTTCCACCAAAATATCTCTAAGTAAATCTGTAGGATTAATTACCTGGAGATTTTTCTATGGATTTAAAAAATATATATATTTGTTCATATACCTGCAAATTTACCCAGAGATAAAATATCCGCCAATATATTTCCCCAGGTAATGTCGCAAGTAATAATTTCGCAGGTAAATACCCAAGAATAAATCTCCAGCAAAATTCGCAGCACAAAATCCCCAAATAATTTTCCAAGTAATAAAATCCATTTCATAAATTTCCACCAAAATATCTCTAGGTAAATCCGTAGGATAAATTACCTGGGGATTTTTCTACGGATTTAAAAAATATATATATTTGTCCATATACCTGCGGATTTACCTAGAGATAAAATACCCGCCGATATATTTCCCCAGGTAATGTCGCAAGTAATAATTTCGCAGGTAAATCCCCAAAAATAAATCCTCAGCAAAATTCGCAACACAAAATCCCCAAATAATTTTCCAGGTTATATCCATTACATAAATTTCCACCAAAATATTTCTAGGTAAATCCATAGGATAAATTACTTGGAGATTTTTTTACGGATTTAAAAAAAATATATATTTTTCCATATACCTATGAATTTACCTAGAGAGAAAATACCCGCCAATATATTTCCCCTGGTAATGTCGCAAGTAAGAAATTTGCGTAATATGGTGCCAAATTTACCTGCGAAATTTGTTGTAAATATATAGTTCGCAGGTAATACATTTTAATATTGACGAATTTAATAATTTCGTAGGTAAATTCGCATGTATTTCCTGCAATATTATTCCCTAGGTAAAATCTCCAGGTAATAAGCAGTTTTCTAGTAGCGGTTGTGGTCTTTGCTTTGAAAATTTGGAGACACTATATATATGGTGTTCATGTTGATGTGTTTACTGATCATAAGAGCCTGCAGTATGTGTTTACTTATAGGGAGTTGAATCTTAGGAAGAGGAGGTGGTTGGAGTTGTTAAAAGACTATGATATGAGTGTGTTGTATCACCCGGGAAAGGCCAACATAGTGGTGGATGCCCTTAGCAAGTTGTCTATGGGTAGTGTTGCTCATGTAGAGGAAGGTAAGAAAGAGTTAGCTCGCGATGTGCATTTTCTGGATAGATTGTGTGTTAGGTTGCTTGATTCAGCCGAAGGGAGTATGTTGCTAAAGAGTAATTTCGAATCCTCTTTAGTTTCGAAAGTGAAGGAGAAGCAAGATAGAGATCCTAGTTTGGTCAGACTGAAGGAGTCAGTTAAGGGCCAAAAGGTAGAGGTTTTCTCCCAAGAGGGAGATGGCGTGTTGAGATTGCAAGGTAGATTGCGTGTTCCGTGTGTTGATGATCTGAAGAAAAGTATTATGGCTGAAGCACGTGGCGCGTGGTATTCTATTCATCCCGGCACAACCAAGATGTACCGCGACTTGCGGAAAATCTATTGGTGGAATGGTATGAAGAAGGATATAGCCGAGTTCGTAGCAAAGTGTGCAACGTGACAACAGATTAAGGTAGAGCACCAAAGACCTGGTGGTGTGATGCAAGAGTTTGGTATACCCACTTGGAAGTGGGAGGTAGTGAATATGGACTTCATAACTGGGTTGCCTCTTTTGCGTCATCATCATGATTCTATTTGGGTTGTTGTAGATAGGCTGACAAAGTCCGCTCTTTCTTTCCCATGCATACATCTTATGCAGCTTAGGATTATGATAGATTGTATATCGGGAGTTAGTCAGGCTGCACGGAGTTTCCTTGTCTATCATTTCGAATAGGGGCACTCAATTTACTTCTCAGTTTTGGAGGGCGTTCCAGCAGGGTCTTGGTACCCAAGTCATTTTGAGTTCCGTTTTTCATCCGCAGACAGATCGTTAGGTTGAGAGTACTATTTTGACCCTGGAAAATATGTTGAGGGCATGTTCTCTTGATTTCAAAAGTAGTTGGGATGAGCATTTACCATTGATAGAGTTTACCTATAACAACATTTACCATGCTAGCATCGAGATGGAACCATTTGAGGCCTTGTATGGTAGGATATGTAGATCACCCATAGGTTGGTTTGAAGTGGGTGAAGCTATCATGACTGGGCCTGATGCAGTGTTTGAAGCTATAGAGAAAGTTAAGTTGATTAGAGAGAGGTTAAAGACCGCCCAGAGTCATCAAAAGTCTTATGCTGATGTGAGGAGAAGAGATCTTAAGTTTGAAGTGGGAGATTTGGTATACTTAAAGATTTCACCCATGAAAGGAGTAAAAAGGTTTGGTAAAAAGGGGAAGCTTAGTCCCCGTTATGTTGGCCCCTATAGAGTCTTGAACCATGTTGGTAAAGTAGCCTATGAAGTTGAGTTTCCCGCAGAGTTGTCAGCTGTTCATCCTATCATTCATGTCTCCGTGCTCAAGAAGCATATTGGTGATTCCATTTAGTAGATCCTTCATAGAGTGCTGATATTCAGAAAGTCTTTCATTCGATGAGATTCCTATTGAGATTCAAGACTTTTAGATCCATAGATTGAGGAACAAAGAGGTTCCCTTGGTCAAATTTTTGTGGCGGAACCAGTCAGTTGAGGGTGCTACTTGGGAGGCAGAAGCAGACATGCCAGTCAAGTACCCTCACCTCTTTTCAGCGAGTTCAAATCAATCTGAAGGTATTATTCTTCCTTAATTCAGACCTTCTAATCTAAAGTTCATCAATATATATCTGTTCTTGCATGAGTTCTTGCAATTTCTGAGGCATTCGAGAGTTTAGAAAGATTTTGAACCCGTTTTAGCAACTTGCTTCAGCTATGTGTACTCTGTTTTCTTGTGTTACTAGTCTAACTAGTAACAATCGAGGACGAATGTTTCCAAGAGGGAGATATTGTAAGACCCCGCAAAGTTTCCTCGTAGTCTGATCCTTAGAGCGTGTCAAGCGAAGTGTAATTCCAGCCCTAAAAGATTGAGAAGTGAATTACCAGGTGATGTTGGGTGTATTTACACGCCTAAACACCATAATTTACCCATGTTATAGCTAAGTTTTGAGGATAAAATATATAATTCCTGCACTTTCAGTCCATTTTCCTGTAAGTGAGCTAACCTACGTGATTAGCATGTTTTCAGGTATTAATGATGAAGATTTCAGCACTTTGTGGACCTTTGGGCAGCAAAGGAAAACTTCACAGAAGAGGGAAGGCAGCTTTTGGAAGCTTATGGACTGAATGTGACGCATGGAGAAATTATCCCGGGCAAAAGCAGTATTTTTAAATACTTAGGGGTGCAGCAGTAACTTAATAGGACTAGGACAAGGATGTTATAAAAACCCTATTTTGCTGAATTTTTCAGCATTCATGCATTGATCCATTCACGATTGCTTTGAGAATTCAGTCGACGCTTTTTATTCAGTTTACAGATTCTGTAAGTTCAGACAGAGAAAAAACGCTACAAGAACGGCTAGAGAGGAAATCACGTCATTCTCATAGTGACGTCAATACGTACTCATCGTGAGATTGTATCGTTTTGGTATGATGATGATGATGTCTTCATTGTTTTCCTTTACAATCATGAGTAGCTAAACTTCTCTGTTAGGGTTATGGAAGCCTTTTGATATACTATCTATTACTATGAGTTTGTGAATTCTTGATGTGTATGCTACTTATATCATTACTCTCTTCGTTTTAATTTAATTCTCGTGGTTGCAAACATAGAGATTAGTCCATTATAGCATTAACTTGTTCGAGAGAAAAGTTACATGTTTGGAAAAGAGAGTGTGACAAGGAAATAAGGCTACCAACCCCTATTTACACGTTAGTGCCGTAACTGGGTTAACCTCTTGGAGAGTTCGTACCGTTAGTTATACGCTTTAAGCTCGAGAGAGTTAAAGTGAAATAATCCTTGATGGTTGAGAAACACTAGGATTTACCATTAGAATACGAATCTCTATAAGTGCATGCATGTCTGAATTCCGCATTACTCATAGTTAATAGATACGTAGAACTCATAAGGTGGACATAACCCTAACTTATTATTCTCTGTGATTAAATCTTACTAAATCAAGCATTCCGTTTTTACTTCCATAGTATTAATTCACGCCAAACTCAAATTCCCCCCTTTCCATAGAATTTTCGACCAACAGTCTACTAATAGTTGCAACACTTAGTGACCAAGTATTCCCTGTGGGATTCGACACCCAACCCAGTTGGGTTCTATATTTGACAGCGACCGCTTACACTCTTACGAGAGCTGTAGTTTGGGCGTTATCAAATTTTGGCGCCGCTGCCGGGGAATACGGTTGTCAACTAAGTTTGTGATAGTTACTAGACCCTTTGGTCAAAGATTCTCGAATTTTACTTTTAGTTGTTGTTTTTGTTTTATTCAGGTTCTGTTGAGTGCATGCCAAATACTCGTAGTTCTGGTCAACCATTATTACCCATAAATCCTGAACCTCAACTTATTGGCAGAATGGAGGCACAACGTGACATTGACAGAAGGGCGGCTCAACAGGAGCAGGCTAGATTAGCTGCACTGGCAGCTGCTCAAGTACATCAACAGAATATTGATAACCCAGGGCGAGCAATAAATCCTGATGATGAGGACCTGGGTGATGATGAGTTACTGAATCCCAGGCGTACTGATGAAGTGGCAGCACCTATGCACAGGAGAGATCGTCAAGCTAGAATGAGACCTGAACGCCGAGCTGTGCAGGCCCCTTTTGATGATGATGATGACGATCTTGATGGAGCTGGTGCCACAGGGGCTATTATTTCTCAACCCTTGGCACCCGGAGCTAAGTTCAATATCACTAGCACCATGATTCAGTTATTGCAGCTCAAGGGGTTATTTGGTGGACTCACAGGCGATGATCCGAATATGCATCTGATCAACTTTATTTCAACATGCAAGTCGTTTGACAATCCAGGAGTTGGGCAGAATGCAATTCGGCTGCGCTTATTTCCATTGTCTCTGTCTGGGGAGGCAACTCTATGGTTGAACGAGCTAACTCCTGATTCTATTACTAATTGGAGGCAACTGAAAGACGCTTTCCTAAAAAGATTCTTTCCGTCATCCAAGAGAGCCAAATTACGGGATGAGATCAGCAACTTTCGACAGCTTCCAACTGAAGCTCTCCACGAAAAATGGGAGAGGTTCAAGAAGAAGCTTATGCGGTGCCCAAACCATCAGATGACGAATGTCCACTTGATGGAAATATTATATAGGGCTTTGAACTCGGTGACAAAGCCAGTGGTTGATAATGTTGCAGGAGGGTCATTCATGGACCTTACTTTTATTGAGGAGAGTGATATGATGGATCGTATGAAAAAACAGAGTAGAGCTTGGCATACCAGGGATTCTGAGGTAGCGAGCTCTACTGTATCTATTGGCATGACTGCAGAGCAGAGACGAAGACAAGAGGAACGTGACCAGGATATGGCTCACATGAAAACGCAGATGGATCTTCTTACTAAGCATTTATTATCAGAGAAAACCAAAAAAGTCAAGGCTATGGTGTCACAGGGAAGAGATGAATTAAATTCTGAGGAGGAAGCAAATTATTTGAATAATCAGGGGGGTTTCCGAGGCAATGCCCAAGGAAACCAAGGTCGGAACTATTATGATAAATATGGATACAAGGAACGCGATCAAGGTAGTTGGAAGAACAAGACTGACAGGAGTGGTTTGTATGTTCCTCCTGGAAATCGTGAGGCTGTGGCGTCTGGCTCTGGGAAGATGTCCATGGAAGATATGATGGCTAAGCTGTTGAAAGGAGTGGAGGCAACCAACACGGGAGTAACTGAGGTGAAGAATGATTTGTCATCAATAAATCAATTGGTTGACTCGCATTCTACTGCAATAAAACAGCTGGAGCAATAATTGAGTCAACTATTAGCGGCATTCAATCAAAGAAAGACTAGCACCTTACCTAGCGACACTGTGCAAAACCCAAGGAATGATGGATCATGTATGGCTATTACTACCAGGAGTGGTAAAGCGTTGGAGAATCCATCCAAAGGCAAGCAGGTGGGTGATGATATAGCAGATAATGTTATTGATGCAGAATGTGAAGATGCCGTAGAAGCTGAAGATAGTGTTCCTGACGTTACCCCTAGACGTCTGCAGCCTGAAAAGATCAACAATCGGAAGCAAGATATAAAGGAAGTGGCGGAGAAAACTATTCCCCTTCCACCACCACCTTTTCCTCAGAGACTGAAGAAGAAAGCCGATGACACCAGGTTCAGTAAATTCATGACTATGTTGAAGCAGCTGACTATTAATGTTCCTTTGGTGGAGGCGCTAGAGCAGATGCCCGGATACGCTAAATTCATGAAGGACATTTTGACAAAGAAGCGGGCAGCAAGCTATGAGCTGGCAGATAATGTTCATCATTGTAGTGCAATCGCTACAAGATCGCTAGTTCAGAAAAAGGCAGATCCTGGTGCTTTCACTATTCTTTGCACGGTTGGATCTTTGGTTTTGCTAAGGCATTGTACGATTTGGGAGCTAGCATTAATTTGATGCCACTATCTATTTACAGAATGTTGGGGTTGGGTGATCCTACACCAACCAATATGCGGCTCGTGATGACAGATAGGTCGGTAAAATGACCTGTTGGTATCTTATATGATGTATTGGTGAAGATTTCCACCTTCATATTTCCTGTAGACTTTGTTATTTTGGATTCCGAGGTGGATTCTGAAGTTCCCATAATCTTGGGGTGTCCTTTCCTTGCAACAGGAAGTGTGCTTTTTGATCTAAGAGCTAATGAGCTTTTATTTCGGATGGATGACGAAGTGGTCCATTTTGATGTATGCAAATCAATGAAGCAGCCCAAAGATATGAATGTGTTCTCTGTAGCTGATGTTTACTATGATGATGAGAAAGAATTATCTGTAGAGAAGCAGCTTATTGTCGATCCATTGACTGTTGTTCTTATGAATTTTGAGCGTGAGGATGTTGAAGAGTATGAAGAAACTATTTGTGCTCTAACAGGAATTGGCTCCTATTCTCATGCTCCTAAGAAGCTGGATATGGATCTTAAAAATCGCCCTTCACCACCAGCAAAGCCATCCATTGAAGAACCACCAGTGCTAGAATTGAAGGAGTTGCCCAGTCACCTGAAATATGCATTTTTGGGAAGTGGTGATACACTTCCGGTTATTGTTGCGGCTGATTTAGGTGAGCAGCAGGTTGCGGCTCTTATTTCTGTTTTGAGGAGATACAAGAGAGCCATCGGTTGGACTGTTGTTGATATTATTGGTATCCCTCCTGGGATATGTATGCACAAGATTCAGCTCGAGAAAAATTATGTGCCTACCATTGAGCATCAAGGACGTTTGAATCCACCCATGCAGGAGGTGGTGAAGAAAGAAATTATTAAGTGGTTAGATACTGGGGTAGTATATCAAATCTCCGACAGTAAGTGGGTAAGTCCGGTACAGTGTGTGCCCAAGAAATGGGGCATGACGGTAGTTGCGAATAAAAAAAATGAGCTGATTCCACTCAGACCTGTCACAGGGTGGAGAGTGTGTACGGACTACCGAAAGCTGAATTCGTGGACGCTTAAGGATCACTTCCCAATGCCATTCATGGACCAAATGCTTGATCGATTGGCAGGGAAGGGATGGTTTTGTTTCTTAGATGGTTATTCCGGTTATAATCAGATTTGTATTGCTCCTGAGGATCAAGAGAAGACCACTTTTACATGCCCATATGGTACGTTTGCCTTCAAACGTATGCCATTTGGGTTATGTAACGCACCTACCACTTTTCAGCGTTGTATGATGTCCATTTTTTCTGATATGGTTGAAGACACCTTGGAGGTGTTCATAGACGATTTTTCAGTTGTGGGTGAATCGTTTGAATCGTGCTTGGTGAATCTGACTATGGCGTTACAGAGATGTGTTGAGTTCGACTTGGTGCTAAACTGGTAGAAGTGCCATTTTATGTTTAAGAAAGGCATTGTTCTTGGGCACAAAGTCTCTGAAAGATGAATTGAGGTTGATCGAGCCAAAATTGAAGTTATCGAGAAACTACCACCTCCAATTTCTGTAAAGAGAGTTCGTAGTTTCCTCGGTCATGCAGGTTTTTATCGAAGGTTTATCAAAGACTTCTCCAAGATTGCTAGTCCATTATGCAAACTCTTGGAGAAGGATGCAAAGTTCGACTTCGGTGAAGATTGCTTGAAGGCATTTGAATGGCTCAAAGGGAAGCTAGTTGAAGCTCCTATTATTGTAGCACCCGATTGGTCTCTACCGTTTGAAGTGATGTGTGATGCAAGTGGGGTAGCTTTGGGTGCTGTACTTGGTCAGAAAAGAGAAAGGCTATTTCATCCAATAAACTATGCGAGCAAGGCCTTGAATGGAGCCCAAAAGACCTATACCGTCACAGAACAAGAGCTTCTAGCAGTTGTTTATGCTTTTGAAAACTTCCGTGCTTACTTGTTGGGAACCAAAGTGGTGGTTCATACAGATCATGCGGCTCTGAGATATTTAATGGCAAAGAAGGATGCTAAGCCAAGACTAATTCGGTGGGTGTTACTGCTTCAAGAATTTGATTTTGAGGTAAAGGATAGAAAAGGTTGCGAAAACTAAGTAGCTGATCATCTATCTAGACTTGAGAGTGCGCACATAGCGCAACCCGACCTTGAGATTGATGATGCATTTCCCGACGAAGAGATCCCAGCCGCTATGGTGGAAGACTTACCGTGGTATGCAGACATTGCGAACTACGTGGTAAGTAAAGTGATGCCTGAGAATCTCTCCTTTCATCAAAAGAGAAAGTTCATGCATGATGTGAAACACTACTTCTGGGATGAACCATATCTTTTTCGACGATGTGCTGATGGTGTTATTAGGCGATGCATCTCGGATGTGGAGGTGCCTAGCATCTTGGAAGCAAGTCATGCTTCCCAAGTTGGGGGTCACCATGCAGGTGATCGGACAGCCAGGAAGGTATTGCAAAGCGGCTATTATTGGCCTTCATTATTCAAGGATTCTTACGATTTTGTGAGAAGATGTGATCAGTGTCAGAGGCAAGGCTCTATCTCGAAGCACCATGAGATGCCCATGTCTAAAATTCTTGAAGTGGAGCTATTTGATGTATGGGGTATTGATTTCATGGGCCCATTTGTGAGATCGTTTGGGATGAAATATATCCTAGTTGTTGTGGATTATGTATCCAAATGGGTCGAAGCGGTAGCACTGGCTGATAATGAAGGTAAGCGTGTTGTAGCATTCTTAAAGAGAAATATCTTCTCTCGTTTTGGGGTACCACGTACCATCATAAGCGATGGAGGATCACACTTTTGTAACAAGCTGTTCAGAGCCGTATTGGTGAAGTATGGGGTCAAGCAACATAAGGTAGCTACACCTTACCACCCACAAACTAGTGGGCAGGTAGAGGTTTCTAATCGGGAGATCAAGCTGATCCTTGCTAAAACTGTAAATGCTAGTAGGAAGGATTGGTCCCGAATGATGGATGATGCCTTATGGGCTTATAGGACTGCATTCAAGACACCAGTTGGCATGTCCCCGTACCAACTAGTTTATGGGAAGGCTTGTCACTTGCCGATTGAGATCGAACATAAAGCATTGTGGGCATTGAAGAGGCTTAACCTGAATTGGGATGATGCTATTAATCTGAGATTGGAACAGCTGAATGAGATGGATGAATTCCGTCTACATGCGTATGAAAAGGCAGACCTCTACAAGGAACGGATGAAAAAGTACCATGATCGGCGTATTATCCAAAGAAACTTTCAGAAGGGTGATATGGTACTTCTTTTCAACTCCAGAATGAAGCTATTTCTAGGTAAGTTGAAGTCTAAATGGTCTGGTCCGTTCAGAATTAGCCAAGTCTACTCGTCTGGAGTAGTAGAGTTAGAAGACAAAAATGGTGGTGTCTTCAAGGTGAATGTCCAATGTGTGAAGCCATAGATCGGTCCTCTTGACTCGATAAAATGCATGGCCACCATCTATCTCGACGAAGTCTAAGTAATCGAGGTAACTATGTCGTGCCGCGATAATAAATCAAGCGCTACATGGGAGGACACCCATTATTTTTAGTTGTTGTTTTTTCTAGGAGTTTGTTTTGTTAAATAAAAATCCAAAAAGAAGAGTCGAGCCACGACCAAAACTAAGGCGCTTGGTGGGAGGCAACCCATCTTTCTAATCGTTTTTGTTGTTTTTGATTAAGTGTAGGGGAAGACGTATAAAGGAGGAGCTTGGTCTCAAATTTTGATTTGAAAGTGAGAAATGTTAAAGGTGGTAAGTGAGTAAGGAAAGAGCAAAAGGCTTTCGGTTAGGCATTGCCTATACAAATCTAGGCAATGGACAAGGCAAGGCCTATGTAAATTTAGGCAACGGACAAGGCAAGTCCTATGCTATTGCCTTTGCTCTCTGAATCGACAATGCTATAGCATAGGCGCCGCCTATGCTCAACTAGGCAAAGCTAAAGGCGCCGCCTATGCCATTGCCTTTGCTCTCTGAATCTAAAATGCCATAGCATAGTCACCGCCTATGCCCAACTAGGCCATAGCATAGGCGCCGCCTATGTTAAACTAGGCAAAGATAAAGGCGCCGCCTATGCCATTGCCTATGCTCACTGTTTCAACAATGCCATAGCATAGGCGCCGCCTATGTTCAACTAGGCTTTGCTAAAGGCGCCGCCTATGCTAAGCATAGGCAAAGCATTAGGCGCCGCCTACTTATGATTTTTGATCTCCTAACCCAATTTTTCATGGGTCAAATCCGACCCAAGCCTTGCTCTATAAATAGAACTTCAACCTTGAGACAAAATCACATTGTTTGCTCAACCTAGGCGCCGCCTAAACTTCCCAAATCTCTCAAAACTTTTCTTTTTGCTCATCTAACCTTGCAAGATCATCTTCCAAGTCCATCACCAAGTAAGTTTTTCTTTTTTATTCCGTACGTATTTCAATACGACGCCTATAATGATTTGTTAAAGCTTGAAGTGGTGTTGGTGATTTGAATAAGGTTGGTTTGCTATGATACATCTAGTTGAGTGAAAGAATACGTATGGGTGTTCTTGACTTTGTTCCGATTTGTATTTGATTGTTATATAATGTCATCGTTTTGCGGAATCAAAATGGTAAAGTTAATTACATAATCTTGTAAGTTGAAAGTTGGAATGTTTTAATGACTAGTTCATCGAGATAAAGATCATGACTGAATACAAGCATGAGATGTTGTGATTATTTCTATGCCATAACTTGATTCGATCTCTACGTAGTAGTCTTGTTCAAGAAGTGCATTAATCCAAACCATAAAGTACGGTCAAGATTACATGACATAGAGCTGAAAAGGATAGTTAAGATGACATGAAAGTATGACTGTGTTGAACATATTGTTGGAACATATCGCCTACATGTATGTCCATGAAATCTGAGTAATCGATATCATCCACTTAATTAGTTGGTGCCAACAAATTAAGTGTGGGGTGGTGTCATTATTGTTTGTTCGACGATCAAATCTTCCGAGATAAGCTAACATGACTTTATTTTAATCTCAGGTACAATGGCACCAAAAGGTCGACCAGGAAAAGAAAAAGCGTCCACCTCACAGAAAGGTCAGAAAAGGGGAAGAAAAGAGCAAGCTGAATCCTCCTCGCTGCAAATACCTCGCCACATGTTCGGGATAAAATGGGTCCTAGAGGAGGAAGGAAAGGAGTGGTACAAGAACAACAAAGTGAAAAAATATGTTCACATGGAGTTGATACAAAATGAGAGTCTAGCAAAGAGAGAACCTCGCATTTTGGCTAAAATCATGGCTCTACATCTTGATTTCATCTTCCAAGATATGGGAGAATGCAATCTTGATCTAATGCGAGAATTCTATGCCAATTGGTCCCCAAAGACTACCGGAAGTGAAGTGAAGATTCGGGGCCAAGTCTTGCAACTGAATGCGGATTTCTTCAACTCTTTTCTGGGTCTTCCATTTGTGGATCCATCACCGCTCAAAGAGCTTTATCACAGACCTCCATACAGGGCAATCAGACACACTGTGCGGAACAAGATCAATGGCACGTTGGAGTCGTCACAAGGATACCGGTCGGCACAATACCTTCCCGTATGCTTCCTTGAACAAAGAAGCTCAGATATGGTTGCGGATAGTCAACTCTTTCCTGATTCCAGGGTCATAGTACACAAAGATCAGACGTGATAGAGTATGCTTGGTGTACACTCTGATGACTAATATTCCCATCCACGTTGGTGCGGTTATACGATCGTCAATGCGTAAGGCTAGGCAGCACAAGAGGTCCCACTTCAGCTTTGGAAATTTGTTGACCGCAATATTGAGGAGGGAGGACATTGAAGAGGAACCTGCAAATCATAAGCTTCCACACAACCCGAAGAAGGTTGATCTTACGAAGGTTAAAGATCCTGAAACTATGCATGGCGTCAACCTGACCACTGCAGAAAGACATGCTCGCGACGAAAGCTTCTTCCGCCATTTATATGGCATGACGGGGTTTACCATGATGAGTGGGGGACGTTTTCCAACTGATGCAGAGCTCCAGCAGTTGGATTATGACTACCCGATGAATGAGCATGCGCGGGCTATGTGTGGAGTAGGTGTAAATTTTGAGGAACCTCTCGATGATGACATACCGACTGATGATGATCACCGACAGCCAGACTCAGACGTGGAGGATAACTCTGATGACGACGACTCTGATGATGATTCTGATACAGGGGGCATGACCCCAGACATAGAGGAAGAGTCCGACAAATCAGGTTTTCCTTATTTATTTTCCACTGAGGACAGTGTGTCCCGTCTAAGTGTGGGGTGCTGGTATTTGTATGCTTCTTGTACTCCTTTGCCTACATTTATTCTAGTTCTTGTTTGTTTTAATTAGTCGTAATTAGTTAGTTTAATTTTAGATTTTTTTAGATTTTGCATGAGATTGTTCTGATAGGCGGCATGGTATTATGACAAGAGTTTGTGCCAAAATCATTATAATTGAGACATTTAGGCTCTAAGGGTGACTCACTGTGTGATAATTGTGTGGTTTAATTCATTCACCTATTGGGTCAAGAGTCTATACTGCTCCCAATAAAGTTGACCATGTGCCTTGTGTGTGTGAGGTTATAGTATATTCTGTGTTGTGACTGATGCTAGAACTTGCCTGGTGTGTGTGTAAAGCGAAATAAAGAGTGTGAGTTTAGGAGATGATTTAGGCATTTCGTTGGCAGCTTGTGATTGTTTACCTTCTTTTTACCTACCCGTGGACATTATTCTAGTTAACCCCCTTTGAGCCTTTAGCTATTTTCTTTGACAGCCTCATATGTAGCCTAATCCATTTTTTCAAGACCATAATTTGATCCAAATTCCTAAGCGCTTTAAATTGTAGAGTCATGTGACAGAATAAGAGGAAAGTGGGTGAGAGTGATGCCTCAGAGTATATTGGTACTTGAAATTTTAGTGAATAAGAGTGGCTATCCTAGAGGTGTTTTTTATAAAAAAAAAAAGAAAAAAAAAACAAAAATAGAAAAATAAAAAAATAAGTTGTATATTCTCATCTTTGTGTTTATAATTGAATAACAAAATAGGTGAAAAGGAGTGTTAGATGAAAAGAAAGGTAGAAGGGCTGTTTAAAAAAGAGTGTTAATGGCATAATGTGATGTATTAAAGCGCTTAAGGAAAATAGTCACTATTTCTGGCCAAAATAGTCCTACCTGTCCCTTAGCCTACATTACAACCTATAAAGACCTATTTGATCCTATGCTTAGCATTCTGATATTAGTAGAGCATTATACTAAGGGCAAGCCTATGGTCATCAGTTGCAACATATGAATTCTTTGTGAGAGTGAGAGCAAGGAGAATCTTATACCCATGTTCCGAAAAATGCAAAACTTGTGAGTGATTATGGGTGATATCTTGTGTGAGACACACATGGTTGATGATTCTTGGTGCCTTAACTTGTGGATACGAATTAGACATCATCACGAGTCTATGTTGGAGGTTGAATGGTTTCTAGTAGTGATCCAGAAAACTACTCTTTGTTAATAATTGCCGTGCATGTCTTGATGAATATTTTGTGTTACTGCTGTGAAATCCTAGTTAGATGTTTGCATGGACGTAATATTTTTGTTCGAGGACGAACAAAGCTTTAAGTGTGGGGTGTTGATGTTGGGTGTATTTACACGCCTAAACACCATAATTTACCCATGTTATAGCTAAGTTTTGAGGATAAAATATATAATTCCTACACTTTTAGTCCATTTTCCTGTAAGTGGGCTAACCTACGTGATTAGCATGTTTTCAGGTATTAATGATGAAGATTTCAGCACTTTGTGGACCTTTGGGCAGCAACGGAAAACTTTACAGAAGAGGGAAGGCAGCTTTTGGAAGCTTATGGACTGAATGTGACGCATGGAGAAATTATCCCGGGCAAAAGCAGTATTTTTAAATACTTAGGGGTGCAGCAGTAACTTAATAGGACTAGGACAAGGATGTTATAAAAACCCTATTTTGCTGAATTTTTCAGCATTCATGCATTGATCCATTCACGATTGCTTTGAGAATTCAGTCGACGCTTTTTATTCAGTTTACAGATTCTGTAAGTTCAGACAGAGAAAAAACGCTACAAGAACGGCTAGAGAGGAAATCACGTCATTCTCATAGTGACGTCAATACGTACTCATCGTGAGATTGTATCATTTTGGTATGATGATGATGATGTCTTCATTGTTTTCCTTTACAATCATGAGTAGCTAAACTTCTCTGTTAGGGTTATGGAAGCCTTTTGATATACTATCTATTACTATGAGTTTGTGAATTCTTGATGTGTATGCTACTTATATCATTACTCTCTTCGTTTTAATTTAATTCTCGTGGTTGCAGACATAGAGATTAGGACATTATAGCATTAACTTGTTCGAGAGAAAAGTTACATGTTTGGAAAAGAGAGTGTGACAAGGAAATAGGGCTACCAACCCCTATTTACACGTTAGTGCCGTAACTGGGTTAACCTCTTGGAGAGTTCGTACCGTTAGTTATACGCCTTAAGCTTGAGAGAGTTAAAGTGAAATAATCCTTGATGGTTGAGAAACTCTAGGATTTACCATTAGAATACGAATCTCTATAAGTGCATGCATGTCTGAATTCCGCATTACTCATAGTTAATAGATACATAGAACTCATAAGGTGGACATAACCCTAACTTATTATTCTCTGTGATTAAATCTTACTAAATCAAGCATTCCGTTTTTACTTCCATAGTATTAATTCACGCCAAACTCAAATTCCCCCCTTTCCGTAGAATTTTCGACCAACAGTCTACTAATAGTTGCAACACTTAGTGACCAAGTATTCCCTGTGGGATTCGACACCCAACCCAGTTGGGTTCTATATTTGACAGCAACCGCTTACACTCTTACGAGAGCTGTAGTTTTGGCGTTATCACCAGGTGATTGGTATTTCAACCATATATAATTTTCTTAAATTTGAATTTTTGTCATGTAGAGAATTGAATTAGCTTTCCAATGATACCAATTTCGTCCAAATATGGTTTCGAGGTAAGAAGTTATGATTGTTTTAATGAGAGTTGTCGGAATCGCCTAGGTACGACGGACGATCCGACGGACCATCGAGTTTGTGATGGACCGTCGCTCATTCCATCACAACCAAGGCAGTAACTCTCTTTTTTGGACCAAGTGCGACGGCCAAAATGACGGACCGTCAAGGCTGCAACGGACCGTCGCTGGGACTGTTGCGCTCAGGCAGTGAGGCCTCATCCTGGCCAATATGCGACGGACGATCCGATGGACCGTCAGGCTGAGCGAAGGACTGTCGCTTTGACCATCACACCAAGGTAGTATGTTCTTTTTCTTACCAGCGTACGACGGATGACCCGACAGACCGTTGCTTCGACCGTCGCAGCCCCCGTTCAGTGTTTTTAAGTCTTTTTTAAAAAGGGCTTTTGGGTCTTTTCCCTTTTGACCCTTAGATATATTCCAAATGAACTTGATAGCCTCATTATCTCCCAAAACATCCAAAGGCTAGGGTTTCTCCCTCAAGAGCAAATCTAAAACCCTTCTCCAAGAAATCCAAGAACTCACCATGGATTTTACAAATTGAGTTGAGGTTTTAGTTCCCCAAGTTTAAAGGTTGCAAGAACTCTCTCTCAAGAGTAAGAAGAAGAGTTTAGAGCAAGCTCGTTCATCCAATTTCATAATCTAAAGTAGGTGGGGTTTTGAACAAGGGTAATCCTTTCATCCTTATTCTCAAAGACTTATTTAAACTATGATTTTTTGCAATCTATGAGATTTTACATGAATTTAAATTAGGGTTTTTCGCCCATTTTTATTGATTGTAATATTTTGATGTTTTCTATGAATTGATAGTCTAATGGCATGATTTTCACATGTTTTCTTGAGAAATTACAGCTGGGTCTATACCTCATGATTTTAATCCTTGAGAAATTAATAGTTGAAATATTTGAGATATTGAAGTATATGAGTATGTTGAGATTTTCAGATAAATTGCTGAAATTTCCAGATTTCTACATGAGTTATAAATCTATATGCTATCTATTATGCTTTTAATGAGTTCTAACTTGAGAATGAATTATGGGTTATTAAGCCCTACTTGAGACTTGAGATTTTATGAACTATTGTGCTATAATCACCCATGATTTGAGTATTCTGAGATTATTGAGGAATGTTTTGACCTAATGGTCATTGAGTTTTGAAATCCACTCCACTACATGAGATTACAGATTTGATTATTGGGTTCTTATTGAGCCATGAGATTATTCTAAAGTGGATTTTCATGAGATGAGCGAGATAAAATGGAGTAGTATTTAGCACCGAGTTGGGTAAGTTACCATAGTTTATTACCCTAGTACTACGTGCCACCATAGGTTGGTCCTAAGGCCGAGATGATTGTTGGGCCTAAGGCCGAGATATTTGGCCCGAGGTTGAGATAAGTGATCACTGAGTTGAGGTTATACTCCTTGGCAAGAGTATGACGCCTATCCCCAACGTGAGGTCTCTTCCTTAGGAGGAAAAAACGTTGGACTCCATGTATCTCGCATGGTTTATGTTGGTTAAGAGAACCTCCCTTGATACAAGTTATTTTCCTAATAGAAAAGTACCGTATTTGCTCCCTAAGACCAACGTATTTTCCCTTTATATAAGTATTTTCTCTAAAACTATGTGATAAGTTATTTCCCTAAACTAGAGTATCTTTCCATTGAGATAGAATGATTTTCCTAAAGCTTGAAATGAGATATTTTCCTAAAGTGAATGAAATGCCTTCAAGTATGTTTCAAAGTTATATGATTCTGAATTACAAGTTCTTGAGTTCAAAAGAGTTATGAGTTCCTGAGCATTAAAGAAGTTTTACTCTTTATGAGACATATGAATGAGTTGAAAGTATTGTTTAAAGTTTCCTTTAGCCTATGGGTAATGAGAATAAGAGAATATTACCGATTTCAAAGTTAAACTATGATGACTCATGAGATTTGTATTACATGATCCATTCTACATGATTCATGAGCTTTACATTTTATACTTATTCAAGCCATGCGAGTCATTACTTATTGCATGCATGATTTGATTAAAGAGTATTGATGTTGTTTTATATAAATGCATGTACCCCCACATACTCAGTACATTCCCAAGTGCTAATCCACATATACGTCTATGTGCTACCTTGCCTTATAATGTAGGTTCAGGTGCTCAGTCCCAGCCTCGTCAGTGACTTTCGAGTACCTCTTTCTACATCCCTACAGTGGTGATCCTCATGGTTGGAGGACCTATCGTCAGAAATTTCAGCATTTGAGAGACTATGTTATTTCTTTTAGTTCATTTCTAGTCAGTTGGGGACCTTCCCCAATGGATCTCTAGTTCATGGATTAGTAGAGGCTTTGTCAAACTAGTTACCAGATTGTGGTTGTATTGAGTTTTTTCGGTATTGCTTGGTCGTTTGGACCAAGCATTTTCTCTATATTTCCTTTCATATGATATGACTATGCTAGTGTTTGAATTATTTTATCTTGAAATAAGTGTTATTAGTAGAAATAGGATCAAAGGGTTAGCTTGGGGCTACTTGTAGCCTTAAGCACCGTGTGACGTCCCGGGAGGCAATTTTGGGTCGTTACACATATGCTACCCTCTGCTGAATTGACTAAGTGGACACCTAGTCAGGTAAGCTGATGAACTTCATAAACTAAATTCTTCTTACCATTCTCCATGTGAGCAACACTACCCATGACATCTTACTGAGAGCATCAGCCACTACATTGGCCTTTCTCGGATGATACAAAACACTTATGTCGTAGTCTTTCAACAACTCCAAGCTCCTTATCTGACGTAGGTTCAGGTCTTTCTAAGAAAACACATACTACAGGCTCTTGTGGTCTGAAAACACATCCACATGCACCCCATACAAATAGTGCCTCCAAATCTTTAAGGCAAATACCACCGCTAACTCTAGAGGCATAGGCTATGACCTTACTTCTCTTTATCAAAACACACCCTAAACTAACTCTAAAAGCATCACAATATACTATAAATCCATCTGAAACATCTGGTAAAGTCAAAATTGGGTCTGTAGTGAGTCAAGTCTTTAACTCCTAAAAACTCTTCGCACAAGAATCTGACCATTGAAACTTCACTTTCTTCTGAGTCAATCTGTACCTGGGGGATACAATAGATGAAAACCCTTCCACAAACCATCGGTAATAGCCAGCCAAATCCAAAAAACTCCTGATGTCTAACGGAGAGATGGATTTGGGCCAGTTTCTCACTGCTTCGGTCTTTTGAGGGTCAACTCTAATGCCATCACCTGCCAAAATTCACACTTACTAAATTTGGTGAATAACTGATGGGCTCTAAGAGTTTATAATACTATTTTGAGATGGTCTACATGATCACTCTCACTGTGGTAGTAGACAAGAATGTCATCAATGAAGACTATGACGAACAAGTCCAAGTACTACTTGAACACACTGTTCATTAAGTCCATGAAGGCTGTTGGAGCATTGGTAAGACCAAATTACATGACTAAGAATTTGAATTGAACATACCGAGTTCTGAAAACTATTTTCGGAATGTCACATTCTCTGACTCTGATCTGATGATAGCCTGATCTGAGATCTATCTTAGAAAAGTAACTGGCACCCTGAAGTTGGTCAAAAAAGTCATCAATTTTGGGAAGTGGATACTTGTTCTTGACCATGATTTATTTAGCTGATGGTAATCTATACACATTCCAAGAGAACCATCTTTCTTACGCACGAATAGAATTGGTGCACCCCAAGCAGACACGCTGGGTCAGATGAATCCCTTATCTAGGAGATCGTTCAACTGTTCTTTTAATTATTTAAGTTCTGCTGGAGTCATTCTATATGGTGGGATAGAGATAGGTTAAATATCGGGAAGAAGGTCTATTCTGAAGTTAATTTTCTGCTCGGGAGAGACCCCGGGAAGAACTTCGAGAAACACATCTGGAAATTCATATGCTACTGACACTGATTCAAGATTAGGGGTATCTAAAATAGAGTCTTGAACTCGAACGAGATGGTAGACACATCCCTTAGATATAATTTTTCTCTCCTTAAGGTAAGAAATAAGCTGACCCCTAAGTGTTGAGGTACTAACCCTCCATTTACGGACAGGTTCATTCGAAGATTAAAAATAGACAATTTTATTTCTACAGTCAACTGAAGCATAGCATGAATGAAGCCAATCCATGCCGAGAATGATGTCAAAATCTATCATCTCTAATTCTACTAAGTCTGTTGAAATAACTTTCTGAGATACCATAATCGGACAGTTCCTATATATCCACCGGGATATGATAGATTTACCTACTGGGTAGAGATTGCGAAGGGCTCTGCTAGAATTTTGGGATTGGCTCTAAAGTCAACAGTTATATAAGGATTTACAAAGGACAAATAAACTCCTGGATCTTTAAATACATAAACATGCAAATGATAAACTTGTAACGTACCACTGACCACATCAGGAGAACTTTCCTAATTCTATCGGGACTGAAGTGCATAGAGTCAATTTTGGCATTGCCCACTAGTGGCACTGGAAGCGACACCCTGCTGATTTGGGTGATCGGACTGAGATGAAAGATGATTATGCTGGCTCTACCAACCCACCTGAGGACACTCTCTGACCTTGTGGCCTGGCTGCCATATCCGAAACATACATCACTACCAGCCCTGTAGACACCCTAGTGGTTTCTGTCACACTTCTAGCAAAGGGGATTTATTCAGGCATTACTAACACTACCATAAGGTTTAGGGCCTGGTGCCCTATCTTGATTTCCATATCTAAATTTAGACACTAGAGAACTGGCTAAGGACGGATGGAACTGAAGATTTTGGGCAGAACTAAGAACGATTTCCACCCTCTGACTTAGGCTAAGTAAAGTTGAAGCTACCTGTTCTAGCTCTCTTATTTTCCCTCTCCTTCTCCTTATTCTTAGCCTTCTCTATCTGTTGAGCAATGACCATGAGTCTAGATATGTCCATTTTCTTAATCAGCATTGCGGTCCTACACTCCTTGACCACACTGTTAGACACCCCAAATACAAACTTACTCATCTTAGATCTGCTATCTGCTACCACATGAAGAGCGTATCTGGATAACTGAGTAAACTTAAGAGAATACTCTTTTACTGTCATGTGTCCCTGTTTTAGATTAATGAACTCCAAAACCTTTGTTTCCCTCAACTCCAGTGGGAAGAACTTATCCATAAAAATAGTGGCAAACTCCTCCCATTCTACTGGCCCTGCATCTGCGTCCCTCTCTGCCTTCCACTGCTTAAACCATGAGTGAGCCACATCCTGTAACTAATATGTGGCCAACTCAACACTGTAAATTGTAGTCACCCCCATAATATCTGTGACTTTCTGCACCTGATCAAGGAATTTCTGTGGGTCCTCATCTGACTTAGACCTGGTAAAGACTGGAGGGTTCATTCGGGTGAAGTCCTGAATTCTAGCTGCAGCAGTATTGGTCACTAGGTTGTCCAGAACGGTAGATGGGCGTTCATTATGGGCTGCCACAGAATGAGCTAGAGTGGTGAAAGCTACTCTAAATTCTACATGAGAGACATGCTCGTCCAGGGGATTTGCCTGAATGGGCGAAGGGGCTGGCTGGTTTCCTATTCTCCTTCCATTATTCTTTTTAGAAGGCATATTCTGTAAACGGAAGGGAAAAAGGAATTAGACTGGAAGTTTAACTTGAGCTCATGCTCACTCGCACGGTATGAATACTGAAAGAAGGGAAAATTTTCCTAAAATGCCTCAAAGCATCTTGTTCATAAGTGTGGCACGCTACACACCAATGCAAAAAACTCTACTCAACACGACTTTCAGACTACCTAGAAATCTGTTGAACCTTAGGCTCTGATACAAAGTTTGTAACGCCCCGAGTCTACACCACAGATGTCACACGCAGCTCATAATCCCAAAGGACCACAAGCTAACCCATGGCTAGTACCTGCTGCAATAACTTAATAATAATAAATCTATAATAATGCAAAAATTGGGTTAAATCTACCATAAGGCTCATAACTGAAATCAAACACTGAATACTGATAATAAATACTGAAAATTGAATAACTCTTTGAAATAATCTAGTCTAAAAAGCCTCTAACTGAACTGTCTGAATATGGAGTTGATGGGAAAAGCCCCCAGCTAACTCCAACCACTGAAGTACTAATAACTAAAATAATACTTTGTCCTCAAACTATGAGGACTTACCTCTAAATCTGCTACTAATAATCTGGGCTGCTAGGTACGGTTAGGAGCCCATGCGTCTGAACCTATAATATAAGACATCATAGTACAAAAGAAAGGTATGTGTCAGTACTTTGAATATACTGGTATGGTAGGTGAGGTAAGGCTGAATGCAGGGGTTCATATGCAGGAATAGTAACTGGATGAGAAATCATGAATATAACTGAGTACGAATACTGTATATCTAAAACTACTATAAAATATTGATTATGAAATGCTATGCACATAATAACACATACTGTAACTGAGATCACATTTAGTACTAGATAATGAGTTTTAAAAACTGAATGACTGATATCTAAGTTTACTGATACTGTATTACTATTAACTGACGACTGTTTCTGACAGTCCTGATTCTGTAGAACTTAACTGAGTTCTAAACTGAGTTGGGTCACTGTATCTGACAGTCCTGATTCTGATATTGAACTGAGGTTTTATACTATGTTTAAAACTGAAACTGAAACTATGGGATGTTCATCTAACCGATATACCCTGATTATAAACTGAGTTGGGGTCTAACCTATGACCCCAGTTGGAAGGGTGTTAGATCCTCACCAAGGGATACTAACAATGGCTATGAGTTAACCCTCTCTAGCAGAAAGCCTTTTTGTTAACCCTTGCTGGAAGGAAAAATCGTACGAGATATATCAACCCTAAACTAGCTGGAAGATATCTCAACCTACGCTGGCTACGTAGTTCTGTAACGTAGGGACTGCTACTAATAGTCAAACCTTTTTTATTGATAGAAATGCCCCCATCGCTGGGTTTGCTCGGTGCTGATTCCTACTCCCAACTGAATAGACACTGAACTGATTTCTAGACTGTACTAGGCTTGACTGTACTATTATTGATTATGTGGTTTTACTGAACTAGACTGAGTTCACTGAGTTCTGTTAACTGACTGAATATACTGAGTTCTGTTACTGACTGAGTGTACTGAGTTCTATTACTCACTGAGTACTACTGTACGTGACATCACTAGGACTATCCTAAAACTATTGTAAATCTAGGTAGCAGCTAGATTGGCAGGTATTAGATACCCCCAGGACTCGATAGCATAGATATTTAAAATATAGCACAATCTTGAAAACATGATAACTAGTCACTTAGTCACAATTCATTCATTGATGCATTTTAGCAAACACTTGCATGGCATGAACTTGTACATATACTATTATGCCATGAGTCACTATTTAACTCTCATGAACCTTATATCAAACACTTGGGGAATAGTTTATGCACATAATACTAGTCAGCATGTAAGCATCATGATCACAATTCAAAACTCACAAATTCGAGGGTTTCCAATATGGAACTACATAAAACTACACACATGTTATTTAATTCACATGAATTTTGTAACTAATCATGGATTTGAACCCAGATAAAATCAAAATCAGGAATACAATTTAACTCAACATGGAATTCATGAAAGCAATCATCTTGAAATTTTAAAAGAGGTTCTTGAACTCCAAGGGTAGAATCAAACCCTTGAATAAGAACCTAACATACCTTGGTAAGTAAATTCATGAAGATTGATGGTGTGTTCTTGAAGATTGGTATTAAAATTTGAATTCCCTAGGGTTTGTTCTTAAGTAAATTTGAGGGAGAACGAGATATTTTGCCTTTAGAGTAGGTTAATCTCATATTTTTGAGGCTGATTAAGGATGGAAAATAACCCAAATACCTCTCTGGACACGGAGATTTAATGAATGAAAACGTGCCCAGTGACGCGGTGAGCGACGCACCGCATCGATGGCATCAACACTCCGCGTCGAGTTTCCATTGGTTCACTGGAATTGCACTGAAAGTTGGGGAAAATTATTCATCGATGCAATGGGTGATGTGATGCATTGAGATCACATCGACCCACTATTTTTGCCACTTGAATATGATTCAAACGAGGTACAAAAGGTCCAAACTCACCCAAAGTAACCTATTGACACACTTGATCATGATTAATCAAGGATTGATATTTTAAGGTCATAAGGTCGTAAAATAAGATCGTCAAATTATGAAGGCTAAAGTAATTCTAGGTGTAAACACAGCTAAAATTTCTACGTTAGGGACCTCTTTCCAAGCTTCAATGGACTGAGCTAAGCTTGGGATTTTGCAAGGTCTTACACCATAGAGTGGGAAGAGTTTGTTACTAATTTTCTAGATAGATTCTTTCCCTTAGAGCTGTAAGAAGCCAAGGTGTTAGAGTTCATCAATCTCAAGAAAGGAAACATGAGTGTGAAAGAGTATTCCCTTAAGTTTACTCAGTTAGCCATATATGCTCCCTATGTAGTAGCAAACAATAGGTCTAGAATGAGTAAGTTCGTGTCCGGGGTGTCAGAGAGTGTAGTTAAGGAGTGCAAACCTGCGATGTTGATTAAGGAGATGGACATATTCAGGCTCATGGTCCATGCTAAGCAGATAGAATAGGCTAAGAATAAGGAGAGAGGGGGGGAAACAAGAGAGCTAGAATAGGTAGCTTCAATTTTGATTAGCCAAAGTCATAGGGAGATAAACATTCCCAGTTCCATCTAAAGTCTTCAGTTCCTGCTCCGTCCTCAGCTAATGATCCAGTACCTAAGTTCAGAAATGGTAACAAAGATAGGGTGCCAGGCTCTAAATCCCAGGGTAGTGTCAGCAGTGCTCGAACAAATCCTCTTTGTTAGAAACATGGCAGAAACCATCAGGGTGTTTATAGGGTTGGTAGTGATGTATGTTTTGGGTATGGAAAGCCAGTCCATAGAGTTAGAGGTTGTCCTTAGTCAGGTTCCCAGGGTCAGTACAATAGTCTTTCAACTCAGTTCGGTCGCTTAAATTAGTAGGGTGCCGCTTCCAGTGCAACCAGTGGGCAACACCCAAATAGGCTCTATGCACTTCAGTCCATACAAGATCAGGAAAGTTCTCCTGATGTGGTCACTGTTACATTGTAGATCCTCCATTTACATGTTTATGCCTTATTAGATCCAAGAGATTCTCTATCTTTTGTAACTCCTTACATAGCAGTCAATTTCAAAGTCAGGCCAAAAATCTTAACAAAAACTTTCTCAGTCTCTACCCCAGTGAGTTAGTCTATCATAGCCGGCGGGTATACAAGAACTTTACGGTTATGATATCTCAGAAAGTCACTTCAGCATACTTAGTAGAATTAGAGATGACGGATTTCAATGTTATTTTCGGCATAGATTGTCTCCATTCATGCTATGCCTCAGTTGATTGTAGATACAAAATTGTTCATTTTTAGTTTCGAAATAAACCAGTCCTTGAATGAAGGGGTAGTACTACAACGCTTAAGGGTCAGTTAGAGTCTATCATCTTGTATGAGTTAAAGACTCTAGTTCAGATACTCCTAGTCTTGAGTCAGTTCCAGTAGTAAATGAATTCTCAGATGTGTTTCCCGAAGATCTTCCTGGAGTTCCTCCCAAAGGGGAAATTGACTTTGGAATAGACCTTCTTCTAGATACTCAGCCCATATCTATTCCTCTATACAGAATGACACCAGCTGAACTCAGAGAGTTAAAAGAAAAGTTAAAGAACCTTTTAGAAAAGGGGTTCATCAGACCCAGCGTTTCCCCGTGGGGTGCACCAGTCTTATTCGTGCGTAAGAAAGATGGTTCTCTCAGAATATGTATTGACTACCATCAGTTGAACAAAGTCACAGTTAAGAATAAGTATCCACTTCTTAGAATTGATGACTTGTTTGACCAACTTCAGGAAGCTAGTTACTTTTCTAAGACAGACCTCAGATCAAAATATCATCATCTCAGAGTCAGAGAATGTGACATTCCAAAAATAACTTTCCGAACCTGATATGGTCACTTTAAATTTCTAGTCATGTCCTTTGGTCTCACCAATGCCCCAACATCTTTCATGGACTTGATAAATTGAGTTTTCAAGTAGTACTTGGACATGTTCGTCATAGTCTTCATAGATGACATCCTTGTCTACTCCCATACCAAAAAAGATCATGCAGATCACCTCAGAATCGTACTTCAGACTCTCAAACCCCATCAGTTGTTTGCTAAATTCAGTAAGTGCAAATTTTGGATAAGGTCAGTAGCATTCCTTGGTCATATTATTTTCGATGATGGCATTAGAGTTGATCCTCAAAAGACCGAGGTGTTGAGAAACTGGCCTAGGAGTTTCTTGGGTTTAGCTGCCTATTACCATTGGTTTATTGAAGAGTTTTCATCTATTGTATCCCCCATGTCCATATTAACTCAGAAGAAAGTCAAGTTTTAGTGGTCAAATTCCTGTGAGAAGAGTTTTCAGGAGTTGAAGAATCGACTTACCTCAGCTCCAATTTTGACCTTACCAGATAGTTCAGATAGGTTTGTTGTGTATTGTGATGCTTTCATAGTGGGTTTGGGTTGTGTCCTAATGCAGAGAGGTAAGGTCATAGCCTATGCCTCTAGACAACTTAAGGTCCATGAGAAAAATTACCCTACCCATGATCTTGAGTTAACAACTATAGTGTTTTCCTTAAAGATTTGGAGGAACTATTTGTATGAGGTGCATATTAATGTGTTCACAGATCACAAAAGCTTGTAGTATGTGTTCTCTAAAAAAGATTTGAATTTACATCAGAGAAGGTGGTCAGAGTTATTGAAAGATTAGGACATGAGTGTTCTATATCATTCGAGCAAGGCCAATGTAGTGGCAGATGCTCTCAGTAGGTTGTCTATGGGTAGTGTGGTTCATGTTGAGAATGATAATAAGAAATTAGTTTAGGAAGTTTATCATCTTTCCCGACTAGGTGTCCGCTTAGTCGATTCACCAAGGGGTATTGTGTGTGTGCAAAATAGTTCAGAATCATCTCTGGTTTTTTAGGTAAATAAAAAGCAGGACAGAGATCCCAGTCTAGTTAAGTTGAAAGAGTCAGTTAGAGATCAAAAAATAGAGGTTTTCTCCCAAGGAGGATATGGTGTGTTTCATTGCTAGGTTCGGTTATGCATGCCCGCTGTAGATGACTTGAGGCATCGAATTAATGCAGAAGAGTATGGGGCGTATTACTCTATCCATCCAGGGGCCACTAAAATGTACCGCAATTTTCATGAGATCTATTTATGGAGTGGGATGAAGAGGGATATCGCAGAGTTTATAGCTAAGTGATCTACATGTCAGTAGGTTAATATTGAGCACCAAAATCCTAGTTGGCCCATGCAGGAGTTCAGTATTTCCACATGGAAATGAGAAGAAGTGAACATGGACTTTGTGATGGGTTTGCCTCGTACTCGTAATTAGCATGATTCTATTTGGGTCATTATAGATAGGATGACCAAATTATCTCATTTCTTACCAGGTCATACCTCTTATTCAGCCGAAGACTATGCCAAACTCTATATTAGAGAGTTGGTCAGGTTACACAGAGTCCCAGTATCCATCATCTCAGATAGAGGTACCCAGTTTGCCTCTCACTTTTGGAAAGCATTCCAAAAGGGTCTTGGTACCCAAGTTCACCTCAGTATAGCTTTTCATCCTCAGAAAAATGGTCAAGTAGAAAGGACCATTCAGAATCTAGAAGATATGTTTAGAGCATGCATTGTTGATTTTAAAGGTAGTTGGGATGACCACTTGCCTTTGATTGAATTCATAAATAATAACAGCTATCATTCCAGTATTCAGATGGCTCCGTTTGAGGCTCTTTATGGTAGGGTATATAGATCTCCAATTGGTTGGTTCGAGGTCGGTGAGGCCACAGTAGTAGGGATCGATCTCGTGTTTGATGCCTTAGAGAAATTTAAGTTGATCAGAGAAAGACTTAGGGCAGCCCAAAGCTGACAGAAATCATATGCAGATGTGAGGAGAAAAGATCTTGAGTTTGAGGTCGACAATTTTGTGTACTTGAAAATCTCTCCCATGAAGTGATGTGTGAGCCCATGCTAACACATTTGAAGCTTTTAAGTCTAAATAATTGCAAAGTCTTAAGCAACTTCAGTCATTTTTTATTAGTTTACTTTGATTTTGTAGCAAAAGTAGAGAAGAGGGGGAAACACTAATAAAGGAAGCAAAAAGACTGAAATCGGAAGCAGATAGAGAGCTAAGTATGGCTGAAGACATCCATGACACGTTGTCAGCCTGGTGATAGGCTGTCACGGGTGCCGTCAACCCAAAACAGAAGATGGGAGTTGCAAGAAGCTTTGTGACAACCTTCATGACACGCCGTCAAGATCCTGATAGGACATCACCATCGTCGTCAACCTTAGGAAGCAGAAGCTGAAATTGTAGAGACGCTGATGACGTCTATGATAGGCCATCATAGGCGTCGTCGTCTATTCCGAAGAAAGTCTAAATCTTTTAATTTTATTTCCTTATTTAGGATTTACTATTTTAAAGCCTTGTTTTAGGGTTTTTATAAATATGAAATTATCAAGCTATCCAGCTACCCATTGACATATTGACAATATACGATTTTTTTTTCTCTCTCTCTCTAAGAACAATATTTTAGAGTTTTGCCTTGTGATTCAATTACAAGAACACTTTTGATTTCCTTCATTCTTGTAAGTTAATCTTTCCAGTTATGAATTCAAATTATGTGTTGATTTCTTGCATCATGAATAACTAAACACTCTTAACCTAGATTATGGAATCTAGGGTTAGGTCATGATAAGGTGTTAATTAATTACTCAAGGTTTAATAAGTGTTAGGATTTCTTGGTAATTCTGAGATTAGAATTTATGTCTGTTGGTTGCAAACAATAGGCATACCTACTTTGGTTTTCTTGAGAAAGAAATCATAAACAGTAGGAAGTGAATTATCAACAGGGACTCGGAAAGGCTTCGTTTAATAATCAGCGTTGTAACAAGGTTGATTAACATGAGGTAAAATCTGGGCAGTGAGTTGCGATTCACTAAGTCTGAGAGGATTAGGAAATTAGACACTTGAATAGGTCGAGAAACATTTGAGCATATCATCTATAAAGATAGTTTTTCATCCTAACCACCGTGAGAACCTTGAGTTAATGGTAGCATCTTTCATGTTCCGTAAGCCCTAGTGAACATAATCCTGGTTATTTCATAAACTCTTGATTGACAAACACTGAAATTAAAGTGATCAAAAATTATTTTCTAATATCCAAAACTCCCATTTTATTTTTTTATATCATTTGTTTAAATTTAACTTATAGCTTTAGTTTCAAACTAGTTTAATCGCCACTCACATTGTTCCCTGTGGGATTCGACCCCAACCTAGTTGGGTTTTATATTGACAACGATTGCTTACACCCATTCAAGAGTGTAATTTGAGCGTTATCATGAAGGGAGTGAAAAGGTTCGGCAAAAAAAGAAAGCTCAGTCCCCGATATATCGGTCCCTATAGAATTCTCAGCCATTTTAGAAAGGTAGCTTATGAGCTTGAGTTTCCTTCAGATCTAGCTTCAGTGCACCCAATATTCCACGTCTCCTTGCTAAAGAAATGCATTGGTGACCCAACATTCATAGTTCCCTTAGAAAGCGTCGATAGTCAGAATGATCTCTCATTTGAAGAGGTTCCAGTCCAAATCTTTAATCGTCAGATCGCAGACTGAGGAACAAAGAAGTTCCTTTGGTCAAATTTCTTTGACAGAATCATTCTATTGAGGGAGATACTTGGGAAGCAGAAGTAGATATGCAGACCAAATATCCTCATCTCTTCTCTACAAACTCAGATTCATCTTGAGGTAATAATCTTCCTTAGCTTTACTCAGTTCCCTGTACAGTTGCAGTTACAAATATGGTATCTATTACCATTGTATATTCAGTCATGCATTCATGAATCAGTTCAGTCGTGTACTCATGCATCAGATATGCATGATCAATATGAAAACTCAGCTTATCAGTGATTTCAGTCATGCAATCATGTTTCAGTTATACATGTTCAGTGTGTAAACTCAATCTATCAATATTTCTTAGCTTAAACAGTTTCATTCGAGGTCGAATGTTCCCAAGGGGGAGATATTGTAATACCCCGTATTTTCATAGCTTAATTTAACTCTCAGTACGTGAGTAATCCAATATAAAAAATTTAAAGTACTCAGGATTTTTTAGTTTAAAGCTTACCATTGTGTAGACAATTCAGTCAGCTTTTCAGCAATATAAAATTCATCCAGATCTGATACCCGGGTGAAAAGTTATAGAAGTTTTTGTAAAATAGTGTACCAAATGGCACATCACCGTGTCGCGGAGACCAGCCAAATGGAATTCGTCAGTTTCTAGTGAAGCTCCATGATAATAAAGTGTCGAACCAATGTTCCATTTCATAATTGTCATTTTCCAGTGAGGGAGTGCGATCCCACCACGCCGCGCCAAGGGCCATTTTCCCAATTATCAATTTCTAGAGTGGCAACGCGATACCACTGCGTCGCGCCAAAAGCACATTTCACATTCGTTCATTTTTAAACAGTATCAACCCCATTCCAGTGGCTCACTGCGATGCCACTGCGTCACGGTGGAGGCCAAAATTGGGACTCTTCAGTGATGAAATTTTAATTATTCCTAGGGGTAATTTTATATTTTTCCATGGCCCTTGTTGACACCTAATTTTTGCTCTCCATAACTAAGTTTGATTCTGAGTTTCTTTGATTTTAATAAAATTACACCCTTTGTTTTATCGAACTAAGGAAATTTTCAAAAGCATTTATCAGGGTAAGTTGGTCATTTTAAGTGATGATTATATACTATCGTATTCGACTATACAAAATTATATAATTTTGTTACTTAAATATCTTTTTACATTAAATGTCAAATTTTAATCAAAGTTTGTCTTGAAATAATTTTAAATGATCAAAATCTTGGTTTAAATATATTTTAATCTCAAGAATAATTGATTTAGAAAATTCTAGTTGATTTGGTTAAATGAAGA
This sequence comes from Capsicum pubescens, assembly GCA_030864215.1. Classification (NCBI taxonomy): domain Eukaryota; kingdom Viridiplantae; phylum Streptophyta; class Magnoliopsida; order Solanales; family Solanaceae; genus Capsicum; species Capsicum pubescens. The sequence continues at coordinate 200,368,159 of CM061549.1, read as the reverse complement.
AGCTCGGGATTAAATAAGGGGGTTGATTCGTGTCGAATTTTGATTTGATTTAGCCAATTTATTAAATTTGACTCTAATTGGAATCAAAGTGGCCCCAATTGTAAATACAATTGACCAATTGGTATTCAATTTGGTTAAAGTTTAAATAAGCTGCCTAAATTGTAATCTTAATCCCAAATTACCATTTCTTAATTGGGATTGTTCTAATCTAATTAAGTCTAATTTGAGTTATTCTTAATTGAATTTAATCATGATTATTTTAATCTAGTTAAGTTTAATTAGGGTTATTTAATAACTCAATTAGATTTAATCGGTGTTGTTAACTAACCCCAATGTTAAACCCAAATCCCTTTTAATTCAGCAACAAAAACCAACAGTTCACTAGTTATTCGGGCCCAAACCAATCCCTTAACAACTTCAGCCCTAACCAAAACCACCTAAACCGGCCCAACTATCTCTTCTCTTTCCCTCTTAACCTAACAGAATAGCAGTACCATGTATCCAAAACAACATAACCCTGTAAACCCGAATTTGATCAAACCCTAACCCGATTCCAACCCGATACGACCCAACGCACCCCGCGGTTCCCTTTTTCTTTTCTTCAAACATTCTTCTCAGGTGAATAGCAGGTGGGTTCATCCCATGGGGGTTCCGAGAATCGTATAGAACAAGCTTAGGTGTCCCTCCAACGTCTCAATCCCATAAATCGCGGTACAATTGGTACGCACTCGTACATCCTTGGCGATTTTTTGTTGGTTGAAGAGGGAATTTCGATTCCTCATACCTCATTGGCTGTGTATTTTGGATTGGTGGAGAGCAACACCAAATGAGTACGGATTTTTTTAAGGTAAAAACCTAATCCAAAAGGAATATTCACGAAGATCCTCTTTCAAAAATCCGGAAGAGGACCCCGAATTGGTGCCCTATAAGAAGACCTCTGGGGTCACTGTTGAGGAGGGGGGTTTTCTTTGGTTCTCGGAGGGATTAAGGGAGCTGAGGGTTTAGATCTTTTTTAGACAAAAGAAGAAGAGGAAAACTCCCTTGGGGTTGGGAAATATCGAGTTCGAAAGAGGGGGAAAAATTTATTTTTCTGGTCACTATTTTTTTTTTTAAGGTCAAGAAATTTTAAGGATTATTTTTCTCTGTTTCTGCGCTTGAAACTTTGGTTAGAAATTCTGTGGGTTTCGAAAAGGTTTCTGAGTAAAGGTAGGAAGATATCCAGTGTGAAAAATCTAGGGGTACGCTCTATTGGTGGTGTACGTCGTGAGATTCCAGTAGCAACGAGTTTCTGATAGCTCGAAACTCCCATTTTACTGCCCCGAAGGAGGTAACATCCTGCCCATTCTTAACTTCTGCTATAGTTATCTTTGTTCCCGCTTTATCTTCTTTGTTAGAATGCTTATATTGTGGTTTTTGTTTGCCGAGAATAGCTATAAAAGCTATGAAGGTCATAGTATTTTTGTGATTATCAGTGTCTCTAGTTGTTTGTACTTTTGCTTGAAAATATGATTTTTTTTTTTGTTCATTTTGATTAACTTCATCCTAGATCGTTTCACTTAAAAGTTGCATCTTGGGTTACGGTTGATATTGTTTGATAGACTATTTCAAGGTTTAGTGATATTGTCTGTTCTTCGTTTCCTTCTTTATTTTAGAATAGTCTTAAAAGTGTTTTCTTTGGTTGATAAAAGTCGTAGTTGTCGGGAATATTCGTTGATTGGAGGCTTTCTAAGCCATGAGCAGTAACGAATGCGTGGGTTGATTTTCATACCTTTTTTTGGTGCACATTAGCCATGAGTTTTCATTATTTTCCTTTGTTTTCTATGTGAAAATTGGTCCCTTTTCTGAACTAAGCCTCATTAAAAATACAGTCTATTGTTCATGCCAAAATTGAGCTCAATTCTATGTTTTTCATGCAATTTGAAAAGAAGTTTAAATTATGTCTAGTGTAAAGTTTGCATACTTGATTCCTTGCCTAGTGAATGTGGTACGCACCATCTGGAAATATATTGGTATTAGTATATGCACGGATTTTTTTATAGTTGTTACTGGTTCGGGTGAAATCTTATGCTATTCCATTTCGTTTGATGATTCTATGCATCCTGAGTCTATGCGTCTATGGGAGATATCCTCTCTACCATATCCAAGGTAGGGGTATGGGCTACATACATTTTAGCAGGTTTAAATTTTGAATCGAAAAAAAACTTCCCTTCTGAAATCTAACTAATAAGTTAGTCATTTCCCCTTATCCGGATGGTTAATTAGATTTGCAATTTTATTTATCCGCCTGCACTAACAATCAAAGGAAAAAGAGAGTTTCATTCTTGATGATGCATGGTTCTGTCAGAATCGATTTTCTTGCTCGTTGACTGCTTATGGTTTTGAACTTTATTGAAATCCTTGTGATGCTCCTTTAATATCTCTCGACTTCACCCGTGCCGAGGTTCTTTTTTTTTACAACGAAGCATTTTATAGTAATACGTCGCTATGTTTAAGGGCTGAATGTCTAATTGGTTGCATTTTCTAAATGAAATGGCACTCTGGGATTTTGCTTTCCTATATACAAATCTGGTGCATTCTCATATATAAAATTGCTATGCTGGTTGTATTTTATAAACTGGTGTGTCGGGTTCTAGGATTTGCTTGCATTCGATGCATTTTATGAATGAATTAGTCTTCCGGGATATTGGGGGATTCTTGTTGTTTCAGGTTGTAATCTGAAGAAATTCTCTTTTTTTTACTCCAATTTTATTTTTGTAAGTTGATGTAAAGCAGCTTTTTAGAATGCGAAAATATTTTTGAAACCTTCTTTTGTATGATTTTGACTTAGTTTTAAAGAAAGTCTTTCTATTTTTCTTTCGGTTTTTGTTATTTCACATTGTGATCTGGTGAATATATACAAATTGTTTCACATTGGGTTTAAAGCTTTGTTTGCGGGGTTGAGTAATGTCTATGGTTTTTGATAGGTAGTTTTAGTATTATCTCGTGGTGGTAGTATTGTCTTGTGGTTAGTGGTGTTAGTTTATTGTGCATATTACACTAGTTTATACATAATTAGGTTTTTGTGTTTGTAGTAAGTGTAGTCTGTTGCCCATTTTAGCATGGTTATGCTTCAGGAGAATGATCTCTTTTAGAGAAAATAGTTTGTTTACCTAAACAAATTCATCCTTTATTCCTCTTAGTTTTCTCTTGCATTATTTCATTCATAATCTCTCTTTAGCATACTTTTCGGGACCATTCGCGGCATTTAAAAGATTTTTATTTTACTTTACTTGCTAAGAATTATTTTCCTTTTTTTTACTGTGCATGAGTATGCTTAAAAATAGTAGGAATCATATAGCTTGTTAATCTGTGACATTTTGCACATATACTAATTCCTTTTTATTTTCTTTGCATGTGGACGCATTTTATGTCCCAAATGGACTATTTTCATTTTGCATTATCGATATGGGCCGTTGAGGCCCATTATTCTCGAGTCAATTTTGAAGCTCCCCCTTAAAAACAATTGCATGGCATATGGATGCAAGAAGTCAAAAGAGGAATAATGGGTTAAAATCCCATTCTTGAAGCAACGACGAGCTCCGAGCCTCATTTCTATTTCCTTATTTGTTGTCGTTATTCATTTTTCGTTGTCGTATTTATTTCCTTATTTGTTTAGTTATTCATTTAGGCCTCGAAGCCAAAGTTGTACTTAATAAAGGTGGAGAATAACTCGAGCCAAAAAGGCTCGAAAACATAGAATTAGGATAGGTTATGGGTGAAAATCCAACTAGTTTAGGACAGGGTTAACGATTTGGGCTTAAAACCTAAATCATTACTTTCCTCCTTTTCCCTTTCCCCTTTTTCTGCTATTTACCTGCTTACGTGCTCCCTTTGGAAGGAGAATATTATACCAGGATGGTGTCTGCTGTCATAGAATTAGGATAGGTTATGGGTGAAAAATTCAACTAGTTTAGGACAGGGTTAACGATTTGGGCTAAAAACCTAAAATCCAAGAAGGAGAATATTATACCAGGATGGTGTCTGCTGTCAGAGAAACCTTTACGAATTTGGTAAAAATAGGAGAATCATTGGAAGAAGGTATTCGGACAGGGAAAATTACCAAAACCCCGACATCGTCTGGAACTACCAAGTTTTCTAAGAAGAAGAAGGAAGAGGTAGGTATGGTTTCTGCTAATTCTGTTACAAAATCAAAACAGCGGTTCAACTCTAGAAATGTTTTATCTTCCCCGCCGTCACCTAACATTCCGCACGCGTTCTACGCCCACCCCCAATACCAAAATCCACTCCCAAACATCCAATCCTCATACCAAGATCCACAGCCAAACACCTTTCCCCAATACCCAGTTCCACCTCTAAATTATCAGTCTTATTTCCAAGCCATCCCTCCAAATAATCGAACAAATTTCCAAACGCCTCCAAATTATCACCAAGTACCCCCTCCTACAAACCTAAGCCAGTATAACCCCCAACGTCTAAACTACGAAAAGAAACCTCCCCTTAACTTCACCCCACTAGCTGAAAGTCGTACCCAATTGTTTGAAAGATTGACGAATACCGGTCATTTGCAACCAATACAGTCAAAGAGTGTCAATCCCAACTCTCGATTTTTAATTCAAGTCAACATTGTGCCTATCATTCAGGGGCAGCAGGGCATAGTACAGAGGATTGTGTCCACTTGAAACACAAGATCCCGGATTTAATCGATCAAAAGGTTATCACGCTCCAGGCACCTACTCCAAATATTAGCAGGAATCCACTGCCCAACCATGGGGGATCTATAGTTAACATGATTGAGATAGAGGGCAAATGGGCATCTGGCAAGACCATTACCCAGGTGAACTCCGAAAAGCGCAAAAGAGCGGAAGAGAAAGAAAAGATAGAGAAGGTTGTGGCTGCCTTAAGTATCAGTGAGAAAACCCCATTTATAGTGATGACAGCCCCGACTCAAGTGTACGCTCCCCCACCAAGAAAGTAATTTATTGTGCAAACCGTTGTTTCCCAAGGGATGACGCAATCGGGACGATGTTACATCCCTGAGGAATTGACCAACAACAAAGATTCACAAAAACGGCCAATCACTGAAGAAGAGGCTGAGGAATTTTGGAGGCGTATGCAACCAAAGGATTACTCAATTGTCAAACACTTGGAGAAAATTCCAGCCCAAATCTTTGTCTTGGCACTATTAATGAGTTCGCAATACCACCGACAGGCTTTATCGAAGGTCTTGGAGGAAGCATATGTTCCCGAAGGAACGAGTGTTGAGAACCTGGCTGCGATGATAGAGAACATTTTGGGGAATCATCGCATATTATTCAGTGATGAAGAGTTGCCATTTGAAGGGGAGATGCACAACAAAGCCATGCATGTCACCGTCATTTGTCGAGATTATGCAATTAATCAAGTATTAATAGACAACAGATCTGGTGTGAATATTTGTCCCCTTTCTACGTTGGTTCAAATGGGCTATGATATAGGGAAAATTTGTCAAAGGCACGTAAATGTGAGGATATTCAATGGAGGGCAGAGAGATACCATAAGAGAAATTGATTTACACATCCAAATGGAGCCTGGTGAGTTCAAAACTAAGTTTCATGTTATGGATATTTATCCTAGCTACAACCTGCTCTTGGGAAGACCATGGATACATGGTACAAAGGCAGTTTCATCACCCCTTCATCAATTATTGAAGTTCATTTGGGAAGATCATGAAGTAGTCATCCAAGGAGAAGAAAGTTGAGCGGACCGTCCCAATGGTTATATACCGGTAATTGAAGATGTTCCAAAAGGTAGTAGTTTCTATACAATGGAAATTGTAAATACTGCAGACAGAGATTCAAAACCCAAAGTACCAATGCCTTCTGTCTACAAAATGATTGCAACGGTGATGTTAAGAAATGGGTTCGAACCTGGTCGAGGCTTAGGCAAGAATTTGCAAGGAATTATTGATCCAATTGCAATCCCAGAGAGAGGCTCTAAGTACGGGTTAGGATATCAGTCTGCCAAGAAGGATAGGGTTGAGGATGAGCCAGAGAAGAGTCCTTTTAGGCCCTTGCCACTCCTGTTCTAGTCATTTCCTATACGAAAAGTGCCCGATGATGATGGTCTTGGGGATGGGATAGGAGATTTGTTCGAAGGATGTAATGTTGTACCAGAAGATCTCCCAAAGTCCAGCGGGGAGAAGCAGATTGCGCCAGGGGAGGCCTTGCAAAATTGGACCTCCACTCCACTCATAACCTGTCGCCCGTCGTAGTAGATAAAAGGGTAATCACTAATAGTTTTGAAATCTGTGATGATCCGGAGGAGGTCCCGCGATCCACCTTTTATATATCAAAACTTTTTTTCGTATCTTACTGCTTTCAAAAAGGCAGGGACTTGTATTTGTGCAAGTCACGAGCCATGGTTTTGTAATTATCTCTCAAATTTCAATGAAAAGGCCTTCATTTATTTGGAAAACTATATTATTTCTAAAACGCTCCTAGTCATATGTTTTGTTATTATTTTCTTATCATCTAACTTAGTTTATTTGTCCATTACAGTAATAGTAGATTAAAACCTACCAATGCCATGTCATGTCAAAGCTTGAACGAACAAAATGAAGGGAACAATGATAATTGGAAGGACGATGACGAGGAATGGTTAGTTGAAGATATGGAGGAATTTGAGAATCGCGAAAAACCCAATCTAGAGGAAACTGAAATAGTCAACTTGGGAGATCACGATGAAATTAAAGATACAAGTGTCAGTGTCCACCTGGCGTCGCCACAAAGGGAAGATCTCATCCACCTGTTGCGGGAATACATCGACGTGTTTTCTTGGTCCTATGATGATATGCCAAGGTTGAGCACCAGCATTGTGTCACATAAATTGCCGATAAATTTTAAGTTTGATCCAGTCAAACAAAAAATGCAGAAATTCAAGCCATATTTGAGTCTAAAGATCAAGGAAGAAGTGACAAAATAGATCCAGTCTAAGGTTGTCGAGGTCATAAAATATCTGACGTGGTTGGCCAACATCGTCCCTGTGCCGAAGAAGGACGGCAAGATTCGAATTTGTGTTGACTATAGAGACTTGAATAGAGCCAGTCCTAAAGATAATTTTTTGTTGCCCAACATCCACATTCTCATCGATAACTGTGCAAAATATGAAATGCAGTCATTCGTTGATTATTTCGTCAGGTATCATCAGATATTGATGGATGAAGAAGATGCAGAAAAAATAACTTGTATTACGCCCTGGGGCATTTATCATTACAGGGTAATGCCATTTGGTCTCAAGAACGCGGGTGCAACATAAATGAGGGCTATGACGACTATTTTCCATGATATGATCCATAAAGAGATTGAGGTGTACGTGGATGATGTAATTATCAAATCCCGCGAGAATTCGGATCATCTGACTCATCTGAAGAAATTCTTCAACAGATTAAGAAGGTACAGTTTGAATTTAAATCCTGCTAAGTGTGCTTTTTGTGTGCCATCAGGAAAGTTGTTAGGGTTCATAGTCAACAGAAGAGGAATCGAGCTAGACCCATCCAAAATCAAGATAATTCAAGACTTTCCACCGCCAAGGATCAAGAAGGAAGTTATGAGTTTCATAGGTTGTTTGAATTATATTAGCAGATTCATCGCTTAATCAACAGTCATATGTGAGCCAATTCTCAAGATATTGAAGAAAAATGCACTGAATGAGTGGACAGAAGAATGTCAGAGAGCTTTTGACCGCATCAAGGAATACCTGTCTGTACCATCGGTTTTGGTCCCACCAAGAGAAGGAATTCCATTATTGCTTTACCTTTCAGTCGCAAAAAATGTTTTCAAATGCGTCCTCGGGAAACATGATGAGACCGGCAGGAAAGAGAAAGCTATTTACTACTTGAGTAAAAAGTTCACGCCATATAAAGCCCGTTACACTCTTGTAGAAAGTACATGTTGTGCTTTGACTTGGACGGCACAAAAGTTGAGGCATTATCTGTCGTCCTACACAACATACCTCATCTCGAGAATGGATCCATTAAAGTACATATTCCAGAAGGCCATGGCTACGGGGAAGCTAGCCAAGTGGCAAATGTTGCTGAGTGAGTTTGACATTGTGTATGTAACCCAAAAAGCAATCAAGGGGCAAGCCTTAGCATATCATTTGGCAGAGAATCCAGTCGATGAAGAATATGAGCCACTTTGAACTTACTTTCCATATGAGGAAGTTTTGTTCGTAGGAGATGACATTACAGAGATTTACCCCAGATGGAGGATATTTTTTGATGGGGAAGTCAACTTCAAAGGTTCAGGAATCGGAGCAGTTTTGGTGTCAGAAATGGGCCAGCATTATCCGGTAACAGCTAAGTTACGTTTCCCATGCACCAATAACATGGCTGAATATGAGGCTTGCATCCTAGGTCTCAGATTGACACTTGATATGGGTGTTCGTGAATTGTTAGTCATCGGAGATTCAGATTTGCTGATTCACCAAGTACGGGGAGAATGGGCAGTAAAAATCCCAAGATTACTCCTTATGTATTGGTGCAAGAATTATGCCAAAAATTCAAGGATGTTGATTTTAGACATATCCCACGGATACAAAATGAGTTTGCTGATGCTTTGGCCACGATATCTTCCATGATTCAGCACCCGGATCAGAGTTACATTGATCATTTGGAAATAAGCTTGAAGGAGCAACCCGCGCATTGCATACACGTGGAAGATGAGCCTGATGGAAAGCCCTGGTACTATGACATTAAGAGGTATTTGGAATCTGGAATATATCCTGAAGAGGGTAGTAACAACCAAAAGAAGAAAATCCAGCGTTTGGCAAAGAATTACTTTCCAAGTGAGGAAATTCTTTTTAGGAGGACTCCTGATTTGGGATTCCTAAGATGTGTCGATGCTGTAGAAGACAATAAATTGATAAAAGACGTACACGCTGGAGTTTGTGGACCCCACATGAATGGGTTTGTCCTTGCCAGAAAGATCCTGAGAACCGGTTACTTTTGGATGACTATGGAAAATGATTGTGGAAAGTATGTGCAAAAATGTCCAAAATGTCAGATACACGGAGATTTGATTCGAATGCCTCCACATGAGCTTCATGCAATGAGTTCACCTTGGACCTTCGTAGCTTGGGGCATGGATGTTATTGGACCAATAGAGCCATCGGTATCGAATGGACATAGATTTATTTTAGTCGCCATCGATTATTTCACTAAGTGGGTTGAAGCTGCTTCATACAGAGCCGTCACTAAGAAAGTGGTTGCAGATTTCATCAGGAATAACTTGATTTGTTGATTCGGGGTGCTGGAATCAATCATTATAGATAATGGGGAAAACTTGAATAGTCACTTGATGAGTGAAATTTGTGATCAGTTTAAAATCGTACATCGCAATTCGACTGCATACCGTCCCCAAATAAATGGAGTTGTGGAAAAGGCCAACAAGAATATTAAGAAGATCTTAAGAAAGATGATCGAAAATGATAGATCGTGGCATAATATGTTACCTTACGCATAGCTAGGGTATCACACAATAGTTCGAACTTCCACCGGGGCGACCCCGTATTTACTTGTCTATGGGAATGAAGTTGTGATACCTGCTGAAGTTGAAATACCTTCTCTAAGGATTATTCTGGAAGCTGGGCTGAGTAATGAATATTGGATCCACGCTCGCCATGAGCAACTCATGTTGATTGATGAGAAGAGAATGGTCGCTGTATGCCATGGTCAGCTGTATCAACACAGGATGGTTCGTGCTTTTAACAAGAAGGTGAGAGATCGAACATTTGAAATGGGGCAACTGGTTCTCAAGCGAATATTCCCTCACCAAGAGGAGTACAAGGGAAAATTCGCTCCAAACTGTCAAGGGCCATACATAGTTCGCAAGGTACTATCTGGAAGAGCTCTGATTTTGTCTGAGATGGATGGCATAGAGTGGAGCAAACCAATCAATTCTGATGCGGTAAACAGATATTATGTTTGAACGATGTTCTAGTTTTTGTGTTTTCTTAGTTTACTTGTAATCACCTTTGTAGTAATATTGTTTGCTAATGTGAAAATGCCTAGAATCTTTTTCCTTTAATGTACGAACTATGTTTGACCTGAATTCCCAAGCAAGGGATACGTAGGCGGCCTATGTTGGCTTCGGTCAACCCCTTAGGAAAATTTAACCTTTCCTCCTATATCCTAAACTATGTTTGACCTGATTTTTGCTTCAACGGGATACGTAGTCACCCCAATGGCTCGGTCATATAACCCCAGGAAATGGAAACTGGGAAAGAATTTTTGAGAAGAAATCTCAAAAATTCACAAGAGAAGATTGACATCCAACAAAGAGAATGAATTCAGGTAAAATTATTTTTATCATTGCCCCAAGGGCTATTGCATATCATCACCACAAGGGCTATTACATATCATCGCCACAAAGGTTATTGCATATCATCGCCACAAGGGCTATTGCATATTATCTCCATAAGGGCTATTGCATATCATCGCCACAAGGTTTATTGCATATCATCACCACAAGGGCTATTGCATATCATCACCACAAGGGCTATTGCATATCATCGCCATAAGGACTATTGCATATCATCGCCACAAGGGCTATTGCATATCATCGCCATAAAGGCTATTGTATATCATCGCCACAAGGGCTATTGCATATCATCTCCAGAAGGGCTATTGCATATCATTGCCCCGAGGGACATTACATATCATTTCCGTAAAGGTCATCTCATACCATTGCCCCAGAAGGCATTCAACATCTGTTGACACGCTAGACAGAAACGCTGGGGTAGAGGATAGCTCATTATTTCATGAATCAGCATATGAATGCATCGAGGGTACATGATTTAAAGGGACGTCTTTAAGTCACTATCCAAGGATGAATGATATATAAGGTTTCCTGGAAATTGAAAATTTGAGCTTCACCTATAAGTCACATTATTTGAAATAGGATAGTGTGCAAGATCACCTATGAGTTGATAGCCTATAGGTCATCCGTAAGCCACAACAACATCCTAACCAGATAGTGTGCAAGATCGCCCAAAAGTTGATAGTTCAAAGGTTATCCGTAAATCGCAACTAAATTCTTAACGGAGGATATGCAAGATTGTCAAATTGATACGTAAGGGTTCTCTAGTCGCATCATATCCAAGATCGATTATGTGTAGGATTACCCAAAGACTATCAATTTGAGGGATTATCTATAAGTCATATTGTATCCAAGGTCGGATGATGTGCAGGAACCCATGAAAGCTAGCGATTGGAGGGATATTTGTAAGCCATCTCTTATCCAAAGTCGGATAATGTCCAGGATTGACTAAAAGCTAGAAATTCAAAGGATATCTGTAAGTCGCCTCGTATCCAATATCAAATAATACGCAGATTGACAATTTGAGGAAAGTTTATAAATCGATCATCGGCTATAACAGGAGAGGTTATCATTCCACATACAACAAGTAATATAGGTATCCAAAAAGGTTGCCACACCAGTATAAGATTACACGGTTGTAGGGACCGTTCTACATAAAGTATCACCGGGGTCACCTTACTTTGAAAACATATTTGCTCGATAGATGAGATAATTATACAACAACCAAGAAGCGTGTTGTGTCTATTATTGCAAGTTATTTCCTATAAAACAGGTACAAGAAAGGATAACTCTACTTTCTAGACAACAACTCACGCGGAGATATGGTAAAAGACTACATACCTCTATCGAGAATTATGTTTTCTACTAACACTTTTTGCCTGAGAAATTGTCGAGAGCATCCAGAAGGATAAAAATCTCAAATCAAAACCACAGGTGCGGACAACTCCAAAAAGGACGCAACACAACGTGGGGCTCTTTCTCAGCAGTAAAACGGGACATAGTCTGGAGAGGGATGTCAAAATCTCTAGACGTGAGCTAAATGATGATCACCTCCACCATATAACCATGCCTCTATTAGAAGAAATGTGGGTACTTTTGGATATTCTGGTTTCATATTTACCTCTGGGATGTTTGTTAACTCATACTGAGGGAAACTTTCTTTTCTTTCAAATTCGGGTGGCAACAAACTTAGAGTTTTGGAAATTATGTCTGGGTAAGCTCTTACCTATGGATGTAAAGAGATCCACATTCATGGTTAAGAGGTTACAAGCCTCTTTTCTGCAACTCGATTAACTTTTCACTCATTTCGAGCCAAAGATGGTCTGAAATAAAAGACTATCTTTTCTACCGATTGAGTCAAACTACAAGCAGTCTGATTCCCTAAAATCTTAGGGATATGTAGGCTGGGATTTATGTAGAAAACTCGACTGCATTCCAACCTCCCCTTTAATCCCTTTATTCTCCAGTTTCTCGGTTTTATCAAAAACTCTAAAACTGAGATGGCTTGTGAATTTTTTGAAAATTGTGTTTAAATAAAGCTCTATGAACTACAAGTGTCCTGAATTCTCATGTAACCTGAGATATGTAGGAAACCTGATCCCGAGGTCCGTCCATAACTATATGAAACTCGTGCAAAAAACCAGCCTTTTTCAGATTCGAATTTCTGGTCTGGCAAAAATCAGGAATATCAATCTCCCTATGTCCAGGGTTACTTACATCCACCCTACCCAAAGGGAGGGGGAAGTTGTTGACACCTAATTTTTTCCCTCCATAACTAAGTTTGATTCTGAGTTTCTTCGATTTTAATAAAATTACACCCTTTATTTTATCGAACCAAGGAAATTTTAAAAAGCATTTATCAGGGTAAGTTGGTCATTTTAAGTGATGATTATATACTATTGTATTCGACTATACGAAATTATACAATTTTGTTACTTAAATATCTTTTTACATTAAATGTCAAATTTTAATCAAAGTTTGTCTTGAAATAATTTTAAATGATCAAAATCTTGGTTTAAATATATTTTAATCTCAAGAATAATTGATTTAGGAAATTCTAGTCAATTTGGTTAAATGAAGAAGCTCAGGATTAAACAAGGGGGTTGATTCGTGTCGAATTTCGATTTGATTTAGCCAATTTATTAAATTTGACTCTAATTGGAATCAAAGTGGCCCCAATTGTAAATACAATTGACCAATTGGTATTCAATTTGGTTAAAGTTTAAATAAGTTGCCTAAATTGTAATCTTAATCCCAAATTACCATTTCTTAATTGGGATTGTTCTAATCCAATTAAGTCTAATTTGAGCTATTCTTAATCGAATTTAATCATGATTATTTTAATCTAGTTAAGTTTAATTAGGGCTATTTAATAACTCAATTAGATTTAATAGGTGTTGTTAACTAACCCCAATGTTAAACCCAAATCCCTTTTAATTCAGCAACAAAAACCAACAGCCCACTAGCTATTCAAGCCCAAACCAATCCCTTAACAACTTCAGCCCTAACCGAAACTACCTAAACCGGCCCAAATATCTCTCCTCTTTCCCTCTTAACCTAACAGAACAGCAGTACCATGTATCCAGAACAACATAACCCCATCAACCCGAATTCAATCAAACCCTAACCCAATTACAACCCGATACGACCCAACGCACCCCGTGGTTCCCCTTTTCTTCACTTCGAATGTGCTCCTCACATGAATAGAAGGTGTTTTCGTACCATGGGGGTTCTGAGAATCGTCTAGAACAAGCTTAAATGTCCCTCCAACGTCTCAATCCCATAAATTGCGGTACAATTGGTACGCACTCATACATCCTTGGCGATTTTTTATTGGTTGAAGAGGGAATTTTGATTCTTCATCCCTCATTGGTGGTGTATTTTAGATTGGTGGAGAGCAACGCCAAATGAGTACGGATTTATTTTAAGGCAAACACCTAATCCAAAAGGAATATTCACGAAGATCCTCTTTCAAAAATCTGGAAGAGGACCCTGAATTGGTGCCCTATAAGAAGACCTCTGGGGTCACTGTTGAGGAGGGGGTTTCTTTGGTTCTCGGAAGGATTAGGGGAGCTGAGGGTTTAGATCTTTTTTAGTCAAAAGAAGAAGAGGAAAAATCCCTTGGGGTTGGGAAATATCGAGTTCGAAAGAGGGGGGAAATTTTATTTTTCTGGACACCATTTGTTTTTTTTAAGGTCAAGAAATTTAAGGATTATTTTTCTCTGTTTCTGAGCTCGAAACTTTGGTTAGAAATTTTGTGGGTTTCGAAAAGGTTTCTGAGTAAAGGTAGGAAGATATCCAGTGTAAAAAATCTGGGGGTACGCTCTGTTGGTGGTGTACGTCGTGAGATTCCAGTAGCAACGAGTTTCTGATAGCTCGAAAGTCCCATTTTGCTGCCCCGAAGGAGGTAACATCCTTCCCATTCTTAACTTCTGTTATAGTTCTCTTTGTTCCCTCATCATCTTCTTCGTTAGAATGCTTATATTGTGGTTTTTGTTTGCCGAGAATAGCTATAGAAGCTATGAAGGTCATAGTATTTTTGTGATTATCGGTGTCTCTAGTTGTTTGCACTTTTGCTTGAAAATATGATTTTTTTTGTTCATTTTGACTAACTTCATCCCAGATCGTTTCACTTAAAAGTTGCATCTTGGGTTACGGTTGATATTGTTTGATAGACTATTTCAAGTTTTAGTGATATTATCTATTCTTCGTTTCCTTCTTTATTTTAGAATAGTCTTAAAAGTGTTTTCTTTGGTTGATAAAAGTCGTAGTTGTCGGGAATGTTCGTTGATTGGAGGCTTTCTAAGCCATGAGCAGTAACGAATGCATGGGTTAATTTTCATACCTTTTTTTGTGCGCATTATCCATGAGTTTTCATTATTTTCCTTTGCTTCCAATGTGAAAATTGGTCCCTTTCTGAACTAAGCCTCATTAAAAATACAGTCTGTTGTTCATGCCAAAATTGAGCTCAATTCTGTGTTTTTCATGCAATATGAAAAGAAGTTTAAATTATGTCTAGCGTAAAGTTTGCATACTTGATTCCTTGCCTAGTGAATATGGTACGCACCATCTGGAAAGATATTGTTATTAGTATATGCATGGATTTTTTTATAGTTGTTACTAGTTTGGGTGAAATCTTGTGCTATTCCATTTCGTTTGATGATTCTATGCATCCTGAGTCTATGCGTCTATGGGAGATATCCTCTCTACCATGTCCAAGGCAGGGGTATGGGCTACATACATTTTAGCAGATTTAAATTTTGAATCGAAAAGGAACTTTTCTTTTGAAATCTAACTAATAAGTTAGTCGTTTCCCCTTATCCGGATGGTTAATTAGATTTACAATTTTATTTATCCGACTGCACTAACAATCAAAAGATAAAGAGAGTTTCATTCTTGATGATGCACAGTTCTATCAGAATTGATTTTCTTGCTCGTTGTCTGCTTATGGTTTTGAACTTTATTGAAATCCTTGTGATGTTGCTTTAATATCTCTCGACTTCACTCGTGCCGAGGTTCTTTTTTTTTACAACGAAGTATTTTATAGTAATATGTCGCTATGTTTAAGGGATGAATGTCTAATTGGTTGCATTTTATAAATGAAATGGCGCTCTGGGATTTTGCTTTCCTATATACAAATCTGGTGCATTCTCATATATAAAATTGTTATGCTGGTTGTATTTTGTAAACTGATGTGCCGGGTTCTAGGATTTGCTTGCATTCGTTGCATTTTATAAATGAATTAGTCTTCTGGGATATTGGGGGGTTCTTGTTGCTTCAGGTTGTAATCTGAAAAATATCTCTTTTTTTTACTCCAATTTTATTTTTGTATGTTGATGTAAAGCAACTTTTTAGAATGCGAAAATATTTTTGAAACCTTCTTTTCTATGATTTTGACTTAGTTTTAAAGAAAGCCTTTCTATTTTGTTTTTGGTTTTTGTTATTTCACATTGTGATCTGGTGAATATATACAAATTGTTTCACATTGGGTTTAAAGCTTTATTTGCGGGATTGAGTAATGTCTATGGTTTTCGATAGATAGTTTTAGTATTATCTCGTGGTGGTAGTATTGTCTTGTGGTTAGTGGTGTTAGTTTATTTTGCATATTATACTAGTTTATACATAATTAGGTTTTTGCGTTTGTCGTAAGTGTAGTCTGTTGCCCATTTTAGCATGGTTATGCTTCAGGAGAATGATCTCTTTTAGAGAAAATAATTTATTTACCTAAAAAAATTCATCCTTTATTCCTCGTAGTTTTCTCTTGCATTATTTCATTCATAATCTCTCTTTAGCATACTTTTCAGGACCATTCGCGGCATTTAAAAGATTTTTTTTTACTTTACTTGCTAAGAATTATTTTCGTTTTTTTATTGTGCATGAGTATGCTTAAAAATAGCAGAAATCATATAGCTTGTTAATCTGTGACATTTTGTACATATACTAATTCCTTTTTATTTTCTTTGCATGTGGACGCATTTTATGTCCCAAATGGACTATTTTTATTTTGCATTATCGATATGGGCCGTTGAGGCCTATTATTCTCGAGGCAATTTCGAAGCTCCCCCTTAAAAACAATTGCATGGCATATGGATGCAAGAAGTCAAAAGAGGAATAATGGGTTAAAATCCCATTCTTGAAGCAACGACGAGCCCCGAGACTCATTTCTATTTCCTTATTTATTGTCGTTATTCATTTATCGTTGTCGTATTTATTTCCTAATTTGTTTAGTTATTCATTTAGGCCTCGAAGCCAAAGTTTTAATTAATACAGGTGGAGAATAACTCGAGCCAAAAAGGCTCGAAAACATAGAATTAGGACAGGTTATGGGTGATTAATCCAACTAGTTTAGGACAGGGTCAACGATTTGGGCTTAAAGCCTAAATCATTACTTTCCTCCTTTTCCCTTTCCCCTTTTTCTGCTATTTACCTGCTTACGTGCTCCCTTTGTGAACCTAATTAAATCCCTAACTAAGTCGCTACAAAACTAATTTTGCAAAAAAAAACTTTTTCCTAATCGATCACTTTTCAACAAATCAATCTTTTACAAGTTAATCAAAAGACGATTTTCAAACAGTCTGGATAACCGCAAGTTAGCGGACATTTTAGGTTCCTGATACCTTCCTAAAACGTTAATAGGTACCACTTATCTAGAATCTCTAACTTAAAACGATTTTTCTGTTTTGAATCGTTTGAAGTAAAATAAAAAAGTTTCTTAATTCCTTTTCAAAATTAAGTGGCGACTCTCACAAGTCAAAATTTCTGCAAAACAGCCCTAATCAGTCTAAACATGAAATTAAACCCCTAAATAACCTATTATATCATTATTTACTCACTTTCTCTCAAGATTAAAACATTCCCTCTCATAAAGGCAAAACTCTAGTTTTCAAGAATAAAGCTCAAGAAATCCTCCAAGAACCATCAAAAATTAATATTTTCGGGTATGTTAGGTGTTCATTCATAGGTTCTTTTCAACCATGAAGTCCAAGAACCCCTTTTAAACTTATAAGATCTCAGATTTATGATTTTCATGCTTAAATTAGATTGAATTCATGTTCATGATATTATTTGAGATTTAATTCCATGATTAATTACAAGTCTCATGAAAAATAGATAGTTTGTGGGTTGAATTATGTGATATTCATGTTGAACTCTTGAATTACAAGTTGAATATAGTAGCCATGATATTACTATATGTTTAGTGTTATATGAAGTAAGCATGTTCCTCAAGTGTTTGATAAAATACTCAAGTGCATTGGATGGTGAATTTATGACATGTTATTATGTGGTCCCATTCATGTACAAGTTTAGGTGTACCAAGTGTTTGGCAAAATGTCTAAATGAGTGCATTTTTGTGCTTTTATGATCATGTTATGCTTTACTTTTCATGCTATCGAGTTTCGGGGGTATTCAATACCCGAAAATCTAGCTAGTTACCTAGAGCTACAGTAGTTACAGAATAGTCTCGATAGTGTCACGATCAGTAGTACTCAGTCAGTTACAGAACTCAGTGGAACTCAGTCCAGTTCAACTCAGTATAATAATCAGTGTCTTCAGTTAGGAGTAGAATTCAACACCGAGTCAACCTAAGGATGGGGGCTTACCTGCCAGTAGAGGGTGTGAACCTTAGTAGTAGTCCTTGTATTCCAGAATTATGTAGCCAGCGTAGGTTGAGACATCAACCTGCCAGTCGAGGGTTGATGAGGTATTTTACCTGCCAGTTGAGGGTACCACCATTCTTATTCAGGGCACCTGCCAAATGAGGGTGACTCTTTATCTTGTCTTTACCCGTGGCATGGTACTGACACCCTTACAACCAGGGTTACAAGTTGGACCCCAAATCTATTCAGAAAAGAGGCATATTGGTTAGATGATTACCTTCCACAGTTTCAGTTTCAGTCTCAGAATAGAACTCAGTTCAGTTTTATAGAATCAATACTGTCAGATACAGTCACTCAGTATCCGTATTTCAGTTATCAGAAATCTCATATATCAGTTACTCATTATCAGAAATCAGTACTCAGCTTCAGTAAAAGCTCAGATATGGTATACATGTATATGCACAATACTGCATGCTTAGTATTTACAGCAGTTTTAGTATCTATGTATTCTTATTTAGTTTCTACATATCATTTAGTCAGTTACTGTTTATGTATATGAACCCTTGCATTCATTCTTACCTCATCTAGAATACCGGTACATTCCACGTACTGACGCATACTCTTTCTTTGTGCTATGATGTCTCATATCATAGGTTTGGACGTTCAGGTTCCCGACCGCACTTAGACAGATTCAGATAGCAGCTGCAGATTCAGTAGTGAGTCCTCATCTATGGAGGATATACTTTATTTTAGTATTTTCAGTAGCTTCAGTATTTCAGTAGTCGGAGTTAGTTGGGGAATTTTCCCACCAACTCCATATTCTGACAGTTCAGTTAGAAACTTTTCAGACTAGACTAGTTCAGACATTATTCAGTTTTTAGATATTATTGTCAGATGTTATTATTATCAGTATTCATATTTAACCTTATGGCATTTTAGCCTATTTTCCGCATTATTTCAATATTATTATTCAGTGTTCACAGCAGGTACCAGTCATGGGTTAGCTTGTGGTCCTTCGGGGTCGTAAGCACCGTGTGGCGTCCGGGTACAGACTCGAGCCGTTACAAGTTGTCAGATTTCCGATGAGAACGATCAAATTGGTGGTGGTAGTGAGGACGACGATGGAGGGGCTGGGGTGGCCAAGATGACGCTGATGGTGGAACGAATGATGGAGGGAGTGGTGGATTATATGTATCAATCATATGTATCAAGACATATACATATTTATCAATCATATGTATCAAGACATATACATATGTATCAATCATATGTATCAAATAAATATATTTAATACATATAGATACATATTAAGAACTTGTGTACTCTTTTCATGATTTTAAGGATGATGCACATGTTTTTTGGGTTATTTAATGATTTCACCACCCTCATTCAGTTTGAATATTTTCCAATTGTTATACATAATATTTTATTTAATTCCATGATACTTTTGATACGTGCACCATTGATACATTTTATCCCGTGAGAAACGACCTGTGTAACATTGATATAATAGTATAAAAAATATGTATTGATGTTGTTAATTAGTTATCAAAAATATATATATTACCAATATGATATATTTGTTGTTGGAATACTAGTGATACATATGACAGAAACATTTTGATAGTGATTCATATTTTTAATTTATTTATAAATGTTTGATACATTTAACATATGTTTGACATATGTAAACTATTTATTTTTGTATGAGATTGAATTTTTAATGAGTATTGAGTAATTTTACCAAATGTATCACTATGATACATTTGGAACTAGATGTATTTATACCATGATTTGCGCCTAATTTTACTTCCTGTAATAATTGAAAATTAGTTACTTCCTTATTTAACTAACGACTAAATTACAAATGTATCACAATGCATATATATAAGGCTAAAGATATGTATCACAAATATCAAAATCCGGAATATCATGTAGCTAGACAAAATTATAGGAAAAAGTGTTAAAAACCATTAAAAATTTGAAATTTGTATAAATTCTCTTTAATATATTAAATTTCTACACAGTTAACCTAATTGACTCCCCTAATAGTAAGTTCTATTAAGCCATTGCTATAATGATACATCAGCTTAGTTCACAAATTCTTCTATTTCAATAAGAGATGTGTTTGTCCTACTTTGAAGACAACTAGAAACTCTTTAACACTTTAGTAGCAGAGATTCAGTATTTGAGCAAAAAGCTCCACACCCATAAGAATTTCAAGCTTCAACCCACTACGCGAACAACTTGCTTATATTGACTTTTTTTATGAAACTTCTTTTTAAATGATAGAATTCATTGTGACTGCGGTTCGTTGCCTATAGTCACCATCGATTATATAAAATTGTGTAGGCCACTAATAATGCCTAGTTAAATTGATGCGGGGCTTAGAACTGTCAATATGTGTCGGCCCAGTCCATCCGGGCTAGCCCACATAGGCTTTGAGTTTGACGGATCAGGCTGGGCTGGCCCATCAGAATGATGGGCCAAAAAACACCAAGCCCATACTATTACTTTGTGGGCTGCAAGCCTCACGGGCCAGCCCACTTTTAAAAAAATAATATTTTATAATTTAATTTTAGTATATTAATAAACATAAGTATTATCAGAAAATATTACATTGTGTTAATACTTGTTAATCAAGTCTCCAACACCCCAAAAGATACTCATGACAGAGGAATTAAATAACTTTTGACATGATATCCTTAAAAATAAATAAAAATACTAATAATCACTCTAAATAGTTGCATGTATTTGACTTACGCGCCGACCCACGAGCTAGCCCAACCCACATTACTCAAGTCCTACGGGCCACGAGTTTATCTGAGCCGGACTAAAAAACCTTGTTCTTAAATGTGTTGTAAAAATAGATCCTCAATTCTATCAAATTACTGGCCGGATCAGACCGATCCAACAAGCGTAACCTATATTGACGGCTCTACAGGGCATGCCGTTGAAGCAATAAAATACTATCAATAACTCTAATAGACACAACCAAGGCTGATTCTCAATAAATTTAATCAATTAAAATGATCTCAATTTTGCTAAATCATTGTTATAAAAGCGCAATTTCAATATGCTGCTGTGAGATACTGGCTCTCTTGTTTTCAAAGTAGCTGAAATTTGAAACGATTAAGACTTATTTCATTCCATTTTGTTAAAAAATATGTGTTCCAAATTATTTATCGATTTACAAAGTCAATTTAGAACTAATTAATTATTTTTCAGTTTTTCTTTAAAATTAATTCTTTTTGAAAGTATAAATATTCTAAGAAATAAAATGTATTGAAAAGAGTAAAAGGTTAGTTAGTAAAAAGATACGTCTATTTAGATTTTTCAAGAGATGCAAGGAAGAAAAAATTGATAAGTAATACTTCCTCAGTTCCTTTTTCATTTTCATGTTTATTTCTCGAGAGTTAATTTGATTAATTTTAAAAATTAAATTAAATTAATTAATATTTTAAATTAAAATTTAGATATTAAAAACTATACAAAAAATGTTAGAAATTTACAGTTCGTTACATAATAATTATGATAAAAAAATATATTAAATAATATGAATTAAAATTTATATTATTTATCTTTCAAAAAAAAAACTATAACAAATAAAAAAGGATAGAAGAGAGCGCATGAACAATGGATACAGCTCATCAGGGATCACGAGTGTTCTTTCTGTTCTCTTTTGGAAGTTGTGCAAATAGCCAAAAGACAAAACAAAACCTTTAAAACGTGCACCTATAATCGATTTGATATGTAATATGTAGAAGAGTTAATACATAAAAAAAAAATTAAACTTGACATTAAATTATAATTTTTATCTTAAACTTTGATAGTGTACAAATATGACCGTTAACTATTCAAAACTGCACAAATATGACCTCCAATCCTACGTGGCAAAACGCGTGTTCAACACGCAAAACTGGATCCGTCCAGCTTAAAATCTAAGGACATAATACATAAATATAACATTAAACTTTGACAGTGCACAAATATGACCTTTAACTATTCAAAACTGCACAATATGACCTTTAAATGTCTGTTCACTATTATTTTTTCATTATTTTCGGCTCAAAGATGAAAATGACATCTAATTTCTTTTGTCATTGCGGAAAAAGAGCAATATTGAAGATTTATTAATTAGGCGAGTCAGCCTCATATGAAAAAATCGAGCGGATATGTATATATATTATAAAGCAGAGGACGAATTTAAGTTATATAATATATCTAAATATTATTTATTTAAATATTAAATTAAAAATGAAACTATACTAATAATAAAAAAATTATAGTTTTAATAAAACGTTATTAAATTAATGTTATTAAGGATAGTAGTAGTAGTATATTAAATTAACGTTATCAAATTAACGTAATTAAAATGTTATTAAATTTACGTTATTAAAACGTAATTAAATTAACGAGGGGCGGACCTACGTGGTTGCCATGGGGTTCACCCGAACCCCCTCGGTAAAAAAATTACGTTGTATATATATAAGATAGAAAATGTATATGTTGAACCACATGAAACAAGACACTTAGATAGCCCAATGGTGTTATTTGTTCTTCTTGGGCGCTTCCTTCGGCCTACTGTACGAGTTCGATCCCTGCTAGTGGCTATTTTTTTTTAATTATTAAACTCCCATTTTGCTGCCCCGAAGGAGGTAACATCCTTCCCATTCTTAATTTCTGCTATAGTTATCTTTGTTCCCTCTTTATCTTCTTCGTTAGAATGCTTATATTGTGGTTTTTGTTTGCCGAGAATAGCTATAGAAGCTATGAAGGTCATAGTATTTTTGCGATTATCAGTGTCTCTAGTTGTTTGCACTTTTGCTTGAAAATATGATTTTTTTTTTTGTTCATTTTGATTAACTTCATCCTAGATCGTTTCACTTAAAAGTTGCATCTTGGGTTACGGTTGATATTGTTTGATAGACTATTTCAAGGTTTAGTGATATTGTCTGTTCTTCGTTTCCTTCTTTATTTTAGAATAGTCTTAAAAGTGTTTTCTTTGGTTGATAAAAGTCGTAGTTGTCGGGAATGTTCGTTGATTGGAGGCTTTCTAAGCCATGAGCAGTAACGAATGCGTGGGTTGATTTTCATACCTTTTTTTTGGTGCACATTAGCCATGAGTTTTCATTATTTTCCTTTGTTTCCTATGTGAAAATTGGTCCCTTTTCTGAACTAAGCCTCATTAAAAATACAGTCTACTGTTCATGCCAAAAATTGAGCTCAATTCTGTGTTTTTCATGCAATTTGAAAAGAAGTTTAAATTATGTCTAGTGTAAAGTTTGCATACTTGATTCCTTGCCTAGTGAATGTGGTACGCACCATCTGGAAATATATTGGTATTAGTATATGCATGGATTTTTTTATAGTTGTTACTGGTTCGGGTGAAATCTTATGCTATTCCATTTCGTTTGATGATTCTATGCATCCTGAGTCTATGCGTCTATGGGAGATATCCTCTCTACCATGTCCAAGGCAGGGGTATGGGCTACATACATTTTAGCAGGTTTAAATTTTGAATCGAAAAAGAACTTCTCTTCTGAAATCTAACTAATAAGTTAGTCATTTCCCCTTATCCGGATGGTTAATTAGATTTGCAATTTTATTTATCCGCCTGCACTAACAATCAAAGGAAAAAGAGAGATTCATTCTTGATGATGCATGGTTCTGTCAGAATTGATTTTCTTGCTCGTTGCCTGCTTATGGTTTTGAACTTTATTGAAATCCTTGAGATGCTCCTTTAATATCTCTCGACTTCACCCGTGCCGAGGTTCTTTTTTTTTACAACGAAGCATTTTATAGTAATACGTCGCTATGTTTAAGGGCTGAATGTCTAATTGGTTGCATTTTCTAAATAAAATGGCACTCTGGGATTTTGCTTTCCTATATACAAATCTGGTGCATTCTCATATATAAAATTGCTATGCTGGTTGTATTTTATAAACTGGTGTGTCGGGTTCTAGGATTTGCTTGCATTCGATGCATTTTATGAATGAATTAGTCTTCCGGGATATTGGGGGATTCTTGTTGTTTCAGGTTGTAATCTGAAGAAATTCTCTTTTTTTTACTCCAATTTTATTTTTGTAAGTTGATGTAAAGCAGCTTTTTAGAATGCGAAAATATTTTTGAAACCTTCTTTTGTATGATTTTGACTTAGTTTTAAAGAAAGTCTTTCTATTTTTCTTTCGGTTTTTGTTATTTCACATTGTGATCTGGTGAATATATACAAATTGTTTCACATTGGGTTTAAAGCTTTGTTTGCGGGGTTGAGTAATGTCTATGGTTTTCGATAGGTAGTTTTAGTATTATCTCGTGGTGGTAGTATTGTCTTGTGGTTAGTGGTGTTAGTTTATTTTGCATATTACACTAGTTTATACATAATTAGGTTTTTGTGTTTGTCGTAAGTGTAGTCTGTTGCCCATTTTAGCATGGTTATGCTTCAGGAGAATGATCTCTTTTAGAGAAAATAGTTTGTTTACCTAAACAAATTCATCCTTTATTCCTCTTAGTTTTCTCTTGCATTATTTCATTCATAATCTCTCTTTAGCATACTTTTCGGGACCATTCGCGGCATTTAAAAGATTTTCATTTTACTTTACTTGCTAAGAATTATTTTCCTTTTTTTTACTGTGCATGAGTATGCTTAAAAATAGTAGGAATCATATAGCTTGTTAATCTGTGACATTTTGCACATATACTAATTCCTTTTTATTTTCTTTGCATGTGGACGCATTTTATGTCCCAAATGGACTATTTTCATTTTGCATTATCGATATGGGCCGTTGAGGCCCATTATTCTTGAGTCAATTTCGAAGCTCCCCCTTAAAAACAATTGCATGGCATATGGATGCAAGAAGTCAAAAGAGGAATAATGGGTTAAAATCCCATTCTTGAAGCAATGACGAGCTCCGAGCCTCATTTCTATTTCCTTATTTGTTGTCGTTATTCATTTTTCGTTGTCGTATTTATTTCCTTATTTGTTTAGTTATTCATTTAGGCCTCGAAGCCAAAGTTGTACTTAATAAAGGTGGAGAATAACTCGAGCCAAAAAGGCTCAAAAACATAGAATTAGGATAGGTTATGGGTGAAAAATCCAACTAGTTTAGGACAGGGTTAACGATTTGGGCTTAAAACCTAAATCATTACTTTCCTCCTTTTCCCTTTCCCCTTTTTCTGCTATTTACCTGCTTACGTTCTCCCTTTGCGAACCTAATTAAATCCCTAACTAAGTCGCTTCAAAACTAATTTTGCAAAAAAAAACTTTTCCCTAATCGATCACTTTCAACAAATCAATCTTTTACAAGTTAATCAAAAGAAGATTTTCAAACAGTCTGGATATCCGCAAGTTAGCAGACATTTTAGGTGCCTAATACCTTCCTAAAATGTTAATAGGAACCACTTATTTAGAATCTCTAACTTAAAATGATTTTTCTATTTTGAATCGTTTGAAGTTAAATAAAAAGGTTTCTTAATTCCTTTTCAAAATTAATTGGCGACTCTCACAAGTAAAAATTTCCGCAAAACAGAAATAAGGACTCTACTGGGGACTTGATTAGGTTCTAACCAAATGTTTTATTTCTTCTTTTGATTAACTGTTTATGTGTTTATGTGTTCCGATTATGTAAACTTTAATTATCGCATCTCATGGCATATTCCTGTATCTTATAAACTTTTGTGGGGTTTCGTGGATGTCCCAGCCCCTGTTGTTCAATTCCAAAATGTGTTTGAAATACGAACAGCTTATCAGCACGTGAGTCATCTAAAGCTGTTCGTATTTTCAAACTCAAGTTGTCCGCTTGAGAACCAGTGTCCAATCCCACTCTAGACACCGAGGATAGAACGAAACCAAAACCCTATTTTAGGTATGTGCCTAGGACGACCCAATATTCGAGCGGGGTATTGGGCCCATTAGAAAACCTGCCCTTCGTCTATTGACCCCGAGTCAATTACAGAAGAATCATATTTATGTGTTGAAGAAATGCATGCTTATCTAAATTCAATCCATTATCCTTTGGGGTCGGGGGAAGGCTTATCTTTGTATGCTTTCATGTAGGATATGGCTCAACTATATTCTCGCAAAAAGTTCAAGATGGTTACCAAACCTGACTGTTTCTTGAAACTATGGTGGGACCACATGAGCGCAGAAGAGAGAAAGATTGTTAGAACACACACTCGGCATCTTCCTTCTTTGATCGAGATGGACGCTTGGCCCGAAATGATCCATGTACTAACAACTTTTTGGGATGATCAGAACATGGTATTTCGCTTCAGGGATGTTGAATTAACCCCCACCATTGAAGAGGTATTGATTTGTTACGAGAGTACGGAAATGTGTTTTAAGAGAAGGGAGACACCGGATAATAATATTTTAGTCCCGGATGTGTGGGATCGTCAAAAGATCAAGGAGGTATTTTTAACTGACGATGACACCTGGCTAGGAGAAATGATGGAGCAAATATCACTTTTCGTGAGTTGTATCATCGGTTCGGAAGATTCAACTCTTTTCATAAATTTGGGAATAAATTTGAGTCGGAAGAAAAATGGAAGGAAACGAGAGCTTTTGCATTCGTGGTAGGTCTACTTGGAACCATGGTGTTCCCGCAGAGGGAAAATGGCACAATTTATCCGAGGATTGTCATAGTGACCCATGCACTCTTCTTTGGAATGGAGTACAATTCTTAAAAAGTATTCCACAACTTAGCCCCCATGATTGTCGTCGACATATATCGCGCTTTTGGAAGATGTCAAGTCGAGAATCGTTTCTTTCAAGGCTGCAACCTTATATTACAATGGTGGATGATGGTGCATTTGGTGAAAAATCCTAGAACGGCACAACCTGATCACAAAATAAGGAGGAATCTGCTAGAATCGCATGACATGTGGTTATTTTTACACAAGTTCAAAAGGGAAGTATCCCACGAATTTTGGTTTAAGACTCTCGGAGAATTAAGAGATGGCGATGTCCAATGGTCCCTTAACTATCTTCGTTCAGGGAAATACATTATTTGAGGGGGCGAGTGGCCTTTTTTAGTGCTTTTGGATTTCAGGGGAACCCGTCCCTACAATCCCGGCAGAGTTCTTAGGAAATTCGAGATCAAGAAGGAGACGCCTCAAATCGATTCTATGCTCAGATTCTTCACCGAATATGATGAAAGTGAGCCCTCACTCAAAGACTACATGATAAACGGATGGAGAAGGAAAAGGTGGACGAAATTCTCTTTCCGTATAGGGTATGAACTTGAAGTCCGCAACACTTACAAGGAGTGGTTAAAAAAGAGCCTCGCCTGAGCATTGAATCCGGGACCAAATGTTCCACTCGGTTTGTGGATGTAAAATCTGAGCATCAAATTCGGCTTCACAGGCTACAAGATGAGTTCCAGAAAAGTGAAATCATGCACCGGCAGATGCACATGGAGGACGCTTTGACCATACGTATGTTGAGGTAAGAATTGAAAAGATCTAGGCAAGACACTGATGATGCTAAAAAATGTCTAATCGATTTGGATGATAGCATGGCCTCTCAACTCGATAGCATAGGGAAAATGACTTACGACTGCAAGGCACAGTTATGCGAGAGTCATCTTATCATCAATAGGCATCAAATAGCACATGAGGTAAACAAGGAAAAGAAGTCAAAAGAAGACGAAGGAGCCTCCAGTAGCTAGTTTTTATATTCTCCCCTGCTCGGGAACTTATCTTCTTTCATGTTATTTCCCCTTTTCCCTAAAGATTGTATCCCTATTTCGTTATTTTTGAAGGCATTTATGCCCTTTTTGTGTCTATATGAGTTGGGGGTTAAGGGATTGACTTTGAGGAAGTATATATTTTCTTCAAAAAATCATTAGGCCTGAACCCTTGGCTCAAAAAGGGTCACCCCAACTAGGATACGCATCATTATAATGTTTTGTATGATACAACTGTTTTATGTGATTATGTGCATTTGTTGAGATCAAAGGCAAGTTTACCCACTATGTCCTACGGATGAATTTGGCAATGACTCAAACAACTCTGTGTGGTTATTTCCTGTCAAATATTTTGTATTACTTATCACATACGGAAACTAACACATTTGCCTTTGAGTTGTTTTACTTTTCAGATAATAGAAATTACTCTGTGCTGATATAAGCTGGAAGAACATCCCTACTTCACCCAATTGAAAGCGTACAAAATCCCATCCTCTGACCATCATCCAGAAATGATAGGAAATAACGAAGAGAGCGCACTTACTATCCGGGACAAAGTGATAGCGGAACATAATGAAATGATTGCGGAACTTGCAAGAAAGTTAGAAATGCTTTAGGAGAAAGTAAATCGAACTCGAAATTTGGCTAACTTGGCCATCACCATCAATGCCCACGCTCCAGACGGACACAGGACTCCACTCCAAATCCCTCCCCTCAGCACCCCTATTCTCGGGGACCAGCCAACTAGCGTATCATTCGGCTCCGCTCCTCCATTTGTCCAAAATACTAATCGTGAAAATAATCCAGACGCCTACCATCCACAAAATCCATCTGTAACCCCACAGAACCCATCTTCTAATCCATTCCCAAATCCTCAAAAAACATTCTCAAATCAACAAAATGTATTTCCAAATCCGCAAGATTCACTCCCAAATCTACAAAATACGTCAAACCTACCTTCGAATCCACCAAATTTATTTCCAAATTTGCAAAATCCTTCTCTGCCAAACTACTTACAAAGTCCACAGAACCTTTTCAATTTCCAAAACATCCTCCCCACTTACCAACCAAGTTCCTTCCTTCCGCAAAATCAGGTCTCCCTTCTAAATCCCCCTCAAGCCATCATATCCCCTGATATCTATGAACCCCTTCCTAACCCCGAGATGGTCCATTAAAAGGAGAATGAGAAGGAATAGAGGGCCCATCATGAAAGGAATTTACTAGCTAGGAAGGAAGAGATCATGAGGATCAAAGAGTCTCATGGTGCCAAGGACCAGGACGGTTTGTGGTATGACGATTTATGTGTTCACTCGGGAGTAGATCTACCAGAAGGGTACAAAGTACCTAAGTTTAAGATGTTTGATGGTACCAAAAATCCAATGGCCTATGTAAGAAGGTACTGTGAGAAACTGGTAGGGATAGGGAAAAACGAGGCACTATTGATGCGCCTATTCAGTCGAAGTTTGAATGGTGAAGCCTTAGAGTGGTTCATGTCTCAGGAGCCGAAAAAGTTGACTGGTTGGAAAGCATTGGCCAAGGGTTTCCTTGAACAGTTCGCATTCAACATCAAAATAGTCCCTGACCGGTATTTACTAGATCAGATCAAACAAAAGAGCATTGAGAGTTTTTGAGACTATGCTTTTCATTGGAGGAAAGAAGCTGCCAAAGTGCAACCCCCCATGTCTGAGGAGGAAATGGTATCCGTATTCTCTCGTGCTCAAGAAGGAGAATATTATACCAGGATGGTGTCTTCTGTCAGAGCAACCTTTACGGATTTGGTAAAAATAGGAGAATCATTGGAAGAAGGTATTCGGACAGGGAAAATTACCAAAACCCCGACATCGTCTGGAACTGCCAAGTTTTCTAAGAAGAAGAAGGAAGAGGTAGGTATGGTTTCTGCTAATTCTGTTACAAAATCAAAACAGCGGTTCAACTCTAGAAATGTTTTATCTTCCCCGCCGTCACCTAACATTCCGCACGCGTTCTACGCCCACCCCCAATACCAAAATCCACTCCCAAACATCCAATCCTCATACCAAGCTCCACAGCCAAACACCTTTCCCCAATACCCAGTTCCACCTCTAAATTATCAGTCTTATTTCCAAGCCACTTCTCCAAATAATCGAACAAATTTCCAAACGCCTCCAAATTATCACCAAGTACCCCCTCCTACAAACCTAAGCCAGTATAACCCCCAACGTTTAAACTACGAAAAGAAACCTCCCCGTAACTTCACCCCACTAGCTGAAAGTCGTACCCAATTGTTTGAAAGATTGACGAATGCCGGTCATTTGCAACCAATACAGTCAAAGAGTGCCAATCCCAACTCTCGATTTTTAATTCAAGTCAACATTGTGCCTATCATTCAGGGGCAGTAGGGTACAGTACAGAGGATTGTGTCCACTTGAAACACAAGATCCCAGATTTAATCGATCAAAAGGTTATCACGCTCCAGGAACCTACTCCAATTATTAGCAGGAATCCACTGCCCAACTATGGGAAATCTATAGTTAACATGATTGAGATAGAGGGAAAATGGGCATCTTGCAAGACCATTACCCAGGTGAACTCCGAAAAGCGCAAAAGAGCGGAAGAGAAAGGAAAGATAGAGAAGGTTGTGGCTGCCTTAAGTATCAGTGAGAAAACCCCATTTATAGTGATGACAGCCTCGACTCAAGTGTAAGCTCCCCCGCCAAGAAAGGAATTTATTGTGCAAATCGCTGCTTCCCAAGGGATGACGCAATCGGGACGATGTTACATCCCTGAGGAATTGACCAACAACAAAGATTCACAAAAATGGCCAATCACTGAAGAAGAGGCTGAGGAATTTTGGAGGCATATGCAACCAAAGGATTACTCAATTGTCAAACACTTGGAGAAAATGCCAGCCTAAATCTTTGTCTTGGCACTATTAATGAGTTCGCAATACCACCGACAGGCTTTATCGAAGGTCTTGGAGGAAGCATATGTTCCCGTAGGAACGAGTGTTGAGAACCTAGCTGCGATGATAGAGAACATTATGGGGAATCATCGCATATTATTCAGTGATGAAGAGTTGCCATTTGAAGGGGCGATGCACAACAAAGCCATGCATGTCACAGTCATTTGTCGAGATTATGCAATTAATCAAGTATTAATAGACAACGGATCTGGTGTGAATATTTGTCCCCTCTCTACGTTGGTTCAAATGGGCTACGATCTAGGGAAAATTTTTCAAAGGCACGTAAATATGAGAGCATTCAATGGAGGGCAGAGAGATACCATAAGAGAGATTGATTTACACATCCAAATGGAGACTGGTGAGTTCAAAACTAAGTTTCATGTTATGGATATTTATCCTAGCTACAACCTGCTCTTGGGAAGACCATGGATACATGGTACAAAGGCAGTTTCATCACCCCTTCATCAATTATTGAAGTTCATTTGGGAAGATCATGAAGTAGTCATCCAAGGAGAAGGAAGTTGAGCGGACCGTCCCAATGGTTATGTACCGGTAATTTAAGATGTTCCAAAAGGTAGTAGTTTCTATAAAATAGAAATTGTAAATACTGCAGACAGAGATTCAAAACCCAAAGTACCAATGCCTTCTGTCTACAAAATGATTGCAACGGTGATGTTAAGAAATGGGTTCGAACCTGGTCGAGGCTTGGGCAAGAATTTGCAAGGAATTATCGAGCCAATTGCAATCCCAGAGAGAGGCTCTAAGTACGGGTTAGGATATCAGTTTGCCAAGAAGGATAGGGTTGAGGATGAGCCAGAGAAGAGTCCTTTTAGGCCCTTGCCACTCCTGTTCCAGTCATTTCCTATACGAAAAGTGCCCGATGATGATGGTCTTAGGGATGGGATAAGAGATTTGTTCGAAAGATGTAATGCTGTACCAGAAGATCTCCCAAAGTCCAGCGGGGAGAAGCAGATTGCGCCAGGGGAGGCCTTGCAAAATTGGACCTCCACTCCACTCATAACCTGTTGCCCATCGTAGTAGATAAAAGGGTAATCACTAATAGTTTTGAAATCTGTGATGATCCGGAGGAGGCCCCGCGATCCACCTTTTATATCTCAAAACTTTTTTTCGTATCTTACTGCTTTCAAAAAGGCAGGAACTTGTATTTGTGCAAGTCACGAGCCATGGTTTTGTAATTATCTCTCAAATTTCAATAAAAAGGCCTTCATTTATTTGGAAAACTATATTATTTCTAAAACGCTCCTAGTCATATGTTTTGTTATTATTTTCTTATCATCTAACTTAGTTTATTTGTCCATTACAGTAATAGTAGCTTAAAACCTACCAATGCCATGTCATGTCAAAGCTTGAACGAACAAAATGAAGGGAATAATGATAATTGGAAGGACGATGACGAGGAATGGTTAGTTGAAGATATGGAGGAATTTGAGAATCGCGAAAAACCCAATCTAGAGGAAACTGAAATAGTCAACTTGGGAGATCACAATGAAATTAAAGAGACAAGTGTCAGTGTCCACCTGGCGGTGCCACAAAGGGAAGAGCTCATCCACCTGTTGCGGGAATACATCGACGTGTTTTCTTGGTCCTATGATGATATGCCAGGGTTGAGCACTAGCATTGTGTCACATAAATTGCCGATAAATTCTAAGTTTGATCCAGTCAAACAAAAAATGCAGAAATTCAAGCCATATTTGAGTCTAAAGATCAAGGAAGAAGCGACAAAATAGATCCAGTCTAAGGTTGTCGAGTTCACAAAATATCCGACGTGGTTGGCCAACATCGTCCCTGTGCCGAAGAAGGACGGCAAGATTCGAATTTGTGTTGACTATAGAGACTTGAATACAGCCAGTCCTAAAGATAATTTTTTGTTGCCCAACATCCACATTCTCATCGATAACTGTGCAAAACATGAAATGCAGTCATTCGTTGATTGTTTCATCGGGTATCATCAGATATTGATGGATGAAGAAGATGCAGAAAAAATGACTTTTATTACGCCCTGGTGCGTTTATCATTACAGGGTAATTCCGTTTGGTCTCAAGAACACGGGTGCAACATATATGAGGGCTATGACGACTATTTTCCATGATATGATCCATAAAGAGATTGAGGTGTACGTGGATGATGTAATTATCAAATCCCGCAAGAGTTCGGATCATCTGACTCATCTGAAGAAATTCTTCAACAGATTAAGATGGTACAGTTTGAATTTAAATCCTGCTAAGTGTGCTTTTGGTGAGCCATCAGGAAAGTTGTTGGGGTTCATAGTCAGCAGAAGAGGAATCGAGCTAGACCCATCCAAAATCAAGATAATTCAAGACTTGCCACCGCCAAGGATCAAGAAGGAAGTTATGAGTTTCATAGGTCGTTGGAATTATATTAGCAGATTTATCGCTCAATCAACAGTCATATGCGAGCCAATTCTCAAGATATTGAAGAAAAATGCACTGAATGAGTGGACAGAAGAATGTCAGAGAGCTTTTGACCGCATCAAGGAATATTTGTCTGTACCACCGGTTTTGGTCCCACCAAGAGAAGAAATTCCATTATTGCTTTACCTGTCAGTCGCAAAAAACGTTTTCAAATGCGTCCTCGGGAAACATGATGAGACCGGAAGGAAAGAGAAAGCTATTTACTACTTGAGTAAAAAGTTCACGCCATATAAACCCCGTTACACTCTTGTAGAAAGTAAATGTTGTGCTTTGACTTGGACGGCACAAAAGTTGAGGTATTATCTGTCGTCCTACACAACATACCTCATGTAACACCCCGTACTTAATTACGTGCATTAGCCATGGTTATATGTGTTGGAGTATATGTATTGATCATAAGTTAGGTATATATGAGTTTAAGTATGAGTATTGATTATTTTGAGATGGTTTCAAGTGTATAGTTTGATTATATATGTATGGGAATCGACTTTATTTATACCGGAATTTGCTCGTCGAAGTTTCTATTCAAAGTTTATCGAGTTAGATTTCCAACGATATAAAGATTTCTGAAAACAGATGAGTATCGGATATAAGCGAGCATGTTCGAAACTTGAAAACGGTGGACGCAATGAACAGTAAATGTGCAGATATTTTCTGCACACAAAAGTACTGCAGCCAAACAGATTTTTGGATTAACTTTAAACGATAATAACTCCTTGTACAAAATGAACTGTGTGAGATTCTATATATCTATGAGAATCCCCGAGATTCTTCTTTCTAATGCAATTGGTTTCATCCAAATCCAACGTCTGAGTAAGGAGTTATACTCGTTTTACTTCAGCCTCTCAAAACAGATTTTTAGGGTCAACTTCAAACAATCATAAATCCTTGTACAAGATGAACTGGGTGGCCTACTTTATATGAAATGAAATACCTTTTAATTATCTATCCAACGATACCAATTTCACCATAATCCGATATCGGAGCAAAGATTTATGGTCGATTTACTTTAGCCTATCAAAACAGTCCACCATGGACAGATTCAGATTTACTTAAATTTTAAAGGGCAATATGGTCATTTTCCATCACCTCATGGACGGAAATTTGTCATTATATACATATACTTAGCCTCATATCCATCATGTTATCATCCAAATTATTGAAGAATAAGAAACCCTAGTCTAAGTTCAACTCCAATTATCTTGTGATTCAACCGTAGAAAGTCCAAATTGATTCCGTAGTTGTGTTCACCATCTCGAGGGCTTCGAGAAGCACCCCTTATTTGTGCCAACAGGACTTCGAAATCAAAAGGGCCATTTTATGGTAAGGATGTAAATTATGTTGGTGTTATTTATATGGATATGTATATATATATGCATGTGAGCATAAGAAGTATGTTATTTGATTGTTGTTGAAAGATGATTGGGAAATAATGTTGGATTATGTTGAATTGTGAAGGGATTTGGTGTGATGATGTGGTATTGATGATTATATATATATATACACATAAACCTATTGTTCAAGTTGGTTTTTGGAATGTTTTGCAAATATTGGTTGTATGGAATTATGGAAGAGAATTGTGGTGTTGGGTTGCTAATACTAGATGCCAAACATTTCATTGTAGATAAGTGATTTGTAAAGGCGGGAAGTTGTGTTGAATTGGTATCCGAATCTAAAACGAGGTATGTAAAGCATACTCTAACGATGTTCTTTGGCATGAAAACACCAATGTTCCATCAAGTAAGATTCCGAGGTTGTCCAAAAACATGTATTGTTCTACATTACCAACGAAGTTGTTTCCATTCTATAAAGTGTCAAAATGTTTCATTGATATACCAAAAGGCTCCTATTTCATTGTTGTGATATTGATGATTCTGAAACACATTGTTGATGTACCAATGAGTCTTTATTACGTCGTTATTGTATAGAAGGTCTATTACTTGGTTCTTATTGATGTATCGTTGTTTCAAAGTATCAAAAATGTGGCGGCGACCGAAATAACAATCTCAAAGATTAATTGAACTAAGTGATGGAAGTTCTCTCTTATCGGGTGGTATCCCAGGGGCATAAGCCTAGCATGGGTCGATCCCTATTTACGTGTTTATGGGTGGTATCCCAGGGGCATAAGCCTAGCATGGGTCGATCCCAGATGATATGTACTGGAGGCAGCCTAATGGTCACAGTACAGTACAGTAATGATTACAAAGATGTTAAGAACGAAGGTAAAGTGATTGAATAAATTCAATGTACAGGTTGTCACAAGTTCTAGTAAGTGTGGTCCACTCCTATTATGATTTATTCACTTGTTTCGGATTTCTATTGAGCTCTTATATCATATGTGATTATCTACAGCATTACATACTCAGTACATATTTTGTACTGACGTCCCCCACGGGGACCTGCATTTCATGTTACAGGCACAGGTACCTCAGCTTATTCACAGCATAGATAGGAGCCAGGTCATACAGCTATTATTGGTGAGCTCCAGTTTGCTTCGGAGTTTTCCGAGTCGGTTCCTTATGTTTTGTTATTGTACAGGAGTCATGTGTGGGCGGGGGTTTGTCCCAACCCTAGTTATGTCATGTATATCCTAAAGGCTTTGTAGACATAAGGAAGGGTAAAGTCATGGAAGTTTATATAGTGATGTTATATCTGTATATGTGGTGGCCCCGACGGCCAAGTATTATATATATATATATTTGTGTGTGTTATGCTGATACAGGTAATTAGATCCTTCTATATTCAACGAAGTGCTGTCCAAATTTTTGGTGACATGTAAGGGAAAGTACAGGTATTTGAACGGGTTCTCCCGGGCCTTCTCGGCTTCGGGCGCCAGTCCGGCCCGATGGGATTTTGGGGCGTGACAAAAGTGGTATCAGAGAGGTTCGTCCTAGTGAGTCTACAAAGTCGTGTCTACGTAGAGCATTATTTATCGGTGTGTTGTGCACCACATCTATAAACAGGAGGCTATGGACATTTAGGAATTGTTTCTTTTCTTCATGTCTTATATCGTGCGATAGAGCTTATATTGTATATGAAGTCATAGTTGACCACTGAATCAGTTTGTTTCTCTTATTATAGTAATGATGCCGGTTACCGGAAGCAAGAATACCGGTAAGCAAGTAGATGTGGCTGCCGGAGAGGGGACTAGTAAGTTACCCACTATACCTCCTAATCAAAGTGAGGCCCCAGCTGAGCATGCATCAGAAACTTCCCCCAGTCCGGAAGAAATAAGGGGGAGGAGAACTATATCCCCAGAGCCACCTATTAATGTTGTTGATCAAGATCTTAGAAATGCAGTGCAACTTTTGACTCGTATAGTTGCTGGGCAAGCTCAAGGGCGAGCCATTCCTACTGCAGGTCCTAGTGGTATAGATAGGGTGGCTAGTCTTCGAACACAGGATTTTCTTAAGATGGATCCGCCTACTTTTACCGAATCCGATCTTAACGAAGATCCGCAGGACTTTATTGATTAGATCCAAAGGGCCCTAGAGGTGATGCATGTATCGGGCAGAGAGACAGTGGAGTTGGCCGCGTATAGATTCAAATGTAAGGCTACATATTGGTATGAAGACTGGAAACGGTCAAGGGGCATTGATGCACCCCCAGCTACTTGGAAAGAGTTGAAAGAGGCATTTATTGATCATTATCTTCCATATGAGACTCGCCAGGCCCGTGCGGATCAGTTCTTAAATCTTCGACAGGGTAATACAAGTGTGAGGGAGTATAGTCTTCGATTTAATTCTTTGTACAGATATGCTCCTAATGTTATAGCTACTATGGATGACAGAGATCATCGGTATGTGGATGGATTGGATCCGTATTTGGTTAGGGATTGTACTATTGCTGCTTTGAACAAAGATATGGACATAGCGAGGATCCAAGCTTTTGCACAGAAAATAGAAGATCAGAGGCAGAGGAGAAGAACACAGGAATCAGAAAGAGGATATTCCAAGAGGGCCAGATCTACAAGGCAGTTCATGGAATCTCAAGGAGGGTTCAGACCACAGTTTTCTGCTAGACCACGTAGGCCATTATCTTCTTATTCTGCAGCTAGTGCCCCACCACAGTTCCAAGGGACCAGAGGAAATTAATTTGGGCATAGAAGTGAGAGTCAGAGTTCGCGGATAGTGGGGTACCAAGGGCAAGAGAATATGAGCCAATCGAGACCTCCTCGAGAGCCATGCAATAAATATGGAAGGTATTATTTGGGCGCATGTCGGCTGGGGACCAATGTTTGCTTTTGGTGCGGTATGTCGGGGCATATGATGAGGGAATGCCCACGAAGGGACATAGAGGGTATGGCATGACCTACGGGGTTATTTGTTGCATGATCATCATCGATGCCTTATTCAGGAAGGGGTGCACAACCAATGGGTTGTGTTAGAGGTGATAGAGGAGCCACGGGTTCTAGCGGGGCTCAAAATCGTACGTATGCTCTAGCGGATCGACAGAATTTAGAGGCTTCCCCAGATGTGGTTACGGGTACGTTGTCTATCTTTTCATTCGATTTATATGCCTTAATTGATCCCGGTTCCACATTATCTTATGTTACTCCATTGGTTGCTGGAAAGTTCGAAAGAATACCCGAACTATTAGTTAAGTCATTTGAAGTATCCACACCGGTTGGGGAATCTATTATAGCTAGAAGGGTTTATCGAAACTGCATAGTAACTATTTTTGGTCGTGATACGATGGATGATCTTGTAGAGTTAGAAATGGTAAATTTTGATGTTATAATGGGTATGGACTGGTTGGCGTCTTGTTATGCCACAATTGATTGTTGCACGAAAAATGTATATTTCCATTTTCCAAATGAGTCAGTCCTTGAATGGAAAGGTGAAATTAGCGCGCCAAGAGGTAGATTTATTTTTTATTTTAAGGCAAGAAGAATGATTTCCAAGGGATACATATATCATTTAGTTAGAGTAAGGGATACAGAAGCAGAGCCACCAACTCTTCACGTTGTTCCGGTGGTAAATGAATTTCCTGATGTATTTCCTGAAGATCTTCCAGGTTTGCCTCCTGAACGAGAAGTAGAGTTTGGTATTGATGTAATACCAGGCACCCAACCAATCTCCATTCCGCCGTATAGAATGGCCCCAGAAGAATTATGAGAATTGAAAGAGCAATTGAAAGATTTGCTAGAGAAGGGATTCATAAGGCCTAGTATGTCCCCCTGGGGAGCACCAGTGTTATTTGTGCGCAAAAAGGATGGCTCGCTGAGGATGTGTATTGATTATCGGCAATTGAATAAGGTGACTATTAAGAATAAATATCCTCTCCCAAGAATTGATGATTTATTTGATCAGTTATAGGGCGCCAAGTGTTTTTCTAAGATTGATTTGAGGTCAGGTTACCACCAAGTGAGGGTCAAAGAGAAGGATATACCAAAGACAGCTTTCCGAACACGGTATGGTCATTATGAGTTTCTAGTTATGTCATTTGGTCTAACAAATGCACCTGCAGCTTTTATGGATTTGATGAATAGGGTGTTTAAGCCATTCCTGTATGTATTTGTGATAGTTTTTATAGATGATATTCTAGTTTATTCTAGATCAGAAGAGGACCATGACAATCACTTACGACAGGCATTGAAGACTCTTCGTGATTGTAAGCTTTATGCAAAGTTCTCTAAATGTGAGTTTTGGTTAAAGTCGGTGGCATTTTTGGGTCATATTGTATCTAGTGAAGGAATAAAGGTTGATGCTCAAAAGATAGAAGTTGTGAAGAACTGGCCAAGGCCCACAACACCTACGGAGATTCGTAGTTTTCTCGGGTTGGCCGGTTATTATAGAAGGTTTGTTAAAGACTTTTCTTCCATTTCAGCACCCTTAACCAAGATAACGCATAAAGCATCCAAGTTCCAATAGAATGATGCGTGTGAGGAGAGTTTCCAAGAATTGAAGAATAAGTTGACTTCTACACCTGTGTTGGTACTTCCAGAAGGTACAGAAGGGTATACAGTGTATTGTGATGCTTTGAGAATTGGTTTAGGATGTGTATTAATGCAGCATGGTAAGGTGATAGCATATGCCTCAAGGCAATTGAGGCCACATGAGAAAAATTACCCCACACATGATCTTGAGCTGGCAGCGGTTATCTTTGCTTTAAAAATATGGAGCCACTATTTATATGGGGTTCATGTTGATATATATACTGATCACAAGAGCTTACAATATATTTTCAGTCAGAAGGATCTAAATCTGAGGCAACGAAGGTGGATGGAACTATTAAAAGATTATGATGTTGATATTTTGTATCACCCAGGGAAAGCGAATATAGTAGCTGATGCGTTGAGTCGTAAGGCTATGATGGCACCTATAGAAAGGCAAGGGATGATTAAAGATCTTCATCAATTAGCTAGTCTAGGAGTTCATCTTCTCGAAACTCCGGACGAGGAGCTTATTGTGCATAATGCCGCAGAATCCTCATTAGTAGTTGAGGTGAAAGAGAAGCAAGATGCAAATCCTATTTTATTACAGCTTAAGGAGAACGTTCAGAGTGGTGCAACCAAGGCATTTGAGATTACGCTAGAAGGAGTACTTCAGTGCCAAAACCGATTGTGTGTGCCGGATGTAGACGATCTAAGAAAGAAGATTATGACAGAGGCACATTTTTCAAGGTATTCCATTCATCCAGGACCAACCAAAATGTATCAAGATTTGAAAGATATGTATTGGTGGAATGACATGAAAAGAAACATCGCAGAATTTGTAGCTGAATGTCCAAATTTCCAACGAGTTAAAGTGGAACATCAAAAGCCCGGAGGCTAAATGCAATGCATAGATCTTCCAATTTGGAAGTGGGACATGATCAACATGGATTTTGTTACAGGTTTGCCTCGTACAGCTCGGAAATTTGATTCTATATGGGTGATTGTGGATAGGCTTACTAAATCCGCACATTTCTTACCCGTTAAGACCACTTACACAGTTGAAGAATATTCGAAGCTGTATGTTAAAGAAATAGTCCGATTACATGGGGTGCCAACTTCTATTATATCGGATCGGGGAACTCAATTTACCGTAAACTTTTGGAAGTCTTTCCAACGGAGTTTGGGAACACAAGTGAATCTGAGTACGACTTTTCACGCTCAGACGGATGGACAAGCAGAGCGCACCATTCAAACACTTGAAGATATGCTACGAGCATGTGTTTTAGATTTTAAAGGCAGCTGGGATGATCATTTACCTCTTATTGATTTTTCCTACAATAATAGCTATCATTCAAGTATCAAAATGGCACCATATGAAGCTTTATATGGGAGGAAGTGTAGATCACCAATAGGATGGTTCGAAGCGGGTGAAACTCTTATGTTCGGACCGGATCTTGTGTATCAAGCCATAGAAAAAGTCAAGGTGATTCAGCAACGGTTGAAAACAGCCCAAAGTCGACGCAAGTCATATGCGGATAGTAAAAGAAGAGGGCTAGAGTTTTCGTTAGGCGATTGGGTGTTTTTGAAGGTATCGCCAATGAAAGGGGTGATGAGATTTGGCAAGAAAGGAAAGTTGAGTCCACGATATATAGGCCCGTATAAGATTATTCAAAGATGTGGGCAAGTTTCTTATGAATTAGAGCTACCCCAGGAACTCTCATCAGTGCATCTAGTATTTCATGTATCGATGCTTCGAAAGTGCATCGGAGATCCGTCCCTTATTACTTCTACTGAATATGTGCAAGTAACAGAAGATCTTACCTATGAGGAGATGCCTATTGCTATATTAGATCGTCAAGTTAAGAAGATGAGAAACAAAGAAGTAGCATTGGTGAAAGTACTTTGGAGAAATCAACAAAGGGAAGAGATTACATGGGAAGCGGAGGAAGCAATGAAATCGAAATACCCTTATTTGTTTAAAGGTGAAAAAGAAGTGCAAGGAGTGGAACTGGGACGCTAACAAGTAAGTTTTTACATATGCATAATATCTATATGATGACGTGAATATCAATTATGAATTCGAACTTGTTTCGGCTAAATAACTACATTCACATTCGAGGACGAATGTCCTTAAGGGGGGAAGGATGTAACACCCCGTACTTAATTACGTGCATTAGCCATGGTTATATGTGTTGGAGTATATGTATTGATCATAAGTTAGGTATATATGAGTTTAAGTATGAGTATTGATTATTTTGAGATGGTTTCAAGTGTATAGTTTGATTATATATGTATGGGAATCGACTTTATTTATACCGGAATTTGCTCGTCGAAGTTTCTATGCGAAGTTTATCGAGTTAGATTTCCAACGATATAAAGATTTCTGAAAACAGATGAGTATCGGATATAAGCGAGCATGTTCGAAACTTGAAAACGGTGGACGCAATGAACAGTAAATGTGCAGATATTTTCTGCACACAAAAGTACTGCAGCCAAACAGATTTTTGGATTAACTTTAAACGATAATAACTCCTTGTACAAAATGAAATGTGTG
The DNA here is from genome assembly GCA_030864215.1 of Capsicum pubescens. NCBI lineage: Eukaryota > Viridiplantae > Streptophyta > Magnoliopsida > Solanales > Solanaceae > Capsicum > Capsicum pubescens. The sequence continues at coordinate 200,326,694 of CM061549.1, read as the reverse complement.
AGATTCTATATATCTATGAGAATCCCCGAGATTCTTCTTTCTAATTCAATTGGTTTCATCCAAATCCAACGTCTGAGTAAGGAGTTATACTCGTTTTACTTCAGCCTCTCAAAACAGATTTTTAGGGTCAACTTCAAACGATCATAAATCCTTGTACAAGATGAACTGGGTGTCCTACTTTATATGAAATGAAATACCTTTTAATCAGCTATCCAACGATACCAATTTCACCCAAATCCGATATCGGAGCAAAGAGTTATGGTCGATTTACTTTAGCCTAAAAAAACAGTCCACCATGGACAGATTCGGATTTACTTAAATTTTAAAGGGCAATATGGTCATTTTCCATCACCTCATGGACGGAAATTTGTCATTATATACATATACTTAGCCTCATATCCATCATGTTATCATCCAAATTATTGAAGAATAAGAAACCCTAGTCTAAGTTCAACTCCAATTATCTTGTGATTCAACCGTAGAAAGTCCAAATTGATTCCGTAGTTGTGTTCACCGTCTCGAGGGCTTCGAGAAGCACCCCTTATTTGTTCCAACAGGACTTCAAAATCAAAAGGTTCATTTTATGGTAAGGATGTAAATTATGTTGGTGTTATTTATATGGATATGTATATATATATGCATGTGAGCATAAGAAGTATGTTATTTGATTGTTATTGAAAGATGATTGGGAAATGATGTTGGATTATGTTGAATTGTGAAAGGATTTGGTGTGATTATGTGGTATTGATGATTATATATATATATACACATAAACCTATTGTTCAAGTTGGTTTTTGGAATGTTTTGCAAATATTGGTTGTATGGAATTATGGAAGAGAATTGTGGTGTTGGGTTGCTAATACTAGATGCCAAACATTTCATTGTAGATAAGTGATTTGTAAAGGTGGGAAGTTGTGTTGAATTGGTATCCGAATCTACAACGAGGTATGTAAAGCATACTCTAACGATGTTCTTTGGCATGAAAACACCAATGTTCCATCAAGTAAGATTTCGAGATTGTCCAAAAACATGTATTGTTCTACATTACCAACGAAGTTGTTTCCATTCTATAAAGTGTCAAAATGTTTCATTGATATACCAAAAGGCTCCTATTTCATTGTTGTGATATTGATGATTCTGAAACATATTGTTGATGTACCAATGAGTCTTTATTACGTCGTTATTGTATAGAAGGTCTATTACTTGGTTCTTATTGATGTATCGTTGTTTCAAAGTATCAAAAATGTGGCGGCGATCGAAATAACAATCTCAAAGATTAATTGAACTAAGTGATGGAAGTTCTCTCTTATCGGGTGGTATCCCAGGGGCATAAGCCTAGCATGGGTCGATCCCTATTTACGTGTTTATGGGTGGTATCCCAGGGGCATAAGCCTAGCATGGGTCGATCCCAGATGATATGTACTGGAGGCAGCCTAATGGTCACAGTACAGTACAGTAATGATTACAAAGATGTTAAGAACGAAGGTAAAGTGATTGAATAAATTCAATGTACAGGTTGTCACAAGTTCTAGTAAGTGTGGTCCACTCCTATTATGATTTATTCACTTGTTTCGGATTTCTATTGAGCTCTTATATCATATGTGATTATCTACAGCTTTACATACTCAGTACATATTTCGTACTGACGTCCCCCACGGGGACCTGCATTTCATGCTACAGGCACAGGTACCTCAGCTTATTCAGTGCATAGATAGGAGCCAGGTCATACAGCTATTGTTGGTGAGCTCCAGTTTGCTTCGGAGTTTTTCGAGTCGGTTCCTTATGTTTTGTTATTGTACAGGAGTCATGTGTGGGCGGGGGTTTGTCCCAACCCTAGTTATGTCATGTATATCCTAGAGGCTTTGTAGACATAAGGAAGGGTAAAGTCATGGAAGTTTATATATATATATATTTGTGCGGGTTGTGCTGATACAGGTAATTAGATCCTTCTATATGCAACGAAGTGCTATCCAAATTTTTGGTGACATGTAAGGGAAAGTACTGGTATTTGAACGGGTTCTCCCGGGCCTTCTCGGCTTCGGGTGCCAGTCCGGCCCGATAGGATTTTGGGGCGTGACACCTCATCTCGAGAATGGATCCATTAAAGTACATATTCCAGAAGGCCATGCCTACGGGGAAGCTAGCCAAGTGGCAAATGTTGTTGAGTGAGTTTGACATTGTGTATGTAACTTAAAAAGCAATCAAGGGGCAAGCCTTAGCAGATCATTTGGCAGAGAATCTAGTCGATGAAGAATATGAACCACTTCGAACTTACTTTCCATATGAGGAAGTCTTGTTCGTAGGAGATAATATTACAAAGATTTACCCCAGATAGAGGATATTTTTTGATTGGTAAGTCAACTTCAAAGGTTCAGGAATCGGAGCAGTTTTGGTGTCAGAAATGGGCCAGTATTATCCGGTAACTGCTAAGTTACGTTTTCCATGCACCAATAACATGGCTTAATATGAGGCTTGCATTCTAGGTCTCAGATTGACACTTGATATGGGTGTTCGTGAATTGTTAGTCATCGGAGATTCAGATTTGCTGATTCACCAAGTACGGGGAGAATGGGCGGAAAAAAATACCAAGATTACTCCTTATGTCTTGGTGCAAGAATTATGCCAAAAATTCATGGATGTTGATTTTAGACATATCCCAAGGATACAAAAGAAGAAGACAATCCGGCGTTTGGCAAAGAATTACTTTCCAAGTGAGGAAATTCTTTTTAGGAGGACTCCTGATTTGGGATTCCTAAGATGTGTCGATGCTGCAGAAGCCAATAAATTGATAAAAGACATACACGCTGGAGTTTGTGGGCCCCACATGAATGGGTTTGTCCTTTCCAGAAAGATCCTGAGAACCGGTTACTTTTGGATGACTATGGAAAATGATTGTGGAAAGTATGTGCAAAAATGTCCAAAATGTCAGATACACGGAGATTTGATTCGAATGCCTCCACATGAGCTTCATGCAATGAGTTCACCTTGGCGCTTCGTAGCTTGGGGAATGGATGTTATTGGACCAATAGAGCCATCGGCATCGAATGAACATAGATTTATTTTAGTCGCCATCGATTATTTCACTAAGTGGGTTGAAGTTGCTTCATACAGAGCCGTCACTAAGAAAGTGGTTGCAGATTTCGTCAGGAATAACTTTATTTGTTGATTCGGGGTGCTGGAATCAATCATTATAGATAATGGGGAAAACTTGAACAGTCACTTGATGAGTGAAATTTGTGATCAGTTTAAAATCGTACATCGCAATTCGACTGCATACCGTCCCCAAATAAATGGAGTTGTGGAAGAGGCCAACAAGAATATCAAGAAGATCTTGAGAAAGATGATCGAAAATGATAGATCGTGGCATAAGATGTTACCTTACGCATTGCTAGGGTATCACACAATAGTTCGAACTTCCACCGGGGCGACCCCGTATTTACTTATCTATGGGAATGAAGTTGTGATACCTGCTGAAGTTGAAATACCTTCTCTAAGGATTATTCAGGAAGCTGGACTGAGTAACGAATATTGGAAACGCGCTCTCCATGAGCAACTCATGTTGATTGATGAGAAGAGAATGGTCGTTGTATGCCATGGTCAGCTGTATAAACACAGGATGGTTCGTGCTTTTAACAAGAAGGTGAGAGCTCGAACATTTGAAATGGGGCAACTGGTTCTCAAGCGAATATTCCCTCACCAAGAGGAGTACAAGGGAAAATTCGCTCCAAACTGTCAAGGGCCATACATAGTTCGCAAGGTACTATCTGGAAGAGCTCTGATTTTGTCTGAGATGGATGGCATAGAGTGGACCAAACCAATCAATTCTGATGCGGTAAAAAGATATTATGTTTGAACGATGTTCTAGTTTTTGTGTTTTCTTAGTTTACTTGTAATCACCTTTGTAGTAATATTGTTTGCTAATGTGTAAATGCCTAGAATCTCTTTCCTTTAATGTACGAACTATGTTTGACCTGAATTCCCAAGCAAGGGATACGTAGGCGGCCTATGTTTGCTTCGGTCAACCCCTTAGGAAAATTCATCCTTTCCTCCTATATCCTGAACTATGTTTGACCTGATTTTTGCTTCAACGGGATCCGTAGTCACCCCAATGGTTCGGTCATATAACCCCAGGAAATGGAAACTGGGGCAGAATTTTTGAGAAGGAATCTCAAAAATTCACAAGAGAAGATTGACATCCAACAAAGAGAATGAAGATCAGAAAAAACTTCAGATCCACTCGGATTGGTATCATCTCAAACAACTTTAAACTGAGGCAGAAAATTTGAGAAAGACCTCAAAATTTCCACCAAATGCCGGAACATATTCCAAATTTCCCAGCACTAGAGGTTAAAGCTTTGGAAGCCACCAAATGTAACAAAGTCTGGGTAGACTCAATTTTTTTCTATGATAGAACTACTTGAAGAAACCCTCCAACAATGATCATGAGTTTTGGAAACCATCCATCGAATATAGTCAAAACCACGAGGAGGGCGTTCCTTGAGCTAGTACATGACATGACTGGCAGAGATTTTCTAAAGTTTTACAGAAGTTTTTGAAATTATTTTCAAAAATTTAAGTCTATTTTCAAAAAGCTTACGACTCACTTATTTAGTACTTGCCTAGACATCATTTGGGATGGAGTGTCAGGGTGGAAGTCCCAACATGACGGAATGCCCGAGAGATGGCAAGGAGCAAATCGAGGATCGAAGAAGGTCAACATGGAGTAATTTCATTCAAACTAATCATTTTTCTGTGGATGCAGGGATCAATACACAAAAATAAGAGTTTCTTTCAAAAATCCCCGAGCAAATTGGGAGCCACAACAGATCATTAATGCCCAAGAATGGTATTTTAGGGTAGCCCTAAAAATGGGTTAACAACTATTTATTAAGGAACTTTTGATTTGTCCATCTCATTTCTTGATATCATAGGCAACAAACAAAAGCTCCTAGTCTTCTTTACAAAAATTGTATTTAGAAGTTTCCTAAAAATAGTCGCTAGCAAAAGCGACTTTGTGTCTTCTAATCTCCTACCTTGAGCATAGGTACATGTAGAAAGCAAGAAGATGACAGATGAATTCAGGTAAAATTATTTTTATCATTGCCCCAAGGGCTATTGCATATTATCGTCACAAGGGCTATTACATATCATCGCCGCAAGGGCTATTGCATATCATCGCCACAAGGGATATTGCATATTATCTCCACAAGGGCTATTGCATATCATCGCCACAAGGTTTATTGCATATCATCACCACAAGGGCTATTGCATATCATCACCACAAGGGCTATTGCATATCATCGCCATAAGGACTATTGCATATCATCGCCATAAGGGCTATTGCATATCATCGCCACAAAGGCTATTGCATATCATCTCCACAAGGGCTATTGCATATCATCTCCACAAGGGCTATTGCATATCATTGCCCCGAAGGACATTACATATCAATGCCGCAAAGGTCATCTCATACCATTACCCCAGAAGGCATTCAACATCTGTTGACACGCTAAACAAAAACGCTGGCGTAGAGGATATCTCATCATTTCATGAATCAGCATATGAATGCATCGAGGGTACATGATTTGAAGGACGTCTTTAAGTCGCTATCCAAGGATGAATGATATATAAGGTTTCCTGGAAATTGAAAATTTGAGGGTCACCTATAAGTCACATTATTTGAAATAGGATAGTGTGCAAGATCACCTATGAGTTGATAGCCTATAGGTCATCCGTAAGCCACAACAACATCCTAACCAGATAGTGTGCAAGATCGCCCAAAAGTTGATAGTTCAAAGGTTATCCGTAAATCGCAACTAAATTCTTACCGGAGGATATGCAAGATTGTCAAATTGATACATAAGGGTTCTCTATAAGTCGCATCATATCCAAGATCGATTATGTGTAGGATTACCCAAAGACTATCAATTTGAGGGATTATCTATAAGTCATATTGTATCCAAGGTCGGATGATGTGCAGGAACCCATGAAAGCTAGCGATTGGAGGGATATTTGTAAGCCATCTCTTATCCAAAGTCGGATAATGTCCAGGATTGCCTAAAATCTAGAAATTCAAAGGATATCTGTAAGTCACCTCGTATCCAATATCAAATAATACGCAAGATTATCCAAAGATTGACAATTTGAGGAAAGTTTATAAATCGATCATCGGCTATAACAGGAGAGGTTATCATTCCACATACAACAAGTAATATAGGTAACCAAAAAGGTTGCCACACCAGTATAAGATTACACGGTTGTAGGGACCGTTCTACATAAAGTATCACCGGGGTCACCTTACTTTGAAAACATATTTGCTCGACAGATGAGCTAATTATACAACAACCAAGAAGGGTGTTGTGTCTGTTATTGCGAGTTATTTCCTATAAAACAGGTATAAGAAAGGATAACTCTGCTTTCTAGACAACAACTCACGCGGAGATATGGTAAAAGACTACATACCTCTATCGAGAATTATGTTTACTACTAACACTTGTTGCCTGAGAAATTGTCGAGAGCATCGAGAAGGATAAAAATCTCAAATCAAAACCACAGGTGCGGACAACTCCAAAAAGGACGCAACACAACGTGGGGCTCTTTCTCAGCAGTAAAATGGGACATAGTCTGGAGAGGGATGTCAAACTCTCTAGACGTGAGCTAAATGATGATCACCTCCACCATCTAACCACGCCTATATTAGAAGTAATGTGGGTACTTTTGGATATTCTGGTTTCATATTTACCTCTGGGATGTTTGTTAACTCATACTGAGGGAAACTTTCTTTTCTTTCAAATTTGGGTGGCAACACACTTAGAGTTTTGGAAATTATGTCTGGGTAAGCTCTTACCTATGGATGTGAAGAGATCCACATTCATGGTTAAGAGGTTACAAGCCTCTTTTCTGCAACTCGATTAACTTGTCACTCATTTCGAGCCAAAGATGGTCTGAAATAAAAGACTATCTTTTCTACCGATTGAGTCGAACTACAAGAGTCTGATTCCCTAAAATCTTGGGGATATGTAGGCTGGGATTTATGTAGAAAACTTGACTGCATTCCAACCTCCCCCCTAATCCCTTTATTCTCCAGTTTCTCGGTTTTATCAAAAACTCTAAAACTGAGATGGCTTGTGAATTTTTTGAAAATTGTGTTTAAATAAAGCTCTATGAACTACAAGTGGCCTGAATTCTCATGTAACCTGAGATATGTAGGAAACCTGATCCCGAGGTCCGGCCGTAACTATATGAAACTCGTGCAAAAAACCAGCCTCTTTCAGATTCGAATTTCTGGTCAGGCAAAAATCAGGAATATCAATCTCCCTATGTCCAGGGTTACTTACATCCACCCTACCCAAAGGGAGGGGGAAGTTGTTGACACCTAATTTTTTCCCTCCATAACTAAGTTTGATTCTGAGTTTCTTCGATTTTAATAAAATTACACCCTTTATTTTATCGAACCAAGGAAATTTTAAAAAGCATTTATCAGGGTAAGTTGGTCATTTTAAGTGATGATTATATACTATTGTATTCGACTATACGAAATTATACAATTTTGTTACTTAAATATCTTTTTACATTAAATGTCAAATTTTAATCAAAGTTTGTCTTGAAATAATTTTAAATGATCAAAATCTTGGTTTAAATATATTTTAATCTCAAGAATAATTGATTTAGGAAATTCTAGTCGATTTGGTTAAATGAAGAAGCTCGGGATTAAACAAGGGGGTTGATTCGTGTCGAATTTCGATTTGATTTAGCCAATTTATTAAATTTGACTCTAATTGGAATCAAAGTGGCCCCAATTGTAAATACAATTGACCAATTGGTATTCAATTTGGTTAAAGTTTAAATAAGTTGCCTAAATTGTAATCTTAATCCCAAATTACCATTTCTTAATTGGGATTGTTCTAATCCAATTAAGTCTAATTTGAGCTATTCTTAATCGAATTTAATCATGATTATTTTAATCTAGTTAAGTTTAATTAGGGCTATTTAATAACTCAATTAGATTTAATAGGTGTTGTTAACTAACCCCAATGTTAAACCCAAATCCCTTTTAATTCAGCAACAAAAACCAACAGCCCACTAGCTATTCAAGCCCAAACCAATCCCTTAACAACTTCAGCCCTAACCGAAACTACCTAAACCGGCCCAAATATCTCTCCCCTTTCCCTCTTAACCTAACAGAACAGCAGTACCATGTATCCAGAACAACATAACCCCATCAACCCGAATTCGATCAAACCCTAACCCAATTCCAACCCGATACGACCCAACGCACACCGTGGTTCCCCTTTTCTTCACTTTGAATGTGCTCCTCACGTGAATAGAAGGTCTTTTCGTACCATGGGGGTTCCGAGAATCATCTAGAACAAGCTTAGATGTCCCTCCAACGTCTCAATCCCATAAATCGCGGTACAATTGGTACGCACTCGTACATCCTTGGCGATTTTTATTGGTTGAAGAGGGAATTTTGATTCTTCATCCCTCATTGGTGGTGTATTTTGGATTGGTGGAGAGCAACGCCAAATGAGTACGGATTTATTTTAAGGCAAAAACCTAATCCAAAAGGAATATTCACGAAGATCCTATTTCAAAAATCTGGAAGAGGGCCCTGAATTGGTGCCCTATAAGAAGACCTCTGGGGTCACTGTTGAGGGGGGGGTTCTTTGGTTCTCGGAAGGGTTAGAGGAGCTGAGGGTTTAGATCTTTTTTAGTCAAAAGAAGAAGAGGAAAAATCCCTTGGGGTTGGGAAATATCGAGTTCGAAAGAGGGGGAAAATTTTATTTTTCTGGTCACCATTTGTTTTTTTTTTTAAGGTCATGAAATTTTAAGGATTATTTTTCTCTATTTCTGAGCACGAAACTTTGGTTAGAAATTTTGTGGGTTTCGAAAAGGTTTCTGAGTAAAGGTAGGAAGATATCCAGTGTAAAAAATATGGGGGTACGCTCTGTTGGTGGTGTACGTCGTGAGATTCCAGTAGCAACGAGTTTCTGATAGCTCGAAAGTCCCATTTTGCTGCCCCGAAGGAGGTAACATCCTTCCCATTCTTAACTTCTGTTATAGTTCTCTTTGTTTCCTCTTCATCTTCTTCGTTAGAATGCTTATATTGTGGTTTTTGTTTGCTGAGAATAGCTATAGAAGCTATGACGGTCATAGTATTTTTGTGATTATCGGTGTCTCTAGTTGTTTGCACTTTTGCTTGAAAATATGATTTTTTTTGTTCATTTTGACTAACTTCATCCCAGATCGTTTCACTTAAAAATTGTATCTTGGGTTACGGTTGATATTGTTTGATAGACTATTTCAAGGTTTAGTGATATTGTCTATTCTTCGTTTCCTTCTTTATTTTAGAATAGTCTTAAAAGTGTTTTCTTTGGTTGATAAAAGTCGTAGTTGTCGGGAATGTTCGTTGATTGGAGGCTTTCTAAGCCATGAGCAGTAACGACTGCGTGGGTTAATTTTCATACCTTTTTTTGTGCGCATTATCCATGAGTTTTCATTATTTTCCTTTGCTTCCAATGTGAAAATTGGTCCCTTTCTGAACTAAGCCTCATTAAAAATACAGTCTGTTGTTCATGCCAAAATTGAGCTCAATTCTGTGTTTTTCATGCAATTTGAAAAGAAGTTTAAATTATGTCTAGCGTAAAGTTTGCATACTTGATTCCTTGCCTAGTGAATATGGTACGCACCATCTGGAAATATATTGTTATTAGTATATGCATGGATTTTTTTATAGTTGTTACTGGTTTGGGTGAAATCTTGTGCTATTCCATTTCGTTTGATGATTCTATGCATCCTGAGTCTATGCGTCTATGGGAGATATCCTCTCTACCATGTCCAAGGCAGGGGTATGGGCTACATACATTTTAGCAGATTTAAATTTTGAATCGAAAAAGAACTTTTCTTTTGAAATCTAACTAATAAGTTAGTCGTTTCCCCTTATCCGGATTGTTAATTAGATTTACAATTTTATTTATCCGACTGCACTAACAATCAAAAGATAAAGAGAGTTTCATTCTTGATGATGCACAGTTCTGTCAGAATTGATTTTCTTGCTCGTTGTCTGCTTATGGTTTGGAACTTTATTGAAATCCTTGTGATGTTGCTTTAATATCTCTCGACTTCACTCGTGCCGAGGTTCTTTTTTTTTACAACGAAGTATTTTATAGTAATACGTCGCTATGTTTAAGGGATGAAAGTCTAATTGGTTGTATTTTATAAATGAAATGGCGCTCTGGGATTTTGCTTTCCTATATACAAATCTGGTGCATTCTCATATATAAAATTGTTATGCTGGTTGTATTTTATAAATTGGTGTGCCGGGTTCTAGGATTTGCTTGCATTCGTTGCATTTTATAAATGAATTAGTCTTCCGGGATATTGGGGGGTTCTTGTTGCTTCAGGTTGTAATCTGAAAAAATTCTCTTTTTTTTACTCCAATTTTATTTTTGTAAGTTGATGTAAAGCAACTTTTTAGAATGCGAAAATATTTTTGAAACCTTCTTTTCTATGATTTTGACTTAGTTTTAAAGAAAATCTTTCTATTTTATTTTCGGTTTTTGTTATTTCACATTGTGATCTGGTGAATATATACAAATTGTTTCACATTGGGTTTAAAGCTTTATTTGCGGGATTGAGTAATCTCTATGGTTTTCGATAGATAGTTTTAGTATTATCTCGTGGTGGTAGTATTGTCTTGTGGTTAGTGATGTTAGTTTATTTTGCATATTATACTAGTTTATACATAATTAGGTTTTTGCGTTTGTCGTAAGTGTAGTCTGTTGCCCATTTTAGCATGGTTATGCTTCAGGAGAATGATCTCTTTTAGAGAAAATAATTTATTTACCTAAAAAAATCCATCCTTTATTCCTCATAGTTTTCTCTTGCATTATTTCATTCATAATCTCTCTTTAGCATACTTTTCGGGACCATTCGCGGCATTTAAAAGATTTTTTTTTTACTTTACTTGCTAAGAATTATTTTCGTTTTTTTTATTGTGCAAGAGTATGCTTAAAAATAGCAGAAATCATATAGCTTGTTAATCTGTGACATTTTGTACATATACTAATTCCTTTTTATTTTCTTTGCATGTGGACGCATTTTATGTCCCAAATGGACTATTTTTATTTTGCATTATCGATATGGGCCGTTGAGGCCTATTATTCTCGAGTCAATTTCGAAGCTCCCCCTTAAAAACAATTGCATGGCATATGGATGCAAGAAGTCAAAAGAGGAATAATGGGTTAAAATCCCATTCTTGAAGCAACGACGAGCCCCGAGCCTCATTTCTATTTCCTTATTTATTGTTGTTATTCATTTATCGTTGTCGTATTTATTTCCTAATTTGTTTAGTTATTCATTTAGGCCTCGAAGCCAAAGTTTTACTTAATACAGGTGGAGAATAACTCGAGCCAAAAAGGCTCGAAAACATAGAATTAGGACAGGTTATGGGTGAAAAATCCAACTAGTTTAGGACAGGGTCAACGATTTGGGCTTAAAGCCTAAATCATTACTTTCCTCCTTTTCCCTTTCCCCTTTTTCTGCTATTTACCTGCTTACATGCTCCCTTTGTGAACCTAATTAAATCCCTAACTAAGTCGCTACAAAACTAATTTTGCAAAAAAAAACTTTTCCCTAATCGATCACTTTTCAACAAATCAATCTTTTACAAGTTAATCAAAAGACGATTTTCCAACAGTCTGGATAACCGCAAGTTAGCGGACATTTTAGGTGCCTAATACCTTCCTAAAACGTTAATAGGTACCACTTATCTAGAATCTCTAACTTAAAACGATTTTTCTGTTTTGAATCATTTGAAGTAAAATAAAAAAGTTTCTTAATTCCTTTTCAAAATTAAGTGGCGACTCTCACAAGTCAAAATTTCCGCAAAACAGCCCTAATCAGTCTAAACACGAAATTAAACCCCTAAATAACCTATTATATCATTATTTACTCACTTTCTCTCAAGATTAAAACATTCTCTCTCATAAAGGCAAAACTCTAGTTTTCAAGAATAAAGCTTAAGAAATCCTCCAAGAACCATCAAAAATTAATCTTTTCGGGTATGTTAGGTGTTCATTCATAGGTTCTTTTCAACCATGAAGTCCAAGAACCCCTTTTACACTTACAAGATCTAATATTTATGATTTTCATGCTTAAATTAGATTGAATTCATGTTCATGATATTATTTGAGATTTAATTCCATGATTAATTACAAGTCTCATGAATAATAGATAGTTTGTGGGTTGAATTATGTGATATTCATGTTGAACTCTTGAATTACAAGTTGAATGTAGTAGCCATGATATTACTATATGTTTAGTGTTATATGAAGTAAGCATGTTCCTCAAGTGTTTGATAAAATACTCAAGTGCATTGGATGGTGAATTTATGACATGTTATTATGTGGTCCCATTCATGTACAAGTTTAGGTGTACCAAGTGTTTGGCAAAATGTCTAAATGAGTGCATTTTTGTGCTTTTATGATCATGTTATGCTTTACTTTTCATGCTATCGAGTTTCAGGGGTATTCAATACCCGAAAATCTAGATGGTTACCTAGAGCTACAGTAGTTACAAAATAGTCTCGATAGTGTCACGATCAGTAGTACTCAGTCAGTTACAGAACTCAGTGGAACTCAGTCCAGTTCAACTCAGTATAATAATCAGTGTCTTCAGTTGGGAGTAGAATTCAGCATCGAGTCAACCTAAGGATGGGGGCTTACCTGCCAGTAGAGGGTGTGACCCTTAGTAGTAGTCCTTGTATTCCAGAATTACGTAGCCAGCGTAGGTTGAGACATCAACCTGCCAGTCGAGGGTTGATGAGGTATTTTACCTGCCAGTTGAGGGTACCATTATTCTTATTCAGGGCACCTGCCAAATGAGGGTGACTCTTTATCTTGTCTTTACCCGTGGCATGGTACTGACACCCTTACAACCAGGGTTACAAGTTGGACCCCAAATCTATTCAGAAAAGAGGCATATTGGTTAGATGATTACCTTCCACAGTTTCAGTTTCAGTCTCAGAATAGAACTCAGTTCAGTTTTATAGAATCAGTACTGTCAGATACAGTCACTCAGTATCCGTATTTCAGTTATCAGAAATCTCATATATTAGTTACTCATTATCAGAAATCAGTACTCAGCTTCAGTAAAAGCTCAGATATGGTATACATGTATATGCACAATACTGCATACTTAGTATTTACAACAGTTTTAGTATCTATGTATTCTTATTTAGTTTCTACATATCATTTAGTCAGTTACTGTTTATGTATATGAACCCTTGCATTCAGTCTTACCTCATCTAGAATACCGGTACATTCCACGCACTGACGCATACTCTTTCTTTGTGCTATGATGTCTCATATCATAGGTTTGGACGCTCAGGTTCCCGACCGCGCTTAGACAGATTCAGATAGCAGCTGCAGATTCAGTAGTGAGTCCTCATCTATGGAGGATATACTTTATTTTAGTATTTTCAGTAGCTTCAGTATTTCAGTAGTCGGAGTTAGTTGGGGGATTTTCCCACCAACTCCATATTCTGACAGTTCAGTTAGAAGCTTTTCAGACTAGACTAGTTCAGACATTATTTAGTTTTCAGATATTATTGTCAGATGTTATTATTATCAGTATTCATATTTAACCTTATGGCATTTTAGCCTATTTTACGCATTATCTTAATATTATTATTCAGTGTTCACAGCAGGTACCAGTCATGGGTTAGCTTGTGGTCCTTCGGGGTCGTAAGCACCGTGTGGCGTCCGGGTACAGACTCGAGCCGTTACAAGTTGTCATATTTCCGATGAGAACGATCAAATTGGTGGTGGTAGTGAGGACGACGATTGAGGGGCTGGGGTGGCCAAGATGGCGCTGATGGTGGAACGAATGATGGAGGGAGTGGTGGATTATATGTATCAATCATATGTATCAAGACATATACATATGTATCAATCATATGTATCAAATAAATATATTTAATACATATAGATACATATTAAGAACTTGTGTACTCTTTTCATGATTTTAAGGATGATGCACATGTTTTTTGGGTTATTTAATGATTTCACCACCCTCATTCAGTTTGAATATTTTCCAATTGTTATACATAGTATTTTATTTAATTCCATGATACTTTTGATACGTGCACCATTGATACATTTTATCCTGTGAGAAACGACCTGTGTAACATTGATATAATAGTATAAAAAATATGTATTGATGTTGTTAATTAGTTATCAAAAATATATATATTACCAATATGATATATTTGTTGTTGGAATACTAGTGATACATATGACAGAAACATTTTGATAGTGATTCATATTTTTAATTTATTTATAAATGTTTGATACATTTAACATATGTTTGACATATGTAAACTATTTATTTTTGTATGAGATTGAATTTTTAATGAGTATTGAGTAATTTTACCAAATGTATCACTATGATACATTTGGAACTAGATGTATTTATACCATGATTTGCGCCTAATTTTACTTCCTGTAATAATTGAAAATTAGTTACTTCCTTATTTAACTAACGACTAAATTACAAATGTATCACAATGCATATATATAAGGCTAAAGATATGTATCACAAATATCAAAATCCGGAATATCATGTAGCTTGACAAAATTATAGGAAAAAGTGTTAAAAACCATTAAAAATTTGAAATTTGTATAAATTCTCTTTAATATATTAAACTTCTACACAGTTAACCTAATTGACTCCCCTAATATTAAGTTCTATTAAGCCATTGCTATAATGATACATCAGCTTAGTTCACAAATTCTTCTATTTCAATTAGAGATGTGTTTGTCCTACTTTGAAGACAACTAGAAACTCTTTAACACTTTAGTAGCAGAGATTCAGTATTTGAGAAAAAAGTTCCACACCCATAAGAATTTCAAGCTTCAACCCACTACGCGAACAACTTGCTTATATTGACTTTTTTTAATGAAACTTCTTTTTAAATGATAGAATTCATTGTGACTGCGGTTCGTTGCCTATAGTCACCATCGATTATATAAAATTGTGTAGGCCACTAATAATGCCTAGTTAAATTGATGCGGGGCTTAGAACTGTCAATATGTGTCGGCCCAGTCCATCCGGGCTAGCCCACACAGGCTTTGAGTTTGACGGATCAGGCTGGGCTGGCCCATCAGAATGATGGGCCAAAAAACACCAAGCCCATACTATTACTTTGTGGGCTGCAGGCCTCACGGACCAGCCCACTTTTAAAAAAATAATATTTTATAATTTAATTTTAGAATATTAATAAACATAAGTATTATCAGAAAATATTACATTGTGTTAATACTTGTTAATCAAGTCTCCAACACCCCAAAAGATACTCATAACAGAGGAATTAAATAACTTTTGACATGATATCCTTAAAAATAAATAAAAATACTAATAATCACTCTAAATAGTTGCATGTATTTGACTTACGCGCCGACCCACGAGCTAGCCCAACCCACATTACTCAAGTCCTACGGGCCACGAGTTTATCTGAGCCGGGCTAAAAAACCTTGTTCTTAAATGTGTTGTAAAAATAGATCCTCAATTCTATCAAATTACTGGTCGGGTCAGACCGATCCAACAAGCGTAACCCATATTGACGGCTCTACAGGGCATGCCGTTGAAGCAATAAAATACTATCAATAACTCTAATAGACACAACCAAGGCTGATTCTCAATAAATTTAATCAATTAAAATGATCTCAATTTTGCTAAATCATTGTTATAAAAGCGCAATTTCAATATGCTGTTGTGAGATACTGGCTCTCTTGTTTTCAAAGTAGCTGAAATTTGAAACGATTAAGACTTATTTCATTCCATTTTGTTAAAAAATATGTGTTCCAAATTATTTATCGATTTACAAAGTCAATTTAGAACTAATTAATTATTTTTCAGTTTTTCTTTAAAATTAATTCTTTTTGAAAGTATAAATATTCTAAGCTTTCAAAATAGTTCCTTCACTATTAATTTTGATATTGATGGATAAGACACATAAATAAAATGTATTGAAAAGAGTAAAAGGTTAGTTAGTAAAAAGATACTTCTATTTAGATTTTTCAAGAGATGCAAGGAAGAAAAAATTGATAAGTAATACTTCCTCAGTTCCTTTTTCATTTTCATGTTTATTTTTCGAGAGTTAATTTGATTAATTTTAAAAATTAAATTAAATTAATTAATATTTTAAATTAAAATTTAGATATTAAAAACTATACAAAAAATGTTAGAAATTTACAGTTCGTTACATAATAATTATGATAAAAAAATATATTAAATAATATGAATTAAAATTTATATTATTTATCTTTCAAAAAAAAAACTATAACAAATAAAAAAGGATAGAAGAGAGCGCATGAACAATGGATACAGCTCATCAGGGATCACGAGTGTTCTTTCTGTTCTCTTTTGGAAGTTGTGCAAATAGCCAAAAGACAAAACAAAACCTTTAAAACGTGCACCTATAATCGATTTGATATGTAATATGTAGAAGAGTTAATACATAAAAATAACTTTAAACTTGACATTAAATTATAATTTTTATCTTAAACTTTGATAGTGCACAAATATGAGCATTAACTATTCAAAACTGTACAAATATGACCTCCAATCCTACGTGGCAAAACGCGTGTTCAACACGCAAAACTAGGTCCGTCCAGCTTAAAATCTAAGGACATAATACATAAATATAACATTAAACTTTGACAGTGCACAAATATGACCTTTAACTATTCAAAACTGCACAATATGACCTTTAAATGTCTGTTCACTATTATTTTTTCATTATTTTCGGCTCAAAGATGAAAATGGCATCTAATTTCTTTTGTCATTGCGGAAAAAGAGCAATATTGAAGATTTATTAATTAGGCGAGTCAGCCTCATATGAAAAAATCGAGCGGATATGTATATATATTATAAAGCAGAGGATGAATTTAAGTTATATAATATATCTAAATATTATTTATTTAAATATTAAATTAAAAATGAAACTATACTAATAATAAAAAAATTATAGTTTTAATAAAACGTTATTAAATTAATGTTATTAAGGATAGTAGTAGTAGTATATTAAATTAACGTTATCAAATTAACGTAATTAAAATGTTATTAAATTTACGTTATTAAAACGTTATTAAATTAACGAGGGGCGGACCTACGTGGTTGCCATGGGGTTCACCCGAACCCCCTCGGTAAAAAAATTACGTTGTATATATATAAGATAGAAAATGTATATGTTGAACCACATGAAACAAGACACTTAGATAGCCCAATGGTGCTATTTGTTCTTCTTGGGCGCTTCATTCGGCCTACTGTACGAGTTCGATCCCTGCTAGTGGCTATTTTTTTTTAATTAAAAAAAAGTTAGGTGCTGCTGCTATAGAAATAAATAAAATAATAATAATAATAATAATTTTTTTAAATTAAAAAAAAATAGGTGCTGCTACTATAGAAATAAATAAAATAATTATTATTATTATAATAATAATAATAATAATAATAAAAACGACGTCGTTTTAACACAAAAAACAAAACTTTGACAGTGCACAAATATGACTTTTAACTATTCAAAACTGCACAAATATGACCTCTCTCCATGTCTGTCCTTTTAACGACGTGGCACCGTGTGATTGGATTACCTTTTCACGTAGGCGCGAGTGAGACTCACGCATGGGGTTGTAAAATCGGAGGTCATATTTGTTCAAGTTTTGAATAGTTAAAGGTTCTGTTTGTGCACTATCAAAGTTTAAGGTCAAAGTTATAATTTGATGTCAAGTTTAGAGTCATTTTTATGTATTAATTTTATGTAGAAACATGTAGAAGTTCATGTGTCTTGGACAAAAAGCCAAGTGGCTTCTTACTATGAAAATGCAAACATGAGTCATCCTCCACCTCTTTATTCTTGGTAAATGTTTTGGCTATATATAGCCATTATCAAGAATAAATGTGGATAACTTTTGATACTTTCCATCTTTCGCATACTTTTATATATAATTTTATATCACGTTATTAGTATGAGACTCTGTAAAAAAATTCAATAATATTTAAAGGTTAATATTTAATTTTCTTAAATAATGTCTAATATTTTCAAACGTGAATTTAGTGCCCTAGATATATCGGGCAAAACTTATATGTCCTGAACGCTAGATGCCGAAATCATTTAAATGTACTGGGTCTGACAGACACCATAAAAAATGACAATAAGACATCAAATCAAGAAAAGGCCAAGGCCATGATATTTCTTCGTCATCACCTTAATGAAAGTTTAAAAATGGAATACCTCACTATTAAAGATCCCCTTATATTGTGGAACAATTTGAAAGAAAGATACGACCACCTAAAGATAGTCATTCTTCCACAAGCTCGTTATGAATAGACCCATCTGAGGTTGCAAGCTTTTAAGAATATAACTAATTATAATTCTGCGATGTTTAGAATTAAATCATAGTTTAATTTATGTGGGGAGGATATCACAAATCACAACATGTTAGAGAAAACATTCTCCACTTTTCTCGCCTCGAGTATGCTCCTGCAGCAGCAGTACCGAGAAATGGGATTTAAAAAATATTATGAATTGATTTCTCATCTTCTTGTAGTTGAACAACATAACGACCTTTTAATGAGAAATCATGAAAGTCGACCTGCTGGTACTGCTCCATTCTCAGAAGTGAATGTTGCAAATTTTTGCCCAACTAAGCGTGAAATAAGTCCTGACCCCAGTCGTGGTCGTGGTCATGATCGAGGTCGTGGTCATGGCAGGTATTTTAATTAGGGTGATTATCTTGCAATAAAAAATACCTCTCAGCACCAACAGTGCAAAAAGAAGGGGGAAGCTTCTGATGCAGCGACAAAGACGAACTCTGAAAGTAAATGCGATCGATGTAGAGGAAAGGGGAACTGGTTGCGTACCTTTCGTACGCCAAAGAATTTGATAAAAATCTATCAGGCATCCCTTAAGAAAGCAGAAAATGATATTGAAGCAAACTTCCTCTTTGAAGATAATGTTGAGCCCATGGACTTGGAAGTTTTAGATTTCTTTGTAGTTCCTGAAGAACATGTAAATCACCCTGTTGGTGATAATTATGAAATAGTTTGATTATGTTACTTTTCTATTTAAATTGTATTAGCTTACATTTCTATTATTAGTATCTTACTAATCTTGTATATAATTAAAGTTTGTGTAAATACGATTATATGCTAGTAATGCTATAATATTTACTTTATTTATATCTTCATTTTGAAGAATATAGATACTCTTCAAATTTTATTTTGATCAATAATTGATCGTGATGGTATTTGTGTAATTGATAGTGGGACAACGCATATAATATTTAAAGATGAAAAATACTTTTTCCATTTACTTAGAAGAAAAGCAAATGTTACAACTATATCTGGCAATTCGAAATTAATTGAAGGCTCTGAAAGAGCTATTATATTTCTGCCTAAGGGGACAAAATTAGTTATAGAAGATGCATTGTTCTCTTCTAAATCCCTTAAAAACTTATTAAGTTTTAAAGATATCCGTCGAAATGGATATCATATTGAGACAATAAATGAAATGAATGTTGAATATCTTGGCATTACCAAGAATGTCTCAGGTAAAAAACAAGTGTTGGAAAAATTACCAACTTTGTCTTCCGGCTTATACTATGCCAAAATTATTACAGCTGAAGCACACTCTATCGTAAACCAGAAGTTTACTGATCTTAATACATTTTTGCTTTGGCATGATCGAATGTGCCATCCTGGCTCAATAATGATGAGATGAATCATTGAAAATTCAAAAAGGCATCCGTTAAAGAACTTGAAGATTCTTACAACTGGTGAATTTTCATGTGCTGCTTGTTATCAAGGCAAACTGATAACTAGGCCATTGCCACTGAAAGTTAGCGTTGAATACTCTCTGTCTCTAGAATGTATACATGGGGATATATGTGGACCTATTCACCCACCTAGTGGGTCATTTAGATATTTTATGATCTTAATAGACGTATCTTTAAGATGGTCGCATGTGTGCCTCTTGCAGTCTCGCAACCTGGCGTTTACGAAAATATTGGCACAAATAATTCGATTAAGGACACAATTCCTAGATTATCCCATTAAGGCTATTCACCTCGATAATGTTGGAGAATTTATATCATAAGATTTTGATAATTATTGTATGTCCGTTGGGATATGAGTTGAACATTAGTAGCTTATATTAATACTCAAAATGGCCTTGTTGAGTTATTTATTAAGCGCCTACAATTGATAGCAAGACCATTACTTATGAAAACGAAATTGCTCACTACTGTTTGGGGTCATGCTATCTTGTATGCAACATTACTTGTTCGTCTCAAACCAACTCATTATAATAAGTACTCCCCGTTGCAGTTGGTCCTCAGTCATGAGCCAAATATTGCCCATTTACTAATTTTTGAATATGTTGTATATGTGCCAGTAGCACCACTACAGCGCACTAAGATGGGCCCTCAGTGAAGGTTAGGAATATATGTTGGGTTTGAGTCACCCTCTATAATTCGCTATCTTGAACCATTGACGAGAGATTTATTTACTGCTCGATTTACAGATTGTCGATTTGATGAAATAAATTTCCCATAATTAGGGGAAGAAGAACATGAACTGAAAAGAGAAATTGCATGGAAAGTTTCAACATTATCTCATTTTGATCCACATGCCCCCATATGTGAAAATAAGATCCAGAAGATCATTCACTTATAAAAATTGGCAAATCAAATGCCAGATGCATTTACTGATTTGAAAAAGATAATCAAGTCATATATCCCTGCAGTGAATGTGCCTGTCCGAATTGAAGTTCCAAAAGAACCATCTTCTAATATAATGACTTCTGAATCCCAAACACGCCTAAGCGTGGTAGGCCTTTGGGTTCAAAGGATAAAAATCCTAGAAAAAGAAATGCAAAAATAATAAAGATAATATTATAAAAGATTCTCCTGAAGAGACTCAAAATCTGATTAATTTTGATATTCCTAAAGAAATCAGTGAACCCGAGAATCAAGTGAATGAAGAACTTTCACTAAGTTTTACTAGTGATGAGGTAAATTTAGATCGATCGAAAATTACAATGGATAATGTTTTTGCATATAATGTTGCACTAAATATCATGCAAGACAATAAGGACCTTGAACCTCTATCTGTCGAAGAATATCGATGAAGAAAGGATTGGCCAAAATGGAAAGAGACGATTCAATCGGAATTGAACTCACTTGCTAAACGGGAGGTTTTTGAAACTGTAGTCCAAACCACAGATGGTATAAAACCAGTTGGCTATAAATGGGTCTTCGTACGTAAAAGAAATTAGAAAAATAAAATTGTAAGGTACAAGGCATGCCTTGTTGCACAAGGATTCTCTAAAAGACCCGGTGTCGACTATGAAGAAACATATTCACCTGTTATGGATGCAATAATATTTCGATACCTCATCGGTCTAGCTGTACATGAAAATCTTGAAATTCATCTAATGGATGTGGTTACAGCTTATCTTTATGGTTCACTTGATAGCGATATTTACATGAAAATCCCAGAAGGATTAAAATTGCCTGAAGCATATAGTTCAAAGTCTCGAGGATTATATTCAATCAAATTACAAAGATCGTTGTACGGTCTAAAACAATCAGGACGTATGTGGTATAATCGCTTAAGTACTTAAAAAATGAAGGATACATAAATGATGTTATTTGTCCTTGTATTTTTAATAAGAAAACGACGTCAGGATTTGTTATACTCGATGTTTATTTGGATGATATAAATTTCATTGGGACTCCAGAAGAGGTCCAAAAGGTAATTGAATATCTAAAGAAAGAGTTCAAAATGAAAGATCTTGGAAAGACAAAACTTTGTCTTGATTTGCAAATTAAATATTTAGTAGACGGAGTCTTTATCCACCAAATTGCTTATACCCAGAAGGTTTTGAAATGTTTTTACATGAAAAAAACATATTCATTAAGTACTCCAATGGTTGTTTAATCACTTGATGTAAGTAAATGTAACCCCCCATACTTAATTACGTGCATTAGCCATGGTTATATGTGTTGGAGTATAAGTATTGATCCTAAGGTATATATGAGTTTAAGTATGAGTATTGATTATTTTGAGATGGTTTCAAGTGTATAGTTTGATTATATGTGTATAGGAATCGACTGTATGTATATCGGAATTTGCCCGTCGATGTTTTCATACGAAGTTTATTGAATAAGCTTTCCAACGATATAAAGATTTCCAAAAACGGATAAGTTTCGGATATAATCGAGCACGTTCGAAACTATAAAACGGCGGCCGGGATAATTGTGAACAGTAAATGTGCAGGAAATTCAAACTACTGAGGCCTGCCAGTTTTTTGGGTCGACTTTGAACGATCGTAACTCTCTCAATATAATGAACTGGGAGGGCTGCGACCTATCAAAAGAAAGAGCTTTGAGTCTTCTTTCCAATTCAATTGGTTTCATCCAAATCCAACATCTGAGTAAGGAGTTATACTCGTTTTACTTCAGACTCTCAAAACAGTTTTTTAGGGTCAACTTCAAACGATCATAACTCCTTGTAAAGGATGAACTGGGTGTCCTACTTTATATGAAATGAAAGACCTTTGAATTATCTATCCAAAGATACCAATTTCACCCAAATCCGATATCGGAGCAAAGAGTTATGGCCGATTTACTTTAGCCTGTCAAAACAGTCCACCATGGACAGATTCGGATTTACTTAAATTTTTAAGGGCAATATGGTCATTTTCCATCATCTCTTGGACGAAAATTGGTCATTATATAGATATAATTGGTATTATATCCATCAATTATCATCATATTATTGAGAATAAGGAAACCCTAGCCTAATTTCAACTCCAATTATCTTGTGATTCAACCGTGGAAAGTCCAAATTGATTCCGTAGTTGTGTTCATCGTCTCGAGGGCTTCGAGAAGCATCCCTTATTTGTTCCAACAGGACTTCGAAATCAAAAGGGCCATTTTTTGGTAAGAATGTAAATTATGTTGGTGTTATTTATATGAATATGTATGTATATATATATATATATATATATGTATGCATGTGAGCATAAGAAGTATGCTATTTGATTGTTGTTGAAAGATGATTGGGAAATGATGTTGGATTATGTTGAATTGTGAAGGGATGATGTGGTATTGAAATGATGATTATATATATATATATATACACATAAACCTATTGTTCAAGTTGGTTTTTGGAATGTTTTGCAAATAGTGGTTGTATGGAATTATGGAAGAGAATTGTGGTGTTGGGTTGCTAATACTAGATGCCAAATATTTCATTGTAGATAAGTGATTTGTAAAGGCGGAAAGTTGTATTGAATTGGTATCCGAATCTACAACGAGGTATGTAAAGCATACTCTAACAATGTTCTTTGGCATGAAAACACCAATGTTCCATCAAGTAAGATTCCGAGGTCGTCCAAAAACATGTATTGTTCTACATTACCAACGAAGTTGTTTCCATTCTATAAAGTGTAAAAATGTTTCATTGATATACCAAAAGGCTCCTATTTTATTGTTGTGATATTGATGATTCTGAAACACATTGTTGATATACCAATAAGTTCCTACTTTATTGTTATGGCATTGATGACTCCAAAACACTTCATTGATGTGCCAATGAGTTCTTACTTCATTGTTATTGCATTGATGGTCTATTTATATGTCTCCTATTGATGTATCATTGTTTCAAAGTATCAAAAATGTGGTGGCGACCGAAATAACAATCTCAAAGATTAATTGAACTAAGTGATGGAAGTTCTCTCTTATCGGGTGGTATCCCAGGGGTATAAGCCTAGCATGGGTCGATCCCAGTTGATATGTACTGGAGGCAGCCTAATGGTCACAGTACGGTACAATATTGATTATTGTTAGGTGGTTGGAGGTTCGGGAGGAGGAGGTAATGGCGAATGATAATTGTAAAGAATGAAATGAACGAATGTATACCGTTCCACAAATGTGTTCGAATTCACGAACCCAATTCAGATTAATGATAATGTACATGATCCTAAAAGTGTTTATGAAGTGTGGTTCACTTCTATTATGATTTATTCACTTGCGTCTGATTTTCCTGATCCCCTATATTACATATGATTATTTACAGCTTTACATACTCAGTACATATTTCGTACTGACGTCCCTCACGGGGGACTTGTATTTCATGCTGCAGGCACAGGTGCTTCAGGTCATTCGCAGCATAGATAGGAGCCAGATCATACAACTATTGTTGGTGAGCTCCAGTTTGCTTCGGAGCTTTCCGAGTCGGTTCCTTATGTTTTGTTATTGTACAGGAGTCATGTGTGGGCGGGGGTTTGTCCCGACCCTAGTTATGTCATTTTGTCATGTATATCCTAGAGGCTTTGTAGACATAAGGAAGGGTCAAGTCATGGAAGTTTATATAGTGATGTTATATTTGTATATGTGGTGGCCCCGACGGCCAAGTATTATATTATATATATATATTTGTGCGTGTTGTGCTGATACAGGGAATTAGACCCTTCTGTATGTAACGAAGTGCTGCCCAAATTTTTGGTGAATGTAAGGGAAAGTACAGGTATTTGAACGGGTTCTCCCGGGCCTTCTCGGCTTCGGGTGCCAGTCCGGCCCGATGGGATTTTGGGGCGTGACAATAGTGGTATCAGAGAGGTTCGTCCTAGTGAGTCTACAAAGCCGTGTCTACGTAGAGTCTTGTTTATCGGTGTGTTGTGCACCACATCTATAAACAGGAGGCTATGGACATTTAAGAATTGTTTCTTTTCTTCATGTCTTAGATCGTGCGATAGAGCTTATATTGTATATGAAGTCATAGTTGACCACTGAATCAGTTTGTTCCTCTTATTATAGTAATGATGCCGGTTACCAGAAGCAAAAATACCGGTAAGCAAGTAGATGTGGCTGCCGGAGAGGGGACTAGTAAGTCACCCACTATACCAGCTAATCAAAGTGAGGCTCCAGCTGAGCATGCATCAGAAACTTCCCCCAGTCCGGAAGAAATAAGGGGGAGGAGAACTATATCCCCAGAGCCACCTATTAATGCTGTTGATCAAGATCTTAGAAATGCAGTGCAACTTTTGACTCGTATAGTTGCTGGGAAAGTCCAAGGGCAAGCTATTCCTGCCGCGGGTTCTAGCGGTACTGATAGGGCGGCTAGTCTTCGGACGCAAGATTTTCTTAAGATGGATCCGCCTACTTTTACCGGATCCGATCTTAACGAAGATCCGCAGGACTTTATTGATCAGATCCAAAGGGCCCTAGAGGTGATGCACGTATCGGGCAGAGAGACAGTGGAGTTAGCCGCGTATAGATTCAAAGGTGAGGCTATATATTGGTATGAAGACTGGAAACGGTCAAGGGGCATTGATGCACCCCCAGCTACTTGGAAAGAGTTCAAAGAGGCATTTATTGATCATTATCTTCCATATGAGACTCGTCAGGCCCGTGCGGATCAGTTCTTAAATCTTCGGCAGGGTAATACAAGTGTGAGGGAGTATAGTCTTCGATTTAATTCCTTGTCCAGATATGCTCCTAATGTTATAGCTACTATGGATGACAGAGTTCATCGGTATGTGAATGGATTGGATTCGTATTTGGTTAGGGATTGTACTATTGCTGCACTAAATAAAGACATGGATATAGCTAGGATCCAAGCATTTGCACAGAAAATGGAAGATCAGAGGCAAAGAAGAAGAACACAGGAATTTGAAAGCGGATCTTCGAAGAGGGCCAGATCTACAGGGCAGTTTATGGCGCCACAGGGAGGTTTTAGACCTCAATTTTCTGCTAGACCACCTAGGCCATTATTTTCTTATTCTGCAGCTAGTGCTCCACCACAGCATCAGGGGTTCAGAGGCAGTCAATTTGGGCAAAGAAGTGAGGGTCATAGTTCGCGATCTGTGGGTTATCATGGGCAAGGGAATATGAGCCAATCGAGACCTGCTCGAGAGCCATGCAATAAATGTGGAAGGCATCATATGGGCGTATGTCGAATGGGAACAAATGTTTGTTATTGGTGCGATATGATGGGGCATATGATGAGAGAATGCCCACGAAGGGGCGCAGGTGGCATAGCACGACCTTCAGGATCAGCTGTTGCATCATCGTCACCGGTATCTTATTCTGGTAGGGGTGCACGACCTGCGGGTCACGCTAGTAATGAAAAAAGAGTCGCCAGTTCCAGCGGGACTCAGAATCGTACTTATGCTTTAGCGGATCGACAGAATCTAGAGGTTTCCCCAGATGTGGTTACGGGTACGTTGTCCATATTTTCATTTGATGTATATGCTCTAATTGATCCCGGTTCTACATTATCATATGTTACTCCTTTGGTTGCTGGAAAGTTCAAAAGGACCCCCGAATTGTTAGATAAACCGTTGGAAGTGTCTACCCCGGTTGGGGAATCTATTATTGCTAGAAGAGTTTATAAAGATTGTGTAGTAACTGTGTGTGGTCGAGACACGATGGCCAATCTTGTGGAACTAGAAATGGTAGATTTTGATGTTATAATGGGTATGGATTGGTTGGCGTCTTGTTATGCCAAAATTGACTGTTGTACGAAAAAGATGTATTTACATTTTCCTGATGAAGCAGTTATTGAATGGCAAGGTAAGATTGGCGCACCAAGAGGTAGATTTATTTCTTATTTCAAAGCGAGAAAAATGATTTCCAAGGGCTACATATGTCATTTAGTTAGAGTAAAGGATACGGAATCGAAATCATCAGATCTTCACACGGTACCAGTGGTAAATGAATATCCTGATGTATTCCCTGAAGATCTTCCAGGTTTGCCTCCTGAACGAGAAGTAGAGTTTGGTATTGATGTAATACCAGGCACCCAACCAATCTCCATTCCTCCGTATAGAATGGCCCCAGCAGAATTACGAGAATTGAAAGAGCAATTGAAAGATTTGCTAGAGAAGGGATTCATAAGGCCTAGTATGTCCCCCTGGGGAGCACCAGTGTTATTTGTGCGCAAAAAGGATGGCTCGCTGAGGATGTGTATTGATTATCGGCAATTAAATAAGGTGACTATTAAGAATAAATATCCTCTCCCAAGAATTGATGATTTATTTGATCAGTTACAGGGCGCCAAGTGTTTTTCTAAGATTGATTTGAGGTCAGGTTACCACCAAGTGAGGGTCAAAGGAAAAGATATACCCAAAACAGCTTTCCGAACAAGGTATGGTCATTATGAGTTTCTAGTTATGTCATTTGGGCTAACAAATGCACCTGCAGCTTTTATGGATTTGATGAATAAGGTGTTTAAGCCATTCCTGGATGTATTTGTGATAGTTTTTATAGATGATATTCTAGTTTATTCTAGATCAGAAGAGGACCATGCCAATCACTTACGACAGACATTGCAGACTCTTCGTGATTGTAAGCTTTATGCAAAGTTCTCTAAATGTGAGTTTTGGTTAAATTCGGTGGCATTTTTGGGTCATATTGTATCTAGTGAAGGGATAAAGGTTGATGCTCAAAAGATAGAAGCTGTGAAGAACTGGCCAAGGCCCACAACGCCTACGGAGATTCGTAGTTTTCTCGGCTTGGCCGGTTATTATAGAAGGTTTGTTAAAGACTTTTCTTCCATTTCAACACCCTTAACCAAGCTAACGCATAAAGCATCCAAGTTCCAGTGGAATGATGCGTGTGAGGAGAGTTTCCAAGAATTGAAGAATAAGTTGACTTCTACACCTGTGTTGGTACTTCCAGAAGGTACAAAAGGGTATACAGTGTATTGCGATGCTTCGAGAATTGGTTTAGGATGTGTATTAATACAGCATGGTAAGGTGATAGCATATGCCTCAAGGCAATTGAGGCCACATGAGAAAAATTATCCTACACACGATCTTGAGCTGGCAGCAGTTATTTTTGCTTTAAAGATATGGCGCCACTACTTATATGGGGTTCATGTTGATATATATACTGACCATAAGAGCTTGCAGTATATTTTTAATCAGAAGGATCTAAATTTAAGGCAGCGGAGATGGCTTGAACTATTAAAGGACTACGATGTTGATATCTTGTACCATCCAGGGAAAGCAAATGTGGTAGCTGATGCGTTAAGTCGTAAGGCTATGATGGCGCCTATAGAAAGTCAAGGGATGGTTAAAGATCTTCACCAGTTAGCTAGTTTGGGAGTTCGCCTTCTTGAAACTCCGAATAAAGAGCTTATCGTACATAATGCTGCGGAATCTTTATTAGTAGCTGAAGTGAAAGAGAAGCAATATGCAGATCCTATTTTATTACAGCTTAAGGAGAACGTTCAGAGTGATGCGACCAAGGCATTTGAGCTTACGCGAGAAGGAGTACTTCAGTGCCAAAACCGATTGTGTGTGCCGGATGTAGACGGGCTAATAAAGAAGATTATGACAGAGGCACATTTTTCAAGGTATTCCATTCATCCAGGATCAACCAAAATGTATCAAGATTTGAAAGATATGTATTGGTGGAATGACATGAAGAAGAGCATTGCAGAATTTGTAGCTGAATGTCCAAATTGCCAACGAGTTAAAGTGGAACATCAAAAGCCCGGAGGCTATATGCAATGCATAGATCTTCCAATTTGGAAGTGGTACATGATCAACATGGATTTTGTTACAGGTTTGCCTCATACAGCTCGGAAATTTGATTCTATATGGGTGATTGTGGATAGGCTTACTAAATCCGCACATTTCTTACCCGTTAAGACCACTTACACAGTTGAAGAATATTCGAAGTTGTATGTTAAAGAAATAGTCCGATTACATGGAGTGCCAACTTCTATTATATCGGATCGGGGAACTCAATTTACTGCAAACTTTTGGAAGTCTTTCCAACGGTGTTTGGGAACACAAGTGAATCTGAGTACAGCTTTTCACCCTCAGACGGATGGACAAGCAGAGCGCACCATTCAAACACTTGAAGATATGCTACGAGCATGTGTTATAGATTTTAAAGGCAGCTGGGATGATCATTTACCTCTTATTGAGTTTGCCTACAATAATAGCTATCATTCAAGTATCAAAATGGCACCATATGAAGCTTTATATGGGATAAAGTGTAGATCACCAATAGGATGGTTCGAAGCGGGTGAAACTCTTATGTTCGGACCGGACCTTGTGTATCAAGCCATAGAAAAAGTCAAGGTGATTCAGCAACGGTTGAAAACAGCCCAAAGTCGGCACAAGTCATATGCGGATAGTAGAAGAAGAGAGCTAGAATTTTCGTTAGGCGATTGGGTTTTTTTGAAGGTATCGCCAATGAAAGGGGTGATGAGATTTGGCAAGAAAGGAAAGTTGAGTCCACGATATATAGGCCCGTATAAGATTATTCGAAGATGTGGGCAAGTTGCTTATGAATTAGAGCTACCTCAGGAACTCTCATCAGTGCATCCAGTATTTCATGTATCGATGCTTCGAAAGTGCATCGGAGATCCGTCCCTTATTACTTCTACTGAAGATGTGGAAGTAACAGAAGATCTTACCTATGAGGAGATGCCTATTTCTATATTAGATCGTCAAGTTAAGAAGATGAGAAATAAAGAAGTAGCATCGGTGAAAGTACTTTGGAGAAATCAACAAAGGGAAGAGATTACATGGGAAGCGGAGGAAGCAATGAAATCGAAATACCCTTATTTGTTTAAAGGTGAAAAAGAAGTGCAAGGAGGGCAACTGGAACACTAACAAGTGAGTTTTTACATATGTATAATATCTATATGATGACGTGAATATCAATTATGAATTCGAACTTGTTTCGGCTAAATAACTACATTTACATTCGAGGACGAATGTCCTTAAGGGGGGAAGGATGTAACACCCCATACTTAATTACGTGCATTAGCCATGGTTATATGTGTTGGAGTATAAGTATTGATCCTAAGGTATATATGAGTTTAAGTATGAGTATTGATTATTTTGAGATGGTTTCAAGTGTATAGTTTGATTATATGTGTATAGGAATCGACTGTATGTATATCGGAATTTGCCCGTCGATGTTTTCATACGAAGTTTATTGAATAAGCTTTCCAACGATATAAAGATTTCCAAAAACGGATAAGTTTAGGATATAATCGAGCACGTTCGAAACTATAAAACGGCGGCCGGGATAATTGTGAACAGTAAATGTGCAGGAAATTCAAACTACTGAGGCCTGCCAGTTTTTTGTGTCGACTTTGAACGATCGTAACTCTCTCAATATAATGAACTGGGAGGGCTGCGACCTATCAAAAGAAAGATCTTTGAGTCTTATTTCCAATTCAATTGGTTTCATCCAAATCCAACATCTGAGTAAGGAGTTATACTCATTTTACTTCAGCCTCTCAAAACAGTTTTTTAGGGTCAACTTCAAACGATCATAACTCCTTGTAAAGGATGAACTGGGTGGCCTACTTTATATGAAATGAAATCCCTTTGAATTATATATCCAAATATACCAATTTCACCCAAATACGATATCGGAGCAAAGAGTTATGGCCGATTTACTTTAGCCTGTCAAAACAGTCCACCATGGACAGATTCGGATTTACTTAAATTTTTAAGGGCAATATGGTCATTTTCCATCATCTCTTGGACGAAAATTGGTCATTATATAGATATAATTGGTATTATATCCATCAATTATCATCATATTATTGAGAATAAGGAAACCCTAGCCTAATTTCAACTCCAATTATCTTGTGATTCAACCGTGGAAAGTCCAAATTGATTCCGTAGTTGTGTTCATCGTCTCGAGGGCTTCGAGAAGCATCCCTTATTTGTTCCAACAGGACTTCGAAATCAAAAGGGCCATTTTATGGTAAGAATGTAAATTATGTTGGTGTTATTTATATGAATATGTATGTATATATATATATATATATATGTATGCATGTGAGCATAAGAAGTATGCTATTTGATTGTTGTTGAAAGATGATTGGGAAATGATGTTGGATTATGTTGAATTGTGAAGGGATGATGTGGTATTGAAATGATGATTATGTATATATATATATACACATAAACCTATTGTTCAAGTTGGTTTTTGGAATGTTTTGCAAATAGTGGTTGTATGGAATTATGGAAGAGAATTGTGGTGTTGGGTTGCTAATACTAGATGCCAAATATTTCATTGTAGATAAGTGATTTGTAAAGGCGGAAAGTTGTATTGAATTGGTATCCGAATCTACAACGAGGTATGTAAAGCATACTCTAACAATGTTCTTTGGCATGAAAACACCAATGTTCCATCAAGTAAGATTCCGAGGTCGTCCAAAAACATGTATTGTTCTACATTACCAACGAAGTTGTTTCCATTCTATAAAGTGTAAAAATGTTTCATTGATATACCAAAAGGCTCCTATTTTATTGTTGTGATATTGATGATTCTGAAACACATTGTTGATATACCAATAAGTTCCTACTTTATTGTTATGGCATTGATGACTCCAAAACACTTCATTGATGTGCCAATGAGTTCTTACTTCATTGTTATTGCATTGATGGTCTATTTATATGTCTCCTATTGATGTATCATTGTTTCAAAGTATCAAAAATGTGGTGGCGACCGAAATAACAATCTCAAAGATTAATTGAACTAAGTGATGGAAGTTCTCTCTTATCGGGTGGTATCCCAGGGGCATAAGCCTAGCATGGGTCGATCCCAGTTGATATGTACTGGAGGCAGCCTAATGGTCACAGTACGGTACAATATTGATTATTGTTAGGTGGTTGGAGGTTCGGGAGGAGGAGGTAATGGCGAATGATAATTGTAAAGAATGAAATGAACGAATGTATACCGTTCCACAAATGTGTTCGAATTCACGAACCCAATTCAGATTAATGATAATGTACATGATCCTAAAAGTGTTTATGAAGTGTGGTTCACTTCTATTATGATTTATTCACTTGTGTCTGATTTTCCTGATCCCCTATATTACATATGATTATTTACAGCTTTACATACTCAGTACATATTTCGTACTGACGTCCCTCACGGGGGACCTGCATTTCATGCTGCAGGCACAGGTGCTTCAGGTCATTCGCAGCATAGATAGGAGCCAGATCATACAGCTATTGTTGGTGAGCTCCAGTTTGCTTCGGAGCTTTCCGAGTCGGTTCCTTATGTTTTGTTATTGTACAAGAGTCATGTGTGGGCGGGGGTTTGTCCCGACCCTAGTTATGTCATTTTGTCATGTATATCCTAGAGGCTTTGTAGACATAAGGAAGGGTCAAGTCATGGGAGTTTATATAGTGATGTTATATTTGTATATGTGGTGGCCCCGACGGCCAAGTATTATATTATATATATATATTTGTGTGTGTTGTGCTGATACAGGGAATTAGACCCTTCTGTATGTAACGAAGTGCTGCCCAAATTTTTGGTGAATGTAAGAGAAAGTACAGGTATTTGAACGGGTTCTCCCGGGCCTTCTCGGCTTCGGGTGCCAGTCCGGCCCGATGGGATTTTGGGGCGTGACAGTAAAGATCCATTTCGACCACTGAAAGAGGATGAAGAGATTCTTGGTCCCGAAATATCATATCTCAGTGCTATTGGTGCACTTATGTACCTCGCTAATGCTACAAGGCCGGATATAGTATTTTTTGTTAATTTGATAGCGAGGTATAGTTCTTCCCCTACGCGAAGACACTGGAACGGAGTTAAGCATATATTGAGGTACCTAAAAGGGACTATTGATATAGATCTGTTTTATACTAACAAAGTTTCAGATTTTGTTGGTCATGCAGATGTAGGTTATTTATCTGACCCACATAAAGCATGATCTCAAATAGGCTATGTGTTTACATAAGGAGGTACTGCAATATCATGGCGATCGACGAAGCAGTCCATTGTTGCTACTTCTTCTAATCATGCTGAGATAATAGCGATCTATAAAGCAAGTAGAGAATGCATATGACTGAGATCAGTGGTACATTCCATTAAAGAAAGAAGTGGCCTGAAGCTCGATATCAAGGTACCTACGGTCATATTTGAAGACAATGCAGCATGTATAGCCCAATTAAAATGAGTCTTTATAAAGGGAGATAGAACGAAGTACATTATGCCAAAGTTATTCTTCACGCACGATCTCCAGAAGAATGGTGATATTGATGTGCAACAAATCCGCTCCAGTGACAATCTAGAAGATTTGTTCACAAAATCTTTACCAACTGCAACCTTCGAGTAGATGGTACATAAGGTTGGAATGCGAAGATTGAATAAGTTGAATCGGGGTCTTCATCAGGAGGAGTAAGAATACGCGTTGTACTTTTTTTTCCTTAACCAAAATTTTTATCTCACTGAATTCTTCCTGGTAAGATTTTTAATGAGGCAATACCCAAATACATATTTTATAAATTTTCTTTTCATGGACTTCTAAGGAAGAGTGTTATGTAACGTGTAGAAGTATGTAGAAGTCTCTGTGTCTTGGACAAAAAGCCAAGTGGCTTCTTACTATGAAAATGTAAACATGAGTCATCCTCCACCTCTTTATTCTTGGTAAATGTTTTGTCTATATATAGCCATTATCAAGAATAAATGTGGATAACTTTTGATACTATCCATCTTTGGCATACTTTTATATATAATTTTATATCATTTGAGTAATAATTATTGTTGTCATGACTGAACATGATAGGGATGAATCCAAAGTATCTGACTAAAACTTTTGAAAATTCAGTAATTTTTATTGAATCATTATACAGATTTATGTATAAAAATTTATTAACATCTATAGGAAATTTTAGATGGAAACACAATACCTGGAGCTTTGTTCATTCAGTGGCAGTGAAGGAAGCTTCGCGACCATGTGAACGAGATTTTGAATCACTACATGAGTCTTAATTTTTGAAGATACTTTTAATAAAAATATTAATTAGAGTATAATTTGATTAAATTATTTTTATTTATTTTTCCTTTTAGTTTGATACTTCTTTATTTTGCACCACATTAACATCTTTTAATATTTATGACTAAGGGCAATGGTAAAAGCTTCACAATCATTTGTGTCTTGATTTTGTAAAATAAAAAGTATATGGATATCTATTTTAGTAAGGATAACAAGTATTTCTTTCAGTCTATTTTTATTTGTCCACTTTTTTATTAACATAGAAATTACGAAAACGTAAATGATAGGAGTAGTTCTACCATATTATCCTTTAAATATAATAAATTTAATCCTTTAAAAGATGCATGAGATAATGACTCGTATTTAATGTTAAGGATAAAATATGTTAGGTAACTTATCCATTAGTTTAATAAACTAGACAAGTATATATTGGTAGACATTTTAAAATAGAAAAGTAGATACGCAAAGATGAACGGAGGAAGTATTTAGGAACTAAGTCGTTTGGTGTGGGGTATAGGGATAAATAGTCCCGAAATAAAATAAAGTATAATTTTATCCCATATTTGATTTGAAGTATTAGCTATAACAGCGATTATTTATTCCACCATTTACACCATAGTGATGAAATAAGTTATCCCATATACATGATGGATAACTAATTCCGGAGTTAGATATTAATGGTAATCTACGAAATTAACTTTCCCAACCAAACGAAGTTAATTCCGGAGTCAACTTTCCCAACCAAACGACCCTACGTCAGGATATTAATGGTAAATTCTTGGAGTTAGATCATTATATGAAAATTTGTGTCTAGAAATTTTAAATTCTCTCTCTTAAAATCAAGGAAAAATTTCATTGAAATTAGTATCTTGCTACTCAATTCAACATATATACACGAACTTGTTTCTTTCTCCATTTGATAGTCTAGTTTAGTTTTGTTGATGTTTAATTATTGTTTTGTTGTCTGTGCTAATTACAGAGAACGTATAAAAAATGTCGTCATTGATGGAGCTCGAGTATTCTCCATTAACATACGACAAAAACTTCAATTGAAATAGAGAAGAAACAAAATGAAGAGCAGAACTATGTGATCTTTGAGAGAGAAGGTCAAGTAATTTGGGAAATGAAAAAGTTACTCATTTTATCAATATTGATCCTATTATACAAGTACAAACAAAAAAGGAAAATATCTAAAAATATCTCCACCAACTGAGTGCAAAGAACTAACTAACCCCTAACAAACCTGCCAGCTAATCAAACTAACCTATCAGCTAATCACCCTCGGTCGACCTAAGCGTAAGCACTAAATAAACAACTCTCTATCTTAACACCCCCCTCAAGTTGGAGGTGGGTAAACTCACAACCAACTTGTCCAACACAGTATAATATTTTGCACCTGTCAAGGCCTTGGTCATGACATCAGCTAGCTTATCACTAGTCGGTATGTGATTAAGCACAACGAGGCCTTTGAGCAATTTCTCTCTAACAAAATGTTAATCCATCTCTATGTGTTTTGTCTTATCATGAAACACATGGTTCCTTACTATGTGGACAACTGCTCGACTTTCAGAAAAATAGATATAGGCAGGTTATAGGGAAAATGTAGTTCAGTGAACAATCTTTCTAGCAATAACAACTCTCCAATCACTTTTCTTACAACTTTGTATTCTGCTTCAGTTAAGGATAAATAGATGGTTTCCTATTTTGTGGATTTCCCACTAATGGGACTGTCCCCTATTAGCACAATATAACCACTAACAAATTTTCTAGAATCAAGGCATGCAACCCAATCTGAAGCACTATAGGCAGTGATGCTACAGCCTGCATAATTGGAAAAAAATATTCCCAAGCAAGGATCATTTTTAAGATATCTCAGGACATGATCAACAACTCTGATATGTGGTTCTCTAGGAGATTGGAGGAATTGACTATGGTGTTAAACACTAAAAGCTATGTCCATTCTTGTATTAGTTAGAAAATTTAGCTTGCCCAGGAACTTCTTGTAATGTGTAGATATTTTAGCAAGGTACCTTTATTGACATTAAGTTTAACTATGGATTCAAGAGGTGAAATGAATGGTTTGCAAACTTCTTTTGAGATATTAGAACTCCAATTTTTTTGTAGAGTACTTCCAATCCTAGGAAGTAATGGAGCCTTCCCAAATCCTTTATTTTAAACTGGTCATGGATAAAGTTTTTCAAAGAGGTAATCTCACCAATATCAGTACCTGTTTAGATCACATCATAAATATAAACAACAATAAAAATCAGTGAAGTACCAATCCTAATGTAGAACAGAGAGTAATCTCTATCTGAATGAAAATAACTTTTTGAGCACAATATTTGGGCTAACTTGTCATACCATTGTCTACTTGTTTGCTTCGATCCAAACAAGGATCTTTTGAGTTTTCAAAACAAACTATTGTCCTCCATCATGAGACCTTGAGAGGTGTCCATGTAAACTTCCTCAAATAGGTTTCCATAGAGGAAAGCATTGTTCCCTTCTAGTTTCTACATATCACAACCTTTCTTCACAACCATACTAATTAATATCCTGATAGTGGTTATCTTGACCGCTGAAGAGAAGGTCTCTTTGTAGTTAATACCACCGGATGAGTATGCTTTTTCACAACAAGTCTAGCTTTATACCTCTTTATTGTACCGCCAACTTTGTGTTTGATCATGTACACTCACTTACACCTTATTTTCCTTTTCCTTGTAGGTATCTTAACAAGATTTCAAGTATTATTACCATATAAAACTTTAAATTATGACGTCATTGATGCCTGCCAAGCAGGGTCTAGTATTGCCTCTTCATATGAACATGGTTCCCTATCATAAGAAATATTTCTAACAAGTTGTTGACTCTCTTGGTTAAAACTTGTGAGAGACAATTAATGCTCAAGAGAGATATAACGAGAAGATGAGGCTAAAATATGGGGTTGCAATAAGGGTTATGAGTATTTGTATTCTCTACATTATGTGGGAATGATATGTGGTCTACTGGATCTTATAAGGTTTGGATTTGCTCTTGATGAGTAGTAGGTTCTTGTAAGTTCTGGTCTCTCAAAATTTTATCATTTAGTGGTGGTGCAAATAGAAATTAAAGAAGAAACAATGTGATATAAATGTGGCATATGTGTAGTGCATGTACAGGCACAGTGGCACTAGTGACAGTAATAGTGGTGTCATCATCCAACATATAAGCTTTATTAAAAGTGCTAAGACTAGA
Organism: Capsicum pubescens; assembly: GCA_030864215.1. NCBI lineage: Eukaryota > Viridiplantae > Streptophyta > Magnoliopsida > Solanales > Solanaceae > Capsicum > Capsicum pubescens. Next base: position 200,289,623 of record CM061549.1, on the reverse strand, counting down.
ATTCAACATATTTGAATCAGTACTTAATTTCTTTAGTACTGTGGCAAAACTAGAATCAGACTCAAAAAGTGCAAATAGACACATTCTCTTATCTTAAAATGACACAACTCTGGAAATATGTATTCTCTTGGTGCCTAATTCTAAAACTTTGTGATAACCTTTTATATTAAAGGGCTATATAATAAAGTTCTGAGATGTGGATCTTGGGTTGAATTTGTCCTTTGAGTTTTGAGGGCAGAAAACACATGCATCTGAGAGACATGAGATGATAATAAATAGACTGCTTGTTGTACAATGTCTCAAAAGGGGCTTTTTCAGGAAGTGTTGAATTAGGGAGTCTATTAATTAGGTACGTTGTTGGTAGAATACATTCTCCCTATATTGGTGGGAAGTTTGGATTGATATAAGAGTGCTCTAGCAACTTCAAGAAGGTGTTTGTATTTTCTTTCTATTACATTTGTTATGATGTGTATGGACATGATTTTTGATATATTATCCCCTTATACAGAAGGTTCATATTTGTTTCATTGTTGGTGAATTTTGAGCCATTATCAATTGTAATTGTGACCTCAAACTAAATTTCTATAAGGGATATACAGGCTTTTATGGTCCATAGATTGTTGCTTTTACAACTGAGAAGTTGAGCCAATATTGATCTACTGAAATCAACAATAATGGTCAGGAAATACTTGTAAATTTCATGAGTTAGTACTGACAAGGTCCCCAAAAGTCGAGATGAAGTACGTCAAAAGGTTTGGTACTTGAGACAATGGTTCTTATTAGAAATGATAGTCTAGTTTATCTAGCTATCGAGCAAATAGTGCACACAAAAGGTTGTTCGGGTGAGAAGGTTATTAGTATGGAGGAAATTTCTTTTATTCTTACAAAAGGCACATGTCCTAGTTTATTATTCCATAAGTGATCAATACTATTTCCATGAGACATGCATGGTATGAGGAAATTAATGTGAGTAGAAGTTAATACAAAATCATTCACATAATAATAATCACAACTAGGAAGTTTGATCTTATTATTTTTACATGTGGATCATAAAGATGGTGTGGATCTTGTAAACAGATGTGAAACAGACAAGTATATGTAGAAATTTTTAAGACTAAAGATGGAGTCAATACACTGAATTTAATGGAACTATCTTGACTGTTATTCATAGTCGTAGGCTGCTGATTTTATACACAGAAAGACGCAACTAAATAAACCAAAAGCTGGAACGACTAACTAAGATAACTCCTAAAAAATAGGAAACAAATTCACGATAAACTACTCTCCCAAAGACTAGGACAAAGCTGGAAATAGTCTGGAAATAGGACTTTATTTGCTAACACTCTCCCTTAAACTGAAAGCTCTCAAGCTTCAGGTTAACAGTAGCTAGTTGAATTCTTCCATCGTGTCAATACCCATCGACCTCCTCAGCTTTTGGAAAGGGAGAAACCTGAGAGGTTTAGTAAGAATGTCTACCAACTGATCTTTACTTCGACAATACTGAAGCTCTATTGTTCCTTCATTGTTGAGATCTCGCAGGAAATAATACTTCACATCAATGTGCTTGCTTCTTCCATGGTTCATAGGATTCTTTGATAATTTGATTGCAGAATTGTTGTCACAAAATATCATAGTAGCACTTTCCATCTTGAATTGTAACTCTTTAAGGATTCTCCTAAGCCAAATAGCTTAACAAGCACAAGCTGTAGCAGCTACAAATTCAGCTTCTGTACTTGATAATGTGACAACTGTTTGCTTTTTGGAAGACCACGATACAACCCCTGTGCCTAGCATAAAGACATAACCTGAAGTGCTCTTTATACCATCTTGATCTCCTGCATAATCGCTATCAGTAAAACCAATCAAATCTGCCTTTTCTCCCTTCCTGTAGAAAATTCCAAAATCCTTGGTTCATTGTAAGTAACGAAGAATTCTCTTCGCAGCTAAGAGATGCATTTCAGTTGGGCACTCCATCTATCTACTTACAAGACTAACAACATACATGATGTCTGGTCTTGTAGCAATTAGGTACATTAGACTACCCATAATTTACTTGTAAAAAGTGCTATCCGTCTTCTTTCCGTTCCCAGCTTTGGTTAGTTTCAAGCCAAACTCAACTGGAATGTTGGTTGGATTGCAATGCTGCATCTTAAACCTGTTTAAAATTTCTCTCACGTACTTTTTTTGGAAAAAAAATATGCCATCATCAGATTGCACTACTTCTAAACCAAGAAAGTAATACATCTTACCAAGATCAGACATCTCGAATTCATCCATTATACACTTCTTGAAATCAGAAAACATGTGACTATTATTCCCCATGAAGATGAAATCATCGACATACAAAAACTCAATGAGCATTTTCCCATTCTCCCTAATTTTCACAAAAAGTGTAGGCTCATATGGACACTTTTGAAAACCCATTTTCTGAAAATAAGCCTTAATGCGACTATACCAAGCCCGTGGGGCTTATTTTAGTCCATAAAGAGGTTTCTTTAATCGATAAAATTTATACTCACTTCCAATCTTAACATAACCAGGGTTTTTTTTTATAAATACATCTTCCTCCAAGTATCCGTGTAGAAATGCTGATTTGATATCCAATTAGAAGATCGGCTATGAATTTTGTGCTGCCAAGGCAATTAGAATTCTAATAGTGTCATGCCTTGAAAATGGAGCAAAAACTTCAGTATAATCCACACTATACTCTTGCTTATATACCTTATCCACCAATCGTGCCTTATATTTGTCGATTTCGCCATTTTCTTTCAGTTTTATCTTATAGACCCACTTAACACCAATAATCTTGTGTTTCTCAGGAAGATCAATAAGTTCTCAAGTATCATTCCTTTCAATAGCTTCAATTTCATCATCCATCGCCTTTCTCTATTTCTCTTCTCTAACAACACTCTAAAAAATAATCGGGTCACAGTCTGCAAACAATGCAAAATGGTTAAACGCATCATTATTTTCATTAATTCCTGTTACCTCATAGTCCATCATACACGCGGGCTTTTTGCGAGCACGACGAAGAGACTGAGCTGCTGCATCAGTTTCGTCTAAAGCTGTTGGTAAAGTTTCAGCAATTGGTGAACTTTCAGCAAGAGTTGGTAAAATTTTAGCAGCTGTGGGAGTTGAATTCACTGCACTTTCAGGTATTACATCTACTTCTTCGGTTCCTGTATCAAATATGATTGGAGTAGACTGCTGCATACTCCAATCCCAAGTGTTTTCTTCATAAAAAATAACATCTCTACTGATTACAATCTTCTTCGTTAGTGGATTAAGCAATTTATATGCCTTTGATGCTTCACTAACACTGAGAAAGATATATTTTTTGCTTTTGTCATCAAGCTTCTTCCTCTTCTCGTCTGGAATATACACATAGGCAATGCAACCGAAAATTTAAAAGTGGTCCACAGTTGGTTTTCTTCCACTCCAAGCTTCCTCCGGAGTCATGTTTTGAATAGCAAATGTTGGACTTCTATTTAATACATGAATGCTCCAATTTACCGCTTCTGGCCATAAAGTCTTTTCCATTTTTCCTTTGGCTAACAAACTCCCCACCTTATTGAGAATAGTTCTATTCTTCCTCTCCGATACACCATTTTGATGTGGTGTATAAACAGTGGTGAGCTCTCTTCGAATTTCACTAAATTCACAAAAATCTTCAAAGATTTTTATGCAATACTCGTCCCCACAATCAGTTCGAAGAGTCTTTATGACCCTTCCAGTTTCATTTTCTACATGAGTCTTGAAGCTTTTAAATGCTCCAAAAGATTCTAATTTTTCTTGTAAAAAATACACCAAAGTTTTTTGGGAATAGTCATCGGTAAAGGTAATGAAATACCTTTTACCTCCATTAGAAATTGGTTTAATTGGGCTACTGATAGCTGAATGCACCAACTCTAAAATACCCTTTGCTCTCCACGACTTCCTTTTTGGAAATTGAGAACGATGTTGTTTGCCAACAATACATTCTTCACAAACTTGGGAAGGGATGAAGATTTCTTGAAGACCGATCACCATATTTTTCTGTTGGAGTGTTTTTAATCCACCAAAACCCAAGTGACCATATCTAAAATGCCACATCCATGAGGGATCTTTTACTTCCGCCTTTAAACAAGACTGAATACTCTCAATATTCAAGGGAAATAACCTCTTTGAATTTATTTTTGCAACATTAATAGATCCTCTAGTAGGACTATAAATCTCACAAACATCTTTATCGATGAAAATAGAATATCCTTTTTCTTACAATTGTCCAACACTCAATAAGTTGCTTTTTAAAGCGGGAACATAAAGCACATTTGATATTATTTCTTCAAAACCATTCTTGGCTTTAATTTTAATATCAGCTTTTCCCATTGCATCCATAGTAGAGCAATCACCAAAACTAACTTTAGAACGAAAGCCTTCATTTAAAGAAGAAAAACAAGACTTACTCCCACTCATGTGATTACTGCTGCCTGTGTCCAGATACCAAACATCTTGCACAGGTTTTTCTTCCGTGTCTATTGCCATCAAAAAGGTCTCGGTTTCGTTGCTTTCAACAAAATTTAACTTCTCACCCTTGTCACTAGGCAGCCTAGTGTAGCACTCAGACTGATAATGACCAAATTTATAACATCGATAGAATTCAACTTTTGATTTATCAAAATTCTTCCCCCTGCCTTTGCCATCATCATTGGTTCTATCTTATTTGGATCATATTTTTTATACTAGTGTTCTTTCACCTCCTTCTCAGAATTCTATTCGTGTTGTTCATGAGTTCATCGACGTGTTCCCTATGGATTTGCCTAGTGTTACTCCAGATCGTGATATTGATTTTGCAATTATTGTTGAGCTGGGAAACAAGCCCATTCATATTTCTCTTTATAGGATGGACCCAACCGAGTTGAAGGAATTGAAGGACCAGTTGCAAAAGTTGTTGGATAAGGGATTTATCTGACCTAGCAAATTGCCTTGGGGTACGCCTGTTTTGTTTGTAATGAAGAAGGATTGGTCTATGTAGTAGTGTAATGATTATCAATAGTTGAACAAGGTGACAATCAAGAATAAGTATCCTCTTCCTCGTATTGATTATTTATTTAATCAGCTTTAGGGTGCTGTAATGTTTTCAAAGATTGTTGAGATCCAGTTATCACCAATTGAGGATTAGGGCTTCGGACATTCCGAAGATGGCTTTTTGGACTCGCTATGGTAACTATGATTCTTGGTCATGTCCTTTGGGTTGACCAATGCCCCTTCCGCATTCATAGAGTTGATAAATTGGGCATTTTCATATCTCGACTCCTTTGTTATTTTATTTATAGATGATATCTTGGTTTATCAAAAAAGGGATGTTGATCTGGAGTAGCAATTATGAACTATGCTTCAGAGATTAAAGGATGAGAAGTTGCATGCTAAGTTAACCAAGTATGAGTTTTTGTTGAAGTTTATTTCTTTCTTGGGTTATGTGGTGACTAAGGATGGTATTATGGTTGATCCAACCAAGATTGCAGCAGTTTATGATTGGACTAGACCTACTTCGCCCATAGATAGTTAGAGTTTTGTTGGCTTGGCCAGCTATTTTTGGCATTTTGTTAAGGGTTTCTCTTCTATTGTAGCTCTTTTGACTAAGTTTTATTAGAAGAAGATTTTCTTTCAGTGGTTCGATGCTTGTGTGGCGAGCTTTCAAAAGCTTAAGAATTTGTTGACTTCAGCTCCTATATTGACTTTGCCCAAGGAAAGTGTGGGCTTTATCATATTTTGTGATGCTCTGAGTGTTGGATTAGGTGTTGTATTGATTTTAGAGGGCAAGGTATTGCTTATGCATCTCGCCAGTTGAAGCCTCATGAGAGGAATTACCCTACCCATGATTTGGAGTTGTGAGTAGTTGTGTTTGCTTTAAAGTTATAGAGGCACAACTTGTGTGGAGTCCATTGTAAGATCTCAGACCATCGTCGCATTTAGTACTTCTTCACCCATCGAGATCTTAATATAAGGTAGGACCATTGGCTTAATTACTTAAGGATTTTGACTTGACCATTCTCTATCATCCGGGCAAGGCTAATATAGTTATGGATGCCTTGAGCTGGAAGTCAACTAACATGGGATGGTTGGCACACCTTTTGACTCAGGAGAGGCCTTTAGCCTTAGAAGTTCAATCTTTATCTAGCCATATGGTTAGGCTTGATATTTCGTCACTTGGGCATATTTTCGCATTTATCGATGCTAGATCTTTTTTTATGGAGCAAATTCGAGCTCATTAGTTTGATGATGTGGGATTGAGATTGATTCAAGGTAAGATATTGAGTGGTGAGGATAAATAAGCCTCACTTGATTAGTATAGAGTTTTGAGGATTGAGGTCCGAGTTTGTATGCCGAGAGTGGGTGATTGGATTAGATTAATTTTGGAGGAGGCTCACTATTCTAGGTACTCTGTCCACCTGGGAGTGACTTAGATATATCATGATTTGAGGCATCATTACTGGTGGGGTGGTATAAGGAAGGATATAGTAGATTTTGTAGTTTGTTACCTTTGTTGTCAGTAGGTGAAGGCTGAGCAGTGGAGGCCTAGTGGATCACTTCAGAGGTTACCCATTCCCGAGATGAAATAAGAGTGAATTACCATTGATTTCTTGATCAGAATTTCCTTGTAGTTCCCATGGATCTGATAGTTTTTCGGTCATTGTATATCGATTGACCAAGTTCGCACATTTCCTTCATGTGCAAGTCTCTTACAGTGCTGAGAGGCTAACTCTTATCTATATTCGCGAGATTGTGCGACTTTATGGCATGTTAGCAAAAACATGATCGTTGTTTTTTGGATTTTACACAGTGTTGCTCGAAAGGGTACCTAGCTATCTATGGTTCAGTGTTCTTTTATCTGCCTAAACTGGTGCTTCAACTGCTTGATAGCAGTGGCATGAGATTCAACCATCTAGATAAACCTTGAAATGTCTGCCTTAATCTCCTTAAGGCTATTCTTCTGACTTTCTTGACCCTTTACCAGCTTAGTCAACATCTTTTCCATTCTTGATTCTTTATCTCATCTGCCAGGCGGAATGTAACTATCTCCCTTCCCTCTGTAGTAATCCTTGTTTATCCAGTCACTATCCCACTTTCTATAAAGTCTCTATATCTATCATAATAGTTTTGACCTTGTTTTCCTTGCCCTTGGGCTCAAAAACCTTCTAACTAACGATCCAAATAGCTTGCTTCCTCCTCTAATTATGACTCATAAGCTTTGGAAGCTAAACCCTATGCTCCTACTGTGGTCATTTTCTCGGAACTTGATATTGTAAATTGCTTTGCTAGTAACCCAAGATCAGTTCTTAGCAACGCAATTTCTTTCACCACTGAACCATCAACTACTTTTTGGTTGCAGGAGGCACCAATAGCATACGTGCCAGATCCCCTTTCATCCTTCGAGTTTTTCACCCTTGGTTAGTTAGCGAGATTTGATCTAACATATTCAAAGGTACCTCCAAACGTAATCTCATAAAGGTACCTCAAGAGATAGTATCTTCCATGGATTTGGAACTGATGTTCAAGGCTCTATAGAATATCTCTAATAAGCTCGTCCCTGAAATACGATGGTTGGGCACCATACTCAGCTTCTTCTTGAACCCGAACTAAGCCTTTTACATGGATTTTGACTGCAGCTTCCTGAATTTATAAATCTCATCCTTAAGCTGCAAAATCCTATATGGAGTAAAGAATCGGTTCAAGAATTGTCTTCGTAACTCGTTCTATATTGTGATAGATCCTCTTGGCAATTCCCCTAGCCATAAAGATGTTTCTCCTGTAAGTGACAAGGGGAGAAACCTTAGTCTAAGAGACTCTTGATTTACCCCTGGATTTGAGAATGAACTAAAAATCCAATGAAGTTTGTAAGGAGTATGTTTGCATTATTTGTAGGCAAACTCGCAAATACACCCTTCAGATTGAAGAGCTGGATCATTGCGCTTGTGATTTTAGACTTAATGTCATAGGGAAAAATTGGAGGAATAATAGCTCCAGTCTCTGCCGACTCAACGTACTCTATATCCTCAATATCATCCTCATATGGTTGCAAATATTGGTATGCTGGGATAATTTGAGCACAACCACTTATAGCTCTGTTTTGATTTCCACCGAGTGCTGCTCGACGGTCTGCTTCCTACCTTTGAACAACTAACTTTGCCTCTCGAGATATCCGTTAAGCATCTTTTTCCCTTTTTTGATTAGCAGATTGTGCTAACAGTACCCCAGTTTTTTGGTCAACAATGTCTTGAACTCCTTCCAGAGGAGGGAGAGGCACCTGATGTGCATTATTACGAACACCTTTAGGAATAACATCTCTTTTTAGCTTTTTTATCCTCTTCGGTGTTTGTAGGATTTTCTATGGATTCAGATTTCGTAGGAGTAAGGGATTGCCTCTACTCCATGTGCTAGGAATACACTGGTGTATACCCAACTAAGAATAAAAAAAAATACCTAAAAACTACAACAACCTCGATTCACAAAACAATACCATATTTCCTAGCAATGCCGCCAAAATTTGATAACTCCCAAGCTCCATCTTTACTCTGAAGATTATGCGGTCACTATCAAATATAGTAACCCAAAAAAGGTTGGGGTCGTATCCCAAGGGAATATGTGAAATTGTGGCCTTCAGCTGTTGTAATCAACAAGCAAAATTTGAAAAGTAAATGGGGGAATTGAAGTATCAATATCGAATAAGTAGATAGTATCAACTTTGGTTGTGGTCAATCATTATGAAGACTAGGATTGGTTTTCCCCTGGCTTCTCAACTCTGTAGTCTTATCATTCTTTATTGAACCAACCTGATACGTTGCATGCAAAATCTGGTAAGTTATGTACCATCAATCGTCTTTTGGACTAGCTGACAAATTTTACCCTTTACCTTTTGAGTCTCATGATGTCACCTTACTAACCCTTATCCTAGATCCCAGTTAACCATTAACTTTTGAGTCTCTAGTTATTAGATGAAAACTTGATCTTACTTAAATAATACCCAGTAGTGTGGATCGACAGCTCAACTTTAAATTACTATTGTAATTATCTTTTCCTAGTCACTGCTCCTCTTTGGGAGTAAGTATCAGTAATCTAGGAAGGATCCTAGCATTTGCAACCATTTAGATAACTATCAAAGTGAAGATAATACAATGCATGCATGGGTATCGATTCAAAACATCTTAGAATTCCCCCTACTTTGTCAATCTGCCAGGGTTTCCACAACCCTAGCTAAGGGTTTTTTGCCACTTATGCTTGTGAAAGAATCAACAACATTCATAATTGGAAGCATAAGATGTAATCATAATAATCACAACTGAAAACCCAAAACTTTAACTGAATTAACCAAAATCAATACAAGAGAATTCCAAGACCAAAATCAGATCTCAAAATCAAAATATGTTTGTAAGTATCAAGAGTGCATAGATTCTATTAAAAAACACTTAATTAGGATTTATAGTACATGAGAAAACCCTAAAAATCAAAGCCTGGACGTATAAAACCTAAAAGGGTTGGTGGCCACTTACCTGTGTCTACATGTGACCTGCAAGTAGGTGCATGTTCCTCATGCGGCCTGCAAGTAGGCGCATGTTCGCATGTAGACATGGGTAAGTGCTAAAAAAATTTCCTACACTGTCTACACTCTGGAATTTGGACTTCTGGCACTACTCTTACCCACATGCGATCCATATGTTGATATAGGTAAGTTCCAGAAGTTCTTCCGCTTTTTCGCTCTCTGGATCTCTATTTTTTGTACTTACCTTAGTCACATATAAACAACATGTTCTACATACAGTCCACATGTAGACATAGGTAAGTACCACACCTTCCAATTCTTGCAACCAAGCTTCCCAACTTCCAGTTTCAACACATGCTTTGGTCATGTACATCTGGAAGGTGACACAAATACCCAAAAAATGATCAGGCAATTAGTCAAAAACTCTATTTTCATCTTGTTCTTAAACTTTTCTTCTAAAACCTAGTTTCCTGCAAAACATACCCAAAACACATCATATCTAACAAAACAACCTAAGAAATACATATGGAAAGCAGACTTAGGAATATCAACCTCCCTAATTTTGAACTAATGATAGCCCGAACAGAGATCAAATTTAGAGAAACACCTAACACCCTGAAGCTAGTAAAAAAGATCATTAATTTAAGAAAGAGGGTACTTATTTTTCACTATAACCTTATTAAACTAACAATAATATATACACATCAGCAGAAACACATTCTTCTTTTGCACAAAAAGTATAGTGTAATGACCCTTTAGGTTATTTTCTATATTTCTACTTATGTTTATCATTAGAGATTCTTTATAGCTTCCCCAAGTCCTTTATAACTTGCTGGAACCAACAATTTGGTTGTCGGGCAGTTTGTTTGGTTTTTAGAGCCAATTCTCTATTTTAAAATCTTCATTGGTTCCAAATGGCCATCAGGCAAAAACTTTAGTAAAACAACCTTGAACATAAATTCTAACTGTTCTAGCAGCTCTAAAATATTAATTTTAGGCTAGGTGGGACTTTAGTTTGGGTTCCGAGCTCATTTCGAGCTATTGGTAAGAAAATTAAGAAAATAAAATAAGGGTGTGGGATCTATATTTGGTCTAAACAACCTCGTATGGAAAATTTGATTATGTCATTAAGTCCAAAATATCAAATTTAGTATGGTTACATAGTTTGTTTGCACATATTGGGTTCTGAATGAATCTCGAGAACCCAATCGAGTCCATTTTAGACTTGGAAAATCTTGTGCACCAGGTTTCTGGTGCACCGCGATAGCGGCTCTTTGGACTACAGTCACAAATCTCTCAAGTAGATGATATACGATGATCATGATAGGGTTTTACGATTGCAACTTGTGTGGCAGACAAAAGATGGCGCGATCGCCAACCTCGAGGTCACGATAATGACTCCTAAGTACATGGGCTGGGTATAAAAAAATCTTTTTCTATGATTTTAGCCATTCTTCATCAATTCCTTAAGAGTCAAAACACTAAATAGTGTGATAGCTTAAAATTGAGACTTGTGGGTGACTTGGGAGCTCGATTAACATTTATTTTCGTGATTATCCTCTGATGTAAGATAAGAATTCACCATTTTCTTAGTAAATTTTATTGATTTCTTACTCAAAACCCTAAAATCTTGAGGGCTTGATTTTAAACCCAATTTAGCTTAAATTTTACCATTATTGAAGGTAATGATTCCTTGAGCATGTAAGAATGTTGGGTTAGTTTCAGAAACGCGATTTCTGTAAGTGGGACCCTCTTGAGGTTTTTGATGTGATTTTGAAATCGAAGCACAATAGGGCAATATAGGAATAATTATTCTCGTATTGATGAGTATAATGTGTTTATTATAGCTTGGCATCTTGAGGAGGCTTTTTGAAAGGGAAAAGCGGTGGTTTAGCATATCGTTGAGCTTTTTTTGGCGTTGAGGTAAGCTAGGTTTTCTCTCTCATTAGTTTGATCTAGTTCATAGAATTTTTATGATATTGTGTAGGATTTGGGATGTATTTTAGGTGTTGATATGATGAATTGAAATGCTTTGGGTTAGTTGGAGCATTTAGGGTAATCAGAAATCGTAAATTGGCAAAATTGACCTAGTTGCTTATCTTTTAGGTAAATTTACCATCTTAGGACTACTTAAGGCTTGTTTAACATCTAAATGAGGATTTATATACCTTAGGCCTAGTTCATATATAATTTTCCTAAAATGTAACGTCGGGGATTAGAAGTGGGCCTTTAACCCACCTTGGTCTAAGATGCATGTTAGCTTGTGTAGACCTTTATACGCTTGTTAGACTCTTGGAAATTCTTATTGTGGTAATATTGAAAAACTTTGAATCTTGATGGTTATGTTTGTTAATGTGAAGTTTGATTCTTATTGATTATGCGATTGCTTATGCTATTGATTATATTTATCGGTTCAAAGTTGGCGATTGATTATATTTACTGGTTTAAGTTCGGCTATTATTGATATGCTTACCAGTTCAAGTCTGGCTATTGATTATATATATACTGACTTGAGTCTGGATATACATATTATGCTTGATAATATACTTATTATGTTATGATAATATCAATGTATGCGACTGAAAATATGAATTTGGCTAAGTCAAAAAATGAGGAAATGGTTATAATGTGGCATAACATAAATGGATTCTAGTGGTAAAATGTCTAGTTAACAAATAATGGTTACTTGATACATGATGACTAGTGGGTATATGGTGACTAGCCAATAATTAAATTAGTGATAACAAATGGATAGCCGATTAACAGTGACTAGGTATAAATGATGATAAGGTTGCTAGATATTGGTAAATTATGGAATGATAGTTAAATAAAGAGTTGGTTAGTTTTAAGAGATGAATGGTGGATTTATTCTATATTTAAGTGTATTCTCCAGGTGTATGGGAGTCTGTGATGAGTTATTTACTTTTCTACACCAATTGACGTATGAGAACTAATTTTGTAATTATGATTGCATGTGTTGATGTCTTATTTATGTTATATTGTTATTCCGGTTTATTTACTTATTTATGACCAGCTATGTCGGCTTATTTATGTTGTCTTAAATTTTATCATATTTATATCATAACTTAGCTTAGACGGCTGATGATACCTACTGAGTACTCGCTGTTTTGGTAATCATAGTACACCTCTGTACAATTTAAGTGTAGATCCGAGTACTAGTTGCCACCATTAATTTGTGTTTGTGCAGTATTGATATCCGGAGATACTAAGCGCTTGGAGTCCGAGTCACCCATTTCCTTCTATCTTTTAATATTCATTCTTTTTTTTTCTAAATAATTTTGTACTAGCTCTACCAGGTCGTGGAATGGTATCTATGTTGAAAATCTTTATCCATTTCAAATACTATGCATATTATAAGTTGTGTTGTTGATTTTCGGCTTTGTTTGGTATTTTACACCAAGTTAACCCATTGTGTTTAGCTCTAGGTAATGATTTGGCTTACCTACTAGCAGGATTAAGTAGGTGCCGTCATGACTCGTAAATCGAGTCATGACAAATTGGTATAAGATCTAGGATACACCAGTATTGTTGGTACAAGAGCAAGTGTCTAGTAGAGTCCTACAGATCAGAATGATGACCTCCATTTCCTATCTTTGGAAGGCTATGGGACATTTTTAGGAGTCCTTCACTTCTTTCACTCATATCATGCTAAGAGTCTTAGTTGGTTTATAGAACATCCCCTTGATATAGCTTTTTTGTAGATGACCAGGACACATACTACCGCTACACACGACGAGGGTCCCGAGACCGAGCTTAGGGATCCTTATCATGACCCAAGACTACCCCTTAGTCGTAACACGGTGCATAAAGCCACAAGTAACCCTAAGATAATCCATAAACTAACATAAAATGTAAGGTACTGAAAGTAAATAACAGAATGCTATGTGGAATCATTTAAATAAATAACTGAATATCAAATCAATAGCGAAGGAGTCTGAAAATTTGTACAAAAAACATAGCTAACTGTCAAACTATCTGAAAACCTCTAAACATGATGAGTTGTTGGATAGGTTCCTAACTAACTCTGATAACTAAAATAAACCTGAACTGAGATATTAAAAGGCAGGATAAATAGTATACCTAGTCCTTGACTAATGAGGACTCACCAAAAGCTGCAGCAAGTTGGCACATGGCTTATCTAGGTACGATCGAGAAACTGGGCCTTCAAACCTATGTTATAAGACAAGGCAACACAAAAGAGAGTATACGATCAACATTTTAAATGTATTGGTAAGTGAGATAGGGACAACTAAAATACATATAAGTATTGAGCATAAATAATGTACTTGTAAAACTAATGCAAGACCAAGAATAAACGTGTACTCAAATAATATTTAATAACTAGGTAACTGAATAACTGATAAACTCAACACTTGGTCATGCAAACCTGAACTGGTAATGACTGAATACTGAACTGAGACTATGGGAGCTAACTGTAACGCCCCGAAATATCATCCCGAGATGCCACACAGTGCCCAAGGCTACACGTAGCCTCAAGCTAACCCTTTAAGCCAAAACACTACCCTTGGGTTCCAACACAACAACAAACACGCTACGCTAAGGATTATATATAAGTACATATCATATCACATCGTACATGGCACGGAATATTGTTAGACTGTACATATATGGAATGTCTATACACAAACCAACCGAACAATACACTAGTCTGACATAGCCTCTATACAGCAAAATCAATGAGCCATTGGGACAAACCCCCAACTGACTCAACAGAACAAAGGGATCACAAAACAACAACACCAAAACTAGCAACTTGGTCTTCGAACCATGAGGACTCACCACTAAATGAACGTAGATGCGGCACTCGTATATCACTGTCGCAGCTGCGGCTGAGTACCTGAACCTACATCATGGTAAGAATGTATCCCATAGAGAAATATGTGGGTCAACACAAGATACGTACTGAGTATGTGGGGGCGCATGCAAAATATAAATAATATCATAAATTTCGTAAAAACATACATACGGACCATAATGACACACCTGGCTTGAGTGACATTGAATCATGCAACTCATAACATCTTAGATAGGAAATGTGGGAGAAAAACCACTTAAATCATTATAGATCATCATAAGCAACTTGACTTACCACATCAAAACTCGAAGTGACTCGGTATTTCAATAAACATGACTCTTATGGACAGGGGAGTTTCCTATAACCGACAACCCCACGTGAGCTACATGGAATACCAACGTTTGAAACTCCCGTTGGCGGGAGCGTCATACTCTTTGCCTGGGAGTACGACCTTAAAACTGCAATAATCACAATCGGGCTCTCTGGCCAATAATATCACCATCAAACAACCCTACGGTGGCACATAGATTTGGGGAAATACCAAATTTCCCTCTCGGTGCTAAGTACTACTCCCCCACAAGATCAGAACGCATTAGGAAATCCACCACAACATCACAATGGTCTATCATAAAGACCAAATCAAATCTCTTTCTCATTTATCATATCAATTTGTGGATTCCTAACTCAACACATTTTAGCCCAAAATATTTTAATCTTCCTCAACATCAACAAGGTATCAATGCATTGAACCATAACCGACTCGATATTTGGACAAGGATATGAAGACTCAATACATAATATTTTCAACAATTTAACTCATCAAAACCATCCGAAAAATACCAAGACTCATTGCAACTTCAATATCAACATTTCTCAATTTGCCATCCAACTCTCATTTAAAGGTACTTGAGACATCAACCCATAGTAGGGATATAGAATTTCCAATATCAATTATAAATTCATAATAAGGAAATAGTGGAATGATAGCATAAATCAAGGCTTAACAAATTAAATCATCATACTCTCATAATCAAATACTTTTTGGACATAATTCCATCTCAACATCATACACATATCGGATGACATAATCCCATAGCTCATGGACAATAATATAAGATATAAAACCATATTTCTAATTCATGGTAAAACATGTAAAATCTCATGTCAATGTAATTCAATAAAAATACCAGGCACAAGATCGAAAGGATAATCTTGTTCAAAGCCCCACATACCTAAAAATGGAAGATGAATATGAACTTCCGACTCAGGAACTTTATTCACGAAAATAAAGAGTGCTTTTTGAAGCCCTTAACATGATCAACTCGAATCCCAAATCAATTTGAAATTTCTACGGTTCAATCAAGAGACATAGAATGATGAAATTTGGAGTAGTAGGGTTGGGGTTAGAGACTTAGGAAATTTTGGAGAAAAATTGAGCTATTGAATGCTCTTAATGGACTTAAATCCATGGTTTACCCGGATGGATTAGAGTGGGAATGACCAAAATACCCTTAAAAATCAAATAATGTCAAATCTGTCCTTTGGTGGACTGTTTTGATAGGCTGAAGTAAATCTACCATAACCTTTTTCTCCGATGGCCAAATTGGATGAAACAAATTTCATTGGAAAGAGGACTTTCAGAGATTTCTGTTGATATATAGTAGCTCACCCAGATCATTATGTACAAGGAGGTATTATCGTTTGAAGTTGACCCTAAAATTCGTCTGGCCTCAGTATTTTTTTCCTGCACATTTACTGTTCACCACTATTCATGGTTAGATCGGAATGATCATAACTCATTGCTCGAGTGTTCGTTTTGGATGATCCACACATCGTTGGAAATCTTATTCGATGCTCTACGTGATGACGGGTTGCATATCCAGAAATTCCATACAGAAAAATTATTAATCACGATAAAGAACATAATTCAACACATTTTCGTCCGAGATCTTAACGGAAATTTTTTTCTGAGGCATCACATCATCTCCCCCTTGGAAACATTCATCCTCGAATGTTGATAGGTAGGTCAAGAATACTATGAAAATGAGTATATAGAGAAAAATCATCTTGCCTAAGCATATACTCCATTCTAGATTTTTTTGGATATCGTAGAAAACACACAAGCCAAGATAAACATAGCAATAAGGATTAAATCAAAAAAGAACGATACCTTTGACATGCTCAGGATTCGTAGGAAAGAGGTGGGGATATTTGGCGCGCATATCCGCTTTGGCTTCCCAAGTAGCACTTTCCACGGATTGATTTCGCCAAAGCACTTTAACCAAAGGAATTTCCTTGTTT
This sequence comes from Capsicum pubescens, assembly GCA_030864215.1. Lineage (NCBI taxonomy): Eukaryota > Viridiplantae > Streptophyta > Magnoliopsida > Solanales > Solanaceae > Capsicum > Capsicum pubescens. The sequence continues at coordinate 200,272,965 of CM061549.1, read as the reverse complement.
CTTAGCCTACGAACTTGAAAGTCAAAAACCTCAACCGGAATCTCTTCATATGAAAGACTATCTTGAATACCCAAGTTTTCGGAAGGATCAATCACAACAAAATCACCAATAGACTTCTTAAGCATAGAAACATGGAAAACCGGATGGACGTTAGATAACTCCGCGGGCAATTCAACCTTATACGCTACCTTCCCAATGCGATCCACAATCTTATAGGGACCAATGTAACGGGGATTTAGTTTCCCTTTCTTCCCAAATCTCTTCACCCCTTTCATGGGTGAAATTTCAAGTACACTAAATCACCAACATCAAATTCAAGGTCTTTCCTCCTTACATCTGCGTATGATTTTTGACGACTTTGGGTTGTTTTCAACCTTTCCCGAATTAACTTAACCTTCTCCATGGCCTTGAACACTGCATCCGGTCCAGTCGCGGTAGCCTCACCAACTTCAAACTAACCAATGGGTGATCTACACCTTCTACCATACAAAGCTTCAAACGGGGCCATTCCAATAGTAGCATGAAAACTGTTATTGTAAGCAAACTCGATTAATGCTAAGTGCTCATCCCAACTACCTTTAAAATCAAGCACACAAGCCCTCAACATATCTTCTAAAGTCTGAATGGTCCGCTCGTCCTGACCATCTGTTTACGGATGGAAAGCAGAACTTAAACGAATTTGGGTACCGAGACCCTTTTGGAAAGATTTCCAAAACTGAGAGGTAAACTGAGTACCTCTGTCAGAAATAATAGCCAAAGGGATTCCATGAAGTCTGATGAGTTCCCGAATATATATTCTAGCATAATCTTCAGTTGTATACGATGAATGCACAGGCAAGAAATGAGCTGATTTCATCAGCCGATCTACGATAACCCAAATCGAATCATGATGGCGACGAGAAGGAGGCAAACCAACTATGAAGTCCATATTCACTTCTTCCCACTTCCAAGTAGGAATGCTAAACTTTTGCATCACGCCACTGGGCCTTTGATGCTCTATTTTAACTTGTTGACACGTGGAACACTTTGCCACAAATTCTGCTATGTTCCTCTTCATACCATTCCACCAATAGATTTCCCACAAATCATGGTACATCTTGGTAGCACCAGGATGAATGGAGTATCGCGTACCATGCGCTTCCGCCATAATCCTCTGCTTCAAGTTATCAACATCAGGAACACATAATCTTTCTCAGAGTCTCAAAACGCCATCTCCCCCTTGGGAGAAAACCTCCACCTTTTGGTCTTTAACTGACTCTTTTAACCTGACCAAGGTAGGATCCCTGTCTTGCTTCTCCTTCACTTCCAAAAATAAAGAGGATTCGGAACCGCTTTGAACTCTTATACTACATAGCCAAATGATGTACCTCATGGGCTATCTCCTTCTTACCAATCTCCACATGTGCTAAGCTACCCATGGACTTCCAAATAAGGACATCTGCTACTACATTGTCCTTGCCCGGATGATATAGCACACTTACATCATAATCTTTTAACAGTTCTAACATCGTCTCTGCCTAAGATTCAACTCCTTTTAGGTGAATACATACTGCAAGCTCTTATAGTCCGTGAAGACGTCGACATGGACACCATACAAATAATGTCTCCAGATTTTCAAAGCAAAAACCACGGCAGCTATTTCATGGTCATGGGTAGGATAATTGTTCTCGTGAGGCTTTAGCTGCCTGGAAGAATAAGCTATAACCTTGCCCTTTTGCATCAATACACAACCCAAACCGACTCTGGAAGCATCGCAATACACCACAAAACCATCAACACCGTCAGGCAAAGTCAACACAGGGGCTGAAGTGAGTCGAGTCTTCAACTCCTGAAAACTCTTCTCGCAAGATTCGGGTCACAGGAACTTCACTTTCTTTTGGGTCAAACGGGTCATAGGAGACGCAATAGATGAAAACCCTTCAACAAAACGACGATAATAACCAGCTAGACCCAAGAAACTTTGGATATCAGAAGGAGAAATAGGTCTAGGCCAACTCTTTATAGCCTCTATCTTTTGAGGATCAACTCTAATACCTTTGGAAGAAACATGACCCAAAAAAGCTACATACTTCATCCAGCTGAACTTAGCATACAACCGATGAGTTCGAAGAGTTTCCAACACAATTCGGAGATGATCCGCATGATCACCCTCACTTCGGGAGTAAATAAGAATATCATCAAGGAACGCTATTACAAATAAATCCAGATATGGCCGGAATACACGGTTCATAAGATCCATGAAAGCCGCTGGAGCATTAGTTAACCCGAAAGACATCACTAGAAATTCAAAATAACTGTAACGGGTTTTGAAGGTTGTCTTGGGGATATCACATTCCCTAACCGTAAGTTGGTGATAACCGGATCTGAGGTCTATCTTTGAAAAGTAGCTCGCACCTTGCAATTGATCAAATAAATCATCAATTCGAGGATGAAGATAGTTATTCTTGATAGTAACCCTATTAAGCTACCGGTAATCAATAAACATCCGCAAAGAACCATCTTTCTTAAGCACAAACAGGACAGGTGCACCCCACGGGGACACACTAGGTCTGATAAAGCTTTTGTCTAAAAGATCTTTCAATTACTCCTTCAACTCTTTAAGTTCCACGGGAGACATGCGATACGAAGGAATAAAAATAGGCTGAGTATCGAGAAGAATGTCAATCCCGAACTCTATCTCTCTATCAAGAGGTATTCCAGGGAGATCTTTCGGAAAGATATCAAGAAACTCATTAACAACATTAATTGACTGAATGGTCAGGGTTTTAGACTTAGTGTCTCTAACCCAAACCAAATGGTGGATGAAACCTTTGGAAATCAACTTCCTAGCTTTGAGATAGGATATGAAATGACCCTTAGGAATCACAGAACTCCCGGACCATTCGAGGATAAGTTCATCAGGAAACTGAAACTTGACCATACGGGCACGACAATCAATAGACGCATAGCATGAGTGAAGCCAATCCATACCCAGAATGATATCAAAATCAACCATATCTAGCTCAATCAAATCAGCATACATAACCCGATGAAAGACAGTAATGGGACATTTCTTATACACGCACTTAGCAATGACAGACTCTCCTACCGGAGTAGAAACCAAAATAGGCTCATAAATTAGTTCAAGATTCGTTTCAAAATTTTCAGCAACCAGAGGTGTCACATAAGAAAAACTCGAACCGGGGTCCATCAACACATAGACATCAAAATAAAAAACGCGGAGCATACTAGTGACAACATCGGGAGAGTCCTCCTGCTCCTGATGATGTGGTATAGCATAGAAATGATTCTGGCGTTGACCGCTAGCAGTACTAGATGAAGCACCCTATGGAGGAACTGGACGGGCTGCGGGAGGCGGGGCACTGGTAGCCTGACTCTGGGGACGGGCAGTCTCTAAGTATGTGGCCTAACTTACCACAACCAAAACAGCCCTGATGCCCCATATAACACTCCCAAAATGGTCTTTACCATACTTAGCACACGAAGAAGGATGAGACCAGTTGCTTACACTGTCCTGAGACCTGGAAGGTACCGACCTATTCCCAAGCTCCTTCATGCCCTGATATACGGGAGCACTAGCTGAGGAAGGCGCAGGTATAAATAGACATCTCTGAAATTGAAGGCGACTTCCTCCGGAGAATCTAGTCTGACCAGACCCCTATTGCTCCGATCTGACTCTCTTAATTCCTCTTACTCTTTCTCATTTCTTTATCTTGTCTGACTCAATCTGTTGGGCGTGAATCATTAACCTAGAAAGATCAATCTCCCTGTTGATCATAGCAGATCTATATTCTTTCACCACATAACTCGACACCCCAGTTAGAAACTTGCTCATACTAGTCCTCGAGTGCGCCATCATATTGGGAGCGTACTTCGATAGCTGATTAAACTTAAGACAATACTTTTTAACCGACATGGAGCCTTGTCTCATATTCATAAACTCCTCTATCTTATCTTCCCGTAACTCAAGAGAAAAGAATCTATCTAAGAAAGCATTTTGGAACAATTGCCAAGTCACCAGAGCGGTATCTTTCTCTCTACCCTTATTCCACATCTGCACCCAGTCATAGGCAACATCCTTCAACCGATAAGAAGCCAGCTCAACACTTTCTTCCTCGGTCACGTGCATAATCTGTGTAATTTTCTTAATTTCATCAATATACATCTGCGGATCCTCACCTGGTCTCGACCCATAAAACTTTGGCGGATTCATCCGCATAAAATCAAGAATTTGTGCTGCTGCCAAATTATTTTCCTGCGGAGGTGGAGCGTTGGCCTGAGTATTGGCAGTAACTGCCTGGCTAGCGTCTGAAAAGCTGCCTAAAATTTTACATGGGATACCGTCTCATGTAACAGATCAACGGGTTGAGGTTGGTTGTTGTTTCCGCGAGCTCGGCGTGGAGGCATTTTATGTCGTAAGAACGCACGAATTAACAGCAAAAGGAAACAGTTGTAAGCCTAATAGACTCTTGTAGAAATAAAGAAACGACTTTTCCTAGAACGCCCCACAACCTCTTGATCATAGGTGTGGCACGCTATACACCGATGCTCAAGACTCTACGTAACGCGGCTTGTCAGACTCCCTAGGACTTTTCAAAACCTTAGGCTCTGATACCAAGTTTGTAACGCCCCAAAATATCATCCCGACATGCCACACGGTGCCCAAGGCTACACGTAGCCTCAAGCTAACCCTTTAAGCCAAAACACTACCCTTGGGTTCCAACACAACAACATACACGCTACGCTAAGGATATATAAATAAGTACATATCATATCACATCGTACATGACACAAAATATCATTAGACTATACCTATATGGAATGTCTATACACAAACCAACCCAACAATACACTAGTCTGACATAGCCTCTATACAGCAAAATCAACGAGTCATTGGGACAAACACCCAACTGACTCAACAAACCAAAGGGATCACAAAACAACAACACCAAAACTAGCAACTTGGTCCTCAAACCATGAGGACTCACCACTGAAGGAACGTAGATGCGACACTCGAATATCACTGTCGCAGCTGCGGGGGAGTACCTGAACCTACATCATATTAAGAATGTAGCCCATAGAGAAATATGTAGGTCAGCACAAGATACGTACTGAGTATTTGGGGGTGCATGCAAAATATAAATAATATCATAAATTTCGTAAAAACGTACATACGGACCATAATGACACACCTGGCTTGAGTGACATTGAATCATGCAACTCAAAACATCTTAGATAGGAAATGTAGGAGAAAAACCTCATAAATCATTATAGATCATCATAAGCAACTTGACTTACCACATCAAAACTCGGAGTGACTCGGTATTTCAATAAATAAGACTCTTATGGACAGGAAAGTTTCCTATAACCAATAACCCCACGTGAGCTATGTGGAATACCAATATTTGAAACCCCCGTTGGCAGGAGCGTCATACTCTTTGCCAGAGAGTACGACCTTAAAACTGCAATAATCACAATCGGGCTCTCTGGCCAATAATATCATCATCAAACAACCCTACGGTGGCACATAGGTTTGGAGAAATACCAAATTTCCCTCTCGGTGCTAAGTACTACTCCTCGACAAGCTCAGAACGCGTTAGGAAATCCACCACAACATCACAAGGATCTATCATAAAGACCAAATCAAATCTCTTTCTCATTTATCAAATCATATCAATTTGTGGATTCCTAACTCAACACATTTTAGCTCAAAACATTTTAATCTTCCTCAACATCAACAAGGTGTCAATGCATTGAACCATAACCGAGTCGACATTTGGAAAAGGATATGACAACTTAATGCATAATATTTTCAACAATTTAACTCATCAAAACCATCCGAAAAATACCAAGACTCATTGCAACTTCACTATCAACATTTCTCAATTTGCCATCCAACTCTCATTTAGAGGTACTTGAGACATCAACCCATAGTAGGGATATAGAATTTCCAATATCAATTATAAATTCATAATAAGGAAATAGTGGAATGATAGTATAAATCAAGGCTTAACAAATTAAATCTTCATACTCTCATAATCAAATACTTTTTGGACATAATTCCATCTCAACATCATACACATATCGGATGACATAATCCCATAGCTCATGGACAATAACATAAGATATAAAACCATATTTCCAATTCATGGTAAAATATGTAAAATCTCATGTCAATGTAATTCAACAAAAATACCAAGCACAATATCGAAAGGATAATCTTGTTCAAAGCCCCACATACCTAAAAATGGAAGATGACTATGAACTTCCGACTCTGGAACTTTATTCGTGAAAATAAAGGGTGCTTCTCGAAGCCCTTAACATGATCAACTCAAATCCCAAATTAATTTGAAATTTCTACGGTTCAATCAAGAGACATAAAAAGATAAAATTTGGAGTAGTAGGGTTGGGGTTTGAGCCTTAGAAAATTTTGGAGAAAAAATTGAGCTTTTGAATGCTCTTAATGGACTTAAATCCATGGTTTACCCGGATGGATTGGAGTGGAAATGACCAAAATACCCTTAAAAATCAAATAATGTCAAATCTGTACTTTGGTGGACTGTTTTGATAGGCTGAAGTAGATTGACCATAACTTTTTGATCCGATGGCCAAATTGGATGAAACCAATTTCATTGGAAAGAGGACTTTCAAAGATTTCTGTTGATATATAGTATCTCACCCATATCATTATGCACAAGGAGTTATGATCATTTGAATTTGACTCTAAAATTCGCCTGGCCTCAGTATTTTTTTCCTGCACAGTTACTGTTCACCACTATTCACGGTTAGATTTGAATGATCATAACTCATCGCTCGAGTGTCCATTTTAGATGATCCATATATCGTTGGAAAGCTTATTCGATGATCTACGCGATGACGGATCGCATATCCAGAAATTCCACACAGAAAAATTATTAATCATGATAAAGAACAGAATTCAACATATTTTTGTCCGAGATCTTAACAGAATTTATTTTTTGGGGCATCACACTAACGACTACTGACATGCCCTAATCTATATAAATTAGGGTCCAACCTGTAACCCAAGTTAAAAGGGAGTTGGTACATTACCAGGGTATCAACACTGACTGGCGTGGATCTACTAATCTGATGTCCCAAAAAATGAGGGTATCATGCCTTTACTGATAGGGGACCCCTCATAATCTAAGGTGGTGCCGTAGGTCAGGAACTTAGGGACAACTACTAATGACTCATGCCTAATTGATGGGGGAGCCGCCATCCCTGCATTCGCTCGGTGATAAGTGTTACTTCCAAATGAATAACAATGGTATTATTATTCGTTTGATGTGATTTGGTACTGATAGTGCTCATTATGAAAAATACTCTGAAAGTAAGGATGCAAATATAAATCTTAATGACTTGTAACATGAAAACTGTAACATGCATGATTTTTCCTGTGTACTGGGTGTTCATGACCCACCAGTACTATCAAATACAGAATTTAACAATCCATGGTAGAGGAATGGTAGAGGAAAATCATATTTAACACTCATTAATTCAACAATAAAGCATGGAGTAGATATTTGCATTATTTAACATATGGAAATACCATTATTATGTGGGAATGTATTTACATGGTTTAGAATTAAATCAGTTGAGGGAAAAATTTATAAAATCATAGTCTTCATGAGATTTCACCAATTTGGGAAAAAGGTTTATGCTTGTGGAAATATGAAGTTCTTGGGACTTAGAGGGCGGAAGGGACCCCTCGGTGAATATCCCACATGTTTGGTAATGAGATCCTTGGGAAATTCCTTGCAACTAATTTCGCTCTTAATAAACCCTAGTCTGCTTAAGGAAGATGGGAAAATCGCCTCTTTGATCTCTTTTGGGATAAAAATAGTTAACTGATGAATTTGGTGCTTTTGGGTCCTTTTATAGCACCCACTGGAAACCCAAAATGACATGAGTTTGGCTTTTAAAGGAGTGGGAAAATATATAAAATTCCCTAAAAACATACAGGAAAACATGTTCCTAGTCGTTATGACTCACCTTATGACTCATTGGGACTGACTTCAAATCGAAGTCTTTGTCGTAAGCTGAAACATGGGTATGAGGACCATTTTTGGTCTGACTACGACTTTCCCCAGACGACTTGTAGCATTTCATTGCGAGTCGCATGCTGGACATGTAACCACTAATGGTGATCTTGAGTATCATACTGCTATGACTATGAGTCATTCCACATAACTCGTAGTCACTTATTACGAGTCTTAGGGAGGAGTCATAGGAACTAGGACCAAACGTAGGGTCTTCACTATAATGACTATGACTCACTTGTGATGACTCTTCATGAGTTTTTATGACTTGTTTCCTAAGTTGTACTTATGGCAGTGTATCAGATCCTTAAGGGAAACTGTTCACAATTTTTTTCCATGACATAGGATTTAGAAGAGGCTTGATGTGTTGGAAAGCTAACTTGGTGGACTATTTTTGGGAGGTTTAAGATATGAAAACTCGGGGTATTACAATATCTCTCTCTTAGGATCATTCATCCACGAATGAAACTAGATGAGATGGAGTACTAGGAAAACTGAGATCGTGCACTGAATACTTATGAGTTGAATCTTGATTAAATATCTAAAATCTAAAACATGATGCATGAATTGAACTCATGAATGCATGCTATGACATGAGGATGACTGAATAGCTGAGATAGAGAACAAGAGGATTACATCAAGAAAATCATTACCTCAAGTTGAATCTTAATTCGTAGAGAAAAGATAGGGACACTTGGTTCACATATCGGCTTCTGCTCCTACATCACTCCCTCAACGGACTGATTTCTCCATAGAACCATAACCAACGAAACCTCCTTATTCCTTAACATACGAATCTGATGGTCAAGGATTATAACTGGGACATCCTCATTGGATAGTCTATCTTCTACACCTATATTTTATATGGGCATGACTAAGGCTGGGTCACCAATCCATTTCTTAAGCAGGGAGACATGAAACACGGGATGCACTAATGCTAAAACTGCAAGCAACTCAAGCTCATAAGCTACCTTTCTAGAATGGCTCAAAATCTTATACGGGAAAATATAGCGAGGACTGAGCTTTCCCTTCTTACCCAACAACTTCACCCAATTTATGGGCAAAATTTTCAAATACACAGTCACTAATATCATACTCAAGTTCCCTTGTCCTCATATCTGCATAGGATTTTTTATGACTTTAGGTTGTCTTTAGCCTTTATCGAATCAACTGAACCTTTTTCATTGCCTCAAAAACTGAATCTAGCCATATCGAAGCAGCCTTACCTACTTTAAACCAACCAATAAGAGATCCACCCCTCCTACCATAGAGAGCCTCAAATGGAGACATCCAAATACTAGAGTGATAGCTATTATTGTAGGCAAATTCGATCAAAGGTAAGTGATCATCCCAACTACTATTGAAATCAATAACACAAGCTCTCAACATATCCTCTAAGGATTGAATGGTCCATTCCACTTGACCATCTATCTAAGGATGAAAATCCATACTGAGATGAAGTTAGATACCAAGACCCTTCTGGAAAGCCTTCCAAAAATGAGAGGTAAACTGAGTACCTCTATCTAAAATGATGGATAACGAAACTCCATACAACTTCACTATCTCCCTGAGATAAAGTCTAGCATAGTCTTTGGTTGAATAAAAAGTATGGACTAGTAAGAAATGAACTAACTTGGTCATTTTATCCATAATGACCCAAATAGAATTATGTTGACGTCTCTTATGGGGCAACCCTGTGACAAACTCCATATTCACCATCTCTCACTTTTAAGTAGGGGTGTTGAACTTCTGATGTGTATCGCTAGGTCTCTAGTTCTCAACCTTAACCTGCTGATGATTGGAGCACTTAGCCACAAATTCCACAATATCCTTCTTCATACCATTTCACCAATAGACTTCCATCAAATCACCGTACATCTTAGTGGATCCTGGGTGAATAGAATATCATGAACCATGTTCTTTTACCAATATTCACTGCCTCAATCCATCCATACTCGGTACACATAATCTATCATGACAATGAAGCACACCATCTCCTCTTGGGAGAAAACCTCCACTTTCTGATCCCGAACTTCCTTCTTTAATTTAGACAAAACGGGATTATTGTCTTGCTTTTCCTTGACCTCAGAGACCAAAGAAGACTCCAAACCATTTTGAACTCATATACTACCTTTGATCGAATCAACCAATCGAACACCTAATCTAGAAAACTGATGAACCTCACGAACTAACTCTTTCTTTTCCTCCTTAAAATGAGCAACACTTTCCATAGAAAATCTACTAAGGTCATCGGCGACCACATTGGCCTTACTCGGGTGATACAACAAACTCATATCATAGTCTTTCAATAATTCAAGCCATCTTCTCTGACATTAATTTATTTTTTTCTATGTGAATACATATGGTAAACTTCTATGGTTAATAACACATAAAAATGAACCCCATAAAGATAATGTCTCCAAATCTGTAAGGTAAACACAACTGCAGCCAACTCAAGATCTTGAGTTGGATAGTTCTTCTCGTGGGGCTTAAGTTGTCTAGAGGTATAGGTTATGACTTTACCTTACTGTATTAACATAAAACCAAGAACAACTCTTGAAGAATCACAATAAAGTATGAACCTATCTAAACCCTCTTGTAGAGTCAATACTGGAGCAAAAGTGAGTTGAGTCTTCAACACCTAAAAATTCTTAACCACTGAAAATTGACTTTCTTCTGAGTCAGTTTGGACATGGAAAAAGAAATATAAGAAAATCCCTCAACAAACCGTCTGTAGCAATTGGGTAAACCCAAGAAACTCCTGATGTATGTTGGACAGATGCGCCTAGGCTAGTGTCTCACTGCTTTAGTATTTTGAGGATCAACCCTATTGCCATCTACGAAAATAATGTGACCAAGGAAAGCTACAAATCTTAACCAGAATTTGCATTTGCTGAACTTAGAGAATAACTGGTGATCCTTAAGGGTCTGCAAAACAATTCTTAGGTATTTTGCACGGATATTTTCACTACAGGAATAGACAAGGATATCATCTATGAAAACAATAACAAACATGTCCAAGTACTACTTGAACACCCTGTTTGTCAAATCCATAAAAACTGTAGGATCATCTGTTCGTCCAAAAGACATAACCACAAATTTAAAGTGACTGTATCGAGTTCTGAAGATGGTCTTTAGAATGTCACATTTTTTACTCTAAGCTGATGGTAGTTGGATTGATGGTTATCTTAGAGAAATAATTGACATCTTGGAGTTGATCAAATAAGTCATCAATATTTGGGAAAGGATACTTATTTTTGATTGTGACTTTGTTCAACTGACGACAATCGATGCACATTTTGAGAGTCATCTTTTTTGCACACGAAAATGATAGAAGCACCCAATGGGGAAACACTAGGCCTAATAAAACCCTTATATAGGAGGTACTTCAACTATTTTTTAGTTCTTTAATCTCATTTGGAGTCATTCTATAAGGTGGAACTAAAATTGGCTGGGTATCTGAAAGGAGATCTATTTCGAAGTCAATATCCCACTCTGGAGGAACTCAGGAAAGATCTTCAAGAAATACTTCTGGAAACTTATTTACTACTAAAACTAACTCAAATACTCAAAATTTTGGAACTTGAGTTCTTGAATCACAAAAGATGACAGATACAACCCTTGTAAATCATCTTTCTTGACTTAAGGTAAGAAATAAATTGACCTTTAGGCACTGAGGTACTATTCCTATATTCTATGACTGACTCATTAGGAAATCGAAATTAGACGGTTCTATTTATAAAGTTAGATAAATCATAGCAAGTGTGGAGCTAATCCATGCCGAGATTGACATCAAAATTAGTCAACTCTAATTCTACAAGGTCTACAAAGAAAGCCTTCAGGGACACTGTAACTAGGCATTTTTTGTATACCCGCCTAGCTATGATGGAACTACCTACTGGTGTAGACACTGATAAGGATACTGCAAATATTTTAGGATTGAATCCAAATTCTACGGCCACGCCTCCTATCCTATTGAGATGAACATTCACCCGATGCCCTAATGGCTCGAGAGAATAAACTTATACCTTGGGATTACCATGCATATAACTGTAATAATCATAAGACTCCGACAAGTATAGGCATGCCTCCTTGATTAAAGACCAATATAGATAAGACCACAATATATATACATGACTTGGCCATTAGGGCCTTGATTACTAGAGAATAAGACACCACTGGGATTTACTTTAACAATAGTCTACAAAGCCTCTAAGAGATAAAAAAAATATTATCTTAATCAGGATAGGACACCGCCATACACCTAAATATAATACAATATCAAATACCTTCTAAAGAGTCGACAAAGCCCCGAATCAACCTGTAGCTCACCAACAGCTGTTGAGTCAAATATGCTTGTTTTAGGGAGATCTATTAGCTGGAATACATGTACCTGCAACATGAAACATAGTGCCCCCCTAAAGGGACGTTAGTACAAAAGAATATACTTAATATGTAAGGTATAAAGTAACTATATGCAAAACAATAACTCAAGTGAAACTAGGTACAACTTTATGAATAACAATAGAAGACCACCTTTTCTTATACTTGTAGAATCATGTACATTACATTCTTTGTTGTGATTTACTATTAGTTTCATTACTAACTTTATAGGATATTACAAATGACCAGTTGATCAGTGGTAAAAGAGGATGATCCATGCTAGGCATTATACCCCTGGGATACATTCCTTATCAATACAAAAATTAGGATCGACCCATGTTAGGCTTTCCTTTCACACTTGGGATACCACCCGATAATGGGATAAACCCATGATAGGTGTTCCTTATACCCCTGAGATACCATCCATAAATCCATGTATTGGGATCAGCCCATGCTAGGCTTTTGTCCCTGAGATACCACCCATATATAAATAATGTGTTACTTCATTTGTTTAATCTTTGAGATTGTTATTTTGGTGTCCATAATATTATTAAGGTTTGGATCTATGGACCAATACAAGAAGACACATGATCGAGACAAGAGCAATGATATAGAAAATAAGCATAACATCAATATAGTAATAATTTAGAACTTATATGACACCATAAACTTTTTTGGGTATAAAACACATTCACTAATGAGCCAAGAAGACATATAACAGGTGAAGAGATGAAAACATGCAGAAAATTAGCTAGTAGGGTGTAAAACTAGTGGGAAAGTGACATTACATAGCATATATGGGTTGTAGAAGATTCTAGTGATCTTACATAGCATATAACAATTGCAGTAGATTTAAGTGTAGGAATTTAGATGTTTCAAATAGGGGAATATGTTAATACCAAGTGGAGACATGTAACTCTTCAACTAAAGAGGATTGTAATATACAATAAATGCTTACTAGTTAATAACAATTAGAAGGATATGTGAGAATGGGTACTAATGAGGCACATGTCCAGATTCTAATTAGGAACAAATGTGTTTCCCACGTAAGGACACATAAACTATATATTGAATAGGTAAGGACTCTATAAGGTCACCTTATACCCAAACATGATGGGAGTGATATTCAAAATAAAGAATATGTGTAGCCAAAATATCCAGCATATGACACTCTTAAATTGTCTAATCTTATATCTTATTGACTCATACAAGAGAAACATATGACACTTTGACACACTATTTGACCATGGGCAGTAAATAAAAGTCTATTAACTATAGTGGGGATTGTACACCATCATAATGTATCTATTACCATGAAGGATCATCTACGAAGCTCACTTTATTAGTACATGAGTATATGACATCATGCCAAAGAATATGAACTAGAATAGCTTTACATACCTTGTTGTGCAACTTAAATATTACAATGAATTAGCCTTCTTTACTTTAGGTGTTAATATATAAAATAAGTACATAATAGATCTAATATTGGCAACTAATCTTAGTATAACTCTTGCAAAATAGTAGCTAAATACTATGATGGGCAGTAAGAACGTCCAACCCCTAAATACTTGGTGTATCATCACACCTTTCGTTTCCACTTTAATCTAACTCCATTGCATCCTAAAATGTCACCAAACTTCCTTACAATAATAACATACGTAAAACATCCCCAAAACAATTCATATATCTCATTATAAAGTAGAAAAACTTAAATTTACGATTTCCAATCACCATCCCATGAGTTCATAACAAAAGCACATCTAAAAACTCTGATTCACAATCATGACCAAGGAGAGATAAAAATGAGAAGTAACCTTACCTTTGTTGGAGAATATTCCTATAATATCACTTTTTAATCTACCAAAAACACAAGCTTTTCTTCAACATGAACCAAACAAGAGAAAAAATCTAATAGAAGTTAATAAGGCGGAACTGCCAAGCTTGAAGAGGGTTGTCCTACACTTTAAACATACGAAAAATAATTTCGTAACCTTCCATAGCACTATCAAACTAAAACCATAAACAAATTTACTTGACTTGAACTTGGAAAGATAGGGAGTCCCAAGAACCCTAATAGGGATTTTAGGACTGCTATGTGATGGTTTGAGAGAATGAGAGAGAGCTTAAGGGAAATCAATTTTTTTTGGCAAGGGAATTGTGGAAAATTAGCTGATTTTGGACCTTAAAAGGACCAGCTGAATTACCTCTTTTTCTTTGCCCATTTTCAACCACATTTTGGTTAAGTAGGTGATGCACCTACTTGGCCATTTTAAGCTGGTCAAATGTCAAAGTAAGTGATACACCTACTTTACTTAAAATTATCTTTCTTTATAGGCTTTGACCTTATTGGGCTTAGGAGAAGATTTTGGAGTGTTGTTCTGCCCATTCTTTTTTTTTCATTTTTCTTCACTTAGTTTGGGGCAAATTTTCAAGTAGGCGATGGGTGTACTTTGGCCTATAAATTGGTTAAAATAGTCTTAGTTGGTGACATACCTACTTAGTTCTTAGGTTGGTCAATATGTCAAATTAGGTGATGCACCTACTAGCTTAATTTAAGTCAAAAAGCAACTTACTTACTTTGTTCCATATTTTACATCTTGACTCATTTACTTTAACTTCACACTTATATATACTTGGCCACTTTTAATGTTAAGATAGAATACCACCTTACTACCTCATATTTAAATACTTCTTTCGAGTTAACTTGGTCAAACACATGTTGAAATGTATGGGGAATTATAGTAACCTCCTAATCTAGTTAAACCACTACTAGTCACTTAAGAAACTTAGGACCTAGCCTGTATAACAAGGTTACATCAAGTTCCATATGTCTAGAACTAGGATACGCAGAATACAAGTGTTACATGAATATCTCAAGTTTAAACAAGTGTTGTCAAGTTTACTTAGTCGTATGTGTGTTGTAAGGTATGAGGTGTTACATCATCCCCCTTTTGGATCATTCATCCTCGAATAAGAGGTATTTCTTAAACAAGCTTAACTTTGGATACTCTCCAAAAGTTTTGCTAAAGAAACTTCATAAATAAGACTATCCAAAATGTGTCAACTGACTTGAAGCACATATAAACAAGTCTTATAGGGCGTTTCAGTAAGTAAATCACGTGTAACGATAAAATAATCAGTAAGGCTCCTATTGTGTATATAATCAAGTGAAATAATTTTGTATAGCATACCTTACCTTTCTTTCCCGTTTTTATACTAGGCTAAGGTTCCACTTAAAATTTAGGAATCATAAGTATGAACTATATATTCAAACATATGACATGTGAGCAAGACAACAAGTTATCTAATGAGCTACAAACCTGTATACAAGTGAATCGACACTTAGGACTTATAATTGTTTAAGAAAGAAGCATAGTATAGAAACCTCTTACATGTTATTAGAGAAAATATGAATACTTAGACTTAATGGGGACGTCCTATTTCTATGTAGCCTTTCAATGCTCTAACTCCTTCATAATACTCGGATGGAGGCTACATCTAAGTACATTACATTTACTAGATTCCAAACCTTTTCTATCAAATCCTCACTTCATCATGATATGGGGAAACTTTAGACCAACATATTTAATACTTAAATCTATAGGCATGGAGGTTCATATAATATATGAACAAATAAGTCATGTAAAGTCTATTGACACATAGGCTCTGCATAGAGGTTACATTATATATGATTGATTAATGAACCACAAGGATTCACATTTAGCATATGAATTGTCTATGAGGCATACTACACATAAACATTTCAGCTACTTGGGACATACGATCGATATACAAGTAAGTTGGAAGAACCGACAATACAATATGTGAACTAAGTAGCACGTAAGAAAATGAATTATAAACAAGTACATATGGAAAGATGAATTACAAAATTTTGGTACATGATTAAGTGGACTGTAAAAGATATTGAGCAAAGGGACTAGATGAGCACACAACATGTGGGCGAAAGGACCTAAAGCTTAAAAGGTTACATATAAAAAAGTGGACTATACATGTAGTCGACTACATAATAAAAGAAATATGAAATATGAATCACGTAGAAAGAAGATATATTGTGCATAAGTGGACCAAAATATAAATTAGTGTACTTATGATATATAAGAAAGTGAGCCTATGATACATGGAATTATCTATGGGGCATATCACTTAAAAAAGTAGTCTATGAGGCATGTAGCATATGGGAAGATAGTTTATGAAGCACGTGACATGTAGACAAGTGACTTGTGATACGTATTATCCATGAGCAAGTAATTTTTACTTTCTACAGCTCACAAGGTATTAATTCATAATGCAAATAAAATATGGCGAAGTGATCTGTGGCAAGTGATTGATGAAATAGAACATCCTATAAAGCATATAACAATAAGTGAGAGTTTTATGAAGAAAATAACACCTTCATGAAAATGTTTGGCTATAACATATGTAACATCTATGAAAGTAATCCACAAAGGGCACATTGCCTGCAAATAGATGATCTATAGTACATGTAGCGTGTATAAATATATAAACAACCAGAACCTTTGAAAACTAGAGACATCCTACAACAACTCTTTGCCATATCTTAAGTGTAAAAACACTGCCATTATTCCTAAATAACGAGTAGTGTGGTTCTGGTGTAGTTTTGTTTTTAGCTTCTGAGAATTTTTCTCACAAGTTGTTCGACCATTAAAATCAGGCAGCTTTTTTAGTATACCCAAACATTTGGAACAAGAGTGTGAGAGCAATAGGGCATCGAGGCTAATGTCTAATTCCTATGTTAAAGATCAAATAAGCAAATGAACAAGTGAATCTTGAGGGCGTCATAACCAATGATATTTTACCCATTGCCTATTACACATAATGTTAAGTACATATGAACTCATCGTCTGATTTTGTAGCACTTAAGAAGTAGCCACTTTGGCTTAACAAGTTAGGTTGTCCATGCTAACAAATTTACAATCCTATAATATAACAAGTGAAATTGTTTCATTCTCTTTCCATGTAAAGGAACCAATAAGAACAATTAGTATATTATTAACTATCCTATCTTTTAGTAAAAATATAATTGCTCTACTATGGGCATACATCAAATGAACCTTACAATACTACTTTATTTAGTCGATTCTATCATACATATGTATAATAAAGGACCTTTATTTTACACGAATGATGCATGTACACCCTAGGGTACAATATTGGTCAAGTATATTCTATTGAGGTGATATTTTTAATTGCCCAATTTATTGTCTTAGATATTAAAATTGGGTACCAAAATTCACATCAATACTAAATTGATTTATTCATCTAATGAGAGTTTGAGAAGTTGTTTAGGGAGTGCTTCTAGTGTGCCTTTATAATATATCCAAAAAGGTCAGCTCTTGGCCACTCCACACGCTGCCTAGTAGAGACAAGATTGTCTGAAGTGGATTCTTTCGTTAAGGTTAAGTCATCAACATCTCCTTCTAACAACATATTCTTAATAAGCATTTCTTATAATAAGGGTACAACGTGTGTCACCTTTTCTTCTGATGCTCATATTGTCATATTCCTCTACTATTAGGGAACTTCACCAACTTATCTCTCCATTCTAGGGTATATAAATGTTGTTCTCCTTTATATCGATAATCACATACTCTCATGCTAGTGATTTACTAACACTGAGCCTTCTCTTACTTTGAATAGTCTAGCATATCATAACTTACATCTAACACCTCAATATTTTCAACCCAAATCTATAGTCACATTCACTTCTATAACAAAAATATAGATCAAAATAGGAAACTATTATACATATACTCTTACATAAAACAATTGAAACCCTTATCCCATGAGTTCTCTAACCACATAAAAGATTATGTGCTTTAACCTATTTAGAGTATTCATATGTACATATCTTATAAATTCAACTACTAACATAACTGAGATTATGAATACGTGCATGGGTTCTATCGACCAACTAAGAGTATCTGTAGACTACCATTTGAGGTTCACCTACCGAACAATACTACTGCCACCTTTTAGCTAATATAAAGATAGTTCAACTACCTCTATCTTTAATATATGCCTTAAGATTCTATGTAAATATTACTAACAAAGTGATAAACGTCCCTTTAGAGGATCAGATTCTATAACCATTACAAGAGTCATGTTTGAGGAAATTTTGATCCCACGAATGTCACATCCTCCTAAGAGAAAGTACTAGGAAATTTGTAGCGCCCATCCTTGTGACTATGTAACCATTTACTATATAACACATGAATAATCTTATAATATCATGCTCAGATGAACCAAAATAATGCAAGTGGCATAAATACAGATGTAGATGCAAGTAATACAGAAACCTCAATAAGATTTCCTCTGAATTTTAATAACATGACACCTTTCTCTGGAGATTAATCATAATAGGCATAACTTGAATAACATAGATTATGACATGAATAGGGATAAATTTCTTAACTCAACTCTATCGCACGATTTAGATTATGAAAGAAGGAACATTTCCTAAATGTCCAAGCAGTACCCTAATTATAAATATGGCGCGTAACACATTCATAAGTAAGGATCTATTAGGCATGGCTTTGTAGACTCCCTAGGATGAACCGCTCTGATACCACGTCTATCACGCCTCCTATCCTGTTGAGATGAACAGGTACCCAATGATCTAATGGCTTGAGAGAACCAACTTATACCTTAGGATTACCATGTATGTAACTGTAATAATCATAAGACTCTGACAAGTATAGGTCATACTCGTTGATAAAAGACCAATATAGATAGACCCATAATAGATATACATGACTTAGCCATTAGGGCCTTGATTTCTAGAAAATAATACACCACTACGCTTTACTTTAATAATAGTCTACAAAGCCTCTAAGCTATAAAAACATTAGCTTAGATCGGGATAGGACACCACCATACACTTAAATATAATACAATATCAAATACATGCTATGACTCGGCAAAGCCCCGAATCTACCTGGAACTCACCAACAACCATTGAGTAAAATATGCTTGTTTTAGGGAGATCTATTAGCTAGAATACATGTACCTACGACATGAAACATAGTGTCCCCTAGGAGGGACATCCGTACGAAAGAATGTACTGAATATGAAAATGTGTACTAAATATATAAGGCATAAGGTAACTATATGTAAAACAAGAACTCAAGTGAAACCAGGTACAACTGTATGAATAATAATAGAAGACCATCTTGGCTTATATATGTAGAATCATGTACATTACATTCTTTGCTTTGCTTTACTATTCTTTGCATTAATAACTTTGTAGGATATTACAAATGACCAGCTGATCAGTGGTAAAAGAGGATGACTCATGCTAGGCATTATACCCTTGGGATACGTTTCTCATCAATAAACAAATCGGGATCAACCTATGCTAGGATTTTATTTCACCACTGGGATACCACCCGATAATGGGATCGACCCATGATAGGTGTTCCTTTGACCCCTGGGATACCACATATAAATCCTAGTTTTAGGATCGACCCATGCTAGGATTTTTCCCCTGAGCTACCACCCATATATAAACATATTTGTGTTGCTTCATTTATGTAATATCTGAGATTGGTATTTTGGTGGTCACAATATTATTGAGCTTCGGAGATATGGATACATACAACAAGATACATGATCGAGACAAGAACAATGATATAGGAAATAAGTGTAACATCAATGTAGTAATACTTTGGAACCTATATGAGACCATAAACCTTTTTGGGCATAAAATACATTCACTAATGAGCCGAGAAGACATATGACAGGTGGTGAGATGAAGACATGCAACAAATAAGCTAGAAGGGTGTATAACTAGTGGGCAAGTAACATTACATAGCATATATGGGTTGTAGCAGATTCCAGTGATATTACATAGCATATAACAATTGTGGCAAATTCATGTGTAAAAATTTAGATGTTTCAAATGGGGGAATATGTGCATACCAAGTGGATACATGTAAGTCCTCAACTAAAGAGGATTGGACTATACAATAAATGTCTTACTAGGTAATAAAAATAGAAGGATACGTGAAAATGGGTACCAATGAGGCACATGGGTAGATTCTAACTAGGAACAAATGTGTATCCCACATAAGGACATATAAACCATTTATTGAATAGTTAAGGACTCTGTAAGGTTACCTTATACTCAAACATGATGGGAATGATGTTCAGAATAAAAAACATATGTAGAAAAAATATCCAGCATGTGATACTCTTAACTTGTCTAATCTTGGAGCTTATTGACTTATAGAAGAGAAACATGTGACACTTTGACACACTTTTAGACCATGGGCAGTAAATAAAATGTTGATTAACTATAGTGGTGATTGTACACCATCACAATGTATATTTTACCATGAAGGATCATCTACGAAGCTCACTTTATTAGTACACAATTATAAGATATCATGCTAAAGAATATGAACTAGAATATCCTTACATACCTTGTTGTGCAACTCAAATATTAAAATGAATTAGCTTCTTTCCTATAAGGTGTTAATCTATAATATAAGTACATAATAGAGCTAATATTAGCAGTTAATCATAGTGTAACCCTTGCAAAACAGTAGCTAAATACTATGATAGGCAATAAGAACGTCCAGCCCCTGAATACTTGGTGTATCATCACACCCTTCATTTCCATTTTAATCCAACTCCATTGAGAAGGATGGCCAACTGGTGCTGTTGAAGAATTAGCCTTACCCTATTGATGATCATTTCTTCCCTTCCACATACCCAATGGGCAATTCCTTATCCTATGGCCTGACTTGCCATACCTAAATCATGCATCACTACCCGCCATTTACTAATCCTTATGATTTTTACCACACCTCCTACATACCAAATTTGATCAACCACTATTCATGTTATGATGGGACTTAGAGCCTGGTGCTCTATCCTGGTTTTCTTGCTTGACCTTAGGCACTGGAGCACTGGCCAAAGACGAGATCAAAGATGAAGATTATTTTCAAAACTGAGAGTGATTCCCACCATCTGACCTTTGTTGTGAGAAGGTGAAACTATCGGTTCTATCCCTCTTATTCTCCCTTTTTTTCCTTAAGATTCTCCTCCTCAATCTACTGAGCATGGACCATCAACCTAAAAAGTTCCATATCCTTAATCAACATTGTTGTTCTACACTCCTTAACTACATCATTATACACACCCAATACAAACTTGCTTATTTTTTCCCTATAATCGGCCACTACAGTTGGAGCATACCTTCCCAATCGGGTTAACTTGAGTGAATACTCCTTCACACTCATGCTACCTTGCTTCAAATTGATGAATTACTGAACCTTAACCTCCCCCAATTCAGGTAGGAAGAACCTGTCAAAGAAAGTAGTAGCAAATTTGTCTCATACTAAAGGCCTTGGATCGATACTCCTATCCTACTTTCACTGCTTGAACAAGTATAAGATACTCCTCACAACTGGTAAACAACTACTTCAAAACTCTTCCTTGAAGTAACACCCATGATTTCTATTACCTTTTGCATACAATCTAAAAACTTATGTGGATGCTCTTCAGACTTGGATCCAGAGAACACTGGAGGATTCATTCGAGTAAAGTATCGGACCCTAGAAGTTGTTGTGTTCACTATTAGATTGACTGGGAAAACAACCTGCTGATTATTCTGAGTGGCCATAGACTGGGCCAAAACTGTGAAAGCGATCCTGAATTCGACATGAGTGACATAATCATTCAAAGGGTTTTCAGAGACAGGTAGTGGTACGGGCTGGTCCCTATTTCTCCTTCCATTATTCCTTCTAGAAGGCATTTTCTATGAATGGTAGAGGATGAGTTAGATGAAGAAATTTAATGGAGTTCACACTCCACCGCACAACATGAATACATAAAGAAGGAAAACTTTCCTAAAACATCTCGTAGCCTCTCGCACATAAGTATGGCATGCTTTAGACCCATACACAAGACTCTACTTAATGCGACTTTCAGACACCCTATGACATTTTAAGACCTTAGGCTCGATACCAAGTTTTTCATAACTCGAGACTATGCCCTAATCATAACACGGTGCTTAAGTCCATAAGTGACCCCAAGCTAACCTATGAATTGGCATAAGATGTAAGGTACTAAAAGTAAATAACAAAATACTGTACAAAATCATTTAAAAAAACAACTAAATATCAAATAAATAGCAAACAATTCTAAAAACTTGTACTAAAAACATAGCTAACTTTCAAACTATCAGAAATCCTTTAAACATGATGAGTTGTTGGGATAGATCTACTAAAATAAACCTGAACTAAAAGACTAAAAAGAAGGATAAATAGTAAAACTAGTCCTCGACTAACGAGGACTCACCAAAAGCTGCAGCGGGTTGGCACACGACCTATCTAAGTACGATCGAGAAACTGGGCCTCCAAACCTATGTTATAAGACAACATAGCGCAAAAGAGAGTATGCAATCAGTATTTTAAATTTACTAGTATATGAGATAGGGACAACTGAAATACATATAAGTACTAATCATGAATACATGTACATGTAAAATGAATGCAAGACCAAGCATAAATGTGTATTGAAATATTCTATAAAAAGTAGGTAACTGAATAACTGATAAACTGAACACTTGGTCATGCAAACTTGAATTGGTATTGTCTAATTACTAAACTGATACTGTGGGATCTAACTATAGCTGACTTGCCCCAATTTTGATAAATCGGGGTCTAACTTGTAACCCTATTGGAAGGGTGTTTGTACCTTGCCAGGGGTACCAACACTGGCACGCACTAATATACTAATCTGATGTCCTAAAGAATGATGGTATCATGCCTCTACTGATAGGGGACCCCTCATAATCTATGGTGACATCATAAAGCTGGAACTTAGGGACTGATACTAATGACTCATGCCTAAATAACAGAGGAGTCGCGATCCTTGTGTTTGCTCGATGTTAATTATTACTCCCAACTGAATCACACTGGTATTATTATTTGTTTAACATGATTTGGTACTGATAGTTCCCATTATGAAAAATACTCTAAAAGTAATGATGCAAGCATAAATCTTAATGCCTTATAACATGAAAACTATATCATGCATAATTTTTCCTAGGTATTGGGTGTTCATAAACCACCAGCACTATCAAATACAGAATTTAACAATCCATGGTAGAGGAGAATCATATTTAACACCTACTAATTCAACAATAAAGAATAGAGTAGACATTTGCATTATCAAACATATTGAAACACCATTATTATGTGGGGATGTATTTCTATGGTTTAGAATCAAAGCAATTAAGGGAAAAATTTATAAAATCATAGTCTTTATGATATTTCACCAATTGGGAAAATGGTTTATACTTGTGGAAATAGAAAGTTCTTAGGACTTAGTAGGTAGAAGGGACCCACTAATGCATATCCCATATATCTGGTAGTGAGAGCCTTGGAAAATTCCTTGGAGCTTATCTTTCTCTTGAGAAACCCTAGTCTGCTTGAGGAAGATGGGAAAATTACCTCTTTGATCTCTTTTGGATGGAAAATGGTTAACTGATGAATTTGGGGCTTTTGGTTCCTTTTATACCACCCCTAGGGAAGCCAACACGATATGGGTATGTCTTTTAAGAGAGTGGGAAAATACATAAAATTTCCTAGAAAAACATGTAGGAAAACACGTTCCCAATCATTATAACTCACCCTACAACTCATTGGGACTAACTACGAGTCATAGTCTTAGTCATAAGCTAGAATCTAAGGTCCAAGGCCCTTTTTTGGTATGATTACCACTTCCACCATACGACTTATAACGTCTCATTATAAGTCACATGATAGATTCGTAACTAGTGAAAGGGATCTTGGGTATCATACTGTTATGACTACTAGTCATTCCATACAACTCGTAGATACCTATTACGAGTCTTGAGGAGGAGTCATAAGCCCTGAGACCAAATATGAGGTCTTTGCTGGAATAACTATGACTCACTCGTGATGACTCATCATAAGTGGTTACGACTTATTTCTTGAGTCATAGTCATAGTAGCGTATTAGATCCTTAAGGGAAACTATTCATTATTTTTTCCACGACATCGGATTAAGAAGAGGCTTGAGGCGTTGGAAATCTAACTTGGTGGCCTATATTTTGGGAGGTTTGATACATGAAAACTCAGGGTATTATAATCCTACTCCTGTCTATGGATGACTCATAGGTCGTGACATCCTAGAGATATGTCACCAGCTAGAGGCCTTGATATAGGTCCTCTACATACCTTGTTCCCACTCCTGAGCCAGATATTTTTTCTCATATGCCAATGGTTGGCTAGGGTCAAGCCCAAACTCCAATAGGATTTATTTCTTCTTAAGTGCTTAGAGATGCGTTAGTTCATCCTTGGGATAGTTGGTGGTGTGTCATATGATGGTGCTCAGTCTATATATCAGAGTGGTATTGAGACTGGGGCGCTGCCTATAGCTTTGGCTCTAAGAGTTGAGATTCCTCCTGAATCAGTAGTTTCTCAACCAGTGGTTGCTCAACCTACTCTTTTGAGGTGCAAAAAAAGTTGGTTAGGTTCTTCAGATTAGCTTTGCCCAGGTTTTTTGTTACTTCGAGCGAGGATGTGTATGTATTTTAGATTGGTTATGAGGATAGGATCCATAGTTAAGGCCTAGTTAAGACTCATGGTGTGGATTACACTATATTTTAGTTAGATTTGGCTTCTCGACATTGGTGGAGAGGTTTTATTGATTTTGGACCAGCTTTATTTTCTCCCTTTTCATGGACTCATTTCTATGAGATATTCTTAGAGAAGTACATGCCTTGCAGCCTTAGAGAACATTTGAGGGATCAGTTCTCTAGATTGGAGAAGGGCTCCATGATAGTTACAGAGTATGAGGCTCATTTTCATGGGTTGTCTAGTCATACAATGTCTATTTTGGTACTAAGTATAAGAAAGTTTGTTGCTTTGTTAGAGAGTTGGAACTCCAAATTTTTATTTTGACTTAGAGTTTAGTTATTGTGGTTAGGTCTTTTGTTGAGGTATCAGATCACGCTCTGGTGATAGAGGAGATGCATCATAACGCCAAAGGGGCCAATGATGAAAGGCCCATATATCAGGGTTGTATCAGTGAGAGCCTTAGTAATTCTTGATTCAGTGGTAGTATTTTTCATGATGGAAATTCTCCGCGTCCATTATATCAGCCTTAGAGTCAGCCTAGTCGACCGGTTCAGGCAACTCTTCAAATTATTGATGGAGGTCAGTCTAGTGCTAGTGATCGCTTTGGTCAGGTTAGGGGTTATTCTTTGAGGGGTTCGTATTTTGGCTATTTTAGTCATGGTGGTTACTCCAGGACAACTGGATCTATTGATTCTGGTTTAGCTTAGAGAGAATATTAGCATTATAGATCTTTTAATTATTATTCTCATGAGTTCCCTAGCAATAGGGCAATTATTACTTTAGATCAGGGTGTTTCCCTTATTTGAGTAGTTCTTCCCTCAACTAGAGGTTGTTCTCATGGTCTTAGGGTTGTCCCTAAGGTATCGAGGAGGTTCTCATAAAGGCAGAAGAGGAGGTCAGTCAGGTACCTAGCCAGGTGGTGGGCGTGGTCAGTTGTATGCAGTACCCAAGGATGAGACTTCGGAGGCTATTATTAAAGATATGATTTTTGTATGCCACTAGTCTACCCTTACTTTATTTGATTCAAGATCCACTTATTCTTATATATTTGCAAATTATGCGCCTCAGTTAGAGTTTTCTTGTGACTTACTATTTGTGCCATTAAGTGTATCTACTCTCATGGATAATTCTCTAGTAGTGGATCAGGTTTTCAAATCATGTGTTGTGAATGTTAGAGATGTTGATACTTATGCAGACCTTATTATTATTATGGATATGGTGGATTTCGATGTAATTCTAGGCATGGATTAGTTATCCCACTATCATGTGGTCATGGATTGTTTTTCCAAGACCATTACCTTAGCCATGCCCAGTACACCCCCCAGTCATGTGGTAAGGAGTTGTTAGCCGTGAGGCAATGAGTATTATTTCTTATGTACCTACAAGGAGGTTTATTTTGAGGGGTTGCGAGTCTTATCTCGCATATATTTATGATACCAGTATGAAGAGTCCATTGCTTGAGTTTGTTCCTATAGTTTGTGAGTTTCCAAATGTTTTTCCTACCGACCTTATTGGGATTCCCCCTGTTCGTGAGATTGCATTTTCTATTGATCTCGGGCCTTACACCCGACCTATTTCTATAGCACTTTATTGTATGGATATTATTAAGCTTAAAGACCTAAATTCACAACTTTAGGATCTTCTCTATTAAGGTTTTATTAAACCAAGTGTGTCTTCTTGGGGAGCTCTTGTATTATTTGTGAAGAAGAAAGAAGGGTCCATGAGAATGTGTATTATAGGCATCTTAATTAGGTGACGGTGAATAACCATTATCCTATACCTCGCATTGATGATTTATTAGACCAGCTTTGGGTGTGGCAAAGTTATTTAAGATTGATTTGAGATCTAGTAACCATCAGTTGAGTATTCGACTGAGACACCTGTTGTGGAGTTAGAAAAGGAAATGGGTGAAAATAGTAAAGTTAATGAGGAAAAAGGTACAGGTTAGGTCATTGATCCAGAAATAAGACAAATTCCAAGACCAATCCCACCTTTTCCTGAGAGACTAACGCAGAAGATAGAGGAGGAAAAGTTCAAGCGATTCATTGAAATGTTAAAATAATTGAGCTTGAACATCCCTCTTCTTGAGGCGTTGTAGAAGATGACTTGATATGCTAGGTTTATGTACGATTGAGAATATTTATGGGTTGCACCACTGTAGTGCAGTCACACCTAGGTCTCTGGCCTAGAAAAAGGGTATCCCGGAGCATTCACTATACCATGCACTATTGGGTCATCCCAGTTCGCCAAAGCCTTATGTGACTTAGGAGCCATTATAAATTTTATGTTGATGATTATATTTAAGTAATTGGTCTTGAGCCCTCCTGAATCGACTGTAATGCAAGTGTTGTTGACTGACCACACTATGAAGAAACTTATGGGCATTTCTTTTTATGTTATCGGGAGAGTTGATAACTTTATCTTTCCGACTGACTTTGTCATTCTAGACTATGAGGTTGACACCGATATGCCCATAATATTGGGGAGACCACTCATGGACACAGCTAGAGCAATAGTTGACATAGAAAAGGGACAGCTGAAGTTCAGAGAGGAGGTCATATTCAACATTCGAGAAATAATAAAACAGCCAATCGACATGAGGGTTGTGTCAGTGTTAGATTGTATTGCTAACCCATAAGGGTATTCATATGGGTATCTTGATGAAATACGAGTAATAAAGTTATCCACGTTGTTCCATGATGTTAAATCAAGTACTGTATAAGAGGCAACCCATGGACTTGTTGATGAACTGTGCGTAGCCGACATAGCCACATCGTGCAGCGATGTTAAATGAAGCACTGGGTGAGAAGCAAACCACTATTTTAGTGTTCACTTTTGATTTTTCTCTTTTGTAAGTTTATATCTTATGGACTTACCCAGAATACGGTAGGATTTCTATATTTATAACTTTCCAGGTAAGGGGACGTTGTTACCAACCCATTAGGGTCACAAGTCTCACTAGGGCCAAGTAATGTTGAGCGATTGAAAAAAATGAAATTTTGAGGAATAATAAAGGAAAGTTCTAAACTTTGACACATATCATCTTTTGGAGCCGTAAATTTATGTTTTGGAACCATAAGTAGCAGGGTACACATCAAAATGCATAGTCTAGAAAGTAGGAAATTGGGTAAAAAAATTTAGGCCCACATGTACCCTGCACATGCGGATCGTATGTGGGACATGCACCCACTGACAGGTTGCATGTGCTAGCCCCAAGTGGCCTATTTCTGGGCCCAAATTTAATTAAAATTTAGGGCCCACAAATTCTTAAACAAGTCCTAATCCCCCCCACCTACTTAAACATACTTTGCCTCATTCTACCCATTCAAATCCTCAAAATCTCATTTTTCTCTTTAAATCTAAACTTTCCTCTCATAGCATAAACTAATCCCACACTTAGAAAGTGACTATACTGAAACTCTTTTGGGGTACCAACTTGTCCTACCACACTAAAAACAAGCTCAATCTTGGGTTTTACTTTATTTTTTCATAGTTCACTTTCGAATTTTTAAAGAAAAGGTAACTTTCTCGGCTCCTAATAATTATATCTTGATTCAATTAGTAAACAACCAAGTTGAAATGTGTATTTCCATGCAAAATATTTAGAAATAAGAATTCTTTTGTATAGGAGCTATGAAGCATCCTAAAATCTTGAGGTGGGGCTTTGTTTTCAATTAAATTCTAGGGTTAGGCCCTAAATGAAAGTAGAACTTGAATAAGTAGAGGAATACCAAAAGTTCGGCATGTTAGTTTGCATTGAAAATCATGATTCTTGATATATGTGTGCACATTGGACTTTTTGGGTCTGCAAATAAGTTGTAGGGGTGTGAAAATTGAAGAAACATTCAAACTTTTTGAATTTCAGTGTTTTTCTTCAACGTTCGCAATCCCTCACTTTGTGTTAGAAACTAATGCCTAGTTTTTTAGGTACATATGGCATTGAAATCTTCTAAGAAGAAGGTTGTTAGAGTGTGGAAATGGGGAGAGTCCCCCTAGCCTAGTGGTTCGGAGGAAGAGTACCCTATTGCACAGTTTAGAGAATCTGCAGTTGGGGCGACACACAAGGTGATTAAAGGCTAGGTGCGCTAGGAAGCTGAGACTATTATTTTGGGCACCATGAGACCGCCACTACCTAAGCACTCACGGTGGGGAAAAACACCAGCCTTTACCCAGCCTAGGACTCGAACTAAGGTTATTTAGGCTGTCCGAGCCTCCTAGGAAGCTCTATCTCGACCAAGGATGAAGTCAGCTCGGAGATTACCTCTACACTCTTCTATGCTGAGTGAGTATGATGAGAAGGAGAATGAGGTAGATTCTAAGCCAGTTTCACTGGGTGTAGCTCAGGACCCCTAGTCTGAGGAGGGGTCCCAAGATTCATTTGAGATTGCAGATTAGGAGGAGTCATCAGTGTTACCTCAGTCTGAGAAGGGTACCGCGGTACTTGCATAACTATCAGGTTTACCTAGTATAAGGAGGGTACAAACTATGCTTTTCATGAGGTTCCCATTCTAGATGTGGAGGCACCGTCATAACAGGGATAGAGTTTTGCCACTCCTACACATGCCTCATAGGAACCTCTTGATGAGGATAACCCGAGATGGTATGTGGAGGAAATGCGGATGATATTTGATATAGATAGACATATCTTAGAGACCAAAAGGACTAAGAGTCATCATTTTTAGGAGTGCAAGATTGATCTATCTAGGTTGAGTAGAGTACCACAGTTGTAGGCTGCCTTTGATCATTATCAGTTAGAATGGATGACTAGACCACTCAGTTGTTACAGCTCAGTGCTGGTACGAGAGTTTTATGCATTATATTTGGCCACAATAGTTCTTCTGATGCACTGATTTCTAGGTTTGAAGAGACATATGGAGCAGCCACAGCTTGAGAAGACCCTTGTGAAAGGGTCAAGGTTTATATTTCAGCAACAACTATCTACCGGGTTATTTTTTGTCCAAAGTATATTACTCTAGTATCCACATCATAGTGTGACTACAGTATAAGATTCATGCATAATAGATATATCATGAGGGAGGTGGAGCACAAACATGAGAGAGTTGAGATGTCTATGTTGATAGCCGGCTATATTTCACCCTTGGGTGATGACACCCCATGGATTAAGGGATATGGTGTGATAAAGAAGGCCTCATTGATACTTGATGCTAGGTTTTGGTGGTTTCTCATTTGATATAGATTATTCCTGACTGCTCCAGATAATGATTGACTTGGGAGGGAGCCACACTTATTGCTAGTATGATGGTCGGGTATGATATTGACTTTGCAGTCATCCTCTGGCATAAGATTCATAATAGAGACATTGGGGAGGTGATGAATTTACCATTTTCTTGCCTTATTCAAAGATTATTATATGAGGTACGTGTATCAAAGATACCGGGAGTCAATAAAAGAGTAATTGTGATAGCCAATGCACAGACAAAGACTATGAAGGATCCGACAAGACCGGCCCTTCCCACGAGACCTAGTGGGCCTGCCATAGTACTTGAGGTCTAGACTGAGGGCCCTTCAGTTTCCACAAAGCCTAATGTTATCCGTAGAGAAGATGTGGGAGCAGAGAGAGTCCCTATATTTAGGTATTAAGGGTGAGGGGACACCAAAGACTTCTTCATCATCCCCGGCTTCCAGTTCAAAGTCAGTGGGTGTTTCTTCATTGCCCCCTCGCCCATCCACTACACCTGCTGCAACAAGTATGATGTTGGTATCTCTTAAGTTCTTGAAGAGCTTAGAGGACATCTAGAGAGTCACTAATGAGTGGTTACATGTTGTTGAGATTAAGGTGGCTACTCTATATGGACAGATCCGAATGTGGGTCCGAACTAGACTAGAGATGGAATAGGCTAAATTGGATGCCACACATAAAGTTGATATATCAGAGTTACGTGTTGATTTATAGGCATATATCAATGCTTTTAAGAGACTCTTACATCTCGATTTGTAGATATAGAGACGGAAAACCTAAGTTATATAAGAGAGGAGGTGGACACCTTACGAGTAGAGGTACACTTTCTCACAAGAGAGCCATATAATGGTCACTCCTCTAGTCATACCCCTAGTGGTATGGATATCACCTCCACATGGGCCCAAAGATTTTGATTTAGAGGATGATGAGTAGATCCCAGTAGTTGGGACCAAGAGAGGACACATGGGGGATCTGTAAAATCCCAATCTTCCATATGAAAAGTCCTTGAAAAAGGCCAGATATAATTTGATGTATTCTGCAGTTGTTGATAGGAAGAGGCATGCCGAGATAGCAGTGGGTGCATTTTATAGTAGTGCATCGCGACCACCACTACCTTTACTAGTAGATATAACCCCATATGAGGATGCTCATGACACGGATGCCTAGTGTGTCAAAGGTATGTCCTCATTCTTTTTTTATATATTATTTTATTTCATTGGCAATAATGTATAGTTTTTAGTTATGGGTGGGGTACACCATAGATGCCGCGGGTTTTTATTGCCATACTTTTTTTCTTGTCGGTCGCAGTATGGTTGTAGAACTGGTATGTCTAGGATAAAATTTGTGTCATATTGTGTTTTGTTGCGTATTATGTTGTGTTTTTGTGTAATTAGTATATTCTTAAGTATTTAGGGTAGTTGTTATGCTTTTTATTGAGTTTTGAGAAAAATGATACCACTCCAAAATTTTAGAACTATGTGAATATATATATGTGTGTGTGTGTGTTTGTGTGTAAACATTATGGATCTTGTTATGGCATTAGGATTAGGGACATGATAATCACTTGCTAACAATTGCATTAACCAGAGAGGTAGTAGTTTGTAATATTGACTCTATCTATTTGTGTGTGAAATGCTACTTAGTTCCCTGTGTGTGTTGAATTCATAACGTGCCCGGTTAGTCTTGCCTAGGTTGTAGGATAGTCGGTTAGGAAAAGATCATGGGTGTTTTTTTATTTTAGTCCACTTTTAGCCTACATGACCTTCCCAATGTGAAATAGTATCCATTGATCCCTGTTTTGAGTCTTATATTCTATTTTTTTAGTATCACCTTTCACCTTTCCATTTGTGTAGTAATAACCTATTTTGGCCCATTCCTCCTTTGATATTGTGCACCTCAACTCAAGCAAATCGCCTAAGTTTAGGGTGGCTATCAGAGCGATGTGTGATGTAAAGTGGGTATATAGAAGGGTGAAATGAGAGAAAAAGTAAGTAGGGATAGGTTTGGCAGCAAAAAAAAGACAAAGAAAAAGAAAAAATTATGAAAAAAAATGAAGAAAAGGAATAAAAGACCACACTGAACCTAAATGTGTTATAAAGAATAAAAAGGGAGAAATAAGGGTGGAATAAAAAGAAAAAAATGATAAATAAGTGAACTCCAAAGTTAGTGTAATGCCAAGGAGGTTTAGTCACTTGATATGTCCATATGTACCAGTCAGCCCCCAATCCTATATTACAAGACGAATAAAGTCCTATAGTAATCCTAACTTGACTATCTGAACACAAATATAGAGAAAATAAGGGCAAGCCTATGGTATTTGATGCACGTTGATTGAAACTCTTTTTCTGAGTGTGAGTGTATCTTGACTTTCCCTACGTTGACATGCAGTATTTCATATGAGTAAGTGGGACTTCTTTATTAAGAGAGCACATTGTCCATATTTCTATCTGCTTACTTATTTTGGGTAGTGTAACTCGTCTATATATGCATGGTTGTCTGTTACTAATGTAATGCCAACCCTTGATCCCTTTGCATCACAGTTTTGTTCTTCATATTTTTATGTAGTTGGTTTTGAAAATTGAATAGGAGAGGGTGTTTTGGTTTGAACTTAAAGTGTTGATTGACTACCTTCGATAACTTAGATTCTCCTAATTTAGTGTCATGTTTTGTTTTATTACGTTATATTACCTGAGGACATGCAAATGCTCTAAGTTTAGGATGTTGATATGCTATAGAAATATGCACTTCTGACACTTAAAACAATGAAAATAGGCAAGTTTCTTAGGTTGTTTTGTGGGAAACTAGGTTTCGGAGGCAAAGTTCAAAAAAAAAGATGAAAATGGAATATTTAGCTACTTGATTGATCATTTTTTTTGTATTTGTGACACTTTTCGGATGTATGTAACCAAACAATATGTTGAAACTTAAAGTTTGGAAGCTTGGTTGAAAGACTTAGAAGGCCTGGCACTTACCTATGTCTACATATAGACTGCATGTAGCACATGTGGTCTGTATGTGACTAAGGTAAGTACCAGAATTGGAGATCCAGAGAGCGAAAGAGATGAAAAAGAACTCCTGGCACTTACCTCTATCAATATGTGGACCGCATGTAGCACATGCGCACTGCATGTGGGTAAAGTAAGTGCTAGAAGTCCAAAGTCCAGAGAGTAGACAATGCAGGAAATTTTTCTGGCACTTACCCATGTCTACATGTGCCCAGGGGCAGGGCACATATGTAGCAGATGTGCCCTTACCCACGTCTAAATTTTTTTGGAACTAACCCATGCATGCATTGTATTATCCTTACTTTGATAACTATCTTAACATTTGTAAATGCTAGGATCCCGCCTAGATTATTGCTACTTACTCCAAAAGAGGAGTAATGACTATGAAAAGATAATTACAACAGTAATTTAAAGTTTAATTGTCGATCCACTTTACTAGGTATTATCTAAGTAAGATGGTTAGCTATTATCGAATAACTAGAGACTCAAAAGGTAATAGTTAACTGGGATCTAGGATAAGTATTAGTAATTTGACATCCTGAGACTTAAAATGTAATGGGTGAAATCTTTCAGCTAGTCCAAAAGAAGGTTGATAGTACATAACTTATCAGATTCTGCATGCAAGGTTTTGGGTTAGTTCAATAAAGCATGATAATTCTACAGATTTGAGAAGTGAGGGGGAACATAATCCTAGTGTTCACGATGACTGATCATAACTTAAGTTGATACTAGTTGCTTGTTCGATATTGATACTTCAATTCTCCCATTTACTTTTTTAGTTTTCCCGTTGATTACAGTAGCTGAAAGCCACAATTCCACGTATTCCTCTGGGATTTGACCCCAACCTTTGCTGGTTTACTATATTTGACAATGACCGTATAATCTTTAGAGTGAAGGTGTAGCTTGAGCATTATCAGTTGACTAATTGTCCAGCTTCTTTTATGGATCTTATGAATTGAGTGTTCGGGTAGTTTCTAAATTTGTTTGTTATAATCTTCATTGATTATACCTTGGTATACTCCAAAAGTGAGGAGGATCATGCAATTCATCTCTAAATTGTGTTACAAACTCTTAAGGACTAGAAATTGTATGTAAAATTTTCTAAGTGTAAATTTAGGATAAGTTTTGTGAATTTTCTCTAGCATATTATTTTTAGTGAAGGGTTCAAGGTGTATCCACATAAAGTTGAGTCAATTAAGAAGTGTCCTAGATCCACGACTCCAACGGGCATTAGGAGCTTCTTGGGCTTGGTAGGGTACTATAGGAGGTTTGTAGAGAGTTTTTAATGTACTGCTGCTTTGCTAGCGAAGTTGACTCAGAAAAAGGTTAAGTTTCTGTGGTCTGGTGCTTGTAAAGGCAATTTTGAGAAGTTGAAGGAGGAGTTGACTTCTATGCCTGTTTTGACTCTACCCGAGGGTACTAAAGGATTTGTTATGTATTGTGATGTGTCCCGTGTAGGACTGGGTTGTGTTTTGATGCAGCATGATAAAGTTGTATCCTATCCTTCCAGGCAGCTTAAGGTTCATGGGAGAAATTACCTGACTCATGATCCATAGTTGATGGCCGTATTTTTTTCTTTATAAGATTTGGAGCCATTATTTGTATGGGGTGCATGTGGATATTTATTTAGACCATAAGATATTGCAGTGTGTGTTCACGCAAAAGAAATGGAATCTCATGTAGAGGTGGTGACTCAAATTTCTTAAGGATTACGACATGATTTTGCACTACCATCCATGTAAAGCTAATGTTGTTATTGATTCTCTTAGAAGGTTGTCTATGGGGAGCTTATCCCACATTGGGGAGGAGAAAAGGCTAACCTTTGTCAACCTCACTATCAATATCACATCGTATCGACGGGGTACCCAATCCTTCATCACAATATATCATATTCGCATTTATGTGGTACCTGACATATTTTCACAGCATATCATATTTGTATTAGCGTGGTACCTGGTCCATCATCTCAACACATCATCACAGTGCAAATAAAATTGAATGCATTCATTAAATCATATATGTTAAGTTCACAAACAAGCACAAAACCAAGAAAGTCAAAGTGCTACAACAAAATTATAGCCTACCTTAACTCCTAGTCACCTTTAAGCCTCATTTTTGCCTTTTCAATCTCATTCTTGATCTATAACAACAAAAATATGCATTTATTTGAATAATTCTTTCCTTTTAAAACTATTAGAAATCAAAAATCACTAATTTTAGTCAAAAACTCACCTTATTTCATCATTTTAGGGTTTCCTATCTCTTAAACCTCATAGATTCTACTTGAATTAACATAAATATTCATACCATTAGTGTGTTCTAACACCCCAAGATCATTCTATGTAACAATTATACACATCCCCACCACTTTTCATCACTTCCCATCAACTGTGATTAAACCCTAATTTCCACCATTAATCCATTTCTAGTGAATTTTATAATTCTAAACAAAGTAAATTTAAGTCAAGAATGTAATTACTTAACTCCAAAAATGAAAAACTCCACAAAACCTTTGAAAATCGTCTTCCCAGAGCCTTATTGCGTTTTCCATAAAGTGAAGAATTAAAATATTTTTCTGATTTTTTAAACTAAAATTTTGCTGCATGTTACCGCTGCAGGGAATAATTACCACTGCAACGGTTCACACTCTTTTTCCTGGAGGTCGTCGTTGTGGTTCTCATGATTGCTGCAGTGGTACCGCTACATTGGTTACTTTTTCTGTTGCAATGGTCCAAGGCAGAAATTCAATACTTCTCCTCAATTTTCCTTATTTTACAGCACGCACTATGAATTTCAACATTGTGAATCAGTCCCTTCATGATAAACACTATAACTAGAGTTCTATAACTCCATTTTCAGTGCTAAAATTTGTTATGAATTTCTATACTCGTTGGCTATATAATTATCATATTAAACCTCGCTACTACCAATTACATTAATACCAAATTTTTTTGGACTACCACATCCTCAAAAACAAGCTAATACTAGACTGGTCTTGAAATCCTCAAAATTTCACTAAAGGAAGTCTAGCTGTAATTTCTACCTCCTATTTCAGTGTAACGACGTCATGGGTCTTTACTAGTTGTACAAGTAACAATCATAATTATATATGCAAAAATTATAGCTCTCATATACAAATATACTAAAGTGAATCTTGATACATTAGGCATACAAAATATTTACTATTTCTGTTTTTAAAAAATGACCTATTTTAACTAGGCACAAAATTTAAGAAAATAAAGAAAACTTTTAAATCTTGTTGTCCTAAATTATAGTTATGTCAAATATATCAAAATGTCCTTTAATCAAGTAATCTTAAACATGTCACGTGAGATGTTGAAATTAAAGTGTTACTAAAAAAAAGAAAAGGAGGAATTCCTTTTGAAAGAAACTAAAAAGGAGATGTACGTCTTTTTTTTAAAAGGGGAGGGAATAATACATTAACGTGTGATGTAACATTCATACTACAAAAACAACAATAACATACCCAGTGTATTTCCACATAGTGGGGTCTGGGGAGGGTAGAGTGTATGCAGATCATACCACTACCTCAGGTAAAGTAGAGAGGTTGTTTCCGATAGACCCCCGGCTTAGAACCGATAACAGTATAACAAACACAAAAGATAAGTGCATATAAACTAATACAATATGCAAAATAAACTAATACCGCTAGCAACAAGATAATACTACAACCACAAGGTAATAGTAAGAACAATCTAACCAAAATCATAAACATTACACAGCACCATAAATAAGAAACTAAAGGCACGAAAAATGATCCCTTACTATTACCGATGCACTCTTATCCCCTAACCCTCTACCCTAATACGCATCCTCCACACCTTCTTATCAAGGGTCATGTCCTTCATAAGTTGTAATTGCTCCATATCATGACTAATCTCCTTCCTCCAATATTTCTTTGGTCTACCTCTACTCCACCTAAAACTATCCATAGCTAGTGTCTCACACCTCCGCATTGGAGCATCAAAGCCCCTCCTCATCACGTGCCCGAACCAACGTAACCTCATTTCTCGCATATTTTCCTCCACCGAAGCAACTGCCACCTTCTCCCGAATAATCTCATTCCTCACCATATCTTTCTTGGTATTTCCACACATCCATCGCAACATTCTCATCTCCGCCACCTTTAACTTTTGGATGTGGGAGTTCTTAACTGGCCAATATTTCATTCCATACAACATAGCTGGCCGTACTTCCACTCTGTATAACTTACCTTTAAGCTTCGGGGGTACCTTCTTATCACATAAGACTCCCAAAGCGAGCCTCTATTTCAACCACCCTGCCCTAACACGATGCGTGACATCCTCGTTAATCTCACCATTACCCTGAATCATAGACCCCGGATACTTGAAATTCTCCCTTTTCTGAATAGCCTGAGAGTCCAACTTCACCACCATTCCATCCTCCTGTGACACATCACTAAACTTACACTCTAAGTACTCCGTCTTGGTTCTGCTCAACTGAAATCCTTTAGACTCAACCATCTGTCTCCAAATCTCCAAATTATCATTAGCTTCTCCCCGAGTCTCGTCAATCAGTACCACATCATCTGCAAATAACATACGCCAAGGTACTTGCCCCTGAATATGTCTCGTCAAAACATCTATCACCAAGGCAAATAAAAATGAACTAAGAGTTGATCCCTGGTGCAACCCTATCAGAACTGGAAAGTACTTCGAATCTCCACCTGTCATCCTCACATGAGTTTTTTCCCCATCATACATGTCCTGGATCGACCTAGTGAACATTAAGGGTACCCCTTTAGCCTCCAAGAATCTCCACAGAATCTCACTCGAAACTCTTTCATATGCCTTTTAGAGATCAATAAACACTATGTGCAAGTCATTTTCCTTCTCCCGAAATTGCTCCACTAATCTCCTCACAAGGTGAATGACCTCAGTGGTCGAGCGATCTGGCATGAAACCGAACTAATTCTCTGAGATATTCACGATCCTTCTCATCCTCAACTTTACCACCCTTTTCCAAACCTTCATAGCATGACTCAACAACTTAATGTCTCTATAGTTGTTGCAACTCTGAATATCTCCCTTGTTCTTATATAATGGAACCATCGTACTCCACCTCCACGCTTCTGGCATCTTCGTCGCTCTAAAAATGACATTAAACAACCTTGTTAACCACTCCAAACATGCCCCACTAGTGCTCTTTCAAAAATCCGCTGGAATCTCGTCTGGCCCCGTCACCCTACCCCTCCGCATCCTGTAAATAGCCTCCTTGACCTCCTCAACCTCGATACGCCTACAATAACCATAATCGCAACACTCCTCCGATTTCTCCAAGTCCCCCAATATGAATCCTTTGTCCCCATCGTCGTTCAAAAGTTTATGAAAGTAGGACTGCCAACTCTCCCTAATAAGGGCATCCTCAATCAATACTGTACTATCCTCTCCCTTAATGCACTTTACTCAGTCAACATCACGAGCCCTCCACTCTCTTGCCTTGGAAAGCCTATACAACCTCTTATCCCCTCTTTTCTCCTTTAATGCCGCATATAAGCTCCCAAAAGCTGTTGTCTTAGTCATCGTAACCGCTACTTTAGCCTCTCTTCTAGCTACCTTATACTCCTTCTTTTTTCGTCTGCCTTTCCTCATTATCCTTCCTCTCCACCAACTTAGCATAAGACACCTCTTTAGACTCCACCATCCCCTTAA
Source organism: Capsicum pubescens (assembly GCA_030864215.1). Taxonomy (NCBI): domain Eukaryota; kingdom Viridiplantae; phylum Streptophyta; class Magnoliopsida; order Solanales; family Solanaceae; genus Capsicum; species Capsicum pubescens. The sequence goes on along the minus strand of CM061549.1, from coordinate 200,233,969 downwards.
CCTCTTCGTTCTACCACTATTCTCCTCGATGCTTGCCATATCGACCTCTCGAGACACCCAACACCTCTCTAGTGGTCTCCCTAGTACAACTGGCAGTCGTCTCCCACATACTATCCACATCCCCTTTACTCTCCCAAGCCCCCTACTCTTCAACTTCTGCCCCATTTCTAAAGCACTAGCCAAAGTCAAGCTACCCCACTTAATCCTGGGCTGAGCCTCCACACTCCTCTGCTTCTTGCCCTTATTGATAACCAAGTCCATCACCAACAATATATGGTGAATCAAAAAAATTTCGCTAGGTATTACTTTACAGTCTTTACATAGCGTTCTACACCCTTCCTAAGGAGCAAAAAGTATATCTGAGTGTTGGCCACTAAGCTACAAAACATGATAAGGTGATCCTCCTTCTTTGAAAAGCTTGAATTCGCTACCCACAACCCAAAAGCCCTAAACAAATCCAAAAAAGAAGCTCCTCCTTCATTTCTCTCCCCAAAACTGAAACCGCCATGCACATCATCATCACCTCTCGACAAAGACCTAATATGCCCATTAAAATCACCTCCCACAAAAAACTTCTCAATTCTCGGGACGTTCCTCACCGCCTCATCAAAAACCTCCCAAAAGCCCTGCTTGTCCACCCCGTCCAAACCTAATTGCAGAGCGTAAACACTAATAATGTTCACCGTAGACCCTCCAATGACAAACTTAATAGACATCATCCTATCACTAACTCTCTTAACTTCTACCACCCGTTCTCTAAGTTCTTCATCTACTAAGATACCTACCCTATTTCTATGTCTCACGCTACTTGAGTACCATAACTTATATCCATCCACATCCCTCGCCTTAGTGCCTACCCATTTAGTTTCCTGAACACACGCTATACTAACCTTTCTCTTTCTAAGAATCTTCACCAGCTCTATAGACTTACCTTGAAATGACCCTATGTTCCAGGGCCCAACTCTCAACCTAGAAGCACTCTTATCCCACCTAGCCTTACTCCCCCTCGCCCCCAACCCCAACTTATGATATGACCCTAGTCCACTATCTATCACCTAACCACCACTCAAACGGATACACTAGAAGAAAACAAAGAAAAACACGACGAGCAAAAGGGTACGACTAAAATCAGCTAAATAGGCAAACACAACCAGAAGATGAAAAAAAAATATATATCAAACGAGACAGGACATATCCGCGTTTAATACTTAAGAAATCTATACCAAATAAACTAGAAGAGATGAAAGAAGTGCACTTGATCCACGGAGAAAATGAAGATGAAGTGAGTACGTGTTCTTGAATTCATTCATCGGATTTTGGCAATTTGATGTAGAAATTGGTCACCGGAATTGCGGTCGTCGCTTTTATCTACTACTGATACCTGCCCTCAACTCAATCACCGAAGAATGTATGACGTGGCAGATTGCTTGGGCTTCACGTACCTACAAGGGGTTATAAAACATAAAAAACGAGCCGAGAGAAGAAGGAAGAGCAAAATCTGGTCGCCGGAGGACTCCTTACCGGAGAATCTAATTCGACGAGATAGTCAAAAATTCTATTTCGATGAGATGGTCGAAAACTATATTCCGATGAGGTGATTGGGAATTCGACTCTGACGAGATGGTCGAAAATTCTACTGAGATGAGAAGGTCGAAAATAGAGTTCTTGAATTAAAAACCACAAAAATCCCCAATACTCAACTTTATTCGTCCCAAAAAATGCTCAATTCCAAGAACTGTTTTTCAATTTTTCTTTACAACCACTCTAGTTCAAACGAGCACACATAGACAAACAACCTCAAGAACCCCGGCTTCCAATTTTCTCCCTATATATGTACTGAGAATCGAAAAAGGTGAGAGTAAAAATTGACAAAAATGAGAAATTTACGTTCTTGATTCAGTGAGGCAGAACGTCGAACACCTGAACTGCAAACTTGTGAAACTCGTTCCTTTTCGTCTAGTTGTTCTTGACTTATAGGAAAGCAAACTTACGTTTTACTGGAGTTGCGAATACGTAGAAAGAAAACCTAGAAAAAGATGGTCGGATTCCGTCGTGGACGATGTCGTGAACGGTGGTTTCCGGTGTACGGACAGTGGTGCAAGCGGCGGTTCCGCCGTGAGAAAGGAGAAAATTGGTAAAAATATTAAAATATAATGTATAATAATTTTGTATAAATTATAAGATTAATTTATTTAATTCTGATGTAACATTCGTACTATTAAGTATTAATATTATTAAAGATGATTAAGTTTAAAAGCATAAAAGATCACTAATAAAAGCTAATAGATTGATATTGTTCAATACATTAAAATAGTACGACGAAGGATCTAAAATACCCCTGCACTATGTAATTTAATATAGTATTGCCCTTCATTTATCCATTAATCCAAAAATACCCTTGATGTTACCTTTCAGGTCACAAATACCCCGGACAATAACCTTTTGACTCAAATCTATTCTTATTTCTAATAGTCCCCTCAAAGTAAAATAAAATAAATATTTATTTATTATGTGGCCTGATCTAAATTTAAATCTTTCCCAAATAAATTAAAGAAAATAACTTAGGACTCATATTTTGGCCTTACTTGCCAAGAAATAATATTCATATTTTGGCCTGACCTGCCAAGAAATAATATTCATAATAATGCCCGCCTCATCTGATCACCTCGACTACAAGAGTTTTTTGTTTTCCATTATAAAATATGTTATCTATAACGCAACTCTTGTTCATTCCTTGTTTTTTTTCTTTTTTTTTTTTTTTCTCTTAGTTTCTTTTTAATTAGGATATTGGAGAGACAAACTTGAAATGAACTTACATTTTCATATTCATTTGATTTGTATTATTATCGTGGAGAAAAAAGTATAGATGAAAAAAATGTTACTACCTCTGCTTAAAAAAAAATGACCTACAATGACCTCTTTTCTTTTTAGCAACTTTTAAATTTTAACTTTCCACGTGGCATATTTAAAACCACAAAGATTGAAGGACATTTTGGTACATTTGACATATCTTTAATTTAAGATCACAAGATTCAAAAATCTTTTTTATTTTCTTAAACTCTGTGTCAAGTCAAACTACGTCATTCTTTTTCAAATAGAGAGAGTATTTTCATTGTTTCTTTTTTTTTGTTTTTTTGGATCTTACCCACTTTGTCACGTTTCTTCTCTGCTCCTCTCTTACTGTTTTTGAATCTTTTCCACAATTTTAAATTTTATTTTTTTCAACTTACTATAGAGTAATAAATGAATAAACATGACGGCGATATTCACATAGAAACAATTAGTTCAACGTGATGATTTAGTTAAGCGATTATGTATACTGCATTTGCTTTTGAGTGCGTAGTCAAAATTCAAAATTCAAAATCAAAATAAAAGAATAATTATAATAATTTTTTTCTCCTATACCCCCTCCCCCCTCACGATAATAATACAAATAAAAAGAATATAAAAATGTAAACTCATGTCAAGTTTGAGTCCCTAATATCCTAATTATGAAAAGACCTAAAAAGAACTAAAAAAAAAAAAAAAAAGGCATTAACAAGACAACTGAGTAATTGCTAAGAAATTTTATAACAGAAAATAATAATTTTAATTTTGATAGGTCAATCAGACAGTGTGGGTATAGATTTTAGTTGGATCTCGCATTTTAAGTTGAGTTTTAATAAATTAGAAATTGATTTGAAACAGGCCAATAAGAAGATCCTATTAATTAATAAATTTTTGAATGTTATTCTCAGGCGTGTTGTATTGTAGGGGGTGCGGATAACTACGGATAACTTTAATAAATTTATTATAATGGATCTATTTTTATTTGTGCGTGGATATTTCTTAACTTCTCTAAATATTTTTATTTTTAGTTTATTGTTCATATCTTAGGGGGTGATTAACTGGTATTTGGTTAAATATTTTACTGTAGTATTCTTTAGTTTTTTCTCTTAGTCTTTGTAATTTTTCTATATTATTTTTAAGGTATTCAAATTATTCTATATCTTTTGTTCTAAAATATTCGATTAATTTCTCTTTCATAAGCATTTCTTCTAATCTTATTTCTTTCATATTTTGTCTCCAATATTTTAAATACTCATAGTTTTTCATTTTATTCTAAAGTAGTTGCTTGTTTACTAGTTTCTGTGTAATATTTTATTCTAATTGTACTATAATTTAAATTCGAATTAAGGTTATTAATACTATTAATTATCTCTCTTTCTTCTTCTCTTAATGAGTTTTTTATGTTACATAAACTTTTATCTATACTTTTTTCTAATTTTTTTAAGGTTTCTTTTATCCATATTAATTTTTCTTTTAGATTTTCCATTATTTCTTTGAGTCGATTTCTATAATTAATTTCTTCATATAGGTCACTTTGGTTTTCTCTAATTTTTCTAATATATTCTAACATTTTAGTCTAAATAATATCCATCTGGGTAATTATCTAGATATAGTTGTTCTATCCAATTTATAATTTCAATTTCATAGTCTAATATTTTTTCTAATATTATTCTCTTAATATCTATAATTTCTATATTTCTAAGTATATATAAGATTAATATTTTAAGATTATTTGTCATTTAAAATTGGTTAAATACTTTATTATAATATTTTTTAGTTTTTTGTTTTAATCTCATTAATTCTTCTATATTTTCACTGAGAAATTGTATATATTTTATATCTTTAGTCCTTATATATTCATCTAAATTTGTTTTCATTTGTTTTTCTGTTGATTGTATATTTTTCATATTCATTTTTCAAAATTCTAAATATACATAATTTATCATTGATATGTAGGTTTGGTATATAAGCATTTGTAAGAGTAGTTAGGTAAGTGTGGTATATAATTTACTCTAGTCATAAAATATTTATCAAATATTTTTTCTAATATGATTTTTCTTATATCTGTAATTTCTATATCCTTAAGTTCATATAAAACAAGTATTTTAAATTTATCTACCATTTCGTCAGATAAATAAGTATTCATTTTTCATATGATGTTTTTTCAAAATATTCCCTTCAATCATACACATAACAAAATATGATTACTTTAGATTACTATATACTAGATTATTCTTAAATAACATATTCTTCGGTCACTATTAGCATGGTAATCTGGATACTTTTCCCTTAAACAGTGCCTCCACTCTGGCTACTCCCCTATCACGTCTTTCTTGCCTCACCGATTTCACCTTTAGGATGGCATAGTTCTCTAGGAATTTTTCTCTTTTTCCACTTTGCTAATAAACTTCTTAACATGCTATTTTTCAAATAATTCTACTATAAAGCAACTAACATGAACTTATTTATCATATCATGATTGTTAGGAATTTATGAATTTAGCTATTCATAAAAGTAAATGAATATACCTGTTCTGGTAGATTTAATAATTTTAAGTTTTGTTCCTCCATAGATTTTTCTATTAAAATATACCTGTTTTTAAATAATCAAAATATTTGTTGTAAACAAGAGAGAGTTTTTGCTTCAACGCATGAAGACTTGCTTTTTTCTGCCTTCAATGCCTTTCATTTATAATGAAAAACTCTACAAAAGTTTTTCTAATTTTTTTACACGTATTCTACCTAATTCTTTACAAAAGTCTTCAAAAATTATTTTTCTAACCTAATTTACAAGAAAGTCTATAAAATCATAAATGCTTTTGGCTAAAAGTCAAAAATCCTAGAAAAATTAATCTATCAAAAAGTCTTTACAAACTTTATACAATAGATTTTATGTAAGAAAATTGTGAAAGTTTGTTACATGTCGCTTTCACAATTTAATAGTTTGTCTTTTATCTCCATTATTTTGCTCCGTAGCTAGCTTTTTTTAATCGTATCTACTGTTTTCTATCTTCTTGTCAGTGTAGCATCACATCTGGAATAAAGTTGTGTTTGCCACTACATCTGCTACATATGTGATCATTGTATTTTTGGCCAACTTTTTCACAAAATTGTTCCATAGCTTCTTCTGAAATAATTTCTTTTTTGATAGATCTCGTTAATGATTGTTCTTCTGGTCTGAGGAGTGTTAATCCCCATTTCCTAAATTCTTCCATGTCTTGGTCTCTAACTTCTTTGCAAGTTGAATAAACCAATGTTTGATTCCTCGAGCTATATATCCAAATGGATTTCTGATTTGAATAATTATTAAGTAATTCTGATAATATATTACTAAGTCTAATAACTCTTTTGTTGCGGTAAAATCTTGGTATCTCGTCTTGTTCACATATTTATTCTGGAATAATACAATCTTTGGTCATACCTATCTTAATTACTGTAATAGTCTGTTTAACTTCATCAAACAATATTTCGGCTGGGGTGGAATAAAATCGAACATAAAATAATTGTCCGTTAGTAACTCTCTTGTAGATCATAAATCCATCGTGAATATCTGGAATTTCTTCTAACTCTTCTCCAGTAATTGTGTAAACTGTAGATAATAATCCATAATAGTAACATGATTTGATTAAATTCAAACTTGTACCTGGAAAAGTAATAAGTTTATTGTAATTCTGACATTTCTGGGTAATATATCCTTTTTGTTGTGCGGCTAGTTCTTTACTTTGAATAGGTTTGGTATTTAACATGGTTTGTAAGGTGTATATATTTTCAATGTATTTTCGGGCAACATAATTGTATGCCTGTTTTTCTTGATTAAGTGATTCAGAATATGTATGTATTTGGGAAGGTGCAAATGATTCTAGTCTTTGTATATTTGGTGTATATGGTTTTGAAAATATCTGGTTGAGGTTGTAATTCTTTTTCTTTGGTGTTTCAGGATTATTTTGAGTGACTATATTTTTTCCTTTAGATATATCTCCTGCGCCTGCAGCTGTAACTGTGATTTCATTAGTAATTTGAGTTTTTAGGTGTTTCTCATCGTCACCTTCTAGGTCTAGTTTTTTAATGTTCTCTTCCTACACAGAATCTTATTTTTTATAGTGCCCAACCTGCACTTTTACGTTTGTAACTTCAGTAGTTAGTGTAATAACTCTTTCTTGTAATAACTTTATTTGCTCAAAAATTTAAAGTAATAAATCGGCGTGGGTATCTTTGGCATTAGCCTCCTCCATTGATAAATCAGTTTGAGAAGTTTTGTCTTGATAAGTAATCTGCAATGACATTTTTGTTAGTATTGATCACTTCAATCGTAAATGTAAAATTCAGTATATTTAATACTAGTCTCTGAATTTCCTTCGTCGTAACTGAGTTCTGTATTTTTCTCGTTAGCCACCATCGTACCTGTGTGTTATCTATTCTTACAATAAATTTGTTATATACAATATATGGTTCAAATGCTAATAAGCATTTATATAATGAACATAATTCTTTTCTATTTATTTCCCATTTTATTTCCGTTTCATTAAATGTTCCTGAATAATATCTACAATGATGTTCTATTTTTTCATTTTCGTATTTGTATTTAAGTACTCCTTTATAACTATATTCACTTGCATCTGCTTCTACTATATATGTAATTTTTTTTTTTTGTCTGGGAATTGTAATTTTGGTAACTCTTTACAAAATATTTTTATTTTCTGGACTTATTTTTTATCTTCGTCGTTGTAATTATATTTGATATCTTTTTTTAATTTTTTCTGTAATGATTTTAGATTTTCTGCTAATTTTGATATATATTCTCTTACTTGATTTACTAATCCTAAGAACGATTGTAATTTCTTTTTGTATCTAATTCTTCTTTTAAATTTATTATTTTTTGTACTATATGTTGTTGCATTTTTAATCCACTTTTATCTATTCGTATTCCTAAAAATTCTATCTGATTTTTCATAATTTCGGCTTTTTTTTTACTTAAACTTATTCCTGATTTTTCTATTATATCTGTAAATTGTTCTAATAATTTTAAATGTTCATCTTTCATTTTTGTATATAATAATATATCATCTATGTATACTATACAATTAGGTAATTGTTTAAAATAACTATCCATAAAGTGTTGATATCTACCTGGTGCATTTTTATATCCAAATGGTAACATGTTCCATTCATAAAATCCTTGTGATACTGTAAATGCGGTTAATTCCTTAGATTCTTCTTCTAACTTTAAGTGGTAAAATCCTGATTTACAGTCAAATTTACTAAAATAGTTATATCCTTGTATTTGTCTTATTTTTAATATCTTATTTGGTATTGGATAATTATATGTCATAGTTTTTGCATTAAATTTCTATAATCAATAACTATTCTACTTTTACCTCTTTTTTGTTCACTATGTTTATTTACTATAAATGTTGGACTATTATGTTTACTATTACTTTTTTGTATATACTGTTTTCTAATAATTCATCTATGTGCATTTTAAATTCTTTTAAATCGTCAAAATTATATGTTAATGATTTTTGAGTTATTATGATATTTTTATCTATTAATTCAATTTTTATAGTAGTTTTATTGTTTTCCTATCCTTTTAATGGATCTTCACTATATAATCTTTCTAATTTGTTCTTAATTATTTCTATCTTATTTACTGAAAATATAGTTATTTCCTTTTTATTTATCAAAAATATGACTAGTTCTATTGTGTTTTCAATATTTTTTATATTTTCTAATTTTTGTGTAATTTTTTTACTTCCTTTTATCCAATCAGTTTTCTTTCTTATTTTATTAATAGCTCTTTTTGCTCTTACTTTTTGTTTACATAGCGTTGTAAACCACCAATCTGTTTTAGTTATTATATGTGAGTATAATTTATCTAAAAATGGCATTCCTAAAAGCATATCTTTTGATGTTAGTTCATAATTATAGATTTCTTCTATTGTTATTATTTGATCCCATATCTGTATTTTTACATTTTTAGCTTTATATGTAATTAAACTTCCTTCATTATTAAATTCTTTGACTACTATTGGTGTTTTTAATTTATCTCATTTATTTTCTGGTAAACAGTTGTATCTACATAAGTTTGTTTCTGCTCTTGTATCTATCATAGGTGTATAATACCTATTATAATATCCTTCGACTATTATTTTTACAAGTACATATATTTTCATATCATGTTAAAGTTCTTTTTATGAATAATCTTTCTTTATTATATGTTATAGATAATTGTGTATGTTCTATATTGTATGATTTTACTTGTTCTAACCATTTTATTCCTAATATTATGTCTGTTTTTTGCATTTCTTCCTTTATTTCAAATTCTATTTTATTTTTCTAACTCCTATTATTATTATTTTTTCTGCCGTATCTTTAATGTTTATTAGACTCCTTGGTAAATCTGAGCATATATCACTATTAGATTTTATTTCTTCACTTTTTACTAGATATTTTCCATATAATTTTCTTCTTATCCTGTGTTTAAGAGTATTAAATATTCTTTTTCATTTATTGTTCCTGTTATTTCTTTTTGATGAACTTGATGATGCTGATTTTTCGTGAGCTATTCTTTTTGATGTACTTATCCTATCATTTATTATTTCTAAATCTTCTTCTATATCTATATTTTTGTAACTATAGTCATTATTATCAGTTGTTTTTTCAAATTGTTCAAAAGGACTTTCTATTTGTATTTTATTAATTTTATGTTTTCATGTTATTTTATGTTTTGTTGTTAATACATATAGATTTTTACATCTTACTGTAAATATTTTACTTTTTGGGGTTAGTTCTATCCCTAATATTTTCCAATATAATACTAATGATTTATCTATATTTTTATCTGTTATTTCTACTGAATAATTCACACTTATTATAAATTTAAATTTTTGGTATATTAAATTTCCTTTTATAGCGGGTATTATACTTTTTTTATAGGTTTTATAATCCTATCATCTGCTAAATATAATTCTATTGGTGTATCTATTCCTTCTCTAAAATATGCTTTTATTAATATCTCTGTTCCTCCAAGGTGTACATATTTTATTGGGTCTTTACTTTTTATATCGTTTATTTCTTTATTAATTATTTTTTTTGTTACTAGTGGTATACTAGCTCTTCCTTTTGCATATCTACAATCTATTACATGTTCCTTTTGACTTACTACGTAGTATTCTTTCCTTTTTCTACTAAATATATTTTTTATTGTTGGTATTTTAAATATTTTTTCTACACTTAAGTCTAACTCTTTTCCTTTTATTTCGTCAAATATATTACTATCAAATATTATTTTTTGATTTGTTCCTTCTTCATTTAAATATTCTTCCTTTGTTATTATTTTAATATCTTCTTCAGTTATTTGGTTCATTTTTATATCTTTTTCAGTCATTTGATTCATCTAATTCACTATCTATTTCATTATCTGTTTCATTCTCCGAAATTTTATATATACTATCTTCACTTTCTAATTCATAATCTATATAATTTATCTGCATATATTCTGTATTTTCTATTTTTATTTCTGATATTTATTTATTTTTTGGGTTTTTTGATAATTTACAATCTCTAGCTAAATGTCCTAGTTTTCCACAATTATAACAAGTAAATTCTTTTATAGATTTCTTTTTTCTATATGGTCTTTTATGTTTATAATGTTTTACATAATATCTTTTTCTTGGTTTCTTATATTTATATTTTAATTTTTTGTATTTCTTATATTTCTTATGTCTTTTTCTTTTCTTATAATATCTTTCTTTACATCCAAATTGAAGTGCTATTTTATCTTTACAACATGCTAAATTTCTTATTAATGTTTTTTCCATTTTTATTTCTTCTCTATATTTTTCACATAGATTTCTATACCATTGTTGTAAAAAATTTATTCTTGCTCCTAGGGTAATTACTATTTTTGCTTCATCCCAATTCTTTATTATTTTTGAACTAAATGGTTCAGGTAATTTACTAAAATATAATTTTCTTATTTCTTTGCTTTCTTCTATATTATATGTTCCTTTATAATAATATTCTTTAAATGCGCACGTATATTCATCTATATAGCACATATTACATATTGCTAATTTTAACATTAAATTCCTATTCGTATTTTTTCCTTTATTTTGTTCTGCTTCTTCTGTTGTCATACTGCTAAATTCATCACTTATAGCTATTTCATATTTTTTCAATATTTCTGTTGGTAATATTTTTGTAGGTGTTGATGTTCCTTCTGTTTTTGTATCAGATCTTAATACTTTTTTACTTGCTTCGGCTAGGTTTAAAAATCATAATTTTACTGTTTCTATTAATGTCTTTTCTATATATTCTGGTGTATTTGTTGTATCTATTTTATTATCTAATAATTATTTTGACATGTATCCTACCCATAGTTGTATTATTTTATTTGTGTCTATTACACAGTCTAAATCTAAAAAGTTATAATTAGTTATTTGTCTTGGTGTCCATTTATTATATTCATCCTTTGGATTATATCTTTTAAACTTACTTTTGTAATTATAGGTTGGTTTTCTTATATCTGATGTACTAGGTATTATATTTTTATCTAGAGTATTTACTTCTGTATTTATTAGTTCTAGATCTTCTTTATTAATTACTTCTTGTTTTTCATTAATTTCTAGTTTTCCTATGTTTTCTAGAATTTCTGTATATGTTTCACTATCTTCCGAATCATAATTATCTGTTTCTTCAGCATCTATTGTATTTATTTCTAATTCACTAGTTTCTGGTTCTTTACTTTTTATTTCTAATTTTTTTTTAAATTGATTTATCTCAATTAATAATTTTTGTTCTTTATCTTTTTCTTCTTTTTCTTTCTATCTCTTTTCATATAATTCTTTTAGCATTTATAGTTCTTTTTCTAATTCAGCAATCCTACTATTTTTAGTTTCTTCTATTTTTTGCATTTCTTCTGTTGTTTGTTGTTTTATTTTATCTATTTCCTTTTTTCTATCTGTCTGTCTGTCTGTCCATCTGTCCATCCGTCCATCCATCCATCCATCCATCCATCCATCCATCCATCCATCTTTTTAATTCTTTTTTTTCTAACATTAAATATAAATGTTCACCTATTTTCTTATACCTTCTTCCTAGATTAGAAAATACTATTTTTATTTTTAATCATTCATGATTTTCTTATGTTTTTTCGTCTATTATAAATTCTTCTTTGTTCATTTTATTTAAATGTATATAAGTTATGTTGATATATATATATATATATATATATATATATATATTCTAGATTATCTATTGTTGATTCTAAATTTGATATTTCTTCTTTTTGTGCATTTATTGAGTTTTTACTAACTCCGACAATTATGTTATACTGTAGTCTTTCTATCCTTATTTTTAATTCTTTACGTTTTTCTGATATTATTTGTTTTAATTCTTTATATTGTTGTAGTTTTTGTACGTTATCCATCTAAACAAATAAAATATTGTTTTGGTAAATATCTAAATTTAATTGTTACATAATCAAATAAATCCAAATATATACTACTTCCATAACTTTAAGCAACATAGACTCTGATACCAATTGTAGGGGGTGCGAATAACTACGGTGAACAACAAAGTAATTCTGAATTATTTGAACTCATAAGGATCTAAAGATGCACTTTGAACAATGGTATTCGGTATAATATTATCCTCTGTTCAACTTATGAATGTGAGCCGTTAGAAATAAGGGCATTTTTGACACTAAATGTTAAGGTCAGGGACATTTTTGGATCGATAAATAAACTATGGATAATATTATATCAAATCTCATAATTCAAGGGCATTTTAGGTCCTCCATAAAATATTTTAGGGAGAGTCTCAATACATTGCACATACAAAATACGTCATAAAATATTAGAATGATTTTCAATACATTACATATATAAATGAACCACTAAAATACATTAGATTAAGTCCCGATTCGTGACACATTATACAATTTAAACAGTAAAATATACTACCCATACAAATAAACGATTAAAGTACATTAGAGTTAATTCCCATACCACATACAAATAGACTACTAAATTATTCTAAAGTGAGTCCTCTTAAATTATGCATACAAATGAACCTTCAATTTTGATATTACTATTGAATGAAGGGGCAAAACTTAAAATTGAATCAGATGATGATTATATAAGATGGTATAAGTGTTATCTGGGATGAAAATTCAAAGAAATTGAGAGGAGAAAGAAATCTTTAAGAGGAAGAATGAAGATAAAAAAGAAAAAGAATGTATGGAAAGGAAATCTTGAGAAAATTTGGAGAAAGAATAGAAAAATAATTGGGGATTTGGGAGAATCCCACAGTATAGTCTTAGTGTGACTTTATGATATTACCTAATGGTAACTACAAAAGGATTAAAACTAAAACGATAGATACCATAAAATTGGGCTATAAATGGGGGATGGGAAACATTGCTTTATGGTGAAATAGGTAATTCGTTAGAATTGATAGTTAATACTCCCCCGTCCCAAATTTCCTAATTTTAATTGTCTTTTTTCATTAGACAAGAAAAAATAATTTTTTTTTCATGTTCTACCCTTTGCATTAATTATTTTTTCTTCAAATTAAAATATAAGCACTAAGGTAAACTGGGCATGTTATTAATTATTTTTCTTAATCAATATATCATCTCAATTTGAGATGGATAATTTAGGACGGAGGGAGTAGCTAATATGTTCGGTAATATGTAGTTATAATAATAGTCTTATTATTATGACCCCATGTAATTTTTCTAAGTGAAACAAACAAAGTTATGGTCCAAATTACGGATCCAACCTAAAAAAAATTATAATGACCCAAGCCTACACCCTGACATAGCCAATACACGGAATTACTACTGGCCGTATCCTTGACCCGGGATGCTACTAAAATTGAATACTGAAATATAAGTGGAAGCTCTCAAATATCAATTACATGAAGTAGGAACCAAGCTTTTAAAATCAATGCAATGTATACTTTTATAACTGAAACATCCTGAGTTTTGGCCCTTGGAAACTTTCTGAGCTTTGAGCTCACTGGTCTTATAACGACTCATCATACGAGTCGTATGATGTGGATCCTGCTCATGTGATCCATCTCGTAAGGTCTCTAGTGATTGGTGGTTGGGTTTCTGTTGTGGGTACGACTTAGTGGGTACGAGTCGTATGGTTTGGTGACGGGTCATTGGGTTGATCCTTCACTTAATCTGAAACTTAGAGACTTGACTTGGCCTTGAGTACGAGTGGCTCACTAAGAGCCGTGCGGATAGGGTACGAGTGGTATAGTGGAGTCGTACGTTGTCCAGTATCGATCCCTTTGGTTTCTATCTTGGGTACGACTGTACAATATGAGTCGTATAGTCTGGTCACGAGTTGGGGTAATTGAGTCGTATGGTGGACAGTGTGTGGGTGTCCAACTTTCTGTTCTGATTACAACTGGATGGTACCAGTCGCATGTTGTGGTAATGAGTTGGAGGGTCAACTCGTACCCTCCTGTGGTGATTTTACAGTTTTAAATTGGGGGTATTCTGGATATTTTTCCTCTTAACTCCTTTTGACCCCACAACATAAAACATCTTTTAGTACTTCAATAACCTATTATTCTCAATAAAACACTCTTAAAAAAATCTCTTAAAATCTCTCTCAAGCCCTTGGTTTTAGAAAAGGCTAGGGTTTCTTCAAGGCAATTAATTAAGGCTCTAAAGGATGGTTTCTCTCCGTATTTCTTGGTATATAAGGCATGTTACCCCTCCCTCATTGTTAGTTCAACTAAAAGTATGTGTTTTAATGTTTGTTTTTTATGATATTGTTATGATTTTTGAAATAGATGTTGGGGGTTTTGATTGTTCTTGATTAGATAATGCTTTCCCATGTTTTCTTATGGTCTTTCATGTTATGATTATGGTTTGAACATGTGGTTACATTGGAATGGTCAATTGACACTTGGTTTGGCTTTTGGAAATTATATGCCCTCAACATGTTAGTTAAAATACCAATGAGAATGCTTTTGTCCATAGTTTAACTCTTATTGAAACCTTTGCATTGTATAAAGAGGTAATGAAACCTAAATTGGTTCGGATGGTTTTAAATTATTTGGAAAGGCCTTGGTGGCCATAGTAATGGTTTAGTTGGAAACTTTGGAGTAAAATTGATTTAATGGCTTTGGTATGGAATAAATGGATAGACTTGCAAGCTCTAATTTTTGTATGATGACACCAATGGTTAATGCCAAACTAAAAAAGATCCATGGTAAATGACTGGTTATGTATAAATGGTTTTAATATGATCTTAAAGAGGGATGTGTTAGCAAATCCGTAAAAGGTGGAGGTCCCGGAGTGGACCAAAACTGGAAACTTGTGTTTGCCGATGTAAGGTTTGGTCTTGGTGATGGTGTGAATGATGTCACACTTATATTTTACGAGATATACTAGTCATCTCATATTTTTCTCCAGTTCGCGCGGCTAACACACACCGGGACCCTTTCAGCAGGGAGAGCTGAACTCATATAGCCTATAAATGGACTTAAGATGGCAGAGATACACAATCCAAGTTAAAAGTTTTAAATGCATGCTAAATTCGGTTCTCTTTCCCGACACGGTATATATATGTATGCTATTGAATATGGTTATTTACTTTGGAATTAAATAATATCATTATTTTATCGTTATTCCTGAGTAAATGCTAGCGTTCATTCTACTAACCGTCTTTGAGCGTTGTATCCCTATGCGATGTAGGAATGACCATACTATTATTCCTCTTGCTCAGTGACTTGGATTGACGAAAAACTTTGAGTCGGACTAAAATGGTGAGCTTTCATACCCCGAACGGCCCTATTTCATGCTATGGACTTCTTTTCAGTCTTTTTGCTTCTTGGATTTTGGTTTTGGCTATGGTCGGAGGCATGTCCTGACCGAATGTTATTTAATTTTTGTATAGCCGGGGGCATGTCCCGACTGAATGTTATTTAATTTTTGTTAGAGCATTTTGTCAGACTACTATAGGAATGGGCAATGTCGGTATTGGTGTCAGCCTTGGTATTAGTATTAGCATTGGGGTTGACACCGGTTGGACATTTGGTTGGATGTTTGGCTAGTTATGGTTATGGACTTCATTAAATGTCTTTCAATTATTATTGCTTTATCTTGTTATATGTTTGAAATTCATACGACATAGGGTACAAGGTGGTTACAATTAGGTATTGGGGGCGGTCTTTATCCCCAATCAGACTTGAGATGCCAGACACAACTGGGCCCTAGTGGTGTCAATAACTTAGACGTAAGGTCAACTGAAATCAAATATGACTGAACTGACTGGTGACTATTGAAGCCTCTACTGATATAACTAAATATTGTATACTAGTACAAGTCCTTGATCTAGATTTATTTAGTACACATTGCACTATTAAACTATTGAACTACTTAGCTTGTTATAAGTTAAGTCCTCTGAATGCAAGGAGGACTCACCACAAGTTGTGAAAGTAAAATCTAACGAATAATCTGATAGTGGAGTTGAGTATAAAATCTCCATTATTAAATGATCCATCGTTGAATGATGTAAGTATATGAAATGCACAATATATAATAAAGTTGAAGTAAAATAACACAATATCTAATAAATTAATTAACTAAATTTGGGGTATGATATACATCAAAGACATGAAAAAGTTGAATTCTGAGATACAAACATACTTATTACCTTAATCATAACTGTCATGAAAAGCTAAAAAATAGGATAAACTTCATTCTAAAATTTCTAAAAACATAAAGTAAAATTGAGTATCTGACATTCTGAATTACGAGATAAAATTTAATAACTAAGCAATTGAAGTTCTATAGTAAGTATGATGTATGTAATATATTGTAAGACATGTTCAGAAACTAACGCTTGATGCAATAAATAAAATTTAAATAAATATATTAAATTTTTTTATTAGAGAGTTTATGATAACTTATATATATCACGTGTGATTATGATGTCCAATATCTGACTTGATTAGAGAGATATCCTATTATAACGATCCTATAATATCCTGTGTTTTGAAGTTACTGTGCAACATACAATTCATGATCCTCAGTCGTACCCCAACATATGAGTCGTAGGTTGGACTCGTACCTAAGCCAGTCTAGCATGGTGAACATTTTATTACAGGTATGAATTGACCCCTACGAGTCGTCAATAAGGGTACAAGTCGTATGAACCCAGTCGTAAGGACATTAGTGTAGACCCCTCGAGTTCTGTTCAGGATACGAGGGGATGGATGTGAGTCGTACTCTAGGGTATGAGTAGTAAGTTCCACTTGTATGATGACTAGTGTATACCATGTTGATTTTTTCTAGCTTACGAGTTGAAGGACCAGTCGTATCCTAACATACGAGTCGTAAGGTCGACTCGTATCGACTGGAGATACATTTTCTGCACATTTTTCTAGGGGATTTTTTTATCTTTCCCCACTTACTTAAAAGACAAACCCATGTTGTTTTGGCTTCATAAGGGGTTGTATAAAAGGGCCCAAAGCCCAAATTCACATAACAATCTTTAATTACATCAGAAATAAATCAAAGGAGTGGTTGTTCGTCTTCCCCAAGCAGTTAGAGTTTTCTCAAGAGAGTTGATGGGACAGACCCTAACTAACTCCAACTGTCTAACTAAAATAAAATACTAAAATAAACTGAAATAACAACCACGTCCTCAATAAATGAGGACTCACCACTGCTACCACTGTGGATGCGCTAGAATGCCTAAGTGCGGTCGAGAATCTGAGCGTTCGAACCTATGATATGAGATATCATAACGTAAGAAACGAGTATGCAGTTAGTACTTGGAATGCACTGGTATTCTAGATAAGGTTAGGCTGATATGCATGGGCTCATGTACATGAATAATAACTGACTGAATGAACAACATAAGATAACGATGCATGGTATGCATAAAAACTGTTAAATCTAAGGTTGCATGACCAAGCATATAACACGATACTGAAATAGTCTATAAACTAAAATCACTGATATCTGGTAACTAAATAACTGATAACTGTATGACATGGTCATTACAAACCTGAACTGAATTAAACTGAAGACTAAACTGAAACTGTGGGAGCTAGATATAACCGACTTGCCTAATATATTATCAGGGTACAACCTGTAACCCCAACTGAAAGAGTCTAAGTACCGTGCGGCGGGTACTACCACTGGCTGTGTGGATCCACTATCTGATGTCCCGAAGGATGAGGGTGTCATGCCAAATTGACGGTGTACCCTTCAAAGTCTACGGCAACGCCGCAAGTCTGGAACCTAGGGACTGCTACTAATGCCTCATGCCTAACTGACGGAGGAGATGCCATCCCTAAGTTCACTCGGTGCTAAGTGTTACTCCCAACTGAAGACATTGATTCTTGAACTAATCTAATCATGACTGATCCAATAACTGACCACACTAACTGATTGAATGATACTGCTTATAGTTTATATAAGATCATTCTACAAATACTAAAAGTATGTAAACAACTAAGTTTTTGGGTATTTATAACCCCCAAGACTCGATATCAATATCAATAAAAACACATGAGAGCATTTGAAACCATAATAAGTAAGTATTATTCCAAAAATCATTACTTAGGCATTTCACCAAACACTTGAGGGTCATAAGTTAAAGAATGAAAATAGTTTAAAACATGTGATAGTAACATAACTTTAATATTAAAATTATGGGTTAAGGATTTAACATGCAACTTTCATCATTCAAATATGTCAAGGGCTAATTCCAACGAAAACACAAGTAAGCATGATTTAAAATTGAAATTCAGGGGAGTTCATTGATAAAATTCATGCTAACATGTAAAAATCATGACTTTAAACTTGAAAACGGATTCTTGGACTCCATGGGTGAAAATGGCCCATAGATGAACATCTAACATACCTTGTTTAAAGAATTCGTGAGAGTCCTTGTGAATTTCTTGAAGATTGATCTTGAATGTTGAGGGAGCTAGGGTTTGTTCTTGAGAGAGGATTAGTTTCTTGGACAGAAATTATGAATTTTGGGGAAAATAATGCTTCTTAGAGATTTAATTTCGTGTTATGGAAAAATTTAGGTGGCAAAAGACCTAATTGCCCTTACAAAAATAGGAATAAAATCTAAAAAAAACAAGGTGCGATAGAGCGGGCGCCTCGGGATCAGGTGTGGTGCACTGGCGATGGCGCGGTGGTCTCCACTGCAGTGCACTGGAGCAGGCGCCATGGGTTTATCTCGGTGCAGTTACTATTTTGGAAGTCCAAACAAGCCCTTACGCTTGTCTGAAAATTTAAAAACTCACCCAAAATATACTATTTACCACCTCGATCATGAATAAATTTTTAAATTAACCTTCTGATATCGAGAATGTCAAAAATAAAATCATCGATGCTTAGGGTCTTTATAAATGACTAAGTTCTAATAATCAGTGAAATTTCTTAAGTCTTGGGCCCCTTTTGACATGCACCAGTGAGATGAATTGAGCTAGGATCTTATGGGGTCTTATAATTAGTTGCCGAAGTGAAAGAAAAACAAGATAGAAATCCCAGTTTGGTTAAGTTGAAGGAAGAAGCTGGAAATCAGAAAGTAAAGGTTTTCTCCCAAGGGGGAAATAGTGTGCTTCATTGTCAGGGAGACTATGTGTGCCATGTTTTGATGATTTGAGGCAGCAAATTTTAGCAAAAGCACATGGTGTGTGATATTCTATTCACCCTAAACCACTAAGATGTACCATGATTTACGAGAAATCTATTGGTGGACTAGTATGAAGAAGGACATTGCAGAGTTTGGATCTAAGTATTTGAACTGTCAACAGGTTAAGGTTGAGAACCAATGGCATAGTGGTATATTACAGGAGTTTATCATCCCTACTTGGATGTGGGAAGTGGTGAATATAGATTTTGTGACAGGGTTGCCTCATATGCATCGTCAACATGATTTGATTTGGGTTATTATCTATAGAATGACCAAGTCAGCCCATTTTTTATCAGTTCATACTTTGTACTCAGTTGAGGATTATACCAGGATTTATCTTTGGGAGTTGGTAAAATTTCATGGGGTCCCGTTGTCTATCATTTCAGATAGAGGTACTCAGTTTACCTCTCACTTTTAGAAGGCTTTCCAGAAAGGTCTTGGTACCCAAATTCACCTCAGTATGGCTTTCTATCCCCAGAAAAACGGTCAAGCAGAGAGGACCATTCAGACCTTAGAGGACATGTTGATGGCCTGTGTTATTGATTTAAAGGGTAGTTGGGATGACCACTTACCTTTGATTGAGTTCTCCTACATCAACAACTATCACTTCAGTATTCAGATGGCTCTTTTTGAGGCTCTCTATGGAAGGAGGTTTAGATCTCCTATTGGTTGGTTTAAAGTAGGTGGTTCTACTTTGATAGGGCCAGATTCAATGTTTGAGGTGATGCAAAAAGTTCAGTTAATTCGGAGAGGCTGAAGATAACCCAAAGTCATCAAAAATCTTATGCAAATATAATGAGAAGAGATCTTGAGATTAATGTTGGTGACTTGGTTTATTTGAATATTTTGCCTAGGAAAGGAGTGAAGAGATTTTGAAAGAAGGGGAAACTCATTCCCCGCTATGTTGGCCTATATAGAATCTTGAGCCATTTTGGAAAGGTAGCTTATGAATTAGAGTTGCCTGTAGATTTGGCATCAGTGCATCTGGTGTTTCATTTCTCTTTATTAAAGAAATGTATTGGAAACCCAACTTCAGTTGTGCCCTTAGAGAGTGTGGAGGTGAAAGATAGTCTCTCCTATGAAGAAACCCTAGTTGAGATCCTTGACCGTAAGACTCATAGGTTGAGGAACAAAGATGTTCCCCTAGTGCAAGTTCTATGGTAAAATCATTCTGTTGAGGGAGCTACTTGGGAGAAAGAAATAGATATGCGAGCCAATTACGCTTATCTTTTCTCCACGACTTCAGACTCAGCTTGAGGTAATGAATTTCCTTAAATTGAATTTTTTCGATCTCTATTTCAACTATATGACCATTCTCATGTCATTACATGTATTCATAAAATCAGTTCAGTCAATGTATCATGTCTCAGACTTAGTCACATTTTAGTTCATGAACATTCAGTGTAGGGTCTTAAATTACCTTAGTACTCTTAGCCTAACTAGTCTCATTCGATGATGAATGTTCCTAAGGGGGAGATATTATAATACCCCATGTTTTAAAGTAATTGTACAGTATATGATTCAAGATCTTCAGTCATAGCCCAACATACGAGTCCTACGTTGGACTCATACCTAAGTAAGTGTAGCATGTTAAACATTCTGTTACAGGTATGACTTAACCCCTAAGATTCATCAATAGGGGTACGAGTCGTATGAACCCAGTCGTAAGGCCATCAGTGTAGACCCCTCGAGGTTCTATTCAAGATACGAGGGGATGGATGCGAGTCATACTCTAGGGTACGAGTAGTAAATTCCACATGTACGATGACCAACGTATACCATGTTACTTTTGTCTAGCTTACGAGTCGAGGGACCAATTGTACACTAACATATGAGTCGTAAGGTCGACTCGTATCGACTAGAAAAGTATTTTCTGCACATTTTTCCTCGGGATTTTATGTCTTTACCCACTCCCTTAAAAGCCAAATCCATGTCATTTTGTCTTCAAAAGGGGTGGTATAAAAGGACCCAAAGCCCAAATTCACATAACAATCCCCAATTACATCAGAAATAAATCAAAAGAGAAAATTTTCCTTCTTCCACAAGCAGTTAGGGTTTTCTCAAGAATGAGATCTTCAAGAAATTTCCTAAAAGCTTCTACTTCAGATCTGCGGGGTATTCATCAGTGGGTCACTTTCACCCATTGAGCCCAAAAATCCTATTTTTATTTGAAAGTATGAATCTTATCCTATTTCATGAAATCATCTATGAAACTCATGAATTTAATCCATGAACTTCTCATTAACTTAAGTATAAGTCATGTCTACATGTAACACCATGTGAAATAAACTACTTCATGTTTTGAATTTCAATTCCCATGTCATGCTCAATTGATTTCATGCTAAACCCTCAAGTCATGAATTAATCCATGTAAATAGGTTATTTTCTCATGTTTAACGCATTTCCATAGTCAAGTTCATGATCCTTGCTTAATGGTTGAAAGGTTTTATGTTAGGTCTTTAAACCATGACTCCATACTACTGTTTTAGGAAAATGTTATCATATTTTGTGATCATTTAGTAATGGCAGTTTATGAAAACTCGATACCTATGTGTTACTCACATTTCAGCTTTTCCAAGTAATAATTCAGTTGAGCCATGAATCTCATCATTATACTCAGATATTTATGATTATGTTGAGCACTTTCAGAAATAATGTTTAGTTGAACTAAGTTCAATTCAGTACTAGGGGCAGTTCAGTTAGGAGTAGGATTTAGCACTGAGTGAACCCATAGATAGAAGCTCACCTGCCAGTAGAGGTGTGACCCTTCGTAGAAATCCCTGAGATACAGAACTATATAGCTAGTGCAGGTTTAAGATGTATTCTTGCTAGATGAGGGTTGACGCATATCTCCAGAGAGCACCTTCCAATAAAAGGTGACTCCTTAGTCCTTCGGAACCCTAGTTCAGTGGATACACACAGTGAGTAGTAGTATCCGTGCAAGGTACTAAAACTCTTCTAACTAGGGTGACAGGTTGGACACCTATTAGCTCATATTGGGGCATGTCAATTTCATGATACCTCCTACTCTTTCAGTTAGTATTAAGTGTATCTCAGCTCAGGTTTGCTTGAACAAGCGCACATATTTTTAGTTAATCAGTTATATAAGTTTCAGTCTCTCAGATTACAGATTATCTCAGAAATATATTTGTGCTTAGTCTTGAATTCTCAGACTTTACATGTTCATGCATTCATGTTCAGTTATTTCATGCATTTCAGTTAGTCATTATCTCACGTACTAGTACATTCAAAGTACCGATCACATACTTTTTCTTTGCGCTATGTTGTCTTTTAACATAGGTTCAGACGCATAATTTTCTGACCATTCTTAGATAGTTTAGCATTATCCTGTAGCAGTAGTGGGGAGTCCTCATCCATCGAGGACATAATGTGATTTTATAGTTATTTTAGTATTCTCTTATGTTCAGTCGGTTGAAGTTAGTTAGGGGTTTGTCCAATCAACTCCTCATGATGTTTATAAGCTTTCAGACATCAGTTAGACAGTCATTCAGTTTTCAGTATTATCAGTTGTTTGAGATAGTCAGTTTGATTTTCAGTACATATCAAATATTTTAGACATGACATTTTTATGTATTTTAGTATTTCATTTGACAGTATCTTATCAATTTTTTTTGCGCATGTGGTTTTACTATCATTTTGCTCTGTGCTCACAGCAGGTACTAGCTTATAGGTTAGCTTGTGGTCACTTGTGGCCGTAAGTACCATTGTTGTGACTAGGGGATTTCCTTGGGTCGTGACATATACTAATCATCGTTACACTGAAATAGGAGATAAAATTTACACTAAGTCTTTCATATGTCAATTTTTGAGAAATACAAGTGCTAGTTTAATGTTGTATGATTTTTGAGGGTGTATTATTCAATAGAAATATAGTACTAATATGAGTATTGCTGGTAGTTTTGACTTGATATTTAGATGAAAAATGAATTTAGAAACCCGTAGCAACTTTTGGTACTTGAAATAGAGTTATAGAACTCCAATTCTAATGTTCACTATGGAAGAATTGATTTGTATGTCATAATTTGTAAAACATATTGTGAAATTGTCATAACTAAAGAGAGATCCCGAGTTTCTGCCTCAGACCATTGCAGAAAAAATAACCATTATAATGGTATTGCTGCAGTCAAAAAGGGCACCGTCGCAGCGGATATCTATCTTAAGTCATGAACTATTGCAATGATAACACACAGTGTCTAATGGTTTTAAAACACAAAAAAATATTTTTCATTTCTCACTTCTGAAAAACACAAAGAAGAAAAAGGCAATTTTCTACAAAAATTAGGAGCTTTTCACATTTAGAGTTAAACTATTACATTTTAAACTTGAATAACTTCTCATAATCTTTTAAAATCATTAAAAATGAATTCATGATAGAATTTAGGGTTTATCCATAGGGTAAAATTATAGGAATGAGTATAAAATCAGTAAATAATGATCTTAGGGTATTAGAAAGCGCTAATGGATGTAGAATTATGATTTTCCATACTAATTCAAGTATGATTCATGAGGTTTAAGGGATAGAAAATCATAATAGAATGAAATAGGAGAAGTTTATAATTACAATCAATGGGTTTTAATCCCCAGTAGTTAAAAGAGGATGGATTATTGAAGTAGGTATGTAATCTTAGTGTTATAGATCAAGAACAAGTTAAGAAGGAAAGAAAAAAATGTATGGATTAAATATGACTTTGAGCAAGTATTCGAGGTAGGTTATAATTTATTTGTAGATATTAGGCTTGTTTGATTCTGTGCTTATATGTGAACTAAATGTTGTGATGGCTTTTAAACACTACTTGTGATTACTGATTGTATTGAATTTTCATACATATTAATGATATTGAGTTGATGGTTATGATGATGGTGATATACCACACATGATGTTCATGAGGTTGATGATGATTGCAATATTATGGAGATAATGATGATGTTGCAATATACCACTCTATTGATTTATTGATGATTATGGTAGTTTGACATTATCTTAATATATTTAAGTATGAGATTTTAAAAATGTTTAATGATAATAAAAATAGGAAGTGAATATTAACTATTGGATTTAACTAGAGAGTGTTGAGTTAGAATGGTTCTCTGGCCATAGGTTAGGATGGGTGTCACTCATGACTAATTGGGTCGCGACACCTACTAGGATGGGTGTCAGGCATGACTGATTGGATCGTGACACCTATATATAGGATATAGTTATAGATAAACATGAGCATATTTTGGTTTAAACCAAGAAAAAATAAATAAAAATTTAATTATGATTTTAATTCTTTTGTTTTTAGGTCAATTTTGATTTCAAAATTTAATATTCTAATTAATCAATTTGATTTTTGATTTTTCAAAATAAAAATTCAGTTTAACCAAAAAACTAAAAATTTTATACCTACTATACATACATACATATATATATATATATATATATATATATATATATATATATATATATATTTATATATACATACATATATATATTTATATATACATACATATATATATATATATATATATATATATATATACATACATATATATATATATATATATGCATATATATATATATATATTATACATATTACACCCAATTAACCCTAGTAATTACCTAATCTAAAAGCCCAACCCTATCAACATTCACTCTAATCCGACAGTACCCATCATATATATACATTTTTAATCCTAATTCCTAATCCAAACACATTTCACATTTCACATACACAAGGTTTCTTAGTCACTCTCTACTCTCTAGTCTCTCATCTCTGCCTTACTTCAGTCATCATCGTCTAATCATTATCGTCGTCTAGTCGTTGTTATCACCTAAAAAAATTTCAAATTTCAAATTTCAGTCATAACAAAAAAGGCTCACTATTTTGATCTTCAAAATAAAATAAATAAATAAAACAAAATCAAATCAAAATTGCAAAAACTAAACAGAATAAAATTTATTTTAGTTTGGTTTTTATTGTCATTTTCTCCAAATAAAAAATCAAAAAATTAAATCGATATTCAAAAATCAAACCGAACAATGTGAATGCCCACTCCCATCCATACTGAGCCTCTTTTGGATTTAAAGAGGAATTGCCAAAACAAACGACATGATCCTATCCTAGATTACCATACGTAATATTGGTACATTCATTGAGTCTAAATTGTTTAGGATGGATGCATTTCTTTTAAAAAATATTTTTAAATTTCATGAAGTAAACTTATAAGTATTCATAAAATGGATTCACAAACACAAGATGTATTTATAAACATGAGATAGATTTCATAAATATAAAATAAGTTCTATAAAAATATAAGATAATTCCATAACGCATGAGATGAGTTTCATAAATGTGAGACATACTCCATGGACATGAGATAGGGGATAGTAACAAGAAATAGATTCAAATTCTAAAATACTATTATATTCATGAAGAATTCAAGAAACCTTTATCAAAAGTTAAAATAAACTAAAAACTGATGATTCTAACTCAAAACCCAACTCATTCGTAGTGAAACTACAATCATTAGAACATATTCATGGGAATAATAGGGTTCCGACATATGGCGGTTAGTGTCACGATCCAACACATCGAGCCTTGTCAAACACCTGCGTATCCTACCCCAGATAGGTGAACCTTGATAATCCCGTAAATCAATCAAATGCAGAAGTTAAAATGATAAATACTTAATAAATTGAATATTCACCTTCTGAATATCTAATCAAATTGAAATGCTATTACTCATTCAACTCTTCTCAAAACTTATTTTAATACAACAGATCGGGGTGGGCATGGTATGGTATGGTATGGTATTTGAATCTTTGGTACGATAATTTTAGTATTTGATTTTTAAAAATACTATACCATTATCATACCAAATTAATTCGTCATGGTTTGGTATTTTGCAGTATGGTAAACTGATAACCGTAGTTTATTCAACTTTGATAATATATACTCATACTATAGAATATTATGTCTTTGACTTTTCAAAATAAAAATCAATTGAATCATACTAACACATCACAAATGTATAAATATACATTAAAAAGAAAGCATAAACAAATCCTTTTATTAATCAATTACATAAAAATTCATTTCAATCAAGATAGAATAGTGAAAGTTTCAACGTCTAAATATTTAGTTCTATTCTATCACTAGATTGTATATTTGTTAGTTTAATAATATATATAATTACTTATGTAATTATATACTTCGGTATGGTATGCACACTACAAGAAAAGTGCTTATTACTTGGGGATTTTAATAGGGATAATACAGTAAAATTCCCAAGTAATTTGATTGCCTGCTGATTTTCTTACCAATTAGAATCCAAAGAAAAAATCGTCGTAGGTAATTACTACCTAAGAATTTATAAAATCTCTAGGTAATTTAGTTGTAGAAATAAATCTGCAGGTACATTATTTGCGAATTTATTTGCGATTAACTATCAAAGATTTACATGAATTATTTGGTAAATTTCATACAAAAAGAAATATACCTGTGGATTTCCACCAAAAAATTCACAAATTATTCTTCATGGAGATCCCGAGTAAATCCGAAGGAAGTTTAGAGGTGAAAATTCCTAATTAACAAAAAAAAATTCTTGCGAATATTTATGAAACTATTTTGCAAGAAAATTCGTATAAAATGCCCAAGTAAATCCGCAAGAATAAATTATCTCAAGAAACGTTTTATGAATATTTAGCATGTACATCCCCATGGAAATCTCCTAGTAATAATTCTTAGATAAATCACTAGAATCAATTCACAAATAGTCCAAAATCTTTTCGAGACCTCCAATAATTCCAAAAAATATCATTCAGCACAAGTCTAACGTAAACTATTACAACTAACAACAAAACATAATTCATAACATCCACATCAATAATGTATGTTTATTATATGGTCCATAACATAATATTTCAAACTTGAATCCTCAATAAAACTACCAACCATCAGGGTCAAAATCACTTTCATTCATATTATCAGGATTTGAATCACTTTCATTCATGTCGTCACAGTCATCATCACTTTCATCCTCATAAGCTTGGTTGTCTTCTTGAGATAGTTGTTCAACATTTGAAGATGATTTATTGTATACATGCTTCATCAACAAGTCTAATTCCTTTCTTATCCTCTTATTTTTGTGTCGCTCATTCTGCAACTGAGTATACAAATCAACATTTGATGCATCAAACTGAGACTTAATCATCTCATTAATTTCCTTGATAAAGTTGATGTTGAATTGTTAGATGTCTTTACACTTCGACCCAGGGAGCCAAGACCTTTGACTCTTCCTTTTTCTTTCCACCAACAAATTGCACCCAGATATCTATTTCACTTAACTGAGCAGGCTGACTAGCTGAATTAGTTTCTCCATCCACAACTCATGCACTTTGAGAAACTAATATTTCTTGGTTCTTTCTTTCAAACTCATTCTGCATAAGGATATGTTAAGTCAAGCATAAAACATACTAAGAAATATATTATTAACATATATTATATTAGATTATAGACTAACTGCTGTTATCTTATTAATAGACCAACTTCTCATTTTCATAGAACTTAAGCAACAATAAATCAACTTGGATGTGGCTTTACGTAGACTTCAAGCACAAACCCCAGTTGGCACACAACATAATCACATAGGACCACTAGGTTTTTGCATTCTAGCATATAATAACATTGTGACTCCAATGCAAGCATACATGCCACCATGTCTCATAGGAAATAAATATTTCAGTCTCACTCAACAATACTCACTTAACATGTCATTTAGCCAAATCATTCTTAACTCTCAAGAGGTATCAATAGTACAATACTTCATGATATCTGAGAAACCAAAATAGGATGTGCACCTCAAAATAACAATGAATAAAGAACATGTCTTGGTTCATTTGTCCCAATTTCACATGAACCAAATATGAAGAACTAACAAGAATTGCTCACTGCATATCAGTATACCAAACTCTCCATAAGAATAACAATACAGCACTAGTCTCCATACATTCACCATGCTTAATTAAATTTTAAACATGGTAACACAAAGTCATTATAGTAGCATAACTCAACACACGCACCATAGCAAAATATTTAAGAGCATAAAAAGCCGTTCAATCTCTCTAAGAACCTCACTTCTTATTCAGTGTAGATTTAGACTATTTTAAAATGGTGTTGAATAAATTTCTTTACATTCATATGTATATAGTGCATTGTTTTTTTTCTTACTAAAGGACCTCTTTTCTTTGCAGGTGATGGTATTCAATGAGTCTCCATGATCTTTGCTCTTATAATGCTCCAGACATGGATGAAAATAATAGGAGATAAGGGTAGTAAGCTAATAAACCAGAAAAACTAATCAATGTAAAGTCATTGTGATATCTTTCTGAATAAATGTGTTACCATACATCAGTAAATATAAGTTTATTATTCAATGTAATTCTTTTGGAAATTTTGAGTTCATATTACAGAGCCAAGACACTGAAGCATCTATAAGGGGGCTTATACTCTCTAAGCTGTATCATTCAGCATAAAAAAAGGTATTTTTATCTACGAGCCTACCTTGGGGGGGAGAAAGATAAGGATCAACTTTTAAAATCTATTGTCAACATGGTGCTATGATAGAACCAGGATATTATTGTAATGCCCCGAGTCTATACCCCGGACTCTACACGGTGCTCATAATCCTGAGGGACCACAAACTAATCCATGACTGGTACCTGCTGAAATAACTGTATAATAATACTGTAATTATGTGAAAATTAGGTAGAAACTTTCCACAAGGTTCAAACTTAAAATTAAATACTGAATAATAAAAACTGAATACTAATACATCTGTCTGAAATACTCTAGTCTGAAAAGCCTCTACTATCTGAACAAGGAGTTGATGGGACAAGTCCCCAACTAACTCCGACTACTGAAATAAACTGAGTACTAAAATACTGAAATAATAAGTCTATCCTCAAACTATGAGGACTCACCACTAATTCTGCTGCTAATAGATCAGGATGTTAAGTATGATCAAGAGCCCGTGCGTCTGAACCTATGATATAAGACATCATAGAGCAAAAGAAAGGTATGCGTCAGTACTTTGAATGTACTAGTATTCTAAGTGAGGTAGGCTGAGATGCATGGGTTCATATGCATGAAAAATACTGACTGAATGACATGATTATAACTAAATGAGACTACATGCATGAATGTGTAAACTGTAGCTGAGATAATGATAACACTGGATACTGAGTTCTAAATTACCGATTTACTGATATCTGAGTTTACTGACACTATGTATCTGATAACTGAGTGACTGTATCTGATAGTCCTGATTCTAAAGAACTGGTCTGAGTAACTCTACCTGACAGTCCTAAATCTGTAGAACTGAATTGAGTTATATACTGAGACTGAATCTGAAACTGAGACTGTAGGAGGTAATCATCTTACCGACATACCCCTTTCTGAATAGATTGGGGTCCAACCTATAGCCCCAGTTATAAGGGTGTCAGTACCATGCCATAGGTAAAGACAACTGGCTGTAGGGTCAGTCCTAGTCTAGCGGGTGAATCATGAGATCAGTCCTAACTAGCGGGTGATCCTTGAGTATGTCAGTCTAATCTAAAGGGTGACATCTTATAACCTACACTAGATACGTAGTTTTGGAACTTAGGGATTGCTTCTAGGGACCCAGTACTAGATAATGGTTGAGTCCCCATCCCTAGGCTCGCTCGGTATTGAATCCTACTCCCAACTGAATAGACACTAAATTGATTCCTAGTTCATACTAGGCTTGACTGAACTATTACTGATTATACTATCTAACTGAACTGAACTGAGTTCACTGAGTTCCACTAACTGACAAAATACAACAAAATTCTGTTAACTGACTGAATTTAATGAGGTCTAAAGTAAATACTAAACTAGACTGCACTGATACCGAGTTTATTAAGTTTTTCCTGAGTTCTGTAACTAACTGAGAGTACTACTAATCGTGAAATAACTAATACTATCCTAAGTCTGACCATGGATCTAGGTACTCAACTAAATTATCGAGTATTAAATACCCCCAGGACTCGATAACATAAATTGTAAGACATGGCTCAATCTTGAAAAATGATAAATAACTACTTGTTCATCATTCATTCATTGGGACATTCTAGCAAACACTTGCATGACATGAACTTGAATATATGCTAACATGATATAATTTGATTATTTAATTCTGATGAACAACTCATCAAACACTTGGAAGACATTGTATATGCACATAGTACTAATCAACACATTAGCATCACAATTTTAAGGCTTTAACATGAATTCACATGATACTACATACATAATAGTTGTTTTTACATAAATCTTGCACTTAATCATGGAATATAAATCCAATCAACATTATAATCTTGAATACACTTGAATCCAAATCATGTAAAGCATAAAATCAAGCTACTTGAAGTTTAAAAGAGTTTCCTGGACTCCAAGGGTGGAAGAAACCCTTGGATGAACACTTGACATACCTTAATAATTAAATTCTGAAAGATTAATGGTAAGTTCTTGAGCCTTAAATTGAATTTGAAATCTCCTAGGGTTTTTTATTGAGAGCAACTTGTGAAGAATGAATAGTGTTTGCTCTTACAAGGGTTTAATTTCGTGTTTTGGGGCTGATAGATGTGTGAAAAAGACATTAATACCCCTGAGGATACAACTTTTTAATTATTGAAAATTGAACTGTCAACACACAGAGCGACACACCACATCGTTGGCATCGATGCGATGGCCAACGCGCTGCATCGAGTCCACTTTAGTTCACTGGAATTTGTATTGAGCTGAGGGATAAATTATCTGTCGGCACGAATGAAGACACGATAAGTCAACTCACTGTTTAGGTCACTCGAACATGGTCTAAATGAGGTTTGAAAAATTTGAAACTTGTCTGGAAACACCTACTGATATTTCTGATCATGAAGGTATCTAAGGATCGATACTTTAAGGTCATAAGAGTTGTGAGATAGAATTTCAAACTTACGAAGGCCAAAATAATACTATGTCTGAATACTTAGCTAGAATTTTCTAAGTCTGGGACCCCTTAGCAAGCTTAAAAGACTGAGTTTAGCTTAGGATTTTATGGGTCTAACAATATCTCCCACTTGGGAACATTTGTCCTTGAATGAGATTGATTAAACTGAGAATACTGATAGACTGGACTTAGACACTGAACATGCACAACTGAAGCATGATTTCATGACGGAAATTATTGATATACTAAATTATCATACTGAACATGCATATCTGATGAATAAGTACATAGCTGAACATGATTCATGAATGCATGACTGAGATTGCTGATAAGCTAGGCTTATATATGAGTCGAGGCCTACGAAGCATCATCTAAGATGAAGTGACTAAGCCTTATGCACTGCAACTACAATTTTTCAAGGTTAGAAATATCCCTTGAATAATCTCTCAACTATACTCTCCACCTTAGTACAACACTTCTCCTGAGACTACTAAAATATTCACATGGGCGCTGAGCATGGGTGCATAAACACACTAACTTATCTATTTATCTAAGTGGATGATAGCTGAATACTTGGTCAAGTAATATTGAACTGTACTTAGTCTAAATAACTGGGCTGAATCTGTAGGGTATTATGCATATGAGATAAGGACTGACTGAGTAACATAAGATAATTGAGCATGAATTCGTGAAAATTGTATTATTTGAGAATGCATTGGCAAACGTATAACATGATTCTAAAATAGTCTGTAAACTGAGGTTCTAAAATACTGATAACTGAATAACTGATAATTGTACGCTATGTTCAAGCAAACCTGAAACTGAATTGAGTTATTGATCTGATTACTGGATTGAGACTATGACTGAGACTGTAACTAAGACTGCAACTGAGACTGTGCTAGAACTGAATACTCGGTTCTAATACCTCTACCTACTGAGGTCTGATCTGGACTAAATTCTCCCACTATGTACAAGCCTACTCAAATCTCCAAAATACATTTATCCACTTACACATCAACATGACATTAAAGCCTATCTTCATAACTACAGCATCGTGTAAAACTAGCATGCAATAATCTTTTCTTAACATGAAACATTTACTCTCTCCGATCTAAGCAACTGCTCATTTCTACATCACTTCATAAGGAGAGTTCACTTAAGGTTAAAACATGAGGACCTGAAGCATGAATGACACTATACCAAACTTGACACTTAACTGAGGCCTGAGGAATAGGACATCAACATCCTGGATTTTATCAAGAAACCTAAATTGAGGATTTACATGATAAAATCCAAATTTAGCTGATCATTAGGAGTATAGCATAAGTCATGGGAATTGAGCATACTGTAAAGCATGACATGAGTATATGAGTGATGAGCTGCATGACTTGATTTTGGAGTTTTTTGTATTAATGGAACGTGATTCGTAACGCAGAGTGACCTGGAACTCCTTATACTAGGAATTGTAAGCGTACACGATTCTTGTTAATATGCATGAATATGAGCTATGATCATAAAGCTGACATGCAAGGTATGCTTAGTTGTCGTGATAACTGAAGTACAAAACTTTGCACTGAGGTAAGGACAGGTTGGGCATCAACCTCTCTCACTACTTTTCTACACAGACTGACATTACTACTAAAATCTGAAGGCCTGACTTTCTGAGATATCATAACCGGACAAGTCCTATATACCCGTCGGCTATAATAGACTGACCCACTAGGGTGGAGACTGAGAAAGGTTCTGTTAAGTTTTCCGGTCTAACTTTGAAATCGACTGCTATGTAAGGAGCTATGAAAGACAGAGAAACTCCTAAATCTAATAAGACAAAACATGTAAATAGAAGATATGCAATGTACCAGTGACCACATCAAGAGAATTTTTTGATCTCTTCTGGACTGAAGTGCCTAGATCTTATTTGGGCGTTGCCCACTAGTGGAACTAGAAATGGAACCCTGCTGATTCGAGCGATTGGACTGAGCTAAAGGATGATTATACTGACCCTGTTGGTGCAAATATTTTCCCCTCTGAGATATTACTCTACACTCCTGCATCCTATGGCCTATCTTATCATATCTAAAATATACATCGCTGCCTGCTCTACACACACCTAGGTGATTTCTACCATATTCTTCGCAAAGCGAATGGCTTTGACCACTACTCACACTACCCTAGGTTTTGGAGCCTGGCGACCCATCATGACTGTCATTCCTGAACTTTGGTATTGGTGCACTAGCTGAGGATGGATCTAGAACTGAAGATTTTGGATAAAACTAGAATTATTACCGCCCTCTAACTTAGGCTAATTGAAATTGAAACTACCTATTCTAGATCTCTTGTTCTCTCTCTCCTTCTTCTTAAGATTCTTCTCCTCAACCTGTTGAGCATGGAACATAAGCCTGGATATGTCTATCTCCTTAATTAGCATTGCTGTCCTGCACTCCTTAACCATATTATCTGACTCCCCAGATACGAACTTGTTTATTCTGGACCTATTGTCTGCTACTACAAGGGGATCATACCTGGATAATTGAATAAACGTAAGGTAATACTCTTTCACATTCATACTACCTTGCCTGAGATTGATGAACTCTAACACCTTCACTTCTCTCACTCTAAGGGAAAGAATCTATCTAGAAAAGCAGTAGCAAACTCTTTCCATTCTATGGGCGCTGCATCTGTGCCCCTGTCTACCTTCCACTTCTTAAAATATGTATGGGCTATATCTTGTAGCTGATAGGAAGCAAACTCAACACTCTCACTAGAAGTTACTCCCATAATGTCTATGACTTTCTAAACCTGATTAAGGAACTCCTGTGGACCTTCTTCTAACTTAGATCCTGAGAATAGGGGAGAATTTATTCGGGTGAAGTCCCGAATCCTGGCTGCAGTAGTATTGACCACTAGGTTGTCCTAAAAAGTAGCTCGCTATTTGTTTTGAGCTGCTATTGAATTGGCTAGAGTAGTGAATGCAACTCTGAATTCTGCATGAGAGACATGCTCGTCCAGCGGATCTGCCTGAACGGTCTGAGGTGTTGACTGATTTTTGGTTATCCTTCTGTTAGTCTTCTTAGGAGGCATGTTCTATAACTGAAAGGAAGAAAAGGATTAGACTGAGAATTTAGCTTGAGCTCATGCTCGCTCGCACGACATGAATACTGAAAGAAGGGAAACTTTTCCTAAAACATCTCGTAGCCTCCTGTCTATAAGTGTGGCGCGCTACACACTCATGCGCAAGACTCTACTAGATACGACTTTCAGAATTACTAGGACTCTGTTAAACCTTAGTCTCTAATACCAAATTTGTAATTCCCCGAGTCTATACCCCGGATGCTACACGATGCTCATAATCCCGAGGGACCACAATCTAACCCATAACTGGTACCTGATGCAATAATTGTATAATAATACTATAATTATGCAAAAAATAGGCAAAAACTTTCCATAAGGTTCAAACTTGAAAGTAAATACTGAATACTTATACGTTTGACTGAAATACTCTGGTCTGAAAAGCCTCTACTGTCTGAAGAAGGAGTTGATAGGACAAGTCCCCAACTAACTTCGACTACTGAAATAAACTGAGTACTAAAATACTGAAATAATAAGTCTATCCTCAAACTATGAGGACTCACCACTAAGTCTGCTGCTGATAGATTGGGCTGCTAAGTATGATCAGGAGCCCATGCGTTTGAACCTATGATATAAGACATCATAGCGCAAAAGAAAGGTATGGTCAGTACTTTGAATATACTGGTATGATAAGTGAGGTAGGATGAGATGCATGGGTTCATATTCATGAAAAATACTGACTGAATGACATGAGTATAACTGAATGAGAGTACATACATAAATACTTAAACTGTAGATAATATCATGATAACACTAGATACGATGTTTTGAATTACTGATTTACTAATATTTGAGTTTACTGATACTGTGTATCTGATAACTAAGTGACTGTATCTAACAGTCCTGATTCTGAAAAACTGGTCTAAGTTTTATACTGAGCTGAGTGACTGTACCTGACAGTCTTGAATCTATAGAACTGAACTGAGTTTTATACTGAGACTGAATCTAAAATTGAGACTATAGGAGGTAATCATCTAACCGACATTCTCTTTTCTGAATAGATTGGGCTCCAACCTGTAATCCCAATTAGAAGGGTGTCAGTACCATGCCACGGGTAAAGACAACTAGTTGTGGGGTCAGTCCTAGTCTAGGGGGTGACCCTTGAGATCTGTCCTAATTAGCGGGTGATCCCTGAGTATTTCATCCCTATCTAACGAGTGGCATCTCATAACCTATGCTGGATATATAGTTCTGGAACTTAGGGATTGCTTCTAGGGACCCAGTCCTAGCTAATGGATGAGCCCCCACCCCTAGGCTCGCTCGGTGCTGAATCTTACTCCTAACTGAATATACACTGAACTGATTCCTAGTTCATACTAGGCTTGGCTGAACTGTTATTGATTATACTGTCTAAGTGAACTGAACTAAGTTTACTGAGTTCCATTGACTGATGGAATACTATTGAATTCTATTAACTGACTGTTTACTGAGGTATGAACTAAATACTGAATTGGACTGGACTGATACTGAGCTTACTAAGTTTTTTCTAAGTTTTATAACTAACTGAGAGTACTACTGACCTTGACATGACTGATACTATCCTGAGACTGAACATAGCTCTAGGTACTCAACTAAATTATCTGGTATTAAATACCCCCAGGACTCGATAGCATAAATTATAAGACATGGCTCAACCTTGAAACATGATAAATAACTACTTGATCATCATTCATTCATAGGGACATTATAGTAAACACTTGTATGACATGAACTTGAATACATGCTAACATGATATAATTTCATTATTTAATTCTCATGAACAACTCATCAAACACTTGGAAGGCATTGTATATGCACATAATACTAATCAACACATGAGCATCATAATTTCAAGGCTTTAACATGAATTCACATGATACTATATTCATAATAGTTGTTTTTACATGAATCTTGCACTTAATCATGGAATAGAAATCCAATCAACAATATAATCATGAATACACTTGAATCCAAATCATGGAAAGCATGAAATCAAGATTCTTAAAGTTTAAAAGAGTTTCTTGGACTCCAAGGGTAGAAGGAACTCTTGGATGAACACTTGACATACCTTAATAATTAAATTATGAAAGATTGATGGTAAGTTCTTGAGCCTCGAATTGAATTTGAAATCTCCTAGGGTTTGTTGTTGACAGAAACTTGTGAAAAATAAATAGTTTTTGCTCTTAGAAGGATTTAATTTCATGTTTTGGGGTTGATAGACGTGGAAAAAAGACCCTAATACCCCTGAGGATGCGACTTTTTAATTACTAAAAATTAGACTGTCTATGTGTAGACCAATACGCCGTGTCGAGTCCGTGTTGGTTCACAAGAATTTGCACTGAGCTGAGGGAAAAATTATCTATCAACGCGAGGGATGACGCGACTCATCGATATCGCGTCGACTCACTGTTTGGGTCTCTCGAACATTGTCTAAACGAGGTTCGAAAAACCCAAAACTTGTTCAAAAATACCTACTGACAGTCCTGATCATGAATCAATCTAAAGATCGATACTTTAAGGTCATAAGAGTCATGAGATAGAGTTTCCAACTTATGAAGGCCAAAATAATACTAAGTCTGAATACTTAGCTAGAATTTTCTAAGTCTGGGATCCCTTAGCAAGCTTAAAAGACTGAGTTGAGCTTAGGATTTTATGGGGTCTTACAATTATGCAGTATTCACAAGCAGACTTTTAAACAAATGAAAGGGAAAAAATGGAGTCATTAGGTTCCTGACATCTGAACTACAGGAATGCTTGATAATATTCCATGCACGTGGTATCGTGCCAGTTCCAGAACTAATAATAGAAAGAAAAAATGGATGGTGATGGTATCCTATATAGTACATGTGTACCTCAATTATTTTGGGGGTACCTTCTACCTTAACCAACATAGGTACCTGTTGGCAAATGTGAACAAATCACATTGTGTTTTTGCCTCTGCCCGGATTTGAACCTAAAGTGCTTAAGTCCAGTACTGATTCCTGGGGGTTCCTCTAATCTTCCTATTAGAGTAACTAGTACTATGGGTCAAGGGTTGGGTGAATTCAATAATTCCTGGTGGTTACACAAATGTTTGGTGATGGGAGAAATATGACTATTCCTTCACCCTTTACAGCAAGAAATACCACCCACGTAGGACCTTCTACACATCAAATTTTGCATATGAAGTTATAATGTCAAGAATTAGTACAGGAGGAAGCTTGAATTTTAGTAGTTTTATTACAAGATATGTGTTAAGTCATTGTATTTAACTGTTACATTCGCAACTCTTTTCAATGTCCAGAATTTTTGTGACTCATGATTCTAAACTCAACAATCTCTCCAAAGTTATTATTGATGTAACCTAAGTAGTTAAGGATTCTTGGTCACAAACCTCTCTATAACACTACAAGCAGTTAAGGATTCTTGGTCACATGATCCTACTTTGGTCACATGATCCTACTATTCAACCTGTATTGGCAGAGACAATAACATCAAGACACCAATATTATAGAACAGTAAAATTGAGACAACAATATACGGGTTGAACAGTAGTAGAAAAACAACACTAAAAGTGCATAACAATAGTGGAAAAACAACACTAAAGTGTAGTGCCGTAGCAACACCACCTCAACAACAGAAAATACAGAACAACAATATCTCTTAAAAATATAGTAGAATGTACAACACAGTGGCAACACAACAAGATTGAAATGAACACAACTTGCAAACACAGTAAATGAACACTTACATCAGTAGCTTCATCTTTCTTATTTACCCAATTTTTATCACTTTTCTTGCGATTAGTTCAAAAATAAAATTCTGAAACTGAAAGACATTTTCCAGTAGCTTCTTTCTATATTGAAAAAAATATATGTATGTTATCAACATTAAATATGATATTATTTTCTTAAAATAAATATATTTAAAAAGATTTATAATTACCATTCTCTTATAGATCAATCGATGAGGTACATAACCACCTGTATGAGTGATGCACCGATATTTGAATCACAATTGTTTTTACTTTGTTCATACTTTATTTTGAACTCATCAGACTCCCAATACACTTTCATCTCCTTGAATACTGCATCTCCCATCTAATGTGGTTTCAAAGGCAATTTTTTCTAATATCTTGAAAAAGTTGGGTCATTTTTTAAGACGCCCTTTTATTAAAATTAGACCATATAACATCATTATTGTGAGGAAGCCATTTAAATTTCATTTGCATATATTAAATGAATATCATATTAGCTATATAGTCCCACAGTTATATTTATACATGAATCAGAATGTAAATTTTTTTTACCTTGAATTCCTCAAACCATATCTTGCGAGTAGACTCTGGAAACTTCTTCCATGAAGGTCTAGCCAATTCAAAGTTACTCCGAATGCAATTAGAAATACCATCAATAACTACCCTGTGTGGATAAAACCTGCATAACATATAGTATTATCAAACATGTGCACATATAAATAGTCCACCTAAATATATGTATTATTAAATGTTAGTCGTATTACCCATCCCCATCAGGTATAATCCATATTTGATTATTATTATTTATATTGTCAACTATATTAGGTTAGGTGGTTGGGGTCCTATTGGCTGGTGGTGACATTAATGGTTCAGAATCTTGATTTGTAGGCTAGGGCAAATTAGATTGAGGTTGAGATTCAATAATAGCAAGATGGGATTGGTTGATCCCAAGACCAGGTTGAGACTCATTTACATGAAGTAGACTTGTATGGGAATAGAGGGGTTGAGATGGTATTATAGGAGGCACAACATTGTTATAAGTCTGGGATTGAATGACTGTTGGATTTGGTTGATGTGAGGAAGAGTTATTGACATGAAGTGAGCCAGTATGAGATTGAAGGGATGCTGACAGAATTATGGGAGGCAATTGAACTGATTGTCGCTCTATTGTCTATTCTTTTTACTTGACTTCCCTTTTTTTCATTAGGCAGTCTAGCTTTTTTAGATCCTACACCAAGCAGCTGCAGAAAATAAAGAACACAAAAAATAATAAATTAGTGATGTAATTGATGAACAACACATGAACAAACGTCATACATCATTCACAAATAGAAACAGGTACATATCACAAGCAACTGCGTTAAAGGAAACTACAAGAACAATATTGAAGGCAACTACTAACCAATTTCAATCACAACATTAGCATAACAAAGACATGTCTAAGATCCACTCCCCAAAATATACCAAAGTTCTAACGGTACTTTTAGTATATTCGAAAAGAATTATAAAAAGAGAGAAAAGTAGATAAGTTAACAACAAAGTTAATGGTGCAATAGATGTATGAAGATAAGCAGCTGGTGGCAAACATTAAGATTCAGTAGTGGCTAAATCTATAGAAAAAAAGAATATTGCTGAACTAACTTCAAAATGGTTATTGATAAAAATCACTATAGCTTATGCAGTGATCACCATTGTACTCTTAAATTATTTTAATGTATCCTACTGTAGTTGGTCATTATATGGCCTTTATACTCTTAATTTTTTCTCCTAGTTGTATGTACAACAAGATTGATCTATTCGCGTTTTCGCTCATGTGACAACATAATCACCAAATACTACAAGTTTTATGTTGGTCAGGGTTCGCTAATATTTAAATAAGGCAGAATTTTCATAGAAGTTGGAGAAAGATAGAAAATATGCTGAATAATTTCCTGGCACTCATGCCTTCAACTTAAGCAATATAAGATAGTAAAATCAGCATGACCTCCTCAGGGATAGAATAGGCAGTTCAGAATGAATCTAAATGACTAAGAAGTGAAAACACTAGTAGAATTGTACAAAAAGTTAGAAAAGTTCAAATAGATGCAAAAAGGTGCAAACAAATTATGGCAGCAAAAGGCCAGTAAAGGACTCTTTAGAGTAAGATCAACATTCAAGTTGTTGAAGAATGATAACCAACAGATGATCAATTGATCATGGAAGCAAATCTAGAAAGTGAAGGTACCTATTTTTGCTGAGAAAGAAGTGAAGATACATTTTAAGGTTTCATATTTTACTTGCTTAGATAAGAAAGCAATTTTGACTCAAGGAAACCATAGTACGAGATCTCTATGTTCAAGGTATTATCTTTGTGGTAAAGAAGCTGAGACAGTCGTCCATCTACTCCTAAATATAGAATAACCTTATTTGGCTGCAGGCAAAATGAAGAACTTTATAAAGAGATAAATGGAAGATTGTCCCAGCTTGTTTATGGCATACAATTTGAAAAGAGAAATACCATATGTTTTGAAGATAGTTTCAACTCAGTACAGAGGACCAAATTGAATTGCTTTAGACTTTTTCGTTTTCGTTGTAAACAGAACTACATAGAAGACACAACTTCAGTCATAGATATCCTAGGTTTTGGTTAGGTTTATGGAGAAGTTTCTCTTCATTTTTGCCCATTGGAATACGGTGTCAGGCTATCAGCACAACCTCTGTGTTGTTTTTCTTAAATATACCAAACTATTACTTTCTAAAAAAAAGATATCGCTTACTATAATTGAATAAAGATGATTGAAATAGAAGAGTGTTATTGCTATGCAGTAGTAGAGACTGGAAAATAATAACAATACAAAATAAAATCTACCTAATTTAAGTTATAGAGTGTTATAGAATTTCTATAATTCACATCAGGAAGCGTTATTACATTTCTATAATTCACATCATCACATATTCTTAATAGTGATTGAAAAGATTGATATCATATCTCCATATTCTCGAACATATTTCTTAATGGACAAAATGCTTGCCTACTTGAAACCTCTCATTTTTCATCTTTTGTTCATCAGTCATTATACAGTTGTGAATCAAATTTAGATTGCATTAGCATTTTGTGATTGAAATTTAGTTTCATAAATCAACTTGTCCTTTGACTCTTGTTTCTTATTTATTGAACAGATAATAGTTCCATGACTCAAATCTTCATACACTGACAAAGAGGCAACAAAACTACTACTAACCAATTTCAATCACAAAATGCTTACACCGATGCATGCAAGAATTATTCTCAACTAATATATGATAAGATAAAGTCTCAATTGTTACATAGACCTAAAGGGCACCGGTAGATAATACCATACATATAAATTTCCCTCTAATCTTGCATATTAATAATTATAAATTTGATTTCAAACAATAAGGGACTCTTTCAACTGAGAACCCAATAGAGTTTTTTAAGACATAATTTGACATACACAAATCCATCCATCTATTATGAAATCCTATGATATAAACTATGAGTAATTAAATTAAACAAGTGAATTCTTTTCTAGTAGACAAGTAAAATAACAATAATTTTGACAAAAA
The DNA here is from genome assembly GCA_030864215.1 of Capsicum pubescens. Classification (NCBI taxonomy): domain Eukaryota; kingdom Viridiplantae; phylum Streptophyta; class Magnoliopsida; order Solanales; family Solanaceae; genus Capsicum; species Capsicum pubescens. The sequence goes on along the minus strand of CM061549.1, from coordinate 200,192,030 downwards.
TCACAGTAGCTTTAATCAAGTATAGTATTGTACATTGACAAGCGAATATTCTCAACCCTCCTCATATTAATCTTCATCTTCTTCTTGAGTATGAAAGTGACTTTCTGAATCATCACTATCAAAAAAGTCTTCCTCTTCACTTGTTTCCTCCTATTCATCATTAGATTCTTCACTTTATGTCTCCTCATCTCCTTCTTATTCTTCATTTGATATATCCTCATCTCTCTCTTCAATTAAATCATATTCATTTTCATTAACAACAGCTTTAAAACTACTTCCATCAACCTCTTCACTATTAATTTGGTCATCATGAAAGCAATCAATTGGGTCATCCTCTATACTTACACTAACACGTGATTGCTCTCCTTGATAAGCAACTTCCAAATTATATCTTGTATCTACAGTTCCTCTTGGATTTGTCTTTATAACTACCCACCAATCAACCTTATTTTCTTTTCTTTCAGGATGATTTGAATAATAAACTTAAGTTGCAGTTTGTGGAAAGATAAAAGGGTCAAATTTAGAATATCTTCCTCATTTTCAAACCTCAACAATACCAAATTGACTATCAACTTTCATGCCATGTTTTGACGGATCAAACCAATCACAATAAAATAAAACTAACTTCATAAATGATGTCATTGGCCATTCAAATTTGATAATTGCCTAAAGAACACCATAATATCCACTTGTAATGTCATCTTGTCTAAGCCACTAACACACACCCCATTGTTATATGTACCTTTTACTTTGCCCCAAGAAGAAGTATGAAAATTTTGTCCATTCACAAAATAAACAGGCCAAGACTTTGCCTTTCTTAATAGTCCCATTGCTAAGATTTGTAAATATGGATTCTGCAGCATCTCTTATGGATTACTATTCACCTATCAAATAATTGAAGTATATTAGATATGCATTTTAAGTGATATATTCTTTATTAAAATAATTGATTCATCCATAATATTTAAGCCATCGTGGAAAATCTTCTTTAATTTGTTTATCAATGTCATCACCAGTGAGATTAATGTAAGTATCTCTCAGGATTTGCTTATACAAACTGCATTTACTTACATTAGCACATTATTTTCAACCCAAATATAATAATTAAATAAACACCATGGCTGATACTTACTTGAGAAAAGGCTTAACCTCATCACAATATATAAAAACATGCAATTATGCCGCAGTAACTTCTTTATCATCTAGCCATCGGATATTACCTTTCTTCTTGCCATAACTTCGACCAGAATAATTAAAGATTGATAGTGTTGGGTGAGTTGTATTTTTTTTCAATGAAAATATCATTAATCTTAATTATTTTTTTGCTACAAGGACATGAGATTCAAAATAATGGGGAGCAAAGTTTGAGATTTCTTGAGCCAAATATGCTTGAGAAATAGATCCTTCAACTCTGGCTTTGTTTTTATAGTCTTTTTAATTTTGTTTAGGAACCTACAATTGTATTTAGGAAATAAATAACTATGTAATAAATTAATGAAATAAGTAATAAAATTTTATACCTTTCAAATGGATACATCCATCGATATTAGACTGGCCCACAAACTCTTGCTTCATAAGGAAAATAAATCGTTAAGTGCTCCATCAAATAAAAAAAAACTAGGTGAAAATATATTTTGCAACTTATACAAGATTATAGAAATATTTTGTTCCATTTGCATAAGATGATCCACCCGTAATACTGTTGTGCACAAATCTTTAAAGAATAGACTGAGTTCAGTTAATGACTTCCATATAGGTTTTGAAAGAGCGTTAAAAGCAACTGGCATAAGATATTACATGAAAATATGACAGTCGTGACTTTTTATCCCAAATAACTTTAAATGTTCCATATCAACACATCTACCCAAATTAGAAGCTTATCCATCAGGTATCTTTAGTTGATAAACCCATTCACATACATCTTTATTTTAACCATCATTTAAGGTAAAATTTTCTTTTGGTTTATTCTATCTCCCATTATCATTCAATTGCAAATGTAAATCATTTTGCCAACACTACTCTTCCAAATCAATTCTTGACTTTCATTATCCTTTGTCCTCTCCTTGTTGTCCATAATAGTATGAAAAACATTATCAAAGATGTTCTTCTATGTATGCATTACATCAATATTTTTGCGAGCTAGATGGGTCTTCCAATATGGAAAATCCAAAAATGCTTTATTGGTCCAATTATGTGATTTTCCATAGCCATAAAATTTGCATGGACTAGATTCAGTGATCTTAGGAAACCCTCTCACTTTTTCCCAAACCTGATCTCTAGTTAACCTAGGAGGATTCCTAGACTTTTCCCCTTTCCCTTTACAAAGAGAACTCTTATTTTTTTTAAATTCGTGATTGAGAGGCAAGAATTGACAGTTACAATCAAACCAAGAAACTTCTCTTCCATTTTTCAAACTAAAAGTTTTTTATTGTTCCATGCAACTTGGATATGCTAATTTACCTGTTGTACTCCATCTCGACAACATGCCATAAGCATGAAAATCATTAATTTTCCACATTAATATTGCTCACATTAGAAAATTTTGCTTCTTCGGCAAGTCATAAGTTAGTGCACCAGCTGTCCATAATTGTAACAACTCATCTATTAATAGTTGAAGATACATATCAATTTTATTCTTGGAATTGCGAGGACCTGGAATGATCAATGTTAAGAACATATATTAGGAGAAATATAATAAGGAGAAATAATCATGGACGAACAAGAGTACAGTGATTCTGACTGGCTATAATAAGTAAAACCATCAGAACAAAGACTGGGCCTAACATTCCTAGGCTCTGAACCAAAGCCTGGATAAGTTCGATCAAAATATTTCCATGCTTCTCAATCTTAAGGGTGTCACAAAACAACTTCTTCCCTACGATTTTTATAGTACCACCTCATGTTCTCTGCAGATCGAGTTGGAGCATATAGTTGTTGAAGCCTAGGAATAAGTGGCAGATAATGCATAGTCTTATATGGAATATTTTTGCCACCTTTTCTTTCCTACACGTTATTTATAGCGAGGTTCTTTACAAAACTTACATTCTTTCATATCTTGGTCAGCCTTGTAAAACAACATACATCCATTAACACAAAAATCAATCTTTTTCTTAGTTAAACTAAGCCCCGCCACTAAGTTCTTTGCTCGGTAGTAATCAAGAGGTATCTTATTATACAGATAGCTTTTATCCTGCATCAATTGTGCCATTGTATTAAAACAACCTTGAGAAATATTGTATTTAGATTTAATACTAATCATTCTAACAACTATAGACAACTCTGAAATTTACATCTGGGCCATAAGGGTTCTTGAGATGAACTCAACGTTTCGTAAAATTTGGTAGCACCCATATTTGGAGACTCTTCTATAGTACGCTCAACATGATGATTAAGTCCTATACCAGCGCATCATAAACCATACCTTGATACCTATTTACGTGTTCAGAGTCTTCTGCTAGAATGCTACTTTGACTGCTTGAAGACATGTCAAAGCTCTATCCTTGATGACTACTTGAAGCACTTGAATGGACATGTTCATTAAAATTAATTGAAGGATTTTCCTATCCATGTGACGTCTAATACCAATATCCCAGAGTGAACCTTTATTTGAAATATTCACATTAACTTTATCGGGCGTAAAGTGCTTCATGTTCTTATAAATTTTACAAGGACATCTTATGACTTTCTCGGAAAATTACTTCTGTTGACTACAAGAAAATTTAATGAACTCTTCCATGCCTTATATAAATTCATCTATATATGCCACTTTACCAGGAAAAAGTCTATTTATCATCCATTTTTGATGCTCTGGAATATTTATTTTTGAATCAAAAGATAGCATATATAAAAACACATAATAATAAAATTTAAACATTGAATAATTTTGTATTTAATCAAAATTCACTCTTTCATAAGAAAGTGTATTTGGAGTAATTTATCATTTAATCAAAATACACCCATTACTTCGACTAAAGAATGTAAAAAGAAAAGATGAATTCTGTATCAAAACATCACAAAGCTATTCTAGAAATTCATGTTCAGCTAACAATTTTAATTTTGTATCAATGCATCACAAAGCTACTCTAAAAAGTAATGTTCGGCCAAAAAATTTTTCCAGATTCAAATACTTCAATAGTTAACACAAAAATATTCAATAATCAAAATCAGTGATTATTGCGCCTACAAACCAGAAACCAACATTGAAGTTTAAACTGACCATCAAGAAAAGTGTACATGTGGCTCCTCTAGAAAAACAGAACAATTGTAATGCAATGGAGGAGTTGAATAAAAGATCGGAGACTGACTTCATCAGAAACTAATTGGATGCTTCAAAAGAAGGAGCATGACAATGGTCTCATAATACTAATATGGGATCATGAAAGACCAACGTGCCCACCCATGTTGCTCCTCCTCATGTAAAACTTCTTTCTAGCCTCTATTTTTAAAAGCATCTTGATGGAGATAAGAAACAGAGCTAAAAAGGTTTCAAACTCTTTCAGAGATTAATTTCATTTGATGAATAATTTGCAAGAAGAAACAAAATGAGGCTATCAAACCCCAAATGATATATATATATGTGTGTGTGTGTGTTTTCCAAATTAATTCAATTTTGAATTCACTTTAATTAATGTAATTTCACTCATTCTATTATCCTCAAAGGTACTAAAGAAACTGGACAAGCTTAGGAGTGATTTTCTTAAGCATATGTTATGGTGCAATTCTTTTTATTTCAACTCAAAAAAAAGGGCAGAGGCTGGTTTGGAAAGGCTTCACCATTGTGCAGAGAAGGAGCTACAGCTTTACCTGAATATTGAAGAAGATAATTCTAAAACATTTGAGGATTTCCATATTAAGCTTACTGGTTTGACTAGTATGACTAAGAATTACTTCGAGACTTTAGTTAGAGCGCACTTGAGTTAGAGCGCACTTGAGAATGGTATTGAAGATATAGATTTGTAAGGAGCTCTTGGCAACATAGCAATGAGCTCTAAAAATACAGCTGCGAGCTTTAGTTATAGGCTTAACGGTTTGAACTTACTGAAGCTCTAATATTAGAATTTATTGAAACTTTCCTAGACCTTTAGTTATGAATGTATGCTTTAAACTTAAAAGATGAATGCTTCAAAGTCAGATTGTTTTATCCACTTTAGTAAAATCTCTAGGAACATATAATCGCAGTGAGTTTTTTAGCTCTGAGTTTCAAGCATTAGTATCTGGTCTTAGAATTTTACATCAAATCACTTATGTATACACACCACAATAGAATGGCATTGCTGAAAAAAAAGCACGGAACTATTTTAGAGTTGGATAGAGCTCTTAGATTTCAAGTTGTTGTTCCTTCAGAGTTTTCGGGTGAGTCTATTTCTACTACTATCTAAGTTATTAATAGACTAACTTCTAATATTCATAGAACTTAAGCAATAGTAAATCAACTTTGGTGTGGATTTACTCAGACTTCAAGCTCACCCCCTGTTGGCACACAACATAATTACGTAGGACCACTAGGTTTATGCATTCTAGCCTATAATAACATTGTGACTCCAATGCCAGCATATGTGCCACCATGTATTATAGGGAACAAACATTTCAGTCTCACTCAACAATACTCACTTAACATGTCATTCATCCAAATCATTCTTAACTCTCAAGAGGTGTCAGCAGTACAACACTTCATGATATCTAAGAAAGCAAAACATTCTTAACTCTCAAGAGGTATCAGCAGTACAACACTTCATGATATCTAAGAAAGAAAAATAGGATATGCACCTCAAAATAACAATGAATAAAGAACATACCTTGGTTCATTTGCCCCAATTTCACATGAACTTAATATCAAGTACTAACAAGCATTTCTCACTGCATATCAATATACCAAACTCTCCTAAAGAATAGCAATACAACACTAGTCTCCACACATTCACCACACTTATTTAAATTATAAACATGGTAACTCAAAGTCATTCTAGTAGCACAACTCAACACACGCACCATAGAACAATTTAAAATAGAATTCTTAAACACAATTCACCAATTTAAACTTATGTGTCAGTGCACTAATCGTTGAAATTAGAGGAAACAAAATAAATTTAATCAAAAGAGTCTCGCAATCTTTTATGTTTAGCTATATACTCAGTCCTCAACTCATCAAAAGCTCTAGAAATTCAGGTATTTGAGATGTCTCGGCTCTCTTCCAGTAACAATTAACCTTCTAAAAGATCTTCTATACCTAGAAAGCCTCCTTTATGGTTGCAAGATTATGTAACTCAGCCTAAGGGGAATTTTTCCACTTGTCCTATATCTGGTCTTCTGATGTATTCTCATTTTTTTCCCTCTTATAGGGAGAACTTAACAGCCTATAGCACTAACAACACTGCAAGATCAATACATGTCTTAGTTGCTGGTGGTTAACTTAACAACCTATCCAGCTAGCACTAACAATATTCTAGTAGAACTAACAACCATAATGACATCAAATCCTTACTTTACATTTACTCCTATTAATATGGTATATAGAGTTTGAACTGCTCCTATAGTTCAGAAGTGACAACTTCGCTAACTACCTCACCTTTACTCGAATAAGTACTGACAAAGTCCAACTTCATTCATTCTTCTTTGACAAGAGTCATATAAATATAGTAATGGATCTATTAATATTGTTATAAACATAGTACTGCAGAGTGTAGTATCTTAGAGTGCTTTATCATGAATAATACTCCATTTATTGCATGATGATAGCAAATATGCAACTGTAAGTTGTATAGGTGTTCTTGCTTCCTTTATAGAACATGTAAAATTCTCGGAGCACACAATAGCACAACCAAGGTTGATCTTGAGAAACAACAACCACCATTGTAGTTTCAGTCACAATCCCACAGTGACTGAAACCAAGATTAAGAAGTACAAAAATAAGAAAAGAAAAAAGATGCCAAAATAGAGTAAACTTCCTTTTAAGCTAGTTCAATCATATAAAAGCAGTAGAAGATTGTCTACTCACACTACCAAGCATATCAAAGTGGATCAATCCAAATCATCAGTTGATGAAAGTTAGCATACACACAAAACAAGAACCTTTCACTTCAAAATGATCAATTGGGAACCTTTGCAAATGAAAAAAGTATCGAGTTTGCAGTAGAAGCTAAAGAAACTAACCTCTGATTTTGAATATCTCTCAAGCAATTGAAACTTTAATTTCGGGTCTTCTCCTTGTCTTCTTAGAGAATTGAGATGTTGTGTCTCCTTATTTAGAAAAGAAAAATTAAAATAGAATATTTGGAAGGTGGAGATTCCAGTGTGAGAATGAGATGTCAAGGGGGGAAAGGAGGGAATGAATAGTCACATTTTTGCCCAAATATTTTTCCAACTACTATATTTTTTAGATATTTTCTTGTTTAATTTTTTTCTTATGCTACTGTTTATTTTCAATATATATAAAAGTAAACTTTAAAATATAAAAAACTTAATTTGTAATCAGGTGTGGAGATGAATGTTAAACTAGATGTAAATCAGAAGAAGCATTGGAACATGGCAGCAAGAACTAGACTAGATGGACACAGTAGCAAAGAAGAAAGGATCTTATGTTGAAGACATTTGCTGCACATTTGCAAGTCATCTATAATATATGGCATGATAGGAACACATTGAGGTTCAAGAAGGGACATGCAGTGGTTGATCATATATGTCATGGTATAGCAATGTACCTACACATACAGGGAAGACATAGAGCATCCTGGAGGAATTTATTGAGCAAGCTAAATTACTTTCCTTAGGAGTATGCAAAAATTGGTTATGTTTTCTTTGAAGTGTTACAGGTAGTGATATCTAGATTGATGTAAAGTGAGATAGTGGAGGTAGATGCTCAGCTTCTACCTGGCTTTGTAAAGACAGTTTTTGGTTATTAATAATACAAGATCTTAGAACAAAAAAAAATATAAAAATCTTAATTGGACTTATAGTATTATCTAGTAAAAAGTATTCTTAAAAATAAATACTCAACAAAAAGAATTTAAAGTTTAGCGCAGAAGAATATAAGGGATTTTTTTTGTTAGAAACAAGTTTTTCTAGAATTAAATATCCTGGTTACCACATCCAAGCCTGGGCATATTTTGGTTCAAACAAAAAAAAACTAAAAAATCAAATTGAAATTTAATTTTGGTTTTGCTTTTTTAATTTTTTGGATTAGTTTTGGTTTTAAATTTTAGAAATTGATTAAAACGGTTCAATTTTTAATTTTTCAAAAAAAAAATCGGTTAAACCGAAAAAACAAAATTATATGAATAATATATATATATATATATATATATTATATATATATATATATTTATTATTTTATATATTCAGTATAAATAATGTTTTCCATTATTTCATTTCATTTCATCCATGTGGGTTATTATATTTAGAAATTGAAAATAGGTTTGAAAAAAAATATTTTTTCTAAAAAAAATTACCAGTTTTAAATGCCCGGTCATGACAAAGAAAGACTCACTACTTTAATCTTTAAAACTGAAATAAAAATTCGAAATAACTGAACTGAATTTATAGAAATCAAACCAAATCAAATTTATTTTGGTTTGGTTACGGTTGTCATTTTCGCCAATCTAAAAATCAAAAAATCGAACCGATATTATTAAACAAGCAAATCAGACAAACCGAATGCCCACCCCTAATCTCATCATGTACATAATTTTAAAACTACCTAATACTTTCAACTCAATATAAAATAAAATAATTCTTTATTTTATTTCATGATTATTATACCTTATATCTCACACCAAACGACTCCTAATGTATATTTTATTGATATATTAGATTATCTTATGTAGTATGATGCCTTACAATTATAGTGAAATTAACCAGTAGAAACCATTAGAAAAACACGCTCTATTTGAGCTCTAAGTCATTCTTCACCCTATCTTAGGCCAATGAAATTTCACCCCTTTAATTTTTTGGTGATAACATAACGAGTCAAGCTAAGGTTTATTCAGCTCGAATATATCTGTGATACTATCTATGTCAACAAACTGGTTTTAATTTCTTGAGCATCTTTTGCTTGATTATACATGTCCACCGATTTAATGTCTCATTTCTTTTTATTTTATGTTTTTTAATCTTCAATTTTATCCTTTTACTATTTAAAATTTTCAAGTCACAAAAACTAAATCTCCAAGAAATAATTTCAGCTAAATTTGTAGCAACACAATCATTCAACAATTTTTCAAGTAATAATTTTGCAAGTAAATTCCTAAGAATAAATCCCCAGCACAATTTGCAGCAAATAATCCCCAAATAATTTCCTAGGTAATAAAATCTGTCACATAAATTTCCACCAAAATATCTCTACGTAAATCTGTAGGACAAACTACCTAGAGATTTTCCTATGAATTTAAAATATATATATATTTATCCATATACCTGCGAATTTACCTAGAGATAAAAGACCCATCGATATATTTCCCCAGATAATGTCCCAAGTATGAAATTTGCGTAATATGGTGCCAAATTAACCTGTTAATTTTGTTACAAACATATAGTTCGCAAGTAATATATTTTAATATTGAGAAATTTAATATTTTTGTAGGTAAATTCGCATGTATTTCCTACGATATTATTCCCTAGATAAAATCTCCATGTAATTTACAGTTTTCTAGAAGTGGCAGTATTTTTGTACTTTATTTGTAAATATCGAATACCAAAAAAAATTTAAAATGTATGCCATATACCATAATATCAAAATCGTGGTATCAAAAATTTTGATTTGATATGGTAATTTAGTATATACCATACCATGCGCACCCTTAACAACAGGTGAAAAACGTAAATGCGACAAATAACTACAAGTGATTTCCAAAACCTAGCCTAAATTGGTATAAGAACACTAGACAAGAAGTAGGGACATCCATGATGCAACATCAATGCAGGATAGAGAGAGTAGTAGCTATTGTTGAGTGGTCAACATTGGTGCTATACCCCTGATTAGAGATATAGTAAGTGTTGCATCAGTACAACCACATGTACTGCATCATCGACCGACCGGGATTAGAAACAAATAACATCAATAATAAATAGGAAGAAATCACAACATCAAGCAAAGTTCCAATTTTGAGTCCCCCAGCTATCAACTTTTATTTTCCTTCCTTAGCATCTCCGTGACCTACACTTAATATCTCTGTGACCTACCTGTCATTTAACTTTTTTGTATATCTTTGTCCTTTGACTTATATTTTGTATATCTTTTTTCTTTGACTATATTTTGTATATCTGTATCCTTTGACTATATTTTGTATATCATTGTCCTTAAGCTATAATCAATCAAGTCCTTTCGGTGATAGCAATTACAAGACTTTACTGTAGAACCATATTTCTAACTCATTCCACATAAGGGATACCATTTATAGTTATAATCCTCTTTCACCATTCACCATAACAATTTAATATATAGGAGAGCATATATAAGATAAATGTACGTTTGAACATATAAATGAATGCATTCTTTCAAGATGTGTGCATCACACTCCTGATCCCTCCTCAACTCATTATCATAATGTACCGGCATGGTACCCAACCCATTATCACATCATATCATTTTATATCGGTGTGGTACCCGATACATTATCATATCATATCATATTGTACTAGTGTGGTACCCAACATATTATCTTAACATCACAACACAGTGATATGAATGTGTGCAAAAATTTAATAAATCATAAACTCATGCAAAAGTCAATCAAAAATGTCACCCCAGAATGCATCACGGTTCAATTTAATTTGCTATTACATCCACCATCTAATTTATTTATCAATGAACTTAGCCCTCGCATAAATTTCACAATCACGACTTATCACACAACCCACTGGGCTACTATCATCCGAGTTAACATTATTACATGCTTTTTCTCTAACTATACTCCAACATCGATATTTTGTGTAACCTTTCAACTATCAAAAATATTAATCGTGACTATATGACAAGCAATGAAAACACTACAAATTGGGTAACTTTAATACCTTTTTACTTATTGTCTCATCTTCTTAACTCTGAAAAGCATCGATACTGACCACTAAGACATTAGGACTAAATAAGTTTTTCCTAATACAATTCGGACATTTAAGCATTCATGTACTAGTCGGGTCACCCTAACCTTTTATTTTACCATTTATATTATTTCTTCAAATTCCAACCTACACATCCCTGAGAGATAATAAGTTATGCACCTTTGTCCCATATTTCTATCCAATATTTAGCCGAAGAAAATAGTAACATGAGATTCAATAAATCAACATATTCTGGCATATTAGAATCTTATATGTCCATACTCCGTGCCCAAAGGCTTAATGCATGATACTTCTTGTGTTAATATTAATATTTATGTTAAATGTATCTAGCCAAGTCTAGTTTCTACAAAATAAATCTTAAGTTATCTATTAGATATAACATACTTCTATGGAGAGAAGTGAGTTGTTTCGGGTGTGCTAGATATATTTCTATGTTGAGACCACTCCAAGTGTGCCTCAAAACCGCACTCATGAACCTTGTCCTTTGAAATCTCGTGGTTGGGAAGTTAGAATTTTCCAGAATGTTTTTGAAGGAAGGGGGCGACCTAGAAAAATTAAAAAAAGTGGCATTTTAAAATCCCTCGACTGGCACACCATTTTTTTACCACTATAGAAAAACTTTTACCCCTACAGTGGTACCACTACATTAGTTATCTATTCGCTATAATAGTTACAAGCAGTCTGGCCCATCCCCTTACTAAGCCTCTTGTCCCAATTGCCTTTGGCTCTAATTTTCTCCTAAATTTAAATTCCTCTCGCACCATTTAGATAGAGCATATTATTTATTATAAATTATGTCTAGATTATTTTCACACATATCAATGATTTGAGTCGTTATAGTTAGACTTACATACCTTGAGAGGAGAAAGAACTTTGGAGAAAAAAATTAGAGAATTGGTTCCTAGAGCTTTAGAGAGTAGTTCTTGAGACCCTTAGAGTTTTGAGAGAGGAAAAAAGATTGTATGATGATTTCATAAGTTTTATTCATAGTAGTACATGTTTTAAGTCATGGGTGAGAGGTTATAAAGTAAGTATAAGATGAAAACACTCCTATTAGAAGGAGGAAAAAAACAAAACTAAAAATTTTCAATTGAGAGGCTTGGGGACCTACCCTGCCCTATGCCTCATAGGGATATAGGTAGGGGACAATGATACTCAACTCCCGAAAACAAATGAAAATATTCCGTTGGAGTTTGAGTATTGGGGAGACTTAGTGGCCACAACCTCAGCTTATTGCCTCTAGAAAAATTTCTCTAAGTCCTAAATTTATTTTGATTTGATTTCTAGTCGATCTTTGAGTCAAATGACTTGATATAAGCTCTAGCACACATATATGGTGGCGTAAACATGACTGAAGATGCGATGTGTTACAATATATCTCCGTAAAAATCAATTATCATTGAATGAGGGCCATTACTAAAAGAAAACATGTGAACTAAACTGGTATGATTTCTTTAGATTATATTGAACTAACACTCATCAACATAAACTCTATTAACATAAGGGGCTTCATAACCAAGAACAAAAGAATTCATAAGTGTGAGTTGTGAACGTAGGGCACTATCATAGACATGACATAAGGCATGAATTTATAAAATCTAGCACAAAAAATAGGATCATTACCAAAGAATTATTCATCTTGAGAAGTAAATAGGTAAGGATAGCTATTTTTCATATCTTTTTTGACTTCCCAAATAGACTCTTTAACATTTTGACTCCTCCACACGACTTTCACTAAGCTACCTCTTTGGTTTTCAACTTGCAAACCTGAAGATATAAAATCTCAGCCAGTACTTTTTCACAAGATAAACTATCCTTCACACTAATACTTTCTATAGTAACTATGTTTGAGGGACCTCTCACACATTTCTTTAGTATGGATAAATGGAACACTAAGTGAACAGAGGCTAAATCTACTGCAATTCCAACTCATAGGCTACTTTTCAATTCTCTATCTAATTTGATAGAGACCAATATATCTAGGACTAAGCTTTTCTTTCTTTTAAAATAGCACAACGACATTTATAGGAGAAACTTTTAATAATACCCAGTTAACAACACTAACTCCAAGTTTATTCATCACAGATTAGAATATTGATTTTGGTGGCTCTATGAAGTCTTGAACCATTTTTGAATGAGCATAACTTTCTCCAAAACTTGGTGGACCAAGTCGGGCTGCAATAACCCAGCTTCACCAAGATTAAACTATCCAATTGATGATCTATATATTCGACCATAAAGGGCCTAAAATGATGCTATATGACTACTAGAGTGATAGCTATTATTCTATGAAAATTCAATTAAAGGCAGGTGATCATCCTAGCTATCATAAAATATAGGACTCAAGCTCTGCTGACCATTAGTTTGAGGGAGGAAAGTTATGCTAAGGTTCAATTTCATACCTTACCTTTTTTGAATGACTTCCAAAAGTAAGTAGAGAACTAAGTGAATCTATTTGAAACAAAGGAAATAGAGGTCTGATGTAATCTAATAATTTGTCCTATGTATAGCTTAACATATTCCTCTATAGAATCTATTGTCTTAACTACTAAGAAATGAGTTGACTTTATAATTTAGTTATTAATTACACAAAATGAGTCATGCTGATGATGTGATCATAGAAACCCAATTAAGAAGTCCATACTCATTATCACCCACATCTACTCAGGAAGGGTAATATGTTGAGCCAAACCACTAGACCTTTGATGGCCAACCTTAACCTATTAACAATTTAGAAACTTAGCTATAAAATTAGTAATACTTTTCTTCATGTTGTTCCACCAACAGACTTCTCTTAAGTCATGGTAAATCTTTGAAGAACTTAGGTGAGTATAATTCTTAAATTTGTGTATTTTTACCATAATCCCCTCTTAAAGTTCATAAACTTTCAAAATACACAATCTATCTTGGTTTCTCAAGATACCATTTTTCCCTTATTTGAAACAAATTACTTTTTACTTGTGGATTCTCCTTTAGCTGGAGCAAGATGGGGTCATATTTTGATTTCCTTAACTTTTGATGCTAGAGGCGATTTAGCCCCATTCTAGATAGCCACACCATCATCCTTAAAATCTAATATTCAACTCTTAGGCTTGCAAGTCTGTGAATTTTTTTTGTATTATTTCCTAACTCAACATGTGGAATTCCCATGGAAATTTGTGAAGTGCATTGCTAACGACATTTGCTTTATCAGGATGATAGAAGATACCCATATCATAATTGATATGTAAGCTAATGCTAACACATTTGAGGCTTTTAACTATGAATAATTGTGAAGTCTTAAGCAACTTTTGTCGTTTTTGATTGTTTTATGTTCAATTTTTAGAAGAAGTTAATATGTTAGAGAACCAACAAGAATGGAAGCAGATGAGCTGAAATCTGAAGTAAATAGAGGCAAAGTGTGGCTGAAGATATTTGTGATAAGTTGTCAGCCCTGTGATAAGCTATCAGCTTCATCGTCAGCCACAGACAGAGAATTGGCCTAAGTTGAAAGCTGTGACGATATTTTATGATAGGTCGTCAAAGAGATGATAAGTCGTCAAGAATGCCGTCAGCCATAGGCAACACATGACAACTGAAGAAGAGACTTGACGACATTTGTGATAAGTCAACAAGGATCTGATAGGGCGTCACTATTTTTCGTCAGCGTTAGGAAGCAAGTATCCAAAGCAAAGAAGAAGCTGATGACATTTGTGATAAGTCGTCAGCCTTCTGATAGGCTATCACAAATGGCGTCACCTAATCTGAAGAATTTCTAAATTTTATTATTTTGTTTCCATAATTAGGGTGAACTATTTAAAGCCTTGTTTAGGGTTTTCTTAGGAGTTCCGAACCTTGAGTTTTGAGAGACGATACTTTGATATTTTTCTTCCTCTTCTTTTGGCTTGAGAAAAAAATTACTTTAAAGAGACTATCAGCATTATTTTGGGATTTTCTTTGGTGATTTAATCTGAGAATCTCTAGTTTCTATTCATCTTTTGGTAAGTTTATCTTTCAAAGAATGAATTCATCTAGTTGCTTCAATTATTACATCATGAGCAGCTAAATTTCTTTAACCAGAATTATGGGATCTAAGGGTAGGTCTTGATAAGCTATTGAGTGTTCAAGATTCGAAAGATGGTAGGACTCCTTGATAATTCTGATGTTTTAATTATTGTCTGTTGGTTGTAAACGATAGATAACACCTGCTTTGATTTTCTTGAGAAAGAAATCAAATATAGTGGGAAGTGAATTATCAACAGGGACTTGGAAACACTAAACTTCCATTTAATAATCAGCGTTGTAACAAGGTTGGTTAACCTGAGGTAAAATCTGGGCAGTGAATATAAATTTCCTAAGTCCGAGAGGATTAGGTAATTAAATACTTAAGTAGGTCAAGAGACATTTAAGCATAACTTCGATAAAGATAACTTGATGTCCTACCTACCGTGAGAATCTTGAACCACTAGTAGCATCTGTCAAGTACCAACATCCCTAGTGAACAAAATTCTGTTTTTTCATAAACTCTTGATTACGAACACTGATTAAAGTGATTAACAATTACTTATTCAACTAAAAATCCCCATTTTAGGAAACATCAACTATCAGTTGATTAAATCGCAAATTACTTAAGTTCACACCATATTCCTTATGGGATTCGACCCCAACCTAGTTGGGTTTTATATTGACAACGATCACTTACATTATCGTTGAGAAGTGTAGTTTGAGCATTATCAAAAATGGCGCCGTTGTCGGGGAATACGGTTAAAAACTAAAGTTTGTGTGTGCTAATTGACTGTTAGTCAAGTTTCCTAGTTTTACATTTATTCATTGTTTTTGTTTATTTGCAGGATCTTTATAGTGTATGCCAAGAACCAGAAGTTTCGGAGAACCGTTATTACCACCTAATCCGGAATCGCAATGAATTGGAAGAATGGTAGAACAACAAGAGGTTGACAAATTGGTAGCCTTATCTAGAGATTAGGTGAATGTGCGAAATGTCGGGAAACAAGCACGACATGCAAATCCTAAGGACGAAGATTTGGGAGACGAGAAGTTGCTGAATCCTAGTAACCCAAGGCATGCAGAGCAAATAGCTGGACTAGTACGGCGTAATATTAATAGGAATCGTCCGTTCCGAGAAAGGAAAGAGTACTAGCTGGTCCAGTATGATCTCAATAATGATGATTATGGAATAGACGGAGCAGGTTCAAGAGGTGCAATTTTTCCTCCACCGTTGGCACCTGGGGTAAAATTCAACATCACGTGTACTATGATTCAACTCCTAAATCTGAAGGGGTTGTTTGGTGGACTTCCTGGGGATGACCTGAACTTGCATCTGGTGAATTTTTTTCACCATCTGCAAATCTTTTGATAACCTAGGAGTGGGACAGAATGCTATCCGGTTGAGATTGTTTCCGTTGTCTCTATCTGGGGAGGCAACATTATGGCTAAATAAGCTGACACCCAATTCTATAACTAACTGGAGGTAGTTGAAAGGAGATTTCCTAGAAAGGTTCTTTCTGCCTTCCAGGAGGGTATAGTTGAGGGACGAGATCAACAACTTTAGGCAGATCCCGACAGAAGCCTTGCATAAAACCTGGGAAAGATTCAAGAAGAAGCTGACACAATATCCGAACCACAACATGACAGACATATATTTGATGGAGACTTTGTACAGGGATCTTAACTCCGTTATAAAGCCAATTGTAGAAAATGCTGCTGGTGGTTCGTTTGTTGATCTTACATTCCCAGAGGCTTCAGAGATGCTGGACAGAATGACCAAACAGAGTTGGGCAGGGCATACCAGAGACTCTGTGGTGGCCAGCCACACTGCTTCTATAGGTATTACTGCGGAACAACGCAAAATAGAAGATGGACTTACTAACCAAGCACTTGCTATCAGGAAAGATTAAAAAGGTGAAAACTGTGGGATCTCAGGATAGACGTGAGATTGATGCAGATGAAGAGGCTAACTATGTTAATAATCAAGGGGTTTTTGAGTCAATATCCAAGGGAATCAAGGTCGGACTTACTATGATAAGCCTGGTTACAAAGATAGGGAGCAAGGAAATTAGACAAATAACAATGATAGGAGCGGACAATATGTTCCTCCTGGAAATTGTGAGGCTGTTTTAATAAGTTCTTAAAAGATGTCCATGGAGGACATGATGGATAAGTTGTTGAAGGGAGTGGAGGCTACCAACTCTGGTGTGACCACCATGAAGATCGATCTGACATCTATTAGTCGGTTGGTGAACTTATACTCCACTGCAATCAAACAGTTGGAGCAGCAGATGAGCCAACTCTTCGTAGCAATCAACCAGAGAAAGAGTGGAATGTTACCAAGTGATACAGTCCAAAATCCGCAGAATAATGGCTCATGCATGGATATTACCACTAGGAGTGGTAAGATATTACCTGGCCCTTCTATGGGCAAACCTTTAGTTGTGAGGTAGTTGATGTTGAACCTGAAAAAAGTAGTCCAGTAGAGTCTGAGAAGATGGATAATTCTGATGATGCTCCGGATAAAGACAAAGAGAAGAAAAAGGATGTAGTGCTGAAAACTACCCCAAGACCACCACCTCCATTTCCTCAGTGGTTGAAGAAAAAGGTTGATGATGCAAAATTCAGCAAATTCATGGCAATGCTCAAGCAATTAACAATAAATATGCCTTTGGTTGAGGCAGTTGAGAAAATACCAGGATACACGAAGTTCATGAAAACCATGTGACTAAGAAACAGAAGGTTATCCATGAGCCGGAGGACAATCTCTTTCATTATGGCTCTATCTCTACAAGGTCTTTAGTGTAGAAAAAGGCAGATCTGAGAGCGTTTACCATCCCGTGTACTATTAGGTCCCTGAATTTCATAAAAGCACTATGTAATTTGGGATCTAGTATAAATCTAATGCCACTCGCTGTGTACAAGAAACTGGGTTTGGGGGATCCTACCCCAATGAACATGCGATTGGTGATGTCAGATAGGTCTGTAAAACGGCTAGTGGGTATATTACATGATGTATTGGTAAAGATGGCTGACTTTATTCTGCCTGTTAATTTTGTAGTCTTGGACTATGAGGTAGACTTCGTAGTGCCCATCATTTTGGGTAGACCATTCCTTGTAACTGGGAGAGTGATAGTGGATAAGGAACTGAATGAGCTGAAGTTCAGGTTCAAAGACAAGGAAACAAGATTCAAAATACACTCATCCATGACACTGGAAAAGGCGATAAGTGTTTTCTCAATCGTGGACGTATTCTATGAAGATGGTAAAAGGGTATCAACAGGTTATCTTGGCAAAGTCTGAGTAGTCAAATAATCAAGTCGTGCCGCGACAGTAAATTAGGCGCTATTGGGAGGCAACCCAAAATTTTTATATTCTAGAAAATTATTTATTTTTGTTGTAAGGTTCTAGTTCAAAGAAGGTGGAATCGATATATCCCACCAAGTGCTCCTGACGACATTTTTGATGGGCTGTCACAATTGTGATAAGCCATCAGCTTTGTCGTAAAAAACAACAGCTCCAAGACAATTTCTGTTAAGGCTGACGATATTTGTGATAAGCTATCAAAATTATGATGGCTTATAAGAAATATCATCACAAAAATCCCAACATTAGCTGAAACTGTGGGCCAAATTAAAAAGACCCGACCCGGCCCACAGGTTGACCTTTTCATCTTCCCGCTTAGTTTGTATTTCCTTTAACTTATTCTGTTTCCATATTTGGTTTATTTTCTTCCCTTTTCAAAGTCTCTCCAACTAAAACAAAAGAAAGTTTCCTTGTATGTGTGGGTTTGGAATCAAAATCAAGAACCTCTCTTTATTTCTTCTTGCTCGTGTAACCACATTGAAGGCTCCCATCAGGTATGCTCGAAACCTAGCTTTTCTTTTCAAGTGGTAAGTGATAAATTGATGAAAACCCAAGTTACCAAGAAGCTTGAACCAAGTCCATCTTGCAAAAATGGCTAAAAATCAGAACTAGGGTTTGCTATGCAAGCTTAAGGTTTAAAAGTTCAGCTCAAAAATGAAAATCGAGTGGATTTTAAGAAAACAATGGGACCAAAAATAGAGTTAAAATCAAGTTGGGGTTCTATTAATAGCTGACGACATTCGTGATAAACTATCACAACTGTGATGGCTTGTCAAAAATATTGTCAGAAGTCGATAAGAATCTTGTGGCTTCTGTTTGGGGATGACGAGATACATGATAAGCTATCACAACTGTGATGGCTTATCAGAAATGTTGTCACACCTGGGATCTGAAGTATTACTAACCCTTTCAGGGGGTGTGGAATTTCAATGATCAAGGTGTTTGTGTTTATACTCTTGAAGGTCAACTAATGGTTTTTCTCTTGCTACAGGTCTTAAAATGGCACCCAAAGGAAAGAACTCAAAATCCACAAAGAAAGTGACCAAGGGAAGTGTACCTCGGAGACTCTTCAATGAAGAGTTTGATTATGAAGAGGAAGAGCCTCTGCTCAGGAAGCAAAATAAGAAGCAAAGCACTAAAAAGACTCTACCACCCCAACCAGTTGAGGTGGAGGAGAGTGAAGAAAGTGACATTGAGCCAACAACATCCGAACATACAACTTTTGAGAAGACAGTCTCTGAGCAACAAGAGTCTGAACATGCTGAATCTGAAGAGCATGATTCAGATCATCCTAATTTTGAGGGGATGAGTCAGAGGGACCATCAACTGATTCCACTTCTGATGAGATGGTCAAATGCAAGAATCCTGAAGTTTGAGATGCAAGAATCCTGAAGTTTGAGATGGAACTAGATGGTAGATTCCCAAAGCTCAGAAAATCTTCTTTGATGGGCTTCAAAGAACCAACAGAAGAACTGTCAAGAGGACAATCTTTGAGGAGAAAAGACTCATCACTAAGGGGTTGAGCAGGTACCCAGAGGTGGAGAAGAAATTTCATGTTTATGATTTGGGATGGACTACACGAGGAGGAAATTCATTTTTCCCTACAATAGTTAGGGATTTATATGCAAACTACCAAGCTCACTTGGAAAACATATGTAGAGAAGGAGAGAAAATAGGTGACCAACCTTTTCTGGATAAAGTTTCGGTATGGGGCGTAATAGTGGATGTTTCTGAAGCAACAATCAACAGGTTCCTTCATGGCCCAAACTTCACTTCTCAGGCCACTTCACCTAATTTCTTTGCCCAATTGAAGCATCAGGAAAATCAGCAGAATTGGTTGCCACACTCATAGCCGATGGAGAACCAGAATGGCTAACAAATCCAAGTAAAAGGATCTTAAGGCCTCCCTAACTTCAGAGGCAAGATTTTGGTGGGGTATTATACGTACGTGGTTGATACCCACAAATGGTGATAATATCCCCGGGGATGCCAAAACAATATTAGTTGCAAGTTTTGTTGCTAACTTCAAATTAAATTTTGGAGAGATTATCGCTGAAGAGATAAAAATCAGGTCTCGGGGTCTGATATAACATATCTCATCCCTATTTTAATTAAAAAGTTGTGTAGGGAAGAAAATATTCCAAAGATTGTAGGGTTAGAAGAAGAACTCTTTGCCAGGATGACCCACAATCCGATCCGAAATGAGGAAAATCAGCCAAGGCTAATGCTTGACAGGGGCGCAAAGATTCTAACTGATCCACCAGTTACAGGTACTAGTTTAACACCTAATGCAGAGGTGCCTGATTCTGAAGCTGTACCTCTAACATCCACAACAATGGCATAATCATCAGTTCCCAGAACTGAGACAATTCCTCCAGCTGTAGTACCTACAACAGAATTTGCCTTCAACCCTATGAATTTTAGGAAAGTAGAAAAGTAGCCCAAGTGGTGCGAGGCTCAGCTTAAACTCTATGCCAAACGATTCCCAGCTGCAGTTGATAAAAGAGTTAAGGCTGCACTTGAGCCTTACAAGGCTATGCCGAGCCGGATTGATGAATTAGAGAACCGCTTCAATGCGCAGTCGAGAGAGAGGTCAGCTCCAAAGATGGCATTATTTAGATCAAACCTAGAAAAAGTAAAGGCAGATGTTGGAAAGCTGTATCAGCACCACTTTATAGTGTCAATAGATCCAGTAACTGAGGAGTCTGAGGGAGAAATCCTGATGCTTAATCTCACGAGGGATCCAGTGAAGAAAAAGAAGAAATAAAAAGGAAAGAGAGAGAGGCCCAATAATGATGAAGAAAGAAAAGTAAAAAAGAGGGCAAGAAAGAAGTCTGAAAAGGAGGAGATGAAAAAGGCGAGAATTAAGTCCTTAGTGGACAATGAGAGATGGGAGACAGCCATCCGAGCGAGAGCCATAGGTGCCTCTACTAGTAGGCCTTCTGAGACTGATAGACCAGCTATACCAGAATAGAGAGAGGCTCCTGATGGAGATACAACAGCAGGGTCAGGAACCCATGACCCCTGGTATTAATCTATTTCAGGTATACTCTAATCCTTAGTTTAGATTTTCTTTGATTTTAAGTTGAGGGTGTAGGGTAAATTTGTTGTTGTAAAATTTTGTAGTCAACTAGGAGAAATACTTGTACTTGAGGCAGTTGAATTGTTTTTGTGATTTTTGTACACCTCTTCAAGTGGTCTACTACTTTAAACTGAGTGATTTACATTTAAGGGTGACCACCGTGCATCTTTGTATGGCATTAGTTCTAATAACATAATAATCATTGCTAAATAGATGGACGAACTGAATGAGTAGTCAAGTGAGATATACCTATGCGCCAAGTGTGTGTGAGAGATGTTACTTAGTTTTCTTTGTATGCTGAAGCCAGAACTTGCTCGATTAGTCTTACCTAGGTTGAAGGATAGGGGTTAGGAAAAGATCATAGGCCGTTTTAATATTAGCTCACTTTAGCCTAAATGACCTTCCCTATGTGTATCATATCCCTTGATCCCTATTTTTAGCCTAATTAGCCTATTTCTTTGTATGACACCTGTCACCTTCTCATTTAGATCATAATAAACCTATTTTAGCCCTGGTCCTCCTTAGATATTGTGTACCTTGACTTAGGCAAATGGCCTAAGTTGAGGGTGCCGATCATAGGGGTGTGTGATATAGAATGAGTATGAAGAAATGTAGCATAAAAGAAAAGAATATAAAGCTGGGTGCAAAAGAAAAGAGAAAGAAAAAGAAAAATTATGAAAAAGAATAAGTAATTGAGAAAAGACTGCACCTATCCTAAATAATTATGATCAACAAAAGAGAAGAGAAGAAAAGGCTAATGAGTGAAACCCCAAAATGCTTGTGTAGTGTCAAGGAGGATTAGTCACTTTAAATACCATTGAGTATCATACTAGAACCTAGCCTACATTACAAGCCTAAGAGAAGTCCTATAGTGATCCTAGCTGACCTATCTGAAGATCTGGGTAATGAAAATAGGGCAAGCCTATGGTACTTGGCATACACTGATTGGAACTTCGTTCTAAGAGTGAGTGTTTTAATTGTCCCCATAGTTACATATATAATTCCTGATATGAGATGAGGGGCATTTATTTGCTGTGAGGTCATACTGGTTACATTGCTAGTTGCTAACTTGTTCGGGTAGTGTAATACTGGTCTATGTATGGTTGTTATAGCTGAATTAATGCCATATCTTGATTCTTGTGTGTTGCATTGGAGTTCTTTATTGTACTTGAATTGACTGACTTTGGAGATGGTGAAAGTTTTTTGAGATGATATGGATGATTGATTGCCAAATGTGCTTTGGAGTTTCTTAGTTGTGCTGAGTTGCTTGAGGAAAAGCAATTGTTTTAAGTTGAGGGTGTTAATGTGTGAGCTAATGCTAAAACATTTGAGGCTTTTAACTAAGAATAATTGCGAAGTCTTAAGCAACTTTTGTCGTTTTTATTTGTTTTATGTTTGATTTTGCAGAAGAAGCTAATATGTTAGAGAACCAACAAGAATGGAAGCAAATGAGCTGAAATCTGAAGTAAATAAAGGAAATATGTGGTTGACAACATTTGAAAGCTTTGATGACATTTTGTGATAGGTCGTCAAGGAGATAATAAGTCGTCAAGAATGCCGCCAGCCAAATGCAGTACATAAGAACTGAAGTAGAGACTTGACGACATTTGTGATAAGTCACCAAGGAGCTGATAGGGTGTCACCATTTGTCATCAGCGTTAGGCGGCAAGTGTCCAAAGAAAAGAGGAAGCTGACGACATTTTTGATAAGTCGTCAGCCTCCTGATAGGCTATCACAAATGGCGTCACCTAATCCGAAGAATTTTTGAATTTTATTATTTTGTTTCCATAATTAGGGTGAACTATTTAAAGCCTTGTTTAGGGTTTTCTTAGGATTTCCGAACCTTGAGTTTTGAGAGATGATACTTTGATATTTTTCTCCCTCTTCTTTTGTCTTGAGAAAACAATTACTTTAAAGAGATTATCATCATTATTTTGGGATTTTCTTTGGTGATTTAATCTGAGAATCTCTAGTTTCTATTCATCTTTTGGTAAGTTTATCTTTCAAAGCATGAATTTTTCTAGTTGCTTCAATTATTACGTCATGAGCAGCTAAATTCCTTTAACCTGAATTATGGGATCTAGGGGTAGGTCTTGATAAGGTGTTCAGTGTTCAAGATTCGAAAGGTGGTAGGACTCCTTGATAATTCTGATGTTTTAATTATTGTTTGTTGGTTGCAAATGATAGATAACACCTGTTTCGATTTGCTTGAGAAAAAAATCAAATATAGTGGGAAGTGAATTATCAACAGGGACTTGGAAACACTAAACTTTCATTTAATAATCAACGCTGTAACAAGGTTGGTTAACCTGAGGTAAAATCTGGGCAGTGAACATAAATTCCCTAGGTTCGAGAGGATTAGGTAATTAAGTGCTTAAGTAGGTCGACGAACATTTAAGAATAACTTTGATAAAGGTAACTTGTTGTTCTACCTACCGTGAGAATCTTGAACCACTAGTAGCATCTGTCAAGTACCAACATCCCTAGTGAACATAATTCTATTTTTTTATAAACTCTTAATTACGAACACTAATTAAGGTGATTAACAATTACTTGTTCAACTAAAAACCCCCATTTCAGGAAATATCAACTATCAGTTGATTAAATCGCAAATGACTTAAGTTCACACCATATTCCCTGTGGGATTCAACCCTTACCTAGTTGGGTTTTATATTAACAATGATCGCTTAAATTCTCATTGAGAGGTGTAGTTTGAGCGTTGTCAATAATTATTAAGTAACTCGAGCTATATTCTCTGCCTGAGGTTCAAATATTTTATCAAAGACATGATGAAACATCTTGTGTCCGGTGATGACATTAAGATAAACACTATTGAGGTAGTGATGTCGTATCTTCAAAGTGATCACTATTGTTGCTAACTCAAGATCACCAGTCAGGTAGTTCTTCTCATGAATATTAATTTACCTAGAGAAGTAAGCTATGAATTTAAATTGTTGTATCAAAACACAACCAATACCAACCTTTAAGACATCACAATACATACCTAAACCATTAGACCCCTCTAGTAGGGTTAATACTGGAGCAAAGGTCAACCATGTTTTCAATTTTTGAGAATCTCATCATAGGATTCAAACCACTTGAACTTAGCTTTCTTATGAAATTAACTATGTCAAAAGAACATCAATATATGAGAAACCTTGTCTAGTAATCAGTTAAACCCAAAAAACTTTTAATGTAAGTTTCGATCTTAGGTTTAGACCAATTCTTAACTATATTAATTTTGGAATTAACCTAATACCCTCACAAGAAATAATGTGACTAAGAAACGCCACAAACTTCAACCAATATTCGTACTTTGATAATTTGGCTTACAATTCAAAGTTCTTTTATTTTTATAACATAATTCAGAGATGACTAACATGTTATTCATCACTATAAGAGTAGATTAGTATGTTATCAATCAAGACAATCATGAACATGTCAAGATAATACTTGACCCAGTCTATTCATAAGGTCTATTAAAGTTGTTGGTGTCAAACAAAAGGGTATGACTAGGAATTAAAAGTAACCATATCGAGTTCTAATGTATTTGGAATGTCACTTTCCCTGGCTTTTAACTAATAATGGTCGGATCTAAGGTTTGTTATAGAGAAATATTTAGTACCCTAAAGTTTGTTCAAACAAGTTATCAATTTTGGAGAGTAGATACTTATTCTTTATGGTGACATTATTTAATTGACGGTAATCAATGCATATTCTAAGAGAGACATCTTTCTAATGCTTGAATAAAACTGGAGCACCTCATAGAGAGACCCTTGGTCTAATGAATCTGTAGTTAAAAAGATCCTTCAACTATTCTTTCAATTTTTTTAACTCTGCTAAAGCTATTCTATGTGGCAGAATAGATATGAATGGACATTAGAGACAATATTTGATACAAGAAAAATTAGTATTAACCTCACAAGACCCATAATTCAAGATTGACTTAAAAAGATCCAAGCAATGATCATTTTAAGGATGCAAGAACATATTTGGGGGATCCTTTTCAAGCCCCCAAGAGTACAATACAACATATGAAGGGTACTTTGGATTCAAGAAACCATTAGAGAGGTTGTTGGGGAGGAAAGAGGAGCTAGAAGACAAGTTAGAGTGACATATTCTAGTAGATGGGACGGCATGTCACATGTGCCCTAACATTTGCTAATAAGATGCCCAATTTCTTAAAAATGGGTCACTTTTGGGATTATATAGTAATAATAGTCCATGGATATAAATAGTAGTAGGTCTCTTTTATTTTCCTTAGTTTTTGTTGAATTATGATGAAATGTACACTTGAGAGTGTGAGAGCTAGGATTAGCTTATTTTGAACTATCCTTAGAAAATGTGGGCTATGTGGGAGATTGATCCCTCATGGTTTACATAAGATTTTGGTGCATAGTTATTGAGGATTTAAGGTTTAATATACCCTTTATTTGCATTCAATTTCCTATTTTGTGTAAATTTATTTGGTTATCTATCTATCTTTTCCTTTTAATTCTTTGTTCATCTTTAATTTCATATCTTGTTCTTCATTTTGTAGTTTGTCCATATATCAACATCACTTCTATAGTCTAATTTTTTGTTGAGTGGGACTCTTAGTAGATCATCTTGAAAGACTTTTAGAAACTCATTGAAAACTAAAACTCACTGAAGGGATGGAACATCAACATTAGAATCCTTGATCCAAACTAAATGATAGATGTACCCTTTGAAAACTATCTCTGTAACCTTAAGGTACGAAATGAACTAGTATGTTTTCATAATAAGACTCCCTTCCACACTAGGACTAGTTTATAGAAAGCTAAAATCTTACAAATTTAGTTCTAAAATAGATTTTGCATAACGGATTTAGCTAATAATAACATCAAAATCGACAATGTCTACCTCAAATAGGTCGGCTATAGTGTTTCTATGATGATTGGATATTTTGTAGTTTCTATAAACTTGACTAACTATGAAATACTCACCAATAAAAGTATAAACAACAAAAGCCTCAAGGAGTAGTTTTTTGACTGCTTTTTAACATCATAGCTATATAGGGGGTTACAAAGGATAAAGTAGTTGTAGGGTCAACAAAACATAAATGTCAATAGAGAAGACTTCCAAAATATCCGTGACAACCTCTAAAGAGGTTTATACTTCTTTATGACTAGCTAAAGAATACAAGTTGTTATGAACCTTGTCTATTCTTGAAGTAGTACTTTTCTACATAACACATCTTGTTGGAGTGAAGGAATTAGTATACCGGGCTCTATTTCCCCTATTACCATGCCTTAATAAGGGAAAATCCTTTAGGAAGTGGCCCTATTGGTCTTACCAAAATCATCCAATCTCTACCATAATAATGATCTCCTTGATGATTTTTACCATACTTGTTGTAATCATGGTATCAAGTGGTCCCTTATGAAACACTACCTTGGGTCTATGATCCTAGTACACTAAAGCGTTGGTTGATCTAAAACCTCTAGTCAATCATGTCCCTCGATGTAGAAACACTATTTAAAGATGGAGCAGGTCTTGATAACCTCTTACCACTCTTTTGGTCACTTACCATATAGCCAATTCATTTTTCTTTTCATCCTAGTGTTCTTTCATCTCTATCTGTTTTTCCACCTAAGCTTGTTGGGTAAAAAACAACAAACTGAGTACGTCTATATCATTATGTATCAATGTCCTCGGAGACTCCTTTTTGACTTACCTTGCAATCCTAGACACAAAAATTCTCATTCTTCCCTCATAGTGGACACCTTTTCTGGAGTAAATTGGGACAACTTATGAACTTGAAATTGTACTCACTTATACTTATAGTACATTGATTGAAGTTCATACACTCATCTGCCTTATCTTCCCTGAACTCCAAAGACAGGAAGTAGTCAATGAAGGCTTCCATGAATTCATCCCAGACTATGGTAGTTGCATCATCTCCTTTGGTAACCTCCCATTATTTGTACCAAGTGTTTTTAACATCCTTCAACTAATAGAAAGCCAACTCTACCCTTTTGTATCACTAAAGTGTATCAGTTCAGTTTAGAGGAACTATTTGAAATACTTACTACATATGAGTTGGAATAATTTCATAGAGTTTAAATCTATCGCACTAATTTGAGTATGATAGAAGGGAGGTATTTCTTAAAATTCTATCTCTTCTGATATGAGGCCAAAACTATATATATTTAGTCATTATTTATCTTACGTTTCATATGTTTATTTGTTCTTTTTTAGCATTGCTTTCATGGGTTATACTTACTATTATATTTGTATATGTAGTATTAGTTTGACTTGAAGATGAAGAAATTTGAAGAAAAAATGAATTAAAAATAAAATATTTTAAATGTAATATTAGATTAATATTTACATAGATTAAAAAAACACATAAAAGAGAGAATTTAAAAGAAATATGCCACATCACATCAATTGGAGAAAGGAGCAAAGTTTAGGCATAAATATATGAAAATATATAACACGTGGTAGCCAAGTAATTGAAAAATTCTTGAGGCGACACTAGCTAGCGGCGTGGTAGTCCAAATTGGACTTAATTTTATTTTTTTTCAGTTCATTTTTTACTCAATTATTTTATTTGAGTTTTTATTTTCGACACCTATAACTGTACCATAAAATTTATATTTACGTAACTTTTGATCTAGAAAGAGTTAGAAGTGGTCACGGAAGCGGGAGAAAATTACTTTATTATTTATTTTTACATACTATTACATTTTTGAGTCCATATTGTTGTTATTGATTGTTGTAAACATACACTGAGAGAAATTAATTCATTATTTAGATTTGTCATTTTATTCTTCTTCTTGTAAGTACATAATTATGTTTTTCTTCCTAGAATTATTATTTCTCTTGCAAAGTGGTTAACTCCCATAACTAGGATGGTGGAATCATGATGGAATAACGAAGTAGGGTTCGAAGTACATAATGATTCTTGAATGGTTCATAGATATATTATTTTTCTCTTTGCTTTGCTTGCTTATATGGTGCCCAGGTCTTGCATGAGGGGGTTAACAGATGGAATAAGGAAATATACAATGAGGACTTGGAGCTGCCAACTTTTACTTAATAACTTGAACTATGGAGGTAGAAAAGATAATCTGAGATTTATGATAAGGGTTAGACCGTAAACTCATAAGACTAAGATGAGTAATTGAGGATAGTCATCTACTAGGGGTTGGACGATTGGTTAGGTGAACATATTGATTTTACTTGCTAAGCAGCGGGATAGATCAATACTATGGAGAACCTATTGAATTATGAAATCATTGGGAATATGGTCCTGGTGTGCCACTCTTATTAATTACAAATTAAAATAATTTGCTACTTCATACTGAATTTTGCTAATTATTTATTTGTTACTTTAAATTCTCCTTTTAAAAAATAGTCAATTAATAGTCTAAATAACCATATTAACCTTTCTCCTAACCATATTTTCCTTGAGATCGACTTCAACCTTGGTTGGATTCTATATTTGATTAAATTACCACTTTATACTTCCTTGCAAGGTGTCATTTTGGAGACATCATCTTTCTTCGTATAGGTATGGAACGTTTCAAACTCATAAATATGATTATACTAGATGTAGTGTCATAGACATTCTAGGAGTTGAACCTGTAGCTATGATACCAACTTTATCACACTCCGAGCCTACACCCTAAATGTAGTTAGCAACCAGAACCACTACTGACCCGAGTGTGTCCTTGTCCTACCTGAATATTGAAACATGACCATGAAAACTCTAAGTAACATGAAGTAAAAATCAAGCTTTTAAAATTAAAGCAAGGTGTACCTTTATAATAGACATAAAGTCAAGTGAAACTGAATATAAGTAAACTATTGATCACTAGCTATCTATTGAAGTTTCTACTAATAAAACTGAATAAAATTGTTGAGTAAATCCCATGGTTTACATTTATTTAGTAAAGATTGAAGTACTGGACTATTAAGCTACTAAGCTAGACATAAGCTAAGTTCTCTTAGTGCAAGAAGGTTTGATTATAAGTTGAGGAAGTGAAATCTAATGAAGAATCTCCCGTTGAACCTAAGTACATTATCTTTCATCATTAAATGATGTAGCACCAGATAACATGACAACATGAAATATATGATATGTAATAAATCTGAAATGAAACTACACTTATCTAACGAAGCATCTATCTTTGAACATGAGTACTTAAATCAGCATCATTAAATGATGTAGCATTGAATGGTGTGACTACATGAAATGTATGATATGTAATAAAGTTAAAGTGAAATTGCACAATATTTGATGATCATTTAACTAAACATAAGTATGATATACATCAAGGACATGAAATAATTGAATATTGACAAACAAACATATTGATTATCTGAATTATAAATACTCTGAAAAGGTAAAATAATAGGATAAATTAGATATCTAAAACTGCTGAAAACATAAGGTAAAACTGAATATCTAACTGTCTAAATCATAAGCTAAAACTAAGTAAATGAGAAAATGCTATTCTATATAA
Source organism: Capsicum pubescens (assembly GCA_030864215.1). Lineage (NCBI taxonomy): Eukaryota > Viridiplantae > Streptophyta > Magnoliopsida > Solanales > Solanaceae > Capsicum > Capsicum pubescens. The sequence goes on along the minus strand of CM061549.1, from coordinate 200,162,051 downwards.
GTAAATTGTATGTAAGATAACATAAAACATATTTAGCAACTGATGGCTTAGCGTCATAAATAATATTTATATAAATACACTGACTTTAAAAAAAATTAGTTGTGAGGGCTTTGGACATTGCCTTGCCCAGCGCGCTAGACTGATGAAAAATATTTCTCTAAATTTTGGGGGTTAGGGCATGATGACTCCCACATTACACCTCTGATAAAAGTATAAAGCAGTAGTTGATTAAATGTAGAACCAACTAGGTTGGAATTAATTCCACGAGAAATAAGTTGAAATATCTATCAATATGTATGTCTAAATAATTAGTAAGCAATTTCCAATAAAGGAAGATTTTTGAGAATTTTAATAGTAACAAGTCATTGGTTTCATTAAATTTCTGATCATGTGAAAGAGGCACTAGGATTGTGTTCCCTATAACTTCATAACTTTGTAGGTTCATTAAACTAGTGATCTCTCATGGTGCTCAGCATGCAGAATCAATAAATTATGTTCATCTAAATGACTTTACGCCTTTATTAGATGACTATCACCAATCACAAATTAATGTTTCATGACTTTTGCGTTACTAGCCCCTATCATTGATCCATATTAACTGTTCTATTTACCAGCTCAAGTTAGTTAAATGGGGGTTGATAGCTCTAAGTCTCATTGTTAATTCTCTTTTCCCCTCCTTTACAGTTTCTTTCATTATGAGTAAGAATAAGGCGAGTCCTAACATTGGCCACCATCAGAAAGTAATCATACCAAAGAGAATCACAATACACGTACAAACATCCTTTAAGAAATACATCATACTTTGAACACTACTTCTCTAATCCGTCATGGTTCCCACAATCCTAGTTGTGGTGCTTAGCGACTCATAATTGCAAGAACACAATAATAATTCAAAATAGAAATCATAATTATGAACTTACGAAGAAAAAAGATGAAAATGACAAATCTCACTTTGAATTAAAGCCCTAAAATTAAAGTTCTTACTTCAAATGAACAATAACATGCCTCAAAATTATTAAGAGAATGTTAAATTACACAAAATACCTATTAGGAGTAGCTATAGAAAAAACATAAAATCTATCCTAAACTCAATGAAATTTGCTGAGTTGGCACATAGGACGAAGGAATGTATGATCGTGGGTAGATACCATAATGGTCTTTTGTTCTTATTGTTTAAAATACTGACTTTTGTGTGCTTGCAAACATTGCTGGGATGGTGGTTAGGACGTGCTCATCCTTATCTTCTAAGATCTTTCTTTCCTATTTTGGTTTCTTTCTTTGATTTCCATTCGGCAGTATATCCTCCCACGATCATCAGGACGAGTTCGTGACTACAATAAAATTGATATATAGCTACGAGATAAAATTCGTCTCTAATTGTTCACCTTTTATGACAAAAATTACATTTTGTATCTAAATACATGAAACATATACTATTAGTGATGAAACATAAAATTTCGTAAAAAAGTTTTGTCCTCTAAAATTTCCCACCAAAAAGGTATTTTGGCGCCATTTTAATAAGATCATTAGTGACGAATTTTAAGTTTTCAGTGACACCTTTTTTATCGCTAATAATGGAGCCTTCGTGATAAATTATTTTTTGTCTTGAATTAATTATACTATTAGACACAAAAAAAATTCATCATAAAAGATAAGTTGTCGCAATAGCGATAAATTAGAGTTCGTAGTTAAATATTATAAGTTTTAGCTACAAAATATGATGTTTAATTGTGACCTCAATTTTTGTCACTAATACTTTAAACAATTAGTGACACTCATTTTATTGTCTCTAATCAATCTATGATTCAGTGACAACATAACTTTATAACAAAATATGTCATTATTAAGTAGTGACAATTTAGAATTTATAGTTGAATAATTTAACTATTTTTTCTACAAAAAAAATTCGTAGCTAAATATAAATTGGTCTTTTACTATTTTTGTTTATGATTTTAAAAAATTATTTTATATTGATATAGCTATAGAAAACAAGACTCGATCTAATTGTGTGAAGGTTGAAGTGAACTTATTGAATGAATTTTTCAAAGGTGTAAAGTCAGTGTGTTAATCCTGTACATGGAGAAACATTTTAAGTAGACCGAAGTTAAATATGATCAACTAATTAATTAAGGTTTGAAGATATTATATTGTAAGTTTTAGGCACAAAAATTTATATTAAATTGTGACAATAGTTTTTGTAACTAATAATTCAAACAATTAGCAACGATGATATTATCGTCATTGTTTAATCTTCAATTAATCATAATAAAATTTTATCACAAAAAAATAATTAGGACTTAGATTTGGTAGTTGAATAGTGTAATTAATGGATATGAAGAAATTTATAGTTATAATTATAAGATCAATACTCTAAAAATTTTTACCCAAATTAATAAAAATTAGAAAAAAATTAATGTCATGGAATTTATCCTTCCAGCATCATCTTTGCAGCATCAACCAATATTGGACGAAGATCACTAGAAACGTGTAATACCCCGTACTTTTTCCTAGATAATTTCATCTCAAGAATGTCTAGTATTAGCTTCTAAATTGAATGATGATTATTCCATGAGGAATTTTCAAGATTTTCACTTTTTTTCATGTGGGAAATTCAATAAGCTTTCCATCGATATGAGATTCGCCCAAATCTGATAACCGGATCAAAAGTTACGACTATTTCAAGTTCTCGTCATAAAACAGCGCCATATTAGTCAGTGGCGCGCCGCGCCACCAGAGGAAATGGCATTTGGAAAATTTCAGTAGGGGTCCGCGATTATGGCGCGTCGCGTCAGGGCCAAATTCAGAATTGTCCTTTTCTAGTGTCTTAGTGCGATTTCCTCCATGCCGCACCAAAGTTCAAGGTCACAAAAGAAGGGGCAACATGATGGCTCCACGTCGCGCCATCCCTCAATTTCTCAATTGTCAAATTCCAGTGACACGGCACAACAGCGCCACGTCGCGCCAGGGGTTCAGTTCGGGAAAATTATACTAAAATTAAATGGCGCGTCCAAGGTGAAAAAGGTCAACTTCCCACCCCTATTAAAGCCCTTTAACACGTGATTCAGCTACTTTTCACCCCAAATATTCTAGTTTCTCTCAAGAAAAAGCTAGGGTTTTCATAGAAGATCTAATTTCAAGAAAGTTTCACCATCAATCTTCATGAAATCACGAACTAAGATATGCATAGTGTTCATTCATGGACTCCTTTTGTCCATGAAATCCAAGAATCCCTTTTCCAACTTCAAGTTATGGATTTTCTTTATGATTTCATGATTGGGTTGTTCTTGTTCATGTTGATAAATGAGAAATTGAATTCTACTCCATGTTGGGTGATAATTTCTATATGGATTTAATTATTATAGATATAAATTCATGAAAACCTATGACTAAATCCTTGAATGATGAAATTAGAATATGACCATGATGTTTAATTGTTGTACAATGATATTTACATGTACCATGCCTACAATATGTTTGATTTAATGCCTAAATGAAGGAAAAGTGCCTAACTAGCATGTTTTCATGAAATCCCCACGTATGTACAAGCTTATGCCTATCACATGTTTAATGAAATGCTCCATTAAATGCATTATGGTTATTATTATGTATTCAAGCAAGTCATGCTTTGTCAGTTTCCTTCCATTGAGTCCTGGGGGTACTTTTACCCGAAATATTAGCTGTGTGTCTAGAGTCATGTCATATTTTCATGATACTCTAGTCAAGCTATGAATCCTTAGACTTCAGATAGTCTTATGACTCAGAAAATCTCCATGATCTCATGAACTCAGTCAGTTGTCAGATATCAGTAGTATTTCATCAGTCAACGGTATTCAGTAACTCAGCCCATATTCAGTTCAGTAAATCACATTTAGAGTCTATTCATATGAGAGTAGGAATTAGCACCGAGTGAACCCAAGGATGGGAACACACACTATCAGATGAGGGTGTGATTCTTAGAAATTATCCTTGTGTTCTAGAACTATGTAGCTAGAATAGGTTGAGAAATCAACACTATCCGATGAGGGTTAAAGAGGTGGATAAACACTATCAGATAAGGGCCCCATCGTTCTCGTATAGGTGACACTATCAGATGAGGGTCGCCCACAGCTTGTCCGTACTGATGGCGCGGTATTAACACCCTTCCAATTGGGATTACAGATTGGACCCCAACTCATCCATAATGGCGTATCAAGGGCATATTGGTTAGATAACTACTTCCCACAGTTTGATGTTACAGAATCAGGATTGTCAGACACAGTCAATCAATCTCAGTATTAGAACTCAGATAGTTCTTCAGATTTTAATACTGTCAGATACAGTCAACTCAGATACAGTACAGAACTCAGATAGTTCCATCAAATTAAAGACTATCAGATACAGTTACTCATGTTATCATCTATATTCAGATTCAGTAAACATGTTATCACAGTATTAGTGTCAATTGTTTTGTCTCATGCATGTATTCTCACGCTCATGATAGTTAGTCAGTTATTATTATTGTTCATGCATATGAACCCTATGCATTCAGCCTACCTCACATGTATACCAGTACATTCAAAGTACTAATGCATTTGTGCTATGGTGTCTTATACCATAGGTTCAGAGAAACGAGCTCCAGAGCAACAGTAGATTCCAGATATCCACAGACAGAGTTAAATGTGAGTCCTCATCTTTCGAGGACATGATCATTTCCCTATTATCTCATTAATCAGTTTATTAGTTGGAGTTAGTTAGGGACATGTCCCATCAACTTCTTTCTCAGACAGTTCAGTTAGTTAGAGGATTTCTAGACTATCATATTTCAGACTTTAGTATGTTCAGTTTTGTTTTGGGTATTCTGTTACCCCACACAGATGTTATATCATTTAGATCATATTCAGTATTGAACCTTATGGCCTTTCAGTGCATGTTTCTGCATTATTATTTCATATTATACAGTGTACAGGTAAAGATCTTAGTCATGTGTTAGCTTGTGGTCCTTCGGGGTCATAAACACCATGTAGCATTTTTGGTACCAGATTTGGGGTATTATAAACTTGGTATCAGAGCCTAAGGTTCAATAGAGTCCTAGGAAGTCTGAAAGCAGCATCTAGTAGAAGCTTGTACATGGGTGTGTTGCAGCCACATCGATGTACAGGAGGCTATAAGATGTTTTAGGAACAATTTCCCCTCTTTCAGTATTCATGTCGTGCCAGTGAGCATAATCTCAAGTCAATCTCTCAGTCTAATCTATTTCTCCCTTTCTTCTACAGAACATGCCTCCTAAAAGAAGAAACAAAAATCAGTCAGCCCCCCAGCCCGAAGATCTTTTGGGCAATCATGTTTCTTATGCAGAGTTCAGGGCCGTATTCGCTGCTCTTTCTCAGTCAGTTGCCGCTCAAAATGAATGGCCAGTATTCATTCCATCCAACCGAGTGGCCAATTCAGCCATAGTTAGGATTCGGGACTTCATTAGAATAAATCCTCCATCCTTCCTCGGGTCTACGATAGATGAGGACCCTCAGGAATTCATTGATCAGGTTCATAAGGTGATAGTTATCATGGGGGTGACTAATGTTGAAAGTGCTGAGCTAGCTGCATATCAGTTGCAGGATGTGGCTCATACTTGGTTCAAACAGTGAAAGTTAGAGAGGTTAGATGATGCAGGTCCTATAGAGTGGGAGGAGTTTGTCACTGCATTCTTAGACATATTCTTTCCCCAAGAGCTTAGAGAGGCTAAGGTTCTAGAATTCATCAACTCAGCCATGGCAATATGATGGTGAAAGTGTATTCTCTTATGTTTACTCAATTAGCTAGATATGCCCCTCATGTGGTTGCAGACAACAGAGCCAATATGAGTAAGTTCGCTTTAGGGGTAAATTATAGTATGGTAAATAAGTGAAGATCTGCCATACTGAATAGTGACATGACTTTAGCCAGGCTTATGACTCATGGTCAGTAGATAGAGGAACAGAAGATTAAGCAGATGGAGAAGCAAAATAAGTGAGCGAAGACAGGTAGTTTCAACTTCACTCAGCCTAAATCAGAAGGAGGAAACCATTCCCAGTTTCATCCTAAATCATCAGTTCCAGCCCCTTCTTCAGCCAGTGCTCTAGTTCCTAAGTTCAGAGAGGGTAACAGAGATAGAGTTCCAGGATCTAAGTCTCAGGTCAGTGTTAGCAATGCTCGAACTAATCCCCTTTGTCAGACTTGTGGTAAGAACCACATGGGTACTTGTAGAGCTGGTAGCGATGTCTGTTTCGATTGTGGAAAGCCAGACCATATAATGTCAGAGACTGCCCTCAGTCAGGTTATCATAGTCATCTCCTCTCCTCAGTTCAGTGCGGTCACCCAAATCAGTAGGGTGCCACCACCAGTCCTACTAGTGGGCAACGCCCAAATCATTTCTATGCTTTTCAGTCCTGACAGGAATAGGAAAATTATCCTGATGTAGTTACTGGTGTATTACAGATCTTTTATGTGCATGTTTATGCTTTTCTAGATCCAGGAGCTTCTTTGTATTTTGTTACTCCCTATATAGGAGGCGATTTCAGAATCAGTCCCGAAATCCTAGAAGATCCCTTTTTAGTCTCTACCCCAGTGGGTATAACTAGCACAGCCCGATGGGTATATAGGAACTGCCCGGTTATGATATTTCAGAAAGTCACTTCAGCAGACTTAGCCGAATTAATGATGATTGATTTTGATTTTATTCTCGGCATGGATTGTCTTCATTCCTGCTATGCCACAGTCGACCGCAGAAACAAAATAGTCCAGTTTTAGTTTCTGAATGAACCCATCCTTGAGCGGAAGGGTAGTGTATCTGCTTTCAGGGGTCAGCTTATTTTCTACCTTCGGGCATGAAAAATGATATCTAAAGAATGTGTCTATCATCCTGTTCAAGTTAAGGACACTAGTTCCAAAACTCCCAGGCTTGGATCAGTTCTAGTTGTAGGTGAATATTCCGATGTCTTTCCCGAAGATCTTCCAGGAAGTCCTCCAAAAAATAAAATAGACTTCGGCATTGATCTTCTTCTAGATACTCAGCCTATATCTATTTCTCTATACATAATGGCACCAGTAAAACTCAGAGAATCGAAAGAACAATTGAATGATCTCTTAGATAAGGGATTCATCAGGCCCAGCATTTCCCCATGGGGCGCTCCAGTATTATTCATGCACAAGAAAGATGGTTCTCTTAGGATGTTTGTAGACTGCCGTCAACTCAATAAGGTCACGGTCAAGAACAAGTATCCTATTCCTAGAATCGATGACTTGTTTGACAAACTTCAGAGTGCCAGTTATTTCTCTAAGACAGACCTCATATCCGGCTATCATCAGCTCAGAGTCAGAGAATGTGACATTTCAAAAATAGCTTTTCGTACACGGTATGGTCAGTTCGAATTCCTAGTCATGTCATTTGGTATTACTAATGCCTCAGCCACTTTCATAAACTTGATGAACCGTGTGTTCAAGCAGTACATAGACATGTTCGTCATAGTCTTCATAGATGTTATTCTGGTCTATTCCCGTAGTGAGTGTGATCATGCAGACTATCTCAGAACGATACTTCAGACTCTCAAAGATCATCAACTATTCACCAAATTTAGTAAGTGCGAATTTTGGCTAAGGTCAGTAGCATTCCTTGGTCACATTATTGTTGGTGATGGCATTAGAGTAGATCCTCAAAAGATCGAAGTAGTAAGAACTTGGCCTCGCCTTGTCTCTCCATCAGATATCAAAAGTTTCTTGGGTTTGGCTGCCTATTATAGATGTTTTGTTGAGGGAGTTTCTTCTATTGCATCCCCTATGTCCAGATTAACTCAGAAGAAAGTTAAGTTTCAGTGGTCAGATCCTTGTGAGAAGAGTTTTCAGGAGTTAAAGACTCAACTCACCTCAGCTCCAGTTTTAGCTCTTCCAGATAGTCTAGATGGGTTCGTAGTGTGTTATGATGCATCCAGAGTAGGTTTGGGTTGTGTCCTCATGCAGCATGGAAAGTTCATAGCCGATGCCTCCAGATAGCTTAAACCTCATGAGAAGAATTATCCTACTCATGATATTGAGTTAGCAGCCATAGTCTTTGCCTTGAAGATTTGAAGGCATTATCTCTATGGAGTTCATGTAGATGTCTTCACAGATCATAAGAGTCTTCAGTATGTATTTTCTCAGAAAGATCTCAATCTTCATCAGAAAATGTGGTTAGAGATCTTGAAAGATTATGACTTGAGTGTCCTCTATCATCCAGACAAGGCCAATGTAGTGGCCTACGCTCTCAGTAGATTTTCTATGGGTAGTGTTGCTTATGTGGATGATAGTAAGAAGAAGTTAGCTCAGGAAGTATATCATCTTGCCAAACTAGGTGTTTTCTTAGTCGATACAGATAAGGGTGATATATGGGTTCAGTGTAGTTCAGAATTATCTCTAGTTTTTGAGGTGAAAGAAAAGCAAGATAAAGATCCCAACCTTGTCAAGTTAAAAGAGTCATTCCAAGATCAGAAAGTAGAGGTTTTCTCATCAGAAAGTAGGTGTAGATGACTTAAGGCAGCAAGTTCTAGCAGAAACGCATGATGCATACTACTCTATTAATCCAGGGGGCACAAAGATATACCGCGACTTGCGGAAAATATATTGGTGGAGTGGGATGAAGAGATACATTGTAGAGTTTATGGCTAAGTGCTCTATATGTCAGTAGGTTAAGATAGAGCATCAGAAGCCTAGTGGGTCCATGCAGGAGTTTAGTATTCCTACTTGGAAGTGGGAAGTTGTGAACATGGACTTCGTGATGGGTTTTCCTCAAACTCATCAGCAGCATGATTCAGTCTGGGTCATTGTAGACAGAATGACCAAATCATCTCATTTTCTTCCAGTTACTACCTCTTATTCAGTCGAGGATTACGTCAAACTCTACATTAAGGAATTGGTCAGATTGTATGGTGTTCTGCTATTTATTATCTCAGACAGAGGTATTCAGTTCATCTCTCATTTCTGGAAAGAATTCCAAAAGGGTCTTGGTACCCAAGTTCATCTTAGTACAACCTTTCATCCTCAGACAGATGGTTAAGCAGAAAGGACCATTCAGACGTTAGAAAATATGCTAAGGGCGTGTGCAGTCAATTTCAAGGAAATTTGGGATGACCACTTACCTTTGATTGAGTGTGCATACAACAAAAACTATCATTCCAGTATTCAGATGGCTTCATTCATATCTCTCTACGATAGGAGACGTAGATCTCCAATTGGTTGGTTCAAAGTTAGTGAGGCCTCAGTTATAGGGCCTGACTTAGTATTCGACGCTTTAGAAAGATTCAAGTTGATTAGAGAAAGACTCTGGGTTTCTCAGAGCCGACAGAAGTCGTATGCAGATATTAGTAGAAAAGATCTTGAGTTTGAGATTGATGATCATGTCTACCGAAAGATCTCTCCAATGAAGGGAGTGAAGTGGTTCGGCAAGAAAGGGAAACTTAGTCCCCGATATGTTGCTCCCTTCTAGATTCTCAATTGATTTGGCAAGGTAGATTATGAGATTGAATTACCTTCAGATCTAGCCTCAGTTCATCCAGTCTTTCATGTATCCTTGCTCAAGAAGTGCATAGGTGACCTATCAGTTTTAGTCCCTATTAAGAGCATTGATATTCAGAACACTCTCTCTTATGAAGAGATTTTAGTCAAAATATTAAACTATCAGACTCGTAGATTGAGAAACAAGGAATTCCCTCTAGTTAAGGTTCTTTGGCGAAATCATTCCGTCGAGGGAGCTACTTGGGAAGCAGAGGAAGACATGCTTACCAAGTATCCTCACATCTTCTTCGCAAACTCAGATCAAGATCAAGGTAACATTTCTTCTTAAGCTTACTCAGTTTCATGTTCAGTGTTCATTACAAACTTGGTATGTAGTTTCATGCTCACGTTACCATTATAAACTTGGTATCAAGTACCATTCCATATTTATTCATGCACGCATGTATCAGGTTAGTTATGTAATTATGCATCAGGCATACATTCTCATTGTGAGAAACTTATTTCTTAAGAACACTCAGTCATACATTTATGAATCAGTTACACATGCATCAGATATGCATATTCAGTATGTCAGTCATGAGATCATGTTCCAGTTATTCTTGTTTAGTATGTATGTCAGTTGTCTTTTCTCCCCTCACATTCAGTCTCTTTCGAGGAAGAATATTCTCAAGGGGGAGATATTGTAATACCCCATACTTTTTCCTAGCTAATTTCATCTCAAGAATGCCTAGTATTATCATCTAAATTGAATGATGATTATTCCATGAGGAATTTTCAAGATTTTCACTTTTTTAATATGGGAAATTCAATAAGCTTTCCATTGATATAAGATTCGCCCAAATCCGATAATCGGGTCAGAAGTTATGACTATTTCAAGTTCTCGTCGTAAGACAATGCCATATTAGTCAGTGACGCGCCGCGCCACCAGAGAAAATGGCATTTGGAAAATTCCAGTAGGGGTCCACGATTATTGCACGTCACGCTAGGTCCAAATTCAAAATTGTCCTTTTCCAGTGTCATTGTGCAGTTTCCTCCGCGTCGCGCCAAAGTTCCAGGTCATAAAAGAAGGGGAAACGCGATGGCTCTGCGTCTTTCCATCCCTCAATTTCCCAATTGTCAAATTCCAGTGACATGGCGCGATAGCGCCGCATCGCACCAGGGGTTTAGTTTGGGAAAATTTTACTGAAACTAAATGACGCGTCCAGGGTTAAAAGGGTCAACTTCCCATCCCTATTTAATCCCTTTAACACGTGATTCCATCACTTTTTACCCAAAATATACTGGTTTCTCTCAAGTTTCTCTCAAGAACAAGCTAGGGTTTTCATAGAAGATCCAATTTCAAGAAATTTTCACTGTCAATCTTCACAAAATCATGAACTAAGATATGCATAGTGTTCGTTCATGGACTCCTTTCATCCATGAAGTTCAAGAATCCCTTTTTCAACTTTAAGTTATGGATTTTCTTTATGATTTCATGATTGGACTGTTCTTGTTCATGTTGATAAATGAGAAATTGAATTCTACTCCATGTTGGGTGATAATTTCAATGTGGGTTTAGTTATTATAGATATAGATTCATGCAAACCTATGACTAAACCCTTGAATGATGAAATTAGAATGTGACCATGATGTTTAATTATTGTACAATGATGTTTACATGTACCATGCCTACAATATGTTTGATTTAATGCCTAAATGAAGGAAAAGTGCCTAACTAGCTTTTTTTCATGAAATCCCCATGTATGTACAAGCTTATGCCTATCACATGTTTGATGAAATGCTTCAGTAAATGCATTATGGTGATTATTATGTATTCAAGCAAGTCATGCTTTGTCAGTTTCCTTATATCGAGTCTGGGGGGTGCTTGTACCTGAAATATTAGTCGTGTGACTAGAGCCATGTTATGTTTTCACGATACTCTCAGTCAAGCTATGAATCCTTAGACTTCAGATAGTCTTAGGACTCAGGAAATCTCCATGATCTCATGAACTCAGTTAGTTGTCAGATATCAGTAGTATTCCGTCAGTCAACAAAATTCAGTGACTCAGCCCATGTTCAGTTCAGTAAATCATGTTCAGAGTCTATTCAGATGGGAGTAGGAATCAGCAATAAGTGAACCCAAGGATGGAAACACACACTATCATATGAGGGTGTTATTCTTAGAAGTCATCCTTGCATTCTAGAACTATGTAGCCAGCATAGGTTGATACATCAACACCATCTGATGAGGGTTGATGAGGTGGATAAGCACTGTCAGATAAGAGCCCCACCGTTCTCATATAGGGGACACTATCAGATGAGGGTCGCCCACAGCTTGTCCTTACCAGTGGCGCGGTATTGACACCCTTCCAATTGGGGTTACAGATTGGACCCCAACACAACCATAATGGCATATCAGGGGCATGTCGGTTAGATAACTACTTCCCAGAGTTTCATGTTACAGAATCAGGACTGTCAGAAACTGTCAATCAGTCTCAATATTAGAACTCAAATAGTTCTTCAGGTTTCAGGACTGTCAGATACAGTCATCTCAGATACAGTACATAACTCAGATAGTTCCATCATATTCAGGGCTGTCAGATACAACCACTCATATTATCAGTTATATTCAGATTCAGTAATCATGTTATCACAGTATTAGTGTCAGTTGTTATGTCTCATGCATGTATTCTCACACTCATGATAGTTAGCCAGTTATTATTATTGTTCATGCATATGAACCCCATGCATTCAGCCTACCTCACATGCATACCAGTACATTTAAAGTACTGACACATTTGAGCTATGGTGTCTTATACCATAGGTTCAGAGACACGAGCTCCAGAGCAATAGTAGATTCTAGATATCTGCAGACAAAGTTAAAAGTGAGTCCTCATCTTTCGATGACATGATCATTTCCCTATTATCTCATTAATCAATTTATTAGTTGGAGTTAGTTGGGGACATGTTCCATCAACTCCTTACTCAGACATTTCAGTTAGTTAGAGGCTTTCTAGACTATCATGTTTCAAACTTCAGTATGTTCAGTTTTGTTTTGGGTATTCTGTTACCCCACATAGATATTATATAATTTATATCATGTTCAGTATTGAACTTTATGGCCTTTCAATGCATGTTTCCACTTTATTAGCTTGTGGTCCTTCGGTGTCATGAGCACTGTGTAGCATTCCGGGTACCAGATTTGGAGCGTTACAAAGCATGACCAAGATCTGTGTACCCTTGTCCTCAATGCCTTTTTTTTAATAGTGAAAGTATGGATGATTTCATTCAGCAAGTACTAAACAACCAAAATATTTGATCAGAAAGATCACACATAGTAAACGATACACTACTCATCATCTCAGAACATTAAAAGGCTACCAAAAGCCACATCCAACAATATCTATAAAAGACATATCACAGAGTGTTTCTTCCCAATGATCTTACGTGGCAATAAATGGCTTGGAAGTTTCATAAAGTATAGACCTCTTCCTCGCCACTCTATCACTCCGCCTTTCTCTTTTCTCGTTCAACCTAGTCACTAAAAGCTTCTGGTATTCAGCAGGTTCAGACTTGGACTTGGCAATTCTCTTCTTCTTGTCAGCGATTCTTTCTCTCTTCCTCTGGAGAGTCAATGGTGTTACCAACCTTTGGATATTAGTAGCGTTGCTTACCTCCTTCCCATTTTTTTGTGAATGTTAGGCGATAGGTATTGACATACTTCCTGACATCCTCCTCCTTTGAAAGGTTAAAGAGCTTTCTGATCTTGGAATCCCTCTTGGGTCCTCTCATACTTGGCTTCTCAGTGTCTATCAGACCGGGGAGATCATTCAGACCGGGGAGATCATTCTCACTCTTCTTCATAATAACCAAATTCAGAACTGAAAGGTCAGGACTGATAGTGCACCTACGAACAAACTTCCTTCTTCGCTCGGCATTTGGCCTACCATAACCCCAAAAGCAAGGAGTGCCTCTATGCAGTAGAAGAGGAATACGACCTATATTCAACACTCCCTGCTTCATTTGGAAACCTTTCTTGTCATATCCTCTCATAATCTTGAATATATATTCCTTGAACTCATCTTCCAAAGCATCTCCTGTAACTTCCTGTGAGATCCTTTTGTCAAAGAAAGCTCAGAGTTTCTGATCATCATTGATCTTGAGCTTCTTTTGGCACCCAGTTGTTGGGTTTGCAATGTTGAACTTTATGTTTGATGGAACTCAATGGAGGCGATGAAATTTTTCAAGTTGAGCCTCACTTTATCACTCTTACTAAATATTAAGGCATTGTCCTCAATGCCAACATTTGCTCCATGTCTTAGAAGAGTAAAGTTACCTGTCAAGCAAAAGTATTAGAATTTTTATCAGCCCCAATTTTCATGGACTGCAAGAAAGAATCTGAAGGATCCCAAAAACTTTACTAGAGAACCCTCCCATTGGAGCTGTCTAAGAACTAAGTTTCCAGTATTTGAGGAGGACAATAGAATTTCTCACAGCTGGTGAATATACTCTTATTTTGTGAGTTTAAGATTACAAGATTTCCATCATCTGATATTGTCACTCTTCCACTTGAATCCTGTAAAGGTTTCTCTCTGTTGTCTACCCATACAACAAGTTGGTGATTGGATACTAAACATAACGATTCGTCGAAGTCACAAGACTAAAGAACCCGAATTTGAATCTTTTGTCATTAAAGACTAAAGTTTCTAAATCTCACAGGGATTCATTGGTGTTAATTGTTAATAGTTAATATTATCCGAAGCAGTTGCTATAGAAAAAACAAAACAAGAACAGCTGGAAATAATAAAGTAAATCTTGAAATACTTACTCGCGAAGAAAAACTGGGGTGATTAAAAGTAGGAGCCCGAAGAAGGAACATTCAAAATAGAGTGCAACCAGAAAACTGATCTCCAATCTATATCCAAGTGACTCTACAATTTATTATTGATGTAAAAGAGTATTAGAGTGTTCTAATTTTATGATTGAACAATCTGAAATTAAACTCATAGGAGACCATATGGTGGCTAGGCATGAGATTTGCATATGAAGATAGGAAAATATGGGTTAAGGTTTAGACATACCTTTCAAGTATTTTATATGGATCCACAGCAAGCTCAAGTTTTACATCTACCCATAGAGAGTAACGAGCATTAGGTAAAAACATGTGTAACAAAAGCTTGGGGACCTGCAACGGCAACAAATTCTAACTTACACAAAATCTGTATACAACACTCCTTAATAGAATATAAGTAAAAATATAAAATAAAAGAAAATATAAGCCAATGTATAACTTGAGTAACAAGAGATGTCTTCATCAATCATTTTATTTGAACTATCATATCTATTAGACAATGGTTTCTATAATGCTGTGTATTAGATAATATATGATGATTAATGAGATAGGACTATTTATTTAAATTTCTATTATTTCACAACTGATCCACAGACCAATTACTTGAAGCTTACCCAGTCTTAGAATGCATGCATTGATAGAATAACTTGAAAAGTCCCAGTATATTTTTAAATGGATTGCCTTTAAAACATGCCTACATAGTACTATAAGTAATTCAGCTAAAATAGAAAAGATAAACAAGCATAAAATGCGTATGATGTGCATGTATGTTGTTATGCATTAAAAGATGTACAATGGCCAGTGGTTAAGTGGTTAACTCAGACGTTCAAAAGAGTTGAGTATCTGATTCTGGAAATACGGGAAGAAAGTAACCAATGATAAGATGGACTGGACTGGTAACAGGTAAAGCTAGAAGGGCAATACCACCCTTATCGAGCGAGATCCAAACATCTGTCAATCCTACAAACACTAGATAGATGATGAAAAATAGACTAAGAACCTCTTTGCAGACCGCTAAACATTTAGCTGCATTTAATTGCTCAATATTCAAACTACTGCCAATTCAAATAACCTGAATTTCACCTATTGCCTAGCAAGAATTGAAGTCCATCATATTTTTGACAATGGAGATCCATATACTAAGCTTCTCGATATATATACTACTTACCTACTACACCAACATAATTTAAAGACATAGCTATTAACTTATAAGAAGCAAGCCATCTAGCTAAGTATAAGCATCATTATATCAATATAGGCAGTTACTCCACCACTAATTCTAATTTATAGTTCAACATTAGAATGGAATTTCTCCTACTTGATCTTTATGAGCATTCCTTATATTGTTTGATAAAATAGAAGGAATTATGTCAGAAGAAACAAGATAACTTTGAAGCTATCACATGAAGGAAGCAACAACATTAAAGTAGCGTCCAACACAGCGTGTTTAGTTTCTCCTGTAAAAGCTCGAACTCCATGACCCTGTGTAGAGTTTCACATGCAGGGTGTTTACAAATTTGGTATAGAAATTTGAAAAATGCATCCCACTACGCTGGAGTTTCACATAAAGAAAGTTTTAGAACTTCAACACACTATGCTGGAGCCTTTCACCTAACCGTGCAATAATTGGGCTATCAATTGGTTACCATCTTTGTCAAATCATTTAGTTAATACCGTATAACGTCAGTAGCATACATAGAAATACCTAGTGGATTGAAGGCTAATACAATCAGAAACTTAAAAACAACAAGGAATGCAAATCATAGAAGTAAAAAGCTAAATACGCATGTCACCATAATCCAATTAGAAAAGCACAAAGCTCCCTATGTGAAGTCACTAAACATATGTAATAGGAGAGACAAGTTCCCTACCAAAAAAGGATTTACTATAACGAACTTGTGTAAATCATGAAGTGTAAATAAATCCCAACAATAACTCTCGTTTTAGAAAATATCCTATTCCTGCTATACATCCATAAGATATGATAATAATTCTAATGCCACCCACCAGATAATGGTTGGTTCCATTTGTAATCTACAAGAAATGCAACAACAACAACTGCTACACATAAATATTCCAGTCCTAATAGAAAACAAAGTTCACTATCATGTAAATGTTTTCATTATTATTAAAAAAATCAAAGACTTTCTCATAAATAGCCTTGTTTCTACTGATAATGTCTACAAAGTTCAGAAATATTATGTACAACTAGGAGGTAGTTACCTTTCCATTTCATCTTGGATCATTATAGGGTAGCTTATGAATAACGATGATTCTCCATAAACCAACTCTCATGCTATTATCCAGTTTATTTGAATTTCTCATAAATTTTTTTGTTTCCTCATCCACAAACATATAGAAGAAGGCATTCCCTTTAGCATATTCAGTTATATTCTGTGGTTGCCGGATTAAATCAAAAGAACCTGGTAACAAATGGACTTGCTACAACAACAGTTAGCTAGTTCAGTGACTCAATGTGACTTTACAAGAATAGAAATACCAATACCAATATTACCAATGCCACAACAACACCTCGATAAGATTTCATCATAAGAAGGTTAGAATCATCAACGTCGAAACTTGTCTGATGCCCAGGACTGGCTCCCCTGACAAATCTATCAAAAGGATTTGCATATGAATAGAACAAAACACATAAACTCTAGAATCTGGCAGACTATGTAATAATGTAAAACATCATCACTAAGATATAAAATGTAAAGTTACAAATTGCAAAGATGATTTAAAAGTAGAAAACCTGTGACTGAAAGCTTTGTAATATTTTCAAATAGATCAAAATATCATAGTTGCAGTCACACTCATGCGCTTTTTCATGTTCATAGAATTGCCAAAGTACAAACAAAAGGAAAAAAATTTAGACTACCCCAGTGCATACTCATGGACTATTGTTTACATAAATTGCCAAATGGGAAAGAGGAAAAAGGCATACCCGTAGTGCACACTCATGGACTCTTTTTTATCATATGAATCAGTACGCTGCTTTAGTGAAGGATACCCACCAAATTCTAAACCTCCAAACTCTGATTTACTCAAATTTTCTTCATGGATGTAAGTCAAACTACTAACTCCAGGAGAAAAGAATAGTGTATCCAATATTAATGCAATAGCTTATTCAAAAGGAAGATAGCATACTGGACATGCTGAAAGTACCAAAAGAATAAAAAGTAATTGGTTAAGAACTTTTAAAGCTTATATTTTATTCACCCCAAAAAATACATCAAACGAAAATATATTTAAGAGCAACATGTCATGAATAAACTTACGTCTTGGTCCAGTCCACTTCTTATCAGCTGGGGGCGGTGTCAGTGTGAAGCCTTCACATGGATTCCCAAAAGAAAGAGTATATCCTTTAAAATATGCAGGAGGTAGAGGCGAGGGAGATTCTATTGATGCAATCTGTCCAACATCATTTTGCTCTATCAAATCGATATGCCTAATCTGTCCAATATCTGGAGAAAACACCCCACTAGTCATGGAGATGTTAAGTTTTGGTGTATCTTTACCACCTACTATCGTGTTGAAAATTTATCAGCTCATAAAAGGCCAAAATAAAGACAAAAAAAAGTGCATCTCATGTATGTCCTAGTTCCCCGATATGGAAATGGAACTTCCAGATCAAAGACCATTTTCTTAGCCATGAAATGGAAGAAGTGATTGGACAATTTAAGAGAATCATAGAGTGTAAACTTGAAATAATTAGGAAACCTCCTAATCAAGTAAAGATCTAAGAAAAAATATACAATCAACATCACCATGTGCAAAGGCTTTTGAATGTTGATATGATCTAACATTATGACATCAACATACAAAAACGTTATCCTTTTTGAAAATCCTACAAAAATTATGGCATTAGCAGTAAATATAGATAGTAAATGAGATTGTCAAAGTCATATAATTACTTATAACCAAAATGTGTCACATTAATATTTTCAAGGGTGCATGAACAACATCAGCTCAGGTACTCCTCCTGCATCATTGATTTATTAGAAACTAGATCCCACTGATTTGGTGCAGCCAACCTAGTGTCAGATTCCTTAGTACTTACAGATGCAGTAAATTGGAATTTTACATGCATTAATAGGGTACTATGCTAATAAAAATAAGTAGGAAACACATTTACACATTTTAATAGAACCAAATCAATTCCCAGGATCAAGGGACAAGAAAACTTTTTTTTTATTGGTTCTTGCTAGCCCCCAAAAAACAAAGAGTAAAACTAGAGGCAACTGAACAGTAGTTTGAAACTGGAGATGTCATAAGTTCAATCACATACCAAAAGTGAATACATACAAAAAGTTAATAGGCAAACCCTATAAAGAAAAACTTGAAGTCAACTCGAACACCGCTGAATTGCCCGACTAAATACACCACATCAAAATCTATATAAAGAGTTTGGATTGACACTAAGAGGTTCTCGAATCAACTCTTATTTTTCTGCAATATCATAATTACATTCTACACCCTCATCCACTTGATATTCAAACATTTGATTAGAATTATCTTTTTCCTCCCCATAATTATTTTCTACCAGAAAATCAAATGTATCACCCTAAAGACCTTTATGGAAATTCTGCTCAATAGGCATGTCTGCAAATAACTTATGAAATTCATCCCCCTAAAATCAGCTAAACAAGATATAAATAATTTAGGAGAGTTATATATTAACATGTACGTAACTGACCTTACTTATTATGAGGTTACATCACAAGTCAATGTCATCATTGTCATCTGTGCTATCAGCTTCATTGTTAGTAGTACTATTATTACCTTTATTCTCTTCATGTTCACTGATGTACTCAACCATAGTGTCATCCTCTTGGTTAGAATCTTCTCCATTATAATCAACTTCAACTTCATATTCTATTTGAGCCTCCAATTCAATTACATTTGCACCTATGGTAATCGACTCAACATCATCTTTATATAGTTGAATCAACATATCAATTGTATCATTAATAGTTGATTTACTTTCAAGTGACGTATCTTGATAAACTTCAGCATTTGTAACAGGCAACTCATCATTTTCTACCTCTGAGTTTTCCTTTTCTGGCACATCATATATATGCCTAGCTTGAAATTTGAGCACAATTCGCCAATCTTCCCCAGTTTTGGGTCATCAATATAAAATACTTACTTTACTTGAGTAGTTAGTACAAAGGGATCATGTTCATACCAAAATCTTATAACACAGATGCTCGTAAAATTTTTATCTTCTTGCATCCCTGTTTTTTTGCGAAGATCAAACCACTTACATTTGAATAGGAAAACTCAATTTTCTTCAATATACTCTAACTCAAGAATGTCAGTTATGATACCATAAAAATTAATCTCCACTTTTTCATGAAGGCCTCTAACAACTATACCACAATTTTGACTTTTACATAATTCATCGTGTTGCTGAATATGGTACCTAACACTATTTACAATACAACCAGTACATTTTGTTCCACGCACATCAGGACCCATAGCCAAAGGATATACTTTCATGATAGACCTTGTCTTCTCCTTATTAAATAACTGCATAATCTATGAGAAAAAGTTATTGCTTTTAATTAGTAAATAATAAGAAGATAAAATTTAAGCACACAACATGATTATTATCTTAAAGTCACTTTTTTTCCTTCTAAACTAGGAAGGAAATTGTTCTTTGTATTTCACTTCTATATCCACAACACCTTGCTTTAATAGCGCTACTTTATGCTCTCTGTATGTAACAAAGTAAGTTATTTAGAAACAATTTATATAACAAATATCAACATAGGTAAATATATATAAAAGAGCACTTACTCAAGAAAAGGTTCTGCTTCTTCGTAATTAATCAACACATACCACTGAGCCATGTTAAAATATTTCTTTTGTATGGCATCATAATCTCCTTCTTTATATGATCTAACACATTTTAAAAATATATCTAAAATAGGCCCATCATTATTGATAGATCCATCATCATTTTTGTTTTTATGATTAAATCTAATCTCAAATGTCATCAATATACATAGAGCAAAATCTCAAGCATTCATTAATAATATAGCCTTCAGCAATGGAACCTTCAGGTCGTGCCTTTTTTTGGACATAACACTTAAGCTTGCACAAGAACCTCATAATTTTATACATCCAACGATATTGTACTGGTCCCCCATACATTGCCTCTTATGGTAAATGCACAGCCAAATGTACCATAACATAAAAAATAGGTGAAAAGATTATCTCAATTTTACATAATATCAAATCTATATCCCTTTCTAGTTGTTCCAAGTCATCTCGTCTCAATGTCTTACAGCACAATTATAAAAAAAAATTACTTAACTCAATCAATACTGAAGAGACATCTTTGTTTTTAAATCCACGAATAGCAACAAGAAACACTCGATGTAACAAAACATGCTAGTCATGACTTTTGAGTCTAGTTATCTTACCATCATCCTCAGTTACACACCCTGAGATATTTGAAGCATAGCTATCAGGAAATTTAACAGACTTTAATAATGCCCAAAATTTCTTTTTCTCTTCTTTTGACATATTATAACAAGTACCAGGCATTGTATAATTAGAACCATCATGTTGCAACCATAGTTCTTTTCTTATGTTCATATCCTTTAGATCTTTTCTTGATTTATATGTATCTTTAGTTTTCCCCTCAATATTCAATAATATCCCCAAAATAGCCTCATAAATGTTCTTTTCTATGTGTATGACATCTAAATTATGTCGTAACTTCAAGTTCTTCTAGTAGGGCAACTCAAATAGAATGATTTTCCTCACCCAATTCAACTCTTTAGGAAGACGTTTCTTTTCTTTTATTATTTGAGTGTTTTCCTGGTCTACAAGTACTGAGTAAATCCAATTATTTCAATACATCATCACCTGAGAGCTCTTTTGGCTTCATTCTTTTTTCTATCTTTCCATCAAATTTCTTGTTTCTTCTCCAAGAGTGACTAGATTCAAGATACCGATGGTGACCCGTGTAAGAAATTTTACCTCTTACTCTTTGTGAAGATGCATCCTTATTGCAAGTAGGACATTACATGTATCCCTTAGTTATTTATCTAGATAAATTTACTAATTCATTAAAAAAATTATATGTTCAACAATAGTTAATAACCTAAACATAAACATAACATATGCAGAAAAACAAGATTCTCTATAACAATGAATGAAAATTCAATTTTCTTATATGTTGTTAATACATAAATAGTATAGATTATTAGACTACTAGGAAAGTAGAGAATTTAAAAACATACCATAAGCTGTAAAGTCATTTATGGTCCATAAAATAGCAGCATGCATTTTGAAGTATTCCCCAGTTGATGCATCGAATATCTCTACACCATCACTCCATAACTTTTTTAATTCATCAACCAAAGGATGCAAATAAATATCAATATCATTTCCCGTTGCTTGGCGATCAGGAATAAGTAATGACATTATCATAAATGGGTCCTTAAAACATTTCCATGGAGGAAGATTATAAGGAACAAGAATGACAGGCCACATACTATATGAAGTGCTCATGTTACCATATGGATTAAAACCATCAGTTACAAAACCGATTCTAATATTACGAGGTTCTTATGCAAACCACTGATGATCCTTGTCAAACTTTTTTCATGATTTAGAATCAGTGGGATGCCTTAATACATTCGCCTCATCAAGACGTTTCTCTTTATGCCACCTCATGTCCACACTTGTTTTACTAGACATAAATAACTTTTGAAGTCTCGGCTTTAATGGAAACTAGCGTAGAACTTTATGAGGAATCCTTTTATCCTTTCCAT
This sequence comes from Capsicum pubescens, assembly GCA_030864215.1. Lineage (NCBI taxonomy): Eukaryota > Viridiplantae > Streptophyta > Magnoliopsida > Solanales > Solanaceae > Capsicum > Capsicum pubescens. Next base: position 200,139,929 of record CM061549.1, on the reverse strand, counting down.
TGTCAATTTTCCACCTTGAAGTACCACAATGTGAACACTCTTGTCTATCTTTATGTTCAAACTAGTACAACACAGAATCATTTTTGCAAGGATGGATCGAAATGTATCCTAATCCCAATCCCTGGAGCATGTTTTTAGCATCATAATATGACTTAGGAAGTGTCTCATCGATAGTAAATGCCTCTTTTAGCAACTCTAGCAACATATCAAATGATTTATTACTCCATTGATTATATACTTTCAAGTGTAGCAACTTCACAAGAAATAAAAACTTCAAAAATTTCTTACATCCTGGGTATAATTCACGTTCAGCTTCTTTTAGCAATTTGTCAAATGTTGTAGCTTCTTTCGTACTCATATTACTACACACATTATTACCAGTTTCCTCTAAATAATTGGCAAATAATCCTTCAACGACCTCTTCTAACATAGTATGAATCACATCATTCTTATCATGGGCTTCGTTTTTATCTTCACTGTAAATTGCTTCATTGTTATCTCTTATTTGTGATTGTTCCCCATGGTGTCTCCAGTGCACGTAACTTTCCATAATTCCTTCGAGTAATAATTGGTCATGCACTACTTCTTGTGTTTGGAAAAGCACATTTAAGCAATCTGTACAAAGGCATTGAACTTTGGTATTTCGATCAAAATAAGATCAAACAAGCCGCATAAAAGATTAGACACCCTCAAAATATCTTTTAGTGAACTTTGGTTCATGCATCCAACTTTTATCCATGATCACCTACATAAGAAAATAAATATCATAGGAGTTTAAGCCTTTACGATAACTCTTTGTTTTATAATTTTCTACAAAAATCTTAGACATGGTACCTACCCTGCCCCGTTCTTTCACATACTGAATTTTCCTCATCTTGCCCCTCTTAAGTTAAGCCTTGTCAACCCTCACATTTCCCTATATCCATCTCTACTTTTGACAAATCAATTCATAAATTAAAACTTAGTATTTTGATATCAAGAATCAAATAGAGAGGACTAGACAAAAGATCTGTTCCATAATAGTAAGTCACATATTTGTAGGGTTTAGCACATTTTAGAGTGACACAACAATGAATTTCCTAAAGCTTTGTGGTGCTTAGGTTACACAATTTTTGCCTTTTATTTTCGTAAATAGCAATTTTGTGCTTTTCAGCTCATGTTACTTGAACTACCCTTTCCAATTGCAACTGGATTGCTAACGTGACTTATTTACACCATATATTTTAATATAACTCCTTCACCTAAATGTAATATAATAAACCCCAAACTAAAAAGTTACAATATTGAACAAGATCAGAATAAACAAAGAGATAGGAAATTGAGGCAATTGAACTAAATTAACTCACCTAAATGTAAAATCATAAATCCTAAACAAAAAATGTACCAATCTTAAGAAAATTTTGGATTAAAAATAGAAATTAGAGATACCTGAATAAGAAATTCTTGAATCTTGATGTGGTTAGCTTTGTTTGTGAATATCCCAGCTTAGAAGCTAATGAATGAACACATATGAGTCCTTTCTTAGTGAAGAAAAATTGCATTAACACTTTTTTTTGTTGGGTTTTCCTAGAATCTGATTATCAACAAAATAGTACTATTTATACTCCTAGTTTAATGTAGACTCTTCTATTATACTGATAGTATCAAATATTATGGCTTAAGATTAGATTAGATTAGATTATATAATTTGTCTAAATTTATAATTTTTGTTTTATCAATGGCCTTGGTAACGTTTGTCTAAAGATAAAATAAAACTACTTTTTTTAATTGATAGAATTATTATTATGTCAAATATTGGATATGAACTGTCTCGAAACCTACGTCAACATGGAATAATAAGTATAAAAAATTGTCTCTTATATATGATCTTAATAAAAAATTAAATATTATTGATTAATAGTAATTTCTATAAAAATATATTTTATAATATTTACTTGGTGTAAAAATCGGATACATATAAATTTTCTTGTAGCAAGAAAATAAGTAATTAATTAATCCCCTTATTAAAACCTTGTGGTCATAAACATAGACATTTGGACACCTCTTCTAATCAACTAGATGCTAAAGCTCGTGCAAGCACGGGCCCAACATATGTTCCTTTTTGTCTCAGCTTATATAATACAGATAAATTCTGGTGAGTCAATTAAATATTTTGTATGACTTTTAAATATTTTAATGATGTACAATACATTTTATATAACTTTTAGATAATATATATTATTTTCATTGTATGAAATTTATGTGACGCTGATGTAATTTAGAGAGTCAGCCAATTTTTTTAATATAATTTCTAGATGTTTGTATGATCTTTATGCTTTTTAAGTTGTTAATTACTGTAATTTTATAGTATTTTTAAATAATTTTTAGACAATATATGTATTTCTGTCTCAATTTATATGACACTGATGGAGTTTAGAGACTCAATCCAATTTTTTACATATAGTTTTCCATATTTATGTGGCTAAAAAATTTGGAGAGTCAATACATTTTTTTTTCATCAAATGTATTAAATCATTAATTATTATAATTCACAATAATTTTAATGTAATTTCTAAATATATAATATATAAAAAAATAAGATACATAAATTAAAACGGAGAATTATAATATATATATATATATATATATATATATATATATATATATATATATATATATATATATATATATAAAAGTGAGATTGATCAGAGGATTAAAATATAAAATTAATAAATTTCGTCATGAATATAACTTTTTCCTGTTAATAGCCATGAATAACAATCTTCATATTTTTCAAAATTTACAAAAAAAGCACCATACTTGTTGAATTTGTAAGATATATAGAGCTTAAATTAAGAGAAATAATGATAGAATTGAACCTCAAAGAACTCTGAATTTGTATTTCAACACCAATAAAAATGACAGAGCTTTTTTTTATGGCATGCTATTGTTTGGTTGTCTTACCAGAGTTTTCCGGGTTAGTAATGGTGGCAATGGTATTTCGCCAATGAAATTTTGTGGGAAATCAAAACTAAGGGAGCTAATCTGGTAGAGAATGAAGGGAGTATATTTTTGTTGCTAATTTTGAGTGCTAATGGAGAAATTTCTCCATTCTATTACTATTGATGTCAATAGTGAAAAAAAGAAAAATTTGTCTCCTTTCCCTTTTGTTCGTCATATATTTAAAAGAATTATTTTTTATTTAAAAAAGATAAAAATTTATTTTTTAAAATTATTTGAGTTCACATGCTACATGTCATTATTTTATTCATTGTTATATATATATATATATATATATATATATATATATTATAAGATCTGCGTGTGAGTCTCACCCGTTTTATATTTTATGCTCATAGTCATTTTGTGTTTAATAGATACACATTTCTTGATATTGGTGAGTTGTAATACCCAAAAGATGCAAATAAATATTGGCGCCATATTTCAAGCTTCTGCATAGTACATCATGGTTCTTTGGTAGTTTCATGATCAAGTTTGACGTCAATTAAGGTCTCAAATACGTCCTAGCAATTAGGCGAATCAAATCATTCCTTGTCGATTGAGTTATTGGAAAGGATATTGGTATAGTCAACTTCAAATGACAATATCTCTCGTTATATTATGAATTTTTGAGTTCATAACCCAACAAAAGATAGATAATTTAATTAGCTTTCCAAGGATACCAATTTTGCCCAAATTCAATATTGAAGCAAAAAAGTAAACCCATTTTACACCAGCATGTTAGCCTGGCAACTAAGTGACGACATTAGCTGACGGCTTATCACATATCCGATGAATTATCAGCTAACGTCGTCAGCCTTAGGCAGAAAATCATAAATTCCAGCATCAAGTGACGACATGAGCTGACGGCTTATCACATATGTGACGACATCAGCCTAATGTCGTCAGTCGTAGAATTCAGCATTTTTCAAACGGTTTTGGAGGGGTATTTTGGTATTTTACCTTCACCCCAAAGCTCCATAAACACTGAATTCAGCCTCCATTTCACAAAAATACATTCTTTTCTCTCAAATTCCCTCAAGAACAAGAAGAGGGGTTTCCAATTCAAGATCCAAATCTCAAGGATTCTTCAATCAATCTTTCCAAATCAAGTATCAAGGTATGTCATGTGTTGATTCATGGGTCCCTTTCACCCATGAAGCTCAAGAATCTCTTTTAAAAATACAAGATTTTTGTATTTATGAACGGTCATGATTTTAATAAGATTGAAATTCACGTTCATGATGTTGTGGTGTATTGATTCATGTTTTAAATTACATATTCCAATGATTGACCCTAGTATATGAAGATTTGCTTAATAATCATGATAAACCCCCTTCAAATTACAAGTTGATTGATGTATCCCTGATTATTAGATGTGTTGATGATGGTATAACCAAAGCATTCTCCCCATGTGTTTGACTAAATGCCTATGTGAAGGAAAAGTGCCATACTAGTATAATAATATGAAATCTTCATTCATGTACAAGTTTTTGCACGTCAAGTGTTTGATGAAATGTCTTAGTCAATGAAGTATGGATATATGTGTAGCCATTGTGGTTCTTTATAACTTGTACTTCATTAAATCTCCAACTTATTGTATTATGGATTGTGATGTTCGTCATGTATTCAAGAAAGTCAAGCTTTGTCGGTTTCTTCCCATCGAGTCCTGGGGGTACTTGTACCCGAAAAATATAGTTGTGTGCCTAAATTTAGTGTCATGTTTTCATGATATCCTCACTCAAGCCATGATCCATAGAACTCAGCCAATCATGTGACTCAGGAAAGCTCAGTAATACAGTAATCTCAGTACTATTCCACCAGTCAACGGAAACTCAGTTAATTCAGTCCAGTTCAGTTCAGTAATCCATGTTTAGTGTCTATTCAGTTGGGAGTAGGAATTAGCACTGAGTGAATCCAAGAATGGGAACACACACTGTCAGATGAGCGTGTGATTCTTAGAAGTCATCTTTGCATTCTAGAACTCTGTAGCCAACATAGGTTAAGACATCAACACTATCAGATAAGGGTTATTGAGGTGGATAAACACTGTCAGATGAGGGTCCCACCATTCTCTTTTGGGGACACTGTCAGATGAGGGTCACCCACAGCTTGTCCTTACTAGTGACGCGGTATTGACACCCTTCCAATTGGAGTTACAGATTGGACCCTAACACAACTATATTGCGCTATTTAGGGAATGTCGGTTAGATAAGTACTTCCCATAGTTTCAGTTACAGATCAAGACTATCAGATACAGTCATTCAGTCTTAGTAATAGATCTCAGCTAGTTCTATAGAATTCAGGACTGTCAGATGCAGTCACCTCAGAACATAATAAAACTCAGATTGTTCCATCAGAAACTAGACTGTCAGATATAGTCGCTCAGTATTAGTTATTTTAGTTATACGGTTATCAGTATCTTATGTTATCCGTACTCAGATTCAGTAATCATGTTATCATGAACTCAGTTACAGTTATTTTGTATTCAAGTATGTATTCACACGTTCATGTTGTTCAGTCAGTTAGTATAGTTCATGCATGTGAACCCTTTGCATTAAGCCTACCTCACATGCATACTAGTACATTCAATCATACTAACGCATTTGTGCTATGGTGTTTTATACTATAGGTTCAGAAGCACAAGCTCTAGAGCATCAGTAGCATTCCAGTACTCAGCAGTCAAAGTCGGCAGTGAATCCTCATCCTTTGAGAACATGAGGCATTATCTTATCATTTCAGTACTTAGTCTATTTCAGTAGTTGGAGTTAGTTGGGGATATGTCCCATCAACTCATTATTCAGACAGTTAGAGACTTTTCAGACTATCATATTCAGTTAGTTTATTAGTTTGTTTTGGGTATTATATTTTATTAGATATTGTGTCTCAGTTTTGAACCTTACGGCCTTACAACCTTTATTTCCGTATTTACACAGTATATTATGCAGTGTTCAGGTACATATATCAGTCATGGGTTAGCTTGTGGTCCTTTGGGGTTCTGAGCATCGTGTCGTATTTCGGGTACCAGATTCGTGGCATTACATGAGTCTAATAGGAAAACGGGCCTATTGAGGGTGCCTAAGTTAATTCTCCAAACAATTTTAAGGGGCTATCGATAACTTAAGTCTTAAATTTATATCCATTTTATGATATGGATAAAAAAAATTGAGCATCCTTTAATTTAACATTATAGATCCGCCGAAATGTGTTCTTTGTCCGACTCTAAAAAGAAATTTTATCAGTTACATCAAATTTTTTGTTAGTTTAGTTTTATTTATCTTTTAGTTCCTTTTCTTTCATATGAAATTCAAATATAAGCAGTACGACACTTTAGTTTAGGCGCTCAAGAAAATATATAGAAGCTACAATAATATTCCCTCATGATTAATCAGAATACTTCATTTTATCTGTAATGGTTGAAATGTCCCACATGTTGAATATAGTAGAGGGAATATATATTAAATGTGTGCTCATTTCTACTTATATTTATAAGACTAGATGCCGGATCTCCCGTGCTAGCATGGCCACAATATATGTTACTCCCTCGGTCCATCAATAGTTGTTCAGTATTAACTTAACGCAAATTAACAAATAATAAATGATAGAGATAATGTTATCATATTATCCTTTGAATATAATAAATTTAATATTTTAAAAAATTTATTCGATAATAATGAATCATATTTAATATCAAGGATAAAATCGGTAGAAATAAAAAATTATCCATTGATTTTCAAATTGAACCTGTATTACTGCACATCTATTTTTAATATAATGGATAAGTAAATATAAACGGAGAAAGTAATATCTTAGTCCTAATTTATGTAACACAAATGTAATTTGGTGTTAACTAAATTTTCTCTCTGTCTTTTTAAAAATTTAATTATTAATTATTATAATTTATATTACTTTTAAAGTAACTTGTATATTATATATGTTACTCCCTTTATTCTCATTTTTATGACAAATAAAAGTTTATCTTATTTAATGTTGAGAATATTCAACATTTAAAAATGCCCAAATAATATTTTCAAATTAAGAGTTTTTTTAATTTATTATTTTTTTTAACAAAGATTATGAGTGATAATGTCAAAATAGTAAACATAATTTTGTTTAGAAATTATGCAATTAATGTTATTTTACAACAAATAAAACACCACTTAAATAATATGCATATATAAATAGAGCAAACATTATTAATACATCATATTTTGTATAGTTCTTATACACCCTACCAAAGGACTCCTTAGTATACCCATAATTTTTCTTTTTAAAATATTTATTTATAACTGACCATATTTAATTATCATTAAATAAAATTTGTAAATCTTAATTAATAATAATTAATTCATGAATACACTGTAATATGTTTATTAAGTCGATGTAACCATTTGGTGCAAGAATAGTATTTACTTTTTTCTTATATGTACTTTTTGGTTCACATCACCAAATCACTAATTCATAGGGTTGTAGTATGAGGTAAATGGATAAATAATCTCGAGATAAAATGAAGTATTATTTTATCCCATATTTGGTTTGAAGTATCAGCTATAGCCGAAATTATTTGTTCAACTATTTACACTATAGTGATGGATAAGTTATCCCATATAAATGATGGGATAACTAATCTCGGGTTATCCAAAAATAACTAATTCCAAAATTAATCATCTCGAGATAATTCTTTCCCAGCCAAACGACTTACTTTTCATATGTTTTTACAGAAAGTTTTATAACTCAAATTTAAATTTTGAATTTTAATAAATTGAGCATGACTTACAAATAAGTAAATTACAATAATGTAGTTTGGTGATTTAGAATTAAATTATTTATTTTTAAAATTGAACTCTAATATAAATGCTTTTCTAATTTTAAAAAAAATCATTTACTCACTTTAGTAAAACTATAAGATAATTTCTGGGATTGACTGAATACACTTGTAAAGCTTCTCAGCTTTCCAAACATTTAACCCAAAATAAAGAACTTTCCAAACATTTCTAAAGATTTCCAACATATTTTGCAGCTACTACTCATATAAGCTTTCATGAATTGTTGAAAGATTTGTTATTGAATCGATAAATGTTGAATTCTTTTTAGGTATTTTTTGGGTTAGGACAAATTTTTTTATATTTGTGTGTAATTATAATTATGTGTGGAACGATAAAATTGGTCAAGCACTACTGAACTTCCTAATTTTTCTCGGTTGATCTGAGGTATACGACACCACTTCCTTTACTGCTACCAAAGGGAATTACAGAAAGAAGAAAAATGAAGAAAGAAACTGTTTTTTGGCACTTATTTCTTTTTAGATTTTTGTCTCCAAAAGAATTTCATGAAAACCACCATATATATGAGAAAAAAAGTACAAACGAAGGAGTTTTATTGCAAAGTGAAGCGAATTTTTTGAACCTGAGCAAGAAAACCAGGTATGTATTAGTCCTCACACTTTATCTTTGAATGAAATTAGATAGATAACTGCATACAACAATCATATATTGAATGATTTATTAATTTGTTTCTGACACATACTATCAATTATGTTGGTAGTTTTGTTGTAATGGGGTGAGGGAGGGTAGGAATCCTTGAGCATTTTCAGATGCCCTAACCTTGTTTGACTTTTGAGCCTGTTTGGATGGACTTATTCTAGGTTTTTCAAAACAAAAATAGCTTCTAAGTAATATTGTAGTGTTTGGGTACAATAAAAGAAGTGTTTTAAGGAAAAATTCATAAATAGTATATTTTGTATTATCCTCATTTGATCACTTATTTTTCTCTCTTTTGGTGACGATAATTGTATGAATAATCATATAATGAAGAGTTTAGATCATTTGTTGAAATGAATAGGCATACTAGATTAGATTAAGCTCAACATAAATGTATATTCACTTCTTTGAATACACGACTAAGAACATAAGTAAAATAGAGTACAAATAAATCATAACTTATTATGATAGAGTTCCTAAAAGTATTATTCGTGATTTAATCTTGGGAAACTTCTTTGTGTCTAAAAATTTCCTGAATTGAACTTTGAAGTCCTCTCCTTGAACCTCTTAAAGCCTATTTTGGAAGGTGTCCGACATGTCTATGATTGTTATCTCCTGTATTTTAGTTAGGTATCTCACTCCATCGGGAACCTTCTCTAACTTCTTGCAGTCTTCGATTTCTAGATGAACTAGATTAGGCATGGCTCCTGTCTAGACCTCCAGGTTTCTAAAATTGGCAGCCCCTAGAGTTTAAGAGTTTTAAGGAGGGGAAACCATTGTGTAGAACAATACATTACCTTACCAGTGTACGTGTTTCCATGTGATGATAAGGTAAATAGTTTAGGCAACTTCTGTAGCATATGCATAGGGTTCTCTTCAAGTCCACCCTTAATTTCTCAAGGTTAACTTGGTGAGGCTTTGTGAAAAGAAGTGGTATTCTAGTAGCTTACTGATAATGTCCATTAGATCTAACTTATGGATATGTTCACAATCTAATAGTTGCTTCAGAAGGTTTAGATCTTTTCCGAATGAAAATTGTAGTAAATGCAGAAAGAAGTTTCCCTAAGTCTCCCCATTCTGTGTTTGAGGTGTGTGATGATATTTTCCATCTCGTCAAACTACAGTGAGAGAATGACTCCTAGTTTTTTGTAGTTTTGCTAACTTGAAGAGATACCAGCGACATTTACTTTAGCTTTTCCAATATAGAAATTCTTGGCCCTAACCACATCAAGTGTGGTAACTCCAAAGAGCCTATTTTCATTATAAGTTCCAGCCTTCTTAAACACCTCACCAGTAATTGGGATAGTGGAATTCATAGGATTGCTGATCTAACAGACAAAATGCAGGGATTCATAGAGAAATCCGAGGTCTTAGCAGCTGGACAAGAGTTTTTACGGAGAAAACTCGAGTAATCAGCTATGGGGTGGATTAAGAAAGAAGATGAAAATAGAATTCAATTAGGTAAACTGTATTATAATTCAATTGATGATTGAATTTATAGATACAATTCCTTTTATAAGAAATAAGAGCAAATCTAATTTGCTAACTGCTTCTAACTAATTCAATAGCCTGTAACTAACTGCTGATATGATAAACCTAATTAACTTTTGTAGTTGATTCGTTTTCGTGTAACAGTACTCCGTGCTCCGAAGAGATCCTTGACCTCAAGGATTAAAATAAGAAAATCTAGCTTGAAGAACAATAAGGTACTCCCAAGTTGCAGCATCAGCCGACAATCCTGTCTATTTGGGCAAAATTTGAGCCATAGTTCTATTCTCTTTCTTAACTGTCCTTCTTTGCAGTATAATTTTTGGATATGTGTTGTACATGGATAAAACTAATCCACCAGCACCAGTGAAGTTGTAAACCTCGAATTTGATCTTTTGATCCATCCCTTCAGGTACAAATACTAATTTGAGTTTTCAAGCTCTTTGAATTACTGTATCAGTAGCTCGATATTAATCACCAAAAATATGTCTGCCAATGTATATCGGTTTTGACCAACCTGGGATAATTCGAGGGATGTTTTTGCAGATGATTGGTTCCCTGAATATCGTACCATTAAGAATATTCCTAATTGTCCTATTTAGTCTCTTCCACATATGCTTCAAGTTAAACTCCTCCATACAAGCCTCATCTAGAGTGATGGTTGCACACTTAATTTCTATATTATAATTCAAAGTAGCCTTAGCGCCTTCAATTGTAACCTTATCATCTGTGGCATAATGGTGAGGAAGGCCAAGATTAAAGTATTTTATATCCAACTCCACAAAGGGCAAGATGAGCTTATCCTTAATTAATTTCCAAATGACACGGGTGATTTTATCTCCTGTTTCACCAAAGTTAAAAACCATTTTCATTATATTTGTGTGTCTGTCCCAAGATTTTGATGACTGCAAAAGGTCGGTCATTACATCTCCTATTTCACTAAAGTTAAAACCATTTTCACCATATTTTTGTGTTTGTCCCAAGCTTTTGATGACTGCAAAAGGTCATTCATTCCTCCTAGAAGATGCAGTTCCTTCAACTGTCAGACCCTTCTTACTGAATAAAGGACTAACAGAATGGAATAACATAAACAACTACCTCCCTCCGTTCTCGATTTTCTGATCAAAAGATGTCGAACTCGTCTTTCCAAGTGAAGCCGTAGAAAACTATAAAAGTGGAAACTAAGTGCATCCCTTCCCATCGAGATCACCCTTGTTCTCAAGAGTGAAATAGGAACTAGAGAATTTATAATTGATGACTCCTAAGTGTGTAGCAATGTGACCGTTTACAAGGTACACCATATGGTCATACATTCTCATCCTCAACATTATTACTTTCTTGTTTCCAATCACGTCCTAAGTTGTCAATGATAGAAAATAATCAATCCACACTTATACTCTATCACATGCAATCAGTATCGGTCTTTCATCTATTATTAGAAAGAGCAATTTCTCAGCTCCTTCACATGGGCAAATTTTGCCCCAAATTATCGTATCACTCTTAAAATCAATCCATAAGTCGCACGAAGTCATGACCACAAAAATAATTATATCAGAATGACCAGCCATGAGAGCACTTCTTTCCAAGTAGCTCTTAAACAAACATCACAAGTTCTACTGTTGATTATGTTTTTCAACCCCCGAAACCTAATACGACCATATTTGAGATCAAAGAATTGTTGTTGGCCTTTATTATAAAAAAAACTTACCCAATTACCATTGGTTTTAACCAACTCTATTATGCTTCTCTTTTTCATTAGCCAAAACCATATCCTCCGGTTTTCTTAGGGTTCGAGGAGACAACTGGAAATGCATGAAGAGTTTGACTGCTCTAGATTCCATATCCTTCTTGTTTCTTGTTTTCACCAACTTATCTTCATTAGAGTTAACTTCTTCACTATTAAAAGAAGTTGCAAACACTTTGTTCTCATTTTATAAGAAAAGATCATCGAGAACAAAGCCTCCAAAATCCCCTTTATTGCTCTTATCTACCATGAAAGGTGCCTTATCGAGAGACCAATCTTCCAAAGCATCTACATCACTCTTAGTATCTTTATAGAACACATCAAGAAAAAAGTCTTCAATTTTTTCTGTTTCACTGTTTATGTCAACAGTACTACTATCCAGAGAATCTACATGTAAATCTCTTTTAGGCATTTCATCGAGAACCTTGCAAGTATATGATGTCTTCTTAATAGAAGTTTCTTGTAGATAGAAATGAGAAAGGATTATAGGGTTCAAAACTAACTAGTTTCTTTAGGGAACCTGGCCCAAATCTTTCCACCAAAGCTACCACATATTTATTCCAAGATAAAGGTTGAATGTATTGTCTATACATTATGAAGGATTGATGCCACTGAATAGCTTCACCTTCCAAGTGTATTGCTGCCAGACCTACATTTTGATCCACGACAATTTCCTCAAACTCAAAAAACTGCTCCACACTAAATAACCAAGAACTCACATCCTCTCCAGAAAATCTTGGAAAATCTAGTTTAGAGTAACGAGCTATACCTTGTTGGTAACCCAAAGGATGCTTGTTTCTGGGCTCTTCCACTAATTGTCTCTTTCTCGATAGTCTTTCCCCTGAAGATTCAATCCCATCTCCAGTAGGAGTAGTATCCTTTCAATTTTCTTCTAGTTTTTTCTTTAATTTCATCACCGTTTGATTCAATTTCTTTAATTTCGCCACTGTACCATTAAGAACACCAATTTCTGAAAGCAAATTCTGCATCATTCCTCTTAATTCCCCTATTTCAGTGGGAGAATTATCACTAGACCTTGTTAATTTCATTATTGTAGCCAAGAACCCGAGTGTATTTGATACCAATGATAGCCAAAATATAGGGATTCATAGAGGAATCTGAGGTTTTAGCAGCTGGACAGGAGTTTTCACAGAGAAAGCTCGAGTAATCAGCTATGGGGATGGATTAAGGAAGAAGATGAAAATAGAATTCAATTAGGTAAACTATATTATTATTCAATTAATGATTGAATTAGTAGATACAATGCCTTTTATAAGAAATAAGAGTGAATCTAATTTGCTAACTGCTTCTAACTAATTTAACAGCTCGTAACTAACTGATTTGGCAAAGATTATTAACATGCCCAGTTGATTCATTTTCAAATAACATGATCATATTGACAAGAGTGTTTAAAGTTGATCAAAGAAAGAAATAGTAAAAAAAAAATCAGTAACTTTTTTGAGAATACCTAAACTGCTATACAACCAATATACAAACATAAGTATAAGAGTTTACTCACATTGGGGCAGTACTTAGCAATGGCCCTGCAAAGAGATTTAACAATACCCGCATTAATGATGAACAGGTCATCACAGGTCATACCAAGCTTTTGGTGCACCCCAGTAGGGATGATAACTACATCAACTCCTTCTAGAACCTGCCCTACCAGCTCTTCTCCTGCAAAACCTGCAACCTGCAAAGTCCAAAAATATGTTTACATATAAGAACTTCTAGGGAAGAGAACCACAAACTGGCTATTTAAATATGTTATAGGACCTAAAAGGCAGATGAGCATCAAATTATTTACTACTGGACACATCAAATAACATTGGGATCAAGTCATCTTAAAAATATATCCGGTTACTGATGCAAAGTGCAAGTGCTACTTTTTCTTCACAAGAAGAAAATTTGATTTGTTATTAAACTTTGTATTACTGTTACACACCTCATTTCTAGCACAAAACCTTTTATTTGCACAAGTCATTCATAATTTGTTTTGAGATGGGGGTCTATTGAAAACAACCTCTCTATCTCACATTTGAGTTAGTGGTATGGACTGCGTACACTTACCCTCCCCAGACCCCACTTGGTAAGAATATACTGGGTATGATGTTGTTGTTGTTGTTGTTGTTGTTGTTTCTAACTTGAAGAGATCTCTAAAAGAAGAAACTTGTATGTCAAAGTTCTTCAGCATTTCTAAGTTGCTTAAAGGACTTAACTCCAACTTATATGTACTCTGATGTACTGAAGGGGCAAATATAAGTTCTGCAAGTTTTGTAGCTCCCGTATAGTACTTGGCAAAGTTGAGTACGAGAAGAAATTCACCCACAAATTAAGTGTTTGCGGGAATATAGGTAGGGGATATGATGTGCCTTCGCATCCTGTCATTCTTGGAAAGAACAAAGCTGGTCTAACATGCTGAATTGACTTATCATCAAAATAATTTTGAACATTATTGTTGTCTTTGATAATATATAGTCTGCATATTGTGTGTGTTGATATTGCTTTAGCTGAAGAAGGGCAGCACATCGATTGATGCAAATGCTGAGGAGAAACTGTCTTGAGAAAGTTTTTGTCATTTGCTTTTGGCAAACCTGTGTCTCTTATGAGATCATGAAGTCGGCAAGATTTGATCCTTTCATCTATTTCCTCTAGTTTCACCTGAACCATGTACCTTTGAGCTAACCCATGCAGATAACATTCCCCTATCTCCATTATTGTTGTATCTTCTTGGTTACCTTCCAATGAGATAATACCTTCAACATCCCATAGCTGATAACCTTTGTGCTGAAATCTTTTGATCCTCTAAAAAGTTTCCCAAGTACAAAAAACTCAACATAAGCTGATATGCCAAATCATAATAACTTAAAGCCAGGACACTATGAATTCCTCCATTATATTCAAAACTATCACCACTATGTGTACGTTAAGGTTTTGACTCGTTCTTCTTCACTTATCTATTTTTGGTCTTCTAGACAAAAGTCTAGTAAGCACTTATTCAAGTTTTAATAATAAGTCCTTGATGACCTACAACCAAACGACGGTTAAAAAAATAGCACTTACACATAATTTTTGTTGTAAATCATTAATGCTCATTTCTTATCGGCAACTAGTTCTAAGTATTGATCATAAAGCTTTTTTCTGTTGTTATTACTCCTAGATATGTTTTTACTATCTTGATTCTGAACTCAATAATAAAGCAGAATTGGTACACATGATTCCTATAACTGACCTTACTTGTTTGGGGTTGAGATCTAACTAATTAATTTGTTAATTTACACATAATAATTCTTATCTCATTTAAGGCACTGTATGGCTCTGTTATGAATGTACTATAATTACATATTATGTTTGAGAAGATTTTTACAAATCAATGGCACCAGAAGGAGGTGTCTTTAGGCAAACTACACTTACTGGGGGGACTATTCAAGAAACTCAATCACGAGATGAATCAAAGAGTTGTAATCCCATTGTTAATACAGGTAATATATTCAACTCAACTATATATATATATATTTTTGAAAAAGGTAATTTGTGTTATAAACAAAGGAATACACAAGAAGCATTTCAGTAAAACTTACAACCAAAGTTACAGAATATCCTTCTAAAGGATCTCATAGGTAATCTAAAGTGGTAGGAAATGTCCTCTTCATCTTTAGGATATTCATATTTAGACCAAAAAAAAGGACCAGACAATTCATTTTCAGTTTCTGCATAGTGCAACTCTTATTTTCAAAGAATCTCTAATTCCTCTCTATCCATATAGTCCACCAAATACAGGCAGGCTAGGACAATTTTTCATCTCTCCCTGTATCCTGATTTCCATATATATTCCAAAAAACTAGTGCTTCTTTGGTACTCCTTGGCATTGTCCTTCTTATGCTCCTTATATTAATGAAAATCCACCATAACTTAGCAGTCTCTTTACATTGTAGAAAGATATGGTTTAATGTCTCCAACTCTCATTAACATAGAGAACACGTAGAATATATATATGGAAACCTCTTTTCATAAGGTTTTCTTGAGTCAACGCAACTTCTTTAGCTAGAACTTGCTACCTTTAAAGGCACCTTGAATTTCTAAATCAGCTTTCAAGGCCAACCATCGACATATGGACCTGCTCTCTGTAATTTCCTGTAAGCCGAGCCAACCATAAACCTTCCTTATTTTTTTGGTAACCAAAACAACAGATTATCCTCACTTGAGTTTAGATCTTTGTGCTGCTCCAGAATGTTGAATAATTCATTTACTCTATTGACCTCCCAATCATTAAGATTTCTCCTAAACCTAAGATCCTATCCCTGGATGTCTCTCATTTCTCTGATTTTGAACTTTTTTTGTAAATACAAATTGAATAAATTAGGGAACATGATTTTCAGAGTCTCGTGCCCCATCCAAACATCTTCCCAGAACAGAGTCCTCCTTTAATTTTCCACCTTTATTCTGCAGTTCCAGCTTTCCTTGTCTTGTTCTGCTCCACTCTTTGAGTTCCCATAAATGTTCTGTCCCTCGAATTGATTTTTCCAAATTCAACTAGGGCTTCTTTTTTAAAATCAGACATTCAGAGAAATGCCAATCACCCTCGGGCAAAAGACTACTAGCAATACCAATACACTTGGAATGAAATGAAGCAGGGTAGTTGTTATTTATCGATATCAGTTCCTAGTTGCTTCCTTTCCTCTACTATATCCTTTGTCCAATCAAATCCAATTACATCAGCTTCAGTTATTTTCATCCATTCAAGAAGTCCACTATTTCCATTAATGTAGAGGACAAGAGGTGTTTGTGGTCACTTTCTTTTGATTATACTAACTATCTGTATTCAAAAATCTGAGAGGTGTTAAAAAAATAGAATGAGAGCAAGTTTACATAACGATTTTTAAAGGAATGAAATTTTCACACAATCGACTATTAAAGCACCCAAAAAATCCTTCTTTAATCCAAACATCATTTACGATATGCAACACTTGTGACTATAATCTATACATCTTATTTCCATGCCTAATCCACCAAATACTATAAGGACTCATCAGTTTTATATATGTATCAGTTATTTTGTTTGAGCTTATTGCTTATCCTAAAATAAAGGTTATTTCACATCTTGGTTATGTTTAAGATACCTTAGATCACATGAAATCTAGGATGTATTATACCTTTTTTATCTTTTCTTCACGCAATCATCATGATGTATGATTGATCGAACATTGTCAAGTTATTAATAGTGCATTACATGGCATCGTCATACCTAAAATACGTAAAAGTTATGCAAGTTTATTACACTGACAGTATATATAAATAAGATATCCATTTCATGTGTGCATGTGTCAATCTTGTCGAAAAATGTGTGACTTTTGAAATATTGTTGTGCTTGGTTAGTTTTGATACGCGTAGTACCGAGAGTCTTAGGAATCAACATTAGTAAACATAATCTTTTCCCGATTGCCATTCTTGTATTATATGTAAGTTCAACAATTTGTGTTATTTCAAATTGTCATCTTGCTTTTATTGACCGCATGGACCATGTAGTAGAGATGATTTGATTTCATAAAGCAAATGTAGAAGCTCAGTTACTATTAAGTTGGATGTCGGAGTTCTGTATTATTTAAATTGATATGTCATTATTTAAGAAAATTATTTAGGAAAGGGTATAGATTAATATGTCAGAGTTCTTTTATTATATCTAAGTTCAGTAATTTGAGTTATTTTAAATTATCATTTTCTTTTATTGATTGCATGGACTATTCGGAAGAGATTTTTTATTTCAAAGAGCAATTGTAGAATTTTAGTTACTATTCAGTTGGATGTTGGAATTCTGTGTTATTACATATATATTACATATTGATCTGAAAGTACTAAAATGAAATAACCTGTACACACCATAGTGATTAAGACATAACTGTAAAGGTACTTTATTTCTTACACCAAGTTTTTTTCAATCAAGTAAAACATATCATTGATATTTGACAGTAACAAGGCCAACTTGGACACCCATTTGAGCAAATGTAATGCTATATAGCAACAGATAATTGTTTTGTGTGCTCAGCAGTCTTCTAATAGTTCTAAGAAATGCTATTAGCTCTCCTATATTTTCTTTGTTTTGTCAATGCATTTCTTGACTTAGTTGGTTGTTAAGACACAACAAAATAAAGTAAAATTTTAAACTTTTTAGTCTTTATCATGTGTATTATTACTATATATGTAAATATATCTACATATATACTCAGTCATTTTTAGATTTAGGTGGTATTTTAAATTGATATTTTTTCATCAGATGATTCCGCTAGACTCAAGAAAAGTCGTGGCAAGACTCGAGGGAAAGGTCTTGAAAAAATGAAGAAGGCTATGGAAAGCAAGATGAAAATAGAGATTCCAACTGATAAAGAAAGGCCAACTAAGCCAATTCAATCAGCCAAACTATCCAATGAATTAGGGATAATTGCTCGAAATTTTCTTCCACTTTCAAACAAGTGGAAGGAACTTACAAGAGAGGACAAAGATGCAGCACTAATTAGATGCCACGTAAGTATTCTGTATTTATGTTATTCTTAAATTAATTGATTATCACATTACCTATTTATTTAATTAAACCAACTTCAATTGGCATTTTTTTTAATTACAATATGTCAATAAACTAAAATTTGCATAGTTCAAGTATGACAACTAAATATATACTAAGGTTTTTTAAATTAATGAACCACCTTAGGTGATCGGGGTTAGAGATAAAGACAAAGGTATAGGTTTAGCCAATTTCAGTAACTTTGGTCCAAACTCTGTAAATCCATTTAATATGTTCAAATTATTAATTTGAAATCCAATAACTTTAAAAGGACTATAATCTGAACCTATAGATTTCAAATCGTGGGTATAAATTTCTTGAACTACAATCTATGTTTTTAAGGGCATTAGAGTTTTAAGGTACTAAGTATGTTAGCAGATATTATGATTATAATTTTAATCTACAAGGGATTTTGATTATTTTGTGTGTTTATTCAATACTTATTTATTTTATAAGAGAGGTTTGACATTAATTTGGGCGAGCATTACGTGAAAGATAGCTGTGAAAATATACTAAAAAATAGAAGCCGACAATGGCGCTACAAGTTAAAACAAAATTTGAAAGTGCACGCTCCGTGGAAGAGGCTCATAAAATGGAAGTCAAATAGTTGACCTCAGATAATTGGAATAATCTTTGTGACATGTGGAACAATCCAGAGCACAAGGTAATTTATGTTCATGTATTCTCGTTGTTATTTAAGTTATGATATTTATATTTTCTTTGTAGAAATGATGGGAAATAAATAAGGCCAATCAAACTAAGCTTAAATCTAACCATTTCATGGGATCAAAAGCGTTTGTAGCAGCTCGTGCTGAAATTGTAAGTTATACCATTTTTATTCTTTTTACTAGTGACACTTTGATACTATTTAATATTGTGTTGTTTGGTAAATAAGAGAATAGACATGTAAGTTGTAGCCCATTTCAGTCAAATATCTCTAAACACTATTTCATATTATTTTCTTATTATATAGGGTGAAAAGGAATCTGAAGGTGTAGAGTCGGACAAAATTGAGTTCTAAAAGCATACTTATTACACGAGTGAAAAGGGATGGTCATCTGAAGAAGCTGAGACTAACTATGTAAAATTTTAATATTTTAGTAACATACCATTGCGTTTATTTGATTAATATTCTTCATGTCTTCTCCTTTAAATGTTTTATTATTTTATGCAGAACAATATGAACGATTTGGAAGCTCTATATACTTCTGGAGAGTCTACCATGACTATTGATGAAATTGTGTTTGTTGTACTTGGTACAAAGTAGGGGTACATAAAAGGTCTTGGTTATGATCCTAAACCTAATACTACAAGAGAACACAAATGAGAACGGCAGAGTTAGAAGAATCCCTCAAAAAGGCAAAACTGGAAGCTGCTAGTGCCCAAAATGAGTTACAGAAATGATTAAATGCAGCTGAAACTGTGGTAGAAAGCCAGCAATCACAAATACAAGATCAATAGTCGCAGATCGAAGCATTAAATTCTCAATTAAATACTGTAGCGGCACGCCAAGAGGAAATACTTAAGAAAATACAACTTCTTGTTAGCCCATCGTCGTCAAGGTTAGAGGTAACGTAAATTTATATGATAAGTTCTATTTAATTTTTGTTTATTAAATATGTAAATTATGTGCATCAACATGTTCCAAGATGTTCTTGGTGGGTCTGTTGCTGGTTGAGTTATTAAAATTGAAGTTTTACATATATTGACTGGAAAGGACTAGGTCTAGCCGAAAGAAAATAGAAACCATAAAAACTACAAATTAGAACCTTCTTTTTCCATGATGACTGGAAAGAAATGGGTATGTTGTTGTATACTTCATTTAAGCTAGTGGTATGGACTATGTTTAATGAGATTATATGTACTTATGTATTAACCAACATATAGTATGTTTTGGCGTCTTTGTCTATAGCTAAAGATGATATTATTAATGCTCTCACTACTTAAATATTTTTCTTTACAAACTTCTGCTACATACTTGTAAGATTGGGATTTCTTGATTCGATCATGATTTGATGTGTATTTGCTTCGTTTCTTTTAACGTGCTATTATGTTAATTTCATACATGTATCTCTTGTTTCCTACAGAAATATATGTTTTTATTTTTGTTTTTCTACACAAGTAGATTACATTTGCATCTTCAACTTTGTTCTAACATACTATTAAAAGATGTCATGCTGAGATGGGCTGAATTCTTAACTCAAAGTAAAGTGGATAGTGTGTCGAACTACTTGATTTCTGTGTTAAGCAAATAAGCAGCATTCTGGTCGGCCACCCAGAGAGGGAACTCTATTAGATGGCTTATTATCTAGTCTAGTGCATTTGTGTTATTTAACAAATATCACTATTTTGATAATCTCTGTGCCTCTATTCCACGTCTCTATTATAGTAATACATTTTGTGCAAGCATTGTTGATTCTTCCATTTTGTTGCTTTCTTTAGGCTGGCTGAGCTATGTATTTACTTACGTTTGAGATAAAACTAGCAATACTTGTGTTAGAGACTTATTATGTGATAAGTGGACTGGTGGCCCATAAAGCCCAAATAATTTCACCCGCCAAAATCCAAGCACATCTTCTGAAGGAAAACCCTGGCTATTGTCCCTTAATCTCTCGCTATCTTATTTCTTTTCTCCAATTTTGTCAACTTTCTTTTCTCTGCCCATTTTAAATCAAAGCGGACATTCGGGATTATTTCTTATTTCTCTATCAAGAATAGAGAAAATGACAGTTAATAAGCTAAATCTGCAAAGGATTGCTGTCTTATTCAAGGTTGGACCTTTTTGTATTTTGTTTGTAGAAAAAATCAGCGAATAATCACATATCTTGTGTTCTTAATACTGAATGCACGAACCTTAGCTTATCTCGACTGCAACTCTTAACAACTTTGCAAATCACAGTGTTGCTGGTCTTTGGGAACAGTTCCTCAATGAGCTAGCTTGAGCCTTGAGCAGAAAAAAGAAAACCTTTGCAATATTGACAATCTAGTGTTAAATTAAAGAGTAGGTACCGGGTTTATGGTAGAGGGAGTCAGGCCTTTTAGTTTTTCTATCTTGAGGATTCTCTTTTCTAATATGTAGTGGAGAATATTGTCTATGTCAGTGAGCTGATGGTTTTGTGTTGGTGAATGTCTCATGCTGTTTCTACAGAGGAGATCGTTGGTATTTTTTTCCTTTTGAAGTGAGTTCCTGATGAAGTTTCTTATTTCAGAAGGAGATAAGTTTGTTTTTGGGGTAGGGATAATAGATGATAGTTTGTTTAGGTCAGTAACTTATGGAAAGTATAAACACTTTGTCCTCTCCAAACCTCACTTTGTGGAAATACATCGGGTATGTTGTTGTTGTTGTTATAGAAGTTTGATGTGTTTACTGGATAGTATTTGTCTAGTTTTTGGGTAGCCTCGCTTCTCATAATTACATGTTTAATGGATTCTAGTTGTGGCTTGGAGCAACAATAGCATGTAGAGTCATTTTGACTATCAAATCTGAAAGCATCATCATCAATCTTAATTTTCTTCTCTTTTCCACAGGTGTAAAACTGAGAGTTGAATGAAGACCAATTACAAGCTCAACACGTTATTGGTACTTTGAAAGAAACCTCTACATATCTACCTTAGTTTAGAATAGGAGTAATATTTAGTACTATATTTCAATTAGATTTCCTTTATGTTGGACTAGTTTTACTTTGCCCTGTGAGGAGATATTACCATAGTACAATTTTAGTTTCTTTAATTGTATGATTGTGGGTGAATTTTATCAATCTAACATGTTTTATAATTTTATTTTTAATTTATTCAATTCTAATTTAAAAGTAATATCAATATGAAATAACTAAGCGTTTTTTTGTAATTGGTAACAAAAGATTTTATTATCAAAGATAATTTTTAGCAACGATTAAATTAGACTTTTCAAGACAATTATTTTCGTCAAGAAATAAACTAGTTCGTCAGAAGTTTGACTATAGTTAGTGACAAATGTATTTGTCTCAATATCTTTCTTTTTATTTGATATAAATTAATTTTGTATTTTATGACAATCATAATTGTCGGTAATCATAATAATTTAGTGACGATTCCACACCGTCCATAAAAAAATACTATTTTTAGTGACAAAATGGAAGATTTAACTACAAAATTATTAATCTTTATTACAATAATAAATTTGTCTCTAATTCATACATTTAAGGACGAAAATTTTTGTTGTATACAAAAAGTTGTCAATACTGACGAAAATATATTTGTTCAACCACGAAATATATATAACTCTAGAGACAATTAATGTCAACGCTAATTGAACTAAATAATTAGGGACGATGAAATTTTGTCGGTATTGATAATTTTTTAGTGACAAAAGCATATCATCAACTACAAAAAAATTATAATTTTATGACAAACACATTCGTCATAAATGTTATACATCTGGGGAGAATTTATTTTTTTTGTTGCTAATTTATTTTTTCAAGCGCCGAAGCACTAAATCGTCTTTGTCAATTTTTAGCGACCCACTTTTGGGGACAATTGATTGACGAAATTTTTTTCGTCACACTAAATCTTTTGCGACGAAATATGACTTATAAGTGACAAAATAATTCGTCTCAAATAATCAAATTTGTTGTAGTGATGGTATGATTGTGGGACCGCTCGTCTGCTAACATTCATATTTCACCAGCTCAGATTCTTCCCACGATGTCAGGATATGATTGTTGCCAGATCCAACGATCGTGGTTATGCTTGTCTGAGGCCTTTAAGTCTGAAATCGTGCACTTCACTTCTCTAGATTTGTTTGACCTCCAAATACTATAAACACACATCAAAACCATAAAAACATACCTTTAAATTAGTAATTTCCTTTGTTTTAAGTGTTGAAAATGTTGTAAGTCCACGACACATTAGGACGGTGCAGTGGCCGTAACCCCAATCTAGTGTAGCCTAAAATTTGTCTAATTCCCCAAACTTGTTTTGATTTGATTTCTAGTCGATTGTTGTGTCAAATGAATTTATTTCTATGATTCAGTATATGTACGAAAGGACTTAAACCTGTCTCGAGATGCGAGGTGTTACAGAAATAAACAAAAACCAAATATATTCAAAACAATTGGAAAAGGAATGTAAGCCAAAAGTCTTCAAGACTATGATCCTCTTCCTTGGAGGTGTTGCCTAGCAGCTCCCATCATTTTCGACATAGAGGACCTCATCGCTGGCTTCATTACCGGCAATATTCTGTGACATCAATAGCTTTTGAAAAATCGAGGATCCAATACCCAAGTGATTGCACGATTTTGGAATTTTCCATTTTAGAGTTGGGTTTAAGCTCTTTCATCTAAGTAGGACGAGCCCCAATCTTGCTTTTCATTAGACATTTTCAAAAAAAAATATTTTAAAAAAATGTATTTTCAAAATACAATCAAAAAAAGAAAACAATATATCGGTGCATATTTCATAGAAGATACATCCATATTTGATATCTAATATATGTTTATGAATAACTGTATCTTCTTCTTCTAATGTATTGATATAGCTTCTACATATATTGATACAATATAATACATATCTGAGTATTCTAAAGTGCCGATACATATACAATGCAGTAAAATCATGATAGAAACATCTTACACAACAATGATACATTTTCTATACATACACACTAGTGATAGACATATTTTTATACAATAATGATATAGTTTGTATACACATCCTATAAAAATACATATTCTATGCAATGATGATATAACTTCTATACATATTCTATATAGATACATATTCTTCCTATACAGATACACATTACACATAATAATTATACAATTTCTATACAATTGTATTTGATTGTTAGAAAAAGAACAGATTTTTTTCGGCCAAAAAATAAGTGAAAAAAAGAAGCAGCAACAAATATTTTTTTTTTAAAAGGCCGAAATTGACACAAATTTGGAAAGAATGGGAAATGGCCATTCAGTTGCCATTAGTTTGGCCGAATGGCCACCCAGTATCTTTTCTCCGAATTAATCAACGTTGTTTCACCATTTAAAATTGTATTAGTAGCAAAGCTTACCAACTTGCTCTAGTATGCGGTCAGGCAAACCTATATCAGTTCAAGCGAGTTGAACTGTATCCGCTTTGTTAGAAATGCGTACACTAATTGTAAGTGGCAATCATTTTTTAAAGCAATATTAAGGTTGAATCCGCTTGGGAGATACAAGGTTCAATACGAGGTTAGAGGCACTACTAACAAATAAGTAATTATTTTCCTTTTGAATTCCCATTGAAATTTGTTCGGTGACTATTCCACTGATATTTTGATTGAATTAATTGAAAATGTAAAAAATAGTAATGTAAAAATAAAAAGCTTCTCGGCATGTCAGTGAAATTATAAATTCTACCCTAATTGTTCCTAGTGAGTTAGTACAATGGAAAATGAGTGCGAAATCATGGTTCATAGCATAAATTTTTCATTAAATGTTGTGTAACTTCCCTATTTCTAGTGGTTAAGTTCGATTTGGGTCCTCCCTTTTAATGCATGCATTTGTTCGTTATTTTTCAGAAAAACAAGGAGCAAATTTGCTGGTCCTATTTGGTTCACGGGAATTAACGGACCAAATTCTACTAGGGGGAATCTTTTCCCTTATGCTAGGGGAAGTAACTAAATGACAGAGAAATTAAACAACCACCTTTCATTCACTTTAATCATCTTCTTGTCCTCTCTTCTTCTAAGAAAAATATGAATGCTGACTAGGTTGTGTTAGGATCGAAATAATTAGGTGTCATATGAAAATATCAAAACAAACTTTGAAGGGTCATGAAAAAGAAGATAAATGAGAAATACATTAAAAGAGATACAATAATTCACTCAAAATAAAAAGAGGTTCACACAAGTGACACCGCAATATTTGTATCTCATAAAATCTCCCCTCAAACAAAACTCTCATTCCTGAGACTACATTGTAAATGTTATCAAACTAGAAGAAAAAAGCTTCTATTTATTGAATTTATAATTTTTTCCTATAAAACACACAAATTAGACAAATACAGAGAATTCAGGCTTTTCTTTTTGAAAAGAAAAATCCAATACCAACAAGTTGGACATTCTCGTGTTTAATATTATTTATCACATGGAGAAATTTGAATGGCTGAGAAATGAAAGTACCATTTCACATGTCTCTGTACTTAACGTGTAGTCTATTCATGGGGTCGATCCCTATTTGTCAATTTTATGCTATGTAATGACAACTTTTTATCTTGTGATTATGTGACGGCATTCACAGGTGGACCACTATTTGTCGATTGTTAGTAGTTGTAGTTGCATGGCCCTGCATATTTGTAAGGTTTTACCCCTTCAACTTGGCACTGCACAAGTCACAACTATACTGCATATCATGGTCGTGGTTCCAGTACACAACTTTTATTGATGTAAAAAATAGTAATTATAATAAATTATAGTTGAAATAATGAAATGAAAAAAAATTATGAAGAAAATATATTTTTTTTTTATTGAGGCGTAAATATCTTGCTCTCTTCAAGGAGATTCAAGTCAACTGTAGCATAATCTACATCGATTCAGCAGTATATCTATTGACTTGTCCCCTCCAGAATACAACAACCCATCAACAACGTACAACTCAAACAACTCCAGATTAGTTGACGAATCCAAAGCTCCACCTCAAAAACATCTTCCTTCAACATATTAAAATTCTCTTCTTTTTTTTATAGAAAATATAGTTGGAGACTTAAAATATTTTCTTGTCTCATCTCTTTCTTTCACTAATATATTTACTATTTTTATATAATAAATATAATTGAAGATTTAAAATATTTTCTATGTCTCAACTCTCCCTTCACTACTACACATAATAACTTTTTCTCACTTATCATCTTTTTCTTCATATCTCGCAATATATTACAACTCATCTCAAGGGGCGAAGCCACCTTGTACCAAGGATGGTCAGATGAACAATCTTTGTCGAAAAATTATATCGTGTATATAGATAAAATATTATTCTATTTTGGTAAATATAAAGATTTGAACATCCTTAACACATCTGAGGGATGTAGATCAGTGGTGGTAGGTGTTTACTAAAAGCCAAAGGTAGGTCTGCACATGGGTTCAATCTCCAACGGCTACAATTATTTTAATATTTTTAAAGGAACTTCTATTTTATTGAACACACTTCCTAAAATTTCTAACTCTGTCACTACTCATCACTATCATCATCAAAAGAAAGAGAATACCCTTTATATAGGTGTAGCATTTCTTCCATCCAGAATAATGGTAGAAGTTACAAGAAACTTATGGGCACATTCTTATTACTACCTCATGAGATTAAAGACACAAAAATAATGAAAGTAAAGCAATATTAAATGATAGAATTATGGTTAGATGTTACAATAATTATTACAAACTAATTGTCACCACTTTCTTCATTATATAATGTCCATAAATTATCATGCAATTTAATTTTAATATTAAAATCCACCAATAATTTTCACACAAAATTGAAAGAGGTGTGTATAACATGTTATGCATTAATTTTCAAGTTCATACCAAAGTTTCTAAAGGAAGCGAGCCTTGCCTAACATATGGGACGTGCAATCTTGAAAATAACATAGATCAGTATTTGTTATAATATATAAAAATGATATTCCCTTATTTTTTTATCTGTTTTGTAGTTTGAGCACATTCTTTAATAAATTACTTACGTGTAGAAAATTAAAGATAACTTTACCCATTTAGCCCTAATTAAATTGTATTTCTTTTTAAGTTGATATTGATTACTATATTTAAACTCAAAGGAATATTAGGAAGATTATGATCAAGTATTCTTAAAAATTTAAGTAAACATTTATTTAGGAATAAAATCATAACTCAAAAAAAGCATTTAAAGAAATAAAGGGTGTATAATAGTGTAAAAGTTTTCATACCGACAATATATGTTAAATTTTTGAATAAAGGGTGTATAATAATGTAAAAGTTTTCATACCGACAATATATGTTATTTAAATTTTTGATATAATAGTGAAAGTTTTCATACCGACAATATATGTTAAATTTTTGTTTTCGAGCAAATCTCAATCCAAGGAAAACTAACAGAACGAACTGGCGAAAAGCCGATGACTCTATATACTATTTCAGCATAAATAATATGCATGCAGCTGTTGCTGATTAAACATTGAAGTTTATTTAGACCATATCAACAAAAAAGTAAATTTTTCTATTCCTTATACTTTACAACATAAGAAGATGAAATGATTAATATAATTAACAGGAAATATAGATGCAGGGAAAGGAAGGGATGAAACAAGGGAGAGTGAAATTTTACAAAGACTAAAGTGGATCTACTTTGACGTGTGTAATGATGCATAGGTAAATTTAGAATTTGAAGTTTATAAGTTCTATTAATTTTATTCGGACATGTGCAGAGAAGAAGCATAAATGTCTTAGTGTGGAGGTGTGAGGTTGAATATGGATGATTTCAAGAGAGAGATAGTTATAGGTGAAAGAATTATTATGGAGAGCTGATCAAATAGGATATAACATAACTCTAGCTTTCTGAGAATATGACCTTAAATAGATGGAGGACACAAATGAGAATAAAAGATTAGTAAACTAGTTAAGTATTGTCCCACTTATTTTTCTAGTTAGCGGTCTCATTAGTTGTAGTATCACCCTTGTACTTTCTTTGCCTTTGAGTTTGGTTATATACTATTTAACTTTTTACTTCGATTAGTGTTTTACTTTGTCATGTCAGGTTGTCTATAGTATTTTATCACAATTTTTTTATTTTTTATTATTTTTTTATATTGCTTTGGACTATTTTTCAGTTGAGGATCTATCGGACTTCTCTATCTAGACAGGGGTAAGGTCTGGATATCCTTTTACACTCTCTAGACTCTACTTTATGAAATTAATAGTGGGTATGTTGTATAATAAAAATAAGTGGACAAAGGAATAGCAAATGATATTCGATATAATATTCAAAATCTAAGGTGCGAACCGCTTAAAGATACTATAGTAATATTATATCACCATTACAATTATAAATATTTCTGAATATGAAGACAAACTTAACAAAGAAGCAC
Organism: Capsicum pubescens; assembly: GCA_030864215.1. Classification (NCBI taxonomy): domain Eukaryota; kingdom Viridiplantae; phylum Streptophyta; class Magnoliopsida; order Solanales; family Solanaceae; genus Capsicum; species Capsicum pubescens. The sequence continues at coordinate 200,111,617 of CM061549.1, read as the reverse complement.
AAGATTTTAAAAGAATTTGTGATTGTATTGACTCTCAAAAACATTACAATTCCTCATGATAATTATAAAATAAATTTTCATGAAAAGTCTCTTTCATGAGGAAAGAAACTTTAAATTATTATTTGTTTCTTACCAGAACAAAAAAATAAGATAGTCATTACTTTTTTCAAAAATAAATAACCACATTATGCTTATACGGCCTATTAAGATAGAGACTTATTTATTTAATACTTAAGATTAAGTCAGCTGAGGGTGATTAGCTGACAAGTTGCTTAGATTTACTCGCAGATTAATTAGTGGTTAGTTAGTGCTTTGCGCTAAGTTGGTGGAGATATTTTTAGATAATTTTTTTGGCTTACTCTTGTATAAAATAGATTAATATTAATGAAATGAATAACATTTTCATTTCCCAAATTATTTGAACTTCTCTCTGAAAGATCACAAAGCTCTGATCTTTATTTTGTTTCTTCTCTGTTTCAGTGGAAGATAATGTTGTTAATGAAAATACACGAGATCCATCAATAGAGACTTGAAATTCTTCACGTTCTCTATAATTTAATGTAGTATCTCAGAGGTATAAGGTTTGAATTATCGCAATCATCCCTTTTATTTTGTCAAATCTTCTGTTCTCAGATCATTTTTACAATTTTCTACTCCTTTTCTCGTCAATCCTTCTAATTCACATCTAGTTCATACTATAAAATGTTGAACCCCTATACTTATTAAAATTATGCAACCAAATCCAGACCACAAAATTAAAATTATGCAACCAAATCCAAACCAGAAAACTTCAAATTGAGCTCTAACTCAAGAATTCACAAATTAGACCAAAGCCTTCTACATGCATTTATCTGAAAGTGTTGGACCTGCAATTATTCCAGTAATTTTTGATGAATTTATCTATCATATGTAGGCACAAAGTTCACAAAGCATTATCTATAAAGAACAAAGTAAGTTTTACTAAAAGAAGGATTGAGAAACCAAATCCATACTAAGCTACCTTCACACAATGAAAGAGATGTGATGACATGGTGACCTCATAGATTTTGAACTCTTTGTTTAAGGACCTTGGGGATAGCCTGCAATATGTCAATAATGCCAAAAAAATTGAGAGGAATTAGACGATAAGAATGATCAAGCTAGTTGAGTAAAACTTTGTCAATTGCAGCGTGATATTAATGATCTTAGTTAGAGGAGCCTTGACATGCCATGACCCAATTTATTAGGTCATGATGGCACCTACTATAACTCACAAGTAGGTAAGTCAACTCGTAGTCCAGAACTGCTAGTAACGTACTATCAAGAGAAATAAATGAAAAAATGAGATAAATATAACAAAGGGGATAATTTATATGAAGCGACTCCAAGTGGTGGCGAAGTTAGTGCAAGAGCTTCTTATACAATAAGAGTACAAAGTTAAATACTAAATAAATATGAAAGTATAATCCATCTCTGAATACAACATAGAGACCAGTCTAATCAACAAGAGGGAGAGTAGTTGTGCTCCAAACGCCAAGAGCTCACTCCAAATCTTTGATCCATAGCTACTTCGTACGATGCACACACCAGCAGTAGAAATTCGTACTATGATCTACAGGCTGCTGAAGTATAGTATAAGTACCAAATATGTGGTACTCCATAGGCAACTGTCGACTGAGCTCCAAAGATAATGTAAATACAAATAGTATGTAAGCAGGAATATAAACTATAGGCAACTATCTAGGAAGATAACATAATAAAGCTAGAGAGTCAATAAGGATAACTATCCTATTCTAGCCATATCCTGGGACGAAAGTACTATACCATATATCACTAGCCAATATACAAAGAAAGAAGGAAAGATAAATATATAGTAGTATATGAGGCCAAGGAATACATATACAATATGAATACACTACCCATAATTTATCATAAAAAGTAAAGGGATCGTAATCATACCTCCAACCATAATATAAGTCCATAATCAGCCTGCCACAAAATAACCATAATAACAATAATAATGTAACTGTCTAGTCTGGATAAATAATACCTAATCGAGTCTCCATAAACTTGAAAGTTCCAATCAACACTCAGTAAATAGCGAACATATCTTATACATATGCAACACCCTATAAGGCTGATAGATATAAGCACCAAACAACATACTAGTGATAGGAAACACATGTGAACGAATGAATGCAAAGCAAATCCATGGCACCACAACTGATCCAAGTGTCATAACATATCAAGTGTATATACCTCCTCCAACTCAACAACTTGCAAAGGAAGGACCTAAGACGGCCTACTTTCTCTATCACGATGGCTCACAGACAAAGGGGCCCTTAGGGGATTCAGGAATATCCGTATACACTTACCTAGTTTCGATCCAGAATTTCCAATCATCATCATCAGTTTTCTCTATCTAGTACTATATATATATATATATATATATATATATATATATATAATAATAAGTGAATAGACTCAAAATGAGGCTAAAATAGTATAACTTTGTGAATCCATTCCCGCGATCACTCCAGGTCTAAATCATCATAAAAGTGTAGAAAGTGTTGGAATCTCTCTCGACCAAAGTAAATAGAAGTGGTAAAAAAGTTGATAAAATACAGACCAAAATTAATCTCGGTTTAGTTTTCAAAAAATTATTGTTGGTTTGAAAGCTCATAAATTGGTAAATAAGGTGGTACGATTTTTTTTATAAAAGATTCTATTTTAAAAGTAAAAAGTGTGAATGAATTTCATTAGAAAACATTAGTGAAATCATGGTTTTGGTTGGAATCGTACCACAAGTGATAAAGAACACAGATAATTATATGTATGCCATAATCAGTATCCAAACAGTACAATCATAATCATCCTGGAATCTATAGACTAAGCCACGTTATTTATAAGGATAGATTACTCACCTGGAGTCAAACTAGTATCGTAACCACTGTCTCGGGCCCAACAATATATAACTAGCATAAAGAAAATACTATAATTTGGGGAAAACTATAATTCAATTGTAATACCCAATATTTCCTACGATCATTTTAACTCTCAGTCCATGAGTTATTCCATATAAATTTTTCTAAATACTCAGTAATTTTTAGTTTAGAGATTGACAATGCGTAGAAAATTCATTCATCTTTCCAACTATATAAAATTCACCCAAATCTGATGCCCGGAGAAGAGTTAGAGTCATTTTAGTGAAACAGTGTACCAACTGGCACTGCAGCACGTCGCGGAGCTGGACCAAATGGCAATTGTCAAATCTAGTAAGGCATCATGTTATGGCACAGCGTGCCACCAGCTAATTTCATAATTGTCCAGTTCCAGTGTTCCAACATAATCCCACCGCGTCGCGATGAATCCAAAATTCAAAATCAAAGGGACTCCGCGATTCCACTGCGTCGCGCCAAGCCCCCAGTTCCCAATTATCGAATTCTAGTGACACGACGTGATAACGTCGCGTTGTGCTAGGTGCCCAAATCGGGTTTTTAGTATGAATTTTTATATCTTTTTCAGGGGTAATTAGATCTTTTTCCACGACCCTAATCAGTCTAAACACGAAATTAAACCCCTAAATAACCTATTGCCTCATTATTTCCTCACTTTCTCTCAAGAATAAAATGTTTTCTCTTAAAGAGGCAAAAAATATAGTTCAAGAAATCAAGAACAAGCCTAAGAATTTCCTCCAAGAACCTTCGAGAAAGCATCTTCTAAGGTATGTTAGGTGTTCATTCATGGGCTCCTTTCACCCATGAAGTCCAAGAACCCTTTTTTAAAATACAAAGATTATGTATTTATGAATTTTCATGATTTAGTTGAATTGAATTCATGTTCATGTTATTGTTGGATTTTAATCCATGAATTAAATTACAAGTTCCAAGAATTGATCCTAGTATGTGTTGATTTACATTTTATTCATAATAAACCCTTCAATTTGCAAGTTGATTTTTGAAACCATGCCAACCCTAAGTGTTTATGATTTAATGATTCAGTTATGCCTCCCATGTGTTTGATAAATTGTCCATGAGAATGAAATAATGCCATTACAACATGCTAACATGTCTTCCACATTTATGTACAAGTTAATGCATTACAAGTATTTGATGAAATGCCTCTATTAATGAATTATGGCCAAGTGAACATTGTTATGTTATTCAAGATTATGCTATTCCTTTTTTTTATGCTATCGAGTCCTGGGGGTATTTAATACCCTACAATCTAGCTGTTTACTTAGAGCCAGTATCAGTTATAGAATAGTATTAGTCATGTCATGATCAGTAGAACTCAGTCAGTTACAGAACTCAGAAAAACTCAGTATCAATCCAGTCCAGTTCAGTATAATCAATTCAGTATCTTTCAGTTGGGAGTAGGATTTAGCACCGAGTGAGACTAGGGATGGGGGCTCACCCGTTAGTTAGGACTGGGTCCCTAGAAGCAATCCCTAAGTTCCAAAACTACGTAGCCAGTATGGGTTATGGTGTCACCCGTAAGATAGGACTGACATACTCAGGGATCACCCGCTAGTTTAGGACTGATCTCAGGGGTCACCCGCTAGACTAGGACTAACCACATAGCCAGTGTTGGTACCCATGACACAGTATTAGCACCCTTTCAACTGGGGTCACAGGTTGGACCCCTATCAGCTCAAATTTGGGGCAAGTCATCTGTTGATTACCTCCCACAGTCTCAGTTTCAGTCTCAGTTTAGAATTTAGTTCAGTTCTACAGAATCAAGACTGTCAGATACAATCACTCAATATCAGTAATACAATTATCAGTAACTTCAGATATCAGTTACTTAGTTATCAGAACTCAGTACTTAGCTTCAGAAAAGCTCAGATATAGTATATATATATATATGTATGTGCACAGTATTACATACCCAATATTTACAACAGTGTTAGTTATCCATGTACTCTTATATTCTGTTGCTCTATAGTATTCAATCAATTATTATTCATGCATATGAACCCTTGCATCCAGCCTTACCTCATCTAACCTACTAGTACATTCCACATACTAACACATACTTTTTATTTGTGCTATGATGTATCATATCATAGGTTCGAACACTCAGGTTCCCGACTGCGATTAGATAGATCCAGTTATCAGCAGTAGATTTAGTAGTGAGTCCTCATCTATCGAGGATATGCTTTTAATTTAGTATTTCAGTTTATCAGTAGTTCAGTAGCCAAAGTTAGTTGGGGGCTTGTCCCATCAACTCCATATTTAGACAGTTCAGTTAGAGGCTTTCAGACTACACCAGTTTAGACAGTGTTTAGTTTTCAGATGTTTTAACATATGTTATTATTTATCAGTATTTAGATTTTGAACCTTATGGAAATTCAGCCTAATTCCGTATTGATTTTAGTGTTATTATTTATTGCTCACAATAGATATCATTCATGGGTTAGCTTGTGGTCCTTCAGGGTCGTAAGCATCGTGTAGCGTCTGGGGTACAGACTTGGGGTGTTACAAACTTAGTATCAGAGCCTAAGGTTCAACAGAGTCCTAGGGAGTCTGAAATCTTCATCGAGTAAAGTTGTGCATAGGTGTGTAACGCGCCACACTTATCGACAGGAGGCTATGAGATATTTTAAGAAAAGTTTCCCTTTTTTCAGTGTTCATGTCGTGCAAGTGATCATAAGCTCAAGTTAAACTCTCAGTCTAATCCTTCTCTTCCTTTTGGTTACAGAACATGCCTCCCAAAAAGACTAATGGAAGAAGAACTGGAAATCAGTCAGCACCTCAGCCCATTCAGGCAGATCCCCTGGATGAACACGTCTCTCATGCTGAATTCAGAGCTGCATTCACTTCTCTAGCCAATTCTATAACAGCTCAGAATAAATGGACAGCTGCTATTCAGGACAACCCAGTGGCCAATACTATTGTAGCCAAGATTCGTGACTTCACCCGAATGAATCCTCTTATATTCTAAGGATCTAAGTTAGAAGAGGATCCATAGGAGTTCCTCGATCAGGTTCAAAAAGATAGAAATAATAAGAGAGTCAGAACAAGTGGTTTTAGGCCAAGATCAGGGAGTAGTAACTGCTCCTAATTCCGTTAAAGATTCTTAGACCCTGTTTCTCCTTCAGTCAGCTTGCCAGTGCCTAAGTCTAAGAATGACAATCGAGATGAAACACCAGGTTCTAAGTCATAAGGTATTAGGAAGGGTGTTCATAGTAATTCACTTTACGGAGAATATGGTAAGAACCATAAGAGAGTGGGTAGAGTTGATAGTGATGTTTGTTTTGGGTGTGGCAAGCCAGGCCATAGAGTCAGAGATTGTCCTCAGTCAGGTTAACAGGGTCAATACAACCATCTTTCAGCTCAGTCCGGTCATCCAAATCAGCAGGGTGCTACTTCCAGTTCCTCCAGTAGGCAACACCCTAACAGGCTTTATGCACTTCAGTCCAGACAAGATCAGGAAAGTTCTCCTGATACAGTCACTGGTATGTTACACATCTTCCATTTACATATTCATGCCTTATTAGATCCAGGATTTTCTCTATCTTTTCAACTGCTTACATAGTAGCCGACTTCAAAGTCAAATTAGAAGTCTTAACAAAACCATTCTCGATCTCTACCCCAGTGGGTCAGTCTATCATAGCCAGACAAGTATATAAAAATTGCTTCATTTTAGTATTCCAGAAAATTCCTTCAGTTGAGTTCAGTAATAGAGTCATTCAATTTTAGTTTCTTAATGAACTAGTCCTTGAATGAAGGGGTAGTACCTCAGTTTTAGTTGATTTAAGTTTGAATCTCTAGATTGAACTAGTAGAAAGAGAAGTTGAGAATTCTAAGTTAGTCAGTGTTGAGGTTGCTATATGATGATTGTTGGGGCAATAGAAAGCTAAGAATTATGTATTAGAAGGAAGTACTAGTAGTGGACCTTATATTATCAGGAGTAGTCCTTCAAAATGAGTTCAGTGTTTACAAGTATTGTTATATCTCAAGATCTAGAGTAAAATGGTTTCAGTTCGATTTAGAGTTTATCAAGTGGTTCACAGACTTAGAATAATGGATTTAAGCTAAGAGGTATATGGTAGAACAAATAACCAAGTTAGACTTTTAAATTCTAGTAGTAATGTCAGTTTGTCTAGAAAAGCAGTGGAAAAGGTTGATGCCCAGCCCGTCCTTATCTTAGTGCAAAGTTTTTCACTTCAGCTATCACGATATCTACTCATGCAGTACACGTCAGCTCTATGATCATAGCTCCTATTCGTGCACATTATCAAAAATTATGTATGCTTACAGTTCCTAGTATGAACAGTTCCAGTTCACTCAATGTTACGAATCATGTTCCATGAATACAAAAACTCCAAACTCAGGTCATGCAACTCATGACTCGTTTACTCATGCTTTACAATATGCTCAGTTCCCATGACTCATTCTACACTCCTTACGATTAGCTAAATTCAGGTTTTGTCACGTATATCCTTAGTTTAGATCTCTTGATAAAGTCCAGGATTGTTGATGTTCTATTTCTCAGGCCTCATTTAAGTGTCATGTTCAGTATAGTGTCCCTTCATGCTTCAGGTCCCCATGTTTTAACCTTCAGTGAACACTCCTTATGAAATGATGTAGTGATGAGCAGTTTCTTAGAAGGGAGAGAGTAAATGTTTTATGTTAAGAAAAGACTGTTGCATGCTAGTTTTACATAAGGTTGTAGTTATGAGGATAGGCTTGAATGTCATGTTTATGCGTAAGTGGCCAAATGAACATAGTTAGAGAATTTAGTCCATCTCAGACCTCAGTAGGTAGAGTTATTAGTGCCCATATTTCAGAATTTTAGCCATGTTATGATTTCTTATTCGGATGTCTTATTCAGACCATACCAAGATTTCCTTGCTCCCTAAAGTAAGTAGAACTTATAGAAAGAGTGTAAAAAAATGCTCCAGTTGAGTATAAGTTTTAGTATGTGTTAGTCCGTGAAGCCAGGAATTCAGTTTAGTAGTCAGGAGGACAAGTTCGTACAGCTTCCCTATCTTTCCACCCAGTCGTACTATCCACAATTTTGTGAATATGACTGATCCAAGATAAAGCATCCTAGTAGTTGTAAGTTCAGCTTAGTTCATGTATCATGCCTCAGTTTCAGATCCCAGATATTCAGTCATGATTTAGTTTGTAGGTGCCCCGTGCAACATCTTATTTTTCTCAGAATCCTAGACAAGTCAACATTATTTATGGGACGTAATATCCCAAAGGGGAGATGCACTATAACCTCCGAGCTTTCATGTCCTAAACCTTTTAGTTTCTCTTCACATAATAAGATTCATTTTGAAGTAACGAGTACTAATAAGTCGACTCTCTCGTTCCAATCTCATCCGTATGACCATTCCCATGGCATGGCATATATTCAAGAAATCAGTTTAGTTCATGATATTCAGTACATATATCATGTTTTAGACTCAATAATGTTCTCATGTTCCCCTTCATACATGTTCAATAAATGATCTTAGGGACATCAGTATTCTCAGCCTGAGGTAACAACCTTTCTTAGATTTACTCAGTTTCATGATTCAGTTACAGTTATAACCTTAGTATCCATTACCATTGCATATTCAGTTATGCATTCATGAAACAGTTCAGCCATGTACTCATGTATCAGATATACATGTTCAGTATGAAACTCAGCATATCAGTAGCTTCAGTTATGTATTCCATGCCTCAGATATGCATGTTCAGTATAAGAACTCATCTTGTCAGTAGTTTAGTCATGTAGTCATGTTTCAGTATGCATGTTTAGTGTTTAAACTTAGTCTATCAGTGTTCCTTACTGAACATGCATTTTTACATGTTAAGAATTACTGACAAGATAAGTTCTTATACTAAATGGAATTTATGAGTTCTCAAACTCAAAGGATACATTGTTCTTTCAACCATTTTCTCATGTAATCTAATCCTGTTAAGGCATTTGCCATTAATCCAAAGGTTAAAGCCCTTAGAATTCATGTAAACACTTTTTTTTTCTCAGCAAACACTTTCCTTTCAGACAAGTGATGTTCTTGGGCTCACTTCTCAAGTTTGCAACCAAGAAAAGTCATTAACTTGAAGAAAGGTTTATATAATATCAGTTATTCATGGAACTCAATTAGATTCACAACCCATAGATGTTTTTCACATTAAGGATCCCATAACCCTAGTTATGGGAACTTAGCCACAAAATTCCATAAATGAAGAAGAAATAATTCTTGTATTATTCATAAATAAATTTAGAATTCACTTACAAAAATCTCAATAATCAGTTCTTGAATCTTCAATAAAAGATTGAATGATTAACTTCCCCAAAGATATTGCTTCAATCCCCAAAGTACTAGGTTACAAAGAATTTTTATAGATGTGAAACTTGTAAAAGATAAAAATCTCACCTTCTAACCCTAAAATTTAGTATTTATATGTTCCCAGGTAAAAAGGAATTTAAAATTTAAAATAAAAAAACCCGCATCCAAGTCGACGGCCAAAGTGGTGGTCCATCGAAAGTCTGACTGTCAACCATTTGGTCCGTCACTGAGTCCTTCAGAAGAGTGGTTTATGTATGTGGCCTGACGGTTCAACTGGTGGTCTGTCGCAAGACTAACGGTCATCATTTGGTCCGTCACTGAGTCCTTCAGAAGAGTGGTTTCTAGATAAGGCCTAACGGTCCAACTGGTAGTTCGTCGCAATACTAACGGTCTACTATTTGGTCCATCACTGAGTCCTTCGGGTGGCCATGTTCTGATTAATCCTGACGATCCACCTAGTGGTCCATTATAAGACTGACGGTCCACCATTTTGATCGTCAAATCCCCTTTTTTGCTACTTTTCCAAGTTTTTTCTGTGGTTCACTCCTTTTCCTGAAACACTAAAAATACTCATTAAATACCACTTTGGTTGCTTGAAAACATACAATTTTCCCAAGAAGATGATGCTAAATGTTCCGTCAAAAGTCAGAACATTAACACCCTCAATTTAAGATAATTATTTGTCCTCAAGCAACTCAGCACCTAATTGCGAACATGAACAATGCAATGACCTGCAACCAACTACTGAAATATTTTGATGCAACTATTCACTCATCATTTCACTCATATGAATTTAACACATCAGGATCTAAACCCAACATTGATCAAAATTCAGCACACAAACATGGATGTTATATCCCACAGAGAATAGTTAAACTCAGTGAAACTCTAGTTGCCCTCACAACAATGGAATCCACCACTCATCACATGATGTGGACTTAATCTAAACTCTCACACTCTTCAAAGAAGTTACAAGCATAGTCCAAAATACCCATAGGCTTGCCCTAGCCATACGATACCTCCTCAAGGTTGATTTGCTAGGATTAAACAGGTCATTTCAAGGCTTGTAAAGAGGCTTCAAGTTAGGTAAGGGTATGATTTTGGCTAAAGTGATTCATTAAGACTTAACTCTCCTTGCCTTGGCATTTTTGTAGCCCAGATCAGCTCATTACTACTTCCAATAGCAGGCTCTTCTTTAGACACACCATTTTTTTTGGAGGGAAGAAGAAAAACATCAGCCACCCTCAACTTATGCTGATGCATTCATTTAAGGTGCGCAATATCTTTGACTTGATCAGGGCTAAAAGCTTTTAGATTAAAATTTACACTCACTTTCCATTTGGTATTTGCCCCTTGACAAAAGTCGCCCTCAACTTAGGTATTTTGCCTAAGTTAAAGTGCACAATACCCAAATATTAGGCCAAGGTTAGAGTAGGATGCTAACGCCCTACGAAGAGTGAATGAAAGTTATTGGAATTGAAAAAAATGGTCCTACAGGTAGAAGACGGGTTCAAATGAGATAAAAAACATTTTGGTGGGGTTATTTATTTAGGCTAAGTAGGCTAAAAGTACAAGGCGACCTATTATCCTATCCTATTGAGTCCACTAGAAGACCATATCAATAACTCAGGCAAGTTCTAGGCATTAGACTATGCAAGAACTGAAGGTAAATCCTCACACCCACAAGCAACTGAGCTAAACTTCTTCTGCAACTCTTAGAATGTTCATCACATGATTCATGGATTTCTTACAGAATAATGCCAAATGCAGATTCACTGAAGGTTATGTGCATATGTTTGCATGAATAAAGTAAATAGTTACATACACATGGTCATAGTCTTATGCCAACATCATTCATTATCCATATTTACAATGAAGTACTAAAACAATAATATTTTATAGATAATCATTAAACACAAATATTTACATCACAAGCTGCAGAATTTGAAATACAATAATAAAAACACCCTAGACATGCCGCTTCTACTAGATAACACATGATTGGAACCATGATGTAAATACACCCACCCCCACACAAAAAGATATGCATTGTCCTCAAAGCAATAAAATACAGTACATGGTTTGATTGGGATATTTACTTTGCCTCCTATTCCTCTGAGGCATCTATCAAGTGGGGTGAGGTCCCTATGTCCTCCCCCGGTGCAATGTTGTCCCCTATGGTGGTTGGAGCACTCATAACTTCACCCTCCACAATTTGAGGGATCGTCTCCTGAACTGAACCTACATTTCGCCTCCTACTGGGGCAGCACTAGTAGAGACTTCTGCCGCTTTGTTTTCTTCTTCTGTTTGCTTCATTTTAGCTTCTTTCTTTGACTTCTTTGTAGCTCTTTTCAGGTTATGTTGGTCTAACTCCTCAGGTGACATTGATTCTCTCTTCCTTATTTTTTTTCTTTCTTTGTTGCTTTTTCATCATTTGCTGCTTTTCTTTATCCTTCACGGGTATACCTATCAGATCCAGAATTCCTTCATCATCATCACTTACCGCTAATGACAGGTCAAATGCAGGCGGTTGTGATTGTTTCCCCTTTAACTCAGCTATGTCAGCCTTTGCATGCTCAAACATTTCCATGAGCTTGGCAAGATGAGGGAGAGACAACAAATCTAGCCTTTTGTTTATGTGGGCTTCCATGTTATCCATCCTGACTTGAATAGTTTGAAATAGCCTGACTACTTCGGTTACAATTTTATCCACAAAAGGTTTGAAATCTCCAGCCCACTTTTCTAACTGTTTCTGAAACCATTTTTGATTCTTCCCCACCTTAATAAAGTTTTTCGGGTTGAACCTGTATTCCGCAAACTCTACTCCACCAGTAAACTATGTAGAACCAGACCCAGCAGACATATCCTGGGGCACATAATCAGGTGGTACATATGTGGTGATGGGTAAAGGCATACCTTCGGGCATTTCTGTGGCCTTGAGAGTTGGTGCAGACTGAGAATGATATGCTGGAGTCTTGGTCACAGAAATTTTGAACTATAATTCATCTTTCGACTTCTTAATGTCCTGCCTATGTGTAGCCTATACTTCGTTGTCAACCCCACGAATCAGTGGCACACCGGCTCATTTTCATAGCTCAGTGATCAAATAAGGAAAGGGTATAGAAGTGGTCACTTTATGTGCCCGCACGAACATCTCATCTGCAATTAGCTGGCCAAAATCAATTGGTAGCCCTGAAACCAAACTGGCTACTACTACTGCTCTGTGATGATCCAGGTTCCCATCTTCTTTTTTTGGCATTAACCTTAACCGAACAATATCCCACTAGAACTTAGCTTTAAATATAAGAGTGAACTTTGCAATGCTCTCTTTGGAATTAGTCAACCAGGAAGGATTTCCATCATCAGTCAGTAAAGAAGCTACCCAACGTCTCTGACTGGAAGCATTTCTCATTCTATACTCAAAATCTGGGACAGCGGGTGAAGCCTCATATCCTGGCCTGAATAGTATCCTATTAATTATTTGGGCTGTGATATCAACGGTGACCCCTTGGACCGGGACAGACTCCCTATTTGGTCTATTTGAGATTGGAGTCCCCTTTGGGCATTCTTCTTTCACCAAACATAGATAATTTCCAATGTATTCCCTTACCCAGTTTGGTTGGTACTCTCCTGGTGGTCTGCTCACCCATTCCAGTCCATATTCATTGAACTTGAACTCTAACTCGGGATATTCATGAAGTTCTATTGTCATAATTTGATGTTCTTCTATGAATGATCTTCTGATCCCTCGAGCTGTGGGTGTCAACCCGTCATAGAACTCTTTTTGTGCTCCTTCTATCTTCCACCCGATAGCCTCTTAAATCTGTAGATCCTTCCGTCTGATAACATTATCACCCTTCGTTTCAGCTACAACATTAGGAACTTACATTTGATCCTCCATGTTTATATTTTCAGTATCACCCTATACAGACAATGGTTGATTTGCAGCAACAGTGGCCTTATCGGGGTTTGAACTTGTACTGCTTGAGGTACTCTCACTCTCCTCCTCAGACTGGGAGAGTATGAGAGCTTTTCTTTTATTTTGTCTGGTGTTGTAAGCTGGTACAGACTCATTCCTACCTCATTGAGATCTTTCTACTATGGTTTGTGGAAGCTTAGGGGCCCATAACACCTAAAAAAGAAGTAATGAATTAGTTCAAAATTCAAAAAATAGTCACATCATGTAATTTTGCCTTGTGACGGTCAAGTTGGAGCTCCGTCAGAAAGTTGACAGTTCACCAATTCAACTGTCGCTGCTTATCTAGAATGTGCCATCTCAAAGTTCTTTGTGACGGTCAAGTTGGCGGTCCGTCATAAAGTTGACGGTCCACTAATTCAACCGTCGTTGCTTATCCAGAATGTGCCATCTCAAAGTGCTTTATGATGGTCAAGTTGGCGGTTCGTCATAAAGTTGACGGTCCACCAATTCAACCTTCGCACCTTAATCTTCATCCAAAATTCTGGGTTTGAACCCTTTATCGAGCAATTGCATATCAGATCAATTTCCAGCTATCAACACGACACTAAATTCATATTTTAAGCACATTCTTCAAAATTTTCAACTTATGCTACTTAGATTTCATACAAATTTGCATATTGAAGTCCAACTCAAGTCATTCAAACTTAACATAATAGGAACAAACTAAGAAAACAAATCATGCTCTTACACTTAATATGGACAACTAGAAGAGAAAGGTAAGCACATACCTAGATTTTGTAGGTACGCTACGTGCTTGAAACTTCAGAGACAAAGCTACTTTACAGATTGTAGCTCTTGCGTTACTCTTTATTTGTGATGAAGAGAGGGAAGAAATGGGCTAGTTTAAATAAGGTAAAAAATAGAGGAGATAGGGAGTCTCAGATGGGATAACTCCCTCCAGGTTCTTTGAATATTAAGGAAGTCGAACAGCTAAAGGTCGTGGAACGGTTACAATGAATGTACCCGCTCAATTTTATCCTTAAAATCTCACTTTGGTTAAAATACGGAGTACTTATAAAGAGTACCGATTTAACCCGGCCTGATTTAGAATTAGGGATAAAGTGACGGTGATATTGACGGTACGTCATAAGTATGGTAGACCACCACTTTGAATGTCACTCATCACCAGAGTTTGGGTGTTTCTATTTCCCTGTGACGATCAGTGGGATGTTCCACCAAGAATGTGACGATCCACCAATTTGACTATCACTTCTTACCAGAATGTAGATCACTGATCTTACTTTTGATGGCTTTTATGATGGCCTACCATGTTTGTGACGGGCCGCCACTTAGGCCATCGTGGCTTATCTAGTGAATAAACTTTCTTGCCATTTCTTGATGGGTAAAAGTGGTGGTCCATTAGGGGACTGGTGGTCCGCCAAGTCATCTGTCACTTTGTTCCAGTAGCTCACTTGTGTCTCTCTTTTCCCTTTTTATTGCATTTCTAGTCCTGCACACTTCACAAACACATCAAAATTGCACAAAAACATGAAATGGACTCTAACTATGGTTACAACAACATGTTGTGGGTTGTCTTCCACTAGAGCCTAATTTATCATCGCGGCACGACTCAGTTATCTCGATTACTCAGACTTCATCGAGATAAAAGATATCAACACTTTTTATCGAGCCGTTTGGACTGATATAAAGTTTGATTCGTTGCCCGTTCACTTTGAAGACACTGTTGTCTTCATTTTCATGATTGACTACCCCAGATGAGTAGACTTGACTAACTTTAAATGATCCTGACCACTTAGACTTGAGTTTACCTGGAAACAATTTGAGCGTGGAATTGAACAGAAGTACCAAATCACCTTTTTGGAAGTCTCTACTTTCAAGTCTTCGGTCGTGATACTTTTTCATCTTCTCTTTGTAGAGGTCCGCTCTTTTGTAAGCCCCGAGATGGAATTCATCCATCTCATTCAGTTTCCCTAATCTTAGCTTTGCTTCCTCCTTCCAATTCAGATTTAACCTTTTTAAAGCCCACAAATCCTTGTGTTCCAGCTCAACCGGTAAATGAAATATTTTTCCATAGACTAGCTGATACGGTGAGATGCCAATTGGAGTCTTAAAAGTAGGCCGATACGCCCACAGAGAATCATCTAGATTTCGAGCCCAATCTTGCCTATTAGCATTCACTATTTTGGCTAGGATGGTTTTAATCTCCCGATTCGACACCTTCACTTTCCCACTAGTTTGTGGGTGATATGGAGTTGCTACTCTATGGTGTTTCACCCCATATTTCACTATAGCTACCCGGAACACTTTGTTACAAAATTGGGAACCTCCATTTCTTATAATAGTTCGTGGCACTCCAAAGCGAGAAAAGATGTTCTTCTTAAGAAACGCAACAACTCTCTTCCCTTCATTATCACACAAGGAAATAGCTTCGACCCATTTGGATACATAATCCACAACAACTAAAATGTACCTCATTCCATACAAGATTACAAAAGGGCCCATGAAATCGATTCCCCAGACGTCAAATAATTCCACTTCAAGCATCTTGGTTAAAGGAATTTCATACCTCTTGGAGATAGACCCCAGGCTCTGACTTTGGTCAAATTTCAGCACAAACTCATGAGCATCCTTGAATAATGATGGCTAATAGTAGCCACTCTTCAACACCTTTCTCGCAGTTCGATCACCTACATGGTGACCCCCGACTGGGGAAGCATGACATGCTTACAATATGCTTAATACATCCACCTCTGGAACACAACTCCTTATTATATTATCAGCACATCGCCGAAAAAGATATGGCTCATCCCAGAAGTAGTGTGTCACATCATAAAGAAATTTCTTTCTTTGATGAAAAGAAAGATTTTCTGCAATCACCTCGCTCACCACATAATTCACAAAATCAGCGTACCAAGGTAGTTTCTCCAGAGCAGTAGTTAAGATTTCCTCATCCAGAAATGCATCATTGATCTCTATCTCATCTCTAACTGCTCTCTCACCTTCCATCCTAGACAGATGATCCGCCACTTATTTTTTTGCAACCCTTTATATCTTTGACTTCAAAGTCAAATTCTTGGAGTAGTAACACCAATCGAATCAACCTTGGTTTCGCATTTTTTTTAGACATCAAGTATCTTAAGGATGCATGGTCAGT
This sequence comes from Capsicum pubescens, assembly GCA_030864215.1. Lineage (NCBI taxonomy): Eukaryota > Viridiplantae > Streptophyta > Magnoliopsida > Solanales > Solanaceae > Capsicum > Capsicum pubescens. Next base: position 200,095,252 of record CM061549.1, on the reverse strand, counting down.
GTGGACCACCACCTTGGTTCCAAGAACATAAGCTCTAAATTTCTCAAAAGCATACACTACAGCAAGGAGTTCCTGTTCGGTGACAGTGTAGTTCTTTTGAGCTCTATTCAGAGCTTTGCTGGCATAATAGATTGGATGAAACAATTTGTCCCTCTTTTTCCCCAAAGCATCTCCAAGGGCAACACCACTTGCGTCACATATGATCTCAAATGGCTTGGACCAATCCGTTGTTACAATGATAGGGGCTTCCACCAGTTTCCCTTTAAGGCATTCAAATGCCTTCAAGCAATCTTCATCAAAGAAAAACTTCGCTTCCTTCTCCAAAAGTTTGCAGAGTGGGTTTGCAATATTTGAGAAGTCTTTAATAAATCTCTGATAAAAACTAGCATGGCTGAGAAAACTGTGAACCCCCTTCACAGAAACCGAAGGTGGTAATCTCTCAATAACTTTAACCTTGGCTCGATCAACTTCAATTCCTTTTGCTGAAATTTTATGCCCGAGAACAATGCCCTCCTTAACCATAAAGTGGCACTTCTCCCAATTTAGTACAAGATTGAATTCCATACATCGTTGCAAGGCCATACTCAGGTTTGCCAAAAACAATTCAAATGAATCTCCAACAACCAAAAAATCATCCATAAATACCTCCAAGGTGTCTTCAACTATATCTGAGAAAATAGACATCATGCACCGTTGGAAGGTGGCAGGTGCATTATAAAACCCAAACAGTATCCGCTTGAATGCAAAAGTGCCATATGGGCATGTAAAAGTGGTCTTCTCCTGAGCTTCAGGAGCAATACAAATCTGGTTATATCCAGAATAACTATCCAAAAAGCAATACGATCCTTTCCTGCCAATCGATCAAGCATTTGATCCATGAAGGGCATTGGAAAGTGATCTTTTAACGTCCACGAGTTGAGATTTCGGTAATCCATACACACCCTCCACTCAGTAACAGGCCTGAGTGGGATCAATTCATTCTTCTCATTGGCTACCACTATCATGCCCCCTTTCTTAGGCACACATTGCACAGGACTCACCCACTTACTATCTGATATAGGATATACCACCCCTACATCTAACCAGTTGATGATTTTTTTCTTTACCACCTCTTACATAGGTGGGTTCAGGCGACGCTGATGCTCAATAGTAGGCACAAAATCCTCCTTTAACTAAATTTTATGCATACATATGCCAGGAGGAATACCAATAATATCTGCAATAGTCCAACCAATAGCTCTTTTATATATCTTAAAAACAGAGATGAGATCTTCCATATGTTGCTCACCCAGATCAGCAGCAATAATGATGGGTAGTAAATTATCACTACCCAAGAATACGTACCTTAAATGACCAGGTAACTCTTTCAATTCCGACACCGGTGGCTCTTCGACAGATGACTTTTCCGGTAGTGTTGGTCGATCTTAAGATCAAGATCGAGATTCTTAGGAGCATAAGAATATGATCTCATTCCTATAAAAGCACAAACGGTCTCTTCATAATCCGCAATATCTTCACGATCAAAATTGATAAGTACTGCGACTAACGGCTCAACAGCAAGCTGCTCTTCTATTGGTACTTCCTGTTCATCCTCATAATATACATCAAAAATTAAGAAAATGCTTATCTCTTTATGTTGTTTCATTGATTTGCACACATCAAAATGCACCATTTCATTATTCATCCTGAATAAGAGCTCATTAGCTCACAAATCAATCAGCACACTTCCGGTTGTAAGGAATGGTCAACCCAAGATTATGGGTACCTCGAATTCCACCTCGCAATCTAGAATTACGAAATCCACAAAAAAGATGAAGGTAGCCAACTTCACCAGCACATCATACAAAATACCAACAAGTCATTTTACCGACCAATTCGCCATCACAAGTCATATATTGGTGGGTATGGGGTTTCCCAAACCCAACTTTTATAAAAAACTAGCGGCATCAGGTTAATGTTAGCTCCCAGATCACATCAGGCCTTAGCAAATTCCAAAGACCCTACCGTGCAAGGAATAGTAAACTTTCTTGGGTCTGTCTTCTTCTGCACCAAAGACCTTGTAGCAATAGTACTACAATGATAGAGATTATCCATCGGCTCGTAGCTCGCCACTCTTTTCTTTGTCAATAGGTCCTTCATAAATTTGGCATACCCTGCCATTTGCTCAAGTGCCTCAACCAAAGGTATATTTACCGTCAACTTCTTCAACATGGCCATGAATTTATTAAACTTTGAATCCTCAGCCTTCTTCTTCAATCTTTGAGGAAAGGGAGGTGGTGGTTTTGGGAGAGTGTTCACCACTAGTTTCTTTTCCTTGTCTTCCTCTCTTTTTAACTCATCAGTCTGCTGACTGTTGGATGCAACATCATGAATAATCTCATCCGGTTTTTCAAACTCTACTGGATGATCAATATCTACTTCATCAACATTCTCTGCCATAATATCAACTACAGGCTTACCCACGGATGGGCTTTCCAGTACTTTACCCCTCCTAGTGGTAATTGCTATGTACGAAGCATCCTTCCTTAGATTTTGAACTGTGTCACTTGGTAGAGTGCCAACCTTCCTCTGATTAAACGTAGCAAAAAGTTGGTTCATTTGCTGCTCCAACTGTTTTATTGAAGTAGAGTGCGAGTCAACCAATTTATTCATCGAGGATAAATCATTTTTCATCTCTGCTACTCTAGTATTGGTTGCTTCTACCCCCTTCAATAATTTAGCCATCATATCTTCCATGGATATCTTCCCAGAGCTAGTTGTAGTAGCCTTACGATTTCCAGGAGGCACATACAACCCACTCCTGTCATTCTTGTTTTTTCAATTTCCTTGGTCTCGATCTTTGTATCCAAATTTATCATAGTAGTTTCGACCTTGATTTCCTTGGCCACTGCCTCGGAAACCCCCCTGATTGTTCAAATTATTGGCTTCCTCCTTAGAATCAGAGTCAGCTCTTCCCTATGATGCAACATCATTAACCTTCTCTATTTTTCCTGATAATAAATTCTTAGTAAGAAGGTCCATTTGTGTCTTCATGTGAGCCATGTCTTGGTCACGTTCCTCTTCCCTTCGCCTCTGTTTTGTAGTTATGCCAATAGATACAGTAGAGCTTGCTACCTCAGAATCCCTGGTATGCCAAGATCTACTCTGCTTGGTCATATGATCCAGCATCTCAGACGCCTCAGGAAAAGTGAGGTCCATGAATGACCCACCCGCAGTATTATCTTCCACTGGCTAAGTCACCGAATTCAAGGCCCTATATAATATCTCCTTCAGGTGGATGTTGGTCATCTTATGATTCGTGCACTGTGTGAGCTTCTTTTTGAACCTCTCCTAAGTTTCATGGAGAGCTTCAGTTGGAAGCTGCCCAAAATTACTGATTTCATCTCTTAACTGTGCCCTCTTGGACGGCAGAAAGAACCTTTCTAAGAAAACATCTTTCAATTGCCACCAATTTGTAATAGAATCGGGGGTTAGCCCATTCAACCATAAAGTTTCTTCTCCATACAGAGACAACAAGAATAATCATAGTCGAATAGCATTCTGTCCTACTCCTGGATTGTCAAACGATTTGCATATCGAGATAAAGTTAATTAAATACATATTTAGATCATCACCCGCAAGTCCACCGAACAGTCCCTTAAGATGCAATAAATGGATCATGGTACTCGTGATATTAAACTTAGCTCTGGGTGCTAAGGGCGGAGGAATAATAGCCCCTGTACACCAGCCCCATCCAGGTTATCATCATCATCGTCTAGAGCAAACTTCATAGCTCGGTGTTCGGGTCTCATCTTAGCCTAGCAATTTCTGTTGATATTTCTGTTTGTTGTTGCGTCTACATCATATTCACTCCTTGGGTTTAATAACTCATCATCTCCCAAGTCCTCATCATTCTGGTTTACTTCCCGAACATCATTATCTGCATTCTGTTGGTTTACTTGAGCGGCTGCCAAGGCTGCTAATCTAGCCTGCTCCTGCTGAGCAGCTATTCTTTCTGAGTCCTATTGACCGTCCATTCTACCAATGAGATGCGGTTCTGGATGAATAGGTAATAATGGTTGACCTGATCTCTGCGTACTTGGCATACAAGACACTCAACCTGCACAAAACAAAAACAACAAATAAAAAGTAAAATTTAGGAATCTTTGACCAAAGGGTCGATTAACAATCACAAACTTAGTTGACAACCATATTCCCTAGCAACGGTGACAAAATTTGATACAGCCAAATTACAACTCTCGTAAGAAAGTGTAAGCGGTCGCTGTCAAATATAAAACCCAGCTAGGTTGGGTGTCGAATCCCACAGGGAATACTATGCTCACTAAGTATTGTAATCGTTATTGGACTATTGATCAGAGTTTCCTGAATATGGGGGGTTTTGATTTATAACTTATAAATTAATTAATTATAATAAGAGTATTCCAACAAATGATTTTCTTTGCAATTAGTAATTTAATGAGATTAAACAAACCAGGGCTATAGTTACCAAAATGCTAGAACAACTAGGGTTGTGAATCACTTATGAGTTCCAATTAACAAATTCAATTGCAAGAAGGGTTGAATCCTATTCTTTATCCCTTAGTTTCTCAACCTAAGTGGATAGATTATCCTCTTATTCTCTCAAACTCAAAGGATACACTGTTCTTTCAACTATTTTCTCAGGTAAGGTAATCCTGTTAAGGCATTTTCCATTAATCCAAAGGTTAAATCCCTTAGAATTCATGTAAACACTTTATTTTTTCCAACAAACACTTTCCTTTCAGACAAGTGATGTTCTTGGGCTCACTTCTCAAGTTTGCAACCAAGAAAAGTCATTAACTTGAAGAAAGGTTTATACAATATCAGTTATTCATTGAACTCAATTAGATTCACAACCCATAGATGCTTTTCACATTAAGGATCCCATAACCCTAGTTATGGGAACTTAGACACAAAATTCCATAAATTAAGAAGAAATAATTCTTGTATTATTCATAAATAGATTTAGAATTCACTTACAAAAATCTCAAGAATAAGTTCTTGAATCTTCAATAAAAGATTGAATGATTAACTTCCCCAAAGATATTGCTTCAATCCCAAAAGTACTAGGTTACAGAGAATTTCTATAGATGTAAAACTTGTAAAAGATAAAAATCTCACCTTCTAACCCCAAAATTTAGTATTTATATGTTCCCAGGTAAAAAGGAATTTAAAATTTAAAATAAGAAAAACCGTGTCCAAGTCGACGGCCAAAGTGGTGGTCCGTCGAAAGTCTGACGGTCCACCATTTGGTCCATCACTGAGTTCTTCAGAAGAATGGTTTCTGGATGAGGACTGACGGTCCAACTAGTGGTCCATCGCAAGACTGACGATCCATCATTTGGTCCTTCACCGAGTCCTTCAGAAGAGTGGTTTCTGGATAAGGACTGACGGTCCAACTGATGGTCTATCTCAATACTGACGGTCCACCATTTGGTCCATCACTGAGTCCTTCAGTAATCCATGTTCTGATTAAGCCTGACGATCTACCTGGTGGTCCATCGCAAGACTGACGGTCCACCATTTTGACCGTCAAATCCCCTTTTTTGCTACTTGTTCCAAGTTTCTTCTGTGGTTCACTCCTTTCCCTGAAACACTAAAAAGACTCATTAAATACCATTTTGGTTGCTTGAAAACATACAATTTTCCCAATAAGATAATGCTAAATATTTCGTCAAAAGCCGGAACACCAGGCATCGCAATCATGGCGCGTCGCGCCACTAGCTAATTTCATAATTGTCCAGTTTCAGTGTTCCAACATAATCCCACCGCGTTGCGATGATTCAAAAATTCAGAATCAAAAGGGCTTCGCGATTCCACCGCATCGTGCCAAGCCCCCAATTCCCAATTGTCGAATTCCAGTGACACGGTGCGATAGCACCGCATCGCGCCAGGTGCCCAAATCAGGTTTTTTAGTATGAATTTTTATATCTTTTTTCTGGGATAATTGGGTATTTTTCAATGACCCTAATTAGTCTACACACAAAATTAAACCCCTAAATAACCTATTGCCTCATTATATCCTCACTTTCTCTCAAGAATAAAACATTCTCTCTTAAAGAGGCAAAAATGCTAGTTCAAGAAATCAAGAACAAGCCTAAGAATTTCCTCCAAGAACCTTCACCCATGAAGTCCAAGAACCCTTTTTAAAATACAAAGATTGTGTATTTATGAATTTCCATGATTTAGTTAAATTGAATTCATGTTCATGTTATTGTTGGGTTTTAATCCATGATTTAAATTACAAGTTTCAAGAATTGATCCTACTATGTGTTGATTTACATGTTATTCATGATAAACCCTTCAATTTGCAAGTTGATTGCTGAAACTATGCCAACCCTAAGTGTTTATGATTTAATGATTCAGTTATGCCTCTCATGGATTTGATAAATTGTCCATGAGAATGAAATAATGTCATTATAGCATGCTAACATGTCTTTCCCATTCATGTACAAGTTAATGCATTACAAGTGTTTGATGAAATTCCTCTATGAATAAATTATGACCAAGTAAACATTGTTATGTTATTCAAGATTATGATATGCCTTTCTTTTTATGCTATCGAGTCCTGGGGGTATTTAATACCCGAAAATCTAGTTGTTTACTTAGAGCCAGTGTCAGTTACTGAATAGTATCAGACATATTATGTTTAGTAGAACTTAGACAGTTAAAGAACTCAGGAAAAATCAGTATCAATCCAATCCAGTTCAGTATAATCAATTCTATGTCTTTCAGTTGGGAGTAAGATTCAACACCGAGCTAGCCTAGGGATGGGGGCTCACCTGTTAGTTAGGAATGGGTCCCTAGAAGTAATCCCTAAGTTTTAAAACTATGTAGCAGTGTAGGTTATGAGATGTCACCCATTATATAGGACTGACATACTCAGGGATCACCTACTAGTTTAGGACTGATCTCAGGGGTCACTCGCTAGACTAGGACTGACCCCATAGCCAGTATTAGTACTCGTGGCACAGTATTAGCACCTTTCTAGCTGGGGTCATAGGTTGGACCCCTATCAACTCTGATTTGGGGCATGTCGGTTAGATGATTACCTCTCACAGTCTCAGTTTTAGTCTCAATTTAGAATTCAGTTTAGTTCTGCAGAATCAGGACTGTCAGACATGGTCACTCAGTATTAGTAATTCAGTTATCAATAACTTCAGATATCAGTTACTCAGTTACCAGAAATCAGTACTTAGCTTCAGAAAAACTCATATGCAGTATATATATATGATGCGCATAGTATTACATACTCAATATTTACAGTAGTGTCAGTTATCCATGTAATCTCATATTCGGATTCACTATAGCATTCAGTCAGTTATTGTTCATGCATATGAACCCTTGCATTCAGCCTTACCTTCTCTAACATACCAGTATATTCCACGTATTGATGCATACCTTTTATTTCTGCTATGATGTCTCATCTCATTGGTTTGGACGCTCAGGTTCCCGACCGCGTATAGACAGATCCAGTTATTAGCAGCAGTTTAGTAGTGAGTCCTCATCTATTGAGGATATGTTTTTATTTTAGTATTTCAGTTTATTATTAGTTCAGTAGTTGGAGTTAGTTGGGGGCTTGTCCTATCAACTCCATATTCAGACAGTTCAGTTAGAGGCTTTCAAACTACACCAGTTCAGACAATGTTTAGTTTTCAGATGTTTTAATAGATGTTTTAATTTATCAGTATTTAGTTTTTGAACCTTATGAAAATTCAGCCTAATTTCGTATTTATTTCAGTGTTATTATTCATTGCTCACAACAGATATCAGTCATGGGTTAGCTTGTGGTCCTTTGGGATTGTAAGCACCGTATAGCGTCCGGGGTACAGAATCGAAGAGTTACATCAATCCACTAAGTGAAGTAACAAACCTTATAATAAAGGGTCCTTATCATCAACTATGATCAACGTTCTAGTAACCTAGGGTTATAGGGTTCTATTGCTATAAAAGTATTTCACCTTAAGGGTTGGTTCACCCTTATATCTCCAAATTAATAAATTAGGCTAAGTCATGGTATTCTACCCATAATCATATCCTATAATCCTTGACTAGCATGCAATATAAACCATAAACTATTTTATGAAGAAGAATAGACCGAAGCTTACCTCGATGCCAAACCGCAAATTCATGATTCATCCACAAATTGTCCACTTTTGCTCCAATCCCAAAATACCGTCATGCTATAAAAATAGTAATCTACACATTATTAGGAGTAAAATGAAATCCATATTTCTATAAAAAGGATCATATTGGAATTTGAGTCAAGAACGGACCCATGGGGCTCACAAATAGAATTAAAAATTGAATTTGCCATGAGGTCCCTCGAAGTACAAGGAATGTGTGCTCAAAAGTTGAGATACAACGCTGCTTAATTATGGCCCGAATCAGACCCTAAGTTCTAAGGATTTAAAGACCTAACTTCTAAAAATTTATAATAAAATAGGATGAAAATTGACAAAGAAAATAATAAAAAATGATCAACTAGTATTAGGATAACTTACCTTAGAATCAATGGATGATTCCCAACTTTTTTCCATATTTAATACCTCAAAATGGTGGGAAAATGATGGAGAGAATGAGGGGAAATTGGGTGAAGAATGGGGATTTAACAATTCCCAGGTGCCGCTAAAGTGGTCACTTGTCCGCTTAATTGGCATAAGTATGCTAAAGTGGTCATTCCATGGGACGTGGGCATCACTAAAGAAGTCTCCTGGACACTAAAGTGATGTCCTCTTAACTGGTCCTTGACCTCTAAATCGGACCTCAGTCAAATGGTTAAGGCTTCTAAAATGGTTAAAGGTCGATAAAGTGACTATCTTCAAGTGACTAAAGGTCCCCTTAAGCGGTTTCCCTATATGGTGCCATGCACCAGAGTTTGCTAAGTCCAAAAAGACTTCAATTGAGTGCTCGATATCCATTTAAAACTTTATCCACGCAAATAAACTGTGCTGCCATACCAAATTTGACATTATAAACTCAATGAAACCATCATAACTTTCATTCGCATATGTTATAACTAAATAAGACTCCCACACCTATAGTTCTATTTATATATAATCCATCCAATAGTCCAAAATGAGTCTGGAATCCTTGGGACCTGAACCAAGGATTCCTCTAGCCTAAAATTAATGTTTTAGAGTTGATGGCACTGTTGGATTCTCATACGATGTGCTTACTAGGAGTTTTGGTTTGAGACCAATTTCTTAACAACAAAAGCTCCAAAATAGGGAAATAACCCTAAAACCCATATAATACGATTCTAGCCACGAGAACTCAAATATAAATGTAAAAAATGAATGATAGAAGGATATAGTAATAACGATTGAAAGAGAGACAAAAAGAAGATAACAAATGGGACAACAAAAGGGTGTTTCAAACCCAAATATCTCCCTTAATGATTACCAACTAACACCTAACTCTTACGTTGACCTCAAGGGAACTAAAACCCCTTTACAACCACCATTTCTAACCAAGGTTCAACATTGGCTTTACCAAGCTCTCAAACACTCTCAATGGATTTTTCATACTTTTATTATAAAAAACTAAGGAAGAAAATACCTTTGAGATCATATTATAGTCGCACCTCCAATTGAAAAGAGGCAGCTTCACCCACTTTCTATATAAGGGGCAACGACCCAGGTGACAACCAATCATCTTAGTGATGGCCTGTTTCACTTTCAGTCAGTATAGAGAAGTTTCATTAGTTTATTTTAGATTATTAGTTTCTTTTCCTTGATACCTAAACATATTTTACTTGATTTTAATGCTAATTAACAACTAGTAATTCATCTACTTAGTTTGTGAATCAGTTTTCGAGTTTATTTCTTTCTTCGTCCCAATTCGTTGAGTGTTTTTCTTGTTTTCATTTCATCATAACTTCTTAGATCACTTCTGTATGAGATTTCCTTGAGTCCTTCAAACTAAAATCCATTTCAAACAAGAGTATATATCACACCTTGTTTTTCATGAGATTATAAACCAACATTCAACACTTGTGTATCCAAGTGTGAGGTATACAAAAGTTGGTAGAGTTTTGAGGTTATTTCTTTAATGCTAACTTGTTTGTTGATTTTGTTAGTGTCTTTTCTTAGGTACAATGTCTACGAAAGGTAAAATATCACAAACCAAGGAAAATAATTCCATAAGTGCTATGTTAACATCCATGATGGAGAAGCTTAATGTCATGGATAGTCGTATGGCATTGATGGAGGGAAGTATAAAATCTATAGGTGGAGGGACGGATAACATAGAAGGTCAACTGAACTCCATCATCTTCATTCCCCAAAACTACCATTCTTCTTCAAGCAGGCGTGCTCAAAACACATCCGTTGCCATTTCCCTTAGAACCCTCCACCAAATGCTAAACCCACCAAGACCACTACAATACCCCACTACCCAAACCACTACCTATCTATAATATCAAAATCCCATTCAACAACTCAAACCTCAATTTAACCAAGCACAACAAGAAGAACTTAGAAACCAAATACTCCAACCTCCACCAAACCAAGTTCCTACATCCCAAACACCACTTAATCAAAAGTAACCCATCCATATAGAGAAAAATAAAGGAAGGAACAACAAGAGCGGTATGGAGTATTCAAAAAAGCTGACATAATAGTAGTAGAGATGAGAGATAGAACAATGGATCAAAGAGGTTATCAAGTTTTATGAGGAAGATTTGGTTCAGTGACTTATGGTAGAGAAAACTTGGGAAATCAACCCAAGGTCATGATAAATTTAATTAACATGGTAATCGATATCAAGATGTGGGTATCAATTCTATCAAGGTTAGTCTTCTATCCTTCAAGGGCTAGAGTGATCTCAAAGATTATCTCTCATGGTAGTTCTCCTGTGAAAGGATCTTCCAAGTTAATAATATCATCAAAGAGAAGAAGAGTTTCTATACCATAACCCATTTTGAATGGTATGCTAGTACATAGTGGGATTATGATAAGATATTTGGAAATGTGTTGAATGAAAGTCAACCTACTCCATGGGATGGATTGAAGTTATTCATGAGACAAGGATATGTATCAAAGAGGTATAGACATGAGCTACTTTACAAGTTATACAACTTGAGGTAAGGTAGCAAGAGTGTTTTGGCCTATTATGATGAATTCCAACAATTGATATTGAAGCTCGATCATTGAGAGAACGTGAACCATGAGATCATATACTTCAAGGTTGGGTTTAACAAAATATCTTCTCATGTATGACCATCCAAAATTTTGAAACCATAGAAGAAATCTTCGAAGCGACTTTGGAGATTGAAAGAGATATCAAAGAAAGAACGACTTATAAACCAAAAGGGTACTCATCTACTTATTCTTAGAGTATGAACAAAGATATAGCTCAATATTTGTTGAGATGGAACAAGTACAAGGATTACAAGTCCAATTATAAGAAGTTTGTAGAAAAAATTGCTCCAAAGTACCCGCCAAGGAATGAAGGTGACAAATATCCTACTCCCAATTTTAAAGATTTTCAATTATTTAATTGCCAAGGATGGGGACATAAGGCAAATAAATCTCCCAACCATAGAAATTTATTCCTTAGGGAAGGGAAATTGTATTACCTTGGAGAAGAGGTGAGGCTAGAAGCGGATGACAGTGATGAAAAATCCTAAGAAGGAGAACAAGTTAAAGAAAAGGTACAAGTAGAAGAAGATAATGAAGATACTTGGCTTCAAGATGGAGAGTTTAAAGTTCCTAACTTTATGGTAAAATGAGTTGTGATTAGTAAGGCTTTAGATGACCCGAGTAACTGAGAAAATCTACTCCATACTAAGTATCTTATCAAAGAGAATATATGCTCATTTTTCATTAATAGTTGCAGTTTTATTGATGTAGCTAGTTCCACCATGGTTGATTTCCTACATCTATCCACCACCAAGCATGTTAGTCCATACAAACTTTAATGCTTAAATGAATATAGAGAGTTGAAAGTGACTCAACAAATTGTAATTCATTTTAAAGTTGGGAATTACCAAGATTAGGTGCTATATGATATGATTCCTATGCAAGATTGCCACATCTTGTTGGGAAGACCATGTCAATATGATCGGTCTACTTAGCATGATGGGAGAACCAATTGTTATTCTCTTGAGTTGAAGGATCGAATGTTTACACTATATCCTCTCTCACCCTCACATGTGAATGAAGCCCATTAAAGATTAGAGGAGTTGAAGAAGAAAGAAAAGAAGGTGAGAGAAGAGAGACTATTAAAAATAAAGGTGAAGACATTGAGGAAGTAAGGATATTAAAAGGAAAGAATCCAATAGTGATGTTGGCTAGGAACAAAGATCTCTTCAAGGAGAATGATAACAAAATACCCATACTCATCCTAGCTTATATTTTTAATACTAATCCCTATTCTTCTTTTATCACCCTATTATATCTACATTATTTTGTAGGATTATGAAAATGTGTTCCAAAAAGAACTTCCAAATAGATAACACCCACATCAAGAAATTGAACACAAAATAGACTTTGTGTCGGCTCTGAATTGCCAAACAAGTCAACTTATCAAGGTAAACCTATGGATATAAAAAAGATTCAAGGACAAGTTTAGGAACTCCTCAACAAGGGATACATCAAAGAAAGTATGAGTCCATGTGTGGTCCCTATATTTCTAGTGCCAAAGAAAAATGGGATATGGCGCATGTGTGTTGATTGTCCAGCCATTAATGAAATAATGGAAAAGTATCAGCACCCAATCTCCATTTAGATAATATGCTTGTGAGTTGAATGGATCAAGTTTGTTCTCTAAGATACATCTTAAGAGTGAGTACCACCAAATTCGGATGCAACCGAGTGATGAGTTGAAGACCGTATTCAAAACCAAGTTTGATCTCTATGAATGGATGGCTATTCCTTTTGGTCTTACCAACGTTCTTGTACTTTTATACGGTTGATGAATCATTTGATAAAACCGTTAAATGGGAAATTCTTTGTGGTATACTTTAATAATGTCCTGGTTTATAGAAAATACTTTAAATGGAAAATTGGTTGAGAGATTAACTTGATGGTCTATGAGTATTATGTCATGTGTGGTGAGATTTTTGAATAATTATTTTACATATGTGTAGTCTAAAACTTGCCCCTAGTGTGTTCAAAGGAAAATTCTAGACAAGTTTGGTTTAGAGAATGACCTGAGGCCATTTTTGACCCGTCACATAGCCAAATTTTCACCTTAACATCGCTCCCTAGTTAACCCTTATGAGCCTTTTTTCCCATTTTTATTTATTTTTGTAATGATAACTTTGATAAAATGCCTAACCCCTTTTAAAATCTTCCTTTTGGAACTTAACCTCCTTTGATGCATCGAATGATTTGAAGTAATGAAATGTAGGCTAAAGACTAAGTTTGGGAGGTTTATGTAGTTGGGAGAATAATGTAAGGGTGGTTCAAACTCCAAGTTTGGGGGGATTAATATGATGTTCTAAGATGAGAAAATAAAGGTGTATGTAAGGTGGGTCAAATCACGTGCTTAAGAGACAGGATACATACTTGATGGTAAAGTTGTTTAGCCTAGCCCATAGAATGTAAAGAGAAATGTGACGAATGGGGGGCTAAGAAGAGCTTAAATTTAGAAAGTCTCTTGAAAAGTGAAAGAAAGGAAGAAAGAAAGTGGTGGATTTGCAATGTTTGGTAAATTCTAATAAAAAAGTCGGGAAATATGGTAAATGATTTCAAGGAGAATAAGGTGGAAAGTTTGAAAATTTTGGGGGTAGAAAGGGTTGAGAAATTGCATTGAAGGAGGTATTTTAGTCACTTGATCCATATATATTCCTTCCTGCACCTTAAACTTTCATCTTGTCCCGTAATACCTTGGTGATTCCAAACTAGGTAAGTCTTCATTAGTTGCGAAAAACACAAAGGTCAAGCCTACGGTTCTACTCATTAGACTTGAATTTCTTTGAGAGAGTGAGTGTGAATTCTTTCATTATCTTAACTCCTTTATAAATTTCAACGTCTTTTGTGTGTGTGGAGCTAACTTTTTCTTGTGAGAGGCATCGATACTTTGGGGTAGAGGGTGAAGTCTTACACTCGGTTTGGTTAAATGGGTTCAGTAAGTTGCATTGTAAAGATTGAGACAATCTTTGAATATTTTGTGTCTCCTCTTATGATGCTTTGTTGATTTGGAAGTTTCATGTGATACAAACTTGCATCCTTGCTTTATAAAGATGTTCTTATTGAAAAATTTGGTTCATTTGTTGCCAATACATGTTTGAAAGTCTTTATAGAGTTTTGTTAGCTTGTTCCTTTAGTATAGATTTATTTTGAGTGGATTTGAGTTGAATACCCTATCTCATTGAATTATTCTTAGTTTCTTGAGGACAAGCATTAGTTTAAGTTTAGGGGTGTTGATAAGTCGTCAATTTGAGGATTTTCTAGCAGCTTTTAAGCCTAAATTTCCATGCTTTTCCATTAATTTTATGTTAATCTCTTACCTAATGCTCATTTGTGTAGGAAAAGATAAAGAGGGAAGATGAGCAAGTCATTCAAGTCAAAAAGAGGTTAAATGTGAAAGAAAAGAGCCAAATGCTAGAAATCAAGTCTAAGAATCGACCCTCAGTTACCACGATCGTGACTAGTCATCAAGTCAACCAGAGGGCAATTGCAATATGACTACCACGATCGCGGGAGTCATGAACGCGATGAAGAGTTGGCATTGCGGTAGAGCAGAAAATTTTCAAGGGCATTTTTGTAATATTTGGAAAATATAGACTTGAGGCTCAAATAAGGGGTTTTAGCTCATTTTTCAGCATCCATTATTCATCTTTCATCATCAACATAGTTTAGTTGTAGGGTTTTGTTTTCTTTAGAGCTTAAATTTGTACTAATTTGAGACAACAATCAATTAGAGGAACTCCAAAGTCTAGATTTGGCATCATCCATTGAAGATTCTTTAGATTTTAAAGTGTGGTTTGGCCTATCTTTATTTTTTTATGAATAGCTTTGATGGAAATGTTGGCATATTTTGTTTATTATCTTTATTATTTGCTATATCTACCTCTTGGGATTATGTTTGAGTAGGGTGCAAGTGTGTGGATATTGATTGTTAGCTCTAATTTGTGGTTAATGTTTATGGGTTTCACAAATGTTTGAATGCAAAATGGGAATTATAGGTGAGAACATCAATTTTCCCTAAAATTCCCACATTATCCTTTAAAGAGGGATGTGGGTAGTCTAGATCCTACATCACCCTTGAAAAAGGGATGTAGGTGACATAAACACTTGTGAACAATAATGTAGATAGTAGTTATTCCCGTTTTGTTGTCCTAGAAGTAAGGATAAAATGTAGAATTGTTATCTCTTGAACATCATCCAAGAAATAGTGATATTATATTGAGGCTTTTGGGTTGATTAGAATGTCAACATCCAAGAGGTATTCGAAAGAATCCAAGGGTGATATTTCGGTATTTTGTTGAGAGACTAACAACAAAATCCCGAACCTAGCCGACCCACTAACACATTAATTAAAATTGGATGTTATCTTTCATATATCAGGTTGCACTAGTTTGCTCCTAGGAAAACATATTCCCAAGATCCATTCCTAATTGATTACTCTCTAATTATTCTCAGTCTTGAATTAGTCCTCTAGAAGCCCAAGAATTGTCTTACACTTTTGAAAACATTCAAAATCCCCCAAAACATTTGTATAATATCTTTGAATTTAGCATGTTACTTTAATTTTGAACTTATTTAATCGTCACTCGCATTGTCCTTCGTGGATTCAACCCCGACTCAAAGTTGGGTAATTATATTGAAAACAACCTCCTTTCACTTAAATTGATGTGTAAGTTAAGAGTTATCTCTAAGGAGAATAAATAACCTACTAAAAACAACACCAATAAAAACAATTGGTTTTCCCAAGAATCTAGGTCCCATAAGATCTTCAAATTGCGTAACCCAATGAATGTGGTAAGAAGTCTCTAAAATCCATGTTCTCTTCCACAAATAATTAATAAACTTAGATCCTTAAGTTGTGGTCCACATAACTTAAGAACAAGTGTGTCAAACAAGGATGCAAGTATATAATCAACACCCAAAGAAGACAATGACACATTTTCCCTCAGGTTCTCAAGAATGATACCACCTTTGAGTAAGGGGTCATTAATTTCACACAAGTAATGGAGAAGGGTATCATATAAATGGAATCCATCGAAAGTAGTTTCAAGAGAATACTCTCTCCTTGTCCTGCAAGTAGTGTAACCTTGGTCAAGAGTAAAAACACACAAAGGTGAACACTCTTGGATTTTTTATTGTTCCTCTTCTTTAAAGATCTCTCTTCTTTGTTGGAGATCTTTCCCTTACACAATTTTGGTCCATCAAGTGGATTATGAATCCCTAAGAGATACTTTCCATCATAGGGAAGGATACCGACATCCTCATTCAAACTTTGCTTTTCATCTTGACCAAGCACCAAGTCGGGTGTATCAAAATCACCACATTCCAATTTGTCACTGGGGACAAATAGATAGCGTGTCCATAGACATAGGTCTAGACAACACTCTTTACCCCCAAAAACATCACCAAAAGAAAAGGATATACTCTCTACACTAGCATAAGGATCATAAAAAATAAATAGAGAGTAGAGAAAGGTATCACTCAAGTTAACTTCAACTAAGGTGTCCTCGTGTATATACCCACTATTAGATTCAAGATCGTCACAATGAGTATTGGAAACAATAGGGGCAAACAAAGTAGAAGAAGAAGCGATTTTCAAATAATTGATACTTTCTCTTTCAATGAAAGAATCCTCAAGTCGACACATACCACCACTAACATCAAAGATATCATGACTCAAGTTATCACAAGAATCAAGCAATTCATACCCATATTTATCAAACAAGGGTAGGGTGTCATACAAAGGATCACAATAAAAATCATTTTCATTAGAATAATCACTAATTGGGTTTCTCAAACATTCAAGTAAGTCAAAGTTATCGCCACTCAATTGATCATTCTTTTTAAAACCTTCACATTCCCTTCCCATAGAAGTACTCTCTTCTTCCCAGAAGAGATTTATATCTTTTGGGGGAATGTTTTCACACTATAGTGGGTTGTTATATAGGATATAGCCCTCAATATGAGCTATTTCATTAACATGATCTACACCACTAGGTTCACTAGGAGTGATTTCACTATATTTAAACATGATATTGTACTTAAAGAGAGAATGATCCATCCATGAAGAAGGATTAGAACATGTTAGTTCACTCTCAATAACCCAACTATCAAGTTCCAAGAAGTTTCAAACATATGGTCATTCCTATGAGCAAGACAAACAATAGGGTCTTCATCAAAAGGCTTGCTTAAAGGATCACTCCTATTTAGTAGACCAACATTTTCAATATCATTACTCACTTGGGGTGCATTAATCATATCACAAACATCCTCGGGTTGTGTACTAGTTTCACACACTAGTCGATCAACACAATTCTATAAGACAATGTACTATTATTCAATAAAATGGGTTCAACACTAGGTGTACACAAATTGATCCTACAAGAAGAGTTAATTCGGTCATCAATAGGATCAACTAGTGTATCCATACTTATAACATATACATCATCATCAAGATGCAAAGAATCATTGGAATCACATGCAGGTAAGCTATCATTCATACTCAATTGACTACTAGACACACAATCATCATTCATATTTACCAAAGTACAAGAGTTAGCTGTGTTACCTTGAAGTTCTTGAGAAAAAACTTTTTTTTCTTGTGATGGAATTCCCTTATAAGCTTTGGAAACATCCAGGATTGCCCCCATTGAATCTTCAATGGTAATCTCTATTTTTAGGGTTTGTTCTTCTCCGTTTGCCATGATTGTACCTACACACATGTCCTTACTAAGAGAAGGACAAACAAAGTTAGATTGGGTAGGTGGAAACCCCCTCACTTCACTCCTCTCAACCTCTCTTTTTTTCTCTTTTAGATTGCCACCTTGCACTCTCTTACTCCTCATAATCTTTTGTCTCTTATTTCATTATACTTGTAGTAAGTAATCACTTTTTCTTGAGACTTGGGATAGATAGGTGAAAAAAAATGATTTCCCTATTGTCCTATTATAATATTAGGCCAATTTTATATATTTAGAACCTAATATTGTGCAAACCAATTGGCTCCCAAACATAAGTGTCCAAATTCTATGGGGATGATATCACACCAAACCTATAGTACCCATCTTGGGTGAAGAAAACCTTTACTCTCTCAAAAACCTAATAGCCTTCAAAGAAGTATGGGAAGAATAAGGACTCTTGAGGTATCACTAGATATTCAACCATAGAAGGAGTGATGTAATTTAAATAACACCAATCATCAAGGATAAGAATGCATCCGGGGATCCCACAAATATCCACCTTCCTTGTGCGTACTTGTATTCTCGGGTCATAGTTGTTAAGCTTTGTATACCCTTTTGGTAAAAAGATAGGCCTATTAAATTCCTTCAAGTAACTCTATGTTTGATCAAACTTTCTTGAAAGTTCCCACCATCTCAATGTCACATCTTGAATGTATTTAAGGGCATATGTAGCTTGTTCTACTACACTCATATCATAATCTTTGAACATCCTATCACATTTCCATTCCTAATCAAGATAAACTTTGGGATCATGCTTTTCTTTGAATATAGAAAGAGTAGAAAGATCATGACTTCAATTATACCTTCCATATCCACCTTGGTTCCCATTTCCATATGTTTAGGCACTAGAAAAACAAGGATAAGATGTAGTGTCCCTAGGCTTTGGAGATGCACACTCTTTTCTTCTCATGGGATAACCTTTAATATAGCTAGTACAACTATTCACACCACTTCACATTTGATAATAAGTACTACAAGATGAGGAATATGAATCTTCATACTCCACATGCATACTCTTACCATGACTCTTATAAGGTGCATAAGAGAGATGGTTATACTTTATATCACCTTGATGTTCAGAGTGGGAAGTGTGATACTCTTCACAAGCACCATCTTCATCATTAAAACCATCGTAAGGCTCTTTATTATCTCCATACTCACTATAAAAACTACGATCATCATTCATCTCATATTCTCCTTCATAATAATATCCCTTATTCTCACTCAACCCTTGATCTTGGCTATATTCATAGCCCTAATAATCCCTATCTTCATCATAATAATAACTTTCTTCAAGAAAATCATAGTCTCCTATGTTGTAGTCTGTAAGACCCCGTAAAAATTTCTAGCTTAATTCAGTCCTTTAGGCTTGTTAAGGGGTCTCAGACTTAGAAAATTCTAGCTAAGTTTCTAGACTTAAATTATTTTAGCCTTCAAAAATTAGTGATCTTATTTCACGACCTTAAACTCCTTTAAAGGCTTATATTTTAGTTAATTCATGATCAAGGAGGTTAATAGGAGTCCCCGAACAAATTTTGGATTTTTCAAACCTCGTTGAGACCTTTTTTGGAATCACAAAATAGTGAGTCAATGTGATGTTGGAGTGTCGCGTTGCCAATTACGTCGACAAATAAAATTAACCTCAGATCAAGCTAAATTCTAGTGAACTGACGCAATGTCGGTGCATCATGTCGGTTATCACATTGGAACCCTCGAAGCACTGCGTCTGTTGTAGCGTCACTGGGCACGTTTTTCTATCTTTTAAACCCGCACCTTTAAGGGTAATTAGGTATTTCCCCCCCGACCTTCATCCCTCATAGCACAAAATTTATCCCTTTTTTTATAATGATAGTCATTCTTTCACAATTGTTCAAGAACAAGAAAACCCTAGGTGATTAATTTCAAATTAAGAACTCAAGATCTCTCCATTCAATCTCAAGAAATTTCCATCCAAGGTATGTAAAATGTTCATCCAAGGATCCCTTTCATCCTTGGAGCTCAAGAAAAGAAAATTTAAATCATGAATTTTGATTTTCATGTTGTGGATTGTATTCCATCCATGTTAATGTTAATGTATGGTTTCCAAGTTGAAAACTTTATTGTATCCCATAATATTATGATGGCATGTATGTTGGAATTGAATTCTCTTATGTTGATCTCTTGAATTATGAATGAAATATGATAGTCATGATGCTATACCATGTTGTCCATGCCCAAGTACAAGATTAGTCTAGGTGTTTGACAAAATGCTTAAATGAATGAATTGTGAAATTGTCACTTAATTGTGATCTAAATGATGATCCCATGCTATACTCATGTGTTTAGGTTGACTCCCATGCTAAGTCTATTCCTTGTAATTGATTGATGGAATGCTCATGAGATTTGATTCGTGAACTTATGATATGTTAGAATGCATTCCTACTCTTGTACAAGATTATGATTATCAAATTCCTTATAAAATCCCTCAATGATTGTATTATGAATGGTTGATTATGGTTGTGTGTTCAAGAAGTGTCATGTCCAATTTATGTTCATGCTATCGATTCTTAGGGGTATTTCATACCCGATAATTTAGCTGTGTGCCTATAGCCAATGTCAGTTTTTAAGATACTCTCAGTCAAGCCATGATTAGTAAAATTCAGTCACTCAAATGACTCAGCAAAACTTAGAAAATTTAGTATCAGTCCAGTCCCACTCAGTACTCAGAAATCACAGTAAACTCAGTCATTTAAAGGAATTCAATAGTATTTCATCAGTCAACGAAAATTTAGTGAACTCAGTCCAGTACAGTCCAGTATACTTTGTTCAGTATCTACTCAGTTGGGAGTAGGATTTAGCATCGAGTGAACCCAAGGATGGGAACTCACCTGCTAGCAGAGGGTGTGATTCTTAGAATAAATCCTTACATTCCAAAACTACGTAGCCAGCATAGGTTGAGACATCAAACCTGCTAGATGAGGTGGCTTAACCTGTCAGATGAGGGTTCCACTGCTCTCATTAGAGTACCTGATAGATAAGGGTCACTCACAATTTATCTTTACCAGTTGCGCGGTATTGAAACTCTTCTAATTGGGGTTACAGATTAGACCCCAACTCAGCTAAATTATTATATTTAGGACATGTTGGTTAGATGACTACCTCCCATAGTCTCAATCTTTGTCTTGATTAAAGAACTCAGCTAATTCTATATATTTTAGGATTGTCAGATACAGTCACTCCGCTCAGTACGGAACTCAGCTAGTTCCATCAAAATCAGGACTGTCAGACACAGTCACTTAGTAATCAGTATATCAGTTATTAGTAATCCATGTTATCAGTAATCCATGTTATCAGTAACTCAAAATCCATAATCCATATGATTTTAGTTACAGTTAAGTATTCATGCATGTATCCTCACGTAGTCATTTTCATGTTATTAAGTCTGTTATAGTTCATGCTTATAAACCCTTGAATTCAGCCTTACCTTACTTTTCATACCGATACATTCGCATGTACTAACACATATTTTTATTTTGTGCTATGGTGTTTTATACCATAGGTTCGAATGCTCAGGTTCCCGGCCGTGCATAGACAACTTTAGGTTCAGTCAGCAGCAGTACACTAGACGTGAGTCCTCATCATTCAAGGATATTCTATTACTTTATTATTTTAGTACTTAGTCATTTCAGCAGCCGAAGTTTGTTGGGGACATGTCCCATCAACTCCTTATTCAGATAGTTTTGAGGCTTTCAGACTAGATGTTCAGACTAGAGATTCAAACTTAAGTATGTTCAGTATTTATGTTCAGTTTTGGTGTTCTTATACCTTGTTCAAACATTATTCAGTTTTGAACCTTATGGCAGGTTTCTGCCAGATTTCTACATTTATCTCAGTTTTATTGTTATTACAGTATTACTATATATAGTGCTCATAGCAGGTACCAGTCATGGGTTAGCTAGTGGTCCTTCGGGATCGTAAGCACCGTGTAGCGTCTGTGGTACTAGACTCGGGGCATTACAAACTTGGTATCAGAGCCTAAGGTTCAACAGTGTCTAGGAAGTATGAAAAGCCTCATCAAGTAGAGTCTTATGCATAGGTATGTTACGTGCCACATTTATGAACAAGAGGCTATGAGATGTTTTAGGAACAGTTTCCCTTCTTTTAGTATTCATGTCATGTGGGTGAGCATGAGCTCAAATTTAAATCTTAGTCTAATCCATTTCTCTTTTTCATTCACAGAACATGCCTCCCAAAAAGACTAACAAAAGAAGAAATAGGAATTAATCAGTACCTCACCCCATTCAGGCAGATCCCCTGGACGAACACATCTCTCATGAAGAGTTCAGATCTACATTCCCTACTCTTGCTAATTCATTTTCTTCTCAGAATGAACGACCATCTTCCATTCCAACCAACCCAGTGGCCAATTCTACTGCAACCAAGATTTGGGACTTCACCCTTATGAACCCTCCTTCTTTTACCGAGTCTAAGATTGATGAGGACCCTCAGGAATTCCTTGATTAGGTGCAGAAGGTTACAGATATTATGGGGTAATTACTTGTGAGAGTGCTAAGCTAGCTGCATATCAGTTACAGGATATGGCTCACACATAGTTCAAGTAGTGGAAAGCAGAGAGGACCATAGATATATGGTCCGTTGAGTGGGAAGAGTTTTCCACTGCCTTCTTAGATAGATTCTTTCCCCTAGAGCTGAGAGAATCTAAGGTGTTAGATTTTATCAACCTCAGGCAGGGCAACATGATAGTGAAAGAGTATTCTCTTAAGTTTACTCAGTTATCTAGATACGCTCCTCATGTAGTGGCAGATAGCAGAGCTAACATAAGTAAGTTTATTTCTGGAGTTAATGATAGTATGGCCAAGAAGTGATAGACTGCGATACTGATTAGTGAGATAAACATAGCCAGGATTATAGTACTTTCTCAATAGATAGAGGATCAAAAGATTAAGGAGAAGGAAAAGCAGAATAAAGGAGCAAGGACAGGTAGTTTCAACTTTGCTTAGCATAAGTTAGAGGGTGGTAAGCGTTCTCAGTTTCTCCCAAAGTCTTCGATTCCAGATCCTTCCTCAGCCAGTTCTCTAGTTCCTAAGTTCAGGAATGGTGACAAAGATAGGGCGCAAGGCTCTAAGTCTTAGGGTAGTGTCAGCAGTGCCCGAACCCATCCTTTTTGTCCGACACTTGGCAAGCACCATCAAAGTATTTGCAGAGTTGGTAGTGATTTTTGTTTTGGATGTGGTAAGCCAGGCCACAGATTCAGAGATTATCCTTAGTCAGGTTATTAGGGTTACCATAACCGTTCCTTATCTCAGTACGGTCACCCAAATCAGCTGGGTTCCACCTCATGCACTACTAGTGGACAACGCCCAAACAGACTCTATGCTCTTCAATCCCGATAGGATTAGGAAAATTATCCTGATATGGTCACTGGTATGTTACAGATCTTTCATTTGCATATTTATGCTTTGCTAGATTCAGAAGCTTCCTTGTCTTTCATTACTGCTTATATAGCAGTTGATTCGGAGTCAGTCTTAAAATTCTAGTAGAGCCCTTCTCAGTATAGACCTCAATGGGTAAATCTATCGTAGCCTAGCGGGTATACAGGAACTGTATGGTTATGGTATCTCAGAAAGTCACTTAAGCAGACTTAGTCAAATTAGAGATGACTGATTTTGATTTCATTCTCGGAATGGTTGGCTTAATTCCTGCTATGCCACAGTCGACTGTAGAAATAGAATTGTCCAGTTTCAGTTTTCGAATGAACCCATCCTAGAGTGGAAGGGTAGTACTTCAGCATTCAAGGGTCAGCTTGTATCCTACCTAAGGGAAAGAAAAATGATATCTAAGGGATGTGTCTATCATCTTGTTCGAGTTAAGGACTCTAGCTCTAAAACTTCCAGTATTGAATCAGTTCTAGTAGTGAATAAATACTCAGATGTCTTTCTTGAAGATCTTCCAGGAATTCTTCCTAAAAGGGAAATAGACTTCGTCATTGACCTTCTTCCATATACTCAACCCATATCTATTCCACTACACAGAATGGCACCAGCAGAAATCAAGTAGCTAAAAGAATAGTTGAAGGATATCCTAGATAAGGGATTCATCAGACCCAGTGTGTCCCCATGAGGTGCACCAGTTCTATTTGTGCGTAAGAAAGAGAGTTCTCTCAGAATGTGTATACACTATCGTCAGGTCAATAAAGTCACGGTTAAAAATAGGTATACGCTTCCTTGAATTGATGACCTATTTGACCAACTTTAGGGTGCCAGTTACTTCTCTAAGATAGACCTCATATCAGGATATCATCATCTTAGGGTTAGAGAATGTGACATCCCAAAGACAGCTTTCAGAACTCGGTATGGTCATTTTGAATTCTTAGTCATGTCCTTTGGTCTTACCGATACCCTAACAGCCTTCATGGATTTGATGAACCATTTGTTCAAGTAGTACTTTGATATGTTCATCATAGTCTTCATAGATGACATCCTTGTCTAATACCGTAGTGAGCATGATCATACAGGCCATCTCAGAATAGTATTGCAGACCCTAAAAAATCATCAGTTGTTCACCAAATTCAGTAAGTACGAATTTTAGCTAAGGTCAGTAGCATTCCTTGGTCATATAGTTTCCGAAAATGGCATTAGAGTTGATCCTCAAAAGACTAAAGCAATGAGAAACTAGCCCAGACCCATTTCTCTGACTGATATCAGGAGTTTCTTAGGTTTGGCTGGCTATTACAGATGGTTTATTGAGGGGCTTTATTCTATTACATCCCCTATGTCCAGATTGACTCAGAAGAAAGTCAAGTTTCAGTGGTCAGATTCATGCGAGAAGAGTTTTCAGGAGTGGAAGAATCGACTCACCTCAACCCCAGTTTTGACTCTTCCAAATGGTTCAGATGGGTTTGTCGTGTACTATGATACATCCATAGTAGGTTTGGGTTATGTCCTCATGTAGCATGGTAAGGTCATAGCCTACGCCTCCAGGCAGATTAAGCCCCATGAGAAGAACTATCTAACTCATCATCTTGAGTTAACAGTTGTAGTATTTGCCTTGAAGATTTGGAGGTATTACTTGTAAGGGGTGCATGTGGATGTATTCATAGATCACGAAGGCCTTCAGTACATATTCTCTCAGAAAGACTTAAACCTTCATCAGATAAGGTGGTTAGAGCTCTTAAAAGATTATGACATGAGTGTCCTTTATCATTCGAGAAAGGCCAACGTAGTGGTTGACGCTCTCAGTAGACTGTCTATGGGTAGTGTTGCCCATTTTGAGGATAGTAAGAAGAAATTAGCTCAGGAAGTTTATCAGCTTGCCTGACTAGGTGTCTTCTTAGTTGATTAAACAGAAAGCAGTGTGTGGGTTCAGAACAATTTTGAATTATCTCTATTTTTCGTTGTAAAGAAAAGTCAGGATAGAGATCCCAATATAGCTAAGCTAAAAGAATCAGTCAAAGATCAGAAGGTAGATGTTTTCTCCCAAGGGGAAGATGGTGTGTTACATTGTCAGGGTCATCTGTGTGTTCCAGGTGTAGATGACTTGAGGCAACTAATTCTTGTGGAAGCGCATGGTGCGTGTTACTCTATTCAACCAGGATCCACTAAGATGTACTATGACTTATGGGAAATCTATTGGTGGAGTGGGATGAAGAGAGACATTGCATAGTTTTTGGCTAAGTGCTCAATATTTCAACAGGTTAAGATCGAGCATCATAAACCTAGTGGGTCCATGTAGGAGTTCAGTATTCCTACTTGGAAGTGGGAAGAAGTGAACATGGACTTCGTGATGGGTTTGCCTCATACTCGTCGTCAGCATGATTCAGTTTGGGTCATTGTAGATAGAATGATCAAATCAACTTATTTCCTTCCAGTCCATACCACTTATTTAGCTGAGGACTACGCCAAACTCTATATCAGGGAGTTGGTAAGATTTCACGGTGTTCCGTTGTCCATTGTTTTAGATAGAGGTACCCAATTCACCTCTTATTTCTAGAAAGTATTCCAAAAGGGTATTGGTACTCGAGTTCATCTCAGTACAACCATTTCATCCTCAGAAATATAGTTAAGAAGAAAGGACCATTAATACCCTAGAAGATATGCTAAGGTCATGTGTAATTGATTTCAAGGGTAGTTGGGATGACCACTTTCCTTTGAATGAGTTCGCATACAACAACTATCATTCCAGTATTTAGATAGCTCCATTTGAATCCCTCTACGGTAGGAGATAAAATTATCCAATAGGGTGGTTCGAAGTCCGTGAGATTGTAGTAGTAGGGCCTGACTTGGTTTTCGATACCTTAGAGAAAGTTTAATTGATTAGAAAAAGGCTCAAAACAGCTCAGAGCCGATAGAAATCATACATCAACGTGCGCAGTAAGGATCTCGAGTTCAATATTAGTGATATGCATACTTTAAAATATCTCCCATGAAGGGATTTAAGTGGTTCGGCAAGAAGGGAAAGCTCAGTTCTCCTTATATCGGTCCCTTCAAAATTCTCAGTCGTTTTGGTAGGGTAGCTTATGAGATCGAATTGCCTTCAGATCTAGCCTCAGTGAATCCAGTATTCCATGTCTCCTTGCTTAAGAAGTGCATAGGTGACCCAGCAGTTGTAACCCCTATAGAGGGCCTAGATATTCACAACATCCTCTCTTATGAAGAGATTTCAATAGATTGACTATCAGACTCGCAGATTGAGGAACAAAGAAGTCCCTCTAGTCAAAGTTGTTTAGAGTAATCAGTTCGTTGAGGAAGATACTTGGGAAGCAGAAGCAGACAGGTGAACTAAGTATCCTCACCACTTCTCCGCAAACTTAGGATCAGCCTAAGGTAATAGCTTTTCTTAAGCTTATTCAGTTTCATGTTTAGATTTCAGTTACAAACTTGGTATTAGATACCATTACATGCCTGTCATATGTTCATCAGTCAGTTCAGTCGTGTATCATATATGCATGATCATCTTATCAGTACTCCCAGACATGCATTCATACATCAGCTCAGTCATGTATCCATGCATCAGATATGCATGTTTAATATCAATCCTATAGTCATATCCTAATGTTCATGATTCAGTAAGTTGATTTGGTCTACTAGTACTCTCAGTTCATTCAGTATCATTCGAGGATGAATGTTCCTAAGGGGAGATATTGTAAGAACCCATAAAAATTTCTAGCTTAATTCAGTCCTTTAGGCTTGTTAAGGGGTCTTAGACTTAGAAAATTCTAGCTAAGTTTCCAGACGTAGTTTATTTTACCCTTCGAAAATTGGCGATCTCATTTCGCACCCTTAAAGTCCCTTATAGGCCTATATTTTTGTTAATTCATGAATAAAGAGGTCAATAGGTGTCCCTGAAAAAGTTTTGGATTTTTCGAACCTCGTTTACGCCTTGTTTGGAATCTCAAAACAGTGAGTAGACGTGATGTTGGTGCGTTGAATTACCAATCACGTCGACAGATAAAATTAACCTTATCTCAATCCAAATTCTAGTGAACCGATGCGATATCGGTGCATCACGTCGGTTATCGCGTTGGTACTCTCGACGCGCCGCGTCGGCTGTAGTATCATTAGGTATATTTTTTTGTATTTTAAACCCAATTCCTTAAGGGTAATTAGGTCTTTATCCCCTGACCTTCAGTCCTGACAACACGAAATTTAGCCCTCTATTGTCTAATGATAGTCATTCTTTCACAATTTCTCAAGAATAAGAAAACCTTAGGTTATTAATTTCAAATCAAGAACTCAAGATCTCTCCATTTACTCTCAAGAAATTTTCATCCAAGGTATGTAAAGTGTTCATCCAAGGATCCCTTTCATCCTTGGAGCTCAACAAATAAATTTTTAAATCATGATTTGTGATTTCCATATTGTGGATTGTATTTCATCCATGTTAATGTTAATGTATAGTTTCCAAGTTGAAAACTTTATTGTATCCCATAATATTATGATAGCATGTATGTTGGAATTGAATTCGCTTATGTTGATCGCTTGAATTGTGAATGAAATATGATAGTCATGATGCTATACCATGTTGTCCATACCTAAGTACAAGATTATGCCTTCTAGGTGTTTGACAAAATGGTTAAATAAATGAATTGTGCAATGGTGACTCAATTCTGATCTAAATAATAATCCTATGTTATATTCATGTGTTTATGTTGACTCCCATTCTAAGGATATGCCTTGTAATTGATTGATGGAATGCTCATGAGTTTTGATTTGTGAACTTATGATATGTTAGAATGCATTCCTACTCATGTACAAGATTATAATTATCAACTGCCTCATGAAATCCCTCAATGATTGTATTATGAATGGTTGATTATGGTCGTGTGTTCAAGAATTGTCATGTCCTATTTATGTTCTTGGTATCTAGTCCTGGGGGTATTTCACACCCGATAATTTAGCTGTGTGCCTAGAGCCAATGCCAGTTTTCAAGATACTATCAGTCAAGCCATGATTAGTAGAATTCAGTTAGTCACATGACTTAGGAAAACTCAGTAAATTTTGTATCAATCCAGTCCCACTCAGTAATCAGAAATCACAGTAAACTCAGACAGTTAACAGAATTCAGTAGTATTCCATCAGTCAATGAAAATTCAGTGAACTCAGTCCAGTACATTCCAGTATACTCAGTTCAGTGTCTATTCAGTTGGGAATAGGATTCAGGACCTAGTGAACACAAGGATAGGAACTCACCTGCTAGCAGAGGGTGTGATTCTTAGAAGCAATCCTTGCGTTCCAGAACTATGTAGCCAACGTAGGTTTAGACATCAAACCTATTAGATGAGGGTTGATGAGGTGGATTAACCTATCAGATGAGGGTCCCACCGCTCTCATTAGAGTACCTGATAGATGAGGGTCACTCATAATTTGTCTTCACTAGTGGTGCGGTATTGACACCCTTCCAATTGAGGTTACAGGTTGGACGCCAATTCGGCTACATTATTCTATTTGGGACATGTCAGTTAGATGACTACCTCCCACATTCTCAGTCTCAGCCTTCAGTAAGGAACTTATCTAGTTCTATAGATTTTAAGACTGTCAAATATAGTCACTCAGCTCAGTACGGAACTCAGCTAGTTCTATCAAAATCAGGACTGTCAGACACAATCACTCAGTAATCAGTATATCAGTAATCCATGTTATAAGTAACTAAGAATCCATAATCTATATAATTTTAGTTACAGTTATGTATTCATGCATGTATCCTCACATAGTCATGTTAATATTATTCAGTCAATTATAGTTCATGCATATGAACCCTTGCATTCAGTCTTACCTTACTTTGCGTACCAATATATTCACACGTATTGACGCATACTTTTATTTTGCGCTATGATGTTTTATACCATAGGTTCGGACGCTCAGGTTCCCGACCGTACATAGATAGCTTTAGGTTTAGTCAGCAGCAGTACACTAGACGTAAGTCTTCATCATTCGAGAAAGTTCTATTACTTTATTATTTCAGTACTTAGTCATTTCAGCATCCGGATTTAGTTGGGGACATGTCCCATCAACTCTTTATTCATACAGTTTAGAGGCTTTCAGACTAGATGTTCTGACTAGATATTCAAACTTCAGTATATTCAGTATTTATGTTCGGTTTTCGTATTCTTATACCTTGTTCAGACATTATTCAATTTTGAACCTTATGGTAGATTTCCATAATTATCTCACTTTTATTGTTATTATAGTATTACTATATACAGTGCTCACAGCAGGTACCAATCATGGGTTAGCTAGTGGTCCTTTGGGATCGTTAGCACCGTGTAGCATCCGGGGTACCAGACTCGGGTGTTACATAGTCACAATTATCTGAGGCTATCAAAGACATACTTTCTTATATTTCCTTGTACCTACAAAATGAACAAAGAAGATTAGTAGTAAATCTCCTCACCAATATTTGTAAAAATCTCACTATTGTAGTCCTCGCAATTAGAGCGACGAATGTTGAAAGTTGTTTATACTCGGGTGGTACGTAAGGTGTCAATCTCTACTTGTAGCTGGAGTGGATTCTTATTTGAACAACTCATAGAAAAAAAAACTATGTATAGACTTGAATCAAAAGTTACAATGAAATTAAAATGAGAAAACCTCAAACGAAATAGGATGTAGAAAGAAAAGGACTCATAAACTAATTCACAACTAAGTAGGTTGATTACTAGTTGTTAATTAGCATTGGAATCAAAGAAAAGAAGTCTAAGAATCAAAGAAAAGAAACTAAGAATCTAAGAATGAGCTTACAATTTAATTTCAGAGAAGTTGGAATTTTGTCCCCTAGGGAATGTTGGTGTGACTGGCCATCACTCTTGGGACTAACCGTCTCTGTGGCCGTCTCACCAAAATAGTAAGGTGCTGAAAATAGTGTTTGGCAATGGGAAGGGTGGCTGGTCGTCAAGCTTGCAACTAGTCATCACCAAGGTCATCGTTCCCCTTCCAGATTGTGTTTCCAAGTGTGGTGTTGTTGTTGAGGCTACCTTGGATCAATTTCTAAAGTTTGGAGGGTCTTCAATGAATTCTTCAAGATTAAGGAGCTTTGGAATTGCTTGTGGTCCCCCCTCCTCTGTACTCTATTCTTGTCCCTTCCACCTTTGGAATATTCTTTTTTGATACTAACTTTATCCTTTCTCCTTTTCGAAGAATGGAATATTCCTTGGAATAAACAAGTACAATGACATTTCTTTCACCCCCTTTTGAATCAAACACAACCCTTTTGAATGTTCATCTTCAACAAGATATCAAAATTATAAAGAACACAAGAACATTCAAAAATTGAACCTCAAGTAAATGACCTTGAAATTTGATTAAATTCAAAATCCAAGCTCACTTCGAACTCCCAAACACAATCCAAACGTTTTTAAGCCCAAAATCCCAATAACAATATCCAGATTTGGGAACCCACCAAAAAGTTTCTTCAACTCAAGTTCCAACAAAGGTAGATCACTAAAATCTCATCGGAATAAGCTCAACTCTTGAATTTTGACTCTAATAGTGCTAGGGAATAAGAATTTAGCACTAGAAACACAAGAAGACTCAAAAAAATTAAAAACTCAAAAATTCGAAAGTGACAAAAATGTGAACAATACTTTTTTTCTTTTTTTCCTTTTTTTGTGATTTTCAAGATAATAAACCCAATACTAGATTCGTTGAAATGATCCTAAACTCAACTATGATACTAAATGATATGATTCAAGCCACGAGAACTTGAATCTAAACACAAAAGTGTTTCGAACCCAAACACCTCCCTTAACGATTAACAACTAGCACACAACTCTTATGTTGACCGCAAGGGAATCAAAACCCGCTTACAACTACCATTTCTAAACAAGGTTCAACATTGGATTTTCGTAGCTCTCAAACACTCTCAATAGATTTTTCATACGTTCATTAAGAAAACTAAAATTAAGGAACAAAAGTGATATGAGTTCCTATTTATAGTCTAGGGTTAAGTATTTAGATAAGGATCCAAAAGTGACCCATGGATTAATGAAAGAGATAGCCATAAATAGGCATACCGTACAATGGGGACGGTTGGATGGATAGTCCGTCACCCCTTGACTAGATTTCCCTGTGATGCAGCGAGCTCCTTTTTACTTGTTTGTTTTGTCGACTTATGGGATGGTTGGTCAAGATCTTAGCGGATCTTCCAAGGTCCAAGCTATCTCCTAAACATGGAAATGCTCTATTGTAGGCTCAAAAAGGTTCTTCCAAGCGTGTTTTTGTGCCCTCAAGTTGGTCATGACTTGGCTCTTCATGAAGTGGCCTTGAATGACATGCTCAAGGGTGTTGACGCTGGTCAGAATCATATCACTGAAAAAACTATCCCTTAACTGAACTGACAGTTTTGACAAGTTATAAATAACCTATAGCTTCTTTGGGAAAGCTCAAAACGCCAGAGATACGTGCAAATTGAGAAAGTGACCTAGAGGGTCATTATAATATCCACTACTAAAAGGACTTTCTTTCAAAAAATGAATGGATAGAAAGAGCAGAAAATCTCGAGGGGATAAGGTACTGGGGACACATTCTCCGACACGACTCCTCAGATACCCTCTACAGAGAGACAATGCTTCTAAGGGATTTTGCCAAGGTATCCCTTTTTCAACCAACCTCCTTTTTTTATTTCTCAAACAACCCAAACTCAACCTCAACAACTCACTAAGATAGATGATGCTTGCAAATCACAACCACAATACACATACCACATTGATACCATTACAACCAAGGAAAAACTTATCTAAGACAAAGACAATCGAAGGAATAAATCATGCGACCAACTCCAATACCCAAATATAGCCTTTTTTTACCTCTCCAAACCTGTTATCTACTCCAAACTAAGAAGAAGGTAATCCGAGTCCTGTCCGTACAAGTCATCACATAAACCTCAAAGAACTAAACTTGATCCACCGATAATCAATAATGGTAAGAAAAAGTTAAGCCTATAGGGTACTACCTGAACACACATATGTAGATGGTCAAGCCTGCCATCTATCATCAAGGTTACCATCATTCTGAATGGCCCTCAAAACTGATAGCCAGGAGTCCAAAGCATAAGATCTCAGAGTTGAATGATCTACTCTAGAATGTCCCATCAATTGAGGAAAAACCTATGATAAGCCCAAATTGAGTGCACTTTTTCTGCTAAGAAGATAATCCAACATTTTGACAAAAATTGAAAAATTAAGGTCAAGAGTATAAGAAACGTCATTAGTGCCAATGGGCTATTATTTGAACATCTGCCAAGTAGAACTATCTGAACTGAAGAAAACCGAATAGGTAGCTAAGGAGTAGGTTTACTCAGCCTATAAATGAATGCTCAACCATTCTAAATCTAAAAATAGAGGATTCCCCAAAATCTACACTTATAGTTAAAATCCCAATACCGAGGCCGAATCACTCGATTTCAACAATCCAAATCAATCTTGTAGATGGGTAAGAATCCATGTTTCATATCTGTCATAACCTTCAAGCCTGCATTTAAAAGAGTCAAGATTCCAAACCTGAGTCAACAAGTCTAAACCAAGGGTAGGCACCCAACTTACCTTTACTATCCAAGATCAAGCATATCCCTATTGGATCCTGCCAGAGCCGATATCGAGATATATCTAAGAAACAAAATTACAATAGAGGATAAACCACAAGCTGAAAGCATAATAATCAACTCCATATCTGCTAGTGGGCATGAATCGTCAAAGCATACCCAAGAACTCACCAAGGCTGCAAACTATAATAGTGATAACTGAAACTTTAGCAATTTGGAGAAATGCAACTTTACTCAAAAATTGGTTAACCCAATACTCTATCTCAATGACGAATACTCAAAGGCACATATCATTAAAGAGAAGCACTCTACAAAACCTTATAGGCTGATTAACTGCCGAAGTGAGGATTTCTTGAATCCACCCATTTTATTCATACTTTACCCAATCAAACTATGAATCATATCATCAAAGAATAGAGTACAAATATCAATATAAATTCCAAGGTCAAGGCTACTATTGGAAAATAAACTAGGAAAATCAAGCTAACAAACTCAAAATTTTCTAACTTTAGAAGTGGTTATTAGAAAAGATCACTTATCTCCACCTCTCTTAACTCCACTAGAACAAGAATGACATCATGACAAGAATAGAGTATACAACTCCACACCAACACCAAGATCAAAAGATCACTAGGAGACGAACCCAACAAGCGTGAAAGTCAAGCCCAAGATATGTCGACATCAATATCAAGCCACTATCAGGTGATGAACTAGACAAAATTTAAGAAATTGGTCAATCTAAAAAATGGACTACAAAACTAAATTCCCAACTATAGAACTATAACAAAACATTTAAAGTCTAACCCATATTCACTTTTATAGCACACTCAACAACCAATCCAACCTCGCCAACAGAATGGAAAAATGACTAACCTTTCCTCACTATAAAAGAGAAAACCATCCAACAAAGATAGCCACCTATGCCAATGAGCAAGAATCTCGAGGAAGAAAATTCTAACTAGGTAATTCTAGTATATTCATCTATTAATCAAGGATCGATCAACATCAAATAATGAAAATGATAATAATATCAATAGAAATATCAGTAATAGGAGTAGGTGGGACCAAAAAAGAAAATCAATAACAAGTACCACTTTAGGACCATAAGGAGGCCAATATGCTAAAGTAAATGGGACTCAAACCCAGATAATACACCCTTATGGAAATATCAATACTGATTCACTCTATCCACTGCTAAAAAATAATCTAGGGGGTAGTCACATAATTATGAACTATACACTAAGGAATAAAAAAAATCAATATAAAAATACCAATGCCTATAATTATCAAAGGTTATGAAAACCCCAATCCAAATAAAATAGAAAGTAAAATATAAAAAATAGAGGGCGCACCTATCACAATGGAAATTTGAAAGCATAAGCCCGATGTGCCTGAGGGGGTATGAATCTGAGTGGCTCCAAACTCAAACAGAGCATCTGAATTTGGCACTAAGGGTGTTTCCTCTAAGCAAAGGCCCTATATCTATACAAGACTGATCTGAATGAGTTGAATGACTAATAATACCATGCCAAGGATACATTCTGGACCAATGATCGATCTCTTTGTATTGAGACTTATAGAGGTGGTGGTAAGAGGCCCTTACATAATCAACAACCTGAGAGAAATAAGACCCAGCTACTATTAAATTCTCCAATGCCAAATGGAGTGGTAAAGCTAATCCTCTAATAAATCCATACACCATCTCATGCTCCATAAGATATAGCATAAGAGTATGCCTCATACTCGAAAACCAACAAAGAATACTACTAAATACCAACAACCCAACTTTTGACTAAGAGTTGTTCGATAAATTAGACCTTATCTCTGACTGTGAGGTATTCATAAAAAGTATTAGAATCTCCAGTGCTGTATTTTGAACTATTAAAGTGGTCATAGACTCTTCTAGAGTCTGGGCTGGACTCATATCCCTCGACTAACACAGAAGATCTTTCATATTAACCTCTAACCCCCTAGTCAAAGTTGTGCTGAAACTCTAAAAACACGTGTCAAAGTCTCATCAATATCTATTAATAACCTTGTATCATTCATATTGAACAGAATAGAGTCAAAAATTATACTAGACGCTCATAAAAGTACGAACACATGACTAAGAGTTAATAATAGAATTTTCTAAGAATCCCCTATAGCCTCTCGAAGATAGTATACGGATAACTCCGTGATCTATCAGACTCTACTAGACACTTAGCTTAACAAACTAAACCTAGGCACTGATACCAATTTTTCATTATCCAATTTCTCAGTTCATGATGGCACCAATTATAACCAACCAGTAGGTAAGCCAACCAATAGTTTAGAACTTCTAGTAATGTACTATCAAGAGAAATAAATAAAAACAATGGGATAAATATAACAAAGAGTCTAATATATGTATATATAGCGACCCCAAAACCTGGTGAAGTTAGTAAGAGAGCTCCTAACACAATAAGATTACAAAGTTAAATATTGAATAAATATACAAGTAAAACCTATCTATGAATACAACATAAAGACCAACCTAACATCAAGAAGGAGAGTAGTAGTTCTCTGAACATAAAGAGTGCACCCAAAATCTCTAATCCATAGTTGTTTCATACGTTGTACACTGTAACAGAGACAATTTGTACTATGATATGCAGTCTTGATAACGCTCAACTTACACGTTAATTTAGTGCGAGGCAGTCGTCATCAATATATGTACCCAACTTTGGAGTCGGGGTCGAATCCATAGGGAACAATGTGAGTGGCGATTAAACTAGTTTGAAACTAATGCTACAAGTTAAATTCAAACAAATAATACGAAAAAATAAAATGGAGGTTTTTAATGATTAAACAAATAATTGTTGTCACTTTAGTTTCAGTGTTGGTAATCAAGAATTTATGAAAAAACAAAATTACGTTCACTATGGGTTTTGGTACTTGACAGATGCTAATAGTGATTCAAGATTCTCACGATAGGTAGGAACAACAGATTGTCTTTATCGAAGTTATGCCTAAATGTCTCTCGACCTACTTAAGCATTTAATTACCTAATCCTCTCGGACTTAGGGAATTTATATTCACTGACTAGACTTTACCTCAAGTTAATTAACCTTGTTACAGCATCAATTATTAAACGGAAGGTTGGTAACTTCCAAGTCCCTATCAATAATTCACTCCCTACTATAGTTGATTTCTTATCTCAAGCAAATCAAAGTAGGTGCTATCTATCGTTTGCAACCAATAGACAATAATTAAAACCTTGAAATTATCAAGGAGTCCTATTACCTTTAGAATCTTGAACACTTAGCAAGTTACCAAGACCTAACCCATAGATCCCATAATTTGGGTTAAAGGGATTTAGCCACTCATAATGTAATAATCAATGCAAAAAGTTGAATTTATAATTTGAAAGATGAAATTACAGCAAGATGAATAGTTATGAGTGTTTCACAGATTAGATCAAAGTAGAAATCCCAAAATATTGATGATAATCTCTTCAAATTTAATTGATTTGTTCAAGCCATGAAACTAGAGAGAAAACAACAAAATACGTGCATTCCAAAATAGGTTTAGAATGTCGAGTACCAGTAGATATATTTTGTCTCCTGATATGTTCAACCTCCTTTTATAATTAGAAAACCCTAACATATGCTTTAAATACTTCATCCTAAATATGGAAACAAAATCACAAAGTTCAGTAATTTCTCGGACAGGTGACGACATTTTGTGATGCCTTATCAGGAGTCTGACGACTTATCACAGATATCGTCAGCTCCTGTTTGCTTTTGACATTCACTACCTTAGGTTGTCGATGAAGCGTGATGGCTTATCAGATCTTTGACGACTTATCACAGATGTCATCGATGATTTACTTCAGCTCTCATGTTCTGCCTTAGGCTAACGACGATCTTGATGGCTTATCAAAACTGTGACGACATATCAAACAATGTCGTCACTTCTCCACCTCAGCTCCCATGTTCTGTCTAAGGCTGATGGCGACTCTGACAGCTTATCACAAGGCTGACAGCTTATCACATGTCGTCGTCACTTCTTCTAACTGAACCCCATTCTCTATTTAAGGTTGATGATGAAGCTGATAACCT
The DNA here is from genome assembly GCA_030864215.1 of Capsicum pubescens. Lineage (NCBI taxonomy): Eukaryota > Viridiplantae > Streptophyta > Magnoliopsida > Solanales > Solanaceae > Capsicum > Capsicum pubescens. Next base: position 200,058,241 of record CM061549.1, on the reverse strand, counting down.
ATCAGAGTACTGACGACTTATTAGGAATGTCGTCATCCACACTTCTATTCAATTTTCATCAGATTTCAACTCTTTTAATTCCATCATTGTTGGTTCTCTTGCATCTTGACTTCTACTGCAAAATCAAAGATAAAATAATCAAAAATGACAAAAGTTGCTTAAGACTTTACAATTATTCTCAGTTAAAAACCTCAAATGTGTTAGCATCTTCTCACACATCAACACCTTCAACTTAAAACAATTTCTTGTCCTCAAGCAACTAAAACAAAACCAAGAGGATACAAAGTACATTTGGCAGTCAATCATCTATATTATCTCAAAACCATCTTTACCTTCTCCAAGGCCGATTAATTCCAGATCAACTATGTATGGTACTGAAGAACAATAATGGGACACACAGAAATCAAGATATGGCATCAATTCAGCAACACCAACCATCCATGTACCAAGATTACACTATCCAAATAAGTTAGCAACTAGTTACGTAACCAGTGTGCCCTTACAACAAAAAAGTCCCTCTTCACTTATATATGAAATCAAGCATGGAAATGCAGGGACGGTCAAGAGATACTCACTCTCAAAAAGAAGTTCCAGCCAATGTAAGCCAAATACCATAAGTTTGCCCTTAATTTCATTACCAATATTTTCAGACAGATCAGCTAGGATCACTATAGGTCTTCTCTTTGGCTTGTAATATAGGCTAGGGGTTGGTATGATACTCGATGATATATAAAGTGACTAAGCCTATTTGACACTACACTAGCTTCTGTGGTCTCACTTATTAACCTTTTTCTATTCTTGTCTTTTCTTGATCACACATATTCAAGATGAGTGCGGTCTTTTTGACAATCATTTCTTTTTTTCACAACTTTTCTTTTCTTATTCTTTTTCCACAGCACCCAGCTTTTTATTCTTTTCTTTTATTCTATTTTTCTTCATACTCATTTTACATCTCGCACCCCTATGGTAGCCACCCTCAACTTAGGTTATTTGCCTAAGTCAAAGTGCACAATGTCCAAGGAGGACCAGGGCCAAAATAGGTTCATTATGATATAAATGGGACAGTGATAGGTATCATAAAAAGAAATAGGCTATTCAGGCTCAAAATAGGGATCAAGGGATATTATGCATACATGGAAGGTCATTTAGGCTAAAAGTGGACTAATATCAATAACGGCCTATGATCCTTTCCTAACCGATATCCTACAACCAAGGCAAGACCAACCGGGCAAGTTTTGGCTTTAGCACACAATGGGAACTAGGTAGTATCTCACACACACATGGCACAAAGGTACATCACAAGCTACTACCCATTCGGTTTATGCAGTTATTAGTAGTGATTATGATGTCCCTAGTACTAATGCCATAAAAAGATTCACAGTAGTCACATATAGATGCACGTCACACAATTACTAGACAGACAATTGGAGAGGTATTTATTATTCCAAGAAACATCAATAAAAATATTTCAACTGTCCTAGATACTTATTTTTCCCCCAATTAACCACAACACATCACAAAACAAACATAATACGTCTAAACATAACGGCTCTACTAAGAACAACACTCCAGGAAAAAGAGGCACAGAAACAAAAATCCCAAGAGGACATCAACACCCATAAGTAGTCCCACCCTCAACTTATAATAGTACATTGTCCCCAATGCTTCAAACCAAAACAAGAGAGTCAGAAACATACCTGTGGCACCATGGGTGCAAAGATCTGATGTCAATCACATAATACGAATACAAACAACAAAATACCTTGGGTTGCCTCCCAAGAAGCGCCTAATTTAGTGTCGCGGCATGACCCAACTCAGCTTTTTCCTCCACCTTGAGGATATGAATTTCACCCCCAACTTAGTGTCTATCTTCTTCCTCGATCATAAGGGGTGATACAAAAATTAAGAAGTTGAGTAATGGATTGAGCGTGGTAAACCACTAGGCCTTAAAGTGAAGTGTGTTTTTATGTTGCTTGTCTAATGTAAAATCAAGAATATAGGATTCTTATTCCTCATCTTCACACTCTTCTACTATTTTAAATGATTCACCAGACAAGATATCATCTAAACATAATGTAGAAAAGTTCTTTGAATGAGGCCCAATCAATCCTACTTCAAAATTTACACTATCTACTACACACTCACTTTTATTCATCTTCGTAATGTCAGTCTCAAAATCAAGATGACAATGAGTGGTTGCGTTTCTTGAGTTTTCTCCTCAAATTGGCTAAGGTCCTCCTCATATTCTTCTTTGTTTAGCCACTATAAACATGGTAGGGGTGGTAACTCCTTTAGTTTTGCCCACAACTGTTCTTGATTCTCTAAAATTCATTTCATCAATTGTTCGCTTGAATTGTGATAGCACACATATCTTCAGTATGATCACTTTGACCACAAGCTAAACACCAAGTTACAGTAAGTAGGAAAGTATATGTATCATATTGTGAAGGTCCAGTCTATGCACTTCCAGTTAAATCTGGACAGCAAGCCTCAAAATATGGTCCCCCACAATAATAACAAGAATTGTCACAAGAATTGTCATGACTCAAAAAACCATCTATCTAGGCTGACATCTCAAGAAAGGTGTGAAAAAAATAAAACAAAATAAAATATAAACTAAACAAATATCTTCAAATTTGAATTCAAGCAAGTAAACTAAAATTCCAAACCAACTCAATACGCCAAATTGTTCCCCGACAACGGCACCATTTTTGATAACGCTCAACTTATACGTCAATTTAGTGCAAGGCGGTCGTCGTCAATATATTTACCCAACTTTGGAGTCGGGGTCAAATCCACAGGGAACAATGTAAGTGGTGATTAAACTAGTTTGAAACTAAAGCTACAAGTTAAATTCAAACAAATAATACGAAAAGATAAAATAAGGGTTTTTAATGATCAAACAAATAATTGTTGGTCACTTTAATTTTAGAGTTTGTAATCAAGAATTTATGGAAAACCAGAATTATATTCACTATGGGTTTTGGTACTTGACAGATGCTAATAGTGATTCAAGATTCTCACGATAGGTAGGAACAACAGATTATCTTTATCGAAGTTATGCCTAAATATCTCTCGACCTACTTAAGCATTTAATTACCTAATCCTCTCAGACTTAGAGAATTTATATTCACTGACTAGACTTCACCTCAGGTTAATTAACCTTGTTACAACGTCAATTATTAAATGGAAGGTTGGTAGCTTCCAAGTCCCTGTCAATAATTCACTTCCTACTATAGTTGATTTCTTATCTCAAGCAAATCAAAGTAGGTGCTATCTATCGTTTGCAACTAATAGACAATAATTAAAACCTCAAAATTATCAAGGAGTCCTATTACCTTTAGAATCTTGAACACTTAGCAACTTACCAAGACCTAACCCATAGATCCCATAATTCGGGTTAAAGGGATTTAGCCACTCATAATGTAATAATCGATACAACAAGTTGAATTCATAATTTGAAAGATGAACTTAAAGCAAGATGAATAGCAACAAGTGTTTCTTAGATTAGATCAAAGTAGAAATCCCAAAATATTGATGATAATCTCTTCAAAGTTAATTGTTTTGTTCAAGCCACGAAACTAGAGAGAAAATAACAAAATACGTGCATTTCAAAATAGGTTTAGAATGTCGAGTACTAGTAGATATGTTCCATCTCCTAATATGTTCAGCCTCTTTTTATAATTAGAAAACCCTAACATATGATTTAAATACTTCATTGTAATTATGGAAACAAAATCACAGAGTTCAGTAATTTCTCGGATGGGTGATGACATTTTATGATGCCTTATGAGGAGTCTGACAACTTATCACAGATGTCGTCAGCTCCTCTTCGCTTTTGACATTCGCTGCCTTAGGCTGACGATGAAACATGACAACTTATCAGATCTTTGATGACTTATCATAGATGTCGTTGATGATTTACTTCAGCTGTAACAATGATGTTGACGGCTTATCAAAACTGTGACTACATATCAGACAATGTCGTCACTTCTCCACCTAAGCTCTCATATTTTGTCTAATGTTGACGGCGACTCTGACGACTTATCACAAGGATGACGGCTTATCACATGTCATCGTCACTTCTTCCAACTGAACCCCATTCTCTGTTTAAGGTTGACGATGAAGCTGATAACCTATCAGAGTGCTGACGACTTATCAGGAATGTCGTCAGTCACACTTCTCTTCTATTTTCTTCAGATTTCAACTCTTTTACTTCCATTATTGTTGGTTCTCTTGCATCTTGACTTCCACTGTAAAATCAAAGATAAAACTATCAAAAATGACAAAAGTTTCTTAAGACTTTGCAATTATTCTCTGTTAAAAGCCTCAAATATGTTAGCATCTGCTCACACATCAAGGATGCAGAAGTATAGTATGAGTACCAAACACGTGGTACTCTGTAGGCAACTACTGACTGAGCTCTAAAACTAATACAAACATAGAAAACATAAAAATAGGAATATAAACTACAGGTAACTAACTAGGAAGCTAACATAACAAAACTAAAAAGGAAAGAAGGATGAATATCCTATTCTTGACGTATCTAGTGACTAAACTACTATATCATATATCATGGGCCAATATACAAATTAAGGGTGGAAGAAGGATATATAGTCGTATACAATGCCAAGGAATACATATCTAATATGAATAAATAAGGGAAGAGAGACAGATATATGGTAATATATATATACACATATACATATAGGTAGACAAGGCTAACTCAAAGATACAACCTAAGGTAGCCAATCTAACCTCTCCAAGAAATCCTAACCAAGTAGGAAAGGTAATACTATCTTGATCTGGGCTAATAGTCAAAAGTCCAACCTTAAATACACTACCCATAATGTTATTTACCATAAAAAGAAAACAAATATGAATCAAACCTCTAACCTAAGTATCAGTACATAATCAGCCTACCATAAACTAACATAATAACAATAATAACATAACTATCAAGTAAAAACAAACAACACCTAACCGAGGCCCCATAAACCTGAAAGGTCCAGTCAACACTCAGTAAATAATTACCATGGCATATACCTATAAAACCACCCATAAGGGTGATAAATATAAGTAGCAAACAATATAATGGTGATAGACAATGCATATAAATAAATGAATGCAGAGTAAATTCATGGTACCATAATCAATCCAAGTGCCATAATGTACCAACTGTATACACCTCCTCTAACTCAACAACTTGCAAAGGTAGGACCTAAGGCGACCTCTCTTCTCTAACATGATGGCTCATGGATGAAGAGGCCTCTAGGGGATTTGAGAATATTTATACACCCTTACCTAGTCCTAATTCAAGATTTCCAATCATCATCATCAATATACTCTGTTCAGAATTGGAGATATATATATATATAATAAGTGTAAAAACTTAAACCATGGATAAAGAGCATAAGTATGTAAATCCATTATCCGGTATCAACTCTGGGACTAAATTATGGTAAAAATATAGAAAGGGATAAAATCTCTCTCGATCAAAATAAATAGTAGTGGTAAAAGAGTGGATAAATCACATACTAAAATCAATCTCGATTTAGTTTTAGAAATATCATCTTTGGTTTTGAAAGTTGTAAATTAGTAAATAAGGTGGTACTATTCCTACTATAAAAGAATATATTTTAAAAGTGAAAAGTGGTAATATATCCTTTGTTCGGAAAATAATAGTCACAACATGGTTTTGGTTGGAATCGTATTAATGAGCATGAACGCACATAATAATATGCATGGCATTACCATATACAAACAATACATTCATAATCATTCAATCATCTATAGACTAAGCTACGTCCTTTATAAGGATAGATTATTCACCTGGAGTCTAACTGGTATTGTAACCACAGCCTCGGGCTCAATAATATATAACTAGCTTAAAGGTAATGCTACAATATGGGGATAACTATGATCCAACCCACTAAGTCAAGTAACAAACCTTATACTTAAGGGTCCTTATCATTAACTATGACTAATATGCTAGTAACCTAGGGTGATAGGGTTATATCTCTATAACAAGTATTTCACCATAAAGACCGGTACACCCTTATATCCCTAAACAACTAAATTAGGCTATGTCATGGTATTATACTTATAATCATATCCTATTATCCTTACATATTATGCAATATATACTATATATTATCTCACAAAGAAGAATAGACCGAAGCCTACCTCGATGTCAAACTATAAATACATGATTTGTTCATAAAGCACTCGTCTTTGCTTCAATTCTAAAATATTGCCACGTTATCAAAATAGTAATCTATACATCATTAGGAGTAAAATGAGACTCATACTATTATGCAAAGGATAGGGTCAGAATATGGGCCAAGAATGGAACTGCGGGGCCGACAAATAAAATCTAAAATTTAATCTGTAATGAAGTTCCTCGAAGGACTAGGAATGTATGCTTAACATTTAAGCACAAATAGTGCATAAATCAAGGCCAAATCATCCCCTAAGGTCTAGGAATTTAAAGACCTAGTTTCTAAGAATTTACAATGAAATAGAATGGTAATTAGTGGGAAAAATAATGGAAAATAACCAAGGAGTATTAGGCTAACTTACCTTAGCTTCAATGAATGATTTATATCTCTTTCACCATCTTCAAAACTCTAAATGATGGGGAAATAATAAAGAGATGAGGGGAAATCGGGTGAAGAAAGAGGATTTCCAGGTAATGCTAATACAGTCACTTATCCATATAAGTGGCTACCACTTAAGCGGCACAAGTATGCTAAAGCGCTCATGCCATGAGGCGCGGGTCGAGTGGCCTATTTTCTGCTAAAGTGATGTCTACTTAAGCGGTCCTTGATCTCTAAAGAGGACCTCAGCCAAATGGCCAAGGCTGCTAAAGTGGCTAAGAATGTCTAAAATAACTACTACTCAAATGACCAAAGGTAAGTTTAAGTGTTGCACCAGATGGTACTATGCACCAAATTTCACTAAGTCCAAATGGATTCTGACCAGGTGCTCGAGATTTATTCAGAACTCCATGCACATAAAGAACTATACTACCATGCAAAATTCGATATTTTGGACTCAATGAAATCATCAACACTTTTGTTCGAGATCATTTTGACTAAACATATGGCCCATACTTATAGTTTCATCTTTTATATAATCCACCCAATAGTCCAAAATAAGTCTATAAGCCTTGAGACCTGAATCAAGGGTCACCCTTGCCTAAAAACAAAGTTCCAGAGCTGATGGTGCTGTTGAAATTCTCATATGAAGTTGTTTAATATTAGCTTTTGTACGAGACCACTTTCTTGAGAACGAAAGCTCCAAAATAAGTAATGAGCCTAAAACCCAAATGAACTAAATGATAACTAAATTGATAGTTCGACAAGTCATAAAAGACCTATAGATACTGTGAGAAGGCTCGAAATACCGTAGATATATGTAAATAAAGGAAATTACCTAGAGGTTCATTATATAACATCACTGGTTACTACACCAAAATAGGAAGCTTTGGGAAGAGCTTAGAACTTTAGAAACAAATTACCCGTGCACATGCTTGTGCACTTTGGTGGCAAGATGCACAAGCATAAGAAAGATATGAGACTCATTCAGTTCTTAATGGGATTCAATAGGGTGTAAACAATAGGCAGGGTTAGCACCTTGACGAATCCAATGCCTACTATGGCTCAAGCTTTCTCCATTCTAGCCAAAGAGGAGAGGCAAAAAGTGGTCAAGTCTTAGAAAATTTAATCTGGAATCCACATCTGTTCATGTGAATACTGCTAGAACTAGCACCAAATTTAGGACAAATAATGTTGTATTTAAGAACAATAGGGGCAATAGATCTCCAAATAGGTTTAATTTGTTCTATGAGTACTATAAAAAGACTAGACATTCAAAGGATAAATGCTATAGACAACTTGACTTTTCTTGGGATTTTATGCTCATCAAAGGGGAAAATATAGGAATACCAACTACTGCTCATGGAGTTCCTGAGGAAATGATAGGAAAACACTACGAGAGAAGTCATCAAATAAGCAAGGGAAAATATCACGAAGGCAGTGAGGAGAGATACGTCATGAGAAGAAGAGTCAAATCATAACTAAAAAACAATTTAATTAGTTGGTGAGATTGCTAGAACACATTCAAATTCAAGAAGGAAACAACCTTGGAAACACTGAAAAGAAGCTATGATTAACATCATAGTTGAAGTTGTGAAATTTGCAGGTACTTTAGCTTGATATTCCTCTATTATTGATATTGGTAAATGATTATGTAAGTGTTTAAAACTATATGTTGATTCCTAAATCACAGACTCAGAGGCCATAAACCACATGATTTTTAAAGAAATGCTACTTACCATCATCAAACCTTTACCTTACCCTTTCCTAGTTACCTTACCAAATGTCTATATGGTAAAAGTGATAGAAACTGGTGATGCATGTTTGAACCCCTCACTAACATTGTAAAAGGTGTTGTTTTCACCTAGTTTTAAGTTTAACTTAATCTTGGTTCATTTCCTAGCTTCACATCTCAAAGGTGTTGTTAGTTTTAACAACTCTTCTTGCTTGATGTAGGACCCTTCACTGAAGAGCTCTCTGGGGAGATTGGTAGGGTACAAAATGGAATCTACTTCTTATGCACAATGTACTATAGTTATTGTTCTACCCCTATTGGTGAAGCCGATGGTTCATACAACTCGATGTTTGTTTTTTCTTATTTACCAACTACTTTTGTAATTTCAAGTGCTAGATTATGTGATTCTTTGTTTGGTCCTTCTAGTTTGTGTACATTTAATAAAGCCACCTTGTAATAACACCATTCCATTGGTAAGATCTGTTAGCAAATAAAGTCCTATTTTCAGTCTATTTCCAGCTTTGTCCTAGTCTTTGGGAGAGTAGTTTATCGTGAATTTGTTTCCTATTTTTTAGGAGTTATCTTAGTTAGTCGTTCCAGCTTTTTGGTTTATTTTGTTGCGTCTTTCTGTGTATAAAATCAGCAGCCTACGACTATGAATAACAGTCAAGATAGTTCCATTAAATTCAGTGTATTGACTCCATCTTTAGTCTTAAAAAATTCTGCATATACTTCTCTGTTTCACATTTGTTTACAGTGGTATCAGAGATAGCGTGAGATCCTGCAGTGAAGAAAAAAATACAGCAGCAACTAAACCTCTCTTCTCTATTCTATAACACTCATGGCATCAAATAGTAATTTCATACAAACAGAAATTCCTCGCTTTGATGGTCACTATGACCATTGGAGCATGCTGAAGGAGAATTTCTTACGGTCAAAGGAGTATTGGCCAATTATGGAGGATGGCATCGATACTCCGTCAGTAGGCGAAATTTTGATGAATGCTCAAAAAACAGAGTTGGAAGTGAAAAAACTAAAAGATTTGAAAGCGAAGAATTATCTCTTTCAGGCTATTGATCGTCCCATCCTAGAAACTATTCTTTGCAAAGAAACTTCTAAGGATATTTGGGACTCCATGAAAAAGAAATATCAAGGCACTGCTAGAGTGAAGCGTGCACAACTTCAAGCCTTGAAAAGGGATTTTGTGACTCTGCAGATGAAGGAAGGAGAGTCTGTAAGAAGTTATTACGCTAGAATAATGGAGATCAGCAACAAAATATGATTCCATGGTGAGAAGATGACTGATGTCACAATTGTTGAGAAAATATTGTGCTCTTTGATGTCGAAGTATGATTATGTAGTTTGCTCCATTGAGGAATCAAAAGATATAGATGAGTTATAGCTGGATGAATTACAAAGCTCCCTATTAGTGCATAAATAGAAGATGAACCGCAGTTCAACTTTTGAGGAGCAAGCCTTGAAGGCTTCTGCTTTTGTTCCTTCCAATTTTAGAGAAAGGGGTAGAGGTAGAGGTAGAGGTAGAGGTAGAGGTAGAGGAAGAGGGAGAGAAGATAGAGAAAATAGAGATGGTGGCAGAAATTTTAAAATCCCATCTTAACCAATCAACAAACTTGAACATAAGATATGATCATCTTAGGACATGAATAAAGAACACCTTTCTAAGCCATTCTTGCAACACTCAGTGAAGCTAAGGTAACAGACTTAGCAAAATAATCTAGGACAACATGATAAGGAGCCAACAAATCCATATCCAAAATAACATTAAAATCAACCTTTTCTAAAACAAGCAAATCTACTAAGCTCTCATGCCCAACAAAAGTCACAACAGAAGATCGGTATATCCGATACACCACTAAAGAATAACCTACCGAGGTAGATACATGAATAGGCATGGCAAAAGGCTCACTAATAGAATCAAAAGCTAAAGCAAAATACACAGACACATAGGATAAAATCTATGATCACGGTATCTAAAGCCTGTGCCTCAAGTCTAGCTGGAATTGTATGGCACTGCCCACGACCACCAACTGCCCAAGTGGCCTCATGACCACTACCACGAGCTCCAGTACCTCCTCCCCTTGTACCTCTAGTAGAACCCCTATGTCTCACATCTTAAATAGGAGTATCTCTAATCACATAATAGGGACACTCCTTGGGCACATGGCCAATCTCATCACACATAAAGAAACCCCTATAGGCCGACTCAACAGAAGAAGGTACAACTGGGTACGAACGAACACCCTGAACTGTTAAACCAGAATATCCACCACCCAATCTTTACAAAGCTACTTGCATCATCCAACCCTAATATCTATGAGAACCTCTGAAATCTCTATCATGAGAAATATGACCTCTAAACTCACCAAAATGGCATACCTTCTTGGTGCCTCCCTTAGAAGCTCGAAGAATACCCTCAATCATCTTAGCATGATACATTATACTCCAAATAGATTCCCTAAATACAACCATATATGATGTAGACAACTAAAGAGAGACATTCAATCCCTCAAAAACTTCTGAATCTTCTCAGACTAGCATAAGAATATCTAGATAGGTCATAGAAGCGTTCCTCATACTATGCTACAGTTATAGATCCTTGCTACAGGCGGTCAAACTCATTAAGCATTCGATCCCTCAATTTTTAAGTCATAAATATCTCTAAAAAGGCATCGGTAAACTGATCCCACGTCATATCGGGGGAATCAAGAGGTTTACAATTAACCAGTGACCCCCAACAATCTGTAACAGCATCTGTCAACTGATATGTAGTATAAGAAACCCCATGTGACTTAAGAAATCCCAAATTAGGAAACTTTACTAAAAAATCTATTAGTAACTCATAAGCATCCTTGTCTATAGCACCACTAAATCTAAGAGGACCCAAATGAGTAAATATGTCAAACCTCTTCTGATCCTCAAAAGACATAATAGTACTCATATCAAGAGGAGGAATAGTAAATCTGGAGGATGAGATCCCATCTGACGAGGTAACATAGGTCAAGGATGAACTACTGATCCCAAAACACCATACTCAGATGTCAGCACTAAACAGGATTAGCACTCGGTGTTGAGGAGTACCCAAATCAAAAGCAAGTGCAATAAGAGAATCTACACTCTAAACTAGAGGAACACCTAGCATAACCAAAGGATATCCCTCTAAGAGAGTTAGTAAATGCACAAATAACCCTTCCAAAGCTGGGGTATATGAATTATGAAAAACTGGAGTAGAACCTATACCTCTAGCCTTCTCAATATGAGTCTCTGGGGAGAGTCCCCTAGCTCTCCATTTAGATGGTACTAATCTATGGGCCCGTCTACTCCCTCGATTTTGTAACGACTTAAGGCTTGCCCTCTAGGAGAAGGCTATGTATCTCTAACTTTATGGGACCTAGCCAATATCATCTATACATAAAGAGTGAAATACAACTTAGAACCCAAGGTATGAAATAAATTCATAGGATAAGGAATTAAATGATAGAAGTTTCCTAAAGACATCTTATAGCCTCTCAAAAATAGATATAGACATCTAGGTACCTATCCGCGAGACTCTATTAGACATCCCATTCTTACACCATTGATACCAATGAAACTTGGTTTCTTTAATACCAATTTGTCATGACCCAAAATACAAAGGTCATGATGGCACTCATCACAGAAAACCTTGATAAGTAAGTCTATCACGCAAACTGATACACAAGGGAAAAAGACAAAAATACCCCCAAGGTAAGGCTTCTAGAACAAAGTCAAACCATATAAGTATAATGAATATGGAATAAGTATAATCAACAAGATAGCCATAACTAACCAAAATGTGGTGTCAATGGTATAAGAATGTATCTAGTATAACTTGAATCCAAATGAAATACATAAGATATCCAAAATACAAGACGAACTTTGTCTTTGATATGATAGTAAAGACATGGTCAATAAGAAAGGTAGTAGAATACATTTGAACGCCTGGAAGTAAACCACTTTCTTAAAAGCATAAGATATCATTGAATTAACCAAATTGGGGTGCACTCAAACTAGGACCTACACCTAAAGGGAACAGTAAGCATGAGTATAGTCCACGTGTACTCAATAGGTATCGTAGGTTGATCAAGCAATGTAGAAAATAAAACATACAAAATATACACAAAGGCATGACACCTACAATCAAATAATATCCCATAATGGGATCGCACACCGTTTGCACTAACAGTTCGAGTATACATATCACATATATAGTAATAACACAACTAGGTTGAACATAAATATAAATCATATCAGACACGCTTAGAAATAAGAAAGAATATGTATGTACAAGATAGTCACATACAATTAGCTGAAGAGAGAATACATAGAGGTATGACATATAATATGTTAATTCAATCAAAACATAAACACAACAAAGTAAGTTCAATGTATAATAAGATGATGATGATGTATGAGGTCATTGTACAACTTTCATATAGACCCACGGAGGAAAGACTTCCAACGTGGGACCCATGGGGAATTCGCCAACCTATATACAATCCATATATATATATTTCCTTCTAGGTATATCCCTCGAGGAGGGTTTTATAAGGTATCATAATATCTTCTTCCAGGAACATCCCTTGTAAAAGTTTTTATAAAAGGTGTTGCTACTATTTCTCAGATGTTGCCACGGTGGTACTATTTGTTTCATAAATGAGTATGATATAAGAATTTAATGCTCACAACCAGTCATAATGAGTATTTCCATAACCAACCACAATGATATATTTCCACAACCAATGACGATGTTATATTTCCACAACTACGTAAGTCAATATCCACTTATTATTTCTGGTCATCCATGAATTTACACATGTTTCATTTGACAACAAGTAAGAATATATCATAATATGCCAATGGTACCATAAAAGGAATTTTCACCAATACAATACAATTACTCAAATGTATTTAAGGCTATCAACATCACATAAGACCCCCAAACGCACAATATCTCAATTTTAACAATTACATCACATATAGGCCCCACACGAGCACAACACATAGATAGAAATTATCATTATTAGTTCCCACCCTTAACATGTATTTTGTACCAATACTTACTAACCATATCAGTCTAAAAGAGTAATGTTATAACCTACCTCGAAGGTAAAAACTGGTCTGCAATACTTAAACCACAAAGCCCTACTTCTCATGAACTATTCTAAAATCAACTAATACAAAGAAATATAGAATCTATGTGTTAAAACAAGGCTAATGATACCCATATAGACCACTTTTGGTTCGGCATCAAAACAGACCCATGAAATGAGTTTTTGAAAAACAAGATCAAAATCGTAAATTTACTTCAAAATGTGTTACCCATCCTTTAGGAATCTACAGTTGAAATCTCAAGTCAAATCAAGTCAAAAATGAGGTTCAAATTGAAGAAAAATAATTTTTGAGATTTATTGGATAAAACCTTTGAAATCCATTCTAAAATCAAGAATCAAAGTTGTTTTGAAGATGAAATTTGGAAAAAATTAGTGATATAGGATTAAGAATATTATTCAAGTAAAAAGGTTTTAAATTTGGATCTAAATCAAGTACTAAGAATTTAGGATTTTTGAATAGTTAATCAAGAAATTTGACAAAGAAAATGGTGAATTCTCACCTTAAATCTATAAGAGAATCAAGAAATAGATTTTAATCTAGCTTTCTAAGCACCCACAAGCTTCACTTTTATGCTCTCACACTATTTTAGGGTTTAGCTCTCAAGTGGCAACATGAAAAATCGAGCAAAAAGGGGCTATTTATACTCATGCCAGGTTACAAGGTTCATTAGGCATAAAATGCATTCATCAAATAAGATTTATCCTTCGTGATCCAAGTTGTATCAGCAACCTAGTGCACCAAATTTTCTAAGTCCAAAATAGACTTTGATGGAATGTACGGAATTCATTTGGAATCCAATATATGCCAACAAACTATGTAACCACACTAAATTTGATACTCCAGACCCAATGATGATATCAAAAAATTCACCATTGAGATTTAAAAGTCAACTCTCAAAACATAAAATCATAATTTTCTAAACTGATGGTTAAAATGAGATTTAAAAGTCATAAGATCACATCAACCATGTTACCACCCTAAAATCGATATTTAGGATCTACTAACATAATATGTTTAGCCATCCATCGTACGGATCAAAAGATAAACATAGAAGTCTAAAATAAGGCTCTCAAAGCCACCAAAAACCACAAAATCACATAAATGGTACCAAAATGTATAGAAAATCATGCCACTAACTCCCATACCAAAAAAATACAACAATGAAACTATGTGGAGGGGTAAAATAGTCAAATCACACAAAATCATAAGTTTTACATATTTCATCAAATTTTAGGTCGTTGTTGGAGGTTTGCTTCACAGATTAGCTATTCTTGAATATAAGTGGGAGCAGATCACTATGTACTTTGTAAGTGGATTACATCATACTTATCATGGTTCTAATAGAATTTGGATCATCATGGATTGATCGACCAAATTCGCTAATTTCATCCTCATTCAGATTTTTATTAATTCTAAGAGGTCGTCTTATATCTATGTTTATGAGGTAGTACTATTCATGGGGTACCCATGTCTATTCTTTCAAACAAAGATTAAATGTTCACATCTAGCTTTTGGAGGCTATTTCAGGAAGAGTTGGATACTCAAGTTGATCTTAGCACAACTTTTCCCCCCATATCGATGGTTAGTTAGAGCAAACTATTCAGGTTTTGAAGGATGTGCTCTGTGTATATGTTATGGACTTCAGAGGTTAGTGGGAGAAGCATTTAGTTATAGTGTATTTTTGTTATAATAATAGCTATCACTAAAAGAAGTTCATTTTGCTT
This sequence comes from Capsicum pubescens, assembly GCA_030864215.1. Classification (NCBI taxonomy): domain Eukaryota; kingdom Viridiplantae; phylum Streptophyta; class Magnoliopsida; order Solanales; family Solanaceae; genus Capsicum; species Capsicum pubescens. The sequence continues at coordinate 200,043,032 of CM061549.1, read as the reverse complement.
CTTCTTTATTTTATTTTCATCGTCTGTGCATTTCTTTAGTTGATATCTCCAGTGGATACAACAAGAGTTATCTTCTTGAGCTCCATTGAAGGGTCGATTAACCTGGATTTGGTTACCTACACCAAGTATGCAATATCTAATCCTTTGAGCTAAAATTCCTCTTCTGTTATCAGTGCTAACTTCTCTTATCTTTGCAGATGCAGATGGGATGAAGATAGTGATATACTTGGACCCACTAGCATTTGGAGAGTAACCATTATCCAGGTTATGCAATATCATGTTGTATAGCCCCTTCACTTTTGTTGACAGTCCCTTATGTAGGCTATTATAAACTAGGCTAAATGACTTAACACCAACAATGATTTTATGGACTTGCATGTATTGTAAATATCCATATGTGTAGGTTAATCCATAACCTAGTCAGCCTTTCACCTCCTTTATAGTGACAATCTTAAGTATGGTATTTATATTTTATCATTGTTGATGATCCTCTTACCAGCTGTTTGAATATGTTTGAAATTTGTGAATGTGAATTCACCTACCTCAAATGTATAATTATTAAAGTAGTTAGCTAATTTATTCCCTTTCCTCAATATGTGATGGTACTGGATTGTTGTATGCTCTTATAACCTACATATTTGTATCACTTTATCTTCTATGCTCCATGGACAGTCCCATTATTGGTTTAAAATCTTTAGCAAGCTTAATGAATCAATCTGTATGATTTCATTACTTATGAGGGTCTGACTATGATGCATATCTTTTTGTATATTAGCTTCTTCCTCTGTATGTAGATTTGTAGTAGCCTCTATGACTATTTCGTTTGCATACAACAAATTTCCTACCTGGTCCCTCACAGAAAAACTATATGAACTTGCCCTCGCATTTCCTTTAAAATCTCCATCCGTATTGTATTTAACCCATCCCTACTGAGGAAATTCCCAATTCACCTTTATGACTTTTATTCTAGTTTTGTATCTTTCCAACTCTGTCAATATTTCTGGCCATGTAGTAGGAAATTCTTGGTATGGCCTCCTTACTTTAAGTAACATCCTGTTGTTTCTGATGATATTCTACTGAACACTAAACTCATAGATCTTCTTTCCTTCTTGATTCCCCTTGTTTCTTTTTTTTCAAAGCTCCCAAATAATAATGCTAGGAACTGCAAGATAATAGCTTTTGTCTCTAAGTCTAACATCTGCATTCCACCATGCCATGACTGTCTCTTTGAAATTTAAACCTTGGATATTTATACCTGCATAATAAGAAAAGTAGGACCAATTCCTGTTAGCTATAGGATCTCTAAGAAACATATGTGAGATGGTTTCTTGAGCATGAGCAGTACAACACCAGCATTTAGTAGGTCCTTCCACTCCCCATCTTCTTACAGACTCCTCCACTGGTATTTTTCCTCTCCACATTCTCCATATTAAGAAGGAAAATTTAAAAGGTAAACCTCTTATCCACGTCTCCTTAAAAATCTGACTCTTTTCATTCATTTGTCGAATATACTCCCATGCACACTTCACAATAAATTTCCCATTAGATTGAAGAATCCAAATGGGTTTATCCTTTTCCATATTCTCCTCAGGTACCTTTATATTAGCCATGACATGATTAGCAATTTTCATTAGTAGCAATTGAGTCACCAAATTAGCATTCCATTTTTCTTGCCTAACTAAGCTACTTATCTTTTGATATCTGTCACTCGATCCATGATCTATCTTTGTGATATGATACATACTACCAAGAGTTTTCTAGTTATCCCACTAAATGTTAGAATTACCATTCCTGAGTTTCCATAATATTTGGTGTTCTGTCATATCCCTAGCCTACAAAAATTTCTTCTAAACTTGTGAACCACCAGCTCCTTTCTTCCATATAATCATGGTAAGATGTTCTTTCCTGTAGTACTTGTTATGCATATACTCAGACCCTCATCTTGGTTTTGAAATTCCACCATAGCTTGCAGAACAAAGCCATAGAAACATCTTTCAGCATTCTAAATCCCGAACTACCCTCATCTTCTGGTACACATATATCCTTCCATCTTACCCAATGTCTAATCTTACCCCCTATGTAGATACTCCAAAAAAATTAAGCATGAATCTTATATATATTATTAAGAACATTTATAGGAGGATTCATAACTAACAGATAATTAATTGGTATGCTCTGAAGCACATGTTTAATCACAATAGCCCTTCCTCTATATGAGAGTAATTTACCTTTCCAACTCTATTATTTTTGCACTAATTCTGTTCATTAAGATTTGATAGTAATATTTCTTCTTTCTCATATGAAAGATAGGACAACCAAGGTAAGTTAAAGTAAAGTCATTCCTTAGAATACCTATTAACACTTCTGCCATAGCCACCACACCATAAATCACACTTTTATGCAAGTACATAGCACTCTTATCTTTATTAATCCTCTATCCAGAGGATTTCTCATACTTCTCTAAAGTTGTTGTCAGTAACTTCAGAGTATTGATCTTAGCCTTGCATAGAATAATCATATCATCAGCAAAGGCTAGATGATTTAATTTAGGACTTCCCCTAGGCATCCCAAATGTCTTAAACTCTTTATTTAGCAATAGCCTCTTTAGTGACCATGACATTACCTCAGCAGCAATAATAAAAAGAGTTGGGGACAATGGATCTCCTTGTTTCAACCCTCTTTATGATTCAAAGAAACCTTTAGGTTGACCATTCAAGAGTATTGAATACTAGTTATTACTCAATCTATGCACCAAATCTATAATTACTTCACCAAAATCCATCTTCCTCATAACATTTGTTAAAAATAGACATTCTACCCTATCATATGCTTTCATTATGTTCAACGTCAAAACCATGTTAGGAGGCTTACCTATTTTCCTTAATTCTGTCAGAATCTCCTGCACAACCAGAATATTCTTAGCCATACTTCTTCCTTGTAAAAATCCTGCATATTCCTCTGAGATAATCCTTGGTAATAACTTTTTAATCCTGTCATGGTTTATTCTTGAAAAAATCTTGTTGACAAAATTACTGAGGAAATTTGGCGTAAAGTCAGAAAATATGTTGAGAACCAGCTTTTTTGGCAACATCACCAGATTTGTATGAGTAATAAACTTGGGCGATTCATATCCACCAAGAAAACCTTCACCATCTCATAAATTGCATTCCCAATTATTTCCCAAGAATATTGATAAAATGCTCCTGTCATACCATCTGGTCCCCCAGCACTCTATCTATTTTATCCCATAACTGTTTCTCTCACTTTTTGCATTGTTAGATATTTAATCAGATCCATATTTTGTTCAGAATTAATTAGATGTGGAAGTTCTTCCGGAATAGAGAAATCCTCACATTATTGCCCTTTAGTAAATTGTTTCTGAAAGAATCGAATTGCAGCTTCTGAAAAATCTATTTGATTATCCATCCACTCTCCTTCTTCATTTTGAATTTTGTTAACCTTTAATCTACTTCTTCTTCCCCTTTAATATAGTATGAAAAAATTTAGTGTTCCTCTCCCCATCCTTAAACCATTTATACCCTAATTTTTGCTTCTAGAAACCATCCTCCTTTTTAAGTTGCATATTCAATTCTACCTGAGCTTAAAAAAATTTGGATCTATTCTCTCCTAATGGATTTTGTTCAAAATGAACCTCCATTACCTTAAGAGTTGGATCTTTAAGAGTTGCAATTTCCTGAAAGATGTTACTAAATTTCTCTCTGCTCCAATATGTCAATCCTTGTTTAGTTCTCTTCAACTTATGAAGAAACATAATAAATGGATTACCTTGCATATCAGTATTATAGTTCTTCTTAATCACCTCCAAACAAGTGTCCTCCTTCATCCAAAAGTTCAAAAACCTAAAAGATTTTATGATCTTTTCCTGAGGGTTGGAAAATTGCAATAGTAAAGGAGCATTATTCGATCCACTCCTAGCCAAATGTTCTACTTCCAACACTTGAATTAGGTTTTGCAACCTATTATTCCATAACACTCCATCCAATCTCTCAAATATGCAATCCTCATTCACTCTCCCATTCTACCATGTAAACTTACTATCTTTGAATCCAGGATCTTCTAGATTACACAGACTTATACACTGATTAAAGTCAGTTGTATCTACTAGTGTAATAGGTAAACCTCCAAGTTTTTCGTCATTGCTTATAACAACATTGAAATCTCCCCCTACCATCCATGGTTCAGTCATTGTCTGAGCCATATCTGTAAGAGATTCCTACAATATCATTCTTTCTTAAGTAGTACACTTAGCATAGACTAATGTTACTATCACTCCAATTCCTTCATCTTGATTAAACAACTTTATTGTTAGCTGATTCTCTTCATCTCTTCGAATATTACACTGACAACTTCATCATAGAATGCCAAAATTTTCCCAAAAGAATTACACACTACATGTTGCATTCCTAGTCTGGATCTGTACTCCTCTATATTACTAGCATCCTTAAAGATTTTCGTGAGACCAATGAAAAAAAAATGGTGCCTTTTTTGCATTGTGACCAACCTTGAAAAAGCCTTCTTTGTATTAATTGATTTTATATTCCATAGCAAAGCCTTCATCCTGATTTATGTTTAGATTGACTTCTTGTCAGCATTGTAATAACACCTGCATTTTTAGGCTTTTTCTTTCTTTTCCCATGTGATGTTTTGATTGAATCAATTTTTTAGGAGATAAACCTCCCTCAATGTCCACTCTTTCAATATTTTCATCCAAATCTTCACCAACCGGTGGTTCTTTATTCTTATTTGTAAATTCCAACTGTTGATCTGCCTGGATTGCCAATGGTAATATAACTTCTAAAACCTTTACTATATCATTACCATTATTATACTTTACCAATGTTAATTCCCTTGATTCCTATTTGTGCTATCCTTCTACTTGATTTTTCTTATTCTGCTGACTTTGTTGCCCATTACTTTTGTTCTGGAACTGTGTAGACTTATTTTGGTTATCCTCCTGAACATCCTTTGCTTATTGTTCTCTGCCAAAGGTATTGTTCACCCATTCTTTGGTTCTTTGTTTCTTCTCTTTATCTTTCTGTATTTCCTCCTTTTGTTGCTGACTCTGAGCATCTTCTTCCCCCTCTTCATATTGTAAAACTTCTAAAGCATTAGTAACTTTGACTTTTTCTGCTGCTTTTTCATCAACTTCCCCCAGAATGTGACCATATTTATTTCTTTTGTATTTATTCCTTCTTGTAATCTATTATTGCTTATTATTCATTCTGACCCTGCTATATCACTCCCTTATTCTGTCTTGTCTTCTTTGTTAGTTACTCCTTCCTTATTACTTTGAGCCTCCTTTGGTAATTCCTCTTCTCATGTATCTTCATAGAATTCAGGATGAACATTCCAACAACTATGTTCATCATGCCCTTGCAAGAAACACTCTTTCAGTATTTGGGCATGTGATCATACCTAATTGCTGCCTATTTCGATTTGATTGCACCTGTCACGTCATTTTTTTCATTGATTCTCACTCTTTGTGGAAGTTTAGCTACCATTTTCACCTCCACTTTTACCTTGTCACAACTGGGTCTTATTTTATTTCTAGTTGCCATGTCTATTGTTAACGGTTTTCCTACAGCTGAAGCTATAGAAATATAGCCTCTTTTGCAAAAAAATTGGAGGTAAACACGGCATTGAAATCCAAGCAACTCCAATTGATGTTTCTATATTAGGTTTGAACCAGGCATCCCATTTTAATGTCCTCATCTGCCAGTATTTATCCCTAGCCTTGAAATAATATGCACCTGTTGATAAAAGAGTCACAAAATCTTCAAGTATTTCCAAACAAATTAGAAAATGTCTGGTATCCAATACTCCAATATTATAATCACCTTTTATACCACACTGACCTTCGATGACTTTTCGAAGCTCACTAACATTTAGTTTCCCATATGAAAATTTACCTACTAAAGCATATTGTAAATTTTCTTGTAAAATCAAGTGTTGAACCTCCGATGACTTCCAAGTAACACTAGGTTCTCCTTGTAATATAACAACTGGCTTATGAGGAACCTAACATTGTTATTCAATACTTCTTTAGCTTTCAAGTTATTTGCATATCTCACCTTCGTATCATTAACATGGACATTAATAGGAGACTTTTCTTCTAGTGGTTTAATCCCACCTGAAGAGGTGGAGGACATGACTACCAAACGATGATAATTGTAGGGTTTAGGGTTTTTCGATAGAGAGAGATAGCTTTCCATGTTTCTAAAGTTATTGTAGGCAAACTCGATCAATGGAAAGTGATCATCCCAACTTCCTTTAAAGTAAATAACACATGCTCTCAACATGTACTCTAGGGTATGAATGGTCCTCACTTCTTGACAATCTGTCTGAGGATGAAAAGTTGTACTGAGATGAACTTGGGTACCAAGACCATTCTAAAATACTTTCCAAAATTCAGAGGTAAACTAAGTACCTCTATCAGAAATAATAGACGATGGGACTTCATGCAACCTAACCAACTCTATAATAAAGATCTTGGCATAGTCCTTAGTTAAAAAAGAAGTATGAATTGGCAAGAAATAGGCAGATTGGTCATTCTGTCTACAATCACCCATATTGAATCATGCTGACATCGCGAACAAGGTAAACCTGTCACAAAATCCATGTTCACCTCTTCCCACTTCCAAGGAGGAATGCTAAACTCCTGCATTGTACCACTAGGCCGCTGGTGTTAAACTTTAACCTACTGACCGTTAGAACACTTAGCTATAAACTCTGCAACATCCCTCTTCATACAACTCCACTAATAGATTTCCCACAAATCACGGTACATCTTTATGGCTCCTAGGTGAATCGAATAACGCGTATCATCTGCTTCTGCAAGTATTCGTTGTCTCAAACCATGTACAAACAACACACAAAGTCTGCCATGACACCGCAAAACACTATCTCCCCCTTGGGATAAAACCTCTACTTTCTGATCTCTAACTGATTCCTTCAACTTAACTAAGTTGGGATCCCTATCTTGCTTCTCCTTTACTTCAGCAACCAAATAAGATTCTGAGCTATTATGATCCCAAACACTACCCTCAACTAAATCCACCAACCAAATGCCTAATCTAGCTAGATGATGAACCTCCCTAACTAACTTCTTATTATCATTCTCAACATGAGCTACACTACCCATAAACAATCTACTAAGGGCGTCTACTAATAAATTGGCCTTGACCAAATGATACAACATATTCATATCATAATCTTTTAACAATTCTAACCACCTTCTCTAATAAAGATATAAATCTTTCTGCGAGAATACATACTGTAAACTTTTGTGATCTGTGAACACATCAACATGAACCCCATACAAATAGTGCCTCTAAATTTTCAAGGCAAAAACAACAGTTGCCAACTCAAGATCATGGGTAAGGTAATTCTTTTCATGGGCTTAAGCTGTCTAGAGACATAGGCTATGGCCTTACCTCTCTACATTAACACACAACCAAGAACAACCCTGGAAGCATCACAGTAAATAATAAATCCGTCTAAACCATCTAGCAAAGTCAAGACTGGGCTGAAGTTAGTCGAGTCTTCAACTCCTGAAAACTTTTTTCACAAAAATCTGACCACTGAAAGTTGACTTTCTTCTGAGTCAATCAAGACATGGGGGACCCAATAGTATAAAACCCTTCAACAAACCATTTGTAATAGCAAGTCAAACCCAAGAAACTCCTTATATCTGACGAAGAGATGGGTTTGGGACATTTTCTCACTTCTTTCATCTTTTGAGGATCAACTCTAATTCCATCATTGGAAATAATATGGCCAAGGAAAGATATTGATCTTAGCCAAAACTCGCACTGACTAAATTTAGCAAATAACTGATGGGCTCTAAGAGTATGCAAAATGATTCTGAGATGGTCTGCATGATCATTTTCACTATTGGAGTAAACAAGAATATCATCAATGAACACTATGACGAACATGTCCAAGTAATGCTTGAACACTCTGTTCATCAAGTCCATGAAAGCTACTGGGGTTTTTGTTAGTCCAAAAGACATAACTAGAAATTCAAAGTGACCATACCAAGTATTAAAAGCTATTTTTGGAATGTCATAATCTCTGACTCTGAGCTGATTATAGCCGGATCTGAGGTCTATCTTAGATAAATAATTGGCACCATGAAGTTGGTCAAAGAAGTCATCTATCTTGGGGAGTCAAAACTTATTTTTTACTATGACTTTGTTCAACTGATGGTAATTGATACACATTCTGAAAGAACTATCTTTCTTATGCTTGAAAATGACTGGAGCGCCCCATAGGGAAATACTGTCCTAATGAATCCCTTATCTAAGAGATTTTTTAACTATTCATTTAACTCTTTCAGCTTAGTTAAAGCTATTCTGTAGGGCAGAATAGAGATAGGTTGGGTATCTGGAAGGAGATTTATTTCGAAGTTAATTTCCCTTTTGGGAGGAAATCCAAGAAGGTCTTTAGGGAAGATATTTAGAAATTCCCTTACTACTAAAACTGACTCGAGACTTGGAGTCTCAGAATTAGAGTGTTTGACTCGAACAAGATGGTACATGCACCCCTTGGATATCACTTTTCTCGCTCTAAGATATGACACAATTTGACCCTTAAGTATTGAATGACTACCCCTCTATTCAATAATTGGTTCATTAGGAAACTAAAATTGAATGACTCTATTTCTGCAATCAACTAAGGCATGACATGAGTGGAGCCAATCCATACAGAGAATGACATCAAAATCAGACATCTCTAACTCCACAAGGTCAAATGAGGTGACTTTCTGGGATATTGTGACCAGACAATTCCTGTATATCTGCCTAACTACAATAGAGACACCTACTAGAGTAGACACAGAGAAGGGTTTGATAAAGATTTAGGTCTGGCATTGAAATTAACAGCTATATAAGGGGTTACAAAAGAAAGTGAAGCTCCGAGGTCTAACAAAGCATAAATATGAAGGTGAAAAAACTATAACATAACCATAACCACATCAGGAGAACTTTTTTTATCTTGTTAGGATTGAAGTGCATACAGCCTGTTCTGGAACAGGCCACTAGTTGCACTGGACGTGGCACCCTATTGAGTCGGACGACCAAATGGAACTGAAGAATGACTGGGCTGACCCTGCTGACCACTCTTTGGACAATCTTTGATTCTGTGGCCTGGCTTGACACATCCAAAACACACATCACTGTCTTCTTTACACACACCCTAATGATTCTTACTATAATTCTGGAAAAGTGGATTAGTATGACTACTGTTCACACTACTTTGAGACTTGGAGCCTGGCACCCTATACCGACTATCATTCCTGAACTTTAGTACTGGCACACTAGCTGATGGTGGAGCTAGGAATGAAAAATTCTAAAGGAACTGAGAATGGTTACCACCCTCTGACCTAGGCTGATAAAAATTAAAGCTACCTATTCTAGCCCTCTTATTTTCTCTCTCTTTCTCCTTAAGATTTTGTTCTTCAATCTATCGAGCATGGACCATAATCCTAGATATGTCCATCTTCTTAATCAACATAGCAGTTCTACACCCCTTGACTACACTATTAGATACACCAAAAATGAACTTACTCATTCTAGACCTATTGTCTGCAACCACATTAGGAGCATACCTCGCAAACTGAGTAAACTTAAGTGAATACTCCTTCACACTTATACTACCCTTCTTTAAATTAATGAACTCATGTACCTTATCTTCCCTTAACTATAAAGGAAATAACCTATCTATAAAGGTTGTAGAAAACTTCTACCACTCTACAGGCCCTGCCTCATTATCCCAATCACCTTTCCATTACTTATACTAAGTGTGAGCCATATCCTACAACTGGTATGTATCCAACTCTAAAATCTCACTAGAAGTGATACCTATGATATCATTCATATTTTGAATCATATGGAGAAACTCCGGTGGATCCTCCTCAGACTTGGATCCCAAAAACAAAGGGGGATTCATTTCGGTGAAGTCCCAAATCCTATCTGTAATAGTATTCGCTACTAGATTAGATAGGGCAATATCCTGTTGATTTTTCTTAGTAGCAACTAAGTGATCTAAGGTAGTGAATGCATCTCTAAACTTGGCATGAGAGACGTGCTGATTCAGGGGATCTTTTTGAACAAGCAATGGTGTGGGATGGTTTCTGTTCTTTCTTCAGTTATTCTTTTTAGGAGGCCTTTTCTTTAACGAAAAAAATAATGGATTAGAAAGAGAGTTTAAATAGACAACATGCTCATTCACATGACATGAATAATAAAAAAAGGGAAACTTTTCCTAAAACGTCTTGTAGCCTCTTCTCCATATGTGTGGCATGCTTCACTCAAATGCACAAGACTCTACATAACGTGGATTTTAGACTCCCTAGTACAATGTAAAACCTTAGGCTTAGATACCAAGTTTTGTCATGTGTGATTCCCCGGAAAAAACTTTTCGTTAAGATCTTGGACGAAAATGTGTTGAATTATGTTCTTTATCGTGATTACTAATTTTTTTGTGTGGAATTTCTGGATATGGGACCCATCATCGCGTAGATCATCTAATAATATTTGCAACGATATGTGGATCATCCAAAACAGACACTCGAGCGATGAGTTATGATCATTTCGATCTAACCGTGAATAGTGGTGAACAGTAAATGGGCAGGAAAAAAAATACTGAGGCCAGGGGAATTTTAGGGTCAATTTCAAACGATCATAACTCCTTTTACATAATGATATGGGTGAGATACTATATATCAACAGAAATCTCTGAAAGTCCTCTTTCCAATGAAATTGGTTTCATCCAATTTGGCCTTCAGAGCAAAAAGATATGGTCGGTCTGCTTCAGCCTATCAAAACAGTCCACTAAAGGAAAAATTTGACATTATTTGATTTTTAAGGGTATTTTGGTCATTCCCACTCCAATCCATCCGGGTAAACCATGGATTTAAGTCCATTAAGAGCATTCAAAAGCTTAATTTTTCTCCAAAATTTCCTAAGGCTCAAACCCCAACCCTACTACTCCAAATTTTATTCTTCTATGTCTCTTGATTGAATAGTAGAAATTTCAAATTGATTTGGGATTCGAGTTGATCATGTTAAGGGCTTCGAGAAGCACCCTTTATTTTTGTGAATAAAGTTCCGGAGTCGGAATTTCATATTCATCTTCCATTTTTAGGTATGTGGGGCTTTGAACAAGATTATCCTTTTGATCTTGTGCCCGGTATTTTTGTTGAATTACATTGACATGAGATTTTACATGTTTTACCATGAATTGGAAATATGGTTTTATATCTTATATTACTGTCCATGAGCTATGGGATTATGTCATCCGATATGTGTATGATGTTGAGATGGAATTATGTACAAAAAGTATTTGATTATGAGAGTATGATGATTTAATTTGTTAAGCCTTAATTTATACGATCATTCCACTATTTCCTTATTATGAATTTATAATTGATATTGGAAATTTTGTATCCCTACTATGGGTTGATGTCTCAAGTACCTTTAAATGAGAGTTGGATGGAAAATTGAGAAATATTGATATTGAAGTTGCAATGAGTCTTGGTATTTTTCGGATGGTTTTGATGAGTTAAATTGTTGAAAATATTATGTATTGAGTCTTCATACCCTTGTCCAAATGTCTAGTCAGTTATGGTTCAATTCATTGATACCTTGTTGATGTTGAGGAAGATTAATATATTTTGAGCTAAAATGTGTTGAGTTAGGAATCCATAAATTTATATGTTTTGATAAATGAGAAAGAGATTTGATTTGGTCTTTATGATAGACCCTTGTGATGGTGTGGTAGATTTCCTAATGCGTTCTGAGCTTGTCGGGGAGTAGTACTTAGCACCGAGAGGGAAATTTCGTATTTCCCCAAACCTATGTACCACCGTAGGGTTGTTTGATGATGATATTATTGTCCAGAGACCCCGATTGTGATTATTGCAGTTTTAAGGTCGTACTCCCTGGCAAAGAGTATGACGCTCCCACCAACGGGGGTTTCAAACGTTGGTATTCCACGTAGCTCACGTGGGGTTGTCTGTTATAAGAAACTCCCCTGTCCATAAGAGTCGTGTTTATTGAAATACCGAGTCACTCCGAGTTTTGATGTGGTAAGTCAAGTTTCTTATGATGATCTATAATGATTTATGAGGTTTTTCTCCTATATTTCCTATCTAAGATGTTATGAGTTGCATGATTCAATGTCACTCAAGCCAGGTGTGTCATTATGGTTCGTATGTACGTTTTTAAAAAATTTATGATATTATTTATATTTTGCATGCGCCCCCACATACTCAGTACGTATCTTGTGCTGACCCATATCTTTTTCTATGGGATACATTCTTACCATGATGTAGGTTCAGGTACTCAGCCGCAGCCGCAACAGTGATATCCAAGTGCCACATCTATGTTCCTTCAGTGGTGAGTCCTCATGGTTCGAGGACCAAGTTGCTAGTTTTGGTGTTGTTATTTTGTGATCCCTTTGATCTGTTGAGTCAGTTAGGGGTTTGTCCCAATGCCTCGTTGATTTTTCTGTATAGAGGCTATGTCAGACTAGTGTATTGTTGGGTTGGTTTGTGTATAGATATTCCATATATGTACAGTCTAATGATATTTCGTGCTATGCGTGATGTGATATGATATGTAGTTATATATATATCCTTAGCGTAGCGTGTATGTTGAACCCAAGGGTAGTGTTTTGGATTAAAGGGTTAGCTTGAGGCAACGTGTAGCCTTGGTCACCGTGTGGCATCTCGGGATGATATTTCGGGGTGTTACAAACTTGGTATCAGAGCCTAAGTTTGTGAAGAGTCCTAGGGAGTCTGACAAGCCGAGTTACACAGAGTCTTGAGCATCGGTGTGTAGTGCGCCACACCTATGATCAAGAGGCTGCGGAGCGTTCTAGGAAAAGTCGTTTCTTTCTTTCTACAAGAGTCTATCATGATTACAACGGTTTCCTTCTGCTGTTAATTCGTCTGCTCCTACGACAAAAAATGCCTCCACGTCGAGCTCGCGGAAACAACAACCAACCTCAACCCGTTGATCCGTTACATGAGACGGTATCCCATGCCAAATTTTGAGCAGCTTTTCAGACGCTAGCCCAGGAAGTTACCATTAATACTCAGGCCAACGCTCGACCTCCCAAGGAAAATAATTCGGCAGCAGGACGAATTCGTTATTTTATGCGGATAAATCCGCCAGAGTTTCACAGGTCGAGAGCAGGTGAGGACCCGCAGATGTATGTTGATGAAATGAAGAAAATTACACAGATTATGCACGTGACCAAGGAATAAAGTGTGGAGCTGGATTCTTATCGGTTGAAGGATGTTGCCTATGACTAGGCGCAGATGTGGAATAAGGGTAGAGAAGAAGATACCGCTCCGGTGACTTGGCAATTGTTCCAAGATGCTTTCTTGGATAGATTCTTTCCTCTTGAGTTACGAGAAGATAAGATAGAGGAGTTTATGAATATGAGACAAGGCTCCATGTCGGTTAAGAAGTATTGTCTTAAGTTTAATCAGCTATTGCTTCTCCTATGACCCGTTTGACCCAAAAGAAAGTGAAGTTCCTATGGCCCGAATCTTGCGAGAAGAGTTTTCAGGAGTTGAAGACTCGACTCACTTCAGCCCCTGTGTTGACTTTGCCTGATGGTGTTGATGGTTTTGTGGTGTATTACGATGCTTCCAGAGTCGGTTTGGGTTGTGTATTGATGCAAAAGGGCAAGGTTATAGCTTATGCTTCCAGGCAGCTAAAGCCTCACGAGAAGAATTATCCTACCCATGACCTTGAATTAGTTGTTGTGGTTTTTTCTTTGAAAATCTAGAGACATTATTTGTATAGTGTTCATGTCGACGTCCTCACGGACCATAAGAGTTTGCAGTATGTATTCACCCAAAAGAAGTTGAATCTTAGGCAGAGACGATGGTTAGAACTATTGAAAAATTATGATATGAGCGTGCTATATCATCCGAGCAAGGCCAATATAGTAGCAGATGTCCTTAGTCGGAAGTCCATGGGTAGTGTAGCACATGTGGAGATTGGTAAGAAGGAGATGGCCCATGAGGTACATCGTTTGGCTAGATTGGGGGTTAGGTTGTTTAGTGATGATGAGGGTAGTATAGGATAGTAAAGCGGTTCTGAATTCTCTTTAGTTTTGGAAGTGAAGGAGAAGCAAGACAGGGATCCTACCTTGGTTAGGTTAAAAGAGTCAGTTAAAGACCAAAAGGTGGAGGTTTTCTCCCAAGGGGGAATGGCATTTTGAGACTCTGAGAAAGATTATGTGTTCCTGATTTTGATAACTTAAAGCAGAAGATTATGGAGGAAGCGCATGGTACGCGATACTCCATCCATTCTGGTGCTACCAAGATGTACCATGATTTGCGGGAAATCTATTGGTGGAACAGTATGAAGAGTAACATAGGAGAATTTATGGCGAAGTGTTCCACGTGTCAATAGCTTAAAATAGAGCATCAAAGGCCCAGTGGCGTGATGCAAGAGTTTAGTATTCTTACTTGGAAGTGGGAAGAAGTGAATATGGACTTCATAGTTGGTTTGCCTCCTTCTCATCGCCATCATGATTCGATTTGGGTTGTCGTAGATCGGCTGATGAAATCAGCTCATTTGTTGCATGTGCATTCATCGTATACAGCAGAAGATTATGCTAGAATATATATTCGGGAACTCGTCAGACTTCATTGGATCTCTTTGGCTATTATTTCTGACAGAGGTACTCAGTTTACCTCTCAGTTTTGGAAATCTTTCCAGAAGGGTCTCGGTACCCAAATTCGTTTAAGTTCTGCTTTCCATCCGTAAAAAGATGGTCAGGCCGAGCTGACCATTCAAACATTAGAAGATATGTTGAGGGCTTGTGTGCTTTATTTTAAAGGTAGTTGGGATGAGCACTTAGCATTAATCAAGTTTTCTTACAATAACAGTTTTCATGCTACTATTGGAATGGCCCCGTTTGAAGCTTTGTATGGTAGAAGGTGTAGATCACCCATTGGTTGGTTTGAAGTTGGTGAGGCTACCGCGACTGGATTGGATGCGGTGTTCGAGGCCATGTAGAAGGTTAAGTTAATTTGGGAAAGGTTGAAAACCGCCCAAAGTAGTCAAAAATCATATGCAGATGTAAGGAGGAAAGACCTTGAATTTGATGTTGGTGATTTAGTGTACTTGAAAGTTTCACCCATGAAAGGGGTAAAGAGATTTGGGAAGAAAGGGAAACTAAGTCCCCATTACATTGGTCCCTATAAGATTGTGTATCGCATTGGGAAGGTAGCGTATAAGGTTGAATTGCCCGCGGAGTTATCTAACGTCCATCCGGTTTTCCATGTTTCTATGCTTAAGAAGTCTAGTGGTAATTCTATTGTGTTTGATCCTTCTGAAAGATCAAGTATTCAATATAGTCTTTCATATGATGAGATTCCGGTTGAGGTTTTTGACTTTCAAGTTCGTAGGCTAAGAAACAAGGAAGTTTCTTTGGTTAAAGTGCTTTGGCAAAATCAATCCGTGGAGAGTGCTACTTGGGAAGCCGAAGCGGATATACGCGCCAAATATCCCCACCTCTTTCCTACGAATCTTGATCATGTCAAAGGTATCGTTCTCTTTTGATTTAATCCTTATTGCTATTTTATCTTGGATTGTGTGTTTTCTACGATATCCAAAAAAAATCTAGAATGGAGTATATGCTTGGGCAAGATGATTTTTCTCTATATACTCATTTTCATAGTATTCTTGACCTACCTATCAACATTCGAGGATGAATGTTTCCAAGGGGGAGATGATGTGATGACCCGAAAAAAAAATTCCGTTAAGATCTCAGACGAAAACGTGTTGAATTTTGTTCCTTATCGTGATTAATAATTTTTCTGAGTGGAATTTTTGGATATGCGACCCGTCATCGCGTAGATCATCGAATAAGATTTTCAATGATATGTGGATCATCCAAAACGGACACTCGAGCGATGAGTTATGATCATTCTGATCTAACCGTGAATAGTAGTGAACAGTAAATGGGTAGGAAAAAAATACTGAGGCCAGGCGAATTTTAGGTTCAACTTCAAATGATCATACCTCCTTGTACATAATGATATGGGTGAGCTACTATATATCAACAGAAATCTCTGAA
The DNA here is from genome assembly GCA_030864215.1 of Capsicum pubescens. Classification (NCBI taxonomy): domain Eukaryota; kingdom Viridiplantae; phylum Streptophyta; class Magnoliopsida; order Solanales; family Solanaceae; genus Capsicum; species Capsicum pubescens. The sequence continues at coordinate 200,026,907 of CM061549.1, read as the reverse complement.
AGTCCTCTTTCCAATGAAATTAGTTTCATCCAATTTGGCCATCGGAGCAAAACGTTATGGTCGATCTACTTCAGCCTATCAAAACAATCTACCAAAGGACAGATTTGACATTATTTGATTTTTAAGGGTATTTTGGTCATTCCCACTCCAATCCATCTGGGTAAACCATGGATTTAAGTCCATTAAGAGCATTCAATAGATCAATTTTTCTCCAAAATTTCCTAATGCTCAAACCCCAACCCTACTACTCCAAATTTCATCCTTCTATGTCTCTTGATTGAACCGTAGAAATTTCAAATTGATTTAGGATTTGAGTTGATCATGTTAAGGGCTTCGAGAAGCACCCTTTATTTTCTTGAATAAAGTTCCGGAGTCGGAAGTTCATATTCATCTTCCATTTTTAGGTATGTGAGGCCTTGAACAAGATTATCCTTTCGATCTTGTGCCCGGTATTTTTGTTGATTTACATTGACATGAGATTTTACATGTTTTACCATGAATTGGAAATATAGTTTTATATCTTATATTATTGTCCATGAGCTATAGGATTATGTCATCTGATATGTGTATAATGTTGAGATGGAATTATGTCCAAAAAGTATTTGATTATGAGAGTATGATGATTTAATTTGTTAAGCCTTGATTTATACTATCATTCCACTATTTCCTTATTATGAATTTATAATTGATATTGGAAATTCTATATCCCTACTATGTGTTGATATCTCAAGTACCTTTAAATGAGAATTGGATGGCAAATTGAGAAATGTTGATATTGAAGTTGCAATGAGTCTTGGTATTTTTCGGATGGTTTTGATGAGTTAAATTGTTGAAAATATTATGTATTGAGTCTTCATATCCTTGTCCAAATGTCTAGTCAGTTATGGTTCAATGCATTGATACCTTGTTGATGTTGAGGAAGATTAAAATGGTTTGAGCTAAAATGTATTGAGTTAGGAATCCACAAATTGATATGATTTGATAAATGAGAAAGAGATTTGATTTGGTCTTTATGATAGACCCTTGTGATGTTGTGGTGGATTTCCTAATGCGTTCTGAGCTTGTCGGGGAGTAGTACTTAGCATCGAGAGGGAAATTTGATATTTCCCCAAACCTATGTGCCACCGTAGGGTTGTTTGATGATGATATTATTAGCCAAAGAGCCCGATTGTGATTATTGCAGTTTTAAGGTCGTACTCCCTGGCAAAGAGTATGACGCTCCCGCCAATGAGGGTTTCAAATGTTGGTATTCCACGTAGCTCACGTGGGGTTGTCGGTTATAGGAAACTCCCCTATCCATAAGAGTCATGTTTATTAAAATACCGAGTCACTATGAGTTTTGATGTGGTAAGTCAAGTTACTTATGATGATCTATAATGATTTATGAGGTTTTTTTCCTACATTTCCTATCTAAGATGTTATGAGTTTCATGATTCAATGCCACTCAAGCCAGGTGTGTCATTATGGTCCGTATGTACGTTTTTATGAAATTTATGATATTATTTATATTTTGCATGCGCCCCCACATACTCAGTACGTATCTTGTGATGACCCACATATTTCTCTATGGGCTACATTCTTATCATGATGTAGGTTCAGGTACTCAGTCGCAGCCGCGATAGTGATATACAAGTGCCACATCTACGTTCCTTCAGTGGTGAGTCCTCATGGTTCGAGGACCAAGTTGCTAGTTTTGGTGTTGTTGTTTTGTGATCCCTTTGGTCTGTTGAGTCAGTTGGGGGTTTGTCCCAATGGCTTATTGATTTTTCTGTATAGAGGCTATGTCAGACTAGTGTATTGTTGGGTTGGTTTGTGTATAGACATTCCATATATGTACAGTCTAATGATATTTCGTGCCATGTGCGATATGATATGATATGTAGTTATATATATATCCTTAGCATAGCGTTTATGTTGTTATGTTGGAACCCAAGGTTAGTGTTTTAGCTTAAAGGGTCATCTTGAGGCTACGTTTAGCCTTGGGCACCATGTGGCATCTCGGGATGATATTTTGGGGCATTACATCATGACCCAAGGATACCCCTTAGTTACGAAAATGATGCTTACGGTCACAAGTACCACAAGCTAACCCATGAGTCGGTACCTGCTATGACCACTAAATAAAGTATAAGATACATATGCGTAGAAGTAAACTGTCAGTGCCATATGGTTTAAATACTGATAAGATCATGTAAAACTGGATACTGAAATACGTATCAAAATGTGTCTAAATGACTGAAAATATCTGATAAAACCAACTGACTGACTGCATGTCTGAAAGCCTCTAAACAGACTGAAGAGTTAATAGGACAAGCTCCAACTAACTCCAAACTGAACTAACTAAAATAAAATGCGGAAATAATAAAATAACATAACTGGTCCTTGACATTTAAGGACTCACCACAACTGTTGTTGCTGATAGGCTGAACTATCTAAGCATGATCAGGAAACTGGTTGTCCGAACCTATGATATAAGACATCATTGCCCGAAGAAAGAACGCGGTCAATACTTTGAATGTACGGTATATGAGATAATAACTGATGCATAAATACGTGAAAGCTGTAAAATCTGAGAATGCATGACCAAGCATATAACATGATAATGAAATAGTCTGTAAACTAAAATACTAAAATCTGGTAACTGAATAACTGATGAACTATATGCTATGGTCAAGAAACCTTAAACTAAATTTTGTACTGAATACTGAACTGAGACTGTGGGAGGTATCTTATAACTGATATGCCCAAATCTGAGCTAATGAGGGTCTAACCTATAACCCCAGTTGGAAGGGTGTCAATATCGTGCCACGGGTACAAACAATGGTTGTGTGGATACACTAAAATAATGTCCTGAAGTACTAATGAGACACCATCAATTGGCAAGTGCTCTAATGAGATATGTGTTACCCTCAACTGGTAGGTAAATACTTTATCAACCTTTAACTGGCAGGTTGATATCTCTAACCTATATTAGCTACATAGTTTGGAACTCAGGGACTGCTACTAAAGGTCACACCCTCTACTGGAAGGTGAACCCCCATCCCTAGATTTACTCGGTGCTAAATCCTACTCCCAACTGAATGACACTGAATTAGTGGACTGAACTAAGCTTAACTGAACAAACAACTGATCATGATAACTAACTGAATGATAATTCTCATGATTTGAAACCGTACTGAAGATACTAAAATGATGTAAACAGTTAAGTATCGAGTATTCATAACCCTCCAGCACTGAATGAAAATATCAATAAGGACATGTAAAGCTTTAAAACCCATAATAAAGGATCATTGCTCAAAACCCAACATTTAGACATTTCATCAAACACATGAGAGTCATGAATTTAAGCATGGGAATGGGTAAAGCATGTGATTGATAACATAGTTACAATACTAAAACCATGAATTAGATATTTAACGTAAGGATTTCAATTCCCAAATCATATATGGGCTCATTCCATCGAAAAACACTTGAAACATAACTTGTAATCAAAATCATTAACAATTTCATGGAGACAATTCATCATAAACATGTAAAAACTTATAATTCGATATAAAGAAGGGATTCTTGGACTCTATGGGTGAAAAAGGGCCCATGGATAAACATCACACATATCTTGAATCTTAAATCTTGAAAGAGAAACACAAATGTTTAAGCTTCCTTGAAGGTTCTTGGATTTGGGAACTTAATTCTTGGTTTCCTTGGAGAGAAAGGAATGAAATTGATGAACTTGGGGGAATAATTAGGGTTAGTTTTTGAGAGGAAATGGGGGGAAATGGGCATATAATTAATTCCCTAACCAACTTTTAGTTCATTTTTTACGAATTAGATTGAAGAAAAATGACTCAATTGACCCTTAGGGAATTAAATTCGTAACTGGAACAAGGATTGAAGGCTCACCGTGATACGGTGAAGGCTCCATCATTATATCCATTGTGATATGCCACTATCGTGGTGAGGTGCTGGAATTGAAATCCAAACAAGATCTAATCCTTGTCCAAAAATTTCAAAACGTCCTCGAGACATGTTCATTACACCTATGAACACGAATTAACTCAAAAACCTACATATCAGAGTCTAGAAGACTCATTTAAAAATCCTCAAAGTTAAGAGGCCAAAAATATGACTAAGTCCCCAACACTTGGTTAACTTTTCAGGCTTTAAGCCTATCATACATGCAACAAGGAGCTGAACCGAGCTAAGAAAAGTATAGGGTCTTACAAAGTGGTGATCTCTTAAATGATCAATTAGCCTCTTAAGCGACCATCTTTTTATAATATATCCCCTTTTTCAATATTTCACATTTTTGGACCTTTGTGCTTTGGGTTAGACGATTTTTAGAATTTCCATCACTATTTGGACTTAAGTAAGCTCCAAAACCTTATTTACATTACTTTACATTGACTACATCATTGAAAACACTCTTTATTCTTGGTTTTAAAATGGGATTTTGAGGATTTTATCGGTAAATCTTAAAAATATTTTTTCTTCAATTTGTATCTTGTTTTAACTCATTTTTGCGTTAGTTTTCAATTGTAGACTCCTATAACCTTGGGGAACTTGTTTCTAAAATAAATATTTGGTTTTAACCCTTTTATTTTAACCTATTTTGCAAATTCATTTCAGAATAGATTTAAAAATAGTCAATATGGGTAAGCATTAGCTTTTTTAACACGTAGATGTTGTATTTATATGTTTTAGTTGATTTTGAGAGGGAAAAGCTTCATTTTAAAGAAATTTAGATGTGGATTTTGACACTTTAAGATTGGTTAGGGCTTAACTTTCTCTAGACTAGGTTGGGTATTTAATAAATAAGTAAAGCATGCTATGTGTTTGCAAAAAATAACTATGTGAATTGTATTTTGAGTTTATTATTAGTGTTGTGTGTCCATGTAGCGGCTTATATTATGTTGTTGTTGACTTGTGATATTATATATTGTGTGTTGCCCATGTGAGGGCTTTATTTGATATCACTGGTTTTATTTGTACATTAAAATACTTTTACTCTTAATGTGATGTCGGTGTCAAAGCTTGAATAGATATTATAGGCCTTATTGAGCATTGTTTACTTTATCAAGATAGAAATTCCTGAGTTATGGGCCAATATAATATGAATTAATTATTAAATGCTTATTTAATCCAATGGTGTCATACTAGAACTGAAATCATGAAATATTGACATATAGATTTCTTGGTTCATTTATACACATTGAATGGATTTAATATGTTCATACCTATTTGATTGTTAACATTATGTCCTCATTGTATCATACACATTCATTAGATACAAGTGTTACCTTTCTTTAAATAAAATTGTATTTACAACATGAACTTAACAACAATTTCAAGTACAATAAAGAATTTCAAACTATTTTCTAGAAAATAGCAAAATCAAACATTTAGAAAAATATGAAGATTAGAAGCTTCAAGTCCACCGAATAAATGGTATGTCCTTAAGGTAATTATTCCTCTCAAGTATCCATGGTTATGAAAAATATCCTCTAAGGATAAAATGAATCACTTTAAAAGAATAATGGTATCTCAAATTCTATCAAACTACGAATGCACTCAACGATAGCAAATCACAATGAGTTTTTTCAAGAAGAAGAGTGTTTTCTCAAAAATCATTTTCATATCTAAGAAGAGATTAGATATTTATAGACAAAAAGTAGTTATTCATAAAAGAACTAATGGTTCATAGAGGTGCACATCTTCATAAAGTTTAAACTCTTTCAAAAAGGTTTAACTATTTGAAAAAGTCACAATCCATTAGAAAGGTCATAACCATCTAAAGTGAAAAGATTTCTATTCAAATTGCATCCTTTCTCTTGGTGTCTTTTAAAAAAAACACCTATTTATTTACAATTACACAACTTAAAAATATAACAATCCCCTACATGAATAGGGAATGGCAATAGATCAAAATATATACATACAAGTGTGTGATTTACAAGCAAGGACTAATTTCATCTGGATTAGTGGGTTTCCCTTTGAACTTTCCGTAGTGAACTTATATCAAGATTCACTCGTCTAATCAATAGATATGATATATTTGAACATCAAATTCACTGTACACAAATATAAAACAAGTCACACAATTAGCCTTTTTCCGTCTATGATTCTCATTCTTTTGTTTATTTCAGCCATGAACACTTCTTGGTTTCATGAGAGCTTAGAAAATTAGCCTTTACTATCATTCTCTTTTAAGTGGCTTCCACTTCACCCTCACATGGGTGATTCCTAAATTATTAATCATATAAATCAAACTATTTGTTCATACCTACCAAAATTAGTAACCATTAAAAAGTTTTACACCATAAGCCTTGTTTTGGTATATTAAACATTGTCTTCATCATGAGAATGGGCTTTATTAATTGAAAATATTGAACCATTAGTCCCAACTTTGTTTGATCTCTTGAACCTAGCTCTTGGAATCTCCAATCTACTAGGTAGAGTTAACATCGTGTTGACTTGTTCTAGGCTATAAACCCATTCCCTTCAATGATTTCTCAAAACACTCTCTAGTTAGTTCTTTCTTAAATGGATCCGACACATTATCATTTAACCTCACATAGTCAATCTTGATAATTCCACTAGAGAGTATGTAATGCCCTGAGTTTGTACCTTGGATACTACACGGTGCTTACAATCCTGAAGGACCACAAGCTAACCCATGACTAATATATGTTTTGAGCACTGAATAATAATCATGTAATAAAATGCAGAAAATAGGCTAAAATTCCATAAGGTTCAAAACATCTGGAGTACTGATAAAATATACTACTGAAATAATAATGTGCAAAACTGAATACTGTCTGAAAGTCTAGTCTGAAAAGCCTCTAAACTGAACTGTCTGAATATGGAGTTGATGGGCAAGCCCCCAACTAACTTCATTTACTAAAAATACTGCACCTACTGAATAATTGAAATAATAGAATATCCTCGAAATATGAGGACTCACTACTAACTTTGACACTATTGGCTGAATCTAAATCTGTCTATGCGCGATTGGGAACATGAGCGTCCGAACCTATGATATGATACATCATAGCACAAATAAAGAGTATGTATCACTACATGGCATGTACTGGTATGCTAGATAAGGTAAGGCTGAATGCAAGGGTTCATATGCATGAACAATAACTGACTGAATGATATAGAGTAACTGAACATGTGAGTACATGGATAACTATTACTACTGTAAATACTGAGTATGCACTACTATGCATATAAATAAATATTGTGACTGATCTTGTCTAAAGCTAAGTCCTGAGTTCTTATACTGAGTAACTGATAGCTGAAGTTACTGATAACTGAGTTACTGATAACTGAGTTACTAATACTGATTTACTGTGTCTGACAGTCCTAATTCTGTAGAACTGAATTGAGTTCTATTCTGAGACTAAAACTAAGACAATGGGATGTAATCATCTAACCGATATGCCCAAAATAAGATAACTGAGTTGGGGTCCAACCTGTGACCCCAGTTGGAAGGGTGTTAGTACCGTGCCACAGGTAAAGACACTGAAGAGTTACACTCATATGGCAGGTACTCTAATGAGAACGGTGAAACCCATAACTGGTAGGTTAAAATACCTTATCAACCCTCAACTGGCAGGTTAATGTCTCAACCTATGCTAGCTACGTAGTTTTGGAATGCAAAGATTGCTTCTAAGGATCACACCCTCTACTGGCAGGTGAGCCCCCATCGTTGGGTTCACTCGGTTCTGAATCCTACTCCCAACTGAAAGACACTGAACTGAGTATACTGGACTGGACTACAACTAAGTTTACTGAGTCTTCCTGAGTTCTATAATGGACTGGATTCTACTGATTGGGATATGACTGATATTATTCTGTAACTGACGTTGGCTCTAGGTACACAACTAAATTGTCGGGTATTAAATACCCCCAAGACTCGATAGCATAAAAGAAAGGCATAGCATAATATTGAATAATATAACAATGCTCATTTGATCAGAATTCATTCATAAAGGCATTTCATCAAACACTTGTAATGCATTAACTTGTACATGAATATGTAATACATGCTATCATGTTATAATAGCACTATTTCATCCACATAGGCATATTATCAAACACATGGGGAGCATACTTAGGTTATACAATAATCAACACATATAATTATCATGGTTACATAAATCGACTTGCAAATTGAATGGTTTATCATGAAGATCTTGTAATTCAACACATATGATGATTAATTTCATGAAAGCTTGTAATTTAATCAATGACTGAGACCGAACAATAACATGAATATGAATTCAATTCAATTTCAAGCATGTAATTCATAATCAAAAACCTTGTCGTTTTAAAAATGAATTCGTGGACTCTATGGGTGAAAGAAACCCATAGATGAACACCGAACATACCTTGGGTTGTTAATTCTTAAACTTCGTGGAGAAATTCTTGAGATTGACCTTGATTTCTTGGAGCTAGGGTTTTCCTATTTTGGGAGAGAATGAATTTTTTTATCTTGAGAAAATAATGAAATAATGAGCAATTAGTGCTCCTTTAGGATTAAATTACGTGTTTAGGAATGATTAGGGACATAGAAAAATACCAACCTACCCGTGGGAATAATATAAAATTCATCACTGAAAGACCCGATTTGGGCACCTGGTGCGATGCGTCGCCATCGTTCCATGTCTCTGGAAAATGAAAACTGGGAAAATACATAGTGGTGTGAGCCGATGGTATTACGTTCCCACACTGGATGGACCTGGAAGTTCACCGCGATGCGATGGGATCTCTTTGGAACACTGGAAAAGGATAATTATGAACTGAGCCTATGGTGCGACAAACCAATATTGCTGAGCAACAATGGAATTTACCAATTGCCATTTGGCTAGCGTCCGCGACGCACTGACATGCATTTTGGCTCACTACTTTACAAAAATGGCTCTAACTTTTTGCCCGGGTATCAGATTTGGGCGAATTTTATATCATTGGAAATCTAACTGAATTTCCTATGATTAGCAGGCTCTAAAATGTAAAATATTGAGTATTTCAAAAATTTTATATTGGATAAATCATGGACTGAGAGTTAATTTAAGCTAGGGAAATATGGGGTATTATAATATCTCCCCCTTGGGAACATTCGCCCTCGAATGAGACTGATTAAGCTGAGAAACACTGAGAGACTGAGTTTATACACTGAACACGCACATTGGAACATGACTACATAACTAAACTATTGACAAGCTGAGTTATCATACTGAGCAGGCATATCTGATGCATGGAATAGATGATTGAATTTACTGATAAGCTAAATTTTCATACTAAACATGCATCTCTGATGCATGAGTACATGACTGAACTGATTCATGAATTCATGATTGAAAATGCAACGGTAACGAATACTATGATTAAAACTATAACTGAACATGAAACTCAGTAGAGCTAAGGAAGACTATTACCTTAAGCTGATTTTGAGGTTGCAGAGAAGAGGTGAGCATACTTTGTCTGCATATCTGCTTCTACTTCCAAAGTATCTCCCTCAACGGACTAATTTCACAAAGAACTTTGACCAATGGAACTTCTTTGTTCCTCATTCTGCAAATCTGATGATCGAGGATCTGGACTGAAACCTCTTTGAAAGAGAGATCATTCTGAATATCTACGCCCTTTAAGGTAACTATGACTGCTGGGTCACCAATGCATTTCTTTATAAAGGAGATGTGGAACACTGGGTGAACTGAATCTAGATGTGGAGGCAACTCGATCTCATAAGCTACCTTTTCGAAATGACTGAGAATTCTGTAAGGACCAACATATCGGGGACTAAGCTTTCTCTTCTTGCTGAACCTCTTTACTCCCTTCATAGGAGAGATTTTCAAGAACACAAAATCACTTATCTCAAACTTGAGATCTTTTCTGCTTATATTGGTATATGATTTATGTCGGCTCTGGGCAGCCCTAAGTCTTTCTCTTATTAGTTGAACCTTCTCTAAGGCATCAAATACTAAGTCAGGCCATACTACTGCAGTCTCACCTACCTTGAACCAACCAATTAGAGATATACATATTCTACTGTAGAGAACCTCAAACAGAGCCATCTGAATACTAGAGTGATAGCTGTTATTATGTGCGAATTTAATCAAAGGTAAGTGGTCATCCCAGCTACCCTTAAAATCAACAACGCAGTGTCTTAGCATATCTTCTAGAGGCTGAATGTTCCTTTTGACTTGAACATCTTTCTGAGGGTGGAAGGTTGTACTGAGATGGACTCGGGTACCATGACCCTTTTGGAATGCTTTCTAGAAATGAGAGGTAAATTGGGTACCTCTATCTGAGATGATAGGTACTGGGACTCCATGTAACTTGACCAACTCTCTGATATAGAGTTTGGCATAGTACTCAGCTGAATAGGAAGTATGAACTGAAAAGAAATGAGCTGATTTGGTTATCCTATCTACGATAACCCAAATAGAATCATGATGATGTTGAGTACGAGGCAAACCCATTACAAAGTCCATGTTCACTTCTTCCTATTTCCATATGGGAATACTGAACTCCTGCATGGACCCACTAGAGTTCTGGTGCTCAATCTTAACTTGTTGACACGTAGATCACTTAGCTACAAACTCTGCAACATCCCTCATCATCCAACTCCACCAATAGATCTCCCATAAATTATGGTACAACTTAGTGGCCCCTGGATGAATAGAGTATCGTGCACCATGCTCTTCTGCAAGAATTCATTGCTTCAATTCATCTACACCTGGCACATATAAATGACCCTGGCAATGCAACATACCATCTCTCCCTTAGGAGAAAACCTATATTTTTAGATATCTGACTGACTTTTTCAACTTAACAAGACTGGGATCTCTATCCTACTTTTCATTCACTTTGGAAACTAGAGATGATTCTAAACTATTTTGCACCCACACATTACCTTCTGCTGAATCGACTAAGCGGATACCTAGTCGGGCAAGCTGATGAACTTATTGAACTAACTTCTTCTACTCATCCTTAACATGAGAAATACTACCCATAGACAATCTACTGAGAGATCAACCACTATATTGGCCTTGCTCGGGTGATACAGAACACTTATATCATAATCTTTTAATAACTCTAACCACCTTCTCTGACACAAATTTAAATCTTTTTGAGAGAACACATACTGAAGGCTTTGTGATCTGTGAACACATCAAGATGCACCCCATACAATTAATGCCTCTAAATCATTAAGGAAAATAATACAGCTTCTAACTCGAGATCATGAGTCGGGTAATTCTTTTCATAAAGTTTAAGCTGTCTGGAGGAATAGGCTATAACCTTACCTCTATACTGAGGACACAACCCAAACCTACTCTGGATGCATCACAGTACACAACAAACCCATCTGAACCATCTGGTAGAGTTAAAACTGCGGCTGAGGTGAGTCGAGTCTTCAACTCCTTAAAAGTCTTCTCACAAGAATCTGACCACTGAAACTGGACTTTTTTCTGAGTCAATCTGGACATGGGGGATGCAATAGATGAAAAAACTTCAACAAACTGATGGTAATAGCTAGCTAAACCTAAGAAACTCTTGATATATAATAGAGATATGGGTCTAGGCCCCTTTCTCACCGCCTCAATCTTTTGAGGATCAACTCTAATGCCATCACTGGAAATAATATGACCAAGGAATGCTACTGACCTTAGACAAAATTCACACTTACTAAATTTGGCAAACAACTGATGAGTTCTACGAGTCTAAAGTATGATTTTGAGGTGATCTGCATATGATTATTCTCACTATGAGAATAGACAAGAATGTCATCGATGAAGACTATAATGAACATGCCAAGTACTACTTGAACACGTGATTCATTCGGTCCATGAAAGCTACTTGGGCATTAGTAAGACCAAAGGACATGACTAGAAACTCGAAGTGACCATATCGGGTTCTGAAAGCTATTTTTGGAATGTCACATTCTCTGACTCAGAGATGATGATAGCCTGATCTGAGGTCAATCTTAGAAAAGTAACTAGCACCCTGAAGTTGGTCGAATAAGTCATCGATCCTGGGAAGTGGATATTTATTCTTGATTGTGACTTTGTTTAACTGACGGTAGTCTATACACATTTTAAGAGAACCATCTTTCTTAGGAACGAATAAGACTGGTGAGCCCCACAAGGAAATGTTGGGTCTGATGAATCCCTTATCCAGGAGATCCTTCAACTTTTTTTTAAACTCTAAGTTCTGTTGGTGCCATTCTGTATGGCGGAATAGATATAGGCTGAATATCTGGAAGAAGGTCTATTCCGAAGTCTATTTCCCTAACGGGATGAACTCCAGGAAGATCTTTGGGAAACACATCTGAGAATTCATTTACTACTGGAACTGACTCAAGACCGAGAGTCTCTAAACTAGAGTTTTTGACTCGTACAAGATGATAGACACACCCCTTGGATATCATTTTTCTCGCTCTAAGGTATGAAATTAACTGACCCTTAAGCGTTATGGTACAACTCCTTCATTCAAGGACTGGTTCATTTGGAAACTAAAAATGAACTATTCTATTTCTACAATCAATTGAGGAATAGTATGAATGGAGCCAATCTATGTCGAGAATGACATCAAAATCTGCCATCTCTAGCTCTACAAGGTTTATTGAAGAAACTTTTTGAGATATCATAACCGGACAATTCCTGTATACTTGTCGGGCTATGATAGATTTACCCACTGGGGTAGAAATTGAGAAAGGTCTGCTAGGAATTTTGGATTGACTCCAACGTTCACGGCTATATAAGAAGTTACGAAAGATAATGAAGCTCTTGGATCTAGCAAGGCATAAACATGTAAATGGAAGATCTGTAATGTACCAGTGACCACATCAAGAGAATTTTCCTGATCTTGTCTGGACTGAAGTTCATAAAGCCTGTTTGGTCGTTGCCCACTGGTGGCACTGAAAAAGGCACCCTTCTAATTCGAGTGACCTGACTGAGCTGAAGGACGATTATACTGACCCTAAGAACCTGACTGAGGACAATCTCTGACTCTGTGACCTAGCTTGCCACACTCGAAACAAACATCACTGCCAGCTCTGCAGACACCCTGATGGTTTTTACCACATGTCTGACAAAGAGGATTTGTTCGAGCACTGTTGATACTACCTTTAGATTTAGAGCCTGGCTCCCTATTTTTGTTACCATTTCTAAACTTAGGTACTGGAGTACTGGCTGAGGATGGAGCTGGAACTAAATATTTTGGACGGAACTGGGAACGGTTATCGCCCTCTGAATTAGGCTGATTGAAATTTAAGCTACCTATTCTAGATCTTTTATTCTATCTCTCTCTCTCTCTATTTTTAGCCTTTTCTATCATCTGAGCAAGGAACATGACCCTGGATATGTCCATCTCCTTAATCAACATCGTAGTTCTACACTCCTTAACTATATTATATGATACCCTAGACACGAACTTGCTCATTCTAGACCTACTGTCTGCTACTACATAGGGAGCATACCTGGCTAACTGAGTAAACTTGAGGAAATAATCTTTCATACTTATACTACCCTGCCTGAGATTGATAAACTCTAATACCTTGGCTTCTTTCAGCTCTAAGGGAAAGAATATCTCTAGAAAAGCAGTAGCAAACTCTTCCCACTCTATGGGCTCTGCATTTGTGCCCATGTCTACCTTCCACTACTTAAACCACATATGATTTATATCTTTCAGTTGATAGGCAGCTAACTCAGCACTCTCACTTAAAGTCACTCTCATAATATCTGTGACTTTTTGAACCTGATTGAGGAACTCCTGTGGATCCTCTTCTAGCTTAGATCCTGAGAATATGGGAGGATTTATTTAGGTAAAGTCCCGAATCTTGTCTACAGCAGTATTGTCCACTGAGTTGGCCTGAACAGCAGCTGGCCGTTCATTCTGAACTGCTACAGAATTGGCTAAAGTAGTGAATGCAGCTCTAAATTCTGCATAAAAGACATGCTCGTCCAGGAGATCTGCCTGAACGGGCTGAGGTGCTGACTGATTCTGGTTCTCCTCTCGTTAGCCTTTTTTAGAGGTATGTTCTGTAAATGAAAGGAAGAAATAGATTAGACTGAAAGTTTAACTTGAGCTCATGCTTACTCGCATGACATGAATAATGAAAGAAGGGAAACTTTTCCTAAAATATCTCATATCCTTCTGTCCATATGTGTGGCGCGCTACACACCCATGCACAAGACTCTACTTGATCCATCTTTCAAACTCCCTAGGAATTTGTTGAACCTTAGGCTCTGATACTAAGTTTGTAACGCCCCGAGTCTGTACCCTAGATGCTACACGGTGCTTATGATCCCGAAGGATCACAAGATAACCCATGACTGATATCTGATGTGAGCACTGAATAATAATCATGTAATAAAATATGGAAAATAGGTTGAAATTCCATAAGGTTCAAAACATCTAAAATTCAGATAAAATATACTACTGAAATAATAATCTGTAAAACTGAATACTGTCTAAAAGTCTAGTCTGAAAAGCCTCTAAACTAAACTGTCTGAATGTGGAGTTGATGGGACAAGCCCCCAACTAACTCCATTTACTGAAAATACTACATTTTCTGAATAACTGAAATAATAGAATATCCTCGATAGATGAGGACTCACTACTAACTCTGACACTGATGGCTGAATCTGAATTTGTCTATGCTTAGTGGGGAACTTGAGCGCCCGAACCTATAATATGAGACATCATAGAGTAAAGAAAGAGTATGTTTCAATATGTGGAATGAACTGGTATGCTAGATGAGGTAAGGATAAATGCAAAGGTTCATATGCTTGAACAATAACTGACTAAATGATATAGAGTAACTGGAAATGAAAGTACATGGATAACTAATACTGCTATAAATACTGAGTTTGCGCTACTGTGCATATAAATAAATACTGTGGAAGAGCTTGTCTAAAGTTAAATACTGAGTTCTGATACTGAGTAACTGATATCTAAAGTTACTGATAACTGAGTTTCTAATACTGTTTTACTACATCTGACAGTCCTGATTCTGTAGAACTGAACTGAGTTCTATTCTAAGACTGAAACTAAGACTGTGGGAGGTAATCATCTAATTGTCATGCCTCAAATAAGATAAAATAATTGGGGTCCAACCTATGACCCCAGTTGGAAGGGTGTTAATATCATTCCATGGGTAAAGACACTAAAGAGTTACCCTCATCTACCAAGTACTCTAATGAAGACGGTGGAACCCTCAACTGGAAGGCTAAAACACCTCATCAACCCTCAACTGGCAGGTTAATTTCTCAACCTACGCTGGATATATAGTTTTGGAACACAAGGATTACTTTTAAGTATCACATCCTCGACTGGAAGGTGAGCCCCCATCCTTGGGTTCACTCGGTGCTGAATCCTACTCCCAACTGAAAGACACTGAACTGAGTATACTTAACTGGACTGGACTGATACTGAGTTTATTGAGTTTTCTTGAGTTCTAAAATTGACTGGATTCTACTGATTGGGATATGACTGATACTATTCTATAACTGACGCAGGCTCTAGGTATACAACTAAATTGTCGGGTATTAAATACCCCCAGGACTCAATAGCATAAAAAAGGCATAGCATAATCTTAAATAACATAACAATGCTCACTTGATCATAATTCATTCATAGAGACATTTCATCAAACACTTGTAATGCATATACTTGTACATGTATATGGAATACATGTTTTCATGTTATAATGGAACTATTTCATCCACATAGTCATATTATCAAACACATGGGGAGCATGCTTAGGTTATACAATAATCTACAAATATAATTATCATGGTTACATAAATCAACTTGCAAATTAAAGGGTTTATCATGAAGATCGTGTAATTTAACACACATGATGATTAATTTTATGAAAGTTTTTAATTTAATCATGGACTGAGACCCAACAATAACATGAACATGAATTCAATTCAATTTCAAGCATTTAATTCATAATCAACAATCTTGTAGTTTTAAAAATGAATTCGTAGACTCTATGGGTGAAAGGAACCCATAGATGAACACCTAACATACCTTGGGTTGTTAATTCTTGAAGTTCATAGAGAAATTCTTGAGATTGACCATGATTTCTTGGAGCTAGGGTTTTGTTATTTTGGGAGAAAATGCTTTTTTTTATCTTGACAAAATAATGAAATAATGAGAAATTAGTGCTTCTTTAGGGTTAAATTTCATGTTTAGGACTGATTAGGGCCATGGAAAAATACCAAACTACCCTTGGGACTAATATAAAATTCGTCACTGAAAAACCCAATTTAAGCACCCAGCGCGACACGGCACTATCGCACCGTGTCTCTGCAAAATGACAATTCAGAAAATACACTATGGTGCAACGCGGTGGTATCGCATTGCCACACTAGATGACACCAGAAAGTTCACCGCAACATGATGGGATCGCGTTGGAACTCTAGAAAAGGATAATTTTGAACTGGGCCTATAGCATGATGCGCCAATATCATGGATCAATACTAGAATTTGCCAATTACCATTTGGTTGGACTCTGTGATGCGCTGATATGCATTTTGGCACACTATTTTACGAAAATGGCTCTAGCTTTTCTCCCCGGTATCGAATTTGGGTGAATTTTATATCGTTGGAAAGCTAACTGAATTTTCTATGCATTGGCAAATCTAAACTTAAAAATACTGAGTATTTCAAAAAAATTATATTGGATAACTCATGGATTGGGAGTTAATTTAAGCTAGGAAAATATGAGGTATTACAAAGTAGTTTTCTTACGGTATTACATCTCTATATTATATAAAAAGATTTAATGTTATACATTATTCTCTCTGCCATACCTATTGATGCATGACTATCACAGTGTAAGAATATTGGTGCCAAAGATTTGGGCCAATAAGGAATATCTTCCAAAAAAGTTTAGAGTCATTCATCTTCTTCATTGGCTTTATCTAACGCGATAATTCAAATTCCATTTTAGAGCGAGTGATACATGTCTATTTGAATGATCTCCAAGATATTTCTCCTCTACCAAGAGAAAGTACATATTCACTAGTGGATTTTACTTTATTTGATTGAGTGATCTAATTTGCATCACTATATCCTTCAAATACCGCAGGAAAAATGCATAGTCTTGAGTATGTCGTAGATAACCCAATATTCTTTTCATTATCATCCGATGAGTTTGATTGGGATTACTCATTTACCAACTCAATTTTCTAATAGAACATTCTATGTCTGGTCGCGTATAACTAATAATATACATCAAAATTTCCAACACTCTTGCATACTCCAATTGTGAGTCACTTTCACCTTCATCCTTTTAAAGTGTAAAGCTCACATCCAATGGTTTCTTGGCAATATTGCAATATAAATACCTAAATTAGTCGAGTACCTTTTCAATGTAATGAGATTATGACTATGCCAACACTTATGGAATTCGATGAATTTTTATTCCTAAGATCACATCAGCAACTTGAAGGTCGATCATATCAAACTTGCTCCCAAGTATTTATCTCTTAGAATTTATGTCATAAATTTCTATATTGATGATCAACATGTCATCCATATACAAACATAAAATGACATTGTGACTTAAAGGGTCTTTAATGTAAACATATTTATCACACTCATTTACCTTAAATCCATTTGCTAATATGGTTTGGTCAAATTTTGCATGCAACTATTTGGATGTTTTCTTTAGTCCATATAGTGATTTAACAAGTTTGCACACATTTATTTTCTTACCATGAACCACAAAACCCTTGGGTTTTTTCATATAAGTTTCTTCCTCCAATTCTCCATTTAACAAATCTATTTTCATATTCATTTGATGGATTTCAAAATCATATATTGTATCTGATGCAACCAATAGCTGAATGGATGTTATCCTTATTTCTGGTGAGTATGTATCAAATTAAAAAAGGCTTACTTTTTTTCTAAAGCCTTTCACAATAGTATTACCTTGTATTAGTCAATAGTACCATCAGCTTTTATTTTCTTTTTAAAGATCTATTTAGAACCTAAAGGTTTATTTTTTGGAGGAAGATCAACCAACTCCAAAGTATGATTGCTCAAGATTGAATCAATCTTATTATTTACTACCTCTTTCAAAAAGGATGAGTCCATAGATGACATCGCTTCTTTAAATGTTGGAGGCGCATTTTCAAGCAAAAATGTTACAAAGCCTGATTCTAAGAAAATTGGCGTCCGTTGTTGCTTACTACGCCTTGGATTCTTTTCATTAAGTACTTTATCCTTTGTTTCATCCCTAATTTGTATAAATCCTTTACTACATATCTCATGTTTAGTCTTATACGAATAAATGTGTTCAAAGAACTCAAAATTATCTAATTTAATTATCAAATTATAATGGATATTAGGATGTTTGGATTTATGAACCAAAAGGATATTCATACTTTTCACACCTATCACTTCTTATCTTTTTAATCTTTTTATCCAATTCATTTTCAAACTTTAGTTTTATATTTTCTAAAGACATCTATTGCTTCATCCTTACTATTCAGTAAATAAACATAACAATATCTAGTGCAATCGATAATAAAAGCTATGAAATACTTTTTCCCACCATTATATGATGTCCACTTAATATTATAAATATCTATTTGAATTAAGTCTTAAGGGATTGAAATTCCTTTTAACAAACTTATATGGATGCTTAGCATACTTAGATTCACCATATGTTTGAAATTTTATTTTATAGAACTTAAAGTTTGGTAAAAACTTCCCAACTAATTTGTTTTTATAATGTTTTGTAACTGACATATCCTAAACATTCATTCCACAATACATTTGACTCAAACAAGTAAGAATAAGCAGTAGCTTTATTCATTTTAACTACCATTACATCAAGTTTGAAAAGTCCCTCAGTGAGGAAGCCCTTTCCTACATACATTTTATTCCTTCTTATTACAATTTTCTCCAAAATAAACACACTTACACCCATTTTTAACGAGAAGTATTGTATACATTAAGTTTTTACTAATAGTAGGAACATAGAGAACATTGTTGAGAGTCAACACCTTGTTGTGACTTATTTTTAGGAATATCTTTCCACTTTCTTCAACCTTGATTGTTTCATTATTATTCATATACATCACTTATTTTTTATAAGGATATCATAAATAGCAATAGTGTCATTATCCGCACAAATATGTAGAGTGGATCCTGAATCAAACCACCATTCATTTAAATTTCTCACTATATTATATTCACGGATAATAACAGTAACGACTTAAAATTTGATAAAAAAAATGTGAAATATGTATTTTGTACGATTTGGCTATTTTATCCCTCCGCGTAGTTGGTTTGTGGTATTTTTAGGGTATGGGAGTTATTGTCATGGTTCCCAATATATTTTGATATTATTTGTGTGATATTGTGGTTTTATGTGGCTTTGAGAGCTTTGTATGTGACTTCAGTGGATATCTTTTGATTCGTGCAACGGATGTAAAAAACAAAGAGCGCCATCATTTTTGGAACATCAATTTTAGGGTGGTAACGTATTTGGTCTGGTTTTATGTCTTTTAAATCTCATTTTGATCCTCGAGTAAGAAAATTGTGATTTTGGGTTTAGGGGGTCAATTTTATGAAAACGATGACTTTTAGAAAATCTAATATCTCCATTGAGTTTGAAGCATTGAATTTTATAGGGTAGCATAGTTTATTTACATTCACAGGATTTTGGATTAATCTCGAGGGGCCCACAAAGACTTGGAATTATACCAAGTCCCCAACTAGTGCACCTATTTTCTGGTGCACCCGCGATAGCTAACTAGGAGTTGCGTTTGTGATTGGATCAGTAGAGGTGATACTGATATCGCAACCCTTGAATGCAATCATGACACCTTTGTCTGTCAAAGTACCGTGATCGCCAGGGTCTGCAATCGCGGAACATGGTAAATATATACCTAGTTTTATCATTACCCACTATTTTTTAGACTTGGAGCTTAGGGTTTCATTGTTTTGAGAAACTTAAGCCATTTTTAGGCTTGGTTAAGCTCCATTAAACCCATTTAAACTAATTTTTTTTATCTTTAACACTAGATTCTCATTTTAAGTCAAATTTAAAAGTAGAAATTGGAGATTTTGGGCCCCGAAGGCCCAAAAGTATATTTCACCAATTTAAAACCCAATTCAACTCTATTTCACTTGAATAATGTTCCTAATCCTATAATTACTAGTTTTTCCTCAATTTCCTCTTCAAAACAACTTCGATTCTTGATTTTAAAAGGATTTCGATGATTTTTACTTGGTAAAGTTTAAAAATATTTTTTCTTCAATTTGAACCTCATTTTTGCGTTGTTTTTAAGCTATAGACTCCTAAAATTATAGGGAACATATTTTTGAAATAAAGTTATGATTTTTCCCTTCTTTTTTGAAAACCCATTTTGGAGGTCCGTTTTGATGCCGATTCAAAAGTAGGCAATATGGATGTCGTTGCCTTTTTTGAATTCTTAGATTATAGATTTTGATGTATTAGTTATTTAGGATCGTTCATGAGGAGTAGATCTTTGAGATCAAAGTGTAGCAAACTGTTTCGACATTCGAGGTAGGTTATGACTTAACTCTTTCAGACTGGGCTGGCAGTTAATTTGCATACAAAAGCATGCTAAAGGTATGTGAACTAATCATGAAAATAGCTATCTTCTTGTGTTGTGCCTGTGTGGGGTCCTATATGTGATATAATTGGTGGATTTCGTATACAGTGTAACCGTGTGGGGTCCTATGTGACGATTGATAGCCTATATTTATGAGAATAATTGTGTTTTTACTTGATGAAAAGCATATTGTGGTACAAATTGTGAAATGTGATTTATTCTTACTCTATTGGAATATAAATCATGTGGAAATTCATAGATGGTTGGAAATAATGGGTCGATAATTGGTTAACGTGATTGGTATATTGGTTGGTTACAGCGATACTCATTGTGTTAGTTGTGAACATTGCATTATCATCCTCATGGCATCACATGCATAATTTCATATATTTGTTGTATGTTATGAATATACTTGTTGTGTTGTTGTTTGTCATACTTGATTTGTGGCTTATGTGCTCTGAAAATACTAGAAGTACTAAAAATATTGGAAATATTAGAAATATTAGAAATTCTAGAGATACTTGAAACATCAGATCTTATAGACCTTCTCCGAAGGATATGCCAGAGAAGA
This sequence comes from Capsicum pubescens, assembly GCA_030864215.1. Lineage (NCBI taxonomy): Eukaryota > Viridiplantae > Streptophyta > Magnoliopsida > Solanales > Solanaceae > Capsicum > Capsicum pubescens. The sequence continues at coordinate 200,005,724 of CM061549.1, read as the reverse complement.
GTCATAGATATTGGTTGTATATAGGGTAACAAAACCCCCCATGGGTCCTACATTGGGTAGGTTTAGATTTGTAGGTATGTATGGGGTAGTATACGAGTTGATGAACCCTCCTGGGTCCTACGTCAGGTAGTTTTAGCTTCATAGGTGTATATAGAGGTTGTTCTACAACCTCAAGCTTCACCCTTATTATCATTATCATCATCATCATCATCATCTCTGTCATTTTCATCTCCATTTGCATCCCATATATTGTGTTTGTTCTGCGATTATATTGCTATGGTGACTTGATATTTGTCTATTGTTCTATCCTTTGTATTTGTACTTGGAGTATGTGTATACTTATTCTTCTCTTCTCTAACTATTTTTGTTATATGTGTCTATAGTAGAACTATTAGTGGAAGCGGTGTGGGCTACCACTGTAGGACCTTTTGTGTTTGCAGATGGCATGCCCCATTATGTGTATTTTGCATATTTTATTATCTACTTTGCTCGGTTAGCCTATGATACCTACTAAGTATAAGTAGATTTCAATCATGCCTATTTCGCTCTTTTAGTGTAGGTCCAAGTACGATTGCACTCCAGCTTAGTTAATTAAGGAGACTATTAAAACTTTCAAGGTAGTGGGTGATTTTCAGGCATCTGGATGTCTTCTACTACCTTTCTCTATAGACTATGTCCTTACTTTCATTTTACAGACAGAGTTTCTCTTGTATTTTGGTCATCTTATGTATTACATTTGAATTTGAGTTGTACTAGATACGTTCTTACACTATTGAAACCAGGTTTTGGGAATGTATGATACTTTAGTTATCTTCTTTCCATATTTGTGATATTATTATGTTTCGTCTTTATTCTAGAAGCCTTACCTTAGGGTATTTCTATCTTTTTCTTCTTTGTGTATTAGTTTGGGTGATAGGCTTACTTGTTAAGGTTCGCTGTGACAAGTGCCATCATGACCCTTGCTTTGGTATCAAAGATAGGTTCTATTGATCTCTATGGTGTAAGAATAGGATGTCTAATAGAGTCTCCCAGATCAGTATGTAGATATTTGTATCTATCTTTGAGAGACTATAGGATGTCTTTAGGAAAGTTTCCTTTATTTTGTTCCTTATAGTGCAAATTTCTTTCATACCTTATAGGATGTCTAATAGACCTCTTGATTCTTCTGAGATGACTTAGGATCAGTTTGTCGATGCCTTTTTGGAGAGATTTATTCTTTACAGTCTAAGGGGTCAAATGAAAGATGAGTTTGATCACCTAGAATAGGGCTCCACGACTATTATAGAGTATGAGGCACATTATCATGCCTTTTCCAGATATTCTTATGCCATCATTTCTGCCTAGTCTGAGAAGATTTAGAACTTTGTGAAGGGTTTGGATATTTTTCTTTAGTTGGCTACATCTCAGATAGTTATATTTGGATTGTCTTTTCGGAGTATAGTGGATCATTCTAAGAAGACTGAGGGTATTTTAAGAATCTCAGGAAGGCACCAGGAAGGTGCGCTATTTTAGTAAGTTTAGAGGTTACACTTCTAAAGACAAAGATTTTAGAGGTTCTCATGAGTATTAGAATAGGCAAATATAGGTGACCTTGTAGAGTTTGGGTGGTGGATCTTCTGGTTAAGCAGTTCAGGGAGGTCGTTTAGGCCTAGTGATACCCTCTCCTACTGAGTCAGATCGTAGAGCTTACTAAATGTGTGATGAGATTGGCCATTTGGACAAGATCTATCCCCATCGTGAGTTCAAAGTTACTCTTATTTCAGTTATGAGAGGTAGGGGTTCTAATATAGGTACAAGAGGCAGAGATAGTGGAGTCCTTGGTGGTGGTCGAGGTTCTACTTATCTAGTTGAAGGTCGCGGATAGTGTTATGCTATCTATACCATCCAAACCAAAGGAAGAGGCTTCAGATGTTGTGATCAGATGTATCATCCCTATTTGTTTTAGATCTGCATCTGTGTTTTTTAATCTCGAATAGACTTTCACCTATGTGTTTGCATATTTTTCTTTGGATTTTGATCTTTTAGTGAGCCTCTTGCCATGCCTATTTATGTACCTACCCCAGTAGGAGATTCTTTAGTGGTGGATGGGGTGTACTGATCCTGTGTTATGATTTTTTAAGGCGTGACACTTAGGTAGATTTGTTTTTGTTAGATATAGTTTATTTCGATGTTATCTTGGGTATGGATTGGCTGGATCCTTACCATGCGGTATTAGATTATTTTGCTAAGACCATGACTTTAGCTTCGTCGCGTGTTCTGAGGATAGCTTGGAAAGGTGCGCTTCATTTAGGTCCTAAAAGGATCATGTCATATGTTCAGGCTCATAGATTGGTTGAGAGAGAATGTTTATATTACTTGGTTCATATTTGGTATATTAGTGTTGTTTCACCTCCTTCTCTCGATTATGTTCGTGTTGTTAGTGAGTTAATGGATGTGTTCCCTACGGATTTCCCTGGTATGCCTCCGGATAGTGATATTGATTTTGATATTGATGTTGAGCCAGGAACCAATCCTATTTCTATTCCTCTTTATAGGATGGCCCCAGTCGAGTTGAGGAAATTAAAGGATCAGTTGTAGGAGTTATTGTACAAAGGATTTATCCAAACAAGTATATCACCTTGGGGCGTACCTATCTTATTTGTGAAGAAGAAGAATGGGTCTATACGGATATGTATTGATTATCGATAGTTGAATAAGGTGACAGTTAAGAATAAGTATCATCTTCCTTGTATTGATGATTTATTTGATCAGCTTAAAGGTGTCGTGTTTTTATTTAAGATTGATTTAAGGTCTGATTATCACCAGTGGAGGATTAGAGCTCCTTATATTTCGAAGAAAATTTTTTGAACTGGTTATGGTCATTATGAGTTTTTGGTTATGTCCTTTAGGTTTACCAATGCCTCAGTCGTGATCATGGAGTTGATGAACTGGGTGTTTCGACCGAATCCCAACTACTTTGTTATTGTATTTACAGATAATATCTTCCCTTATTCCAAGAGTGAGGCCGATCATGAGGAGTATTTGCAGATTTTACTTCAGAGATTGAGAGATGAGAAGTTGTAATTTTCCAAGTGTGAGTTTTGATGGGAGTTTATTTCCTTCTTGGGTCATGCGGTAACTACGGAGGAAATTATAATTAATCCAGCCAAGGTTGCAGCAGTTTGTGATTGGTCTAGGCCTACTTTGCCTACTAAGATTCATAGTTTTGTTGGCTTGGCATGTCAATACCATCATTTTGTTGAGGGTTTCTAATCCATTGTAGCTCCTTTGAGTAAGTTGACTCAAAAGAAGATTTCTTTTCAGTAGTTTGATGCTTGTGAGGTGAGCTTTCAAAAGCTCGGGATTTGTTGACTTTATCTTATATCTTGACTTTGCCCAAGGAAGGCATGGGTTTTACCATCGTTTACGATACTTTAGGTGTTGTTTTGATGCAGGAGGATAAGTTGATTGCGTATAGTTCTCGTCAGTTGAATCCCCATGAAAGAAATTAACCTACCCATGATTTAGAGTTTTCCGCACTTGTTTTGTCTTTGAGGTTGTGGAGGCATTACTTATAGGAGTCCACTGTGAGATTATCTTGAATCATCACAGCCTTCAGTACTTCTTCACTCAGATAGATCTTATATGAAGAAACATTATTGGCTTGACATGCTTAAGGATTATAACTTGACTATTCTCTATTATCCTGACAAGGCTAATGTGGTTGCAGATGCCTTGAGCCAGAAGTCGACTAGCATAGGCAGCTTAGCGCTTCTTTTGACCTAGGAGAGGTCTTTAGCCTTAGAGGTTCAATCTATAGCTAACCAGATGGTTAGGCTTGATATTTTGATACCTAGGTATGTTTTGGCATTTGTGGAGGTTAGGTTTTCTTTGATGGATCAAATTTGAGCTCATTAATTTAAAATGTTATATTCAGATGGATTCGAGATAAGGTGTTGAGTGGTGAGGCAAAGGAAGCCTCACTTGATTTAGATGGAGTTTTGAGGATTGGGGGACGCATTTATGTGTCGAGAGTGGGCGATTGAATTAGATTAATTTTGGATAATGCTCATTATTCTAGGTATTCCATCTATCCAGGAGTGACTAAAATATCTCATAATATGAGTCAGCATTACCGGTGGGGTGGTATGTGAAAGGATGTAGCAAATTGTGTAGCTCGTTGCCTGTGTTGCCAGTAGGTAAAGGTCGAGCAATTGAAATATGGTGGATTACTTTAGAGACTGCCCATTCCTGAGTGGAAGTAGGAGAGGATCATTATAGATTTCATGATTGGATTACCTTATAATTCACGTTGATCTGATAGTGTTTGGGTCATCGTAGATCAATTGAACAAGTCAGTGTATTTGCTTTCCTTCTAGTGTAGGGATCCTTCAGTGCTGAGAGGTTGGCCTGTGTCTATATTCGCAAGATTGTATGACTTCATGGTGTGACGGTGTTTACCATTTTAGATCAGGGTTTTATGTTCACTTTGCACTTTTGGAAGACTTTTCAAGATGAGTTGGGTACTCGGGTTGACCTTAGCACCGCATTTCACCCCTAGTCGGATGGTCAGTAAGAGCGGACTATCCAGGTTTTAGAGGATATGCTTTGCGTATGTGTGATAAATTTTGGTGGTTGGTGGGAGCAACATTTGGCCTTAGCAATAGCTATTATTTTAGTATTGATATGGCTCCTTTTGAGGCTTTGTAAAGTAGATGTTTTCACTCTTCAGTTGGTTGGTTTGATGTTTTTGATATGAGACCTCGAAGTAAGGACTTGCTTTATAAGACCTTGGATAGAGTTTAGATCATTCAGGATAGACTTCGTGCAGATGAGTAGGAAGAAGTGCTATGCTGATTGTAGACTTTGTACCTTGAGATTTGGTGTTGGTGATCGTGCTTTCCTTTAATTTTAACCCATGAAGAGTGTAATGAGGTTTGGGAAGAAGGGAAAGCTTAGCCCTAGGTATATTGGTCCATTTGAGATTTTTCTAACTATTAATGATGTGGCTTATGAGTTAACTCTGCCCCCCAGATTTATCAGCCAATCACCCAGTTTCTTATGGTTTTATGCTTTGTCGTTACATTCCGAATGAGTTTTACGTCATTCGTTTGGAATCAATTCAGTTAGATGAGTGATTGTCTTTTGTTGAGGAGTCGGTCTTCATTTTGGCTAGGGATTTTAGATTGCTTCGCTCCAGAGTTATCCCTGTGGTTAAGGTCCAGTGGTGATATTGATTTGTAGATGAGGCTATATGGGAGGTTAAGTCTTATATGTGTGTTTCTTATCCCCAGATCTTAGATGATTCAGGTACTTATTTGCCTTAGTTCGATGATGAACTAGATTTTTAGTGGTGGATAATGTAATGATCTGAAATTTGATGAAATATGTGAAATATTTGTTTTATGTGATTTAACTATTTTACCCCTCCACATAGTTGCATTATGGTATTTCTGGGATGTGGGGGTGATTGACATGGTTTCCAATGCATTTTGGTGCCATATGTGCGATATTGTGCTTTTTTATGGCTTCTAGAGCCATATAAGTGATTTCAGTAGATATCTTTTGATTCATATGATGGATAGCAAAACAAACTATTCCAGCATATCCGGGATGTCGATTTTAGGGTGGTAACATGTTTGGTCTTTGTTTCATGGCTTTTAAATCTCATTTCAACCCTCGGTTTGAAAAATTATGATTTTGGATTGTGGGGATCAACTTTGTGAAAATGACATCTATTCAAAAATCTGATAGCACCACTGAGTCTGGAGCATCGAATTTGATAGGATAGCATAGTTCGTTTGCATTCAAAGGATTCTAGATTAATCCCCAGAGACCCGCGGAGACTTGGAATTATACCAAGTCCCAAACTGGTGCACCCATTTTTTGGTCCACCTGCGATCGCGAACTAGGAGCTGTGATTGCGACTAGGATAACATAGGTGATATTGCAATCCTGAACCTTGTCTACAATCGTGATACTTCCTTATATCAGGTTACTGTGATCGCTACCCAAGGTCTGCGATCGCAGAACATGGGTATATATACCTTGTTTCAGCATTTTCACCAATTTAAGACTTAGAGCTTAAGTTTTCATGGTTTTGAGCAACTTTGTCCATTTCTAAGCTTGGGTAAGATCCATTACAACAATTTCAACTAATTTTTTTTACCACTAACACTAGATTCTTATTTTAATTCGAATTTGAAAGTGGAAATTGGGGATTTTAAGCCCCGAAAGCCTAAAAATGTGTTTCACAAATTTAAACCTCAATTTAACTGCTTTTCACTTGAATAATATTTCTAATCCTATAATTACTAGTTTTTCCTCAATTTCATTTCCAAAACAACTTTGATTCTTGATTTTAAAAGGATTTCAAAGATTTTTACCCGATAAAGTTTTAAAGTGGTTTTTCTTAAATTTGGACCTTGATGTTGGGTGTATTTATGCATTCTAGCGCTACTATTCTAGCCTATTTAGCCTTGTTTTGAGGATGATTCATGTGATTAATGTGTTGATAATGAGATAAATGTGCATATAAGTGTCCATGTATGTGTTTACAATGTTTAATGGTGTTCCCACACAAGTTTTGATTCATATTGATCATTTAGAAGTCAACCGAGAAAACTAGTGTGACTAGCTTGAGCTAGATGTTTGTCTAGTCTATTGTGTTGGGTTCCAATGTGGTGTAATAAGTTACTAAGGTTTTTATTATGTAATATATATGAAATAACTTAGTTATAATGTTCAAGGGTCAATTGGATCAAGAAAAGTGTCAAAACAATAAGTTAAAGCTCAATGTGAATTTAGCCTATGCTTAGCTCGTGTTTCTAGTTCATCGTTGAGGATGTTGTGTAGTTTTAAGATTTAAATTGTTGTGTTTAATATTATAGAATGCTTGTTTAATAGAATATGATGATGTATGAAGGATTTACAAGCTTCAAATCAAGTGGAAACAACTCAAAAAGGCTTGGAATGGATCACGGAAGCACAAAACACAGCTTGACGCCAATTTGGACACCTGAAAAGTATTGGGAGAGTGTCGATGCGTGAGAATGGTCCTGGTCCCGTGAGACCCACCAATGGATTCAAAAGGCACCAAATCAGTTAACCAAAGAAATTTAGATGTGACACGATGCCCTCCAACGCGTTAATCACTGGGTTCGCAGACGACCAGAAACTATTTCCTTGTTCAACAAGGCATGGGATATTTCTTGTATTATAGATAGGACCTTATGCATGCTTTTATTTACTTTTGGACATATTTCTAAAAGAGGAGGCTTCTCTACACATTATTTAGGTTTTATCATTCTTTAATTTAGCTTCTTTCATGGTTTGTATCATCAATCCAAGGGATTGGATGATGAATATTTCCATTAAAGGCTAAAACTTCCTTTCCGGGGTTAAGTCCAAGATCATGATTATTTCATTTTGAATTAAGTTTGTTGATTTACTTATCATTATTGGTTGCTTATTTATTCTTGTTTTAACTATTTTATGGACTAGCTACCCTTAGAATACATCAATTGTCAACCTTGTGATATCGGGAGAGGGAATAGGGAGATAGAACAAGGAAATAAGCAAAGTAGGGTTCTTGTTTCTTTATAAAATAAGAGACTTGAATTAGCATCTAGGACAGGGATGTACTTAGATTCCTTACTTGATTCACACGTAGGAAGATAGCTTAAATAACCTAATTGGATCATTCTATCCCTGATCAATGATGTAGTTGTAAGGTTCAACTTAAGTAAAGGATTAGAGGTTGGGAAACTGTAATCATGCAATTAACCCTACGAATCAACAACCAAGATAAGAAAGTTAACAAATGAAGTTCAACAACATAGTGTGATTGTTCATAAGCCTAAACCCTGGGTTTCTATCCATTGATTTTCCTAAGTCATTATTTTTCCGCATTAGTTTAGTTTCTTTTTAGTTTTCTAAAACTCTATTTGTTAACTTTTCTCAATTTGTTAGACTAGAATTAGATAGGCGGCGAATGCAAGTCCCTTAGAGATTGATACTTGGGCTTTCTTGATGCCACTTTACTACTTTATAAGACCACGTACACTTGCGTGTGCGATTGGGCGCTGTCAAGTTTTTTGGCGCCGTTGCCGGGGACTTGTAACTAGGCAACTATCTTGTTTTCAGTTTATCTATATTGATTTGTTCATAGTTTATTAGTTTTTATTTTTATTTTTTTATCACGTTTCTTGACATGGCAGCCTAGGATAGATAGTTTTCAAGTGATGATGATTCTATATGGTGTATGGTTTATGGTCATTCTTAAGATATGTGTGCTGTCAATCCTGATTCAGCAATATTTGTGGTCTATGCTGAAAGGAAAAATTATATAAACAACTACAATCAAATGGTGCAGTATCAGCCGCAGTCATGGAATAACCAGCAGCAGCAGTTTCAACAGGCCCAACCAAATCAGTCAACTAGCACTATGGAAGAGATGCTGAAATAAATTTTCGCGTCTCAGGTTGAGTTATTGGCTTACATGAAGAAACAGGGGAAGGCTGCAGAGCAAGTGGATTTCCAACCATTTGCAGAAATAGTTGCGGATAATTCGAGGAAGTCTGAGTACTCGAAAACTAAAATTGTTGAATAGGTTGAAAAGATACCACTGCCACCATGTCTACAGTGGCTAAGCAAAGAAAAGTATGAGAGGGACATTAGCCAATTTGTGGAGCAAACACAAGAATCGCAGTGACCCGATACCTTTATCTTGAGACTAAAATCGAGAAGGTGAATGAGAGTGAGTGTGTAGTAGATTGTGTAAATTTTGAAGTGGGATTGGTTGGGCCTCATTCAATGCACTTTTCGACATTATGTTTAGATGATATCTTGTTTGTCGAATCATTTAAAATAGTGAAAGAGTGTGAAGATGAGGAACAAGAATCCTATATTCTTGATTTTTCACCTGATAAGTAATATAAAAACACACCTAACTTCAAGGCTGAGTGGTTTACCATGCACATTTCAATACTCGGTTCCTTAATCTTGTACCACCTCTCTATGAGGGAGGCAACAGGATGGATGCTAAGATGGGATTGAAATTTATATTCTCAAGATAGAGGAAAAAGTTGATATGGGTCCTGCCGCGACACTAAATTAGGCGCTTCTTGGGAGGCAACCCAAGTTAAGATACATTTTTTTTCAAATTTTTTTTATTTTTTTCTTTACTTAGTTTTTTGTTTTTGGTTGAGTCACAGGTTAATGGGAAGTCTGAGTACCATAAACTGAGCTAAGGAGCATGGCAAAAATTGAGTGTGGGGTCCCATGGATCTCTTTTATGAGAAAATGCTACTAGCTAGGCCTAGAGGCCTCAAGGAGTATTTCTATCTCTTACTTTAAAATTCACTTTGGGGAAAAAGTAGATTTTTAAGTGTGGGGTGATGGGGAAATTCCCAAATTTTGGCTCAATTTAAAAAAAAATAGTGAGATATTCTTATTGGTGCTATTTTTGATTGCATGGTGCAAGTGTTTTATTTGGAAAAAGCATGTTGAATGGGTGAATTACTATTTTTCAGACTCTTAGGCTCATGTTTTTTACTCTTGTATTTATGGCTTAAATTTTAATTCATGCTATTGCTGGTTGGGAGTCTATGATGATCCTACTGAGTTGAGCATGTGCCATGTGTGTGTAAGGTTTTTTGTATATTCCTTGTTGCATATAATGTCTAGAACTTGTCCGGTGTGTGCTTAAAGAAAAATAAAGAATGTGGGTTTTGGAAATGATTTAGGCATTTCTTTGATAGCCTTGTTTTATACCTTCTATTTTTCCTACCCTTTATGCATCATCCTAGTTAACCCCATTGAGCTTTTAGCTTATTTTATTTGATAGCCTCATATGTAGCCTAATTCTCTTCTTTGATAGACCATAATTTGATCCAAAAAGCTCCTAAGTGCTTTAATCAAAAAAATTGAATTTTTAAGGAGTTTGAGAAATAAGAAGAAAAAGGTGAAATTGATGCCCCAAGGTAATAGTTATTGGTGTTTATATTTGATGTGTGGTGGATGGTGTGATATAATTTATACTAGAAATATTTACATGGTTGTGAAAAAAGAGAAAAATTGATTCATGTGGTAGTAGACTATACGTCCACCATGTGTTTGTGAAAATACTTAAATGAGATGGGGCAAAACAAAAAGATATGAGTAGATGAAAAAGTGTAATTTTGTTGTTGGAGATTGTTTTTAATTGAAAAAATAGGATGTATTAAAGCACTTAGAAAAGATAGTCAATATTGTTGGCCAAAATAGTTCTTACCCGTCCCTTAGCCTACATTACAATCCAGAAAAGGCCTAATTGATCCTAAATTTCACATTCTAATATTAGTGGAGTATGACACTAAGGGAAAGCTTATGGTTCATCTAGTGTAACTTGTGAATTCTTTGTGAGAGTGAGCGTAACTTGATTCGTATACCCATTATGATAATTGCATTATTATGAGTGATTAAGGGTAACTCTCTTGTTGTGAGGGCATATGTTTGGTGAATATAGGTGATTCTTGTGATGTCTTTGATTGACCAATTAGCATGAGTTGGCCACTTGTTGAGTCCATTCTTGAGGCTAGGATGTTTTTTAGTAGGATTCTTGAGCTTTCAACTGTGTAAAACATGCTTAGTGTAGAAACTTGCATTTGTGTAGTCATTGTAGTGATAGCTTGAGTGTCTTGCATGTAGTAGAATGTAATACCCCATACTTTTTCCTAGCTAATTTCATCTCAAGAATGTCTAGAATTAGCTTCTAAATGGAAATTCACTATTTGTCATGTAGGAAATTCAATAAGCTTTCCATCGGTATAAGATTCGCTCAAATTCGATAACTGGGTCAGAAGTTATGACTATTTTAAGTTCTCGTCGTAAAACAATGCCATATTAGTTAGTGGCGCACCATGCCATAAGAGGAAATGGCATTTGAAAAATTCTAGTAAGGGTTCGCGGTTATGGCACGTCGCACTAGGGTCCAAATTCAGAATTGTCATTTTTCAGTGTCTTAGCACGATTTCCTCCGATTCGCACCAAAGTTCCAGGTCACAAAAGAAGGGGCAATGCGATGGCTCCGCGTCGCTCCATCCCTGAGTTTCCCAATTGTCAAATTCCAGTGACACGGCGTAATAGCGCCGCGTCGCGCCAGGGGTTCAGTTCAAAAAAATTTTATTGAAATTAAATGACGCATACAGGGTTAAAAGGGTCAACTTCCCACCCCTATTTAATCCCTTTAACACGTGATTCATCCACTTTTTACCCAAAATACGCTCTCTTTTCTCAAAAACCTCTCAAGAACAAGCTAGGGTTTTCATAGAAGATCCAATTCCAAGAAAGTTTCACCATCAATCTTCACGAAATCACGAACTAAGGTATGAATAATGTTCATTCATGAACTCCTTTCGTCCATGAAGCCCAAGAATCCTTTTTTCTAAATTCAAGTTATGGATTTTCTTATGAATTTCATGATTTGGCTGCTCTTGTTCATGTTGATAATGATTAATTGAATTGTATTCCTTGAATAAGTGCTAAAATTCCATATGGGTTGATTTGTATAGGTATAGATTCATGAAATCCTATGACTAAACCCCTGAATGATGAAATTAGAATTCAATCATGACAGTTAATTGTTGTATGATGTTATTTACACATTCTATGTCTACCATGTATTTGATTAAATGCCTAGATAAAGGAAAAGTTTCTAATTAGCATGATATCATGAAATCCCCATGTATGTACAAGCTTATTCCTATCACATGTTTGATGAAAAGCTTCAGTAAATGTATTATGATGATTATTATGTATTCAAGCAAGTCATGCTTTGTCAGTTTCCTTCTATCGAGTCCTGGGGGTACTTGTACCCGAAACATTAGCTGTGTGCCTAGAGCCGTGTTATGTTTTCACGATACTCTCAGTCAAGCTATGAATTCTTATACTTCAGACAGTCTTATGACTCAGGAAATCTCCATGATCTCATGATCTCAGTCAGTTGTCAGATATCAGTAGTATTCCGTCAGTCAACGGAAATTCAAAAATTCACCTCATGTTCATTTCAGTAAATTATGTTCAGTGTCCATTCAGATGGGAGTAGAAATTAGCACCGAGTGAACCCAAGGATGGGGAGACACACTATCAGATGAGGGTGTGATCCTTAGCAGTCATCCTTGTGTTCCAGAACTATGTAGCCAGCATAGGTTGATACATCAACACTATCGATGAGGGTTGATGATGTGGATAAGCACTGTCAGATAAGGGCCCCACCATTCTCGTATAGGGGACACTATCATATGAGGGTCACCCACAGCTTATCTTTACAAGTGGTGCGGTATTGACACCCTTCCAATTGGGGTTACAGATTAGACCCTAACTCAGCCTTAATGGCGTATCAGGGGCATGTCGGTTAGATAACTACTTCCCACAGTTTCATGTTACAGAATCAGGACTGTCAGACACCGTCAATTAATCTCAGCATTAGAAATCAGATAGTTCTTCAAATTTCAGGACTATCAGATACAGTATGGAACTCAGATAGTTCCATCAGATTTAGGACTGTCAGATACAGTCACTCATGTTATCAATTATATTTAGATTCAATAATCATGTTATCACGGTATTAGTGTCAGCTGTTATGTCTCATGCATGTATTCTCACGCTCATTATAGTTAGTCAGTTATTATTATTGTTCATGCATATGAACCCCATACATTCAGCCTACCTCACATGCATACTAGTACATTTAAAGTACTGACGCATTTGCGCTATGGTATCTTATACCATAGGTTCAGAGACACGAGCTCCAGAGTAACAGTAGATTCCAGATATCCGCAGACAGAGTTAGAAGTAAACCCTCATCTTTCGAGAACATGATTATTTTCATATTATCGCATTAATCAGTTTATTAGTTGGAGTTATTTGGGGACATGTCCCATCAACTCCTTACTCAGACATTTCAGTCAGTTAGAGGCTTTCTAGATTATCATGTTTCAGAATTCAGTATGTTCAGTTTTGTTTTGGGTATTCTATTACCCTACACAGATGTTATATCATTCAGATCATGTTCAGTATTGAACTTTATGGCCTTTCAGTTCATGTTTCCGCATTATTCAGTATTTTATGTTGTATACAGGTACAGATATCAATCATGGATTAGTTTATGGTCCTTCGGGGTCATGAGCACCACGTAGCATTCTGGATACCAGATTTGGGGAGTTCCATAGAAGTGTGGAGTCTCTTTATCTCTTGGTGTTTATAGTTAAGAGTTGTTCGAGGACGAACAAGGCTTTGTGTGGGGTGGTGATGTTGGGTGTATTTATGCATTCTAGCGCTACTATTCTAGCCTTTTAACCTTATTTTGAGGATGATTCGTGTGATTAATGTGTTTAAAATGAGATAAATGTTTATATAAGTGTCCATGTATGTGTTTACAATGTTTAATGGTGTTCCCACATAAGTTTTGATTCAAATTGATCATTTAGAAGTCAACCAAGAAAACTAGTGTGACTAGCTTGAGCTGGGTGTTTGTCTAGTCTATTGTGTTGGGTTCTAATGTGTTTTAATAAGTTACTAAGGTTTTTATTATGTATTTATATGTGAAAAAACTTAGTTATAATGGTCAAGGGTCAATTGGATCAAGAAAATAGTCAAAAAAAATAAGTTACAGCTCAATGTGAATTTAGCCTATGCTTAGCTCGTCTTTCTAGTTCATCGTTGAGGATGTTGTGTTGTTTTGAGCATTAAATTGTTGTTTTTAATGTTATAGGATGATTTTTTAATGTAATATGATGATATGTAAAGAATTTACAAGCTTCAAATCAAGTGGAAACAACTCAAAAAGGCTTGGAATGGATCACGGAAGCACAAAACATAGCTTGACGCCAATTTGGACACATGAAAAGTATTGGGAGAGTTTAGGCGCGTGGGAAGGAACCTGAGCATGTGTGACACATTAATGGATTCATAAAGCACCCAAAACAGTGAACCAACACGATTTAGATGCTACGCAATGATTTCCAATGCGTTAATCACTGGGTTCGCAGACGACCAGAAATTGTTTCCTTGTTCAACAAGGCATGGGATATTTCTTCTACTATTAATAGGACCTTATGCACGTTTTTATTTACTTTTGGACATCTTTGAACAAGAGGAGGCTTCTCTACACATCATTTAGGTTTTATCATTCTTTAATTTAGTTTCTTTCATGGTTTTATCATCAATCCAAGGGATTGGATGATGAATATTTCCATTAAAGGCTAAAATTCCGTTTCCGGGGTTAAGGCCAAGATCATGATTATTTCATTTTGAATTAAGTTTGTTGATTTTCTTATCATTATTGGTTGCTTATTTATTCATGTTTTAACTTTTTTATGGATTAGCTACCCTTAGAATACATCAATTTTCAACATTATGATCTCGGAAGAGGGAATAGGGAGATAGAACAAGGGAATAAGCAAAGTAGGGTTCTTTTTTCTTTATAAAATAAGAGACTTGAATTAGCATCTAGGACAGGGATGTACTTAGATGTCTTACTTGATTCACACGTAGGAAGATAACTTAAATAACATAATTGGATCATTACATCTTCGCTCAACGATGTAGTTGTAAGGATCAACTTAGGTAAAGGATTAGAGGTTGGAAAACCGTAATCATGCAATTAAACCTACGAATCAACAACCAAAATAAGCAAGTTAACAAATGAAGTTCAACAACATAGTATGATTGTTCGTAAGCCTTAACCCTGGGTTTCTATCTATTGATTGTCCTAAGTCATTATTTTTCCGCATTAGTTTAGTTTCTTTTTAGTTTTCTAAAAATCTATTAGATAACTTTTCTTAATTTGTTAGACTAGAATTAGATAGGCGGCGAACGCAAGTCCCTTAGAGATCGATACTTGGGCTTTCTTGAAGCCACTTTACTACTTAATAAGACTACGTACACTTGTGTATGTGCTTGAGAGCTGTCAGACCTTATTTTTTACTCGTTTTCGCTTGGGTTTTCAGCTGCAGACTCCTAATAATATGGGGAATATATTTTTGAAACAAAGTAATAATTTTGTTCTTTTTTTCAAAAATCCATTTTGGGGTTCCATTTTGACCCCGATTCAAAAGTAGGCAATATGGGTGTCATTGGCTTCCTTTTGACATGTAGATTCTATATTAGTTTTAGTTGATTTTGGGTCCGCTCATTAGGATTAGGGATTTGGGATCAAAGTGTAGTGGACCAGTTATGACATTCGAGGTAAGTTATCGCTTAATTCATTTGGACTAGGGTGGGTAGCTAATTTGCATACAAAAGCATGTTAATGATGTTGGAACTAATCATGAAAAATGTCTATATTATTGTGTTATGACTGTGTGGTGCCTATACATGATGTAATTGGTGTATTTGGTATACAATGTGTTATGTGTGACCGGGCGGGATCCTATGTGATGATTGATAGCCTATATACATGAGAATAATTATGTTTTTGCTTGATGAAAAGACTATTCTGGTACCAACTGTGAAATGTGATGTATTCCTACACTTTTTTCATATAAATCATATGGAAATTCATGGATGGTTGGAAATAATGAGAGGATAATTGGCTCACGTTATTGGTATATTGGTTAGTTGTTGAAATACTCATTGCGGTTGGTTGTGAATATTGTATTATCATCCTCATGGCATCACATGCATAATTTCACTTGTTTGAGGTACATTTTGTATATACTTATTGTTGTTGTTGGTTATACTTGATTTGTGTCTTATGTGCTCTCGATATATTGCAAGTACTAGAAATACTAAAAATAATGGGAATTTTGGAAACACTGGACATATCAAATTTTATAGACCTTCTCCGAAGGATATGCCGGAGAAGATTCATGGATATTAGTTGTATTCGGGTTGATGAATCTCACATGGGTCATACATTAGGTAACTTTAGCTCCGTAGGTATGTACGGGGTAGTATACGAGTTGGAAAACCCTTCATGGGTCCTACGTCGAATAACTTTAGCTCTGTAGGTGTATACGAAGGTTGTACTACAACCTTATGCCGCACCCTCATTATCATTATCATCGTCAACATCATCATCCTTATCATCATCTTCATTTGCATCTCATAGTGCTTGTTCTGTGATTGCATTGCTATGGTGACTTGATAGTTGTCTATTGTTCTATCCTTTGTATCTATACTTGGAGTATGTGTATACTTATTATTCTCTTATCTACATGTTTTTGTTATATATGTATATAGTAGAACTGTTAGTGCAAGCGGTGTAGGCTACTATTGTGGGACATTTTATATTTGCAGGTGACGTGTCTTTTTGTGTGTATTTTTCATGTTTTATTATCTACTTTAGTCGGTCTACCTGTGATACCTACTGAGTACAAGTGTACCATACTCATACTTACTTCACCTTTTTAGTGCAGGTCCTAGTAGAGTGTGCCCTCATCTTAGTTGATATAGGCGACTATTAGAGCTTTCAAGGTAGTGGGTGCTTTTCAGGCGTCCGAATGTCTTCTACTATTCTCCATAGACTATGTCTTTGCTTTTATTTCAGAGACAGAGTTTCTCTTGTATTTTGGATATGTTATGTATTTCATTTGGATTGTATTAGATACGTTTTTACACAATTGACACTAGTTTTTGGGAATGTATGGTACGTTGGTTATCTTCTTTCCATATTTATGATATTTTAGGGTTTGACTTTGTTCTAGAAGCCTTGCCTTTGGGTATTTCTGTCGTTTTTCCTTTTGTGTATCAATTTGGGTGATAGGCTTACTTGTCAAGGTTCGCCGCAACAAGTGCCATCATGACCCTTGTTTTTGGGTCATTACAATAACACACATGTTTTCAATCTTTTCAATTGCTTCCGACATGTTTATCTAATTTTGTTTCTTGCTCTTTTTCAAAACTTGAGAATTTAGAATTTAATGGCCAACTTACTATAATAGTAGCACTTGTCTTTGAACCTTTTCTGATTCTGCTATTTCTCTTATCCAGAAGATTTCTTCATCATCTTATTATGTGTAGCATTATCTTTAACAAGATTTGCACCCATCATTGCTAATTTCTCATGCAACTTATTGCTCTCTTCTATCTTAAGACGAATCACAAGATATTTTAAATCATACAATTGGTTTTCAAAAATTCCTTTTTCATGTACATAAGGATCTCTACTTGTGAACCTTTACATTTAAATTTTTGTTATTCAAAAAAGCATTATTTGTTGTCATTCTTTGAAGTTCACACCAGAAAATGTTTTAAATCTCCTAGTCATTACCATTGCTAGAACAACATCTGAATATCTTGATGATGTAATATTATTGTTGTTGGACAACCAATTCATTGCCGAATCACTTTATTGTTCAGTTTCATTCATCATTTTCCTATCGATCTTTGACAAACACTCTAGTATTTTAGAATAATGATGACAAGGACTTAATCTTTAATCAACTTAGTTCTAGTCAATGATAAAGTTTTTATATCTTCAAATCATCGACCAAACGAACTTTGAACTCTAGTAAAGCTTTTATATTCTTCAAATAGGAATTAAATTTTAACAAAGTAGAAAATCATAGGTTTTAATCTCCAGAAATCAATACATAGAGCTTAATGAATCAGTAAAGTTTTAATATTCTTCGAATCCAATTTCTCGATGAAGTTCGTATATTTTTTTAACTGAGGGAGTAGAAATCAAAAGATTTTAGTCTCCACAAATCAGACCCAATACAGATTAACCAAGTATTTGATTTATAAATGGTGGTATGTTTTTTCACCAAAGAAGCAAAAAAAATTAATTTCCTTAAGATGTTGTCTTTTCATTTCTATATTTACAACATGAATATCAACAACAAATTCAAGAACAACTCCAAGAACAATAAAGAAATTCAAACTATATTATGAAAAATAGCAAAACCAAACATTTCAAAAAAAAAGATGAAGATTTGAAAATTCAAGTACACCAAATTCACGGTGTGTCCTTAAGGAAATTATTTCTCTCAAGTATCTGAGGTTATGGAATATATCCTCTCAATATAAAATGAATCGTATACCTCAAATTTTGTCAAACTATGAAGGAACTCAATGGCAGCAAATCACACTTAACTTTTTTCAAGAAGAAGAGTATTTTTTTTCAAAACTTATTTTCATATCTGAGTAGAAATCTGAAATTTATAGCAAAAATATGGTGCTTCACAAAAGAAGCAATGTTGAGAAAGGTGCACCTCTCATAAAGGTGAAACTCTTCAGAAAAGTTAATACCCATTAAATAGGTCATAATCATACAAAGTGAAAAGGTGTCTAATCAAATTAAATCCTTTCTCTTGATATCTTTTTGGAAAAACAACTATTCATTTTCATTTACACCTCTTGAAAACTTAACAATAAATAACATTGAGGAATACTGATTTTAAGAAAAAATGAGACACTTTTAAAAATGCCTAGACCGAGGATGTGCCAGAAGGGTAGATTGAGATTGGTGGAGATTTTGAGATACTGTACTGGTTGTGAACCTCTATGGATCCTATTTTTGGAGCATTGAGTCTATATAGGTGTATATAAAAAGTCATATGATGACTTTCAAGCTATTTACTTTAATATTCATTGCATTGCACTTGCATATGCATTTCATGTGTTCCTTCTATGTGTAATTAGATTCTATGTACCTTGGAGAATGCTTGTGTAACACACCGGATTTTAGTCCTTGAAAATTTCTTGACCTATGGGCTTATTGTCTAGATTACGACTCTCCCTACGAGTCACACGGTGTCATTATGGGTCATAGGACCCTAATCGTATCCTAACCAGTGTGGATTGGACAAGTTTCTATTATGATTATGATTATCTCCTAACGAGTCGTAAAGACTATTTACGAGTCGTATAGTCCTACTCGTAACCAAACCAGTATGATACCTAGATATTTTGTATTGAATATGAATTGACCAGACTACTCGTAATATCTGAGTGCGAGTTGTATGGTACGACTTGTAGCCAGACCAATGCGGGTGACTATAACTGTTGTCCTGACTACGACTGGAAATCACGAATCGTAAGGTGACCCTACAAAGATTGCCCATAGTGACTGGGCGATAATTTTTTAGTATTTCATTAAGGTCACTTTGGACATTTCCCCTCTTCTCCAATCATGACCCAAGACTTAAAAACCCCTTTAGGGTATCATTATCACTCTGAAACAAATCAAAATAACTTCCGAATCTCTCTCAAATCCCCAAGGTCAAGAACACTTAGAGTTTCTAAGAAGTTAGTCAATTGGGGATCTCAAGGGTGATTTCTCTCCATGGTTATGATACTTTCAGGCATGTTACTCTTCCCCAAATCTTATTTTGTGAAAGGCATGTATTTTAAATGGTTTAATTGTATGGATTTGAATGTGGGTTTTGACGTGGGTTGAGCACTTTGAAATGGTTGATCTTTGAATGGTTTTCCCATGGTTTTCATGAGTTGTTGATGCTTTTAATTGAATTTTTTTATGTAAATGGGTGCATGGGTATGGAAATTGGAATAGGGTCAACGTAATCCCCCAAATTGATATTTTGAACTTTGAAATTGGTTTTGAATAACTGTATTCCCTCAACCCACTTATGTAAATGGCTTGAATTATGGAATTGTCACTTGGTTTGACTTACTCACCTACTTTATTGCATTGCATAAATGGTAAACAATGAACATGGATTTTGAAGGCCTTTTGGCTATGTTTTGATTTAATAAACAAAGGGGCTGAGGCATTCCACCAAGTTAATGAAACTATAATGACATAATTATGAGCTTGCAAGCTAAATGGTATGATGATACTGTGGTGTACCTTAATGTATGATTCCTTAGCTAATTAATGGATTATGTGAAAGTTGTTTTAATTGATCTTAATGGGATTTATGTAGATAAGTCGTGAAGGTGTGGGTCTCGAATGACTTATACTAAAAACTCACGTTTACCAACATGAGGGTTGGTCTAGATGACTCTTTGCATGGTTCATACGATTGATATATTTCATATCTAAGATTGATGTGGGATCGGGGCATTCCCTAGTCTTTCTTGATACCTATGGTTCGTGCAGCTAACACGCACTGGGGCTCTTTCAGCAGGGGGAACTGAACCCATATAGCCTATGGGTGCCAGTTTATGGTGGTTGAACTACATTATCACGACCCGAACCAAGGTATGGTCGTGATGGCTATCTCAAGTCTACCAGGGACCAGAGATCACCCTTGAACACCTAACTAAACAACACAATATCCCCAATATCGGATGAATTTTGAATATATAAAAAGATAGCATAATAATAGGCTCAATAATATTTAAATCATGTTTATAACCGACAACCCTCGACCAGAAAAAACAACCGACCAACACCACCCAAGTCCGCAGTAATCCAACAAAGCCTTCTAACATAAGAACCAAAAAAATCTTGGTCGGGACATGTCCCTGACTCCGACAAATGACAATGAAAATAAAAATAATAATGTTAATGATAATAAAACCCTCAACTCTAGTCTATGATAAGAACTGATGAAATGTTTAAGTCTTTCGAAGTATGGAAGCTCACTACTTCACCATAACGAACTAACAAACCAAGTCGATCTACCTAACTCTGCACAGAAAAAGTAGAAGTAGCTACGGTTCCTGTATCGCATAGGGATACAATATATGGAGACGGTTAGTGCGGTTAACACTAGCATGTAACTCGGAGATAAGTATAACATAATGCTATGATTAAAAGTTTCAAATCATTCAAACCCATTGCACACAGCCATATTATGTACATGTTGTAACACCTCGGAAGTACCCCCTGGACATCACACAGTGCTCAAGACTATAAATAGCCCTAAGCTAACCCATGATGTCTATTTAACTTACAACTCGTATGAACAGTGAACTATTATACGAATATGGACTGAAGATAAATAATTCTACATCTTAATATAAATCTTTAACTTTGGAAACCTTAAACAAACTCTTTGAACTTAAAACATACACGGACTAACAAGCCTTTACTACTGACTAGAGAGCCAGTGGGATAGACCCTAGTTGACCCAAACATAAATAGAAATTCAAAGATCTAAAACAACTTTCAATCTTAAACATGAGTTTGATAAACTGGGTCCTTGGACTATGAGGACTCACCAAAAGTAGGGATGCAGGAGGTGCTGCCCGTAGTAAGTCACACTGCAGGAAACGAGCACCAGAACCTACATTATAAGACAATGTAGCACATAGACATATATGTGGGTCAGTACTCCTAGAATGTACTGAGTATGAGGGGTGAATGCATAAATAAAATAAGAATATATATATATATAAACATTTAAATAATGTGTGCTAAGCGTAAATGACTCACCTTGGACTTGAGTAAAAATAGAGGCTAGGAGATCGTAAAACATGGCTAATATAGCAGATGAATAAGCTTATGAGCCATAACATTTAGTTTCTAAAATCTTTACTTTTATTCCTTCTTATGGGAGATTCTTCTAACCGACATAAACTTTGTGAGCTTCCATGGAGCCCAACATCTTTTCCATGTTGGGGTGAATTGTGCTACCCTTGCCATCGAAATAGAATCTTAGCTTAAGTGATCACTATATTTCATTCATATAGAGAAAATGCTTAACCTATGGTGGCTTGTAGTTTTCAAGAATTTAGGATACGCTCATCCACATTCCCTTTTTGGTGCTAAATACTTCTCCTAGATTACATATATGCTCATACGTAAGAAATCTTCCTTAAAATAGCATAAGGGTTTATATACCGAAAACTAGTTATGCTTATTTTTACTTTAAATCATAATTAAGGTGAACAATTTGTGGATTTCGTGTCTTATCTTTAGATCAAAAGATCAAGATTTCTTGAATCATGCTATATTGTATATGAATGGAACTTCAAAAGGCTTAAACTTTCTTATAAACTTAATGTTTTTTCTTGAATCTTGGAACTCTTACTTTCTTGAATAACACTTATAACAAAATATCAGGCTCAATACTCATATAGAAATCTTTCATCAGAATCCAAATCAAAGTAATGAAACTTAAATCACAATATCAATCTTACAGTTCAAAACATGAGTAGATGTAACTTTTATGCATCTTTAGCCTTAAAATCACAAGATAATGGTATACTTCAATACATGAGAATTTAAGGGATGAACCCCAATATAAAAAATGAGAATTCAATCTTAAAATCATGCTTTTTAAGCACAAGGATGGAAGATTAACCTTGTTCAAAAACTCCACATATCTGAAATTGCTTGACTTGTGAAGAGAACTAGAACTTTGAGAGTTGAGAGATGACTTGGTGAGTGAAAACCTAATCTTGTTGTTCTTGAATATCGAAGGATAAAAGATTTTGTTAATTAACTAAAAAAATGAGGAAAATAACGCCTCTCTTGGGTATAGGTAGTGGGTTGGGAGTTATAAGTAGGGAAAAGACCAAATATCTCCTTAACTGAATTTATAGAAATTAACCGTCAGTCGTCACGAGTCAACCATATGACTCATATAGTGAGGATACGAGTTGGACTAGTAATTCGTAGCTTGGCAGTGGAAAAGATAGCACACACTGGTCAACATACGAGTAGTAACTTTACGACACGTTACTTGTTCACACGGCTTGAAATAACCACTCGTAACTTAGACAGAAACTTAGGAAACTTATACTGCTAAACTTACGACTTCACTTCATATGATTCGTAACATGCTATGACAATTTCTATGGTCAAATAGTACCTACAACAGACTTCAACCACTCCACACTGCCATAGCAGCGACTTACAACTTATGACTCGTATGTTGTGTGTACAACTTGAGGAAATGAGTCGTCTATTGCATAGTAACTTTCAAACACGGGGTATTACAAACACACACATATATATACACATATCACATTGCCAGAAAAGGGAACAAGGTTTAACATGCTTTTAAAACTTTAGCCTAGGTCGTTTAGCTCAACCATCATAAGATAAGGAGGCACCCACGGGCTATATGGGCCCAACTCTCCTCTAGCTACTAGGGCCCTAGTGCGTGTAGCCGCACGAACCAGATGGTATACATATGTATTATGGAAGACTCTAACCTCCCTGAATATCAAGTTGACACGAGCACCAAATTATGTAATATAATGTAGGGGACTCGAACCTTCCAATCATGTGATAATACTATTAAGGGGGACTCTAACCTCTCTGGTCATTTTAACCCCTGCGTCAGCAACCACAGTTTTCATTATCGGTCACTCGGAGCTCTACTTTCACGATTCAGCTACACAACTCTCTTTTAAGCCCAATTTAAAAAAAGTATCACACATTCACATTCATTAAATCATATTCAACATTAAGGCATACATTGTTGGTATCATCATACCAACTACACTTGCAAGTAACAAAAATATGCCAAAATAGTTATATCACTTAGAGGAATTCACAACTCCCTTGGTTCAATTTTACATTAGCTTAGGGAATTACACATTCCCCATAAAGTTCAATTCAAAATCATAATGCAATAGTGCAAGAATAGTTCAAATTCCTACATTTCTCATAATTAAAACTAATTTCACAATATGGGGTTGGAGTCATAACCACTTCAAAAGTCACAAGTTTGGGAAAAATCACAATTCCCTACTTCATTCACCATACCCATGCACCTACACTTTCAAAATAATGTTTAAAGCATGAATAATCATATGTAAACCATGGAAAAATATTGTTCAACAACAAGCATTCAAAACCCTCAACCCTTGTTTCAAAACCAACATCAATATCTCATGAACAATACTTTAAAACATATATTTTAAAGAAATTAATAATGAGGGAAGAGTAGCATGCCTGAAATATCAAGTTTTACAGAAGGAATCAAACCTTAAGCCCTTGGATGACCTATTTCTTGGAAAACCTAAGTATGGATGCTTTAGAGAATTTAAGAGAGCTTTGGAGGTGTTTGAGTAAGTTAGCAATGCTAATGGGGTTCCCAATAGAGTTTTAGGTTATGGGTTACAATTGAGGTAGAGGGAAAATATCCAAAGTGCCCTTAATGAAATGATTGAAAATTATTGTAAGTGACTACGGATCACTATACGACTCGTATAGACTCATTACGACTCATCACAAGGAGTCATAGTCAAGACAGAACCACCAAGGCCCCATACTGTTCTGGCTATGATTCATACCACTGACTCATAACCATATCTCGTACTCAAGACAAGAATAATTTAGAATGACACACTGGACACCCTACGATTGGGACCTAATGACTCATTATGAGTTTTTACAACTCATGGCCTCAAATCATAATGAAGATAGTGTCTTGGTCCAAACTTACTGAAGAACTTACGACTTGGTCCTTATGACCCGTAAGAAGTCTTGATGACTAGTTGAGTGTCACTTGTACTCAGAGCAGAATACTAAGCCACTTGTTCTGATTAAGTTACCATCGAGTTCCTACGACCCATCAAAGCTCCCTACGAATCGTCAGGGGAGTCGTAATCAGGAAAGTGAGGATAAAATTTTAGAAATTTTCAAGGACCGAAAACTGGGGCATTACATACATAGTCTAGGATAATGTTTTACTATCATGTGACACCTTACTCCCTACCCCATCATCTATTATATATATTTATGTATATATGTATGTATGTATTTGTATATGTATATGTATATGAACATGTACAGTGAGTTTGAAATTTAACTTTTGACTTATATTATTTTACCTTTATCCCTGAGTTATATGCTAGCGCCACCCCACTAACCATCCCCGGACGTCGCATACCCACGCAATGCAGGGGCTAAGTGAACTTCTACTTTTCCTGTGCAGTAAAGGTGATTTCAGAGTCGATCGTTAAGGTGAAGTGGTAAGCTTTCAGTCTTCAAAAGACTTGATCATTTCATCAGTTTTTCCTTTAATAAATTAGAATTAAAGACTTTACATTTGCATTGTCATTGTCAGGGTCGAAGGAACTTCCCGACGTATGTTATTTTCTGATATAGAGGCTTTGTGGATATTACTGTGGATTGGTTATTTATGTTGACACTCATAGATGCCTTTGAGCTTATTACTTTCTATCTTGTTGTGTGTTCGGATTTCAGCCGTTGTTAGGTGTGTTATATTCTGTTTGTCTAGGCAAGGGAGTGGTCAATGGTCCTCGGTGGACTTGAGATGCCCGTCACGGCCTGGCCCTAGTTCGGGTCATGATAGATTATTTCTATTTGATTTCATTTATTTATATTAGAATTGTAAGTGAAGACAATGTGAGCTACCATTTGTAAACTTTTCCGCTGCAAGTGACGTGCTCATAGTATTTTTTTACTATTATTATTTTTAGTTTAGCTCAATTAGCCTATGATACCTACTGAGTACAATCAGAATGTACTCATTCTTACTGTGGCATTCGCTGTAGATCCTAGTTCGGGTATGAGACGCGACAACTGATCTTGCTATATGGTTGTTAATTCGAGGTACTGCATGCTGTAGAGTCCAAAGCAGATTTTTAGACATTCTCCTATTCTTTTCATGTCTTTATTTCACAATCAGAGACAGACTATGTAGTTTCAGACTCAGTTATATTTTAGATGCTTTTGTATTTATGACACTGGGTTTTGAAGTAAATATTACAAGTTTCTTCATTCCTCTTTGCGTGTTTGACTTATCTGCTAAGTAATAATCATCAATTTCAAGATGTTTGTGATCTAACACGAATAGAGGTATGTGCACATACCATTTCATCCAATTAAAGTTGTCCAAGTGTCCCTTATTTTTTCTTACAAACATACTACTATATACCGCTTTGTGCTCCATCAATTACTGTATATAGGTAATTAGAAGAGCTGACACCTACGTTTTACAAACATAACCATAAAACATATTATGTATGAATATGATAGACATACTGTTTTCCAGGCACAATGTACAAATAAAATATAATAATAATATAAAAATATATACAATAACAACGACGTTGGACTAATAATTTGTAAGACACGATTAAAAACCTTGTACCCAATGCCCAATGCACAAGTAATTTAAGAAATATATTTGTACCCGCATAATCATCATTTTATGCACCGAAATAAGAATGCAAGCAATTGCAATGAATACTTAAATTTTGAAGGTGTGGTGATGGTTGGTGAGAGAGACTGTGAGCAAAAAGAAAAATTGTGAGGCTATAAATCAGGGAAAATATAGGATTGTCTTCTTTCAAATTGGAAAGTTAACTTCGTGCCATTGCAGTACTTTTATTAACTCTTTGTTTAAGAATATTTGTCCATTATAATAAAAATAGATATTTAATAATATTTATTTAATTTAAAAAATTAATAAATAATTTATTATTTTCTATTCATTTTATGCTTGTTATTACACTATTCATCACTCATTTCATTTCTCATGACATTCATTTATTATATTTAAAGAGAAATATAATAAAATTACCTCTCTTATTTATTATTTCTTAATACGTATGTTACAAGTATTTAAAACTAAGGTATTTTTGGTATATATAATAATATCACTAATATCACTGGAGAATATATGTGTCCAGAAAATTTTCCCTCACTCCTGTTTCACGGCACATGCGGCCTTTTCATTAAAAAACAAAAGTGAAAACTTCTAATACATACTTTCTCCATTTAAGTTTGTTTATTACTTTTTAAAAACTTTTTGACAATTTTTCAATTTGATTTTTTACATATTTTGCCAATCTTTAATCGGAGACAATAAGATTTAAAAATTGTAATTATTTTTTAAACTTGATGTGAAATCAGATAAATAAATTTAAATGGAGAGATTATGATTTTTAATGGAGTATGATTTTTTTGACTTTTTGGCTTGTAGTCTATCAATTTCTCCTTCATTTCAACCACAATTCCACTGGTTCCAGAAAGAGCTACAGCCTATAAGTAATAGCATTTCCACATTAAATGAATATTAAAAAAGGGGTATTTATCAACACCATGGCTTTTCTTTGGCTAGCTCTTGCAGTAGTTGCCATAGTTTTTCTTCTTCTTCCACAACTACAGAAGAAGTTCAGTAAGAAGAAGAAGATACTTCCTCCAGGTCCAAGAGGGCTCCCACTTCTTGGGAATCTTCACATGTTTGGAGATAATCTTCACCAAGACCTTAACAAAATAGCCAAGAAACATGGCCCTATAATGTCCATACATTTTGGTCTTGTTCCTGTCATAGTTGCTTCCACTCCTTATGCTGCTGAACAATTCTTGAAAACACATGATTTAACCTTTTCAAGTAGACCCTCTAATCAAGTATCAGAAAACATTTTTTACAAGCGGAAAAATCTTGTCTCGGCCCGTTACGGACCATATTGGAGAAACATACGCAAGTTGTGCACTTTGCAGCTGCTAAGCAGTGCCAAGATCCTTTCTTTCCAGCCTATGAGGAAACAAGAACTTGGGATTCTTATAAATTTCGTAAAACAGGCAGCTATGGAACACAAAGTAGTTGATCTTACAGCAAAAGTTGGAGCTCTCAGTGCAAACATGTCATGTTTGATGATATTTGGAAAGAAGTACATGGACGAAGATCTTGGCGAAAAGGGGTTCAAAGCTACAATTCAAGATATGCTGCATATAGCAGCATTGCCAAATTTTTCTGATTTTTTCCCTTTTCTTCGCATTTTTGATCTCCAGGGATATAATCGTCGTGTGAAAGAATTAGCTAAACTGTTTGACGAGTTCTTGGAGAGAGTAATCGACGAACATGTTGGTGAATCCAATGAGCAGAAACAAGTAAAGGATATGGTGGATACACTGATGGAGATTCTGCAGTCCGGTGCGGCTGAATTCGAGTTCGATCGTCGTCATGTCAAAGCTATTATGCTGGTAATGTTTTTGTTCACTCTGAATTCGCGTTCATTTTGTGTGCTTCAAATTAGTAGGCACATCCTACAAGTTATTTTTCCACTAAAAAGGGATAATAACCTTACAACCTGTTTGAATTCACTTAGGTGTTTTTAAGTTGAACTAACTTTTATTATTTTTATTGAGGGGGGAGGGGGAGGCGTACTTGTGCCATATCTCAATTTATAAATATTAAGTGTTTTGCAATCGCAATCTGAATTTCTTAACATAAAGTGAGACAAAGGAAGTATTAGGTTTAAGGATATATATTTCAAAAAATTTACAGTCACATTAATGCTATGATATGTTTAAGATTACAAATTTTAAAACTCTTTATTTGTTTTTCAAATTTTGTGTTGATTCGAATTATATCACATAATTTGACAGAAGCTTCATTTGTTTAGATTTAATGGAGGTTTGAATTCAAATGATTGAGACCTTAGTTAAATCATTAAGTGCATTTATTTTCATTAAGATTTAGTCATTTAATAAGTCTTACTCAATAAGATCCAGAATAAAATCTTACTATCAAAAAAGGTATTATTATTTAGGAGAAGCTTCGCGATCACTCCATCCACAGTCATCTGTCACTACCACTAACTACCTTGGTTAGGACCACCATTATCAACCACCAGGAACCACCTACAACCGTGACGATCAACACCACTACTAACCAGTACTCTATCTATAATCTCCACCATTGAAATTATATCCATTGTCACCACCTCCACAGCCATTACTATCATCAACTGAAACCAATTTCAACTACCAACTTCAACCACCACATGTCTTCAACTATCACCATCAACACCGCCAACTACTAGTATCAATCAACTCCACCATTATAATTATTTTAATTGCTATCAATCGTCATCATCATGGCAGTCGGTACAACACCAACTATGCCCACTGCAGTATTATCATCATCAACATTTCTAACTACCAACACTACCTTTTATCATCACCATCGTTAATACAAATAATCTTCATCATTACTAGCGAATATAAATATTTTATATTTGTAATCGAATAATGATCTTTTTATTAAATTAATATTTTTTTTATTTGATTAATTAATTATTTAAATTATATTTTTATTATATTTATAGATAAATAAGTTATACATATTCAGATCTAGAAACATTTTAGTTATTCAAATATATATTTAAATACAGACAATCAACACCACTTCTTCCCACCTCCATTGAAATTATATCCATTGTCACCACCTCCACAACCATTACTATCAGCTACTGAAATCAATTTCAACTACCAACTTCGACCACCACGCGTCATCAGCTATCACCATCAACACTGCCAACTACTAGCATCAATCAACTCCACCATTATAACTATCATCACTGCTATCAATCATCATCATCATGGCAGTCGCTACAATACCAATCATATCCACTTTTACAACTATCATCATCACCATTTCTAACTACTAACATTACCTTCTATCATCACCATTTCTAACTACTAACATTACCTTCTATCATCACCATCGTCAACATAAATCATCTTCAACATTACTAGCGAATATAAATGTTTCATATTTGTAATCAAATAAAGATCTTATTTTTAAATTAATATTTTTTTATTATTTGATTAATTAATTATTTAAATTATATATTTATTATGATTATAGATAAATAAGTTATGCATATTCAAATGTTGAAAAATAAATATTAACCTTAATAATTTTCTGTTAAGATCTATGAACATCTTAATTATTCAAATATGTATTTAAATTCAGGCATATTAATCTTTATGGAAACAAATAAGGTCAGGAAGAGTTCGATGGTGTATTGGTAGGTGGAGCAAACCTAGAATATTGTTAATTTAATAACTTTTATCAAATTTTATATATATTTAAAAAAATATTAAAATTTAATTTCAGACTTATTTATTATAGCATATTAACTTTGAATCTTAAATCATGTTTGTTATATTAATTAGGTTTTTATTTCTAGATATTTTCTTCTTTTCATTAAATCACAGATATTATATTACTCAGTAAGTCAAATACATCATAAATGTGGCTTAAAATTATCCTTTTTAACTAGTAAAATTGTTGCTTTCTGAATTTAGTATTAAAAATCTCGACACGTGAATTATGTCTCGACAGTTTTCTATTTCACTTTTTCATCATGCAATCAATGAAACAGTTCTAGTTCTGTAAAAAAGAAAAATCAATGAAAAAGTTGTGTTGGTTATTTTGTGAATAATAATATTTTCTTCATAATAATTTATGTGATATAATTTGATTTAGTATAAAATTTATAAAATAATATGATTTTTGAAATTTGTGATCATAGAACACTTTTTAATTATTTGTATAACTATAAATAGTAGAAGAGAAATTTTAAGGTTAATTTATTTCTAATAATAAAAGGCACTTAACATTTTTTTAACGAACTTAAAATAAACTTGTCTCATATAAGTTGGAATTAGGAAGTAATATCAGTCTCTACTCCTTGGCAGATGTAACTTTGAGGTACCAAAATGATAATAATAATTTTGGGTTTTTCAATGTAATATGTAATATGTCAGTATGTCTTTTCTCCTTATCTTTGATTATAAACTACAAATTTTAGGTTCTCCAATTTTAAGTATTTTATGAGTTTAACAGCTAAAGAATATGACATGTATATACAGGACTTGCTGATAGCATCTATGGACACTTCATCAACAACAATTGATTGGATCCTAACAGAACTTTTAAGGCACCCCGATGTGATGAAAAAAGTGCAGAATGAGTTGGAACAAGTCATTGGTAAAAACAGAATGGTGGAAGAGTCAGACTTAGAAAGCCTAGAGTATTTAGATATGGTCATAAAAGAAAGTAATAGACTCCATCCTGCTGCACCCTTATTGCTTCCTCATGAGTCGATTGAAGACTGCACGGTTGATGGCTTTCACATACCTAAGGGATCCCGAGTATTAATCAATATTTGGGCAATTGGGAGAGATCCAGACACTTGGGTAAAGCCTGAAAAGTTCAAACCTGAGAGATTTCAAGGAAGCAATATAGATCTCCGCGGACGACATTTTCAACTTCTACCATTTGGTTCCGGTAGAAGAAGTTGCCCTGGTTTGCAGCTGGGGCTCACCGTTGTTCGCTTGATGGTCGCACAATTGGTTCACTGCTTTAACTGGGAGTTGCCGAATGGCATGACGCCGAAGGATATTGACATCACTGAGAAATTTGGTTTAGTAACGGCCAGAGAACAGCATCTTATGGCGATTCCTAATTATCGACTGCACATATGAAATAAGTGCAAATGTCAAAATATGTCTAAGTTTCTTTTTTTCATTGAATAAGATCACGAGTGCAAGAAAAGGGAGGAAAAGGGCGGGCAATTTTTATTATTTTCAGTAGTACTAGTATATGTTGAACATGTTTAAAAGAATTATGTAAAATTATCGAAGTTTAATTCATCGAGAATGCATCAATGTCATTCTTATTCAGAACATCCTCATATACAAGCTTTTCCACCATGTTATTGTGCTCAATTACTTGGATTCGATCAGATAAATTAGCAGCCAAGGTAATTACAGTCATTTTAGTTATGACGGTTATTTAGTTGAAAAGTTTTTTAAACTTAATTAATTAGCCAACTGACTTGCCCATATTAAACAGTATTTGTACTCATTCAAGACACAATTCAATACTCGGTCTTCTTCTTAATTTCTTCTTTCTCGTCCTTACTTATCATCTGCATCTTCTTTCTACAACATGTAAATAATTCAGTCTTTTAACACATTCAACAATGTGGTATTAGAACTTCGAATGAAGATTTAAAGCTCAATATCTTTTCCTGGTTCAATTTCTTTTCTGATTTCAAAACTCCTTTCTTGGGTATCTCTGAATTTGTATTTTTTTCTCCCGCTATCGTCAAGAATTCTGAAAGAGCTACTTCTTGAAAATTGAAAACGCATGGCCATAAATGGTGCTTAGACCTTGCAAATAAAAGGTGCTCAAACCTCATAGATGAATGACTCGATTTTCTCATATTTCATTGCTGATCAGGCTCTAGTCATGTATAATCACATGTTCTTTTGGATCACTCTGACATGAGTGAAATTTAAATAATTTCTTTTCAGTTAACATACATTGAGAAAGGCAAAAGATCAAATTTACTCGTCGGCTTTCAAAAATTGGTTAAATCTATCATTCGTCATATTTTGGCATCAAATTTATGCTCGCTCTCATACTTTAAGGTCAGATTTACCCCTCTACTTTAATAAATTAGCTAATATATCCTTTATCATATATTGGGGTCAAATTTATCCTCGATATCATACTTTGAGGCCTAATTTACTCTCTTTATTTATAAAATTTTTACTTGTACCCTTCCTTTAACAGAAAAGCTCAAATCAATGTTAAATGACTCATTTTATAAGAACACCCTAGTCTAACCCGCCCGATCTGACCCACAAAAAATACACAAATCTCTCCCTCAACTCTGCTAGTCAAAATTTCCTAACGAACAAATATACTTCTCATTCAACGTGCATCTTGATTGGTTATTTATAAATGAACAAAATACAAAATGAAATGGGATAGAGCAAAAGCATGAAATTAGAGAAAAATGTATATTATAAAGTCTACTCATGTTCTAATAGTGTTCAAATTTTAAAATTTGGTATACAATTCTATATGCATCTAGAGTTTAGCATCAACGGATAAGTTTTCTAAGCAAATGACATGATAAAAAATAAAGTGAAAAGACATAAAGTAACCCCTCAACTTGTCCGACTTTTTCAAAAAGAGATCTAAACTATACGGGAGACCTATTACCCCACGAAAATTACATATACTGTTGTAAATAGACCATTTTGATCAAAATTTTATCTATGCATGTAGACACGCATAGGACGCATGTGAATGCATAAAACTTGATTGGAACAATCAATTATAAAATAAAATGTGTAATTTATTTCTCAATTATTTTAAAATCTCATCTTCTCCACTTTAAAGAACCAATTCTCCGTTTTCTCCATTGATATAGCAATTGGCTTATTTTGAAGAAAAAAATTGTCTCTCTTCTCAAACTTTTCTCAACAAAATCAACCTTAAAAGGTAAGATGTTTCCATTTATTTTCTAATTTCTAAACAAAACCAGCCGTAAAAGCCTTAATTTCGTCTCAATTTTCTTAAAATTTTTGAAATCAAGTTAAATTTTGTGATTAGGTTTTGCAGAAAATAGTTTTATAATGTCAAATACAATCTTGAATTATATTTGTAAAGGTGAGAATAATCCCATGTTGCGTGTAAAAATATGATGCAAACATGAAACATACTTTCAATGCAAACGATATTGTCGGAGTACAACCTAGCTAGAAAATTTTGGTCTTGTCCATGCTATCGTGTATGTCCTATACATATTATCTTATTTTTTTCTCTTGTTTTTGTTAAATTAATTTGTTTACGGCTTGTTTTAAGAGAAATCATGCAACTTCTTTAAATGGAGGGACCTGAAAAAGACTGATTTACGATCCAAGATTGTTATTCCAAGATTGGCGAAGAGAATTAAGGAGTTGAAAGAGGCATTGGCATTTTATGAAAGTAATGGGAAATGGGTGGTGAAGGAGGAGAAGAAGATCAAATGTTGTAATTAGAAGCTGAGCGTCATGATTGTCATGGTGTTTTTTCTACTTTGGACAAGCATTACCAAGAATGTGACGGATGATAAATGTAGTTGTGTACAATTGAAATTGTAATAGTTGTTCTCTTGTTCTACTTTACAAATTGTGTTTATGTTTTTCCTCTTATCGAAATAATAGTTGTTTAACAAAATGTAATTTTGTTTGGTTGTGTAAGACCTATGCAACATGTTTTGTATCAAATTAAATTTGGCTTATGAAATATATTTTGTATCAATATATTGTGATAGTAATGACGTTTGTGAGCATTCAAAACCTGTTATTCGTACAGTAACAAGGCATCCACAAGGAAACAAAATGAGGACTTTATTTCAACATAATTACTGTCTCAATTTGAACTATAATCATGTGACCCTCATGTTAAACCCTTGAATTTGAAAGTTAAATGTTGTAGCCATGATGTTTATATCTTGATGATTTCTATATGCATTAATTATGCTCCACAAGTGTTTGATAGAATGCCTATGTAAATTGAGTAGTGAATTCATGAACTATTATTATGTAGTCCCATTTATGCACAAGTTCATGCCTCTCAAATGTTTGACAAAATGTCTAAATGAATGCATGGTGGACAAGTAACTAATGTAATGCCTTCAAGATTTTGCCATGTTTTACTATTGATACTATCGAGTTTTGGGGGTATTCAATACCCGACAATTTAGTTTTTACCTAGAATTACAGTAGTTATAAAATAGTCACAGTAAAGTCACGAATAATAGTACTCAGTCAGTTATAGAACTCAATAAACCCAGTCCAGTTCAGTCAGTTAACATGATCAGTAACAGTTCAGTCAAGCCTAGTATAGTCTAGTGATCAGTTCAGTGTCTATGCAGTTGGGAGTAGAATTCAGCACCGAGCGAACCCAAGGATGGGGGCATTTCTGTCAGCAGAGGTTTTGACCCTTAGTAATTGTCCCTGCATTACAGAACTGTGTAGCCAGCGTAGGGTAAGTTGTCCTCCTGCCAGATTAGGGTTGACGCAACCATATATACAATTCATGAGTCTTCCTGCCAGATTAGGGTTGACACAGCATTGTTAGTATCCTTTGGCAAGGTGCTACACCCTTCCAACTAGGGTAATAGGTTGGACCCTAACTCAGTTTATAATTGGGGTATGTCAATTAGATAAACACTCATACAGTTACAGTTTCAATATTTAGTACTTAGTAATTAGTATTCAATCTCAGAATTCAGTAAAGAACTCAGATAGTTCTACAGAACCATGGCTATCAGTTATTAGTTACTTAGCCATCAAAATTCAGTACTTCAGTATCAGTCTAAACCTCAGTTATCAGAACTTAGTACTTCAGTTTTAGTCTAATTCAGACAGAGGTTATATGTACAGTATTGCATAGTCAGCATGATCAGTAGTTACAGTTTTGCATGCACTCTTATTCAGTTATTTCATGATGTTCATTCAGTCAATTATCATCTCATGCATATGAACCCATGTATATCATCCTACCTTACTTAGCATACCAGTATATTCAAAGTACTGACGCATACTCTTTTTTTTATGCTATGATGTATCATATCATAGGTTCAGATGCACGGGCTCCTGGCCGTACTTAGCAGCTCAGGTTATCAGCAGCAGTTATAGAGGTGAGTCCTCATATTTCGGGTACAGGGTTATTTATTTCAGCATTCTAGTAGTTCAGTATATTCAGCAGTCGGAGTTAATTGGGGACTTGTCCCATCAACTCTATATTCAGATAATTAGAGGCTTTCGGACTAGACTATTTCAGACAGATGTTCAGTTTTTCAGTATTATTATCAATATTCAGTATTTGTTTTCATTTTATGAACCTTATGGAAATTTCATCCTAACTTTCGTATATATTTCCAGTATTATTATTATTCATTGCTCACAGCAGGTACCAGTCATAGGTTAGCTTGTGTTCCTTCGGGATTATAAGCACCTTGTGATGCCTAGGGTGAAATCTTGGGGTGTTACACCTTATGAATTGGTTCTTACTATCCGTAAGAAGTCTTGACGACTAGTTGAGTGTCACTTGTATTCAGAGCAGAATACAAAGCCACTTGTTCTGATTAAGTTACCATCGAGTTCCTACGAATCGTCAAAGCTCCCTAAGACTCACCAAGGGAGTCGTAATATGGACAATGAGGATAAAATTTTAAAAAATTTTAAGGACCAAAAATCGAGGCATTACATACATAGTCTAGGAAAATATTTTACTATCATGCTAAACCTTGTTCCCTACCTAAACATCTATTATATTTATATGTATGTATGTAAGTATATGTAGATGAACACATACAGTGAGTTTGAAATTGAACTTTTGACTGACATTATTTTACCCTTATCCTTGAGTTACATACTAGTGCCACCCCACCAACCATCCCCGGACGCTGTATCCCCATGCGATGCAGGGGCTGAGTAAACTTTTACTTTTCCTGTGTAGTAATAGGTGATCTCAGAGTTGGTCGATGCGGTGAAGAGGTAATCTTTCATTCTTCAGAAGACTTGATCATTCCATCAGTTTTTCCTTCCATAAATTAGATTTGAAGACTTTACATTTACATTGTCATTGTCAGAGTCGAGGTCATGTCCCGACGTATGTTATTTTCTGATATAGAGGCTTTGTGGATATTACTATGGATTAGATATTTATGTTGACACTCTTAGATGCCTTTGAGCTTATTACTTTCTATCTTGTTGTGTGTTCGGAATTCAGTCGTTGTCAAGTGTGTTATATTCTGTTTGGCTAGGCAAAGGGGGTGGTCAATGGTCCTCGGTGGACTAGAAATACCCATCACGGTCAGGCCCTGGTTTGGGTCATGACAGATTGCTTCTATTTGATTTCGTTTATTTATATTAGAACTGTAAGTGGAGACAATGTGAGCTACCATTTGAAAACTTTTCCACTGCAAGTGACGTGCTCATAGTTTTCTTTACTAGTATTTTTTCAGCTTTGCACAGTTGGTCGATGATACCTACTAAGTACAAGAAGACTGTACTCATCCTTATTGTGGCATTCGCTACAGATCCTAGTTCGAGTATGAGACGTGGGAACTGATCTTGCTATGTGGTTGTTAATTCAAGGTACTACACGCTCTAGAGTCCAAAGAAGATTTTTGAACATTCTCCTATTCTTTTCATGTCTTTATTTCACATTCAGAGACAGACTATGTAGTTTCAGACTCAGTTATATTTTAAATGCTCTTGTATTTATGACACTAGGTTTTGAAGAAACTTGTGATATTTACTTCAAGACTTTCACTTATTTTGAATTTGTGCTGACTTAACTTCTTTTTTGTAATTCTCATTTTATCTTACTTGTGTATTAATTCGATCTTCATTCCTCTTTGCGTGTTTGACTTATCTGCCAAGTAATAATCCTCAATTTCAAGATGTTTGTGATCTAACACGAATAGAGGTATGTGCACATACCATTTCATCCAATTAAAGTTGTCCAAGTGTCCCTTATTTTTTCTTACAAACATACTACTATACACCGCTTGGTGCTCCATCAATTACTGTTTATAGGTAATTAGAAGAGCTCATCACCTATGTTTTACAAACAACAAAACCATAAAACATATTATGTATGAATATGATAGACATACTGTTTTTCAGGCACAATGTATAAATAAAAAATAATAATAATATAAAAATATATACAATAACAACGACGTTGGACTAATAATTTGTAAGACACGATTAAAAACCTAGTATCCAATTCCCAAGGCACAAGTAATTTAGAAAATATATTTGTGCCCGCATAATCATCATTTTATGCATCGAAATAAGAATGCAAGCAATTACAATGAGTACTTAAATTTTGAAGGTGTGGTGTTGGTTGGTGAGAGAGACTGAGCTAAAAGAAAAATTGTGAGGCTATAAATCAGGGAAAATATAGGATTGTCTTCTTTCAAATTGAAATGTTAACTTTGTGCCATTACAGTACTTTTATTAACTCTTTGTTCAAGAATATTTGTCCATTCTAATAAAAATAGATATTTAATAATATTTATTTAATTTAAAAAAATAATAAATAATTTATTATTTTCTATCCATTTTACGCTTGTTATTACACTATTCATCACTCATTTCATTTCTCATGACATTCATTTGTTATATTTAAAGAGAGATATAATAAAATTACCTCTCTTATTTATTATTTCTTAACACGTATGTTACAAGTATGCATTAGGAGTTATTTGATGAATTTATTAATTATGATTTATTTGATAAAACTAGATCAAAGCCTATGTTGTTTAAAGTTACGGAAGGATGCATTAGGAGTTATTTGATGAATTTATTAATTATGATTTATTTGATAAAACTAGATTTAAATATTCTCCAAAATATTATTTAGATGAATAACGTACAAAAATTACCAAAATATAAAGAATTAAAGCAAATAATATCTGAAAAACGTAAAGAATTAAAAATAAGGATAGAAAGACTACAGTATATAACATAATAGTCGGGGTTAGTAAAAAATCAATAAATGCACAAAAAGAAGAAATATCAAATTTAGAATCAACAATAGATAGTCTAGAATATACATACCAACACGATCTATTAACAATTAAATAAAAATGAACAAAGAAGAATTTATAATAGACGAAAAAACATATGAAAATCACGACGGATTAAAAATAAAAACAGTGTTTTCTAATTTAGGTAGAAGGTATAAGAAAATAGGTGAACATTTATATTTAATGTTAGAAAAAATGAATTAAAATTAGAAGATAAATTGACAGTCATGGTAAGAATAGAAAGAGAAAACGAAGAAATAGATAGAAAAAATAAAACAACAAACCACAGAAGAAATACGAAAAATAGAAGAAACTAAAAATAGTAGGATTGCTGAATTAAAAAAAGAACTACAAATGCTAAAAGATCTGTATGAAAAAAGACAGAAAGAAAAAGAAGAAAAAGATAAAGAACAAAAATTATTAAACGAGATAAATCAATTTAAAGAAAAATTAGAAATAAACAATAAAGAAATAGAAACTAGGGAATTAGAAATAAATACAATAGACGTTGAAGAAACAGATAATTATGATTCAGAAGATAGTGAAACATATATAGAAATATTAACAAATACAAAAAATTTAGAAATCAATGAAAAACAAGAAGTAATTAATGAAGAAAACTTAGAAAATAGAAACACATAAATAAATGCTCTTGATAAAAAAAAAAGATGAAATTATAATACCTAGAACATCAGAAATAAGAAAACCTGCATATTATAAGAAAGTTTAAAAGATATAATCTAAAGGATGAATATGACAAATGGACACCAAAACAAATAGTTAGTAAAAATTATAACTTTTTAGACTTAGATTGTGTAATAGATACAGAAAAAACAATACAATTATGGATAGAATATATGACAAAACAATTATTAGATAATAATATAAATGTAACAGATGCACCAGAATATATAGAAAGAACACTAATAGGAACAGTGAAATTATGGTTTTCAAAGCTAACTGAAAATAGTAAAAGGGTATTAAGAACTGACAAACCTACAGAAGAAACATCATCAACAACTACAACTAAATTAACACATATAGAATTATTAAAAATATATGAAATAGTTATAAAAGATGAATTTAGTAGCATGACAACAATAGAAGAAGAACAAAATGAAGAGAAAGATACAAACAGGAATTTAATGTTAAAATTAGCAATATGTAATATGTGTTACATAGATGAAGAAAGTAAAGAAATAAGAAAATTATATTTTAGTAAATTACATGAACCATTTAGTTCAAAAGTAATAAAAAGTTGGGATGAAGCAAAAATAGTAGATACTCTAGGAGCAAGAATAAAATTTTTACAACAATGGTATAGAAACCTATGTGAAAAATATAGAGAAAAAATAAAAATGGAAAAAACATTAATAAGAAATTTAGCATGTTGCAAAGATAAAATAACACCTCAATTTGAATGCGAAGAAAGATATTATAAGAAAAGAAAAAGATATAAGAAATATAAAAAATCAAAATATAAATATAAGAAACCAAGAAAAAGATATTATGTAAAAAATTATAAACATAAAAGACCATATTGGAAAAAGAAATCTATAAAAGAATGTACTTGTTATAATTGCGGAAAATTAGGACATTTAGCTAGAGATTGTAAATTACCTA
Source organism: Capsicum pubescens (assembly GCA_030864215.1). NCBI lineage: Eukaryota > Viridiplantae > Streptophyta > Magnoliopsida > Solanales > Solanaceae > Capsicum > Capsicum pubescens. Next base: position 199,966,121 of record CM061549.1, on the reverse strand, counting down.
ACAACCCAAAAAATAAATAAATATCAGAAATAAAAATAGAAAATACAGAATATATGCAGATAGATTATATAGATTACAAATTAGAAAGTGAAGATAGTATATATGAAATTTCAGAGAATGAAACAGATAATGAAATAGATGGTGAATTAAATGACTGAAGAAGATATAAGAATAAACCAAATAACTGAAGAAGATATAAAATAATAACAAAGGAAGAATATTTAAATGAAGAAGGAACAGATCAAAAAATAATATTTAATAGTCATATATTTGATAAAATAAAAGGAAAAGAATTAGATTTAAGTGTAGAAAAAATATTTAAAATACCAACAATAAAAAATATATTTAGTAGAAGAAAAGAAGAATATTATGTAGTAAGTAAAAAAGAACATGTAATAGACTGTAGATATGCAAAAGGAAGAGCTAGTATACCACTAGTAACAAAAAGAATAATTAATAAAGAAATAAACGATATAAAAAGTAAAGACCCAATAAAATATGTACACCTTGGAGGTACAGAGATATTAATAAAAGCATGTTTTGGAGAAGGAATAGATACACCAATAGAATTATACCTAGCAGACGATAGAATTATAAAACCTATAGAAAAAAGTATAATAACTGCCATAAAAGGAAATTTAATATACCAAAAATTTAAATTTATAATAAGTGTGAATTATTCAGTAGCAATAACAGATAAAAATATAGATAAATCATTAGTATTATATTGAAAAATATCAGGAATAGAACTAATTCCAGGAAGTAAAATATTTACAGCAAGATGTAAATATCTATATGTACTAACAACAAAACATAAAATAATGGGAAAAAATAAAATTAACAAAATACAAATAGAAAGTCCTTTCGAACAATTTGTAAAAACAATTGATAATAATGATTATAGTTATAGAGACATAGATATAGAAGAAAATTTAGAAATAATAAATGATAGAATAAGTACAACAAAAAGAATAGCTTATGAAAAATCGGAATCACAAGTTCATCAAAAAGAACAAGTTATGAAACAAGTTCAACAACTAATTTGAATCAATATTACATAACAGTAACAATAAATGAAAAAGAATATTTAATACTCTTAAATACAGGACAAGAAGAAAATTATATAGCAAGATATCTAGTATAAATGAGGAAATAAAATCTGATAATAATATATGCCCCAGATCTACCAAGAAGCTTAATAAACACTAAGAATATAGCAGAAAAAGAAATAACAATAGGAGTTAGAAAAATAAAAATAGAATTTGAAATAAAGGAAGAAATGCAAAAAGCAGACATAATATTAGGAATAAAATAGCTAGAACAAGTAAAACCATATAATATAGAGCATACACAATTATCTATAACATATAACAGAGAGAAATTATTCTTAAGAAAAGCTTTAACATGATATGAAAATATATGAAGATAGTAGTACAAGGATATTACAGTAGATATTATACGCCTATGATAGATACAGGAGCAGAAGCTAATTTATGCAAATATAATTGTTTACCAGAAAGTAAATAGGATAAATTAAAAACACCAATAATAGTTAAAGGATTTAATAATGAAGGAAGCTTAATTACGTATAGAGCTAAGAATGTAAAAATACAGATATGAGATAAAATATTAACAATAGAAGAAATCTATAATTATGAGCTAACATCAAAAGATATACTTTTAGGAATGCCGTTTTTAGACAAATTATACCCACATATAATAACTAAAACAGATTGGTGGTTTACAACACCATGTAAACAAAAAGTAAGAGCAAAAAGAGTTATTAATAAAATAAGAAAGAAAACTGATTGGATAGAAGGAAGTGAAAAAATTATACAAAAATTAGAAAATATAAAAAATATTGAAGATACAATAGAACTAGTCGTATTTTCAATAAATAAAAATGAAATAACTATATTTTCAATAAATAAGATAGAAATAATTAAGAAAAAAATAGAAAAATTATATAGTGAAGATCCAATAAAAGGATGGGAAAAACATAAAACTACTATAAAAATTGAATTAATAGATAAAAATAGTATAATAACTCAAAAACCATTAACATATAATTTTGACGATCTAAAAGAATTTAAAATGCATATAGATGAATTATTAGAAAAACAATATATACAAAAAAGTAATAGTAAACACAATAGTCCAGCATTTATAGTAAATAAACATAGTGAACAAAAAAGAGGAAAAAGTAGAATGGTTATTGATTATAGAAATCTAAATGCAAAAACTATGACATCTAATTACCCAATACCAAACAAGATACTAAAAATAAGAAAAATACAAGGATATAATTACTTTAGTAAATTTGATTGTAAATCAGGATTTTACCATTTAAAGTTACAAGAAGAATTTAAGGAATTAACCGCATTTACGGTACCACAAGGATTTTATGAGTGGAATGTACTACCATTTGGATATAAAAATGCACCATGTAGATATCAACATTTTATGGATAGTTATTTTAAACAATTACCTAATTGTATAGTATATATAGATGATATACTATTATATACAAAAACCAAAGAAGAATATTTTAAATTATTAGAACAGTTTACGGATATAATAGAAAAATCGGGAATAAGTTTAAGCAAAAAGAAAGCTGAAATCATGAAAAACCAGATAGAATTTTTAGGAATACAAATAGATAAAAGTGGAGTAAAAATGCAACAACATATAGTACAAAAAATAATAAATTCAAAAGAAGAATTAGATACAAAAAAGAAATTACAATCATTTTTGGGATTTGTAAACCAAGTAAGAGAATATATATCAAAATTAGCAGAAAATCTAAAGCCTTTACAGAAAAAATTAAAAAAGAATGTAGAATATAATTATAACAAAGAAGACAAAAAACAAGTTCAGAAAATAAAAACACTTTGTAAAGAATTACCAAAATTACAATTTCCAGACGAAAATAGAAAATTTATATATATAGTAGAAGCAGATGCTAGTGAATGTAGTTATGGAGGATTACTTAAATATAGGTATGAAAATGAAAAAATAAAACATCATTGTAGATATTATTCAGGAACATTTAATGAAACAGAAATAAAATGAGAAATAAATAGAAAAGAATTATGTTCATTATATAAATGTTTATTAACATTTGAACCATACATTGTATATAACAAATTTATTGTGAGAACAGATAATACCCAGGTACGATGGTGGCTAACAAAGAAAATACAAAATTCAGTTACGACAAAAGAGATCCGAAGACTAGTATTGAATATACTAAATTTTACATTTACAATTGAAGTAATTAGTACTAACAAAAACGTTATTACAAATTACATATCTAGACAAAACTACATAGACTGATATAATAGAAGACGGTGCTTTAGAAAAGATACTTAAAACCCTAACTATGCTTTCAATGAAAGTGGACAGTATGGGTAATGAAATAGAAAAGCTAAAGACTAATGAAGTTAAACTGAAGTCTAAAGCTGCAAATCAGCTAACTCAGCAGTGTGCAGAGCTATGTCGATCGGAAGATATTAAAATTCCAGAGCTAGAAGGAGACGTTGGGACACTCCATAAAATCCATAATGTTTATCAATCTACAATTGCAGGTACAAGCAGAGGAGTTAGTAGACAAAGATATCAGAACATGAATATGAATAAGATATTTGAGAAACCATTTATACCAAAAACACAAAAATACCCCTTGTCCATACCCCCACAAATTACCACATATCGAGATAGTCTGAACCAAGATAAAAAAGTTTACAACTATACAACCCAAAAATACATAGAAAATATCTACAGAGTACAAACTTTCCTAAACCTTAACCCCAGAGCTACAGATATCAAAGAACCAAACACAAACTATATAATCCAAAAATTACAAGGTTACAACAAGCTAATCGCATTACCCAAAATCAACCCAAGCTTAATAAAAACTTGTTTTGACTATGGATTATTAAATACCATATATACCCAAGACGAAGAAGAACTAACAACTATGGAAGAATTACATAAAATATTCACCACCTATAAAAGAATAACCAAAGGAAATCTATTTTATATAAAGTGTTATACTGCACCAGCAGAGATATTATACGATGAGATAAAACCAGTTATACAAGTTGTAAAAATAGGATTAACCAGAGATATGATTATACTGGAAGATATTGTGCAGCAGCCAGAGATACCCAGAATTGAGATACCTGATTTCTACGGAAATAAATGACTCATTGGACTAGCTACAATTATTCAAGAATTAGCAAATAATTATACCAATGGAAACCCAATATGGAGCTATTATTCAAGAGACCATCAGATGATTTATTCAAATTCAAAAGAACTACGACAAGCAGATATGAAAGATGTTAGACAATGGATAATGACATTACTTAACCCAGAAAAACAATCTACTGCAAGAGCAATTAAGAGAGGATTTATTTCAGACGGATTATTGACAAGACATTGCAAGATAATTGGACACAAATATCTAGACCATCAATGTTCGAGATGTAATGGAGAAAATAATATTATCCCAGAAGTCCGCCTAGAATAAAAGAATTAAGAAGATAAGCATGTCAGCTGGAAAGAAGATAAAGAAATCAACAGATACGACAAGAAGATAAAAAGAAGACAGAGCAATAATAGAAAAAGACAAAACATTAAAGGAAGAAAGCGATATATGGAGAAAAAAAGCTAACTTTGAAGTATGAAATACGTGAATCATGTAAATAGCTTTAATAGCTTTACTATAGCCTTTTTGACCTTTTCTTTTATTCATTTATTAGCTTTTAGCACTTGCCATTATTGGCTTTTTTAGGACAAATGTATAGAGGAAACGTGTAAAGATATATTAGGATAGCCTTTTTTTTTTACTTTTGTAACATCAGAATACGTAGGAACCGTGTAAATTATTCATTCTCTCATTATAAATAGAGGCATAGAAGGCAACAGAGAAACCAAGCCTTCATGCGTTGAAGCAAAAACTCTCTCTTGTCCACAACAAATATTTTGCTTATTTATTAAAAAACAGGTATATTTCAATGGAAAAATCTATGGAGGAACAAAACTTAGAATTATCAAACCTACCAGAACAGGTATATTCATTTACTATTAGGAATAGCTAAATTCATAATTCCTAACAATCATGATATGTTAAAATAAGTTCCATGTTAGTTATTTTATAATAGAATTATTCGAAGAATAGCATGTTAAGAGGTTTATTAGCAAAGTGAAAACAGAGAAAAATTCCTAAGAACTATGCCATCCTAAAGGTGAAACCAATAAGACAAGAAGCCGTGGTGGGGAGTATCCAGAGTAGAGGCGTTGTTTAAGAGAAAAATATCTGGATTACCATGCTAATATTGACCGACGGACATGTTATTTAAGAATAATCTAGTATATAGTAATCTAATATGATCATATTTTGTTATGTGTATGATTGAAGGGAATATTTTGAAAATAACAATTTTATGAAAAATGAATAATTATTTATCTGACGAAATGGTAGATAAATTTAAAATACTTATTTTATATGCACTTAAGCATATAGAAGTAGTAGATATAAGAAAAATCATATTAGAAAAAGCATTTGGTAAATATTATATGACTAGAATAAATTACAATACCCATTTTATATGCACTTAAGCATATAGAAGTAGTAGATATAAGAAAAATCATATTAGAAAAAACATTTGGTAACTATTATATGACTAGAATAAATTACATACCACAAATACCTAATTACACTTACAAACTCATATATACCAAACCTACATGTCAACCATGATAAATTACGTATGTTTAGAGTTTTGGGAAAAAGATATGAGAAACATACAGTTAGTAGAAAAACAGATGAAAGCAAATTTAGACAAATACATGGAAACTAAAGATATAAAATATATAGAATTCCTTAATGAAAATATGCAAGAATTACTTAGACTAAAACAAACAACTGAAAAATATTATGAAAAAGCATTTAATGAAGCTTAAATGACAGTTGATATTAAAATACTTGTTTTATATATACTTAGAGATATAGAAATTATAGACATAAAGAAAGTAATATGGGAAAAATTACAAGATTATGAAGAGGAAGAATTATTAAACAGTATAGAAAACTTACGCATATATTATGAACATCATATTATTTAGATTCAGATGGATATTATACAGACTAAAAATGTCAGAAAACATTAAGAAAATTAGAGAAAACCAAGAAGACCTACAGAAAGAAATTAATTATAGAAAATAAATTAGAGGAATAATGAAAAATCTAATAGAAAAATTAAAATGAATAGACGAAACCTTGAAAAATTTAGAAAAAAGCAAAGATAAAAGTTTAGATAGTTTAAAAAATTAATTAAGAAGAGAACAAGAAAAAATAGTTAGTAGTATTAATAACCTCAAACAAGATACTAAATATAGTACAAATAGAATAGATTATTATACATTTACTTTAGAAAAATAAAATGATAAACTACGAATATTTAAAATATCAGAGACAAGAAATGGAAGAAATAAGATTAGCAGAAAACCTTATAAAAATAAATTTAATTGAATATTTTAAAACAAAAGATATAGAATATTTAGAATATCTTAAAAATAATATAGAAAACTTACAAAAACTAAGAGAAAAAGCTAAAGAATATTATAGCAGAACATTTAATCAACTACCATTTAATCACCCCCAAAATATGAATATCAGTAAAATATCAAATGTTAATAAGATATACGAAAATAAAAGATACAAAAACGAAGAAAAACAGTTAATAAATATTAATACAAAGTATTTAACAATTACATAAATTAATGGATACATCTTACGATAAGAATAAATTATTAAAAGAAATTGAAAATAAACTATATAGTTTATACCTAGAATACAAAAGATTACATAATACCAACGAGGATCCTAGAACACTAGATAATTTAATTACGATAATATCTAACTTAAAATATGAACTAATAAAACATTTAAGTCAAGAAGATAAAGATGAAAATTAATGCAATCAATAATATTTACAAAATGCATTATATAAAGATAAATAGTTATTACCTAATAAGTATTTATTATCTAGTAAAGTTACCGCGCCTAAATTCGCACGTATTTTTGGTAAATATAATAATATCACTAATATCACTTGAGAATATATGTGTCCAGAAAATTTTCCCTCACTCGTGTTTCATGGCACATGCGGCCTTTTCATTAAAAAAACAAAAATGAAAACTTCTAATAAATACTTTCTCCATTTAAGTTTGTTTATATTACTTTTTAAAAACTTTTTGATAACTTTTTAATTTGATTTTTTTACATATTTTTCCAATCTTTAATCGGAGACAATAAGATTTAAAAATTGTAATTATATTTTAAACTTGATGTGAAATCAGAAAAATAAATTTAAATGGAGAGATTATGATTTTTAATGGAGTATGATTTTTTTGGCTTTTCGGCTTGTAGTCTATCAATTTCTCCTTCATTTCAACCACAATTCCACTGGTCCCAGAAAGAGCTACAGTCTATGAGTAATAGCATTTCCACATTAAATGAGAATTAAGGGGTATTACCATGGCTTTTCTTTGGCTAGCTCTTGCAGTAGTTGCCATAGTTTTTCTTCTTCTTCAACAACTACAGAAGAAGTTCAGTAAGAAGAAGAAGATACTTCCTCCAGGTCCAAGAGGGCTCCCACTTCTTGGGAATCTTCACATGTTTGGAGATAATCTTCACCAAGACCTTAACAAAATAGCCAAGAAACATGGCCCTATAATGTCCATACATTTTGGTCTTGTTCCTGTCATTGTTGCTTCCACTCCTTATGCTGCTGAACAATTCTTGAAAACACATGATTTAACCTTTTCAAGTAGACCCTCTAATCAAGTATCAGAAAACATTTTTTACAAGCGGAAAAATCTTGTCTCGGCCCGTTACGGACCATATTGGAGGAACATGCGCAAGTTGTGCACTTTGCAGCTGCTAAGCAGTGCCAAGATCCTTGCTTTCCAGCCTATGAGGAAACAAGAACTTGGGATTCTTATAAATTTCCTAAAACAGGCAGCTATGGAACACAAAGTAGTTGATCTTACAGCAAAAGTTGGATCTCTCAGTGCAAACATGTCATGTTTGATGATATTTGGAAAGAAGTACATGGACGAAGATCTTGGCGAAAAGGGGTTCAAAGCTATAATTCAAGATATGCTGCATTTAGCAGCATTGCCAATTTTTCTGATTTTTTCCCTTTTCTTCGCATTTTTGATCTCCAGGGATATAATCGTCGTGTGAAAGAATTAGCTAAACTATTTGACGAGTTCTTGGAGAGAGTAATCGACGAAGAAGTTGGTGAATCCAATGAGCAGAAACAAGCAAAGGATATGGTGGATACATTGATGGAGATTCTGCAGTCCGGTGCGGCTGAATTCGAGTTCGATCATCGCCATGTCAAAACTATTATGCTGCTAATGTTTTTGCTCACTCTGATTTCGCGTTCGTTTTGTGTGCTTCAAATTATTAGGCACATCCTACAAGTTATTTTTCCAGTAAAAAGGGATAATAACCTTACAACCTGTTTGAATTCACTTAAGTGTTTTTAAGTTAAACTAATTTTTATTATTTTTATTGAGTTTGTAAATTAAAAAATATTTGTTAAAATTTATTTTCAAACTAAAATAACATAAATAAATCAAAATATATATGTTAGAAATTTTAATTTATAGCTGTTAGAAAGTATAAGTCACAAGTTGTAACTTCATCTAAATAGGTTTTTACAACAAACACTATGAATACTGTCCTTTCCTCCTCCCTTGACGGTCCTTATTTGTAGTATTTATCTTATCAGTTTGTTATAAGAGGGATATGATATTTTTATATTTTTAATAAAAAAAGAATTTATGTTCTGTGTCAAGAGTCTATTAAAAATAGTTTTTATACTTTATTTAAAATAGTGATAGAAATTTCGTTCACTTTACTTTTTTTGAATCTAATTTTGTAGAAATACACTAAATATATTATTTTTGTAATAAAAGTTTTTATATCTTATCTTTTTTTCTTTCAAAATAAAACTGGCACCCCTCCCCACTCATTAAACCCCTCCCCACTCATTAATACAACTCTTCCTTTCTCACCAGATAGATATTCTAATTATTAACTCACGTCATTATTAATAAAATAAGAAATTTCAAGGTAAAATCATTTTTCTGTATAAAAAGAAGTATTCATTTTTATGTAGATTAATTAAAGACTTAATGTGCATTACATAAAATAAAATGCTCTCAGCGTAACGTTTCAGTTTATGTACTGTTACTTTTTTTACTAATCCGTTTATTATAAAAAGAGAAGGACATATTTTAATATTTGAAAATAATTAATTGGACTTTTCTCATTTTATCATGAAAAGAATATAGTCGTCATACAAACGTTATATTTCCTCATCCCATTTTATGTACATGAAGTTGTTATTGTTTAGAGAGACAAATAAATTATTTTTCTAACAATAATTTCTCAAAATTATTTTAAATATTTATAAGAGATAAGACATAAGTATTCCCTAAATTTTATCAAAAGTTGTTATGATATGCGTAAATTTTACGGAGGTACTACTACTCCCTCTCTCCCCCTCCTAAACTTATTTTTTTTTACACAAAATAAGTACAAAAATATTTTACTACTTAATAGTCGTGTCAATAAAAAGGAGCATAAAAATATTTTTTTTTAAAAATGAGTTCATAAGAAAATTTAGATGTGTCAGAGAAATTTTAAGTATATTTTGGGTGGAGGGAGGGGGAGGGGGAGGTGTACTTGTGCCATATCTCAATTTCATAACTATTATCTACGTTGACTTGTATCATTTGTTTCATATAGTTTCAAATATGTAAAATTTATTTTAAAATATTTGATGGATATATATATATATATATATATATATATATATATATATATATATATGCTATCGCAATTTGAATTTCTTAACATAAAGTGAGACAAAGGAAGTATTATAAGGACATATGTTTCAAAAAATTTACAGTCACATTAATGCTATGATATGTTTAAGATTGTAAATTTTAAAATTCTTTATTTTTTTTTTGAAATTTTGTGTTGATTCAAATTATATCATATAAATTGACTGAAGCTTCATTTGTTTAGATTTAATGGAGGTTTGAATTCGAATGATTGAGACCTTAGTTAAATCATTAAGTGCATTTATTTTCATTAAGATTTAGTCATTTAATATGTCTTACTCATTAAGATCCATAATAAAATCTTAATATCAAAAGAGGTATTCTTATCTAAGAGAAGATTCGTCATCACTCCATCCACAAACATCTGTCACTACCACTAACGGCCTTTGTTACGACCACCATTATCAACCACCATGAACCACCTACCTCCGTGACGATCAACACCACTTCTAACCAGTACTGTATCTATAATCTCTATCATTGAAATTATATCCATTGTCACCACCTCCACAACCATTACTATCATCTACTGAAATCAATTTCAACTACCAACTTAAACCACCACATGTCTTCAGCTATCACCATCAACACCGTCAACTACTAGCATCAATCAATTCCACCATTATAATTATTATAATTGCTATCAATCGTCATCATCATGGCAGTTACCACAACACCAACCATGCCAACTGCACAACTATCATCATCACCATTTCTAACTACTAACACTACCTTCTAGCATCATCATCGTTAATTAATCTTCATCATTACTAGCGAATATAAATGTTTTATATTTGTAATCGAATAATGATCTTATTATTAAATTAATATTTTTTTATTTGATTAATTAATTATTTAAATTATATTTTTATTATGTTTATAGATAAATAAGTTATACATATTCAGATCTAGAAACATTTTAGTTATTCAAATATATATTTAAATGCAGACAATCAACACCACTTCTAACCACATCCATTGAAATTATATCCATTGTCACCACCTCCACAGCCATTACTATCATCTACTGAAACCAATTTCAACTACCAACTTAAACCACCACACTTCTTCAGCTATCACCATCAACACTGTCAAGTACTAGCATCAAACAACTCCACCATTATAATTATCATCATTGCTATCAATTATCATCATCATGGCAGTCACTCCAATACCAATGATATCCACTGTCACAACTATCATCATCACCATTTCTAACTACTAACATTACCTTCTATCATCACCATCTTCAACACAAATCAGCTTCATCATTACTAGCGAATATAAATATTTCATATTTGTAATCAAATAAAGATCTTATTTTTATATTAATATTTGATTAATTAATTATTTAAATTATATTATGATTATAGATAAATAAGTTATGCATATTCAGATGTTGAAAAATAAATATTAACCTTAATAATTTGCTGTTAAGATCTATAAACATCTTAATTATTCAAATATGTATTTAAATTCAGGCATATTAATCTTTATGGAAAGAAATAAGGTCAGGAAGAGTTCGATGGTGTATTGGTAGGTGGAGCAAATCTAGAATATTGTTAATTTTAAAACTTTTATCAAATTCTATATATATCTAAAAAAATATTTAAATTTAATTGCAAACTCATTTATTATCGCATATTAACTTTGAATCTTAAATCATGTTTGTTATATCAATTAGATTTTTATTTCTTGATAATTTCTTCTTTTCATTAAATCACATATATTATATTATTCAGTAAGTCAAATACATCATAAACGTGGCTTAAAATATTCCTTTTTAACTAGTGAAATTGTTGCTTTCTGAATTTAGTATTAAGAATCTCGACACGTGAATTGTCTCTCGACATTTTTCTGTTTCACTTTTTCATCATGCAATCAATGAAACAGTTCTAGTTCTGTAAAAAAAGAAAAATCAATGAAAAAGTTAACTTGGTTATTTTGTGAATAATAAAATTTTCTTCATAATAATTTATGTGATATAATTTGATTTAGTATAAAATTTATAAAAAAATATGATTTTTGAAATTTGTGATCATAGAGCACTTTTTAATTATTTGTATAACTATAAATAGTAGAAGAGAAATTTTAAGGTTAATTTATTTCTAATAATAAAAGACACTTTACATTTTTTTAACGAACTAAAAATAAACGTGTCTCATATAAGTTGGAATTAGGAAGTAATATCATTCTCTACTCCTATGGCAGATATAACTTTGAGGTACCAAAATGATAATAATAATTTTGGGTTTTCCAATGTAATATGTAATATGCCAGTATGTCTTTGCTCCTTATCTTTGACTGTAGACTGCAAATTTTAGGTTCTCCAATTTTAAGTATTTTATGAGTTTAATAGCTAAATAATATGCCATGTATATATAGGACTTGCTGATAGCATCTATGGACACTTCATCAACAACAATTGATGGGATCCTAATAGAACTTTTAAGGCACCCCGATGTGATGAAAAAAGTGCAGAATGAGCTGAAACAAGTCGTTGGCAAAAACAGAATGGTGGAAGAGTCAGACTTAGAAATCCTGGAGTATTTAGATATGGTCATAAAAGAATGTAACATACTTTATCCTGCTGCACCCTTATTGCCTCCTCACGAGTCAATTGAAGACTGCACGGTTGATAGCTTTCACTTACCTAAAGGATCCCGAGTATTAATTAATATTTGGGCAATTAGGAGATATCCTGATACTTGGGTAGATCCTGAAAAGTTCAAACTTGAGAGGTTACAAGGAAGCAACATAGATATCCGCGAATGACATTTTCAACTTCTACCATTTAGTTCCGGTAGAAGAAGTTGTCCTAGTTTGCATTTGGGGCTCACCGTTGTTCGGTTGATGGTTGCACAATTGGTTCACTGCTTTGACTGGGAGTTGTCGAATGGCATAACGCCGAAGGATATTGACATCACTGAGAAATTTGATTTAGTAACGGCCAGAGCACAACATCTTATGGCGATTCCTAATTTTTGACTGCACATATGAAATAAGTGCAAATGTTAAAATATGTCTAAGTTGCTTTTTTCCATTGAATAAGATCACGAGTGCAAAAAAAGGGAGGAAAAAGTGGCAAATTTTTATTATTTTCAGTAGTACTAGTATATGTTGAACATGTTTAAAAGAATTATGTAAAATTATCGAAGTTTAATTCATCGAGAATCCCATCAATGTCATTCTTATTCGAAACATCCTCATATACAAGTTATTCCACCATGTTATTGTGCTCAATAACTTGGATTCGATCAGATAAATTAGCAGTCTAGGAAATTACAGTCATTTTTGTAATGACGGTTATTTAGTTGAGAAGTTATTAAAACTTAATTAATTTGCCAACTGACTTGCCCTTATTAAACAGTATTTGTACTCATTCAAGACACAATTCAATACTCGATCTTCTTCTTAATTTCTTCTTTCTCCTCCTGACTTATCATCTGCTTCTTCTTTCTACAACATGTAAGTAATTCAGTCTTTTAACACATTCAACAATGTGGTATTAGAACTTCGAGTGAAGATTTAAAGCTCAATATCTTTTCCTGCTTCAATTTCTTTTCCGATTTCAAAACTCCTTTCTTGGGTAATTCTAAATTTGTATTTTTTGCTTCTGTTATCATCAAGAATTCTGAAAGAGTTACTTCTAGAAAATTGGAAACGCATGGCCATCAATGGTGATTAGACCTTGAAAATAAAAGGTGCTCAAACCTCATAGATGAATGACTCAATTTTCTCATATTTCATTGCAGATCTGACTCTATTTATGTATAATCACATGTTCTTTTTGGATCACTCTGACTTGTGTGAAATTTAAATAATTTCTTTTCAGTTAACATATATTGAAAAAGGCAAAAGTCCAAATTTACTCGTCTGCTTTCAAAAATTGGTTAAATCCATCATTCTTCATATTTTGGGATCAAATTTACGCCCACTCTCATACTTTAAGGTCAGATTTACCCCTCTACTTTTATAAATTAGTTAATATATCCTTTGTCATATATTGGGGTTAAATTTATCCTCGATGTCATACTTTGGGGCTTAATTTACTCTCTTTATTTATCAAATTTTAACTTGTACCCTTCCTTTAACAGAAAAGCTCAAATCAATGTTAAGTGACTCATTTTATTAGAATAAAACACACTCTAGTCTAACCCTCCCGATCCGACCCACAAAAATTACACAAGCAAATTTATCTCTCCCTGAACTCTGTTGGTCAAACTTTTCTAACGAACAAATATACTTCTCGTTCAATGTGCATCTTGATTGGTTGTTTATAAATGAACAAAAAATAAAATGAAATGGGATAGATCAAAAGCATGAAATTAGAGAAAAATGTATATTATAAAGTCTACTCCTGTTCTAATAGTGTTCAAATTTTAAAATTTGGTATACAATTCTATATGCATCTAGAGTTTAGCATCATTGGATAAGTTTTCTAAGAAAATGACATGATAAAAAATAAAGAGAAAAGACATAAAGTAACCCCTTAACTTGTCCGACTTTTTCAAAAAGAGATCTAAACTATATGGGCGACCTATTACCCCACAAAAATTACATATACCGTTGTAAATAGATCATTTTGACCAAAATTTTATCTATGCATGTAAACACACATAGGACACGTGTGAATGCATAAAACATGATTGGAACAATCAATTATAAAATGCCATGTGTAATTTATTTCTCAATTATTTTAAAATCTCATCTTCTCCACTTTAAAAAATCGATTCTCTTCTTCTTCCATTGATATAGCTGTTGGCTTATTTTGAAGAAAAAAATTGTCTCTCTTCTCAAAATTTTCTAAAACAAATCAATCTTAAATGGTAAGATGTTTCCATTTATGTTCTAATTTCTAAACAAAATCAGCCGTAAAAGCTTTAATTTTGTCTCAATTTTCTTAAATTTTTTGAAATCAAGTTAATTTTTGTGATTAGGTTTTGCAGAAAATAGTTTTATAATGTCAAATGCAATCTTAAATTATATTTGTAATGGTGAGAATGATCTCATGTTGCATGTAAAAATATGATGCAACAACAACAACAACAACAAACCCAGTATATTGCCACATAGTGAGGTCTGGGGAGGGTAAGATGTACGCAGTCCATACCACTACTCCCGGAGAAGTAGCAAGGCTGTTTCCGATAGACCCCCAACTCAAGAATGTAAAAATATGATGCAAACATAAAAATATACTTTCAATGCAAACGATATGGTCGGAGGACAACCAAGCTAGAAAATTTTGGTCTTTTCCATGCTATCATGTATGTCCTATACGTATTCTCTTATTTTTTTCTCTTGTTTCTGTTAAATTGATTTGCTTACGTCCCGTTTTAGGAGAAATCATGCAACTTTTTTAAATGGAGAGACCTGAAAAAGACTTATTTACGATCCAAGATAGTTATTCCGAGATTGGTGAAGATAATTAAAGAGTTGAAAGAAGCATTAGCATTTTATGAAAGTAATGGGAAACGGGTGGTAAAGGAGGAGAAAAAGATCTAATGTTGTAATTGGAAGATCAACATCATGATGGTCGTGGTGTTTTTTCTATTTGGACAAGCATTACCAAGAATGTGACGGATGATAAATGTAGTTGTGTACAATTGAAATTGTCATAGTTGTTCTCTTTTTCTACTTAACAAAATAGTGTTTATGTCTTTTCTCTTGTCGAAATAATAGTTTTTTAACAAGATGTAATTTTGTTTGGTTGTGTAAGACCTATGCAACATGTTTTGTATCAAATTGAATTTGGCTTATGGAATATATTTTATATTAATATATTGTGATAGTGATGACATTTGTGAGCATTCAAAACTCATTATTCATACAGTAACAAGGCAACCATAAGGAAACAAAATGATGACTTCATTTCAACATAATCACTGTTTCAATTTGAACTATAACTAAAGCTTGTCCTTGTTCTTTTGGTACCTAACAAAACATATCTTAATACATAAAGGTACCTAACAAAACAAACTGCCCAAAACAGTGTTTGATTGTTACAAATAAGATCAAAATGTTATCACCAACAACAATATATACAAAACTAATTATTTGAGATAATATCAATAATACCAAAATATACACATCATATCAGTAAGATGCCTTACTTATATGGAACATGAGTCTTCCTAGTTGAACTGATTTTGCCTTGAGTTTTGACACCAGCTGCAAACCTAGTTTGAATAACTTTTTCAGCTCTCATTCTTTCAAGTTTTCTATTGGTAATGACCGACTTCCCTTTCCATTTAAGTCCCTTGGTGTGTAGCTAATATCACCGGTTATAATATCAAACCTCTTTGTCACCTTTGCACCAATGGTAATAACTCTTTTACTTGGCAATCCAGGTTGCATAAACAAATTACAGAAATTATAATGCAATAAATATGAGTAAGTGAAGAAAAATTCTATAGACTACTTACATTAAGAGTGGTAAATCCATCTTCAGCTTGGTATATTTAAATTCCTACCATCCTTGGCCTTTTAAAAGGTCTTGTATGTCCTCTATTTCTATCCTCATAGTCTAATCTTTGAGGAATCTTTCCCCTTCCTATGCCCCTTCCACTGCCAGAACTGGTTTGGCTCTCTTAAGTAATTCCTCTTTCTTTCCCACTACCCCTTCCTCTAGATATTTCTCTTCCTCTACCACTTATAGAAGCCTGTGTATAGACACTCAAATCAACATATATTACCATGAAAAAATAATTGTTTGATTACATAAAATTACCCGTGTTTGTGTAGAAGTTGCACCTGATTAACTTGGAACAGTTGAGACATTTGAAACACTTGAACACCTAAAACACTATTTTTTTCCTCTACCTCTTCCTCTAGTAGCAGTTACAATGTTTGTGGTGGCCTGATTATTGAGATATTAGTATATATACTTTAAAAAATTGATACTGACAAATAAATAAATATACCTCTTGCTGATAAGATGTTCCAGCTGCATTATTTGGACCACTGCTCCTTGCTCTTCCTCTTCCTCGACAAGTAGAAGCTCCAGCCTATATTTTAGAAGATTAATCCTTCTACTTAACAAAATGTACATTAGATATTGATTATAAAAATGCATATGCTTGAGAAGATGTTCCAGCTGATTGACTTGTACTAGGTTGTTCTCTTGTAGGACATCCTCTTTTATTATGTCCTTGTTCACCATATTTGCTACAAGTAATAACAATACCCCATTTGTTAAGTTCTCCAGTTTTTCTACTTTCATCAGTCTCCTTTCTTCTAACTTTACTCGATCTTCCAAGAATCTTCTTGATCTTTGGTGGCTTCACAGTAGGATTATTTGATGTTGTCCACATTTTCATGTTATTCCATTGTCTAAATAAAATGAGCATACGTACTGAGGTAGGTATCCTTGTGATAGCAGCTGTCCATAAAATTTATGGGCTCGTATTCCTTGTGATGAAGAGCAGAAACACCATGAGGACAAAGAATGTCCCTAAGATGCCAAGCTCTGCAACTGCAACTCCTACTAACAATGTCAATAATATGAGTACAACCCCCGTGAACAATCTCAAAATCCCTTTACCCATTCCAAGACAAATTTTACTACGTTGACTTGTCAATATTTTCTTGGAGAATCTTCAGAGCCATGGGAAAATTTCAGTGATTCAAGTATTTGAAAACTGTCTCAACTCACTAATTCTTTTCATCATCTTTACCCTAATCTCCTCAAATATTTTGATGATTGTTTTGCACCTTGCAAGTAGTACCCATTCATTAAAACTCCCTGCCATTTTGTTGTCTACAACATCATATTTCCAATGATCTTCGAAATATATTTTGTATCATGTCTCCAAATTATACAACAAAATATCATCCAAACAATCCCTTGCTAACAACTTCATTGCTTCTATATTCTCCTTTAATTCTACTTCAAATGTGGATTTTGCAATCTTCCAAAACACTCTTCTTCTTTCTATCTCTTTTCAAAATTTAGACCAATTAGCAAGAACATATCTTGTATATTTTCTATGTTTAGCCAGTGGCAGTAACTCTTTTATAGTAATTTTCAGTCCCTAATAAAACATGATAGTATATTAATCTACAACTATACTAGCTATACCAGCAATTGTTAAAGAAAAAAAATAACAAATACTTGTTAAAAATAGAGTCATACCTTTTATATATCAGTTATGATGCTTAATTGATAGCCTTATCCAAGCTCAAGGTCATTCCTCAGTAGTTCAAGAAACCATCCCCATGTAAACTAATTCTCAACCTCAATAAATCCTAAGTAATAAGCAATATTTGATTGTTTCCATCTCTGCAAACAACCACCAACAATTGACCTTTACACACACCGTTGAGAAAACAACCATCCAAACCAATCAACCTTCTAGCGCCTCTAAATAATGATTTTTTAAAACATGAAATCACACATAAAATCCCTCAAATATTAAATGTCCAGTCTTAGCGGCATCTCCAACCTTAACAACACAAGTGCTACCTTGATTAGTCCTCAAAATCACATCCCTGTAATAAATAATCCTACCATACTCCACAATGTGATCACCCATAATCTCTTGTAGCACTCTAGACCTATTTCTTTTCACATTTGTCCTACCAACATGGATATCCAACTATTTTGTAATAATCTCCTGTAATTGGACAATTCTAATGTTTGGTTGTTGACATATTCCGTCTTTATACTTACTTGCCAGAAACTTTGAGTTGCAAAGATAGTTAAAAGTTAATCTCAACAAATATGAATAGGATTGTATTTTTAACAATAAAATCCCCACTGCTCTTATCCTTACTAGCACACAACAACCAAGGACAAGTGTCTTTACAACACCTCACTCCAACTTTGCTAGGCTCATTCATATACTTCTCAATTTGAATCTTTTCTTGATTTGCATATCTTGCTAATGCTAACCTAAATTCCTTTACACTTGAAAAAACCAATCCTAATTCTCAAATAATTTTTTAACAAGTTTCATAAAAAATAAGTCTATTTTTTTTATTCTTTTTTCTCACAGGTTGTTGCACTACTTCATCAACCTCTTCACCATCTCCCCAACCTACTTCATCATCTAATTCAAATCTAAGAGCTTTATCACTTAGATAGTAAGGTTCATCACCTCCTAGTTTACCAACTAGGTTATCCCTAGTACCAATATTTATCTCATCATACCCTATATCTGGACCTTTTTCACCAATATTAATTTGTTCTTATGTTGTGCCTCTACTTCTTTGTGACCTATTGAAATGCCTTATACTTTCTCTTATATCAATATACTCTTGATAGACATCACTATCTCCACTAGTATCCCTTTCTAAATCTGAATCATCCTCTAAATCATCATTACTTGGATTCTCATCTATTGTAGGGTCAAAAAAGTTGGAAGGTATAGTAAAAGGAGGAGGCTCATCAAGAGGGTTGAAAGGAAAATTGAGAGAAGAAGGCTAAAAATTAGGGTTAGAAGAATCACCCTCATTAACAGGGTTCAAAGATTCCTCACCTACCCCACTATTACTTGCATTGAGGGATACACTCCAATTCAAGTAGGGCCTGACAAGGTTCACTGATCCCATGTGAAACATACTCCTCAAGTTCATCCCCATTTTTTAACTTGCTGACAATGTCATAAATAATCTTATCACATTTAATTTCTACCAAATAGGCATCCCATTTAACAAATAAATCATAGTTGGTTGTATATCCTAGATATTTTATGTAGTCTCTTAACTAAAAGTAGGATATCATATCAACATTCCTATCTAAAAACTCACTCACAGAACCACTAATATATTTAGGTGGGGGACCAAATTCTATTTCACCCCCATGATACCATCTTAAAGTTACCGGAACAAAAGACATTGAAAGATTCTCGAAAAAGCAACATTTCAACCTCACAAACATATTGAAATCAGTAAGCAAACGAGAAAAATCTCAATAGTTAAACAAAACTTAAGAGCACTATTTTGGATATTAGAAAAATAATACAAGTGGGACCCACAACCCAACAACTCACCCCCACGTGACCTATACCCAAAAAACATTAAGTTGCAACTATATATGCTACTACAACACCGTAATAATAACAACAACATATGCGAAAAACCTACAAAAACGTAGTACAAAATAACTCAATAAGTTCATATTAGCATCAATTTCACTAAATTATTACCTAAAAATATATTTTGCAAAAAAAAAAAACCAATTTAAAAAGAAAACATCAGAAGTTAGATGCTGAAAATCCTAACGTGTAAAATCCTCCACTATTATTTATAGGTATTTTCCCCAACACATTGATCAAATAAGCTCCTTCAATATCTCTTCAATTGTAAATTTTTGTCTGTTGCAAAAGAAAAGAAAGAGTGAAGTGAGAGAAGTAAGAGAAATTGAAAAGATGAGAAAGACCTTTTTTGGGTATTTGAAGAGACTCGGGTCAGTGTTAAAGGGTTAAACCCAACCCTTTATCAATAATTAATTTAAATTATTAATTAAATAGAGAGTGTCAAACACATACCTCTTTAAAATTGAGGATTGATGAAATTTTTAGTCAAAATGGTCTATTTACAATGGTATATGTAATTTTCGTAGGGTGATAGGTTGCCTCTATAGTTTAGGTATTTTTTTACAAAAGTCGAACAAGTTGAGGGGTTACTTTATGTCTTTTCTAAAAAATATATGTAGATCCAAATTGTATATAAAGACATAAGAATGAAGAGATGTCACGATTGACACATATGGAGAACTCTTAACTCAATCATCTAGAGAAATATACAGTGGACTTAATCTGTTGCATTTGATTGCTAAGTGTCATATTTCATAAGCTCTACGTTGATGCAGAATCCATGACCTCAGGGATGGGTATAGTTGTTTGTGTTTGCATTGATGCAGATTCATTTATCATGAGCTATACATGATAAATATTTAAGTGGATTAATCTCATCGGAAAAATTTCACAAACAGAGTGGAGAAGGGTATATTTATTTGTGTATTTTTTGTGGCTCGAGTCCAGTCGGGCAGGTCAGACTATGATGTGTTTTATTTTTTTAAAAAAGGGCATTTAATATTGATTTGGACTTTTGTATTAAAGGAAGCGTATATGTGAAAAATTACTTAAGAATGACCCAAAAGTATGACATCGAGGGTTAATTTAGCCCCAAAGAATAAAGAAGGTATATTTAACTAATTTTTCAATGCAGGGGGGTAATTGACCCCAAAGTATGTGAGTGAGTATAAATTTCACCCAAAATATGCCGAAAAGTATATTTAACCAATTTTTCAAATAGAGGGGTAAATTTGACCCTTTCATTATATTGTATAGTTTTGATCTATGAGAATGACTTTCATGGTTGGAATTAGTCGATGGACCTTGTATTAAAGAGAAATATCATGAGACAGTTTGGGACCATCGAGAATAATTTAATGAAATTATCCTACAATGGATAATGAATTCTGTGTCAAAAAGTTTGTTTAGTTGTATCATGTATGTTTCAACTGCACAAGCACTTTGGCAAATTTTATAAGAGACGATATAAGATAGATGGTTCAAGATAGTGGTTTATGCAGAAATTCTTGTAAGCGATGTCGATATTTAGACAATGCACAACAATAACAACATATCTAGTGTATTTCTACAAAATAAGGTCTGGAGAGGATAAATTGTACGCAGTCCATACTATTACGTCAGATGAAGTATAGAGATTATTTCTGATAGATCCCTGACTCAAAACAAAAAATAGTATATCAAGCATATTTAGACAATGCAATACCATAAAATTTTTTGGAGAAAAATTGTGGTCTTAAATATTGAGAAGGACCATTTTGAAGATATGCTCTTTTTATTGCATTATGGTTATTTGGATGATAATTTCAAATTGCTATTCTTTTTCTGAGATCAAACTTTAAAACTTTAAAACTCCTTTATTTTGCAACCTCTTCCAACTTATTGACACTTTCTTCTTCTACTTTAGAGAAACTTTGAGATGTTGAACTTGATTTTGAAATATCGCAAGATATTTTAGGAAAATATCTCTCCCATTAAAATTTAATCAAAATAAAATTATAAAATTTTAATTCAAATAGCCCCAAATAATTTCATGGAATTGAATCAACAAGAAAATAATTTTCTTAAACTAAAACAAAAAAAGGAAAAAATTAGTAAAAATAAGATACTTATAATTAACATATAACCAAGTACCATACCCCTGAAGCTGCAAACCGTGAAAAAGAATATCATGATCCAAAATAGGCACGTGATGGCACCTATTATACCATCTGATTACAGTTAAGCCTATCCCAACCTAAATTCACAATCATGGTAATATAGAAATAGAAAAAGAGAGGATAAACTCAACATATATATATAGAAGAAATAAATACCAAGATACATTTCGGGTCTAGTTGTCACTAGTACGGGCCTCTAATATATCATGAAAATAGTAATTTGAGGTATCTTAATACGAATAAAGCAGAAGATAAATGGAAAGGCATTCTAGTAAGCTTTTTGAAGCATCAGCCACAACCTCAATATCTACAACATCAACTCCTAAGTAATGTTATCTACCATATGTCTATCGAACTAATACCTACACGGGGTGCAAAAAATAAGAATAAGAAAAGGAAAAAAAGCGTGATTGTGAAAACCATGTGTACTCAGCAAGCATCATTGATAACCGACACTAATTCATAGCGATGGCGACAACCAGCACCCCAAATACCAAGGTATCTAGAACAACCTATAACCCATCAAATCATAGTACTTTATCCCGTTAGGATAACCCAACATAACAGTCTACATTATATCGAGTTATAGGATAGTCACATTGGTCTAGATGGGTCATTATGTTCACCTATGATCAATAAAAATAGAAGTTATTATGAAGCAAACTCATCATGTGATTGTCACGAACCGAGGCTACCCTCTAGTCATAATACAGTTCCTAGAGTCACGAGTAACTCCAAACTAACCCATGGTCTGGTACTTGCTGTGAGCACTGAAGAAAAATAACAAAGTGACACGTGGAAGCTAAATAGAAAATATGAATAACAAATAATACTAAAGGTAATACTTAATACGTCTAAAATATCTGATAAAAAAAATAAGTCCGAATATCTGAAAGCCTCTAACATAGGGAGTTGATGGGATAAACCCCCAACTAACTAACTGTATACTAACCAAAATAGTATACAGTACTAAAAATAACAATAGATAACTAATACTGATGAATGAGGACTCATCATGATTGCTGTTGAATGAAATATGAACTATCTAAGTACGATCGGGGAACTAAGCATCCGAACCTATATTATGAGATAATACAGTGCAAAGAGTATGAGATCAGTACTTTGAATGTACTGAGTATGCAGTATGGGAAGGCTAACTGACATAATGAGCATAAATGCATGAACATGTACCTGAATGCAAGTTCATGTATATACATGTACTGAATGAATGAATAACTGAATAGCAGAATACAAGGTCATAAATAACTGACTGAAAACATAATCTTAATGTGAACTAAATCTAAAACTGAACTGGAGACTCTGGGAGCTAACTCCAACTGATATACCCCAATTTGATCTAGACCGGGGTCCAATTAGTAACCCTAATAGATGGGTGTTAGTACCTTGTCAAGGGTACCAACACTAGCTGGCGTGGACACACTAATATGATATTCCTAAGGACTAGGGTGTGAATCCTTTACTGACGGGGGACCCCTCATAACCTACGGTGGTTACATAGCTTTAGAAGTTAAGGACTACTATTAACGGTCTCATGCCTAACTGCCGAGGGAGTTGGCATCCCTGCATTTACTCGGTGCTAAGTATTACTCCTAACTGAATGAAGTGGATATTGATATTTATTTAACATGATCTGATACTAATAATGCTAATCATTATAACATTCTGAATTTTAATGATACAAGCATAATCTGAATGACTTGTAACCTAAAAACTATAACATGCATGATTACCTAGGTATCGGGTATTTATAACCTGCCAGTATAGACTAATGCATCTGGTCATGGTGATGATAAAGTAATCATGAGATGAAAAATCATAAATAATACTTAACATCGCATCAACTAAACATGGTATGGGTGACTGAGATTATCAAACGTATAGAAACATAATTCATGTGAGGAAACATATTCTCATGGCTCGTACTCAAGCAATTGAGAGAAAGTTAAGTACTTTATGTTTTACTTAAAATTCCATAAAATAAAAAGGGTTATACTTGTAAAAATAGGGAATTCTTGGGACTCAATGGGTGGAAGGGAACCATTGATGAAATTTCACATACCTGAGAGTGGAATCCATGGAAAATTTCTTTGATTTGATCTTGCCCTTGAGAAATCCTAGTTTGCTTAAGAAAGATGGGAAAATAACCTCTTTTGATCTCTCTTGGGTTAAACTATGTTTGATCATGGAATTGGGAGCTTTGGGGTCTTTATGCCCTCTTTTGGGATGCCTAAATGTCATGGTTAGGCTTTTAAAGGAGTGGGAAAAGACTTAAAAGTTCCTGAGAAAATGTACAAAAAAAATTACGTCCAGTCATTATGAGTTACCTCATGACTGGTCACGAGTCATGATCTGAGTCGTAGCCTGGAAAGCTGAGGTTTGGATCCTCACTAGTCTTACTATGATTTATCACCCCCCAATGACTCGTTATGATTGACTATGAATTGTTAGGTAGAGTTATAGTCTGAAGCTTGAGTCTTGGGTCATTCATTGGTCAGGATACGATTCTACATTACGACTCATAAGGTCTGACTATGAGTGACATGCTGGACTCATAACCAAAGGATTAGGTTCTTGGTGGGACACTGCTATGAGCACAAGTCCTTCCTTATGACTCATCGTCACTGATTACGAGCCGTAAGGTCGAATCATAGTCACTGGACTCATAACTTGGGGCCTTCACTGGATTAGCTGTGACTAACTTATAATGACTCATCACGTGTGGTAATGACTTGCTACTTGAATCATTGTCAGGGCAGTGTGTCATCCCCTTAGGGGAAATTTTACATAACTTTTTTCCATGACCTCAAATTAAGACGAGACTTGAAACATTGGAAAGCTAATTTAGTGGCCTATTCTTTAAGGGGTCTAGAGTTTGAAAACATGGGGTCTTACTATATCTCCTTCTTGGGATCATTTATCCTTGAATTAAATTATCTGAGATGGAATACTAGAAAGACTGATTTCATGCATTGAATACTTATAAACTGAACTATGACTGAATATCTAATTCTGAGACATGATGAATGGAATGAACTAAATTTATGTATGAAAGCTATAGAATAAGTATTTCTGGATAGTTGAGATAGAAAACAAGAGAATTTAATTAATTAAGGAAACCATTACCGCAAGCTAAATCTAGATTCAAAGAGAAAAGATAGGGGTACTTGGCTCGCATATCGTCTTCTTCTTCCCAAGTAGCTTCCTCAATGGACTGATTTCTCCATAAAACTTTTATTAGGGCGTCTTCTTTATTCCTCAAATAATGAATACAATGATCAAGGATCTCAACTGTTACTTCTTCATAGGTGAGGTTATCTTCCACACCCACACTCTCTAGAGGAACGACTGAAGCTGTATCTCCAATGCATTTCTTTAGCAAAGAGACATGAAACACTGAGTGCACTGATGCTAACTCTATAGGCAACTCTAACTCATAGGCTACAACATAGGGGGGCTGAGCTTCCCTTTCTTACCAAATTTATTCACCCCTTTCATAGGCAAAATTTCAGATACACAAAATCACCAACATTAAATTCAAACTCCCTCCTCCTCATAGCTGCATAGTATTTCTGACGGCTTTGGGCTATTTTCATCCTTTCTCAAATCAATTGAACTTTCTCCATCACATCAAACACAGCTTTGCCAACCTCAAACCAGCCAATAGGACACCTACATCTCCTACCATAAAGAGCCTCAAATAGAGCTATACGAATGATGGAATGATAACTGTTATTGTAGGTGAACTCAATAAAAGGTAAGTGGTCATCCCAACTACCCTTGAAATCGAAAACACAAGACCTCAACATGTCCTCTAAGGTTTGAATGGTCCTCTCTGCCTGACCATCTGTTTGTAGGTAAAAAGTTGTATTGAGATAAACTTAGGTACTAAGACCAACTAAAAATCCTTCCAAAAAAGAGAGGTAAACTGAGTACCTCTATCTAAAATAATTGTTAATAGGACTCTATGCAACTTTACCAAATCACTGAGATAAAGTCTAGCATAATCCTTGGTGGAATAAGAAGTATAGACTGGAAAGAAGTGGGCTGACTTGGTCATTCTATCCACAATAACCCAAATCAAATCGTGTTGACGACACATACGAGTCAACCCTATAACAAAATCTATATTCACCACTTCCTACTTCTAAGTGGGGATGCTGAACTCTAGAAGTGTACCACTAGGCCTTAGGTTCTCAACTTTGACCAACTAAAAATTCGTACACTTAGCCAAGATTCAACAATATCCTTCTTCATACCATTCTACCAATAGACTTTCCACAGATCGTGGTACATCTTAGTGCCTCTCTGGCAAATAGAATATTGCGAACCGTGTGCCTCTGGTAACATTCGCTCCCTCAAATCCTCTATATTCAGAACACATAACCTTCCCTAACAATGAAGTACACCATCTCCCCCTTGGGAGAAACCTCAACCTTTTGATCCTAAACTGCCTCTTTTAACTTAACCAAAATGGGATCTCTAGCTTACTTTTCTCTTACCTCAAAAACCAAGGAAGATTCCAAACCATTCTGAACCCAAATACTACCTTTGGATAAATCAACCAACCAAACTCCAAACCTAGCAAGCAAATAGACCTCACAAACTAACTCTTTCTTTCTTTCTTCAACATGAGCAATTCTCTATATAAATAATCTGCTAAGGGTGTCAGCCACTACATTAGCCTTACCAGAGTGATACAAGACACTTATATCATAATCCTTCATTAATTCCAACCACCTTCTCTGGTGAAAATTTAGGTATTTCTGAGTGAACACATACTGAAGGTTCTTATGATTAGTAAACACATCCATCTAAACCCTAAATAGATAATGCATCAGAATTTTTAAGGCAAAAACAACTGCTACCAACTCAAGATCATGAGTCAGGTAATTCTTCTCATAGGGTTTAAGCTATATCGAGGCATAGTCTATAACCTTGCCTCACTGTATTAAAACACAATCAAGAACAACTTTGAAAACATCACAATATACCACGAAACCATCTGAACTCTCTAGTAGAGTCAACACTAGAGTGGAAGTGAACCGAGTCTTCAATTCCTAGAAACTCCTCTAGCAAGAATTGAACAACTGAAATTTGACTTTCTTCTGAGTTAGTCTAGACATCGAAGAGGCAATATAAGAGAATCCTTCAACAAACCATTTATAGTAACAGACTAAACCCAAAAAACTCTCGATATCTGATAGAGAGATAGGTCTAGGCCAGTTCCTTACTACTTTGGTATTTTGAGGATCAACTCAAATGCCTTCACCAAAAATTATATAACCAAGGAAAGCTACTTATTTCAATCAAAATTTATATTTACCAAACTTAATGAATAGCTGATGATCCTTAAAGGTCTGCTAAACAATCCTCAAATGGTCTTCATGTTCACCCTCACTACGGGAATGGACGAGGATGTCATCTATGAATACTATCATGAACATGTTCAAGTACTGCTTGAGCACCCTATTCATCAAGTTTATAAAAGCTGCAGGAGCATTCGTTATTCCAAAA
Organism: Capsicum pubescens; assembly: GCA_030864215.1. Taxonomy (NCBI): domain Eukaryota; kingdom Viridiplantae; phylum Streptophyta; class Magnoliopsida; order Solanales; family Solanaceae; genus Capsicum; species Capsicum pubescens. The sequence continues at coordinate 199,938,460 of CM061549.1, read as the reverse complement.
GCTTGGACATGAGGTGTTATAATCTATGAATAACGAATACTTCTTGAACACACATTTTATAGACTTCATGGTAGGCATGAGGCTGTATTTGGGATGTTATCTATAAAGACTATTCGTTATTCGAAAAGCTTCAAAGCTCAAAAATAACCATACGGAGTTCTGAAGGCTGTGTTCGGGATGTCATAATTTCTAACTCTGAGTTGATGATAGCCGGATATGTGGTCTATTGATAACTCTCAACTTACACGTCAATTTAGTACAAGGCGGTTGTCGTCAATATATTTACCCAACTTTGGAGTCGGGGTCGAATCCACAGGGAACAATATGAGTGACGATTAAACTTGTTTGAAACTATAGTTACAAGTTGAATTCAAACGAATAATGTGAAAAGATAAAGTGGGGTTTTTAATGATTAGAAAATAATTATTGGTCACTCTAGTTTCAGTGTTTGTAAATCTAGTGTTTATGAAATAACTAGAATTAGGTTCACTAGGGCTTCCAGTACATGATAGATGTTAAAAGTGGTTCAAGATTCTCACGGTGGGTAGGATAACAAGCTATCTTTATCAATGTTATTCTTAAATGTATCTCGACCTACTTAAGCATTTAATTCCCTACTCCTCTTGGACTTAGGGAATTTCTATTTACTACCCAGATGTTACCTCAGGTTAACCAACCTTGTTACAACACTGATTATTAAACGAAGTATTTTCGAGTCCCTGTTGATAATTCACTTCCTACTATATTTGATTTCTTTCTCAAGAAAATCAAAGAAGGTGTGTATACTATTTGTAACCAATAAATGTTAATTAAAACCTCAGAATTATCAAGAAATCCTACCACCTTTTGCATCTTGAACACTTAGTTCCTTATCAAGACCTAACCCTAGATCCCATAACTCAGGTTAATGGAGTTTAGCCACACATGATGTAATGAACGAAACACAAAATTGAATTCATGATTTGAAAGATAAACTTAAAGAGATGAATAATAACTAGTGAATCGCTGATTAGATCACAAAGGAAAATCCCAAAATAATTATAATAATCTCTTTAAAGTATTTGCTTTTTTTTTTAGCCAAGAAATTTTTGAGAGAAAATATCAAGTCTTTTAAAACTCAAGTTCCACCCCCCTAGAAAAACCCTAAACAATGCTTTTTATAATTAATCCTAAATAAGGAAATAAAATCACAATGTTCAAAAAATTCTTCGGAATAGGTGACCACATATCCTGACGACTTATCAGGAATGTTGTCAGGCCCTCCAACATTCTTGGCATCTTCTGCTTTAACTGACGACAAAGCTTGATGACTTATCAGATACGTGATGACATATAAAAAATGTCGTCACTTCTTCATTCAAAATTTGATTCTCTACCTACATTTGATGGCAACTCTGACGCCTTATCACAGTTGTGACGACATGTCAGAAATGTCATCACAGTTTCACTTTAATCCTCCTAATGCTGCAACACCCGACGTAATTTCTGATAACTTATCACAGGGATGATGACTTATCAGGAATGTCGTCAGCCACACTTCCAGTTCTTTTGCATCAGTTTTAAGCTCTTTTGCTTCCATTTCCTTAAATTTCCCTTGCATCATGACTTTTACTTCAATATCAAAGTAAAATAATCAAAACAACAAAAGTTGCTTAAAACTTCACACTTATTCTCAGTTAAAAGCCTTAAATGTGTTAGCGTCTGCTCACACATCAACACCCTTAACTTAAAATAATTGCTTGTCATCAAGTAACCAAAACATAACTAAGAGAATACAAAGTACTATTTGTCAGTCAATTTTCTATATCATCCCAATACAACTTCACCTTTTCTCAGGTCAATCAATTCAAACTCAACTGTGTATACTATCGAAAAACAATAATGTAACACACAGAAATCAAGATATGGCATAAATTCAGAATAAAAACCATGCATATACCAAGATCACACTATCCAAACAAGTTAGCAACTAGAAACATAACCTATGTGCCCTCACAACAAAGAAATCCTTTTTTCACTTATATCAGAATTCACATATATACACATAGGGATAATCACGAGACTCACTCTCAGAATGAAGTTCCACTCAATGTACGTCAAATGCCATAGGCTTGCCCTTATAGTCAGTACCAAGGTTTTCAAATAGGTCAACTATGATCACTATAGGTGTTTTTTTGTCTTGTAATATAGGCTAGGGGCTGGTATGATATTCCAGGGTATTTAAAGTGACTACGTCTATTTGACACTATGCTAACCTCTTGGGGTTTCCCTTCTTAACCTTTTTATCTTCCTTCCTTTTATTGATCACACATGCTCAAGGTGGGTGCTATCTTTTCAAAAACCAAATTATCTTTTTCTAATCTTTTATACAAATTTTGCTTTTCTTATTCTTTTTGCACCACACCCGACTTTTTATTCTTTTATCTTATTCTACCTCTCTTTATACTCATTTTGCATCATGCACCCTCAACTTAGGCTATTTGCCTAAGTCAAGGTGCACAGTGTCCAAGGAGGACCAGGGCCAAAACAGGTTCATTGTGAAACAAATGAGAAGGTGATAGGTGTCATGAAAGAAATAGGCTATTTAGGCTCAAAATAGGGATCAAGGGATATTATGTATACAGGGAAGGTTATTTAGGCTAAAAGTGATCTAATATAAAAACGGCCTATGAAACTCTCCTAACCCCTATCCTACAACCAAGACAAGACTAACCGGGCAAGTTCTGGATTCACACACAAAGGGAACTGAGTAAGACCTCACACACACATGGCACACAAATATATCGAATATCACTACTTATTCGGTTCGTGCAATTGTTTAGCACTAATTATCAAGTTTCCAGAACTAATGCCACCAAAAGATGCACTGTGGTCATAATTAGATGCAGTTCACACAGTATTACAAATAGACACTTGGAGAGGTGCTCAAAAATCATAAAATATATTAACTGCCTCATTACTTGTATTTCTCCTAGTTAACCACAACACATCACAAAACAAAACACAATACACCTAAACATGCCGGCTCTACTAGGAACAAGACTCCGGGGGAAAAGTGGCATGACAACAAAAACTCACGGAGGACATCAACAGCCACAAGTAGCCCCACCCTCAACTTAAAATCATGCAATGTCCCCAATGCATCAAACCAAAGAAGAGAGTTAGAAACATACCTGTGGCACCACGGGTGTGAAGATCTAATGTCAATCACATAATACGAATACAAACAACAAAATACCTTGGGTTGCCTCCCAAGAAGCGCCTAATTTAGTGTCGCGGCACGACTCAGTTATCTTGACTACTCAAACTTCATCAAGATACCTTGTTGATAATTATTTATGTATCCACTTGGAGAATTTGAAACGTCAACCCAACTTTTGATCAATATATCTTCTAGGTGCATTGGGCAAACGTGAGGGCATGATAAGGAATGTTCTATCACGCCACTTCAAAGACTTGAACCGCTTGCCCAATTTTGCATCAAACTTTTGTGTGGGCTCATTTGGAAATTGTGAGAATCTTAAACAATCACTAAATGGACATATATCTTTAAGCTTCTTGGACTTCAAGATTGGGGTTGTAGTATACCCTTTTGGAAGGACAAACTCCAAAATGTAAGAATCTTCCTCCTCATTTTCAAAATTCATCATTTGCTTAGGTGATTCGACTTTCATCATATCCACTAAGCATAATGTTGAAAAGTGGTTCGAATGAGGACTAACTCTCAATTTTTGAGTAGCATCCCTATTAGTATTTTTACCCCAAAATGGACTAGAGTCTTCACAAGGATTGTGCTTGATTTCTTCTTTTGACTCTAGTACCATTTCCTCATCTTTGGCATCTTCATTCATAAATGGTTTGGTTGGTTGGCAAATAACCGAGGGTTTTTCAACATCAAGCTCATCATCAACATCGGATTCTTGCTCCTCATTTTCACACTCATCCATTATGTTAAATTATTCCACTGACAAGATATCATCTAAACATAATATGGAAGAGTGCTTTGATTGCTTGACCTCTATATTCATATCCTCTATCATTCTTATTTCCTCATTATTTTCCCTTATGTCTTGATGTATATCACGTATGATGTCATTTGTTGTGTCCACACTCCAACATTAGTTGAAGCATAGCTTCAATGTCACTCTTTTCGATGCTTTGTTCTTCCTGTTCTTGACCATAATACCTATCAAAATTATAAGAAGAACTAGAATTAGGGTTAGCATACTGAGGGGAGGGGCATTTGGGAAATCACTCCAATGTCCATCTTGACCACCACATAAAAACAATTATACTCCCAGTAGGATGGAGATGGTGCACACATCTCTCTCCAGGGAGCATATCTACAATCTTGCCAAAAGTGAGGTCCATCACAATATAGACATAGATCATTGAGATAAGATTTCCAACCACTAAGCTCATGTTCATTCAAAGACACCATAGTAATAAGTAAACTACAATAAAAATATACCTAACACCAGAAATAAAAGAAAACTAAAAATAAATATTTACAAGTTTAAATTCAAGCAAGTAGGCTAAAATTCTAAACCAACTCAATATGCCAAATTGCTCCCCGAAAACGATGCCATTTTTGACAACGCTCAACTTACACGTCAATTTAGTGCAAGACAGTCGTCATTCATATATTTACCCAACTTTGAAGTCGCGGTCGAATCCACAGGGAACAATGTGAGTGGCGATTAAACTAGTTTAAAACTATAGCTACAAGTTGAATTCAAACAAATTATGTGAAAAAATAAAGTGGAGGTTTTTAATGATTAGCAAATAATTGTTGGTCACTCTAGTTTCAGTGTTTGTAATCAAGAGTTTATGAAATAACAAGAATTAGGTTCACTAGGGCTTCCAGTACATGACATATGCTAAAAGTGGTTCAAGATTCTCATAGTGGGTAGGATAACAAGCTATCTTTATTAATGTTATGCTTAAATATATCTCGACCTACTTAAGCATTTAATTACCTACTCCTCTCAGAATTAGGAAATTTCTATTTACTGCCCAGATGTTACCTCAGGTTAACCAACCTTATTATAACGCTGATTATTAAACGAAGTATTTCCGAGTCCCTGTTGATAATTCACTTCCTACTATATTTGATTTCTTTCTCAAGCAAATCAAAGTAGGTGTGTCTACTGTTTGCAACCAATAGATGTTAATTAAAACCTCAGAATTATCAAGAAATCCTACCACCTTTTGAATCTTGAACACTTAGTGCCTTATCAAGACCTAACCCTAGATCACAGAACTCAGGTTAATGAAGTTTAGCCACTCATGATGTAACGAACGAAACACATAATTGAATTTATGATTTGAAAGATAAACCTACAGAGATGAATAATAACTAGTGAATCGTAGATTAGATCACAAAGGAAAATTCCAGAATAATGATAATAATCTCTTTAAAGTATTTACTTTTTTTTTGCCAAGAAATTTTGAGAGAAAATATCAAAAGTCTTTTAAAACTCAAGTGAAAAATCCCTAGAAAAACCCTAAATAATGCTTTTTATAGTTAATCCTAAATAAGGAAATAAAATCACAATGTTCAGAAAATCCTTTGGAATAGGTGACGACATTTGTGATGGCGTGTCAGGGTCCTGACGACTTATCAGGAATATCTTCAGGCCCTCCAACATTCTTGGCATCTTCTGCTTTAACTGACGACAAATCTTGACGACTTATCAGATACGTGATGACATATCACAAATGTCGTCACTTCTTCATTCAAAATTTAATACTCTATCTATACTTGACGACAACTCTGAAGCCTTATCACAGTTGTGACGACATGTCAGAAATGTCATCATAGTTTTAGTTTAATCCTCCTAACATTGCAATACCGGATGTGATTTTTGATACTCATCACAGAGCTGACGACTTATCAAGAATGTCGTCAGCCACACTTCTAGTTCTTTTGCATCAGTTTTCAGCTCTTTTGCTTCCATTTCCATAAATTTCCCTTGCATCATGACTTTTACTGCAATATAAAATTAAAATAATAAAAAACGACAAAAGTTGCTTAAGACTTCGTAATTATTCTCAGTTAAAAGCCTTAAGTGTGTTAGCGTCTGTTCATACATCATTGATAACGCTCAATCTACAGCTCTCGTAAGAGTGTAAAACGGTCGTTAGCAAATATAGAACCCAACCTAGGTTGGGTATCGATCCCACAGGGAATAGCTTGGTCAACAAGTATGCAACGATTACTAGACTTTTAGTGCAAGTCTCGTAAAAGGGGGGGAATTGTATTGTGAAAGTAATGTAACCAAAATAAGAGAGTAAAGCAGAAAATAACAAAGTAAAAAGAAATAATGTTTAGTAGGTTGTGAAACAATGAGAATTGAGGAGTTGGGGTTATGTCCACCTTCTGAGTTATACGTCTCTATTGACTATGAGTGTGTTGAATTCAGACATGCATGTGCTTATAGAGAATTGTATTCGATGGTAAATCCAGGCGTATTTCGACCTATTCGCGGATTATTTCACTTTAACTCTTTAGAGCTTAACGCGTGTCTAACGGTACGAAATCTCCAAGAGGTTAATCCAGTTATGGCACTAACTTTTTAATAGAGGATGGGACCCTACTACCTTGACATTATCTCTTTTCCAGACAAATAACCTTTCTTTCGAACAAGTTAAATGTTATACTGGCGTATTCTTGCGTTTGCAACCACAAAGAATTTAGATTAAGATGAAGAGAATAATGATATAAGCAACATACGTGTCACGAATTCACAAACTCACAAACTCACAACAATAGATAGTATCTCATTCGGCTTCCATAACCCCAACAGAGAAGTTTAGTTACCCATGAGTGCGAAGGAAATCACAATTGACATTATTGTTATACCACAATAAAGATTTCACGTTTGTAATGGAGTGGTAGGCGTTAGGCGTGAATCCCTTAGCAAAGTAACGTTTCTCTTGTTGTGGAATTTAAGAATAGATGAATAGAAGAAGAAAAATAGAATTAATGGAAGAATTAGAAGAAGAGTTGTAGAGTAATAGAATTGAATGTCAGAAGATGTAAGAAGATGTTTTAAAATCTCTAGCAAGATAGGGTATTTATTATACCCATATCCTATTCCTACTAAGCTAATGAAATGCTTAACCAAATCCTACTAAGCTAATGAAATACTTAACCCAATTGTACTAGGTTAATGTATCATTATCCTAATCCTAATAAGCTAATGAAATACTTAACCCAATTGTACTAGGTTAATGTATCATTATCCTAATCCTAATAAATTACTGCTAGTCCCTAAAGTCTTCAGAAATGTTGTTTTAGCCCGGGACAGAATTTTCATGCGCCATCTTTAGTCCTTGGCGTCCAAGATTGGCTTTTCTCCTTTCGTGAAGCTTTCTTTTGCGTCAAGTTATCCATGAAATGCTGAATTCTGCATCATTTATACCTGAAACTTTGCTAATCATGTTCGTTAGCTCACTTACAGGAAAAAGGACTAAAAGTTCATGAAATATATAATTTGTTCTCAAAACTAGGCTAAAATATGGGCAAAATATAGTGCTATAGGCGTGTAAATTCTCCTATCATCAACACCCCATACTTGAAGCTTTGTTCGTCCTCGAACAAAATATCATGTCCCTCTAAACATCAACTTAGGGTTTCACAGCAACAACACAAAATATTCGTCAAGACAAGCACAACAATTATCAACAAAGAGTAGTTTTCTGATCATTAGTAGAAACAATTCAGCCTCCAACATAGACTTGTGATGGTGGTCAACTCATATTCAAAAGTTAAGGCACAAAGAATCATACACAACTACCCAAAACTCATCAACCATGTGTGTCTCACAATATATTACCCATAATCACTCACAAGTATAGCATATTTTTCAAACATGGGTATCAAAATATCCTTGCTCTCACTCTCACAAAGAATTCATATGCAGCAACTGATGACCATAGGCTTGCCCTTAGTGTAATGCTCCACTAAATGTCAGAATGCCAAGCTTAGGATCAACTAGGTCTTTTGATGGTTGTAATGTAGGCTAAGGGACAGGTAGGACTATTTTGGCCAGAAATAGTGACTATGTTCCTAAGCGCTTTAATAAATCACATTGTATCATTAACACTTTTCTTTCAAACAACCTTTCTACTTTCTTTTATTCTACCACTCTTTTTCTCCTCTTTTGTTTTTCAATTTTAAACATAACTAACTTTTCAGTTTTCCTTTCCTTTTTCTTTTGATAACATACCTCTTATGATAACACTTTCTTTTTCATAACTCATTCAAGCACCAATGCATTCTAAATCATCATTCTCACCCAATTTCCTCTTATTTTGTCACATGACTTTTTCACTTTAAAGCACTTAGGAATTTGGATCAAATTATGGTCTTGAAAAAAATGGACTAGGCTTACATACGAGGTTTGTCAAAGAAAATAGGCTAAAGTCTCAAAAGGGTTTAACTAGGATGATGTCCACGGGTAGGTAAAAAGAAGGTAAATAATCATAGGTTGCCAAAGAAATGCCTAAATCATCTCCTAGACTTGCACTCTTTATTTTCGCTTTACATACATACCAGGCAAGTTCTAGCATCAGCCACAAGCACAAAATATACTATTATCTCACACACACAAGGCACATGGTCGACTTTATTGGGAGTAGTATAGACTCTTGACCCAACAGATGAAGGAATTAAACCAAACAATATCACATAGTGAGTCACAATTTGAGCCTAAATGTCTCAATAGTCATGATTTTAGCACAAACTCTTGTCATAATCTCATGCTGCCTATTAGAATAATTTCATGCGAAGCTAAGCTAAAAAAACAATTAACTACAAACAAACATAAATAAATGCAAATGTGGATGGAGAAGTATAGAATGCAAATACCAGCACCCCACACTTAGACGGGACACACTGTCCTCAGTGGAAAATAAATAAGAAGAACCTGGTTAGTCAGACTCATCCTCTATGTCTGGGGTCATACCCCTTGCATCAGAATCATCATCAGAGTCATCATCCTCAGAAGTTCCTCATAAGTATCCTACTTAATTCCAAGAGTGAGTCGAGGTATTTGCAGCGAGGAGGGTTCTCCTTGCTCTTTTCGACCTCTTTTCTTGCCTTTTTGTGAAGTGGTAGCCTTATCTTTGCCTTGTCTTGCTTTGGGTGCCATTGTACCTGAGACTTAAAACAATGTTCATGTTAGCATCATCTCGATGGATACAATCTATAAACAAGCAGTAGTGGCACCACCCCACTCTTAGTTTGTTGGTACAGACTAGTGAAGTGAAAGTGGTCGATTACTCAAACTTCATCGACATACGTTTTTGGGGCTATATTCCAACAAGAAATTCAGATATGTAACACTTCTTTCAATCTTTGCAATACTTTCATGTTAGGTATATCAAGACTTCTACATAGGGATTACATCATGGTATAGTTTCTATCAATAATCACAATCTCCTATGTCGGTAGGCAACTATAAGTCTTATTCCGATGAGCGAGACATCCCAACATGTAAGTATTCAGGTGACAAGAGTATGCAATGTTCATGACTATATCAATTCCGCAAGTAGTATGACAATGCATCAAAATCGAATTGAAGTCGGAAACAAGTTAAGATCATCTTAACGTATATGTTCACTCACTTGGTTGTGTATCAACAATTCAAACACATTAACATCACCAATATTTCTTCAAGATGTAGCAATTCATAATAGACATAGCAACGTAGCACTTACGAAAAATATATGAAGAAAAAATGAGTACTTACGTGATTGAAGCCTTTGTAGATGTTCTTGTGAAGTGGGAGAGCAAAAAAAAAAGTTTTGAGATGATTTGGAGAGTATGTGCGGAGCCTAGGTCAAGTTTTCAATGTGTTTGTGTTTCAAGACTAAGTCTCCTTTATATAGGAAAAGAATGGGTCGGGTTTTGACCCATTTAAAATCGGTTTTGGAGACAAAAAGTGACCATAGGCGGCGCCTTTAGCTTTGCCTATGGTGACCATAGGCGGGGCCTAATGCAAAGCCTATGGTGAGCATAGGCGGAGCCTAGTGCAATGCCTTTAGTGACCATAGGTGGCGCCTTTAGCATGGCATATGAGATTCAGATACCAAATGCTTTAGCATAGACGGCGCCTATGCTATGGCATACTTGAGCATGGGCGGCACTTATGCTATAGCATACTAAATTCCGAGACCTTGGGCTATAGTATAGGCTTTGCCTTGTTCGTGGCCTAGTTTTACCTAGGCCTAGCCTTGCTCGATGCCTATTTTGTCATGAGCAATGCTCAATCCATATCCTTATGCATCTTCATGCCTAACTTACCACCTTTACCATGCAATACGTCCAAATCAAAATTTGAAACCGATCTCCTCGTTGAATACCTCTTGCACCTACATTTGCTCAAAACTAATAAAAACGATTAGTACGATGGGTTGCCTCCCACCAAGCGCCTTAGTTTTGGTCATGGCATGACTCTTATTTTTGGATTTTTATTTATCAAAAACAAAACACGTATTAGAACGAAAGAAAAATGAAAAACGATAAACGATAAACGATGGGTTGCCTCCCATCTAGCGCCTTATTTATTGTCGTGGCTCGACATAGTTACCTCAAGTACTTAGACTTCGTCGAGATAAGTGATGGCCATGAAGTTTATCGAATCACGAGGACCGATATAAGGTTTCACACGTTGGCCATTCACTTTGAATATAACACCATTATTATCTTTCAATTCAACTACTCCAGACGAGTAGACTTGGATAACTTTGTATGGACAAGACCACTAGGACATTAACTTACCTGGGAAGAGCTTCAATCTAGAGTTGAAGAGAAGTACCATATCATCCTTTTGAAAGTTTCGACGAACAATCCGCTGATCATGATACTTTTTCATCCGCTCCTTGTATAGGTCAGTTCTTTCATAAGCATGTAGACGGAATTCATCCATCTCGTTCAGTTGCTCCATCCTCAGCTTCATTGCATCATCCCAATTCAAATTCAATTGCTTCAGCACCCACAATGCCTTGTGCTCGAGCTCAATGGGTAAGTGACAAGCCCTCCCATAAACTAGTTGATAAGGGGACATGCCAATTGGCATTTTGAATGCAGTCCTGTACGCCCATAGTGCATCGTCCAGCTTCCGAGACCAATCCTTCCTATTAGCATTTACCGTCTTCGCAAGGATTTTCTTGATCTCTCGATTGGAAACCTCTACCTGTCCACTAGTTTGTTGGTGATAAGGCGTGGCTACCTTATGTTGCTTGACACCATATTTTGCCAACACAGACTTGAATAGCTTGTTGCAAAAGTGAGATCCTTCATCGCTTATGATAGTGCGTGGTACTACAAAGCGAGAGAAGATATTCCTCTTCAAGAATGCTACAACATGCTTTCCCTCATTGTCGGCCAATGCTACAGCTTTAACCCATTTTGAGACATAATCCACAACAACTAAGATGTATTTCATTCCAAACGAATTCACGAATGGACCCATGAAATCAATGCCCCATACATCAAAGAGTTCTACCTCAAGAGTTTTCGACATAGGCATCTCATGGTGTTTCGAAATAGCACCTTGTCGCTGGCATTGGTCGCATCTTCTAACAAAGTCATGAGCATCTCTAAATATGGAAGGCCAATAATATCCACTTTGCAATACTTTTCTTGTCGTCCGATTACCTGCGTGATGTCCCCCAACTTGGGAAGTTGGCATGCTTCCAATATATTTGGTACCTCTTCATGGGATATACATCGTCGGATAACACCATCCGCGCATCGTCGAAATAAATATGGCTCATCCCAAAAGTAGTGCTGTACATCATGCATAAACTTCCTCTTTTGATGGTAAGATAAATTTGTAGGTATCACATTACTCACCACAAAGTTTGCAAAGTCGGCATACCATGGTAACTCTTCTATTATCGTGGCTAAGATCTCCTCATCAGGGAATGCATCATCAATTTCGATTTTAGGTTGCGCCACATGCTCGTTCTCGAGTCTAGAGAGATGGTCGGCCACTTGGTTCTCGCAACCTCTTCTATCTTTAACTTCGAAATCAAACTCTTGCAGTAGCAATACCCATCGAATTAGTCTTGGTTTTGCATCCTTCTTTTTCATTAGATACCTAAGAGCTGCATGGTCTGTATGAACGATCACCTTAGTACCTAATAGGTAGGCACAAAACTTCTCAAACTCATACACAACCGCTAGGAGCTCTTGTTCAGTAACAGTGTAGTTCCTTTGGGCTTCATTTAGGACCTTACTCGCATAGTAGATAGAATGAAATAGCTTCTCCTTTCTCTGACCAAGTACAACACCAACGGCTACACCACTAGCATCACACATGACTTCGAACGGGAGAGACCAATCTGGTGCTACCATGATAGGGGCTTCAATGAGTTTTCCTTTGAGGCATTCGAATGCCTTCAAGCAATCGTCATTGAAGTCAAACTTCGCATCTTTCTCCAAGAGTTTGCACAATGGACTAGCAATTTTGGAGAAGTCTTTGATGAACCGACGATAGAAACCTGCATGGCCAAGAAAACTACGAACACCCTTCACCGAAATTGGAGGCGGTAGCTTCTTAATGACTTCAATTTTCGCTCGATCAACCTCAATTCCTCTTTCAGAGATTTTGTACCCAAGAACAATACCTTCTTTTACCATGAAGTGGCACTTTTCCCAATTCAGCACTAGGTTGAATTCTACACATCTTTGCAACGCCATACTTAGGTTTGTCAAGCACGCTTCAAAAGTCTCACCAACAACTGAAAAATCGTCCATGAATACCTCCAAAGTGTCTTCAACCATATCAGAAAAAATGGACATCATACAACGTTGAAAGGTGGCTGGTGCGTTACATAGCCCGAATGGCATACGCTTGAAGGCAAACGTACCATATGGGCATGTAAACGTTGTCTTCTCTGTGTTTTCGGGAGCAATACAAATCTGATTATAGCCTGAATAACCGTCTAAGAAACAAAACCATCCTTTCCCCGCTAATCGATCTAGCATTTGGTCCATAAATGGCATTGGAAAGTGATCTTTGAGCGTCCAAGAATTCAGCTTCCGGTAGTCCATGCATACTCTCCATCCAGTGACGGGTCTGAGTGGAATAAGTTCATTTTTCTCATTTGCGACCACCGTCATGCCTCCTTTCTTAGGAACACATTGTACGGGGCTTACCCATGTACTATCAGAGATTGGATACACAACCCCTGCGTCTAACCACTTGATAATTTCTTTCTTCACCCCTTCTTGCATAGGTGGGTTTAGACGTCTTTGATGCTCAATGGTTGGTTTGCAATTTTCTTCAAGATGAATCTTGTGAGTAAAAATCCTAGGTGGAATACCAATAACATCTGCAATGGTCCATCCAATGGCTCTAATATACTTCCGTAGAATAGCAATAAGAGCTGCAACTTGTTGCTCACCGAAATCTGCTGCCACAATGATTGGAAGTGTGCTTCCGCTTCCTAAGAATGCATACTTTAAATGACTTGGCAGCTCCTTCAATTCTAACGTGGGTGGCTCTTCAATAGATGGCTTAGCTGGTGGTGTGGGTCGATTTTTGAGATCAAGGTCCAGTTTCTTGGGAGCATAGCGATATTTCCCTAATCCTGATAGAGCACAAATAGCTTCTTTGCAATTTTCAGCATCCTTACTCTCTCCATTCATGAGCACAACCTCCAAAGGGTCAGCAATAATTTGCTCTTCTTTAAGTAATTCTTTCGGATCATCAAAGAAAACATCAGCCACCAAAAATACACTCGGATCTTTGGGTTGCTTCATTGATTTGCAAACATCAAAGCGAACCACTTCGTCATTTATTCGGAATGAAAGCTCATTGGCTCTCAAATCAATGAGCACACTTCCTGTAGCAAGGAAAGGGCGTCCCAAGATTATGGGAACCTCTGAGTCCTCTTCACAATCCAAAATAACAAAGTCTGCTGGAAAGATGAATGAAGAAACCTTTACCAAGACATCACATAGGATACCAACAGGTCGTTTTACCGACCTATCCGCCATGACGAGCCTCATATTGGTTGGAGTAGGATCACCCAACCCCAACTTTTTATAGATAGATAATGGCATCAAATTAATGTTGTCTCCTAAATCACATAATGCTTTGGCAAAATTCAAAGATCCAACGGTGCAAGGAATAGTGAAAGCTCCGGGTTCAGCCTTCTTCTGAACTATTGATCGGGTAGCGATTGCGCTGCAGTGATGGACATTATCTTTCAACTCATAAATTTCTGCCCGCTTCTTTGTCAAAAGATCCTTCATAAATTTCTCATACCCAGGCATTTATTCAAGTGCTTCTACCAATGGAACATTAATGGTCAGCTGCTTTAACATAGTCATGAATTTGCTGAACTTCGAATCATCCGCCACCTTCTTCAATCTTTGGGGAAAAGGTGGTGGTGGATATGGAATTGTTCTCTCCATGGCTTTCTTCTCCTCTTCCTTCCATTTTTCAGCTTTTCCAGGCTGCACGTCGTGAGGAGTGACGTTAAGGACATTAGGATCGGCTGCTGTGGCATCTTCCCCTTTCGCCTTATCATCTATTTCCGCTTCTTCGTCAACCACTTGCTTGCCTTTTTCTGAAGTTTCCAGCACCTTACCACTTCGGGTAGTGATGGCCATGCATGACCCATCATTCCTTGGGTTTTGCACAGTATCGCTAGGTAAAGTACCAGCCTTTCTTTGATTGAGTGCTGCTGAAAGTTGGCTCAATTGCTGCTCTATTTGCTTGATTGAAGTGGAATGAGAATCAACTAATTACTTCATAGAGGACAAATCATTTATTACCTCCGTTACTCCTGCGCTCGTTGCTTCCACTCCTTTCAGTAGTTTAGCCATCATGTCTTCCATACTTCCAGAACTAGATGTGGTGGCGTCACGTCTTCCAGGGGGAACATACAAACCACTACTGTCATTTTTGTTCTTCCAACTACCTTGGTCCATGTTTCCAGATTTACCATGATAGTTCCGACCTTGGTTTCCTTGGGCATTGCCTCGGAAACCCCCCTGATTATTCAAGTAGTTGGCTTCCTCTTCCGAATCAGATTCGTCTCTTCCTTTTGACGCAATAGCTTTCACTTTTTCGGTCTTCCCTGATAATAAATGCTTTGTAAGAAGATCCACTTGTGTTTTCATGTGCGCCATATCTTGATCACGTTCTTCTTGTCTTCTTCTTTGGTTTGCAGTCATGCCAATAGATAAAGTGGGGCTTGCTACCTTAGAATCCCTGGTATGCCAAGCTCTACTTTGTTTCGTCATACGATCTAGCATATTGCTTGCTTGACCAAAGGTGAGATCCATAAAGGATCCTTCAGCCGCATTATCCACCACTGGTTTAGTTATTGAATTCAGGGCTCTATATAATATCTCCATTATGTGAACATTAGTCATATGATGGTTTGGGCACCTCGCTAGCTTTGTCTTGAACCTCTCCCATGTTTCATGAAGAGCTTCAGTGGGAAGCTGACGAAAGTTGTTGATTTCATGTCTCAATTGTGCTCTTTTGGATGGTGGAAAGAATCTTTCTAGGAAAGCGTCTCTCAATTGCCTCCAATTTGTAATAGAATCAGGAGTCAGCCCATTCAACCATAGAGTTGCCTCCCCAGACAGAGACAATGGAAATAGACGTAATCGAATTTCATTCTGACCAACTCTAAGATTATAGAACGACTTGCATGTAGAAATAAAGTTGTTGAGATGCATATTCGGATCATCGCCTGCTAGTCCACCAAATAATCCCTTGAGTTACAATAACTGAATCATGGTGCTCGTGATGTTGAACTTGGCTCCGGGTGCCAATGGTGGAGGAATAATGGCTCCTGTGGCTCCGGATCCATCAAGATCATCATCATCATCGTCGAAAGATGGCTGCATAGCTTGGCGTTCAGGCCTAAACCTAGCTTTACGATCTCTTCTGTTGGCAGGTGTTGCGATCTCAGCGGCATGCCTAGGGTTTAGTAGCTCGTCATAACCTAGATCCTCATCGTCAGGATTTGTTGCTCACCCAGGGTTATCAATATTCTGTTGATGCACTTGAGCGGCGGCTAGCGCAGCTAGTCTCGCCTGTTCCTGTTGAGCAGCCATCCTTTCAATTGCGTGTTGTGCCTCCATTCTGCGAATACGTTGTGGTTCAGGATTGATAGGTAATAACGGTTGACCAGAACTTTGGGTATGGGGCATGCACTGAATAAAAACCTGCAGTAAACAAAAACAAAAACTAAAAGTAAAAGTACGAGAATCTTTGACCAAAGGGTCTAGCAATTATTTCGAACTTAATTGACACTTGTACTCCCCGGTAGCGGCGCCAATTTTTGATAACGCTCAATCTACAGCTCTCGTAGGAGTGTAAAGAGGTCGTTAGCAAATATAGAACCCAACCTGGGTTGGGTATCAATCCCACAGGGAATAGCTTGGTCAACAAGTATGCAACGATTACTAGACTTTTAGTGCAAGTCTCGTAAAAAGGGGGGAATTGTATTGTGAAAGTAATGTAACCAAAATAAGAGAGTAAAGCAGAAAATAGCAAAGTAAAAAAAAAGAATGTTTAGTAGGTTGTGAAACAATGAGAATTGAGGAGTTGGGGTTATGTCCACCTTCTGAGTTATACGTCTCTATTGACTATGAGTGTGTTGAATTCAGACATGCATGTGCTTATATAGAATTGTATTCGATGGTAAATCCAAGCATTTTTCGACCTATTCGAGGATTATTTCACTTTAACTCTTTCGAGCTTAAAGCGTGTCTAACGGTACGAATTCTCCAAGAGGTTAATCCAGTTACGACACTAACTTTTTAATAGGGGATGGGACCCTACTACCTTGACATTATCTCTTTTCCAGACATATAACCTTTCTTTTGAACAAGTTAAATGTTATACTGGCGTATTCTTGCGTTTGCAACCACAAAGAATTTAGATTAAGATGAAAAGAATAATGATATAAGCAACATACGTGTCACGAACTCACAAACTCACAGCAATAGATAGTATCTCATTCGGCTTCCATAACCCCAACAGAGAAGTTTAGTTACCCATGAGTGCGAAGGAAATCACAATTGACATTGTTGTTATACCACAATAAAGATTTCACGTTTGTAATGGTGTGGTAGGCGTTAGGCGTGAATCCCTTAGCAAAGTAACGTTTCTCTTGTTGTGGAATTTAAGAATAGATGAATAGAAGAAGAAAAATAGAATTAATGGAAGAATTAGAAGAAGAGTGTTAGAGTAATAGAATTGAATGTTAGAAGATGTTTTAAAATCTCTAGCAAGATAGGGTATTTATAATACCCATATCCTATTCCTACTAAGCTAATGAAATGCTTAACCAAATCCTACTAAGCTAATGAAATACTTAACCCAATTGTACTAGGTTAATGTATCATTATCCTAATCCTAATAAATTACTGCTAGTCCCCAAAGTCTTCAAAAATGTTGTTTTAGCCCGGGACATAATTTCCATGCGCCATCTTTAGTCCTTGGCGTCCAAGATTGGCTTTTTTCCTTTTGTGAAGCTTTCTTCGGCATCAAGTTATCCATGAAATGCTGAATTCTGCATCATTTATACTTGAAACTTTGCTAATCATGTTCGTTAGCTTACTTACAGGAAAAAGGACTAAAAGTGCATGAAATATATAATTTGTTCTCAAAACTAGGCTAAAATATGGGCAAAATATAGTGCTATAGGCGTGTAAATTCGCCTATCATCAATCATATATTTTAGAGAAATAATCTGCACCTTGAAGCTGGTCAAATAAGTCATCAATCCTGGGGAGAGGAAACTTTTTCTTGATTGTGACTTTGTTTAACTGATGGTACTTGATGCACATTGTGAGAGATCTATCTTTCTTGTGCATGAATAGTACTGGAGTGCCCCATAGAGAGATACTAAGTCTGATAAAGATCTTATCTAAAAGATCTTTCAACTGTTCTTTCTATTTTTTAAGCTCAGCTGGAGCCATTTTGTAAGGTTGAATTGAAATAGGCTTTGTATCTGGAAGGATATTTATTTCAAAGTCGATTTCCCGCTCGGGAGAAACTCTGGGAAGATCTTTAAGAAATAATTTTTGGAATCCATTTACTACTGAAACTTACTCAAGACTCAGGATTTCAAAACTTGAGTTCTTGACTTGAATAAGATGATAGATACACCCTTTAGAAATCATTTTTCTCTCTTTGAGGAAAGAGATAAACTGACGTATAGGTACTACCCTTCTATTCTAGGACTGGATCATTAGGAAACTAAAATTGAACTATCCTATTTCTGCTATCAACTGAGGATACCAAGAGTGGAGCCAATCCATGCTAAAGATGACATTGAAATCGGTCATTTCTATCTCTAAAGGATCAACTAAAGTAACTTTCTAAGATACTATAACCAGACAATTTTGTACACCCATGTGGCTATGATAGAACTACCAACTAAGGTAGACACTGAGAAAGGCTCTGTTAGGATTTTGGGACAGACGAAAAATCTACTACTATATAAGGAGTCACAAAGAAAAATGTGGCTCTGGGATCTAACAAGGTATACACATAAAGATAAAAGACTTATAATATACTCGTTACCATATCAAGACAACCCTCCTGATCCTGTTGATTCAAAAGAGAATAAAGTTAATTCTGGCGTTGGCCACTGGTTACAGTAGAAGTGACACTCTGCTGAGTCGGGTGACCTACTGATGCTGTGAAAGAATTTGTCTGTCCTTGCTGACAATTATTCCTGCCCTTCTATATACCTGCTGGGCAATCAATTAACCTATGGCCTAACTTTCCACACCCAAAAGATGCATCACTTCGGCCATACACTCATACTTATGGTTCTTACTACATCTCTTAAAGACTGGATTTGTGGGGCCACTGTTCACACTATCTTGTTGGATCCTGACGCTCTATCATGAGCATTCTGCCGGAACATAGGCACTGGAGCACGTGTAGATGATAGGGTTGGGGCTGAGGACTTCTAGAAAAATTGAGAATGATTTCTACTATTTGACCTTTGTTCAGAGAAGTTGAATCTACCAGTTCTATACTTCTTATTTTCCCTTTCTTTTTCTTTGAGCTTTTCCTCCTCAGTTTGCTGAGCATGAACCATCAACCTGGAAAGGTCCATCGCCTTAATCAACATGACAGTCCTACACTCTTTGACCACATCCTCAGAAACTCTAGACACATAACTTACTCATTCTAGCCCTAGAATCATCCACCATAGTAAGAGCATACTTCACCAATAGGGTAAACTTAATGAGTGCTCCTTCATACTCTTGCTTCCCTGCTTGAGGTTAATAAATTCTTGCACTTTGGATTTCCTCAACTAATGTGGGAAAAATTCATCCCACTCTACAAACCCTACTTCAACACCTTTATCCTCCTTCCACTGCTTAACCCAAGTGTGAGCCACCCCTTATAATTGGTAAGCAGCGAAGTTAGCGCTTTCACTAGAAGTGACACCCATAATATTTGTCATCTTTTGCACATAATTAATAAAATCCTGGGGATATTCCTCGAACATGGATTCAAAAATCACCAGGGGATTCATCCAAATAAAGTCTTAGATCCTAGCTGCTTCCTTATTCACAACTGGGTTGGCTGGGGAAACAGTGTAATACCCCGTACTTTGACCAGCTTAAATCTGTCCCAAGAATGTCAAAGACTAGTTTCAAAGATGAATCCACTTTTATGAATGAGCTATTTTCAAGATTTTAACTTCTTGTCATGTGGGAAATTCAATAAACTTTCCATCGATACCAAATTCGCCCAAATTCAACACCCGGGCGAAGATATAGAGCTTTTTTAGTGAGATAGTGTATCACATGAGTCATCAGCGCGTCGCAGAGCCAGCTCAAATGACAATTTTCAACTTCCAGTGTTGCTCCACAATAGTGGCACTTCGCACCAAACTTCTAGGTCTAAAAAAAGGTAGCAACGCGATAGCTCCGCATCGCGCCACCATGCAGATTCCCAATTGTCTAGTTCCAGTGACTTAGCGCGACAGTGGCGCGTCGCACCAAGGATGAAAATCGAGAAATTTTCACAAGAATTAAAATATGTTTCCTAGGGTTAAAAGGGTCAATTTCCCTACCCTATATAAGCTCAAAAACATGTATTTGAGCCTCTATTACACCAAAATATACTCTATTCTCTCAAAATCCTCTCAAGAACACATTAGGGTTTTTCATAAAAGATTTAAGTTCAAGAATTTTCTCCATTAATCTTCGTGTATTTATGAACCAAGGTATTCATAGTGTTCATTAATGGACTCCTTTAGTCCATGAATCCCAAGAATTTCTTTTCTGAGTTCAAGTTTATGGATTTCTTTATGAATTTCATGTTGGGTTTGTTTTGTTTATGCTGAGAATGATCAATTGAATTCAAATCCATGTTGGGTGATCAATGTTATGTGGAATTGATTTGTATAGATGTATATTCATGTGAACCTATGATTAAACCCTAGGATGATGAAATTAAATGTTGAATCATGATGTTTAATTGTTGTATAATGTTGTCTACTTATATTATGCCTACCAAGTGTTTGATTAAGTGCTTATATGACGAAAAAGTTCCCAACTCCCAACTAGCATGATATTATGAAATTCCCATTTATGTACAAGTTTATGCATATCACATATTTGATGAAGTGATTCAATATATGAATTATGAATTGTGTTATTGGTCATGTGTTCAAGTAAGCCATGCTATGTAAGTTTCATTTCATCAATTCCTGGGGGTACTTGTGTAATACCCCGAAAATCACAACCGATAGTAGAACCATAATTCAAGATCATGTTAAATAAATCTTAGTGATTTGGTAGTTTTATTATCAAGTTTGATGTATATTAAGCCCTTAAATATGTCCTAGCTATTAGACGAATCAAAACATCCCTTACCGATTGAATTCTTGAGAAACACATCGCCATAGTCAACTTCAAACAAGAATATCTCCCATTATACAAAGAATTTTTTAGATCATAACCTACCAAAAAATATACAATTTAATTATCTTTCCAACGATACCAATTTTTCCTAAATCCGATATTGGAGTAAGAACTTATGGCCATTTTACTAAGAGCTATCCGAGCTGTCCAGGAGTGACGGAAAGCTGATGGACCGTCAAGTTAGTGATGGACCGCCACTTTGGCCTTCAAAAATGAACCAGTGAGGGCCTTTTATGGACCAAAAGTGATGGTGGGAGTGATGGTTAGTCACCAGAGTGACGACGGTCCGTCACTCTGACCGTCAGAATTGTCTGAGACAGCGCTGAAGCACCGTTTTAAAGAGATTTTTTGGTCATTTTTCACCCTATTTAATACCCAATAATCCCATATCAAATATCATAACTTCTTATTCATCCAAAACATCAAATTAGGGTTTATTTTCAAGATCAAAACCCTTATTTCTTCTTCAAGAAAAATCAAGAGAAGTCAAGAAATCAAGAATCACTCCAAGAATCTTCAAGAAAGAAGTTTTCTCAAGGAATGAAGATGTTGATTCTTGGTTCCCTTTCATCCAAGAAGCTCAAGTTCCCTTTTATAAATCTCCAAGATTTATGTTTATGAATTTTTAATGATTCTTGTGAGTTGTGATTCATGTTTGTCTACAAGAATCAAATCTTGGCCTTAGTATGTGGTATTTGTGTGGTAAATGGATTATGTACTTGTTGTTGATGTTGAATGATCGCCAACATGGGATATTTATGTGGTTTGTATGAATCTATAATAATATATGAGTTGGAAACATGTAAATTTGGTTGTTCATGATGAGTAGTTGGGTTATTATACTTATGCCTAAGTTGTGCATGTGAGGTGTTTGATAAAATATCTAAGAGACTAGAAATCAAGCATTGTGGTTAAATTGTGATCTAATGACAAATGCATTCTACACCCTTATGAAAATAATGACTTCTAAGATATTGTTATGTGTTATGGTTGTTGATGAAATATTTGTGAAGCTAGGTCGATGGACGTATGGAATGTTGTTATATGCACTTCCCTCCATGTATAAAACTTTGAGAACTATGAGTGTCACGAAAAGCCCTAGTTAATGAATTGTACTATGATAGTGTGAAATCCCTAAATAAGTGTGAACCTATGCATGTCTAGTGTTTGTTGAAGGACCTTAGTGAACAAGTGGAGATGTGATAGTAGTAAATTCCCCAATTATGTGCCCTTTGACATATGCTTAGTTTTAAATACATGCCAATTGGTTAGCAAGTAAGTTATGACATGATATTATGAAGTTTTCGTAAGCCATGTGATACGCAAACATATGTTAAGACTGATATAGGTATGAAATAGTTGAGGTAAAAACCTTGTTGAATGGAGTACAATCTAATAGCATGTTTTCCCTATGTTATTATATGATTATGATTCTGCGATGCTTAAAGCGACCCTTTGGTGATTGTGATGATGAATAGAGGCCTATGTTTCCTAAATGCTTGATATGATGCCTTAAGGATTTTTGAGGGGGAAAGAATGTTATGACTCCTAATTACTTGGAGAAATGCTTGAATTCTTGTGTTAATGAATGAATGATTGTGATGATGAATGGATGATCGTGATGATGCAAGCATGATTATGTTTCACTTTTATGTTATCGAGTCCTGGGGGTATTTATACCCGACAATAGAGCTGTTGTCTAGAGCCGGTGATAGTTTCGCGATAATTCCAATCTAGCCACGATTCTCAGAACTCAATAAAATACAGAACTTTGTATCCTCAGACGAGTGCAGAACATAAGAAAACTCTGTAATCACTGTATCGCTAGTAATCTAGCCACAGTCCTATAAATTATCTCAGATCTAATAGTATTCAAAAAATTCAATTCTAATCTCAGAAGTGATTTGAGTAATCTATTTAATCTCTATATCATCAGTCAGATACCATGATTCGATACCTTTTTCTGTCAGATACGAAACTAAGTAATCTCAGCGTAACTTAGTCAGATCTCTTGAGAAATATGATCAGTATCAGATTCAGCTCAGTCTAAGTTTAGTTATGAATTAGATCAGTGTCTTTCAGTTAGGAGTAGGATTCAACACAGAGTGAGCTCAAGGATGGGAACTCACCTACTAGTAGAGGGTGTGATTCTTAGAAGCAATTTTTATGTTCTCAAACAACGTAGCAAAAGTAGGTTGAGACATCATACCTGCTAGTTGAGGGTAGATGAGATAGATTGACTTGTTAGATGAGGGATCCACTATTCTTATTTGAGTACCTGATAGATGAGGGTCAAATAAAGTTTTCTTTACCAGCGGCGCGGTACTGAAACCCTTCCAACTGGGGAACAATGTGGAACCCGAATTATCTAGGTGGGGCATGTCGGTTAGAAGACTACTTCCCACAGTCTCAGTTTCAGAATCAGTCTCATACTTCAAGAAAGAGCTCAGTTCACTGTGCAGAATGCAAGGCTGTTAGATACAGGCCATCAAGTATGATTATCTGCAAATTTAAAGATCCGCTGCTAGATAGGCCGATCTGAAAATTAGTTATTAAGTAGTATTATTATCCGCAGATTCGGAGACAACCTTTTAGATAGGGTTGCTATCAGTTTCAGAAGCTTCAGATACTCGTAGTCTCAGTATGTCAAGAAATTTTAGAATTTCAAAATTTCATTATATTCAGTATCAGTTACCAGAGTTATTCCGAGTATGCTCTGTGACAGTATGCGCAGTATGTTCAGTAATTATAGATTATTTATGTTTGCTAATCCAGCTCTTGCATATTATTTAGTTAAGTTATGTTCATGCATAACCCTTGCATTTAGCCTTACCTCGTCTACATACTCGATACATTTTTATACTGACGCATTTGCGCTATGGTGTTTTATTTTACACCATAGGTTCAGAGGCACAGGATCCAGAGTATCCCCATCAGTTTAGTCCCAGTCAGCAGCAGTAGCAGTGAGTCCTCTTCTTTCGAGGATGAATCTCAGTTTACTATTATTGCATCAAATTTTGTTTATATTTTTAGTTGATGAAGTTAGTTGGGGACATGTCCCATCAACTCTACAGTTTAGATAGTTTAGAGAATTTTCAGATGGATATTGATGTATTAGTATTTAGTTTTCAGTTTTGAGTATGTGCAAATGTATTGAACCTTATGGCCAGTTTTTGCCTTTATTTTAGATATTATGTAGTGTACAGGTACATATATCAGTAAAGGGTTAGCTTGTGGTCCTTCAGGTCCATAAGCATTGTGTGACATCTCGGGATGGGATCTCGGGGCATTACAAACTTGATATCAGAGCCTAAGATTCAATAGTGTCCTAGAGAGTATGAAAAGCCGCATCTAGTAGAGTCTTGTGCATGGGTGTGTAGCGCACCACATTTATGTACAAGAGGCTACAAGATGTTTTTAGGAGAAGTTTCTCTTATTTCAGTGATCATGTCGTGCGATTAAGCATGAACTCAAGCTGATTCTCAGTCTAATCCACTTCTTTTTTTCGATTAGAGAGTATGCCTCATCCCAGAGATTTTTTCCATGGGGTGGATGACCATCCCCCATAGCCAGTAGATCCTGAGAATGAGAGTGTGTCACATGGAGAGTTTCGGGAAGCTTTCCAGGTGCTAGCCCAAGCTGTGACTGATGTTCAGAGTAATCGTCAGGCTGCAGCCCCACCTTAGCATGATGGGAGTTCTGCCATATCCAGGGCTAGAAATTTTATGAAAATGAATCCGCCAGAATTCTTTGGGTCAGTAGTAGGTGAGGACCCGCGATATTATCTAGAAGAGGTGAAGAAGATCACCTAGGTTATGCATGTTTCTAAGGAGGAGAGTGTGAAATTAGCATCTTATAGGCTGAAAGATGTTTCTCATGATTGGGTAGTGATGTCGAAGAAGAGTAGAGGGGAGAATGCAGCTCCTGTAACTTGGTCAGAGTTTCAGAGTGCCTTTCTAGATAGATTTTTCCTTCTAGAGATGAGAGAGTCTAAGGTATAAGAGTTTATGAACCTAAGGCAAGGTTCTATGACCGTGAGAGAGTATTGTCTTAAATTCAACCAATTATCTAAGTATGTTTCCGACTCGATAGCTGACCCTAGAATGAGTATGAGTAAGTTTTTGACTGGGGTATTGAGTGATGTGTTGAAAGAGTGTAAAGATGCTATGCTCAATAGAGACATGGATCTTTCTAGGCTAATGATTCATGCACAACAAATTGAGGCAGTTAAATTAAAAGAAAGAGACAGTATGAGTAAGAGAGCCAGAACAAGTAGTCATAGTTTATCCCAAGAAGGGTCACAGAGTGGTAACCGTTCTCACCATAGTAAGAATTTTTTATCCCAGCTCTATGCTCAGCTAGTGCACGATGCTCCAAGATCCAGATTAGTGAGAGTAGGGGTCTTAACGACCCGTTGTGTGAAGAATATGGTAAGAATCATAAGGGTGTATGTAGAGCTGGTAGTGATATGTGTTTTGGATGTAGCGAGCCAGGTCACAAAGTTCGAGACTGTCCAAAGCCAGGTCCCTAAAGTCAGCACAGTTGTTCTTCAACTCATAATAAATTTTATAAACTTCATACTCACCAAGATCATTAAGATTTCCCTGACATAGACCCGAGAAGGTTATGAGCCCTTCATCCTTGTGATATGCATTGTTAGATCCCTTGCTTCCATTTCGAGCTTGTATGTTAGAATGAGTCATGCATGAGTTTCAGATCTCATTCGGTCAATTACGATCTAGTCTATAGGTGCCCCGTGCACCGCCCCAGTATTTCAGCGAAGTGTGTTTAGAGGGACATAGAGTCCCAAGGGGGAGATACCCCATGGTATTATGATGTTGCATGTCATTAGATTCATCCAGATGCATGTGTAGATTTTCTTTATGAAGTTACCATCAGTTGTTATTGTATTGTCAAGTTGTGCTTTCAAAAATCAGTTTATCTGGACATACATGGATCAGATATGCATAGGTGTTATGAGAATTCTGCTATGAGTAGATTCAGTTAAGTATTCCATGCATCAGATATGCATGTCCAGTGTGACAACTCAGTATGTCAGTCATTCCATTTGCGTATTTATGCCTTGAGAGGTATCCGTGTCTTGAGAAAGTTCTGTTGATCCATATTCTCAGTCTATCAAGCGACATTTGAGGATGAATATTCCCAAGGGGGAGATATTGTAATACCCCGAGAATCCCAACCTATAGAAGAACCATGATTCAAGCTCATGTTAAATAAATCTTAGTGATTTGTTAGTTTTATGATCAAGTTTTATGTGTATTAAGTCCTTAAATACGTCCTAGCTATTAGATGAATCAAAACATCCCTTATCGATTGAATTCTTCAGAAGGACATTGTCATAATCAAATTCAAACGAGCATATATCCCATTCTACAAAGTATTTTTGATATCATCACCTACCAAAAAATATATAATTGAATTATCTTTCCAAAGATACCAATTTCATCAAAATCCGATATTGGAGTAAGAAGTTATGGCAGTTTTACTGAGAGCTGTACGAGCTGTCCAAGAGTGACGGACAAGATGACGGACCATCAACTTAGAGACGGCCTGCCACTTTGGACGTCAAAACTGAAGCAGTGAGGGCCTTTTCTGGACCAAAAGTGATGGTGGGAGTGACGGTTAGTCACCATAGTGACGGTCCGTCACTCTGACCGTCAGAATTGTTCGAGACAACGCTGAAGTACCGTTTTAAAGGAATTTTTGGGTCATTTTCACCCTATTTAATACCCAATCACCCCAAATCAAAGATCATAACTTCTCTTATATCCAAAACAGAAAATTAGGGTTTATTTCCAAGATCAAAACTACCCTTATTTATGCTTCAAGAAAAATCAAAAGAAGTCAAGAAATCAAGAATCTCTCCAAGAACCTTCAAGAAAAAAGTTTTCCCAAGGTATGTAGATGTTGATTCTTGGGTCCCTTTCATCCAAGAAGCTCAAGTAACCTTTTCTAAGTCTCCAAGATTTATGTTTACGAATTTTTAATGATTCTTGTGTGTTGTGATTCATGTTTGTCTACAAGAATCAAGTCTTGGCCTTAGTATGTGGTATTTGTGTGGTAAATGGATTATGTACTTGTTGTTGATGTTGAATGATCGCCAACATGGGATATTTATGTGGTTTGTATGAATCTATGATAATATATGTGTTAGAAACATGTAAATTTGGTTGTTCATGATGAGTAATTGGGTTATTATACTTATGCCTAAGTTGTGCATGTGAGGTGTTTGATAAAATGTCTAAGAGACTAGAAATCAAGCATTGTGGTTAAATTGTGATCTAATGACAAATGCATTCTACACCCTTATGAAAATAATGACTTCTAAGATATTGTTATGTGTTATGGTTGTTGATGAAATATTCGTGAAGCTAGGTCGATGGACGTACGGCATGCTGTTATATGAACTCCCCACCATGTATAAGACTTTGAGATCTATGAGTGTCATGAAATGCCCTAGTTAATGAATTATACCATGATAGTGCGAAATACGCAAATAAGTGTGAACCTATGCATGTCTACTGTTTGTTGAAGGACCTTAGTGAACAAGTGGAGATGTGATAGTAGTAAATTCCCCAATTATGTGCCCTTTGACATATGCTAAGTTTTTAATATATGCCAAGTGGTTAGAGAGTAAGTCATGACATGATAGTATGAAGTTTCCGTAATCCATGTGATACCCAAATATATGTCAAGACTGATATAGGTATGAAATAGTTGAGGTTAAAACCTTGTTGAATGGAGTACAATCTAATAGCATATTTTCCCTATGTTATTATATGATTATTATTCTGAGATGCTTAAAGCGACCCTTTGGTGATTGTGATGATTAATAGAGACCTATGTTTCCTAAATGCTTGATGTGATGCCTTAAGGATTTTTTAGGGGGAAAGGATGTTATGACTCCTAATTACTTGGAGAAATGCTTGAATGCTTGTGTTGATGAATGAATTATTATGATGATGAATGGATGATCGTGATGATGCAAGCATGATTATATTTCACTTTTATGTTATCGAGTCCTGGGGGTATTTATACCCGACAATAGAGCTGTTGTCTAGAGCCGGTGTCAGTTTCACGATAATTCTAATAGAGCCACGATTCTCAGAACTTAGTGAACTACAGAACATTGTATCCTCAGACAAGTGCAGAACATAAGAAAACTGTGTAATCTTAAAAATCTCTGTATCGCTAGTAATCTAGCCTCAGTCCTGTAAATTAGCTCAGATCTAATAGTATTCAAATAGTTCAATTCTAATCTCAAAAGTGATTTTAGTAATCTATTCAAGATCTGTATCGTCAGTCAGATACCATGATTCGATACCTTTTTACGTCAAATATGGAACTAAGTAATCTTACCGTAACTCAGTTAGATCTCTTGAGAAACATGATTAGTATCAGATTCAGCTCAGTCTAAGTTTAGTTAAGAATCAGATCAGTATCTTTCAGTAGGGAGTAGGATTCAGCACCGAGTGAACTCAAGAATGGGAACTCACCTACTGGTAGAGGGTGTGATTCTTAGAAGCAATCCTTGCGCTCCCAAACTATGTAGCCATAGTAGATTGAGACATTATACCTGTTAGTTAAGGGTAGATGAGGTTTCTTGACCTTTTAGATGAGGGCTCCACCATTGTCATTTGAGTACCTGATAGATTAGGGTCAACTAAAGTTGTCTTTACCAGTGGCGTGGTACTGAACCTTTCCAACTGGGGCACAGGTTGGACCCCGACTTACATAGGCGGGGCATATCGATTAGAAGACTACTTCCCACAGTCTCAATTTCAGAATCAGTCTCAGACTTCAAGAAAGAACTCAGTACAGTGTACAGAATGCAAGGCTGTTAGATACAGGCCATCACATATAATTATCTATAAATTTGAAGATCCGCTGCTAGATAGGCCGATCTCAAAATCAGTTATTAAGTAGTATTATTATCCGTAGATTCTGAGACAACCTGTTATATTGGGTTGCTATCAGTTTCAGAAGCTTCAGATACTCGTAGTCTCAGTATGTCCAGAAATTTTAGAATTTCAGAATTTTAGTATATTCAGTATCAGTTACCAGAGTTAATTCGAGTATTCTCAGTGACAGTATGCGCAGTATGTTCAGTAATAACAAATTCTTTATGTATGCTAATCCAGCTCTTGCATATTATTCAGTTAAGATATGTTCATGTATAAGCCCTTGCATTTAGCCTTACCTCATCTACATACTTGGTACATTTTTGTACTGGCGCATTTGTGCTATGGTGTTTTATTTGACACCATAGGTTCAGAGGCACAGAATCCAAAGTATCTCTATCAGTTTAGTCCCAGTCAGCAGCAGTAGCAATGAGTCCTCTTCTTTCGAGGACGAATCTCAGTTTACTATAATTGCATAAGATTTTATTTATATTTTCAGTTGACGGAGTTAGTTGGGGACATGTCCCATCAACTCCACAGTTCAGACAGTTTAGATGCTTTTCAGATGGATGTTGATGTATTAGTATTCAGTTTTCAAATTTGAGTATGTACAGATGTATTGAAACTTATGGGCAGTTTTCGTATTTATTTTAGATATTATGCAGTGTACAGGTACAGATATCAGTAAAGGGTTAGCTTATGGTCCTTCGAGTCCATAAGTGATATCTCGGGATGGGATCTCGGGGCGTTATAAACTTGGTGTCAGAGCCTAAGGTTCAATAGGTTCCTAGGAAGTCTGAAAACCCACATCTAGTAGAGTCTTGTGCATGGGTGTGTAGCGCGCCACATTTATGTACAAGAGGCTACAAGATGTTCTTAGAAGCAGTTTCCCTTCTTTCAGTGATCATGTTATGCGATTAAGCATGAACTCAAGCAGATTCTCAGTATAATTTACTTCTTTCTTCCGATTACAGAGTATTCCTCCTTGTAGAGATTTTTTCCATGGGGTGGATGACCAGCCCCCACAGCCAGTAGATCCTGAGAATGAGAGTGTGTCATATGCAAAGTTTTGGGCAGCTTTCCAGGCGTTATCCCAAGATGTGACTGATGTTCAAAGTAATCGTTAGGATGCATCCCCACCTCAGCATGATGGGAATTTCGCCACAACCAGGGTTAGAAATTTTACGAAAATGAACCCGCCAAATTTTTTTGGGTCAGTAGTAGGTGAGGACCCACGATATTATCAAGAAGAGGTGAGGAAGATCACCCAGATTATGCATGTTTCTGAGGAGGAGAGTGTGGAATTAGCATCTTATAGGCTAAATGATGTTGCTCATGATTGGGTAGTGATGTGGGAGAAGATTAGAGGGAAGAATGCAGCTCCTGTGACTTGGTCAGAGTTTCAAAGTGCCTTTCTAGATAGTTTTTTTCCCGCTAGAGATGAGAGAGGCTAAGGTAGAAGATTTATGAACCTAAGGTAAGGTTCTATGACAGGGAGAGAGTATTTTCTTAAGTTCAACCAATTATCTAAGTATGTTCCCGACTTTATAGCTGACCCAAGAACGAGTATGAGTAAGTTTTTGACTAGGGTATCGAGTAATGTGTTGAAAAAGTATAGAGATGCTATACTCAATAGAGACATGGATCTTTCTAGGCTAATGATGCATGCACAACAAATTGAGGCTGATAAAATAAAAGAATGAAAGAGTGAGTAAGAGAGCCAGAACAAGTAGTCATAGTTTCTCCCAAGCAGGGTCACAGAGTGGTAACCGTTCTCACCATAGTAAGAAGTTTTCAGTCCCAGCTCCATCTTTAGCTAGTGCACGACGCTCCAAGATCCAGAGTAGTGAGAGTAGGGGTCTTACCTACCCGCTGTGTGAAGAATGTGGTAAGAATCATAAGGGTGTATGTTGAGATGGTAGTGATGTGTGTTTTGGATGTGGCGAGCCAGGTCACAAAGTTTGAGACTGTCCTAAGCCAGGTCCCCAAAGTCAGGACAGTCTTTATTCAACTCATAACAAATTTTATGCACTTCAGACTCACCACGATCATGAAGATTTCCCTGACATAGACCCGGGTAGGTTTTGAGCCCTTCATCTTTGTGATATGCATTGTAAGATCCCTTGCTTCCATTTCGAGCTTGTATGTTATCATGAGTTATGCATAAGTTTTAGATCACATTTGGTCAATTACGATCTAGTCTATAGGTTCCCCGCGCACCGCCCCAGTATTTCAGCGAAGTGTGTTTGGAGAGACATAGAGTCCCAAGGGGGAAATACCCTATGGTATTATGATGTTGCATGTCATTAGATTCATCCAGATGCATGTGTAGATTTTCTTTATGAATTTACCATCAGTCGTTATTGCATTATCAAGTCGTGCTTTCAAAACTCAGTTTAGCTGGACATCCATGCATCAGATATGCATATGTGTTATAAGAATTCTGCTATGAGTAGATTCAGTTGAGTATTCCATGCAGAAGATATGCATGCCCAGTGTGTGAGCTCAGTATGTCAGTCATTCCAGTTGCGTAGTCATTCCTTGAGATATTTCCATGTCTTGAGTATGTTCTGTTGATCCGTATTCTTAGTCTATCAAGCGACATTCAAGGACGAATATTCCCAAGGGGGTGATATTGTAATACCCCGAGAATCCCAACCGATAGTAGAACCATGATTCAAGATCATGTTAAATAAATCTTAGTGAGTTGGTAGTTTTATGATCAAGTTTGATGTGTATTAAGGCCCTAAATACGTCCTATCTATTAGAAGAATCAAAACATCTCTTACAGATTGAATTCTTGAGAAGGATATTGCCATAGTCAACTTCAAATGAGCATATCTCCCATTTTACAAAGTATTTTTGAGATCATGACCTACCAACAGATATATAATTGAATTATATTTCCAACGATACAAATTTTGTCAAAATCCGATATTGGAGTAAGGATTTATGGTCATTTTACTGAGAGCTGTTTGAGCTGTCCAAGAGTGACGGACAAGCTGACGGACCGTCAAGTTAGTGACGGCCCACCACTTTGACCATCAAAAATGAATTAGTGAGGGCCTTTTCTGGAACAAAAGTGATGGTGGGAGTGACGCTTAGTCACCAGAGTGACGGTCCGTCACTCTGACCGTCAGAATTGTCCGAGACAGCGCTGAAGCACCGTTTTAAAGGGATTTTTGGGTCATTTTTCACCCTATTTAATACCCAATCACCCCAAATCAAAGCTCATAACTTCTCTTTAATCCAAAACATCAAATTAGGGTTTATTTCCAAGATCAAAAATCTTATTTCTTCTTCAAGAAAATCAAGAGAAGTCAAGAAATCAAGAATCTCTCTAAGAACCTTCAAGAAAGAAGTTTCCCCAAGGTATGTAGATGTTGATTCTTTGGTCCCTTTCATCCAAGAAGCTCAAGTACCCTTTTATAAATCTCCAAGATTTATGTTTATGAATTTTTAATGATTCTTGTGAGTTGTGATTCATGTTTGCCTACAAGAAACAAGTTTTTGCCTTAGTATATGATATTTTTGTGGTAAATGGATTATGTACTTGTTGTTGATGTTGATTGATCTCCAAGATGGGATATTTATGTGGTTTGTATGAATCTATGATAATATATGAGTTGAAAACATGTAAATTTAGTTGTTCATGATGAGTAGTTGGTTATTATACTTATGCCTAAGTTGTGCATGTGAGGTGTTCGATAAAATATCTAAGAGACTAGAAATCAAGCATTGTGGTTAAATTATGATCTAATGACAAATGCATGCTACACCCTTATGAAAATAATGACTTCTAAGATATTGTTACGTGTTATGGTTGTTGATTAAATGTTTGTGAAGATAGGTCGATGGACGTATGGCATGTCATTATATGCACTCCCCTCCATGTATAAGACTCTGAGAACTATGAGTGTCATGAAATACCCTAGTTAAGGAATTGTACCATGATAGTGTGAAATCCCCAAATAAGTGTGTACCTATGAATGTCTAGTGTTTGTTGAAGGACCTTAGTGAACAAGTGGAGATGTGATAGTAGTAAATTCCCTAATTATGTGCCCTTTGGCATATGCTAAGTTTTTAATACATGCCAAGTGGTTAGCAAGTAAGTTATGACATGATAGTATGAAGTTTCCCTAAGCCATGTGATACCCAAACATATGTCAAGACTGATATAGGTATGAAATAGTTGAAGTAAAAACCTTGTTGAATGGAGTACGATCTAATAGCATATTTTCCCTATGTTATTATAGGATTATTATTCTGAGATGCTTAAAGCGACTCTTTGGTAATTGTGCTGATGAATAGAGGCCTATGTTTCCTAAATGCTTGATGTGATGCCTTAAGGATTTTTGAGAGGGAAAGGATGTTATGACTCCTAATTACTTGGAGAAATGCTTGAATGCTTGTGTTGATGAATGAATGATTGTGATGATGAATGGATGATCATGATGATGCAAGCATGATTATGTTTCACTTTTATGTTATCGAGTCCTGGGGGTATTTATACCCGATAATAGAGCTGTTGTCTAGAGCCGGTGATAGTTTCACGATAATTCCAATCTAGCCACGATTCTCAGAACTCAATGAACTACAGAACTCTGTATCCTCAGACAAGTGCAGAACATAAGAAAACTCTATAATCTAAAAAATCTCTGTAATCACTGTATCGGTAGTAATCTAGCATCAATCCTGTAAATATGCTCAGATCTAATAGTATTCAAATGATTCAATTCTAATCTCAGAAGTGATTTCAGTAATCTATTCAAGCTCTATATCGTCAGTCAGATACCATGATTCGATACCTTTTTCTGTTAGATACTAAACTAAGTAATCTCAGCGTAACTCAGTCAGATCTCTTGAGAAACATGATCAGTATCAGATTCAGCTCAGTCTAAGTTCAGTTAAGAATCAGATCAGTATCTTTCAGTAGGGAGTAGGATTCAGCACTGAGTGAGCTCAAGGATGGAAACTCACCTACTAGTAGAGCGTGTGATTCTTAGAAGCAATCCTTGCGCTCCAGAACTACGTAGCCAGAGTAGGGTGAGACATCATACCTGCTAGTTGAGGGTAGATGAGTTGGCTTGACCTATTAGATGAGGGCTTGAACATTCTCGTTTGAGTACCTGATAGATGAGGGTCAAATAAAGTTGTCTTTACCAGTGGCGCGGTACTGACACCCTTCTAACTGGGACACAGGTTGGACCCCGACTTAGCTAGGTGAGGCATATTGGTTAGAAGACTACTTCCCACAGTCTAAGTTTCACAATCAGTCTCAAACTTCAAGAAAGAGCTCAGTTCAGTGTATAGAATTCAAGGCTGTTAGATACAAGCCATCAAGTATAATTATCTGCAAATTCAAAGATCCGCTGCTTGATAGGACGATCTGAAAATCAGTTATTAAGTAGTATTTTTATTCGTATATTCGAAGACAACCTGTTAGATAGGGTTGCTATCAGTTTTAGAAGCTTCAGATACTTGTAGTCTCAGTATGTCCAAATTTTTTAGAATTTCAGTATATTCAGTATTAGTTACCAGACTTATTCCAAGTATGCTCAGTGATAGTATGCGCAGTATGTTCAGTAATTATAGATTCTTTATGTATGCTAATCCAACTCTTGCATATTATTCAGTTAAGTTATGTTCATGCATAAGCCCTTGTATTTAGCCTTACCTCGTCTACATACTTGATACATTTTTATAGCACTATGGTGTTTTATTTGACACCATAGGTTCAGAGGCACAAGATCCAGAGTATCCCCATCAGTTCAGTCCCAGTCAGCAGCAGTAGCAGTGAGTCATCTTCTTTCGAGGACGAGTCTCAGTTTACTATTATTGCATCAGATTTTATTTATATTTTTAGTTGATAGAGTTAGTTGGGATCATGTCCCATCAACTTTACAGTTCAGACAGTTTAAAGGCTTTTCAGACGGATGTTGATATATTAGTATTCAGTTTTCAGTTTTGAGTATGTGCAGATGTATTGAACCTTATGTCCAGTTTATGCATTTATTTCAAATATTATGCAGTGTACAGGGACAGATATCAGTAAAGGGTTAGTTTGTGGTCCTTTGGGTCCATAAGAACTGTGTGGCATCTCGGGATGGGATCTCGGGGTGTTACAACTTGTACCCAACAATTTAGCTATTTTCCTAGAGCTATGTCAAGTTTTCACGATAATCCCAGTCAAGCCATGATCAGTCGAATTTAGTCAGTCTTATGACTCAGGAAATCTCAGTAAATTCAGTATCCATCAGATCAGTCCTACTCAGTAATCTCAGTAACCACAATATTCCTAGAAATCTCAGTAACTTCAGTATTCCAGTCAGTCCTCAAAACTCAGTACATTCTGTCAGTACACGAAACTCAGTAAACTCAGTTTAGCTCTGCTGAAAAATATCATTAGTATCAGCTCAGTTCAGATAATCACTTTAGTTCAGTTAATCAGTTCAGTGTATTTCAGATGGGAGTAGGATTCAGCGCTAAGCGAGCCTAGGGATGAGGATTCACCCGCTAGATAGGACAAAAATCCCTAGAAGAAATCCCAAAGTTCTAGAACTACGTAGCCAGCATAGGTATGAGATGTCACTCATTAGATAGGACTGACATACTCAGGGATTATTCGTTAGCACATTTAAATATATAGGATTGATCCCAGGGGTCACCCATAGATTAGGACTAACTCCACAGCAGTTGTCTTTATCAGTGGCGCGATACTGACAGCCTTCCAACTAGGGTTACAGGTTGGACCCTAGTTATCTTAGTATGGGGCATGTCAGTTAGATGATTACTTCCCACAGTTATAGTTTTAGTCTCAGTCTCAGCCTCAGTAAAATAACTAAGATAGTTCTTCAAATTTTAGGACTGTCAAATACAGATAACTCAGATATAGAACAAAACTCAGATAGTTCCATCAGATTCAGGACTGTCAGATTCAGTCATCACGTTACCAGTTATATCAGTTATCAAAACTCATGTCATTAGTATTCATCTTCAGGACTGTCAGATACAGTCAACCAAACCAGTTCTTCATAATCAGAACTGTCAGACATAATTATTCATGTATTAGTAACATAGTATCAGTCCCTCAGATTCAATAATTCCAGGTTATTAGTAAAAATTAGTAGTTAAAACTTAGTATTCAGTCCTAGCACAATCTCAGTTATAGTTATGTATGCATGCATGTATTATCACGTTCATGTTAGTTAGTCAGTTAGTATTGTTCATGCATATGAACCTATTGCATTCAGCCTACCTCACTTGCATACCAGTACATTCATAGTACTGACGCATTTGCGCTATGGTGTCTTATACCATAGGTTTAGAAGCATGAGCTCCAGAGAAACAGTAGCATCCCAGTTTAGTGATCAGAGTTAGCAGTGAGTCCTCATCCTTCGAGTACATGATAATTTCATTACTAATTTAGTTTTCAGTTTATTTTAGTAGTCGGAGGTATTTGTGGACATGTACCATCAACTCCTTATTCAGACAGCTTAGAGGTTTTCAGATTATAGCATGTTAGACAGTTATTTTAGATTTTCTTTGGTATTCTTATACCGTTTTCAGACATGGTTTATCAGATGTTCATTCAGTTTTGAACCTTATGTCCATTCAGTTCATATTTATGCATTTTATGGTATATTAAGTAGTATACAAGTACATATATCAGTCATGAGTTAGCTTGTGGTCCTTCGGGGTCATGAGCACCGTGTAGCATTCTGGGTACTAGATTTGGGGCGTTACAAACAACCTTTTGGTTATTCTATGTAGCTATAGATTAAGCCAAGGCTATGAAAGCGGCCCTGAATTCGACATAGGGGACCTGCTCATTAAAATTGTCTTCCTGAATAGGTGGCGGTGTGGGCTAGTCCCTTTTTCTTCTTTTGTTATTCCTTCTAGGAGGCATTATAAGCAAAAGAAGGATGGGTTAAAGGAGAAAATTAAATAGAGTTCACGCTCTATCACAACACATGAATAATGAAAAAGTGAAATATTTCCTAAAATGTCTCATAACCTCTAGCCTATAAGTGTGCCACACTTCACACCCATGAACAAGACTATACTTAACACAACTTTCAAACATCTAAGGACACTTTAAACCTTGTGCTCTGATACCATGTTTTTCATGACCTAAGGCTACCCCTAGTCATAACATGGTTCCTAGAGTCACGAGCGACCTTAAACTACCTCATGGTCTGGTACCTATTGTGAGCATTAAAGAAAAATAACAAAGTAATATGCGGAAGCTAAACTGAAAATTCGAATAACAAATAATACTGAAGGTAACACTTAATACATTTGAAACATCAGATAAAAAATTGAAAACAAGTCTGACTATCTGAAAGTCTCTTACATAGGGAGTTGATGGGACAAACCCCTAACTAAATCCGAATGACTAAAATAGTATAAGGTACTGAATATTAAAATTTACAACTAGTCCTCGATGGATGAGGACTCATCACGATTGTTTTTGAATGGCACACAAACAATCTAAGTACGTTTAAGGAACTGAGCGTTCAAACTTATATTATGAGACAATATAGCATAAAAAGTATATGATCAGTACTTTGAATGTACTGAGTATGAAGGAAGAAAAAGCTAACTAACATAACTGAGCATGAATGCATAAATATGTAACTGAATACAAGACTATGTATATATATGTACTGAATGAAATGAATAACTGAATAGTTGAATACAAGATCATGCATAATTGACTGATAACATAATCTGAATATGAACTAAATCTGAAACTAAACTGGAGGCTGTAGGAGATAACCACAATCGACATACCCCAATCTGAGTATAATCGGAGTCCAACTAGTAATCCCAATTAGATGGGTGTTAGTACCTTACTAAGGGTACCAACACTGGCTGGCGTGAATCCACTAATCTGATGTCTTGAAAGACTAGGGTGGCATGCCTCTACTGATGAGGGACCCCTTATAGCCTATAGTGGTGACACAGTTTTAGAACTCATGAACTGCTACTAACGGTCTCATTCCTAACTGACAGAGGAGTCACCATCCCTATGTTCAGTTGGTGCAAAATAGGGATGTTCAAAACTGAACCATATTCAATGAGCCACACGTAAAATTGACTTATTGTCTTATTGGTATTGGCTTATTGGATAAACGGTTGGTGAAAGGATTGAAATTTTTTAATTAACGGCTTATTAAAGTGGGGATGGATTACACAATTTTCTTATTAGATAAATTGTTAACCCATTAAGAATTACCATACATACTTATATTTTTTAACCTAAATATATAATATACATATTAATTTATATTATTATAAAATATAAATTCAAACCTAATGGATCTATATTCTAACCTAAAGGCCCATTCCTAAATCCTAATTAACCCTTATATAATATAAAAAATTAAATAGTAAAGTAACAAAAGCAAAGAAGCAATACCACAGTTAGCAAAAGGTTTACCGACTTCAAATCCTTAATCCTAATTAGTGTTTTCTGTAAGGTGTTTGCATTCAAGTAGAAATTGTGGATGCTCGATAAACCGCCCGATAATCACTCCATAATTATTTATCCATTACCAAACCAATCGATATCTTATCGGTTGGCTAGTGGATTTCTATATTTTAAAATTAATAATCGTTAAGTATAATGGTCTATCCGATCCATCTAATAAGCATCCCTAGTGCAAAGTATTACTCCAACTGAATGACACAGGTAGTGATGTTTATTTAACATAACCTGATACTGATAAATGCGCATCATGATAATCTTCTGAATTTTGAAGATAAAAGCATAATCTGAATGACTTGTAACTTGAAAACTATAACATGCATAATTACCTAAGTATCGGATGTTCATAACCCACCAACATAAACTAAGGCAACTTATCATAGTGATGATAAAGTAATCATGAGATGGAAAATCATAAATAATGCTCAACATGGCATCCATGGACATTATATGGGTGACTGAGATTATTAAACATTTGGAAACACAATTCACATGAGGATACATATTCTCATGGTTTGTATTCAAATAATTGAAAGAAAGTTAAGTACTTAATGTTTTACTTAAAATTCCATAAAAGAAAAAGGGTTATACTTGTAAAAATAGGGATTTCTTGGGATCCAATGGGAGGAAAGGACCAATTAATACAATCCCACATACCTGAGAGTGGAATCCTTGGAGAATTTCTTTGATTTGATTTTGTCTTTGAGAAACCCTAGTTTGCTTGAGGAAGATAGGATAATCGCCTCTTTTGATCTCTCTTGGGTTAAATTATGCTTAATCATGGAACTAGGATTTTTTGAGGTCTTTTATATCCCCCTTTGGAAAGCCTAAATGATGTGGTTAGGCTTTTAAAGGAGTGGGAAAAGACTTAAAAGTCCCTGAGAAATCATGCAGAAAACCCGCGTCCAGTCATTATGACTTAACTCATGACTTGTTACAAATGGTCACGAGTCATGATCTGAGTCGTAGCCTCAAACCCTAAGGTTTGGGTCCTTTTTGGTCTTACTATGATTTCCCCTCTAACGAATCATTATGACTAACTATGAATCATTAGGTAGAGCCGTAGTTTGAAGCTTAAGTCTTGGGTCATTCACTGGTCAGGCTACGAGTCTACATTACAATTTGTAAGGTCTGACTACGAGTCGCATGCTGGACTTGTAACCAAAGGGCTAGGTTCTTTGTGAGACACTACTGTGATCACGAGTCCTTTCTTATGACTCGTAGTCACTGATTATGTGCTGTAAGGTCGAATCATAGTCACTGGGCTCAGAATTGGGGCCTTCACTGGAGTGGCTGCGACTCACTCGTGATGACTCATCACATATGGTAATGACACATTACCTAAATAGTTGTCACGACTATGTATTATCCCCTTAAGGTAAATTTTCCCCAACTTTTTTCCATGACCTCAGATTAAGACAAGGGTTGAAATATTGGAAAGCTAATTTAGTGGTCTATCCTTTAAGGGGTCTAAAGTTTGAAAGCATGGGGTCTTACAAAGATATCTTAGGCTTAATAAAATATATCAACCAATCAACAATATAGGATAAAAACAAGGATAGTGTGTATATATAAGGGTGTATCACATGCTATCAAAAGGTATTACTCATCTATCTTTCCGATCAAATCACTGTCATACTCCACGTCTCATAATACATCAACCTCTCAATTTGTATAAGATAATATAATAAAGAGAACTGAATGATTAAACACAATATAAAAAATATATTTCTATCATGGTAATACAATATAGGAGTAAAAAATAAAACAAACCAAATCATACCAGGAAATGTAAATGTTATGTAAATAATGCAATGTAATGTAGCGACGATGATGGGATGATGATGAATGTTTTGAAATTTATCTCATAACTTTATATATATACCCACCAATCCTAATTGCTCCCAAGTAGGACCCAAAAAGGGTTCGCAACCAATATACTCATATAATGTCAATCTCATGTCTTAAATCAACCTTACTAGCACATCCCATGATGTAGGAATTTTATGAAGTATTTTCTTTTTTTTACAAAAACCAGAATGTCTCAGTGGTACCAATGTCTCATGAAAATACATGTGTTATATGAGGATGTAATTCTAATAATCAATCAATATGAAGATTAAAATCCATTCAACGTATGTATAAGTGAGCTCAGAATCAAATTAATGGATCAATAATTTATGATATAGGTTTCCACTTGACACCATTATAAAAAATAGTCATGTAGTCATCAATATTACCATTTCCAACCCATACTAGGGCATCACTATAATGAATACATAATTAAATGCTCATATAAGGCCTAAAATGTCAAGTCAAGCCTTCACTCAGCTGACACAATAATAAATATGGAATTTAATGCACAAAACATGACCAATAACAACAAGTCAAGTTCTTACTCGAACATCACAATAATGTATCCTCTCAAATAAAAAAGAATATAGATATAAGCCCCCACTCGAGCACACAATCATAAATAATTACTCAAGTTCATAATAATGCTCACGTTAGCCCCACACAGGCAACACGAAACAAACAACAATCCCAATAATAATAAGTTGTGAACTACCTAAACCTAAATTGGTCCATTCATTAAGCCTCATCAACTAATACAAGTACATTCATATTTTAAGTATCCTCTAAAATCTCAATCATTCTACTAATAATGACGATAGTAACACAATTACCCCCTAATAAAGCACTAAACCATAACCACCACAATAAAGTCCACTAACTAGATTCAAGCTCTAAAATAGGCATTCAATATTAATTATTTGAAAATCACTAAGTTATCTAACTACAATCGATCAAGGTCTCTGGTACCAAGACGAGATGCTCGTCATTTTACCTAAGAGGAACCCCTAATCCTACGCGATGCATAAAAATGTAAACTACAAGCATACAATACATAAGCACTTTGGAAAAAGTCAAGGTACATCTCAACTTACCTTAAATAAGATATGTAAGCCCAAGTACAGTCCAAAATCTCAAATAGAAGCCCAACTCTCTTGATGCAATACCAAATGCATCAAATCTAATCAAGTATGTTACATACAAGTTAAAAGAAAGCTAATGGTACCCATATTGACCTTATTAAAGACATATCCAAAATGAATTAAAAAAATAAGTTTGAAAATAAGATGGGTAAACTAGAATTGTCCTTTTGAAGAATATTTCCTAAGGTTATAGAATTCTAAAATTAAAAACCCATACAAAATGAATTAAAATGAGGTTCAAATAGAGGAAAAATTATTTTAAAACTTTACTGACAAAACCCCTAAAATTTTATTTTAAAATCAAGGTTTAAAGGTATTCCCAAAGATATAATTAATAGGAATAATGAAAACACAGGTTTGGAGCTTACCCTAGAAAGGTTGATGAAGAAATCCTTTTAAATCGCCTAAAATCAAAGCTTCAAGGTTCAGAAATGGAGGAAAAATTCAATAATTAATTTATATACTAACTTCCAACATTGCTTCTTATGCGTCTAAATGATAGAAATACATGGGTTAGGGTTGATATGACATTAATGGTGTCTTACATGAATATGTATTTCAATTGTACCAAACAAGAACTAATATAATGAATTATTGACGTATTGAGTTGATTTCTAGGATCACTTGTATAGGTTTTGAATGGATTATTATCTGCATACTGATTTGACTATGAGCATTATATCCTCATTTTATACATATATATTCATGAGTTACTGGTATCATTGAGGAAAACCATTGTTGAAAGAAAATGAGATATTTTATGGGAACCTTGATCCATGAACCTAAGCTAAAGAGGTGAGTTGAGGTTTGAGATAGTATACGGGTAGGGAACCTCCTATGAATCCTATTTCGAGAGCATTGAGGCTCAGTAGATGTATACAAAAAGTCATGTAGTGTCTTTCATTTATTCTTCATGAGTTTTCCATCATTACATATGTATTTCCGTGTTTTCTTATGTATTTTCCTTGTTATGTACTTAGTTTCAGTATACATTTCATGTGTTTTTCTTTTTTTACTATTTTTTGTATATATATTGAAACTGTTAGTGGAGACAGTATGGACTATCATTTGAGAACTTTTTGTTTACAGGTGATGTGCTCATAGTATTTCTTTACTTATACTCTTTTCTATTTTGCTCAATCGGCCTATGATACCTACTGAGTACATGTGGATCGTACTCACCCCTACTATACTCTTTCAGTAAAGATCCTAGTTCAAGTACGAGACGCGACAGCTGATCATGCTATTTGTTGGTCCACTGGAGGTACTAGCATGCTCTATATAGTTTAGAGTTGATTATTTATGTTCAGAGATATGTTATGGATTTTTCTTCAGATTTTAGTCTAATATTAGATGCTCTTGTACTTATGACACAAGATTTTAGATGTTTTTATGGCATTTTCTTTCAGACTTTCACTTATTACGTGTTGTGTTGACCTGACTTCACTCTTGAAGTCTTATTTATCTTACTTTATTTATAATTTTGCACTTCTTTTCTTTTTGGGTAATTGACTTATTATCGAAGTTGGGTCTCGGTGACACCACTTCATTTGCAAATTTTTTGTTCTTTGATAATTTCTTTTCCTTTTTTATGTTTTTTTTTTATTTTTTTATTTTTTTGGTTTGTTATCTTTTATTTAAACATAAAAATAATTATAGTACCTAAATATTTTTCAAAAAAAATAATAAAATATAAAATATTAAAATATTAGACTATGATAAGAAGTAATTTATTTAATAAAATAAAAATTAATAAAGATATGTATTTTAGTTTTAGTTGTTTATTTTTTTCTCACCATTTCTTTTTAAAGATAAAATAAAATTTAAAGATAAAGATGCTATTGAGATGTTTTTAAACTAATAAAAATACTTTAAAAATTAATAAATAAACCACAACAATAAATAATTAAGAAAAAGAATATCTAAGTAAAGGACTTGGACAATCCACTTTGATATCATCATAGTATGTTCATATACTATGATAGTATCATTAAGGAATGAAGCGTACCTTAATGATAATATGACAATATATGAATATATTATGATGGTATCATAGAGAATCGAGACATGTCTTATTGAAGGAATAAAATAGTCCTCCATGCATTATACCATGTCGTACACAGAGATACTATGATAATATCAGAGAAAATTGAGAAATGTCTCGTTGAAGGGTTGAAGTAGTCATCTATGATACCATACTAGTATATAGATATGTTCTGGTTGAAAAGAGTGTCTGACTGTAAGACTGAAACAATCCTCCATTATACCATGCTGGTACACACACACAGACACACACACATATATATATATACTATGATGGTTCCATGGAGGTCTCATTGAAGAAATAAAGAAGGCATAAATGATACCATGAAAGTATACACATATTCTTTGATGGCATCATTGAGGACCGAAGAAAACATCAATGATACATGAAAATATATAGTTAGACTGTAAGGACATCACGGAGGACTTAATAAAGAACTGAAGCAAACCTCATGAATAATACCATGAAAATATATTGATATATTGTGATGGTATTATGGAGGACTGAGGAGTGTCTCATTTGAAGGATGATACAATATCACTATTTAAACACAATAATAAATAATTAAGAATGACTAATGAGTGTCTCATTAAAGAATTGGAATAATACACTATGATACCATTACTGTACATTCATATATTCTAATGATATCATTAACAACTGAAGTAGACCTCAATGAAAGTATGATAATATATGGATATATCATGATAGTATCATGGAGAATTGAGAAGGGCCTTATTGAAGGACAGAAGCAAACTCTACTGATACCATGACATTATACTGATATATTGTGATGGTATCATTACAAACTGAAGCAAACTTCAATAATATCATATCCGTATATAGATATACTATAATGGTTTCATAGAGGTCTCATTGAAAGGATTAAAGTAGATATTAACAATACTATGATAGTATATAGATATACTATGATGGCATCATTACAAAGTAAAGAAAATCTCAATGAGATCAGCAGTATATAGATATATTATGATAGTATTATGGAGGTCTCACTAAAGGATTAAAGCAGACATCAATTGTATACTGTGATGAAATTATTATAGAGTGACGCAAACACCAATGATATCATGACAGTATATAGATATACGGTGATGGTATCATTGAGATCTCACTAAATGATTGAAGCATACATCAATTATACCATGACAATTACGTATTTATTGTGATGGTATCCTTATGAAATGAAGTAAATTAAAAAAAAAGTAGAAACGAAAAAAGAAAATGGAATCAAATAAAATTACAACAAGTAATTAAAATAAAAAATAAAAATAAAAGGATTGAAAATATAAAGTTAGCTTTTGGTGAAAAG
This sequence comes from Capsicum pubescens, assembly GCA_030864215.1. NCBI lineage: Eukaryota > Viridiplantae > Streptophyta > Magnoliopsida > Solanales > Solanaceae > Capsicum > Capsicum pubescens. The sequence goes on along the minus strand of CM061549.1, from coordinate 199,893,734 downwards.
ATAAAGAGTATTATGATTTGAGAAAAAAGTGATGAAAAGGAGAAAAAGAAAGAACAAAGAAATAAACAAAAAAAAGGAAAGGAAAAAGAAATAAAAAAATAAAAAAAGAAGAGATAATAAAAATAAAAAATACAAAAACAAAAGAAACCAATAAATAAAAAAATAAGAGAAAATTAAAAACACGAAAAAAATTATAGAGAAAAAAGTTAAAGAACAAAGAAATTAAAGAAAAAAGAAAAGGAACCACAGATAAAGAAATTGAAAACAAAGATAACATAAAAAATAAAAAATATACATATAGAAGGATCCAATAAAAGAAAAAAAGGAGAAAAATAAAAGAAGAAAAAAAGAGAAGTAGAGAAAAAAATAAAGAATAAAGAAATAAACGAGAAAAAAGAAATGATAGGAAAAAGATGAAGAAAAGAAGTAAATAAAATAAAAATGGTGTGTGAATTAGATTATGGTGTCAAAAGAAAATAAAAAATAAAATAATTTTATGAAAAAAATAAATGAACAAAGAAGCACAAAAAGAAAAGATAAAATGAGGAAAAAAAGAAGAGAAAATAAGTATATAAATAAAAAGAATTAAATAAGAAATAAATAACTAAAGCTACAAAGGATTGGGCCATTTTATGTAATTAGTTAGAGGACGTTTTATCTAAGAGGATATTTAACTATAAATAATTTGCTCCTATTGGACATGAATATTGATACTACCCTACTTTTGACTTTTGACTTATAAACACTTATTTTGACTTAAAAATAAGTACTTAAAAACACTTTTTCACTTTGTCAAATACCACCAAAACTGAAAAAATGCTTAAAAGCTAAAAGCAACTAAAGATAAGTCAATCGAACCGCCCACTAAGAAGATATTTGAATTGAATTATTTTTAAGTGTTTTTGACTTTTAAAAACTTTTTAATTTTTGAAGATATTTGACAAAGACATAAAGAATAAAAACTAAAAACTAAAAGTTGGTTGTTACCAATTTTTATCTTTTAGCTTTTACCTTATAAGTCACTTAAAAAAAAATTAATCTAAACAACCCCTAAGAATTCAATTTGATTTAGCATGGATTGGGTCTAAATAAATATAAATATCAATTTTAATTGTTTAAAATATTTTCCTAAGTATTTATAGTTTCCGCATCATTAAATAAGTACCATAAATTGTATTTCCCACTAAACGATCATGCAAGCTAACTAAGCAAAGTTAGATGATTTTTGAGAGACAATAGAATTGAGTGACACTGACATCCAATTACTATATATTGAGTGACTATTCAGGCATTCAACACAAACTTGTGTAAGTCATTGTAATACTAAATATAAAATTAAGAAAAAAGAATTTTATAAGATGAAATTGATTTTATTAAAAAAATGGTTGATTTTTCAAAGGGTCACTCAACCAATAGTTATCATCTCAAAAAGACATATTGCGTCTTAATTCAAATTTTCTTTAACAAAGAAAGTATCGTGATTGGGACTCAATATAATGTATTTTTGTGATTTTAGTGGTTCATTTGTATGTGTAATGTAAGATTAGGACTCACTCTAATGTATTCTAGTGGCTCATTTTGTATGTGTAACTTATCGACACACACTTAAATGTATTTGAATGCATTGGAAAATACATCTATATTATCGCTTATTAGCGAATTTTTATACATATAAACTTCACCATCTTTAATAACATTAGTAGTATGAACATTCTATCACATGTTAATGTAACATTTGCTGAGTATGTCTAATATGTCAAGATTACTTTAATATATTTGATACTATATTTGTATGAGAACTAAATTTTTTGCATGTATAATTATGATTGTTACTTGTACAACTCTAAAATCCCATTTTGATGCATTTTTATTTTATTGTAGAGAAAATGGTCAAAAGCCCTCCAACCTTTACCACAAATTCCAACTACACACTCAATCTTTAAAGGTGATTTATTACCCCCTGAACTATTTTAAAGTAGAATTATTATCCCCCTAAACTATTTTAAAGAGGAATTATTACCCCTCCGAAAACTGACAACCAATCATTTGGAATGTGGTGTGATGCACGTGCTACCATGTCATGCCACGTCATTGTCACGTCATTTTCTTTTTTTACTCTAAAAAAATTAATTATTTAACTTTATTATTTTCTTTTTTCTTCCCCATTTTTCATTTTGCTCTATTTTCTTCTTCAACCAATTTCATCTTCTTGGATCAAATATAGAATTCTTGGGGAAAAAAATGGCGGATTAATGAAGTTCTTGAATGACGGGTTAATGAAGTTCTTGAATGGCGTTTTAATGAAGTTCTTGAATCCAATTTCATCTCTTTTTGCTCAAGATCGCCATTAATGACGAATTCTTTTCCATTGTGGAAATTCAAAGTTTTGAGCTCTCCATTAATGATGGATCTTGAGCAAAAATAGAGAAAATCGAAAAAATGGGTTTAAAATTATACGTGGGTTATGTTGGAAATTATATATGGCATTGTGGAAATTCGAAGCTTTGAGCTCGCCATTAATGGCGATCTTGAGCAAAAAGAGAGGAAATCGAAGTTGTTGAATTTTTTTAAGTTTTTTGAATCGGAGTTTCCCAACTTCTTCATTCAAGAATTCATTAATCGGAGAAGTCTTATTGTTTTCTTAGTTCAAGTGTTTCTTGGTTTCGATTTCGGAGCAAACAGAATTTCTTGGTTTCAGAGAAATCCATTAATGAGGAAGATGAGGAACTCCATTAATGAGTTCTTGAATTTTTATTTTGAAAAAGAGAAGAAGAAGACATGATGTGACAATTAAAATTCATTAAGAAAAAATAATAATTAAAATATTTATTATATTATTAAAAATAATGATGTGGCAATCAGAAAATAAAGAATTTAAAGTGAAATGGGGTCAACTGACGCGCCCATGGGCGAGTGTAGTCACGTCCAGTGACAGGTCAGCAACTGCGGGGTAATAAATTCGATAAAAATAAGTTTAGGGAGGTAATACATCACTTTTAAAGGTTGAGTGTGTAATTGGGATTTTGACTAAAGGTTAGGGGGTAATATACCATTTTCTCTTTTATTGTATATTGAATGTAACACAATATTTAAATATATTCAGGAGTATAATTGTATTTAATAGAATGTGTTCAAGGAATGGAACAAATATCACTTTCTCGAAAGATTATAAAAGTTTTAAATGTTAGCATATTGTTGAGGCTAAAAATAAACATATCTAAAAGAACTCTAAAAGATAAAATTACAAGCAGTTGAATTGAAACTAATTTTTCTTAGGCAAATTACTACACGTTCGTTTGTACTCTGTTGTGCCCCTCGTTGCCACAATAATGCATGAAAACATTGTCTTCTTTGCTTCTGATTCGTGCATTTGTTTCATTCTATTTTTTTAGAGTCTCCTTGAGCTTGAAGCTCTCCTCCCAATTGCTGGCAACATTCTAACACATTCAAAGGAATGTCTCATTTGATTTCTTATGGGTTTCTGGTACTTATATATCATTTTCAGATTTTTAGTCGTTAGATAAGTAAAGCAATAATCATCAATTTCAAGATGTTTATGATCTAACAGGAGGAAGAGAGGCATGCGAACACGCTATATTTCATCCAATTGAAGCCGCTCAAATGTGCCTTTTTTTCTTGTAAACATACTATGTACCAATTTGTGCTCTATCAATTAGGGGTCGTTTGGTGTAGTGTATATGAATGATGCACAATATAGTGTATTAGTTATGCTTGCATTAGTAATACTTGTATTAGTTATTCTTGCATTAGTTATGCTGATATTATTTCTTATACATTGTTTGATTTGATGTATTAAAAATAATATATCTTACATGATTTCTATAAAAGATTTGTTTATTTACAAAAATACCCTTCTTTGTCTTGGTACACTTTCTTTGCAATAAAGTTTTTTGTCATCTCAAACATAATTAGTATTGTTGAACTAGTACATAGAAGTTTAGGATTACTTGCAAGACCTTCGTCTTTGTGCATGAAATGTTATGCCGACGAAATAACTTAGTAGAAACCAAAATAAAATACAAGCTATAGAATCAAGGAATAGTCTCAAGATTTTAGTTTTAAAAATCCTTTTAAAGACCCTCAACAAAACAAAGATATGTTGCAGTTATTTAAAACCAACTATTCACGGTTGTAAATTAAAATAGTGAGAAAAAAAATTATGAGATGTTTTGAGTACATCGATGCCAAAACCGCATTTAATCAAATGGGTATGGAGTATTTGGCCTTGTGGTATATCACTTAGCTTGGTGCAAGATTTGAAGAGACAAGGGAAAGAAAATTTGGTGGGACAAAAAGAAGAGGAGTGGAGCTGAAGCTGGTAACCTGCATAAGGATATTGCCCGAAATTGGGAGCTGGTAAATCTTCTTTGTCTGTTGTAAATTAAAGTTGTCACACCCCAAATCCCATTGGAGCGGACTGGCACCCGTAGCCGAGGAGGCCCGGGAGAACCCGTTCATAACCTATACTTTCACATTTACATTACTTATGAAAATTAGAAATTTGGGCAGCACTTCGTTGTAAATAGAAGAAAACAGTACCTGTATCAGCCCAGCAGACACGTATATATATATATATATAAACAGTAATTGGCCGTCAGAGCCATCACGTCTATCAACCAAACACTCCTATGGCTGTAAAATATGTCTACAAAAGCCTCTACATAGATACACAACTGAGTTAGGGTCGGGACAAAATCCCGCCCACAAAAGACTTTTATACAAATACTAAAAATACATATAGAAACGACTTGGGATGCCCCGAAACAACTGGAGCTCACCACTATCAACTGAATGTCCTGGCTCTTACTGCGGAGGGGTACGACCTGAAGTACCTGTTCCTGCAGGCATGAATACAGGTCCCCCGTGAGGGACGTCAGTATGGAAATATGTACTGAGTATGTAAGGCAGTGAGTATCAAGATGTGATACAAAAGATCAACAGAACCCACATACCAGTGAATAAACAGTATGAGTAGACCACACTTAAAAGAGCTGATGGGATACCTGCACATTACTTTCATATCATTACTTCCCGTATTCCTTATCAATACATAACATATGTCATACAATGGCCAACTGATCAGTGGTACTAATACAATACATCAGTAACCACCCCTGGAATAGCATATATACATAATATTTATAATACAATGGCCAACTGATCAGTGGTACTAATACAATACATCATATCAACAATTTAAAATAAAGACATTCCATTTCTTACTTCAATTAATCTTTGAGATTGGTTACTTTGTGGTCACACCTTATGGAACTTGAAACCATGATACCTCAATAGGAAAAACATGTAAATAGGTAATCAATATCATGAAAATGAAGTAGAGAATCATGGATACCTCATTAAACCATTTCGGAGTCAACAATAGTATATGGACATTTTTTTGACTAGCCGGACATCTTAAAAGTGAAAAAAAGTTCAATTGGTAGTGTCGAAGATCATATGATGTTATTATGTGTCATGTGTCGTAGGACAATGTTGGAAGCTTACTTGAGAGTGCCATGGGTCATTATTCATGCCAAAGATTAGATAGAGTATGTCTTACATACCTTGATATAACCACTTCAATACAAGTTCAACTTGACTTTCCGTACTCTTCGAACACTTATCTACAATAAGTCATTTGTGGCAAACTAGTATTAGCAACCAAACCTTACCATTTAGGTATTAACTTCACCAAATAATGTCTAGGAAGTAATCCTTTAACTCATCAATAAGAGTGCTACATACATCCTCTTATACTCTTATTACATTCACATATCATGCATTTTCATGCAATATCCCTCAACATCACTCTTAGCCTTTATTTCCCCTCTTAATCACCATCCAATGCCAACATGATCACTAGGCATACATAACCACTAATATAATGATATATCACCACAATTCATCCTCCATAATCCAATACAACAACTTCCATAATTTACTACTAACAATTTATACAAAACAATTCATAACTATGTTTCTAGTTATCTTCCAACATCAAGACAATACTCATAATCCCTTATCAATACTTATTCATGGATAAGAATCAAGAATAAACAATATTCATACCTTAATAATGAACTCTTGTATTTAGAATCCTCCTTACATAACCATGGGGTGCTTCTCGAAGCTTTCGAGATGGTGAACACAACTACGGAACCAATTCGAATTTTCTACGGTTGAATCACAAAATATTTGAAGTTGAAATTAGGCTAGGGTTTCACCTTCTCTTAATAATTGGATGATATATGATATATATGAGGCTAAGTGTATGTTTATAAAGACCAATTTTCGTCCAAGAGGTAATAGAAAATGACCATTTTGCCCTAAAAATTTAAATAAATCCGAATCTGTCCCCAGTGGACAGTTTTGACAGGCTGAAGCAAATCGATCATAACTCTTTGCTCTGGTATCGGATTTGGGTGAAACCAATTGCATTGGAAAGATAATTCAAAGGTATTTCATTTTCATATAAAGTATACCACCCAGATCTTCCTGTACAAGGAGTTATGGTCGTTTAAAGTTGACCCAAAAATCTGTCCCAAAATTCTGTTTTTTTTTTGATAGGCTGTAGTAAAACGGGTATAGCTCCTTACTCAGACATTGGATTTGGATGAAACTAATTTCATCGGAAAGAAGACTCTCGGATATTTTCGTCGATATATAGCAGCTCACACAGTTCTTTTTGTACAAGGAATTATGGTCGTTTAAAGTTGATCCCAAAAAAATTGCCTAGCTGCAGTAATTTTCCTGCAGATTTACTGTTCACAGGCTTCCCGGCCACCGTTTTGAAATTTCGAATGTGCTCGCTTATATGAAATACTCCTCTGTTTTGGGCAAACTTTATATCGTTTGAAAGCTTATTCCAATACCTACACATACAACTATTGACGGGATACTTCCGAATACCATAAACTTAATTTAACCCATACGCAAGCCTTTAGGACTCCATATAATCGCGATAAGTGTACGAAAAAATTTACGGGGTGTTACAAAAGTGGTATGAAAAGGAATTGTGAAATATTTTGAGAGGAAAATTGAGGGATATTAAAGTCATTTAATAAGTTAATGCATGTGTTTAAAGTCTTTGTATTACTAATACATATGAAATGATGTGTATTATTAATGCACACCTCAATACACAATAGAGTGTATAACTAATGCACATAGACAAAAGTATACCAAACAAGATAATAGTAGCACACGTTAATTGATTCATGCATTATTTTTTCCAATAAACTCTACCAAACGTACCCTTACTGTATTAGGTAATCCGAGGGGCTCCTCACCTGCGTTTTGAACATAGCAAAATCATAAAACTTATATATGAATACAATAGACATCCTATTTTTATATAATAAAATTCAGTAATACTACAAACATAGATACAATAATAATGACATTGAATTAATAATTTGTAAAACACATTAAAAACCTTTTATCCACTGCACCAGTAATCAATATTATATTAAAAATGTGAAGGGTCTTAGAAATTTTGTTGAACTTTTTATCCTTCATTAAAAGTCTCTAATTTAGATAAAATCATCTTTTCACCTTTTTACTTTAATAAATATATCATTGTCTTTGTAATATTAAATATTAGTTATAATAAATATACAAAAAATTATATTGAGAAGGTTTCTTGTGTGCGCTGGAGATGTCCAAATAAAACCTTACACAAAAATCCACTTTCTAATTTTACGGTAACCTTTTTTTGGCTAGTTTCTTTTGTAAAAAAAAAAAAGAAATTCCACAAAAAACATGTTTCCTATTGTGTGCGTGTTAGAAAAAAATGAAACGTTCCCCATTAAAATAGGCTTCCTTAATTTATGGTAGCTTTTTAATTTTTTTTGGAGAGGGCGGCGGGGGTGGGGTGGTGGTGGTGGTGTTTTCTCGTGTGTGTCTAAAATCAGAACCTCTTTTTTTGATTGTTTTTTTGTTGTGTGTGTAAAAAAATAAAAACTTTTTTCATAAAAATAGGCTTTTTAAGTTTTGGTGGATTGTAGTTAGATTATTGCCTTGTTTTAGTTAGTAATTACTACTTGTAAATATTCTTAGAGTAGAATGTAGATAGATAACCTAATGATCTTGAATAATTGATATTGGATGTCTATTTTAGAACTTGAATCTTGTTTAGTGAACTTTATTGTGATGATCAGGGATTAGAGACCTTTAGAGATTAATTATGTTATTATTGTTAGAGATGGAATGATCAAACTTTAGGGAATATCTAGATTACAAATGGACTTTTAATAGTGGATGAGACTTATCTTGTGGAATAAATTAGGTGATGAGTGGTGAATTTACCACTCATTTGCACTCAACATTCGTGCACACTACTATGATTTGAACGTATAAATGAGACAAAGTTGTGATTTAATGTACTAATTTCCACATTTTGCAGGCATACAGGTGATGAGAAGGAAAGATATGAAATTGAGCTTGAAAGATCAAAAAGAGAAGAAGAAGTGCAAAAGATGGAACCCTATACAGAAAACTGGTCTCAGAAATCGCGATCGCGACTAGTCAAGCTTAGTCAAATGAATGCGATCACGATTATCCAAGGGAGATCACGGTAACTGCGATCGCGGAAAAGCTGGTACGATTGCGGCTCAGCGGGTTCAATGACCAGGAGAAATTTTATAAATTGACGTAGCTGATCCCAATTCCCATATAAGGCATAAATCCTTTTTCTCTTAGAATATTATTGAACTCTGGGGATTGAAAATTGGAGACTTGATGAACCCTGGAAATTAATGAGACTTTTGTATTTAAATTCCAATTTGAAATAGGTGAAATTGAAGTGTAAAGTGAAAATTCTTCTTATTCCCCATTGTCATGGATGCTATGAATGAACCTTTTGGCATATCTCTTTTATTTAGCTTTATGAGTAGCTAGATTCTCTTGTCTTAGGATTATGTTGAACTAAGGTGCAATTATGTATGGGATATGATGTATTTATGTAGATGCTAGTTTGTTGATAATGGGTTTCACTATTGCTTGATGAATTGATTAGGGTTTGTGGGTGAAAACCCCAAATGCCAAAAATGGAGTTGTAGGTGAAAGCCCCAATTTCTTAAAAGCTCATATCATCCTTGAAAGAGGGATATGGGTGAACTTTTGGAACCCATATCATTCTTGAAAGAGGGATATGGGTGATAAGGCAATAGTGGATGATAATAGATGTAGTTTGCTATCTTTCACTATCTTAGACATAAGGGTGATTAGGGAGTTAACTATGTCTTGGGCATCTCCCTAAAAATAGGAATGCCCAATTGAGGTATTAGATTGTTATAATTGACACACTTGTTAGGTACTTGAAAGGGTCAACGAGTGACATTCTTGAGGCTTTGTTGACAAACTAGCCTCAAGGACCTTCGACTTAACCTACCACATCATAATGACAAGAATTTATACTAAATCATTATGTTTCCATTCATAACTTGCCCTTAGGTAGACATAATCCTAAGAGCTTCCTCTTATTGAATTTTGAATCACAAGTGTTTCCTTAATTCGTTGATTTGAGTTGACGTTGATAAACATTTTCCACACCCCCCAATTTTTATTCATGTATTTTTCTTTATCCATATTGCGGGTAAATTATTAGTAGCTATTAACACCCATAGGACTAGAAATATAATTTTGCTCCTCGTAGATTCAACCTCAACATAAGTTGAGCTATTGACAACGACCCTCCTCTACCAATTTAAATGGTATAGGTGAGCGTTATCAAAATGACGCCATTGCAGGGAGTGAAATTTAGTTTTTATTTGTGCAGTGTTGAGTGTTACTTTGGGTATACCCGTGGTGATTTTTATTACTTTCTTTGTTGTTTTTTATTTTTGATTAGGTAATCACTACTTCCTCTGAATAATCATGATTCAAGAGGGAATGGATTATCTTGGCACTGAAGAACATGAAAGTGCTATACGTATTGCCCCCCTCCCCACCAAGGGAAACGGGGTGTTTTTTTGTCACAAGCGTGATGCTACAATTGCTTCATATAAAGGAACTTTTCAGGGGTCAATTCCATGAGGACCCGAATTTGTATTTGAAGAATTTTGTAGAAGTTTCCACCCCCTTTGACATTACACACATATCACAAGAGTCCATATGGTTGCACCTTTTCCCATTCTTTCTAATGGGTAAGGCCGTGCTATGGTTAAGATCTTTCCCCACCTGGTCTATCACCTCATGGTCAATCTTATGAAGGCTTTCTTAAGTCAATACTTCCCTCCTTCAAAGATGTTACAATTGCGGCATAAAATCATTAATTTTTGCTAATTCCACGAGGAGTCGTGGTATGAAGCTTGGGGAAGATTTAAGGAGAAGATTTTAAAATTCCCCAACCATGAGACGCCGAAGAAGATGCTCCTCCAAATTTTCTATAGAACGTTGGAATAACTCAACAAAGCCATATTTGACAATGTATCCAGTGGATCGCTTATTAAATTATTATATGGGGTTGTATCAAAAGTGTTAGATCAAGTGGCAAGTTTATCTAGGGTTGGGACATAAAGGATGCCGAGGTGGTCGCGGGGACTCCCTCCCCATCCTTTGTGTGTCAAGATGGAAAATGTCAAGAGATGGAACGCGATGCAAACATGATCAAGGAAATGTCACACCTTGAGCTTCTTACTAAACATATGTAGGAAGCCTCAATTAAAAAAGTCAATGTTATAGATTCAAAAGGGTCTAGGGTATGTGAAAATGAGGAAGAAGAAATGCTTGAGGACATGTTGAGTTTGTTGCCTAAGTATTTGAAGGGTTTCCAAGTTGCCTCTTAAGGGAAAACAGGGAATCAAGATCGGAATAATAAAATCCAAAGCATGCCACAATGTGAAAAAGAAGGGTGCATCAATAAAGATATTTTGGCTCGAATCTTGATTGGTGTTGAAGGGACCGACACGATAGTAAAATAAATAAGGAGTAATTTCTCCATGCTCTACCAAACGGTTGAGTCTCACTCAACCTCCATTCAAAAAATAGAGACAAAGTTGAATCAAATATCATGTGTACCTCATGGAGAGACAAAATAAAGAAATTCCTAGCAAAATGGTTACAAATGCTATGGTCACTCGAAATGGGAAAAGTCTTGGAAATAACATGTAGTTTGATAATGATCCTAGAGAAAAAGAATATGATGAGAAAGCAAAGGCAACGAGAAAGAGGTCTAATAACGATGAGTCAAGGCCAAGTGGAGTTATGGTTGAAAAGTCAAAGATGAAAGAATATCAAATTGTCTCCATGCCACCAAGCATTATTCCTTCCCCTTTCCCTCAAAGGTTCACAAAAAGGGGAGAAAATTCAAATTTTAATAAGTTTCTTGATAAATTTAGCAACCTATCCCTTAATATTCCCTTAATTAAAGCTTAGTAAGATATGCCGGGATATGCTAAATTTATGAAGGATTTGGTATCTAAGAAGTGGCTTGTGGATGATGAAATAATAGAAATAACGCATCATTGTAGTTCCATTATGTCAAGCATGATGGCGAAAAAGAAAAAAGGCCCTGGTGCTTTTACAATTTCGTGTACCATTGGAATGTTCAAGTTTGCAAAAGCCTTATGTGACCTCGGGGCAAGTGTAAATGTAATGCCATATGCCATATTTCACAAGCTCAGATTGGGAATTCCGCAACCTACCACTATGAAAATGCTCATGGATAATCGATCCATCAAGAAGCCTATGGGAGTACTTTATAATATTCTCGTAAAAGTTGATCGGTTTATCTTTCTGACCGACTTTGTGATCTTGGATTGTGTATAGGATATTGATGTTCTTATCATTCTCGGAAGACCATTCTTAGCTATTAGGAATACTTTGGTGGATGTGGAATATGTAGAGATGAAGGTTTGCTTGAATAACGAGGAGGTTTCCTTAAATGTATATAAGTCCATGAATTAACCAATGGACTTACAAGTCATCTCAGTGATTGATGTCATCGATGGGGAGGTGACAAATCATATTTATATGAGCTAAGTGGATGATCCTTTAGAAGGGGTTTTGTGGAATTACAAAAGGAAAGAGGTAAAAGTATTTAATAAGGTGGTTTCATCTTTAATGGGACTTGGATCTTATACCAAGAACCTAATAAAGTTGGACCTTGATCTTAAAAACTTTGAGAGTCCACCCGTAAAACCATCCATTCTTGAGCCACCCAAAATTGAATTGAAGTCATTACTTCCCTATCTTAAATATGTGTTCTTGGGGGATGGAGATACTTTACCTATCATCATTTCAAGTGATATTGAGTCCTATCAAGTGAAAGCTATGAAGTTGGCGGTGGAAAGGTTTATTTGAGCCAGTGGATGGACAATTGTGGATATTATAGAAATAGCCCCTAATATTTATTCCCATAAGATCAAACTAGAACAAGATCATGTGCCAAGTGTGAGCATCAAAGGAGGCTAAATCAACCCATGCAAGAGGTGGTGAAGAAAGATATTATAAAATGGATATCAAATCTCCAATAGCACTTGGGTGAGTCCGGTGCAATGTGTTCCAATAAAAGGTGGCATCACAGTAGTTGAGAATGAAAAAAATGACCTTATTCCTGTCCGACCGGTCACCGGGTGGCGGAAATTCATAGAGTACCAAAAGTTAAACTCATGGACCAAAAAGGACTATTTTTTGATGCCTTTTATCGACCAAATGTTTGATCGGTTGGCCGGGCGGGGTGGTATTGCTTTCTAGATAGTTACTCGGGGTATAATCAAATTTGTATCACACTGGAAGACCAAGATAAAGTGACTTTCACTTTCCCCTATGGGACATTCACATTCAAGCAGATGCCATTTGGGTTATGCAATGCACCGATAACTTTTCAATGTTGCATGCTATTAATTTTTGTGGATATGGTTGAGGATTTAATGGAAGTATCCATGGACGATTTCTCAGTGGTAGGGAGCTTATTTGAATCATGTCTTGAGCACCTAAGCAAGGTACTTGAGAGATGTGTAAGAACCAACCTTGTCCTAAATTTGGAGAAATGTCATTTCATGGTCAATGAGGGTATTGTTTTGGGCCCCAAGATCTCGGGGAAAGGTAAAAAAGTTGATCAAGATAAGGTAGAGGTGATTTCCAAGTTACCAACCCCCATTTTGGTAAATGGTGTTCAGAGTTTCCTTGGGCATGCCGAATTCTATCGGTATTTCATCAATGATTTCTTGAAGATTGCTCATCCTTTGTGCAAGCTTCTTAAGAAGGTGGAAAAACATGAATTTGATGGAAATTGTATAAAGGCTTTCAATTATCTCAAGGAACTCCTTGTGTCGGCTCCCATCATAGTGACTCCAGATTAGTCATTTTGCTTTGAATTAATGTATGATGTAATTGGTGTTGCTCTAGGTGCAGTATTAGTCCAAATAAAAGAGAAGTTGTTCCATCCGATATACTATGCAAGCAGGATGTTAAAAGATGCTCAACGTAATTATACGGTGATATAATAAGAGTTTCTAGCGGTGGTGTATGTTTTCAAAAAATTTTGGGCATATTTTTATTCGGCACGAAGTTGGTTGTACACACAGATCACTCCGTTTTTAAGTACCTTATGGCGAAGAAGGAAGTAACGACATGCCTAATTAGATGGATCTTGCTTTTATAAGAATTTGACTGTGAGGAAAAAGATCGAATGGGTTTCAAAAATCAAGTGGTCGACCATCTTTCGTGTCTTGAGGGTAATCATGAAAAGCATGGGGAAATCGAGATCAATAACGCTTTTCCCGATTATCTCATCATGTCAATTGTGGGAAAAGGTGAATCATGGTATGCCGACTATGCTAATTATATTGCGAATGGTGTACTTCCCAAAAGGCTTAACTATCATAAAAAAACGGTTCTTGTTTGATGTAAAAAATATTTTTGAGATGAACCGTTACTTTTTTGGGAATGCACGGATGGTGTGATTAGGCGTTGTCTTATCAAAGTTGAAATGAAGGATATCCTTGAAGCTTACCACTCCTCACCTTACGACGGTCACCATAGGGGAATCCAAACCACCACTAAAATTCTTCAATGTGGGTATTATTGGCCCTCCATGCATAGGGATGTCATTGAATGGGTAAAAGTAATTATTTAATATCAAATGCAAGGTGCATCTCGATAAGACATGAAATTCCCCTTAGACCAAATCTTCAAGTGGAACTCTTTGATGTATGGAGGATTAATTTTATGGTCCCTTTTGCGAGCTCATTTAGAAACAAATATATATTGGTAACGGTTGATTAAGTTTCTAAATGGGTGGAATCCATGGCACTTCCAAATAATGAGATAAAAAATATCACTTTTGTTTTGAAGAAAAATATCTTTACGCGGTTTGGAACACTATGAGCCATCATTAGTGACAGGGGCTCACATTTTTATAATCGGGTATTTGGGGCCCTTTTTGACAAATATGGGGTAAAGCATAAGGTTTCTACCCCATATCACCCCCAAATGAGTGGCCAAGTTGAAGTTTCAAATAGAGAAATCAAAGCCATACTCTAGAAGACGGTGAATATAGGCCAAACTAATTGGGAAAAATAGCTTGATGAGGCACTTTGGGCTTATAGAATGGCCTACAAAACCCCAATTTGTATGTCTTTCTACTAATTAGTTTTTGTAAAGGCATGTTACTGTCCCATTGAGCTTGAGCATAAAACCTTGTGGACTTTGAAGAGGTCGAACATGAATTGGGAAGAAGCCTCTGAGGCGAGGGTCATAAAACTTTACGAGTTAGAAGATTCCAGACTCAAGTCTTATGAGAGTTCCATATTGTATAAGGAGAAAAATGAAGAAATGAGATGATGGTAAAATACTAAGATGAGAATTTCATGTCAGCGAGAGTGTACTCCTTTACAATTCTCATTTGAAACTCTTTGCATAAAATCTTTGTTCTAAATGGTCGGGACCCTTTGTGATTTCTAATGCTTACCTTATTGGTGCCATTGAATAGGAAGATCATGAAAGAAAGTGGTTTGTAGTAAATGGCCAAAGGGTGAAGCACTACAATGTAAAAGGTCCTGGGGTAGCCAATATGGAGTTTATTCATTTCAAAGATGCTACGTGGTGAAAAAAAAGAGTCGTTCTGCGATGTTAAACTAGGTTCTCGATGGAGGGCAACCCATTCTTGACTCATTCTTATTGATTTTTGATGCTTTGTAGTTTTTTGACATAAGAAACTATCCAAAAAATAGGGGAAAAATAGAGCTGAAAAATGGCAGCTATGCAGGAAAACAGAGCAAAAATAAGGGAAATCAGCCTCAATTTCTGCGATCGCGACCCTCAAACCATGATCGCAGTCTCTCGATCATGGCATACCCCATCGCAATTGTGACATCCTATGAAAAATCATGTGTCTGCTTAAGAGAGTCCCTTCTAAGCCTTGTATTACTTTTATATACTACAGTGAGGACACTTAGGTCCTTATGTTGGGGGTATGTGGGGACACTGTTGTGTTCAAACCTCAAAATTTCAAACTCTCATCCCAAACCATACAGATTGTTGTGTTCTTGTGATGGACATCATCCTTTTCCTATAATGGATTATGTGATGACATTCTTGATGGAAAATCATCGTGATTGAGTTTGAGTTTGAGCCATGGATGCAGGAAAAGTCTGAGTACCCGTAGCATCAGGGCTATAGATGCAAGGGAAGTCTGAGTATCAATGGAATTTTGGATTTGGGATCACACTTATACCGATGGCGAAGTCTGAGTAGCCATATGGTTTTCCCATATAAAAGTTGAAATGTGAGATGAAGGCTTGGATTGGTGTCATAATTAGAAAATTATGCATGGTACAAATGCAAAGAAAATACCTCCCTCTGCCTAATAATTTTTCAAAAATCAAGGGCACGGACGTGACCGACCTTGTAACAATACTTTTCCTCTTTTTGCGACTCCAAAATTTTGGTTTGTAATTGGTAAATACTGTATTTTTGTCTCTAGCGGGAGGGGCAACTGATCCCCCTTGGCGAGTTTGCATATCATGTGCGGTGATATTATTTGTCCAAATCTCATGTATACTTGTATCATATAGAACTTGCCTCATTAGTCTCTCAAGGCTAATTTTGATTATCCTTGGTTGGTTAAATGATCCTAGGTCATCTTTATGAACTTGGAAATCCACTCAAGCCTAAAAAGTATATCCATGCATAGATGTTATCCCTAGTCACCCTCTTTGAGCTGTTGAACCTTTCTTTGGCAACCACATTGCAAGCCATGATCCATTCAACTTTTATCTCTCTTTTGGACCCTACCCTCCTTGAACTTGAAAATGCAACTTGAGGATACAAGCCTAAGTTAGGGTAGTATAGATTAGAAGAGGTTACTTTATGCAATGAATACGAAAAGGAAATGATCCAACAAAAGAAAGAAAAACCTGCAGTGTACAAGGAAAAGAGATAAAAATAAAATGCTTTAAAGAAAGATAGGTGAAGCAAAGTAATAAAAGTATGCACATGTGCAAATAGTGAAAAGAAAAGAAGTGGTTCATGGTCAAAAGTTGGATGGAATAGTGTGATGTAGATGTTCAAGGAGGGTATAGCCACTTGTATTCCTAAATTATATCCTACCCTTCCCCGAACTTACATTACAAGCTCAAAAAGCCCTTCTAGATCTCTAACCAAGTGTATTCATTGTAGTGGCAATTAAAAATAGGGGCAAGCCTATAGTACGGTACTTGTTAGCTTTGAGAGTCCTTGTGTGTGAGAGAGTGTTTTTCACTTAAATACCTTGTTGAATATTTGATATTTTGGTATACGTGATATTTTCTTTCTTATGAGAAAGAATGTAAACAAATTAAGGTGGTTGATATTGTCACCTTTTAAAAAATAAGGCAAAAGGAGTATAGTGGAGTTGAGGTCAAAGGTAAGTTAGTTATAGAGTGTTAGTGATGGTTAAATTGTTGATCTTTAAAGTCCTTTGCATCCTTGAAAATTGCATTTCATGCTGAGGGGTATCATAAGAATAGCTTTGACCATGTTTGTAGAGCTGCTTGTGGTATTAATCAAGTTTGAAGTCATTATGATCATGGGGTTGTATAAAATGGGCATAGATGTGCATTGTCTCATAGTAAAAGGTAGTGTTTCTTGAGGAAAATTAAAGATATAAGTTAGGGGTGTTGATGAGTGGTGAAATTACCACTCATTTGCACTTGACATTCGTGCACACTACTATGATTTGAACGTATGAATGATACAAAGTTGTGGTTTATTGCACTAATTTTCACATTTTGCAGGCATACAGATGATGAGAAGGAATGATGTGGAATAGAGCTTAAAAGATAAAAAAAAGAAGAAGTGAAAAAGATGGAAAACCCTACACAAAAAATTGGTCTTAGAAACCGCAATCACGGACGAATGGCGCGATCAGGGTGGATGGCCGCAATCACAGCTAGTAAAACTTAGTAAAATATATATGATCATGATTATCCAAGGGCGCTCACGACAACCGCGATCGCGGGAAAGATGGTGTGATCACGACTCAATGGGTTTAATGATCGGGGGCAATTTTGTAAATCGACCTAGCTGATCCCAATTCCCATATAAGGCGCAAATCCCTTTCCCTGTCATGACCTGAGACTATCCCCTAGTTGTAACACAGTGCTATGAACCACAAGTGTTCCCAAGCTAACCTATGATCTAGCATACTGCTTGATCAACTGATTTAAATCGTATAAAAACTAAATTTGTTGAGTGGAAACATGATCGTAAGGAAATATGGACAAGTATAATACTGATAAATTTTACATCATGATTAAAATTGAAGAAAGAAACTTGAATTACATGAATGACTCTAATTGACCATCTATGAAGCCTCTACTATACCGACTATAGATAGCAGGGACATGCCTCCAACTACCACTAATCAATACTTATGAATAATATGCATAAAGTGCATGAACTACAACTGACTGGAGTCCCTAAAATAGGAGAACTCATCACCTGCTGGCTGGAAGCTGCAAACTATCTGATTATGATGTGTGGGCTATAACTTGTACCTACATTATGAGACAATGTAGCACATAGATATATATGTGGATCAGTAATTTGGAATGTACTGAGTAAGTGGGGGTAAATGCAAAAAGTAAAACTGATAAGATACATAATTTTAAAACATGCATGCAAAGTGCAAGTTGACTCACCAAGAGACTAAAATCAACTGAAAGCTGAAGTATCTTAAAACATAAGTAATAAAAATAATCTGATTAGCTAGTGAGTGATTACATTTAGTTTCTTAAAATCTTTACTTTTGTAGAATAAGTAGAACTGAAGTTGGGAAGAGATAAAAAGATGAATGCTGTGTGTAAATCTCATGTATAGATGAACATGTTGTAAAATTGAACTGAGGGTCATGTATGGATACAGAGCATAAGAACATGAACATGTAAAACTGAGAATGCATGACTAAGTAAAACATGTACTGAAGTAATCTAAATAACTGAATAAGTGACATCTGAATATCTGATTACTTGGTTAAGCAAACCCGAACATGTATAGACTGAGTACTGACTAAAATTGTGGGAGGTATCATGTAACTGACATGCCTCAATCTGAGCTAATCGGGGTCCAACCTGTAACCCCAGTTGAAAGAGTGTCAGTACCTTGCCACAGGTACTAACATTGGCTTTATGGATCCACTAATCATGAGTCTTAAAGGACTAAGGAGTCACTCTCTACTGGCAGGTGCTCTCATGATATATGTGTCAACCCTTAACTGGCAAGAAGATATCTCAAACCTATACTGGTTACATAGTTCTGGAACTTAGGGACTGCTACTAAAGGTCACACCCTCTACTAGAAGGTGAGCCCCAATCCCTGGGTTCGCTCGATGCTAAATCCTAGTCCCAACTGAACTGACACTGGTACTGAACTGAACTAAATTCAACTGAACATTATTTCTAATAGTGTTCATCATGATCATAAATATCTAGGCATAATGATAGGATTCCTGGCTTAATTTAATTATTACTTGAAAATCTAAAATCATGTAAAACACATAGGTATCCGGCGTTCATAACCTACCAATACTGAATGATCATTAAATACGATATCAGAGCTTAAAACTATAGTATGAAATCATGGTTCAAGGACCCAAACATAAATATTTCCCCAAATAAATGAGAAGCATGAACTTGAACATGGGAATGTGTTAAACACGAGAAAATAACATGATTATATGGCTAAATTCATAATTTGGGGAGTTTAACATAAAATCAATGGAATATGACATAGAAAATTGCAACTTAAAACATGAAATAGCTTAATTCACTTGGAAACACTTGTAGAAATGGCTTGTAATTGATTTAGCAAGAACTTCATGGATTAATTTTGTGAGATTCATGAATGATTTCATAAAGTAGGATAAGATTTATACTCTTAATTTAAGATAAGGTTTTTGGGATCAATGAGTAAAAGGGACCAATTGATGAATACCCCACATACCTCAACTTGTTAATTTCTTGACGGAATATTCAATTTGGGAACTCTTGAAAATGAATTGTTGAGAAAAACCCTTGTTTTGGTGTTCTTAAGATCTTGTGAGGAAGAGGAAACCACTTGTTCTTTGAGAAATTTTATCGTTGTGTTGAGAATGAGGGATTTAGGGTTATTTTGGATTTATTTTCATCCTTACCATGGCTTAAAAGATGTAGTTTTGGGGTTAAAAGAGTAGAAAAAGACCAAAAAACCTTTGAAAATGATATAATAGTGTAGAACAACTCCGGCTGACGGTTTGGGCGATGGACCGTCACTCCCATCGCTGACCGTCACTCCTACCATCACAGAATGACCAAATTTTGGTATTTCTACTTAAGGGTGATAGTTTGGCACGACAGGCCATCACTGGTGTGATGATCCGTCACCCTGGCTGTCGCGCCTTGGCAGACAAACACCCCTTTGGAAAATTGGGCATAATATTTTACTCTGATATCGGATTAAGGAAAAGTTGATATCCTTGGAAATATAACTCAATTATATATCATTTGGTGGGTATTTATCTAAAAAAATTCTCATATATAAAATTTTATGCACATTTAAATTCAACCCTTGTAGAATCGAATGCCAAAATTTAGCCGAATCAAAGACTCTTAGATCAACTTTGCTCTAAGTGATTTCTATGGATATTTTTCACCTCATAAGGACTTCACACACTAGTATAAATATTATGACATATGTATTCAAATATAAATCATGGTATTTCAGTTTATACACGTAGGAATGATGGTTAAAAGTCTAGCCCAAAAATGTGGGGTGTTACATTATCTCCCCCTTGGAATCATTCATCCTTGAATGATGGATAGGAACTTGTTGAAGCCTTATAAATATGGAATAATGTACACATGAAATATCTGGTGATGAAGGATATAGTTGAGCTGAAACATTATAACTTTATAATGAAATTATTTTCTGAGCTGACTTGACTCTACTGACTGCAAGGAGATGATTCATGCTGAGAGTTTTGAATCCACTTGAAATGTTCATGATACAATCATACATATAGAATGGTGGGGTGATAACTGATGTAATAAAATTCCAAGAGTTACTAAGAATGGAATAAAGTACATAACTTCTCATTAGGAATTGTTCCTCAACAAAACACGTATAGGGATCAAAATAAAAGGGCTTTATGGCATCGTCAAGTACATTATGAAATCATGAATCATGAGATAACGATACTAAGGCCATAAAAGGGGTATTACAATGTCTAAGATGGAATACTTAGAAAACTGAGATCATGCACTGCACACTTATGAACTGAATTATGACTAAATAGCTGAATCATAGACATAATGCATGAACTGAATTCACAAGTTGGATGGGCATGAATGAATTATCTCATGGAATAACCATACTCCTGAAACTTTGGATAGTAAGACTAGATGGAAAGTAGAAAAACTACAAGAGCTTATTTTTATAATTGCTAAACTGACTTGCTATCTATACGGACTGAATCATACTGAAAGTTTATACTCAATTGGAGTATTTATTCAATACTCTTTGCATGAATTTATAATAACTTATAGGGCTCTCAGCTTTAGCTTTGCCCTACTTTGATGTTTACAGTGAGAAATGGTTAATAGAGTGGTAGGGGTTATGCTAGAGTTGCTCAAAATAGAGGTAGGGGAGCTTGTCGTAGTGGTCGTGGGGTTGATGAATTTCACAGAGAACATAGATAGTGTTATTATATACTTAGAATACCCAAGGCAGTTACTTTTGATGCAATTATTACAGGTATCATCCCAGTTTGCCATAGATCTATTTTTGTGTTATTTGACCTAGGGTCTATGTTTTTCTATGTATCTATACGTTTTTATTCTAATTTTGATACTTTTTGTTATCCCCAATCTATGCCTCTTAATATTTCTACCCTCATAGGAGAATTCTTTAGGGGTGGATCGGGTGTACCGATCTTGTGTAGTTACATTTACGGGGAAGAGACTTGGGTAGACTTGATTATCCTAGATATGACTGATTTGGATGTTATCTTGGGTATAAATTGGTTATCTTCCTATCATGCTATTTTTTATTATTATGCCAAGATCATAACTTTAGCTTCGTCAGGTATGCCAAGAATAACTTGGAAGGGTATGCTTAATTTGGGTCCAACAGGAGTTATACCTTTTCTACGTACTCGTCGAATGGTATAAGGGGTGAATGACGTATTTGGCTTATGTCCATGATACTAGTGCTGCCTCACCACCTCCTATTGAATTTTTTGGGTTGTTGGCGAGTTCATGGATGTGTTTTGAAATACCCTAAACTTGGACCCATAGAAAAATTTCCTTAGTTTGAGACTATGGGCAAGGTATGACTCATGGGTACTAGTCATACCCTAGGATACAAGTTAGGTTACCTATTCTCGTATGTTGGTCAGTAAGTTTTAGTTGGATTCTATCCAAGATACGAGTAGGCATCACATGAGTCATATAATAAAATAAGAGTGGTATCTTGCAAATCGTATAATGACCTAAGGTTAGTCTAGTGATTTGATTCTGTCCAAGGTAAAATTTAGGGTAATATTTGTACCTTTAGGTACATGTTTGTCATGGTTGTCGTATGATTACCAGTGTGGAGGTCCATGGTAAGGTATAGGGTATGAGTTAGGGAACCACTCGTACTCTAGGGTACGGTTTAGATGGGTTGTCATATCCTCCCAGGAGTTGGTTTTCAGCTTTTAAGCTGAGGGATTTTCAGACATTTACCACCCCAAAAACCTATGTAACTATGCTATATACTCATTTTAGCCTCTCATAACACTCATTTGGTGGATCAAACATTCCAAATACCCTCTGAAACTCACTCTTGAAGATTGGAGGCTAGGGTTTCCACAAGTGTTCTTCCAAGGGCTCAAGAGTCAAGTTTCCTTCTATGAATCTTCTTGTATAAGGAAAGTTAATCCCCCCTCTTTGTTAGTTCCAAATAAAGGCATGATTTAATGTGTTTTAAATCTTGGTTATGAATTATAAATGGTGGTTTTGGAAAAATCAATGTTGAGGGTTTTGATGCATATTGATGAGTATTGTTTACTTTTGGTTTAAACTATGTTTTAACATATTTGTGATGATAGTTTGCACATGTGGGTGATTGTTGGTTGTGGTTTAACAAATGGGTAATGGGTAGCCCTAAACTTGATGGTTTATTCTTTGGTCTTGGTCTTGGTAAAGGTATGCCCTCAACATGTTTGATAAAATGCCTATGAGAATGTTTTCACTATATTGTTGAATTTCATTGGAACTATTTCATGGAATGATTTGGTTATGGAACCCTAAATTGCTTTGGATGGTTTTTAAAAGGTTTAAATGGTTTGAATGGACTTACATGGTTTTGAGTGGTGTGAATGGTTTGGAATGGTTAAAATGGTAATGCCTTGTGGCTATGAAATTGTTTTGAATGAAAACCTTGTGGGGTACATGGGAATCCCCCAAGTGAATGCATAATAAAAATGGTTTGAATGATGAACATCTTGTAGGTTACAAGAGAATCCCCAATCAAAGATTAATAATGAAATACTTATAGGGTACATGATAATCCCCCAAGTAAACTTAATGATGTAACATATAGGGTACGCGAGAATCCCTTAGGGTTTTCTAAAGACATTGCTTACAAGCTACAGTCGCTATGATGATAACCACTAATGATAGCCTTAGTTAATAATAAATGGAATGGTGGTTTGGTTGTGTGGTAATGGTTTTAATTGGGTAATAATACCGGGGTGTGATAGCTAATCGTGAAGGTGTGATTCCAAGGACGGACACTGGAAACTTATGTTTGCCGACATGAGGATTGGGCATGGTGACCCTATACTTGAGAGGTATACGAGAATTCCCTGACACTTGTATATATGTATCATGGAGAGCAAAGGGTACACGGGAATTTCCCACTCCTATGGTATCTATGGTTTGTATAACTACACGCATCATGGCCCATTCAGAGGGTTAAACTGGCCCCATATATTCCATGGGTGGATTATGACGATTATACTACACATACCCAGGTTAAAGGTTTTAAAGGTACGCTAAACCCAGTTCCCTTTCCCAACATAGATTATATATATACATATATGTATGGATATGTATGCATGTAGATATTTTCTTGGTTTTAAAGGTTGGCATTATTTTATCCTTATCCTAAGTGCTTGCTAGCTTTATCCCACTAACCTGTCTTTGGACGACTGTATTCCAACGTAATGCAGGAACCAGCCATACTCCTCCTCTTACTCATTGATTGGATTCAGGGACAGTCGGTGTTGGATTGAAATGGTGAGCTTCCATAGATCGGAAGGCATATACTTCATGTCATAGATCTCTTTATGTAATTTTGTGTTTACATAGACTTGGTTTTTGGATATCGTCGGGGGTATGGCCCGACTAGATAGTCTTTGGTTTAGTTTAGAGGCTTTGTATGGACAACAGTGGACTTGGGTATAGATTGACTGTGTTATATATATATACACACACACATTGGATTATCATTTTTGTTTGGTTGGTTATTTTTGGTTATTGGATGGATTGACTTGGTTGGGTTGGTATCGGATATAGACTTATCCCAAAGTCATCACATTGTTGTATACGTTATCTTATTATGTATTCAGAATTCATCTGACTCAGGGTATATATTGGTTGGTTGGATTAGGTATCAGGGGTGGTCTCTGGTCTCGATTGGACTTGAGATTCCCACTACAAAAAGGCCCCAGTTTGGTTCGTGTCATGTTTCCTATGGATTTTCCTTGTACACCTCCAGATCTTGATATTGATTTTGCTATTGATGTGGATCCGAACACCCGACCTATTTCCATTCCTTCTTATAGGATAGCCTCGACTAAGTTGAAAAAGTTTAAGGATCAGTTGCAGGATTTGTTGATGAAGGGTTTATTAGGCCTAGTGTATCTCCTTAGGGTACCTTTGTCGTATTCATAAAGAATAAGAATGGTTCTATGCACATATCTATTGACTATCGGTAGTCGAACAAGTGATGGTTAAGAACCAATATCCTCTTCCTCACATTGATAATTTGTTTGACTAGCTTCAATGTGTTTTTATGTTTCCTAGGATTGATTTAGTATCCAAGTGTCACTAATTGAAGATTAGAGCTTTGAATTTTTGAAAGATGGCTTTTTGAACATGATACAATCATTTGAGATCCTAGACATATCTTTTAGGTTGACCAATGCCCCAACAACGTTCATGGAGTTGATGAACTTTGTATTTCAATCGTATCTTAACTATTTTGTTATTTTATTTATAGATAATATCTTAGTTTTCTCCAAGAATGAGGTCGATCATATAATACACTTGAGGACTGTACTTTAGATATTGCGTGATGATATTTTGAATGAAAGGTTCTCCAAGTGTGAGTTTTAGGTGGATTATATCTCCTTTTTGGGTCATGTGGTGGCCAAGGATTGTATTATAGTCGAACTGGCCAAGATAGTAATGATTTATGATTGGACTAGACCTACTTCTCCTATTGAGGTTTAGAGTTTCATCAGTTTGACCGGTTATTATTAGTGATTTGTAGAGGATTTCTCTTGTATTGTGGCTCCATTGACCAAGTTGACTCAAAAGAAGGTGTTATTTCATTGGTCATAGTCTAGTGAGAAAATTTTTCAAAAGCTTCAGGAGTTGTTGACTTTAGCCCCTATCTTGACATTGCCCAAGAAAGGAAAGGGTTTTACCTTGTTTTGTGATACTTCTGATATTGGTTTGGGTGTAGTGATGATGCAGGGGGGTAAGGTGATTGCTTATGATTCTCATCAGTGGAAGCCTCATTAGAATAATTGCCCTACCAAAGATTTAGAGTTGGCATCCATAGTATTTGTGTTAAGGAGTGGCAATATTACCTGTATGGGGTTCCCTGCGAGGTTTTCCTAAGTCATCATAGACTTCAGTACTTATTCAATTAACTAGATCTTAATATAAGACATCGACATTGGCTTGAGTTGCTTAAGGATTATGACCTTACTATTCTTTATCATCTAAATAAGGCTATTGTGATACGCGGATGCCTTTAGCCGCAAGACAACTAGTATGGGAGGTTAGCTCATTTCTTGACTCAGGAGCGACCTTTAGCCTTGGAGGTTCAGTCATTAGCTAACCATAAGTAAGTCTTGACATTTTGACAACTGGATGTGCATTAGACTTTGTTGATGCTAGCTCCTCTTTAATGGAGCAGAATTGAGCTCACCAATTTGATGAAGATAGTTTGAGGGTGATTCGAGATAGTATTAAGTAGCAAGGCTAAAGAATCATCTCTTGATTCTAGTGGAATTTTTGGATTCGTGGTTGATTTTCTGTGTTAGGAGATGGTGGATGGGTGAGATTAATTTTTAATGAGGCACATTGTTCTAGATATTCTATTCATCTTAGGGTGACCAAGATGTATCATGATTTAAAAAGGCATTACTTATGGGGTGGTATGAAGAAGGATGTAATGAACTTTGTAGCTCGTTGTTTGTGTTGTTAGCAGGTGAACGACTAGCATCTGAGATCGGCGAACCTTAACGCGTAAGCCTATCACGTAAACTGATATACAAAGGGGAAAAGACAGAAATACACCCAAGATAAGGATTCTAAAATGAAGTCGAAAGATATAAGTTTAATAAATACAAAAAGAATATAATCAACAACACATCCATAACTTCCCAAAACCTAGTATCAACAGTATAAGAATGTATCTAGTACAACTCAAATCCAAATTAAATACATAAGATGTCCAAATTACAAAAGGAACTCTGTCTTTGGTATGATACTAAAGACATAGTCCATAAGAAAGGTAGTAGAATACATCCGGACCCCTAAAAGTCAACCAATACTTTAAAAGCGCCAGACGTCGCCAGAATCAACCAAGCTGGAGAACTCTCAAACTAGGACCTACACCGAAAGAGGACAAGAGGTGCAAGTATGGCCCACTTATACTCAGTAGGTATCATAGGACGACTAAGCAAAGTATAAATAAAGCATACAAAATTTACACTAAGGGCGCTTCACCTATAATCATAAAATGTCCCACAACGGTAGCCCACACCGCTTGCACTAACAGTTCTAGTATATATATTACATATATTGCAACAGCACAACTAGGTAGAACATAAATATTCATCATATCACATATTCTTAAAAACAAGGAAGAACATTTATATACAAGATAGTCATGTACAATTAGCGGAAGATAGAACACATAAAGGTATGACAAGTCAATATGGCAATTCAATCACAACATGAACACAATGAAGTAAGTGCAATGTATAGTAAGATAATGATGATGATGATGCATGCAGCCGTTACACAACCTCTGTATACACCTACGGAGGCAAGCTTTCCGACGTGGGATCCATAGGGGATTTGTCAAACCATATACAATCTATATATCCATATCTCCTCCCCGGCAAATCCATCTGAGAGGATTTTATAATATGTCACACTATCTCCTTCCTATCACATACCTCAGGAAGTGTTTTATAAAAGGTGTTGCTAGTGTTTCTTAGATGTTGTCACAATGGTACCATTTGTTTCATGAATGAGTATGATATGAGGATGTAATGCTCACAACTAGTCACAATGAGTATTTCCAAAATCAACCACAACGATATATTTACACAACTAATCATAATGTTACATTTCCACAACCATGTGAGACAATATCCACTCAGTATTTCCAGTCATCCATGAATTTACACGTGTTTCATATGCCAAAAAATATGAATATATCACAATACGCCAATGGTACTGCAAAAAGGCATTTTCAAAAACATAAAATAATTACTCATATATATTTTAGTCTATCAAACATAGCATACGACCCCACACAGTCATACATATCGCACAATATCTCAATTTCAACAATTATATCACACATACGCCCCCACATGGGTACAATACATAGATAGCCATTTATCATGATTAGTTCCTACCCTTAAGATGCATTTTGTACCAACATTTACTACCCAACCCAGTCTGAAAGAGTTAAGCCTTAACCTTTCTCGAAGGTCGAAACTGATCAGCAACACCTAAACCACAAAGCCCTACTACTTACGAACAGTCCCTAAATCAACTAAAATCAAGAAAATAGAGTCTACGCATCAAAACAAGGCTATCAATACACATATTTCCTACTTTTGGTTCGGGGTCAAAATGGACTACCAAAATGGGTTTTCAAAAAAGAAGAGAAAAATCATAACTTTACTTCAAAAATGTGTTCACCATACCATAGGAATCTACAACTGAAAACCCAAGTCATATCGAGTTAAAGTGAGGTTCAAATCAAAGAAAAACTATTTTTGAGCTTCATCGGGTAAAACCTTTGAAATCCATTTTGAAATCAAGAATCTAAGTTGTTTTGAAGATGAAATTGGGTAAAAACTAGTAATTATAGGATTAAGAAAATTACTTCAGTTAAAAGGTTAAGAATTTGAGGCTTGATCAAGTACTAAGGTTTTGGGGATTTTGAACAGTTAATCAAGAAATTTAATAAAGAAAAGGGAGAATTCTTACCTTTATTCCATAAGAGAATCAAGAAATAGATGTTAATATAGCTTCCAAGCACCCACAAGCTTCACTTTTAAGCTCTCACATTATTTTAGGTTTTAGCTCTCAAGAGGCAAGATGAAAATGAGAAAAAATTGGGGAAAATGGTCTATTTATACTCATACCAGGCTACCAGGTGCATATTCCTCAAATGAGTTTTACCCTTTGTGATCCAGGTTGCACCAACAACCTAGTACACTAGATTTTCTAAGTTCAACATAGATTCGATGGGTGCCCGGAATTCATTTGAAATCCGATATACGCAAACAAACTATGTAACCATACTAAATTTGACGCTCCAGACTTAATGGCAAAATCATAATTTTTAAAAAATGTCATTTCCAAAGAATCAACCCCGAAACCCAAAATCACAATTTTTTAAATCGAGGGTCGAAATGAGATATAAAACCCATAAAACTACACAAACCATGTTGCCACCCAAAAATCAACGTTCCAAATCTGTTAGCACATTCCATTCAGCCATCTGTCGCACGGATCAAAAGATAACCGTAGAAGTCCAAAATAAGGCTCACGAAGTCACCAAAAACCACAATATCATATAAATGATACCAAAATGCATAGGGAACCATGCCACTTACCTCCATACCTTAGAAATACCACAATACAACTAAAGAGATGGTAAAATAGTCAAATTACATAAAATAACAAATTTCACATATTTCATCAAATTTCAGGTCTTTACATCATCCACCACTAAAAATCTAGTCTGTCCTTGAAACAAAGGCAAAAGAAATACCTGAATCCACAAAGAGCTGGAGATAAGAACTATGCATATAAAACTCAACCTCAAAAGTATCCTCATCTATAGGTCAATGTCTCCACTGAACCTTATCAACAAGCATAACTCAAGAACTTGACCTCGTAACGTCCCTAAATAATATGGAGACCGGCACCTCAACAAAAGACAACCGCTCATCTAACTAAACCGACTCCTAACAAATGTCATGAGACTCATCCAAATTATAACAAAGCATAGAAACATGAAAAACTTGATGAACAACTGATAAATTTGGAGGCAAAGCTAACTAATAAGCCATATCACCAATGGTCCAAAGAATCTCAAATGGACTAATATACCTGGGCTAAGCTTGACCCTCTTCCCAAACCTCATCATACCCTTCATGCGTGAAACTCAAAGGAAAATACAATCACCAACACAAAATCTCAAGGCACGAAGCCTATGGTCTTCATAGAACTTCTGCCTACTCTGAGTTGCTCTAAGTCTACACTGAATGATCCAGAATCTGTCCAAAGACTCACGAAGCAAGTCTGTACCTCGAGGTCTCACCTTTGAAACATCAAACCAACTCAATAAAGAGCAACAATGCCTACCATACAAAGCCTCAAAATAAGCCATATCAATAATGGATGGTAGCTGTTATTATACGCAAACTCCACTAAGGCCAAATGTTGCTCTTACTGGCTACCAAAAAAGATCACACAAGCGCTAGAGCATATCCTTTAAAACCTGGATAGTATGCTATGACTGACCATCGGTCTGGGGGTGAAATGTTTTTCTAAGGTCAATCTGAGTACCCAACTCAACCTAAAAAGTCTTCCAAAAGTGTGAAATGACCACAAAACCCCAATTGTAAATGATAGACACTGACACACCATGAAGTCGCACAATCTCGCAAATATAGATACAAGCTAGCCTCTCAGCACTGTAAGAGACTTACACATAAAGAAAATATGCAATCTTGGTCAATCGATATACAATGACCCAAAAACTATCAGATCCATGGAAACTGCAAGGAAATTCCAATCATGAAATAAATGGTAATTCACTCCCATTTCAGCTCGGGAATAGGTAACCTCTGAAGTAATCCACTGGGTCTCAAATGCTCGGCCTTCACCAACTGACAACAAAGGCAAAAAGCTACAAAATCTGCTACATCCTTTCTCATACCACCCCACTAGTAATGCTGCCTCAAATCATGATACAACTTAGTCACTCCCAGGTAGATAGAGTACCTAGAATAGTGAGCCTCCTCCAAAGTCAATCTAATCCAATCTCCTACTCTCAACCCTCAATCCTCAAAACTCCATCCTAATCAAGTGAGGCTTTCTTATTCTCACCACTCAACACTGTATGTCAAATCAATCTCAATCCCATATCATCAAACTAAAGAGCTCGAATATGCTCCATCAAAGAAGATCTAGCCTCCATAAATGCCAAAACAAGCCCAAGTGTCAACATATCAAGCCTAACCACCTGGCTAGATAAAGATTGAACCTCTAAGGCTAAAGGCCTCTCCTGAGTCAAAAGATATGACAACCTACACATGTTAGTTGACTTCCAGCTCAAGGCATCTGTAACCATATTAGCCTTGCCCAGATGATAGAGATTGGTTAAGTCATAATCCTTAAGTAATCAAGACAATGGTTCTGCCTTATATTAAGATCTTGATAGGTGAAAAAGTACTAAATGTGACGATGGTCTGAGAAGATCTGGACTCCACAGAAGTAGTGCCTCTATAACTTCTAAGCAAACACAACCGCGCACAACTCCAAATCATGGGTAGGGAATTCCTCTCATGAGGATTCAACTAACGATATGCATAAGCAATACCTTGCTCTCCTACATCTATAAAATACCCAATCCAACACTTGGAGTGTCACAAAATATGATAAAACCCATGCCCTCTTTGGGCAAAGTCAATATAGGAGCTGAAGTCAACAAATTCTTGAGCTTTTGAAATCTCACCTCACAAGTATCGAACCACTAAAAGGAAATCTTCTTCTAATTCAATTTAGTTAAAAGTGTTGCAATAGAAGAGAAACCCTCAACAAAATGCCAAAAATACCTGGCCAAGCCAACAATACTCTAAATATCTGTAGGGGAAATAGGTCTAGCCCAATCACGAACTACTATAATCTTGGCTGGATTAACCATTATACTATCCTTAGTCACCATATGACCCAAAAAAGAAACAAACTCCAACAAAAACTTACACTTGGATAACTTAGCATACAACTTCTCATCCTTTAATCTCTGAAGCACAATTCGTAAATACTACTCACGATCAACCTTCCTTTTTGGATAAACCAAGATATCATCTATAAATACAATAACAAAGGAGTCGAGATAAAATCGAAACACCCAGTTTATCAACTCCATGAATGCGAAAGGGGCATTGGTCAACCCAAAGGATATGACCAAGAACTCATAGTTACCATATCGAGTCAAAAAATCCATCTTCAGAATGTCCAAAGCCCTAATCCTCAATTGGTGATAACTAGATCTCAAATCAATCTTTGAAAACATTGCAGTATCCTGAAGGTGATCAGATAAATCATCAATACAAGAAAGAGGATACTTATTCTTGATTTTCACCTTGTTTAACTATCGATAATCAATACATAACTGCATAGACCAATCCATCTTCTTTACAAACAAAACAGACTCACCCCAAGGAAATATGCTAGGTCAGATAAATCCCTTATCCAACAACTTCTGTAAATGGTCCTTCAATTCCTTCAACTCAATTGGGGCCATCCTATAAAGAAAAAAAGGAATGGGCTTGGTTCTAAACTCAACAATAATGGCAAAATCAATATCAATATCTTGAGGCATACTAGGAAAATCCATCAGGAACATGTCGATGAACTCATGAACAATAGGATAGAATCCAGAGAAGGAAGTGAAACAACACCAGTATCACAAATATGAGCCAAGTAAGATAAATATCCCATCTCAACCAATCTACAAACCTGAACATACGATATGCTCCTCTTAGGAACAGAATAAAGCACACCCTTCCAAGCCATCTTTGCAACACTTGGTGAAGCTAAGGTAACAGACTTAGCAAAATATTCTAGGACAGCATGATAAAGAGACAACAAACCCATATCCAAAATAACATTGAAATCAACCATATCTAACACAAATAAATTTACCAAGTCTCACGCCCGACAAAAGTCATAACACAAGATCGGTACATCCGATCCACCATTAAAGAATAACCTACTACGATAGATACATGAATAGGCATGGCAAGAGGCTCACTAATAGAATCAAAACCCAAAGCAAAATACATAGACACATGATAAAATTTATGATCACTGTATCTAAAGCCTTTGCCTCAAGTCTAGCTAGAAAGCACTGCCCACGACCACCAACTGTCTCAGTGGCCCCATGACCACTACCACGAGCTCCACTACCTCTTTCTCTCGTACCTCTAGTAGAACCCCTATGTCTCACTTATTAAATAAGAGTATCTGTAATCACACAATAGGGAAAATCCCTGGGCACATGGCTAATATCATCACACATAAAGAAACCCCTATTGCCCGGATCAACAGAAGAAGGTACAATTGGGTCCGAACGAACACCCTGAACTGTTGAACCAGAATATCCACCACCCAAACTCTATAAAGTTGTTTGCATCATCCTACCTTGATATCCATGAGAACCTCTGAAATCTCTGTCATGAGAAACATGACCTCTAAACTCACCAAAATGGTATATCTTCTTGGTGCCTCCCTTAGAGGATCAAAGAATACCCTCAGTCATCTTAGCATGATCCACTATACTCCAAAAAGATACCTCAAATAAAAACATCTATGATGTATACAACTAAAGGGAGACATCTAATCCCTTCAAAAACTTCTGAATCTTCTCAGACATAATATAAATACTAGCATAGGAATATCTAGACAAGTCATGGAAGTGTGCCTCATACTCTGCTACAGTTATAGATCCTTGTTACAGGCGATCAAACTTGTTAAGCATTCGATCCCTCAAATTATAAGGCACAAGTATCTCTAAAAACGCATCGGCAAACTGATCCCAAGTCATATCGGGAGAATCAAGAGGCCTACAACTAACCAGTGACCTCCAACAATTTCTTGCAGCATCTCTCAACTGATAGGTAGTATAAGAAACCCTATGCAACTCAAGCAAGCCTAAATTAGGCAACTTCTCTCAAAAATCTATTAGTAACTTATAAGCATCATCGTTCATAGCACCACTGAATCTAGGAGAACCCAAATGAGTAAATCCCTTAAACCTTTTTTGATCCTGAAAAGACATAATAGTACTCACATCAAGAAGTGTTATAGTGAATCTAGATGGATGAGATCCCATCTGAGGAGGTAACATTAGTGAAGGATGAACTCCTGATCCCAAAAACCATACTCAGATGTCAGCGCTGAAATAGGAATAGTACTCAGTGTTTGAGGAGTACCCAAATCAAAAGTAGGTGCAATAAGAGAATCTACACTCTAAACTAGAGGAACACCTGTCATAACCAAAGGAGATCCCTCTAAGAGAGTTAGCAAAACCCTTCCAAAACTAGGGAAGATAAACTCTGAGGAACTGGAGTAGAACCCATACCTCCAGCCTACTCAACATAAGGCTCAAGAGAGAGTCCTT
Organism: Capsicum pubescens; assembly: GCA_030864215.1. Classification (NCBI taxonomy): domain Eukaryota; kingdom Viridiplantae; phylum Streptophyta; class Magnoliopsida; order Solanales; family Solanaceae; genus Capsicum; species Capsicum pubescens. The sequence goes on along the minus strand of CM061549.1, from coordinate 199,860,311 downwards.
TAGTACTCTTTCTAGACAGGACTGATCTATGGGCCCGTCCACTCCCTTGATTCCGTAATGACTCGAGGCTCTCCCTCTGGGAAAATGCTATATATCACTAACCTTATGGGACCTAGTCAATATCATCTGTGCATAAGGAATGAAACACAACATAAAACCCAAGGTATGAAATAAATTCACATAATAAGGAATTAAATAATAGAAAATTTCTAAAGCCTCTTGAAGATAGATATGAACCTCTAGGCACCGATCTGTGAGACTTTATTAGACATCCTATTCTTACACCATTAATACCAATGAAACTTGGCTTCTCTAATACCAATTTGTCATGACCCAAAATCCAAGGGTCATGATGGCACTCATCGCAACAAACCTCGATGAGTAAGTCTATCACACAGACTGATACATAAAGGGAAAAGATAGAAATACCCTCCAAGGTAAGGCTTCTAAAACAAAGTCAAACATATAATTATAATAAATACGGAAAAAATATAATCAACAACACAACCATGACTAACCAAAATCTAGTGTCAACAGTATAAGAACGTATCTAGTACAACTCAAATTCAAATAAAATACATAAGATATCAAAAATACAAGAGAAACTTTGTCTTTTATATGATAGTAAAGCCATAGTCAATAAGAAAGGTAGTAGAATACATCTGAATACCTGAAAGCAAACCACTACCTTAAAAGCACCACATATCACCCGAATCAACTAAGCTAGGGTACACTCAAACTAGGACCTACACTAAAAAGACACAGTAGGCATAAGTACGGTACACTGCACTCAATAGGTATTGTAGGTTGATCGAGCAATGTAGAAAATAAAGCATACAAAATATACACTGAGGCGTGGTACGTATAATAAAAAAATATCCCACAATGGGATCCCACACTGCTTGCACTAATAGTTCGAGTATACATATCATATATTTAGTAACAACACAACTAGGTTGAACATAAGTATACATCATATCACACACGCTTAGAAATAAAACAAAACACGTATGTACAGGATAGTCACGTATAATTAGCTGATGAGAGAACACCTAGAGGTATGACAAATCAATATGTTAATTCAGTCATAACATAAACACAACAAAGTAAGTTCAATATATAATAAGATGATGATGATGTATGAGGCCGTCACACAACTTTCGTATATACCCACAAAGGAAAGCCTCCCAATGTGGGACCCATAGAGGATTCGCCAACCCATATACAATTCATATATACATATTTTCTTCTCGGCATATCCCCTGAGGAGGGTTTTATAAGGTATCATAATATCTCCTTCCAGACATATCCCTTGGGAATGGTTTTATAAAAGGTGTAGCTAGTGTTTCTCAGATGTTGCCATGATGTTACCATTTTTTTTATGAATAAGTATCATATAAGAATGTAATTCTCACAACCATTCACAATGAGTATTTCCATAACCAACCACAATGATATATTTCCATAACCAATCATAATGTATATTTCCACAACCACATGAGTCAATATCAACTCATTATTTCTCGTCATCCATGAATTTCTGCATGTTTCATATGCAAACAAGTATGAATATATCATAATGCAACAATGGTACCATAAAAAGGCATTTTCAACAATACAATTCAATTACTCAAATATATTTTAGGCTATCAACATCACATAGACCCCAAACGCATAGTATCTTTATTTTAACAACTACATCACATATAGGCCCCACACAAGCACAACACATAGATATCCATTATTATTATTAGTTCCCACCCTTAACATGCATTTTGTTCCAATATTTATTACCCAACTCAGTCTAAAAGAGTTAAGCTATAATGTACCTCAAAGGTCGAAACCAGTCTATAATACATCAACTACAAAGCCCTACTTCTAATGTTCAGTTCTAAAATTAACTAATACCAAGAAATATAGAATTTATGTGTTAAAAAAGGTTAATGATACCAATATTTTCCACTTTTGGATCGGAATTAAAATGGACCCTTGAAATGAGTTTTTTGAAAAACAAGATCAAAATCGTAACTTTACTTCAAAATGTGTTCCCCATACCTTTAGAAATCTATAGTTTAAAATCCAAGTCAAATCAAGTCAAAAATGAGGTTCAAACTGAAGAAAAACCACTTTTGAGCTTTATTGGGTAAAACCTTTGAAATCCATTTTAAAATCAAGAATCAAAGTTGTTTTGAAGATGAAATTAGGAAAAAATTTATGATTATAGGATTAAGAACGTTATTCAAGTGAAAAGGTTTATAATTTGGAGCTAAATCAAGTACTAATATTTTAGGGTTTTTGAATAATTAATCATGAAGTTTGATAAAAAAAATGGTAAATTCTCACCTTAAATCCAGAAGAGAATCAAGAAATAGATTTTAATCTAGCTTCCCAAGCACCCACAAGCTTCACTTTTAAGCTCTCCCACTATTTTAGGGTTTAGCTCTCAAGAGGCAAGATGAAAAATTGAGAAAAAAGGGGCTATTTATACTCATACCATGCTACAAGGTTAATTAGGAATAAAACACATTCATCAAATGAGATTTATCCTTCGTGGTCCAAGTTGTATCAGCGACCTAGTGCACCAGATTTTCTAAGTCCAAAACGAACTTCAATGGGGTGTCCGGGATTCATTTAGAATCTGATATACACCAACGAATTATGTAACCATACTAAATTCAATGATCCAGACACAATGATGATATCAAAAAATTCACCATTGAGATTTAAAAGTCAACCCTCGAAACATAAAATCACAATTTTCTAAACCGATGGTCGAAATGAGATTTAAAATCCATAAAATTGCATCAACCTTGTTACCACCCTAAAATTGATGTTTCGGATCTACTAACATAATACGTTCAACCATCCATCACACGAATCAAAATATTACTACAGAAGTTTAATATAAGACTCTCGAAGCCACAAAAAATCATAATATCACATAAATGGTACCAAAATGCATAGAAAACCTTGCCACTCACACCCATAGCCCAAAAATACCACCATGAAACTATGGGGATGGTTAAAATAGTCAAATCACACAAAATCATAAATTTCACATATTTTATCAAATTTTAGGCCATTACTGGTGGTTTGCTTCAAAGATTAGACTTTTTTAAATATAAATGGGAACAAATCACTTTGGAATTTGTGAGTGGATTATGTCATAATTATCATGGTTCTAACAACATTTGTCTTATCATGGATTGATTGACCAAATTGGCTCATTTCATCCCTATTCAAATTTTCTTTAATTCTAAGAGGTTGTCTTGTATCTATGTTAGTAAGGTAGTACTCTTCATGGAATAACCATGTCTATTATTTAAAATATAGGTTCAATGTTTACTTCTAGCTTCTGAAGGCTATTTTGGGAAGAGTTGGATACTCAAGGTGACCTTAGCACAACTTTTTCCCCAGATCGATGGTCAGTTGGAGCAAACTATTTAGGTTTTGAAGGATATGCTCTGCGTGTGTGTTATGGACTTCAGAGGTTAGTGGGAGCAACATTATTTGTAGTGGAGTTTTCTTATAATAATAGATATCATTCAAGTATTGAGATGATATTTTTGAGGTGTTGTATGGTAGGCATTGTCGAATTCTGATTTGTTGGTTTGAAACTTTTTAGATAAGACCCCATGGTACAGACTTTGTTTATGAGTCTTTGGACAGATATCAAGGTGATCTAGGAAAGCCTTAGAGCATCCTAGATAAAGAAAAAGAGTTATACTAATTGTAGACTTTGTGCTTTGAAGTTTGAGATTTATGATTGATTTTTCCTTCATGTGTCACCCATGAAGGGCTTGATGAGCTTTGGGAAGATGTGAAAGCTTAGCCCTAGGTATATCAGGCCATTTGAAATTCTTAAAATAGTTGGAGAGGTAACTTATGAGATATTCTTTCCCCCAGGCTATGTTCGCTATATCTTGGGTGAGTCTCATGTGCTTCGTTGGGACTTGGTTCAATTAGAAGAGAAGTTGAATTTTTTTTGAGAAACTAATTTCTATTTTAGCCAGGGATGTTAGAAGGTTGAATTTTAGATAAATTCCTCTGTTAAGGTTTAATGGATACAACATCCCATCAAGTAGGCTACTTGAGAGTTCATGTCTGACATTTATAAAATTACCCCCATCTGTTTACCAATTCAAGTACTTTTGTTACCTTTAAGTTAGACAAACTAGAGTATTAGTGGTGGATTCTATACTGACCAAATTTATGAAACTTTAATTTTTACATAATTTAACTATTTTGCCCTTTCTCTAAGATGCTACATGTTGATATTGGGATGTGAGAATAGTTAGCACAGTTCCTAATTCCCTTGGGAAATCTTTGGAACAGTTGAGGTTTTTAGAGCCTTCAAAAAAATTTTATAGTTGACTTTTGTCTATATTTGATGTTTCAAGTGATAGATGATGGTTTGGAAAATTTCATTAGATTTGGAATGTCAAATTTTTGTTACTAGCTGGGTCAGTTCAAGTTTGGAACCTTTAGTTTGTATGTAGATCCTCTATTTGGAAACTAGTTTAAATAAGCTTTTAGAGGTTTGGAGGGTTAATTTTTGATAACAATGTCTTTTTGAAAATCCAAGATCATCACTGAGTTTGAAATGTCAAATTTAGTCTAGTAGCATAGTTTGTTTGGGCTCATGAGATTCCAAATGAATCCCAAGGTCTGACCTATAACTTTGCAACTTTTCAAAGTGGCTGATACAACTAATATCTAGTGAATCCGCTTAAGAGACCAAGGTACCCCTTAAGCAGTAAAGGCTTTAGTAACTAACCATCACTTTCATGGAATCATCTTTAGTGGTTTTGAGCCGCTTAAGTAAAGGTTGATCATATTGGGATTGGCCATTTAGCAACCCCTAGCCTCTTAACTGTGTCACAAACTGAGGCTACCCCCAGTCATGATAATGGTTATTCCGGTCATAAGTGACCACAAGCTAACCCATGAGGTGGTACCTGTTGTGAGCACTGAATAAAGTACAAGATACATATGTGTGGAAGTAAACTGTCGATGCCATAAGGTTTAAATAATGATAAGATAATATAAAATTGGATACTAAAATACGTATCAAAAAGTGTCTGAATGATAGAGAATATCTGAGAGTTGATGGGACAGGACCCAACTAACTCCAAACTAAATTAACTGAAAGAAAACGCAAAACTACTAAAATAACATAATTGGTCCTTAACATATAAGGACTAACTACAATTGCTGCTGCTGATAGGCTGAACTGTCTAAGTACGGTCAAGAAACTGTGTGTCTAAACTAATTATATAAGACATTATAGTGTGAAGAAAGTATGCGGTCAGTACTTTAAATATACTGGTATATGAGATTAGGTTAGGCTAAAATGCATAGGTTCATGTGCATGAAATAATGAATAACTAATTAGCATGAGATAACTGATGTATAAATATGTGAGAGCTGTAAAATCCGAGAATGCATGACTGAGCATATAACATTATATTGAAATAGTTGATAAACTGAAATACTAAAATCTGGTAACTAAATAACTGATGAACTATATGCTATGGTCAAGCAAACCTTAACTGAATTCTGTACAAAATACTAAACTTAGACTGTGGGAGGTATAATCTAATCGATATGCCCAAATCTGAGCTAATTGGTGTCCAACCTGTAACCCCAGTTAGAAGGATGTCAATACCATGCCACGGGTACTAATAATGGCTGTGTGGATCCACCAAACTAATGTACTGAAGGACTAATGAATCACCCTCAACTGGTAGGTTCTCTAATGAGATATGTGTTAACCTTAACTGGCAGGTAAAAACTTTATCGACCCTCAACTAGCAGGTTGATATCTCTAACCTACGCTGGCTACGTAGTTCTGGAACTCAGGGACTGCTACTAAAGGTCACACTGCCTACTAGAAGGTGAGCCCCCATCCTTGAGTTCTCTCGGTTCTAAATCCTACTCCTAACTGAATGATACTGAATTACTAGACTAAACTAAGCTTAACTAAACAAACAACAGATCACGATAAATAACTGAATGACAATGCTCATGGTTTATCTGCAACCATACTAAAGATACTGAAATAATGTAAATAGCTAAGTATCGAGTGTTCATAACCCTCCAGCAGTGAATGAAAATATCAATAAGGACATGTAAATCTTTAAAACCCAAAATAAAGGATCATTGCTCTAAACTCAACATTTAGACATTTTATCAAATACATGGGAGTCATGAATTAAAGCATGGAAATGGGTAAAACATGTAATTGAAAACATAGTTACAATACTAAAACCATCAATTAGGGATTTAACATGAGTATTTCAATCATTAAATCATATAAGAGCTCATTCCTTCAAAAAAACTTGAATCATAATTTGTAATCAAAATCAATAACAATTTCATGGAGACAATTAATCATAAACTTGTAAAGACTCATAATTTGATATAAAAAGGGGATTCTTAGACTCCATGGGTGAAAGGGTCCCATGGATGAACATCACACATACCTTGAATCTTAAATATTGAAAGAGAAACACAAATCTTTAAGATTCCTTGAAGGTTCTTGGATTTGGGAGCTTGATTCTAGGTTTTCTTGGAGAGAATGGAATGAAATTGATGAACTTGGGAGAATGATTGGGGTTTGTTTTGGAAAGGAATTTGGGGGAAAATAGGCATATAATTCCCTAATCAACTTTCAATTTGTGTTTTTACAAATTGGATTAAGGGGAAAGGACTCAGTTAACTCTCAGAGAATTAAATTCATAAATAGAATGCGGATTGAAGGCTCGCCGCGCTGCAGTGAATGCTTTATTTCTATACCCACCATGATGCGCCACTATCGTGGTGAGGTACTGGAATTGAAATCCAAACACAGCCCAATCCTCATCCAAAAATTCTAAAACTTGCCCGAGATATGCTTCTTACACCCCTGAATGTGAATGTACTCAAAAACTGTAAGACCCCACAAAATTCTAAGCTTGACTCAGTCCTTTAAAGCTTACTAATGGGTCCTTAGAATAGGTATCAAGACTTAGAATAATTTTAGCCTTCCAAATTTGGTGGATTTTATTTTCGACCTTCTCGGCCTTAGTTAGTTGATTTTTAAATTGATTCATGATCAAGGTCACTTGTAGGACATATCAGGAGAGTTTTGGATTTTTTGGACTAGCATAAGCGCGAGTTTGGATGCCCAAAACTGTGAAGGGTCACGATAGCCCCGTGTCGCGAGGGACAGTCAACCTAAGTAAGGGTCGCATTGCAACGACTACTTGACCCAAGCAGGAGTCGCGACTCGAGAAAAGTCCTGTTCAACATTATTTTAATATGGGTTGTGGGGAAAAATAGGTCATTTTCCCCACCTTATTCAGCCTTAACACGAAATTAATCAGCCTATAGGGAAAAATCTCATTCTTTCTCTCAAACTATCTCAGGAATAAGCATTAGGATTTTTAATTCAAGATTCAAATCTCAAGAATTCTACCATCAATCTTCTCAAAAACAAGAATAAAGGTATGTGAAGTGTTCATCCAAGGGTTCTTTCACCCTTGGAGTTCAAGAAAGATTTTTTTTTAAATCTTAAATCATGATTTCCATGTTGTGGGTTTTTTTATTCATGTTAATCTTGTTGTGTGATTTCCAAGATAATGTCTTTAATGAATTTCATGAATTTATGTTATCATTTGGGTTGAAATCTTTGAAATTAAAGTGATTAATGTAGCCATGATGTATTGAATTATTATTCATGCCCAAGTATAATGTAATGCCTCCCACGTGTTTGCCAAAAATACCTAAGTGAAGTGATTGTGCAATTTGATCCAATGATGATCGCAATTATGAACTCATGAAAGAACTATATGTCTAAAGGGCTCCCATGTTAAAGCTATGCCTTGAAGGTGTTTGTTGAAATGTCTATGTGAATTGTTAGTGTACTTATGACATGATAGCATGCATCCCTATACATGTACAAGTTCATGATTTTCAAGTATTTTATGAAATGCCTTATAAAGTGAATTATGAACATGTGGCCATTGTTGTGCCTTCAAGATTTATGTTACGCTTTACTCTTTACGCTATCGAGTGATGAGGGTATTTAATACCCGACAATTTAGATGTATACCTAGAGACATTGTCAGTTATAGAATAGTCTCAGTCAGGTCATAATCAGTGGTACTTTTATCTAGTTCCAGAATCAAGGAAAACTCAGTAAACTTAGTACTAATACAGTCCAGTTCAGTAACAGTTCAGTCAAGCCTAGTATGAACTAGGAAATTAGTTCAGTGTCTATTCAGTTGGGAGTAGGATTCAGCACCGATTAAACTCAAGAATGGGGACTCACCTGCCAGTAAAGGATGTGATTCTTTGAAGAAATCCTTGTATTCCAAAACTACGTAGCCAGCGTAGGTTGAGACATCAAACTTGCCAGTCGAGGGTTGATGAGGTGTTTTGACTTGTCAGATGAGGGTTCCACCATTCTCATTATAGTACCTGCCATATGAGGGTATCTCTTCAGTTATCTTTACCCATGGAACGATACTGGCAACCTTCCAACAGGGGTTATAAGTTGGACCCCAAAATCTATTTAGAAAAAAGGCATGTCGGTTAGATGATTACCTCCCACAATCTCAGTTTCAGATTCAGTCTCAGATTAAAACTTAGTATAGTTCTATAGATGTCAGGACTGTCAGATAGGGTCATCTAGATAATCAGTAATATAATATCAGTAAATTTAGATATCAGTAAATTTGTATTCAGACTCAGTATCTGATATCATCACAATATCAGTTACAGTGTACGTATTGATGCATGCACTCCCATTCAGTCATATCCATGTTATTCAGTTAGTATTATTCATACATTATGAACCCATTCATTTTAGGATACCACACTAAGAATACCAGTACATTCAAAGTACTGGCGCATGCTTTTTATGCTATAATGTCTTATATCATAGGTTTAGATGCACGAGCCCCAAAGCATCCTCAGTAATACTGCTTCTCACCAGACAACGTAGTGGTGAGTCCTCATATTTGGAGGACATAATTATTTTTAGCATTTTCATTATTTCAGCAGTCAGTCGGAGTTAGTTGGGGACTTGTCCCATCAACTCCATATTTCAGACAGTTTGGAGGCTTATTTGACTAGAGTGTTTTTCAGAAAATTATTTTCCAACATTCAGTTTTCCGTATACATTATTGTTTTCAGATTTGAACCTTATGGAAGTTTCCACATTTACTTCCTTATTTTGTTATTACAATGTCTTTATTATTCAGTGCTCATAATAGGTACCAATCATGGGTTAGCTAGTGGTCCTTCGGGATTTTTAGCACTGTGTAGCGTCCGGGGTACAGACTCGGGGTGTTACAAAAATTGGTATCAGAGCCTAAGGTTCAATAGAGTCCTAGGAAGTCTTAAAGACACGTCTAGTAGAGTCTTGTACATGGGTGTATAGCGCACCATACTTATGGACAAAAGGCTATGAGATATTTTATGAACAATTTCCCTTCTTTTTGTATTTATGTCATGCGAGTGGGCATGGGCTCTAGTTAAACTCTCTATATAATTCAAGTTTCTCTTCTATTTACAGATTATGCCTCCTAAAAGAACTAAGAGAAGAGTAATGAAAGACCAGCCAGAACCCCAACCGATCCAACCAGATCCTCTAAATGAGCATGTCTCCCATGCTAAGTTTAGAATAGCTTTCACCACCCTAGATCATGATGTAGCAGCCCAGATAAGAGCCCAACTATTGTTCCAGCCGACCCAGTGGCGAATAAAATGGCTGCCAAGATTCAAGATTTCACCCGAATGAAGCCTCCATTTTTCATCGGGTCTAAGTTAGATATGAACCCTCAGGAATTTATTGATCAGGTGCAAAAAGTTATTGATGTTATGGGGGTGACGACTAGTGAGAGTGCTGAGCTAGCTGTATATCATTTGCAAGATCTGGCTCACTTGTGGTTCAAATAATGGAAAGCAGAAAAGGCTACAGACGCAGGGCCCATAGAATGGGAGGAGTTTGCCACTACTTTTATGGATAGGTTCTTCCCATAGGAGTTGAAGGAATCAAAGGTTCTAGAATTTATCAATCTGAAGTAGGGTAACATGATGGTGAAAGAGTATTCTCTAAAGTTTACTTAATTATCCAGATATGCTACTCATGTGGTAGCAGATAATAGGTCTAAGATAAGCAAGTTTATGTCTAGGGTGAATGATTTTGTGGTTAAGGAGTGTAGATCTGTGATGCTGATTAGTAAGATGGACTTGTTTAGACTGATGGTCCATGCTCAACAAATCAAAGATATGAAGAATAAAAAAAGAGAGAAGCAAAATAAGAGGGCTAAAATAGGTAGTTTTAACTTTGCTCAACCTAAGTTAGAGGGTAGGAATCATTCTCAGTTCTGCCCAAAATCTTCATTTCCAGCCCCGTTCTCAGCTAGTGCTCCAGTGACAAAATTTAGAGATAGCAATAGAGATAGGGCATCGGGCCCTAAACCTCATGGTAGTGTTAAAAGTGCCCGAAGGAATCCTCTCTGCTAGCAATGTGGCAGAAACCATCAGGGTGTCTACAGAGCAGGAAATGATGTATGTTTCGAATGTGGCAAGCCAGGACATAGAGTTAGAGATTGTCCCCAGTCAGGTTCCCAAGGTCAGCATAACCGTCCTCCATCTCAGTTTGGTTGCCCAAATCAATTGGGTGCCTCATTCAGTACCACCAGTGGGCAGAACCCAAACAAACTCTATGTTCTTCAGTCCCGACAAGATTAGGAAAATTCTCCTAATGTGGTCACTGGTATATTACAGGTTTATCATTTGCATGTTTATGCTTTGCTAGATCTAGGAGCTTATTTTTCTTTTGTTACTCTATTTATAGTAATTGATTTTAGAGCCAGTCTTGAAATCCTAGCAGAGCCTTTCTCACTCTCTACCTCAGTGGGTAAATCCATCATAGCCCAGCCAGTATATAGGAACTGTCCAGTTGTGGTATCTGAGAAAGTCACTTCAGCAGACTTAGTCGAATTAGATATGACTAATTTGATGTCATTCTCAGCATGGATTGGATTCATTCTTGCTATTCCTCAGTTGAATGCAGAAACAAAATTGTCCAATTTTAGTTTCCGAATAAACCCATCCTAGAGTGGAGGGGTAGTACTTCAGCACTTAAGGGTCAGCTTGTTCCTTACCTTTGAGCTAGAAAAAATGATATCTAAGGGGCGTGTCTACCATCTTTTCTGAGTCCAGGATTCCAGATCATAAACCCTTACTCTTGAATAAGTGTCAGTAGCTTGCGAATTCCAGAGGCAATTACCGAGGATCTTCTCAGAGTCTCTCTCAAAAGGGAAATTGATTTCGAAATTGATCTTCTTCCAAATACTGAGCCATCTCTATTCCTCCATATAGAATGTCTCCAACAGAACTCAGAGAATTAAAAGAGTAGTTAAAAGATCTTTTATTTAAGGGATTCATCAGACCCAGTGTTTTTCCGTGGGGTGAACCAGTTCTATTTGTGTGTAAGAAAGATGGTTCCCTCAGAATGTATATTGACTATCATCAGTTAAATAAAGTCACAGTCAAGAACAAGTATCTACTTCCCAGAATCGATGAATTGTTTGATCAAATTCTAGGTGCCAGTTACTTCTCTAAGATAAACCTCAGATCAGGCTATCATCATCTCAGAGTCAGGGAGTGTGACATCCCCAAAACAACCTTCATAACTGAGTATGGTCACTTCAAATTCTTAGTCATGTCCTTTGGTCTTACCAATTCCCTAATAGCTTTCATGGACTTGATGAACCGTGTGTTTAAGCAGTACTTGGACATGTTTGTCATAGACTTCATAGATGATATTCTTGTTTACTCCCACAGTGAACATGATTATGCAGACCATCTCAGAATAGTATTGCAGACTCTAAAAAACCATCAACTATTCGCCAAATTCAGTAAGTGAAAATTTGGGTTAAGGTCAGTATCTTTTCTCAACCATATAGTTTTCGGTGATGGCATTAGAGTTGATCTCCAAAACACTGAAGCAGTGAGAAATTGTCCCATACCCATCTCTCCATCAGATATTAGAAGTTTCTTGGGTTTGGATAGCTATTACCGATGATTTGTTAAGGGATTTTCATCTATTGCATCCCCTATGTCCAGATTGACTCAGAAGAAGGTCAAATTCCAGTGGTTAGATTCTTGTGAGAAGAGTTTTCAGGAGTTAAAGACTTGACTTACTACAACTCCAGTTTTGACCCTACCAAATGGTTCTAATGGCTTTGTTGTGTACTATGATGCATCCAGAGTAGGTTTGGGTTGTGTCCTCATACATAGAGGTAAGGTCATAGCCTATGCCTCCAGACAGCTTAAACCCCATGACAAGAACTATCCTACTTATGATCTTGAGTTAGTAACGGTAGTTTTTGCCTTAAAGATTTGGAGACATTCTTGTATGGGGTGCACGTTGATGTGTTCACTGACCATAAGATCCTGCATTATGTGTTCTTCGAAAAAGATCTTAACCTCCATCAGTGAAGGTGGTTAGAGTTGTTGAAAGATTATGACATGAGTGTACTATATCATTCGGGCAAGGCCAATGTAGTGGCTGATGCTCTCAGTAGGCTGTCTATGGGTAATGTTGTTTATGTTGACGACATTAAGAAAAATTTAGCTCAGGAAGTCCATCAGCTTGACCGACTAGGTGTACGCTTAGTCGACTCAGCAAAAGGTAGTGTGTGGGTTTAGAACACTTTAGAATCATCTCTAGTTTTTGAAGTAAAGGAAAAGCAGGATAGAGATCCCAGTTTAGTTAAGTTGAAAGGGTCAGTCAGTGATCAGAAGGTAGAGGTTTTCTCCCAAGGGGGAGATAGTATTTTGCATTGTTAGGGTCGTCTGTGTGAGCTAAGTGTAGATAATTTGAGCCAGTAAATTCTTGCAGAGGCACATGGTTCGTATTACTCTGTTCATCCAGGGTCACGAAGATGTACCACAATTTGCGGGAAATCTTTTGGTGGAGTGGGATGAAGAGATACATTGTAGAGTTTGTAGCTAGGTGCTCTACATGTCAGTAGGTTAAGATTGAGCATAAAAAACCTAGTGGGTCCATGCAAGAGTTCAGCATTCCTAATTGGAAGTGGGAAGAAGTGAACATGGAATTTGTGATGGGTTTGCCTCGTACTCATCGTCAACATAATTCAGTTTGGGTCATTGTAGACAGGATAACCAAATCAGCTCATTTCCTACCAGTCTATACCTTTTACTCTGCCGAGGATTACACCAAACTCTTTATTAGGGAGTTGGTTAGATTGCACGGTGTTCTATTTTCCATTGTCTCAGATAGAGGTACCCAGTTCACCTCTCATTTTTGGAAGGCATTCCAAAAGGATCTTGGTACCCGAGTTCACCTCAGTACCTTTTTTTATCCTCAGATAGATGGTCCGGCAGAAAGGACCATCTAGACTTTAGAAGATATACCGCGAGCATGTGCAATTGATTTTAAAGTAGTTGGGATGACCACTTGCCTTTGATTGAGTTTGCTTATAACAACAACCATCATTCCAGCATTCAGATGGCTCCATTTGAGGCACTTTATGGGAGGAGATGTAGATCTCCCATTGTTTGGTTCGAAGTGGGTGAGGCCGCAGTGGTAGGGCCTAACTTGGTATTAGATGCCTTGGAAAAAGTTCAGTTGATCAGCAAAAGGCTTGAGACAGCCCAGAGCCGACAGAAATTGTGCGCAGACGTGCGTATAAAGGATTTTGAGTTTGAGATTAGTGACTATGTATATTTGAAAATATCTCCTTTGAAAGAAGTGAAGATATTTGGCAATAAGGGGAAACTCAGTCCCCGATATGTCGGTCCTTACCAAATTCTCAGCCATTTTGGAAAGGTAGATTACGATCTTGAGTTGCCTTCAGATCTAGCTTCAGTCCATCAAGTGTTTCAAGTCTCTTTGCTAAAGAAATGCATAGGTGACCCAATAGCCATAATATCGATAGAGGGAATAGACGTTCAGAACAGTATCTCTTATAAAGAGGTTCCAGTCAAAATCCTTGACTATAAGATTTGTAGACTAAGGAACAAAGAAGTCCCTCTAGTCAAAGTTCTTTGGCGGAATCATTCCGATGAGGGAGATACTTGGGAAGCAGAAACAGATATGCAAACCGAGTACCCTCACCTCTTCTCTGCCAACTCAGACTTAGCTCAAGGTAACAGTTTTCCTTAAAACATACTCAGAATTCCCTTGCAAAACTTGGTATCAGTTACCGTTGCATATTCAGTCATGCATTCATGAATTGTTTTTAGTCATGTATTCATTGCATTCAGATATGCATATTCAGTATACAAACCCAGTTTGTCAGTATATTCAGTCATGTATTCGTTACATTCAGATATGCATGTTCAGTATGAAAAACTTAGTGTATTAGTAGTTTCAATAATGTTTCATTGTTCGTGTCCAATTAATAAGTTTAGTACATCATTTATCTCATCTTAGTCAGCCTAATTCAAGGATGGATGTTCCCAAGGGGGAGATATTATAAGACCCCACAAAATTCTAAGCTTGACTCAGTCCTTTAAAGCCTACTAAGGGGTCCCAGACTTAGAAAATTTTAGCTGGGTATCAAGGCTTAGAATAAATTTAGCCTTCCAAATTTGGAGGATCTTATTTCCGACCTTACCGACCTTAGTTAGTTGATTTTGAAATTGATTAATGATCAGGGTCACTTGTAGGTCATCTCAGGCGAGTTTCAGATTTTTCGAACTAGTATAAGGGTGAGTTTGGATGCTCAAAATAGTAAAGAGTCGTGATAGCCCCGCGTTGCAAAGGCCAGTCATCCCAAGTAATGGTCGCACCGCGATGGCTACTTGACCCAAGTAGGGGTCGTGACACGAGGGTAGGACTGTTTAGCATTATTTTAATACGGGTTGTGGGGGGAAAATGGGTTGTTTTCCCGACCTTCTTCAGCCTTAACACAAAATTAATCAGCCTATAGAGTAAAATCCCATTCTTTCTCTCAAACTCTCTTAAGAACAAGCATTAGGATTTTCAATTCAAGATTTAAATCTCAATAATTCTACCATCAATCTTCTAAAAAATAAGCATAAAGGTATGTGAAGTGTTCATCCAAGGGCCCTTTCAACCTTGGAGTTTAAGAAACCTTTTTTTTTAATCTTAAATCATGATTTCCATGTTTTGGGTTTTTTGTATTCATGTTAATCTTGTTGTGTGATTTCCAAGATGATGTATTTAATGAATTTCATGAATTTATCTGAGCATGTGGGTTGAAATCTTTGAAATTAAAGTGATTAATGTAGCCATAATGTATTAAATTATTATTCATGCCTAAGTATAATGTGATGCTTCCTATGTGTTTTCCAAAAAATGCCTAAGTAAAATGATTGTGCAATTTGATCCATTATTGATCTCAATTATGAACTCATGAAAGAACTATATATCTAAAGGGATCCCATGTTAAAGCTATGCCTTGAAGGTGTTTGTTGAAATGCCTATGTGAATTGTTGTGTACTTATGACATGATAGCATGCATCCCTATACATGTACAAGTTTAAGATTTACAGGTATTTGATGAAATGCCTTAGAAAGTGAATTATGAACATGTGGCCATTATCATGCCTTCAAGATTTATGTTACGCGTTTCTCTTTACGCTATCGAGTCCTGATGGTATTTAATACCTGATAATTTATCTGTATACCTAGAGCTAGTGTCAGTTACAGAATAATCTCAGTCAGGTCACGATCAGTGGTACTTTTAGTTAGTTCCAGAATCCAGGAAAACACAGTAAACTCAGTACTAATCTAGTCCAATTCAGTAATAGTTTAGTCAAACCTAGTATGAACTAGTAAATCAGTTCAGTGTCTATTCAGTTAGGAGTAGGATTCAGCACCGAGTGAACCCAAGGATGGGGAATCACCTGCCAGTATAGGGTGTGATTCTTAGAAGCAATCCTTGCATTCCAGAACTATGTAGCCAGCATAGGTTGAGACATCAAACCTGCCAGTCAAAGGTTGATGAGGTGTTTTAACCTGTCAGTTGAGGGTTCCACCATTCTCATTAGAGTACCTACCAGATGAGGGTATCTCTTCAGTTGTCTTTACCCGTGGTAAGGTGATGGCACCCTTCCAATTGGGGTTACAGGTTGGATCCAAAAATCTTTATTAAAAAAAGGGCATGTCGGTTAGATGATTACCTCCCATAGTCCTAGTTTCAGATTCAGTCTCAGTTTAGAACTCAGCATAGTTCTACGGACTTTAGGACTGTCAGATATGGTAATCCAGATAATCAGTAATACAGTATCAGTAAATTAGTATTCAGACATAGTATCTGGTATCATCACAATTTCAGTTACAGTGTACGTATTCATGCATACACTCCCATTCAGTCATATCCATGTTATTCAGTTAGTATTGTTCATGTATCATGAATCCATGCATTTCAGCCTACCTCACTAAGCGTACCATTACATTAAAAGTACTGACGCATGCTTTTTGTGCTATAATTTCTTATATCATAGGTTCAGATGCACGGGCCCTAGAGCATCCTCTGTAGTACAGTTTCTCTGCTGATAGTGTACTGGTGAGTCCTCATATTTCAAGGACATGATTATTTTTAGCAAATCAGTTATTTTAGCAGTTAGTTGGAGTTAGTTGGGGACTTGTCCCATCAACTCCATATTTCAGACAATTTAGAGGCTTATCAGACTAGAGTATTTTTCTGACCATTGTTTTCCAGCATTCAGTTTTCCATATACAGTATTGTTTTTATATTTGAACCTTATGGCAGTTTCTGCATTTACTTCCTTATTTTGTTATTTTAGTGTCTTTATTATTCAGTGCTCATAGCAGGTACCAATCTTGGGTTTGCTAGTAGTCCTTTGGGATTGTTAGCGCTGTGTAGCGTTCGGGGTACAGACTCGAGGCATTACAAAAACCTACATCTCGGATTTGGGAAGACTCATTTAAAAAGTGTCAAACTTAAGAGGCCAAAAATATGACTTAGTCCCCAACACAGTTAAATTTTCAGGATTTAAGCCTCTCGTACCTGCTACTAGGAACTAAACTAAGCTAAGAAAATTTTATGGTATTACAATATCTCCCCTTTAGGAACATTCATCCTTGAATGATACTTATTAAGCTGAGAATACTGGGGAAACTCAAATCATATACTGAACATGAATAACTGAAAACATGATTACATGACTGAGTATGAGATATGATATATGACTGAAATAAATTTGTTAATGCATGCAAAGACATGAGAATGGTTATATAGCTAGAACTGAGAATGAAAAAGAGACGATCTAAGGAATATTGTTACCTTAAGATGTGTCTGAGTTTGTGGAGAAAAGATGAGGGTACTTGGTACGCATATCTGCTTCTATTTCCCAAGTTTCTCCCTCAACGAACTGGTTCCATTAAAGAACTTTGATTAGGGGAACTTCTTTGTTCCTTACTCTGTGAATCTGACGATCATGGATCTTGACTGGGATATTTTCATAATAAAGGCTATCCTGAACATTTGTTCTTTCTAAAGGGACTACAACAAATGGATCACCAATACACTTCTCTAACAAAGAGACATGGAACACTAGATGCACTGATGCCAAATCTGCAGGCAACTAAAGCTCGTAATCTACCTTTCCAAAATAACTCAAAATTGTGTAAGGGACAACATATCTATGATTGAGCTTTCCCTTCTTGCCAAATCTTTTCACGCCCTTCTTAGGCGAAATTTTCAAAAAGACTAAATCACCAACCTCAAAGTCTCTTCTCCTCATATCTATATAGGATTTTTGACGGCTATGGGTTAAGCCTCTCCCTAATCAACTGAACCTTCTCTATCACATCAAACTCCTAATCTCTCCCTACCAAAGACGCCTCTCCTGCCTCAAACTAACCAACAGGATATCTACATCTCCTCTAATAGAGAGCCTCAAACGGAGCCATCTGAATACTGGAGTGGTAACTATTATTGTAGGAAAACTCTTTTCTTTATTTAATTTTTGGATTTTCTTATTAAAACAGAAACAAAATATAACATATAGTCTTTACAAATTGGGTTAGACCAAACCATATAAAATCTAAATTAAGCAATAAACATTGACCTGGCCCAACCCAATTAAGTTTATTACATATATCCAAAATATAGGGTTTCCTAAACCATATCTCTCTTTTCCTCCCTTCTTATCTACCCTTTGATGTTGCCGCCGACCATCTTCAGTATCTAGTTTATTCTTCTTTAGCTCTGGGTAATTAACACCTTGCCCTGGCAGCTACATCAATATATCCTTATCAACTTGCAGAAGTAAGTAATATCTCCTCCATTTAATCTGTTCATTTTTCTTCTTCTCCATTTTATTTTCGTTATTTGTGCATTTCTTCAGTTGAGATATCGGTGGATGAAACAAAAATCATCTTTTTGAGATCCATTGAAGGGTCTATTAACCAGGATCTAGTTACCTACACCAAGTATGGAACATCTAATCCTTTGAGCTAAAATTCCTTTTCTCTTATCTGTGCTAACTTCCCCTATCTTTATAGATATAGATGGGATGAAGATAGTAATATTCTTGGACCCACTAGCATTTAAAGAGTAACCATTTTCCAGGTTATGCAATATCATGTCGTATAGCCCCTTCACTTTTACTGAGAGTCCCTTATGTAGGATGTTGTAGACTAGGCTAAATGATTTAACACTAATAATATTTTTGTGGCCTTGCATAGCTTATAAATATCCTTATGTGTAGGTTAATCTATAACCTAGTCAGCCTTTTACCTCCTCTGTGGTGACAATCTTAAGTATGGTATTTGTGTTTTATCACTGTTAATGATCCTTTTGCTAGCTGTTTGAATATGTTTGAAATTTATAAATGTAAATTCACCTACCTTAAATGCATAATTAGCAGAGTAGTCAGCTAATTTGTTACCTTACCTCAATATGTGTTGGTAATGCACTGTTGTGTGTTGTAATAACCTCTATGTTTATATCACTTTATATTCGATGCTCTATAGACAGTCCCATTATTGGTTTAAAATCTTCAGCATGCATAATGAATCAGTCTGTATGATTGCTTTACTTATGTATGCCTAACTACAATGCATAGTGCTTGTAGAATAGCTTCTGCCTTTTCATGTAGAGTAGTAGTATTCTTTATGACTGGTCTTTTTGAATACAATAAATCTCTTACCTAGTCCCTT
Organism: Capsicum pubescens; assembly: GCA_030864215.1. Lineage (NCBI taxonomy): Eukaryota > Viridiplantae > Streptophyta > Magnoliopsida > Solanales > Solanaceae > Capsicum > Capsicum pubescens. The sequence goes on along the minus strand of CM061549.1, from coordinate 199,841,131 downwards.
AAACAAAAATCATATGAACTTGCCCCTGGATTTCCTTTAGAAGCTACATCCATATTGTATTTAACCCATCCCTGTTGAGGAAATTCCCAATTCACCTTTATGACTTTCATTCTAATTTTGTGTCTTATCAACTCTATTAATTTTTTTGGCCATGTAGTAGGAAATTCTTGGTATGGTCTCCTTACTTTAAGAAACAATTTGATGTTTCTGATGATATTCTGCTGAACACTAAAGTCCAAGATCATCTTCCCTTCATGCTTCCCCTTGTTCCTCATTTTCCAAAGCTCCCAAATAATAATGCTAGGAACTGTAAGAGAATAGATTTTGTATCTCACTCTGACATCTGAATTCCACCATGCCATGACTGTATCTTTAAAATTTAAGCCTTGGACATTTATACCTGCACAATAAGAAAAGTAGGACTAGGTCCTGTTAGCTATAGGAGCTCTAAGAAACATATGTGAGATGGTTTCTTGAGCATGAGTAGTACAACACCAGTATTTAGTAGGTCCTTCCACTCCCCATCTTCTAACAACCTTCTCCACTGGTATCTTTCCTCTCCATATTAAGAAGGAAAATTTAAAAAGTAAGCCTCTTATCCATATCTCCTTAAAAATCTAACTTTTTTTATTCTTTTGTCTAATATACTCTTATGCAGACTTCACAGTAAATTTCCCATTAGATTCAAGTATCCAATTGGGTTTATCCTATTCCATATTCTCCTCAGGTACCTTTATATTAGCCATGACATGATTAGATATTTCCTCTGGTAGCAATTGAATCAACAAATTAGCATTCCATCATCCTTGCCTAACCAAGCTACTTATCTTTTGATATCTATTATTCCATCGATGATCTATCTCTGTGATTGATATAGACTACAAAGAGTTGTCCAGTTATCCCACCAAATGTTAGAATTACCATTCCTAACTTTCCATAATATTTGGTGTTCTATCATATCCCTAGCCTGCAATATTTTCTTCCAGACTTGTGAACCACCAACTCCTTTCTTCCACATGATCATGGTAGGATTTTCTTTTCTGTAGTACTTTTTATGTATATACTCATTCCAGATGGACATCTTGGTTTTGAAAGTCCACCATAGTTTGTAGAAAAAGGCCATAGAAACATCTTTCAGCATTTTGAATCCCAAACCACCCTCATCTTTTGGTACGCATATATCCTACTATCTTACCCAATGTCTACTCATACCCCCTATCTAGATACTCCAAAAAAATTGAGTAAGCATCTTCTGTATATTATTGAGAACACTTATAGGAGGATTCATCACTAACAAACAATGAACTGGTATGCTCTGAAGCACATGTTTAATCAGAATAACCCTTTCTCCATATGAGAGTAATTTACCTTTCCAACTCTTTAATTTTCTAATAATTCTGTTCATTAAGACCTGATAGTAGTCTTTATTCTTTCTCATATGGAAGATAGGACAACCAAGGTAAGTAAAAGGAATGACATTCCTTAGAATATCTGTTATCACTTCTGCCATAGCCACCACACCATAAGACACACTTTTATACAAGTACATAGCACTCTTATATTTATTAATCCTCTATCTAGAGGATTTATCATACTTCTGTAACAACGTTGTTAATAACTTCAGAGTATTTATCTCAGCTTTGCATAGAATAATCATACCATCAGCAAAGGCTAGATGATTTAATGTAGGACTTCCCCTAGGCATCCCAAATATTTTAAACTCTTTATTCAGTAATAATCTCTTTAGTGACCTGGACATTACCTTAGCAGCAATAATAAAAAGAGTTGGGGACAATGGATCTCCTTGTTTCAACCCTCTTGATGATTTAAAGAAACGTTTAGGTTGACCATTCAAAAGTATTGAATACCAGTTATTACTCAATAATCTATACACCAAATCTATAATTACTTCACCAAAACCCATCTTCCTCATAAATTTTGTTAAAACTAGCCATTCTAACCTATCATATGTTTTCATCATGTCCAACTTCAAAACCATGTTAAGAGGCTTACCTCTTTTCCTTATTTCTATCACAATCTCTTGCACCACCAGAATATTCTCATCTATATTTCTTCTTTACACAAATCCTGTTTGTTTCTCTAAGATAATCCTTGATAATAACTTTTTAATCCTAACATGGATTATTCTTGAAAAAACTTGTTGATAAAATTATTGAGGGAAATTGGCCTAAAGTAAAAAAATATGTTAAGAACCAGCTTTTTTGGCAGCATCACCAAATTTGTTTGAGTAATAAACTTGGGAAATTCACATCCACCAAAGAAAGACTTCACCATCTCATAAATTTCATTCCCAATTATTTCCTAAGAATCTTGATAAAATGCTCCTGTCATACCATCTGGTCCCCCTAGCACTATATTTGTTTAGTTATATAACTATTTTTCTCACTTCTTGGATTGTTGGATATTTAATCAGCTCCTCATTCTATTCAAAATCAATTAGCTGTGGAATTTCTTCCAGAATATAGAAATCCTCACATTTCTGCCCTTTAGTAAACTATTTCTGAAAGAATCTGATTGCAACTTTTGAAATATTTGTCTGATTGTCCATTCACTCTCCTTCTTCATTTTGAATTCTTCTGACCTCTAATTTATTTCTTCTTCCCCTTACCATAGTATAAAAAAATTTAGTGTTCCTTTCTCCATCCTTAAACTATTCAAACCTTGATTTTTGCTTCCAAAAATCCTCTTTCTTTTTAAGCTGCATATTCAATTCTGCCTGAGCTTTAAACAATTTGGATCTATTCTCTATAGATGGATTCTATTCAAACTGGACCTCCATTACCTTAATAACATCTTCAAGAGTTGCAATTTACCGAAAGATGTTACAAAATTTCTCTCTGCTCCAATGTGTCAATACTTGTTTAGTCCTCTTCAACTTATGATGAAACATAATAAATTGATTACCTTGCATTTCAGTATTCCAGTTATTCTTAATCACCTCCAAACAAGTGTCCTCCTTTATCCAAAAGTTTAAAAACCTAAAATATTTTATGATCTTTTCCTGAGGGTTGGAAAATTGCAATAGTAAAGGAGCATAATCCCATCCACTCCTAGCCAATTGTTCTACTTCCAATATATGAAATAGGTTTTGCAACCTTCTATTCCATAACACACTATCCAGTCTCTAAAATATGCAATCCTTATCCACTCTCCCATTCCACCATGTAAACTTACTGCATTTGAATCTCGGATCTACTAGATTACACAGACTTATACAGTGATTAAAGTTAGTTGTATCTGCTAGTGTAACAGGTAAGCCTCCAAGTTTTTCTTCATTACTTGTAACATCATTGAAATATCCCCTACCATCCATGTTTTAGTCATTGTCTAAGCCATATCCGTAAGAGATTCCCACAATACCATTCTCTTTTGAGTAGTACACTTGGAATAGACTAATGTTACTATCACTCCAATTCCTTCATCTTGATTAAATAACTTCATTGTTAGCTGCTTCTCTTCATCTCTTAGAACATTACACTAGACAACTCCATCACAGAATGCCCAAATTTTCCCAGAAGAATTACACACTACATGTTGCATTCCCAGTCTGGATCTATACTCCTCTACATTACTAGCATCTTGAAAGGGTTCCATGAGACAAATCAAATAAAAATGGTTCCTTCTTTACATTCTGATCAACTTTGAAAAAACCTTTTTTGTATTAACTGATCTTATATTCCATAGAAAAGCCTTTATCCTGATTTATGTTTAGATTGACTTCTTGTCAGCATTATAATAGCAGCTGTATTTTTAGGCTTTTTATTTCTTTTCCTATGTGATAATTTGATTATATCAATTTGTTTAGTAGATAAACCTCCCTTAATGGCTATTTTTCAATATTTTCATCCAATTTTTCACCATCCAGTGGTTCTTTATTCTTATTTGCAAATTCCAACTGTTGATCTACCTGGATCGCCAATGGTAATATACCTTCTAACAACTTTACTATATCATTACTATTAGTATACTTTACTAATGCTAATTCCATTGATTCCTATTTGTGCTCTCCTACTTGATCTTTCTTATTCTACTGACTTTGTTTCCCATTGCTTTTGTTCTTGAACTGTGTAGACTTATTTTGGCTGTCCTCCTAAACATTTTGTGCTTCTTGTTCTATACTAAAGGTATTTTTCACCCATTCTTTAGTGCTTTGTTTTTTCTCTTTATCTTTATGCATGTCCTCCTTTTGTTGTTGACTCTGACCCTCTTCTTCCTCCTCTTTATGTTGTAAAGCTTCAAAATCATTAGTAACTTTGACTTCTTCTGCTGCTTTTTCATCAACTTCCTCCAGAATGTGACTATATTTATCTCTTTTGTATTTTTTTTGGTAAACGGATTTTTTATTTCACCAAAAATGTTCATTACAATACCAGGTAATTGCTGACCAATTACCTCTCACTTCCAATTTCTATTCACTTAAGACTCTATAAGTACTTGTGCCACTTAATTACATATTTTTCTTTTGTATGTATGTGTAATGCTATATCTCTGCACATGTGATCACTAGAATACGGTCTCTTATGAAATCTGAGGTCATTCTTGGCTGTCCATATGGAGTAAATCATCTTGCTAAAAGCTGCTGCAACTACTTCCCTGAATCCTTCTTCAGTCTTTAACCCGGTCATTACCCATTGTACCTACGCATTCTAGCTTCCAATAGTTTTTGTCTGTCCCAGCCACCTAAGCACTCTTCTCCAGATGTCCTTTATGATCATACATTTGAAGAATAGGTGATCAAATAATTCATCTACTTTACCACAGAAGAAATATATTTTAGGAACTTGGATGCCTATCTTTTGTAGCCACTCCACTGTTGCTAATATGTGCTGTAAAGCTAGCCACAACTTGAATTTATGACTTAGTCGTATGTGAGCTTGTAAGATCAATTTCTTCCATACCACTCTGGGATAATATGGAATCTGCAGTTAGTACAAGTTCTTGATGCTGAATTTCTCCCATCTTTGCAATTGCATTAACCTATCCACTAAGTGGCCCTGCATTTTTTGTGACTCCATTATCAATGTCCTGGTGTTCAAAATCTTCCTGACTACCCAAGAAACATTCTAAGGTAGGGCCATGTATTCTAGGTCCTGTTGCTTTATATAGGAAGTATGAAGCCATTTAATCCATGAACAATCTTTCCTGTTGCTTTATATAGGAAGTATGATGCCATTTAATCCACAAACAATCTTTTTTAATTGCTACTACCCGTAGATGTTTTTATATTTAAACTTTGTTCCATAGGTATAGGTTGATTACATTAATGCCCCCTACACTCTATGGTAAGCACACTCTTGATAACGCTCAAACTACAGCTCTCGTAAGAGTGTAAGCGGTCGTCGTCAAATATAGAACCCAACTGGGTTGGGTGTCGAATCCCACAGGGAATAGTTGGTCACTAAGTATTGCAACTATTATTAGACTGTTGGTCGAAAATTCTATGGAAAGAGGGGATGGTTTAGGCGTAAAGTAAAAGTATCAAAATAACAAAGTAAAAACAGAATGCTTGGTAGGATTTAATCAATGAGAATTGTAAGTTAGGGTTATGTCCACCTTATGAGTTCTACATATCTATTGGCTATGAGTTATGCGGAATTCAGACATGCATGCGCTTATAGAGATTCGTATTCTATGGTAAATCCTAGCGTCTTTCGACCATCAAGGATTATATCACTTTAACTCTTTCGAGCTTAAAGCGTATACTAATGGTACGAATTCTCCAAGAGGTTAATCCAGTTACGACACTAACTTTTAAACAGGGTTTAGTAGCCCTATTTCCTTGTCATTCTCTCTTTTCCATACATATAACTTTTCTTTCGAACAAGTTAATGCTATACTGGCGTATTCTATATGTTTGCAACCACAAGAATTCAATTAAGATGAAGAGAGTAATGATATAAGCAGCATACGTATCAAAAATTCACAAACTCATAACAACAGATAGTATCTCATAAGGTTCCATAACCCTAACAGAGAAGTTTAGCTACTCATGAGTGCAACAGAAATCACAATAGACATCATCATCATACCAAAATCTAGAATAATCTTCGCAATAGATGATGTTAACGTCAACTAGGGTTGGACGTTTTTGCTCCTTCCGTTGATCAAGTGTTTGCCGGCCTTTCTCTGTTTTGGACTTACAGAATCTGTAACTTGAATAATAGTAAAATTCGAATGGAAAATACTTGAATTAATGAATGAGTGAATTGTCAAAAACTTGAATTAATTGAAAAGCATGAATGCTGAAAAATTCAGCAAAATAGGGTATTTATAACACCCATATCCTATTCCTACTAGGCTACTGCATACTTATCCTAATCCTACTAGGTTACTGCATCCTTATCCTAATCCTACTAAGTTACTGCTGATCCCTAAAGTCTTTAGAAATACTGTTTTTGCCCGGGACAAGTTATCCATGCATCACTTTCAGTCCATAGGCGTCCAAACGCTGCTTTCCTTCTTTCGTGAAGCTTCCTTTGGCGTCAAGTTATCCATAAAGTGATGGAATCTTCATCATTTATACCTGAAAACTTGCTAATCACGTTTGTTAGCTCACTTACAGGAAAAAGGACTAAAAGTGCAGGAATTATATATTTTGTCCTCAAAACTTAGCTAAAATATGGGTACATTAAGGTTCTTTAGGCGTGTAAATACACCTATCATCAACTCTCTCCCATAAAATAAGTGTTTTTTAGAGATTTCAGTCTTTCCAGTCCACAAGAAGGTTCTACAAATAATTTTAATACCTTTTAATACTTTCTTAGGGATCAAAAACACTTGTGCCTAGTATGCCTACATCCCAAAAATCAATGCCTTAATTAGTTGAAGCCTTCCTGCATAGCTTAGAAATCTTGTAGACCAGTAAGTTATTTTTGATGTTATCTTCTCAACCAATGGCCAGCAAAGGGCAATGGATAGCTTCCTAACAGTAAGAGGTACACCCAACTACATTAATGGTAAGGTTCCAGTAGTATAACATATTTTATCTAGTATTTCATGCTTCAAATTCTCTGATATACCAACCAGATATAGTGAACTCTTATCTACATTCACTTGTAAACCTGACACTTGAGAGAACTTCCTAAAAGTCTGATTAAGGAGCCTAATGTACCCTATCTCAGCTTTACAGAACATCAATAAGTCATCAGCAAAGCAAACATATATAAACCTTCACCTTCTTGTATCTTGGGTGGAAGTTGAAATTCTTCTTCCTGCCCAGATGTTTCAACAACCTATTCAAGTATTCCATAGCAAGTAAAAATAGATAAGGTGACTTTGAGTCATCTTGCCTTATACCCCTCTGGCCTTGGAATGTTTAGTGAGGCCACCATTAATTGTTAAAGAATATGAGATAATGGTGATACATGCCATTATCTAACCTACAAATTTACTAGGGAATTCCATCCCCATCAACAGTCTCATCAGGAAAGACCAGTCCAGTAAATCATATGCTTTTCTAATGTCTACTTTTAGGACACATCTTGGGGATTTGTCCTTCCTGTTGTAGCCTTTGAACAATTCATAAGCAAATATGATGTTGTCTGTAATGCATCTACCTTCTATAAAGACTGATTGTGCATCTCCTATCAAATCCCCTATCACAGTCTTTAATCTTTTAGTAAGCACCTTAGTGATTATCTTATACATAGTTGTGCAACATGCAATTGGTCTGTAATCTTTTACATGAGTAGGGGAGGGAACTTTAGGGATCAAAGTTACAGCTGTATAGTTGACTCTTTTATCCATGACACTACTATTAAAAAAGTGAAATACTGTATTTAAAAAATCAGTTTGTACCTCTTCCCAACAGGTGGTGAAGAATTCAATTGGAAAACCATCAACTCCAGGGGCTTTCTCTTTTGGTATCTTCTTGATTGCAGTCTTTACCTCCTCAGTTGTTACCTTATGGATTAAGAAAATCTATTGTTCCCTGGTAAGATAATATCCCTCCTGAATTACCTCTGTATCTCGACAAGGGTGTACATCCTTTTCTAGCCCCATCAGGTTGGAGAAGAAATAAACAAACTCAGCTTCTATGTCCTCAGGTACTATTAGCTTGACCCCTGTCTTATTGTGTTCTGAAGTAATAGTATTAATACTTGTTCTCATTTTCCACTGAGCATGGAAGTATTTTGAATTTTCGTCACCACTCTGAATCCATAAAGCTCTGTCTTTTTGTATCATCACCTTTTCTTTTATTCTACTCTATTTCTCCATATCTGCCAATGCTTTCTTTTCCTAGTCATATAATTGATCATTGGCCTGGCTCACTACTATTCTTGCTTGCACTACTTCTAATATTTTCCTGGCAGTGTCTAACTTCTGCTAATATGTTGCTAGGTGGGAATTTAAATCCTTTATAGCTAACTTCACTACCTTTAACTTGTTCTAGATGATATTCATTGGGTCCCTAGGTACTCTCTTAGACCAAGCCTCTTGCGCCTTCCTTTTGAATTCAGAATGGTTCAGCACTGTAGCATATAGCTTGAAAGGTTTTGGGTGCAGAGCTTTGGGAATTTGTGTGCAATAATTGATTATAATTGGAGAGTGATCTGACACCTCTGGTATTATGTAATTTGCCTCAATATGACCTTTATTCTGTAACCACCAGTAGTTCCCAAAAGCCCTATTAATCTTACTATAAACTCTGGTGTCAGCTGCCTATTTGTTACACCATGTGAAGTGGAAACCTGTGCTTTTTAGGCGAGTGAGTTGATGGACTTCTATCATAACCTGGAAGCCCTACACTCCAGCCTAAGTGAATGGGGTTCCAATTCTGTCTCCTGAGCTCAGCACATTATTAAAATCTCCATAGATTAGCCATTCAGTTTGTACCTGACCTCCTAGTCCAACTAGGTCCCTCCACAAGTCCTATCTTTCTCCCAAATTATTACTGGCATACACTATGGTTAGGAAGCATAAGAACTGTATGTTAGAATTAACTACCTTACAGTGCATGAACTGTGACCCCATTTGTATAATCTAAACCTAGATATGCCTCTGCCAAATAAGCCAAATCCTCCCATTTGCTGCCTGGTTATAGTTATATTGGACATTTCATTATCTAGATATATTATTGTTAACTTTATAGGCATTATGACTTCTCACTCTAGTTTTAATTATTCCCATCACCTCCACTTTATTCTTTCTCAGAAAGAGCTTAAACTTCTTCTATTTAAAGGTCTTATAAATCTCTCTAATGTTCCATGAGCACACAATCATGAGGGTTAAAATGGATCCCCTCCTCGAGAACTAGTCTCAGCTTGCTCCCCTATGATTTTCTTCCCTTTAATGATATTTCCACCTATATTACAAGTCACAATAGGACTAGGATTTACTTGGGTAGCATTCTTACAAATATTCATCTTATTTTGAGGTATTTTAGGCTGCTCAACCCCTTGACTCTTGACAACATTTTACTCTGGTTCTTTAGTCTACTCTGAGTTTGCATTGTCGGTTTCTTTAGGTTTCCATTGTTGAATCACTCTCCTATGTCTGCAGTTCCTCCTCTTTCTTCCTTGCTGTGGGGAAGGTTTGTCCTATTCCTCTTTCTCAGGTTCCTTCTTAAGGGGGAATTCATCAAACATATGTCTAAAGAAATTACAATCACTACAAAACTTCAGAATCCAATTATATATAATAGTTTGTTGTATGATTCTCATAGGAGAGGTAAGTTCCACCTAGGTAGGTAACGTGTGACTAATATCAGCCTCCACTAATACCCTCGTGTATGATATTCTTTCTATCTCAGTCGTATACTTGTCTGTGTATAGCGGTTTCCCTACTACACTCACTAGTTTGCTCAGTGATTTTGTCGACCAAAAGCCCAGAGGCAAGCTAGAGAACTTGACCCACAAAGGAACCTTATTCAGGCAGCCAGGATTGAACTCATAGTTGATTGTCCAATCCTTTAGAATTAGTGGTTTGCTCCTCTAAGTGTAAGGGATAGATTTTATCACTAGGTCCCTATCTAATTTCGTAGCAAATTTAAAGATGTAATAGCCATCGTCATGATGTAGTACCTTTGGTTTCATCACAAAATTCCACACATGAGCTATATAATTCTCCATTGTTTTGAAAAATGGAGAATCTCCCAATACATATCCAATCAATGCAGTGCTCCAGTTGTTGTCCTGAACCAATATGTTATCATCCTCAAGCTGTATAATCAGCTTCTCCCCGTTCATCATCGATGGAATATAATTACGTGCCTTCTCCATTTGTGAACTATGATTTAGGGGTTTCACCAGGTCCTTCTCCTCCTTTATTTTTACCTCAACTTGAACTGGGGGAGCTTGAGATGATGAACCTACATAAAAAAATTGCAACCTTCGGGGAAATTGTGAGTCCTCCAGCCTCCTAGTAATCCTCTTCCTAGCTGGGTTATGTTTCACTACTCTCGTCTCCACTATCTCAGTTTCCTCACGGATTGGCTGAAACGATCTTGGGATGAATTTCCTAAAAGTCAATGGGCCTAGTTGGTATTGTATTCCACTTTCTAGTGTAACGATGACCGACAGTGGTAATGCTGCTGTTCGATGAGCCATTCTCACTACCTCCGACGTTAGCAGCCTGCTATCGTGCACCTAGAGGAAAAAATATGATGGTCATCGACCAATGTTCTCTCTATTATATTTATTCCTTCTTGTAAGCCATTGTTTCTTATTATTCATTCTGACCCTGCTTATATCACTCCCTCATTTCATCTTGTCTCCTTTGTTAGTTGTTTCTTCTTTATTACTTTGATCCTACTTTGGTAATTCCTCTTCTCGTGTATCTTCATATAATTCAGGATGAACATTCTAACAACTATATTCATCATGCCCTTGAAAGCAACACTCTTTATAGTATTTGGGCATGTGATCATATGGAATTGCTACCCATTTCGATTTGATTGCACCTGTCACATCATTTTCTTTATTGATTTTCACTCTCTGTGGAAGTTTAGCTACCAAGCCCACCTCCACTTTTACCTTGGCATAGGTTGGTCTTGTTTTATTCATTGTTTCCATGTCTACTGTTAACGGTTTTCCTACAACTGAAGCTATAGAAAATATAGCCTCTTTTGCAAAAAAATTTGGAGGTAAATCTGGCATGGAAATACAAGCTACTCCAATTGATGTTTCTATATCTGGTTCGAGCCAGGGATCCCATTTCAATGTCCTCATCTTCTAATATTTTTCCCTAGCCTTGATATAATATGAAGTTGCTGATAAAAGAGTCACATAATCTTCAAGTATTTCCAAATGGATTAGAATATGTCAGGGACCCAATACTCCAATATTACAATCACCTTTTATGCCACATTGAACTGGGATGACTTTTCGAAGCTTACTAATATCTGGTTTCTCGTATGAAAATTTACCTACTATATCATATTGTAAATTTTCTTGTAAAATCAATTATTAAACCTCCGATGACTTCTAAGTAATACTAGGTTCTCTTTGTAACATAATAACCGGCTTATGAGGAACCATAACATTATTATTGGATACTTCTTTAGGTTTTAATTTTTCTACATAGCTCACCTTCGTATAATTAATGTGGACATTAATAGGAGACTTTTCTTTAGGTGGTTTAATCCCACCGAAAGAGGTGGAGGCCATGACGGCCGAATGATGACAATTGTAAGGTTTAGGGTTTTTTGATAGAGAGAGATAGCTTTGTAAGTTTCTAAGGTTATTGTAGGCAAACTCAATCAATGGGAAGTGATCATCCAAACTTTCTTTAAAGTCAATAACACATGCTCTCACCATGTCCTCAAGGGTATGAATGCTCCTCTCTTCCTGACCATCTGTCTGAGGATGAAAAGTTATACTGAGATGAATTTAGGTACCAAGACCCTTCTAAAATGCTTTCCAAAAGTAAGAGGTAAACTAAGTACCTCTATTTTAAATAATAGACAATAGGACTCCATGAAACCTAACCAACTCTCTAATATAGAGCTTGGCGTAGTCCTCGGCTGAAAAATAAGTATGAATTGGCAATAAATGGGCTGATTTGGTCATTCTGCCTACAATCAACCATATCGAATCAAGATGACGTCGCGAACAAGGTAAGCATGTCACAAAATCCATGTTCTCCTCTTCCCACTTCCAAGTAGGAATGTTGAACTCCTGGATTGTACCACTAGACCGCTGGTGTTCAACTTTAGCCTGCTGATAGTTAGAATATTTAACTACAAACTCTGAAATATCCCTCTTCATACCACTCTACCAATAGAATAACGCGCACCATGCATTTCTGCAAGTATTCGCTGTCTCAAACTATGTACACACAGTCTACCCTAACACCGCAACACACCATTTTCCCCTTTGGAGAAAACCTATACTTTTTGATCTCTAACTAATTCCTTCAACTTAACTAAGATGGGAACCCTATCTTGCTTCTCTTTTACTTCGGCAACCAAATAAGATTCTGAGCTATTCTGAACTTAAACACTATCCTCAACTGAATCTACCAATTGAACGCCTAATCTATCTAGCTGATGAACCTTCCTGAATAAATTTTTCTTATCATTCTCAACATGAGCAAAACTACCCATAGACAATATACTAATGGTGTCTGCCACTATATTGGCCTTGCTCAAATTATACAACATACTCATATCATAATCTTTTAACAATTCTAACTACCTTCTCTAACAAAGTTTTAAATCTTTTTGTGAGAACACATATTGCAAACTTTTGTGATCCGTGAATACATCAACATGAACCCCATACAAATAGTGCCTCCAAATTTTCAAGACAAAAACAATAGCTGCCAACTCAAGATCATGGGTAGGTTAAATCTTTTCATGAGGCTTAAGCTGTCTAGAGGCATAGGCTATGACCTTACCTCTCTACATTAACACACAACCAAGAATAACCCTAGAAGCATCATAGTAAACAACAAATCCATCTAAACTATCTAGCAAAGTCAAGACTGGGGCTGAAGTTAGTCGAGTCTTCAACTCCTGAAAACTCTTTTCACAAAAATCTAACCACTAAAAGTTGACTTTATGCTGAGTCAATTAAGACATGGGGTACGCAATAGTAGAAAACCCTTAGACAAACCATTTGTAATAGCAAGCCAAACCCAAGAAACCCCTGCTATCTAATGGAGAGATAGGTCTGGGCCAATTTCTCACTGCTTTGGTCTTTTGAGGGTCAACTCTAATGCCATCACCAGAAATATAATATGGCCAAGGAAAGCTACTGATCTTAACCAAAACTTGCACTTACTGAATTTGGCAAATAACTGATAGGCTCTAAGAGTCTACAATATTATTCTGAGAAAGTCTACATGATAATTTTCACTGTGGGAGTAGACAAGAATATCACCAATGAAGACTATGATGAACATGTCCAAGTACTACTTGAACACTCTGTTCATAAAGTCCATGAAAGTTTTTGGGTTATTTGTTAGTCCAAAATACATAACTAGAAATTCAAAGTCACCATACCGAGTACTGAAAGTTATTTTCATAATGTCACATTCCCTGACGCTTAGCTGAGATAGCCGGACTGAGGTCTATCTTAGAGAATTAACTGGCACCATGAAGTTGGTCGAAGAAGTAATCAATACTGGGGAATGGATACTTAATTTTGACTGTGAATTTGTTCAACTGATGGTAATCAATACATATTCTAAGAGAACTTTCTTTCTTACACACGAAAAGGACTGGAGCTCCCTATGGGGAATCACTAGGTCTGATGAATCCTTTATCTAAGAGATCTTTCAACTTTTATTTTAACTCTTTTATCTCAGCTGGAGCCATTCTGTAGGGAGGAATAAATATAGGTTAGGTATCTGGAAGAAGATCTATTCCAAAGTCAATTTTCCTTTTGGGAGGAGCTCCGGGAAGGTCTTTAAGGAACACATCTGGAATTAAAGTCTTTGACTCGAATAAGATGGTACATGCACCCCTTAGATATAATTTTTTTTTCTCTAAGATATAACACAATTTGACCCTTAAGCGCTGAAAGACTATCCCTCTATTCAAAAATAAGTTCATTAGGAAACTGAAACTGAACGACTCTATTTCTGTAATCAACTAAGGTATAACATGAGTGGAGCCGAAATAAATTTTGGTAATTGATGAACTATATGCTATCGTTAAGCAACCCTGAACTAAATTCTGTACTGAATACTGAACTGAGACTTTGTGAGGTATCATATAACCGACATGCCCAAATTTAAACTAATCGGGGTCCAAACTATAACCCCAGTTGGAAGGGTGTCAATGTCGTGCAATGAGTACTAACAATGGCTGTGTGGATCCACTAAAATAATTTCCTGAAGGACTAATGAGTCACCCTTAACTGGCAGGTTCTCTAATGAGATATGTGTCACCCTCAACAAGCAGGTAAACACTTAATCAACCCTCAACTGGTAGGTTGATATCTTTAACTTATGATGGTTACGTAATTCCAGAACTCATGGACTGCTACTAAAGGTCACACTCTCTACTAGCAGGTGAGCACCCATCCCTGGGTTTGCTCGGTGCTAAATCCTACTCTTAACTAAATGGCACTAAATTACAGGACTGAGCTAAGCTTAACTGAACAAATAACTAATCATGATAACTAACTGAATGAAAACACTCATGGTTTATCTAAAAACATACTGAAGATACTAAAATAATGTAAACAACTAAGTATCGGGTGTTTATAACCCTCCAGTACTGAATGAAAATATCAATAAGGACATGTAAAGCTTTAAACCCTTAATAAAGGATCATTGCTTAAGACCCAACATTTAGACATTTCATCAAACACAAGAGAGTCATGAATTTAAGCATGGGAATGGATAAATCATGTGATTGATAACATAGTTACAATACTAAAACCATGAGTTAGGGATGTAACGTGAAGATTTCAATGCTCAAATAATATAAGGGCTTAGTCGATCAAAAAATATTAAAACATAACTTGTAATCAAAATCAATAACAATTTCATGGAGAAAATTCCTAACTGGAACGAGGATTGAAGGCTCACCGTGATGCGGTAAAGGCTCCATCACTATACCCATCGCAATGCGCCACTATTGCGGTGAGGTGCTAGAATCAAAATCCAATCATGACCTAATCCTCGTCTGAAAAATCTAAAACTTTCCTAAAACATATTCCTTTTACACCCATGAACATGAATTAACTCAAAGACCTATGTCTTAGAGTCGACAAGACTCTTTTAAAGATTTTCAAAGTTAAGAGGCCAAAAATATGACTAAGTCCCCAACACTTAGTTTAATTTTCAGTCTTTAAGCCTCTCTTACATGCTGAACTGAGCTAAGAAAAGTATGGGGTCATACAAAGTGGTGATATCTTAAATGATCAGTTAGCCTCTTAAGAGACCATCGTTGTATATATATATATATCCCTTTTTGCAATTTTTTCATAATTTTTGGATCTTTGTGCTTTGGGTTAGATGATTTTTAGGATTTTCATCACTATTTGGACTTAAGTAAGCTCCAAAACCTTATTTACATTACTTTAAATTGACTACATCATTGAAAACACTCTTTATTCTTGGTTTCAAAATGGGATTGTGAGGATTTTATCGGTAAAGCTTAAAAATATTTTTTCTTCAATTTGGATCTTGTTTTTCACTCGTTTTGCGTGAGTTTTCAATTGTAGAATCCTACAACCTTGGGGAACTTATTTCTAAAATAAATATTTGGTTTTAACCCTTTTATTTTTAACCTATTTTGCAAATTCGTTTCGAAATTTGATTTAAAAATAGTCAATATGGGTAAGCATTACCTTTTTTTAACACGTAGAGGTTTTATTTATATGTTTTAGTTGATTTTGAGAGGGAAAAGCTTCATTTTGAAGAACTTTAGATGTGGTTTTTGATGCTTTGAGATTGGTTAGGACTTAACTTTCTCTAGACTAGGCTGGGTAGTTAATAATCATGTTATGAGTTTGCAAAAACTGACTATGTGAATTATATTTTGAGTTTATTATTAATGTTGTGTGTCCATGTAGCATCTTATATTATGTTGTTGTTGACTTTTGATATTATATATTATGTGTTTCCAATGTGAGGGCTTTTCTAATACCCCGAAGTTTCCTAACTAATTTTGTCTCAAGAATGTCAAGTATTAGATTCTAAATTGAATGAGGTTTATTCAATGAGGAATTTTTAATATTTTAACTTTTTGTCATGTGGGAAATTCAATAAGCTTTCCATCGATATAAGATTCTCCTATATTCGATAACCGGGTAAGAAGTTATGACTATTTCAAGTTCCCGTCGTAAAACAACGCCATATTAGTCAGTGGCGCGCCGCGCCACAGGAGAAAATGTCAATTGTCAAATTCCAATAGGGGTCTGCGATAGTGACGCATCATGAAAACCTTCCAGGTTACAAATAAAGTGGCAACACGATGGCTCTGCATTGCGCCATCCCTCAATTTCCCAGTTGTCAAATTCCAGTGACACAGCGCGATAGCGCCGCGTCGCGCCAGGGGTCCAATTCGGAAAAATTTCACTAAAATTAAAAGATGTGTCTAGGGTTAAAAGGGTCAACTTCCCACCCCTATTTAATCCCTTTAACACGAGATTCAACTATTTAGAACCCAAAATATACTAGTTTCTCTCAATTTTCTCTCAAGAACAAGCTAGGTTTTCAATTAGGGATTCAATTTCAAGAAAGTCTCTCCGTCAATCTTCACTAATTAAAGAACTAAGGTATGTATTGTGTTGCTTTATCGATTCCTTTTATCCGTAAAGCTTAAAAACCCTATTTTAAATTATGAATCATGATATTTATGTTGTGGGTTGGTTGTAACTATGTTTATCTTGTTATATGATTCCCACATTGGAATATTTCTGTGTCTTTCATGAAACTACATTAGCAAGTGAATGAAATCCATAAATTGAGTTATTTATAATGTGTCAATTTGATGATTAGGTCTATGCCCTAAGGGTGCATGCAAGGTGTTTGATAAAATTCCTAGGAGGATAGAAATTTTGCACTATAGCTAAATTGTGATCCAAAATGACTTCCATGTTATTCTTGTGTATTGAAATTGTTTGTTGTATTTCTCATGAGTTAGCCTTATGAAATTATGCTATGTATATATGCTATCTTATTCATGTACCAAGCTATGATAATCAAATGCCCATGAAATATCTCCAATTATGGTATTATGGATTGTTGATGTTGGTCATGTATTCAAGAATGTCATGCCTTGTCAGTTTCCTTCCATCGAGTCCTGAGGGTACTTGTACCAGAAAAATATAACTGTGTGCCTAGAGTCCGTGTCATGTTTTCACGATATCCTCAGTCAAGCCATGGTCCATAGAACTCAGTCAGTCATGTGACTCAGGAAAGCTCAGTAATACAGTAATCTCAGCACTATTTTGTCATTCAACGGAATTCAGTTAATTCAGTCCAGTTCAGTTCAGTAATCCATGTTCAATGTCTATTCAGATGGGAGTAGGAGTTAGCACAGAGTGAACCCAAGGATGGGAACTCACCTGTTATATAAGGGCGTGATTCTTAAAAGCAATCCTTGCATTCCAGAACTATGTAGCCACCATAGGTTGAGATATCATAGCCTGCTATATGAGGATAGATGAGGTGGCTTAACCTATTATATGAGGGTTGCCACCGTTCTCACTATAGTTACCTATTATATGAGGGTTACTCATAGATTGTCCTTACTAGTGGTGCGGTATTGACACCCTTCCAATTAGGGTTACAAATTGGACCCCAACTCAGTCATAATGGCGTATTAGGGGCATGTCGATTAGATAACTACTTCTCACTATTTTAGTTACAGAATCAGGATTGTCAGATACAGTCAATCAGTCTTAGTATTAGAACTCAGATAGTTTTACAGGATTTAGGACTATCAGATACAGTCAACTCAGAACAGTACGAAACTCAGCTAGTTCCATCAGATTCAGGACTGTCAGATACAGTCACTCATGTTATCAGTTATATCATCCATCAAAACTCAATAATCAATCATGTTAGTTATCAGTAAATTCATGTTATTATGATCTCAGATATAGTTACTATGTAGTCATGCATGTATTCTCACATTCATATTAGTCAGGTAGCTAGTATTGTTCATGCATATGAACCTTATGCATTCAGCCTACCTTACATACATACCAGTAGATTCAAAGTACTGGCATATTTGCGCTATGGTGTCTTATACCATAAGTTTAGAAGCACGAGTTCCAAAGCATCAGTAACATTCCAGTTTCAGCAGTCAAAGTTAGCAGTGAGTTCTCATCTGTTGAGGACATGATCATTTATTTATTATCTCATTAAGTAATTTATTAGTTGGAGTTAGTTGGGGACATGTCCGATCAACTCCTCATTCAGACAGTTAAGTCAGTTAGAGGCTTTCCAGACTATCATGTTTAGACTATCATGTTATTTCAGTTTTGTTTTGGGTATTTCATTCCCCAGTTAGATGTTATATCTTTATCAATTATGTTACAGTCTTGAATCTTATGGCCTTTCAGTTCATGTTTCCGCAATCGTACAGTATATTATGTAGTATATAGGTACAGATATCAGTCATGGGTTAGCTTGTGGTCCTTTGGGGTCATGAGCACCATTTAGAATTCTGGGTACCATATCTGGGGCGTTACAACTTTATTTGATACCACTGGTTTTATTTGTACCTTAAAATACATTTACTTGTAATGTGATGTCGATGTTAGAGCTTGAATAGATATAATAGGCCTTATTGAGTATTGTTTACTTTATCAAGATAGAAATTCCTGAGTTATGGGTCAATATGATATGAATGAATTATTAAATGCTTAATTAATCCAATAGCGTCAAATAGAACTGATATCATGAAATATTGACACATAGATTTCTAGGCTCATTAAACACGTATTGAATGGATTTAATATGTTCATAACTATTTGATTGTTAACATTATGTCCTCATTGTATGCATACACATTCATGAGATATAAGTTTTACTTTTCCTTATATAAAATCTTTATTTACAACATGAACTTAACAACAATTTCAAGAACAATAAAGAAGTTCAAACTATTTTCTAGAAAATTGCAAAACCAAACATTTAGAAAAAGATGAAGATTAGAAGATTCAAGTCCATCGAATTCATGGTATGGCCTTAAGGTAATTATTCCTCTCAAGTACCCAAGGTTATTAAAAATATCCTCTAAGGATAAAATAAATCACTTTAACAGAATAATGGTACCTTTAATTCTGTCAAACTACGAATGCACTCAACGATAGCAAATCACACATGAGTTTTTTCAAGAAGAAGAATTTTCTTTTAAAAAAATCATTTTCATATCTGAGAAAAGATTATATATTTATAGCCAAAAGGTAGTGCTTCATAAAAGAACCAATGGTTCAGAAAGTTTCACCTCTTCATAAAGGTTCAACTCTTTCAAAAAGGTGCAACTATTTGAAAAAGTCACAACCCATTACAAAGGGCATAACCATCTAAAGTGAAAAAGTGTCTATTCAAATTGCATCCTGTCTCTTGGTGTCTTTATAGAAAAAGTGAATAATTATTTTTAATTACACCACTTAAAAATCTAACAATACCCTACATGAATGGGGAACGACAATAGATCAAAAAAATATACATACAAGTGTGTGATTTACAAGCAAGGACTAATTTCATTTGGATAAGTGGGTTTCCCTTTGTGTAATACCCTAAAAATTCAAACCAATATTATAAACATGCTTCAAGCTCATGAGAAATAAATTATAGTGTTTTGATATTTTATGAGTGAGTTTGATGTATGTTAAGGCCTCAAATAACTCCTAGATATTAGACAAATCAAAATATCCCTTACCGATTGAGTTTTTGAGAAGGATGATGCTATAGTCAACTTCAAATGAGCATATATTTCATTTTACTAAGAATTTTTGAGCTCATGACCTACTTATATATATATATAATTGCATTATCTTTCCAACAATACCAATTTTACCTAAATCCAATAATCAAGTGAAAAGTTATAGTATTTTTTGTGTGAGGCAGTGGGTTGCCGCAACTACTCCGCTCGGCGATGCAATAGCGGTGAAGCCAATACTGCTCAGTAGTAAACCTCCAAATAGAAGTTGTCCCAAGGAAATAGGTCAACACTATTAGCCCGCTCAGCAGTGTTATAACGGTGGTACCAATACTGTTTGGCGATAAGCTTAAAAATTAGGATTTTTAATGTCTAGGGACCGTTTGGTCTTTTTCCATAGCTCCAAATCCGTCCAGACACGGGATTTAAGTCCCAATATAGCATTATTTGCTCATTATTTAACAAATTACTCAAATTAAAGAAGCCCTCTTTCAAGAACAAAAACCCTAGCCTCCACAATTCAAGAACAAATCCCAAGAATTCACCATCAACTCTCACGAATTCATCAACTCAGGTATGCTAAATATTCATCCATCGGTACCTTCCACCAATGGAGTCCATGAATCCAAACTTTAAATTCAAAGTTGTAATATTTACAAGTAGTTGTGATTTAATTGTGATTTTAACCATGAATTCCTATGAATTGAAACTCTATACCAATTTTAGATGAAATTGTTATTGTTATCAAACCCCACACGTTTGAATAATGTTATTTGTCGATTTAAATATTAATTAGTGACGTTGATGTTAAAATCATGCTGTTACTACAGGCTTTAAACTATTTCCATGCTTATCATACATAATACATATCAAGTGTTTGATGAAATGCCTACAAGAATGAATTTTGAATAAATCCTTTCATATTATGTCCCCATAATTTTAGTACTATTTTTGCTATTATTACTATTGAGTCCTAGAGGTTATGAATACCCAAAAACATAGGTCTTTACTTAGTCTCAGTATCTTCAGAATAGTTTCAAAATATGTTACATGCATTATCAATTCAGTCAGAAATCATAATTAGTTTAACTCAGAACAGTTTAGTATTCCAAGTCAGTTCATTTGGGAGTAGGATTTAGCACCGACCGAACCTAGGGATGAGGGCTCACCTGCCAGTCGAGGGTGTGACCTTTAGTAGTAGTCCCTGTATTCTAGAACTACGTAGCCAACGTAGGTTGAGATATCAACCTATCAGTTAAGGGTTGATAAAGTATTTACCTGCCAGATGAGGGTAATACATATCTCATTAGGGCACCTGCCAGATGAGGGTGACTATTCCTCTTGTTAGTACCCATGGAATGGTACTAGCACCCTTCTAATTGAGGTCATAAGTTGGACCCCAATCAACTCAGTTTTGGGGTATGTCGGTTAGATGATACCTCCCACAGTTTCAGTTCTAGTATTCAGTTCAGAACTCAATTTAGGCTTGCATTGACCATAGCATACAATTATCAGTTATTCAGTTCTCATATTTCAATATTTTAGTTTACAGATTATATTCAAAATATATTATATGCTTGGTCATGCATCCTCAGTATTTACAGACTTCATTCATCCTCAGTATTTACAGACTTTACGCATCCTCAGTATTTATAGACTTTATGCATCCTCAGTATTTACAGACTTTATGTATCCTCAGTATCTACAAATTTTATACACTCTATTCAGTACTTCATGTTATATATATTCAGACAGTTATTACTCATGTTCATGAAACCCTATATATCAACCTACCTCATTTAGCATACCAGTATATTCAAAGTACTAATCGCATACTCTTTTCTTGCGCTATGATGTATCATATCATAGGTTCAGACGCTCAGTTCCTGGATCGCGCATAGACTTTGTAGATTATCAGTCGTAGCAGTGGTGAGGCCTTATATTTTGAGGACAAACTATATTTATTTTCATACTTTTAGTTCAGTAGTTAGTTAAAGTTATATGGGGCCTGTCCCATCAACTCTTATTCAGTTAGTAGAGGCTTTTTAGACTAGTATAGACAGTTAATCAGTTTTCAGATTTCAGTTATCATTATCTATATTATTAGTTTTGTATTACATACTTATAAGATTTATGACTTAAAACCTTATGGGACTCCTCAGTTTATTTCCACATATGATTTTTTGATATCATTTTTACTCAGTGCTCATAGCAGGTACCTGCTCATGGGTTAGCTTGTGGTCCCTCGGGACTATAAGCACCGTGTGGCACCCAAGGTGTACTCTTGGGAAATTACAAACTTGGTATCAGAGCCTAAGGTTTTAAAGTGTCCTAGGAAGTCTGAAATCCATTTCAAGTAGAGTCTTGTGCATGGGTGTGAAGCGCATCACACTTATGGACAAAAGACTACGAGATGTTTTAGGAATAGTTTCCCTTCTTTCATATCTTAGCTAGTGCTATAGAAATGTTTTCTAAGAAAGTTATACAGATTCTCATATTTCTTAATTCATGTTAGCTCTACCTTATTTTTGAGGTAACATAAATAGTCAAGCTCAAATCCCCACAAATAGAGCTTCCTCAGACAGTCCCCACACACGGCTATGGGATTGCATACAGGATTAACAGGATCTAATTAGTTCCCTTATGTTCTATACTTTAAAAGTATTCATGTCGTGCTAAAGAGCATGAGCTCTATTTAAACTCTCTTCCTAACTCATTCATCCTTCTATGTAAAGAAAATGTATCCCAGAAAGAATAACAAAAGGAGGAACGGGAATCAGCCTGCACCTTCGTCTATTCAGGAAGATTCCCTAAATGAGCATGTATCTCATGTCAAATTCAGAGTTGCGTTAACGACCTTATCTTATTCAGTAATTACTCAGAATAATTAGTTGGCTATTGTCCTATCTAGGATTATAGTTAATGCTCCTCGGAGTGAGGAGGAAAAGCATAAGAAAAAATAGAGAAAGAATAAAGGGCCAGAATAGGTAGTTTTAAGTCAAGGTCAAAGAGTGTCATACTAACCCTCTCTGTGGGAAGCGTGGTAAGAATCATCAGGGTGTATGTAGGGATGGTAGTGGGTTGTGTTTTGGATGTGGTGAGCGAGGCTATAGATCTAGGAAATGCCCCCAGGTGGGTCAGCATAGTCATCACAATAGTTCCCAAGTTCTAGTTGGTCGCCCGACTTAGCAGTGCACTGCTTCCAGTGCCACCAATGGTCAACGTCAGAATAGACTTTATGCACTCTGGCCCCGGCATGATCAGGACAGCTCTCCTGATGCAGTTACCGATATGCTACAGGCCTTTCACATTGATGTATGTGTTTTACTAAACCTCAGAGCCTCGCCTTCTTTTGTAACCCCTTATATAGCTGTCAATTTTAGTATCAATCCTGAAAATTTAGTAGGGCCTTTCTCAGTGCATACCCCATCGGGTAAATCTATCATATCTAGGCAGGTATATAGGAGCCGCCCGATTTTAGTATCCTAGAAAATCACTTTAGTTGATTTCAGAAATGGAGCCGTTCAGTTTCCGAATGAACCAATCATTGAATAAAGAAGGTAGTATCTTAGTGATTAAGAGTCAAACATGTTTCCAGCTTCTTTTCGGAGTCCTATGGGTTCAGGAGTTTAGCAGTAGTAGTAAAGTTGGGATAGTGTCATCTGAATTCGGGCAGATTTATTTTATGAGGCTAGTTGTATGAAAGGAAAATCAGTAGGCTTGAAGCAGTGTATGCAAGAATTTAAGTTTGTTGATTAAAAACATCTGTTGTGGATATGATATTTGTAGGCTATGATGAAAGTAGTATGGTTATTAAAGATTTGGGCGTATTCATGTTGTGTGTTAGAATCTAAGTTTTAATCATTGAAGGATGAGTTAAAAATTCTAAGTTATTCAACTTTAAGTTGTTACATGATGATTGTTGGGGATATAGAGGGCTAATAATTATATCTCAGAAGAAAGTACTAGCAACAAGTTTTACAATATTAGGCATATTCATTTAGGGTGAGTTTACCAATTATGCATATTATTATCCCCCAGATTCTAGAGTAAGGTGGTAGAAATTTAGTTTAGAGTTATTGATTAGGTGGTTCACAAACTTAGAATGATGGATTTAAGCTAAGGTGGAGTTGATAGGGAAAGTAACCAAGTCAGGCTCTCAGATTCTAGTAGTGATACACTGTATTATAGAACATCAGTAGGGGGAAGACGCCCAAAACATTTGTATCTCAATTCAAAGTTTTGTACGTCAGCGATCACGATATTTACTCATGCTTTTCATGTTAACTCTATGATCATAGCTCATATTCATGTACCTTATAGAAAACCATGTACTCTCCCAGTTCCTAGTATGAGGTGCTCCAGTCCACCCAGTAGTACGAATCATGTTCCATGAATTCAGAAACTCCAAACTCAGGTCATGCAGCTCATGACTCATGTATTTATGTTTTACAGTATGCTCAATTCCCATGACATTCTACACTCTTAATGATCAGCGAAATTCAAATATGTTGTCATGTATGTCCTCAGTTCAGACCTCTTTGATGAATCCATGTCATTGATACCTTATTCCTCATACCTCAATTAAGTTTTGAAGTTATTCTGTCATGCTTCAGGTCCCTATGTTCTAATTTATTAGTGTCCTCTCCTTGTGGAATAATGGTATTGATGAGGAATTTGTTTATATGTGACAGAGTAAATGTTTCATGTTAAGAAAAGATTGTTGCATGCTTGATTTACACGAGGCTATAGGTTTGAAGGATGATTGAGGCAAGGCTTTTGATACATATCATTGTTAGTTGAAATTTCGTATGTGTTTTCTTGGGATAGTGCTTGGAAGTTTTATTGATAAAGGTATTAGAGATTATGAGAAAGATGCTTTGATGGATGGTTGTTTAGAAGTTCATATGTGGTTATGAAGATAGGCTTGAATGTCATGTTGGTGTGTAACTGGATAAATACATTGTACATAGTAGATGGCTAGTAAGAAGTTGAATATAGTTGTTAAAGAGGTAAAAATAATTATTCATGAGATGAGGAGTTTTGAAAATGCAGGGTGTGTTTAATTCAAGATTCATACTAGTGGTATAGTGTGATGTATGAATTTTGAAGATTCGAGTAGGCTTGAGCATAGTGGGAGAATTTAGTTTAGCTCAGACCTTAGTAGATAGAGTTATCAGTACCCATGTGAATATTTCAGTAGCCTCAAGTGAAGTGCGGTGTTGAAGTAGAAAGTATAGTTGAGGGAGTAGTTGAGAAGTGTGGCTAAGATTGGAAGTTAGTAGTTACAGTGCATAAGGCTTAGTAACTATATCCTAGATGATGTTTCGTAGGCCTGTGTCCCATATTACAGAATTTTAGCCATGATGTGACTTCTTATTCAGATGCCTTATTCAGACCATGCTAATATTCCTTGCTCCCTAAAGTCATTAGAACTGTATAGAAAGAGTATCGAAGAAATACTCAAGTTAAGTATAAGCTTTCAGTATGAGTTAGTTTGTATAGCCAATAATTTGGTTTAGCAGTTAGGCAAACAAGATCCTATGGTTTTCATCTCTCCTATTTATGAGGAAATTCCTTCACGACCATGCAAGACATAAATTCAATCCAGTTCATGCATCAAGCATCAATTTCAGATTCAAGATATTGAGTTATGATTCAGTTCGTAAGTGTCTCGTGCATCATCTCAGTCTTCCCTCAGTATTTCAGCCAAGTCAGTATCTTTTGGGGGGACGTAATGTCCCAAGAGAGAGATGTACTATAATACCCCAAGATTTCATATCCTAAAACCTACTAAATTCTCTTCACGTATTAAGATCTAGCTTGAAGTAATAGGTACACATAAGTTGACTTTCTTATTTCTATCTCAGCCTTATAACCATTCTCATGTCATTCTATGTATTCAAGAAATTAGTTCAATTCATGTATCATGATTCAGAATCAGTTAAGCAATCATGTTCCAAGTCATGTATGTTCATTACATGATCTCAGTTACCTCAGTACAGTACTCTCAGTCTAACCAACCACATTCGAGCATGAATGTTCCCAAGGGAGAGATATTGTAATACCCTATAAATCCAAACAAATATTAGAACCATGATTCAAGCTCATGAGAAATAAATTATAGTGTTTTGGTAGTTTATGAGTGAGTTTGATGTATATTAAGGCCTCAAGTAACTCCTAACTATTAGACGAATCAAAATATCCCTTACTGATTGAGTTTTCGAGAAGGATGATGCTATAGTCAACTTCAAATAAGCATATCTTTCCTTTTACTAATATTTTTTGATCTCATGACCTACCAACAAATAGATAATTGCATTTTATTTCTAACCATACTAATTTCACCTAAATCCAATAATCAAGTGAATAGTTATAGCATTTTTTGTGTGAGGCAGTGGGCTGCCGTGACTACAACGCTTGGCGGTGCAATAGCGGTGAAGCCAATACCGCTCAACGATATACCTCCAAATCAGAGTTGTCCCAAGGACGTAGGTCACCACTATTAGCCCACTCAGCGGTGCTATAGCAGTGGTACAAATACCGCTCAACGATAAGCCTAAAATCAGGATTTTTAATGTCCAGGGACCGTTAGGTCTTTTCACATAGATCCAAATCCATCCAAACATGGGATTTAAATCCTAATAGAGCATTATTTGCTTATTATTTCAAAAATTACTCGAATTAAAGTAGCCCACTTTCAAGAACAAAAACCCTAGCTTTCACAATTCAAAAACAAATCTCAAGAATTCACCATCAACTCTCACGCATTCATCAACCCATGTATGTTACATTTTCATTCATGGGTCCCTTCTATCCATGGAGTCCACGCATCCAAACTTTAAATTCAAAGTTGTAATCTTTATAAGTAGTTGTGATTTAATTGTGATTTTAACCATGAATTTCTATGAATTGAAACTCTATACCATGTTTACATGAAATTGTTGTTGTAATCAAACCTCAAACCTTTGAATAATGTTATTTGCCGATTTAAATCATAATTAGTGACGTTGATGTTAAAATCATGCTATTACTACAAGCTTTAAACTATTCCCATGCTTAGCTTACACAATACATATCAAGTGTTTGATGAAATTCCTACAAGAAAGAATTTTGGATAAATGCTTTCATATTATGTCCCCACAGTTTTAGTACTATATTTGCTATTATTACTATCGAGTCTTGGGAGTTATGAATACCTGAAAACATAGTTGTTAACTTTGTTTTAATACCTTCATAATAGTTTTAGAATATGTTATGTGCATTATTAGTTCAATCAGAACTCATAATCAACTTAACTCAGAACAATTTAGTATTCCGAGTCAGTTCATTTGGGAGTAGGATTTAGCACCGAGCGAACCTAGGGATGAGGGATCACCTGTTAGTTGATAGTGTGATCTTTAGAAGCAGTCCCTACATTCCAGAACTATGTAGACAACATAGGTTGAGATATCAATCTGCCAATTGAGGGTTGATAAAGTGTTTACCTGCCAGATGAGGGTAATACATATCTCATTAGGGCACCTGCCAGATGAGGGTGACTCTTCCGCTTTTTAGTACCTATGGAATAGTACTAGCACCCTTCCAACTAGGATCATAGGTTTGACCCCAATCATCTTAGCTTTGGGGCATGTCAGTTAGATGATACCTCCCACAGTTTCAGTATTCAGTTCAGAACTCAGTTCAGGATTGCATTGACCATAGTATACAGTTATCAGTTATTCAGTTATCATATTTCAATATTTTAGTTTACAGATTATATTAAGAATATGTTATATACTTGGTCATGCATTCTCATTATTTACAGACTTTATGCATCCTCAGTATTTATAGACTTTATTTATTCTCAGTATTTACAAACATCATGTATCCTCAGTATATACAGATTTAATGCACTGTATTCAGTACTTCATGCTATATGTATTCAAACAGTTTTTACTCATGTTCATGAAACCATGTATATCAGCCTACCTCATTTAGCTTACCATTATATTCAAAGTACTGATCGCATACTCTTTTCTTGTGCTATAATGTATCATATCATAGGTTCGGATGATAAATTCTCGGATCGCACATAGACTTTCCATATTTTCAGCCGTAGTAGTGGTGAGTCCTCATATTTTGAGAATAGACTATATTTATTTTCATTCTTTCAATTTAGTAGTCAGTTGGAGTTAGTTGGTGCCTATCCCATCAACTCTTATTCAGTCATTAGAGGCTTTTCAGATTAGTATAAATAGTTAGTCGGTTTTCAGATATCAGTTGTTATTATCACCATTATTAGTTTTGTCTTACAAACTTTTCAGATTTATGACTCAAAACCATATGGCATTCCTCAGTTTATTTCTGCATATGATCTTTTGATAGAAATTTTACTCAATAATCACAGTAGGTACCAACTCATGGGTTAGATTGTGGTCCTTCGGGACTATAAGCACCGTGTGGCACCCAGGGTGTACTCTTGGGGCATTACACTTTAAGTTTCCATAGTGAATTTATATCATGATTCACTCGGTTAATCAATAGATGTGACATATTTGAACATCTAATTCATTGTACACATATATAAAACAAGTCACACAACTAGCCTTTTTCCATCTACGATTCTAATTCTTTTGTTTGTTTCAGCCATGAACACTTCTTGGTTTCATGAGAGCTTAGAAAATCAGCCTTTACTATCATTCTCTTTTAAGCGGCTTCCACTTCACCCTCACATACCTAATTCCTAAATGCTTAATCCTATAGATTAAACTATTTGTTCATACCTAACAAACTTAGAAACGATTAAAAAGCTTTAAACCATAAACCTTGTCTTTATTTTCTAAACATTGTCTTCATCATGAAATGGGCTAAATTATTTGAAAATGTTGAGCCATCAGTCCCAACCTTTTTTGATCTCTTGGACCTGGCTCTTAGGATCTCCAATCTACTAGGTAGAGTTAACATCGTGATGACTTATTTTGGGCCATAAACCTATTCCCTTCAATGATCTCTCAAAACTCTCACTAGATAGTTCTTTTGTAAATGGATCCGACACATTACCCTTTAATTTCACATAGTCAATCTTGATAATTCCACTAGAGAAAAGTTTTCTAATGGTATTATATCTCTATATTATATAATAAGATTTATCGTTATACATCAAGCTTCCTGCCATGCCTATTGACGTGTGACTATCATAGTGTAAGCATACTGGTGCCAAAGATTTGGGCTAATATGGAATATCTTCCAAGAAAGTTTAGAGTCATTCTACTTCTTCATTGGCATTATCTAACACGATAAATTCAAATTCCATTTTAGAGCGGGCGATACATTTCTGTTTGAATGATCTCCAAGAGATTTCTCCTCCACCAAAAGAAAATACATATCCACTTGTGTATTTTACTTTATTTGATCGACTGATCCAATTTGCATCACTATATCCTTCAAATACCACAAGAAAATACACAGTATTGAGTATGTTATAGATAACCCAAAACTCTTTTCATTATCATTCGATGAGTTTAATTGGGATTACTCATGTACCAACTCAATTTTAGAATATAACATGCTATGTCTGGTCGCATATAATTAATAATATACATCAAAATTTCCAACACTCTTGCATACTCCAATTGTGAGTCACTTTCACCTTCATCCTTCTGAAATGCAAAGCTCACATCCACTGGTGTCTTGGCAATATTGCAATCTAAATACCTAAATTAGTCAAGTACCTTTTCAATGCAATGAGACTGTGACAATGACAACCCTTGTGGAATTCTATGAATTTTTATTCCTAAGATCACATTAGCAACTTGAAGGTCTTTCATATCAAACTTGGTCCCAAGTATTTATTTGTTAGAATTTATGTCATAAATGTCTCTAATGATGATCAACATGTCATCCACATACAAACAGACAATGACATTGTGATTTAGAGTATCTTTAATGTAAACACATTTATCACACTCGTGTACCTTAAATCTATTGCCAATATGGTTTGGTCAAATTTTAACATGCCACTATTTGGATGTTTGCTTTAGTCCATATAGTGATTTAAAAAGTTTGCACACTTTTATTTTCTTACCACGAAACACAAAACCCTTGGGTTTTTTCACATAACTTTCTTTCTCCAATTCTACATAACAAATCTATTTTCACATTCATTTGATGGATTTCAAGATCATATATTGGCATCTAATGCAACCAACATCCGAATAGACGTTATCCTTGTTTCTTATTTCTAGTGAGTATGTATCAAATTAATAAAGTCTTACTTTTTGTCTAAAGCATTTCACAATAAGTATTGCCTTTTATTGTTCAATAGTACCATCATTTTTTATTTTCAATTTAAAGATATATTTAGAACCTAAAAGTTTATTTTTTGGAGGAAGATCAACCAACTCCCAAGTATGATTGCTCAAGATTGAATCAATCTCATTATTGACTACCTATTTCCAAAAGGATTAGTATATAGATGACATCACTTCTTTAAATGTTTGAGGCTCATTTTCAAGCAAAAATGTTACAAAATCTGATTTTTAGAAAATCGATGTCCTTTTTGCTTACTACACTTGGATTCTTTACATTAAGTACTTTCTCCTTTGGTTCATCCCTAAGTTGTATAAATCCTTTACTACATAGCTCATGTTTAGTATTATACGAACAAATGTGTTCAAAAAACTCAAAATTATCTAATTTAATAATAAAATTATAATGGATATTTGGATTTATGAACCAAAAATCGACAGGTTTTACTGTCTATAGCATATTTGATGAAAACACAGTCCATTGTCTTTGGTTCTATTTTCATCCTTTTGGGTATATTAACTTGAACTTTTGCTACACACCCCTACACTTTAAAATATTTCAAGTTGTGTTTTCTTTCTTTTCATTTCTAATATGTAATAGA
This sequence comes from Capsicum pubescens, assembly GCA_030864215.1. Taxonomy (NCBI): domain Eukaryota; kingdom Viridiplantae; phylum Streptophyta; class Magnoliopsida; order Solanales; family Solanaceae; genus Capsicum; species Capsicum pubescens. The sequence continues at coordinate 199,810,427 of CM061549.1, read as the reverse complement.
TCATATCTTTCTTTGTGGCACTTTATTGAGTATTTGATTAGCTGTAAGGATAGATTTTCCCACAAGTTTTTCAGTAACTATGAATTTATAAGTAAGGGTTCATCATTTGATTCAATGTTTGAGTTTTTCTTTCTATAATCCCATTTGATTGAGATGAACATGAGCTAGTAGTTTGATGAGCAATTTCATATTGTAAACATATCTCTACAAAAGAATATTCATACTCTTCACACCTATCACTTCTTATCATTTTAATCTTTTTATCCAATTCTTTTTCAACTTTAGTTTTATATTGTCTAAGGACATCTATTTCTTAATCCTTACTATTCGGTAAATAAACATAACAATATCTAGTGCAATCGATAATAAAAGCTATGAAATACTTTTTTCCACCATTATATGGTGTCCACTTCATATCACAAATGTATATTTTAATTAAGTTTAAGGTATTGAAATTCCTTTCAACAAACTTATACAGATGATTAGTATACTTAGATTCACCACATGTTTGATATTTTACTTTATATCACTCAAAGTTCGGTAAAACTTCCCAACTAATTAGTTTGTATAATGTTTTGTAACTGGCATATCCTAAACATTTATTCCACAATTCATTTGACTCAAACAAGTAAGAAGAAATAATTGCTTTATTAACTTTAACAACCATTACATCAAGTTTGAAAAGTCCCTCACTGAGGTAGCCCTTTCCTACCGCTATTTTTTTCTTGCTTATTAAAACTTTCTCTAAAATAAACACACTGTAATACCCCAAATTTTTCCTAAGCTTAATTTCTCCTCGAGAAGGTTAAAGAGTGACTTCATAAGTGAGTATCATTTTAACCATATAGTATTTCCCTAATTTATATGGGGTTAAGGAGTGACTTCCAAACTAGAAATTTGATAAGCTTTTCGTTGATTTAAGATTCACCCAAATTTGATGCCCGGTCAAGAAGTTATGGATAATTTAGGTCCTAGTCATAAAACAACATCATTTTAGTGCTTGGCGCATCACAGAGAGGGTCTATATGACAATAGTAAAATTCAAGTGGAACTCTGCGATAGTGGCACATTGTAGAGGACCCCAAGTTCCCAATAGTCAATTTTCAGTGGCCTAGCGCGATTGTGACGTGTAGCATTGATGTTCCAGGTCCCAACGAGTGGGAAAATGTGATGGATCCGTATCACGGTGACTCCCAGATTCCCATTTGTCAATTTTAAGTGAGCCACCGCGATAGTGGCGCATTGCGGTGGACCATAAAATCGGGTTCCCAGTTCAATTTTTCCAGCTTCGTACAGAAGTTAAAAAAGACACGTTGTACTTTTTCCAAGTTTCTTAAACAGTATAAACAGCACATTAAAGTCATTTACAAGCATTCTATGAAGTTTTTCTCAAGTTTTCTCTCAACAAAAACCCTTAGTATCCAAAACCTCTTCCAAGAATCTCAAAAATCCACCATAGATTTTCTAATTTGAGTTAAGATTCAAGGTTCCCAAGTCAAGGACTTATAGAACCCTCATTCAAGAGTATGAATATAGTCTCAAAAGTGAGAGTTCATCGAAAGCTTTTAATTCAAGGTATGTGGGGTTTGAACAAGGACACTCTTTTCGTCCTTATGCCATAAGTTGTTTTAAATTACAAGAATATATGGCTTCACATGTTTTCTTATGAAAATTAAAGTATGGGTTTGTAACCTTTGTTTTTGTTCTTGAGATTATGATAATTTCCATGTTTTAGAAATTGAGATACATGAGTATGTTGTTATTTTAATGCATAATGCTGAAATTCCAGATTTCTATATGATTTATGAATCCTTATGATCTCTAGTATGCATTTTGAGGAGTCTTAACTAGAGATTGAACTATGGGTCACTAAGCCCTACTTGAGAATTGCAATTTTATGAACTTATGTACTATAAGCACCTATGATTTGAGTACTTTGAGATTATTGAGAAATATTTGACCTTTTTGGTCCTAATAGAGTTAGAATCCACAATGATGTTCTATTAAAAAAAATAGTAATACCTTTTGGTCTTCAGTATAAACCCTTGAGTTATATGAGGTGGATTTCCTAATAGTTCTGAACTAAGTATGGGAGAAGTATTTAGCATGGAGTTGGGTATGATTCTGAGGCCTCATACCCCAGAACTACGTACCACCGTAGGACTGAGATTTATGGGCCTGAGGCTGAGATAGTCATCACTGAGTTGAGGTTATACTCCCTGGCAAGAGTATGACGCCTCTCCCCAATGTGAGGTTTCTTCCTTAGGAGGACAATACATTGGACTCTATGTAGCTTACATGGTTTATGTCAGTTAGAATAAACTCCCGAGTATCCAAAGTTATATAATCCCAAGTTCTAAGTGTCCCAAGTCTAAAAGAGTTCTAGTGTTCCCAAGTGTTGAAAGTTCCTAAAAGTTCTGAGTTCTTGAGTTTTAAAGAAGTTTTACTCTCCATGAGATAAAAGTAAGAGTTTGAAAGTATTATTTAAAGTTCCTTTAGCCATCAAGCATTGAGAATAAGTGGAGAGTAGAGATTTTTAAAGTTAAGTATAATGACTCACGAGATTTGCATTTCATGCTTCACTATTCACGATTCATGAGAATTATATTTCAGATTTATTCAAACCATGTGAGTCATTCATATATGCATGCATGATTTTATAAATAGTAATGATAATGTATATTTAAATGCTTACACCCCCATATACTCAGTACATTCCCAAGTGCTTATCCACATATACGTCTATATGCTACATTGTCTTATAATATTGGTTTAGGTGCTCAGTCCCAGCCTCGACAGTGATTTTTGAGTACCTTTGTCTACATCTCCACAGTGGTGAGTCCTCATGGTTTGAGGACCTATTTTCAGACATTTAAGTATTTTAGTAGATATATTGTTGCTTTCAGTTCAGTTTGAGTTAGTTGGGGGCCTATCCTAATGGCTCTCTAGTCATGGAGTAGTAGAGGCTTTGTCAGACTAGTTGTCAGATTGTTAGTATGTTGATATTTCCAGTATTATGGTCATTTGGGCCAAGTATTTTCTTCGTATTTCCTATCATTTGATATGACAGTACTAGTGTTTTGTTTATTTTATTTAAAAATAAGTTATTATATGTAGTAATAGGCTCAAAGGGTTAGCTTGGGGATAATTGTAGCCTTAAGCACCGTGTGACACTCCGGGATAGGATTTTGGGGCATTACATACTTGGTATCAAAGCCTAAGGTTTAAGGAGTCCGAGGGAGTCTGACAAGCTGCGTTAAGTAAAATCTTGATCATCGGTGTGTAGCGCGCCACATCTATGAACAAGAGGCTACAAGATATTTTAGGAAAAAATTGTTTCTTTCTTTATGATTCAATCGTGCCTATGGTTGTCCCTCTCATCTAATAATTCATGCTCTCCTATTTCAGAAAATGCCTCCTCGAAGAGCGAACGCCCATAAAAATGATAATAAGCAACCCAGACTGTCGATCCCTTGAACGAGACTGTGACTCATGCTGAGATTCGGGTGGCCTTTTACGCATTAGCCCAAGCATTCACCGCCAATGTTCAGGACAATAACCAGGCCACAGTTCCAAATTAGTAGGGAGGTGATTTAACTTCTGCTAGGATTCGTGATTTCATGCGGATGAATCCGCCAGAGTTTTATGGGTCTAAGGCAGGTGAGGACCCACAATTATAGCTTGAGGAGGTGTGAAAGATCACACAGGTGATGCATGTTTCTGAGAAAGAAAGTGTTGAGTTGTCATATTATAGGCTGAAAGACATAGAGTATGACCGGGTGGTTGCATGGAAGAAGAATCGAGGGGGAGGTGATGCCCCCATTACTTGGCAGGTATTCCACGATGAGTTCTTGGATAAGTTCTTTCCGTTAGAGATGAAGGAGGTAAAAATAGATGAGTTTATGAACTTAAGGCAAGGCTCCATGAATGTTAAGGAGTACTGCTTGAAGTTCAACCAGTTAGCCAAGTACGCTCCTGATTTGATTTTTGACACCCGAGCTAGTATAAGCAAATTAGTGATAGGTGTTTCTGGTTTTGTACTGAAAGAGTGTAGGACTGTAATGCTGAATAAGTATATGGATCTGTCTAGGTTGATGATACATGCACAATAGATAGAGGCAGAGAAGATAAGGGAGAGAGATAGAGTGAGGGGTAACAAATGGGCTAGATCTAAGCAGTATGAGTATAGTCAGGCTAGGTCCCATGGAGGGAACCTTCCATAATTCCAGGGTCATTCGTCTATGCTAGTGCCTTCATTAGCTAGTGCTCTCTCTCCTAGAGGCAGGCGGGAGCTAGGGAACAGGTTTTCTATTTCCTGATCCTAGAATAGTGTAAGTAACAAACCCCGCTATCCTCCATGAGCTAAGTATGGTAGGGATCATCCCGATGAGTGTTTAGCATACCAGATAGGTTGTTTCAGTTTGGTAAATCTGGGACATAGACTTAGAGATTGTCTGTATGCTAGGTAGGGGAACAGAGATACCCGACCCCAGACATAGACTACTAGTGCACCAGTTTCTATAGATCGTTCCACCTCTGCTCAAGGCATTTCATCTAGCACTGCTGGTGGTCAGCGCCAGAACAAATTCTATGCCTTACCATCCCATCAGGAATAAGAGAATTCTCCCAATATTATTACTGGTACGCTCCTTGTCTTTTTCTTTGATGTTTTTGTGTTGTTTGACCCCGGGTCAAGTTTCTCTTATGTTACCCTATTAGTAGCTATGAATTTTAAAATGAGTCCCGAGAAGATTCCTGAGCCTTTCCTAGTTACCACACCAGTAGGGGAGTCAGTTGTTGCTAAACAAGTGTATAGAGATTATCCTATTACTGTTCTTCGTAGAGTCATAATTACTGATTTGATAGAGTTGGACATGGTGGATTTTGACCTTATTCTGGGTATAAATTGGTTTTATTCTTGTTATGCATCTATAGACTGCCGTACCCGCGTGGTCAAATTTTAGTTCCCTGATGAACCAGTTTTTGAGTGGTCTAGGAGTTCGGTATCTCCCAAGAGTCATTTTATCTCTTATCTCAAAGCTACAAATCTAATATCCAAAAGTTTCCTCTATCACCTAGTTAGAGTTAAAGACACTAAAGTCAAAGGCTCCAACTATTCAGTCAGTTAATATTGTTAATGAGTTGCCTGATGTTTTTATGGAAGATCTCCTAGGGGTACCTCCCGATAGAGAGATAGAATTTGGGATTGACCTTCTTCTCGACACTCAGCCTATTTCTATTTTGCCATACCGTATGACACCTGCAGAGCTTAAGGAGTTGAAAGAGAAACTCAAAGATCTTTAAGATAAAGGTTTCATAAGGTCTAGTGTCTCTCCTTGGGGTGCACCTATTCTTTTAGTACGAACGAAAGATGGTTTTTTGTGTATGTGCATTAGCTATCATCATCTTAACAAGGTCATAGTTAAGAATAAGTATCCCTTTCCGAGAATTGATGACCTGTTTGATCAGTTGCAAGGTGGAAGTTGCTTCTCCAAGATAGACCTTAGATTCGGCTATCATCAGCTTAAGGTAAGGGAGTGTGATATCTTCAAGAAAGCCTTTTGAACCCATTATGGTCACTTTGAGTTTCTAGTCATGTCTTTCGGGCTAACCAATTCCCCAACAGCCTTTATGGATCTCATTAATCGAGTGTTCAAGCAATATCTTAACATGTTTGTCAATGTTTTCATAGATGATATCCTTGTGTACTCCCGTACTGAGAACGACCATGCAGATCATCTTAGAATTGTCTTGCAAACTCTTAGAGATCAGCATTTGTTTGCCAAATTCAACAACTGTTAATTTTTTTCTAATCTCATTAGATTTTCTGGGTCATATTATTTCAGCCGAAGGTATTAGAGTTGATCCCCAAAAGACAGAAGCTATAAGAAATTGGCCTAGACCTATCTTTGCATCTGATATTAGAAGTTTCTTGGGTCTAGCTGGATACTACCACCATTTTGTTAAGTGTTTCTCTTCTATTGCATTCCCCATGAATCATTTGACCTAAAATAAAGGTAAGTTTCAGTGGTCAGATTCCTGTGAGAAGAGTTTTCAAGAGTTGAAGACTCGACTTACTTCAGCCCCTGTGTTGACTTTGCCTGATGGTACAAATGGTTTTATGGTATATTGTGCTACCTCTAGAGTTGGTTTGGGTTGTGTGTTGATGCAAAGAGGTAAGGTTATAGCCTATGACTCTAAACAGTTGAAGCCACATAAAAAGAACTACCCAATCCATGATCTTGAGTTAGCTATTGTAGTCTTTGCTTTGAAAATATGGAGACACTATCTTTAAGGTGTTCATGTTGACATGTTTACTGATCATAAAAGCCTGTAGTACATGTTTACTTAGAGGGAGTTGAACCTTAGGCTGATGAGGTGGTTAGAGTTGTTAAAGGACTATGATATGAGTGTGTTGTATCACCCGTGCAAGGCCAATATAGTGGCAGATGCCCTTAACAGGTTGTCTATGGGTAGTGTTACTCATGTAGAAGAAGTTAAGAAAGAGTTAGCTCATGATGTGCATCGTTTGAATAGACTGGGTGTTAGGTTGCTTAATTTCATTGAGGGAAGTACTTTGGTGCAACGTAGTTCCGAATCCTCTTTAGTTTCAGAAGTGAAAGAGAAACAAGACTTAGATGATAGTTTGGTCAGACTGAAGGGGTCAATTAAGGACCAAAAGGTAGAGGTATTCTCCCAAGAGGGAGATGGTGTGCTGAGATTGTAGGGTAGATTATGTGTTCCTTGTGTTAATGATCTAAGGTACAAAATTATGGCTGAAGCGCATGGCACGCGATATTTGATTCATCCTGGCACTACCAAGATTTACTGCTACTTGCGAGAAATCTATTGGTGAAGTGGTATGAAGTAGGATATAGATGGGTTTGTAGCAAAGTGTGCAATATGCCAACAGGTTAAGATAGAGCACCAAAGACCTGGTGGTGTGATGCAAGAGTTTGGTATTCCTATTTAGATGTGTGAAGAGGTGAATATGGATTTTGTGATTGGTTTACCTCTTTCACGACATCATCATGATTCTATTTGGGTTGTTGTAGATAGATTGACTAAGTCAGTGCATTTCCTACCTGTGCATACATCTTATACAACTGAGGATTATGCCAGATTGTATATTCGGGAGTTGGTTAGGTTGCATAGAGTCCCCTGGTCTACAATTTTAGATAGGGGTACTCAGTTCACTTCTCAGTTTTGGAGAGCTTTCCAGAGGGGTCTTGCCACCCAAGTTCATTTGAGTTCCGCATTTCATCCGCAGACAAATGGTCAGGCTGAGAGGACTATCCAAACTTTGGAGAATATGTTGAGGGCGTGTACTCTAGATTTTAAAGGTAGCTGGGATGAGCATTTACCATTGATTGAGTTTGCATATAATAATAGTTACCATGCTAGCATCGAGATGGCACCATTTGAGGCTTTGTATGGTAGTAGATGAAGATCACCCATAGGTTGGTTTGAAGTAGGTAAAGCTACTTTAGTTGGACATGATGCAGTATTTGAGGATATGGAGAAGGTGAAGTTGATTAGAGAAAGGTTGAAGACAGCTCAGATTCATCAAAAGTCATATGCTGATGTGAGAAGAAGAGGCCTTGAGTTTGAGGTGGGTGATTTGATGTACTTGAAGATTTCACCCATGAAAGTGGTGAAGAGGTTTGGTAGAAAGGGGAAGCTTAGCCCCTGTTATGTTGGCCCCTATAGAGTCTTGAGCCGTGTTGGTAAAGTAGCCTATAAAGTTGAGTTGCCCGCAGAGTTAGTTCATCCTATTTTTCATGTCTCCATGCTTAAAAAGCATATTGGTGATTCCGTTGTAGTAGATCCATCAGAGAGTGCTAATATTTAGAACAGTCTTTCATTTGATGAGATTCCTCTTGAGATTCTATATTTCTTGATCCGTAGACTGAGGAACAAAGAAGTTCCCTTTGTCAAAGTTTTATGGCGGAACCAGTTAGTTGAGGGAACTACTTGGGAGGCAGAAGCAGATATGCAAGCCAAGTACCCGCACCTCTTTTCCGCGAGTTTAGATCAAGCCAAGGTAATATTCTTCCTTAATTCAGCCTTTCTAAACTAAAGTTTCAGCTATGCATCTACCCTTATTAAGTTCATGCATTCTCTAAAGTATTCAAGATTTTAGAAAGACATAGAGTCAGTTTAGCGAGTTCTTTCAGCTTTACGTACTTAATTTTCTTTGTGCTCTTAGCTTAACTAGATACATTTATGGATGAATGTTTCCATGGGGGAGATATTGTGATTCCCTAAATTTTTCTTAAGCTTATTTCTCCTCAAGAAGGTTAAGGAGTGACTTCCTAAGTGAGTATCATTTTAACCATATAGAATTTCCTTAATTTCAACTTTTTATCGTATGGGAAATTTGATAAGCTTTCCGTTGATATAAGATTCGCCCAAATTCGATGCCCGGGTAAGAAGTTATGGGTAATTTTAGTCGTAGTGGTAAAACAACATCATTTTAGTGCTTAGCGCATCACGGAGAGGGTCTATTTGACAATTGTTAAATTCCAGTGGAACTCAACGATAATGGCATGTCGCGGAGGACTCCAATTTCACAATAGTCAATTTCCAGTGGCCTAGCGCGATTGTGACGCGTCAAGATGAAGTTCCAGGTCCCAACTAGTGGGACAACATGATGGCTCCACATTACGGTGACTCCCTGATTCCCATTTGTCAATTTCCAGTGAGCCACTACGATAGTGGCGCGTTGCGGTGGCCCATAAAATCGGGTTTCCAGTTCAATTTTTCCATCTTCGTACAGAAGTTAAAAATGGAACTTTGGACTTTTTCCAAGCCTCTTAAATCGTACAAACTCCAAATTAAAGTCCTTTACAAGCATTCTATGACGTTTTTCTCAAGTTTTCTCTCAACAAAAACCCTAAGTATCCAAAACCTCTTCCAAGAATCCACCATAGATTTTCTAAATTGAGTCAAGATTCAAGGTTCCCAAGTCAAGGGCTTCAAGAACCCTCATTCAAGAGTACGAATAGAGTTTCAAAAGTGAAAGTTCATCCAAAGCTTCTAATTCAAGGTATGTGGGGTTTGAACAAGGACACTCTTTTCGTCCTTATGCCAGAAGTTGTTTTAAATTATAAGAATATATGGTTTCAGATGTTTTCTAATGAAAATTGAAGTATGGGTTTGTACCCTTTGTTGTTTTTCTTGAGATTAATATATTTTCCAGGTTTTAGAAATTGAGATATATGAGTATGTTGTGATTTTAATGCATAATGCTGAAATTCCATATTTCTATATGATTTATGAATCCATATGATCTCTAGTATTCATTTTGATGAGTCTTAACTTGAGATTGAACTATGGGCCACTAAGCCCTACTTGAGAATTACAATTTTATGAACTTCTGTACTATAAGAACCTATGATTTGAGTACTTTGAGATTATTGAGAAATATTTGACCTTTTTGGTCCTAATAGAGTTGTCATCCACAATGATGTTCTATTAAAACAAATAGTAATATATTTTGGTCTTCAGTATAGACCCTTGAGTTATTTGAGGTGGATTTTCTAAGAGTTCTGAGCTGAGTATCGGAGCAGTATTTAGCACTGAGTTGGGTATGATTCTGAGCTCACATACCCCAGAACTACGTGCCACCGTAGGACTGAGATTTATGGGCCTGAGGACGAGATAGTCATCACTGAGTTGAGGTTATACTCCATGGAAAGAGTATGACACCTCTCCCTAATGTGAGGTCTCTTCCTTAGGAGGACAAGACATTGGACTCTATGTAGCTTACATGGTTTATGTCGGTTAGAATAAACTCCCGAGTGTCCAAAGTTATATAATCCCGAGTTCTAAGTTTCCCAAGTCTAAAAGAGTTCTAGTGTTCCCAAGTGTTGAAAGTTCCTAAAAGTTCTGAGTCCTTGAGTTTTTAAGAAGTTTTACTCTCCATGAAATAAAAATAGGAGTTTTAAAGTATTATTTAAAGTTCCTTTAGCCGTCAAGTATTGAGAGTAAGAGGAGAGTAGAGATTTTCAAAGTTAAGTACAATGACTCATGAGATTTGTATTTCATACTTCATTATTTACGATTCATGAGAATTATATTTCAGATTTATTTAAACTATGTGAGTCATTCATATATGCATGCATGATTTTATAAAGAGTAATGATAATGTTTATTTTAATACATACACCCCCATACACTCAGCACATTCCCAAGTGCTGATCCACATATATGTCTATGTGCTACATTGTCTTATAATGTAGGTTCAAGTGCTCAGTCCCAGCCTTGTCAGTGATTTCCGAGTACCTTTGTCTACATCTCCACAGTGGTGAATCCTCATGGTTCGAGGGCCTATCTTCAAATATTTCAGTATTTTAGTAGATATATTATTGCTTTCAGTTCAGTTTAAGTCAGTTGGGGGCCTGTCCCACTGGCTCTCTAGTCATGGAGTAGTAGAGGCATTGTCAGACTAGTTGTCAGATTGTTAGTATGTTGAGATTTCCAGCATTGTGGTCGTTTGAACCGAGTATTTTCTTCGTATTTACTATTATTTGATATGAAAGTACCAGTGTTTTGTTTATTTCATCTCGAAATAAGTTATTATATGTAGTAATAGACTCAAAGGGTTAGCTTGGGGCTACTTATTGCCTTAAGCACCGTGTGACGCTCCGGGACAGGATTTTGGGGTATTGCACACACTTAAACCCATTTTTAACGAGAAGTATTGTAGACATTAAGTTCTTCCTAATAGTAGGAACATGGAGAACATTGTTAAGAGTCAACACCTTATAGTGACTTATTTTTAGAAATATCTTTCCACTTTTTTCAACCTTGATTGTTTTATTATTATACATAAATATCACTTATTTGTGACAAAGATATCATAAGTTGCAATAGTGTCATTGCCCGCACAAACATGTCAAGTGGATCCTAAATCAAACCACCATTCATTTGAATTTCTAACTAGATTATATTTAGGGATCATAACTGTAACGACTTGAAATTTGATGAAAAATGTGAAATATGTATTTTGTATGATTAGTCTATTTTATCCCTCCCAGTAGTTACATTGTGGTATCTCTGGGTATGGGGTTAGTGGCATAGTTCCCAATACATTTTGGTGTTATTTGTGTGATATTGTGGTTTTAGGTGGCTTAGAGAGCCTTATATGTGATTTCAGTGGATATCTTTTGATTCGTGCAACAGATATCAAAAATGAAAAACGCTATAATTTTTGGAACATTGATTTTAGGGTGGTAACATGTTTGGTCTGGTTTTATGTCCTTTAGATCTCATTTCGATCCTCGATTTAGAAAATTATGATTTTGGGTTTCGGGGGTCAATTTTTTGAAAATGATGACGTTTAGAAAATCTAATATCTCCATTGAGTCTGAATCATTGAATTTTATAGAGTAACATAGTTTGTTTGCATTCATGAGATTTTGGATGAATCTCAAGAGGCCTACGAAGAATTGGAATTATACCAAATCCTTAACTGGTGCACCCATTTTTTGATGCACCTGCGATCGCAAACTAGGAGTTGCAATTGTGATTGGGCTAGTAGAGGTGATACTGATATCGCAACCCTTTTCTATAATCATGACACCTTTATTTATCAAAGTACTGCAATCGTGACCCAATGTCTGCAATCGTGGAAACTGGTAAATATATTCCTAGTTTCGTCATTATCCATCATTTTTTAGACTTGGAGATTAGGGTTTCATTGTTTTGGGAAACTTTAGCCATTTCTAGGCTTGGTTAAGCTCCATTACAACCATTTCAACAAATGTTTTCTATCTTTCATACTAGATTCTTATTTTAAGTCGAATTTGAAAGAAGAAATTAGAGATTTTAGGCCCCGAAGGCCCAAAAGTATATTTTACCAATTTAAAGCCCAATTCAACTCTATTTCATGTGAATAATGTTCTTAATACTATAATTACTAGTTTTTCCTCAATTTAATCTTCAAACCAACTTTGATTCTTGATTTTAAAAGGATTTCGATGATGTTTACCCGGTAAAGTTTAAAAATGATTTTTCTTCAACTTGAATGTATTCGAGCAGGGTGGATGAAGTGGAAGCTCGCTTTGGGAGTGTTGTGTGATAAGAAGGTTCCCCTTAATCTTAAAGAAAAATTCTATAGAGTGGCAGTCCGTCCAGCCATGCTGTATGGAGTGAGTGTTGGCCAGCCAAGAGCTCCCACATACAAAGACTGAAGGTGGCGGAAATGAGAATATTACAATGGATGTGTGGACTTACTAGAGGGGATAGAGTTAGGAATGTGACTATTCGAGAAAAGGTAGGAGTGGTTTCGGTGGAGGATAAGGTGTGGCCATGTGATGAGAAATGGCATGAATGCCCCAGTTCGGAGGTCTGAGAGGCTGGCCTTAGATGGATTTAGGAGAAGTATAGGTAGGCCAAAGAAATACTGGAGGGAGGTGATTAGACATGACATGGAGCAGCTGCAGCTCACTGAGGACATAACCCTAGACATGAAGGTGTGAAGGTCGCGGATTAGGGTAGAAGGTTAGGGAAACTGTATGGATTATGGCTAGGTGGTAGGAGAGAGAGTACGTATTCGGGCAGTAATACCAGGCCTGTGTCCTTGAGTAGGAGCCTTTATCCAGGTGAGTTTGGGTGGGGTGGGTAAGTGGGTGTCCTAGTTCTTATTTCTTATTTCTTGTATTTCTCTTATTTCGTACTTCACTGATATTTATTTCTATTATTTATTATGTTTGCATGCCATCCTTTCCTGTTACATGTTCCAATACGATCTTGGTGTATTATTCGTGATTCTGAATTGGGCATCTATCGAAAATAGCCTCTCTACTTTTTCAGAGGTAGTGGTATGGACTGCATACATCTTACCCTCCCCAGACCTCACTTTGTGGGAAAACACTGGGCCTGTTATTGTTTTTATTGTTTTTGAACCTCATTTTGCTTTGTTTTTAAGTTATAGACTCCTAAAGGTATGGGGAACATATTTTTTAAATAAAATTATAATTTTTCCCTTCTTTTTTGAAAACCCATTTTGGGGGTCCATTTTGACGTCGATTCAAAAGTAGGCAATATGGATATCATTGCCTTTTTTTTAATGCTTAGATTCTATATTTTTCTGTTTTAGTTATTTAAGATCCATTCGTGAGGAGTAGATCTTCAAGATCGAAGTGTAGCAAATTAGTTTCGGCATTCGAGGTAGGTTATGGCTTAACTCTTTTAGACCGGGTTGGGTAGTTAATTTTCATACAAAAGTATATTGAAGGTGTGGGAACCAATTATGAAAATGGATATCTTATTGTGTTATGCCTGTGTGGGGTCCTATACATGATGTAATTGGTGGATTTTGTGTACAGTGTGACCGTGTTGGGTCCTATGTGATGATTGATAGCCTATACACATGAGAATAATTGTATTTTTGCTTGATAAAAAGAATATTGTGGTACCAATTGTGAAATGTGATTTATTACTACTCTATTACCATATAAATCATGTGGAAACTCATGGATGGTTGGACATAATGGGTCGATAATTAGTTCACGTGATTGGTCTTTTGGTTGGCTATGGAGATACTCATTATGGTTGGTTGTGAACATTGCATTATCATCCTCATGGCATCACACTCATAATTTCACGTGTTTATTGTATGTTACGAATATACTTGTTGTTGTTGTTTGTCATACTTGATTTGTGTCTTATGTGCTCTAAAAATACTAGTAATATTAGAAGTACTAGAAATATTGGAAATACTGGAAGTACTAGAAATACAAAAATTACTAGAAATACTAGAAATTCTAGAAATATTGGAAACATCAGATCTTATAGGCTTTCTCTGAAGGATATGCTAGTGAAGTGTCATGGATATTGGTTGTATATGGGGTGACAAAACCCCACATGGGTCCAACATTGGGTAGCTTTATCTTTGTAGGTGTGTATGGAGTAGTATACGGGTTGACGAACTCTCCATGGGTCCTACGTCAGGTAGCTTTATCTCCATATGTGTATATAGATATTGTTCTATAACCTTATACTTCACCCTTATTATCATTATCATCATCATCATCGTCATTATCGTTATTTTTATTTGCATCCCATATGTTATGCTTGTTCTGTGATTGCATTGCTATGGTGACTTGATATTGTCTATTATTCTATCTTTTGTATCTGTACTTGGAGTATGTGTATACTTGTTCTTCTCTTCTCTGCCTATTTTTGTTATATATATATAGTAGAACTATTAGTGCAAGCGGTGTGGGCTTCCATTGTAGGACCTTTTCTGTTTGCAGATGACATGCCCTGTTGTGTGTATTTTGTATGTTTTATTATCTACTTTTCTTGGTTGGCCTATGATATCTACTAAGTATAAGTGGACTGTGATCATGACTATTGCATTCTTTTAGTGCAGGTCCTAGTACGAGTGCACTCCAACTTAGTTAATTAGGATGACTATTAGAGCTTTCAAGGTAGTGGGTGATTTTCAGGCATCTGGATGTCTTCTACTACCTTTCTCTATAGACTATGTCCTTAATTTCATTTCAAAGACAAAGTTTCTCTTGTATTTTGGACATCTTATGTATTACATTTGAATTTGAGTTGTATTAGATACGTTCTTACACTATTGACACCAGGTTTGGAGAATGTATGATAATTTAGTTATCTTTTTTCCATATTTATGATATTATTATGCTACGACTTCATTCTTGAAGCCTTGCCTTGGGGTATTTCTGTCTTTTTCCCATTTGTGTATCAGTTTGGGTGATAGGCTTACTTGTTAAGGTTCGCTGTGACAAGTGCCATCATGACCCTTGCTTTGGTATCAGAGATAGGTTTTATTGATCTCTATGGTGTAAGAATAGGTTTTCTAATAAAGTCTCGCAGATCGGTATGTAGACGTTTGCATCTATCTTCGAGAGACTATAGGATATCTTTAGGAACGTTTCCCTCATTTTGTTCCTTATAGTGCGAATTTCTTTCATACTTTATAGGATGTCTAATAGACCTCTTGATTCTTCTGAGATGACTTGGGATCAGTTTGTCGATGCCTTTTTGAAGAGATTTATGCCTTACAATCTGAGGGATCAAATGAAAGATGAGTTTGATCACCTAGAGCAGGGCTTCATGACTATTATTGAGTATGAGGCACATTTTCATGCCTTGTCTAGATATTCCTATGCCATCATTTCCACTGAGTCTGAGAAAATTCAAAACTTTGTGAAAGGTTTGGATGTTTTCCTTTAGTTGGCTACATCTCAGATAGTTGTATTTGGATTGTCTTTTTGAAGTATAGTGGATCATTCTATGATGAATGAGGGTATTTTAAGAATCCCAGGAAGGCGCCAGAAAGGTGCACTATTTTGGTAAGTTTAGAGGTTACACTTCTAGAGACAGAGATTTTAGAATTTCTCGCAAGTGTTAGAGTAGACCAATATAGGCGACCTTGTAGAGTATAAGTGGTGGATCTTCCTGTTCAGTGGTTTAGGGTGGTCATTCGGGCCTAGTGATACCCTTTCCTACTAAGTTGGATCATAGAGCTTACTTTATGTGTGACGAGATTGGCTAGTTGGCCAAAAACTGTCCCCATTGTGTGTTCAGAGCTACTCTTATTTTAGTTGTTAGAGGTAGGATATCTACTAAAGGTGCAAGGGGAAGAGATAGTGGAGCCCTTGGTGGTGGTTGTAGGGCTACTCATCTAGTTGGTGGTTGCGGATAGTGTTATGCTATACCAACCAGACCAGGGGCAGAGGCTTCAAATGTTGCGATCACAGGTATCATCCTCATTTATTTCAAATCTGCATCTGTGTTTTTTAATCTCGAATAGACTTTCTCCTATGTGTTTGCATATTTTTCTTTGGATTATGGTCTTGTAGTGAGCCTCTTGCAATGCTTATTCATGTATCTACCCCAGTAGGAGATTCTTTAGTAGTGGATCAGGTATACTGATCTTGTGTTGTGACTTTTTATGGCCGTGAGACTTGGGTAGATTTGCTTGTGTTAGATATGGTTGATTTCGATGTTATTTTGGGTATGGATTGGCTGGATCCTTACCATGCGGTATTAGATTATTTTGTTAAGACCATGACTTTAGCTTTGTCGGGTGTTCTGAGTTTATCTTAGAAAGGTGCACTTTATTCAGGTCATAAGAGGATCATGTCATATGTTCAGGCTCGTAGATTGGTTGAGAGAGGATGTTTATCTTACTTGGTTCATATTTAGGATATTAGTGTTGTTTTACTTCCTTCTCTCGATTATGTTCGTGTTGTTAGTGAGTTCATGAATGTGTTCCCTACGGATTTTCCTGGTATGCCTCTTTATCGTGATATTGATTTTCGCTATTGATGTTGACCCAGGAACCAAGCCCATTTTTATTCCTCTTTATAGGATGGCCCCAACTGAGTTAATAGAATTGAAGGATTAGTTGTAGGAGTTATTGGATAAAGGATTTATCCAACTTAGTATATCACCTTGGGGGGCACCTATCTTGTTTGTGAAGAAGAAGGATGGGTCTATGCAGATGTGTATTGATTATCGATATTTGAATAAGATGACGGTTAAGAATAAGTATCATTTTCCTTGTACTGATGATTTATTTGATCAACTTCCAGGTGTTGTGGTGTTTTTGAAGATTGATTTATGGTCTGATTATCACCAGTTAAGGATTAGAGATCCTAATATTTCGAAGAAAACTTTTCGGACTCATTTTGGTCATTATGAGTTTTTGGTCATGTCCTTTAGATTGACCCATGCCCCTGTTGTGATCATGGAGTTAATGATCCGGGTGTTTCAACTGAATCTCAACTGATTTGTTATTGTATTTATAGATAATATCTTTTTTATTCCAAGAGTAAGGTCGATCATGAGGAGCATTTACTGATTCTACTTCAGAGATTGAGGGATGAGAAGTTGTAATTCTCTAAGTGTGAGTTTTGTTGGGAGTCTGTTTCCTTCTTAGGTTATGTGGTGACTAAGGAGGGAATTATGGTTAATCCAGCCAAGATTGTAGTGGTTCTTGATTGTACTAGGCCTACTTTGCCCACTAAGATTCGAAGTTTTGTTGGCTTGGCAAGTCAATACCAACGTTTTGTTGAGGGTTTCTATTCCATTATAGCTCCTTTGAGTAAGTTGGCTCAAAAAAAGATTTCTTTTCAGTGGTTTGATCATTGTGAAGTGAGCTTCCAAAAGCTCAAGGATTTGTTGACTTCATCTCCTATCTTAACATTGCCTAAGAAGGGCATGGGTTTTATCGTCTTTTATGATGTTTTAGGTGTTGTTTTGATGTAGGAGGGTAAGGTGATTGTGTATACTTCTCTTCAGTTGAATCCCAATGAAAGGAATTAACCTATCCATGATTTAGAGTTATGCGTATTTATTTTGACTTTGAGGTTGTGGAGTCATTACTTATAGGAGTCCACTGTGAGATTTTCTTGAATCGTCATAGCCTTCAGTACTTCTTCACCCAGAGAGATCTTATATGAAGAATCATCATTGGCTTGACTTTCTTAAGGATTAAGACTTTACTATTCTCTATCATCCCGACAAGGCTAATGTGGTTACAGATGCCTTGAGCCAGAAGTCGACTAGCATAGGCAGTTTGGACCATCTTTTGACCTAGGAGAGACCTTTAGCCTTAGAGGTTTAGTGTTTAGCTAACTAGATGGTTAGGCTTGATATTTTGATACCAGGGTGTGTTTTGGCATTTGTGGAGGCTAGGTTTTCTTTTCTGGAACAAATTTGAGCTCATCAATTTGATAATGTTGTATTGAGATCGATTCGAGATAAGGTGTTAAAATGTGAGGCAAAAGAAGCCTCACTTGATTTAGATAGAGTTTTGAGGATTAGGGGGTGCATTTGTGTGTCAAGAGTGGGTGACAGAATTAAATTAATTTTGGAGGATGCTTATTATTCTAGGTATTTCATCTATCCATGAGTGACTAAGATGTTTCAAACTATCAGTTAGCATTACTGGTGGAGTGGTATGTTAAAGAATATAGCGGATTTTACAGCTTATTGCCTATGTTGCTAGTAGGTAAAGACTAAGCAATTAAAATGTAAAGCCTCGAATCTGGTACCCGAAATGCTACACGGTGCCTATGACCTCAAAGGAACATAAGCTAACCCATGACTTATATCTCTAACTAAGCACTGAATAATATACTTAAATTATGCAGAATACGTAAAAGATATAAGGCCATAAGGTTCAAAACTGAATAAACATCTGATAAAACAATGTCTGGAAATGGTACAACAACTACCAAAAAAATCTGAAGTAACTGTCTGGCATGCTATAGTTTGAAAGCCTCTACACTGTCTGAATAAAGAGTTGATGGGACAGGTCCCCAACTAACTCCGACAATTGAATTAAACTGAAAGCTGAAATAATAATATAATAATCATGTCCTCGAAGGATGAGGACTCACAGCTGACTCTGACTGCTGAACTGGGATGCTACTGATGCTCCGGAGCTCGTACTTCTAAACCTATGGTATAAGACACCATAGTGTAAATGCGTGAGTACTTTGAATGTACTGGTATTCAAGTGAGGTAGGCTGAATGCAAATGGTTTATATGCATGAACAATACTAACTGACCGACTAACATGAACGTGAGAATACATACATGACTACGTAACTGTAACTAAGATCGTGATAGGACTGGATACTGAGTCTACTGATATTGACCCCTGAGTCACTGATAAGTGAGAAAGACTGATATTGTATTACTGAATACTGAGGGTCTGATACTATATTACTGGTACATGAATAACTGTTTCTGACAGTTCTGATTATGAAGAACTAGTTTGGTTGAATGTAGCTGACTGTCCTGAAGCTGAATACTAATAACAGAAGTTCTGAGAACTAATATAACTGATAACATGGGTGACTGTATCGCACAGTCCTAAATCTGATGGAACTAGCTGAGTTCCATACTGTACCTTAATTTGGTTGTATCTGACAGTCCTGAAATCTAAAAAACTGAGTTCTTTTACTGAGACTGTGACTGAGAATGTGGGAGGTAATCATCTAACCGACATGCCCCACAACTGAACTAGTAGGGTCCAACCTGTAACCCCAGCTGGAAGGGTTTCAATACCATGCCACGGGTAAAGACCTGCTGTGAGTATACCGTCGCTGAAACGGAGCTCTTCCTTCAACCCCTCCTAATAAGTAATCCAAATGAGATGTATATATATATCCTGAATAGCTCTTCTGTGCATCTCAACCTATGCTGGCTACATAGTTCTGGAACACAAGGATTTCTTATATGGATCACACCCTCCACTGAATAACAGGTGACTCCCCATCCTTGGGTTCACTCAGTGCTAAATCCTACTCCCAACTGAATAGACACTGAACTGATTAACTTAACTGAATTGATTAACTGATGGTATCGTTTAACGGAGCTAAAACTAAATTTACTGAGTTCCGTTGACCGACGAAATGCTACTGAGATCTGAGTATTGACTGAGAGTACTGAAGTTACTGAGACTTACTGGGAATACTGAGATCACGGAGGTTACTGAACTACTGTGATTACTGAGATTTCTGAGATTTCCTGAGTCACATGACTAACTGAGTTTTATGGATCGTGACTTGTCTGAGAGTATCATGAAAACATGACATGACTTTAGGCACACCGCTAAGTTGTCGGGTACAAGTACCCCCAGGACTCGATGGAAAGAAACTGAAAATAACATGACTTACTCGAACACATGACCAACAACTCAATTCATAATTCATCTATTGAAGCACTTCATCAAACATGTGATATGCATAAAATTGTACATCAATAGGGATTTCATAATATCATGCTAGTTGGGCACTTTTCCTTCATATAGACATTCAATCAAACACATGGTAGGCATAGTATATGTAAACAACATTGTACAACAATTAGACATCATGGTTCAATTCTAATTTCATCATTATAGGGTTTATTCGTTAGTTCACATGAATATACATCTATACTAATCAATTCCACATAAAATTGATCACCCAACATGGATTAGAATTCAATTAATCATTCTCAACATGAACAAAACAAACCCAACATGAAACTCATAAAGAAATCCATAAAGTTGAAGTTGGAAAAGAGATTCTTGGGCTTCATGGACTTAAAGAGTCCATGAATAAATACTATGCATACCTTTTTTTGTAAATACACGAAGATTGACGGAGGAAATTCTTGAACTTGAATCTTCTATGAAAAACCCTAATGTGTTCTTGAGAGGATTTTGAGAGAATAGAGTATATTTTTGTATAATGGAGGCCCAAATCCGTGTTTTTGATCTTATATAGGGTAGGGAAATATACACTTTTAACCCTAGGACACATATTTTTATTCATGTGAAAATTTCCCGATTTTCATCCTTGGTGCGACGCGCCACTATCGCGCCAAGTCACTAGAACTGGACATTTGGGAATCTGCATGGTGGCACGATGTGGAGCTATCGCGTTGCCACCTTGTTTGAGACCTGGAATTTTGGAGCGATGCACTACTATCGCGGAGAAACATTGGAAATTGACAATTGCCATTTAAACTGGCTCCGCGATGCGCTGATGTCTCAGGTGATACACTGTCTAACTAAAAAGGCTCTAAATCTTCGCTCAGGTGTCGGATTTGGGCGAATTTGGTATAGATGGAAAGATTATGGAATTTTCCACATGTAAAAAATTGAAAATCTTGAAAATACCACATATATAAAAGTGGATTCATCTTTCAAAGAAAGCTTCTAACATTCTAGGGGGGGAATTTCAAGCTAGGAAAAGTATGGGTATTACAATATCTCCCCCTTGAGAACATTCGTTCTCGAATGATACTGAGTGAGAGGGGAGAAGATGAACTGATGTACATACTAAACATGCATGTCTGATACATGACTGATAAGCTGAATTTATGCATAGTTGATGCATGGATAATTGACTTATGAATATATGACTGAATATTTTGATGAACTGAATTTCTTGCAGGGAGAAGGCATGTCTAATGCATGATTACATAACTGAAATGGTATATGAATGCATGACTGAATATGAAAGAGTACTTAGTACCAAGTTTGTAATGGAGATTTGAGCATGAACTGAATACGAAGTTTGTAATGGTAGTTTGAACATGGAACTGAGTAAGTTTAAGAAAACTGTTACGTGACTGAAAGGAACAGATGACCCCATGATTATGTTAGAAGTATGCATGAATGAGGACTTGAGAACATGACTGAGGCTGAAACATGGCATGTAAACTAAATTTCATGAACTGATCCGAGCCCTTAAATACATGGATCACGACTCATATTTGAACTTGAGGGTCAAATTATGAGTATACCCTACTTCAAAATGGATTCATTTCATGAGAAGAGAATGGGATTCTTATGTTATAAAGGTTCAGGGGATCATAGCATATCTCCCTCTTGGGTCACTAGATCCCTCTAGGAATACTGTTTTGGCTGAGCTACTAAGGGGAAACTGAGGCAATGCACAAGACACCTAGTATCTGAATCGTGATTGATTATTTGAGATCTGAAACTTGAGTCCTGATACATCATCTCAAATTCGTGTTTTTGATCTTATATAGGGTAGGGAAATTTCCACTTTTAACCCTAGGACACGTATTTTAATTCTTATGAAAATTTCCCGATTTTCATCCTTGGCGCGATGCGCCACTATCGCGCCAAGTCACTGGAATTGGACTATTGGGAATCTGCATAGTGGTGCGACGCGGAGCTATTATGTTGACACCTTTTTTGAGACCTAAAATTTTGGCGCGACATGCCACTATCATGGAATAACATTGGAAATTGACAATTACCATTTAAGCTGGCTCCGCGACGCACTGATGGCTCAGGTGATACACTGTCTCACTAAAAAGGCTCTAACTCTTCGCCCAGATGTTGGATTTGGGCGAATTTGGTATCTATGGAAAGATTATGGAATTTATCACATGAAAAAAGTGAAAATCTTGAAAATACCATATCTATAAATGTGTATTCATCTTTCAA
Source organism: Capsicum pubescens (assembly GCA_030864215.1). NCBI lineage: Eukaryota > Viridiplantae > Streptophyta > Magnoliopsida > Solanales > Solanaceae > Capsicum > Capsicum pubescens. The sequence goes on along the minus strand of CM061549.1, from coordinate 199,788,460 downwards.
AGAAAGCTTCTAACATTCTTGGGGGGAAATTTCAAGCTAGGAAAATACGGGTATTACATAAAATATGGAGGATTACTTCAGAGACAACCCTTTGTAGAGTGGAATTGGAAGCATATTATTATATATTTTGTAATTGGATTACCTCGCACTTCACATTGATTAGAGTGTGTTTGGTTCATCGTTGATCGATTGAACAAGAAAGCGTATTTCCTTTCCTTCTTATGCAGGTATCCTTCAGTACTGAGAGGTTAGCCCATATCTATATTCAGATATTGTACGACTTCATGGTGTGCTGGTGTTTATCATTTTAGATCAGGGTTTTATGCTCACTTCGCTCTTTTGGAAGACTTTTTAGGATGAGTTGGGTACTCGGGTTGACCTTAGCACCGCATTTCACCCCAGCCTGATGTTCAGTAAGATCAGACTATCTAGGTTTTGGAGTATATGCTTTACGCATGTGTGATGGATTTTGGTGGCTAGTGGGAGCAACATTTGGCCTTAGCAACAGTTACCATTCTAGTATCGATATGGCTCCTTTTGAGGCTTTGTATAGTAGACATTGTCACTCTTCAGTTGGTTGGTTAGATGTTTTTGAGGTGAAACCTCGAGGTAAGGACTTGCTTCATGAGCCCTTGGATAAAGTTCAGATCATTCAGGATAGACTTTGTGCATATGAGTAGGTAGAAGTTCTATGCTGATCGTAGACTTTGTACCTTGATATTTGATGTTGGTGATCATTTTTTCCTTTGATTTTCACCCATGAAGGATGTGATGAGGTTTGGGAAGAGGGGAAAGCTTAGCCTTAGGTATATTGGTCCATTTGAGATTCTTCTAACTAATGGTGATGTGGCTTATTAGTTAGCTTTGCCCCCAGATTTATCAGGTGATCACCCAATTTTTTATGTTTCTATGATTTTCCATTATATTCCAAATGTGTTTCATGTCATTTGTTTGGAGTCAGTTCAGTTAGATGAGTGATTGTATTTTGTTGAGGAGACGGTCTTCATTTTGGCTAGGGATGTTAGATGGTTGCGCTCTAGAGTTATCCCTGTGGTTAAGGTCCACTGGTGATATTGATCAGTAGATAAGGCTACATGAAAGGTTGAGTCTGATAGTGTGGTTCTTATCCCCAGATCTTAAAAGATTCAGGTACTTAATTGCGTTAGTTCGATGATGAACTAGATTTTTAGTGGTGGATGATGTAATGATCTAAAATTTGATAAAATATGTGAAATATTTATTTTGTGTGATTTGACTATTTTACCCCATATATATAGTTGTATTATGGTATTTCTGGGATATGGGTGTGATTAACATGGTTTCCAATGCATTTTGGTGTCGTATGTGTGATATTGTTCTTTTTCGTGGCTTCGAGAGCCATATATGTGACTTTAGTAGATATCTTTTGATTCGTACGACAGATAGCAAAACGGACTATTCCAGCATATTCAGAACGTTGATTTTAGGGTGGTAACATATTTGGTCTTTGTTTCATGGCTTTCAAATCTCATTTCAACCCCCGGTTTAAAAATTTATGATTTTGGGTTGCGGGGATCAACTTTCTGAAAATAATGTCTATTCGAAAATCTGATATCACCACTGAGTCTGGAGTATAAAATTTGATAGGATAGCATAGTTCATTTACATTCAAAGGATTCCAAATTAATCCCTAGAGGCCTACGGAGACTTGGAATTATACCAAGTCCCCAACTGATGCACCCATTTTTTGGTGCACCCGCGATCGCAAACTAGGAGCTACGATTGCGATTGGGATAGCATAGGTGATGCTGCAATTGTGAACCTTGTCTGCAATTGCGATACTTCCTTCTATCGGGTTACTTCGATCGCGACCTAAGGTTTGCGATCGCGGAACATGGGTATATATACCTAGTTTCATTATTTTTCACCATTTTGAGACTTAGAGCTTAAGTTTTTGTGGTTTTGAGGAACTTTCTTCATTTCTAATCTTGGGTAAGCTCCATTACACCCATTTCCACTAATTTCTTCTATCTTTAACTCTAGATTCTTATTTTAATTCGAATTTGAAAGTGGAAATTAGAGATTTTGAGCCCTGGAGGCCTAAAAATATATTTCACAAATTTAAACCCCATTTCAACTCCTTTTTCACTTGAATAATGTTTCTAATCCCATAATTACTAGTTTTTCTTCAATTTCATCTTCAAAACAACTTCGATTCTTGATTTTAAAAGAATTTCAAAGAATTTTACCCAATAAAGTTTTAAAATATTTTTTCTTCAATTTGGACCTCATTTTTTACTTGTTTTCATTGTGTTTTCAGTTGTAGACTCCTAAAAATATAGAAAATATATTTTTGAAACAAAGTAATAATTTTATCCATTTTATTGAAAACTCATTTTGGGGATCCATTTTGACCCTAATTTGAAAGTAGGCAATATGGGTGTCGTTGGCTTCCTTTTGACGTGTGGATTCTATATTTATTTTAGTTGATTTCAGGTCCACTCGTGATGATTAGGGATTTGGGATCAAAGTGTAATGGACCAGTTATGAAATTCGAGGTAGGTTATCGCTTAATTCATTCGGGCTCGGCTGGGTAGTTAATTTGCATACAAAAGCATGTTAAGGATGTGGGAACTAATCATGAAAAATTGCTATCTTATTGTGTTGTACCTGTGTAGGACATATACATGATGTAATTGGTATATTTGGTATACTATGTGTTATGTGTAACTGTACGAGATCTTATGTGATGATTGATAGCCTATAAGCATGAGCATAATTGTGTTTTTGCTTGATGAAAAGACTATTGTGGTACCAATTGTGAAATGTGATGTATTCCTACTCTTTTGGCATATAAATCATGTGGAAATTCATGGATGGTTCAAAATAATGAGAGGATACTTGGCTCACATGATTGGTATATTGGTTAGTTGTTGAAATATTCATTGCAGTTGGTTGTGAACATTGCATTATCATCCTCATGGCATCATACTCATAATTTCACTTGTTTGATGTATGTTTTGTATATACTTGTAGTTGTTTGTTATACCTGATTTGTGTCTTATGTGCTCAGGATATATTGGAAATACTGGAAGTACTTGAAATACTAAAAATATTAGGAATTTTGGAAACACTGTACATATTAGATGTTATATACCTTCTACGAAGGATATGCCAGAGAAGATTCATGGATATTGGTTGTAAACAGGCTGACGAACCCACCCACCCCACCCCACCCCGCTCCCCATGGGTCCTACATTAGGTAACTTTAGATCTTTAGGTATGTACAGGGTAGTATACAAGTTAGAAAACCCTCCATGGGTCCTACGTCGGTTAGCTTTAGCTCCGTAGGTATATACAGAGGTTGTACTACAACCTTATGTTGAACCCTCATTATCATTAACATCATCAACATCATCATCCTTATCATCATCTTCATTTATATCCCATAGTGTTTGTTCTGTGATTGGATTGCTATGGTGACTTGATATTTGTCTATTGTTCTATCTTCTGTATCAGTACTTGGAGTATGTGTATAATTATTCTTCTCTTCTCTACATGTTTTTATTATATGTGTATATAGTAGAACTGTTATTGTAACTGGGATCTTTTCTATTTGCTGGTGATGTGTCTCTTTGTGTATATTTTGCATGTTTTATTATCTACTTTGATCGGTCGGCCTATGATACCAACTGAGTACAAGTGTACCATACTCACACCTACTGCACCCGTTTGGTGCAGGTTCTAGTGGAGTGTGCCCCATTTCCCCCATCTTGGTTTATATAGGCGACTATTAGAGATTTCAAGGTAGTGGGTGATTTTCAGGCTTCCGGATGTCTTCTACTACTTTTCTCCGTAGACTATGTCTTTACTTTTATTCCAGAGACAGAGTTTCTCTTGTATTTTGGACATCTTATGTATTTCATTTAGATTTGAGTTGTATTAGATACATTTTTACACTATTGCCACTAGGTTTGGGGAATGTATGGTACTTTGGTTATCTACATTCCACATTTGTGATATTTTAGTGTTTGACTTTGTTCTAGAAGCCTTACCTTTGGGTATTTCTGTCCTTTTCTCCTTTGTTATCAATTTAGGTGATAGGCTTACTTGCCAAGGTTCGCCGCGACAAGTGCCATCATGACCCTTATTTTTGGGTCATTACAATAACACACATGTTTTCAATCTTTTCTATTGCTTCCACCATGTTTATCTAATTTTGTTTCTTGTTCTTCTTCAAAACTTGAGAATTTACAATTTAGTGGCAAACTTACTATAGTAGTAGCACTTGCCTTTGAACCTTTTCTGATTCTGCTATTTCTCTTTTCCAGAAGATTTCTTCATTATCTTATTATGTGTAGCATTATCTTTAACAAGATTTGCACCCATCATTGCTAATTTCTCATGCAACTTATTGTCCTCTTGTATCTTGAGACGAATCACAAGATATTTTAAATCATACAATTGGTTTTCAAAAATTCCTTTTTCATGTACATAAGGATCTTTACTTGTGAACCTTTACATTTAAATTTTTGTCATTCAAAAAAGCATTATTTGTTGTCATTCTTTGAAGTTCACACCAGATTTTTTTTTTAAATTTCCTAGTCATTACCATTGATAGAACAACATCTGAATATCTTGATGATGTAATATTATTGTTGTTGGACAACCTATTCACTACCGAATCACTTTGTTGTTCAGTTTCATTCCTCATTTTCCTGTAAATCTTTGGCAAACACTCTAGTATTTTAGAATACAGATGACAAGGACTTAATCTTTAATCAACTTAGTTCAATGGTGAAGTTTTTATATCTTCAGATCATTGACCAAACGAACTTTGAAATCTAGTAAAGTTTTTATATTCTTCAAATAGGAATTAAATTCAAACAAAGTAGAAAATCATAGGTTTTAATCTCCAGAAATCAATATACAGAGCTTAATGAATCGGTGAAGTTTTTATATTCTTTGAATTCAATTTCTCGATGAAGTTTGTATATTCTTTTAATTGAGGGAGTAGAAATCAAAAGATTTTAGTCTCCAAAAATCCAACCCAATACAGATTAACCAAGTATTTTATTTATAAATGGTGGTATGTTTTTTCACAAAAGAAGCAAAAAAATATTTTTTTAAAATTTTCTTAAGATTGTTGTCTTTTCGTTTCTATATTTAAAACATGAACTTCAACAACAAGTTCAATAACAACTTCAAGAACAATAAATAAATTCAAACTATATTCTGAAAAAGAGCAAATCCAAACATTTCAAAAAAAAAGATGAAGATTAGAAGATTCAAGTTCACCAAATTCATGGTGTGTCCTTAAAAAAATTATTTTCCTCAAGTACCCAAGGTTATGGAATATATCCTCTCTGTATAAAATAAATTGTATACCTTAAATTTTGTCAAACTACGAAGGCACTCAAAGGTAGCAAATCACATGTCTTTTTTTCAAGAAGAAGAGTATTTTTTTTTCAAAAATTATTTTTGTATTTGAGTAGAAATATGATATTTATAGCCAATAAATGGTGCACCTTTCATTAAGGTTCAACTCTTTAGAAAAGTCAATACCCATTAGATAGGTCATAACCATACAAAGTGAAAAGGTATCTATTCAAATTACATCTTTTCTCATGATGTCTTTTTGGAAAAAACACATATTCATGTTCATTTACACCTCTTGAAAACCTAACAATAAATAACATTGAGGAATACTGATTTTTAAAAAAATGAGACACTTTTAAAAATACCTAGACCTAGGATGTGCTAGTCGGGTAGATTGAGATTGGTGGAGATTTTGAGATACTGTACTGGTTGTGAACCTCCATGGATCCTATTTTTGGAGCATTGAGGCTAAATAGGTGTATACAGAAAGTCATGTGATGACTTTCAAGCTATTCACTTTATTATTCATTACATTGCACTTACATATGCATTTCATGTGTTCCTTTTATGTGTTACTTGATGTGTAATTATATTCTATTTACCTTGGAGAATGCTTGTGTAACACACCGGATTTTAGTCCTTGAAAATTTCTTGACCTATAGGATTATTGTCCATATTACGACTCTCCTTACGAGTCATACGGTGTCATTATAGGTCATAGGACCGTAATCGTAGCCTAACCAGTATGGATTGTCCAAGTTTCTATTATGATTATGATTAGCTTCTAACGAGTCGTAAAGACTCTATACGACTCATATATTCTCACCCATATCCAAACCAGTGTGATGCCCAGATATTTTGTCTTGCCTATGAATTGACCAAACTAGTCTTAATATTTGAGTACGAGTCGTATGGTATGACTTGTATCCAGGACAATACGAGTGACCATGAATATTTTCCAGACTATGACTGGAGGTCACGAATCATAAGGTGACCCTACAAGTCATAAGATTTCCCATAGAAACTGGGTGAAAATTTATTAGTATTTCATTAAGGGCACTTTGGACATTTCCACTCTTCTCCAATCATAACCAAAGACTTAAAAACCCCTTTAGGGTATCGTTATCACTCTGAAATAAATCAAAATAACTTCCCAAAATCTCTCAAATCCCTAAGGTCAAGAACACTTAGGGTTTCTAAAAAGTTGGTCAATTAGGGCTCTCAAGGGTGATTTCTCTCCATGGTTGTGATACTTTCAGACAAGTTACTCTTCCCCAAATCTTATTTTGTGAAAGGCATGTGTTTTAAATGGTTTAATTGTATGGATTTGAATGTGGGTTTTAACATGGTTTGAGGGTTTTGAAATGGTTGATCTTTGAATTATTTTCCCATGGTTTTCATGAGTTGTTGATGCTTTGAATAAAATGTTTTTGAAGTAATGGGGTGCATGGGTGTAAAAATTGAAATAGGGTAGACGTAATCCCCTAAATTGATATTTTGAACTTTGAAATTAGTTTTGAATAACTGTATTCCCTCAACCCACTTATGTAAATGGCTTGAATTGTGGAATTGTCACTTGGTTTGACTTACTCACCTACTTTATAACGTTTCATAAATGGTTAAACAATGAACATGGATTTTGAAGTCTTTTGGCTATGTTTTGATTTAATAAACAAAGGGGACGAGGCATTCCCCGAAGTTAATGAAATTGTAATGACATAATTATGAGATTGCAAGCTAAATGGTATGATGATATCGTGGTGTGCCTTAATGTATGATTCCTGAGCTAATGAATGGATTGTGTGAAAACTGTTTTAATTGGTCTTAATGGGGTTTATGTAACTAAGCCGTGAAGGTATGGGTCTAGAATGACTTATACTGGAAACTCACGTTTACTGACCTAAGGGTTGGTCTAGATGACTGATTGCATGGTTCATACTTTTGATATATTTTGTATCTTAGATTGATATGGGGTTAGGGTATTCCCTAGTCTTTCTTGATACCTCTGAATCATATAGCTAACACGCACTGGGGCCCTTTCAGTAGGGGAAGCTGAACCCATATAGCCCGTGCGTGCCTGTTTATGATGGTTGAGCTACATTATCACGACCTGAACCAGGGCCTGGATGTGATGGTTATCTCAACTCCAGCAGGGATCGGAGATCACCCTTGAACACCTAACCAAACAACACAATATCCCAATATCGGATGAATTCCAAACATATAACAAGATAGCATAATAATAGGTTCAATGATATTTAAATCATGTTTTTAACCGACAACCTTCGACTGGACAAAAACACCAACCAACACCACCCAAGTCTGTAGTAATCCAACAAATCCTTCTAACACAAGAACCAAAAAAATCTTGGTCGGGACATGTCCCCAACTTTGACAAATAACAATGAAAATACAAATAATAATGTTAATGATAATGAAAACCTCAACTCTAGTCTATGATAAGAACTAATGAAATGTTTAAGTCTTTCGAAGTATGGAAGCTCACTACTTCACCACAATGAATCGATAAACCAAGCCGATCCACCTAACTCTACTAAGGAAAAGTAGAAGTAGCTACAGTACCTACATTATATGGGGATACAGCATCCGGAGATAGTTAGTAAGGTTAAAACTAGCATGTAACTCGGGGATAAGTATAACATAATGCTATAATCAAAAGTTTTAAATCATTCAAAACCATTGCAATAATCAGATTATATACATGTTGTAATGCCCCAAAAGTACCCCCTGGACGTCACACAGTGCTCAAGACTATGAATAGCCCTAAGCTAACCCATGATGTCTATTCATCTTACAACTCGCATGAATGGTTAACTTTAATATGAATATGGACTGAAGATAAATAATTCCACGGCTTAATGTAAATCTTTAAATTTGAAAACCTTAAAGAAACTCTTTGAACTTAAAACATACACAGACTAATAAGTCTCTACTACTGACTAGAGATCCAATGGGAAAGACCCCAATTGACCCGAACATAAAAGAAATTCAAGGATCTGAAACAACTTTCAATACTAAACATGAGTCTGATAAAATAGGCCCTTGGACTATGAGGACTCACCAAAAGTATGGATGTAGGAGGTGATGCCCGTAGTTAGTCACACTGCTGGAAACGAGCACAAGAACCTACATTATAAGACAATGTAGAACATAGAAATATATGTGGGTTAGTACTCCTTGAATGTACTGAGTATAAGGGGTGATGTAATACCCCAAACTTTCCCTAAGCCTAATTTCGTCTCAAAAAGGTTAAGAAATGACTTCCTAGCTGAGTATCATTTTTAACCGTATAGAATTTACCTAATTTCGACTTTTAATCATATGGGAAATTTGAAAAACTTTCCGTTGATATAAGATTCGCCCAAATCTGATACCCGAGCAAGATATTATGGGTAATTTAAGTCCTAGTCGTAAAACACAATAATTTCAGTGCTTGGCGCATCGCAGAGTGGGTCTATTTAATAATTATCAAATTCCATTAGCCTAGCATGATAGTGGTGCGTCGCGCTGAAGTTTCAGGTCCCAAACAGTGGAACAACGCGATCGCTCCGTATCGCGGTGACCCCAAGAATCCCATTTGTCAATTTCCAGTGAGCCACCACGATAGTGGAGCATCGGGGTGGCCCATAAAATCAGGATCCCAGTTATATTTTTTCCAGTTATGTTAAGGGTTAAAAAAAGGGTATTTTGGGCAATTACCCTACCCCCAATCCATCCATAAACACAATCAATGGCATAACAAAGCACATTATGCCCAAAATCTTCATTCTCTGCAAAGAAAAAGCCCTAAGCATCCAAATCCTCCCCCAAGAATCTAAAGAGTTCACCATAGTTTTCTAAATTGAATTGAGATTCGAGTTTCCCAAGACAAAGGCTTCAAGAACCATCATCCAAAAGTACGAGAAAGAGTCTCAAGCAAACTTATTCATTAAATTTCATAATTTGAGGTATGTGGGATTTGAACAACAACGCTCCTTCCATTCTTGTGCCCAAAGTTTTGGTTTTCTTAAAAGATTTTAACATTTTCAAGATGAATTATGCCTAAATTGATACATTCAAGTATATGAGATTATGGATTTTTTCAAGTCTTGAATTATATGATACTATACCTATTTTATGATTTGAATTGAGAATTAATTTTATGAATTGCATATTACTTCCATGATTGGTGTTTGGAATACTCTTAAGATTGAAGTTAGGATTTATTCTCTATCTTGAATTGAGTTTTCTTGAATATGTATACATGTTTTAAGGTCCAAGAATGAATTTTGATATATTCTATAGTATTTCAAGAATGGTATTGATATCTCCAAATTATTAAAGTTTCAAAGCTTGTTAAAGATAGTCTACCCAAGTTTAATGAAAAGAGTTGATTTTTGTCTTAAGTTAAGAAAAGAATCAACATCTTGTGATTTAAGTTAAAGGGAAGCATATTGGCTCCCATTTCATAATGTTGAATTTTATAAGGTAGATTTTCCTAAAAGTTCTGAGCCTAGTATGGAAGTAGTACTTAGCACCGAGTTGAGCTTGATTCTGAGGTCTCATACCCCAAAATTATGAGCCACCGTAGGATTTGATTTACCCCAAGTGGGTTTAGCTAGTGATCACTAAAAGTGAAAGGTTCTATTCCGATGGCAAGGATAGAACAACTCTCCCCAACGTGGGCAAGACATTGGACTCCATGTGACTCACATGGTTTATGTCGGATAGAAGAATCTCCCAAAAGTAGTCCCTACTCAATTTAAGATAAAAGTACTTGTATTTCAAAAGCTATGATTCTAACATTTCTAAGGTTCTCAAGTTCTATAATCTTTATGTTTCAAAGAAGCTCCTTATTTTCCATAAGATTAAAGTGTATGTTCTGAAGGTTGTCTCTTTAAGACTTTATCTAGTTCGCAAGCTTGAGTACAAAGAAAAAGTATAGATTTAGAATAAAGTGAAATAACTCACATGATTTATATGGTATGTTTTCTAGTCATGATTTATGAAGATTTTATTCAAGCTACGTGAGTCACCTATTATTGCATGCATGTTTTCTATAAAGACTTATGATATGGATTATTTAATTGCATACACCCCTATATACTCAGTACATTCCCAAGTGATGATCCATATATAAGTCTATGTGCTACATTGTCTTATAATGTAGGTTCAGGTGCTCAGCCCCAGCCTCGACAGTGACTTTCGAGTACCTTTGTCTACATCTCCACAGAGGTGAGTCCTTATGGTTTGAGGACCTATCTTCAGACATTTTATTATTTTAGTAGATGTTTTATTGCTTTTAGTTTAGTTCGAGTCAGTTGGGGATCTATCCTAATTGCTCTCTAGTTCATTGAGTAGTAGAGGCTTTGTCAGGCTACATTGTCAGTATATTTAGACATTCAGTATTTTGTTACATCCATAGTACTCTTTCATATTTTAGTGAGACGTGCAATGGTATGTCTCAGTATGTTGCTCTCAGTACCTTGATTTAAGCATTTAGAAGTAGTAGCAGGCTCAAAGGGTTAGCTTGGGGTTACTTGTAGCCTTAAGCACCATGTGACATCTCGGGACCTATTTTAGGGGCTTCACAAACTTTGTATCAAATACTAAAGTTTAAGGAGTCCTAGGGAGTCTAAAAATCCACGTTAAATAGAGTCTTGAACATCGGTGTGTAGCGCGCCATATCTATGAGCAAGAAGCTACAAGACATTTTAGGAAAAAGTCATCCCTTTCTTTCAGAACCTGTAGTCTTACAGTTGTCTCTCTCATCTATTTACTTATGCTCTATTATTTTAGAAAATGCCTCCTAAAAGAGAGAATGCCCACATAAACAATAACGAACAACCCCAGCCAGTTGACCCCTTGAATGCAAACGTGTCCCATGCTGAGTTTCGGGCAACTTTTCAGGTGTTAGCTCAAGTAGTCACCGCGAATGTTTAGGCCAATAACCTGGACATAGTTCCGCACCAGCAAGGATGTGATTTAGCTACTGCTAGAATTCATTATTTCATGCGGATGAATCCGCCAGAGTTCTATGGGTCTAAGGCAAGTGAGGTCCCACAGTTATATCTTGAAGAGGTGAGGAAAATCACACAGGTGATTCATGTTTCTGAGGAAGAAAGTGTGGAGTTGGTGTCTTACAGGTTGAAAGATATTACTTATGACTGGGTTGTTGCAAGGAAGAACAATAGAGGGGATGATTATGCTCCCATTACTTGGCAGGTGTTCCAAGATGCTTTCTTTGATAAGTTCTTTATGTTAGAGATAAGAGAGGCTAAAATAGAAGAGTTCATGAACTTGAGGTAGGGCTCCATGACTGTTAAGGAGTACTACTTGAAGTTCGAGGAGTTGGTGTCTTACAGGTTGAAAGATATGCCCCTCATTTGATTTCTAACACCCGTACCAGTATGAGTAAGTCTGTGACAAGAGTTTCTGGTTTGGTGTTGAAAGGGTGCAGGACCACTATGTTAAATAGGGATATGGATCTGTCTATATTGATGATACATGCACAGCAGATAGAGGCAGATAAGATAAGGGAAAGAGATAGAGTAAGGGGAAACAAGAGGGCTAGGTTCGAGCAACATGAGTATGGTCAGGCTAGGTTCCATGAAGTGAACCGTCCATAGTTTCAGAGTTGTTCATCTATGCTAGCACCTTCGTAAGCTAGTGTTACTATGCCCAGAAATAGGCAGGAGAAAGGGAATAAGTATTCTATGTCTATGTCCCAGAATAGTGTAACTAACAGGCCTAATTATCCTTCTTAGGCTAAGTGTGGTAGGACCCATCCCGACGAGTGTTTGGCTGAATAGAGGGGTTGTTTTGGTTGTGGCAAGTTAGTCCACAGACTTAGAGAGTGTTCATATACCAGTCAGGGGAACATGGATGTGCGACCTCAGACTCAGGCTAATAGTGCCCCAGCTTCCATAGCCCATCCAGCCCCTCCTCAGGGTGCTTCTTCTAGCACTGTTGGTGGTCAACACCAGAATAGATTATATGCCTTACCATCCCATTAGGAGAAGAAGGATTCTCCGGACGTTGTTACTGGTATGCATCGTGTATTTCAATTTGATGTTTATGTGTTGTTGGACCCCAGTCAATTTTTTCTTATGTGACCCCACTTGTTGCTGTGAACTTTGAAATGGGTCCCAAAAAGATGCCTAAACCTTTCCTAGTTTCTACTTCAGTAGGGGAGTCAGTTGTTGCCAAGCAAGTGTATAAAGATTGTATTGTTACTATTCTTCAAAGAGTCATACTTGTTGATCTGATAAATTTAGAAATGATGGATTTTGATATTATTCTGGGTATGGACTGGCTTCATTTTTATTATGCATCTATAGACTGTCGTACCCGTGTAGTTAAGTTTTAGTTTCTTGATGAACCAATTTTCGAGTGGTCTGGGAGTTCAGTATCCCCCAAGAGACATTTCATCTCCTATCTCAAAGCCAGAAAGATTATATCTAAAGGTTGCATCTATCACCTAGTTAGAGATAAAGACACCAAGTTTGAGGCTCTAACTATTCAGTCAGTTGATGTTGTTAATGAGTTTCCTGATGTTTTTTCAAAAGATCTCCCAGGGGTACCTCCCGATAGAGAGATATAATTTAGGATTGACCTTCTTCCCGACACTCTGCCTATTTCAATTCCTCCCTACTATATGGCACCAGTAGAGGTTAAGGAGTTGAAAGATCAACTCAAAGATCTTTTAGACAAAGGTTTTATAAGGCCCAGTGTGTCACCTTGGGGCGCACCTGTTCTATTCGTGTAAAAGAAAGATGGTTCTTTGCGTATATGCATTGACTATTGTCAGCTTAATAAGGTTACAGTCAAGAATAAGTACCCTCTTCCAAGAATCGATGACCTATTTAATTAATTTTAGGGTGCAATCTATTTCTTAAAGATAGACCTTCGATCCGGCTATCATCAACTCAAAGTAAAGGAGTGTGACATCCCGAAGATAGCCTTCTAGACTCGTTATGGTCACTTTGAGTTTTTAGTCATGTCTTTTGGGATAACCAATGCTCCAGCAGCCTTCATGGACCTCATGAATCGAGTATTCAAATAGTATCTTGATATATTTGTCATTGTTTTCATAGACGATATTCTTGTGTATTCCCATAGTGAGAATGACCATGCAGATCATCTTAGAATTGTCCTGCAGACTTTTAGAGATCACTAGTTGTTCACCAAATTCAGCAAGTGTGAATTTTGGCTAAGGTTAGTAGCTTTTCTGGGTCATATCATTTCAGCTGAAGGCATTAAATTGATCCCCAAAAGACAGAAGCCGTAAAAAATTGGCCTAGACTCATCTCTCCGTCTGACATTAGGAGTTTCTTAGGTTTAGCTGGCTATTACCACCATTTTTTTGAAGGTTTCTTTTCTATTGCGTCTCCCATGACCCGATTAACCCAAAAGAAAGTTAAGTTCCTTTGGTCGGATTCCTGTGAGAAGAGTTTTTAGGAATGGAAGACTCGACTCACTTCAGTCCCTGTGTTAACTCTGCCTGATGGTACGGATGGTTTTGTGGTGTATTATGACGCCTCTAGAGTTGGTATGGGTTGTGTGCTGATGCAGAATGGTAAAGTTATAGCCTATGCCTCTAGACAGTTGAAACCTCATGAAAAGAATTACCTAACCCATGATCTAGAATTAGCTATTGTGGTCTTTGCTTTGAAAATCTCAGGCATTATCTTTATGGTGTTCACGTAGATGTGTTCACTGATCACAAAATCCTTCAGTACGTGTTTTCTCAGAGGGAGTTAAATCTTAGGTAGAGAAGACAGTTAGAACTGCTAAAAAATTATGATATGAGTGTATTGTATCACCCGGGCAAGACCAATATAGTGACAGATGACCTTAGCAGGTTGTCTATGGGTAGTGTTGCTCAGGTAGAGAAGAGTAAGGAAGAGTTAGCTTGTGATGTGCATCGCTTGGCTAGATTTGGCATTAGGTTGCTTGATTCCACTGAGGGGAGTATTTTGGTGCAAAGTAGTCCCGAATCCTCTTTGGTTTCAGAAGTGAAGGAGAAGCAAGACTCAGATCCTAGTTTGGTTAGACTGAAGGAGTCAGTCAAGGACCAAAGCTAAGGGTAGAGGTTTTCTCCAAAGGGGGATATGGTGTGTTGAGATTACGTGGTAGATTATGTGTTCCTTATGTTGACGATCTGAGATAGAGGATCATAGTAGAGGCGCATGGCACACGGTATTCTATTTATCCTGGTGCTACCAAGATGTACCAGGACTTGTGAGAAATCTATTGGTGGAGTGGTATGAAGAAGGATATAGATGAGTTTATAGCTAAGTGTGCAACTTGTCAACAGGTTAAAGTAGAGCATCAGAGACCTAGTGGTGTGATACAAGAGTTTGGTATTCTCATTTGGATGTGTGAAGAGGTGAATATGGATTTTGTGATTGGTTTACCTCTTTCACGACATCATCATGATTCTATTTGGGTTATTGTAGACAGGCTGACTAAGTCAGGATATTTCTTGCCTGTGCATACATTTTATACTGCTGAGGATTATGCTAGACTATATATTCAGGAGTTAGTCAAGATGCATGGAGTTCCCTTGTCTATCATCTCAGATAGGGGTACTCAGTTCACTTCTCAGTTTTGGAGAGCTTTTCAGAGGGGTCATGGGACCCAAGTGCATCTTAGTTCCGCTTTTCATCCGCAAATTGATGGTTAGGCTGAAAGGACCATCCAAACTTTGGAGGACATGTTGAGGGTGTGTGCTCTTCATTTCAAAGGGAGTTGGGATGATAATTTACCTTTGATAGAGTTTGCGTATAATAATAGTTACCATGCTAGTATCAAAATGGCACTATTTGAGGCTTTGTATGGTAGAAGGTGTAGATCACCCATAGGTTGGTTTGAAGTGGGTGAAGCTACTTTAGTTGGACCTGATGAAGTATTTGAGGCTATGGAGAAGATGAAGTTAATTAGAGTAAGGTTGAAGACAGAGCAGAGTCTTCAGAAGTCATAAGCAGACGTGAGAAGAAGGGATCTTGAGTTCGAAGTTAATGACTTGGTGTATCTGAAAATTTCACCCATGAAATGGGTGAAAAGGTTTGGGAAGAAGGGGAAGCTTAGTCCCTGTTATTTTGGTCCGCACAGAGTTCTTAACCGTGTTGGGAAAGTAGCTCATAAAGTTGAGTTGCCTGCAGAGTTGTCAGTTGTTCATCTGGTCTTTCATGTCTCCATGCTTAGGAAGTCTATTTGTGATTTTGTTGCTATAGATCCTTTGGAAAGCACTGATGTTCGGGACAGTCTTTTAGTTGATGAGATTCCAGTTGAAATCTTCGATTACCAAGTTCGGAGACTAAGGAACAAAGAAATTCCCTTGGTCAAAGTGTTGTGACGAAATCAGTTAGTTGAGGGTGCTACGTGGGAAGCCGAAGTAGATATAAGATCCAAGTACCCACACCTTTTCTCCGCAAGTTCAGATCAAGACGAAGGTACCTTTCCTTCTTAATTAAGTCCCTTTCTAATCAAAGATTCAGCTATATAGCTATTCTTATTATGAATCATGCATTCTCTAAAGTGTTTAAGAGTTTAGAAAGACAAAGAATTAGTTTAGCGAGTTTTTTCAGCTTACATACTCAGTTTCCTCTGTATTATTAGCCTCACTAGAAATATTTGATGAAAAATGTTCCCAAGGGGGAGATATTTTAATACCCCAAACTTTCCCTAAGTTTAATTTCGTCTGGAGAAGGTTAAGAAATGACTTCTTAGCTGACTATCATTTTTAACCGTATAGAATTTCCCAAATTTTGAATTTTTATCACATGGGAAATTTTATAAGCTTTCCGTCGATATAAGATTCGCCCAAATCCGATACGCGGACAAGAAATTATGGCTAATTTTAGTCCTAGTCATACAACACTGTCATTTCAATGCTTAGCGCATCACGGAGTGGGTCTATTTAACAATTGTCAAATTCCAGTAGCCTAGATCGATAGTGGTACGTCGTGCTGAAGTTTCAGGTCCCAACCAGTAGGACAACGCAATGGCTCCGCATCGCGGTTACCCCAAGTATTCCATTTGTCAATTTCCAGTGAGCCACCGTGATAGTGGAGCGTTGCGGTGGCCCATAAAATTGGGCTCCCAGTTATCTTTTTTCTAGTTACGTTAAGGGTTAAAAAGGGGGTATTTTGGTCAATTAACCTACCCCCAATCCGTCCATAAACAAAATTAATGGCATAACAAAGCACTTTATGCCAAAAATCTTCATTCTCTTCAAGGCAAAATCCCTAAGCATCCAAATACTCCCCTAAGAATCTCAAGAATTCACCATAGTTTTCTAAATTGAATTGAGATTCGAGGTTCCCAAGACAAAGTCTTCAAGAAACCTTATCCAAAAGTACGAGAAAGAGTCTCAAGCAAGTTTATTCATCAAAGTTCATAATTCGAGGTATGTGGGGTTTGAACAAGAACACTCCTTCTGTTCTTGTGACCAAAGTTTTGATTTTCTTAAAAGATTTTAATATTTTCAAGATGAATTATTCCTAAATTGCTACATTCATGTATATGATATTATGGATTTGTTTAAGTCTTGAATTATATGATACTACACCTATTTTATGATTTGAATTGAGAATTAATGTTATGAATTGCATATTCCTTCCATGATTGGTGTTTGGAATACTCTTATGATTGAATTCATGATTTACCCTCTATTTTGAATTGAGATTTGTTGAATATGTATACATGTTTTAAGGTCCAAGAATGAATTTTGATATATTCTATAGTATTTCATGAATGGTATTTATATCTCCATATCATTGAAGTTTCAAAGCTTGTTAAAGATAGTCTACCAAAGTTTAATGAAAAGAGTTGATTTTGATCTTAAGTTAAGAAAAGAATCCACATCTTGTGATTTAAGTTAAAGTGAAGCATATTGGCTCTCATTTCATAATGTTGAATTGTATAAGGTGGATTTTTCCAAAAAGTTCTGAGCCTAGTATGGGAGTAGTACTTAGCACCTAGTTGGGCATGATTCCGAGGTCTCATGCCCTAGAACTACGAGCCACCATATGATTTGATTTACCCCAAGTGGGTTAAGCTAGTGATCACTAAAAGTAAAAGGTTCTACTCCTATGGCAAGGATAGAACAACTCTCCCCAACATGGGGAAGACGTTGGACTCCTTGTGACTCACATAGTTTATGTCAGTTAGAAGAATCTACCAAAATTAGTCCCTACTCTATTTAAGATAAAAGTACTTGTATTTTAAAAGCTATGATTCTAAGATTTCTAAGGTTCTCAAGTGCTATATCTTTAAGTTTCAAAGAAGCTCCTTGTTTTCCATAAGATTAAAGTGTATGTTCTGAAGGTTGTCACTTTAAGACTTTATCTAGTTGGCAAATTTGAGTACAAAGAAAATGTACAGATTTAGAATAAAGTGAAATGACTCATGTGATTTATATGGTATGTTTTCTATTCATGATTTATGAGGATTTTATTCAAGCTATGTGAGTCACCTATTATGGCATGCATATTTTCTATAAAGACTTGTGATATGGATTATTTAATTGTTTACACCCCCATATACTCAGTACATTCCCAAGTGTTGATCCACATATACGTCTAAGTACTACACTGTCTTATAATGTAGGTTCGGGTGCTCAGCCCTAGTCTCGACTGTGACTTTCGAGTACCATTGTCTACATCTCCACAGTGGTGAGTCGTCATGGTTCGAGGACCTATCTTCATACATTTTAGTATTTTAGTAGATGTTTTATTGCTTTCAGTTTAGTTCGAGTTAGTTGGGGATCTGTCCCAATGGCTCTCTAGTTCATTGAGTAGTAGAGGCTTTGTCAGACTAGATTGTCAGTATATTTAGACATTCAGTATTTTGTTACTTCCACAGTACTCATTCATATTTTAGTGAAACGTGATATGGTATGTCTCAGTATGTTGCTCTCAGTACCTTGATTTAGGCATTTAGAAGTAGTAGCAAGCTCAAAGGGTTAGCTTGGGGTTACTTATAGACTTAAGCACCATGTGACGTGTCGGGACCTATTTTTGGTGCGTTACAGGTGGCTGCATAAATAAAACAAGAACTGCATATATATATATATATATATAAACTTTTAATAATGCATGCTAAGCGTAAATGACTCACCTTGGACTTGAGTAAAAATAAAGACTATGAGATCGTAAAACATGGCTAATGGAGCAGATGAATAAGCTTAGTGAGCCATAACACTTAGTTTCTAAAATATTTACTTTTATTCCTTCTTATGGGAGATTCTTCTAACTGACATAAACCATGTGAGATTCCATGGATTCCAACATCTTACCCACGTTAGGGAGAGTTTTTCTACCCTTGACATCGAAATAGAACCTTAATTTAAATGATCACTAAACGTCATCCATATTGAGAAAATTCTTAACCTATGTTGGCTCATAGTTTTCAGAAATTTAGGATATGCTCATCCACATTCCCTTTTCGGTGCTAAATACTACTCCAATAATACATATATGCTCATACATAAGAAATCGATCTTAAAATAGCATAAGGGTTTATAGACTGAAAACTAGTTATTCTTATCTTTACTTTAAATCATAATCAAGGTGAACAATTTGTGGATTTCATGCCTTATCTTTAGATCAAAAGATCAAGCTATCTTGAATCATGATATATTGTATATGAATGAAACTACAAAAGGCT
The DNA here is from genome assembly GCA_030864215.1 of Capsicum pubescens. Lineage (NCBI taxonomy): Eukaryota > Viridiplantae > Streptophyta > Magnoliopsida > Solanales > Solanaceae > Capsicum > Capsicum pubescens. The sequence goes on along the minus strand of CM061549.1, from coordinate 199,769,428 downwards.
TAAACATTCTTATAAACTTAATGTTTTTTCTTGAATCTTGAAACTCTTACTTTCTTTAATAACACTTATAACAAAATATCAGGCTCAATACCCATATAGAAATCTTTCATCAGAATCCAAATCAAAGTAATGAAACTCAAATCACAATCAATCTTACAGTTCAAAACATTACTAGATGTAACCTTTATGAATCTTTAGCCTTAAAATCACAAGATAATAGTATACTTCAATACATGAGAATTTAAGGGATGAACCCTGATGTAAAACATGTGAATTAAATCTTAAAATCATGTTTTTTGGGCACAAGGATGGAATATTAACCTTGTACAAAAAACCCACATATCTTGTATTGTTTGACTTGTGAAGAGAACTTGAACTTTGAGAGTTGAGAGATGACTTGGTCAGTGAAACCCTAATATTGTTGTTCTTTAATATGAGAGGATAAAAGATATTGTTAATTGACTAAAAGAATGAGGAAAATAATGCCTCTCGTGGGTATAGGTCGTGGGTTGGGAGTTATAAGTAGGGAAAAGACCAAAAATCCCCTTAACTGAATTTACAAAAATTGACCGCCAGTCGTCACAAGTCAACCATATGACTCATATGGTGAGGATATGAGTTGTAATAGTAACTTTTAAACTTGGCAGTGGAAAATATAGCACACACTGGTCAACATAAGAGTAGTAAGTTTACGACACGTTATTTGTCCAAACACTTGATAGAAACTTAGGGAACTTATACTTCTAAACTTATGACTTCACTTCATACAACTCGTAAAATGCTATGACAATTTATATGGTCAAATAGTACCTACAACATATTTCAACTACTCCACACTGCCATATCTACGACTTAAAACTTATGACTCATATGTTGTGTATACTTCTTAAGGAAATAAGTCGTATGTTGCATAGTGACTTTGAAACTTGGGGTATTACATCTATATATATACATATCACATTCCCAGAATAGGCAACAAGGTTTAACATGATTTTAAAACTTTAGCCTGGTCGTGTAGCTCAAGCATCATAACATAAGGAGTCACCCACTGGCTATATGGGCCCAGCTCTCCCCCAGCTGGTAGGGCCCTAGTGCGTGTAGTCGCACAAATCAAAAGGTATACATATGCACTATGGAAGACTTGAACCTCCACTTTTATCAAGGTGACACAAGCACCAAATTATGTAATATAATATAGTGGACTCGAACCTTCCAATCATGTTATAATAATATTAAGGGGGACTCAAACCTCCCTGGTCATTTTAACCCCCGCGTCAGCAATCGAAGTTTCCAGTATTGGTCACTTGGAGCTCTACTTTCATGACTCATCTACACAACCCTCTTTTAAGCCTAATTTAAGAAAAGCATCACACATTCTCATTCATTAAATCATAGTCAACATTAAGGCATACATTGTTGGTATCATCATACTAACTACACTTCCAGGGAACAAAAATATGCCAAAATAGTTACATCACTTGGGGGAATTCATGTAACAACCCAATTTGCTGAACCGAAATACTACATGATGCTTATGACCCCAAAGGATCACAAGCTAACCCATGACTGATATTTGTACCTGTATACTGCATATGATAACATAATAATGCGGAAACATGCACTGAAAGGCCATAAGGTTTTATCATGAACATAAATAAATAATGTAACATCTGTGTGGGGTAATAGAATACCTAAAACAAAACTGAAGTCTAAAACATGATAGTCTGTATCTAGTCTGCATCTAGTCTGAAAGCCTTTACTGTCTGAAGAATCTGAATAAGGAGTTGATGGTATATGTCCCCAACAAACTCCAACTAATAAGCTAATCAATGAGATACTAGAAAATCATTATGTCCTCGAAGGATGAGGACTCACTTATACTATGACTGATGAATCTGGAATCTACTGCTGATCTGGAACTCGTTTCTCTGAACCTATGGTGTAACATAAAAAGAAAGTACCATAGCGTGAATGCTTCAGTATATATGTACTCAGTATACATGTAAGGTAGGCTATATTCAATGGTTCACATGCATGAATAATGCTAACTGACTATCTAACATGAACGTGAGAATGCATGCATAAATACATAACTGTAACTGACAACGTGATTTTGTGATTTCGGAGTCTGTATACTTAAAATGTGACATGCTAGAACCTAATATGACTGATAACATGAAGGACTATATCTGAATAATGCTGATAACATGGGTGGTTATATCTGAGTATAACTGATAAGGTGGGTGACTGTAGCTGACAGTCCTAAATCTGATGGAACTATCTGAGTTCTGTACTGATTTGAGTTGACTGTATCTGACAATCCTGAAATCTGAAGAACTATCTAAGTTTTATTACTGACACTGATTGACTGTATCTGACAGTCCTAATTTTGTAACATGAAACTGTAGGAAGTAGTATTTAATAGACATGCCCCAAATATGCTATAATAGCTGAGCTGGGGTCCAATCTATGCCGTTATTGGAAGGGTGTCAATACCGCGCCATTGGTAAGGACAATATGCGAGTAACCCTCATATAATAGGTAACTCTAGTGAGAACAGTGGGAACCCTCGCATAATAGGTTAAGCCACCTCATTTACCCTCATATAGAAGGCTACGATGTCTCAACCTATGCTGGCTATATAGTTCTGTAATGCAACGATTGCTTCTAGGAATCACACCCTCGTATAATAGTTGAGTCCACATCCTTGTGTTCACTCGGTGCTAATTCCTACTCCTATCTGAATGGACACTGAACATGATTTACTGAACTGAACTGAGCATGGACTGAGTTACTGAATTTCTGTGCCTGACAAAATACTACTGATATCTGACAACTGACTGAGTCATGAGATTATGGAGATTTTTCCTGAGTCATAAGACTATCTGAAGTCTAAGAGTTCATAGTTTGACTATGAGTATCATGAAAACATGACATGGATCTAGACATACAACTAATATTTCGGATACAAGTACCCCAGGACTCGATAGAAGGAAACTGACATGACTTGATATTTTTGAATACATGATAATCACCACAATATGTTTATTGAAGCATTTCATCAAACATCTAATAGGCATAAGCTTGTACATATATGGGGATTTTCATGATATCATGCTAGCTAGGCAAATTTCCTTCATCTAGGCATTTTATCAAACATATGGCAGGCATAGTACATGTAAACATCATGGTATAGCAACTAAACATCATGGTTCAATTCCAATTTCATCATTCAAGGTTTTAATCATGAGATTTCGTAATTCTTTATCTATACTAATCAAACCACATGGAATTTATCATCAAATCATTGAATAGAATTCAATTCCTCATTTATCAACATGTAAGAGAACATACAAAGCATGAACACATAAAGAAAATCCATAACTTGTAGTTTAAAAGGGATTCTTGGACTTCATGGATGAAAAATCCCATGAATTTACACTATGCATACCTTAGATCGTGATTTAATAAAGATTGACGGTGAAACCTTCTTGAAATTGGATCTTCTATGAAAACCCTAGCTTGAGTTCTTGAGAGTATTTGAGAAAAACACCAATATTTTCGATGAATAAGGGCTAAATCCCGTGTTTGGAAGATTATATAGGGGTAAATTGACCCCTTTAACCCTAAACACATAATTTAATTTTCAGTAAAATTTCCCGAATTGGGCCCTTGGCGTGACGTGGCGTTATCGCGTCGTGTCACTGAAAATTGACAATTGGGAAACTGCACGGTGGCGCGACGTGGAGCTATCGCGTTGACACCTTGTCAATGACCTGGAAGTTTTACGCGACGTGCAAGTATTGCGGAGAAACACTGGAATTTTACAATTTCCATTTGAGCTATCTCCGCGACACACTGAAGGCTCAAGTCAAACACTGCCTCAATAAAAAGGCTCTAACTCTTCGCCCGGGTGTCAAATTTGGGCGAATTATATATCAATGGAAAGCTTATTCAATTTCCCACGTGATAGGTAGTGAAAATTATGGAAGTAAAACATGTATAAGAATGAATTATTATTTCAAAGAAAGTTCTAACATCCTTGAGATGATTTTCAAGCTAAGAATAAACACGGGTATTACAATATCTCCCCCTTGAGAACATTCATCCTCGAATGAGACTGACTGAGAGGGGAAACAATAAACTAAACATGAAATAAACATGAGTAACTATAACATGATCTCATGACAGACGTGACAGACAAGCTGAACATAACATACTGAACATGCATATCTGGTGCCTGAGTAACTGATTCATAAATGCAAAACTGAAAGTTCTGAAGAACTAAATTTTCTCACACTGAAAATGCATATTTGATGCATAACTATATAACTAATTTTATACATGAATGCATGACTGAATATGCAGTGGTACTTGATACCAAGTTTATCATGGGAACATGAGCATGAGACTGAATACTAAGTTGGTGATGTACACTAATCATGAAACGGAGTAAGCTTAAGGAGAACTATTACCTTGATCCTAATCTGAGTCAGCGGGGAAGAGGTGAGGATACTTGGTATGCATATTTGGTTCTGTTACCTAAGTAGCTCCCTTGACGGACTGATTTCTCCAAAGAACTTTAACCAGAGGGACTTCTTTGTTCCTCAATCTACGAGTCTGATAGTCTAAGATTTCAACTAGAATCTCTTCATAAGAGAGGTTGTTCTGAATAGGGACTACGACTGATGGGTCACCTATACACTTCTTGAGAAAAGAGACATAAAAGACTAGGTGAACTGAGGCTGGATCTGAAGGCAATTTGAGCTCATAATCTACCTTGCCGAATCGACTAAGAATCTTGAAGGGACTGATATGTCGGGTACTGAGCTTTCCCCTTCTTTCCAAATATCTTCACTCCCTTCATGGGAGAGATATTGAGGTAGACATAGTCATCAATCTCAAACTCGAGATCCTTTCTACGAACATATGCATAAGACTTATGTCGGCTCTGAGCAGCCCGGAGTCTTTCTCTAATTAACTGAACTTTCTCTAAGGAGTCGAATACTAAGTCAGGATATATGACTGAGGCCTCACTAACTTTGAACCAACCGATTGGAGATCTACATCTCCTACAATAGAGAGCTTCAAATAGAGCCATCTGAATACTGGAATGATAACTATTATTGTATGAAAATTTAATCAAAGGAAAGTGGTCATCCCAACTACCCTTGAAATCAATCACACATGCCCTTAGCATATCTTTCAAAGTATGAATGGTCCTTTCTGCTTGACCATCTGTCCGAGGATGAAAGGCTGTACTGAGATGAACTTGGGTACCAAGACCTTTTTGGAATACTTTCCAAAAATAAGATGTGAACTGGGTACCTCTGTCTGAGATAATAGTCAATGGAACACCGTGCAATATGAATAGCTCCTTAATGTAGAGCTTGGCATAATCCTCGGTTGAATAAGAGGTATGAACTAGAAGGAAAAGAGCTGATTTGGTTATTCTGTCTACAATGAACCAGATTGAATCATGTTGATGACCAGTTTGAGGCAAACCCATCACGAAGTCCATGTTCACAACTTCCCACTTCCAAGTAGGAATATTGAACTCCTGCATAGGACCACTAGGCTTCTGATGCTCTATCTTAACTTCCTGATATGTAGAGAACTTATCCACAAATTCTGCAATATCTCTCTTCAGCCTACTCCACCAATATATGTCCCGCAAGTCGCGGTACATCTTAGTGGCACCTGGATGAATAGTGTAACGTGCACCATGTTCTTCTGCAAGAATTAGCTTCCTTATGTCATCTATACCTGGAACACATAGACGACCCTGACAACGAAGGACTCCATCTCCCCCTTAAGAGCAAACCTCTATTTTCTGATTCTGAACTGACTCTTTTATCGTGACAAGGATAGGATCCTTATCTTGCTTTTCTTTCACCTTGGAAACTAGAGATGATTCTGAACTACTCTGAACACATACACCGCCCTCTGAAGAATCGACTAAGCAAATTCCTAGTCTAGAAAGATGGTGTACTTCTTGAGCTAACTTTTTCTTACTATCCTCAACATGAGAAACACTACCTATGGAGAGTCTACTGAGAGCATCAACCACTATATTAGCCTTGCCCGGATGATAGAGGATACTTATGTCATAATCTTTCAAGAGCTCTAACCACCTTCTCTGACGAAGATTGAGATCTTTCTGAGATAAGACATACTGAAGGCTTTTATGATCTGTGAAGACATCTACATGAACTCCGTAGAGATAATGCCTCCAAATCTTTAAGGCAAATACTATGGTTGCTAACTCAAGGTCATGAGTAGGATAATTCTTCTCATGGGGTTTAAGCTGTCTGGAGTCGTAGGCTATGAACTTACCATGCTGTATAAGTACACAACCTAAACCCACTCTAAATGTATCACAATATACTACGAAACTATCTAAACCATATGGTAATGCTAGAACTAGAGCTGAGGTGAGTTGAGTTATTAATTCTTGAAAACTCTTCTCGCATGGATATGACCAATGAAACTTAACTTTCTTCTGAGTCAATCTAGACATAGGAGATGCAATAGAAGAAAATCCCTCAACAAACCGTGTGTAATAGCCAACCAAACTCAAGAAACTCCTTATATCAGATGGAGAAACAGGGCGAGGCCAGTTTCTTACCGCTTCGGTCTTTTGAGGATCTAACCTAATGCCATCACTTAAAATGATATCACTAAGGAATGCTACTGACCTTAGCCAAAAATTGTACTTACTAAATTTAGCGAATAACTGATGATCTCTGAGAGTCTGAAGTGCTATTCTGAGATGGTCTGCATGATCTCGCTCAGTACGGGAATAGATGATAATATCATCTATGAAGACTATGGCGAACATGTCCAAGTACTATTTGAACATGTGGTTCATCAAGTCCATGAAAGCAGCTGGGGAATTTGTAAGATCAAATAACATGACTAGAAATTCGAAGTGACCATACCGCGTATGAAAAAATGTCTTCAAGATGTCACATTCTCTAACTCTGAGCTGATGATAGACGAATCTGAAGTCTATCTTAGAGAAATAATTGGCAACCTGAAGTTGGTCAAACAAGTCACCAATTCTGGGAAGTGGATACTTTTTCTTGACCGTGACTTTATTGAGTTGACGATAATTTATACACATTCTGAGTGAATCGTCTTTCTTGTGCAGGAATAAGACTGGTGCACCCCACGGGGAAATACTGGGTCTGATGAATCCCTTATCTAAGAGATCCTTCCACTATTCTTTTAGTTCCTTGAGTTCTGCTGGTGCCATTCTATATGGAGGAATAGAGATGGCTAAGTGTCTGAAAGAAGATAAATACCGAAGTCTATTTCCCTTTCGGGAGGAATTCCTGGAAGATCTTCGGGAAAGACATCTGAATATTCATGCACAACTAGGACTTCTTCGAGACTAGGAGCCTCAAAACTGGAATCTCTAATATGAACTAGATGATAAACACACCCCTTAGATATCATTTTCCTTTCCCAAAGGTAGGAAACAAGTTAACCCCTAAAAGCGGATACGATACCCTTCCACTCTATGAAGGATTTATTTGGGAGCTGAAACTGAACTATTCTATTTCTCTAGTCGACTGTGTCATAGAAGGAATGAAACCAATCCATGTCGAGAATGACATCAAAATCAGTCATCTCTAACTCGACTAAATCTGCTACATGACTTTCAAAAATATCATAACCGGCCAGTTCCTGTATACCCGTTGATCTATGATGGTTTTACCCACTGGGGTAGACACTGAAAAGGGCTCTACTAGAATTTCGGGACTGATTTCAAAGTCAACTGCTATATAAGGAGTAACGAAAAACAAGAAAGCTCCTGGATCTAGCAAAGAATAAACATACATATTAAAGATCTATAACGTACCATTAACTACATCAGGATAATTTTCCTAATCCTGTCGGGTCTAAAAAGCATAGAGACAATTTGGGCGTTGCTCTCTAGTATCAATGGAAGTGGCACCCTGCCTATTTGGGAGAACAGACTGAGCTGAGGAGCGATTCTGTTGACCCTGAGGACCTGGCTGCAGATAGTCTCTAACTCTATGGACTGGCTTGCAATAACTAAAAAAAATGCCACTACCTGCTCTACACACACCCTGATGGTGCTTACCGCAAGTCTGGCAAAGAAGATAGGTGCGGGCACTACTAACACTGCCCTGGGTATTAAAGCCTAGCGCTCTATCTTTGGTACCCTCTTTGAACTTAGGAACTGGAGCACTGGTTGTAGAGGGAGCTAGAACTTATAACTTAGGATGAAACTGAGAATAGTTTCCTCTTTCTAATTTAGGCTGACTAAAATTGAAGCTACCTGTCCTAGCTTTCTTATTTTGTTTTTCCCTCTACTTAATTTTCTACTCTTCTATCTTCTAAGCATGGGTTATAAGTCTAGCTAAGGTCATGTCACTGTTTAGCATGATGGATACACACTCATTAACCACACTGTCGTTCACCCCTGAAGCGAACTTACTCATCATGGATCTACTATATGCAACCACATAAGGGGCATACCTGGCTAATTGAGTAAACTTAAAAGAATACTCTTGCATTGTCATATTGCCCTGCCTAAGGTTGATGAACTCAAGAACCTTGGCTTCTCTAAGATCTAGGGGAAAGAATCTGTCTAAGAATGTAGTGACAAACTCCTCCCACTCTATAGGACCTGCATTATCTGATCTTTCGGACTTCCACTATTTGAACAAAGCATGAGCCACATCCTGCAATTGGTATGCAGCTAGCTCAGCACTCTCAACAGTAATCACCCACAACTGGTATGCAGCTAGCTCAGCACTGTCAAAGGCCATAAGGTTCAATCATGAACATTAATAAATAATGTAACATCTGTGTGGGGTAATAGAATACCCAAAACAAAATTGAAGTCTAAAACATGATAGTCTATATCTAGTTTGCATCTAGTCTGAAAGCCTCTACTGTCTGAAGAATCTGAATAAGGAGTTGATAGGATATGTCCCCAACTAACTCCAACTAATAAGCTAATCAATGAGATACTAGAAAATCATTATTTCCTCGAAGGATGAGGACTCACTTCTACTCTAACTGCTGAATTTGAAATCTACTGCTGATCTGGAACTCGTGACTCTGAACCTATGGTGTAACATAAAAAGAAAACACCATAGCGTGAATGCGTTAGTACATATATACCGAGTATACATGTGAGGTAGGCTATATTCAATGGTTCACATGCATGAATAATGCTAACTTAATGTCTAACATAAACGTGAGAATACATGCATAAATACGTAACTGTAACTGACAACGTGATTTCTTAATTTCTGAGTTTGTATACTGATAATGTGACATGATAGAAACTGATATGACTAATAACATGAAGGACTATATTTAGATAATGATGATAACATTGGTGACTTTATCTGAGTATAAATGATAACGTGGGTGACTGTAGCTGACAGTCCTAAATCTGATGGAACTATCTGAGTTTCGTACTATTTCTGAGTTGACTGTATCTGACAGTCCTGAAATCTGAAGAACTATCTGTGTTCTATTACTGAGACTGATTGACTGTATTTGACAGTCCTGATTCTGTAACATAAAACTGTGGAAAGTAGTATCTAACCGACATGCCCCAAATATGCTATAATAGCTGAGCTGGGGTCCAATCTATGCCCTAATTGGAAGGGTGTCAATACCACGACACTAGTAAGGACAATATGTGAGTAGCCCTTAAATAATAGGTATCTCTAGTAAGAACGGTGGGAACCCTCACATAACAGGTTAAGACACCTCATCTACCCTCATATAGCAGGCTATGATGTCTCAACCTATGTTGGTTACATAGTTCTAGAATGCAAAGATTGCTTCTACGAATCACACCCTCGTATAATAGGTGAGTCCCCATCCTTGGGTTCACTTGGTGCTAATTCCTACTCCCATATGAATGGACACTGAACCTGATTTACTAAACTGAACTGAGCATGGACTGAGTTACTGAATTTTTGTGGCTGATGGAATACTACTATTATCTGACAATTGACTGAGTCATGAGATCATGGATATTTTTCCTGAGTCATAAGACTATCTGATGTCTAAGAGTTCATAGCTTGATGTAGAGTATCATGAAAATATGACATGGATCTAGGCATACAACTAATATTTTGGGTACAAGTACCCCAGGACTCGATAGAAGGAAACTGATATGACTTGATATTCTTGAATACATGATAATCACCACAATATGTTTTTTGAAGCATTTCATCAAATGTCTAATAGGCATAAGCTTGTAAATTTATGGGGATTTTCATGATATCATACTAGTAAGTCAAATTTCCTTCATCTAGGCATTTTATCAAACATATGGCAAGCATAGTACATGTAAACATCTTAGTATAGCAACTAAACATCATGGTTCAATTCCAATTTTATCATACAAGGTTTTAATCATGAGATTTCGTAAATCATTATCTATACTAATCAACCCACATGGAATTTATCAACAAATCATGGAATAGAAATCAATTCCTCATTTATCAACATGAAAGAGAACATATAAAGCATGAACAAATGAAGAAAATCCATAACTTGTAGTTGAAAAGGGATTCTTGGACTTCATGGATGGAAGGAGCCCATGAATTTACACTATGCATACCTTAGATCGAGATTTCATGAAGATTGATGGTGAAACCTTCTTGAAATTGGACCTTCTATGAAAACCCTAGCTTGAGTTCTTGAGAGTTTTTGAGAAAAAAATCAATATTTTGGATGAATAAGGGCTAAATCCCGTGTTTGGAAGCTTATATAGGGGTGAAAATTGACCCTTTTAACCCTGGACACATAATTTAATTTTCAGTAAAATTTCCCGAATTGGACCCTTGGCGTGACACGGCGCTGTCGCGCCGTGTCACTAAAAATTGACAATTGGGAAACTGCACGGTGGCGCGATGCGGAGCTATCGCATTGCCACCTTGTCTACGACCTGGAAGTTTGGCGCGATATGCCAGTATCGCGGAGCAACACTGGAATTTGGAAATTGCCACTTGAGCTATCTTCGCGATGTGCTGAAGGCCCAGGTCAAACACTGTCTCACTAAAAAGGCTCTAACTCTTCGCCCGGGTGTCGAATTTGGGCGAATTATATATCGATGGAAATGTTATTCAATTTTCTACATGATAGGAAGTGAAAATTCTTGAAGTACCATGTGTATAACAATGAATTCATATTTCAAATCAAGTTCTAATATCCTTGAGATGATTTTCAAGATAAGAAAAAGCACGGGTATTACATTTAATAACCCCCTTGGTTTAATTTACATTAGCTTGGGGAATTACACAGTCCCCATAAAGTTCAATTCAAAATAATAATACAATAGTTCAAGAATAGTTTAAATTCCCATATTTCTCATAATTAAAACCAATTTCACAATATGGGGTTGGGGTCATAAACACTTCAAAGTCACAAGTTTGGGGAAAATCACAATTTCCTACTTCATTCACCATACCCATGCACCCACACATTCAAAATAATGCTTAAAGCATGAATAATCATATGTAAACCATGAGAAAATATTGTTCAACAAAAGCATTCAAAACCCTCAACCCTTGTTTCAAAACCAACATAAATATCTCATGAAAAATACTTTAAAACATATGTTTTTAATAAATTAACTATGAGGGAAGAGTAACATGCCTGAAATACCAAGTTTCATGAAAGGAATCAACTCTTGATCCCTTAGATGATCTATTTCTTGAAAACCCTAAGTATGGCTACTTGAGAGAATTTAAGAGATCTTTGGAGGTGTTTGAGTAAGTTAGCAATGCTAATGGGGTTTCCAATAGAGTTTTAGGTCGTGGGTTACAATTGGAGTAGATGGGAAATGTCCAAAGTGTCCTTAATAAAATGACTAAAAATTATTGTAAGTGACTACGGGTCACTATACGACTCGTATAGACTCATTATGACTTATCACAAGGAGTCGTAGTCAAGATAGAACCACCAAGGCCCCATAATGGTCTATCTATGATTCATACCACCAACTCATAACCATACTTAACGACTCATAAACACTTCTCGTACTCAAGATAGGAACAATTTAGGATGACACACTAGACACCCTATGATTGGGACCTAATGACTCATCATGAGTCTTTATGACTCGTGGCCTCAAGTCATAATGAAGATAGTTTCTTGGTCCAAACTTACTGGACACCTTATGTAAGACCACGAAAATCCTAGTCATTTTGGTCCTTTATAGCATGCCAAAAGGGGTCCCAAACTTAGAAAAAAATTTAGCTAAGTGTTAAGACTTAGAATCATTTTAAACTTTGTAATAGGATGATCTTATTTTTTTATCCTTATGGCCTTAAAATGTCAATTTTTAAGTTTATTCATGATTAGGGATGTGAATAGGTCACCTCGGGTAAGTTTCAGATTTTTCAAACAATGTCAGAAGCTTAATTAGATGCCCAAAATAGTGAGTCAACGTAATCTCAACGCGACGCATTGGCTATCGCGTCAATCCCATCGATACGGTGCGTCGAGTATCGCATCACTAGGAATTTTTTGCTTATTTAAAATCCAACTTTCCAAGGGAAAATAGGTCCTTTTCCTCTCACCCAATTCAGCTAAAATATGAGATTAAGCCCCAAAAAGGGCAAAATTCATTCTTTATTCTCAAAATCCTCTCATGAACAAACCCTAGTTCATCAAGCTTATGATTCAAGCCTCAAGAATTCACCATAATTTTCAAGAAATCAACAATTAAGGTATGTTAGGTGTTCATCCTTGGGTTTCCTTCCACCCTTGGAGTTCAAGAATCCTTTTTAAAACTACAGGTTTATTGATTTCGTGATTTACATATTTGGATTGGATTGTGTTCATGTATGTATTGTTGTATGGTTTTCAAATCAAGATTAATTCAAGTTTCAAGTGAATTAATTAGAAAGTATGTAGAATCATGTGACTCTCATGTTAAACCCTTCAATTTTCAAGTTGAATGTTATAGCCATGATGTTTATATCTTGATGATTTATATGTGCATTAATTATGCTCCCCAAGTGTTTGATAGAATGCCTATGTAACTTGAGTAGTGAATTCATGACCTGTTATCATGTGGTCCCATTCATGCAAAAGTTTATGCCTCTAAAATGTTTGACAAAATATCCAAATGAATGCATGGTGGACAAGTAACTAATGTAATGCCTTCAAGATTTTGCGATGCTTTACTATTGATGCTATCGAGTCTTGGGGGTATTCAATACCTGATAATCTATTTGTTTACCTAGAATTATAGTAGCTACAGAATAGTCACAGTAAAGTCATAAATAGTTTTACTTAGTCAGTTACAAAACTCAGTGAACTCAGTCCAGTTCAGTCAGTCAACACGATCAGTAATAGTTCAGTCAAGCCTAGTACAGTGAAGTGATCATTTCAGTGTCTATTCAGTTGGGAGTAAGATTCAGCACCGAGCAAACCCAGGGATGGGGGAATTCCTGTCAGTAGAGGTTTTGACCCTTAGTAGTTGTCTCTGCATTACAAAACTACTTAGCCAGTGTAGGGTAATTTATCCTCCTGCCAGATTAGGGTTGACGTAACCATATATATAATTTATGAGTCTTCCTGCTAGATTAGGGTTGACACAGCATTGTTAGTATCCCTTGGTAAGGTGCTAACACCCTTCCAACTGGGGTCACAGGTTGGACCCCAACTCAGTTTATAATTGAAGTATGTCGTTTAGATGAACACTCCTACGGTTACAGTTTTAGTATTCAATACTCGGTAATTAGTATTCAGTCTCAGAATTTAGTAAAGAACTTAGATAGCTCTATAGAATCATAGCTATCAGTTATTGGTTACTTAGCTATCAGAATTTAGTACTTCAGTATCAGTCTAAACCTTAGTTATCAGTATTCAGTTATTGGAACTCAGTACTTCAGTTTTATTCTAATTTACACAAAGGTTATATGTACAATATTGAATAGTCAGCATGATCAGTAGTTGAAGTTTTACATGCAATCTTATTCAGTTATTTTATGATGTTCATTCAGTCAGTTATCATTTCATGCATATGAACTCATATTTATCATCCTGCCTCACTTAGCATACCAATACATTCAAAGTACTGACACACACTTTTTCTTTTGTGCTATGATGTCTCATATCATATGTTCAGATGCACGGGCTCCTGACCATAGTTAGCATCTTAGGTTATCAGTAATAGTTATAGTAGTAAGTCCTTATATTTCAAGGACAGAGTTATTTATTTACGCACTCCAGTAGTTTAGTATGTTGAGTAGTCAGGGTTAGTTGGGGGCTTGTCCCATCAAATCCATATTCAGACAGTTAGAGGCTGTTGGACTAGACTATTTTAGACAGATGTTCAGTTTTTCAGTATTATTATCAGTATTTGTTTTCAGTTTATAAATCTTATGGAAATTTCATCCTAACTTCTGTATATATTTCTATTATTGTTATTATTATTCAGTGCTTACAACAGATACCAGTCATGGGTTAGCTTGTGGTCCTTCATGATTGTAAGCATCGTGTGATGCCTAGGGTGCAGTCTCGGGGTGTTACAAATTTTGTATCAGAGTCTAAGGTTCAACAGAGTCCTAGAGAGTTTGAAAGTTGCGTCAAGTAGATTCTTGTGATGGGTATGTAGCGCACCACACTTTTGGACAAGAGGCTATGAGGCATTTTTAGGAAAAATTCCCTTCTTTTAGTATTCATGTTGTGCAAGAGAGCATGAGCTCAAGTTAAATTCTCTGTCTAATCCATCTAGACGAAGAACAGGAAACCATCCAGCACCTCCGCCCATTTAGAAAGATCCCCTGAATGAGCATATTTCTCACGCAGAATTCAGAGAAGCTTTTACTACTCTAGCTCATTATGTGAAAGCCCAAAATGAATGCCCAGATGTTTTTCAGGCCAACCCAGTGGCCACTATAGCTGCAACTAAAATTAGGGACTTCACTCGAATGAATCCTCCTTTATTTTCAAGCTCTAAGTCTTAAGAGGACCCACAAGAATTCCATGACATAGTGCAGAAGGTCACAAATATTATGGGGGTAAATGTTAGTAAGAGTGCTTAGTTAGCAGCAAGATATGGATCATACATGTTTTAAGCAATGAAAGGCAGATAGGGCCACAGATGTAGGGCCTATAGAATGGGAGGAGTTTTCTACTACCTTTTTAGATAGGTTCTTCCCATTGGAGTTGAGGGAAGCTAAGGTGTTAGAATTCATTAACTTGAAGCAGGACAACATGACAGTGAAGGAGTATTCACACAAGTTTACTCAGCTAGTCAGATATGCTCATCATGTGATAGCTGATAGCAGATCTAAGATGAATAAGTTTGTGTCTGATGTGTCTGACAGTAACGCCCCGAAATTTCATCCAGAGATGCCACGCGGTGCTTAAGGGATACACGTAGTCCCAAGCTAACCCTCGAAGCCAGACACTACCTCAAGGAATTCAATTCAACAATTGTCATGCAAAATAAAGAGATATACCACATCGGGGTCAAGAGAAATATTGGAGAATACTAGACTGTACAACCAAAATATATTTAATGTCTGTACATACCAACCCTCTAGTCTGAAAAAGCCTCTATACATCAAAATTAAGGATTCATTGGGACAAACCCCCAACTGACTCAAACAGTACTGAAAGCCATAACAACAGAATGATATCACCAAAAATATAGACACGGTCCTCAAACCATGAGGACTCACCACTGAGGGAACGTAGTTGAGGCACTCGAGTATTGCTAACGTGGCTACAACTGAGTACCTGAACCTACATTACGAGAAAATGTAACCCATAGGAAAATATGTGGGTCAGCACTTTGGAATGTACTGAGTATGTGAGGGTGTATGCAACAATGCAAATATCATCATCAATTTCATAAAAATATGCATATGTACAATGATGGCTCACTTGTCTTGAGTTAGATTGAAACATACTTTTCATGATCTCATAGTAAGTAAATCTTATGATAAAAACCTCATAAATCATTATAAATAACTCAACTCTTCAACTCAAGACTCGGAGTGACTCGACAATTAAAGAAACTCAACTCTTATGGACATGGGAGGTTCTTATAACGACATAAACCATGTGAGCTACATGGAGTCCAATGTTTTTCCCTCTTAAGGAGAGAATCCCACATTGGTGGGAGCATCGTACTCTTGCCAGGGAGTACAACCTAAATTTAGTGATCGCAATCTCATACTCGACCTCTGGCCCACAATTATCAATATCAATCCTACGGTGGCATGTAGTTTTGGGAAAATACCATATTTCCCGCTCGGTGCTAAATACTACTCCTAAACACAAGCTCGGAATGCATTAGGATATCCACCACAAACATCACAAGGGTCTATCATGAAGACCAAATCAAATATCTTTCTCATTTATCAAACCATAATCAATTTGTGGATTCCTAACTCGACTCAAACCAAATCAATCTTTCTCAATATCAAAATGTATCAATTCATTAAATCATGACAACATCAATAACTTTGAGAAAATATCAAGACTTATTATAACAACTCAATCTCATGAATCAATATACTCAATAATCCAGTTTCTCATAAGGAAGCTTAAAGCTTAACACATATCTTGAAAGCACTTGAAATATCAACTCATGGTAGAAATATGAAATTCACAATATTAAATATCTAGTCATAACTTGAGAATAGAAAAATAATCATGTATAACAAAGCTTGAACAATTTATATTCTCATAATCTCATGATGAAGTAATTTGGGTATAAACCCACTTGAAAAATCATGAAAATCCATGATAGAAATCAAAGCTTTGGGCACAAGAACGAAAGAATTGCTCTTGTTCAAAACCCCATATACCTTAATCTCTTAAATTGGATGAATTCTAGTGCTTGAGACTCTATTCGCACTTGTAATAAATGATTCTCGAAGCCCACACTATGAGGAACTTGATTCTTAAAGAAATCTTGAATATTTATGGATGATTTTTAGAAGATTAATGTCCTTAAATAAAAACCCTAGATATATTTCTTAAGAGAATTGGAAGAGAGAATGAAGAAATTAGGGTTTAGATGGGAATTCTCATATATATAGGGGCCTCCAAAAGATGGGAAAAGACCAAAATACCCTTGAAAAAATGTCCTTCAATTTCTTAAAAAAATAGCTGACGACATTCGTGACAAGTCGTCAGAAAAGGGTGGATTTTATGATTTTCTGCTTAAGGTTGACGACATTGGTGATAATTCATCACACTTGTGACAACTTATCACAAAATATTGTCACTGGGGGTGGAAATCTACCTAAGGCTGATGACATTGGTGATAAGTCGTCACACTTGTGACAACTTATCACAAAATATCGTCACTCAGTTTTCCAGCCTGACATACAGGAGTAAAATGGGCATAACTCTTGGCTCCGATACCAGATTTGCGTAAAATTGGCATCGTTGGAAAGATAATTCAATTATATATCTTTTGGTAGGTATTGATCTCAATAATTCGTAGTATAACGAGAGATATGCTCATTTGAAGTTGAATATTGCAATATCCTTCCCAAGAATTCAATCGGTAAGGAATGTTTTGATTCACCTAATCGCTAGGACATCTTTGAGTCCTTAATACACATCATCCTTGATCAGACAACAACCAAAGCACTATAATTTACTTCTCATGAGTTTGAGTCATGGTTTCACTATTGGTTAGAGTCTCGGGGTATTACAATATCTCCTCCTTGGAAACATTCGTACTCGAATATTTCCATATAGGCTAAGAACAAGAGAAAATGAGGACGTATAGCTGGAACGACTCACTCAAAGGGTTTACTTCACTCTATACCTTTGGATACCTTACAAAATGCATGAATTCGTGATAGAAATCGACACACATATGAATATTTAATAAGAAGAGGGCGGAATTAAGGAGGAATGGTACCTTCTTCTTGCTCCGAACTCACAGAAAAGAGGTGAAGGTACTTAGCTCGCATATCAACGTTGGCTTCCCAAGTAGCACTCTCAACAGATTGATTTTGCCAAACCACTTTAACCAAAGGAGCTTTTTTGTTCCTTAGCCTACGGATTTGAAAATCCAAAATTTCAACCTGAATCTCCTCAAATGAAAGGCTATCCTGAATATCTAAGATTTCGGAAGAATCAGCCACGACAGAATCACCAATACACTTCTTAAGCATGGAAATATGAAATACCGAATGAATTCTAGACAACTCTGCGGGTAACTCCACCTCATATGCTACTTTCCCAACACGGCTCAGAATCCTGTACGGACCAACATAACGGGGACTAAGCTTTCCCTTCTTCCCAAATCTCTTCACCCCTTTCATGGGTGAAACCTTTAAGTACACCAAATCATCAACATTAAACTCAAGATCTTTTCTTCTCACATCCGCATGCGACTTCTGATGACTTTGAGCGGTCTTCAATCTTTCTCGGATCAACTTAACTTTTTCCATAGCCTCAAACACAACATCAGGCCAAATCATAGTTGTTTCTCCTACTTCAAACCAAGCTATAGGTGATCTACATCTTCCTCTATACAAAGCTTCGAATGGGGCCATCTGAATACTAGTATGGAAACTATTGTTATACGCAAATTCGATCAATGACAAGTGCTCATCCCATCTACCTTTAAAATCAAGCGCACATGCCCTCAATATATCTTCTAAAGTCTGAATGGTCCGCTCATCCTGACCTTCTATTTGCGGATGGAAAGAAAAACATAGATGAACTTGGGTACCGAGACTCTTCTGAAAAGCTCTCCAAAACTGGGAAGTAAACTGAGTACCCCTATCAGAGATAATAGCCAAAGGAACTCCATGAAGTCAAACGAATTCTTGAATATACAATCTAGCATAATCCTCAGCTATATAAGACAAATGCACTGCAAGAAATGAGCTGATTTAGTCAACCGGTCTACAACAACCCAAATCGAATCATGATGACAATGACAGGGAGGCAAACCAATTATGAAATCTATATTCACTTATTCCCACTTCCAAGTAGGAATGCTAAACTCTTGTATTACACCACCGGGCCTTTGGTGCTCTACCTTAACCTGTTGATAAGTAGAACACTTTGCCACAAATCCTGCTATGTCTTTCTTCATACCATTCTACCAATAGATTTACTGTAAATTGCGGTACATCTTGGTAGCACCGGGATGAATAGAATATTGCGCGCCATGCGCTTCTGCCATAATTCTCTGCCTTAGATCATCAACATCGGGAACACACAATCTACCCTGCAATCTCAACACACCATCTCCCCCTTGGGAGAAAACCTCTACCTTTTGGTCCTTAACTGACTCCTTCAGTCTGACCAAACTAGGATCCTTGCCTTGCTTCTTCTTTACCTCCGAGACCAAAGAGGACTCGAAACTACTCTGAACTAATATACTTCCTTTAGCGAAATCAAGTAGTCTAACACCCAACCTAGCCAAACGATGCACATCACGAGCTAATTCTTTCTTATCATTCTCTACATGAGCTACACTACCCATAGACAACCTACTAAGAGCATCTTCCACAACATTGGCCTTGCCCGGGTGATACAACACACTCATATCATAGTCTTTTAGCAACTCTAACCATTTTCTTTGTCTAAGATTCAACTCCCTCTGAGTAAACACATGCTGCAGGCTTTTATGATCACTAAACACATCAACATGAACACCATACAAATAATGTCTCCAGATTTTCAAAGCAAAAACTACAACTGCTAATTCAAGATCATGGGTTGGGTAATTCTTCTCATGAGGCTTCAACTGTCTAGACGCATAAGCTATAAATTTACCCTTCTGCATCAACATACAACCCAAACCAACTCTAGAAGTGTAACAATACACCACAAAACCATCAGTACCAACGGGTAAAGCTAACACTGGGGCTGAAGTGAGTTAAGTCTTTAACTCCTGAAAACTCTTCTCGCAAGGTTTCAACCACAGGAACTTCACTTTCTTTTGGGTCAACCGAGTCATAAGAGACGCAATGAAAGAGAAGCCCTCAACAAAACGATGGTAGTAACCAGCTAGGCCCATGAAACTCCTAATATCAGATAGGGAGGTAGGTCTAGGCCAATTCTTTACAACTTCTGTCTTTTGGGGATCAACTCTAATGCCTTCGGCGGAAACAATGTGACCCAGAAAAGCAACTGACCTTAGCCAAAATTCACACTTGCTAAATTTAGGATATAATTGATGATCTCTAAGAGTTTTCATGACAATTATAAGATGGTCGGCATGATCATCCTCACTTCGAAAATATACAAGAATATCGTCTATGAATACAATGACAAACATATCAATATATTGCTTGAGCACTCAATTCATAAGGTCCATGAAGGCTGCTTGCTGGAGCGTTGGTTAACACAAAGGACATGACAAGAAACTCAAAGTGACCATAACAATTTCAGAAGGCTGTCTTTAGTATATCACCCTCTCTCACTTTAAGCTGATGATAGCTGAATCTAAGGTCTATTTTTTAGAAGTAGCTCGCACCTTTTAACTGATCAAACAAGTCGTCAATTCGAGGAAGAGAGTACTTGTTCTTGATAGTTACCTTGTTTAGTTGATGGTAATCAATGCACATATGCAATGTACCATCTTTCTTATGGTACGAATAAAACAGGTGCACCCCACAGGGAAACACTGGGTTTGATAAAGCCTTTGTCTAAGAGATCTTTGAGTTTCTCCTTTAACTCTTTAAGTTCTGCGGGAGCCATATGGTATGGAGGAATGAAAATAGGTTGAATTCCAGGAAAGACATCAATCCCGAATTCTATTTATCTATCAGGTGGGACCCCTAGGAGATCTTTGGGAAAATATCGGGAAACTCATTAACAATGGTAACTGACTAAATAGTCAGAGTATTAGACTTGAGGTCTTTAACTCAAACTAGGTGATAGATGCAACCCTTAAAAATCAACTTCCTAGCTTTGAGGTAGGATATGAAATGGCTCTTTGGAGTTACAGAACTCCTGGACCACTCAAAACGGGCTCGTCAGGAAACTAAACTTGACCACTTGGGTACGACAATCTATAGATGCATAGAACGAGTGAAGCCAATCCATACCCAGAATAACGTCAAAATCAACCATATCTCGCTCAATGAAATCAGCACATATGACCTGATGAAGGATAGTGACAGGACACTTCTTATACACTTTCTTAGCAATAACAGATTCTCCTACCGGGGTAGAAACCAGAATAGGCTCAGGAATCCATTCAGGGTCCATTTCAAAATTTACAGCAACCAGAGGTGTCACATAAGAGAAACTCAAATCGGGGTCCATCAATACATACAAATCGAAATGAAAGACACGGAGCATACCAGTGACAACATCTGGAGAATCCTCCTGCTCCTAGAGAGGTGGTATAGCATAGAAGCGATTCTGGCGTGAACCGCCAGCAGTACTAGAAGAGGCACCCTTAGGAGAAACTGGGCGTACTATGGGAGCGAGAGAACTAATAGCCTAACACTGGAGATGAGCATCTCGACTCCCCTGTCTAGCATACAAACAATCTCTATGTTGGTGGATTAACTTTCCATAACCAAAGCAACCCCTCTGATCAACAAAACACTCACCAACATGATCTCTACCACACTTGGCACATGAAGGAGGATGAAGTCTGTTACTTACACTTTCCTGAGACCTGGACGTGATAGGCATGTTCCCCTACTTTTTCCTGTTTCTAAGTGCGGGAGAACTAACTGAAGAAGGCACGGGCATAAACGAATGTCCCTGAAATTGAGGGCGGTTCGCTCCATGGAATCCAGACTGACTGAATCCCTACTTCTCTGATCTAGCTTTTTTATTCCCTCTTACTCTCTCCCTCTCTTTCACCTTATCATCTTCAATCTGTTGGGCATGTATCATCAACCGATAAAGGTCTATCTTCCTATTAAGCATAGCAGATATACACTTTCACAACGTAACTTGACACGCCGGTCACGAACTTACTCATGATGGTCCTGGAGTCAGCCATCATACAAGGAGCATCTTTGGATAACTGATTGAATCTTAAGACAATAATCCTTAACAGTCATGGAGCCTTGTCTTAAATTTATGAATTCCTCTATCATTGCTTCCTTCATCTTAAGAGGAAAGAATCTATCCAAGAATGCATCCTGGAATAACTGCCAAGTCATGGGAGCGGCATCCTCCCCTCTACTCATCCTCTATATCTCCACCCAATCATATGCAACATCTTTCATTCGATAGGAAGCTAATTCAACACTCTCCTCCTCAGTCACATACATAATCTGGGTGATCTTTCTCACTTTATCCAAGTATATCTGTGGGTCTTCACCTACCTTCGACCCATAGAACTCAGATGGATTCATCCATATAAAGTCATGAACTTGACCTACAGCATAATTATTCTCTTACGGAGGCAGAACAGTAGACTGGGTGTTAGCTTGAGCATTAGCGGTAACTGCCTGGGCTAGGGCCTAAAAATTTGCCCGACATTCCACATAAAACATGCTCTTTCAAGGGATCAACGGGTTGAGGTTGTTCGTTGTTTCTATGAGTTCGACGAGGAGGCATTTTCTATTATAAGAGAGCACGAGTTAATCACAGATAAAGAGACAGTTGTAGGCATGATAAACTTTAGAAAGAAAGAAATGACTTTTTCTAAAATCTTCCGTAGCCTCTTGCTCATAGATGTGGCGCGCTATACACCAATAATCAAGACTGTACGTAATATGACTTGTCAGACTCCCTAGGACTCCTTAAACCTTAGGCTCTGATACTAAGCTTTGTAACTCCTCAAAATTTCATCCTAAAATGCCACATGGTGCTTAGGGCTACACGTAGCCGAAACTAACCCTCGGAGCTAGACACCACCTCAAGGAATTCAATTCAATAATAGTCATGCACAATAAAGAGATATACCACATCGGGTTCAAGAGAAATACTGGAGAATACTAGACTGTACAACCAAAATATATTGAATGTCTGTACATACTAACCCTCTAGTCTGACAAAGCCTCTATATATCAAAATCAAGGAGTCATTGGGACAAAACCCTAACTGACTCAAACAGTGCTGAAAGCCATAACAACAGAATGATATCACCAAAAATATAGACACGGTCCTCAAACCATGAGGACTCACCACTGAGAAAACGTAGTTGAGGCACTCAAGTAGAGCTAACGCGGTTGCGGTTAAGTTCCTGAACCTACATTACGAGAAAATGTAGCCAATAGGAAAATATATGGGTCAGCACTTTGGAATGTACTAAGTATGTGGGGGTGCATGAAACAATGCAAATATCATCATCAATTTTATAAAAATATGCATATGTACAATGATGGCTTACTTGGCTTGAGTTAGATTGAAACATACTTTTCATGATCTCATAATAAATAAATCATATGATAAAAACCTCATAAATCATTATAAATAACTCAACTCTTCAACTCAAGAATCAGAGTAACTCGGTAATTCAAGAAACTCAACTCTTACGATATAAACTATGTGAGCTACAGAGAGTCCAATGTTTTTCCCTCCTAAGGAGAGAAGGCCACATTGGAGGGAACATCGTATTCTTTCTAGGGAGTACAACCTAAATTTAATGATCATAATCTCATACTCGGCCTCTAGCCCACAATCATCAATATCAATACTACGGTGGAATGTAGTTTTGGGGAAATACCATATTTCTCGCTCGGTGCTAAATGATACTCCCAGACACAAGCTCAAAACACGTTAGGATATCCACCGCAAACATCACAAGGGTCTATCATGAAGACCAAATCAAATCTCTTTTTATTTATCAAATCATAATCAATTTGTGGATTCCTAACTCGACTCAAATAAAACCAATCTTTCTCAATATCAAAATATATCAATTCATTAAATCGTGACAACATCAATAACTTTGAGGAAATATCAAGACTCATTGTAACAACACAATCTCATGAATCAATTACTTAATAATCCAGTTTGTCATAAGAAAGCTTAAAGCTTGACACATATCTTGAAAGCACTTGAATTATTAACTCATGGTAGAAATACGAAATTCACAATATTAAATATCAAGTCATAACTTGGGAATAGCAAAATAATCATGTATAACAAAGGTTGAACAATTTATATTCTCATAATCTCATGATAAAGTAATTTGGGTATTAACTCACTTGCAAAATTATATAAATCAATGATAGAAATCAAAGCTTTGGGCACAAGAACGTAATAATTGATCTTGTTCAAAACCCCACATACCTTAATCTTTGAAATTGGATGAATTCTAGTGCTTGAGACTCTATCCGCACTTGTAATAAATAATTCTCGAAGCCCACACTATGAGAAACTTGATTCTTGAAGAAATCTTAAAGATTTATGGATGATTTTTGGAATATTAATGTCCTTAAATAAGAACCCTAGATATATTTCTTAACAGAATTGGAAGAAAGAATGAAGAAATTAGGGTTTAAATGGGAGTTCTCATATATATAGGGGTCTCCAAAAGATGGAAAAGACCAAAATACCCTTGCAAAAACACCCTTTAATTTTTGAAAAAAATAGCTGACGACATTTGTCACAAGTCGTCAGACTTGTGATAAGTCATCATGAAATATCGTCACAAAAGGGTAGATTTTATGATTTTCTACTTAAGGTTACGACATTGGTGATAATTTGTCACACTTGTGATTACTTATCACAAAATGTCATCACTGGGGGTGGAAATCTTCTTAAGTATGACGACATTGGTGATAAGTCATCACACTTGAGACAGCTTATCACAAAATGTCGTCACTCAATTTTCCAGCCTGACATGCTGGAGTAAAATGGGTATAACTCTTGGCTCCACTATCGAATTTGGGTAAAATTGGTATCATTGGAAAGCTAATTCAATTATATATCTTTTGTCCAGTCATTATATCAATAATTCTTATTATAAAGAGAGATATGCTCATTTGAAGTTAAATATGGCAACATCTTTCCCAAGAATTCAATCGGTAAGGAATGTTTTGATTCACCTAATTGCTAGGACATCTTTGAGGCCTTAATACACATCACCCTTGATAAGAAAACAAACAAATCAATATAATTTACTTCTCATGAGATTGATTCATGGTTGCACTATTGGTTAGAGTCTTGGGGTATTACACTGACAGTGTGGTCAAGGAGTATAAGACCGCAGTATTGATTAAGGATATAGACTTGGCTAGTTTGATGGTCCATTATTAGAAGATAGAGGAGTAGAATACTAAGTATAAAGAGAGAGATCAAGAGAGATAGAACTGGTACCTTTAATTTTGCTTAACCTAAGTCAGAGGGTGGTAACTATTCTCAGTTCCGCTCAAAATCATCAGATTCAGTTCCATCCTCAGCTAGTACTCCAGTGCCTAAGTTCATAAATGGTAATAAGGATAAGGAACCAGGCTTTAAGTCTCAGGATAGTATTAGCAGTACCCGAACAAATTCTCTTTGTCAGAAGTGTGGCAGAAACCATCGGGGTGTCTGTAGGGTTGGCAGTGATGTATATTTTGAATGTGGCAAGCTAGACAATAGGATCAAAGAGTGTCCTCAGGTTGGTTCGTAGAGTCAGCATAATTGTTCCCCAGCTCAGTCCGATCGCCCGTCTCAGCTAGGTGTCGCTTCCAGTGCCACCAGTGGGCAATGCCCAAATAGGCTCTATGCACTTTAGTCTCGACAGGATCATGAAATTTCTCCTAATATGTTCACTGGTACCTTAAAATTTTACCATTTACATATTTATGCTTTGCTAGATCCAGGAGTTTTTTTGTCCTTTGTAACTCCTTATATAGCAGTTAACTTTGGAGTTAGTCCCAAAATCCTAGACGAGCCCTTCTCAGTCTCTACCCCAGTGGGTAATAATGTCATAACCCTATGGGTATATAGGAACTATCCGGTTATGGTGTCTCAAAAAGTTACTTTAGCAGACTTAGTAGAGTTAGAGATGGCAGATTTTGACATCATTCTCGGCATGGATTGGCTCCATTCATGCTATTCTTTAGTTGACTATAGACACAAAGTTGTTCATTCCCAGTTCCCGAATAAATCTATCCTAGAATGGAGGCGTAGTACTTCAGCACTTAGGGGTCAGCTTATTTCATTTCTTAGAGAGAGAAAAATGGTATCCAAGGGGTGTGTCTTTTATCTCATTTAATTTAAAGGCTTTAGTTCATAGAACCCTAATCTTGAGTTAGTTCCAATAGCAAGAGAATTTCTAGATGTATTTCCCGAAGATCTTTTTGGAGTCCTTCCGAAAAGAAAAATTGACTTCAGAATAGTCCTTCTTCTAGTTACTCAGTCCATCTATATTCCTCCATACAGAATGGCTCCAGCTGAACTCAAAGAATTAAAAGTGCAGTTGAAGGATCTCCTAGATAAGGGATTCATCAAACCCAATGTCACCCCGTGGGTTACACTAGTTATATTTATGCGTAAGAAAGATGGTTTTCTTAGAATGTGTATTGAATACTGTCAGATGAACAAAGTCTCAGTCAAGAACAAGTATCCACTTTTCAGAATCGATGACTCGTTTGACCAAATTTAGGGTGCCAGTTACATTTCTAAGATAGACCTCAGATCAAGTTATCATCATCTCAGAGTCAGAGAATGTGACATTCCAAAAATAGTTTTCAGAACTTGGTATGATCACTTTGAATTTCTAGTCATGTCATTTGGTCTTACCAATGCCCCAACAACTTTCATGGACTTGATGAACTGTATGTTAAAGCAGTACTTGGACATGTTCGTCATAGTCTTTATTGATGACATTCTTGTCTACTCCCGCAGTGAAAATAATTATGCAGACCATCTAAGAATAGTATTACAAACCCTCAGAGCCCATCAGTTGTTCACCAAATTAAGCAAGTGCAAATTTTTGCTAAGGTTTGTAGCTTTCCTTGGTCATATAGTTTTTGGTGATGGCATTAGAGTTGATCCTCAAAAGACTAAAGCAGTGAGAATCTGGCCCAGGCCCATCTCTCCATCATATATTAAGAGTTTCTTGGGTTTGGCTGGCTATTACTGACGGATTGGTAAAGGATTTTCATCTATTGCATCCCCCATGTCCATATTGACTTAGAAAAAGGACAAATTCCAGTAGTTAGATTCTTGTGAGAAGAGTTTTTAGGATTTGAAGACTCGACTCACTACAACCCCAGTTTTGACTTTACCAGATGGTTCAGACGGGTTTGTTGTGTATTGTGATGCTTTCAGAGTTCGTTTAGGCTGTGTTTTAATGCAGAGAGGTAAGGTCATAGAATATGCCTCTCAGCATCTTAAGCCCCATGAAAAGAATTATCCTATCCATGATCTTGAGTTAGCAGCTGTAGTGTTTGCCTTATAGATTTGGAGGCACTGTATGTATGGGGTACATGTTGATGTGTTCACATACCATAAAAGTTCACAGTATGTATTTTCTCAGAAAGACTTGAACTTGCATCAGAGAAGGTGGTTAGAGTTGTTGAAAAACTATGAAATGGGTGTTTTGTATCATCCGAGAAAGGACAATGTAGTGGATGATGCTCTCAGTAGATTGTCCATGGGTAGTGTTGCTCACATTAAAGATGGTAAGAAGAAGTTAGTTCAGGAAGTTCATCATCTTTCCAGGATGGGTGTTCATTTGGTTTATTCAGTTGAGGGTAGTGTATAGGCGTAGAATAGTTTGGAATCTTCCTTGGTTTCCGAGGTGAAAGAAAAATAGGACAGGGATCCCAATTTAGTTAAGCTAAAAGAGTCGGTCAGAGATCAGAAAGTAGAGATTTTCTCCCAAGATGGAGATGGTGTTTTGTGTTACCAGGGTAGATTATATGTGCCATGTGTGGATGTCCTGAGACAATGAATTCCTGCAGAAGCATAATTTGTTCATTACTCGATTTATCCAGGGGCCACTAAAATGTACCACGACTTGCAAAAAGTCTATTGGTGTAGTGGGATGAAGAGAGACATTGCAGAATTTGTGGCTAAGTGCTCTACATGTCAGCAGGTGAAGATTGAGAACCAAAAGCCTAGTGGGTCTATGCAGGAGTTCAGTATCCCCACTTAAAAGTCGGAGGAAGTGAACATGGACTTTGTGATGGGTTTCCTCGTACTCATCTCATCAGTATGATTTGATTTGGATCATTGTAGACAGGATAACCAAATTCACTCATTTTTTGCCATTCCATACCTCTTACTCAACCGAGGATTATGCCAAGCTCTACATTAGAGAGTTTGTCAGATTGCACGAATTTTTGTTATCAATCATTTCAGATAGAGGTATGCAGTTCACCTCTCACTTTTGGAAAACCTTCCAAAAGGGTCTTGGTACCCAAGTTCACCTCAGTACAACCTTCCACCGTCAGATAGATGGTCAAGAAGAAAGGACCATTCATACTTTAGAAGATATGTTAAGATCTTGTATTGTTAACTTTAAGGGCAGTTGGGCTGATCACTTACCCTTGATTGAGTTCGCATATAATAACAGTTATCATTCCAGTATTTAGATGGCTCTATTTGAGGCGCTTTATGAGAGGAGATATAGGTCTCCTATTGGTTGGTCTGAGGTAGGAAGGAATGCGTTGGCAGGTGGTCCTGACTTAGTATTTCATGCCTTAGAAAAGGTTCAGTTTATCAGGGAGAGGCTTAAGACAGATCAAAGTCGACAGAAATTGTATACTGATGTGATAATAAAAGATCTCAAGTTTGAGATTGGTGATTATGTGTACTTGAAAATCTCTCCCATGAAGGGATTGAAGAGGTCTGGCAAGAAGGGGAAACTCAGTCCCCTATATGTCGGTCATTACCAAATTCTCAGCCATTTCAGAAAGGTAGCTTACGATCTTGAGTTGCCTTCAGACTTAGCTTCAGTACACTCAGTGTTTCATGTCTCCTTGCTAAAGAAATACATTGGTTACCCAACAGTTGTAGTCCCTATAGAGAGTATAGATGTTCAAAACAGTCTCTCTTATGAGGAAGTCCCAGTCAAAATCCTTGATCATCAGATTCGCAGACTGAGAAACAAAGAAGTTCCTTTGGTCAAAGTTCTTTGATGGAATCAGTCCATTAGGGGATCTACTTGGGAAACAGAAGTAGATATGCAAACCAAGTATCCTTACCTCTTCTTTGAAAACTCAGACTCAGCCCGAGGTAACGGTCTTCCTTAGATCTACTCAGTTCCATGCTCAAATTACCTTTACAAACTTGGTATCAATTACCATTGCATATCATCCTCATGACATTCATGAATTTATAAATCAGTTCAGCCATATAATCATGTTTCAGTTATGCATGTTCAGTATGAAAACTCAGTTTATCAGTAGTTTCAATCATGTAATCATGCTTAAGTTATGCATATACAACATGTAAACTTAATCTATCAGTATTCTCAGTTCAGTCAGTCTCATTCGAGGACGAATGTTTCCAAGGGGAAAATATTGTAAGACTCCGCAAATCCTAGTCATTTCGGTCCTTTATAGCATGCCAAAAGGGGTCCCAGACTTAGAAAAAATTCAACTAAGTGTTAAGACTTAGAATTATTTTAATCTTTGTAATAGGATGATTTTATTTTCTATCTTTACGACCTTAAAATATCGATTTTTAAGTTGAATCATGATTATGGATATCAATAGGTCACCTCGGGTGAGTTTAGGATTTTTCGAACGTCGTTAGAAACTTAATTGGATGTCCAGACAGTGAGTTAATGCGATCTCGGCGCGATGCGTTGGCCATCGTGTCGATCCCATTGACGCAGACCATCGGGTATCGTATCACTGGGCAGTTTTTGCTTATTAAAAATCTGACTTTCCAAGGGCAAATAGGTTCATTTCCCCTCACCCAATTTAGCTAAACTATTAGATTAAGCCCCAAAAAAGGCAAAATTCATTCTTTATTCTCAAAATTCTCTTAAGAACAAACCCTAGTTCATCAAGATCATGATTCAAGTCCCAAGAATTCACCATAATTCTCAAGAAATCAACAATTAAGGTATGTTAGGTGTCCATCCTTGGGTTTCCTTCCACCCTTGGAGTTGAAGAATCCTTTTTAAAACTACAAGTTTATTAATTTCGTGATTTACATGTTTGGATTGGATTGTGTTCATGTATGTATTGTTGTATGGTTTTCAAATCAAGATTCATACAAGTTTCAAGTGAATTAATTAGCAAGTATGTAGAATCATGTAACCCTTATGTTAAAACCTTGAATTTGTAAGTTGAATGTTGTAGCCATGATATTTATATCTTGATGATTTATTTTTGCATTAATTATGCTCCCCAAGTGTTTGATAGAATGCCTATGTAAATTGAGTAGTTAATTTATAACCTGTTATCATGTGGTCCCATTCTTGCACAAGTTCATGCCTCTCAAATGTTTAACAAAATGTCTAAATGAATGCATGGTGGACAAGTAACTAATGTAATGCCTTCAAGATTTTGCCATGTTTTACTATTGATGCTATTGAGTTCTGGGGGTATTCAATACCCGACAATCTAGGTTTTACCTAGAATTATAATAGCTACAGAATAGTTACAGTAAGGTCACAAATAATAGTACTCAGTCAGTTACAGAACTCAATAAACTCAATCCAGTTCAGTCAGTCAACACAATCAGTAATAGTTCAGTCATGCCTAGTATAGTCTAGTGATTAGTTCAGTTTCTATTCAGTTGGGAGAAGGATTCATCACCGAGAGAACCCAAGAATGAAGGCATTTCTGTCAGCAGAGGGTTTACCCTTAGTAGTTGTCCCTGCATTACAAAAATACATAGCCAGCATAGGGTAATTCATCCTCCTACCAGATTAGGGTTGACGGAACCATATATACAATTCATGAGTCTTCCTACCAGATTAGGGTTGACACAACATTATAGTATCATTTGGCAAGGTGCTACACCCTTTCAATTGGGGTCACAGGTTGGACCCTAACTCAATTTATAATTGGGATATAAATGAACACTCTTATAGTTACAGTTTCAGTATTTAGTACTTAGGAATTAGTATTCAGTCTCAGAATTTAGTAAAGAACTCAGATAGTTCTACAGAACCATGGCTATTAGTTATTAGTTACTTAGCCATCAAAACCCAGTACTTTAGTATCAGTCTAAACCTCAGTTATCATTATTCAGTTATCAGAACTCAGTACTTCAGTTTTGGTCTAATTCAGACAGACTTTATATGCACAATATTGCATAGTCAGCATGATCAGTAGTTACAGTTTTGCATGTACTTTTTTCAGTTATTTTATGATGTTCATTCAGTCAGTTATCATCTCATGCATATGAACCCATGTATATCATCCTACCTGACTTAGCATACCAGTATATTCAAAGTACTGACGCATACTCTTTCTTTTGTGCTATGATGTCTCATATCATAGGTTCAGATACACGGGCTCCTAACCGTACTTAGCAGCTCAGGTTATCAGCATTAGTTATAGAGGTGAGTCATCATATTTTGAGAATAGGGTTATTTATTTCAGCATTCCAGTAGTTCAGTATGTTCAGCAGTCGGAGTTAGTTGGGGACTTGGCCCATCAACTCCATATTCCGATAGTTAGAGGCTTTCGGACTAAACTATTTCAGACATATATTTAGTTTTTCAGTATTCAATATTTATTTTTAGTTTATGAACCTTATGGAAATTTCATCCTAACTTCTGCATATATTTCCAATATTATTATTATTCATTGCTCACCACAAGTACCAATCATAGGTTAGCTTGTGGTCCTTCGAGATTGTAAGCACCTTGTGATGCCCAAGGTATAGTCTCTGGGTGTTACACCATACGAATTTGTCCTTATGACCCTTAAGAAGTCTTGATGACTTGTTGAGTGTCACTTGTACTCAGAGCAGAATACTAAGCCACTTATTCTGATTAAGTTAGCATTGAGTTCCTACTAACCGTCAAAGCTCCCTACGACTCATCAGGGGAGTCGTAATCAGGACAGTGGGGATAAAATTTCAGAAATTTTCAAGAACCAAAAATCGAGGCATTACATACATAGTCTAGGGTAATATTTTACTATCATACTAAACCTTGTTCCCTTGTTTCCTAAACCTTGTTCCCTATCATCCTAACTTCTGCATAAATTTATAATATTATTATTATTCATTGCTCACCGCAAGTACCAATTATAGGTTAGCTTGTGGTCTTTCAGAATTGTAAACACCTTGTGATGCCCAGGGTGAAGTCTCGGGGCGTTACACCATACGACTTTGTCCTTATGACTCGTAAGAAATCTTGATGACTTGTTGAGTGTCACTTGTACTCAGAGCAGAATATTAAGCCACTTGTTCTGATTAAGTTGCCATCGAGTTCCTACTAACCGTCAAAGCTCCCTACGACTCATCAGGGGAGTCGTAATCAGGACAGTGGGGATAAAATTTCAGAAATTTTTAACAACCAAAAATTGAGGCATTACATACATAGTCTAGGATAATATTTTACTATCATGCTAAACCTTGTTCCCTACCCTAGCATCTATTATATATATGTATGTATGTATGTATGTATGTAAGTATATGTATATGAACATGTACAGTGAGTTTGAAATTGAACTTTTGACTGACATTATTTTACCCTTATCCCTGAGTTACATATTAGTGTCACCCCACTAACCATTCCCAGATGTCATATCCCCACGCGATGTAGGAGCTGAGTGAACTTCTACTTTTCCTGTACAGTAATAGGTGATCTCAGAGTCGGTCGTTGCGGTGAAGTGGTAAGCTTTCATTCTTCGAAAGACTTGATCATTCCATCAGTTTTTTCTTTCATAAATTAGAATTGAAGACTTTACATTTACATTGTCATTGTCAGGGTCGAGGGCATGTCCCGACGTATGTTGTTTTCTGATATAGAGGCTTTGTGGATATTACTGTAGATTGGATATTTATGTTGACACTCTTAGATGCCTTTGAGCTTATTACTTTCTATCTTGTTGTGTGTTCAAAATTCAGCCATTGTTAGGTGTGTTATGTTCTGTTTGGATAGGCCAAAGGGGTGATCAATGGTCCTCGGTGGACTTGAGATACCCATCATGACCAGGCCCTAGTTCGGGTCATGACCGATTGCTTCTATTTGATTTCATTTATTTATATTAGAACAATTAGTGGAGACAATGTGATCTACCATTTGAAAACTTTTCCGCTGCAAGTGACGTGCTCATAGTATTTCTTTACTAGTATTGTTTTCAGTTTTGCTCAGTTGGCCTATGATACCTACTGAGTACAAGCAGACTATACTCATCCTTATTATGGCCTTCGTTGTAGATCTTAGTTCGAGTATGAGACGTCGCAACTGATCTTGCTATGTGGTTGTTAATTCGAGGTACTATACGCTCTAGAGTCCAAAGAAGATTTTTGGACATTCTCCTAATCTTTTCATGTCCTTATTTCACATTTAGAGACAGACTATGTAGTTTCAGACTCAGTTATATTTTAGATGCTCTTGTATTTATGACACTAGGTTTTGAAGAAACTTGTGATATTTACTTGTATATAAGGCCCCACTTGGGTGCACAATCATAAATAATTACTCAAGTTCATAATAATGCTCATGTTAGCCCCACACAAGCAACACGAAACAAACAACAATCCCAATAATAATAAATTATGAACTACTTAAACCTAACTTGGTCCATTCATTAAACCTCATTAACTAATACAAGTACATTTATATTTTAAGTATTCTCTAAAATCTCAATCATTCTACTAATAATGACGATAGTAACACAATTACCCCTTAATAAAGCACTAAACCACAACCATCACAATAATGTCCACTAACTAGATTCTAGCTCTAAAATAGGAATCCAATATCAATTATTTGAAAATCACTAAGTTATCTAACTACAATCCATCAAGGACTTTGGTACCTGGCCGAGATGATCGTCATTTCACCTAAGAGGAACTCTTAATCCTATGCGATAAACAAAAATGTAAACTATAAGCATACAATACATAAGCACTTTGGTAAAAGTCAAGGTACATCTGAACTTACCTTAAAGAAGATATGCAAGACCAAGTACAGTCTAAAATCTCAACTGGAAGCCCAAATCTCTTGATGCAACACCAAATGCATCAAATCTAATCAAGTATATTACATACAAGTCAAAAGGAAGCTAATGGTACCTATTTTGACATTATTTAAGACATATCCAAAATGAATTCGTAAAATGAGTTTTAAAATAAGATGGGTAAACCAGAATTGTCCTTTCGACGCATATTTCCTAAGGTTATAGAATTCTACAATTAAAAACCCATACAAAATGAATTAAAATAAGGTTCAAATAGAGGAAAAATCATTTCAAAACTTTACCGAAAAAATCCCCAAAATTTTATTTTAAAATCAAGGTTTAAAGGTATTCCCAAAGATATAATTAATAGGAATAGTGAAAACACGGGTTTGGAGCTTACCCTAGAAAGGCTGATGAACAAAATTATTTCACATCGCCCAAAATCAAAGTTTCAAGGTTCAGAAGTGGAGGAAAAATTCAGAAATTAATTTATATACTAACTTCCAGCATTGGCTGCTTAAGCGTCTAAATAATAGAAATGCATGGGTTAGGGGTTGATATGAAATTAATGATGTCTTACATGAATATGTATTCTAATTGTACCAAATGAGAACTAATATATTGAATTATTGACATATTGAGTTGATATTTATGATCACTTATATAGGTTTTGAATGGATTATTATCTGCATACTGATTTGACTGTGATCATTATATCCTCATTTTATACATACATTTTTATGAGTTATTGGTATCATTGAGGAAAATCATTTTTAAAAGAAAATTAGATATTTTATGGGAACCTTGATCTATGAACATAAGCCGAAGAGGCGAGTTGAGGTTTGAGATAGTATACGGGTAGCAAACCTCCTATGAATCCCATTTTGAGAGAATTGAGGCTCAATAGATGTATACAGAAAGTCATTCAATGTCTTTCATTTATTCTTCATGAGTTTTCCATCATTTCATATGTATTTCTGTGTTTTCTTATGTATTTTCCTTGGTATGTACTTAGTTTTAGTATACATTTCATGTATTTTTCTTTTTTTAATATTTCATGTACATATATTGGAATTGTTAGTGGAGACAGTGTGGGCTATCATTTGAGAACTTTTTATTTACAGGTGATGTGCTCATAGTATTTCTTTACTTATACTCTTTTCTATTTTTCTCAATCGACCTATGATACCTACTAAGTACAAGTGGATCGTACTCACCCCTACTATGCTCTTTTGGTAAAAATCCTAGTTCGAGTATGAGACGCGATGGCTGATCATGCTATTTGGTGGTTGACTGGAGATACTGGCATGCTCTACAGTTTAGAGTTGATTATTTATGTTCAGAGATATGTTATGCATTTTTCTTTGGATTTTAGTCTAATATTAGATGATCTTGTACTTATGACACCAGATTTTAGAGGTTTTTATGACATTTTCTTTCAGACTTCCGCTTATTATGTAATGTGTTGACCTGACTTCTCTCTTGAAGTCTTATTTATCTTACTTTATTTATAATTTTGCATTTCTTTTCTTTTTGGGTAATTGATTTATTACTGAAGTTGGGTCTCGGTGACACCAATTCATTTGTAAATATTTTGTTTTTTGATAATTTCTTTTCCTTTTTTATGTTCTTTTTAATTTTCTTTTATTATTTTTGGTTTGTTATCTTTTGTTTAAACATAAAAATAATTATAGTACCTAAATATTTAAAAAAATTAATAAAATATAAAAAAGTTAAAATATTAGACTATGATAAGGAGTAATTTGTTTAATAAAATAAAAATTCATAAAGATATGTATTTTTGTTTTAGTTGATTATCTTCTTCACCATTTCATTTTAAAGATAAAATAAAATTTGAAGATAAAGATGCTATTGAAATATTTTTACACTAATAAAAATACTTAAAAAATTAATAAATAAACCACAACAATAAATAATTAAAAAAAGAAATGTCTAAGTAAAGGACTTGGACAATCCACTTTGATATCATCATAGTATATTCATATACTATTATAGTATTATTAAGGAATGAAGCAGGCCTTAATGATAATACGACAATATATGAATATATTATGATGGTATCATGGAGAATTGAGACATGTCTTATTGAAGGAATAAAGTAGTCCTCTATGCATGATACCATGTCGTATACAAAGATACTATGATGATATCATGGAGAATTGAGAAATGTCTCGTTGAAAGGTTGAAGTAGTCATCTATGATACCATACTAGTATATAGATATGTTCTAGTTGAAAAGAGTGTCTGACTGAAAGACTGACACAATCCACCATTATACCTTGCTAGTACATATATACATACATATATATATATATACATACATATATATATATATATACATACATATATATATATATACATACATATATATATATAAACATACATATATATATGTATATACATACATATATATATATATATACATACATACATATATATATATACATACATATACATATACTATGATGGTTCCATGGAGGTCTTACTGAAGAAATAAAGCAGGCATAAATAATACCATGACATTATACACATATTCTTTGATGGTATCATTGATGACTGAAGCAAACATCAATGATACATGAAAATATGTTGTTATATTGTAAAGACATCATGGAGGACTTAATGAAGAACTGAAGCAAACCTCATGAATGATACCATAGCAATATATAGATATATTGTGATGGTATTAACACTACTAAAAAAATACCAAAAAGCGACGGAAAAGCTTCGCAAAAAGGATCATTGCTTTTTTGAAACGATGGCCTGCGTCGCTTTTATTACGACGGACCACGTCGATTTTAGCAAAAAAAAATTGTAGTTTTTTTTTTAGAAAAAGTGATGTTGTGCATCATTTTTTGTTCTTCATGTGAAGAACACATGATGAACAAAAAATGACGGACATCGTCACTTTATTGAAAAAAAAATAATTTTTTTTCTAGAAAAATTGACACTATCTGTCGTAATTTGAGAAAAATAAATTTTTTTTTTTGAAAAAGCGACGTTGGTAGTCGCCTTTTGTTCTTCATAATGATTTAAAAAGTGACGTTGTTCGTCGCCTTTTGTTCTTAATAAGGATTAAAAAGGCAACGTTGGTCATCGCTTTTTGTTCTTCATAATGAATAAAAGGCGACGTTGGTCGTCGCTTTTTGTTCTTCATAATGAAAAAAAACGACGTTGGTTGTTGATTTTTGTTCTTGATAATGAATAAAAAAGCAACGACCATCATCGTTTTTCTTTTTCTTTTTAAAATTACTGATTTAAAAACCGACGCAAAGCGTCCCATTTCTGAAGATGTATTTCAAAAATGCGATGGACAAAAGGGACCCTGTCCGTCGCTATTCTGTATTTTTTTAATGCAGAAATCTGCATTTTTGCATCCCACCTGCCAAATAAAAATGCAATTCAATAGATACAACCTCATGCAATACACATTTCTAAAATAAACATACAACACACTATATTATCAAAATAGTTAAGTAATTCAAATAAACAACACTTAAACAATCAATTCAAAATTCAAAACAATTAATAATTAATCCAACAACATTCAAAACACTTAAACAATCCTAATGTTTTTTCATTAGAGTCTATAGGCGTCTTAGATTTCTTCTTAGCAGTTGACTTCAAACTCTCATCAGGACAAGGACGATTACCGTCACCACCGGATGTCATCTTTATGCAAGTTAACATCAAAACATATAAAAATCAAGTCATTAGTTCATATTTCATGTGACAACCATTTTTAAGTTATTAGTACACATTTCAAGTTACTATACTCAAACATTTTTCAAATAGCTAATTGACATTTTATTTCACTATACTTAACCATTTTTAAGTAACTAATTTAGATTTCAAGTAACTACACTTAACCATTTTCAAGTCACTACTTTATACTTCAAGTCACTACACTTAACCATTTTTAAATAAATAATTCACATTGCAAGTAACTACACTTAAAATATTTTTAAGTCACTAGTACATATTTCAAGTCACTACACTGAACTATTTTCAATTAACTAATTCACATTTCAAGACAATATACTTAATCATTTTCAAGTGATTATACTTTATTATTTTAAAAAGTTATTAGTACACATTTCAAGTGACTACACTTAACCATTTTCAAGTCACTTGTTCATAGTTTCAAGTAACTACACTTGACCGTTTTCAAGTCACAAGTTCACAATGTCAAGTCACTACACTTAAGAATTTTTAAATAACTTATTCACATTTCAAGTCACCAGTACACATTTCAAGTTAACACACTCAAATCATTTTTAAATAGCTAATTGAAATTTCAAGTCATTATACTTAACCATTTTCAAGTAACTACACTTAACTATTTTCAAGTCACTAGTACACATTTCAAATCTCTACACTTAACCATTTTTAAATAACTAATTCACATTGCAAGTCACTATACTTAAACACTTTCAAGTAACTACTATTAACCATTTTTAAGTCACTAATACACATTTCAAGTCACTACACTTACCTATTTACAATTAACTAATTCACATTTCAAGTCACTATACTTAATCATTTTCAAAAAACTATACTTTATTATTTTAAAATTATTAGTACACATTTCAAGGGACTATACTTAACCATTTTTAAGTCATAAGTACACAATTTCAAGTAACTAAACTTATTCGTTTTCAAGTCACAAGTTCACAATTTCAAGGACTACAGTTAACAGTTCTCAAGTCACAAGTTCCCAATTTCAAGTAACTACACGTAACCATTTCCAAATCACAAGTTCACAATGTCAAGTCACTATACTTAGTAATTTTCAAATAACTTATTCACATTTCAAGTCACTAGTACACATTTCAAGTCACTACACTCAAACCATTTTCAAATAGCTAATTGATATTTCAAGTCACTATACTTAACCATTTTCAAGTAACTACACTTAACTATTTTCAAGTCACTATTACACATTTCAAGTCACTACACTTAGCCATTTCCAAATAACTAATTCACATTGAAAGTCACTATACTTAACCACTTTCAAGTAAATATACTTAACCATTTTCAAGTCACTAGTACACATTTCAAGTCAGTACACTTACCTATTTTTAATTAACTAATTCACATTTCAAGTCACTATACTTAATCATTTTCAAGTAACAATACTTTATTATTTTAAAGTTATTAGTACACATATCAAGTGACTATACTTAACCATTTTCAAGTCACAATTTTACAATTCCAAGTAACTACACTTAACCGTTCTCAAGTCACAAGTTCACAATTTCAAGGACTACACTTAACCGTTCTCAAGTCACAAGTTCTCAATTTCAAGTAACTACACTTAACCATTTTCAAGTCACAAGTTCATAATGTCAAGTAACTACACTTAACTCATTCACATTTCAAGTCACTAGTACACATTTCAAGTCACTACACTCACACCATTTTCAAATAGCGAATTGGCATTTCAAGTCACTATACTTACCAGTTTTTAGTAACTACACTTGACCATTTTCAAGTCACTAGTACACATTTCACGTCACTACACTTTACCATTTTCAAATAACTAATTTATATTTCAAGTCAATATACTTAATCACTTTCAAGTGACAACACTTAACCATTTTCAAGTCACTAGTACACATTTCAAGTCAGTACACTTACCTATTTTCAATTAACTAATTCACATTTCAACTCACTATACTTAATCATTTTCAAGTAAAAATACTTTATTATTTTAAAGTTATTAGTACACATTTATAGTGACTATACTTAACCATTTTCAAGTCACAAGTTCACAATTCCAAGTAACTACACTTAACTGTTCTCAAGTCACAAGTTCACAATTTTAAGGACTACACTTAACCGTTCTCAAGTCACAAGTTTCCAATTTCAAGTAACTACACTTAATCATTTACAAGTCACTACACTTGATAATTTTCAAATATCTTATTCACATTTCAAGTCACTAGTACTCACTATACTCACACCATTTTCAAATAGCGAATTGACATTTCAAGTCACTATACTTACCAGTTTTTAGTAACTACACTTGACCATTTTCAAGTCACTAGTACACATTTCACGTCACTACACTTAACCATTTTCAAATAACTAATTTATATTGCAAGTCGATATACTTAATCACTTTCAAGTGACAACGCTTAACCATTTTCAAGTCACTAGTACACATTTCAAGTCAGTACACTTACCTATTTTCAATTAACTAATTCACATTTCAACTCACTATACTTAATCATTTTCAAGTAAAAATACTTTATTATTTTAAAGTTATTAGTACACATTTCTAGTGACTATACTTAACCATTTTCAAGTCACAAGTTCACAATTCCAAGTAACTTCACTTAACCGTTCTCAAGTCACAAGTTCACAAGTTCACAATTTCAAGTACTACACTTAACCGTTCTCAAGTCACAAGTTCCCAATTTCAAGTAACAACACTTAACTATTTTCAAGTCACAAGTTCACAATGTCAAGTCACTACACTTAATAATTTTAAAATAACTTATTCACATTTCAAGTCACTAGTACACATTTCAAGTAACTACACTCAAACCATTTTTAAATAGATAATTGACATTTCAAGTCACTATACTTGACCATTTTCAAGTAACTACACTTATCTATTTTCAAGTCACTATTACACATTTCAATTCATTACACTTAACCATTTTCAAATAACTAATTCACATTGCAATTCACTATACTTAACCACTTTCACGTAACTATACTTAACCATTTTCAAGACACTAGTACACATTTTAAGTAACTACACTTACCTATTTTCAATTAACTAATTCATATTTCAAGTCACTATACTTAATCATTTTCAAGTAACAATGCTTTATTATTTTAAAGTTATTAGTACACATTTCAAGTGACTATACTTAACCATTTTCAAGTCACAAGTTTACAATTTCAAGTAACTACACTTAGCCGTTCTCAAGTCACAAGTTCACAATTTCAAGGCCTACACTTAACGGTTATCAAGTCACAAGTTTCCAATTTCAAGTAACTACACTTAATCATTTTCAAGTCACTACACTTAATAATTTTCAAATATCTTACTCACATTTCAAGTCACTAGTACTCACTACACTCAAACCATTTTCAAATAGATAATTGACATTTCAAGTCACTATACTTAACCATTTTTAGTAACTACACTTGACCATTTTCAAGTCACTAGTACACATTTCATGTCACTATACTTAACCATTTTCAAATAACTAATTTACATTGCAAGTCACTATACTTAACCATTTTCAAGTAACTACACTTAACCATTTTCAAGTCACTAGTACACATTTCAAGTCACAACACTTAACTATTTTCAATTAACTAATTCATATTTCAAGTCACTATACTTAATCATTTTCAAGTAACTATACTTTATTATTTTTAAGTTATTAGTACACATTTCAAGTGATTACACTTAACCATTTTCAAGTCATAAGTTTACAATTTCAAGTAACTACACTTAACCATTTTCAAGTCGCAAGTTACCCAATTTCAAGTAACTACACTTAATCATTTTCAAGTCACTACACTTAATAATTTTCAAATAACTTATTCACATTTCAAGTCACTACGCTTAACTATTTTCAACTCACTAGTACACATTTCAGGTGACTAAACTTGACCATTTTTAAGTAACTAATTCACATTTTAAGTCACTACATTTAACCATTTTCAAGTCACTAGTACACATTTTCAATCAGTACACATTTTCAATCAGTACACCTAATCATTTTCAAATAACTATTTCACATTTCAAGTCATTATACTTAACCTTTTTCAAGTTCACCCTTCATGTAACTACACTAAATCATTTTCAAGTCACTAATTAACTTCTCAAGTGTCACACTTGATCATTTTGAAGTCACTAGTACCAATTTCAAAATACTACACTTGATGATTTTCAAGTCACAAATTCATATTTCAAGTGACTGCACTTAACCATTTTCATTTCTCTAATTCACATTTCAAGTGACAAGGCTAAACCATTTTCAAGTCATGACTGCACATTTTAAGTGATAACACTTAATAGTTTTCATTAAGTAACTTACACTTAACCATTTTCGTTACATAACTTACACTTAACTTATGGTGGGTCAATAGGATCAATTTACATAGCTAAATAGATTTCATTGAATAATTTTGCAACTTAAAATAAGATTATCAAAAATATTAGGTTCTGATTTACACCTTTCAAATTGGTGATAGAATTCCAACATTTTGAAAGAAAAAAAGTACAGACGAAATCAAATTAGCCTCCAGATATTTTAACTATTTTCAGGACCATGACAGAAAGAATGAGAATAAGTTTGAGATTTTAAAGTATTGAAAACATCACACACCAATTTTATATAGGACAAACATTTATGTAATTGTGAAAATCCAATAAAATCAGGACTCATAGAAGAACAAAGCTTTGGCAGACTAATCAGATATGAAAAGTTAGCGCCAATTTCGAATCACTGATCCTGTCCAAAGAAAAATAAAAATAAAAAGATGGGGTAGAAAATAAAATTAAACTAAGAAAACAAACCTGGGAATAGATTCAATCCATCATAAATTGCGATATTTTTTGGCAAAGTTTAAATCAGACAGTGCCCGCTGGTTGGCTTTATCCAAGTTGATGGCGGGGGCGAACTGGATGTTGGCGGCAGTTTCCGTCGATGGTGGCGGTATGAGGTTCATTGGTTGAGAGGCAACGGCTACTCTGGAATTGAGAGAGGCGGCGTTTGCCGCTATTTACGCTGGTGGCAACGACCGGATGGGATAGCGGGAGCTATGGCATCGGTTGTATGGAACAAAGAGGGTTGATGGTGATGCTAGCTCTTTTCACCGACAGGAAATAAAGAGATAGAAAAGAGGGGTATAGGGAGAGAGGAGGTTCGACAACCATGTTTGTGCCTATGGTAGAAGATGTAGCGGTTGGCGGCAGCCATGGCTGCTGGCAGAGAGAGGAAGAGAGAGATGAGAGTAAAGGTAGATGCGGAAGTTTGTAGAATATGTTAGGGTTTGGTCTTGGTTTTGTTTAAAAGGGAAGAAAATGATGATTTAATCTTAGTCGTTGATTGTATCAGATCAATGGGTGTGATTTAAGAACTAAAAGCATTAGTTTATAAATTAAAAATTGAGTCTGAATTTGGGTTAAAATTGAAATTGGTATTCGAGATTGCAATTTGGGGTCAAAATTAAAATGAATTTAACCTAAAATTGACGTAATTGAAATACAAAGATGGCTAGAAGTTAAATAAATTGAGAAAGTTGAATTGAATTCAAACTGTTATTTAATAAATATAATAACGACGAAAATAATAAGATGTCGACATTAAAAATAAGCTACGTATGTAAAATTAATGTTATGTAAAAGTTGTTACATAAAAATTATCGTTACTAAATTTTGAAATAAATTAAAACAATAATAGACAGTGTATTTGTAAATTGTGAGTGTGCATATTTACGAAAAAATGATGAAATTATGTAAAATATTATAATTGAATTAGTAAATGTAAAAATGATAATAAAATGTAATAAAATAATTTTTATGTTTTAAAATCATGAATGTTACACGTCATTATTTATTCGATATCAAAATAATACGTAAAAAAATATTAATGTTTAAAATTAATAATTTTTATCAAAATAGCAGCCTAGGAGGTGTATCGAAAGGTCAAAATTGGGTGTCAACAATAGTAAATCAAATGTTTTATGTTGATATAACATTTTTTTTGTATTTTATCTTTTTTATGAAATATTATTTATTTTTTATTGCTTAGATTACCATAAAAATTAATTAGGGGTGATATAATCGAATCACGATTGAAACAACGGATCAGACATGTCTTAAATGACTTATAACAACTAATTAGAAGTGATATAATAAAATTACTATAGAAAAATACTTGTAAAAAAATTTAAATTGGTCACATACAAGACCTCAAGTTATTTTAAAACATTAAGAGTTAATTTATCATTTTATGTCTAATTTATCTTTTTTTATTAAATATTATTAATTTTGTAATTCTTAGATAACTTATAATAATTAATTAGAAATTATATATTAAAATTACGATTGAAGCGGCTGAAGAAGGTAGCACAAAAC
The DNA here is from genome assembly GCA_030864215.1 of Capsicum pubescens. Taxonomy (NCBI): domain Eukaryota; kingdom Viridiplantae; phylum Streptophyta; class Magnoliopsida; order Solanales; family Solanaceae; genus Capsicum; species Capsicum pubescens. Next base: position 199,725,338 of record CM061549.1, on the reverse strand, counting down.
ATTAAGAGTTAATTTATTATTTTATTTTTATTTTATCTTTTTTATCAAATATTATTAATTTTAATACTTAAATGACTTATACTAATTAATTAGGGATGATATAGTAAAATTACGATTGAAGCAGCTGAAACAGGCAGCACAAGCAGGCTTGTCGAAGACATGTCTGCTTATTGTCTTTTATTATTAGGAGTAATATATATATATATATAATTTCCTATCAATTTTGAAATATGTACTATATACATCACATACACGGGTATGTTACCTCATAATACAACGTATTTCATATATACTCTGATGAATTATCGTTTAATTTAGCTTATATTATTATATTATAACTTCAACAATATATTATTAACTTGATCATTCGATTGTATGATATCAATGTATTCAATATATAATTGAATATATTTAATTTTTTTAAAATATAAAAATTATTTATTTAATAGTAAATTAAAAATATCAAATATCGACGGACAGTGTCGTTTTCAAAAGGTTAATTTATATTTATTTTTAACAAAAGCGACACTGTCCGTCGCTTTTTGTAAAAAATACAAAAGAATAAAAAATAATTAAAAATTATGACAGATAGCGTCGTTTTTGTATAATTAATATTTTAAAAATAAAAAATTATAGCAATGTTGTCCGTCGATTTTAATAAAAATTAAAATTAAATTTAAAGCTGACAGACAACGTTGTTTTTTATCATAAAGTTAATTTTTATCACTGTTCGTCGCTTTTGTAAAAATATAGAAAAAAAAAATAATTAAAAATTGCCTCGGATAGCGTCACTTTTCTATAATTAATATTTTAAAAATAAAAAATTATAGCGACGTTGTCCGTCGATTTTAATAAAAATAAAAATAAAATTTAAAAATTGACGAACAACGTTGCTTTTTATCATAAAATTAATTTTTATTTAGTTTTAACAAAAGTGACATTGTCTGTCGCGTTTTGTAAAAAATAAAAAAATTTAAAAATAATTACAAATTGTGATGGATAGTGTTGCTTTTCTAGAATTAATATTTTAAAAATAAAAATTATAGCGACGTTGTCCTTCACTTTTAATAAAAATAAAAATAAAATTTAAAAATCAATGGACTACGTCTCTTTTAAAAAGTTTATTATTATTATTTTTAAATAAATTACGATGCTATCTGTCACATTTATTAAAGAATTATAAATTATTTGTTAATTTATTGGCACAATAATCTGCGAAAAAAATGACGGATATTAAGACGTTGACCATCGATTTTAATAAAAATAAATAAAAATTAAAATTAGTCTGAAAAAGCGACAGACAATGTCGCTTTTCTCGTCGCTTTTTGGCCTTTTTTTAGTAGTGTATGGAGGACTGAGGAATGTCTCATTAGAAGAATGATACATTGCCAATATTTAAACACTATAACAAATAATTAAGAATGACTAATGAGTGTCTCATTAAAGGATTGGAATAATCCACTATGATACCATTATTGTACACTCATATATTCTAATGGTATCCTTTATGATTGAAGCAGACCTCAATGAAATTATGCTAATATATGGATATATTATGCTAGTATCATGGAGAATTGAGAAGTGCCTTATTGAAGGACAAAAGCAAAATCTATTGATACCATGACATTATACTGATATATTGTGATGGTATCATTACAAACTAAAGCAAACTTCAATGATACCATATCCGTATATAGATATACTATAATGGTTTCATAGAGGTCTCATTAAAAGGATTAAATTCGACATTAATAATACCATGATAGTATATAGATATACTATGATGGCATCATTACGAAATAAAGAAAATCTCAATGATATCATGCAGTATATAGATATATTATGATAGTATTATGTAGGTCTCACAAGAGGATTGAAGCAGACATCAATGATACCGTGATAGTATAAAAATATACTGTAATGAAATTATTACAGACCGAAGCAAACACCAATGATACCATGACAGTATATAGATATACGGTGATGGTATCATTGAGATCTCACTGAATGATTGAAGCATACATCAATTATACCATGACAATTACATATATATTGTGATGGTATCCTTACGGAATGAAGTAAATTAGAAAAAATAGAAACAAAAAAATAAAATGGAATCAAATAAAATTACAAAAAGTAATTAAAATAAAAAACAAAAATAAAAGGATTGAAAATATAAAATTAGCTTGTGGTGAAAAGATAAAGAGTATTATGATTTGAGAAAAAAGTGATGAAAAGGAGAAAAAGAAAGAACAGAGAAATAAACCAAAACAAAAATGAAAGGAAAAATAAAAAATAAAAATAAAAATAAAGAGATAGTAAAAATAAAAAATACAAAAACAAAAGGAACCAATAAAGAAAAAAAAGAAGAGAAAAATAAATACACGAAAAAAAGTATAGAGAAAAAAGTTAAAGAATAAAGAAAAAAAAGAAAAAAAGAAAAGGAACCACAAATAAACAAATTGAAAACAAAGATAACATAAAAAATAAAAAATATAAATATTAAAGGATCCAATAAAAGAAAAAAAGGAGAAAAATAAAAGAAGAAAAAAAAAGAGAAGTAGAAAAAAAATAAAGAAATAAAGAAATAAACGAGAAAAAAGAAAAGACAAGAAAGAGAAGAAGAAAAGAAGTATATACAATAAAAATGGTGTGTGAATTAGATTATGGTGTCAAAAGAAAATAAAAACTAAAATAATTTTATGAAAAAAATAAATGAACAAAGAAGCATAAAAAGAAAAGAAAAAACGAGGAAAAAAAGAGAAAATAAGTATATAAATAAAAAGAAAAAGAATTAAATGAGAGATAAATAACTAAAACTATAAAGATGTAATACCCCGAAAAATCCAAACCAATATTAGCGCCCTGCTTCAAGATCATGCATGGTACATCATGGTTCTTTTATAGTTTTATGAGTAATTTAGATGTATATTAAGGCTTCAAATAACTCCCAGCTATCAGACGAATCAAAACATTCCTTACCGATTGAATTCTTGGGAAGGATATTGCTATAGTCAACTTCAAATGAGAATATCTCTCATTATACTATGAATTTTTGAGCTCATAACCTACCAACATATAGATAATTGAATTGGCTTTCCAACGATACAAATTTCACCCAAATCTGATATCGGAGCAAAAGGTTATACCCATTTTACTCCAGTATGTCAGCCTGGAAACTGAGTGACGACCTGTCTGGCGGCTTATCACATTTCTGGCGACCTGTCTGATGGCTTATCACATTTCTGACGACCTTCCTGATGGTTTATCACATTTCTGATGACTTATCAGCTAATGTTGTCAACCTTAGGCAGAAACCCATCAATTTCAGGTCCTAGGTGACGACCTGGGCTGCCGGGCTATCACAGATCTGACTGCTTATCAGCCTTGGTCGTCAGCTGAAAATTTCAGCAACTAGAAAGTGATTTTGTAGGGGTATTTTGGTCTTTTCCCTCACCCTAAACCTCACCCCCATGACATAAAACACCAAAAACACATACTTAGCTATTGTAATTTAGTTTTAAAAGCTCTTAACCCTTTTTGTTCTCAAGAACAAACTTAGGGTTTCTTCTCAATTAACTTCAAGACCCCATCACACCCTCCACAAGATATTCAAGAATTAAGACTCCCAATCCAAGAACATTCAAGAAAGGTCAATTTTCTTTTTAAGATTCAATCACTAAAGTATGCGTAGTGTTCATCCATGGATCCCTTTCATCCATGGAGCTCAAGAATCATGTTTTAAACAATGAATTGTGATTATCTTGTTGTGGTGTGATTATGTTCGTGTTGATGGTTTTTATTTGGGTTTCAAGATAGTATCTTAATGTATTTTCATGAAGTATGTGAGCATGCTAGTTGAAATCCATGAATTTGGGTGGCTTAAGATTGTTAAATTGATAAGTATACTTGTGCCCAAAGTTGTGCATGTAAGGTGTGTGATAAAATACCTAAGAGACAAGAAATCATGTATTATAACCTAGATGTGAACTAAATGATAAATTCATGCTATTCTACTATGTTTAAATTGATCTCATCCTATTGTTGTGCAATGTAAATGTTGTTGGGTTGCTCATGATGTTGAAGAATGAATCTATAGTATGCCTATATGCATTCCATGTTACGTACAAGATTATGATTATGAAATACCTCATAAATTATCCCCAATTATTATAGTATGAATGTATGACTTGACTATATGCATTCTTATCCATGCTCAATATTATGATAACCATGTGCTTCATGAAATCCCCTACTTATGGCATTGTGAATTGTGAACTTTGTTCCTATGATCAAGAAGTGTCATGTAGTTTCAGTTTTCTTCTATCTAGTCCTGGGGGTACTTGTACCTAATAATTTAGCTGTGTGCCTAGAGCCATGTCATGTTTTTATGATACTCTCAGTCAAGCCATAATTCATAGAACTCAGTCAGTCATATGATTCAGGAAAACTCAGAAATCTCAGTAATCTAAATAGTTCAGTAATCTCAGTAATCTTAGTAACCTCAGTATTCCCAGTCAATTTCAGTAACTTCATTACTCTAAGTCAGTCCTCAGAACTCAATGCATTTTGTCAGACAACGGAACTCAAAAAACTCAGTTTAGCTCCACTAACCAATATCATTAGTATCAGTTCAGTTAATCAGTTCAGTGTCTATTCAGTTGGGAGTAGGATTCAACACCGAGTGAACCCAAGGATGGGGACTCACCTATTATTCAGTGAGGGTGGGATCCTTAGAAGAAATCCTTGTATTCCAGAACTACGTAGCCAGCGTAGGTTGAGATGTCCCTACACATAGGGCTAATATATCTCATTTGAGTTTACCTAATAGTAAGGGTAGACGGATAAAGCTCCCAAATAGAATAGGGTTTACTCACACGTTGTCTCTACCCGTGGCATGGTATTGACACCCTTCCATCTAGGGTTATAGATTGGACCTCACCAGTTCAGATTTGGGGCATGTCGGTTAGATGATTACCTCCCATAGTTTCAATCTCAGTTTCAGTCTCAGTCTCAGTCTTAGTCTCAGTAAAAGAACTCAGACAGTTCTTCAGATTCCAGGACTGTCAGATACAGTCACTTATGTTATCAATTATATCAGTTATCAGAACTCATGTTATCAATCTTCATCTTCAGGACTGTTAGATACAGTCAACCCGACCGGTTCTTCATAATCAGAACTATCAGACATAGTTATTCATGTATCAGTAACATGGTATCAGTCCTTCAGTATTCAGTAATATAGTATCAGTCTTTCTCACTTATCAGTAACTCAGATGTCAATATCAGTAAACTCATTATTCAGTCCTATCACGATATCAGTTACAGCTACGTATGCATGCATATATTCTCACGTTCATGTTAGTTAGTCAGTTAGTATTGTTCATACATATGAACCTATTGAATTCAGACTATGTTACTTGAATATCAGTACATTAAAAGTACTGACACATTTGCGCTATGGTGTCTTATACCATAGGTTTAGAAGCACGAGATCCAGAGCGTCAGTAGCATTCCAGGTTTCAGCAGACAGTGTTAGCAGTGAGTCCTCATCATTCGAAGATGATATTATTTGATTATGTTATTCTTTCAATTTTTGGTTTATTGCAGTAATTGGAGTTAATTTAGGACATGTCCCATCAACTCCTTATTCAGACAGTTTAGAGGCTTTCAGACTATAGCATGTCAGACAGTTATTTCAGATTTGTTTTGGTATTGTATACCATATTTTTTGTTATGTATTAGTATTGAACCTTATAGCCTTCCAATTTATGTTTTCCGCATTTTACAGTCTTTTATGCAGTATACAAGTACAGATATCAGTCATGGTTTAGCTTGTGGTCTTTTGGGGTCATGAGCACTGTGTAGCATTCCGGTTCAGAAAATTGAGGTGCTACATACTTGGTATAAGAGCCAGGTTCAATAGTGTCCTACGAAGTCTGAAAAGCCGCATCTAGTAGATCCTTGTACATGCATGTGTTGTGCACCACACTTATGTGAAGGAGGCTATGAGATGTTTTAGGAATAGTTTCCCTTTTTTCAGTATTCATGTCATGCCAGTGAGAAAAAGATCCAATTAAAATCTCAGTCTAATTCACTTCTTCCTTTCTTTTATAGAATATGTCTTTAGAAAGGACTAACGAAAGAAGAACCAAAAAAATAAGTCAGCACCTCAGCCCGTTTAAGAAGATTCCCTGGACGAACACGTCTCTCATGAAGAATTTAGGACTGCATTCACTACTCTATCCAATTCAGCCGCAACATAGAACGAACGACCAACCACTATTTCGGCCAACCCAGAGGCCAATACTATTGTAGCTAGGATTCGGGACTTCACCCGAATGAGCCCTTCTCTATTCTCTGGTTCTAAGTTCAAAGAGGATCCACATGAGTTCCTCGATCAGGTTCAGAAAGTCACAAACATCATGGCCGTGACTTCCAGTGAGAGTGCCGAGTTATCCGTTTATCATCTACAAGATGTATTTCATACTTGATTCAAACAGTGGAAGGTAAACAGGGGTACAGATACAGAGCCCATAGAGTGGGAAGAGTTCGCTATAGCTTTCTTAGATAGGTTCTTTCCCATAGAGAAGAAGGAGGGTAAAGTGTTAGAGTTCATTAAACTCCGGCAAGGTACGATGAGCATTGAAGAATACTCCCTTAAGTTCACCCAGTTATCCAGGTACACTCCCAATATAGTGGAAGAAAACAGGTCCATAATGAATAAGTTTATGTCTGGGGTATCAGGTTGAGTGGTTAAGGAGTGCTGGACTGCGATGTTGATTAGTGATATGGACTTATCTAGGTTGATGGTCTATGGTCAAAAGATTGAGGAGCATAAGCTTAAAAAGAAAGAGAGAGAAAATAAGAGGGCTAAAATAGGTAGTTACAGTCATTCTCAACCGAGGTCAGGGGGTAGTGAGAGCAAAGTTCTTACCCATCCCCTTTGTTAGACTTGTGGTAAGCATCATAAGGGTGTGTGTAAGGATGGAAGTGGTGTGTGTTTTGGTTGTATAAATCTAGGCCACAGAGTCAGAGATTGTCCCTAGTCAAGTAATCAGAGTCATCTTTGCTCCTCAACTCAGTCTAGTCGCCCAAATCGGCAGGGTGCCACTTCCAGTGCTATCAGTGGAAAATGCCCAAACAGACTCTCTACACTTCAGTCCCAACAAGATCAGGAAACTCTTCTTGATACAATCACTGGTATGTTTCAGATCTTTCATTTACATGCATATGTTTCGTCTTATCCATGTGCTTCTTTTCTTTTGAAACTCTTTGCATAACAGTCAACCTTAGGGTCAGACCAAATATTGATAGGACCATTCCCAGTATCTACCCAGTGGGTCAGTCTACCATAGTCCGACATGTATACAGTGACCGTTCGGTTACGAAAACTCAGAAAGTCAGGCCTTCAGAATTCTAGTAGTTGTGCCGAATCAGTAGATGTGTTATCCTTACTTTCTTTTGTATCTCATTTATCATGTTACCCACTGATGATTCACATCTCAGTTCCATGAATACAGTTAATATTCACATATTTTACATAAGGATAGTATACACTTTCAGTTCCCAGTATAAGGAGTTCCAACTCATTAAGTGTAAGAATCACATCTCATGAACAGAGAAACTCCAAAACTTAAGTCATGCAGCTCATGACTCATGTACTCATGCCAATATGTACAATATGCTTAGTTCCTGCTATTTATTTTATGATCCTAATGATTATATAAATTCAGAACATGTCCCGTAAATCCTCAATTTAGATCTTATGATAAATCTATGATGTTGACATTCCATCCTTTGGACCTCAGTTACAATATTCATTACCCAGTGATCGATACTCAGTAAAGGACTCAGATAGTCCTACAATACCATAGTGATGTTGGGTGTATTTACACGCCTAAACACCATAATTTACCCATGTTATAGCTAAGTTTTGAGGATAAAATATATAATTCCTGCACTTTTAGTCCATTTTCCTGTAAGTGAGCTAACCTACATGATTAGCATGTTTTCAGGTATTAATGATGAAGATTTTAGCACTTTGTGGACCTTTGGGCAGAAAAGGAAAACTTCACATTAGAGGGAAGACAACTTTTGGACTGAAAGTGATGCATGGGAACTTTTTCCCGGGCAAACCCAGTATTTTTAAAGACTTAAGGATGCAGTAGAAACTTAGTTAGGGAAGGATACTATAAAAACCTTATTGCTGAATTTTTCAGCAGCATTATCATTCACTCATTATTCAATTTCATTTTTTAAGAGGTTTTAGAACAGAAAACACGACTCTTGTGAGCAACGGATAGGAAGAGAACGACATTCTCTTATTGACGCCAATCCATCCCCATCAGCAAGTTTATTCTAGGTTGTGGTATGATGATTATGTCTATTGTGATTTCCGTTGTAATCATGGGTAGCTAAACATCTTTGTTAGGGTTATGAAAACCCTGTGAGATACTATCTATTGCTATGAGTTTGTGAATTCTTGATGCGTATTCTACTTATATCATTACTCTCTTTGTTTTAATTAAATTCTTGTAGTTGCAAACATATAGAATACACCATTATAGCATTAACTTGTTCGAGAGAAAAGTTACATGTTTGGAAAAGAGAGTGTGACAAGGAAATAGGGCTACCAACCCCTATTTACACATTAATGCCTTAAACGGATTAATCTCTTGGAGAGTTCGTACCATTAGTTATACGCTTTAAGCTCGAGAGAGTTAAAGTGAAATAATCCTTGATGGTTGAGAAACACTAGGATTTACCATTAGAATACGAATCTCTATAAGTGCATGCATGTCTGAATTCCGCATTACTCATAGTTAATAGATACGTAGAACTTATAAGGTGGACATAACCCTAACTTATTTTTCTCTATGATTAAATCTTACTACACAAAACATTCTGTTGTTACTTTGATAGCATTAATTCACTCCACAATCCAATCCCCCCTTTTTCGTGGAATTTTCGATCAACAGTCTACTAATAATTGCAACACTTAGTGACCAAGTATTCCCTGTGGGATTCGACACCCAACCCAGTTGGGTTCTATATTTGACAGCGACCGCTTACACTCTTACGAGAGTTGTAGTTTGGGCGTTATCTAATTTTGGCACCGTTGCCGGGGAATACAGTTGTCAACTAAGTTTGTGATAGTTAATAGACCCTTTGGTCAAAGATTCTCGAATTTTACTTTTTGTTTGTTGTTTTTGTTTTGTTCAGGTTTATTGCAGTGCATGCCAAAATCACGAAGTTCTGGTCAACCGTTATTACCTATAAATCCTGAACCACATCTTATTGGCAGAATGGATGCGCAACGAAACCTTGAACGGATGGCTGCTCAACAGGAGCAGGAAAGATTAGCTACATTGGCAGCTGCTCAAGTGCATCAACAGAATATTGATAACCCAGGTCGGGCAACAAATCTTGATGAAGATGACCTGGGTGATGATGAGTTATTAAATCCAAGGCGTGCTGGTGAGGTGAAAACACCTATGAATAGGAGAGATAGTCAAGTTAGAATGAGACCTGAACGCCGAGTTGTGCAGGCCCCTTTCGATGATGATGATGACGATTTGGATGAGGCTGGTGCCACAGGGGCTATTATTCCTCCACCTTTGGCACCCGGAGCCAAGTTCAATATCACCAGCACCATGATCCATCTATTACAACTCAAAGGGTTATTTGGTGGACTTGCAGGCGATGATCCGAATATGCATCTGATCAACTTTATCTCAACATGCAAGTCGTTTGACAATCCAGGAGTTGGACAGAATGCAATTCGACTGCGATTATTTCCATTGTCTCTATCTTGAGAGGCAACTCTATGGTTGTACGGGCTAACTCCTGATTCTATTACTAATTTGAGGCAACTGAAAGACGCTTTCCTAGGAAGATTCTTTTCGCCATCCAAGAGAGCATAATTACGAGATGAGATCAGTAATTTTCGACAGCTTACAACTGAAGCTCTCTACGAAACATGAGAGAGGTTCAAGAAAAAGCTTATGCGGTGCCCAAACCATCAGATGACCAATATCCACTTGATGGAGATATTATATAGGTCTTTGAATTCGGTGACTAAGCCAGTGGTTGATAATGCTGTAGGCGGGTCATTCATAGACCTTACTTTTATTGAGGTAAGTGATATGCTAGATCGTATGACAAAGCAGAGTAGAGCTTGGCATACCAGGGATTCTGAGGTAGCAAGCTCTACTGTATCTATTGGCTTGATGGCAGAACAAAGGCGAAGAGAAGAGGAACGTGACCAGGATATGGCTCACATGAAAACGCAGATGGATTTTCTTACCAAGCATTTATTATCAGGGAAGACTGAAAAGGTTAAGGCCGTTGTATCACAGGGAAGAGATGAATCCAATTCTGAGGAGAAAGCAAATTATTTGAATAATCAGGGGGGTTTCCGAGGCAATGACCAAGGAAACCAAGGTCGGAACTATTATGATAAATACGGATACAAGAATAAGACTGACATGAGTGGTTTGTATGTTCCTCCTGGAAATCGTGAGGCCGCGGCATCTGGCTATGGGAAGATGTCCATGGAAGATATGATGGCTAAGCTGTTGAAAGGAGTGGAGGCAACCAACACGTGAGTAACGGAGGTAAAAAATGATTTGTCCTCAATAAATCAATTGGTTGATTCGCATTCCACTTCAATAAAACAGTTGGAACAACAATTGAGTCAACTATCAGCGGCACTCAATCAAAGAAAAGCTGGCACCCTACCTAGCGACACCGTGCAAAATCCAAGGAATGATGGATCATGTATGACTATTACTACCAGGAGTGGTAAGGTGTTGGAAAATCCATCTAAAGGCAAGTAGGTGGTTGATAATACAGATGAGAATGTGATTGAAGCAGATAGTGATGATTCTGTAGAAGCTGAAAGTCAGAACGTTCATGACACTACACTTAGACGTCACCATCCTGAAAAGATTGATAATCTGAAGAAAGATAAAAAGGAAGTGGTGGAGAAAACTATTCCCCTTCCATCACCACCTTTTCCTCTAAGACTGAAGAAGAAAGCTGATGACACCAGGTTCAGTAAATTCATGACTATGTTGAAGCAGCTGACTATTAATGTTCCGTTGGTGGAGGCACTGGAATAGATCCCCAGGTACGCTAAATTCATGAAGGACCTGTTGACAAAGAAGCAGGCAAAAAGTTATGAGATGGCAGATAATGTTCATCATTGCAGTGCAATCGCTACAAGATCGCTAGTACAGAAGAAGGCAGATCCTGGTGCTTTCACTATTCCTTGCACGATTGGATCATTGGATTTTTCTAAGGCGTTGTGCGATTTAGGATCTAGCATAAATTTGATGCCGCTATCTATTTACAGAAAGTTGGGGTTGGGTGATCCTACACCAACCAATATGCGGCTCGTGATGGCAGATAGGTCGGTAAAATGGCCTGTTGGTATCTTATATGATGTGTTGGTGAAGGTTTCCACCTTCATCTTTCCTGAAGACTTTGTTATTTTGGATTACGAGGTGGATTCTGAAGTTCCCATAATCTTAGGGCGTCCTTTCCTCACAACTGGAAGTGTGCTGATTGATTTAAGAGCTAATGAGCTTTTATTTCGGCTGAATGACGAAGTGGTCCATTTTGATGTATATAAATCGATGAAGCATCCTAGAGATATGGATGTGTTCTCTGTAGCTAATGTTTACTATGAGGATGAGAAAGGATTATCTGTAGAGAAGCAGCTTACTGTTGAGCCATTGTCTGTTGTGCTGTTGAATTTTGAGCATGAGGATGTTGAAGAATATGAAGAAACTGTTTGTGCTCTAACAGGAATAAAGTCCTATTCTCATGCTACTAAGAAGCTGGACCTTGATCTTAGGAATCGACCTTCACCAACAGAGAAGACTTCCATTGAAGAGCCATCAGTGCTAGAATCGAAAGAGCTTCTCAGTCACCTAAGGTATGCATTCTTGGGAAGTGGAAATACACTTCCGGTGAGTGTTGCGGCTGATTTAGGTGAACAGCACGTAGAGGCTCTCATCTCTTCTTTGAAGAGGTACAAGAGAGCTATGGGTTGGACTATTGATGATATAATTGGTATCCCTCCTGGAATATGTATGCACAAGAGTCATCTCAAAGAAGATTGCATGCCTACAAGTAAGCATCAGCGTCGTCTGAATCCATTCAGAAAATGATGCACCATCTATCTCGATGAAGTCTAAGTAATCAAGATAGCTATGTCGTGCCGCAATAATAAATCAAGATCTAAATGGGAGGCAACTCATCGTTTTTAGTCGTTTTATTTTCCTAGGAGTTTGTTTTGTTAAATAAAAATCCAAAAAGAAGAGTCGAGCCACGACCAAAACTAAGGCGCTTGGTGGGAGGCAACCCATCTTTCTAATCTTTTTTGTTGTTTTTGATTAAGTGTAGGGGAAGACGTATAAAAGAGAAGCTTGGTATCAAATTTTGATTTGAAAGTGAGCAATGTTAAAGGTAGTAAGTGAGTAATGAAGGAGAAAAAGGCTTTCGGTTAGGCATTGCCTATACAAATCTAGGCAATGGACAAGGAAAGGCCTATGTAAATCTAGGCAACGGACAAGGCAAGGCCTATGCTATTGCCTTTGCTCTCTGAAACAACAATGCTATAGCATAGGCGCCGCCTATGCTCAACTAGGCAAAGATAAAGGCGCCGCCTATGCTCAACTAGGCAAAGCTAAAGGCGCCGCCTATGCCATTGCCTTTGCTCTCTGAATCTACAATGCCATAGCATAGGTGGCGCCTATGCCCAACTAGGACATAGCATAGGCACCGCCTATGTTCAACTAGGCTTTGCTAAAGGCGCCGCCTATGCTAAGCATAGACAAAGCATTAGGCGCCGCCTACTTATGCTTTTTGGTCTCCTAACCCGATTTTTCATGGGTCAAACCTGACCCAAGCCTTGTTCTATAAATAGAACTTCAACCTTAAGACAAAATCAAATTGTTTGCTCCATATAGGCGCCGCCCAAGCTTCCCCATTCTTTCAAAATCTTTCTTTTTGCTCATCTAATCTTGCAAGCTTATCTTCCGAATCCATCACCAAGTAAGTTATTCTTTTATATTCCGTAGTTGTTAGAATACTACGTTTATAATGATTTATTAGATTTTGAAGTGGTGTTGGTGATTAGAATGTGGTTGGTTTGTTATGATACATCTAGTTGAGTAAAAGAATACGTGTGGGTGTTCTTGACTTTGTTCCGACTTGTATTTGATTGTTATACACTGTCATAGTTTTATGAATTCGAAATTGTGAAGTTAATACATAATCTTGTAAGTTGAAAGCTTGAATGTTTTAATGACTCATTCATCGAGATACCGATTATGATTGACCACAAGCATAAGATGGTGTGATTATGCCTATGCAATAACTTGTTTCTATTTGTGGTACGATCCTTATGTGGTAGTTTTGTTCAAAAAGTGCATTCATCCAAACATGAAAGTATAGACAAGATTACATGAAATAGAATTGGAAAGGATAGTTAAGATGACATGAACGTATGACTGTGCTGAACATATTGTTGGATCATATCGCCTAAATGTATGTCGATGAAGTCTGAGTAATCGACATCACTCACTTAATTAGTCTGTGCCAACAAATTAAGTGTGGGGTGGTGCCACTACTGTTTGTTTTTTGATTGAATCTTCCAAGATGAAGCTAACATGACTCTATTTTTAATCTCAGGTAGAATGGCCCCAAAAGGACGACAAGGAAAACAAAAAGTGTCCACCTCACAGAAAGGGCAAGAAAGGTCAGAAAAGGGGAAGAAACCTGATGATGACGACTCTAATGATAATTCCGACGTAGGGGGCATGACCCCAGACATAGAAGATGAGTTCGACTAATCAGGTTTTCCTTATTTATTTCTATTAAGGGCAGTGTGTCCCGTCTAAGTGTGGGGTGCTGGTATTTGTATGCTGTATGGTACTTCTTTGCCTACAATTTATTCTTGTTCTTGTTTGTTAATTAGTCGTAATTAGTTATTAAATTCTAGATTTTTTTAGATTTTGCATGAAATTGTTCTGATAGACGGCATGGTAGTATAACAAGAGTTTATGCTAAATCATTACTATTGAGACATTTAGGCTCTACGTATGACTCACTGTGTGATAATTGTGTGGTTTAATTCATTCATCTGTTGGGTCAAGAGTCTATACTGCTCCTAATAATGTTGACCATATGCCTTGTGTGTGTGAGGTTATAGTATATTCTGTGTTGTGACTGATGCTAGAACTTGCCTGGTGTGTGTGTAAAGCGAAATAAAGAGTGTGAGTTTAGGAGATGATTTAGGCATTTCTTTGGCAGCCTGTAATTGTTTACCTTCTATTTACCTACCTTTTTACATTATCCTAGTGAACCCCCTTTGAGCCTTTAGCTATTTTCTTTGGCAGCCTCATATGTAGCCTAATCCATTTTTTTTTTCAAGACCATAATTTGATCCAAATTCCTAAGCGCTTTAAATTGTAGAGTCATGTGACAAAATAAGAGGAAATTGGGTGAGAGTGATGCCTCAGAGTGTATTGGTACTTTAAATTATTGTGAAAAGGAGTGGCTATCATAGAGGTGTTTTATAAAAAAAAAAGAGAAAAGAAAAGAAAAAAAAAGAAAAAGAAATAGAAAAATAAAAAGATAGTTGTGTTTATAATTGAATAACAAAATAGGTGAGAAGGGGTGGTAGATGAAAAGAAAGTAGAGGAGTTGTTTAAAAGAGAGTGTTAATGACATAACGTAGTGTATTAAAGCGCTTAGGGAACCTAGTCACTATTTCTGGCCAAAATAGTCCTACCTGTCCCTTAGCCTACATTACAACCTGTAAAGACCTATTTGATCCTAAGCTTAGCATTCTGATATTAGTGGACCATTACACTAAGGGAAAGCCTATGGTCATCAGTTGCAACATATGAATTCTTTGTGATCGTGAGAGCAAGGAGAATATTATACCCATGTTCCGAAAAATGCAAAACTTGTGAGTGATTATGGGTGATATCTTGTGTGAGACACACATGTTTGATGAGTTTTGGGAAATTTTGTATGATTCTTGGTGCCTTAACTTGTGGATATGAAATAGCCATCATCACGAGTCTATGTTGGAGGTTGAATGGTTTCTAGTAGTGATCCAGAAAACTACTCTTTGTTAATAATTGTCGTGCATGTCTTGTTGAACATTGTGTGTTACTGCTGTGAAATCCTAGTTAGATGTTTGCATGGACGTAATATTTTGTTCGAGGACGAACAAAGCTTTAAGTGTGGGGTGTTGATGTTGGGTGTATTTACACGCCTAAACACCATAATTTACCCATGTTATAGCTAAGTTTTGAGGATAAAATATATAATTCCTGCACTTTTAGTCCATTTTCCTGTAAGTGAGCTAACCTACGTGATTAGCATGTTTTCAGGTATTAATGATGAAGATTTCAGCACTTTGTGGACCTTTGGGAAGCAAAGGAAATCTTCACATTAGAGGGAAGGCAGCTTTTAGACTGAAAGTGATGCATGGGAACTTTTTCCCGGGCAAACCCAGTATTTTTAAAGACTTAAGGATGCAGTAGCAACTTAGTTAGAGAAGGATACTATAAAAACCTTATTGCTGAATTTTTCAGCAGCATTATCAGTCACTCATTATTCAATTTCGATTTTTAAGAGGTTTTAGAACAGAAAACACGGCTCTTGTGAGCAACGGATAAGAAGAGAACGACATTCTCTTATTGACGCCAATCCATCCCCATCGCCAAGTTTATTCTAGGTTGTGGTATGAGGATTATGTCTATTGTGATTTCCGTTGTAATCATGGGTAGCTAAACTTCTCTGTTAGGGTTATGAAAACATTGTGAGATACTATCTATTGCTATGAGTTTGTGAATTCTTGATGCGTATGCTACTTATATCATTACTCTCTTCGTTTTAATTAAATTCTTTTGGTTGCAAACATATAGAATACACCATTATAGCATTAACTTGTTCGAGAGAAAATTTACATGTTTGGAAAAGAGAGTGTGATAAGGACATAGGGCTACCAACTCCTATTTACACATTAATGCCTTAGCCGGATTAATCTCTTGGAGAATTCGTACCATTAGTTATACGCTTTAAGCTCGAGAGAGTTTAAGTGAAATAATCCTTGATGGTTGAGAAACACTAGGATTTACCATTAGATTACGAATCTCTATAAGTGCATGCATGTCTGAATTCCGCATTACTCATAGTTAATAGATACGTAGAACTCATAAGGTGGACATAATCCTAACTTATTTTTCTCTGTGATTAAATCTTACTAAACAAAGCATTCTGTTGTTACTTTGATAGCATTAATTCACGCCACAATCCAATCCCCCCTTTTCCGTGGAATTTTCGATCAACAGTCTACTAATAATTGCAACACTTAGTGACCAAGTATTCCCTGTGGGATTCGACACCCAACCCAGTTGGGTTCTATATTTGACAGCGACCGCTTACACTCTTACGAGAGCTGTAGTTTGGGCGTTATCACATGGCTATCTATTATTAGTTTCTTATCCATCAGAATTTAGTACGTTTGCATCAGTATCAGCCTCAATTACTAATGTTCAGTTCCAGTATTCAGCACTCAGTAATTAGTATTCAGTCTCAGAACTAAGTACCCCATTGTCAATCTAAAACTTCAATTTCAGAAATTCAGTTAACCAAACCCAGTATTCAGTCCTAGTTCAGTAGTCAGATCCTAAACTCAGTTCAGTCTTACATGCCCAGTATTCCGTTATCATCATAAGTTAGTCAGTCAAGATAGAAAATCAGTTTAGCAGTCTGATAACCAAATTGGTAGGGGTTGTTCTCCCATCTTTCCATCCAACCATACTAATAGAAATCTTAGGGATGTAACTATTTCCAAGATAGAGCATCATAGTATATTCAAGCTCATCTTTGTTTATGTATTATGTCTCAGTCACGAATTCCAGATATTCAGTCGTGATTTAGTTCGTGGGTTCCCTGTGTATCATTCCAGCCTTTCCTCAGTTTTTCAGTAAAGTTAGCGTTCTTCTAAGGACTTAGTGTCCCAAGGGGGAGATATGCTATGATCCCCCAAGCTTTCATAGAATAAGCGTCCCATTCTCTCTTTACGTGATGAATCCAGTTTGGAGTAGGGATACTCATAAGTTGGCCCTCAAGTTCAAATATCAGTCGTGAGTCATGTATGTAGGGGCTCAGGTCAATTCATGAAGTTCAGTTTATATGTTATGTTCCAGCCTCAGTAATGTTCTCAGGTTCCCGTTCATGTATACTTCTAGCATAATCACGGGGTCATCAGTGCTTTTCAGTTACGTAACAGTTTTTCTTGAACTTACTCAGTTCCATGTTCAAATTACCATAACAAGCTTGGTATTCAGTTCATGTTCAGATCCCTATTACAAACCTTTTATTAAGTACCCTTGCATATTCAGTCATGCATTCATATATCAGTTCAGGCATGTAATTATGCATCAGACATGTATTCTCACCACGAGAAATTCAGTTCATCAGAATATTCAGTCATGTATTCATGAGTGAATTATCCATGCACCAGATATGTATGAATTTAGCTTATCAGTCATGCATGAGATGTGCATGTTCAGTATGTTATATTCAGACCCTCAGTCATTTTAGTTAGGAAATCATGTTTCGGTAGTGTATGTCTTGTACGTATTTTATTTGATCTTTTCTTCCATCTCAGTCAGTCATATTCGATGACGAATGTCTCCAAGGGGGAGATATTGTAATACTCTAAAAAATTCAAACCAATATTAGCGCCATGCTTCAAGCTCATGCATGGTACATCATAGTTATTTTATAGTTTTATGAGTAATTTAGATGTATATTAAAGCTTCAAATAACTCCCAGCTATCAGACGAATCAAAACATTCCTTACTGATTGAATTCTTGGGAAGGATATTGCTATAGTCAACTTTAAATGAGCATATCTTTCTTTATACTACCAATTTTTGAGCTCATCACCTACCAAAAGATATATAATTGAATTATCTTTCCAACGATACCAATTTCTCCCAAATTCGATATCAGAACCAAATGTTATACCCATTTTACTCCAGCATGTCAGCCTGGAAACTAAGTGACAACCTGTCTGACGGCTTATCATATTTCTGACGACCTTTCTGACGGCTTATAACATTTCTAATGACTTATCAGCTAATGTCGTTAGCCTTAGGAAGAAACCCATCAATTTTAGGTCCTACGTGATGACCTGGGCTGACGGGCTATCACAGATCTAACGACTTATCAGCCTTGGTCGTCAGCTAAAAATTTCAGGAACTGGGAAGTGATTTTGTAGGGGTATTTTGGTATTTTACCTCACCCTAAACCTCACCCCTACGACATAAAACACTAAAAACACGTACTTTGCTATTGTAATTTAGTTCAAAATCTCTTAACCCTCTTTGTTCCCATGAACAAACTTAGGGTTTCTTCTCAATTAAATTCAAGACCCCATCACACCCTCCACAAGATATTCAAGAATTAAGACTCCCAATCCAAGAACATTCAAGAAAGGTCTATTTTATTTCAAGATTCAATCACTAAAGTATGCGTAGTGTTCATCCATGGAGCTCAAGAATCATGTTTTAAATAATGAATTATGATTATCCTGTTGTGGTGTGATTATGTTCATGCTGATGTTTGTTATTTGGGTTTGAAGATAGTATCTAAATGTATTTTTATGAAGTATGTGAGCATGCAAGTTGAAATCCATGAATTTGGGTGGCTTAAGCTTGTTAAATTGATAAGTATACCTATGCCTAAAGTTGTGCATATAAGGTGTTTGATAAAATACCTAAGAGACAAGAAATCATGTATTATAACCTAGATGTGAACTAAATGATAAATTCATGCTATTCTACTATGTTTAAATTGATCCCATCCTATTGTTATGCTATGTAAATGTTGTTAGGTTGCTCATGATGTTGAAGAATGAATCTATAGTATGCCTATATGCATTCCATGTTATGTACAAGATCATGATTATGAAATACCTCATAAATCATCCCCAATTATTATAGTATGAATGTATGACTTGACTATATGCATTACTATCCATGCTCAATATTAGGATAACCATGTGCTCCATGAAATACCCTACTTATGGTATTGTGAATTGTGAACTTTGTTCCTATGGTCAAGAAGTGTCATGTGGTGTCAGTTTCCTTCTATCGAGTCTTGGGGGTACTTGTACCCAACAATTTAGCTGTGTGCCTAGAGCCATGTCATGTTTTCATGATACTCTCAGTCAAGCCATGTTCCCTAGAACTCAGTCAGTCATATGACTCAGGAAAACCCAGAAATCTCAGAAATTTCAGTAACATCAGTAGTTCAGTAATCTTAGTGATCTCAGTAGTCAGTAATCTCAGTAACCTCAGTATTCCCAGTTAATTTTAGTAACTTCAGTACTCTCAATCAGTCCTCAAAACTCAGTGCATTCCGTCAGACAACGAAACTTAGAAAACTTAGTTTAGCTCAGCTAACTAATACTATTAGTATCAGTTCCGTTCAGTTAATCAGTTCAGTGTCTATTCAGTTGGGAGTAGGATTCATCACTGAATGAACCTAAGGATGGGGACTCACCTGTTATTCAGTGAGGGTGTGATCCTTAGAAGTAATCATCGTGTTCCAGAATTATGTAGCCAGCATAGGTTGAGATGTCCCTACACATAGGGCTAATATATCTCATTTGAGTTTATCTAATAGTAAGGGCAGACGGAAAAAGCTCCCAAATAGAATAGGGTTTACTCATATGTTTTCTCTACCCGTGGCACGGTATTGACACCCTTCCAGTTGGGGTTACACGTTGGACCCCACCAGTTCAGATTTGGGGCATGTCCGTTAGATGATTACCTCCCATAGTTTCAGTCTCAGTCTTAGTCTCAATAAAAGAACTCAGATAGTTCTTCAGATTCCAGGACTGTCAGATACAATCACTCATGTTATTATTTATATCAGTTATCAAAACTCATGTTACCAATCTTCATCTTCAGGACTATCAGATACAGTCAACCCAACCAGTTCTTCATAATCAGAACTACCAGACACAGTTATTCATGTATCAGTAATATAGTATCAGTCCTTCAGTATTCAGTAATATAGTATCAGTCTTTCTAACTCATTAGTAACTCAGATATCAATATCAGTAAACTCAGTATTCATTCCTATCACGATGTCAGTTACAGTTACGTATGCATGCATGTATTTACACACTTATGTTAGTCAGTCAGTTAGTATTGTTCATGCATATGAACCTATTACATTCAGCCTACCTCACTTGCATACCAGTACATTCAAAGTACTGACGTATTTATGCTATGGTGTCTTATACCATAGGTTTAGAAACACGAGATCCAGAGCATCAGTAGCATTCCAGGTTTCAACAGATAGAGTTAACAGTGAGTCCTCATCATTCGAGGATGATATTATTTAATTATGTTATTCTTTTAGTTTTTGGTTTATTGCAATAGCTGGAGTTAGTTGGGGACATATCCCATCAACTCCTTATTCAGACAGTTTAGAGGCTTTCAGACTATAGAATGTCAGACAGTTTTTCAGATTTATTTTGGTATTGTATACCATATTTTATTGTTATGTATTAGTATTGAACCTTATGGCCTTCCAGTTCATGTTTTCCGCATTTTACAGTCTTTTATGAAGTATACAGATATAGATATTAGTCATGGGTTAGCTTATGGTCCTTCGGGGTCTTGAGCACCGTGTAGCATTTCGGTTCAGAAAATCGGGGCGTTACAAAAGAATTGGGGTATATGTCATTATTTAGAAGATATTTTATCTAAGATGATATTTAATTATAAATAGTTTGCTCCTATTCGACATGAATATACTTTTTTCTTAATAAAATAAGAGAGGTGAGTGTAAATTAATACCCCTTAACTAAAAGAGTACATCGGTTTTGTTATGAAATTGAGTAATTGTTATTTCTCTTGAGGGATTCTTGAGGGGTCATCAGATTGAAAATACAATTAACAAAACTCCTTTATTTATAGGGGGAAATACTCCTAGTTTCTGACTAAAATTTAGATACTTCAAATACTGATAGATATCAACTAGATCTTATTAGATCTTGATAGACATTCACTATAATGTAAATACATTTATAACACTTTTTTTACTCTCTATTCTCTCAATTCTTCTTCTTTATTCTTTAGTTATTTTATAATACGTTATCAGCACGAGACTCTACGAGAGCTAAGGTATTATTTTTTTCTCTCTAATCTATGGCTATTAGCACGAGATTAGTACAATCGGCAACCTACCAATATATAAACTTGTTAAAAATAAAGTTATCATGTTAATCACTTGTTCATATGTATTTATAAATTGATTTGGGGCCTTATCAAGATTATCATGTTTATTATTTTTGGATTCATGTGTAAGTTACACACAACAAGTATATTATTACATAAAACACCATGGTGCAAGAATAAGATTAATTGGAACATATAACGATATCAAATGACAGTATTACACTACTTAACAAAATGTTTAATATTATATACAATAGTTAGCATAGTTACAAATTATTATATTTTAGTTTAATCATAAACTACGGTTTTTGAGTGCAATGAGTATTGTATTAGATATATGTTAGCTCGAGACTCTATATTATTTTATAACACAACAGAGGTGCCAAAAACTATTATGGAATACAATAAGTATAAGTTGCACATAGTATGCATATTGTTCCTATTTTCTACCCGTAAAAGGTAAATATATTATGGGCAAGTCCTAATTCTTATTGCAATAACTCCAAAATTAATCCTGATTCTTATTGTAAATAATTTGAGTAGATAAGACGATGATACAAATCTCATTATATCGAATGGGTAAGACATCATATTAGAGTCTTGATAAATCATGATGCTAAGATATTGGGTTAAAGTCCCATCGATTTATGCCTAAGACGTCTTTATATGGAGAAGACATTGAGTTTGAATCTCAATGCACTATACTGATGATATTATGATGGCTAAGGAAAAATAATGGGTGTTTGGTAAAAATCATGAAATTCGACCCATTGAATATGTTCCACCACATGAAGTGAATGTGGTAGCAATATATGATAAGTCTGAAATATGACAACTTACTTCATTTTTGAGGTGTATGTGGTAGCAGTGCATAATATATCTGAAAGAAGACTAGTGATTGAATGCACAGATATAAGCGTGAAGGGAAAATATGATAATAATCATCAAAATTAAAGTGATAATATTTTCACACGCTTATTATGACTATAAGATATGTTAGAGAAAAATTCTCTACTTTATATATATATGCCTCGATTTGCTCTTTGCTCCTAAAGTAGCAATGTCATGAAAAAGGTTATAAGCTATCATAATTAGATAAGCATAAGACACGGTTATATATCATTATTACTAGGGAATGAGAAGCTTATTAATGCAAATATACACTTGATTGTGATGGTATCATGACTCACCTCCGAAAGAGGTTGAATAACTAAGAAAAGTTATTTTGAAATCTACTTCTGAAGTAGTAAATCTGAAATTTATTAACCGTAAGGTTATGTTTAGGGACGTGTAAGGAATGTTAAAAGGCTTAGTTATCCTCGAGATACTAAAAAACGAAGTGTTTTCGCTACTGGAACCCTAAGTGTGCATCGCACACCTCATCGCAGATGCTAGGATGTACGCTGCACACCTTATCGCACAAACTAAGGTATGTGTCTCATACCTTATCGCACACTTAAGGGTGTGCGTCGCACAATCTATTGCACACCCAATCCAGTAGCCATGTGCGATTGGTTAGGCGACGCACTTTACTTTGCAAGGCCATAACTTCTTGCTCGGGTGTCGGATTTTGATAAAATTGGTATCATTGGAGAGCTAATCCGATTGTCTAAAATTTGTTGGGTTGAAATATACAAGAATACCATATATTCATCACGTTATGCTCGCTCAAAGATTGACCTTGGGAAATCGAACACTAAAACTTGATGGATTCAAAAACTCTTAGCTTGCATTACCTAAGTGACTCATATGAATACATTTAACACATTATAAGCTTCTTATAACTAGGATACTCATGGTAAGTCATGTGCTCAAATACAAATTATAGGATAGAAGTTTCACATGTAGGAACAACGGTTCGTGTTCTAGCTTAGAAATGTACGGGGTATTACAATATCTCCCCCTTGGGGATATTCTTCCTCGAATGATGCTAAATAGGTTATGAATACGGAGAAAAACTAAGGGTACACAGCTGAAACATCTTGCTAAACGGATTTCACTTCTTTCTAACTTCTGGATACTTCATAGAATGAATAAACTCATAGTAGGAATGACTATACAACTGTAACATGACTAAAAATGAGTTGAATTAAGAGAGAATGATACCTTCGGCTTGATCGGGATTTGCGGAGAAGAGGTGCGGGTACTTAGTTCGCATATCAGACTTAACTTCCCAAGTAGCGCCCTCAACAGATTGGTTCCGCCATAATACTTTGACCAAGGAAACTTCTTTGTTCCTTAGCCTCCAGACTTGGTGATCTAGAATCTCAACAGGAACCTCATCAAAAGAAAGACTGTCTTGAAAATCAGGGCTTTCCGAAGGATTTACAACAACACAATCACCAACGTGTTTCCTAAGCATGAAACAGGAAAGACAGGGTGAACAGCTGACAACTCTGTAGGGAACTCAATATCATAAGCCACTCTTCCTACACTATTCAAGATCCTATAAGGACCGGCGTAGTGGGGACTAAGCTTCCTCTTCTTCCCAAACCTCTTCACCCCCTTTATGGGTGAAATTTTTAGGTACAACAGATCATCCACTTCAAACTCCAAGTCTCTACGCCTCACATATGCATATGACTTTTGGCGACACCGAGCTGTTTACAACCTCTCTGTAATCAACTTCACCTTATCCATTGCCTCAAATACTGTATCATGTCTAGCTATAGTAGCCTCACCCACCTCAAACCAGCCTATGGGTGATCTACACCTTCTCTCATACAAAAGCTCAAATGGTTCCATCTGGATGCTAGCATGATAACTATTGTCATACGTGAACTCAATTAGTGGAAAATTCTCATCCCAAATACCTCTAAAGTCGAGAGCACACGCTCTCAACATATCCTCCAAAGTATGGATGGTTCTTACCTTTACGGGTGGAACGCGAAACTCAAATGAACCTGGGTGCCCAAACCCTTCTGAAATGTCCTCTAAAACTGAGAAGTAAACTGAGTACCCCTATCCGAAATATTAGATAAGAGAACTCCATGCATCCTGACTAACTCCCAAATATACAATCTAGCATAGTCCTCAGCCGAATAGGATGTGTGCATGAGCAATAAATGCGCTGACTTAGTCATCCTATCAACAACAACCCAAATAGAGTCATGATGGCATCGGGAAAGAGGTAAACTGGTTACGAAATCCATATTAATCTCTTCCCACTTCCAAGTAGGAATACCGAACTCTTGCATCACACTACCAGGTCTTTGGTACTTAACCTTAACCTGTTGACATGTTGCATACTTCGCCATAAACTTAGTTATATCTTTCTTCATACCACCCCACCAATAGATTTCTCGCAAGTCGCGGCACATCTTGGAAGCATCGGGATGAATAAAATACTGCACACCATGTGCTTCATCCATGATTCTCTGCCATAGATCATCTACATTCGGAACACACAACCCGCCGTACAGCCTTAACACACCATCTCTCCCTTAAGAGAAAACCTCTACTCTTTGGTCCTTGACTGACTCTTTCAGTCTGACCAAGCTAGCATCTAAGTCTTGTTTCTCCTTTACTTCCAAAACTAAGGATGATTCGGAACTACTCTGAACCAATATACTCCCCTCAGTAGAATCAAGTAGCATAACACCCATCCTAGCTAAATGGTCCACCTCACGAGCCAACTCTTTCTTACCTTCCTCAACATATGAAACGCTACGCATGGACACCCTACTAAGGGCATCTGCTGCTACATTGTCCTTGCCCGGATGATACAACACGCTCATATCATAGTCTTTTAGTAATTCTAACCACCTCTTTTGCCTAAGGTTCAACTCTCTCTGGGTAAACACTTACTGCAAGATTTTATGATCAGTAAAAACATCTACATTCACACCATACAAATAATGTCTCCATATTTTTAAAGTAAACACTATAGTACCCAACTCTAAGTCATGGGTCGGGTAGTTCTTCTTATGAGGTTTCAACTTCCTAGAAGCGTAAGCTATACTTTTCCCCTTAGCATCAACACACAACCTAAAACCACTCTCAAAGCATCACAATATACCACAAAACCATCTACCCCATCAAGAAAGGTCAACACAGGAGGGAGGAAGTGAGTTGAGTCTTCAACTCCTGAAAAATCTTCTCGTAGGAATCAGACCAGAGAAACTTTACCTTCTTTAGGGTCAACCGAGTCATGGGGGAAGCAATAGAAGAGAACCCTTCAACAAAATGGCGGTAATAGCCAGCTAAATCCAAGAAACTCTTAATATCCGATGGAAAGATAGGCCTAGGCCAATTTCTTGCAGCTTCTATCTTTTGGGAATCAACTCTAATACCTTTGGAATAAATAATATGACCCAAAAATACAATTGACCTTAGCCAAAATTCACACTTACTGAACTTGGCGAACAATTGATGATTTCTAAGAGTTTGCAAGACGATTCGAAGATGGTCTGCATTATCATCCTTATTACGGGGAATATACAAGACTATCATCAATAAACACAGTAACGAAAATATCAAGATATGGCTTGAACACTTGATTCATGAGGTCCATGAAAGCTGTGGGGGAATTGGTTAGCCCGAAAGACATGACAAGAAACTCAAAATGACCATAGCGGGTTCGGAAGGCTATTTTTGGGACGTCACATTCCCTTACCTTAAGTTGGTGATAGCCAGATGTAAGGTCTATCTTGGAAAAATAACGCGCACCTTGCAGTTGATCAAACAAATCATCTATTCTCGAAAGGGGATACTTGTTTTTGAAAGTGACTTTGTTAAGCCAACGATAGTCAATGCACATACGCAAAGAACCATATTTCTTCTGCACGAATAGCACAGGTGCACTCCAAGGAGAAATACTGGGCCTTATGAAACCTTTGTCTAATAGATCTTTGAGTTGCTCTTTCAACTCCTTAAGTTTTGCTGGTGCCATACGGTAGGGAGGAATAGAAATGGGTTAGGTGTCGAAAAGAAGATCAGTCTCAAACTCTATCTCTCTATCGGGAGGTATTCCTAGAAGATCTTTCGAAAATACGTCAGGAAACTCATTAACAATGTTGACTGTCTGAAGAGTTGGAGTCTCAAAATTAATATCTTTAACTCTAACCAAATGATATATGCAGCCTTTGGAAATAAGTTTTTTCTCTTTGAGATATGAGATAAAATGACTCTTAGGGGATACGAAATTTCCAAACCATTCTAAAACTGGCTCACCAGGAAGTTGAAATTTCACCGTATGAGTACGACAGTCTATAAATGCATAACAAGAGTGAAGCCAATCCATACCCAGGATAACATCAAAATCCACCATGTCTAACTCTATCAGATAAGCAAACGTGACTCTACGAAGGACCGTAATAGGACACTTTTTATACACTTTTTGGGTAACAATAGACTCACCCACCGGGGTAGAAACTAGGATAGGCTCGGGAATATTTTTGGGACTTACTTCAAAGTTCACAACAACCAGGGGTGTCACATACAAAAAACTGGACCCAGGGTCCAACAATGCCTAAACATCAAACTGAAATACATGGAGCATACCAGTAATGATGTCGGGAGAGTCCTCCTACTCCTGGAGGGATAATAGAGCATAAAATCTATTCTGGCGTTGACCGCCAGTGGTTCTAGAAGAAATGCCCTGAGTAGAGGCTGGATGAGTTACCGGGGCTGGAGCATTAGTAGTATGAGTATGAGTGCGAACATTACGTTTCCCCTGCCTGGCATGCGGGCACTCTCTAAGTCTGTGACCCAGGTCACCACACCCAAAGTATCCTCTCTTCTCACCCCAACACTCACCCAGATGGTTCTTACCACTCTTAGCACATGGAGGATAATTAGGCCTGCTACCAACACAGTGATAAGACTTAGACATGGATGGCTTATTTCCTTGCTTTTGCCTGCCTCCAGGCATGGGAGCGCTAGCTGGCGACGGTGATGACATAGATGAATGCCTCTGAAACTGAGGGAGATTCCCTCCCTGAGACCTGGTCTGACCATAATTATGCTTCTTGGATCTAGCCCTCTTATTTCCCTTCACTCTGTCTCTCTCCCTGAGCTTATCTACCTAAATCTGTTGGGCATGAAGTATCAACCTAGCCAAATCCATATCCCTATTTAACATAGCCTTCCTGCACTCCTTCAACACCAAACCCGAAACACCTATCACGAACTTGATCATGCTAGAGCGAGCATCAACAATCAAGTTAGGAGCATATTTGGCCAATTAGTTGAACTTTAAGCAGTACTCCTTAACAGTCATGGAGCCCTGCCTCAAATTCATGAACTCCTCACCTCTCACCTCTCTCATTTCCAATAGAAAGAACTTATCGAAGAACATATCCTGGAATATCTGCCAAGTCATAGGGGAAACACCCTCCTCTCTCTTCTTTTTCCAAGCAACAACCCAGTCATGAGCAATGTATTTCAACCTTTAGGATGCCATCTCAACACTTTCTTTATCAAATACATGCATCACCTGCGTAATCATTCTCACCTCCTTAAGAAATAAATGTGGATCTTCACCTGTCTTAGAACTGTAGAACTCCGGCGGACTCATCCTCATGAAATCAAGAATTCTAGCAATAACTAAGTTACCTCCCTGCTGAGGTGGAACTGGGGCCTGATTTGCCTGGGCATTGGCAGTGACAGCTTGGGCCAGCGCCTAAAAGTCTGCCTGGAACTCAGCGTGGGATACATTTTCATTAAGGGGATCAGCGGACTGAGTTTGTTGATCATTTTTGTTTCTACAAGATCGATGGGAAGGAATTTTCTAAAATAAAAAGGCAAAAATCAATAGCTGAGAGAGACAAGTTTAAGCACGATGGACTTGAAAGAAAGAAATAACTTTTTCCTAAAACATCTCGTAGCCTCTTTCTCCTAGATGTGGCACGCTACACACTGATGATCAAGACTCTACTTAATGCATCTTGTCAAACTCTGTAGGATTCCTTAAACCTTAGGCTATGATACTAAGTTTGTAACGCCCCAAAAATGGGTCCCGAGATGTCACACGGTGCTTAAGGCTACAAGTAGCCCCAAGCTAACTCTTTGAGCCTACTAACATATCTAAACACTTAAATAAGGATGTTGGTAGCAATATCATGATAACCCATCATACCCAGTCTAACTGAAATGCGGATAAGTACTGTAAAAGTAACAAAATATGGAACCTCTGACAATTCTAACAAATCCAGCCTGATAAACCTCTACTACTCAATGTACTACTAAGCCATTGGGACAGGCCCTAACTGACTCGAACTTAAAGGATCAAAAGAAAATAACTCATAATGAAACTGAAAATCTGAATAACACGTCCTCGAATCATGAGGACTCACCACTGCAGAAGATGTAGATCAATGTGCTCAGGAATCACTACCGAGTCTAGGACTGAGCACCTGAACCTACATAACGAGAAAATGTAGCCCATATACGAATATGTGGGTCAGTAAAATGGAAAATATACTGAGTATATAGGGGTGTATGCAGTTTCAATAACTAAATATCACAAGTTTTATAAAAAAACATCCGTGCTGATGTAAATGACTCAAGTAGCTTGAATTAAACCATCATAATCATAGATGAATAATACATGTAAGGTAAAAAAAGTGAGCCATTACAATAATTTCTCAATTCCCCCTCTTCTCGGTTTCAAACTTGTAAAGTAATCAAGCTTCAAAACAAATCTCTTTAGAAAATAACATTTCAATCTTTCGGCAACAAGAAACTTTCTAAAAATCATAGTTTCAAACCTTACACACTTTTTTTTAATTAAAAGTGAGATTTTATTGATAAAAAAAAAATTTGCATTACAATACCAGGCTCAGGAAGACCCTTGCCTCTCACTAATATCTCCAAGTCTAGGCAATGTTCAGCATTCTCCTAATAGCATTATTAAGGGAAACAATTTAGCCTTTGAAGATGTGGCTGCCATTTGATGATTCCACTCCCTCTTATGTGGACGTGCATGGTCACCTCTCTGCAAATTGCATCTACTCTAATACATCTTTCTTGGAACCTAGCAGAGTTCCTTTCCCGCCAAATGCAAAATACTACCTTTGCGAATACACAACAGGTGATGCTTGCTGCTGCAGATTTTTGGTTTGCCATTTGGTTGATCCACTGTATTTCTGATTCCCAATTCCCTATAACGTGATCAAAACCCAACCACTTCACTAGTCTACTCCATAGGATTTTAGTATATGTACATTCAAAGTACAGGTGGGAAAAGCTCTCAGTAGTTCCTGCATAGAATATACAATCCATAGGTACCTATATACCAAATTTTTGTAGTCGAGTCACTGTGGCAAGTCTTTGTTTCAGAGCCATCCATAAGTTGAAGTGATGTCTAGGGTGAACCATAGGCTGCAACACTATTTCTTTCCATGGGGCTCTTGGTAGCTAAGGTTGTAATCTTGCATAAGCTTTGTTTATCTGGTAGGACCCTCCCATCTGTAGTTCAGCTATTCTTTGCACAAATGAGACTTGTATTGAGTTCATCTGCATCAAAGTGTCCCGGCAACCCAAAATTTTCCTGATTACCCAAGCTGCTTAGATAGGTTGACCATGAATGTACATGTGATCATCTTATTGATGCATCTATTCAACATATCACATGATAGGTGAATGGATCCTTATTCACTTTTTATTCTTTCAGATTTTGAGGGATCTAATCCCAAAATTAGTTGGTCTAACCAACTTATCATGAGAAAAAGCAACATTAAAAGCTCAAGAAGAATTTTTGAATTCTTCAATATGTATTTAATACTTAATATGCACATCTATGGGATGTCACTATAGTTCATGTCAACTTATGAACTTTTATATTAGGAAACTCCAAGTTTACCATAACATGTACTTTTTCTTTAGTAAATTTCATATTTACTATTAAATGAATAAATTTTAGATTTACTAATTTTGAAGTAGATTTCAAAATAACTCATCTCAACAATTCTGCCTCTTTCGGAGGTGAGTTGTCATACCATCACAATCAAGTACACATTTATATTAATAAGCTTCACTAAGTATTATCATATTCACCCCAGGGAATGGATCTGTGGTTATAATAATCAAAATTCTCATTCCCCAAAAATGGAATATAATTATGTCTTAAGCCTGTAAAATTATGATAGCTTATATATCTTAAAAACTCTTTCATCATATTGCTACTTCAGGAGCCAATTGAGGCATTCATATGATGTAGAGAATTTTTCTCTAGCATATCATATAATTATATAAGCTTGTAAAATTATCATCACTTTTGATGATCATTATCATATTGTCCCTCCATGCGTATATTCGTGCATTCAATCACTTGTCTTCTTTCAAACATATTATACACTGCTACCATGTACACCTCAAGAATGAAGTAAGTTATCATAATTCAGACTTATCATATATTGCTACCACATTCAATTCAGGGAATGGAGCATATTCAATGAGACAAGTTCCATGACTTTTCATGAAATACACATTATTTTGCCTTAGCCATCATAATATTATCAATTGGTGCATTGAGATCCAAACTCAACGTCTTACCCATATAATGGCGTCTTAGGCATAAATCAATGGGACTTGAACCCAACATATTATCATCCCTTTTGATAATATTATTCTTGAGGAATAAATATAAAACATAAATAGTTCTAAACCAATTATTTTTCCTTAAATCCAAAAATAATTATATCATTAATAGAAAAGTACAAATTACATAAGGAATTACTAACCTTGTCCTTTAGATTTATAATCTCACCTTATTTGGCAGAGTCTCGTGCTGATAACGTGTTAAAAAATAAAAAAGAATAAGAAGAAGAGTAGAGAGAATAGAGAGAGTTATTCTTATTTCTTCTCTTGAGAATGATATTGATTGATTATACAATGAACAAAACCCCTCTATTTATAGGGGAAGATACTCTTAATTTTTGACTAAAAGACAGATACTTCAAATCCTGATAAATATCAACTAGATCTTATTAGATCTTAAGAGAAATTCACTATAATGTAAATACATTTATAACACTCCCCCTTGAATGTCTAGATAGATAATATGCCTCGTTATAACCTTATTAGAAAAAATCCTGTGAAAAAAAATCTAGTAAAGGAAAAAGAGTACACATCTCTAACAATACACATATAGGTTGCCTCATTAAAAACCTTACAATAAAAATGCAGTGGGACAAAACCTTTAAAGGAAAAAAGAGTACAACAAGTATTTTATCCCCCTAATAAGAACACCCTTGAACCTTTGCATCCTGATCTTGTGCACCATCTTCTTGAAAGTTGTAATTGGAGGAGACTTGGTGAATAATTCAGCCACATTATCACTTGAACGAATCTGTTGCACGTTAATGTCACCATTATTTTGTAGCTCGTGTATGTAGAAAAGCTTTGAATAAGTGTGCTTCATTCTATCTTCTTTTATGAATCCTCCATTAGGTTGTGCTATGCATGTTGCATTATCTCCATATAAAATTATGGGTACATCATCATATTTAACACCATATTTTTCTCGAATGAGATGTATTATGGACCTTAATCTTACACATTCTCAGCTTGCTTTATGAATAACTCTTATCTCAACATGATTTGATGAAGTGGCTATGATAGACTTCTTTGTATATATCCAATATATGGAAGTATCCCCACATATGAACACATGGCCTATTTGAGATCGATATTTATGTGGATTAATTAAATACCCAACATCAGCATAATCAATAACATTGAGACTGCAATCTTTAGAATAAAATTAGATCATGTGTTTGATCTCATTTTGATGTCTCTTAATAGGATTAGAACTATATCTTGCTAACAAATTAACTAACAAAGGCTATTTCAGGTCTTGTAGTATTTTCAAGATACATTAGTACACCAATTGGACTAAGATATGGTACTTTAGGACCAATCCAATTCGGTATGTTTAGCATTTTAGTAAATAATTTTATTTCTTTTGAAACCTCTCCAAGAGTTTAAATGATTTTCAAACCATCAATTTATCCTTTATAAGGATAATAAACAAGTTTCCCAGAAACTATATATGCTTCAAACATTTTGAATCCTTTAGGGATTTTCAAATAGATTATTGTCAAGTGAAAATTTCCAATATGTCAAGTGTGACATCTTCAAGTGTCTAGACTGCAAATCAAATAAGTTTTACACTTACCAAGATGCATTCTTAAATAAACGTAGAATTCATATCCTTTTAATCTTTTACAATATTGCACCAATATCGTATCAAAGATATCATTAATGATATATTATTTTGTATCGGTTCATAATGCGACATAACATTTTGAGATCTTATCACTTCATTATTTTCAGGTACCTGAACCTCTCATAAGGTTTCATAAAGTGTTATATCGTAGACATTGCCTTCCTATTATGATTATTTTCACCTTATCCTTTTCAAGGATTATTTCATTTGGAACTGATTAGTCTATCATGGTTTACACATTGATAGACTTTATCCTTTAAGGACATAAAATAGGAGCACTTACCGCTAAATATGAAATGCTTTCGGCATTTGACTTGAATTATCTTTTGAATGAGGATCTGATGATAATTCCTAATATATTTCATATATCCTTATAATCTTCTCCTTATTATAATACCCCGTACCTTTTTCTAACTTGAAATCGTCTAAAAAAATGTTAGGAGCTTTCTTTGAAAGATAAATCCACTTTTGTACACGTGGTGTTTTTAAAATTTTCACTATTTGTCATGTGAAAAATTCAATAATCTTTTCATCGATATAAAATTCACCTAAATTAGTTAAACAGGTAAGAAGTTATGAATATTTCAAGTTTCCATCATAAAACAACGCCATATTGGTCAGTGGTACGCGGCGCCACAAGCTAAAATGGAAATTGTCCTTTTTAGTGTCTCAACGCGATTTCCTCCACGTCGCGCC
The DNA here is from genome assembly GCA_030864215.1 of Capsicum pubescens. NCBI lineage: Eukaryota > Viridiplantae > Streptophyta > Magnoliopsida > Solanales > Solanaceae > Capsicum > Capsicum pubescens. The sequence continues at coordinate 199,692,179 of CM061549.1, read as the reverse complement.
AAAGTTCCAGATCACAAATAAAGGTGTAATATGATGGATCTACATCAATCCATCCCTCATTCCCAATTGTCAAAATCCAGTGAAACGGCGCGATAGCGCCGCATCGCGCCAAGGTTTCAGTTCGAGAAATTTTCACTGAAATTAAATGACGCATCCAGGGTTAAAAGGGTCAACTTTCCACTCCTATTTAAGCCCTTTAACACATGATTCATACACTTTTCAACTAAAATATACTAGTTTCTCTCAAGTTCCTCTCAAGAACAAGCTAGGGTTTTCATAGAAGATCCAATTTCAAGAAAGTTTTACTATCAATCTTCACGAAATCACGAACAAAGGTATGCGTTGTGTTCATTCATGGATTCCTTCCATCCATGAAGATCAAGAACCTAGTTTTATCTATAAATCATGGTATTTATGTTGTGGGTTATTTGTAATCATGTTGTTGACGTTGATTGATTTCAAAGTTGGAATCTTTGTGTGTTTATCATGATATTATGTTACCATGAAAGATAAAATACATGAATTTAGTTGCTTATGATGTGTAATTTGATGAATTCACTTATGCCCTAAGTTGTACATGCAAGGTGGATGATAAAATTCTTGAAAAAGTAGAAATCATGCTTTATAGCTCAAAACATAAGCTAAATATGACATGCTTGTCATCCTTCTATGTTTAATTGGTTTCCATGCTATCATTTTGAAAATTGTATGTTGTCAGAATGGCCATGATATTAGAATATGAGATTATGATATGATTATCAGCATTCTCGTCCATGTTAGATAGTATGATAACCTTGTACTTCGTGAAATCCACAACTTATTAAATTATGTATTGTTGATGTGGGTCTTGTACTTGATAAAGTCATGCTTCGTTAGTTTTATTCTATCGAGTCCTGGGAGTACTTGTACCCAAAATATTAGCTGTGTGCCTAAAGCCATGTCATGTTTTCATGATACTCTTAGTCAAGCTAAGATCCTTAGGCGTCAGACAATCTTATGACTCAGGAAATCTCCATGATCTCATGAACTCAGTAAGTTATCAGATATTAGTAGTATTCTATCAGTCGACAAAATTTAGTAACTCAGTCCATGTTCAGTTCAGTAAATCATGTTCAGTGTCTATTCAGATGGGATTAGAAATTAGAGCCGAGCAAACCCAAGGATGGGAACTCACCTGTTATATGAGGGTGTTATTCTTAGAAGCAATCCTTGCGTTCTAGAACTATATAGCCAAAATAGGTTGAGACATCATAGACTTCTATATAAGGGTAGATGAGGTAGCTTAGCCTGCTATATGAGGTTTCCCGCCTTTCTCACTAGAGTTACTTGTTATACTAGGGTCACTCACATGTTATCCTTACCAGTGGCACGGTATTGACACCCTTCCAATCAGGGCTTAGATTGGACCCCAATTTATCTATAATGCATCATTTGGGCCATGTTAGTTAGATGACTACCTCCCACAGTCTCAGTAAAAGAACTCAAATAGTTCTTCAAAATTTAGAACTGTCAGATATAGTCAACTCAGATATAGTATGGAACACATGTAGTTCCATTAGATTTAGGACTGTCAAATATAGTCACTCATGTTATCAGTTATCAAAATTCAATCATTAGTCATGTTAGTCATCAACATACTTATGTTACCACGATTTCAGATATAGTTACTATGTATGCAAACATGTATTCTCACATTCTTATTAGTCAGTTAGCCAATATTGTTCATGCATATGAACCTCATGCATTCAGCCTACCTCACATACATACCAATACATTCAAAGTACTGACACATTTGCGCTATGGTGTCTTATACAATAGGTTCAGATACACGAGCTCCAGAGCATCAATAGATTCTAGTCTCAGCTGTCAGAGTTAGCAGTGAGTCCTCATCTTTTGAGGACATGATCATTATTTTATTATCTTATTAATTAGTTTATTAGTTGGAGTTATTTGGGGACATGTCCCATCAACTCTTACTCACACAGTTCCATCAGTTAGAGGCTTTCCAGACTATTATGTTCAGACAGTTATTTTAGTTGTTTTGGGTATTTCATACCCCATTTAGATGTTATGTTTTACTTCAGTTATGTGAACCTTATGTCCTTTCAGTTCATGTTTCCGCATTATTCAGTATATTATGCAGTATACAGGTACAGATATCAGTCATGGGTTAGCTTGTAGTCCTTTGGGGTCATGAGCACCGTGTAGCTTTCTGGGTACCATATTTGAGGCGTTACACTTATGTTAGAAAAACTAACATACATCCTACATCTTCTTTGAGGAATTCATCTTTGTGCATCATGGTATATTTATTAATCGTATCCCGCACATTAAAACTATTAGATAAAATAGTTGGTTCCTGAGCTTGAACCAATTGAGAGGGAAGAAATAATCATAATATATTGGTCTAATGCATACAAAGATATTACATGCAATATATCATATTTCATACCAATACATGAAACTTTGTTCTCATTAGTAATCGTTTAGCTATTTATGGAAGGCATTCAATGCTAAACCATCATCATCAAGATGAATTATCTTGATTACAAAATCTGAAAATTATGTATAGTGAATCCCTACTTTATCATATATTGTGTATGTCTATTTATGGAAAAGTTACAAACCCCAAGGTTAATTTTTCCCTATAAATAAAGGGGTTTTCCTTTATTGTAATTGATCCCTCAACAGAAAAAATAAGAATTACTCTCTCTATTCTCTCTACTCTTCTTCTTTATTATTTTATAACACGTTAACAACATGAGACTCTGCCAAACAAGATGAGATTATAAATCTAAAGGTAATTTCAAGGTTAGTAATTTCTCATGTTACCTGTCTTTTGCTATTAATAATATAATTATTGTTGGATTTGAGGAAAATTAATTGGTTCGGAACCATTTATATTTTAAATTTATTCCTCAAGAACAATATTATCAAAAGGGATGATAATATGTTGGGTTCAAGTCCCATTGATTTATGCATAAGACGCCTTTATATGGGTAAGACGTTGAGTTTGAATCTCAATGCACCATATTAATGATATTATGATGGCTTAGGAAACATAATGTGTTTTTGATGAAATGTTATGAAACATGTCCATTGAATATGCTCCATTCCAAGAAGTGAATGTTGTAGAAATATATGATAATTCTGAAATATGACAATTTGCTCCATTCTTGAAGTGAATGTGGTAGCAATATAAAGAAATTTTCTCTATCATATTTATCCCTCGATTTTCTCCTGAATTAGCAATATCATGAAAGAGGTTATAAGCTATCACAATTTGATAGGCTTAAGGCACAATTATATTCCATTCTTGGGGAATGAGAATCTTATTAATGCAAACGTGCACTTGATTGTGATGATATCACAACTCACCTCTGAATGAGGCAGAATAATTGAGAAAAGTTATTTTGAAATCTACTTCTAAAGTAGTAAATTTGAAATTTATTCATTAAATAGTAAATCTGAAATTTACAAAAGAAAAAAGTTCATGTCGTGGTAAACTTTGAGTTTACTAGAATAAAAGTTCATAAATTGATGTGAACGATTGTCACATCTCGAAGATGTGCATATTGAGTATTAGACATGTATTGAAGAACTAGAAGATTCTTCGAGAATTGCTTATGTCGGTTGTTCTCATGATAATTTGGTTGGACCAACTAATGTTGGGATTGAATTTCTTAAATCTAAAAAGTATAAAAGGTGAATATAAGTCCGTTCACCTGTCATGTGATCTATTAAGATGCATCGATATAAGATGATCACATGTACATTTATTATAAACCTGTCGTTTGACATTCATAAATGTTGCTTTCTCAATAAAATTAAGTTAAGAGCATAACATTCAGATTATGTAATCAAGATAATTCATCTTGATGTTGATGGTTTAGCATTGAATGCCTTCGATAAATAGCTAAACCATAACTAATGAGAACAAAGCTTCATGTGTTGGTCTGAAATATAATATGTTGCATACGATAACACTTGTATGCATTATACCAATAAATTATGATTATTTCTTACCTCTTAATTGGTTCAAGGTCAGGAACCAACTATTCCATCTAATAATTTTGAGGTTCAGTATACAATTAATGAATGTACCAAGATGCACAAAGATGAAATTCTCAAAGAAAATGGAGGATGTATGTTAGTTTTTCTTACCTAAGGGAGAGATTATATGCAACTATGAAATATATTAGGAATTATCATCAGATCCTCATTCAAAAGATAATTCAAGTCAAATGTCAAAAATATCTCATATTAAAGCTGCAAATGCTCTAATTTTGTGTTCCTAAAGGATAAAGTCTATGCATGCGTGAAGCGTGGTAGAGTAATCAGTTCCAAATGAAATAATTCTTGAAAATGATAAGGAGTAAATAATCATAAAAGAAGTTTTAAAAAGTCTACAACATAACACTTCATAAAACCTTATGAAAGGTTCAGGTACCTGAAAATAATGAAGTGATGAGATCTCAAAATATTATGTCGCATTATCAACCGATACAAAATAATAGATCATTAACGATATCTTTGATACGATATTGGTGAAATATAGTAAAAGATTACGAGGATTTGAATTCTGCGTTTATTTAAGCATGTTAACGTAGAAACATTTATCAAGTAACATGATAGGATGCATCTTGGTAAGTGTAAAAGTTATTTGATTTGCAGTCCAGACACTTGAATATGTCACACATGACATATTGAATATTTTTACTTGAAAAAATTCAAATGAAACTTTCTAAGGATTCAAAATGTTTGAAGCATATAAAACTTTCTGGGAAACTTATTTAGAATCCTTATATTGTATAAGCTTATAGCTTGAAAATCATTAAAACTCTTGGAGAGTTTTCAAAAGCAATAAGATTATTTGCTGAAATGCGAAACATACCGAATTGGATTGGTCTTGAAGTACCATATCTTTGTCCGATTGGTGTACTAATGTATCTTGTAAATACTACAAGGCCTAATATAGCCTTTTCAGTTAATTTGTTAGAAAGATATAGTTCTTCTCCTATTAGGAGACATCGAAATGAGATCAAACACATGATTTTATTCTAAAGCCTGCAGTCTTAATCTTGTTGGTTATGTTGATACTGGGTACTTATCTGACCTATATAAAGCTTGATCTCAAACAATCTATGTGTTTATTTGTGGGGAAATTGTCATATCTTGGAGATATAAAAAACAGTCTATCATAGCCACTTCATCGAACCATGCTGAGATAATAGCTATTCATGAAGAAAGACGATAATGTGTATGGTTGAGGTCCATGATATATCTCATTCGAGAAAAATATGGTTTAAAATGTGACAATATACCCACAGTTTTATACGAAGATAATGCAGCAAGCATAGAACATCTTAATGGAGATTAATAAAAGGAGAAAGAACGAAGCATACTTCATCAAAGTTTTTCTACATACATGATCTACAAAAGAATGGTGATATTAACGTGCAACAGATTCGTTCAAGTGATAATCTGACTGATTTATTATCCAAGTCTCCTCCAATTGCAACTTTCAAGAAGATGGTGCACAAGAGCGGGATGCAAATAGTCAAGGATAATCTTGTTAGGGGGAGTTAATACGCGCTTTACTATTTTTCACTTACGTGGTTTTGTCCCACTGGGTTTTCCTTATAAGTTTTTATTGAGGTAGCCTATATGCGTATTGTTAGAGATGTGTACTCTTTTTTCTTCACTAGATTTTTTCCCACTGGGTTTTTTCTAGTAAGGTTTTAACGAGGTACATTATATACTCATTAGACATTTAAGGGGGAGTGTTATAAATATATTTATTATAGTGAATGTCTATCAAGATCTATCAAGATCTACTTTGATATCTATTAGAATTTGAAACATCTATCTTTTACTTAGACTAGGAGTAAATTTCCCCTTTAAATAGAGGGGTTTGTTCATTGTATTCTCTATCTTATAATCTCTCATCCATCAAGATAAATAAAGAAGTCTCACCTTTTCTATTTATTCTTATTGTCTTGCTTTTTATTTTATAACATGTTATCAACATGAAGCTATAACCAGTTGAGTAATTGAGATAAAGCCGCCGAATATTTTCAGTCGACTTAACATGTTTGATCATTAACATCTCAAGTAAACAAATAAAAAACTCAAAGGTACGTGCTGTCTTAAAAATATTAGATTTGTTTGAATCACGCCACTGTATTAATATTTACACCACTTCTTCATTGGTAAGAAAGTGCTAAATAATACTCCATTGGATAATATTGATTTGACAAAAAAAGGTTACTGTATCAAAAGGCCAATGCATATTATGAGAACATTCCATTCTCCTTTGTGTCTATAATTCATGTATGATCGTACATATATTAATATTTTATAGAAAAGGTAGAAGTCTTGTATTTACTACTATGTTGTACTAATTTTATTCTTACTAACACATGTTCCTTCATGTTTTCTTTGGAGTGTTCTGTTTGCACGGAGTCACAATTTATACAGTTTTTACTAAATTATATTTTCAATCACTGTCATAAATTACATGCTGAAATATTTTCATTGACTAGTCTGAGTAAATATGGTGATTGTTGGTAACTACTAAAGATAGTATTATTTTGAAAGACTTGAAGGTTATCGCACTAAAAGGTTAAGACATTTGGTTAGAGTCCCAATACATCATGATGATAAAATAATAGGTTTAAATCCTATCGATTTATGCCTAAGACGCCTTTATATGGATAATACGTTGCGTTTGAATCTCAATACACCATATTGATGATATTATGGTGGCTAAGAAAAAATAATGGGTATTTGATGAAAAGTCATGAGACATCTCCCATTGAATATGCTTCATTCTCTGAAGTGAATGTGGTAGCATTGCATAATATGTCTGAAAGAAGACAAGTGATTGAATGCACGAATATACGCATGGAGGTATAATATGATTATGAACACGCTTATTATGATTATAAGATATGCTAGAGAAAAATTCTCTACATCATATGTATGCCTCAATTTTCTCCTGAAGTAGCAAAATCATTAAAGAGGTTATAAGTAGCAAAATCTTTAAAGAGGTTATAAGTTATCATAATTTGATAGGCTTAAGGCACGATTATATTTCATTCCTAGGGAATGAGAATCTTATTAATGCAAACGTGCACTTGATTATGATGGTATCACAACTCACCTTTAAAAAAGGCAGAATAACTGAGAAGAGTTATTTTGAAATCTACTTTTAAAGTAGTAAATTCAAAAATTTATTCATGTAACAGTAAATCTGAAATTTACTAAAGTAAAAGGTACATGTCATGGTAAACTTGGAGTTTGCTAGAATAAAAGTTCATAAATTGACAAACAATTGCAACATCCCAAAGATGTGCATACTGAGTATTGAACATATATTGAAGAATTAGGAAATTCTTCATTACTTTTAATGTTGATTGTTCTCATGATAAGTTGGTTGAATCAACTAATATTGGGATTGGATCCCTTAAATCTGAAAATATAAAAGGTGAATATGAGTCTGTTCACCTTTCATGTGATCTATTAAGATGTATCGATATAAGATGATCACATGTGAGTTTATTGTCAACCTGCAATTTGACATTCATAAAGTTGTTTGCTCAATAAAATTGAGTTAAGAGCATAATTTTTATATTGTGCAATCAAGATAATTCATCTTAATGAGGATGGTTTGGCATTGAATGCCTTCGATAAATAGCTAAACCATTGCTAATAAGAATAAAACTTCATGTGTTGGTCCGAAATATAATATGTTGCATACAATAGCACTTGTATGCATTAGACCAATAAATTATAATTATTTCTTTCCGCTCAATTGGTTCAAGGTCAGGAACCAACTATTCCATCTAATAGTTTTAATGTGCGGTATACGATTAATGAATATACCATGATGCAGAAAGATGGATTCCTAAAAAAGATAGAGGATGAATGTTAGTTTTCCTAACATAAGGGGGAGATTATAAGTAGCTATGAAATATGTTAGGAATTATCATCAGATTCTCATTCCAAAGATGATTCATGTCAAATGCCTGAAACATCTGTTGACTCAAATTTAGTATCATATTTAAGCTACTAGTACTTCTATTTTGCATTCTTAAAGGACAAAGTCTATACATGCATGAAGCGTGGTATACTAATTGGTTCCAAATGAAATAATCCTTGAAAAAAATAAGGAGAAAATAATCATAATAAGAAGGCAATGTTCTCTTGAAGAGCCTACGACATAACACTTCATGAAACCTTATGAGAGATTTAGGTACCTGAAAATAATGAAGTGATGAGATCTGGAAATATTATGTCATACTGTGAATTGATACGAAATGATATATCATCAATAATATCTTTGATAATATATTGTAAAAGATTACGAGGATATGAATTCTACGTTAATTTAAGCATGTTGACGTAGAAATATTTATCAAGTGACCTGAAAGGATGTATTTTGGTAAGCATAAAACTTATTTGATTTGCAGTCCAGACACTTGAAGATGTCCCACTTGATATGTTTGATATTGTTACTTGACAAACATACATATGAAAATCCCTATAGAATTCAAAATGCCTGAAGAATATAAAGTTTCTGAAAAACTTTTTATTATCTTCATAAAATATAATTTGATGATTTGAGTATCATTGAAACTCTTGTAGAGTATTCAAAGGCAATAGAGTAATTGCTTAAATGAGAAACATGCAAAAATTGAATAAGGATCCATTCCGACCTCAAGAAAATAATGAGGAACTCCTTGGTTATGAAGTACCATATCTTAGTGCAATTGATGCACTAAGGTATCTCACAAATACTACAAGGCCTGATAAAGCCTTTTTTTTAGTTAATTTGTTAGCAAGTTTGCAGTCCTGGTTTTATTGGTCATGCTGATTTTGGGTACTTATCTGACCTACATAAAGCTCGGTCTCAAATAGACTATGTGTTCATACATGGTGGTACTGCAATATCATGGAGATATACAGAGTAGTCTATCATAGCCACTTCATTGAATCATACTGAGATAATAGCTATTCATGAAGCAAGCCGAGAATGTGCATAGTCGAGGTCCATGATACATCTCATTCAAGAAAAATATGGTGTGAAATATGACACTCTACCCATAATTTTATACGGAGATAATGCATCATGCATAGCACATCTTAATGGAGGATTCATAAAAGGAGATAGAATGAAGCACACTTCCTCAAAGCTTTTCTACATACATGAGCTACAAAAGAATAGTGATATCAACGTGAAACAGATTCGTTCAAATGAAAATGTGGCTTATTTATTCACCAAGTCTTCTCCAATTTCAACTTTTAAGAAGATACTGCACAAGATCGGGATGCAAAGGTTCAAGGATGTTCTCATTTGGGGGAGTTAATACACGTTGTAGTTTTTTTCCCTTATGAGGTTTTGTCCCACTGGGTTTTCCTTGTAAGGTTTTTAATGAGGCAGCCGATATGAGTATTGTTAGAAATGTGTACTCTTTTTCCTTTACTAGATTTTTTTTCCTACTGAGTTTTTTTCTAGTAAGGTTTTAACGAGGCACATTATCTATCTAGTCATTCAAGGGGGAGCGTTATAAATATATTTACATTGTAGTGAATGTCTATCAATATCTAATAAGATCTAGTTGATATCTATCAGGATTTCATGTATTTGTCTTTTAGTGTGAAACTAGGGGCAAATTCCCCCTATAAATAGAAGGGCTTCCTTCATTGTAAATCATCCCTCAAGAGAAGAAATAAGAATCACTCTCTCTATTGTCTCTACTCTTCTTCTTGTTCTTTATTATTTTATAACACGTTATCAGCACTAGACTCTTCCAAACAAGGTGACATTATAAATCTGAAGGATTTCAAGGTTAGTAATTCTTTATGTTATCTTTGTTTTTCTACTACTAATATAATTATTATTGGATTTGAGGAAAAATAATTGGTTTGGAACCATTTATATTTTAAATTTATTCCTCAAGAACAGTATTATCAAAAAAGATGATAATATGTTGGGTTCAAGTCCCATAGATTCATGCCTAAGATGCATTTATATGGATAAGATGTTGAGTTTGAATCTCAATACACCATATTGATGATATTATGATGGCTAAGGCAAAGTAATGGGTGTTTAATAAAAGGTCATGAAACATATCCCATTGATATGCTCTATTCCATAAAGTGAATATAGTAGCATAAATGTGAAAGTTGACAACTTTCTTCATTGTTAAAAGAAGATAAGTGATTGAATGCATGAATATAAGCACAAAGAGACAATATGATAATAATCATCAAAAGTGATAATATTCTCACACGCTTATTATGATTATAAGATATGTTAGAGAAAAATTTTCTACATCATATGTATGCCTCAATTTTCTCCTGAAGTAGCTAAATGATGAAACCTGAAGTAGCAATATGATGAAAGAGGTTATAAGATATATAGGCTATCATAATTTCATAGGCTTAAGACACGATTATATTCCATTCTTGGGGAATGAGAATTTTGATTATTATAAGAACAGATCCATTCCCTGGGGTGAATGTGATAATATTTAGTGAAGCTTATTAATATAAACGTGTACTTGATTGTGATGGTATGACAACTTACATCCGAAAAAAGGCAGAACAGCTGAGATTTTTGAAATCTATTTCTGACGTAGTAAATCTGAAATTTATTCATATAATAGTAAATCTGAAATTTACTAAAGCAAAAACACATATCATGGTAAACTTGGAGTTTACTAGATTAAAAGTTCAGAAGTTGACATGAACGGTTGTGATATCCCAAAAATGTGCATACTGAGTATTGAAAATATATTGAAGAATTAGAAACTTCTTCATGAACTTTAATGTTGCTTGTTCTTGTGATAAGTTGGTTGGACCAACTAATTTTGGGATTGAATCCCTCAAATCCTGAAAGAATAAAAGGTGAATAAGGGCCCGTTCATCTATCATGTGATATGTTAAAAAGATGCATCAATAAGATGATCACATGTACATTCATGGTCAACCTACGTTTAACATTCGTAAAGTTATTTGTTCAAATAAATTGAGCATAATTTTTAGATTGTGTAATCAAGATAATTCATCTTGATGATGATGGTTTAGCATTGAATGCCTTTCATAAATAGCTGAACCATTACTAATGAGAACAAAGTTTCATGTATTGGTATGAAATATGATATATTGCATACAATAGAACTTGTATGCATTAGACTAATATATTAAGATTATTTCTTCCCTCTCAATTGGTTCAAGGTCAGGAACCAACTATTCCATCTAATAGTTTTGATGTGCGGTATACGATTAATAAATATACCATGAAGAACAAAGATGGATTCCTCAAAGAAGATGAATGATGTATGTTAGTTTTTCTAACATAAAGGAGAGATTATAAGCAACTATGAAATATGTTAGGAATTATAATCAAAACCTCATTCAAAAGATAATTCAAGTCAAATGCCGAAAGCATCTCATATTTAGCTGCAAGTGCTCCTATTTTGTGTCCTTAAAGGATAAAGTCTATGCATGTGTGAAGCATGATAGACCAATCGGTTCCAAATGAAATAATTTTTGAAAATGATAAGTAGCAAATAATCATGATAAGAAGTAAATGTGCTCTTGAAGAGCCTACGAAATAACACTTCATGAAATCTTATGAAAGACACTTCATGAAACCTTATGAGAGGTTTAGGTACCTAAAAATAATAAAATGATGGGATCTCAAAATCTTATGTCGCATTGTGTATTGATACAAAATAAGAAATCGTTGACGATAACTTTGATACAATACTGGCGCAATATTGGAAAAGATTATGAGGATCTGAATTCTACGTTAATTTAAGCATGCTGACGTAGAAACATTTATCAAGTGACCTGAAAGGATGCATTTTTATAAGCGTAAAACTTATTTTATTTGCATTCCAGATACTTGACGATGTCATACTTGACATGTTGGATATTGTTACTTGAAAAACATCCATATGAAAATCCCTAAAGATTTCATGCCTAAGACGCCTTTATATGGATAAGATGTTGAGTTTGAATCTCAATACACCATATTGATGATATTATGAAGGATAAGACAAAATAATGGGTGTTTAATAAAAGGTCATGATACATCTTCCACTAATATGCTCTATTCCATTGCATGGAATATGGTAGCATAAATCTAAAAGTTGACAACTTGCTTAATTGTTGAAAGAAGACAAGTGATTGAATGCACGGATATAAGCGTGGAGAGATTATATGATAATAATTATAAAAAGTGATAATATTTTTACACACTTATTATGATTATAAGATATGCTAGATAAAAATTCTCTATATCATATGTATGCCTCAATTTTCTCCTGAAGTAGCAATATAATGAAAAAGGTTATGAGATATATAAGCTATCATAATTTGATAGGCTTAAGACATAATTATATTCCATTCTTGGGGAATGGGAATTTTGATTATTATAAGCACATATCCATTCCCTGGGGTGAATGTTATAATATTTAGTGAAGTTTATTAATATAAACATGTACTTGATTGGGATGGTATGACAACACACCTCTAAAAGAGGCAGAATAGCTAAAATTTTTGAAATCTACTTTTGAATTAGTAAATCTGAAATTTATTCATGTAATAGTAAATCTGAAATTTACTAATGCAAAAACACATATCATGGTAAATATGGAGTTTACTACATTAAAAGTTCATAAGTTGACATGAACGATTGTGATATCCCGAAGATGTGCATTGTAATGCCCCGTAAAATTCTTTTCCAGTCTGAGCCTTATAGCATATTTGGTAAAGTGAAAATCTGAGTCAAAATGTTTTAGAAATATCCTCCCAAGTATAAAATACTTCTAATTGTGTGGGAATCTATTTGAGCATGAATTGAGATCATAGAGGTCCCCTAACTTATGGACGAGTTGAAAGCTTTCCTATCGTTCAAGTTTCAATGACCGTCAAGATTTGGGACAAGTTCAATCTACCATAACTCCTTTAATATATCGAATTAGAGGACCTACTATATATCAAATTAAATATATTTGAATTATCTTTCCAACGATACCAATTTCGTCAAAAACCGATATCGAAGCAAAGAGTAATACCCATTTTACTCCAGCATGTCTGGCTGAGGAAACTGGCGAAGACATTCATGATAAGCTATCACGCCCGTGACGGCCTATCACCAATGTCTTCATCCCTGGGCAAATTTCTGACCCCAGTGATGACATTTTGTGATAATACGTCATGCCCGTGATGGCCTATCACCAATGTCGTCAGCCTTAACCAGAAATTCAATATTTCACCTTTTTTTTGACGACATTCGTGACGGCCTATCACCAACGTGTCGGCCTGTCACGGATGTAGTCAAGAATATTTTTCCAGCAATTTAAGGGAATTTTTTCAAGGGTATTTTGGTTATTTCTCAATTTTTTGAGCCTCTATGAATATGAGGAACCCTCATTCAAACCCTAATTTCTCTATTTCTCTTCTAATTCTCTAAAGAGAGAATTCCTAGTGTTTCAATTCAAGAACCCTAATCTTCCAAAAATCATCCATAAAACTTTAAGATTTCTTCAAGAACTAAGTTCCTCATAGTGTGGTCTTCGCGAATCATTTATTACAAGTGCGGATAGAGTCTCAAGCATTAGAATTCATCCGACTTCAAAGGTTAAGGTATGTAGATATTTATTCTTGGGTCCCTTTCATCCAAGAAGCTCAAGAACCCTTTTTAAAAACTAAAAGATTTTTATGTTTGCGAGTTGTTAGTGATTTGTATGAGTTGAAATTGATGTTCAAGGTGTTTTGGAGTTTTGATTTATGTTTGCCTACAAAATATATAAGCTTTGACCCTAGTATGTGGAACTAATGTGATATAATCTCGTGAAGTTGTTTTCTATTTGATGTGTTCATGACTTTTGGGTGTAGAAATGGTTGAATAAGCTAAGTATGTCCCCTATAGGTTTGATAAAAATGCCCAAATAAATGAATTATTCCATGGTAGCAGGAAATTCCTAAATAAGTGAGAACCCGTGCATTCCTAGTGATTGATAAAATGCCTTAGTGAGTGAAATGTGCCAAAATAGCATGAAATCCCCAATTAAGTGGTGACATGATAGTAAGAAGTTTCCCCAAGCTATGTAATATCCAAACACATGTCAAGACTGATATAGGTATGAAATAGCTAATGTAAAACCTTGTTGAATGGAGTACGATCTAGTAGCATGTTTCCCCTACATTATTATATCATTATGGTTTCGAGATGCTTAAAGTGACCCCTTGGAGACTATGATAATGGATAGATGTTTGTAATTCCTAATTACTTGAAGAGTTGTGTTAATGATTGGAAATATGCTTTAATGATTATGATGATGCATGAATGATTATGATGATACATGAATGATTGTGATGATGAAAGAATGATTATTCTTTACTTTTATGCTATTGAATCCTAGGGGTATTTATACCCGACAATAGAGCTTTTGTCTAGAGCCCAGTCAGTTTCTCGATAACTCCAATCGAGCCATGATTCTCTGAACTCAGTGAACTATAGAACTCTGTATCCTCAGATAAGTCAGAACTTAAGAAAGTTCAGTAATCTCAGTTATCTCTGTAATCTCTGCATCGCTAGTAATTTAGCCTCAGTCCTGTAATAATTTCAGATCTAATAGTATTTATGTCTAATCTCAGAAGCTATTCAAGTAATCTATTCAAGCTCTGTATCTTGAGTCAGATACCATGATTTGATACCTTTTCCTTAAGATACGAAACTAATTAATCTCAGCTTAACACAGTCAGATCTTTTGAGAAACATGATCAGTAACAGACTCAGTTCAGTTGAGAATTCAGTTCAGAGTCTTTCAGTTGGGAGTAGAAGCTAGCACCGTGTGAGAGAAGAGATGGCGGCTCTCCCGTCAAAGAGGCCGAGTCATTAGGAGAAATCCTTGAACTCTAGCACTGCATAGCCAGCACAGGATGTAGGAGTCTCCCGTCAGTAGAGGCTATCACCGTCAGAGAGGTTTGACTATTATATTGCTTTAGGCCGACTTCCTGCGAGAGTCATCCCATCAGAGACGCTTGACCAGAGAGGTCTTTACCAGTGTCACAGTATTGACACCCTTCCAGCTGGGGTCACAGGTTGGACACCTCCTGTGGTAGGTTGGGGTATTTCGGTTAAATAAATACTTACCACAGTTGCAGTTTTAGTATCACTCTTCAGAAATCAGGACTGTGTGGTACAGTCGTCTATCCTAGTGTGGAGCTCAGATAGTTCCATTGGTTTATAGACAATCCCATCAGATAGGACTGGTCTCATATGTAGATGTTTATTATTATTACTAGAGATATTCCGTCAGAGAGGCATGTTCTCAGTCTCAGATTGAGTTGAGAATTCTCATGATCGTATCTAGAGATCTCCCATCAGACAGGGTTGATCTAAGTCTTAGACCATGTTGAGTATTCTTATTATCATATCTAGAGATCTCCCATCAGATAGGCTTGATCTTCATCTCATATTCTTTATTCTATTGAGTATTATTGTTGTCAGATTCGGACATGATCATACTTCTTATCATTGATAATCACTTTCAGAATAATCTGTTAGAAAAGTTGATCTCTAATTTTGTCAGTCGAAAGCAGTAAGCTCAGAATTTAGTCCTTAATGTAAGTACATCCAGATTCTTAGTTATCAGTATCATATGAGTCAGTGATTCAGTATCTAAGTGTTAGTAGTGACTTCAGTATCCTATAAAGTGGTATCTGAGTTTCAGTATCGCGTGTTACGATGATTGTGTTCATGGTCTGTACATTCATGTATGTGTTCTCATGCAGGATCTTCATGATTATTCAGTTTAGATATTGTGCATGCATGAGCCCTTGCATTAGCCTACCCCGTCAACATACTTAGTACATTTTTGTACTGATACATTTGTGCTATGATGTTTTATTTGACACCATAGGTTCAAAGGCACAGGATCAAGAGTATTCTCAGTAGTTCAGTCCCAGTCAGCAGCAGTAGTAGTGAGTCCTCTTCTTTTGAGAATGAATCTTAGTTTACTATTATTTCTTCAAAGTTTATTTATTTTCTATTAATGGAGTTAGTTGGGGACTTGTCCCATCAACTCCATATTTCAGACAGTTTAGAGGCTTTTTAGACGGATGTTGTTGATGTGTATTATGAGTATTCATAGATGTGTTACACCTTATGGCTAGTTTTTCTATTTATTTAAGATATTATGCAATATACAGGTACAAATATTAGTAAAGGGTTAGCTTATGGTCCTTCGGGGTCATAAGCAGCGTGTGATATCTCGGAATGGGATTTCGGGGAGTTACAAACTTGGTATCAGAACCTAAGGTTCAAGAGTGTCCCAGGGAGTCTGAAAACCGCATCTAGTAGAGTCTTGTGCATGGGTGTGTTGTGCGCCACATTTATGTACAAGAGGCTACAGGATGTTCTTAGGAGCAGTTCCTCTTCTTTCAATGATCATTTCATACGAGTGAGCATGAGCTCAAGTTGATTCTCAGTCTAATCCACTTCTTTATTCCAATTATAGAGTATGCCTCCTCACATAGATTTTTTCTGTGGGGTCGATGACCATCTCCCTAAGCCAGTAGATCCTGAGAATGAAAGTGTCACATACAGAGTTTTGGGCCACTTTCCAGGTGCTAGCCCAAGCTGTTACTAATGTTCATGGCAACCATCAGGATTTAGTCCCACCTCAGCAAGATGGGGATTCTACTGCAGCCAAGATTAGAAGCTTCATGAAAATAAACCTGCCCGAATTCTTTGGGTCAGTAGTAGGTGAGGACCTACAGTTGTTTCTAGAGGAAGTAAAGAAGATCACCCAGATTATGCATGTTTCTGAGGAGGAGAGTGTTGAGTTAACATATTATAGGTTGAAAGATAGTTCTTATGATTGGGTAGTGATGTGGAAGAAAAGTAGAGGGGAAAATATAGCTGCCGTGACTTGGCTCGAGTTTCAGAGTACCTTTCTAGATAGGTTTTTCCCGCTAAAGATGAGAGAGGCTAAGGAAGAATATTTCATGAACCGAATGCAAGGTTCCATGACCGTGAATGAGTATTGTCTTAAGTTTGACCAATTAGCTTAGTATGCTCCCGACTTGGTAGCTGACCCTAGAGAGAGTATGAGTAAGTTTTTGTCTGGGGTGTAGAGTGATGTGTTGAAAGAGTGTAGATCTTCTATGATCAATAGAGATATGGATCTTTCTAGGCTAATGAAACATGTGCAACAAATTGAAGAAGATAAAATAAATAAGAGAGAGAGAGTGAATAGGAGAGAAAATGCAGGTAGTTGTGGTTTCCAGCAGGTAGGGTCTCAAGGTTGTAGTAGTTCTCAGTATGGTCGGAGATTTTTAGTTCCATCTCCATCTTCATCTAGAGTACTTGCACCTGTATTTGGGGGTGTCAGATCTGAGAGAGTTCCAAGATACAAAGCCCAGAGTAGTGCTAGTGGTGTTCGTACCGATCTGCATTGTGGAGAGTGTGGAAGGTGTCACCAAGGTGTGTGTAGATCCATTAGTGATGTGTGTTTTGGTTATGGTGAGCCAGGCCATAGAATGCAAGAATGTAGATGGTGACTCAAAGGGGTAGATTTCATGCGTTTAAGGCTCGCCTTGATTGGGAAGGATTCCCTGAAATGGACCCAGGTATGTTTGAGTCCTTCATATTTATGGAATGCATTGTTATATCCTTTTCTCCCATTTTAATATTATATGTTATCATGATTCATGCATAATATTCAGATCTTGATCGGTCAATTATGACACAGTCTGTAGGTGCCTCGCGCACCGGTCCAGTATTTCAGCGAACTATGTTTAGAGGGACATAGGGTCCTAAGGGGGAGATACCCCATAGTATTATGATGTTTCATACAATTATATTTATCCCGATGTATGTTCAAATTTTATTTTTGGAGTTAGCATCAGTTGTCATTGCATTATCGATCGTACTTTCAAAAGTCAGCTTAGCTAGACATTCATGCATTTGGTATGCGCATTTAGTAGAAAGAGTTTGGCTTGTCAGCGTGTGTTCAGTCATGTATTTACGAGATCATACCAGTTATGAGCCCATGCATCATATATGCATGTGTATTATGAGAATTCAGCTATAAATATCATCAGTCGAGTATTCCATGCATCAGATATGCATGCCCAGTGTGAGAACTCTATATGTCAGTCGTTCTAGTTGCGTAGTCTTGATCTGAGATGTTTTCATTTCTTGAGTAAGTTTTATTGATCCATATTCTCAGTCTTTCAAGCGACATTCGAGGATGAATGTTCTCAAGGGGGAGATAATGTAATGCCCCACAAAATTCTTTTCTAGTCAGAGCCTTAGAGCGTATTTGGTAAAGCAAAAATTTGAGTCAAAATGTCTCATAAATATCCTCCCAAGTATGAAATACTTTGAATCGTGTGGGAATCTATTTGAGCATGAATTGAAATCATAGAGCTCCCCTAACTTATGGACGAGTTGAAAGCTTTCCTATCTTTCAGGTTTTAGTGACCGTCAAGATTTGGGTCAACTTCAATCGACCATAACTAGTCTAATATATTAAACTAGAGGACCTACTGTATATCAAATGAAATCTCTTTGAATTATCTTTCCAACAATACCAATTTCTTTAAAAACCGATATCGGAGCAAAGAGTTATGCCTATTTTACTCCAGCATGTCTTGTTAAGAAACTGGTGATGACATTCGTGATGAGCTATCACGCCCGCGATGGCCTATACCCAATGTTGTATGCCCTGGGAAGATTTTTGACCCCAGTGACGGCATTTTGTGATAAGCCGTCATGCCTTTGATGGCCTATCACCAATGTCGTCAACCTTAACCAGAAACTCAATATTTTACCTTTTTTTTGACGACATTTGTGACGGCCTATCACCAACTTGATGGCCTGTCATGGATATCGTCAAGAATATTTTTCCAGTAATTTAAGGACATTTTTGCAAGGGTATTTTGGTCTTTTCCCACTTTTTCCGAGTCTCTATAAATATGAGAAACCACATTCAAACCCTAATTTCTCCATTTCTCTTCCAATTCTCTAAAGAGAAAATTTCTAGGGTTTCAATTCTCGAAACCTAATCTTCCAAAAATCATCCATAAATCTTCAAGGTTTCTTCAAGAACTAAGTTCCTCATAGTGTGGGCTTCGAGAATCATTTATTACAAATTTGTATAGAGTCTCAAGCATTAGAATTCATCCGACTTCAAAGGTTAAGGTAAGTAAATATTGATTTTTGGGTCCCTTTTGTCCAAGAAGCTCAAGAACCCTTTTTAAAAACTAAATGTTTTTTATGTTTGTGAGTTGTTAATGATTTGCAAGAGTTGAAATTGACGTTCAAGGTGTTGTGGAGTTTTGATTTATGTTTGTCTACAAAATTTATGAGCTTGGACCCTAAAATGTGGAACTAATGTGATAGAACCTCTTGAAGAAGTTTTCTATGTGATTGTTCATGACTTTTGAGTGTAGAAATTGTTGAATAAGCGAAGCATGTCCCCCATTGGTTTGATAAAAATTCCCAAATGAATGAATTATTCCATGGTAGCTGGAAATTCCGAAATAAGTGTGAACCCATGCATGCCTAGTGTTTGATAAAATGCCTTAGTGAGTGAAATGTGCCAAGATAGCATGAAATCCCCAATTAAGTTGTGACATGATAGTAAGAAGTTTCCCCAAGCTATGTAATATCCAAACACATGTAAAGACTGATATAGGTATGAAATAGCTGAGGTAAAACCTTATTGAATAGAGTACGATCTAGTAGCATGTTTCCCCTACATTATTATATGATTATGATTTCGATATGCTTAAAGTGACCCACTGGAGACTTTGATGACGGATAGACGTTTGTGATTCCTAATTACTTGAAGAGTTGTGTTGATGATTGGGAAGATACTTTAATAATTATGATGATGCATGAATGATTATGATGATACATAAATGATTGTGATTATGAATGAATGATTATGCTTTACTTTTACGCTATGGAGTTCTGGGGGTATTTATATCCGACAATAGAGCTGTTGTCTAGAGCCCGTGTCAGTTTCTCAATAACTCAAGTCGCGCCATGATTCTCAAAACTTAGTGAACTATAGAACTCTGTATCCTCAGACAAGTCAGAACTTAAGAAAGCTCAGTAATCTCAGTTATCTCTGTATCGCTAGTAATCTAGCCTCAGTCCTGTAATCAACTCAGATCTAAGTATTCAAGTCTAATCTCAGAAGCAATTCGAGTAATCTATTTAAGCTCTGTATCGTCAGTAAGATACCATGATTCAATACCTTTTTCATCGGATACGGAACTAAGTAATCTCAGCATAACTCAGTCAGATCTTTTGAGAAACATGATCAGTAACAGACTCAGTTCAGTTGTGTTCAGTTGAGAATTCAATTAAAAGTCTTTCAGTTGGGAGTATAAGCTAGCACCGAGCGAAGGAAGGGATGACGGCTCTCTTATCAGAAAGGTCGAGTCGTTAGGAGCAATCCCTAAACTCCAGAACTGCGTAGCTAGTGCAGGATGTAGGAGTTTAATGTTAGTAAAGGGTGTCACCATCAGAGAGGTTTGACTATCATATTGCCTCAGGATGACTTCCTGCGAGGGTCATCCCGTCAGAGAGGCTTGACCAGAGAGGTCTTTACCTATGGAACGGTATTGACACCCTTCCAGCTGGGGTCACAGGTTGGACCCCACCTGTGGTAGGTTGGGGCATGTCGGTTAAGTAACAACTTCCCACAGTTACAGTTTATGTATCACTCTTCAGAAATTAGGACTGTGTGGTATAGTTTTCTATCCCAGTATGGAACTCAGATAGTTCCATTGGTTCAAGGACCATCCCGTCAGATAGGTCTGGTCTCATATGTAAATGCTTATTATCATTACTAGAGATCTCCCATCAGAGAGTCTTATTCTCAGTCTCAGATTCAGTTGAGTATTCTCGTGATCGTATCTAGAGATCTCTCGTCAGATAGGCTTGATCTCAGTCTTAGACAATGTTGAGTATTCTTATTATCATATCTAGAGATCTCCCATCAGATAGGCTTGATCTCCAACTCATATTCTTTATTCTAGTAAGTATTTTTGTTGTCAGATTCGAACATGATAATACTTCTTATCATTGATAATAACTTCCAGAATAATATGTTAGAAAAGTTAATCTCTGATTCTGTCAGTCGAAAGCAGTAAGCTTAGAATTTAGTCCTTGATGTAAGTATATCCAGATCCTTAGTTATCAGTATACGATGAGTTAGTGATTCAATATCTTAGTGTTAGGAGTGAGTTCAGTCTGCAGTAAAGTGGTATCTGAGTTTTAGTATCGAGAGTTGCGATGATTGTGTTCATGGTCTGTACTTTTATGTATGTGTTCTCATGTGGCATCTTCATGATTATTCAGTTTAGATATTGTGCATGCATGAGCCCTTGCATTAGACTACCTCATCTACATACACAGTACATTCCTATACTAACACATTTACGCTATGGTGTTTTATTTTACACCATAGGTGCAGAGGCACAGGATCCAGAGTATCCTCAGTAGTTCAGTCCCAGTTAGAAGAAGTAGCAGTGACTCCTCTTCTTTCGAGGATGAATCTTAGTTTACTATTATTTCTTCATACTCTATTTATTTTTAGTTGATGGAGTTAGTTGGGGACTTGTCCTATCAACTCCACAGTTCAGACAGTTTAAAGGATTTTCAGATGGATGTTGTTGATGTGAATTATGAATATTCATAGATGTGTTGCACCTTATGGCTAGTTTTTGCATTTATTTCAGATATTATGTTGTATATAGGTACAAATATTGGTAAAGGGTTAGCTTGTGGTTCTTTGGGGTCATAAGCACCGTGTGACATCTCGGGATGGGATTTCGGGGCGTTACAAATTTGATATCAGAGCCTAAGGTTCAAGAGTGTCCTAGGGAGTTTGAAAGCCGCATCTAGTAGAGTCTTGTGCATGGGTGTGTAGCGCACCACATTTATGTACAAGAGGCTACAGGATATTCTTAGGAGTAGTTCCTCTTCTTTCAATGATTATTTCATGTGAGTGAGTATGAGATCAAGTTGATCCTTAGTCTAATCCACTTCTTTCTTCCAATTACAGAGTATGCCTCCTCATAGAGATTTTGTTCGTGGGGTCGATGACCAGCCCCCTCAGCCTGTAGATTCTGAGAATGAGAGTGTGTCACATACAAAGTTTTGGGATGCTTTCCAGGCGCTATCCCAAGCTATGACTAATGTTCATGGAAACCGTCAGGCTGCAGTCCCACCTCAGCAAGATGGGAATTTTGCCGCATCCAGGATTAAAAGCTTCATGAAAATGAACTCGCCTGAATTGTTTGGGTTAGTAGTAGATGAGGACCCATAATTATTTCTAGAGAAGGAGAAGAAGATCACCGAGATTATGCATATTTATAAGGAGGAGAGTGTTGAGTTAACATCTTATAGGTTGAAAGACATTGCTCAAGATTGGGTAGTGATGTGGGAGAAAAGTAGAGGGGAGAATACAACTCCCATGACTTAGCTAGAGTTTCAGAGTTCTTTTTTAGATAGGTTTTTCCCTCTAGAGATGAGAGAGGCTAAGGTAGAAGATTTCATGAACCTAAGGCAAGGTTACATGACCGTGAAAGAGTATTGTCTTAAGTTTAACCAGTTATCTAAGTATGCTCCCGACTTGGCAGCTGACCCTAGAGCGAGTATAAGTAAGTTTTTTTCTGGGGTTTCGAGTGATGTGTTGAAAGAGTGTAGAGTTTCCATGCTCAATGGAGATATGGATCTTTCTAGGCTAATTATGCATGTGCAACAAATTGAGGCAGATAAAATAAATGAGATAGAGTGAGTGAATAAGAGAGCCAAGAAAGGTAGTCATGGTTTCCCGAAGGCAGGGTCTCAAGGTAGTAGTAGTTCTCAGTATGGTCGGAGATGTTTAGTTCCATCTACATCATCAGCTAGTGTAATTGCACCTATGTTTGGGGGTGTCAGATCTGAGGGAGCGCCAAGCTTCAAAGCCCAGAGTAGTGCTAGTGGTGTTCGTACCCATCTGCGTTGTGGAGAGTGTGGCAGGCGCCACCAAGGTGTGTGTAGATATGGTAGTGACGTGTGTTTTGGTTGTGCTAAGACATACCATAGAATGCGAGAATGTAGAGTGCTGACTCAAAGGGTAGACTTCATGCGTTTCAGGCTCGCCTTGATTGGGAAGGATTCCCTGAAATAGACCCAGGTATGTCATGAGCCCTTCATCTTTATGGAATGAATTATTAGATCCTTTTCTCCCATTTTGAGATTATATGTTAGCATGAGTCATGCATAAGATTTAGATCTTGATCGGTCAATTATGACCCAGTCTGTAGGTGCCCCGCGCACCGCTCCAGTATTTCAACGACGTGTGTTTAGAGGGACATAGAGTCCCAAAGGGATGATACCCCATAGTATTATGATGTTGAATTCCATTAGATTCATCCCGATGCATTTTTAGATTTTCTTTATTTAGTTAGCATTAGTTGTCATTGCATTGTCGATCGTAGTTTCAAAAATCAGCTTAGCTGGACGTTCTTGCATTTGGTATGCGCATTTAGTAGAAAGAGTTCATGTTGTCAGTCTGTGTTCAGTCATGTATTCATGAGATCATCCCAGTTATGAGCCCATGCATCAGATATGCATGTGTATTATGAGAATTCAGCTATAAGTATCATCAGTCGAGTATTTCATGCAACAGATATGCATGCCCAGTGTGAGAACTCTATATGTCAGTCATTTCAATTTCGTAGTCCTGATTTGAGATATTTCCATTTCTTGAGTAAGTTCTATTTATCCATATTCTCAGTCTATCAAGCGATATTCAAGGATGAATGTTCTCAAGGGGGAGATAATGTAATGCCCTGCAAAATCCATTTCCAGTCTGAGCCTTAGAGCGTATTTGGTAATGTAAAAATCTAAGTCAAAATGTGTCAGAAATATCCTCCCAAGTATGAAATACTTTGAATCGTGTAGGAATCTATTTGAGCATGAATTGAGATCATAGAGGTCCCCTAACTTATGGACGAGTTGAAAGCTTTCCTATCGTTCAAGTTTTAGTGACCGTCAAGATTTAGGTAAATTTTAATCGACCATAACTCCTTGCATATACCTAATTATAGGACCTACTATATATCAAATAAAATATCTTTGAATTATATTTCCAAGAATACTAATTTCATCAAAAACTGATATCGGAGCAAAGAGTTATGCCTATTTTACTCCAGCATGTCTGGCTGGGAAACTGGTGACGACATTCGTGATAAGCTATCATGCCTGTGACGGCCTATCACCAATGTCGTCAGCCCTGGGAAGATTTCTGATCCCAGTGATGACATTTTGTGATAATCCATCACGCCTGTGATGGCCTATCACCAATGTCGTCAGCCTTAACCAGAAACTAAATATTTCACGTTTTTTTTACGACATTCGTGACGGCCTATCACCAACTTGACGGCCTGTCACGGATGTCGTCAAGAATATTTTTCCAGCAATATAAGAGCATTTTTGCAAGGGTATTTTGGTCATTTCCAACTATTTTTGAGCCTCTATAAATATGAGGAACCCTCATTCAAATCCTAATTTCTCCATTTCTCTTCCAATTCTCTAAAGAGAGAATTTCTAGGGTTTCAATTCAAGAACCCTAATCTAGCAAAAATCATCCATAAATCTTCAAGATTTCTTCAAGAACTAAGTTTCTCATAGTGTGGGCTTCGAGAATCATTTATTACAAGTGCTGATAGAATCTCAAGCATTAGAATTCATCCGACTTCAAAGGTTAAGGTATGTAGATATTGATTCTTGGGTCCCTTTCATCCAAGAAGCTCAAGAACCCTTTTTAAAAACTAAAAGATTTATATGTTTGTTAGTTGTTAATGATTTGTATGAGTTGAAATGGATGTTCAAGGTGTTGTGGAATTTTCATTTATGTTTGTCTACAAAATTTATTAGCTTTGACCCTAGTATGTGGAACTAATGTGATAGAACCTCTTGAAGTTATTTTCTATGTGATGTGTTCATGACTTTTGGGTGTAGAAATGGATGAATAAGCGAAGCATGTCCCCCATAGGTTTGATTAAAATGCCCAAATGAATGAATTATTCCATGGTAGCAGGAAATTCCCAAATAAGTGTGAACCCGTGCATGCCTAGTGTTTGATAAAATGCCTTAGTGAGTGAAATGTGCCAAGATAGCATGAAATCCCCGATTAAGTTGTGACATGATAGTAAGAAGTTTTCCTAAGCTATGTAATATCCAAACACATGTCAAGACTGAGATAGGTATGAAATAGTTGAGGTAAAACCTTGTTGAATGAAGTACTATCTAGTAGTATGTTTTCCCTACATTATTATATGATTATGATTCTGAGATGCTTAAAGTGACACCTTGGAAACTATGATGATGGATAGACGTTTGTGATTCCTAATTACTTGAAGAGTTGTGTTAATGATTGGGAGGATGCTTTAGTGATTATGATGATGCATGAATGATTATGGTGATACATGAATGATTGTGATGATGAATGAATGATTATGCTTTACTTTTATGCTATCGAGTCCTGGAGGTATTTATACCCGACAATAGAGTTGTTGTCTAAAGCCCGTATCATTTTCTCAATAACTCCAGTCGATCCATGATTCTCTGAACTCTGTGAACTATAGAACTATGTATCCTCAGACAAGTTAGAATTTAAGAAATATCAGTAATGTCAGTTATCTCTGTAATCTCTGTATCGCTAGTAATCTAGCCTCAGTCCTATAATCATCTCAGATCTAATAGTATTCAAGTCTAATCTCACAAGCGATTCGAGTAATCTATTCAAGCTTTGTATCATCATTCAGATACCATGATTCGATACCTTTTCCGTCAGATACGGAACTAAGTAATCTCAGCGTAACTCAGTCAGATCTTTTGAGAAACATGATCAGTAATAGACATAGTTCAGTTATGTTCAAGTGAGAATTCAGTTCAGAGTCTTTCAGTTGGCAGTAGAAGCTAGCACCGAGCGAAGGAAGGGATGAAGGCTCTCCCATCAGAGAGGCCGAGTGGTTAGAAGCGATCCCTGAACTCCAGAACTACGTAGCCAGTGTAGGATGTAGGAGTCTCCCGTCAGTAGAGGCTGTAACTATTAGAGAGGTTTGACTATCATATTGCCTCAGGCCAACTTCCTACGAGGGTCATCTCGTTAGAGAGGCTTCACCAGAGAGGTCTTTACCCATGGCATGGTATTGACACCCTTCCATCTGGGGTTATAGGTTGGACCCGACCTATGGTAGGTTGGGTCATGTCAGTTAAGTAACTACTTCCAACAGTTGCAGCTTTAGTACCACTCTTTAGAAATCAGGACTATGTGGTACAGTCGTTTATCCCAGTATCAACTCAGATAGTTTCATTAGTTCATGGACCATCCTGTCAGATTGGCCTGGTCTCATATGTAGATGCTTAATATCATTACTAGATATCTTCCGTCAGAGAGGCTTGATCTCAGTCTTAGATTTAGTCGAGTATTCTCGTGATCGTCTCTAGAGATCTCCCGTCAGAGAGGCTTGATCTCAGTCTTAGACTATGTTGAGTATTCTTATTATCATATCCAGAGATCTCCCATCAGATAGGCTTGATATCCATCTCAGATTCTTTATTCTATTGAGTATTTTTGTTGTCAGATTCGGACATGATCATACTTCTTATCATTGATAATCACTTCTAGAATAATCTATTAGAAAAGTTGATCTCTAATTCTGTCAGTTGAAAGTAGTAAGCTCAGAATTTAGTCCTTGATGTAAGTACATCCAGATCCTCAGTTATCAGTATCAGATGAGTTAGTGATTCAGTATCTCAGTGTTAGTAGTGAGTTCAGTCTGCAGTAAAGTGGTATCTGAGTTTCAGTATCTAGAGTTTCGATAATTGTGTTCATGGTCTGTACATTCATGTATGTGTTCTCATGCGGCAGCTTCATGATTATTCAGTTTACATATTGTGTATGCATGAGCCCTTGCATTAGCCTACCCAGTCTACATACTCAGTACATTCCTGTACTGACACATTTGTGCTATGGTGTTTTATTTGACACCATATGTTCAGAGGCAAAGGATCCAGAGTATCCTCAGCAGTTCAGTCCCAATCAGTAGCAGTAGCAGTGAGTCCTCTTTTTTTTAGGACGAATCTCAGTTTACTATTATTTCTTCAGACTTTATTTATTTTTAGTTAATGGAGTTAGTTGGGGACTTGTCCCATCAACTGCATGATACGCCCAAATTACAACTCTCGTTTGAAAGTGTAAGCGGTCGCTGTCAAATATAGAACCCAACTGGGTTGGGTGTCGAATCCCACAGGGAATACTATGATCACTAAGTATTGCGATTATTATTAGACTGTTGGTCGAAGATTCCATGATAAGGGGGGTTTTGGTTTAAGTGCACAATAGTACTTTTAGTGTAACGAATGAGACAATGTTTAATTGAAATAGACATGGGGAAATTGAAGTGATTGAATTGTATTGTGACTAACGTGGTGCACCATGTCAAAGTGTATGTCGGTGAAGTCTGAGTACCCGATAATAACACAAAATTAGTTGATACTAACAAATTAAGTGTGGGGTGGTGACTTCAACACCCTCATATTAATTATAGTTAGTTTTATTATGTGTAGATGACATGGATGACGGGATGAATATAGGAAAAATGGCTCCAATGATGATCTCCATACAAGTGGCATGACTCCTAATGTGGATGATAAGTACTACTATCCAGGTTCTTTATCCTGTTATTTACACTGGGGACAGTGCAGAGCTTAAGTGTGGGGTGGCTGGTTAATTTACTACTTGTTTCGTAAGAAAATAGGACCTTCTCCTTAGTATACTTGTGGATAGAATTAGTTATTTTGTTCATTTTGTTAGTTATTTAGTCATAATTAGGTGTTTTTCTCGATGATGAATGGATGAAGACCGTCTTAAGAGAAAATTAGTCTGGATACAGTAGCAACTTAGTAGAGAAGGTTGTTATTAAAAACCTTATTGCTGAATTTTCAGCAATTATTCAAAAAATTCAGATTCTGTATTATTTTGGAACACAAGAAACTCTTAGTTTGAGGAGAGAGGGAGAAACGTTTTTCTCTCTCATTGTCGCTAATCCTCTTCATCACCAAGTTCGTTCTAAGTTTTGGTATGATGAATATTTCGATGTTGATTTCTGTTTTATTCATGAGTAGCTAAACTTATCTGTTAGGGTTTTGGAAACCTTGTAGTATACTCTCTATTGCTATGGGTTTGTGAATTTATGATGTGTAATGCACATATATCATTACTCTCTTCATTATAATTTAATTCTCGTGATTGCAAACATAGGGAATACGCCAGTTTAGCAATAACTTGTTTGTGAGAAAAGTTGTTGTTTGGAAAAGAGAGTGTGACAAGAAATTAGGGTTTCCAACCTCTAGTTTACACGTTAATGCCCTAGCAGGATTAACTACTTGGAGAGTTCGTATAAGTTGTTGTACACTTTAGGTTTGAGAGAACTAAGGTGAATAAATCCTTGATGGTTGAAAAACACTTGGATTTAGAATTAGAATATGTCTCTCTATAAGTACATGCATGTATAAAATTCATATTACCCATAGAAAATATAGAAGTTGAAGCTACAAGGTGGACATAACCCTAACTTTTCATTCTCTGTGATCAATTACTTTTACATATATTGTCTCATTTGTTACACTAATAGTACTATTGTGCACTTAAACCAAAACCCCCCTTATCTTGGAATCTTCGACCAACAGTCTAATAATAATCGCAATTCTTAGTGATCATAGTATTCCCTGTGGGATTCGACACCCAAGCCAGTTGGGTTCTATATTTGACAGCGACTGCTTACACTTTCTTACGAGAGTTGTAATTTGGGCGTATCAAATTTTGGCGCCGTTGCCGGGGAATACGGTTGACCTTTCCGACCAAGAGTGCGCGATATTTCCAATCGCCTATGCCAACATAGGCAATAGGCTAGGCGCCGCCTATGCCTACATAGGCAATGGGCAAGGCGCCGCCTACGCCATTGCCTATGCTCACTGCCTCACATAGGCGATGGGCAAGGCGCCTCCTATGCCAACATAGGCAATAGTCTAGGCGCCGCCTATGCCAACATAGGCAATGGGCAAGGCGCCGCCTATGCCATTGCCTATGCTCACTGCCTCACATAGGCGATGGGCAAGGCACCGCCTATGCCAACATAGGCAATGCTATAGGCGCCGCCTACTTATGCTTAGGCAATGCTATAGGCGCCGCCTACTTATGCCTTTTTGCCCAATAACCCGTTTGTGAATGGACCAACCCGACCCATGGATCATCCTGTAAACATATTCTCTACTCTTAAATCCCACTCAACTCTTCTTTCACCTAAGCTCCTCCCAACCCCTCCTCTCTCAAAACCCTTCTATTTGCTCTACTAATCTTACAAGCTCCTCACCACTTTCAAAACCCAAGAACATCGACTCACTTTCTTCAATCCTTCATCTTCAAGGTAAGTGTTCTTTTCTTAATCTTTAGCTGTTTTGAATTTATGCTGTTGTTATTAATTGATCACTTGAGGATTATGAATTAAATTTTTGCCATGGCTATGTTGGGAAAGTGTTGGTGTTTTGTATATCTTGATATGGTTTAAAGTTTAGGATATGATTTTGATAAAAAAGTGTTTCATTGAAATAGACATGGGGAAATTGAAGTGATTGAATTGTATTGTGACTAACGTGGTGCACCATGTCAAAGTGTATGTCGGTGAAGTCTGAGTACCTGATAATAACACAAAATTAGTTGATACTAACAAATTAAGTGTGGGGTGGTGACTTCACCACCCGGTTTTTAATAACAACCTTCTCTACTAAGTTGCTACTGCATCCTTAACTATTTAAAAATATTGAGTTTGCCTGGAAAAAAGTTCCCATGCATCACATTTAGTCCAAAAGTTGCCTTCCCTTTTATGTGAAGTTTTCCTTTGCTGTCCACAGGTCCCCAAAGTGCTGAAATCTTCCGCATTAGTACCTGAAAAGAATGCTAATCACATAGGTCATCTCACTTAATTGAAAGTAGACTAAAAGTGCAAGAATTATGTATTTTATCCTCAAAACTTAGCTAAAACATGGGTAAGTTATGGTGCTTAGACGTATAAATACGCCCAACATCACCACCCCACACTTAAAGCTTTGTTCGTCCTCAAACAACATATCTATTTATGCATACTACACAAGCCTTAGCACCCACAAAGGAAGACAAGATGCTTAAATAAGCTCACACAACAATTATGAACAGGAAGTAGCTTCAGGAATCATTCCTAGATACAACCTACCCTCAAGAATAGACTCATTAAGTTGGAAATTTCATGCATATCATTCAAGAAAATCATTTAAATTACCCAACCTCACAACAAAAGAGTTACCCATAATCACTCACAATTATGCAATTTCTAACAAAATGGGCACAAAAATCAAGTTGCGCTTACTCTCACAAAGAATTCTCAAATTACAACTGATGACCATATGCTTTCCCTTAGTGTAATACTCCACTAATATCAGAATGCTAAGATTAGGATCAAATAGGTCTTTTACGGGTTGTATTGTAGGCTAAAGGATGGGTAGGAACTATTTTGACCAAAAATAGTGACTATCTTCCCTAAGCGCTTTAATACACTACATTATGCAATTAAGATCAATCTCAAACAACCAATTTCCACTTCTTCTATCTTCACAGATTTGCTTTTCACCCCAAATCGTTAAGCTTAATTAATAACACTATGGTGGGAGTATGCAACCATTTCAAGTATTTCCTTTTTTTTCTTTTTTTTTATTTGCACCCTTTTCACGTTACGCACCCCTATACTAGCCACCCTCAACTTAAGCACTTTGCCTTAGTTGAGGTGCACAATGTCCAAGAAGGACCAGGCCCAAAACAGGTTCATTGTAACATGTCCGGGATAAAATTTTGAACTTTTTAAACAATTTTAGCTACTCCCAACCACATCAATTGCTCACGCCAATAACTAGACTTTGGGCATCAATTTCACCTTTTTCCTCTTATTCTCAAACTCCTAACTCACATTGATTTTACATTAAAGCGCTTAGGATCTTTTTGGATCAAATTACGGTCTATTAAAGAACGGATTAGGCTACATATGAGGCTAAAAAAAGAACAAGGTAAAGGCTCGACGGGTCTATTTAAGATAATGTACAAAGGTAGGTCAAAAGAAGGTATGGACAATGACTATCAAAGAAATGCCTAAATCATCTCCTAAACTCACAATCTTTATTTCGCTTTGCATACACACTAGGAAAGTTCTAGCATCAGTTACAATAAAGAATATACAACAGTCTTACACACTCATGGCATATGGTCAACTCAATTAGGAGCATTATAGATTCTCGACCAAATAATTACATGAATTCAATTAAAACCAACAATCACAACAAGAGTCACAACAAGAGCCTAGGTGTTTCAAATATAATAATCCATCACATACTTAGGTTATAATGTCATATGATCCACAAGAGAAGTTACATGTAATTGAAAGACTACTTTTCTCTTAAGACGATCGTCATCCATCCATCATTGAGAAAAACACCTAATTATGACTAAATAACTAACAAAATGAACAAAATAACTAATCTTATCCACAAGTATACTAAGCAGAAGGTCCTATTTTCTTACGAAACAAGTAGCAAAGTAACCAGCCGACTGTTGGTCGAAGATTCCAAGATAAGATGGGTTTTTGGTTTAAGTGCACAATAGTACTATTAGTGTAACGAATGAGATAATATATGTAAAAGTAATTGATCACAGAGAACTACAAGTAAGGGTTATGTCCACCTTGTAGCTTCTACTTCTATATTAACTATGGGTAATACGAATTTTATACATGCATGCACTTATAGAGAGACGTATTCTAATTCTAAATCCAAGTGGTTTTCAACCATCAAGGATTTATTCACCTTAGTTCTCTCGAACCTAAAGTGTACAACAACTTATATGAACTCTCCAAGTAGTTAATCCTGCTAGGGCATTAACGTGTAAACTAGAGGTTGGAAACCCTAATTTCTTGTCACACTCTCTTTTCCAAACAACAACTTTTCTCTCAAACAAGTTATTGCTATACTGGCGTATTCCCTATGTTTGCAACTACGAGAATTCAATTATAATGAAGAGAGTAATGATATAAGTGCATTACACATCATAAATTCACAAACCCATAGCAATAGAGAGTATACTACAAGGTTTCCATAACCCTAACAGATAAGTTTAGCTACTCATGAATAAGATAGAAATCAACATCGAAATATTCATCATACCAAAACTTAGAATGAACTTGGTGATGAAGAGGATTAGCGACAATGAGAGAGAAAAATGTTTCTCCCTCTCTCCTCAAACTAAGCGTTTCTTGTGTTCCAAAATAATACAGAATCTGAATTTTTTGAATAATTCCTGAAAATTCAGCAATAAGGTTTTTAATAACAACCTTCTCTACTAAGTTGCTACTGCATCCTTAACTATTTAAAAATATTGAGTTTTCCCGGGAAAAAGTTCCCATGCATCACATTTAGTCCAAAAGCTGCCTTTCCTTTTATGTGAAGTTTTCCTTTGTTGTCCACAGGTCCCCAAAGTGCTGAAATCTTCCGCATTAGTACCTGAAAAGCATGCTAATCACATAGGTCAGCTCACTTAATTGAAAGTAGACTAAAAGTGCAGGAATTATGTATTTTATCCTCAAAACTTAGCTAAAACATGGGTAAGTTATGGTGCTTAGACGTATAAATACGTCCAACATCACTGCACAGTTCAGACAGTTTAGAGGCTTTTCAGATGGACATTGTTGATGCGTATTATGAGTATTCATAGATGTGTTGAACCTTATGGCTAATTTTTGAATTTATTTAAGATATTATGCAGTATACATATATAGATATCAGTAAAGGGTTAGCTTGTAGTCCTTGTCCTTTGGGGTCATACGCACCGTGTTACGTCTCAGAATGGGATTTCGGGGCGTTACATGCATACTGAGTATTGAACATATATTAAAGAATTATAAAATTCTTCATGAACTTTAATTTTTCTTGTTCTCATGATAATTTGGTTGGACCAACTAATTTTGGGATTGAATTTCTCAAAATCTGAAAAGAATAAAAGTTGAATAAGAGCCCGTTCACCTATCATGTGATATG
This sequence comes from Capsicum pubescens, assembly GCA_030864215.1. NCBI lineage: Eukaryota > Viridiplantae > Streptophyta > Magnoliopsida > Solanales > Solanaceae > Capsicum > Capsicum pubescens. The sequence goes on along the minus strand of CM061549.1, from coordinate 199,658,968 downwards.
TTGAAAAGATGCATCAATAAGATAATCACATGTATATTCATGGTCAGTCTACGTTTGACATTCATAAAGTTATTTTTTCAATATTAATAGTAGCGTAATTTTCAAATTGTGTTATCAAGATAATTCATCTTGATGATGATGATTTAGCATTGAATGCCTTCCATAAATATCTGAACCATTACTAATGAGAACAAAGTTTCATGTATTGGTATGAAATATGATATATTTCATATAATAGCACTTGTATGCATTAGACCAATATATTATAATTATTTCTTTCCTCTTAATTGGTTCATGGTCAGGATCCAACTATTCCATCTAATAGTTTTGATGTGCGGTATACGATTAATAAATATACCATGATGCACAAAGATAAATTTCTCAAAGAATATGGAGGATGTATGTTAGTTTTCCTAAAATAAGGGGGATATTATAAACAACTATAAAACATGTTAGAAGTTATCATCGGATCCTCATTCAAAAGATAATTCAAGTCAAATGTCGAAAGCATCTCATTTTTAGCTGCAAGTTCTCCTATTTTGTTTCCTTAAAGGATAAAGTCTATGCATGCGTGAAGCATGATAGACCAATTGGTTCCAATTAAAATAATCCTTGAAAAGGATAAGGAGCAGATAATCATGATAAGAAGGCAATGCGCTCTTGAAGAGCCTACGACATAATACTTCATGAAACCTTATGAGAGACACTTCATGAAACCTTATGAGAGATTTAGGTACCCAAAGATAATGAAGTGATGAGATCTCAAAATATTAAGTCGCATTGTGAACCGCTACAAAATAAGAATCACTCTCTCGATTCTCTCTACTCTTCTTCTGGTTCTTTATTGTTTCATAACAAGTTATCAGCATGAGACTCTACCAAACAAGATGAAATTATAAATCTAAAGGTAATTTCAAGGTTAGTAATTCCTTATGTTATCTATCTTTTGCTACTAATAATATAATTATTGTTGGATTTGAGGAAAACTTATTGGTTTGGAACCATTATGCTTTAAATTTATTCCTCAAGAATAATATTATCAAAAGGGATGATAATATGTTGGGTTCAAGTCCCATCGATTTATGCCTAAGACACCTTTATATGGAGAAGACATTGATTTTGAATCTCAATGCACCATATTGATGATATTATGATGGTTAAGGCAAAATAATGGGTATTTGGTAAAAAGTGATGAAACATGTCCCATTAAGTACTCTCCACTCCTTGAATTTAATGTGGTAGCTGTAGATCATATATAAGCCTCAATTTGCTTTTGTAGTAGCTATCATAATTTGATACGCTTAAGGCTTGATTATATTTCATTCTTCCTGGGAATGAGAATGCTTAAGGCATGATTATATTTCATTCATGGGAATGAGAATTTCGATTATTATAAATACAGATCTATACCCTGGGGTAAATGTGACTGTATATACACTCGAACATATTTTTCATTATGAAGATATCACAATCGACCTCTAAAAGAGGTAGAATAATTGAAAGATTGAATATCTTCATGTTACTCTGATAAGAAATACGAAGGTGAAAATTTACCCAAGAATAATGAAATCACATGCCATAATAAACTAAGAGTTTAGTGTTTATTGATACAAAATTCATGCAATAGTAAACCTGATGTTTACTAAAGAATTTTTGAACATGTTATGGTAACTTAGAGTTACAAATACAAATCATTTAATCTACTGACATAAACAATTTTCCATCATGAAGATGTGCATATTGAGTATTGGACATATGTTGAAGAAATAAAAGATTCTTCAAGAATTCTTTATGTTCCCTGTTCTCATAATAAGTTGATTGGATCAACTAATGTTGAGATTTGATCCCTCAAAATCTGAAAAGTATAAAAGTTGAATATAGGCCCGTTCACCAGTCATGTGATCTATTAAGATGGATCGATATAAGATGATCACATGTACATTCATTGTCAACTGTAATTTGACATTCATAAAGTTGTTTGTTCAATAAAATTGAGTTAAGAGCATAACTTTCATATTGTGTAATTAAGACAATCTTGATGATGATGGTTTGGCATTGAATGCCTTCGATAAACAGCTAAACCATTGCTAATGAGAACAAAGCTTCATGTGTTGGTATGAAATATGATAAGTTGCATACAATAACACTTGTATTCATTAGACCAATAAATTATGACTATTTTATCCCTCTCAATTGGTTCAAGGTCAGGAACCAACTATTCCATCTAATAGTTTTGATGTACGATATACAATTAATAATATACCATGATGCTCAAAGATGGATCCCTCAAGATAAATTAGAATTCCTTGTGAGAAATAAAGAAGTCTTATCTCTACTCTTCTTCTTTATTAGTTTATAACAAATGTGCAACATCTTCTTGAAAGTTGCAATTGGAGAATATTTGGTGAATATATAGGTCTAATGCATACAAGTGCTATTGTATGCAATATATCATATTTCATACCAATACATAAACTTTTTTCTCATTAGTAATGGTTTAACTATTTATGGAAGGCATTCAATGATAAACCATCATCATCAAGATGAATTATCTTGATTACACAATCTAAAAATTATGCTCAATTTATATTGAACAAGTAACTTTTAGAATGTCAAATGTAGGTCGACCATGAATGTACATGTGATCATCTTATTAATGCATCTTTTCAATATATCACATGATAGGTGAACGAGCCCTTATTCACCTTTTATTCTTTTCAGATTTTTAGGGATCCAATCCCCAAATTAGTTTGTCCAACCAACTTATCACGAGAACAAGCAACATTAAAGTTCATGAAGAATTTTCTAATTCTTCAATATATGTCCAATACTCAGTATGCACATCTTTGGGATATCACAATCGTTCATGTCAACTTATGAACTTTTAATCTAGTAAACTCCAAGTTTACCATGATATGTGTTTTTGCTTTAGTAAATTTCAAATTTACTATTATATGAATAAATTTTATATTTACTACTTCAGAAGTAGATTTCAAAATTATTCAACTCTTTTGGAGGTGAGTTGTGATACAATCACAAACAAGTGCACGTTTGCATTAATAAGTTTATCATTCCCCAGGAATGGAATATAATCATGCTTAATTCACATCAAGACATACATATGATGTATATATTTTGCTACTTCAAAGATCTCACTACTTTAGAAGCAAATCGAGGCATACATATGATGTAGAGAATTTTTCTCTAGTATATCTTATAATCATATAAGCGTGTGAAAATATCATCATTTTTTATGATCATTCTTATATTGTCCATCCATGTGTATATTTTTGCATTCAATCACTTGTCTTCTTTCAGACATATTAAGCACAGCTACCACCTACACCTCAAGAATGAAGTAAGTTGTCATATTTTGGACTTATCATATACTGCTACCACATTCACTTCATGGAAAGGAGTATATTCAATGGGTCGAATTTCATAACTTTTCATTAAACACCCATTATTTTTCCTTAGCCATCATAATATCATTAATATGGTGTATTAAGATTCAAACTCAACATCTAATCCATATAAAAGCATCTTAGGCATGAATCGATGGGATTTGAACCTAACATATTATCATCTTTTTTGATAATATTGTTCTTGAGGAATAAATTTAAAATATAAATGGTTACAAACCAATTATTTTTCCTTAAATAAAATAATAATTATATTAGTATTAGCAAAGTAAAAATAACATAAAGAATTACTAACCTTGAAATCTTTCAGATTTATAATCTCACCTTGTTTGGCAGAGTCTCTTGTTGATAACGTGTTATGAAATATAAAGCAAAGAACTAGAATAATAAAGAGAAAAGAGGAGACTTCTTTATTTCTCATAAGGAATTCTTATTTCTCTTGAGGTTGAATTACAATGAAGGAAAACCCATTATTTATAGGGAAAATCTAACCTTAGGGTTTGTAACTTTTCCATGAATAGAGATACACAATATATGGTAAAGTAGGTATTCACTATATATGATAAAGTAGACATTCACTATATATGGTACATGTTATTTTATTCACATCAATCCAATAGTAATTAGTTTTTCACTAGGTATGTGGGATTTCTATAAACATCATGGGTATAGTTTTTCTATTGTTTTAATTTTTTTAAGGATCCCCAATTACATTTAAAAAGAAAGGGTTTGGAGTTGCTTGAAAAATATATGTCATGAAATTGTTTTGAAGGAAATCCATCTTGTCTTGAATTGTCTATCACGAATTTTGAATACAACTATATATCTATGTTTTGGGGTGCAATGAAAAGTTTGAATGAGAGCATGAATGATCAAAACTCCCTCTTTATCATGATTTTTTGATTTATATTGTTATGGGTTGTTTAAAGGCATGAACTTTTCGAGATGGAAACTAAGTGGTAAATACTTGTTCAATGATCATGCATTTGTACTGTTTATCATATGTTAAGAGGTTGTTTTCACATGGTAAATGTTCATTGTGTCAAATTAACCTTTTTCCTTGAATTTTAAATAACACGTTATCAGCATGAGACTCTACCATCTAAAATTTTTGAAGGCTAAGACTAAGGTATTATTGTTTTTTTTTTCCTTTTTAATATGTCTAACAATCTTACGAAGTGTGAGTTTGTTGCCCTTCAAAGTTCAGGCAAGAACTATATTTCATGGGAGTTGGATGCTAAAATCCACCTAGATGCTATGGGTCTTAGAGACACCATAAAGAATGAAAATACAAAATCTAATCAATATTGTGCTAAGGCTATGATTTTCTTACATCATCGTCTTGATGAAGTACTAAAAATTAAATACCTTACTACTAAGGATCCACTTGTATTGTGGAATATCCTAAAAAAAAGGTTTGATCACTTGAAGATGGTCATCCTCCCGAAAGAACGATATGAATGGATGCATCTAAGGTTTCAAGACTATAAGTCTGTTCATGAGTACAATAATGCCATGTTCAGAATTTCTTCTCAAATGAAACTATGTGGAGATACGGTCAATGATAACGATATGATGGAAAAGACACTTTCCATTTTTCATGTCTCGAATGTGCTATTATAATAACAATATCGAGAAAAAGGTTTCAAGAAGTATACTGAACTGAGTTCTCATCTTCTCGTGACTAAAAAAATAATAATTTATTGATGAAAAATCACGCGAATCGACCTACTGGATCTGCACCATTCCCTGAGGTCAATGATGTGCATGCTCACCATGCTAGGCATGGAAAAGGTTACAGCCCTGGTCGTGGACGTGGTTGTGGATGTGGTCGTGGTCGTGATGACTAAGAAAGAAATCCTGTTTTGGGTGTTAATCATTCATCGAATAAAAGGATAAAAGATGATAAACGTGAAGCAATTACTTATTTCCGATGTGGTGGAAAATGACATTATTCAATGACTGTCGTTCTCTCAAGCACTTGGTTGATCTTGATCAGGCATCAGTAAAAAGGAAAGAGTGAAATCCCGAAGCTAACTTTCTCTCTGAAAATGCTATTGACATCACAAGCTTGGATTTAGGAGACTTCTTTGAGCACCCTGAAGAAAAAATAGATCACTTGATTGGTGATGGTTCCGTAAACATGGAAGAATGAATGATTTTTAATTTTATTTTATTTTAGTGAATAAAGAATCATGTAAAAATAGGTTTTTGCATGAGTATTAGTTTTTGATTAGTTTAATTATATTATTGTTATTTATTATTGAGTTGAGTCAAATTTCACTTTTGTCATTATTTATTGAAAAAAAAAGATACATTAATTAAACTAATGATAATGCGCTGCAAAAGAAGATTGATTGTTTTGTTTCCGTATGAGAGTATAATAGTAATATTATATTAAATACTACCTGTTAGGAGTTGCAAAAGAATGAGAAAAAGATTGTTTGTTTTGTTTCTACATGAGACATAATATAATGATAATATTATATTAAAAATACTACATGTTCTGTGTTTATTACATGCTCTAATTTATCAATTCATATAATTTATGCATATGTAAAATATTTATATAAGCACCAATTGTTTGAAAAGATTGTTCATAATTGTATTAATTGCATGTGTTAGTATTATAGTCAATACCAGTTACGTTATATTATCAAGGTACATATTGATAGAAAAAAATGATTTTTAATCATTGAAAAATATTCTCATTCCGTAATATGATTACGATTGCATTACGTACTAATTGAACATATTTCTTTATTATTCACTTTGTAAAGTGTGATTAACATTTACTTATAGTATAAGCTTTCACTTTGTACGAAGATTTATATTTTATTTGGTGTATGTTATTTTATTTGAAGATATGAATAATTTTTAAAGTAAGCTGTCAAATTGTGAAGATATTTGTTTGATTGATTCTGGCACTACACATACGATATTCAAAGACGATAAATATTTCTCTCATCTAAACATGGGCAAGATTAATGTTACTACAATTTTTGGTAGTGCTAATTTGATTGAAGGCTTCGGAAAAGCCATTATAATCTTGCCCAAGGGAACTAAACTCATCATAAATAATTCTATGTTCTCTCCCAAGTCTTGGAGAAACTTGATGAGTTATAAATATATCCATGAAAATGGTTATCATATCGAGACATTTGATGAGATGAATCTTAAATAACTTGGTATCACCAAGAATTTCTCTGGCCAGACATGTGTTATAGAAAAGTTTCCTGCTTTATCTTTTGGCCTGTATTGGACAAAGATTTGTGAAATTGAGGCACATTCTATAGTAAACCGAAAGTTTACTAATTCTAATACTTTTGTACTTTTGCATGATCGCTTGGGACATCCTGGATCTATAATGATGAGACGAATCATAGAAAATTCAAATGGGCATCCATTAAAGAACTTGAAGTTTCTTTCGAATGGTGAATTTTCATGCAATGCTTGTTATCAAGGCAAGATGATTTTGAGGCCATCGCCAACAAAAGTTGGGATTTAGTCCCCCGCGTTCTTGGAACACATACATGGGGATATGTATGGACCCATTCACCCACCTAGTAGATCGTTTAGATACTTTATGGTCCTAATAGATATTTTTTCTAGATGGTCTCATGTGCGCCTTTTGTCATCTCGCAACTTGGTATTTGCGAAATTATTGGCACAAATAATAAGATTATGGGCACAGTTTCCTGATAATCAAATTAAGTCTATTCACCTTGATAATGCTACAGAATTTTCATCCCAAGCATTTAGTGACCATTGCATATCGATTGTGATAAGAGTAGAACAACCTGTACCCTATGTTCACACTCAAAATGGCATTAATGAGTCATTAATTTAACGTCTGCAGATGATAGCAAGACCATTGCTTATGAAAACTAAGTTTCCCACTTCTGCTTGGGGTTATGCAATTTTGCATACTGCAATACTTGTTCATCTTAGACCGATAAGTTATCATAAATTTTCTCCGTTGCAATTGGTTTTGGGTCAAGAGCCTAATATATCTCATTTGAGAATTTTTGGGTGCGGTGTATATGTACCTATAGCTCCACCAAACTGTACCAAGATGGGCCCCCAAAGAAGGTTAGGAATTTATGTTGGGTTAGAATCACCCTCCATCATTCTCTATCTTGAACTATTAATGGGAGATATGTTCACTGCGCGATTTATAGATTCTCGATTTGATGAGATAGTTTTCCCAAAATTAGGGGGAGAAGATAGTGACATCAAAAGAGAAATTTTGTAAAAAAATCCATCACTATCTCATCTTGATTCACGTGCTTCTATTTATGAGCAAGAAATACAAAAGAATATTCATCTACAGAAAATTATAAATCAAATGCCAGACGCATTTACAGATTTAAAAAGGATCACTAAATCATATATTCGTGCAGGGAATGTCCCAATACGAATCGATGTCCCTAAAGGACCATCCACTAATGTCATAGCTAATGAATCTAAAGCACGTTTGAAGCGTGGCAGACCATTAGATTCTAAGGATCGAAATCCTAGAAAAAGAAAAACAAATGGTCAAGATGACACTACGAAGGATCCTTATATGGAAGTTCAAGATTTGAGCAATATTAATATTCCTAAAGGAATTAATGAGCCTGGGACTCAAGAAAATGAGCAACTATCCATAAATTCAAGTGATATTAAAACTAATTTGAATCGATCTAAAATAGTAGTGGATTTTGTCTTTGCATATAATGTTGCAACGAAAATCATGCAAGATAGTGAGGGTCTTGAACCTCGATCTGTTACAGAATGTCGACAAAGAAATGACTGGCCAAAATGGCAAGAAGTAATTCAATCTGAATTGAAATCACTTGCCAAACGTGAAGTCTTTGGACCTATAACTCAAACACCTAATGGTGTTAAGCTTGTTGGCTATAAATGGGTCTTTGTACGAAAAATAAATAAGAAAAATAAAATACAAAGGTATAAAGAACGCCTTGTTGCACAAGGATTTTCATAACGGCCTGATGTCGATTATGATGAGACATATTAACCAGTTATGGATGCATTAACATTGCGTTATCTTATTAGTTTCACTGTCAATGATAGACTTGAAATGCATTTGATGGATGTGGTAACAACCTATCTATATGGATCACTTGATAATGAGATATACATAAAAATTCTCGAAGGATTTAAAATCCTGAAAGCATATAGTTCAAAGCCTCGTGAAATGTATTCCATTAGATTGCAATGATCATTGTAAGGTTTGAAGCAATCTGTACGCATGTGGTATAACCGTCTTAGTGAATATTTATCTAAGGAAGGTTATACGAATGATGGAATTTTCCCATGTGTTTTCATAAAGAAAACAACGTTGGAGTTTGTTAAACTTGCTGTCTATGTCGGTGACATAATCCTTATTGGAATGCCAATAGAGCTTCAAAAGGAAATTGACTACCTAAAGAAAGAATTTGAGATAAAAGATCTCGGAAAGACAAAGTTATGCCTTGGTTTGTAAATTGAGCATTTGACAAACAGTATCTTTGTCCATCAATCTGCCTAAATAGAAAAGGTGTTGAAACAATTCTATATGGATGGAGCACATCAATTAAATACTCTGATGGTTGTTCGATCACTTGATGTGAATAAGGATCCATTCTCATGCTTATCGTCGGACTCATAAATATGGTTCATTGAAATCCTGAAGTAGCAATATCATGAAAGAGGTTATTTATTAGAGTGTAATAATAAATAATATTTAATAAAGGTTATCAACACGAGACTCTACCAAACAAGATGAGATTATAAATCTAAAGGTAATTTCAAGGTTAGTAATTCCTTATGTTATCTATCTCTTGCTACTAATAATATAATTATTGTTGGATTTGAGGAAAAATAATTAGTTTGGAACCATTATGTTTTAAATTTATTCCTCAAAAACAATATTATCAAAAGAGATGATAATATGTTGGGTTTAAGTCCCATCAATTTATACCTAAGACGCCTTTATATGGGTAAGACATTGAGAATGAATCTCAATGAACCATGTTGATGATATTTTGATGGATAAGGCAATATAATGTGTTTTTAAAGAAAAGTCATGAAATTTGACCCATTGAGTATGCTCCCTTCCATGAAGTGAATGTGGTAGCAATATATGATAAGTCTGAAATATGACAACTTACTTCATTCTTGAGGTGTATGTGGTAGCAATGCATAATATGTCTGAAAGAAGATAAGTGATTGAATGCACGAATATACGCGTGGAGGGACAATATAATAATGATCCTCAAAAGTGATGATATTTTCACATGCTTATATGATTATAAGATATGCTAGAGAAAAATTCTTTACATCATATGTATGCCTCGATTTTCTTCTGAAGTATCAAAATCTTAAAAGAGGTTATAATCTATCATAATTTGATAGACTTAAGGCACAATTATATTTCATTCCTGAGAAATGAGAAACTTATTAATGCAAACGTGCACTTGATTGTGATTGTATCACAACTCATCTCCGAAAGAGGTTGAATAATTTCGAAATCTACTTCTGAAGAAGTAAATTCGAAATTTATTCATGTAATAGTAAATCTGAAATTTACTAAGGAAAAAGTACATGTCATGGTAAACTTGGAGTTTACTAGAATAAAATTCATAAATTGATATGAACGATTGTGACATCTCGAAGATGCGCATGTATTGAAGAACTAGAAGATTCTTTAAGATTTATTCATGTCGTTTGTTCTCATGATAAGTTGGTTGGACCAACTAATATTGAGATTGGATCCCTTCAAATATGAAAATTATAAAAGGTGAATAAGGGCCCGTTCATCTATCATGTGGTATGTTAAAATGATGCATCAATAAGATGATCACATGTACATTTATTTTCAACCTGCAGTTTGACATTCATAAAGTTGCTTGCTCGATAAAATTGAGTTAAGCAAGACTTTTAGATTGTGTAATCAAGATAATTCATCTTGATGATGACGGTTTAGCATTGAATGCCTTCGATAAATATCTAAACCATTGTTAATGAAAAAAAAACTTTATGTATTGGTATAAAATATGATATATTACAATAGAATTTGTATGCATTAAACCAATAAATTATGATTATTTCATCACCCTCAATTGGTTCAAGGTTATGAACCAACTATTCTCTCTAATAGTTTTAATGTGTGGTATACGAATAATGAATATACCATGATACACAAAGATGGATTCCTCAAAGAAGTAGAGGATGTATGTTAGTTTTCCTAACATAAGGGAGATATTATAAGAACTATGAAATATGTTAGGAATTATCACCAGATCCTCATCCAAAAGACAATTCAAGTCAAATGCCGAAAGCATCTCATATTAAGCTCAAGTGCTCTTATTTTGTGTTCCTAAAGGACAAAGTCTATTCATACATGAACCGTGGTAGACTAATCGGTTTCAAATGAAATAGTCCTTGAAAAATAAGGAGAAAATAATCATAATAAGATGGTAATGATCTCTTGAAGAGCCTACGACATAACACTTCATGAAACCTTATGGGAGGTTTATGTACCTGAAAATAATAAAGTGATGAGATATCAAAATGTTATGTTGCATTGTGAACCGATACGAAAGAATATAGCATCAATATCTTTGACACAATTTTGGCACAATATTGTGAAAGATTACGAGGATCTTAATTCTACTTTAATTTAAGTATGCTGATGTAGAAACATTTATCAAATGACATGAAAGGATGTATCTTGGTAAGTATAAAACTTATTTATTTGCAGTACAGATATTTGAAGATGTCACTCCTGAAATGTTGAATATTGTCATTTGACAAAACTTATGTGAAAAACTTTTAAGGATTCAAAATGCTTGAAACATATAAAGTGTCTGGGAAACTTATTTATAATCCTTATATTGTATAAGCTTATTGCTTGGACTTCATTGGAACTCTTGGAGAGTTTTCAAAGAAATAGATTATTTGCTGAAATTCAAAATATATCAAATTGGATTGGTTATGAAGTACCATATCTTAGTGTAATTGATTCACTCATGTACCTTGCAAATACTACAAGGCCTATAGCCATTTCAGTCAATTTGTTAGCAAGGTATATTTCTGCTCCTAATACGAGTCATCAAAATGGGATAACAGACATGAGCTTACTTTATTCTAAAGGTTGCAGTCCCAATCTTGTTCACTATGCTGATGTTGGGTACTTATCTGACCCGTATAAAGCTCGGTCTCAAACAGGATATGTGTTCATATGTGGGGGTACTTCCATATCTTGGAGATAAACAAAGAAGCCTACCTTGCCACTTCATTGAATCATGATGAGATAATAGCTATTCATGAAACAAGCCGAGAAAGTGTATGGTTGAGGTTCATGATACATCTCATTCGAGAAAAATATGGTGTGAAATATGACAATTTACCCATTATTTTATACAGAGATAATGCATCATGCATAGCATATCTTAATGGAGGATTCACAAAAGGAGATAGAATGAAACACACTTCATCAAAGCTTTTCTACATACATGAGCTACAAAAGTAATGGTGATACTAACGTGCAACAGATCTGTTCAAGTAATAATATGGCTGATTTATTCACCAAGTTTCTTCCAACTACAACTTTCAAGAAGATGGTGAACAAGATTGGGATGCAAAGTCTCAAGGATGTTCTCATTAGGGGGGGGGGGTTAATATGTGTTGTACTCTTTTTCTCTTTCAACATTTTGTCCCACTATTTTTCCTTATAAGGATTTTAATGAGGCAGCCTATATGTGTATTGTTAGAGATGTGTACTCTTTTTCCTCTACTATATTTTTTTCCCACTGGATTTTTTCTAGTAAGGTTTTAACGAGGCACATTATCTATCAATTAGACATTCAAGGGGTAGTGTTATCAATATACCATATATAGTGAATACCTACTTTATCATATATAGTGAATACCTATATTAACATATATTGTGCTGATAACGTGTTATGAAATCTAAAGATATACAAAGCAATCTCATGATCTTATTACATAAATATTCAAGATACTTTACCATATGTTGATAGGAGTATTTCATTGATGGAAAATACTCCTAGTTTCTGACTAAAAGTCAGATACTTCAAATACTGATAGATATTAACTAGATCTTATTAGATCTTATAGACATTTAATATAATGTAAATACATTTATAACACTCCCCCTTGAATGTCTAGATAGATAATGTGCCTCGTTAAAACCTTACTAGAAAAAATCCAGTAGGAAAAAAATCTAGTGAAGGAAAAAGAGTACACATCTCTAACAATACGCATATCGGTTGCCTCATTAAAAACCTTACAAGGAAAACCCAGTGGTTCAAAACCTCGTATTGGAAAAAGAGTATAGCGCGTATTAACTCCCCCTAATGAGAACATCCTTGAACCTTTGCATCCCTATCTTGTGCACCATATTCTTAAAAGTTGTAATTGGAGAATACTTGGTGAATAAATCAGCCACATTTACACTTGAACGAATCTGTTGCACGTTAATATCACCTTTCTTTTGTAGCTCATATATGTAGAAAAACTTTGATGAAGTGTGCTTTGTTCTAACTCCTTTTATGAATCCTCCATTAAGATGTGTTATGCATGATGTGTTATCTCCGTATAAAATTATGGGTAGATTGTCATATTTCACACCATATTTTTCTCGGATGAGATGTATCATGGACCTCACCCATACACATTCTCGACTTGCTTCATGAATAACAATTATCTTAGCATGATTCGATGAAGTGGCTATAATAGACTGATTTATATAACTCCAAGATATTGCAATACCACCACATATGAACACATAGCCTATTTGAGACCAAGCTTTATATAGGTCAAATAAGTACCCAAAATTAGCATGACCAATAAGATCGGGATTGCAAACTTGCTAACAAATTAACTATAAAAAAAGCTATATCAGGACTTGTAGTATTTGTAAGATACATTAGTGCAACAATTGCACTAAGATATGGTACTTCATAACGAAGGAGTTCCTCATTCTTTTCTTGAGGTCGGAATGGATCCTTATTCAATTTTTGCATGTTTCCCATTTAAGCAAATACTCTATTTCTTTTGAAAACTCTTCAAGAGTTTCAAAGATACACAAATCATCAAATTATATCTTATGAGGATAATAAAAAGTTTTCCAGAAACTTTATATGCTTCAGGCATTTTGAATCCTTTAGGGATTTTTATATGGATGTTTGTAAAGTAACAATATCCAACAGGTCAAGTGTGACATCTTCAAGCGTTTGTACTGCAAATCAAATAAGTTTTACGCTAACCAAAATGCATCCTTTCAGGTCACTTGATAAATGTTTCTACGTCAGCATGCTTAAATTAACGTAGAATTCAGATCCTCATAATCTTTAATAATATTACACCAATATTGTATCATAGATATCATCGATGATTTCTTATTTTTTATTGGTTCATAATGCAATATAATATTTTGCGATCTCATCACTTTATTTTTTTCAGGTACCTAAACCTCTCATTAGGTTTCATGAAGTGTTTTGTCGTAGGCTCTTCAAGAGCACATGGCCTTCTTATCATGATTAGTTGATCCTTATCATTTTCAAGGATTATTTCATTTAGAACCGATTGGTCTATCATGCTTCAAGCATCAATAGACTTTATCCTTTAAGGATACAAAATAGGAGCACTTGCAGCTAAATATGAGATGCTTTCGGTATTGGACTTCAATTATCTTTTAAATGAGGATCTAATGATAATTTCCTAACATATTTCATAGATGCTTATAATCTCCCCCTTATGTTAGGAAAACTAACATATATCCTTCATCTTCTTTGAGGAATACATCTTTGTGCATCATGGTATATTTATTAATAGTATACCGCACATCAAAACTATTAGATGAAATAGTTGGTTCCTGACCTTGAACCAATTAAGAGGGAACAAATAATCATAATTGATTGGTCTAATGCATATAATTGTTATTGTATGCAATATATCATATTTCATACCAATACATGAAACTTTGTTCTCATTAGTAATGTTTTAGCTATTTATAGAAGGCATTCAATGCTAAACCATCATCATCAAGATGAATTATCTTGATTACACAATCTGAAAATTATGCTTAATTTATATTGAACAAGTAACTTTATGAATGTCAAACGTAGGTTGACCATGAATGTACATGTGATCATCTTATTGATGCATCTTTTCAACATATTACATGATAGATGAACGGGCCCTTATTTACTTTTTATTCTTTCCAAATTTTGAGGGATCCAATCCAAAAATTAGTTGGTCAACCAACTTATCATGAAAACAAGCAACATTAAAGTTCATGAAGAATTTTCTAATTCTACAATATATGTTCAATACTCAGTATGCACATCTTATGGATATCGTAATCATTTATGTCAACTTATGAACTTTTAATCTAGTAAACTCCAAGTTTACCATGATATGTGTTTTTGCTTTAGTAAATTTCAGATTTACTATTATATGAATAAATTTCAGATTTACTACTTCAAAAGTAGATTTCAAAATAACTCATCTCACCTATTCTGCCTCTTTCGGAGGTGAGTTGTCATACCTTCACAATCAAGTACATGTTTATATTAATAAGATTCACTAAATATTATCCATTCACCCCAGGGAATGGATATGTTCTTATAATAATCAAAATTCTAATTCCCCAAGAATGGAATATAATCATGTCTTAAGCCTATCAAATTATGATAGTTTATATATCTTATAGCCTCTTTCATTATATTGCTACTTCAGGAGCAAATTGAGGCATACATATGATGTAGAGAATTTTTCTATAGCATATCTTATAATCATAATAAGCGTGTGAAAATATTAACACTTTTGATGTTTATTATCATATTATCTCTCCACGCTTATATTCGTGCATTCAATCATTTGCCTTCTTTTAACAATGAGGCAAGTTGTCAACTTTCATATTTATTCTACCATATTCACTTCATGTAATAGAGCATATTAATGGGATATGTTTCATGTCCTTTTATCAAACACACATTTTTTTGACTTAGCCATCATAATGTAATACCCCAAAGATTTCAAGCAAATTTTGTCCCAAGAATGCCTAGTATTATCTTCTAAAGTTAATGATAATTATTTCATGAGAATTTTTCAAGATTTTCACTTTATGTCATGTGGAAAATTCAATAAGCTTTCCATCGATATATGATTCGCTTACATCCGATAACCGAGTAATAAGTTATGACTATTTCAAGTTTTCGTCATAAAACAACGCCATATTAGTCAGTGGCGCGCTGCGCCATAAGAGAAATTGGCATTTGAAAAAAAAAGTAGGTGTTCACGATTATGGCGCGTCGTACCAACACTCAAATTTAGAATTGTTCTTTTTCTAGTGTCTCAGAGCGATTTCCCCCGCATCGCGCTAAAGTTCCAGGTCACGAAGGAAGGAGCAACATGATGGCTCCGCTTCGCGCTATTCCTTAATTTCCCGATTGTCAATTTCCAGTGTCATGGCGCGATAATGCCGCATCGCACCAGGGGCCCAGTTCGGAAAAATTTTAACTGAAATTAAATGACGTGTGCAGGGCTAAAAGGGTCAATTTTATACCCCTATTTAAACCCAATAACACGTGATTTAGCTATTCTTCACCCAAAATATACTATTTTCTCTCAAGTTTCTCTTAAGAACAAGCTAGGGTTTCTATTGGGGATTAAAATTCAAGAAGGTATCGCAATCATTCTTCAGGAAATCACTAACTAAGGTATGCATAGTATTCATTCATGGACTCCTTTCATCCATGAAGCCCAAGAATCCCTTTTCTAAATTCAGGTTATGGATTTTCTTATGAATTTCATGATTGGGCTACTTTTGTTCATGTTGATAATGAGTAATCGAATTATATTCCATAAATGAGTGTTAAATTCCATATGGTTTGGTTTGTAATGGCATAGATTCATGAAACCCTAGGACTAAACCCTTGAATGATTAAATTGGAATTGTATCATGACAGTTAATTGTTGTAAGATGTTTTTTACACATTCTATGCCTACTATGTATTTGGTTGAATGCCTAGATGAAGGGAAAGTGTCTAATTAGCATGATATCATGAAATCCCCGTGTACGTACAAGCTTATGCCTATCACATCTTTGATGAAATACTTCAGTAAATGTATTATGATGATTATTATGTATTCAAGTAAGTCATGCTTTGTCAATTTCCTTCCATCAAGTCCTGGGGGTACTTGTACCCAAAACATTAGCTATGTACCTAGAGACATGTCATGTTTTCATGATACTCTCAGTCTAGATATGAATCCTTAAACTTCAGATAGTCTTATGACTCAGGAAATATCTCTATGGTCTCATGACTCAATTAGTTGTCAGATATCAGAAGTATTTTGTTAGTCAGCGGAACTTTGTAAATTAACTCATGTTTAGTTCAGTAAATCATGTTCAGTGTCCATTCTTATGGGATTAGGAATTAGAATTGAGTGAACCCAAGGATGGGGAAACACACAATCAGATGAGGGTGTAATCCTTAGAAGTTATCCTTGTGTTCCAGAACTATGTAGCCAGCATAGGTTGAGACATCAACACTATCTGATGAGGGTTTATGAGGTTGATAAGTACTATCAGATAAGGGCCCCACCATTCTCTTTTGGGGACACTATCAGATAAGGGTCGCCCATAACTTGTCCTTACTAGTGGCGCAGTATTGACACCCTTACAATTGGGGTTACAGATTGGACCCCAACTCAACCATTATAGCATATCAGGGGCATGTCGGTTAAATAATACCTCCCACAGTTTCAATTCCAATCTCAGTAAAAGAACTTAGATAGTTCTTTAGATTCAAGACTGTCAGATACAGTCGACTTAGATACAGTAAGGAACTCAGATAGTTCCATCAGCTTCAGGACTGTCAGATAAAGTCACCCATGTTATCAGTTACATTCAGATACAACTATTTATGTTATCAGTTATATCAGTTATTAGTATGTTATGTCATCAGTATTCAGATTCAGTAATCATGATATCACAGTGTCAGTTACAGTTACGTATTTATGTATGCATTCTCACATTCATGTTAGATAGTCAACTAGCATTATTCATGCATGTTAACCCTTGCATTAGCCTATATACCATGTATACTCAGTAAATTCCATTGTACAGACGTATTTGCGCTATGGTACTTTTTTTGTATGTTACACCATAGGTTCAAAGACACGAGTTCCAGATCGGTAGTAAATTCTAATCTCAGCAGTCAAAATAGAAGTGAGTCCTCATCCTTCGAGGACATGATTATTTCTCTACTATTTCATTAATTAGTTATTAGTTGGAGTTAGATGGGGACATATCCCATCAAATCCTTATTTAGATTTTCAGACAGTAGAGGCTTTCAGACTAGATGCAGACTATTGTGTTTTAGACTTCAATGTTTACAATTTTGTTTTTTGGTATTGTATTACCCCTCAGATGTTATCTCATCTATGTTATGTTTAGTATTGAACCTTATGGCCTTTCAGTGCATGATTCTGCATTATTCAGTATTTTATGCAGTATACTAATACAAATATCAGTTATGGGTTATCTTGTGGTCCTTTGGGGTCATGAGACCATGTAGCATTCCCAGTTCACTAAATTGGGGTGTTACAAACTTGGTATCAGAGCCTAAGGTTCAATAGACTCCTATGAAGTCTGAAAGCAACATCTAGTAGAGTCTTGTACGTGGATGTATTGCACGCCACATTTTTCTGTAAGAGGCTATGAGATGTTTAGGAACAATTTCCCTTCTTTTAGTATTCAAGTCATGCCAGTGAGCATATTCACAAGTCAATCTCTCAGTCTAATCCCCTTCTTCTCTTTATTTGAGAATTTGCCTCCTAAGAGAAGAAATCAGTCAGCCCCTCAGCCCGAAGAACCTTTGGGCCATCATGTTTCTCATGCAGAGTTCATGACCGTATTAACCACCCTTGCTCAGTTAGTATTTTCCCATAATGAGTGACCAGCTATTGTTCCATCCAACCCAGTGGCCAACTCAGCTGCAGCTAGGATTCCAAACATCACCCGAATGAATCCTGCGTCCTTCTATAGGTCTAAAGTAGATGAAGACCCTCAAGAATTCATTGATCAAGTTTAGAAAGTGACGTACATCATAGGGGTGACTAATGTTGAGAGTGATGAGTTAGCCATATACCATTTATAGGATGTGGTTCATACTTGGTTCAAATAGTGGAAGTCAGAAAGATCAGATGATGCAGGTCCTATAGAGTGAGAGAAGTTTGTCACTGCTTTCTTAGGCAGATTCTTTCCCCAAGATCTTAGAAAGGTTAAGGTACTAGAATTCATCAACCTCAGGCAGGGAAATATGACGATGAAAGAGTATTCTCTAAAGTTTACTCAATTAGCCAGATATGCCCCTCATGTGGTTGTAGATGGTAGAGCCAAAATGAGTAAGTTTGCTTCAGGGGTAAACTATAACGTGGTTAACGAGTGCAGATCTACCATGCTAAATAGTGACATGACTTTAGCCAGACTTATGAACCATGGTCAGCAGATAGAAGAGTAGAAGATTAAGCAGAGGGAAAGGCAGAATAAGAAAGCTAGGACAGGTAGCTTCAATTTTAGTCAGCCTAAATCAGAAGGAGGAAACCGTTCTCAATTTTTCCTAAGTCATCAGTTCCAGATCCTTCTTCAGCTATTTCTCCATCTCCTAAGTTCAGAGATAGAGTGCCAGTCTCTAAGTCTTAGGGCAGTATCAGCAATGCCCGAAGTAATCCCCTTTGTCAGACTTGTGGTAAGAACCACAAGGGTGCTTGCAAAGATGATAGTGATGTCTGTTTCAGTTATGGAAAGCCAGGCCACAGAGTCAGAGACATCCCTCGGTCAGGTTATCAGAGTCATCACCACTCTTCAGCTCAGTCCGGTCACCCGAATCACCAGGGTGCCACCAGCAGTGCTACTAGCGGGCAACGCCAAAATAGACTATATGCTTTTCAGACACGATAAGATCAGGAAAATTCTCCTGATGTTATTATTGGTATGTTACAGATCTTTCATGTGTATGTTTACGCTTTGCTAGATCTAGGATCTCTTTGGTCTTTTGTTACTCTCTATATAGCAGTTGATTTCGGAATTAGTCCCGTAATTCTAGTAGATCCCTTCTCAGTCTCTACCCCAGTGGGGAAAACCATGATATCTCAGCGGGTATACAGAAACTGCCCGATTATGATATTTCAGAAAGTCATTTCAGCAAATTTAGTCAAATTAGAGATGACTAATTTTTATGTCATTCTTGGCATGGATTGGCTTCATTCCTGCTATGCCACAGTCGATTAGAGAAATAGAATAGTCTAGTTTTAGTTACCAAATGAACCTATCCTTGAGTGAAAGGGTAGTGTATACGCTTGTTTCCTACTTTGGGCAAGGAAAATGATATCTAAAGGATGTGCCTATCATTTTGTTTGAGTTAAGGACACTATTTCTGAAACTCCTAGCCTTGAATCAGTCCCATTAGTGAATAGATATTCAGATGTCTTTCCCAAAGATCTTCCAGGAATTCCTCCCGAAAGAGAAATAGACTTTGGCATTGACCTTCTTCTAGATACTTAGCCTATCTCTATTCTTCCATACAGAATGGCACCAGCAGAACTCAGAATTGAAACAACAGTTGAAGGATCTCTTAGATAAGGTATTCATTAGACCCAGTATTTTCTCTTGGGGCGCACCAGTATTATTCATGCACAAGAAAGATGGTTCTATCAGAATGTGCATCAATTACCATCAACTTAATAAGGTCAAGGTCAATAACAAGTGTCCTCTTCCCAGAATTAATGACTTGTTTGACCAATTTCAGGGTGCCAGCTATTTCTCTATGATAGACCTCAGATCCGGCTATCATTATCTCAGAGTTAGAGAAAGTGACATTCCAAAAATAGCTTTCCATACTCGGTATGGTCACTTTGAATTCTTATTCATGTCATTTGGTCTTACCAATACGCCAGCAGATTTCATGGACTCGATGAACCGTGTGTTCAAGCAGTACTTGGACATATTTGTCATAGTATTCATAGATAATATTCTGGTCTATTACCGTAATAAGCGTGATCATGTAGACCATCTCAGAACAGTACTTCAGAACCTTAAAGATCATCAGCTATTTGCCAAATTCAGTAAGTGCAAATTTTGGCTAAGTTAAGTAGCATTCCTTGGTCATATCGTTTCCGGTGATGGCATTAAAGTTGATCCTCAAAAGACCGAAGCAGTAAGAAACTATACAAGACCTGTCTCTCTATCAGATATCAGGAGTTTCTTGGGTTTGGCTTGCTATTATAGATGGTTTGTTGAAGGATTTTCATCTATTTCATCCCCTATATCTATATTGACTCAAAAGAAAGTCAATTTTCAGTGGTCAGACCCTTCCGAGAAAAGTTTTCAGAAGTTGAAAACTCGACTTTCCTCAGCCCCAGTCTTAGCTCTCCCAAATAGTTTACATGGGTTCGTCGTGTATTATGATATATCCAGAGTAGGTTTGGGTTGTGTCCTCACGCAACATGGTAAGGTCATAGCCTACGCCTCCTGGCAGCTTAATTCCCATGAGAGGAATTATCCTACTCATGATCTTGAGTTAGCAGCCGTAGTCTTTTCCTTGAGGATTTAAAGGCATTATCTCTATGAAGTTCATGTAGATGTCTTCACAGATCACAAGAGTCTTCAGTATGTATTTTCTCAAAAAGATCTCAATTTTTGTCAGAGAAGGTGGTCAGAGCTCTTGAAAGACTACGACATGATTGTCCTCTATAATCCGGGGAAGGACAACATAGTGGCCGACACTCTCAGTAGGCTATCCATAGGTAGTGTTTCTCATGTAGAGGATAGTAAGAAGAAGTTAGCTCAAGAATTCCATTATCTTGCCAGACTAAGCATTCGCTAAGTCGATTCTTCATAGAGTGGTGTATGTGTTCAGAGTAGTTCAGAATCATCTCTAGTTTCTGAGGTGAAAGAAAAGCAAGATAGAGATCCCAGCCTGGTCAAGTTGAAAGCGTCAGTTCAGGATCAGAAAGTAGAGGTTTTCTCCCAAGGAGGAGATGGTGTTTTGCGTTGTCAGGGTCATCTCTGTGTTCTAGCTGAAGACGACTTAAGGCAGCAAATTCTAGAAGAATATCCAGGGGCCACAAAGATGTACCGCAACTTGCGGGAAAACTATTGGTGGAGTGGGATAGAGAGAGATATTGCAGAGTTTATAGGTAAGTGCTCTACATGTCAGCAAGTTAAGATAGAGCATCAGAAGCCTAGAGGGTCCATGCTGGAGTTCAGTATTCCTACTTGGAAGTGGGAAGTTGTGAACATGGACTTCATGATGGGTTTGCCTCAAACTCGTCATCAGTATGATTCAGTCTGGGTCATTATAGATAGAATGACCAAATTAGCTCATTTTCTTCAAGTTCATACCTCTTATTCATCCAAGGATTACACCAAACTCTATATCAAGGAGTTGTTTAGATTGCACGGTGTTCCGTTGTCCATTATGTCAGACAGAGGTACCCAGTTTACCTCTCATTTTTGGAAAGCATTCCAAAAGGGTCTAGGTACCCAAGTTCATCTCTGTACATCCTTACTTCCTCAGACAGATGGTCAAGAAGAAAGAACCATTCAGACTTTAGAAGATATGCTAAGGGCGTGTGTAATTGATTTCAAGGAAAGTTGGGATGACCACTTACCTTTGATTGAGTTTACACACAACAACAGCTATCATTCCAGTATTCAGATGGCTCCATTCGAAGCTCCTTATGGTAGGAGATGTTGATCTCCAATTGGTTGGTTCAAAGTTAGTGAGCAGTCATAGGTCCTGACTTAGTATTTGATGCCTTACAAAAAATCTAGTTAATTAGAGAAAGACTCTGGGATGCTAAGAGCCGACATAAGTCTTATGCAAATGTTCATAGATAGGATCTTGAGTTTGAAGTTGGTGATCATGTCTATATAAAGATCTCTCTCATGAAGGGAGTGAAGAGATTTGGCAAAAAGGGAAAGATTAGTCCCCGATATATAGGTCCCTTCAAGATTCTCAGTCGTTTCGGCAAGGTAGATTATAAGGTCGAATTTCCTTCATATCTAGCCTCAGTTCATCCAGTCTTCCATGTCTCTTTGCTAAAGAAGTGTATAGGTGACCCACCGTCGTAGTCCCTATTCAGAGCATTGAGGTTCATAACAGTCTCTCTTATGAAGAGATTCCAGTTGAAATCATAGACTATCAGACTGGTAGATTGAGGAACAAAGAAGTCCCTCTAGTTAAATTTCTTTGGCAAAATTAGTCCATCAAGGGATCTACTTGGGAAGAAGAAGTAGAAATGCGTACCAAGTATCCTCACCTCTTTTCCACCAACTCAGATCAAGCTCAAGGTAACAGTTCTCCTTAAGCTTACTTAGTTTCATGATTAGTGTTCATCACGAACTTGGTATTCCGTTTCATGTTCGTGTTCCCAGTATGAACTTGGTATCAAGTACAATTGTATATTCAATCATGCATTCATGTATCAACTCAGTTATATAATTATGCATCAGAAATGCATTCTCATTGTGAGAAACTTAGTTCCTCGGAACATTCAGTCATGCATTTATGAATATGTTACACATGTATCAGATATGCATGTTCTGTATGTTATGTTCAGCGTGTCAATCATGAGATGATGTTCCAATTATTCATGTTCAGTTCATGTTCAGCTTATTATTTCCCCTCTTAGTCAGTCTCATTCGAGGACAAATGTTCTCAAGGGGGAGATATTGTAATACCCCAAAGATTTCTAGCAAATTTCATCCCAAGAATGCCTAGTATTATGTTATAAAGTAAATGATAATTATTCCATGAGGAATTTTCAAGATTTTCACTTTTTTTTTATGTGAAAAATTTAATAAGCTTTCCATTGATATATGATTCTCTTAAATCCGATAATCGGGTAAGAAGTTATGACTATTTCAAGATTTTGTCGTAAAACAACGCCATATTAGTCAGTGGCGCACCGCACCACAAGAGGAAATTACATTTGGAAATTTCCAGTAGGTGTCCACAATTATGGCACATCGCTCTAGCACTCAAATTCAGAATTGTCCCTTTTCCAGTGTCTCAACACGATTTCCCCCACGTCGTACCTAAGTTCCATGTCACGAAAGAAGGGGTAACACGATGGATCCGCGTTGCGCCATCGCTCAATTTCCCAATTGTCAATTTATAGTGACATGGTACGATAATTCCGAGTCGCGCCAGGGGCCCAGTTCGGGAAAATTTTACTGAAATTAAATGACGTATCCAGGGTTAAAATGGTCAATTTTCTACCCCTATTTAAACCCAATAACACATGATTTAGCTATTCTTCACCCAAAATATACTATTTTCTCTCAAGTTTCTCTCAAGAATAAGCTAGGGTTTTTATTGGAGATTCAAATTCAAGAAGGCATCACCATCAATCTTCATGAAATCATGAACTATGATATGCATAGTGTATATTCATGGACTCGTTTCGTCCATGAAGATCAAAAATTCCTCTTCTAAATTCAAGTTATGGATTTTCTTATGAATTTCATGATTGGGATACTTATGTTTATGTTGATAATGAGTAATTGAATTGTATTCCATGAATGAGTATTAAATTCCATATGGGTTGGTTTGTATTGGTATAGATTCATGAAACCCTAGGACTAAACCCTTGAATGATAAAATTGGAATTGAATCATGACAATTACTTGTTGTATGATATTGTTTACATATTCTATGCCTACTATGTGTTTGGATGAATGACTAGATGAAGGGAAATTGTCTAATTAGCATGATATCATAAAATCCTCATGTACGTACAAGATTATGCCTATCACATGTTTGATGAAATGCTTCAATAAATGTATTATGATGATTATTATGTATTCAAGTAAGTCATGCTTTGTTAGTTTCCTTCCATCGAGTCCTGGGGGTACTTGTACCCAAAACATTATCTATGTCTCTAGAGTCATGTCATGTTTTCATGATACTCTCAGTCAAGCTATGAGTCCTTAGATTTTTGATAGTCTTATGACTCAGGAAAAATCTCCATGATCTCATGACTCAGTCAGTTGTTAGATATCAATAGTATTCCGTCAGTCAACAGAACTTAGTAACTCAGCTCATGATCAGTTCAGTAAATCATGTTCAGTGTCCATTCAGATGGGAGTAGGAATTAGCACCAAGTGAACCCAAGGATGGGAATACACACTATCAGATGAGGGTGTGATCCTTAGAAGTCATCCTTGCATTCCACAACTATGTAGATAGAATAGGTTGAGACATCAACAATATTCGATGAGGGTTGATGAGATGGATAAGCACTGTTAGATAAGGGACCCACCATTCTCTTTTAGGGACACTATCAGATAAGGGCCACCCACAGCTTGTCCTTACTAATGGTGCGGTATTGACACCCTTCCAATTGGGGTTACAGATTTGACCCCAACTCAACCATAATGGTGTATCAGGGGCATGTCAGTAAAATATTACCTCCCCCAGTTTTAGTGCCAGTCTTAGTAAAAGAACTCAGATACTTCTTCAGATTCAAGAATGTTAGATACAGTCAACTCAGATACAGTAAGAAAGTCAGATAGTTCCATCAGATTCAGGACTGTCAGTTACAGTTACATATATATGTATGCATTCTCGCATTCATGTTAGACAGTCAACTAGCATTATTCGTTCATGTAAACCCTTGCATTAGACTACCTCACATGTATACTCAGTACATTCTATTGTACTGACGTATTTGCGCTATGGTGCTTTCTGTTTATGTTACACCATAGGTTCAGAGACACGAGTTCTAGATCAACAGTAGATTCCAGTCTCAGCAGTCAGAATAGAAGTGAGTCCTTATCCTTCGAGGACATGATTATTTCTCCACTATTTCATTGATTAGTTATTAGTTGGAGTTAGTTGGGGACATGTCCCATCAACTCCTAATTCAAATTATTTAGACAGTAAAGGCTTTCAGACTAGATGTAGACTATTATGTTTCAGACTTCAGTGTTTACAGTTTTATTTTGGGTATTGTATTACCCCACAGATGTTATCTCATCCATGTTATGTTTAGTATTGAACCTTATGGCCTTTTAGTGCATGATTTTACATTATTCTGTATTTTATGCAGTATACAGGTACAAATATTAGTCATGGGTTAGCTTGTGGTCCTTCGGGGTTATGAGCATCGTGTAGCGTTCCCGATTAAGCAAATAGGGGTGTTACATATAATATCATCAATATGGTGTATTGAGATTCGAACTCAACATCTTATCTATATAAAAACATCTTAGGAATGAATCGATGGGACTTGAAACCAACATATTATCATTCTTTTTGACAATATTGTTCTTAAGGAATAAATTTAAAATATAAATGGTTCAAACTAATTATTTTTCCTCAAATCCAATAATAATTATATTATTAGCAGCAAAAGATAGCTAGCATAAGGAATTACTAACCTTGAAATTAGCTTTAGACCTTGTTTGGTAGAGTCTCATAACCTTGAAATTAGCTTTAGACCTTATTTGGCAGAGTCTCATAAACTCGAAATTAGCTTTAGACCTTGTTTGGCAGAGTCTCGTGGTGATAACGTGTTATAAAACAAGAAAGAATAATGTAACACCCCAAATTTGATACCCGGAATGCTACACGGTGCTCATGACCCTGAAGGATCATAAGCTAACCCATGACTGATATCTATACCTGTATACTGCATAAAATACTGAATAATGCGGAAAAAAGAACTGAAAGGTTTAAGGTTCAAAATTGAACTTAATTTGAATTATATAACATCTGTGTGGGGTAATAGAATACACAAAACAGAACTGAAAATACTGAAGTCTGAAATCTGATAGTCTAGAAAGCCCCTAACTGACTGAACTATCTGAGTAAGGAGCTTATGGGACATATCCCCAACTAACTCAAACTAATAAACTAATTAATGAGATAATAGGGAATAATCATGTCCTCGAATGATGAGGACTCACTTCTAACTCTGACTGCTGAAACTGGAATCTACTATTGATCTGGAGCTCGTATCTCTGAACCTATGGAATAAGAAACCATAGCACAAATCCATTAGTACTTTCAATGTACTGGTATACATGTGAGGTAGGCTGAATACCTGGGGTTCATGTACATGAACAATAATAATAACTGACTAACTATCATGAGCGTGAGAATACATGCATGAGAAATAATAACTGGCACTAATACTATGATAACATGATTACTGAATCTGAATACTGATAACATGAGTGACTATATCTGACAGTCCTGAATCTGGTGGAACTATCTGAGTTTCATACTGTTTCTGAGTTGACTGTATTTGATAGTCCTAAATTCTGAAGAACTATCTGAGTTCTTTTACTAGTATTGGTACAGAGACTGTGGGAGGTAGTCATCTAACCGACATGCCCCAAATAATGCATTATAGCTTAATTGGGGTCCAATTTATGCCCTGATTGGAAGGGTGTCAATACCGCGCCATTGGTAAGGACAACATGTGAGTGACCCTAATATAATAGGTAACTCTAATGAGAATGGTGGGAACTCTCATAAAAAAGGTTAAGATGCCTCATCTACCCTCATATAGCAGGCTGTGATGTCTCAACCTATGATAGCTATATAGTTCTGGAACACAAGGATTACTTGTAAGAATCACACCCTCATATAATAGGCGAGTTACCATTCTTGGGTTTACTCGGTGCTAATTTCTACTCCTATTTGAATAGACACTGAACATAATTTACTGAACGGAGGAAATTCTTGATTCTGAATCTTTTATGAAAAGCCCTAGGTTGTTCTTGAGAGGTTTTGGAGACAAACTAGTATATTGTGGATGAAAAGTGGTTGAATCACGTCTTAAAGGTCTTAAATAGAGGTGGGAAGTTGACCCTTTTAACCCTGGATGCATCATTTAATTTTAGTAAAAATTTCCTGAATTGAACCCCTGGCGCACGTGGTGCTATCACGCCGTGTCACTATATTTTGAAAATTTGGAAATTGAGGGATGGCGCAATGCGGATCCATCGCATTTCCCCTTCTTTTGCGACGTAAAACTTTGGTGTGATGCTGAGGAAATCGTGCTAAGACACTGGAAAAGGACAATTCTGAATTTGGGCCCAGGCGCGACGCGCCATAATTGTAGTCCCCTACTGGAATTTTCCAAATGCCATTTCCTCTAGTGGCGCGGCATGCCACTGACTAATATGTCACTGTTTTACGATGGGAACTTAAAATAGTCGTAACTTCTGACTCGGTTATTGGATTTGGACGAATCTTATATCGATGGAAAGCTTATTGAATTTTCCACATGAAAAAAGTAAAAATCTTGGTTATTCCTCATGGAATAACCATAATTAAATTTAAAATCTAATACTAGACATTTTTGAGATAAAATTAGCTAGGAAGGAATGGGGTATTAAAATATCTCCCCCTTGAGAACATTCGTCCTCAAATGAGACTGATTGAGAGGGCAGAA
This sequence comes from Capsicum pubescens, assembly GCA_030864215.1. Lineage (NCBI taxonomy): Eukaryota > Viridiplantae > Streptophyta > Magnoliopsida > Solanales > Solanaceae > Capsicum > Capsicum pubescens. The sequence goes on along the minus strand of CM061549.1, from coordinate 199,631,054 downwards.
AAACAACTGACGTACATGATGAACATGAATAACTGGACCATAATCTCATGACTGACATGACTGACAAGATGAACATATAATACTGAACATGCATATCTGATGCATGTGTAACTGATTCATGAATGCATGACTGAGTGTTCTGAAGAACTAAATTTCTCACAATGAGAATGCATTTCTAATTCATAATTACATAAATGAACTCATACATGCATGCATTAATGAATAAGTAATGTACTTGATACCAAGTTTATAATGGGAACGTGAGCATGAAACTGCATACCAAGTTTGTGATGAACACTGAATACGAAACTGAGTAAGTTTAAGGAGAACTGTTACCTTGAACTTGATTTGAGTTGGCGAAGAAGAGGTGAGGATACTTGGTACGCATATCTGCTTCTGCTTCAGAAGTAGCTCCCTCAACGGACTAATTTCACCAAAGAACTTTAACTAAAGGGACTTCTTTGTTCCTCAATCTACGAGACTGATAGTCTAAGATTTTGACTGGAATCTCTTCATAATAGAGAGTGTTCTGAACATCAATGCTCTGAATAGGGACTACAACTGATGGGTCACCTATACACTTCTTGAGAAAAGAGACATAAAATACTGGATAAACTGAGGCTACATCTAAAGGCAATTCAAGCTTATAGGCTACCTTGCCAAAGCGACTGAGAATCTTAAAGGGATCGACATATTGAGGACTGAGTTACCCTTTCTTTCCAAAGCACTTCAACCCCTTCATGGGAGATATATTTATAAAGTCATAGTCATCAATCTCAAACTCGAGATCTTTTCTATGAACATCTGCATAATACTTCTATCGGTTCTGAGCAGCCCGAAGTCTTTCTCTAATCAACTAGACTTTTTCTAAGGCGTAAACTACCAAGTCAGCCCTTTAACTGAGGCCTCACTAACTTTGAACCAACCAGTTAGAGATCTACATCTCCTACCATAGAGAGCTTCGAATGGATCCATCCAAATACTGGAATGATAGTTGTTGATGTATGCAAACTCAATCAAAGTTAAGTGGTCATACCAACTTCCCTTGAAATCAATTTCACAAGCCCTTTGCATATCTTCTAATGTCTAAATAGTCCTTTTTTCTTGACCATCTGTCCGAGGATAAAAGGTTGTACTAAGATAAACTTAGGTACCAAGACACTTTCGGAATACTTTCCAGAAATGAGAGGTGAATTTAGTACCTCTGTCGGAGATAATAGACAATGGAACACCATGCAATCTGACCAACTCCTTGATATAGAGTTTGGCATAAACCTCAGCTGAATAAGAGGTATGAACTAGAAGGAAATGAGCTTATTTGGTCATTCTTTCTACAATGACCCAGACTAAATCAAACTAATGACGATTTTGAGGCAAACCCATCACGAAGTCTATGTTCATAACTTCCCACTTCAAATTAAGAATAATGAACTCCTGCAAGAACCCACTAGGCTTTTGATGCTCTATCTTAACCTACTGACATGTAGAGTACTTAGCCACAAACTCTGCAATGTCTCTCTTCATCCGACTCCACTAATAGATTTTCCGCAAGTCACGTTACATCTTTGTGGCCCCTGGATGAATAGAGTAGTGCACACCATGCACTTCTACAAGAATTTGCTGCCTAAATTCATCTACACCTGGAACACAGAGATGACCCTGACAATGAAGAACACTATCTCTTCCTTGGGAGAAAACCTCTATTTTCTGATCCTGAACTGACTCTTTTAACTTGACCACGCTGGGATCTCTATCTTGTTTTCATTTAACCTCAGAAACTAGAGATAATTCTGAACTACAATGAACCCATATATCACCCTCATCTGTATCGACTAAGCGAATCCCTAGTCTGGAAAGTTGTAATACCCCAAAAAATCCTAACCAATATTAGAGACATGCACCAAGATCATGAATAGTAAACATGGTTCTTTTATAGTTTTATGAGTAAGTTAGATTTATATTAAGGCTTCAAATAACTCCCAGCGATTAGACGAATCAGAACATTCCTTACCGATTGAATTCTTGAGAAGGATATTGATATAGTCAACTTCAAATGAGAATATCTCTCATTATACTTAGAATTTTTTATCTCATGACCTATCAACAGATATATAAATAAATTATCTTTCCATAGATACCAATTTCGCCTAAATTCGATATCGGAGCAAAGAGTTATCCCCCTTTTATTCCAGCATGTCAAGCTAGAAAACGGTGACGACGTTTCTGACGGGCTATCACATTTCTGACGACCTTTTAGATGACGTCTTCATATTCTGATGACATTTCTGATGATGTCGTCATCCCTGGGAAGAAAATCAAGAATTTGGACCCCTTTTGTGACAGCCATTCGTGACGGCCTATCACGGACCTGACGGCCTGTCACGGATGGCGTCAAGTATATTTTTCCAGCAATTCAAGGGCATTTTTGCAAGGATATTTTGGTCATCTCCTTCACCTTCCATGACTTATAACCCTAAAGAGGCATAATTTTTCCCATTTTTCTTCAGTTAAGCATCTCAAAAACCCTCTCTTACACTCTGAACTACAAGATTAGGGTTTCCATCAAACTCATCTCACAAAAGCAAGATTCAAGCCTTTTTCCAAGATAATCAAGAATTAAGTTTCCCAATCCAAGAACTCTCCAGCAAATCATCAAGGTTTCCTTTCTAAGGTATGCGTGTGTTCATTCATGGACTCCTTTCATCCATGAAGTTCAAGAACCCTTTTCTAAAACTATATATTATGGTTTTCGTGTTATGAATGGATTGTTGATCATGTTTATGTGTTGAATGATGCCAAGATAGAATCTTTATGTGTTATTATGAATCTATGACATCATATGAGTTGAAAACATGTAAGTTTGATTATTTATGATGAGTAATTGTATGATTTACACCTATGCCTAAGGTGTGCATGTAAGGTGTTTGATAAAATACCTAAGAGACTAGAAATCATGCATTATAGCTAAATTGTGACTAAGTGAAGGATTCATGATATGCAACCATATTCCAATGATTTTCATGTGGATATTGTGTCTTGTAAATATTTTTGGGATGTTCATGAACCGTTATTATGAGATTATGCCATGCTTACTTGAAAATCCTACTTATGTACAAAATGTATGATATCCATGCACTTCATGGAATTCCCCAAGTTATGATATTATAGGTTGTTGATGTTGGTCACGTACTCAAGTCAGTCATGTGTGTCAGTTTCCTTCCATCGAGTCCTAGGGGTATTCGTACCCAAAAAAAATAGTTGTGTGCCTAGAGCCATGTCATGTTTTCACGATACTCTCAGTCAAGCCATTATCTATAGAAATCAGTCAGTCATGTGACTCAGGAAAACTCAGTAATCTCAGTAGTTCAGTATTCTCAATTATCTCAGTGCTCAGTAACCTCAGTAATCACAGTAAATCTTAGTAACTTCAGTACTCTTAATCAGTCCTCAGAACTCATTATATTCCATCTGTAATCACAATCCAGGAAACTCAGTTTTAGCACCGCTAAACAATACCACTACTTTTAGTTTAGTTAATCAGTATCAGTTTAACAAATCAGTTCAATTAAGTTATTTAGTTCAGCTCAATTATTCAGTTCAGTGCCTTTCAGATGGGAGTAGGATTTAGCATCGAGTGAGCCTAGGGATGGGGACTCACCCGCTAGATTAGGACTGAGATCCTTAGAAGCAATCCCTAAGTTCCAGAACTACGTAGCCAGCATAGGTATGAGTTGTCACCCGTCAGATAGGACTGAAAAACTCAGGGGTCACTCGTTAGAACATTTATATGTATAGGACTAATCCCAGAAGTCACCCGCTAGATTAGGACTGACTCCAAAACAGATGTCTTTACTAGTGGCGCGGTATTGACACCTTTCCATTTAGGGCATAGATTGGACCCCAGTCAGCTTAGTTTGGGGCATGTCGGTTAGATGAACACATTCCACAGTTTCAATTACAGATTCAGGACTGTCAAATACAGTCAACTCAGTTTAGTAGTACAGATTCAGTACTGTTAGAGAAAATCAATCCTTATCATAATAAATAGTCTTAATGATCACCCATTAGACAGGAATGATCACAAGTATAGTTAAAAAGTATCAGAATCATCCGATTTAAAGATCACCCGCTAGATAGGAATGATCTCAAATTAAGTTACTTCATATAAAATTGAACTTAGATAGTTCCATCAGAACTTAGACTATTAGATACAGTTGCTCAGTATCAGTTACATCGGTTAGGACGATCATCACAGAAGTATATTTTATATTAGTTTTCTGAACTCATGTATCAGTCATATCAGTTATCAGAATTCATGATATCAGTATTCAGCTTCAGGATTGTCAGACACAGTTAACCAGACTAGTTCATCATAATTCGAACTATCATAAATAGTTGTTCATCTATTCAGTATCTCAGTATCAGTACACTCATGTTGTCAGTATTCAGACTCAGTAGTCAGTATCTTTACGAGTTCAGTTACAGTTATGAATGTATGTATATATTCTCACGGTCATATTAGTCAGCACTGTTCATGCATATAACCCTTTGCATTTAGCCTACCTCACTCGTATACTTAGTATATTTAGACGTACTGACGCATTTGCGCTATGGTGATTTCTTTTATGTTACACCATAGGTTTAGAGGTATGAGCTCCAAATCAGCAGTAATATTCTAGTGTTCAGAGTTTGCAGTGAGTCCTTCTCATTCTAGGATGATATGATTATTGCTATATTTACTATTCAGTTTCTAGATGGAGTTAGTTGGAGACATGTTCCTTCAACTCCTTATTCAGTTCAGTTAGAGGCTTTCAGACTAAATGTCACATTAGATATTTAGATCTTATTATTTTCAGTATTTATTACTTGTTTTGGTATTGCTCTACCTTTTTCAGACATTTTGTTATCAGACGTTTATTCAGTTTGAACCTTATGGTCTTTCATGTTTATGTTTCCACATTTTATGATATATTATGCAGTATACAGGTACATATATCAGTCATGGGTTAGCTTGTGATCCTTCTGGGTCATGAGCACCGTGTAGCATTCTAGTTCATAAAATTGGGGTGTTACAAACTTGGTATCAGAGCCTAAGGTTGAATAGAGTCCTAGGAAGTCTGAAAGCCACATCTAGTAGAGTTTTGTACATACGTGTGTTGAGCACCACACTTATATGCAGGAGGCTATGAGATTTTTTAGGAACAGTTTCCCTTCATTCAATATTCATGTCATTCCAGTGAGCATAATCTCAGTCTAATCAATTTCTTCCTTTCTTCTACAGACATGCCTCTTAAATGAAGAAACGGGAATCAGTCAGCCCCTCAGCCCGAAGAACCTTTGGGTGATCATATTTCTCTTGCGGAGTTCAGGGCTGCATTAACCACTCTCGCTCAGTCAGTCGCTGCCCATAATGAACGACCAGCTATCTTTCTGGCCACCTAGTGGCCAATTCAGCTGCAGCTAGAATTCGGGACTTCACCCAAACAAATCCTCCTTCCTTCACAGGGTCTAAGTCAGATGAGAACTCGCAGGAATTCTTAGATTAGGTTCAGAAGGTGACAAATGTTATGGGGGTTACTACTATTCAGAGTGCAGAGTTAACCAACTACTAATTATAGGAAGTCGCTCATACTTGGTACAAGAAGTGGAAGTCAGAAAGTTTAGATGATAAAGGCCCTATAGAGTAGGAGGAGTTTGCCTCTGCTTTCCTTGATAGATTCTTTCTGGTAGAGCTTAGAGAAGCTAAGGTACTAGATTTCATCAACCTTCGGCAGGGAATCATGACGGTAAAAGAGTATTCTCTCAAGTTTACTCAATTATCCAGATATGCCCCTCATGTGGTTGCAGATGGTAGAGCTAAGATGAGTAAGTTCATGTTAGGGGTGAATGATAGTATGGTAAACAAGTGCAGATCTGCCATGTTGAATAGTGATATAACTTTAGCCAAACTTATGACACATGCTCAGCAGATAGAGGAGCATAAGATTAGGATGAGAGACAGACAGAGTAAGAGAGCAAGGACAGGTAGTTTCAACTTTGCTCAGCCTAAGTCACAGGGTGGTAACCATTCTCAGCATAGTCAGAAATTTTTAGTCCTAGATCCATCCTCAACTAGTGTACCAGAACCTAAGTCCCAAAATAACCGTCATGATGGAGCGCCAGGCTCCCAGGACCAAGGTAGTGAAAATGGAGGTCTTACTTATCCGCTTTGCGAAGAGTGTGGTAAGAATCATCTAGGTGAATGTATGGTAGGAAGTGATGTATGCTTTGGGTATGGCAAGCCAGGACACAGGATGAGAGAGTAAAGAGTTCTAGAACAGAGGGGTAAGGAGTTACGTTAGCAAGGTACCAATAGTGGTCAGCGACAGAATAGACTTTATGCACTCTAGACCCGTCCTAACCTAGAAAGTTTACCTGACTTAGATTCAGGTATATTACCAATCTTTCATGTTCATAGTATGCATTGTTAGATATCTTTCTCTCATCCAAGCATATGTTTCAGTATGAGTTAGCTAGTAAAGACAACAAATCAGTTTAGCAATCGAGCAGTCAGATTTTTATAACTTGTTTTCTCATCCTTGCATCTATTTATGCTATCCAAAATCTCAGAGAATGTAACTATTTAAAGGTAGAACCTCCCAATAGTTGCAAGTTCAGTTCATCTTACGCATCATGCATTAGTTTTAGAGTCCCAAAGTTTAGTTATAATCTAATTCGTAGATGCCCTGTGCATCACCCAGTATCTCTGTAAGGTAAGCGTTCTTAGAGAGACATAGCATCCCAAGGGGGAGATACCCCACTTTCTCATAACGCTCTCATGCCTTAGATCCTTCAATTTCTCCTTGCATAACGAATTCAGTCTAGAATAAAGGGTACTTATAAGTTGAACTTCAAGTTAGACCTCAGCTGTAACTCAAGTATTCAGAGGTCCATTTCAGTTCATGATGTTCAGTACATATGTCACGTAGAAGAATCAGTCATGTTCTCATGTTTCATTTCAATCTTAGTGCCTTTACTATTGCATGTTCAGTCGTATGTTCGTGAGTCAGTTCAGTCATGTATTCAAGCATCAGTCATGCGTGGTCAGCTTATTAGTACTTTAGGTCATGCATTCACGTATCATGTCAGTCATATAATCATGCATCAAATATGCATGGATTCAACTTATCAGTTAAGCATTATATATGCATTCTCAGTTTGAGAAACTCAGTTTATCGGAATAATCAGTCCTACATTCATAAATCAGCTACCCATGCATCAGATATACATGTACAGTATGATATGCTCATTTTTCAGTCATGTCATCCATGAAATCATGATCAGTCATTCATGATATATATGCATCGTTTTATCTTTTCTCCCCTCTCAAGCAGTCATCATTCGAGGATGAATGTTTCCAAGGGGGAGATATTGTAATACCCCAAAAAATACAAACCAATATTAGAGCCATGTACCAAGATCATGCATAGTACATAATGGTTCTTTTATAGTTTTATGAGTAAGCTATATGTATATTACTTCTTGAAATAACTCCCATCTATCAGACGAATCAAAACATTCCTTACCGATTGAATTCTTGAGAAGGATATTAGTATAGTCAACTTCAAATGAGCATATGTCTCATTATACTTGGAATTTTTTATATCATGACCTATAAACAGATATATAATTTAATTATCTTTCCAAAGATACTAATTTTGCCTAAATCCGATATCGGAGCAAAGAGTTATCCCCATTTTATTCCAGCATGTCAAGCTAAAAAATGGTGACGACGTTTCTGACGGGCTATCACGTTTCTGAAGACCTTTTTGGCGACATTGTCACATTTTGATGTCATTTATGATGACGTTGTCATCCCTGGGAAGAAAATCAAGAATTTGGACCCCTTTTGTGACGGCCTATCACGAACCTGACGGCCTGTCACGGATGGCGTCAAATATATTTTTCCAGCAATTCAAGGGCATTTTTTCAAGGGTATTTTGGTCATTTCTTTCATCTTCTACGACTTATAACCCTAAAGAGGCATGATTTTTCCCATTTTTCTTCAGTTAAGCATCTCAAAAACCCTCTTTTACACTCTCAACCACAAGATTAGGGTTTTCATCAAACTCATCTCTCAAAAGCAAGATTCAAGCCTTTTTCCAAGATAATCAAGAACTAAGTTTCCCAATCCAAGAACTCTCCAACAAATCATCAAGGTTTCCTTTCTAAGGTATGCGTGTGTTCATTCATGGACTCCTTTCATCCATGAAGTTCAAGAACCCTTTTCTAAAATTATATATTATAGTTTTCATGTTATGAATGGATTGTTGATCATGTTTATTTGTTGAATGATACCAAGATAGAATCTTTATGTGTTATTATGAATCTATGACATCATATGAGTTGAAAAAATATAAGTTTGATTATTTATGATGAGTAACTGTATGATTTACACCTATGCCTAAGTTGTGCATGTAAGGTGTTTGATAAAATACCTAAGAGACTAGAAATCATGCATTATAGCTAAATTGTGACTAAGTGAAGGATTCATGATATGCAACCATATTCCAATGAATTTAATGTTGATATTGTTTCTTGTAAATGTTACTGGGATATTCATGAACCATTCTTATAAGATTATGCCATGCTTACTTGCAAATCCTACTTTTGTACAAAATGTATGATATCCATGCACTTCATGGAATTCCCCAAGTTATGATATTATGGGTTGTTGATGTTGGTCACGTACTCAAGTCAGTCGCGTATGTAAGTTTCCTTCCATCGAGTCCTAGGGGTATTCGTACCCAAAAAATATAGCTGTGTTCCTAGAGCCATGTCATGTTTTCACGATACTCTCAGTCTAGCCATGATCTATAGAAATCAGTCAGTCATGTGATTCAGGAAAACTCAGTAATCTCAGTAGTTCAGTATTCTTAGTAATCTCAGTGCTCAGTAACCTCAGTAATCACAGTAAATCTCAGTAACTTCAGTACTCTTAATTAGTCCTCTAATATCATTATATTCTATCAGTAATCAGAATCCAATAAACTCAATTTTCACTCATCTAAACAATACTACTATTTTCAGTTCAGTTAATCAGTATCAGTTCAGCAAATCAGTTCAGTTAAGTTATTTAGTTCATTCCAGTTATTCAGTTCAGTGTCTTTCTGATGGAAGTAGGATTCATCACCGAGTCTCACCTAGGGATGGGGACTCACCTGCTAGATTAGGAATGATATCCTTAGAAGCAATCCCTAAGTTCCAGAACTACATAGCCAACGTAGGTACGAGATGTCACCCGTTAGATAGGACTGGCATACTCAAGGGTCACCTGTTAGCACATTTATATGTATCGGACTGATCCCAGGAGTCACCAACTAGATTAGGACTGACTCCACAATAGATGTCTTTACTGGTGGTGCGGTACTAACACCCTTCACGTCAAGGAAGATATTGGACCCCAGTCAGCTTAGCTTGGGGAATGTCGGTTAGATAAACACATCCCATACTTCCAGTTACAGATTCAGGACTATCAGATATAATCAACTCAGTTTAGTAGTACAGATTCAGTACTCTTAGAGAAAATCAATCCTTATCATTATAAATAGACTTCAAGATCACCCATTAGACAAGACTGATCTCAACTATAGTTAAACAGTATGAGAATCATCATATTTAAAGATCACCCACTAGATAGGACTGAACTCAAATTCAGTTACTCCATATAAAATAGAACTCAGATAGTTCTATCAGAACTTAGACTATCAGATATAGTCGCTCAGTACTAGTCACATCGATTAGGCCGATCATCATAGTAGTAATAGTTATATCAATTTTATGAACTCATGTATCAGTCATATCAATTATCAAAATTCATGATATCAGTATTCAGCTTCAGGACTGTCAGGCACAATCAACCAGACCAGTTCTTCATAATTCAAACTGTCAGAAATAGTCGTTCATCTATTCAGTAGCTCAGTATTAGTAAACTTACATTGTCAGTATTAAGACTTAGTAGTCAGTATCTCCATGAGTTCAGTTACAGTTATGTATGCATGTATGTATTCTCACGTTCATATTAGTCATCATTGTTCATGCATATAACCCTTTGCATTTATCCTACCTCACTCGTATACTCAGTACATTCAGACGTACTGACGTATTAGCGGTATGGTGCTTTCTCTTATGTTACACCATAGGTTCAGAGGCACGAGCTCCAGATCAGCAGTAGCATTCCAGTGTTCTGAGTTTGTATTGAGTCCTTCTCATTTGAGGATGATATGATTATTGCTACATTTACTATTCAGTTGATAGATGGAGTTAGTTGGAGAAATGTTCTTTCAACTCCTTATTCAGTTCAGTTAGAGGCTTTCAGACTAGATGTCAGATTAGATATTCACATCTCATTATTTTTAGTATTTATGACTTGTTTTGGTATTGTTATACCTTTTTTAGACATTTTATTATCAACGTTTATTCAGTTCGAACCTTATGGACTTTCATGTTCATGTTTCTACATTTTATGATATACTATAAAGTATACAGGTATAGATATCAATCATGGGTTAGCTTGTGGTCCTTCGGGGTCATGAGCACCGTGTAGCATTCTGGTTTACAAAATTGAGGTGTTACAAAAGTCGATAGACTTTTTGAGATAAATTTTTCTTACTGTCCTCAGCATGAGAAACACTACCCTTGGATAGTGTACTGAGAGTGTTGTCCACTACATTATCCTTGCCCAGATGATAGAGGACACTCATGTATTAATCTTTCAAGAGCTCTAACCACCTTCTCTGAAGAAGATTGAGATCTTTTTGAGAAAAGACATACTGAAGACTCTTATGATCTGTGAACACATCTACATGAACACCGTATAGATAATGCCTCCAAATCTTCAAGGAAAATACTACGACTGCTAACTCAAGATCTTGAGTAAGATAATTTCTCTCATAGGGTTTAAACTATCTGGAGGCATAAGCTATGACCTTATCATGCTGCATGAAGACACAACCCAAACCTACTCTGGATGCATCACAATATACTATGAACCCATCTGGACCATCTGGGAAAGCTAAGACTGGAGTTGAGGTGAGTCGAGCCTTCAACTCCTAAAAAATCTTCTTGCAAGGATCTGACCACTGAAACTTGACTTTATTTTGAGTCAATTTAGACATAGTGGATTCAATAGAAGAAAATCCCTCAACAAACCATCGGTACTAGCCATCCAAACCCAAAAAACTCCTAATATCTGATATAGAGACAGGTCTGGGACAGTTTCTTACTGTTTTGATCTTTTTAGGATCAACTCTAGTACCATCACTGAAAATTCTATGACCAAGGAATGCTACTAACATTATCCAAAATTCACACTTATTGAATTTGGAAAACAACTGATGTTCTCTGAGAGTTTGAAGTACTGTTCTGAGATGGTCTGTATAATCGTTCTCACTGCAAGAATAAACCTGGATATCATCTATGAAGTCTTTGATGAACATGTTCAAGTACTTCTTGAATACACGATTCATCAAGTCCATGAAAGCGGTTGGGGCATTGGTAAGACCAAATGACATAACTACGAATTTTAAGTGACTATACCGGGTGTGGAAAACTTTTTTCAGAATGTCACATTCCCTAACTCTGAGCTGATGATAGCCAGATCGGAGGTCTATCTTAAAGAAATAACTGGAATCCTAAAGTTGGTCAAAAAAGTAATTGATTATGGGAAGAGGACACTTGTTCTGGATCATGACCTTATTGAGTTGGCTGTAGTCTACACCCATACTAAGAGAACCGTCTTTATTGCTCACGAATAACACTGGAGAACCCCACGGGGAAATGCTGGACCTGATGAATCCCTTATCTAAGAGATCCTTCAATTGTTCTTTTAGTTCTCTGAGTTCTGTTGGTGCCATTCTGTATGGCAGAATAGATGTAGGCTGAGTATTTGGAAGAAGATCAATACCGAAGTCTATTTCCTTTTCGGGAGGAATTCCTTGAAGATTTTTGGGAAATACATCTGAATATTCATTCACTACTGGGACTGATTCAAGGCTGGAGTTTCGGAACTAGTGTCCTTAACTCGAACAAAATGATAGACACATCTTTTAGATATCATTTTCCATGCCCGAAGTTAGAAAACTAGTTGACCTCTGAAAGTGGATACACTACCCTTTAACTCTAGGATGGGTTCATTTGGAAACTAAAATTGGACTATTCTGTTTCTGCAGTCGACTGTGGCATAGAAGGAATGAAGCCAATCTTGTCGAGAATGATGTCAAAATTAGTCTGCTGAAGTGACTTTCTGAAATATCATAAGGGGGCAGTTCCTGTATACTCATCGGGCTATGATGGTTTTACCCACTAGAGTAGAGACTGAAAAGGGCTCTGCTAGGATTTTGGGACTAATTCTAAAATTTCCTGCTATATAGGGAGTAACAAAAGACAAAGAAGCTCCGGGATCTAGAAAATCATAAACATGCACATGAAATATCTGTAACGTACCAGTAACTACATCAGGAGAATTTTCCTGATCCTTTTGGGACTAAAGAGAATAGAGATAATTTGGGCATTACCCAGTAGTAGCACTGGTGGTGGCACCCTGCTGATTTGGGCATCCGAACTGAGCTGAGAAGCGATTCTGTTGACCTTGAGGACATGGATGAGGACAACCTCTAACTCTATGGCCTGGCTTGCCACATCCGAAACAAATACCTCTGCCAACTCTACAAATATCCTAATGGTACTTGCCACAAGCCTGGTAAAAAGGATAGGTGCGGGCACTCCTAACACTGCCCTGGGACTTAGATCCTAGAACTCTGTCTTTGTTACCCTCTCTAAACTTAGGAATTGTAGCACTGGATGTAGAAGGAGCTGGAACTGGTGACTTAGGATGAAACTGACAACGGTTTACTCCTTCTGACTTAGGTTGAGCAAAGTAAAAACTACCTATCTTCGCTCTCTTATTCCTATTCTCTCTCTGCTTAATCTTCTGCTTCTCTATCTGCTGAGCATGAGTCATAAGCCTGGATAAAGTCATGTCACTATTCAGCATGGCAGATCTTCACTTATTTACCATGCTATCATTTACCCCTGAAATGAACTTACTCATCTTGGCTCTGCTGTCTGCAACCAATGAAGGGCATATCTGGCTAATTGAGTAAACTTAAAAGAATACTCTTTCACTGTCATATTTCCCTGCCTGAGGTTAATGAATTCTAGTACCTTAGCCTCTCTAAGGTCTTAGGGAAAGAATCTGTCTAAGAATATAGTTCCAAACTCCTCCCACTCTATAGGACCTGCATCATCCGACCACTCTGACTTCCACTATATAAACTAAGTATGAGCCATATCCTGCAACTGATATGCATCTATCCCAGCACTCTCAACAGTAGTCACCCCATGATGTTTGTCACCTTTTGAACCTGATCAATGAATTCCTGAGGGTCCTCATCTACCTTAGACATAAAGAAGGACAGAGGATTCATTCAGGTGAAGTCCTAATCCTAGCTGAGGATGAGTTGGCCATTCTATTATCTGGAATGGTTGTTGGTAATTCATTCTGAGCAGCAACTGAGTTAGCAAGAGTAGCGAATGCAGATCAGAACTCTGCATGAGAAACATGATCGCCCAAAGATTCTTCGGGCTGAGGGGCTGGCTGATTCCCATTTTTTATTTTAGGAGGCATGTTCTGAAGAATAAAGGGAGAAATGGATTAGACTGAGATATTGACGTGAGATTATGCTTACTAGAATGACATGAATATTGAAAGAGGGGAAACTGTTCCTAAAACATCTTATAGCTTCTTGCACATATATATGGCGCGCAACACACCCATGTACAAGACTCTAATAGATGCTCCTTTAATACTTCCTAGGAATCTATTGAACCTTAGACTCTGATACCAAGTTTTTAATGCCCCAAATCTGATACCCAAAATGCTACACGATGCTCATGACCCCGAAGGACCACATGCTAACCCATGACTGATATCTGCATGTGTATACTACATAAAATACTGAATAATGTGGAAATATGAAATGAAAGGCCATAAGGTTAAAAAATGAACATAATCTGAATAATATAACATCTGTGTGGGGTAATAGAATCATAAAATAGAACTGAAAATACTGAAGTCTAAAACATGATAGTCTAGAAAGCCTCTAACTGACTGAGCTTTCTGAGTAAGGAGCTAATGGTACATGCCCACAACTAACTCTAACTAATAAACTAATTAATGAGATAATAGGGAATAATCATTTCCTGGAATGATGAGGACTCACTTCTGACTCTGACTACTGAAACTGGAATCTACTGCTGATCTGAAGCTCGCGTCTCTGAACCTATGGTATAAAACACCATAGCACAAATTTGTCAGTACTTTTAATGTACTGGTATGCATGTGAGGTAGTCTGAATGCTTGGGGTTTATATGCATGAACAATAATAATAACTGACTAACTATCATAAGAATGAGAATACATGCATGAGACATGACAACTGACACTAATGCTATAATAACATAATTACTGAATCTAAATACTGATAACATGAGTGACTATATCTGAAAGTACTGAATCTGGTGGAATTATCTGAGTTTAGCACTGTGTTTGAGTAGACTATATTTGACAGTCTTGAATTCTAAAGAACTATCTGAGTTCTCTTACTGAGACTGAGACTGTGGGAGGTAGTCATTGTAATACCCCGAAACTCTAACCAATAGTGCAACCATGAATCAAGCTCATGAGAAATAAATTATAATGTTTTGTGTTGTTTTCTAATCAAGGATGGTGTGTATTAAGGCCTTAAAGATGTCCTAATGATTGGGTAAATCAAAACATTCCTTACTAATTGAATTGTTGGGAAGGATATTGGTATAGTCAACTTCAAATGAGCATATATCTTATTATACTTGGAATTTTTGAGCTCATGATCTATAAAAATATATATAATTGAATTAGCTTTCCAACGATACTAATTTCTCAAAAATACGATACCGGAGCAAAGAGTTAAACTCATTTTACTCCAGCATGTCAATCTGGAAAAGGGTGATGACGTTTCTGACGTCCTGTCACGTTTCTGACAACATTTTTGATGACTTCGTCATGTTTCTGATGGCATTTCTGATGACGTCGTCAGCCTTAGGCAGAAAATCATAAAATTCAACCCTTTTGTGACGACATTTTATAACGGCCTATCACGTGTCTGATGACATGTCACGGATGTCGTCAACTATTTTTTTTCAGTAATTTAGAGATATTTTTTCAAGGGTAGTTTGGTCTTTTCCCATCTATTGGAGGACTTTATAAATATGAGAATCCCCTTCAAACCCTAATTTCATCATTTTCTCTTCCAATTCTCTTGAGATAATATACCTAGGGTTATATCAAGAACATAAATCTTCCAAGAATCATCCATAAATCTTCAAAATTTCTTCAATAACCATGTTCCTCATAGTGTGGGCTTCAAGAATTATTTATTTTAAGTGTGGATAAATTCTCAAGCACTAAAGTTCATCCAATTTCAAAGATTAAGGTATGCGGGGTTTTGAACAAGAAGACTTCTTTCGTTCTTGTGCCTAAAGATTTAATTTCTATTGAATTTCATGAATTTTTCTAAGTGGGTTTACACCCAAATTACTTTGTCAAGGATTTATGATATTTGAGCTATACAAGATTGACACATATGACTACTTCATTGTCTTATTTCTAAATTAGGAATTTATGTCATGAGTTGTATATTGTAATCATAAAATGGTAATTTCTAAGTGATTTATGATAAGTGTCATGATTTATGTTTTTCCAAGAGAATTTTGTCTATTGAATATATATTGATATTGAGCTTGAGATTAAAGAACGAGTTCTATGATGTTTTCTGGAAGATTTGATACTTTATATGATTTGATAAGCAAGTGTACTTGATGATGAGAAAGATTATTTTGAGATTTAGTCGAGTTAGGAATCCACAAGTTGATTATCATTTACAAGTGAGATATATATTTATATTTTGGTCTTCATGATAGACCCTTGAGTTGATTAAGTTGGATTTCCTAATACGTTCTATGCTTAAGTTTGGGAGTAGTATTTTGCACTAGCGGGAAGTATAGATTCAGCGCATCCTACTTCCCCAGAACTACGTGCCACCATAGGATTAAGATTAAGGGACAAAGGCCAAGACATTTATCAATAAAGTTAAGGTTCTACTCCGATGGCAAGGATAAAATAACTCTCCACAATGTGGGAAAGACGTTGGAATCCATGTAAGGTCACATGGTTTATGTCGGTTATAAGAAACACCCAAGTCCATAATAGTCCAAGTTTCATGAGTTACCGAGTCACTCTAAGTCATGAGTTAAAGAGTTTGAGTTGAGTCCAACGGTTTATGAGATTTATGAAGCATGTGTTATTATTGATGATTTATGGAAAATATGTTTCATGTAACTCAAGCGAAGAGAGTCATTATTATCAGCATGCATGATTTTTTTATACATTTATGATATTATTTAAATGTTTCCTGTACCCCCACATACTCAGTACATTCCCAAGTACTAATTCCCATACTCTTCTGTGTTATATATTTTCTCATGATATAGGTTCGGGTGCTCAGTCTCATTAGCGACAGTGATATTCGAGTACCTCTATCAACATTCGTACAGTTGGTGAGTCCTCATGGTTCGAGGACCTATGTCCCTGATTTTTGTCTTGATAGTAGATGGTTGTTTATTTCCAGTTTAGTACGGGTCAGTTAAGGATCTATCCCAATGGTTCCTCAGTCTTATGTAGTAGAGGCTTTGTCGGACTAGAGTACCAGTATGTACAGAACTTCAGTATTTTGATTGTACAGGATAGTATTTCTTTGTATTCTAGTATGTTCATGACATGATTATTCTTCGTTATTACAGCTTGATTATTGTCATAGTGAGTTATAGAGGAGATGACAGGATCAGAGGGTTAGCTTGAGGTCGCATGTGGCCTTAAGCACCGTGTGACGTCTTGGAATGGGATCTTGGGGCATTATAAGCTTGGTATCACAACCTAAGGTTTAAAGGAGTCCTAAGGAGTCTGACAAGTCATGTTACGTAGAGTCTTGATCATCGGTGTGTAGCGCACCACATCTATCAGCAAGAGGCTACAGGATGTTTTAGGAAAATTCATTTCTTTCTTTCAGAAGTCTTTCATTCCTATGACTGTTTCTCTCTGTTATTAATTCGTGCTCTCTTATGACAAAAAATGTCTCCTCGTAGAGCTCACAGAAATAACGAACGATCTTAACCCGTTGATTCTTTAAATAAGATGGTGACTCATGCCAAATTTTAGGCAGCTTTTCTGGCGCTAGCCTAGGCAGTTACTGCTAATGCTCAGGCCAATGTTTAGGCCATTGTTCCACCTTCGCTAGAAGGTAATTCTGTAGTATCTCGAGTTCCGGATTTTATGCGGATGAATCCGCCAGAGTTTTATAGGTCAAGGGTAGGTGAGGACCCATAGATGTATCTTGATGAGGTGAAAAATATCACCCAAATTATGCATGTAATAGATAAAGAAAGTATGGAGCTAGTTTCCTATCACTTGAAAGATGTTGCTTATGATTAGGAGGAGTTGTGGAGGAAGAGTAGAGGGGAGGATGCCGTTCCCATGACTTGGCAGTTGTTCTAGGACACGTTCTTAGACAGATTCTTTCCCCGGAGCTGAGGGAAGAAAAACTAAAAGAATTTATGAACTTGAGACAAGGCTCCATGACAGTTAAGAAATATTGTCTTAAATTTAACCAGTTGTCTAAGTATGCTCCCGGTATGATGGCTGATTCCAGGACCAGTATAAGTAAGTTTTTGACTGGCGTATCGAGTTATGTTGTGAAAGAGTGTAGGTATGCTATGCTTAATAAGGACATGGATCTTTCTAGATTAATGATAATGCCCAACAGATTGAAACGGATAAGGTGAAAGAGAGAAAGAGAGAGTGAGAGGGAATAAGACAGTTAGATCAGAGAAGCAGAAGTATAGTTAGAGTAGATTTTCTGTAGGGATCTTCCCTTAGTTTCAGAGCCATTCTTTTGTGCCAGCACCGTCATCAGCAAGTACTCCCCCATCTAGAGTCAGGAAGGAGCAGGGTAATAGACCTACTGTGTCTAGATCTCAGGACACTATGAGTAATAAAATTAACTATCTCCCGTGTGCTAAGTGTGGTAGGATGCATCCTGGAGAGTGTATGGCTGAGAAGAGAGGTTGTTTTGATTGTGGTAAGTTGGGCCACAAATTTAGGGATTTCCCATATGCTAGAAAGGGGAGCCGTGATGTTCATCCCCAGAGTCAGGCTATTAGTGATCTATCCCCTTGGGTTCGTCCTACTCCTCCCCAAGATGCCTCGTCTAGTACTGTTGGTGGTCAGCACTAGAATCGCTTTTATGCTATACCACCACGCTAGGAGTAGGAGGATTCACCAGATGTTGTTACTGGTACGATCTGTGTATTTAATTTTGATATGTAAGTGTTGATGGACCTTGGGCCAAGTCTTTCTTATGTGACTCCGTTAGTGGCTGTGAATTTTGAGATCAATGCTGAAAAGATTCCTGAGCCTTTTCTAGTTTCTACTCTAGTATGTGAACCTGTTGTTGCTAACCAAGTATATAAGAAGTGTTCGGTCACTGTCCTTCGTAGAGTTGTGTTTGCAGATTTGATTGATCTAGACATGGTTTATTTTTACATTATTCTGGTATGGATTGGCTTCACTCTTGTTATGCGTCTATAGACTGTCGTAGCCATGCAGTCAAGTTTCAGTTTCCCAATGAGCCAGCCTTTGAGTGGTCCAAAAATTCAATATCTCCCAGGATTCATTTCATATCCTATCTTAAAGCTAGGAAATTGATATCCAAGGGTTGCATCTATTATTTGGTTCGAGTTAAAGATACTAAGTTTGAGATTCCGACCATTCAGTCGATCAACATTGTTAATAAGTTTTGTGATGTTTTTCCAGAAGGTCTCCCAAGGGTACCTCCCGATAGAGAGATAGAATTTGGGATTGATCTTCTCCCCGATATGCAGCCTATTTCTTTTCCTCCATATCGTGTGGCCCCCATAGAACTTAAGGTGTTGAAAAAGCAACTCAAAGATCTTCTAGATAAGGGTTTCATAAGGCCTAGCCTATCTCCTTGGGGTCCACCCGTTCTGTTCGTACGAAAGAAATATGGTTCATTGCGGATGTGCATTGATTATCGTCAGCTTAACAAGGTCGCAGTCAAGAACAAGTATCCTCTTCCTTGAATTGATGACCTGTTTGATCAGCTGCAAGGTGCTAACTATTTCTCAAAAATAGACTTGATATCCGGTTATCACCAGCTTAAAGTTAGGGAGTGTGATATTCCAAAGATAGCTTTTCGCACCCGATATGGTCATTTTGAGTTTTTGGTCATGTCCTTCGGGCTACCAAATGCCCCAACAGCCTTTATGAACCTCATGAATTGGGTGTTCAGACAGTACCTAGATATGTTTGTTATTGTGTTCATAGATGATATTCTTGTATACTCTCAAAGTGAGAATGACTATGCAGATCATCTTCGAATAGTCTTGCAAACCCTTAGAGATCATCAACTATTTGCAAAATTTAGCAAATGCGAATTTTAGCAAAGTTCAGTTGCTTTTCTGGGTCATATTGTTTCCTCTGAAGATATTTGAGTTGACCCTCAAAAGATAGAAGTTGTGAAAAATTGGCCTAGACCTATTTCCCCATCTGATATTAGGAATTTCTTGGGTCTAGCTGGCTACTACCATCGTTTTGTTGAGGGTTTATCTTCCATTGCATTTCCTTTGACTCATTTGACCCAAAAGAAAATTTAATTCCTGTGGTTTGACTCTTGCGAGAAGAGTTTTTAGGAGTTGAAGACTCGACTCACTTTGACCCCTGTGTTGACCCTTCCAAATGGTGTAGATGATTTTGTGGTGTACTGTGATTCTTCTAGAGTTGGGTTGGGTTGCGTGTTGATGCAGAAAGGTAAGTTTATAGACTATAACTCCAGACAGTTGAAACCGCATAAGAAGAACTACCCGACCCATGACCTCAAGTTAGCTGCAGTAGTTTTTTCCTTGAAAATCTGGAGACACTATTTGTACGGTGTTCATGTTGATGTCCTTACGGATCACAAGAGTTTACAGTATGTGTTTACTCAGAGAGAGTTGAATCTTCATCAGAGGCGATGGTTGGAATTGTTAAAGAACTATGATATAAATGTGTTGTATCACCCGGGCAAGGCCAATGTAGTGGCAGATGCCCTTAGCAGGTCGTCCATGGGTAGTGTAGCACAGGTCGAGGAAGATAGGAAAGAGTTAGCTCGTGAGGTGTATCGTCTGGCTAGGTTGGGAGTTAGATTGCTTGATTCAGCTGAGGGTAATGTTTGGGTCCAGAGTAGTTCTGAGTCTTCTCTAGTTTTGGAAGTAAAGGAGAAACAAGATATGGATTATAGTTTGGTCAGACTGAAGGAGTCAGTTAAATACCAAAAGGTGGAGGTTTCTCCCAAGGGGGAGATGGTGTATTGAGATTTCAGAATAGATTATGTGTGCCTGATGTTGAAGATTTAAGGCAGAGAATTATGGCTGAAGTGCATAGCGCTTGATATTCTATTCATCCCGGTGCTACCAAGATGTACCGCAATTTTGGAGAAATCTATTGGTGGAATGGTATAAAAAAGGATATAGTAAAATTCGTAGAGAAGTGTACAACTTGCCAACAGATTAAAATAGAACACCCAAGACCCGGTGGAATGATGCAAGAATTCAGTATTCCTACTTGGAAGTAGGAGTAGGTAAATATGGATTTTGTGACTGGTTTACCTCCTTCTCGTTGTCATCATGATTCGATTTGGGTCGTTGTAGATAGGTTGACTAAGTCTGTGCATTTCTTGCCAGTGCATACATCTTTCACCGCTGAGGACTATGCTAAGCTGTACATTCGAGAGTTAGTCGGTTGCATGGAGTTCCTTTGTCTATTATCTCTGACAGGGGTACTCAATTTACTTCTCATTTTTTGAGGGCTTTTCAGAAGGGTCTTGGTACCCAAGTTCATCTTCGCTCCGCTTTTTATCCACAGACCGATGGTCAGGCTGAGAGGACCATCCAAACCTTGGAGGATATGTTGAGGTCATGTGTTCTTGATTTCAAAAAAAGTTGGGATGAACATTTTCCATTGATTAAATTTGCTTACAACAACAGTTTTCATGCTAGAATTGGAATGGATCCATTTGAGGCTTTATACGAAATGCGATGTAGATCACCCATAGGTTGGTTTGAAGTGGGTGAAGCTGCTGTGAGTGGACCTGATGCTGTGTTTGAGGCTATGGAGAAAGTTAAGATGATTCGGGAAAGGTTGAAGACAACCCAGAGTCGTTAGAAGTCATATGCAGATATGAGAAGAAGAGCTCTTGAGTTTGAGGTTAACAATCTAGTGTACTTGAAGATTTCACCCATGAAGGGGGTGAAAAGATTTGGTAAGAAAGGGAAGCTTAGTCCCCGATACGTTGGCCCTTATAGAGTTTTGAATCGTGTTGGGAAAGTAGCTTAGGAGATTGAATTGCCTGCTGAGTTTTCAGCTATCTATCCTATCTTTCACGTTTCTATGATCAAGAAGCACATTGGTGATTCTGTTGTTGTTGATCCGTCAGAAAGTTTCGATCTTCAGGATAACCTTTCGTATGATGAAGTTCCGGTTGAAATCCTAGATTATCAAGTTCGTAGACTAAGAAATAAGGAAGTTCCCTTGGTCAAAGTTCTGTGGCGAAATCAATTAGTCGAGGGTGCTACTTGGGAAATAGAAGCAGATATGCAAACCAGATACCCTCATCTCTTCTCCGCGATTTCAAATTAAGTCGAAGGTACTATTCTTCCCTAATCAAGTTTCCTTCTAATCTAATGTATTCAACTATATGGTTATTCTCTCTATGATTCATGCATTTTGTGATGTACTCGAAAGTTCAGAATGAAGTAAGCCCGTTTAGTGAGTCGTTCCAGCTATACGTCCTTATTTTCTCTTGTTCTTGGCCTATCTAGCCACATTCGAGGATAAATGTTTCCAAGGGGGAGATATTGTAATACCCCGAGACTCTAACCAATAGTGCAACCATGAATCAAGCTCATGAGAAATAAATTATAATTTTTTGGGTTATTTTCTGATCAAGGATGGCGTGTATTAAGGCCTTAAAGATGTCCTAACGATTGGGTAAATCAAAACATTCCTTACCGATTGAATTCTTGGGAAGGATATTGGTATAGTCAACTTCAAACGAACATATATCTCATTATCCTTGGAATTTTTGATCTCATGACCTATCAACAGATAGATAATTGAATTAGCTTCCAACGATACCAATTTTACCAAAATCTGATACCGGAGCAAAAAGTTATACCCATTTTACTCCAGTATGTCAATCTGGAAAAGGGTGACGACGTTTCTGACAGCCTGTCACATTTCTGATGACATTTCTGGCGACGTCGTCACGTTTCTGATGACATTTCTGACAATGTCGTCAGCCTTAGGCTGAAAATCATAAAATTCAACCCTTTTGTAATGACATTTCGTAACGGCCTATCACGGGTCTGACGGCCTGTCACGGATGTCGTTAGCTATTTTTTTTCCAGCAATTTAGAGATGTTTTTGAAAGGGTATTTTGGTCTTTTTCCATCTTTTGGAGGCCTCTATAAATATGAGAATCCCATCCAAACCCTAATTCCATCATTTTCTCTTCCAATTCTCTTAAGATAATATATCTAAGGTTATATCAAGAACATAAATCTTCCAAGAATCATCCATAAATCATCAAAATTTCTTCAAGAACCAAGTTCCTCATAGTGCAGGCTTCAAGAATTATTTATTTCAAGTGTGGAGAAAGTCTCAAGCACTAAAGTTCATCCAATTTCAAAGATTAAGGTATGTGGGGTTTTGAACAAGAACACTTCTTTCGTTCTTGTGCCCAAAGATTTAATTTCTATTGAATTTTATGAATTTTGCAAAGTGGGTCTACACTTAAATTACTTTATCAAGGATTTATGAGATTTGAGCTATACAAGATTGACACATCTGACTACTTCATTGTCTTATTTCTTAAATTAAGAACTTATGTCATGAGTTGTATATTGTTATCATGAAATGATAATTTCTAAGTGATTAATGATAAGTGTCATGATTTATGTTTTTCCATGAGAAGTTTGTCTATTGAATATATATTGATATTAAGCTTGAGAGTCAAGAACGAGTTCTATGATGTTTTCTGGAAGATTTGATACTTGATATGATTTGATAGGCAAGTGTACTTGTTGATGAGAAAGATTATTTTAAGATTTAGTCGAGTTAGGAATCCACAAGTTGATTATTATTTACAAGTGAGATATATATTTATATTTTGGTCGTCATGATAGACCCTTGAGTTGATTAAGGTGGATTTCCTAACGCGTTCTGATCTTAAGTCTAGGAGTTGTATTTAGCACCGATCGGGAAGTATGGGTTCAGTGCATCCTACTTCCCTAGAACTACGTACCACCCTCGGATTAAGATTAAGGGCCAAAGGCCAAGACAGTTATTACTAAAGTTAAGGTTCTACTCTGATGGAAAGGATAGAACAACTCTCCCCAACGTGGTCAAGACGTTGGACTCCATGTAAACTCACATGGTTTATGTCTGTTATAAGAAACTCCCATGTCCATAATAGTGCAAGTTTCATGAGTTACCGAATCACTCTATGTCATGAGTCAAAGATTTTGAGTTGAGTCTAACGGTTTGTGAGATTTATGAAGCATGTATTATTATTGATGATTTATGGAAAATATGTTTCAGGTAACTCAAGCGAAGGGAGTCATTATTATCAGTAGGCATGATTTGCTTATACATTTATGATATTATTTAAATGTTGCCTGCACACTCACATACTCAGTATATTCCCAAGTACCGATTCCCATACTCTTATGTGTTCTATATTTTCTCGTGATGTAGGTTCAGGTGCTCAGTCTCAGTAGCGACAGTGATCTTCGAGTACCTCCATCTATATTCGTACAGTTGGTGAGTCCTCATGGTTCAAGGACCTATGTCCCCAATTTTTGTATTGATAGTAGATGGTTGTTTATTTCCAGTTCAGTACGGGTCAGTTGGGGATCTGTCCTAATGGCTTCTCAGTCTTATGTAGTAGAGGCTTTGTCAGACTAGAGTGCCAGTATGTACAGAACTTTAGTATTTTGATTGTACAGGATAGTATTTCTTTGTATTCCAGTATGTTCGTGACATGATTATTCTTCTTTATTACAGCTTGATTATAGTCATAGTGAGTTATAGAGGAGATGACAGGCTCAGAGGGTTAGCTTGAGGTCGCGTGTGGCCTTAACCACCGTGTGACGTCTTGGGATGGGATCTTGGGGCGTTACAGTCATCTAACCGACATGCCCCAAATAATGCATTATATCTAAATTGGAGTCCAATTTTTGCCCTGATTGGAAAGGTCTCAATACCGCGCCACTAGTAAGTACAACACGTGAGTGACCCTAATATAACTGGTAACTCTAATGTGAATGGTGGGAATTCTCATATAGTAGGATAAGACTTCTTATCTACCCTCATATAGCAGGCTGTGATGTCCCAACCTATGCTGGCTGCATAGTTCTAGAATACAAGGATTTCTTCTAAGAATCACACCCTCATAGAACAGGTGAGTTCCCATCCTTGGGTTGACTCGGTGCTAATTTCTACTCTTATCTGAATAAACACTGAACATATTTTACTAAACTCAACATGGACTGGGTTACTGAATTCCATTGACTGAAGGAATATTTCTGATATCTGACAACTGACTGAGTTCATAAGATCATGGAGATTTCCTGAGTCATAAGACTGTCTGAAGGCTAAGGATTCATAGCTTGAGTAAGTGTATCGTGGAAACATGAGATGACCCTAGGCACACAACTAATATTTTGGGTACAAGTACCCCCCAAGAATCGATGGAAGGAAAACTGACCAAGCATAACTTACTTGAACATATAACTAACATCATAATCCATAATACATTTATAGAAGCATTCCATCAAAACATGTGATAGGCATAACTTGCACATACATGGGGATTTCATGATATCATAATAGTTGGGCATTGTTCCTTTATCTTGGCATTTAGTCAAACACAAGGTAGGCATTGTACATGTAGATAACATTATACAATAATTAATCATCATGATTCATCTCTAATTTCATCATCTAGGGTTTATTCATAGGTTCACATGAATATACATTTATACAAATCAATTCCACATAAAATTGATCACCCCAACATGGATTTGAATTCAATTGATCATTCTCAACATAAACAAAACAATCCCAACATGAAATTCGTAAAGAAATCCATAAACTTAAACTTATAAAAGAGATTCTTGGGCTTCATGGATGAGAGGAGTCCATGGATAAACACTACACATACCTTAGTTCGTGATTTCATAAGAAGTGACGGAGGAAATTCTTGATTCTAAATCTTCTATGAAAAGCCCTAGGTTGTTCTTGAGAGTTTTTTGAGAGAAACTAGTATATTATGGATGAAAAGTGGCTGAATCACGTCTTAAAGTGCTTAAATAGGGGTGGGAAGTTGACCCTTTTAACCCTGGATGAGTCATTTAATTTCAGTAAAAATTTCCCAAATTGAACCCCTGGAATGACGCGGAGCTATCGCACTGTGTCACTAGATTTTGAAAATTGGGAAATTTAGGGATGGCGCGACGCAGAGCCATCATGTTGCCACTTCTTTTACGACCTGGAACTTTGGTGCGACGCAGAGGAAATTGCGCTAAGACACTGAAAAGGACAATTCTAAATTTGGGCCCTGGCGCGATGCGCCATAATCACGGACCCCTACTGGAATTTTCTAAATGCCATTTCCTCTGGGGATTCGGTGCGCCACTGACTAATATGACACTGTTTAACGACGGAAACTTGAAATAGTCGTAACTTCTGACTCGGTTATCGGATTTGGGCGAATCTTATATCGATGGAAAGCTTATTGAATTTCCCACATGAAAAAAGTGAAAATCTTGGTTATTCCTCATGGAATAATCATCATTCAATTTAGAATATAATACTAGACATTCTTGAGAATAAATTAGCTAGGAAAAGTACGGGGTATTACAAATAAATAAGAAGAGTAGAGAAAATAAAGAGAGTAATTCTTATTTCTCTTAAGGGATGATTTACAATAAAGTAAACCTTATATTTATAAAGAAAATTTACTCCTAGTCCGTGTAAAAGACAGATGCTTCAAATCTTAATAGAAATCAAAATAGATCTTGATAGACATTCACTATAATGTAAATAAATTTATAACACTCCCCCTTGAATGTCTAGATAAATAATATTACTCATTAAAAACCTTACAAGAAAAACCCTTTGGGACAAAACCTCATAAGGAAAAAAGAGTACAACGCGTATTAACTCCCCCTGATGAGAACATCTTTGAACATTTGCATCTCGATCTTCTTGAAAGTTGTAGTTGAAGAAGACTTGGTGAATAAATTAGCTACCTTTTCACTTTAAAGAATATGTTGCATGTTAATATCACCATTTTTTTGGAGATCTCGTGTATAGAAAAGCTTTAACGAAATATGCTTTATTCTATCTCTTTTTATGAATCCGCAATTATTGTTATGCTAGGCATGATGCATTTTATTCATAAAAATCATGGAAACTTTATCATTATTCAAACTATATTTTTCAGGAATGAGATGTATCATGGACCTCAACCACACACATTGTCGGTTTGCTTCATGAATAACTATAATCTCGCATGGATTGATGAGATGGCTACGATAGACTGCTTTGTGTATCTCTAAGATATGGAAATATCCCCATATGTGAAGACATTGCATGTTTGAGACTGAGATTTATGCGGGTTAGATGAGTACCCAACATCAACATGGCTAGTAAGATCGGGACTACAATCTTTAGAATAAAATAAGCTCATGTATCTTATCCCATTTCAATGCCTCCTAGTAGGAGTAGAAATATACCTTGCTAATATATTAACCGAAAAGGCTATAGGCCTTGTAGTATTTGCAAGGTACGTGAGTGCATCAATTGAACTGAGATATGGTACTTCATAACCAACCCAATTCGATATATTTCAAATTTCAGCAAATAATCTATTGCTATGAAAACTCTCCAAGAGTTCCAATGGTTATAAATCTGAAATAATCTATTGCTTTGATTATACATTTATAACACTACCCTTTGAATGTATAATTAGTAGATATTGCGCCTCATTAAAACCTTACTAGAAAAAACTCAGTGGAAAAAATCTAGTGAAGGAAAAAGAGTACACGTCTCTAACAATACGCATATAGGTTGCCTCATTAAAAGCCTTATAAGGAAAATCCAGTGGGACAAAAACTCGTAAGGGAAAAAGAGTACAATGTGTATTAACTCCCCCTAATGAGATCATCCTTGAACCTTTGTATCCTGATCTTGTGCACTATCTTTTTGAAAGTTGCAATTAGAGAAGACTTGGAGAATAAATCAGCCACATTGTCACTTGAACGAATCTGTTGCACGTTAATATCACCATTCTTTTGTAGCTCATGTTTGTAGAAAAACTTTGATGAAGTGTGTTTCGTTCTATCTCTTTTTATGAATCCTGCATTCAGATGTGCTATGAATGCAACATTATCTCTGTATAAAACTGTGGGTACATTGTCATAATTTAAACCATATTTTTCTCAAATGAGATGTATCATGGACCTCAACCATACATATTCTCGACATGCTTCATGAATAGCTATTATCACATCATGGTTTGATGAAGTGGCTATGATAGACTGCTTTGTATATCTCCAAGATATGGCAGTATCCCCACAGGTTAACACATAGCTTATTTGAGATCTAGCATTATACGGGTCAGATAAGTACCCAGTATCAGCATAACCAACAAGATTAAGACTGCAGGTTTTAGAATAAAATCATATGTCTGATCTCATTTCGATGTCTACTAATAAGAGCAAAACTATATCTTGCTAACAAATTAACTGAAAAGGCTATATCAGGCCTTGTAGTATTTGTAAGATACATTAGTACACCAATTGGACTAAGATATGGTACTTCAGGACCAATCCAATTCGGTATGTTTTCCATTTCAGTAAATAATCTTATTGCTTTTGAAAAATCTCCTAGAGTTTTAATCATTTTCAAGCTATAAGATTATACAATATAAGGATTCTAAATAAGTTTCCCCGAAACTTTTATATTCTTCAAACATTTTGAATCCTTAGAAATTTTCATATGAATTTTGTCAAGTAACAATATTCAACATGTGATATGTGACATCTTCAAGTGTCTGGACTACAAATCAAATAAGTTTTACACTTACCAAGATGCATCATTTCATGTCACTTGGTAAATGTTTCTACGTCGGCATGCTTAAATAAACATAGAATTCAGATCCTCGTAATCTTTTACAATATTGCACCAATATCGTATCAAATATATCGTTAATGATATATCATTTTTTATTGGTTCATAATGCGGCATAACATTTTGAGATCTCATCACTTCATTATTTTTAGGTACCTGAATCTCTCATAAGATTTCATGAAGTGTTATGTCGTAGACATTGCCTTCTTATTATCATTATTTGCTCCATATCCTTTTCAAAGATTATTTTATTTGGAACCGATTGGACTACCACGCTTCACTCATGATTAGACTTTGTCCTTCATGGACACAAAATAAGAGCACTTGCTGCTTAAATATGAAATGCTTTCGACATTTGACTTGAATTATATGTTGAATGAGGATCTGGTGACAATTCTAACATTTTTCATAGTTGTTTATAATCTTCTCTTTATGTTAGGAAAACTAACATACCTCCTCTATCTTCTTTTATAAATCCATCTTTGTGCATCATGGTATATTCATTAATCGTATATCACACATAAAACCTATTAGATGGAATAGTTGGTTCATGACCTTGAACCAATTAAGGGGGAAGAATTAATCATAATTTATTGGTCTAATGCATACAAGTGTTATTATATGCAACATATCATATTTCAGACCAACACATGAAGATTTGTTCTCATTAGCGATGGTATAGATATTTATCGAAGGTATTCAATGTCAAACCATCATCATCAAGATAACTTTCTTGATTGCACAATCTGAAAATTATGTTCTTAACACAATTTTATTGAGCAAGCAACTTTATGAATGTCAAACTGCAGATTGACAATGAATGTACACGTGATCATATTATTGATTTATCTTTTCAACATATCACATGATGGATAACCGAGCCCATATTCACTTTTTATATTTTCCAGATTTAAGGAATTCAATCCCAACATTAGTTGGTCCAACCAACTTATCATGAGAAAAAGTGATATAAACAATTCTCGAAGAATCTTCTAGTTCTTCAATACATGTCTAATATTCAATATGCACATCTTCGAGATGTCACAATCATTCATATCAATTTATGAACTTTTATTTTAGTAAACTCCAAGTTTATCATGACATGTACTTTTTTCTTTAGTAAATTTTAGATTTACTATTACATGAATAAATTTTAGATTTATTACTTTCGAAGTAGATTTCAAAATATTTTTTCTCAGTTATTATGCCTCATTCTGAGGTGAGTTGTGATACCATCAAAATCAAGTGCACGTTTGGATTAATAAGGTTCTCATTCCCCAAGAATGAAGTATAATTATGCCTTAATCCTATCAAATTATGATAGCTTATAACCTCTTTTATGATATTGCTACTTCAGGAGAAAATCGAGCCATAAATATGATAGAGAGAATTTCTCTATATTGCTACCACATTCACTTTAAGAATGGACAAATTGTTATCTTTCAGACTTATTATATATTGCTTCCACATTCACTTCAAGAATGGAGCAAATTGTCATCTTTCAAACTTATCATATGTTGCTACCTCATTCACTTGTTGGATTGAAGAACACAAGTTTCATGACTTATCATCAAAAATAAATTATTTTGCCTTAGCCATCTAATATTATCAATATGGTGCATTTAGATTCAAACTCAACGTATTATTCATATAAAGATGTCTTAAGCATAAATCAATGGGACTTGAACCCAACATATTATCATCCTTTTTGATAGTATTATTATTGAGAAATAAATTTAAAACATAAATGGTTCCAAACCAATTATTTTTCCTCAAATCCAACAATAATTATATTATTAGTAGCAAAAGACAGATAACATAAGAAATTACTAACCTTGAAATTACCTTTAGATTTATAGTCTCATCTTATTTGGTAGAGTCTCGTGATGATAACGCGTTATAAAACAATAAAGAACAAGAAGAAGAGCATATAAAATAGAGAGAGTGATTCTTATTTCTTTTGAGGGATGAGAAATAATCTTGATTGATAATACAATGAACAAAACCCCTTTATTTATAGGGGAAAATACTCCTAGTTTCTGACTAAAAGATAGATACTTCAAATCCTAATAGATATAAACTAGATCTTATTAGATCTTCATAGACATTCACTATAATGTAAATACATTTATAACACTCCCCCTTGAATGTCTAGATAGATAATGTTCCTCGTTAAAATCTTACAAAAAAACTAGTGGGAAAAAAAATCTAGTGAAGGAAAAAGAGTACACATCTCTAACAATACGCATATAGGTTGCCTCATTACAAACCTTACAAGGAAAATCCAGTGGGACAAAACCTCATAAAAGAAAAAGATTACATCACGGATCAACTCCTCCTAATGAGAACATCCTTGAACCTTTGCATCCCAATCTTGTGCAGCATCTTCTTGAAAGCTGCAATTGCAGAAGATTTGGTGAATAAATTAGCCATATTGTCACTAGAAATGAATCTATTGCACATTAATATCATCATTCTTTTGTAGCTCATGTATGTAAAAAAGTTTTCGCAGAATATGTTTCATTCTTTCTCCTTTTATTAATCCTCCCTTAAGATGTGCTATGTGTGCTGCATTATCTCTGTATAAAATTATGGGTAGATTGTCATATTTCACATCATATTTTTCTCGAATGAGATGTATCATGGATTAAACCATACACATTCTCGGCCTGCTTCATGAATAGCTATTATCTCTTCATGATTCGATGAAGTGGCTATGATAGACTGATTTATATATATCTAAGATATGACAGTACTACCACATATGAACACATAGACTGTTTAAGATAGAGCTTTATGCGGGTTAGATAAGTACCCAACATCAGCATGACTAATAAGATCAGGACTGTAATCTTTAGAATAAAATAAGCTCATGTGTTTTATCCAATACTGATGTCTCCTAGTAGGAGCAGAAATATACCTTGAGAAAAAATTGACTGGAAAGGCTATATCAGGCCTTGTAGTATTTGCAAGATACATGAGTGCAACACTTTCACTAAGATTTGGTACCTCTTAACCAATCTAATTCGGTATATTTCTCATTTCATCAAATAATCTATTACTTTAAAAACTCTCCAAGAGTTTCAATAATTTTCAAGCTATAAGCTTATACAATATAAGAATTATCAATATGTTTCCCAGATACTTTTATATTTTGAATCCTTAAAGAAGTTTTCATATAAATTTTGTCAAGTGACATTATTAAATATTTTATGTGTGACATCTTCAAGTGTCTGGACTGCAAATCAAATAAGTTTTATGCTTACCAAGATGCATTCTTTCATATCACTTGATAAATGTTTCTACGTCAGCATGCTTAAATTAACGTAGAATTCAGATCCTCATAATCTTTTACAATATTGTGCCAATATTGTATCAAAGATATCGTCAATAATATCTCATTTTAATTGGTTCACAACGCGACATAACATTTTGAGATCTCATCACTTTTTTATTTTCAGGTACCTGAACTCCCATATGGTTTCATGAAGTGTTATGTTGTAGGCTCTTCATGAGTACATTGCCTTCTTATTGTGATTATCTTCTCCTTGTTTCATTTGGAACCGATTAGTCTACCATACTTCATGCATGCATAGACTTTGTCCTTCAAGGACACAAAATAGGAGCACTTGCAGCTTAAATATGAGATGCTTTCGGCATTTGACTTGAATTATCTTATGAATGAGGATCTTATGATAATTTATAACATATTTCATAGATGCTTATAATATTCCCTTTATGTTAGGAAAAATAACATTCATCCTCACCTACTTTGAGGAGTCCATCTTTGTGCATCATGTTATATTCATTAATCGTATACACACATCAAAATTATTAGATTGACAACATGGGATTCCTGACCTTGAACCAATTGAGAGGGAAGAGATAATCATAATTTATTGGTCTAATGCATACAAGTGCTATTGTATGGAACATATCATATTTTATACCAACACATGAAGCTTTGTTCTCATTAGCAATGACTTAGCTATTTATCAAAGGCATTCAATGTCAAACCATCATCATCAAGATGAATTGTCTTGATTTCACAATCTGAAAATTATGTTCTTAACTCAATTTTATTGAACAAGAAACTTTATGAATGTTAAACTACATGTTGGCAATAAATATATATATGATCATCTTATTGATACATCATTTCAACATATCACATGATAGGTGAACGGGCCCTTATTCACATTTTATAATTTTTAGATTTAAGGGATCCAATCCCAACATTAGTTGGTCCAATTAACTTATCATGAGAACAAGCGACATTAAAGTTCATAAAGAATTTTTGAATTCTTCAATACATGTTCAATACTCAGTATGAACATCTTTGGGATGTCGCAATCGTTCATGTCAATTTATGAACTTTTAATCTAGTAAACTTGAAGTTTACCATGATATGTGTTTTTGCTTTAGTAAATATAAGATTTACTGTTACATGAATAAATTTCAGATTTACTACTTTAGAAGTAGATTTCAAAATAACTCTTCTCAGTTATTCTACCTCATTCGGAGGTGAGTTGTGATACCATCACAATCAAGTGCACGTTTGCATTAATAAGTTTCTCATTCCCTAGGATGGAATATAATCATGCCTTAAGCCTATCAAATTTTGATAGCTTATAACCTCTTTCATGATATTGCAACTTCAGAAGCAAATCGAGGCATAAATATGATAGAGAGAATTTATCTATATTGCTACCACATTCACTTCAATAATGGAGCAAATTTTCATCTTTCAGACTTATCATATATTGCTACAACATTCACTTCTTGGAATAGAGCATATTCGATGGAAAAGTTTCATGACTTTTCATCAAAAACATATTATTTTGCCTTAACCATCATAATATCATCAATATGATGCATTGAGATTCAAACTCAACGTCTTACCCATATAAAGGCGTCTTAGGCATAAATCAATGGGACTTGAACCTAACATATTATCATCCCTTTTGATAATATTATTCTGGAGGAATAAATTTATAATCTAAATGGTTCCAAACCAATTATTTTTTCTCAAATCCAAAAATAATTATATTATTAGTAGGAAAACACAAATAACAAAAAGAATTACTAACCTTGAAGTTACTTTTAGATTTATAATCTTACCTTGTTTGACAGAGAAATCAACACATAGAACAATTGACAACAAATCACATTAATATATTGTAGATTTTTTTCTCTAAAAAAAAATTTCAAGACAAGCCACAATGGCCATACATATGAAGTTATATGTTCCTTTACAAACTCATTATTTTCATTACATATTGAATACAATTATTAGTTTACTTTAGTGATTCATCACATAGATATCTCACCAAGCTTACCGTGCTTACCGTTGGACTCGTTAAAGTAGAGATCGGTTAGAGATTTTGTGCTGATATGTTGAATGCCTCGATTTGCTTTTGAAATCGAAGAATAAATGGTTCATGATTTATTGTCAAAAATGGGATGGAATAATAAATGGTTCATGATATTATTTAATAAAAAGTTTCCCAGAAACTTTTATATGAGTCAAAATTTTGAATCATTAGAAAAATTTCATTTAAATTTTGTCAAGTGACAATATTCAACATTTCATATGTGAAATCTTCAAGTGTCCGGACTGCAAATCAAATAATTTTCACACTTACCAAGATGCATCCTTTCATATCACTTAATAAATATTTCTACGTCGGCATGCTTAAATAAATGTAGAATTTAGATCCTCATAATTCTTCAGATTTATAATCTCATCTGATATTTAAATCAATGAGATTATAAATCTGAAGGATTTCAAGGTTCGTAATTCTTTATGTTATTTTAATTTTTCTACTACTAATATAATTATTATTGTATTTGAGAAAAATTAATTGGTTTGGAACCATTTATATTTTAAATCTATTCCTCAAGACAATATTATCAAAAAGGATGATAATATGTTTGGTTCAAATCCCATCGATTCATGCCTAAGAAGCTTTTATATTGATTAGATGTTGAGTTTGAATCTTAATACACCATATTGATAATATTATGATGGCTAAGGCAAAATAATGGGTGTTTAATGAAAAGTCATGAAATTTGACCCATTGAATATGATCTATTCCATGAAGTGAATGTGGTAGCAATATATGATAAGTCCGAAATATGACAACTTACTTGATTCTTGAGGTGTATGTGGTAGCAGTGTATAATATGTCTGAAAGAAGAGAAGTGATTGAATGCTCGAATGTATGCGTGGAGGGACAATAATGATATTTTCACACGCTTATATGATTATAAGATAAACTAGAGAAAAATTCTCTACATCATATGTATGCCTCAATTTGCTTATGAAGTAGCAAAATCTTGAAAGAGGTTATAAGCTATCATAATTTGATAGGTTTAAGGCACAATTATATTTCATTCCCGGGGAATGGGAAACTTATTAATGCAAACGTGCACTTGATTATGATTGTATCACAACTCACCTCCGAAAGAGGTTGAATAATTTTAAAATCTACTTCTGAAGTAGTAAATCTGAAATTTATTCATATAATAGTAAATCTAAAATTTACTTAAGCAAAAACACATATCATGGTAAACTTGGAGTTTACTAGATTAAAAGTTCATAAGTTGACCTGAATGATTGAGATATCCCAAAGATGTGCATATTGAGTATTGAACATATATTGAAGAATTAGAAAATTCTTCATGAACTTTAATGTTGCTTGTTCTCGTGATAAGTTGGTTGGACCAACTAATTTTGGGAATAGATCCCTCAAAATCTAAAAAGAATAAAAGGTAAATAAGGGCCTGTTCACCTATTGTAACGACCTGAAATTGCCTCTTAGGATGTCACACGGTGCTTAAGGCTACAAGTAGCCCCAATCTAACTCTTTGAGCCTATTTCTACTAATAACACTCATTTTAAGATGAAATAATTCAAACACTAGCATAGTCATATTATATGAAAGGAAATACAAAGAAAATGCTCGGTCCAAACGACCAAGAAATACCGAAAAACCTCAACACAACCACAATCTAATAACTAGTTTGACAAAGCCTCTACTAATCCATGAACTAGAGAGCCATTGGGACAGGTCCCCAACTGACTCAAAATGAACTGAAAGTAATAACATAGTCTCTCAAATGCTGAAATGTCGACGATAGGTCCTAAAACCATGAGGAATCACTACTATAGGGATGTAGACAAAGGTGCTCGAAAGTAACTGATGAGGCTAGGACTGAGCACCTGAACCTACATTATAAGACAATGTAGCATATAGACGTATATGTGGATCAACACTTGGGAATGTACTGAGTATGTGGGGGTGCATGCATTTATATAAAACAACATCAATACTCTTTAATCAAATCATGCATGCAATAATTAATGACTCACATGGCTTGAATAAGTATCAAATGTAAAGCTCATGAATCATGTAGAATTGAGAATGTAACACAAATCTCGTGAGTCATCATAGTTTAACTTTGAAATCGGTAATCTTCTCTTATTCTCATTACCCATAGGCTAAAGAAAATTTTAAATAATACTTTCAACTCATTCATATATCTCATGGAGAGTAAAACTTCTTTATTGCTCAAGAAATCATAACTCTTT
This sequence comes from Capsicum pubescens, assembly GCA_030864215.1. Classification (NCBI taxonomy): domain Eukaryota; kingdom Viridiplantae; phylum Streptophyta; class Magnoliopsida; order Solanales; family Solanaceae; genus Capsicum; species Capsicum pubescens. Next base: position 199,595,076 of record CM061549.1, on the reverse strand, counting down.
TGAACTCAAGTACTTGGAATTCAGAATCATATAACTTTGTAACATACTTGAAGGCATTTCATTCAATTTAGGAAAATATCACGTTACAAGCTTTAGGTAAAACATTCTATCTCAATGGAAAGATACTCTAGTTTAGGGAAATAACTTATCTCATAATTTTAAAGAAAATACTTATATCAAGGGAAAATACTTTGGTCTTAGGGAGAAAATCTGCTACTTTACTATTAGGAAAATAACTTGTATCAAGGGAGGTTCTCTTAACCGACATAAACCATACGAGTTACATGGAGTCCAATATTTTGTCCTCCTAAGGAAGAGACCTTAGGTAGGGGAGAGGCATCATACTCTTTCCAAGGAGTATAACCTCAACTCAGTGATCACTTATCTTGGCCTCAAGCCCAATATCTCAGCCTTAGGCCCAACAATCATCTCGGCCTTAGGCTCAACCTATGGTGGCACGTAGTTCTAGGGTAAGAAATCATGGTAACTTACCCAACTCGGTGCTAAATACTACTCCCTTTAGTTTATCTCGCTCATCTCATGAAAATCCACTTTAGAATAATCTTATGGCTCAATAATAACATAATAATCAAATCTGTAATCTCATATAGTAGAATGAATTTCAAAACTCAATGACCATTAGGTCAAAACATTCCTCAATAATCTTAGAATACTCAAATCATGGGTGCTTATGGCACAATAGTTCATAAAATCTCAAGTCTCAAGTCTCAAGTAGGGCTTAATAAGTCATAATTCAATCTCAAGTTAGAACTCATCAAAAGCATAATAGATAGCATATAGATTTATAACTCATGTAGAAATCTGGAAATTTCAGCAATTTGTCTCAAAATCTCAACATACTCATTTACTTCAATATCTTAAACATTTCAACTATTAATTTCTCAAGGATTAAAATCATGGGGTATAGACCCAGCTGCAATTTCTCAAGAAAACATGTGAAAATCATGCATTTAGACTCTCAATTCATGGGAAACATCACAATATTGCAATCAATAAAAATAGGTAAAAAATCTTAATTCAAATTCATGTAAAATCTCATAGATTGCAGAAAATCATAGTTTAAATAATCCTTTGAGTACAAAGATGAAAGAATATTCCTTGTTCAAAACCCCACATTCCTTGGATTATGAAATTAGATGAACGAGCTTTCTCTAAACTCTTCTTCTTACTCTTGAGATAGAGTTCTTGCAACCTTTGAACTTTGGGAACTCAAATGTCAACTCAATTTGTAGAATCCATGGTGAGTTCTTGGATTTCTTGGAGAAGAGTTTTAGATTTACTGTTTAGGGAGAAACCCTAGCCTTTGGATATTTTGGGAGATAATGAGGCTATCAAGTTTGTTTGGAATATATCTGAGGGTTAAAAGGGAAAAGACCCAAAATCCCCTTTTAAAAAGGACTTAAAAATACTGATCGGGGTGGCGACGGTCGAAGAAACGGTCCATCGCTAGCCTGACGTTCCGTCGGGTCGTCCATCGCACGCTGGTAAGAAAAAGAACATACTACCTCAGTGTGACAGTCGAAGCAATGGTCTTTCACTCATCTTGAAGGTCCGTCGGATCGTCTGTCGCACATTGGCCAGGATGAGGCCACACTACCTAAGCGTGACGGTCCCAGCGATGGCCCGTCGCAGCCTTGACGGTCCGTCATTTTGGCCATAGCACTTGGGACAGAAAAGGGAGTTACTGCCTTCATTACAATGGGCCTAGCGACAGTCCATCGTAAACTCGTTGGTCCATCAAATCGTTCGTCCCACCCTGGCGATTTCGAGAACTCTCAGTAAAATAATCATAACTTTTCACCCCGATACTGGATTTGGACAAAATTGGCATCCTTGGAAAGCTATTTCAATTCACTACAATAAAAAGGTCAAATTTATGAATATTCTATATGGTTGAAACACCAATCACTTGGGAAGTCACTTCTCAATCTTTTAGGGCCAGAATTATACTTCGCTTGACACGCTTAAGGCTCAGACAACGAGGGAACTTTGCGGGGTCATACACCTATCATATGATATATTAAAAAGATGCATCCATAAGATTATCACATGTACATTCATGGTCAACCTACGTTTGACATTTATAAAGTTACTTGTTCAATATAAATTAAGCATAATTTTCAAATTGTGTAATCAAGATTATTCATCTTGATGATGATGGTTTAGAATTAAATACCTTCCATAAATAGTTGAACCATTACTAATGAGAACAAAGTTTATGTATTGGTATGAAATATGATATATTGCATACAATAGAACTTGTATGCATTAGACTAATATATTATGATTATTTCTTCCCTCTCAATTGGTTCAAGGTCAGGAACCAACTATTTTATTTAATAGTTTTGATGTGCGGTATATGATTAATAAATATACCAAGATACACAAAGATGAATTCCTCAAGAGAAGAAATAAGAATAGCTCTTTCTATTCTCTCTACTCTTCTTCTTTATTCTTTATTAGTTTATAACATGTTATCAGCACGAGACTCTGCCAAACAAGGTAAGATTATAAATCTGAAGGATTTCAAGGTTAGTAATTCTTTATGTTATTTTTATTTTGCTACTACTAATATAATTATAATTGGATTTGAGAAAAAATAATTGGTTTGGAACTATTTATATTTTAAATTTATTCCTCGAGAACAATATTATCAAAAATGATGATAATATGTTGGGTTCAAATCCCATCGATTCATGCCTAAGACACTTTAATATGGATTAGATGTTGAGTTTGAATCTTAATACACCTTATTGTTGATATTATGATGGCTAAGGCTAAATAATGGGTGTTTAATGAAAAGTTATGAAATTTGACCTATTGAATATGCTCCATTCCATGAAGTGAATGTGGTAGCAATATATGATAAGTCTGAAATATGACAACTTACTTCATTCTTGAGGTGTATGTGGTAGCAGTGCATAATATGTCTGAAAGAAGACAAGTGATTGAATGCACGAATATACACGTGGAGGGAAAATATGATAATGATCATAAAAAAGGATGATATTTTCACATGCTTATATGATTATAAGATATACTAGAGAAAAATTCTCTACATCATATGTATGGCTCGATTTTCTTCTAAAGTAGCAAAATCTTGAAAGAGGTTATAATCTATCATAATTTGATAGGTTTAAGGCACGTTTATATTCCATTCCTGGGGAATGAGAAACTTATTATTGCAAACGTTCACTTGATTATAATTGTATCACAACTCACCTCCGAAAGAGGTTGAATAATTTTGAAATCTACATCTGAAGTAGTACATATTCAATTTTTTCATATAATAGTAAATCTGAAATTTACTAAAAAAAATATATCATGGTAAACTTGGAGTTTACTAGATTAAAAGTTCATAAGTTGACATGAACGATTGCGATATCCCGAAGATGTGCATACCGAGTATTGAGCATTTATTGAAGAATTAGAAAATTCTTCATGAACTTTAATATTGCTTGTTGTCGTGATAATTTGGTTGGACTAACTAATTTTGCGATTGGATCCCTCAAAATCTGAAAAGAATAAAAGGTGAATAAGGACCCGTTCACCTATCATGTGATATGTTGAAAAGATGCATCAATAAGATGCTCATATGTACATTCATGGTCTACCTACATTTGACATTCATAAAGTTACTTGTTCAATATAAATTTAGCATAATTTTCAGATTGTGTAATCAAGATAATTCATCTTTATGATGATGGTTTAGCATTGAATGCCTTCCATAAATATATGAACCATTACTAATGAGAACAAAGTTTTATGTATTGGTATGAAATATGACATATTGCATACAATAACACATATATGCATTAGACCAATATATTATGATTATTTCTTCCCTCTTAATTGGTTCAATGTCAGGAACTAACTATTTTATCTATTAGTTTTGATGTGCGGTATACGATTAATAAATATACCATGATGCACAAAGATGAATTCCTCAAAGATGATGGAGGATGTATGTTAGTTTTCCTAACATAAGGGGGAGATTATAAGCTACTATAAAATATGTTAGGAATTATCATCAGATCCTTATTGAAAAAATAATTCAAGTCAAACGCTGAAAGTATCTCATATTTAGCTGCAAGTGCTCCTATTTTGTGTCCTTAAAGGATAAAGTCTATGAATGCGTAAAGCATGATAGGCCAATCAGTTCCAAATGAAATAATCCTTGAAAATGATAAGGAGCAAATAATCATGATAAGAAGGCAATATGCTCTTGAAGAGCCTACGACATAACACTTCATGAAGCCTTATGAGAGGTTTAGGTACCTGAAAATAATGAAGTGATGAGATCTCAAAATGTTATGTCGCATTGCGAACTGATACAAAATAAGAAATCATTGACGATATATTTGATACAATATTGGTGCAATATTGTAAAAGATTATGAGGATCTGAATTCTATGTTAATTTAAGCATGCTGACGTGAAAATATTTATCAAGTGACTTGAAAGGATGCATTTTGGTAAGCGTAAAAATTATTTGATTTGCATTCCAGACACTTGAAGATGTCACACTTGACATATTGGATATTGTTACTTGACAAACATCCATATGAAAATCCCTAAAGGATTAAAAATTCCTGAAACATATAAAGTTTTTTGAAAACTTTTTATTATTTTCATAAGATATAATTTGATAATTTGAGTATCATTGAAACTCTTGCAGATTATTCTAAAGCAATAGAGTATTTTCTTAAATGAGAAACATGCAAAAATTGAATAAGGACGTATTCCGACCTCAAGAAAAAGAATGAGGAACTTCTTGATTATGAAGTACCATATCTTAGTGCAATTGATGGACTAATGTATTTTGCAAATAATACAAGGCCTGATATAGCCTTTTTTATTAGTTAATTTGTTAGCAAATTTGTAGTCCAGATCTTATTGGTCATGTTGATTTTGGGTACTTATCTGACCTACATAAAACTCAATCTCAAATAGGCTATGTGTTCATATGTGTTGGTACTGCAATTTCTTTGAGATATACAAAGCATCCTATCGTAGCCATTTCATCGAATCATGTTGAGATAATAGCTTTTCATGTAGCAAGCCAATAAAGTGTGTGGTTGAGGTCCATGATACATCTCATTTAAGAAAAATGTGGTGTGAAATATGACAATCTACCCATAATTTTATACGGAGATAATGCATCATGCATAGCACATCTTAATGGAGGATTCATAAAAGGATATAAAAGAAGAACACTTCATCAAAGCTTTTCTACATACATGAGCTACAAAAGAATGGTGATATCAATGTTCAACAGATTCGTTCAAGTGAAAATATGGCTGATTTATTCACCAAGTCATCTCCAATTATAACTTTTAAGAAGATGGTACATAAGATTGGGATGCAAATGTTCAAGGATGTTCTCATTAGGGGGAGTTAATACACATTGTACATTTTTCCCTTACGAGGTTTTGTCCCACTGGGTTTTCCTTGTAAGGTTATTAATGAGGCAGTCGATATGCATATTCTTAGAAATGTGTACACTTTTTTCTTCACTAGATTTTTTTCCCTACTGGGTTTTTGTATAGTAAGGTTTTAATGAGGCACATTATCTATCTAGACATTCAAGGGGAGTGTTATAAATGTATTTACATTATACTGAATGTCTATGAAGATTTAATATGATCTAGTTGATATCTCTCAGGATTTGATGTATTTGTTTTTTAGTGTGAAACTATGGGCTAATTCCCCCTATAAAGAGAAGGTCTTCTTTTATTGTAAATCATCCCTCAAGAGAAGAAATAAAAATTATTCTCTCTATCCTCTGAACTTTTCTTCTTTATTCTTTATTAGTTTATAACACGTTATCAGCACGATAACATGTTATAAACTAATAAAGAATAAATACATCCTTGAACCTTTGCATCCCGATCTTGTGCACCATCTTCTTAAAAGTTGTAATTGGAGAAGACTTGGTGAATAAATCAGCCAGATTTTCACTTTAATTAATCTGTTGCACGTTGATATCACCATTTTTTTGTAGCTCATCTATGTAGAAAAGCTTTGATGAAGTGTGCTTTGTTCTATCTCCTTTTATAAATCCTCCATTAGGATGTGATATGCATGATGCATTATCTCTGTATAAAATTGCAGGTAGATTGTCATATTTCACTCCACATTTTTCTCGAATGAGATGTATCATGGACCTCAACCATACACATTCTTGGCTTGCTTCATAAATTGCTATTATCTGAGCATGATTCGATGAAGTGGCTATGATAGACTGCTTTGTATATCTCAAAGATATTGAAGTACCACCACATATGAACACATAGCCTATTTGAGTTTGAGCTTTATGTAGGTCAGATAAGTACCCTAAATCAGCATGACCAATAAGATCGGGACAGCAGACTTTCTAACAAATTAACTAAAAAAAATAACAGATGAAATAGAGAGTTATAAATATACCATATATAGTGAATGTCTACTTTACCATATATAGTGAATACCTACTTTACCCTATATTGTGTATGTCTATTTATGAAAAAGTTACAAACCCCAAGGTTAGTTTTCCCCTATAAATAAAGGGGTTTTGCTTCATTGTAATTCATCCCTCAATAAAAGAAATAAGAATCACTCTCTCTATTCTCTCTATTCTTCTTCATTATTCTTTATTTGTTTATAACACGTTATCAGTACGAGACTCTGCCAAATAAGGTGAGATTATAAATCTAAAGGTCAAGGTTAGTAATTCCTTATGTTATTGATATTTTTCTATTAATGATAAAATTATTGTCATATTTGAGGAAAAATAATTGGTTTGGAACCATTTATGTTTTAAATTCATTCCTCAAGAACAATATTATCAAAAGGAATGATAATATTTGGATTCAAGTCCCATCGATTTATGCCTAAGACACCTTTATATGGATAAGATGTTGAGTTTAAATCTCAATACACCATATTGATGATATTATGATGGATAATATAAAATAATGGGTGTTTAATAAAAGGTCATGAAAAATATCCCATTAATATGCTCGATTCCATGAAGTGAATATGGTAGCATAAATCTGAAAGTTGACAACTTGCTTCATTGTTGAAAGAAGACAAGTGATTGAATGCAAGAATATAAGCGTGGTGAGAAAATATGATAATAATCATCAAAAGTGATAATATTTTCACACGCTTATTATTATTATAAGATATGTAAGAGAAAAATTCTCTACATAATATGTATGACTCAATTTTCTCCTGAAGTAGCAATATGACGAGCTATAGAATTAGAAATATGATGAAAGAGGTTATAAGATATATATGATATCATAATTTGATAGGCTTTAGACACAATTATATTCCTGTAACACCCCAACTTAGGAATGAGTCCCATGTCGGCAAAACATAGGAGGGATGTTGGGTATATAAGTAAGAAAGCCTTTCTCACTAGTGATGTATTTTAAAGCCGTGCGGGCCTGGTTCCAAAGCGGAAAATATCACTAGTGGGTTGGGCAGAGATAGGGGTATCTCGGTCCTGTGTGGTTTAGAATGCCCGTCACGGCCAGGGCCTTGGCTCGGGTCGTGATAGAATGGTATTTATGGTTCGGGATGCCCATCGCGGCCAGGGCCTCGGCTCCGGTCGTGATAGAATGGTATCAGAAACGCTCCTGTGTCATCCCTATTGATGTGGGCTAGAGTTCAAACTGAGTGTTGGCAAATCCTGGTAAGGCGGGGAAAACCTCAGTCCTGAGTCTAGGTAAATCCCATTCGGTGGGGCAAACCTCAGCGAGGACGCTGAGTACATAAGGGGGAGTATGTACCACCCCAACTTAGGAATGAGTCCCATGTCAGAAAAACACATGAGGGATGTTGGGTATATAAGTAAGAAAGCCTTTCTCCCTAGTGATGCATTTTAAAGCCGTGGGGGCCTGGGCCCAGAACGGATAATATCACTATTTGTTTGGGTAGAGATAGGAGTGTCTCGGGCCTTTGTGGTTCGATATGCCTATCACGGACAGGTCCTCGGCTCAGGTCGTGGCATAATGGTATCAAATCCACTCCTGTGTCATCCCTATCGATGTGGGCCAGAGTTCAATCTGAGTGTAGGCAAATCCCGATAAGGCGGGGTAAACCTCAGTCCTGATTCTAGGCAAATCCTATTCGGTGGGGCAAACCTCAGCGAGGACGCTGAGTCCATAAGGGGGGTGTAATTCTATCATGACCCAAGCCGAGGCCCTTGCCGTGATGGGCATCCCGAACCACACAGACCCGAGATACACTGTCTCTGCCCAACCTACTAGTGATGTTGTCCGCTTTGGTCCCAGGCCCGCACGGCCTTAAAACGCGTCACTAGGGAGAAAGGCTTTCTTACTTATATACCCAGCATCCCTCCTGTGTTTTGCCAATGTGGGACTTCTTCTTAAGTTAGGGTTTTACATACACCCCTCTTATGGACTCAGCATCCTCGCTGAGGGTTGCCCCACCGAATAGGATTTTCCTAGACTCAGGACTGAGGTTTGCCCCGCTATACTAGGATTTGCCTACACTCAGTTTGAACTCTATCCCACATCAACAGGGAAGACACAGGAGTGGATTTTATACCTCTCTATCACTACTCAAGATGAGACCCTGGCCGTGATGGGCATCCCGAACCACACAGGCCCGAAATACCCTTGTCTCTGCCCAACTCACTAGTGATATTGTTAGCTTTGGGCCTAGGCCCGCACGGTTTTAAAATGCGTCACTAGGGAGAAAGGCTTTCTTACTTATATACCCAGCATCCCTCCTGTGTTTTGCTGAAGTGGGACTCCTTCCTAAGTTGGGGTATTACAATTCCATTTTTGGGGAATGAGAATTTTGATTATTATAAGCACAGATCTATTCCCTGGGGTGAATGTGATAATATTTAGTGAAGCATTAATATAAACATGTACTTAATTGTGATGGTACGAAAACTCACCTCCGAAAGAGGCATAATAGCTGAGATGAGTTATTTTGAAATCTACTTCTAAAGTAGTAAATCCAAAATTTATTCATATAATAGTAAATCTGAAATTTACTAAAGCAAAAACACATATCATGGTAAACTTGGAGTTTACTAGATTAAAGGTTCGTAAGTTGATATGAGCGATTGTGATATCCCAAAGATGTGCATACTGAGTATTGAACATATACTAAAGAATTAGAAAATTCTTTATGAACTTTAATGTTGCCTGTTCTCATGATAAGTTGGTTGGACCAACTAATTTTGGGGTTGGATCCGTTAAAATCTGAAAAGAATAAAAGGTGAATAAGGGCCCATTCATCTATCATGTGATATGTTGAAAAGATGCATCAATAAGATGATCACATGTACATTCATAGTCAACGTACATTTGACATTCATAAAGTTACTTGTTCAATATAAATTGAGCATAATTTTTAGATTGTGTAATCGAGATAATTCATCTTGATGATGATGGTTTAGCGTTGAATGCCTTTCATAAATAACTGAATCATTACTAATGAGAACAAAGTTTCATGTATTGGTATGAAATATGATATGTTGCATACAATAACACTTGTATGCATTAGACAAATAAATTATGATTATTTCTTCTATCTCAATTGGTTAAAGATCAGGAACCAACTATTCCATCTAATAATTTTGATGTGCGGTATTCGATTAATGAATGTACCATTATGCACAAAGATGGATCCATCAAAGAATATGGAGGATGTATATTAGCTTTCCTAACATAAGGGAGAGATTATAAGCATCTATGAAATATGTTAGGAATTATCATCGGATCTTCATTCAAAAGATAATTCAAGTCAAATGCCGAAAGCATATCATATTAAGCATCAAGTGATCCTTTTTTGTGTCCTTAAAGGATAAAGTTTATGCATGCGTGAAGCATGATAGATCAATCGGTTCTAAATTAAATAATCTTTGAAAAGAATAAGGAGCAAATAATCATAATAAGAAGGTAATGTGCTCTTTAAGAGCCTACGACATAACACTTCATTAAACCTTATGAGAGGTTTAGGTACCTGAAAATAATGAAGTGATGAGATCTCAAAATATTATGTCGCATTGTGAACCGATACAAAATAATATATCGTCAATGATATCTTTGATACAATATTGGTGCAATATTATAAAAGATTGTGAGGATCTGAATTCTACGTTAATTTAAGCATGCCGACGTAGAAAAATTTATCAAGTGACCTGAAAGAATATATTTGGGTAAGCGTAAAACTTATTTGATTTGCATTCCACACACTTTAATATTTCTCACTTGCCATGTTGGATATCGTTACTTGAAAAACATCCATATGAAAATTCCTAAAGGATTCAAAATGCCCGAAGCATATAAAGTTTCTGGGAAACTTTTTACTATCCTCATAAGATATAATTTGATTATTTCAGTATCATTGAAATTCTTGGAGAGTTTTCAAAAGCAATAGATTTTTTTTTTAAATGAGAAACATGCAAAAATTGAATTAGGATCCATTCTGACCTCAAGAAAAGAATGAGGAACTTATCTTAGTGCAATTGATGAACTAATGTATCTTACAAATAATACAAGGCCTAATATAGCCTTTTTTTTAGTTAATTTGTTAGCAAGTTTGCAGTCCCGATCTTATTGGTTATGCTGATTTTGGGTATTTATCTGACCTACATAAAGCTCGGTCTCAAATAGGCTATGTGTTCATATATGGTGGTAATGCAATATCTTGGAGATATACAAAGAACTCTATCATAACCATTTCATCAAATCATGCTGAGATAATAACCATTCATGAAGAAAGCCGAGAATGTGTATGGTTGAGGTCTATGATACATCTCAGTCGAGAAAAATGTGGTGTGAAATATGACAATCTACCCATAATTTTATACGGATATAATGCAACATGCATAGAACATCTTAATGGAGGATTCATCAAAGGAGATAGAATGAAGCACACTTCATCCAACCTTTTCTATACACATGATATACAAAAAGAATAATGATACTAACTTGCAACATATTTGTTCAAATAACGGTGTGGCTAATTTATTAACCAAGTCTCGTCTAATTACAACTTTCAATAAAAGGGTGCACAAGATCGGAATGCAAAGGCTCAAGGATGTTCTCATTAGGGGAGTTAATACGCGTTGTACTCTTTTTCGCTTTCAAGGTTTTGTCCCACTGGGTTTTCCTTGTAAGGTTTTTAATGGGGCATCCTATATGCATATTTTTAGACATGTGAACTCTTTTTCCTTCACTAGATGTTTTTTACCACTGGGTTTTTTCTAGTAAGGTTTTACCGAGGCACATTATCTATCAATTAGACATTCAAGGGGGAGTGTTATTATAACACCCCAAATATGGTTCCCAGAATGCTACACGGTGCTCATGACTCCGATGGACCACAAGCTAACCTATGACAGATATCTATACCTTTATACTGTATAAAATACTTTATAATGCGGAAATATGAACTGAAAGACCATAAGGTTCAATACTGAACATGATCTGAATGATATAACATTTGTGTGGGGTAATAGAATACCCAAAACAAAACTGAACATACTGAAGTATGAAACATGATAGTCTAGAAAGCCTCTAACTTACTTAACTGTCTGAGTAAGGAGTTTATGGGAGATGTCCCCAACTAACTCCAACTAATAAACTGATTAATGAGATAATAAGGAAATAATTATATCCTCAAAAGATGAGGACTCACTTCCAACTCTGTCTATGGATATCTAGAATCTACTATTGCTCTGGAGCTCGTGTCTATGAACCTATGGTATAAGACACCATAGCGCAAATACATCAGTAATTTGAATGTACTGGTATGTATATGAGGTAGGTTGAATGCATGGGGTTCATATTCTTGAACACATACATGAGACATAACAACTGACACTAATACTATGATAACATGATTAGTGAATCTGAATATAACTGATAACATGAGTGACTATATCTGACAATCTAGAATCTAATGGAACTATCTGAGTTCTGTATTATATCTGACAGTCCTGAAATCAGAAGAACTATCTGAGTTATATTACTCAGACTGATTTACTTTATCAGACAGTCCTGATTCTGTAACATGAAACTGTGGGAAGTAGTTAACTAACTGATATGCCCCTGATACACCATTATAGCTGAGTTGGGGTCCAATCTGTAACCCCAATTGGAAGGGTATCGATACCGCGACACCGGTAAGGATAAGCTGTGGGCGATCCTCATCTGATAGTGTCCCCTATATGAGAATGGTGGGTCCCTTATCTGACAGTACTTATCCACCTCATCAACCCTCATCGGAGAGTGTTGATGTCTCAACCTATGCTGTCTACATAGTTCTGGAATGCAAGGATGACTTCTAAGAATAACACCCTCATCTTATAGTGTGTTTTACCATCCTTGGGTTCACTCGGTGCTAATTACTACTCCCATCTGAATAGACTCTGAACTGAACATGGGCTGAGTTACTGAATTCCGTTGACTGATGGAATATTACTGATATCTGACAACTAACTGAGTTCATGAGATCATGGAGATTTCCTGTGTTATAAGACTTTCTGAAGTCTAAGGATTATAGCTTGACTGAGGTATCGTGAAAACATGACATGGCTCTAGGCACATAGCTAATGTTTTGGGTACGAGTACCTCCAGGACTCGATTGAAGGAAACTGCCCAAACATAACTTACTTGAACATATAACTAACATCATAATCCATAATATATTTATAGAAGCATTTCATTAAAACATGTGATAGGCATTACTTGTACATACATGGGGATTTCATGGTATCATGCTAGTTAGACACTTTTCCTTCATCTAGGCATTTAATCAAACATATTGTAGGCATGGTACATGTAAACATCATTGTACAATAATTAAACATCATGATTCAATTCTAATTTCATCATTCAAGTGTTTAGTCATAGGTTTTAATGAATCCATATCTATAGTAATTTAACCCACATAGAATTTATCACCCAACTTGGAGTAGAATTCTAATTCTTATTATCCACATGAACAAGAGCAGCCCAATCATAAAATTCATAAGAAAATTCATAAACTTGAATTTAGAAAAAAAAGAGGATCTTGGGCTTCATGGATGAAAGGAGTCCATGAATGAACACTATGCATACCATAGTTCATGATTTTGTGAGGATTGACGGTGAAACCTTCTTGAATTTGAATCCCCAATAGAAACCCTAGCTTGTTCTTGAGAGAAACTTGAGAGAAACTAGTATATTTTTGGTTAAAATAGCTAAATCATGTGTTATTGGGTTTATATAGGGGTAGGAAATTGACCCTTTTAACCCTAGGATGCGTATTTTAAAATTGTAAAAATTTCCCTAACTTTACCTTTAGCGCGACGCGATGCTATCGTGTTGTGTCACTGGATTTTGACAATTGGGAAATTGAGGGATGGCATGACGTAGGATCAGCATTGACACTTTCTTTGTGACCTGGAACTTTGGTGTGACGCGGGGGAAATCACGCTGAGACACTGGAAAATGGAAAATTCTGAATTTGGTCCCTGGCGCGATGCGCCATAATATCGGACCCCTACTGGAATTTTCCAAATTCCATTTCCTCTTGTGGCACTGCGCGCCACTGACCAATATGGCACTATTTTATAACGAAAACTTGAAATAGTCATAACTTCTGACCCGATTATCAGATTTGGGCCAATCTTATATCATAGCTTCTTAATCAGAGTTGGCAAAGAAGAGGTAAGGATACTTGGTATGCTCGTCTGCCTCTGCTTCCCAGGTATCTCCCTCGATGGGATGATTTTTTCAAAGAACCTTAACTTGAGGGACTTCTTTTTTCCTCAATCTAAGATTCTGATAGTTGAAGATTTCGACTGGAATCTCTTCATAAGAGAGAGTGTTCTGAACATCAATGCTATGAATAGGGACTACAACTGATGGGTCACCTATGCACTTCTTGAGAAAAGAGACATGAAAGACTAGATGAACTGAGGCTAGATCTAAAGAAAATTCAAGCTCATAGGCTACCTTGCAAAAGCGACTGATAATCTTGAAGGGACCAACATATCGGGGACTGATCATTCCCTTCTTACCGAATCTCTTCACTCTCTTCATGGGAGAGATCTTTAGATATATATGATCACCAATCTCAAACTTGAGATATTTTCTACGAACATCTGCATAAGACTTCTATCAGATGTGAGCAGCACAAAGTCTTTCTTTAATCAACTAGACTTTTTCTAAGGCGTCGAATACCAATTCAGGACCTATGACTGAGGCCTCACTAACTTCGAACCAACCAATTAGAGATCTATATCTCCTACCATAGAGAGCTTTGAATGGAACCATCTGAATAATGGAATAATAGTTGTTGTTGTATGCAAACTCAATCAAAGGTAAGTGGTCATCCCAATTTCCCTTGAAATCAATTGCACACGCCCTTAGCATATCTTATAACGTCTAAATGGTCTTTTCTGCATTACAATCTGTCTGAGAATGAAAGGTTGTACTAAGATAAACTTGGGTACCAAGATCCTTTTGGAATAATTTCCAGAAATAAGAGGTGAACTGGGTACCTTTGTCTGAGATAATGGATAACGGAACACCGTACAATCTTACCAACTCCTTGTTGTAGAGTTTGGAATAATCTTTGGCTAAATAATAAGTATGAACTGGAAGGAAATGAGCTGATTTGGTCATTCTATCTATAATGACCCAGACAGAATTATGTTGATAACGAGTTTGAGACAAACCCATCATGAAGTCCATGTCCACAACTTCCCACTTCCAAGTAGGAATACTGAACTCCTACATGGTCCCACTAGGATTTTGATGCTCTGTCTTAACCTGTTGACTTGTAGAGCACTTAGCCACAAACTCTGCAATGTCTCTCTTCATTCCACTCCACCAATAGATTTCCCGAAAGTCGCGGTACATCTCTGTGGCCCCTGGATGAATAGAGTAGCACGCATCATGCACTTTTGTAAGAATTTGCTGCCTTAAGTCATCTACAACTGGAACAAAGAGATGACCCTGACAACGAAGGACACTATCTCCCCCTTGGGAGAAAACCTCTACTTTCTGATCCTGGACTGACTCTTCCAACTTGAAAAGGATGGGATCTTTATCTTGCTTTTCCTTCACCTTGAAAACTAGAGATGATTCTGAACTACTCTGAACCCATATGTCATCCTCTTCTATATCGACTAAGTGAACTCCTAGGATGGAAAACTGATGGACTTCCTAACCTAACTTCTTCTTACTATCCTAAACATGAGAAATACTACCCATGGATAGTCTACTAAGAGCGTCGGCCACTACGTTGGCCTTTCTCGGATGATAAAGGACACTCATGTCATAATCTTTCAAGATCTCTAACCACCTTATCTGATGATAATTGAGCTATTTCTGAGAAAAGGCATACTGAAGACTTTTATGACCAGTGAACACATCTACATAAACACCGTATAGATAATGCCTTCAAATCTTCAAGGCAAAGACTACGACTGCTAACTCAATATCATGAGTAGGACAATTCCTCTCATAGGGCTTAAGCTGTCTGGAGATGTAGGCTATGACCTTACCATGCTGCATGAGGATACAACCCAAACCTACTATGGATGTATCACAATACACTACGAAACCATCTGGACCATCTGGAAGAGCTAATCCTGGAGCTGCGGTGAGTCGAGTCTTCAACTCCTGAAAACTCTTCTCGCAAGGATTTGACCACTGAAACATGGCTTTCTTCTGAGTTAATCTGGACATAGGGGATGCAATAGAAGAAAATCCCTCAACAAACCGTCTATAATAGCTGGCCAAACGTACGAAACTCCTGATGTCTGATGGAGAGACAGGGCAAGGCCAGTTTCTTACTACTTCAGTCTTTTGAGGATCCACTCTAATGCCATCACTAGAAATAATATGAGCAAGGAATGCTACTTAACTTAGCCAAAATTCATACTTGATGAATTTGGCAAATAGTTGATGATCTCTGAGAGTCTGAAGTACTGTTCTGAGATGGTCTGCATGATCATGCTCACTGCGGGAATAGACCAGAATATCATCTATGAAGACTGATGAACATGCCCAAGTACTACTTGAACACACGGTTCATCAAGTCCATAAAAGATGTTGGGGCATTGGTAAGACCAAAGGACATAACTAAGAATTTGAAATGACCATACCGAGTAAGAAAAGCTATTTTTGAAATGTCACATTCTCTAACTCTGAGGTGATGATAGACGGATCTGAGGTCTATCTTAGAGAAATAAGTGACACATTGAAGTTGATCAAACAAGTCATTGATTCTGGGAAGAGGATATTTTTTCTTGACTGTGACCTTATTGAGTTGACAGTAGTCTACACATATACTAAGAAAACCATTTTCTTGCGCAGGAATAATACTTGAGTGCCCCATGGGGAAACGCTGGGCCTAATGAATTCCTTATATAAGAGATCCTTTAATTTTTCTTTCAGTTCTCTGAGTTCTGTTGGTGTCATTCTGTATAGCGGAATAGATATAGACTGAGTATTTAGAAGAAGATCAATGCCAAAGTCTATTTTTCTTTTGGGAGGAATTCCTGGAAGAACTTCAGGAAAGACATCTGAATATTCACCTACAACTGGAACTGATTCAAGGCTGGGATTTATAGAACTAGTGTCCTTAACTCAAACAAGATGATAGTCACATCTTTTACATATCATTTTTCACGCCCAAAGGTAGGAAACAAGCTGACCTCAGAACGCTGAAGTACTACCCTTCCACTCAAGGATGGGTTCACTTAGAAACTAAAACTGAACTATTCTGTTTCTACAGTCGACTATGGCATAGAAGGAATAAAGTTAATCTATGATGAGAATGACATCAAAATCAGTCATCTCTAAGTCGACCAAGTCTGCTGAAGTGACTTTCTGAAATATTATAATCGGGCAGTTTCTGTATACCTGTCGGGCTATGATGGTTTCACCCACTGGGGTAGATACTAAAAAGAGCTTTTCTAGGATTTTGAGACTGATTCCAAAATTTCCTGCTATATAGGGAGTAACAAAAGACAAATAAGCTCCTGGATCTAGCAAATCATAAACATGCATATGAAAGATCTATAACGTACCAGTAACTATATCAGAAGAATTTTCCTGATCCTGTTGGGACTAAAAAGCATAAAGATGATTAGGGCGTTGCCCACTAGTAGCACTGGTAGTGGCACCCTGCTGATTCGGGTGACCAAACTGAGATGAGGAGTGAAGATGACTCTGATAACCTAACTGAGGGAAGTCTCTGACTCTATGTCCTGACTTGCCACAATCAAAATAGACATCGCTACCAGCTCTGCAAGCACCCTTGTGGTTCTTACCACATATCTGACAAAGGGGATTAGTTCTGGCATTGCTAACACTGCTCTAAGACTTAGATCCTAGCGCTCTATCTCTGTTACCCTCCCTGAACATACAAACTGGAGCACTGGCTGAAGAAGGGGCTGGAACTTATGACTTAGGATGAAACTGGGAATGGTTTCCTCCTTCTGATTTAGGCTGAGTAAAGTTGAAACTACCTGTCTTTGTTTTCTTATTCTGCTTCTCCCTCTGCTTAATCTTCTGCTTCTCTATCTACTGAGCATGAGTCATAAGCCTGGCTAAAGTCATTTCACTATTTAGCATGGAAGATCTGCACTGATTTATTACGCTATCATTTACCCCTATAGCGAACTTACTCATCTTGACTCTGCTGTCTGTAACCACATGTGTGACATATCTGTCTAATTTAGTAAACTTAAGAGAATACTTTTTCACCGTCATATTGCCCTACCTGAGGTTGATAAATTCTAGCACCTTACCCTCTCTAAGCTCTTGTGGAATGAATCTGTCTAAGAATGCTATGACAAACTCCTTTCACTCTATAGGACCTGCATCATATGGCAACTCTAAATTCTACTGTTTGAACCAAGTATGAGCCACATACTGCAACTGATATGTAGCTAGCTCAGTACTCTCAACAATAGTCACCCCATGATGTCTATCACTTTCTAAACCTAATCAATGAATTCCTGAGGGTCCTCACCTACCTTAGACCTGAGGATGGATGGAGGATTCATTTGGGTGAAGTCCCGAATCCTAGGTGTGGCTGAATTGTCCACTAGGTTGGCTAGAATGACTGTTGGATGTTCATTTTGAGTGGCAACTGACAGAGCAAGAGTAGTAAATATGGCCCTGAACTCCGCATGAGAAACATGATCGCCCAAAGGATCTTCGGGCTGAGGGGCTGACTGATTTTCATTTCTTCTTTTAGGAGGAATGTTCTGTAGAAAAAAGGGAGAAACAAATTAGATTGAGAAATTGACTTGAGATTATTCTCACTGGTATGACATGAATACCGAAAGAAGGGAAACTGTTCCTAAAACATCTTATAGCCTCATGTACATAAATGTGGTGTGCAACACACCCATTTACTACACACTAATAGATATGACTTTTAGACTTTCTAGGAATCTATTAAACCTTAGGCTCTAATACCATATTTTTAACACCCCAAATCTGGTACCCGGAATTCTACACGGTGCTCATGACCCAGAAGGACAATAAGCTAACCCATGACTGATATCTGTAACTGTATACTGTATAAAATACTTCATAATGTGGAAACATGAACTGAAAGGTTATAATGTTCAATACTAAACATGATCTGATTGATATAACATCTGTGTGGGGTAATAAAATACACAAAAAAAAATTAAACATACTGAAGTATGAAACATGATAGTCTAGAAAGCCTCTAACTGACTGAATTATCTAAGTAAGGAGTTGATGGGACATGTCCCAATTAACTCCAACTAATAAACTGATTAATGAGATAATAGGGAAATAATCATACCCTCAAAAGATGAGGACTCAATCCTAACTCTGTCTGCGGATATCAAGAATCTATTGTTGCTCTGGAGCTCGTGTCTCTAAACCTATGGTATAAGACACCATAGCGCAAATGCGTCAGTACTTTGAATGTACTGGTATGCAAGTGAGGTAGGCTGAATGCATGGGGTTCATATGGATGAACAATTATAATAACTAACTAACTATCATGAGCGTGAGAATACATGCATGAGACATAACAACTGACACTAATACTGTGATAACATGATTACTGAATATGAATATAACTAATAACATGAGTGACTATATCTGATAGTCCTGAATCTGATGTAACTATCTAAGTTCCATACTATATCTGAGATGACTGTATCTGACAGTCCTAAAATCTAAAGAACTATCTGAGTTCTATTACTGAGACTGATTGACTATATCTAACAGTCCTATTTCTATAACATAAAACTGTGGGAATTAGTTATCTAACCGACATGCCCCTGATACGCTATTATGGCTGAGTTGGGGACAAATCTGTAACCCCAATTGGAAGGGTGTCAATAGCACACCACCGGTAAGGACAAGTTGTAGGCTACCCTCATCTGATAGTGTCCCCTATACGAGAACAGTAGGGAACTTATCTGACAATGCTTATCCACCTTATTAACCCTCATCGGACAGTGTTGATGTCTTAACTTATGCTGGCTACATAGTTCTGGAATACAAGGATGACTTCTAAGAATCACACCCTCATCTGATAGAGTGTGTTCCCATCCTTGGGTTCACTCGGTTCTAATTCCTACTCCCATTTGAATAGACTCTGAACATGATTTACTGAATTGAACATGGGCTGATTTATTGAATTCCATTGACTGTTGGAATACTACTGATATCTGACAACTGACTGAGTTCATGAGATCATGGAGATTTCCTGAGTAATAAGACTGTCTGAAGTCTAAGGATCATTTCTTGACTGAGAGAATCGTGAAAACATGACATGACTCTAGGCACACAACTAATATTTTGGGTATGAGTACCCCCAGAACTCGATGGAAGGAAACTGACCAAGCATAACTTACTTGAACATATAACTAACATCATAATCCATAATAAATTTATAGAAGAATTTTGTCAAAATATTTGATAGGACTAACTTGTACATACATGGGGATTTCATGGTAGCATGGTAGTTAGGAACTTTTCCTTCATCTAGGCATTTAATCAAACATATTGTAGGCATGGTAAATGTAAACATCATTGTACAATAATTAAACATCATAGTTCAATTCTAATTTCATCATTCAAGGGTTTAGTCATAGGTTTGCATGAATCTATATCTATAATAATTAAACCCACATAGAATTTATCACCCAATATGGAGTAGAATTCAATTTTTCATTATCCACATGAACAAGAGCAACCCAATCATGAAATTCATAAGAAAATACGTAAACTTGAATTTAGAAAAAAAAAGGATTCTTGGGATTCATGGATGAAAGGAATCCATGAATGAACACTATGCAAACCTTAGTTCGTGATTTTGTGAGGATTGATGGTGAAACCTTCTTGAATTCAAATCCCCAATAGAAACCCTAGCTTGTTCTTGAGAGGAACTTGAGAGAAACTAGTATATTTTGGGTGAAAAATAGATAAATCACGTGTTATTGGGTTTGAATAAGGGTAGGAAATTGACCCTTTTAACCCTTGGATGCGTCTTTGAAAATTTTAAAAATTTCCCGAACTGGACCTTTAGCGCGATCAGGTGCTATCACGTCGTGTCACTAGATTTTGAAAATTGGGAAATTGAGGGATGACGCAATGCGGGGCCATCGTGTTGCCACCTCTTTTGTGACCTGGAACTTTGGTGCGACGCGGGGGAAATCGCGCTGAGACACTAGAAAATGAACAATTTAGAATTTGGGCCCTGGCGTGATGCACCATAATCATGGACCCCTATTGGAATTTTCCAAATGCCATTTCCTCTTGTGGCGCGGCGCGTCACTTACTAATATGGCGTTGTTTTACGAGGGGAACTTGAAATAGTCGTAACTTCTGACCCGGTTATCGAATTTTGGCGAATCTTATATCGATGGAAAGCTTATTGAATTTCCCACAGAGATAAAAGTGTGAATGTTGAAAATTCTTTATGGAATAATTATCATTCAATTTAGAAGCTAATACTAGACATTCTTGAGATGAAATTAGCTAGAAAAAAGTACGAGGTATTACAGTTATAAACATACCATATATAGTGAATATCTGCTTTACCATATATAGTGAATACCTACTTTACCATATATTTCCCCTATAAATAAAGGGTTTTTGATTCATTGTAATTCATCCCTCAATAGAAGAAATAAGAATTACTCTCTCTATTCTCTCTACTCTTTTTCTTGTTCTTTATTGTTTTATAACTCATTGTCAGCATGAGACTTTACCGTCTCAAATTTGAAGGCTAAGGCTAAGATATGGATAATTTTCAAAGTAAGTTGTCCAATTATGAAGATATTTGTTTGGTTGGTTCTAGCACTACACCTATGATATTCAAAGACGATAAATATTTCTCTTATCTAAACATGGACAAGATTAATGTTACAATAACTTCTGGTAGTGCTAATTTAATTGAAGGCTTCGAAAAAGCCATTATAATCGTGCCTAAGGGAACTAAACTCATCAAAAATAATGCTATGTTTTTTCCTAAGTATTAGAAAAACTTGATAAGTTTTAAAGATATCCATGAAAATGGTTATCATATCAAGATAATTTATGTGACGAATCTTGAATATATTGGTATCACCAAGAATGTCTATGTCCAGACATATGTTATAGAAAAGTTTCCTTCTTTATCTTCTGGCTTGTATTGGACAAAGATTTGTGCAATTGAGGCACATTCTATAGTAAATCAGAAGTTTACAAATTCCAATACTTTTGTTCTTGGGCATGATCATTTGGGACTTTCTGGATCTATAATGACGAGACGAATCATAGAAAATTTAAATGGGCATCCATTAAAGAACTTGAAGGTTCTTTTGATTGGTGAATTTCCATGTAATGCTTGTTATCAAGGCAAGCTGATTGTTAGTCCATCGCTAACAAAAGTTGGGATTTAATCCCCCACATTCTTGGAATGCATACTTGGGGATATTTGTGGACCCATTCACCCACCTAGTCGGTCGTTTAGATACTTCATGGTCCTAATAGATGCTTCTTCTAGATGGTCGCATGTGTGCCTTTTGTCATCTCACAACTTGGCATTTGCAAAATTGTTGGCACAAATAATATGATTATGGGAACAGTTTCCCGATAATCAGATTAAATCTATTCTCTTTGATAATGCAGCATAATTTTCATCCCAAGCATTTAATAACTATTTCTTATAGATTGGTATAAGAGTGGAACATCCTGTACCTAATGTTCACACTCAAAATGGCCTTGCTGAGTCATTGATTAAATCTGCAGTTGATAGAAAGACCATTGCTTATGAAAACTAAGTTACCCACTTCTGTTTGGGGTCATACAATTTGGCATGATGCAACACTTGTTTGTCTTAGACCAACAAATTATCATAAATTTTCTCCGTTGCAATTGATTTTGGGTCAAGAGCCTAATATATCTCACTTGAGAACTTTTGGGTGTGATGTATATGTGCCTATAGCACCACAAAAATGCACCAAGATGGGCCCCCAAAGAAGGTTAGAAATTTATGTTTGGTTTGAATCACCCTCCATTTTTTGCTATCTGGAACCATTAATGGGAGATATGTTTACTGCTTGATTTATAGATTGCCGGTTTGATGAGATACTTTTCCCAAGATTAGGGGGAGAAGATAGTGATATCAAAAGAGAAATTTTATGGAAAAATCCATCACTATCTCATCTTGATCCAAGTGTTTCTATTTGTGAGCAAGAAGTACAAAAGATTATTCATCTACAGAAAATTGCAAATCAATTGCCGGATGCATTTACTGATTTGAAAAGGATCACCAAATCATATATTCCTGAAGAGAATGTCCCAATTCGAATTGATGTCCCTAAAGGACCATCCACTAGTGTCATGGCTAATGAATCTAAAGAACGCTTGAAGCGTGGCAGACCATTAGGTTCTAAGGATTAAAATTCTAGAAAAAGAAAAAAAAATGGTCAAGATGACACTACTAAAGATCCACATATGGAAGTTCAATATTTGAGCAATGTTGATATCCCTGAAGGAATCAATAAGCCTGAGACTTAAGAAAATGAGAAACTATCCATAAATTCAAGTGATGTTGAAACTAATTTGAATCGATATAAAATAATAGTTAATTATGTCTTTGCATATAATGTTGCAACTAAAATCATGCAAGACAGTAGGATCTTAAACCTCGATCTATCAGAGAATGTTGACAAATAAATGACTGGCCAAAATGGCAACAAGAAATTTAATCTAAATTGAATTCACTTTTCAAACGTGAAATTTTTAGACCTATAACTCAAACACCTAATGGTGTTAAGCCCTTTGGCTATAAATCGGCCTTTGTGCAAAAAAGAAATGAGAAAAATAAAATACAAAGGTATAAAGCATGCCTTGTTGCACACGGATTTTCACATTGGCTTGGTGTCGATTATGATGAGACATATTCACCAGTTATGGACACAATAACATTATGTTATCTAATTAGTTTCACTATCTATGAGAGACTTGAAATGCATTTGATGGATGTGGTAACAACCTATCTATATGGATCACTTGATAATAAGATATACATAAAGATGCCCGAAGGATTTAAAATATCGAAAGCATATAGTTCAACACCTCGGGAAATGTATTCCATTAGATTGCAAAGATAATTGTATGGTTTGAAGCAATCTAGACGCACGTGGTATAACCGTCTTAGTGAATATTTATCTTAAGAAGGTTATACGATTGATGAAATTTGCCTATGTGTTTTCATAAAGAAAAAAACGTCGGAGTTTGTTATACTTGTGTCTATGTCTATGACATAAACCTTATTGGAATTCTAATAGAGCTTTAAAAGGCAATTGATTAACTAAAGAAAGAATTTGAGATGTAATATCTCGGAAAGACAAAGTTATGTCTTGGTTTGCAAATTGATCATTTGACAAATGGTATCTTTGTCCATCAATTTGCCTACACAGAAAAGGTATTAAACTGATTCTATATAGATGGAGCACATCTATTAAGTAATCTGATGATTGTTCGATCACTTGATATGAATAATGATCCATTCCAATCTCAAGAAAAGAATGAGGAACTCTTTGGTCCTGATATAACATATCTTAGTGCAATTGGTGCAATAGTGTATCTTACAAATACTACAAGGCCTGATATTGCCTTTTTAGTTAATTTGTTGGCAAAGTATAGTTCTTCTCCTACTAGAAAATATTGAAATAAGAGCAAAAACATATTACGATATCTAAAAGGGACTACCAATATGGTCTTATTTTATTCTAAAGATTGTAGTTCTAAAATTGTTGGTTATGCTAATTCTGGGTACTTATCTAACCAACATAAAGATCAGTCTTAAACAGTCTATGTGTTCATATATGGGGGTACTGCCATAGCTTGGAGATCAACAAAGTAGCCTATCGTATCCACTTCATCGAATCACACTGAGATTATAGCTATTCATGAAGCAAGCCGAGAGTATGTGTGGTTGAGGTCCATAATACATCTCATTTGAGAAAAATGTGGCTTGAAATGTGACAAAGTACCAATGATTTTATATGAAGATAATGCAGCATGCATAGCACAACTTAAGGGAGGATTCATAAAAGGAGATAAAACGAAGCACATTTTGCGAAAGCTTTCTATACATATGATCTCCAAAAGAATAGTGATATTAATGTTCAACAGATTTGCTCGAGTGACAATGTAGATGATCTATTCACCAAGTTTCTTCCAACTACAACTTTTAAGAAGATGGTGCACAAGATCATGATGTAAGGGCTCAAGGATGTTCTCATTAGGGGGAGTTAATACACACTGTACTCTTTTTCCCTTTCAAGGTTTTTTCCCACTAAGTTTTCCTTGTAAGGTTTTTAATGAGGTAGCCTATATGCGTATTGTTAGAGATGTGTACTTTTTTTCCTTCACTAGATTTTTTTCCCACTGGGTTTTTTCTAGTAAGGTTTTAATTAGGCACATTATCTATCAATTAGACATTCAAGAGGGAGTGTTATAAATATACCATATATAGTGAATGTCTACTTTACCATATATAGTGATTACCTACTTTACCATATATTGTGTATGTCTATTTATGGAAAAGTTACAAACCCCATGGTTAGTTTTCCCTTATAAATAAAGGGGTTTTACTTCATTGTAATTCATCCCTCAAGAGAAATAAGTATTACTCTCTATTCTCTCTCTATTCTCTCTACTCTTCTTCTTTATTCTTTATATATTATAACACGTTATCAGCATGAGACTCTGCCAAACAAGATGAGATTATAAATCTAAAGGTAATTTCAAGGTTAGTAATTTATTATGTTATCTGTCTTTTGCTACTAATAATAATTATTGTTGGATTTAAGAAAAAATAATTCGTTTGGAACCATTTATATTTTAAATTTATTTCTCAAGAACAATATTATCAAAAGGTAGGATAATATGTTGGGTTCAAGTCCCATTGATTTATGCCTAAGACTCTTTTATATGGGTAAGACATTGATTTTGTATCTCAATGCACCATATTGATGATATTATGATGGCCAAGGCAAAATAATGTGTTTTTGATGAAAAGTCATGAAACTTGTCCATTGAATATGCTCCGTTCCAAGAAATGAATGTGGTAGCAATATATGTTAAGTCTAAAAGATGACAATTTGCTCCATTCTTGAAGTGAATGTGGTAGTAATATAGAGGAATTCTCTCTATCATATTTATGCCTCGATTTGCTCCAGAAGTAGCAATATCATGAAAGAGGTTATAAGCTATCATAATTTGATAGGCGTAAGGCATAATTATATTCCATTCCTAGGGAATGAGAACCTTATTAATGCAAGCGTTAACTTGATTGTGATGGTATCACAACTCACCTCCGAATAATGCAGAATAACTAAGAAAAGTTATTTTGAAATATACTTCTAAAGTAGTAAATCTGAAATTTATGCATGTAATAGTAAATCTAAAATTTACTATAGTAAAAAGACACATGTCATGGTAAACTTGGAGTTTTCTAGAATAAAAGTTCATAATTTGACATGAATGATTGCGACATCTCAAAGATGTGCATTTTGAGTATTGAACATATATTTAAGAATTAGAAATTCTTCATTACTTTTAATGTTGGTTATTCTCATGATAAGTTGGTTGAACCAACTAATTTCGGGATTGGATCCCTTAAATCTAAAAAGTATAAAAGGTGAATATGGGCCCATTCACCTTTCATGTGATCTATTAAGATGCATCGATATAAGATGATCACATGTGAGTTTATTTTCAACCTGCAGTTTGACATTTATAAATTTGCTTGCTCAATTAAATTGAATTAAGAATATAATTTTCAGATTGTGCAATCAAGATAATTATATTGATGATGATGGTTTGACATTGAATGCATTCGATAAATAGTGAAACCATTGCTAATGAGAACAAAGCTTCATGTATTGGTATGAAATATGATATATTGCATACAATAGCACTTGTATGCATTAGACCAATAAATTATGATTATTTCTTTTCTCTCAATTGGTTCAAGGTCAGGAACCAACTATTCCATCTAATAGTTTTGATGTATGGTATATGATTAATGAATAAACCATGATGCACAAATATGAAATCCTCAAAGAAGATAGAGGATGTATGTTAGTTTTTGTAACACAAGAGGGAGATTATAAGCAACTATGAAATATGTTAGGAATTATCATCAGATCGCCATTCAAAAGATAATTCAAGTCAAATGCTGAATGCATATCATATTAAGCTATAAGTGTTTCTATTTTTTATCCCTAAAGGAAAAAGTCTATGCATGTGTGAAGCATGATAGACCAATCGGTTCCAAATGAAATAATCCTTGAAAAGAATGAGGAGCAAATAATCATAATAAGAGGCCAATGTGCTTTTGAAGTATATACGACATAACACTTCATAAAAACTTATAAAGGTTTAGGTACCTAAAAATAATGAAGTGATGAGATCTCAAAAAATATTATGTTGCATTATGAACCGATACAAAATGATATATCATTAATGAAATCTTTGATACAATATTGTGAAAGATTACAAGGATTTGAATCCTATGTTTATTTAATCATGCTGAAGTATAAAAATTTATCAAGTGAAATAAAAAGATGCATCTTGGTAAGTGTAAAACTTATTTGATTTGCAGTCCAGACACTTGAAGATGTCACATATGACATGTTGAATATTGTCACTTGAAAAAATTCATATGAAACTTTCTAATGATTCAAAATGTTTGAAGCATATAAAAGTTTCTGGGAAACTTATTTAGAATCCTTATATTGTATAAGATTATAGGTTGAAAATCATTAAATGTAATACCCGTGCTTTTTCTTATCTTGAAAATCATCTCAAGGATGTTAGACTTTGATTTGAAATAAGAATTAATTCTTATACATGTGGTACTTCCATAATTTTCAGTTTCTATAATGTGGGAAATTGACTAAGCTTTCCATCGATATATAATTCGCCCAGATCCGACACCCGGGTGAAGATTTAGAGTCCTTTTAGTGACACAATGTTTGACTTGAACCTTCAGCGCGTCGCAGAGACAGCTCAAATGGCAATTGTCAAATTCCAGTGTTGCTCTGTGATATAGGCATGTCGTGACAAACTTCCAGGTCGTAGACAAGGTGGAAATGTGATAGCTCCGCATCTCTCCACTGTGTACTTTCCCATTTGTCAATTTCCAGTGACACGACGCGATAACACCGCATCACGCCAAGGACCCAATTTGGGAAATTTTACTGAAAATTTAATTATGAGTCTAGGGTTAGAAGGGTAAATTTCCCTCGCCCCCTTATAATCTTCCAAACACGGGATTTAGGGCTTATTCATAAAAAATATTGATGTTTTTCTCAAATGCTCTCAAGAACTCAAGCTAGAGTTTTCATAAAAGGTCCAATTTCAAGAAGGTTTCACCATCAATCTTCACAAAATCATGAACTAAGGTATGAATAGTGTTCATTCATGGGCTCCTTTCGTCCATGAAGTCCAAGAATCCCTTTTCAACTACAAGTTATGGATTTTCTTCATGCTTTCATTCTTTCATGCTTTGTATGTTCTCTTTCATATTAATAAATGAGGAATTGATTTCTATTTCATGATTTGATGATAAATTCTATGTGGGTTGATTAGTATAGATAAAGATTTACGAAATATCATGACTAAAACCTTGTATGATGAAATTGGAATTGAACCATGATGTTTAATTATTATACCATGATGTTTACATGTACTATGCCTGCCATATGTTTGATAAAATGCCTAGATGAAGGAAATTTACTTAACTAGCATGATATCATGAAAATACCCATAAATGTACAAGCTTATGCCTATTAGACGTTTGATGAAATGCTTCAATAAACGTATTGTGGCGATTATCATGTATTCAAGAATATCAAGTCATGTCAGTTTCCTTCCATCGAGTCCAGGGGTACTTGTACCCGAAATATTAGCAGTGTGCCTAGATCCATGTCATGTTTTCATGATACTCTCAGTCAAGCTATGAACTCTTAAACTTCAGATAGTCTTATGAATCAGGAAAAATCTCCATGATCTCATGACTGAGTCAGTTGTCAGATATCAGTAGTATTCCGTCATCCATGAAAACTCAGTAACTCAGTCCGTGCTCAGTTCAGTTTAGTAAATCATGTTCAGTGTCCATTCAGATGGGAGTAGGAATTAGCACCAAATGAACCCAAGGATGGGGACTCACCTGTTATACAAGGGTGTGATTCCTAGAAGCAATCCTTGTATTCCAGAACTATGTAGCCACCATAGGTTGAGACATCTAGCCTTCTATATGAGGGCATATGAGGTGGCTTAACCTGTTATGTGAGGGTTCCCACCGTTCTCACTAGAGTTACCTGTTATATGAGGGTTACTCATATGTTGTCCTTACCAGTGGCGCGGTAGTGTCACCCTTCCAATCAGGGCATAGATTGGACCCCAGATCAGCTATTATAGCATCTTTGGGGCATGTCGGTTAGATACTACTACCCACAGTTTCATGTTACAGAATCTGGACTGTCAGATACAGTCAATAAGTCTTAGTAATAGAACTCAAATAGTTCTTTAGATTTCAGGATTGTTATATACAGTCAACTCAGATACAATACGGAACTCAGATAGTTCCATAAGATTTGAGACTGTCAGATATAGTCACCCATGTTATCAGCATTATTCAGATGTAGTCCTTCATAATATAAGTCATATCAGTTACTAGCATGTCACGTTATCAATATACAAACTCAGAATCATGAAATCACGTTGTCAGTTACAGTTACGTATTTATTCACGTATTCTCACGTTCATGTTAGATAGTCAGTTAGCATTATTTATGCATGTGAACCATTGTATATAGACTACCTCACATGTATACTCAGTACATATGTACTGACGCATTTGGGGTATGGTGTTTTCTTTTTATGTTACACCATTGGTTCAGATTCATGAGTTCTAGATCAGAAGTAGATTCCAGATTCAACAGTCAGAGTAGAAGTGAGTTATCATCCTTCGAGGACATAATGATTTTTTAGTATCTCATTGATTAGTTTATTAGTTGGAGTTAGTTGGGGACATGTCCCATCAACTCCTTATTCAGATTCTTCAGACTTTAGAGGCTTTCGGACTAGATGCAGACTAGATACAGACTATTATGTTTTAGACTTTAGTTTTGTTTTAGGTATTCTATTACCCCACACAGGTGTTACGTTATTCAGTTATGTTCATGATCAAAACTTATGGACTTTCAGTGCATGTTTCTGCATTATTATGTTATCTTATGCAGTATAGTATAAATATCAGTCATAGGTTAGCTTGTGGTCCTTCGGGGTCATAATCACCGTGTAGCATTTCGATTTAGAAAATCGGGTCTTTACAAACTTGGTATCAAAGCCTAAGGTTCAATAGAATCCTAGGAAGTCTGAAAGTCGCATCTAGTGGAGTCTTGTACATGGGTGTGTTGCGTGCCATATTTATGTGCAAAAGGATATGAAATGTTTAAGAATAGTTTCCCTTCTTTTAGTATTCATGTTGTGCCAGTGAGTATAATTATAAGTTAGTCTCTCAGTCCAATCCGATTCTTCTCTTTATTTCAGAACATGCCTCTTAAGAGAATAAATCAGTCAGCCCCTCATCCTGAAGAATATTTGGGCGATCATGTTTCTAATGCGTAGTTCAGGACCTCATTTACCACTCTTGCTCAATCATTCACTGCTCATGATGAACGGCCAACAGTCATTTCGGCAAACCCAGTGGCCAACTCAGCCGCAACTAGAATTCGGGACTTCACCTAAATGAATCCTCCAACCTTCCTCGGGTCTAAGGTAGATGAAGACCCTCAGGAATTCTTATATCAAGTTCAGAAAGTGAAAGATTCTATGGGGATGACTACTGCTGAGAGTGTTGAGTTAGCTACATACCAGTTGCAGGAGTCTGAAAGATTAGATGATGCAGGTCCTATAGAGTGGGAGGAGTTTGTCACTGTATTCTTGGATAGATTCTTTCCCCATGAGCTTAGAGAAGCCAAGGTGCTAAAGTTTATCAACCTCAGGTAGGGCAATATGACTGTGAAAGAGTATTATTTTAAGTTTACTCAATTAGCTAGGTATGCCCCTCATGTGGTTGCAGATAGTAGATCAAAGATAAGTAAGTTCGCTTCAAGGGTGAACGACAACATGGTTAATGAGTGAAGATCCACCATGCTGAACAGTGACATGAAATTAGCTAGACTTATGATCGATTCTCAGCAGATAGAACAACAAAAAATTAAGCAGTGGGAAAAACAAAATAAGAAATCTAGGATAGGTAGCTTTAATTTTACTCAGCCTAAATCAGAAAGAGGAAACCATTCTCAGTTTCATCCTAAGTCATCAGTTCATGCTCCCTTTGCAGCAGTGCTCCAGTTCCTAAGTTTAGAGAGGGTAACAAAGATAGAGCGCCAAGCTCTAAGACCCAGGATAGTGTTAGTAGTGCCCGTACCTATCCTCTTTGCCAGACTTATGGTAAACTCCATCAGGGTGTGTCTATAGAAGGTAGTGGCAAGAAAGGCCATAGAGTTAGACACTGTCCGCAGCCAGGTCCTCAAGGTCAATAGAATTGGTCCTCAGCTCAGTCCGATCGCCCAAATCAGTAGGATGCCACTTCAGTGCTACTAGCGGGCAACGCCTAAATCGTATCTATGCTTTTTAGACCTGACAGGATCAGGAAAATTCTCCTGATGTAGTTACTGGTACGTTACCGATCTTTCATGTGCATGTTAACTCTTTGCTATATCCAAGATCTTCCTTTTCTTTCATTACTCTTTATATATTAGTTGATTTCAAAATCAGTCCAAAAATTCTATCAGAGCCCTTTTCAGTTCTACCCTAGTGGGTAAAACCATCATAGCTCGACGAGTATACAAGAACTGCCCGATTATGATATTTCAAAAAGTCACATCAGTAGATTTAGTCGAGTTATAGATGAATAATTTTGATGTCATTATCGACATGGATTGGATTCATTCTTACTATGCCATAGTCGACTGCAATAATAGAATAGTTTAGTTTCAGTTCCCAAATAAACTCATCCTAGAGTGAAAGGGTCGCGTATCCGCTTTCAGTGGTCAACTTGTTTTCTACCTTTGAGCAAGGAAAATAATATATGTTTATCATCTAGTTCATGTTAGAGATTCCAGTTCTGAGGCTCCCAATCTCGAAGCAGTCCCATTAAAGAATGATTATTCAGATGTCTTTCTCAAAGATCTTTCAGGAATTTCTCCCAAAAGAGAAATAGACTTCGGTATTGATCTTCTTTCAGATACTCAGCCTATCTATATTCTGCCATATAGAATAGCACCAGCAGAACTCAAGGAAATGAAAGAACAGTTGAAGGATCTCTTAGATAAGGGATTCATTAGACCCAGCTTTTCCCCGTGGGGCGCACCAGTCTTATTCGTGCGCAAGAAAGACCGTTCACTTAGAATATGAATAGATTACCTTCAACTCAATAAATTCACGATCAAGAACAAGTATCCTCTTCGCAGAATCGATGACTTTTTTGACCAACTTTATGGTGCCAGTTATTTCTCTAAGATAGACCTCAAATCCGGCTATCATCAGCTCAGAGTTAGAGAATGTGACATCCCGAAGACAGCTTTCTGTTCGTGGTATGGTCACATCGAATTTCTAGTCATGTGAGTTGGTCTTACCAACGCCCCATTCACTTTCATGGACTTGATAAGCCGTGTGTTCAAGCAGTACTTGGACATGTTCGTCATAGTCTTCATAGATGATATTCTAGTCTATTTCCGCATTGAGCACAATCATGCAGACCTTCTCAGATTAGTACTCCAGACTCTCAGATCATCAGTTATTCACCAAATTCAGTAAGTGCAAATTTTGGCTAAGATCAGTAGCATTCCTTGACTATATTGTTTCCGGTGATTGCATTAGAGTAGATCCTTACAAGACCGAAGCAGTAAGAAACTAGCCTCTCCCTGTTTCTCCATCAGATATTAAGAGTTTCTTGGGTTTGGCTGGCTATTACAGATGGTTTGTTGACGGATTTTCTTCTATTGCATCTACTATATACAGATTGACTCAGAAGAAGGTCAAGTTTCAGTGGTTAGATTCATGCGAGAAGAGTTTTTATGAATAGAAGACTCGACTCACCTCAACTCTAGTTCTAGCTCTTCAAGATGGTTCAAACGAATTTGTAGTTTATTGTGATGCATCTAGAGTGGGTTTAGGTTGTGTTCTCATGCAGCATACTAAGGTCATAGCCTACACCTCCAGATAGCTTAAACCCCATGAGAGGAATTATCCTACTCATGATCTTGAGTTAGCATCCGTAGTCTTTGCCTTAATGATTTGGAGTAATTATCTCTACGGAGTTCATGTAGACGTCTTCATAGATCATAAGAGCCTTTAGTATGTCTTTTCTCAGAAAGATCTGAATCTTCATTAGAGAAAGTGGTTAGAGCTCTTGAAAGATTATGACATGAGTGTCCTCTATCATCCGGGCAAGGCCAACGTAGTGGCCGACGCTCTTAGTAGACTATATATGGGTAGTATTTCTCATGTTTATGATATTAAGAAGAAGTTAGTCTAGGACGTCCACCAGCTTGCCAGACTAGGCGTTCGCTTAGTCGACTCTTCAGAGGGCAGTGTATGTGTTCAGAGTAGTTCAGAATCATCTCTAGTTTCTGAGGTGAAAGAAAAGCAAGATAAGGATCCTAGACTTGTCAAGCTAAAAGAGTCAGTTCAAAATTAGAAAATAGAGGTTTTCTCCCAAGGGGGAGATGGCGTTCTTCATTGTCAGGGTCATTTCTATGTTCAAGACATAGATGACTTAAGGCAGCGAATTCTTGCAAAAGTGCACGGTGCGCGTCACTCTATTCATACAGAGGCCACAAAGATGTACCGTGATTTTTGGGAAATATATTGGTGGAGTGGGATGAAAAGAGCTATTACAGAGTTTGTGGCTAAGTGCTCTACATGTCAAAAAGTTAAGATAGAGCATTAGAAGCCTAGTGGTCCTATGCAGGAGTTTAGTATTCCTACTTGGAAGTGGGAAGTTGTGAACATGGGCTTCGTGATGGGTTTACCACAAACACGTCGTCAACATGATTCAGTCTATGTCATTATAGATAGAATGATCAAATCATCTCTTTTACTTCCAGTTCATGCCTCTTATTCAGTTGACGATTACGCCAAGCTCTACATTAAGGAGCTGGTCATATTGTGTTGTGTTCCATTGACTATTATCTCAGACAGAGGTGCCCAGTTCACCTCTTATTTTTGGAAAGAATTCCAAAAGGGTCTTGGTACCCAATTTTATTTCAGTACAACCTTTCATTCTCAGACAGATGGTCAAGCAAAAAAACCAATTCAAACTTTGGAAGATATGCTAAGGGTGTGTGTAATTGATTTCAAGGGTAGTTGGGATGACCACTTTCCTATGATTGAATTTGCATACAACAATAGCTATCATTCCAGTATTCAGATGGCTCCATTTGAAGCTCTCTATGGTAGGAGATATAGATCTCCAATTGGTTGGTTCTAAGTTAGTGAGGCCTCAGTCATAGGTCCTTATTAGTATTCGACGCCTTAGTGAAAGTTCAATTAATTAGAGAAAGACTCTGGGTTGGTCAGATCCAACAGAAGTCTTATGCAGATATTCGTAGAATGGATCTCGAGTTTGAGATTGGTAATCATGTCTACCTCAATATCTCTCCCTTAAAGGGAGTAAAGAGATTTGGCAAGAAGGGGAAAGCTCAATCCCCAATATGTCGATCCCTTCAAGATTCTCAGTCGATTCGGCAAGGTAGCTTATGAGCTCGAATTTCCTTCAGATCTAGCCTTAGGTCATTCAGTCTTTCATGTTTCTTTTCTCAAGAAGTGTATAGGTCACCCATCAGTCGTAGTCTCTATTCAAAGAATAGATGTTCAAAATAACCTCTCATATGAAGAGATTCAAGTTGAAATCTTAGACTATCAGGCTCGTAGATTGAGGAACAAAGAAGTCCCTCTGGTTAAAGTTATTTGGAAAAATCAGTACGTTGAGTGAGCTACTTGGGAAACAGAAGCCAATATGAATATCAAGTATCCTCACCTCTTCCCCGCTGACTCAGATGAAGCTCAAGGTAACAGTTCTCCTTTAGCTTAATCAGTTTCATGATTAGTGTACATCACTAACTTAGTATTTAGTCTCATTCTCATGTTTCTATGATAAACTTGGTATCAAGTACCACCGCATATTCAATCATGCATTCATGTATTAGATCACTTATATAGTTATGCATCAGACATGCATTCTCATTGTTAGAAAATTTAGTTCTTCAGAACTTTTAGTTACGCATTTATGAATCAGTTATGCATGCATCAGATATGTATGTTACAGTATGTTATGTTCAGCTTGTCAGTCATGTTCGTCATGACATCATGTTCCAATTACTCATGTTCAGTTTATTATTTCCCCTGTTAGTCAGTCTTATTCGAGGATGAATGTTCTTATGGGGGAGATATTGTAATACCCGTTCTTTTTCTTAGCTTAAAAATCATATCAAGGATGTTAGAACTTTCTTTAAAATAAGAGTTCATTCTAATACACATTTTACTTCCATAATTTTCACTTCCTATCACGTGGGAAATTGATTAAGCTTTCCATCAATATAGGAATAACTCTTTGCGAAGATATCGGATTTAGGAGAAATTGGTATCGTTAGAAAGATAATTCAATTATCTTTATTTTGATAGGTTATGCACTAAAAAATTCCAAGTATAATTAGAGATATTCTCATTTGAATCTGACTATGGAAATATTTTTCTCATGAATTTGATCGGTGAGGAATGTTTTGATTCGTCTGATAGCTCAGAGTTATTTGAAGCCTTAATAGACATCTAACCTACTCATAAAACTATAAAAGAACCATGATGTACTATGCATGAGCTTGGTACATTTCTATAATATTGGTTTTGATTTTTTGGGGTATTACAATATCTCCCCCTTGGAAACATTCGTCCTCGAATGATGACTGCTTGAGAGGGGAGAAAAGATAAAATGACGCATACACTAATCATGCTCAACTGGCACATGATTTTAGGACTGAATTGAATTTTAAACTAAATATAGCCCAACTAAACATGCATATTTGATGCATGAATGATAAGATGAACTCATGAATGCATGATAAGCTATGCACTGATACTTGATACCAATTTTATACTAGAATTTTGAACATGTAACTGAATAAGCTTAAGGAAAATGGTTACCTCGAGCTAAGACTGAATTAGCGGAGAAATGATTAGGGTACTTGGTTCGCATGTCTTCTTCTACTTCCCAAGTAGCTCCCTCCATGGACTGATTCCGCCAAAGAACTTTGAATAGAGGGACTTCTTTGTTCCTTAGCCTACGAGTCTGATAGTCGAGGATTTTAACTGGAATCTCTTCATAAGAGAGGCTATTCTGAATGTCACGCTCTGAATGGGGACTACAACTGTTGGGTCACCTATGCACTTCTTGAACAAAGAGACATGGAAGACTGGATGAACTGAGGCTAGATTTGAAGGCAATTCGAGCTCATAGGCTACCTTGCTGAAGCAACTGAGAATCCTAAAGGGACCGACATATCTGGGACTGAGCTTTTCTTTCTTTCCGAATCTCTTCACTCCCTTCATAGGAGCGATGTTGAGATAGACATAGTCATCGACCTCGTATTCGAGATCCTTTCTACGAAAATCCGCATAAGACTATCGGCTATGAGCAACCCAGAGTTTTTCTCTGATCAACTGAACTTTCTTTAAGGCATCGAATACTAAGTCAATCTGTATGACTACGGTCTCACTATCTTTGAACCAACCGATCGGAGACCTATATCTCCTACCATAGATAGCTTCGAATTGAGCCATCTGAATACTGGAGTGATAACTGTTGTTTTATGCGAAATCAATCAAAGGCAAGTGGTCATCCCATCTTCTCTTGAAATTAATTGCACACACCCTTATCATATCTTCTAGATTTTGAATGGTCCTTTCTGCTTGACCATCTGTCTGAGGATAAAATGTTGTACTGAGATCAACTTGGGTACCATGACCCTTTTGGAACGCTTTCCAGAAGTGAGAGGTGAACTAAGTACCTCTGTCTAAGATGATAGATAGTGGAAAACCGTGTAATCTAACCAACTCCCTAATATAGAGTTAAGCATAATCCTCGACTGAGTAAGCGGTACGAACTGGAAGGAAATGAGCTGACTTTGTCATTCTGTCTACAATGACCCAAACTGAATCATGCTGATGAAGTGTTCTAGGTAAACCCATTACGAAGTCCGTGTTTACTTCTTCCCACTTCTAAGAAGAAATACTGAACTCCTGCATTGAACCACTATGTTTTTATGCTCTATCTTAACCTTCTGACATGTTGAGCACTTAGAAAAAAACTCTGTAACATCCCTCTTCATCCCACTCCACCAATAGATCTCCCGCAAGTCGTGGTACATCTTAGTGGCCCCTGGATAAATAGAGTATCACGCACCATGCGCTTCTGCAAGAATTCGATGCCTTAAGTTATCTATACCGAGAACACACAGACGACCATGACAACGAAGAACACCATCTCCCCCTTGGGAGAAAACCTCTACTTTCTGACTCTGAACTGACTCTTTTAGCTTGACAAGGCTAGGATCCCTGTCTTGCTTCTCTTTCA
This sequence comes from Capsicum pubescens, assembly GCA_030864215.1. Taxonomy (NCBI): domain Eukaryota; kingdom Viridiplantae; phylum Streptophyta; class Magnoliopsida; order Solanales; family Solanaceae; genus Capsicum; species Capsicum pubescens. The sequence continues at coordinate 199,557,884 of CM061549.1, read as the reverse complement.
CCTAGGAAACTAGAGATGAATCTTAACTACTCTGAACACATACACCACCCTCTGAAGAGTTGACTAAGAGAACGCCTACTCTAGCAAGCTGACGAATCTCCTGAGCAAATTTCTTCTTACTATCCTCAACATGGGAAACACTACCCATGGATAGTCTACTGAGTGCGTCGGCCACTACATTTGCCTTGCCAGGATGATAAAGGACACTTATTTCATAATCATTGAAGAGCTCTAACCACCTTCTCTGACGAAGATTGAGATATTTCTGGGAAAAGACATACTGAAGGATCTTATGATCTGTGAAGACATCTACATGAAAACCGTATAAATAATGCCTACATATCTTTAAGGTAAAGAGAACTGCTGCTAACTCAAGGTCATGAGTAGGATAATTCTTCTCATGAGGCTTTGACTGTCTGGAGGCGTAGGCTATAACTCTACCATGCTGCATGAGGACATAACCTAAACCTACTCTGGATGCATCATAATATACTATGAATCCATCGGAACCGTTGGGAAGTGCTTAAACTAGATTTGAGGTGAGTTGAGTCTTCAACTCCTGAAAACTCTTCTTGCAAGGTTCTAACTACTGAAACTTGACCTTCTTATGAGTTAATCTGGACATAGGAGATGCAATAGAATAAAATCCCTTGACAAACCATTGGTAATAGCCAGCCAAACCCAAGAAACTCCTGATATCTGATAGAGAGATAGGGCGAGGCCAGTTTCTTACCACTTCAATTTTCTGAGGATCTACTCTAATGCCATCACTGAAAAAAATGTAGCCAAGGAATGCTACTGATCTTAGCCAAAATTTGCACTTACTGAACTTGGAGAACAACTGGTGATCCCTGAGAGTGTGAAGAACAATTATGAGATGGTCTGAATGATCACGCTCAATGCGAGAATAAACCAGAATATCATTTATGAAGACTATGATGAATGTGTTCAAGTACTTCTTGAACACCCATTTCATCAAGTCCATGAAAGATGCAGGGGCATTGGTAAGACCAAAGGACATGACTAGAAATTCAAAGTGACCATACCGAGTACGAAAAGCTGTCTTCGAAATGTCATATTCTCTAACTCTGAGCTGATGATAGCCTGATCTGAGGTCTATCTTTGAGAAATAACTAACACCCTAAAGTTTCTCAAACAGTTCATCTATCCTAGGCAGCGGATACCTGTTCTTGATTGTGACTTTCTTGAGATAACGGTAATCAATATAAATTTTAAGAGAACCGTCCTTCTTGCGCACGAATAAGACTGGCGCACCCCATGGGTATACACTGGGCCCGATGAATCCCTTATCTAAGAGATCCTTCAACTGATCTTTCAGTTCCTTGATTTCTGATGGTGCCATTCTGTAAGGCGGAATAAAAATAGGCTGAGTATCTTGGAGAAGGTCTAGGCCGAATCCTATTTCCCTTTCGGGAGGAATGCCTGGAAGATTTTTGGGAAAGACGTCTGAATATTCATTAACCACTGGGACTGATTCGATACTGGGAGATTCAAAACTGGAATCCTTGACATGTGCGAGATAATACACACACCCCTTAGAAATTATTTTCCTTGCCCGAAGGTAGGAAATAAGCTGACCTCTGAAAGACGAAGTGCTACCCTTCCACTCTAGGACTAGCTCATTCGGGAACTGAAACTAAACTATATTGTTTCTTCAGTAGGCTATAGCATAGCAGGAATGAAGCCAATCCATGTCGAGAATGACATTAAAATCAGTCATCTCTAACTCGACTAAATCTGCTGACATGGATTTTTGAAATATCATAACCGGGAAGTTCCTGTATACCCGCTGAGCTATGATAGTTTTACCCACTGGGGTAGAGACTGAGAAGGGCTATGCTAAAATTTTGGGACTGATTTTGAAATAGCCTGCTATGTATGGAGTGACAAAAGACAAGGATGCACCTGGGTCTAGGTAAACATGAACTTGGAAAATCTGTAATGTACCAGTAACAACATCAAGAGAATTTTCCTGATCCTGTTGGGTCTGAAGAGCATAGAGTCTATTTGGGCGTTTCCCACTAGTAGCACTGAAGTGGCACCCTGCTGGTTCGGGCGATCGAACTGAGTTGTGGAACGATTCTGCTGACCCCGAGGGACTGGCTGAGGACACTCCCTAATCCTGTGGCCTGGCTTACCAAAACCAAAATAGACATCACTACCGGCTATGCAAAAACCCTTGTGGTTCTTACCACAAGTCTGACAAAGGGGGTTTGTTCGGGCACTACTAACACTGCCCTGAGATTTAGAGCCTGGTGCTCTATCTCTGTTGTCGTCCCTGAACTTTGACACTGGGAACTAGCGGAGGAAGAGGCTGGAACTGCTGACTTAGGATGAAACTGTGAATGATTTCCTCCCTCAGATTTGGGCTAAGTAAAACTGAAACAGCCTGCTCTTTCTCCTTTGTTCTGCCTCTCCGTAATCTTAACCTTCTGCTCCTCTATCTATTTATCGTGGGTCATGAGCCTAGCTAAAGTCATATCATTGTTTAGCATCGCAGACCTACACTCATTTACCACACTATCATTCACACCTTACATGAACTTGCTCATCTTAGCTCTGTTGTTTGCAACCACATGAGGGGCATATCTGGCTAGCTGAGTAAATCTACGAGAATACTCTATAACTATTATATTACCCTGTCTGAGATTGATGAACTCAAGAACTTTGTCCTCTCTCAGCTCTTGGGGAAAGAATCTGTCTAAGAAAGCCGTGACAAATTCTTCCCACTCCACAGGACCTGCATCCTCTAACCTTTCTGCTAACCACTGCTTGTACCAAGTATGAACGATATCCTATAATTGGTATGCGGTCAACTCAGCACTCTGTTAAGAAGTGACTCCCATGATATCAATGACCTTCAGGACTTGGTCAACGAATTCATGAGGATCCTCATCTGTCTTAGACCCAAATAAGGATGGAGGGTTCATTCGGGTGAAGTCCCAAATCCTAGCTACTGCTGAATTGGCCACTGGGTTGGCCGGAATGAATACTGGTCGTTCATTCTAGGCAGCTACAAACTGAGCAAGAGCGATAAATGCGGTCCTAAACTCCGCATGAGAAACATGTTCGCCCAAAGGATCTTCGGGCAGAGGAGTTGGCTGATTTCTTCTCTTTAGAGGCATGTTTCTAAAATAAGAGAAGAGCGGATTAGACTGAGAGACTGACTTGAAATTATGCAGACTAGCACGACATGAATACTGAAGAAAGGGAACTTTTCCTAGAACATCTCATATCCTCTTGTACATAAATGTGGCGTGCAACACACCCATGTACAAGACTCTACTAGATATGGCTTTCAGACTTCCTAAGACTCTATTGAACTTTAGGCTCTGATACCAAGTTTGTAACGCCCCAATTTTATGAAATGGAATTCTACACGGTGCTTATGACCTCGAGGGACCACAAACTAACCCATGACTAATATATGTACCTGTATACTGCAATTCATGATATAATAATGCAGAAAACATGCACAATAGGCCATAAGGTTCAACTGAAATAATATAACATCCACATGGGCGAAAAATACCCAAAATAACTGAAAATTGAATCTGAAAGCTAAATCTGAGCATAAATCCGAAAGCCACTAAGTACTGTCTGAAATAAGGAGTTCAAGGAACATGTCTCCAACTACCTCCGTAAAAATGAACTGAAGAAATAAATAAATAAATCAAATAATGTCATCCTCGAATGAAGAGGACTCACTGCAACTCGGTATGCTGAATGCTACTGCTACTGCTAGTCTGGGAATCGTGCCTCTGAACCTATGGTGTAACATGAAAAGAATGCACCATATCTCAAATGCGTAAGTACAACTGCAGTACTGAGTATACGAGTGAGGTAGGCTAATGCGAAGGGTTTACATGCATGAATAATACTACTGACTGACTGATATGAACATAAGAGTACAAACATACATACATAGTAACTATGATCGTGAGTACAAAATGGCTAAATATGTACGCTAACACATGGCTGGAACCGTAGTTCTGATAATATGGATGACTATATCTGACAGTCCTAAATCTGGTTGAACTCTCTAAGTTCTGTGCTATTACTTAATTTTACCATATCTAACAGTCATGATATACTAATATCTGAAGAACTTTCTAAGTTCTTTTACTGAGACTGATACTGAAACTGTGGGAGGTAGTTGTTTAACCGACATGCCCCATGTATACCATTACGGCTAAGCTGGGGTCCAATCTCTTCCCCGACTGGAGGGGTGTCAATACCGCGCCACTGGTGAGGAAAATTATGAGTGACCCTTATCTGGAAGGTACTCAAAGTGAGAACGGTGGGGCCCTAAACTGACAGATTAATCCACCTTATCAACCCTAATTTGACTGGCTAAGATATATCAACCTACGCTGGCTACGTAGTTTTGGAACACAAGGATGACTGCTAAGAATCACACCATAAAACTGGTAGGTGAGTCCTCATCCTTGGGTTCACTCAGTGCTAACTTCTACTATCATATGAAGAGACTAAACATGATTCAACTGACTGTACATGGACAGATTAACTGACTTCCATTGATTGACGGAGTAGTACTATTATCTGAGAGTTAACTGAGATCATGATATTTCTGAGGTTTCCTGAGTCACATGACTAACTGAGTTCTATAGATTATAGCTTGACTGAGATTATCATGACAACATGACATGGATCTAGGCACACAACTATTTTTTTCGGGTACGAATACCCCCAGGAATAGAAGGAAACTGACACACATAACATGACTTTATCACAAGATTTGAGTCCACAATTCATAATATCATAAGTAGGGCATATCATATTTCATATAGTTATTCGACATCTTAAACATGGTAGGGATATCATGGATATATTTTGTGTACATATTATATATCTCCATTATCTTGCATGCTTCATACCACCACAATAGCAACACATGAAAAACATGGAATTCATATTGAAGTATATAGCTAACATGAACTTGTCATTTAGACATCATAGAACCATACAAACATAAATTTCTAGCATCCTAAGCATTTTATCAAACACCTTGCATGCATTCTTTAAGGCATAGGTGGGTTTCATACTTGCACCATATTAAACCACCTAAAGTTAGTGGTTTTCAATTAACAAACATATATATTCCATGAAAACACCTTTAGACATCACATTGAAACTTAAACAACAATCGTCAACATGTACATACTCATATCACCACAAAAAGTTTACAAAATAATATTTAAAACATGGTTCTTGAGCTCTATGAACGGATTGGATCCATAGATGAACACTACGCATACCTTAGTAATTGAATCTTAAAAGAGATCTAATATTTCTAAAGGTTCTGAAGATTTCCTTAGGCTTACTCTTGAGGAGATGATCGTGAGGGAAAACCCTAATCTTGTGGTTGAGAGTGTAAGAGAGGGTTTTTAAGATGCTTAACTGAAGAAAAATGGGAAAAATTATGCCTCTTTAGGGTTATAAGTCATGGAAGGTGAAGGAAAATAGCAAAATACCATTACAAAATAAATTCCCAGTTGCTGAAAATCATAGCTGACGACATTTGCGACAAGGCGTCAAAAATGTGGTAAGCCATCAAAAATGTCGTCACACAGGAGCTGGAATTGATGGTTTCCGCCTAAGTCTGACGACCTTCATGGTAGGGCATCACAAATGTGGTAAGAAACCACGAATGTCATCACTTATGAGCTGGTTTATGCCTAAGGCTAACGACCATCATGGTAGGGCATCACAAATGTGGTAAGCTACCATAAATGTCGTCACACAAGAGCTGGATTCTGCCTAAGGATGATGACCTTGGTGATAGGGCGTCATAAATGTGGTAAGATACCATGAATGTCATCACTTAGGATCTAGTTTCTGCCTAAGGCTAACGACCTTCGTGGTAGGGCATCACAAATGTGGTAAGCTACCACGGATGTCGTCACACAGTTTCTAGCCTGACATACTGGAGTAAAATAGGAATAACTCTTTGCTCCGATATCGGATTTAGGAAAAATTGGTATTATTGGAAATATAATTCAATTATCTATATTTTTATAGGTCATGAGATCAAAAATTCCAAGTATAATGAGATATATGCTCGTTTGAATCTGACTATGGCAATATCTTTCTCAAGAATTCGATCGGTGAAGAATGTTTTGATTCATCTGATAGCTGGGAGTTATTTGAAGCCTTAATATACATCTAACCTACTCATAAAATTATAAAAGAACCATTATGTACTATGAATGATCTTGGTACATGGATCTAATATTGGTTTGGATTTTTCGGGGTATTACAGATGCATACAAGCAATTTTATATATAATATTTCAAACTAGCACATGAAGCTTTTGTTCTCAATGGTTTAACTATTTAATGGTACATGTTTCACCAAATACTCATTATTTTGCCTTAGTCATCATAATATCATCAATATGTTGCATTGAGATTCAAACTCAACGTCTTATCCATATAAAGGCATCTTAGGCATAAATCGATGGGATTTGAACCCAACATATTATCATTCCTTTTGATAATATTATTCTTGAGGAATGAATTTAAAACATAAATTGTTTCAAACCAATTATTTTTCCTCAAATCCAATAATAATTATATCATTAATAGAAAAATACAAATAACATAAGGAATTATTTACCTTGACCTTTGGATTTATAATCTCACCTTATTTGGCAGAGTCTCGTGCTGATAACGTGTTATGAAATATAAAAGCAAGAACAAGAAAATATAAAGCAAGAACAAGAATAAATAGAGAGAGAAGAGGGAGTAATTCTTTATTTCTCTTGATGGATGAGAGATAAGAAGATTGAGAATACAATGAACAAAACCCCTATATTTAAAGGGGAAATTTACTCCTAGTCTAAGTAAAAGACAGATGCTTCAAATCCTAATAGATATCAAAGTAGATCTTGATAGATATTGATAGACATTCACAATAATGTAAATACATTTATAACACTCCCCATTGAATGTCTAATTAGTAGATAATGTGCCTCATTAAAACCTTTCTAGAAAAAACTCAGAGGGAAAAAAATCTAGTGAAGGAAAAAGAGTACACATCTCTAACAATACGTATATAGGCTTCCTCATTAAAAAACTTATAAAGAAAACCCAGTGGAACAAAACCTCATAAGGGAAAAAGAGTACAGTGCGTATTAAATCCCCCTAATGAGATCATGCTTGAACCTTTGCATCCCGATCTTGTGCACCATCTTCTTAAAAGTTGCAATTGAAGGAGACTTGGTTAATAAATATGCAACATTGTGACTTGAACGAATTTGTTTCACGTTAATATTACCATTCTTTTGTAGCTCATGTATGTAGAAAAACTTTGATGAAATGTACTTCGTTCTATCTCCTTTTATGAATCCTCCATTAAGATGTGATATGCTTGCTACATTATCTCTATATAAAACTATGGGTGCATATCATATTTTAAACCACATTTTTCTCGAATAAGATGTATCATGGACCTCAACCATAAATATTCTCATCTTGCTTCATGAATAGTTATTATCTCAGCATGGTTCGATGAATTGGCTACGATAGACTTCTTTGTATATCTCCAAGATATGACAGTATCCCCACATGTGAACACATAGCTTATTTGAGATCGATCATTATACGGGTCAGATATATACCCAGTATTAGCATAACCAACAAGATTAAGAATGAAGACTTTAGAATAAAATTATGTGTTTGATCTCATTTTGATGTATCCTAATTGGAGCAGAACTATATCTTGCTAACAAATTAACTGAAAAGGCTATATTAGGCCTTGTAGTATTTGCAAGATACATTAGTACACAAATTGACCTAAGATATGGTACTTTAGGTCCAATCCAATTTGGTATGTTTCGCATTTCAACAAATAATCTTATTGCTTTTGAAAACTCTCCAAGAGTTTTAATGATTTTCAAGATATAAGCTTATACAATATAAGGATTCTAAATAAGTTTCCCAGAGACTTTTATATGGTTTAAACATTTTGAATCCTTAGAAAGTTTCATATGAATTTTTTTAAGAGACAATAATCAACATGTCATATGTGACATCTTCAAGTGCTTGGACTACAAATCAAATAAGTTTTACACTTACCAAGATGCATCATTTCATGTCACTTTATAAATGTTTGTATGTCAGCATACTTAAATAAACGTAGAATTCAGATCCTCATAATCTCTCACAATATTGCACGAATATTGTCTAAAAGATATTGATGACATATCATTTCATATCGGTTCACAATATGACATAATATTTTGAGATCTCATCACTTAAATATTTTTAGGTACCTGAACCTACCAAAAGGTTTCTTGAAGTGTTATGTCATAGGTTCTTCAAGAGCACATTGCTTTCTTATTATGATTATTTGCTCCTTATTCTTTTCAAGGATTATTTCATTTCGAATCGATTGGTCTACCACGTTTCATGCATGCATAGATTTTTTCCTGTAGGGACACAAAATAGGAGCACTTGAAGATTAATATGAGATGCTATCGGCATTTAACTTGAATTATCTTTTGAATGAGGATCTGGTGATAATTCCTAACATATTTTATAGCTTCTTATAATCTCCCCCTTATGTTAGGAAAACTAGCATACATCCTCCATCTTTTTTGAGTAATCCATCTTTATGCATTATGGTATATTTATTAATCGTATACCGCACATCAAAACTGTTAGATGAAATAGTTGGTTCCTGATCTTGAACCAATTGATAGGTAAGAAATAATCATAATTTATTGGTCTAACGCATACAAGTGCTATTGTATACACCATATCATATTTCAGACCAACACATAAAGCTTTGTTCTTATTAGTAATCGGTTAGCTATTTATCGAAGGCATTCAATGCTACACCATCATCATCAAGATGAATTATCTTGATTACATAACCTGAAAGTTATGCTATTAACTCAATTTTATTGAGCAAGCAACATTTTTCAATGTCAAATGGTAGGTTGACAATAAATATACATATGATCATATTATATCGATGCATCTTAATAATCACATAACAGGTGAACGTGCCCATATCCACCTTTTATACTTTTCAGATTTAAGGAATTCAATACCAACATTAGTCGATCCAACCAACTTATCTTGAGAACAAGCGACATAAAAAATTCTCGAAGAATCTTCTAGTTCTTCAATACATGTCTAATACTCAATATGCACATCTTTGAGATGTCACATTTGTTCACATCTATTTATGAACTTTTATTCTAGTAAACTGGAAGTTTACCATGACATGTACTTTTTTCTTTAGTAAAATTTGGATTTACTATACATGAATAAATTTCAGATTCACTACTTTAGAAGTAGATTTCAAAATAACTTTTCTCAGTTATTCTGCCTCATTCGGGGGTGAGTTGTGATACCATCACAATCATGTGCACGTTTTCATTAATAAGCTTCTCATTCCTCAGGAATGGAATATAATTGTTCCTTAAGCCTATCAAATTATGATAGCTTATAACCTCTTTTATAATATTTCTACTTTAGGAGCAAATCGAGGCATAAATATGATAGAAAGAATTTCTCTATATTGCTACCACATTCACTTCAACAATGGGGCAAATTTTCATCTTTCAGACTTATCATATATTTCTACCACATTCACTTCTTGGAATGGAGCATATTCAATGGACAAACAAGTTTCATGACTTTCCATCAAAAATACATTATTTTGATTTAGCCATCATAATTTCATCAATATAGTGCATTAAGATTCAAACTCAACGTCCTACCTATATATAGGCGTCTTAGGCATAAATCAATGGGACTTAAACCCAACATCTTATCAGCAGTTTAAACAATATTATTCTTTAAAACAAATTTGAAAGTATAAATGGTTCCAAACCACTACTTTCCCTCAAATACATCAAATCCAATAAAATTTATACCATTAGTAGTAAAATATAAATAAATAAAAAGACCATTGGCAGAAAGTAGCAAAATATAAATAAATAAATTTATACCATTGGCAGAAAGTTGTTTTCTTGTAATAAATAGTTAAGGTCTAAGACCGTAATTCTACAGAAAAGAAAAAGTTTGATTTGTGTCTTCTTATTAACTCAAGTCGGAAGAAAAATTATTTTGAATCAATGTAAAAATCACTTTTGACTCGGATAAATTAAAAATAAATATGGCGTCAAACTATCGCCCAGTTGGCAACTTGTTGTCCTTGTTTAATTGATACAACTTTGTATAGAATGGGACTCTTTCATTAATCTAATTTTAACTTATATGGCTTTAAGTACTTTGCTAATGGACGAAAACCAACGTTTTAAAACTAGTCAAATATTTAAATTCCAACTCACAAAGTAGATTAGTTCTTAGTGAGATTTGTTACTAAACGAATAATATTTCATACCTGAATCAACAGAAGATTGATTCTAATTCCTTTGCTCAAAAAAATAGAGTCTCATATTAATAATGTGTTGTGAAATATAAAAAATAAAAAATCTCCCTCTTCTCTCTCTATTTATTCTTCTTCTTTATTCTTTATATTCCATAACATGTTATGTAATATAAAGAAAGAACAAGAAGAATAAATAGAGAGAGAAGGTTGAGACTTCTTTATTTCAATGAAAGATCATAAGATTGAGAATACAATGAACAAAACTCCTCTATTTAAAGGGGAAATTTACTCCTAGTCTGAGTAAAAGACAGATGCTTCAAATCCTAATAGATATCAAAGTATATCTTGATAGATATTGATGACATTCACTATAATGTAAATACATTTATAACACTCCCCCTTGAATGTCTAATTACTAGATAATGTGCCTCGTTAAAACCTTACTTGAAAAAAACCAGAGGAAAAAGAATCTAGTGAAGGAAAACGATTACACATCTCTAACAATACACATATAGGCTACCTCAAAAGAAACCTTATAAGGAAAATCCAGTGGGACAAAACCTCATAAGAGAAAATGAGTACAACGCGTATTATCTCCCCTAATGAGATCATTCTTGAACCTTTGCATCCCAATCTTGTGCACCATCTTCTTGAAAGTTGCAATTAAAGGAGACATAGTGAATAAATCAGCCACATTGTCACTTCAACAAATTTGTTGTACGTTAATATCACCATTATTTTGTAGCTCATGTATGTAGAAAACTTTGATGAAGTGTACTTTGTTCTATATCCTTTTATGAATCCTCCATTAAGATGTTCTATGCATGCTGCATTATCTCTGTATAAAACTGTAGGTATATTGTCACATTTTAAACCACATTTTTCTCGAATGAGATGTATCATGAACCTTAACCATACACATTCTCGACTTACTTCATGAATAGCTAATATCTCATCATGGTTTAATGAAGTGGCTACGATAGACTGCTTTGTATATCTCCAAGATATGGCAGTAACCCTATATGTGAACACATAACTTATTTGAGATTGAGCTTTATACGGGTTAGATAAGTACCCAGTATCAGCATAACCAACAAGATTGAGACTGAAGGCTTTAGAATAAAATCATGTGTTTGATCTCATTTCGATGTCTCTTAATAGGAGCAGAACTATATCTTGCTAACAAATTAACTGAAAAGGCTATATCAGGCCATGTAGTATTTGCAAGATACATTAGTATACCAATTGGACTAAGATATGGTACTTCAGGAATAATCCAATTCAGTATGTTTTGCATTTCAGCAAATAATCTTATTGCTTTTGAAAACTCTCCAAGAGTTTTAATCATTTTCAAGCTATAAGCTTATAAAATAAAATGATTCTAAATAAGTTTCCTAGAAACTTTTATATGTTTCAAACATTTTGAATCCTTAGAAAGTTTCATATAAATTTTTTCAAGTGACAATATTCAACATGTCATATGTGACATCTTCAAGTGTCTGGACTGCAAATCAAATAAGTTTTACACTTACCAAGATGCATCTTTTCATGTCACTTGATAAATGTTTCTATGTCAGCATTCTTAAATAAACATAGAATTCAGATCCTCTAATCATTTACAATATTGCGCCAATATCATATCAAAGATATCATTAATGATATATCATTTTGTATCAGTTCATAATGGGACATAACATTTTGAGATCTCATGACTTCATTATTTTCAGGTACCTGAACCTTTCATAAGGTTTTATAAAGTGTTATGTTGTAGACTTTTCAAAATCACATTGCCTTCTTAGTATGATTATTTTCTCCTCATTCTTTTCAAGGATTATTTCATTTGGAAGCGATTAGTCTACCACGCTTCAAGCATGCATATACTTTAACCTTTAGGAAAACAAAATAGGAGCATTTACAGCATTTATTTGAGATACTTTCGACATTTGACTTGAATTATCTTTTGAATGAGGATCTGATGATAATTCCTAACATATTTCATAACTGCATATAATCTCACCCTTATTTTAGAAAAACTAACATACATCCTCCGTTTTCTTTGAGAATTTCATCTTTGTGTATCATGGTATATTCATTGATCGTATACCGTACATCAAAATTATTAGATGGAATAGTTGGTTCCTGACCTTAACCAATTAAGAGAAAAGAAATAATCATAATTTATTAGTCTAATGCATACAAGTGCTATTGTATGCAACATATCATATTTCAGACCAACACATGAAGCTTTGTTCTCATTAGTAATGGTTAACCTATTTATCGAAGGCATTCAATGCTAAACCATCATCATCAAGATTAATTATCTTGATTACATAATCTAAAAGTTATGCTCTTAACTCAATTTTATTGAGCAAGAAACATTTATGAATGTCAAATGGAAGGTTGACAGTAAATGTACATGTGATCATCTTATATCGATGAATCTTAATAGATCACATCACAGGTGAACGGGCCCATATTCACCTTTTATACTTTTCAGATTTAAGGAACTCAATCCCAACATTAGTTGGCCCAACCAACTTATCATGAGAACAAGAGAAATAAATAATTCTCAAAGAATCTTCTAGTTCTTCAATACATGTCTAATACTCAATATGCACATCTTCGAGATGTCACAATCATTCACATCAATTTATGACCTTTTATTCTAGTAAACTGCAAGTTTACCATGACATGTACTTTTTTCTTTAGTAAAATTCGGATTTAATATTACATGAATAAATTTCTGATTTACTACTTTAGAAGTAGATTTCAAAATAACTTTTCTCGGTTATTCTTCCTCATTCGGAGGTGAGTTGTGATACCATCATAATCAAATGCATGTTTGCATTAATAAGGTTCTTATTCCCCAGGAATGGAATATAATTGTTCCTTAAGCCTATCAAATTATGATTGCTTATAACCTCTTTCATGATATTGCTACTTCATTAGCAAATCAACGCATAAATATGATAGAGAGAATTTATCAATATTGCTGCCACATTAACTTCAAGAATGGAGCAAATTGTCATCTTTCGGACTTATCATATATTACTACCACATTCACTTCTTTGAATAAAGCACATTCAATGGACAAGTTTCATGACATTTTATCAAAATCACATTATTTTTCCTTAGCCATCATAATATCATCAATATAGTGCATTGAGATTCAAACTCAACGTCTTACCCATATAAAGGCGTCTTAGGCATAAATCAATGGGACTTGAACCCAACATATTATCATCCCTTTTGATAATATTGTTCTTGAGGAATAAATTTAAAACATAAATAGTTTCAAACCAATTATTTTTCCTCAAATCCAACAATAATTATATTATTAGTAGCAAACGACAGATAACATAAGAAATTACTAACCTTGAAATTACCTTTAGATTTATAATCTCATCTTATTTTGTAGAGTCTCGTGCTGATAACGTGTTATATAATATAAAGAAAGAATAAGAAAAATAAATATAGAGAGAATAGGGAGACATTGTCATTTATTTCTAGTTTACTAAATATTACATAAAGAATAAAGAAGAAGAGTAGAGAGAATAGATAGAGTGATTCTTATTTCTTCTCTTAAGGGATGAATTACAATGAAGGAAAACCCCTTTATTTATAGGGGAAAACTAATCTTGGGGTCTGTAATTTTTCCATAAAGTTATACAAAATATATGATAAAGTAGGTATTCACTATATATGGTAAAGTAGAGATTCACTATATATGATATATTTATAACACTCCCCCTTGAATGTCTAATTGATAGATAATGTGCCTTATTAAAACCTTACTAGAAAAACCCCAGTGGGAAAAGAATTTAGTGAAGGAAAAAGAGTACACATCTCTAACAATACGCATATAGGCTACCTCATTAAAAACCTTACGAGGAACACCCAGTGGGATGAATCCTCATAAGGAAAAAAGAGTACATCGTGTATTAACTCCCCCTAATGAGAACATCCTTGAGCCTTTGCATCCCGGTCTTGTGTACCCTTTTATTGAAAGTTGTAAAAGGAGGAGACTTGGTGAATAAATTAACCACATGGTCATTTGAACGAATCTGTTGCACTTTAATATCATCATTCTTTTTGTAGCTCATGTGTATAGAACAGCTTTGATGAAGTGTGCTTCATTCTATCTCCTATGATGAATCCTCCATTAAGATCTGCTATGCATGTTGCATTATCTCTGTATAAAATTATGGGTAGATTGTCATATTTCACACCATATTTTTCTCAAATGAGATGTATCATGGACCTCAACCATACACATTCTAGGTTCGCTTCATGAATATCTATTATCTAAACATGATTCGATAAAGTGGCTACGATAGTCTTCTTTGTATATCTCCAAGATATTGCAGTATCACCACATATGAACACATAAACTATTTGAGACCGAGCCTTATGTAGGTCAGATAAGTACCCAAAATAAGCATAACTAATAAGATCGGGACTGCAAACTTGCTAACAAATTAACTAAAAAAAGGCTATATCAGTCCTTGTAGTATTTGCAAGATACGTTAGTGCATCAATTGGACTAAGATATGGTACTTCATAACCAAGGAGTTCCTCATTCTTTTATTGAGGTCGGAATGGACCCTTATCCAATTTTTGCATGTTTCTCATTTAAGCAAATAATCAATACCTTTAAAAATCTCTAAGAATTTAAATGATACTGAAATCATCAAATTATATCTTGTAAGGATAATAAAAAGTTTCTCAGAAACTTTATATGATTCAGAAATTTTGAATCATTTAGGGATTTTCTGTAACACCCTGATTTTTGAACTGGAATGCTACATGGTGGTTATGACCCCAAAGGACCACAAGCTAAACCCTAACTGATATCTGTACCTGTGTATTGCAATATATAATGTAATCTTGCGGAAAACATGAACATGTAGGCCATAAGGTTCAACTGAATAAAGAATCTATAAAATAGTAACATCCGTGTGGGTGAAAGATACCCAAAACAACTAAAAACTGAATCAAACCTGAACTAAATCTGAAAAACTCTAAATACTGTCTGAATAAGGAGTTGAAGGAACATGTATCCAACTAACTCCGTCTGGCAAAACTGAGATGAAATAAAAAATAAAATAAAATAATATCATATCATTCTCAAATGAAGAGGACTTACTGCAACTTTGTATACTGGAATGCAGCTACTACTGTTTGTCTAGAACTCGTTTCTCTGAACCTATGGTGTAACATGAAAAGAAAGAACCATAGCGCAAATGTGTCAGTACAACTGGAGTACTTAGTATACTAGTGAGGTAGGTTAATGCAAAGGGTTTACATGCATGAATAATACTACTGACTGACTGATATGAACGTAAGAGTACAAATATACATACATATTAACTAAGATCATGAGTACGTGATGGCTAAATCTGTATGCTAATACATGGCTGGAATCGTAGTTCTGATAACATGGATGACTGTATCTGACAGACCTGAATCTGGTTGAACTCTTTAAGTTCCGTGCTATAACTGAATTTGGCCGTATCTAACAGTCCTGGAATACTGATATCTGAAGAACTGTCTGATTTCTTTTACTGAGAATGATACTGAAACTGTGGGAGGTAGTTGTTTAATCGACATGCCCCATATGTGCCATTATGGCTAAGATGGGGTCCAATCTCTGCCCTGACTGACAGGGTGTCAATACCGTTCCCCTGGTAAGGACAACATGTGAGCAACCCTCATATAACAGGTAACTCTAGTGAGAACGGTGGGAACCCTTATATAACAGGTTAAGCTAGCTCATCAACCCACATATAACAAGATGCGATGTCTCAAACTATGCTGGCTACATAGTTTTGGAATGCAAAGATGACTACTAAGAATCGCACCCTTATATACAGGTGAGTTCCCATCCTTGGGTTCACTCGGTGCTAACTCCTACTCCCATCTGAAGAGACTAAATATGATTCAATTAACTGTACATGGACAGATTAACTAACTTCCATTGACTGACGGAGTAGTACTATTATCTGAGAATTAACTGGGATCATGAGATTTCTGAGGTTTGTTGAGTCACATGACTGACTGAGTTCTATAGATTATAGCTTGACTGAGATTATCATGATAACATGACATGGCTCTAGGCACACAACTATGTTTTTTGGGTTCAAATAACCCCAGGACTCGATAGAAGAAAACTGACGCGCATGACATGACTTGATCACAAGATTGGAGTCCACAATTCGCTATATCATAAGTAGGGGATAGTATACTTCATGTATTTAATCAACACCTCAAACATGGTAGGGAAATCATGGATATAATTAGCACACAAAATTCATATTTCCATCATTATACATACTTCATGCCATCACCATAAGAATACATAAATAGCATGGGCATTCATATTGAAGTGTATCGCTAACATGGACTTGTCATTTAGATATCATGAAATCATGTAAATATGAACTTCTAACATCCTAGGCATTTTATCAAACACCTTACATGCATTCTTTAAGGCATAGGTGGATTTCATACTTGCATTAGTTCAACCCACCCAAAGTTCATGATTTTTAACCAACAATCACATATATTTCATGAAAAACATCCTTAGATATCATCTTGAAACTTGAACAACAATCATCAATGTGTACATGCTTATATCACCATAAAAGTTTATAAAATAACATTTAAAAGAATAATTCTTGAACTCTATGAACGAATTGAATCCATAGATGAATACTACGCATACCTTAAACCTTGATCTTGAAAGATATCTAATGTTTCTGAAGGTTCCTGAAGAAATCCTTAGGCTTTCCCTTGATTTTTCTTGACTAGGGTTTAACCCCTTTGGGAAAGAATGTTCTTGTTCCTGAGGAGATGATCTTGAGAGAAAACCCTAATCTTATGGTTGAAAGTGTATAAGAGATATTTTTAAGATGTTTTAACTAAATAGAATGGAAGATAATACGTTGTTTGAGGGTTATAAGTCGTGGGAAGTGAAGGGAAAATACCAAAATACCCTTATGAAATAAATTCCCAGTTGTTGAAAATAATAGCTGACGACATTTGTGACAAGGCATCAAAAATGTGGTAAGCCATCAAAAATGTCATCACACAGAAGATGGAATTTATGGTTTCTGCCTAAGTCTGACGACCTTCATGGTAGGTCGTCACAAATGTGGTAAGATACCACCAACATCGTCACACAGGAGCTGAATTCTGCCTAAGGATGATGACCTTTGTGGTAGGGCGTCACAAATATGATAAGCTACCATGAATGTCGTCACACAGGAGCTGGATTCTGCCTAAGGCTGACGATCTTCATGGTAGGGCGTCACAAATGTTGTAAGCTACCACGAATGTCATCACACCGGAGCTGGATTCTGCCTAAGGCTGACGACCTTCATGGTAGGGCATCACAAATATGGTAAGCTACAACGAATGTCATCACAAAGGATATGGATTCTACCTAAGGATGATGACCTTCGTGGTAGGGTGTCTCAAATGTGGTAAGCTACCACGAATGTCATCACACTGTTTCCAACCTGACATGCTGGAGTAAAATAGGAATAACTCTTTGCTCCGATATTAGATTTAGGAAAAATTAGTATTGTTAGAAATATAATTTAATTATCTATCTATTGATAGGTCATGACATCAAAAATTCCAAGTATAATGAAATATATGCTCGTTTGAAGTTGACTATACCAATATCCTTCTAAAAAATTCAATCGGTAAGGAATGTTTTGATTCTTTTGATAGCTGGGAGTTATTTGAAGACTTAATATACATCTAACCTACTCATAAAACTATAAAATAACCATGATGTACTATGCCCGAGATTGGTACATGGATCTAATATTGGTTTGGATTTCTTGGGGTATTACAATATCTCCCCCTTGGAAACATTCATCCTCGAATGATGACTGCTTGAGAGGGGAGAAAAGATTAAACAATGAATACACTTATCATGCTCAACTGGCACATGATTTTAGGATTGAATTGAATTCTAAACTGAATATATCCGAACTGAACATGCATATCTGATGCATGACGGATAAGCTGAACTCATGAATGCATGATAAGCTATGCACTGATACTTGATACCAATTTTATTCTGGAATTTTGAACATTTAACTGAATAAGCCTAAGGAAAATGGTTACCTCAAGCTAAATTTGAATTAGCGGAGAAAAGATGAGGGTACTTGGTTTGCATGTCTTCTTCTGCTTCCCAAGTAGCTCCTTCCATGGACTGATTCCGCCAAAGAACCTTGACTAGAGTGACTTCTTTGTTTCACAACCTACGAGTCTGATAGTCGAGGATTTTGATTGGAATATCTTCATAAGAGAGGCTATTCTAAATGTCAACACTCTGCATAGGGACTACAACTGTTGGGTCACCTATGTATTTCTAGAGCAAATAGACATGGAAGACTGGATGAAGTGAGGCTAGATTTGAAGGCAATTCGAGCTCATAGGATACCTTGCCGAAGAAACTGAGAATCCTGAAGGGACCAACATATTGGGGACTGAGCTTTCCCTTCTTTCCGAATCTCTTCACTCCCTTTATGGGAGAGATTTTGAGATAGACATAGTCATCAACCTCAAATTTGAGATCCTTTCTACAAACAACCGCATAAGACTTCTGTCAGCTCTGAGCAGCCCGGAGTCTTTCTTTGATCAACTGAACTTTCTCTAAGGCATTGAATACTAAGTCAGGCGCTATGGCTGCGGTCTCACTAACTTCGAACCAACCGAATGGAGACCTACATCTCCTACCATAGAGAGCTTCGAATAGAGCCATCTGAATACTAGAGTGATAGTTATTGTTGTATGCGAACTCAATCAAAGGCAAGTGGTCATCCCAGCTTCCCATGAAATCAATTGCACACGCCCTTAGTATATCTTCTAGAGCCTGAATGGTCCTTTGTCCTTAACCATCTATCTGAGGATAAAATAATGTACTGAGATGAACATGGGTACCAAGAACCTTTTAGAACGCTTTCCAGAAGTGAGAGGTGAATTGGGTACCGCTGTATGAGATGATAGAGAGTGGAACACCATGCAATATCACCAAGTCCCTGATATAGAGTTTGGCATTATCCTCGGCTGAGAAAGAGGTACGAACTGGAAGAAAATGAGCTGACTTGGTCACTCTATCTATAATGACCCAAACTAAATCATACTTATAACGTGTTCTAGGAAAACCCGTCATGAAGTCCATGTTCACTTATGCAACATCCCTATTCATCCCACTCCACTAATAGATCTCCCACAAGTCGCAGTACATCTTAGTGGCCCCTGGATGAATAGAGTATCGCGAACCATGCGCTTCTGCAAGAATTCGCTACCTCAAGTCATCTACACTGGGAACACAAAGACGACCCTAACAACGAAGAACAACATCTCCCCCTTAGGAGAAAACCTCTAATTCCTGACTCTGAATTTACTCTTTTTTCTTGATAAGGCTAGGATCCATGTCTTTCTTCTCTTTCACCTCAAAAACTAGAGATGACTCTGAACTACTCTGAACACATACACCACCCTATGAAGAGTCGACTAAGAGAACGCCTAGTCTAGTAAGCTGATGAATCTCCTGAGTTAATTTATTCTTACCATCCTCAACATGAGAAACACTACCCATAGACAGTCTACTGAGTGCGTCGGCCACTACATTGGCCTTGCCAGGATGATAAAGGACACTCATGTCATAATCCTTCAAGAGCTCTAACCACCTTCTCTAACGAAGATTGAGATCTTTCTGGGAAAATACATACTGAAGGATCTTATGATCTGTGAAGATGTCTACATGAACACCGCATAGATAATGCCTCAAAATCTTTAAGGCAAAGACAACTGTTGCTAACTCAAGGTCATAAGTAGGATAATTCTTCTCATGGGGATTTAATTGTCTAGAGGCGTAGGCTATGAATCTACCATGCTGCATGAGGACAAAACCTAAACCTACTCTGGATGCATCACAATATACTATGAATCCATCGGAACCATTGAGAAGTGCTAAAACTGAAGCTGAGGAGAGTCGAGTCTTCAACTCCTAACATATCTTCTTGCAAGGTTCTGACCACTGAAACTTGACTTTCTTCTGAGTCAATTTGGACATAGGAGATGCAATAGAAGAAAATCCCTCGACAAACCATCGGTAATAGCCAGCCAAACCCAAGAAACTCCTGATATCTGATGGAGAGACAGGGCAAGGCCAGTTTCTTACCGCTTCAGTTTTCTGAGGATCTACTCTAATTCCATCACCTGAAACAATGTGTCCAAGGAATGCTACTAATCTTAGCCAAAATTCGCACTTACTGAACTTGGCGAACAATTGGTGATCCCTGAGAGTCTAAAGAATAATTATGAGATGGTCTGAATGATCATGCTCTATACGAGAATAGACTAGAATATCATCTATGAAGACTTTGACGAATGTGTCTAAGTACTTCTTGAACACCCAGTTCATCAAGTCCATGAAAGCTACAGGGGCATTGGTAAGACCAAAGGACATGACTAGAAATTCAAAGTTACCATACCAAATATGAAAAAAAGTCTTCGGAATGTCACATTCTCTAACTCTGAGCTGATGATAGCCTGATCTGAGGTCTATCTTTGAGAAATAACTAGCACCCTGAAGTTGGTGAAACAAGTCATCTATCCTAGGCAACGGATACCCGTTCTTGACTGTGACTTTGTTGAGATGACGGTAATCAATACATATTCTGAGAGAACCGTCTTTCTTGCGCACGAATAAGACTGGAGTATCCCATGGGGATATACTGGGCCTAATGAATCCCTTATCTAAGAGATCCTTTAACTGATCTTTCAGTTCCTTGAGTTTTGCTAGTGCCATTCTATATGGCGGAATAGAAATAGGCTGAGTATCTGGGATAAGGTCTATGCCGAAGTCTATTTCCCTTTCGAGAGGAATGTCTGGAAGATCTTCGAGAAATACGTCTGAATATTCATTAACCACTGGTAATGATTCGAGACTGGGAGATCCGGAACTGGAATCCTTAATATGCACGAGATGATACACACACCCCTTAGAAATCATTTTCCTTGCCCAAAGGTAGGAAACAAGCTGACCCCTGAAAGACGAAGTGCTACCCTTCTACTCTAGGATGGGCTTATTCGGGAACATAAACTAAACTATCTTGTTTCTGTAGTCGACTATGGCATAGAAGGAATGAAGACAATCTATGCAGAGAATGACATCAAAATCAGTCATATCTAACTCGACTTGATCTACTGACTTGGATTTCTGAAATATCATAACCGAACAGTTCCTGTATACCCGCCGAGCTATGATAGTTTTACCCACTGGGGTAGATACTGAAAAGACTCTACTAAAATTTTGGGACTGATTCCAAAATCGCCTGCTATGTATGGAGTGACAAAAGACAAGGATGCACCTGGGTCTAGTAAAGCATAAAATGAACATGGAAAATCTATAACGTACCAGTAACGACATCAGGAGAATTTGCTTGATCCTATTGGGTTTGAAGAGCATATTCTATTTGGGCGTTGCCCACTAGTAGCACTGGAAGTGGCACCCTGCTGGTTCGAGCGGCCGTAATGAGCTGCGGAATAATTCTGCTGACCCTGAGGACCTGGATGAGGACAGTCCCTAACTCTGTGGACTGACATGACACAACCAAAACAAATACCTTGACTCGCTCTACACACACCCTGATGGTGCTTACCGTAGGTCTGACACTGAGGATAAGTGCAGGAACTGCTAACACTTCTCTGAGATTTAGAGCCTGGTGCTTTGTCTCTGTTGCCGTCCCCTGAACTTAGGCACTGGGGAACTAGCGGGGGAAAGTGTTGGAACTGCTGACTTAGGACGAAACTGCGAATGATTTTCTCCCTCTAATTTGGGCTGAGCAAAACTGAAACTGCCTGATCTTGCTTCCTTTTTTTTGCCTCTCCCTAGTCTTAACCTTATGATCCTCTATCTATTGAGCGTGGTTCATGAGCCTGGCTAAAGTCATATAACTATTCAGCATCGCGTACCTACACTCATTCACCATGCTATCATTCACCCCTGACACGAACTTGCTCATCTTAGGCCTGTTATCTGCAACCACATGAAGGAAATATCTGGATAGATGAGTAAATCTAAGAGAATACTCACTAACTATTATATTTCCCTACCTAAGATTGATGAATTCAAGAACTTTTGCCTCTCTCATCTCTTGGGGAAAGAATCTGTCAAAGAAAGTCGTGACAAATTCTTCCCACTCAACAGGACCTGCATCCCCTAACCTTTTGCTAACCACTGCTTGTACCAAGTGTGAGTGACATCTTGTAATTGATATTTTTCTAACTCGGCACTCTGAAAATAAGTGACTACCATGATATCAATGACCTTCTGGACTTGGTCAATGAATTCCCGAATCCTAGTTGTTGTTGAATTGGCCACTGGGTTGGCCAGAATAACTGTTGGTCGTTCATTCTGGGCAGCTACAGACTGAGAAAGAGTGGTAAATGCGGTCCTAAACTCCGCATGAGAAACATGTTCGCCCAAAGGATCTTTGGGTTGAGGAGCTGGCTGATTTGTTTTCTTTGGAGGCATGTTTCTGAAATAAGAGAAGAGCAGATTAGACTGACAAACTGACTTAAAATTATGCTTACTAGCATGACATGAATACTGAAGAAAGGGAACTGTTCCTAAAACATCATATAGCCTCCTGTACATAAATGTGGAACGCAACACACCCATGTACCAGACTCTACTAGATGCACCTTTCAGACTTCCTAGGACTCAATTTAACCTTAGGCTCTGATACCAAGTTTGTAACACCCTAATTTTCTGAATCGGAATACTACACGGGGCTTATGACCCTGAAGGACCACAAGCTAACCCTTGACTAATATTTGTACCTGTGCACTGCAATATATAATGTAATAATGCGAAAAACATAAACATGTAGGCCATAAGGTTCAACTGAATAAAGAATATTTAAAATAGTAAAATATGTGTGGGTGAAAGATACCCAAAACAACTGAAAACATAATCAAACATAAACTAAATCTGAAAGCCTCTAAATACTGTCTTAATAAGGAGTTGAAGGATCATGTCTCCAACTAACTCCGTCTAGAAAAACTGAGATGAAATAATAAATTATATAAAATAATATCGTATCATCTTCTGATGAAGAGGACTCACTGCAACTCTGTATACTGGAATGCAGCTACTACTGCTGGTCTGGAACTCGTGTCTTTGAACCTATTGTGTAACATGAAAAGAAAGCACCATAGCACAAATGCATCAGTACAAATGGAGTACTGAGTATACGAGTGAGGTAGGCTAATGCAAAGGGTTTACATATATGAATAATACTACTGGCTGACTAATATGGATGTAAAAGTACAAACATACATGCATAGTAACTAAGATTGTGAGTACGTGATGGCTAAATCTGTATGCTAATACATGGTTGGAACCGTAGGTCTAATAACATGGATGACTGTATATGACAACCTTGAATCTGGTTGAACTCTCTGAGTTCTGTGCTATAACTGAATTTGACCGTATCTAACAGTCTTGGTATACTGATATCTGAAGAACAGTATGAGTTCTTTTACTGAGACTGATACTGAAATTATGGGAGGTAGTTTTTTAACCGACATGCCCAATATGTGCCATTATGGCTAAGATGGGGTCCAATCTCTACCCTTACTGGAAGGGTGTAAATACCGCGCCACTGGTAAGGACAACATATGAGCAACCCTCATATAACAGGTAACTCTAGTGAAAATAGTGGGAACCCTCATATAATAGGTTAAGTCACCTCATCTACCCTCATTTAACAGGCTGTGATATCTCAACCTATGCTGGCTACATAGTTCTGGAACACAAGGATGACTGCTAAGAATCACACCCTCATATACATGTGAGTTCCCATCCTTTGGTTCACTCGGTGCTAACTCATACTCCCATCTGAAGAGACTAAATATGATTCAACTGACTGTACATGGACAGATTAACTGACTTACATTGACTGATAGAGTAGCACTATTATCTGAGAGTTAACTGGGATCATGAGATTTCTGAGGTTTCCTAAGTCACATGACTACCTGAGATTATCGTGACAACATGACATGTCTCTAGGCACACAACTATGTTTTTAGGGTACTAATACCCCCAGGACTCGATAGAAGAAAACTGACACACATGACATGACTTGATCACAAGATTGGAGTCCACAATTCGCTATATCATAAGTAGGGGATAGTATACTTCATGTATTTAATCAACACCTCAAACATGGTAGGGAAAACATGGATATAATTCGCACACGAAATTTATATTTCGATCATCATACATACTTCATGCCATCACCATAAGAATATATAAATAGCATGGGAATTCATATTGAAGTGTATCGCTAACATGGACTTGTCATTTAGATATCATGAAATCACGTAAATATGAACTTCTAACATCCTAGGCATTTTATAAAACACCTTATGTGCATTCTTTAATGAATAGGTGGATTTTATACTTGCATTAGTTCAACCCACCCAAAGTTCATGATTTTCAACGAACAATCACATATATTCCTTGAAAAACATCCATAGATAACATCTTGAAACTTGAACAACAATCATCAACGTGTAAATGTTTATATCACCACAAAAGTTTACAAAATAACATTTAAAAGAATGATTCTTGAACTCTATGAACGAATTGAATCCATAGATGAACACTACACATATCTTAAACCTTGATCTTGAAAGAGATCTAAAGTTGCTGAAAGTACCTGAAGAAATTCTTAGGGTTGCCCTTGATTTTTCTTGACTAGGGTATAACCCCTTTGGGAAAGAATGTTCTTGTTCCTGAGGAGATGATCTTGAGAGGAAACACTAATCTTGTAGTTGAAAGTGTATGAGAGTGCTTTTTGAGATGTTTTAACTAAAGGGAATGGAAGATAATACGTTCCTTGAGGGTTATAAGTCGTGGGATGTGAAGGGAAAATATCAAAATACCCTTATGAAATAAATTCCCAATTGCTGAAAATAATAGCTGATGACATTTGTGACAAGGCGTCAAAAGTGTGGTAAGCCATCAAAAATGTCATCACACAGAAGCTGGAATTGATGGTTTCTGCCTAAGTCTGATGACCTTCATGGTAAGGCATCACAAATGTGGTAAGCTACCATGAATGTCGTCACACAAGAGCTGAATTCTACCTAAGGCTGACGACCTTCGTGGTAGGGCATCACAAATGTGGTAAGCTACAACAAATGTCATCAAACAGGAGCTGGCTTCTTCCTAAGGCTGATGAACTTCGTGGTAGTGCATCATAAATGTGGTAAGCTGCCACGAATGTCGTCACACAGGAGCTGGATTCTACCTAAGGCTGACGACCTTCGTGGTAGGGCGTCACAAATGTTGTAAATTACCACGAATTTCCTCACATGGAAGATGGATTCTTCCTACGCCTGACGACCTTCATGGTAGGGCGTCACAAATGTTGTAAGCTACCATGAATGTCGTCACACTGTTTCCAGCCTGACATGCTAGAGTAAAATTGGAATAACTCTTTGCTCCGATATCGAATTTAGGCAAAATAGGTATCGTTGGAAAGATAATTCAATTATCTATCTATTTATAGTTCATGATCTAAAAAATTCCAATTATAATAAGATATATTCTCGTTTGAAGTTTACTATACCAATATCCTTCTCAAGAATTCAATCGGTAAGGAATGTTTTAATTCGTCTGATAGATGGGAGTTATTTGAATCCTTAATATACCTCTAAACTAATCATAAAACTATAAAAGAACCATAATGTACTATGCATGATCTTGGTAAATGGATCTAATATTGGTTTGGATTTTTTGGGGTATTACATTTTCATATGGATGTTTGTTAAGTAACAATATTTAACATGTAAAGTATGACATCTTCAAGTGTGTGGACTGCAAATCAAATAAGTTTTACGCTTACCAAAATGCATCCTTTCAGGTCACTTGATAAATGTTTCTACGTCAGAATGCTTAAATTAATGTAGAATTTAGATCCTCATAATCTTTTATAATATTGTGCCAATATTGTATCAAAGATATTATCGACGATTTCTTATTTTTTATCGGTTCAAAATACAACATAATATTTTGAGATCTCATCACTTCATTATTTTTAGGTACCTAAATCTCTCATAAGGTTTCATAAAGTGTTAGGTTGTAGGATTTTCAAGAGCACATTACCTTCTTATTATGATTATTTTCTCCTTATCTTTTCAAAGATTATTTCATTTGGAACCGATTGGTCTATCATGCTTCATGCATGCATAGACTTTATCCATTAAGGGAATAAAATAGGAGCACTTGCCGCTTAATATAATATGGTTTTGGCATTTGACTTGAATTATCTTTTGAATGAAGATCCGATGATAATTCCTAACATATTTCATAACTGCTTATAATCTCTCCCTTATGTTATGAAAGCTAACATACTTCCTCCATCTTCTTTGATGGATCCATCTTTGTGCATCATGGTACATTCATTAATCTAATACTACACATCAAAACTATTACATGGAATAGTTGGTTCAAGATCTTGAACCAATTGACAGAGAAAAAATAATCATAATATATTGGTCTAATGCATACAAGTTCTATTGTATGCAACATATCATATTTCATACCAACACATGAAACTTTGTTCTCATTATTAATGATTCAATTATTTATGAAAGTCATTCAATGCTAAACCATCATCATCAAGATGAATTATCTCGATTACACAATCTAAAATATTATGCTCAATTTATATGAACAAGTAACTTTTAGAATGTCTAATGTAAGTTGATCATGAATGTACATGTGATCATCTTATTGATACATTTTTCAACATATTATATGATAGGTGAACGGGCCCTTATTCAGCTTTTATTCTTTTTAGATTTTGAGGGATCCAATCCTAAAACAAACAACATTAAATTTCAAGAAAAAATTTATAATTCTTTAATATATGTTCAATACTCAGTATGCACATCTTCGGGATATCACAATCGTTCATGTCAACTTATGATCTTTTAATCTAGTAAACTTCAAGTTTACCATGATATGTGTTTTTGCTTTAGTAAATTTCAGATTTACATTTATATGAATAAATTTCAGATTTACTACTTCATAAGTAGATTTCAAAATTACTCATCTTAGCTATTCTTCTTCTATCGAAGGTGAGTGTTCATACCATCACAATCAAGTACATGTTTATATTAATAAGCTTCACTAAATATTGTCACATTCACCCCAGGAAATGGATCTGTGCTTATAATAATTAAAATTTTTATTCCCCAAGAATGGAATATAATTGTGTCTTAAGCCTATCAAATTATGATAGTTTATATATCTTATAACCTCTTTCATCCTATTGCTAATTTAGGAGCTCATTATATTGCTACTTAGGGAGAAAATTGAGGCATACATATGATGTAGAGAATTTTTCTCTAGCACATCTTATAATCATAATAAGCATATGGAAATATTATCACTTTTGATGATTATTATCATATTGTCTCTCCACGCTTATATTCATGCATTCAATTATTTGTCTTCTTTCAACAATGAAGAAAGTTATCAACTTTCAAATTTATGCTACCATATTCACTTCATGGAATAGAGCATATTAATGGGATATGTTTCATGACCTTTTATTAAACACTCATTATTTTGACTTAGCCATCATTATGGTGTATTGAGATTCAAACTCAACATCTTATCCATATAAAGGCATCTTAGGCATAAATCAATGGGACTTGAACCAAAATATTATCATTCCTTTTGATAATATTATTCATGAGGAATGAATTTAAAATATAAATGGTTCCAAACTAATTATTTTTCCTCAAATCTAATAATAATTATATCATTAATAGAAAAATAAAAAACAAAATATGGAATTGCTATCCTTGACCATTAGCAAATAAGATGAGATTATAAATCTAAAGATCAAGGTTAGTAATTCCTTATGTTAATTGTATTTTTCTATTAATGATATAATTATTGTTGGATTTGAGGAAAAATAATTGGTTTGGAAGCATTTATGTTTTAAATTTATTCCTCAAGAATAATATTATCAAAAGGGATGATAATATGTTGGGTTCAAGTCCCATTGATTTATGTCTGAGATGCCTTTATATGGGTAAGCCGTTGAGTTTGAATCTCAATGCACCATATTGACGATATTATGATGGCTAAGGCAAAATAATGTGTATTTCATGAAAAGTCATGAAACATGTCTTATTGAATATGCTCTATTCCCTGAAATGAATGTGGTAGCAAAATATGATAAGTCTGAAATATGAAAACTGACTTCATCTTGAGGTGTATGTGGTAGCAGTGCATAATATGTCTGAAAGAAGACAAGTGATTGAATGCACGAATATACTCATGGAGGGACAATACGTTAATGATCATCAAAAGTGATGATATTTTCAAACGTTTATATAATTATAAGATATGCTAGAGAAAAATTTTCTACATCATATGTATGCCTCAATTTTCTCCGGAATTAGCAATATGATGAAAGAGGTTATAAGATATATAAGCTATCATAATTTGAAAGGCTTAAGACTTGATTATATTATATTCTTGGGGAATGAGAATTTTGATTATTATAAGCACAGATCCATTCCCTGGGGTGAATGTGTTAATATTTAGTGAAGCTTATTAATATAAACATGTACTTGATTGTGATGGTATGACAATTCACCTTTGAAAGATGCAGAATTGGTGAGATAAGTTATTTTGAAATCTATTTCTGTAGTAGTAAATCTAAAATTTATTCATGTAATGGTAAACCTTAAATTTACTAAAGAAAAAGTACATGTCATGGTAAACTTGGAGTTTGCTAATATAAAAGTTCATAATTTGATATGAACTATTTCGACATCTCATAGATGTGTATATTAAGTATTAAATACATATTGAAGAATTCAAAAATTCTTCTTGAGCTTTTAATGTTGCTTGTTCTCATGATAAGTTGGTTGGACCAACTAATTTTGGGATTGGATCCCTCAAAATCTGAAAAGAATAAAAGGTGAATAAGGGTCTGTTCACCTATCATATGATATGTTGAATAGATGCATCAATAAGATGATCAGACGTACATTCATAGTCAACCTATGTTTGACATTCATAAAGTTACTTGTTCAATATAAATTGCGCATAATTTTCAGATTGTGTAATCAAGATAATTCATCTTTCTAATGATGGTTTAGCATTGAATGCCTTCCATAAGTAGTTGAACCATTACTAATGAGAACAAAGTTGCATGTGTTGGTATGAAATATAATATATTCCATACAATAGCACTTGTATGTATTAGACCAATATATTATGATTATTTCTTTCCTCTCAATTGGTTCAAGGTTAGGAACCAACTATTCTATCTAGTAGATTTGATGTGTGGTATACCATTAATAAATATACCATGATGCACAAACATGGATTCCTCAAAGAAGATGGAGGTTGTATGTTAGTTTTCTTAACATAAGGGTGAGATTATAAGCAACTATGAAATATGTTAGAAATTATCATTAGATCCTCATTCAAAAGATAATTCAAGTCAAATGCCGAAAACATATCATATTTAGCTGCTAGTACTCCTATTTTTTGTCCTTAAAGGATAAAGTCTATGCATGCGTGAATCATGATAGACCAATCGACTCCAAATAAAATAATCCTTGAAAAGGATAAGGAGCAAATAATCATGATAAGAAGGCAATGTGCTCTTGAAGAGCCTATGACATAACACTTCATGAAACCTTATCAGAGGTTTAGGTACCTGAAAATAATGAAGTAATGAGATCTCAAAATGTTATGTCACATTGTCAACCGATACAAAATAAGAAATCATCGACGATATCTTTGATACAATATTGGCGTAATATTGTATAAGATTATGAGGATCTGAATTCTACTTTAATTTTAGCATGCTGCCGTAGAAAAATTTATCAAGTGATCTGAAAGGATGCATTTTGGTAAGCGTAAAATTTATTTAATTTACAGTCCAGACACTTGAAGATGTCACACTTGACATGTTGAATATTGTTACTTGACAAACATCCATAGAAAAATCTCTAAAGGATTCAAAATGCTTGAAGCATATAAAGTTTTTGGGAAACTTTTTATTATCCTCATTAGATATAATTTGATGATTTGAGTATCGTTGAAACTCTTGGAGAGTTTTCAAATGCAATAGAATATTTTCTTAAATAAGAAACATGCAAAAATTGAATAAGGATCCATTCCAACCTCAAGAAAAGAATGAAGAACTCATTGGTTATGAAGTACCATATCTTAGTGCAATTGATGCACTAATGTATCTTGAAAATACTACAAGGCCTGATATAGCTTTTTTTTAGTTAATTTGTTAGAAAGTTTGCAGTCCTGAACTTATTGGTCATTCTGATTTTGGGTACTTATCTGACCTATATAAAGCTCGGTCTTAAATAGGCTATGTGTTCATATATGGTGGTACTGCAATATCTTGGAGATATACAAACCAGTCTATCATAGACACTTCATCAAATCATGCTGAGATAATAGCTATTCATGAATCAAGTCGAGAATATGTATGGTTGAGGTCTATGATACATCTCATTCAAGAAAAATGTGGTGTGAAATATGAAAATCTACCCACAGTTTTATATGGAGATAATGCATCATGTATAACACATCTTAATAGAGAATTCATAAAAGGAGATAGAACGAAGCACACTTCATCAAATATTTTCTACATACATGAGCTACAAAAGAATGGTGATATCAACGTGCAACAGATTTATTCAAGTGAAAATGTGGCTGAATTATTCACGAACTCTACTTCAATTACAACTTTTAAGAAGACGGTGCCCAAGATCAGGATGCAAATGTTCAAGGATGTTCTCATTAGGGGAAGTTAATATGCACTGTACTCTTTTTCTCTTACGAGGTTTTGTCCCACTGGGTTTTCCTTGTAAGGTTTTTAATGAGGCAGCCGATACGCAAATTGTTAGAAATGTGTACTCTTTTCCTTTACTAGATATGTTTTCCTACCGAGTTTTTCCTAGTAAGGTTTTAACGAGGCATATTATCTATCTAGAAATTCAAGGGGGAGTGTTATAAATGTATTTACATTATAGTAAATGTCTATCAAGATACACTTTGATATCTATTAGGATTTGAATCATCTGGATTTTACTATGACTAGGAGTAAATTTCCCCTATAAATAGAAGGGCTTCCTTCATTGTAAATCATCCCTCAAGAGAAATAAAGAAGTCTCCCTACTCTATGTATTTACTCCTCTTGTTCTTTCTTTATATTTCATAACACGTTATCAGCACGAGACTCTGCCAAATAAGGTGATATTATTATAAATCGAAAAGTGGTAGCAATATAGAGAAATTCTCTATATCATATTTATGCCTCGATTTTCTCCTGAAGTAGCAATATCATGAAAGAGGTTATAACCTATCATAATTTTATAGGGTTAAGGCACAATTATATTCCATTCCTAGGGAATAAGAACCTTATTAATGCAAACGTGCACTTGATTGTGATGGTATCACAACTCACCTTCGAATGAGGCAAAATAACCGAGAGAGTTATTTTGAAATCTACTTCTAAAGTATTAAATATGAAATTTATTCATGTAATAGTAAATCTGAAATTTACTATAGAAAAAATTACATGTCATGGTAAACATGGATTTTACTAGAATAAAAGTTCATAAATTGATATGAACGATTGTGACATCTCGAAGATTTGCATATTGAATATTAGATATGTATTGAATAACTAAAATATTATTTGAGAATTGTTTATGTCGCTTGTTCTCATGACAAGTTGGTTGGACCAACTAATGTTGGGATTGAATTTCTTAAATCTGGACAATATAAAAGGTGAATATGTGCCTGTTCACCTCTCATGTGATATGTTGGAAAGATGGATCAATAAGATAATCACATGTACATTCATGGTCAGCCTACGTTTGACATTCATAAAGTTACTTGTTCAATATAAATTGAGCATAATTTTCAGATTGTGTAATCAAGATAATTCATCTTTCTAATAATGGTTTAGCATTGAATGCCTTCCATAAGTAGTTGAACCATTACTAATGAGAACAAAGTTGCATGTGTTGGTATGAAATATAATATATTCCATACAATAGCACTTGTATGTATTAGACCAATATATTATGATTATTTCTTTCCTCTCAATTGGTTCAAGGTTAGGAACCAACTATTCTATCTAGTAGATTTGATGTGTGGTATATGATTAATAAATATACCATGATGCACAAAGATGGATTCCTCAAAGAAGATGGAGGATGTATGTTAGTTTCCTAACATAAGGGGGAGATTATAAGAAGCTATGAAATATGTTAGGAATTATCATTAGATCCTCATTCAAAAGATAATTCAAGTCAAATGTCAAAAACATCTCATATTTAGTTGCAAGTACTTCTATTTTGTGTCCTTAAAGGATAAAGTCTATGCATGCATGAAGCATGATGGACCAATCGGTGCCAAATGAAATAATCCTTGAAAAGGATACAGAGCAAATAATCTTGATAAGAAGGTAATGTGATCTTTAAGAGCCTGCGACATAACACTTCATGAAACCTTATCAGAGGTTTAGTTACCTAAAAATAATAAAGTGATGAGATCTTAAAATGTTATGCCATATTGTGAAATGATACAAAATAAGAAATTGTCGATGATATCTTTGATACAATATTGGCGCAATATTGTAAAAGATTATGAGGATCTGAATTCTATGTTAATTTAAGCATGGTGACATAGAAATATTTATCAAGTGACCTGAAAGGATGTATTTCGTAAGCGTAAAACTTATTTGATTTACAGTCCATACAGTTGAAGATGTCACACTTGACATGTTGAATATTGTTACTTGATAAACATCCATATGAAAATCTCTAAAGGATTCAAAATGCCTGAAATATATAAAGTTTCTGGAAAACTTTTTCTTATGTTTGTAAGATATAATTTGATGATTTGAGTATCATTGAAACTCTTGGAGAGTTTTCAAAAGAAATAGAGTATTTGCTTAAATAAGAAACATAGCAAAAATTAAATAAGGACCCGTTCCAATCTCAAGAAAAGAATGAGGATCTTCTTGGTTATGAAGTACCATATCTTAGTGAAATTGATGCACTAATGTATCTTGCAAATACTACAAGGCCTGATACAGCCTTTTTTTTAGTTAATTTTTTAGCAAGTTTGCAGTCCCGATCTTATTGGTCATGCTAATTTTGGGTACTTATCTGACCTACATAAAGCTCGGTCTCAAATAAGCTATGTGTTCATATGAGGTGGTACTACAATATATTTGAGATATACAAAGCAATCTATCGTATCCACTTCATCAAATCTTACTGAGATAATAGCTATTCATGAAGCAAGCCAAGAATATGTATAGTTGATGTCCATGATACATCCCATTCAAGAAAAATGTGGTGTGAAATATGAAAATCTACCCACAATTTTATACAGAGATAATGCATCACGCATAACACATCTTAATGGAGGATTCATAAAAGGAGATAGCACGAAGCACACTTCATCAAAGCTTTTCTATATACATGAATTAAAAAAGAATGGTGATATAAACGTACAATAGATTCATTCAAGTGAAAATGTGGCTGATTTATTCCCCAAGTCTTCTCCAATTACAACTTTTAAGAAGATGGTGCACAAGATCAGGATGCAAAGGTTCAAGGATGTTATTACTAGGGAGATTTAATACGTGTTGTACTCTTTTTCCCTTATGAGGTTTTGTTCCATTGGGTTTTCCTTTTAAGGTTTTTAATGAGGCAACCGATATGCGTATTATTAGAAATGTGTTCTCTTTTTTCTTCAATAGATTTTTTTCCTACTGGGTTTTTTTCTAGTAAGATTTTAATGAGGAACATTATCTATCTAGACATTCAATGGGGAGTGATATAAATGTATTTACATTATAGTGAATGTCTATCAAGATCTAATAAGATCTAGTTTATATTTATTAGGATTTGATGTATTTGTCTTTTAGTTTAAAACTTGGGGAAAATTCCCCCTATAAATAGTAGGTCTTCCATCATTGTAAATCATCCCTCAAGAGAAAAAATAATACAACTTTTATATGTAAAACATCCATATGAAAATCTCTCCTCGTCTTTTTCTTCTTTATTATTTCATA
This sequence comes from Capsicum pubescens, assembly GCA_030864215.1. Taxonomy (NCBI): domain Eukaryota; kingdom Viridiplantae; phylum Streptophyta; class Magnoliopsida; order Solanales; family Solanaceae; genus Capsicum; species Capsicum pubescens. The sequence goes on along the minus strand of CM061549.1, from coordinate 199,523,304 downwards.
ACACGTTATCAGCACGAAATCTCTAACCGATCTCTACTTTAACGAGTCCGACGATAAGCACGGTAAGCTTGGTGACATATCTATGTGATGAATCACTTAAGTAAACTAGGAATTGTATTCAATGGGTAATAACAATAATGAGTTTGTAAAGGAGAATATAACTTCATATATACGGCCACTGTGGCTTGTTTTGAAATTAATTTTTAGAAAAAAAAATCTACATTATATTAATGTGATTTGCCATCAATTGTTCCATGTGTTGATTTCTCTTCCAAACAAGTTAAGATTATAAATCTAAAAGTAATTTCAAGATTAGAAATTCTTTTTGTTATCTGTCTTTTGCTACTAATAAAATATTTATTGTTGGATTTGAGAAAAAATAATTGGTTTGAAACCATTTATATTTTAAATTTAGTCCTCCAGAACAATATTATCAAAAGGGATGATAATATGTTAGGTTCAAGTCCCATTAACTTATTCCTAAGATGCCTTTATATGGGTAAGACGTTGAGTTTGAATCTCAATGTATTATATTGATGATATTATGATGGTTAAGGCAAAATAATATGTTTTTGATGAAAAGTCATGAAACTTGTCCATTGAATATACCCCATTCCAAGAAGTGAATGTTGTAGCATTATATGATAAGTCTGAAAGATGACAATTTACTTCATTCTTGAAGTGAATGTGGTTGCAATATAGATAAATTCTCTCTATCATATTTATGCCTCGATTTGCTCCTGAAGTAGCAATATCATGAAAGAGGTTATACCCGATAAAAATTTGATAGGCTTAAGGCACGATTATATTCCATCCTAGGGAATGAGAAACTTATTAATGCAAATGTGCACTTGATTGTGATGTTATCACAACTCACCTCCAAATGAGGTAGAATAACTGAGAAGAGTTATTTTGAAATCTACTTGTATAGTAGTAAATCTGAAATTTATTCATGTAACAGTAAATCTGAAATTTACTAAAGCAAAAACACCTATCATGGTAAACTTAGAGTTTACTAGATTTAAAGTTCATAAATTGACATGAACGATTGTGACATCCCAAAGACGTGCATATTGAGTATTGAACATATATTGAAGAATTCAAAAATTCTTCATGAACTTTAATGTCGCTTGTTCTCATGATAAGTTAATTGGGTCAACTAATGTTGGGATTGGATCCCTTAAATATGAAAATTATAAAAGGTCAATAAGGGCCCGTTCACCTATCATGTGATATGTTAAAATGTTGTATCAATAAGATGATCACATGTATATTTATTGCCAACCTGTAGTTTGACATTCATAAAGTTGTTTGCTCAATAAAATTGAGTTAAGAACATAATTTTCAGATTGTGAAATCAAGGCAATTCATCTTGATGATGATGGGTTGACATTGAATGCCTTCGATGAATAGATAAGTCATTGCTAATGAGAACAAAGCTTCATGTGTTGGTCAAAAGTATGATATGTTGCATACAATAGCACTTGTATGCATTAGACCAATAAATTATGATTATCTCTTCCCTCTCAATTGGTTTAAGGTCAGAAACCACATGTTGTCCATCTAATAATTTTGATGTGAGGTATACGATTAATGAATATACCATGATGCACAAAGATGGACTCCTCAAAGTAGATGAGGATGAATGTTAGTTTTCCAATCATAAAGGGGAGATTATAAACATCTATGAAATATGTTAGGAATTATCATAAGATCCTCATTCATAAGATAATTCAAGTCAAATGTCGAAAGCATCTCATATTTAAGCTGGAAGTGATCCTATTTTGTGTCCTTGAAGGAAAAATTCTATGCATGTATGAAGCGTGATAGAACAATCGGTTCCAAATGAAACAAGGAGCAAATAATCACAATAACACTTCATGTAACCTTATGGGAGGTTCAGGTACCTGAAAATAAAGAAGTGATGAGATATCAAAATGTTATGTCGCATTGTGAACCGATAAAAATGAGAAATCGTTGATGATATGTTTTATACAATATTGGAGCAATATTGTAAAAGATTATGAGGATCTGAATTCTACGTTAATTTAAGCATGTTGACGTAGAAATATTTATCAAGTGACATGAAAGGATGCATCTTGGTAAGAATAAAACGTATTTGGTTTGTAGTCCAGACACTTCTCTACAAGAAATATAGTTTTTTGTGGCGACTTTTGGTGGTGACACAAACAGTTGCCACAAAAGTTAGGTTTTTTGTGGCGACATATACAGGTTGTAGCAAAAGGTATAAGATTTAGGGATGACCGTTAAAGTCGCCACTAATAATGACATATTTAGTGGCGACTATGTGTAGGTCGCCACAAATATGTAGCAATTTTTCTAATAAAATTTGGGTTAGTGGAGACCTACGAATTGTCGCTACTAAAAGTCTTCTATGGCGACTTAGTCGCCACTAATAATGACATATTTAGTGGAGACTAACTGTATGTCTCCACAAATATATAGTAATTTTTTCAATAAAATTTGGGTTAGTGGCGATCTACGAGTTGTCTCTATTAAAAGTCTTTTGTGGCGACTTAATCGCTTCTAAAGGGAGATTTGTTGTGGCCATCTTTTTTGTAGCCAATAATACTTCTACTTTGTTATTTATCCCACTTATATTGGTAAATTAGAATTTTTTAGTGGTTATAATGAGGTGATATTATAGAGGGATCTGACTGGATATATTTTACAATTTATCAATTCAAATACGATATTTTACATAATTTTATTAATATTTATTAAATTATTTTTTCACAAATATGCACTCTCACAATTTACAAAGGCGTTGTCTTTTATTATTATTATTATTATTATTATTGCTATTTTATATAATATTTTGCTTAACATAAATTTTAAATGCGTAGTTATTATTATTTCTATTATTACATTTATTAAAATAGCAGTGCTAAATCAATTCAATTATTTTCTCAATTTTATTTAAATTCTAGCCATTGTTTGAACTCGGTCTATGGCAATTTTAACATAAATTTTTTCCCATTTATGTTTAATTTCAACTCTTTAATTTAATTGTTGCCTAATTTTAAATATCTTATTACTTTAAATCTCAGCCATGGATCAAACTTAATCCAAGGAATGAGATTAATTCTTGAACTCTTTCCCTTTAACACCAAAAAACAAACCCTAATCCTTATTCTCAAGACAACAACCGTCTTTTCTCCTCCTCTCTCTTCTTTCTCTTTTTATCTCTGTTTAATCCCTTCTCTCTAAAAGGAACCAACATTGGAAGCCATGCAAAAATGGTCATCCATCCCTTAACCAACACCAGCGATGATTCTTCTCTCTCTGCCACCGACAGACATCTCCAATTAGAGAACTCCCTCCGTTCACCATCGCCGCCTCCAGCCACCCCCAAATCCACCATGAACCACTAGCGAACAGTGACACTACTATTTTCTCTCCTCCGCCAGTTCCTCCCTCCGGTGACTCTCCGTTCTCCTCCCTGCCTTCACCCATCAGCCACTAGAGAAGTGAGAAACTTTATCGCCGCTCCAGCCCTGTCAGACGCCCTAGTCGCCACAAACTATGGTCCTTCTGGTCACCTCACTACCCAGCCACCAGTCACCCACTGGAGACTCCCATACCCCTGCTCGTCGTCTCTTCTCCGACCAACAACGGCGAAATTATTCAAGTGCATGGCGGTTTCATATTTAGGATATGAATCCGCTTAAGGTTCGTCGTTCTATTTTAATTTTTTGTCAAAAATTTCTTCTACCCTTTTTTTTAGTTTTGAAAGATCCCATGATTAAATTGGTATGGATTGATTGAGAATTTTATCAATTCTTGTGGATTTGTGTTTGTTTAGTCAACTATGCTATCATGGCATTTTGTTGGTCACTTGAAGAAATTAATTACGTGATTTTGACGTGATAAGTTTTGTTTTATTACATGTTCCAATCCTAATTGATTACTCTCTATAGTCAAATTCGGAATGACTGAGTATTTAGCTGACTTTATTTGGTGGAATTTCTCCTTTTGTTTAGTGTACGACAATCCTTGATTCTCAATGTTGGATCCTTTTTGCATTTAATTTATCTTTTTGTTTATACTAGGAATTCTTTGTTAATTGATTATCTTTAATATTCTCTTGTTTCTTTGGCTGAACCTTATTCTTAATTGTGTTAGTTGAAAAGGAAATTGAAATGATTGATTTTTCCTCTGATTGAATATTATTAGTTAATTGATTTTATGTTTAGAGAAAATCTCCTGGACTGGTTGCATCAAACTTTTTTTTTACTGGCCAGATCTTTCTGTTAGTTTCATTGTCCTTTTAGTCTATTTTGGTACAAGAGTTGAATTGAGATATTTCTTTGTTGTGGTACAAGAGTTGAATTGTTTTGGATTTCTTATGTTTGCTAATTTCTACTACAAGCCAACTGAAATTATGACTTCTTTTTAGTGTAAACTGTTAAGGGAACTCGACAAATGGATATGCACTACTCACTAGGAATAATAAAAAAATTTCTTATAAGATAGCTAGTTTTAATTTACATTGCAAACCTAAAACAGAACCAGAAAGATATTAGAACTTGTGATACCATAGTCTTTGTCCACCCATATGTTTTAAGTTAATATGCAATGTTTCAACTACTCTCCTATATTGTTGTTTCTATTCTATAGTTAGTCTTGAATGTGTTTTATTTCCATAAATTATGCATCATTATTTTACTAAGTGTTATTTAGTTAAGCGACAATTTAGAAACAGGGAGAGAGAGAACCCCTATCCCCTCGCCAGGAGAAACTTCAATTCAGTTACATTGTACCTACTGTTTCTTGGTATATACATAAAACTCTCTTAGCAAATGAAAACTCTTATTTATCAACTTTCTTCTCTATTTTCATTGGTTTATTGATAACAAGTTATTCTTTAATTTCTGAAAGTTTCTAATCCTTTCTTTGAGTAATTTTTTTTGAGTTCATTTATGAGTTTTTCCTTAAAATTCTTTCCTGTAGTAGTGCCATAGAAAACCATAATTGAAAGGTAACTCAGTATGATCAATTAGATGAAAGATATGCACTGATAAAATCCTTATGTTGTTGGTTGATTTTCTTAAGTTCAACTTTAAGCAATGAAAATGGTTCCAGCGAGGCTGCTAAGTTGCCCATAGTTTGGATGAAGTTAGATAGTTAAATAGATTCTAAGTTAGACTTTCTGGTATGATAGTCAGCGAAGTTAATAGGTTGTTTGCGAAGTGCATAATTTGAGATACTAAAATTGCATTTGTGAACAATCTTTTTAGGGGATGATTTCTTTTTCAATTCTTAAGGGGTAGAAAGTAGGCTTATAATCAGCCCTTTCATTATTTTTTAATGAATTTGAATCTTTCTAAGTTTCTAGTCTACTTGTTATAATCATCTCTTTCATTCTTTTTTATGGAATTGCTTATGATGATTTTGGACCACAATCTTTAAGTTCAAGTACAAACTTGTGAACCAGACATACTGCTTAACTTTGCTTTTCTTCTCTTATGATATCTCTTTTCGTTTTTGTTATATATGTGCACTTTTCAATGTATTAGTAGGCAAACTCATAAATGGCTAATCATATGCCATTATCCATCAATTTTCAGGAACTCTAGTATTATGTATCGTTGGGTTTACTGTTTGTTTTCAGTCATGGTGCATTTGTTATCACAATATTTATAGCATTATGTCATCTTGTTTTATGATTTCTTATGAACTTGCTTACTATTATTCTTTGTCTTGAGCTCGGGGTCTAGCAGAAATAGCCTTGCTACTTCTTCGGAAGTAGTGGTATGGACTATGTACATCTTACCCTCCCCAGACCCCACTGTGTGAGAATACGCTGGGTTTGTTGTTGTTGTTGTTTTGTAAGAGTAGTTTAAAAGGAAGTTCATTTTCTGGAAAATAGAAAAGGGCAGAATTTTTATTGATTCAAAGTTCCTTAGCTTTCTTAATGTAATTCATCATTTGAGGATTTAAAAGTGTATTATTTTGGAAGAGTCAGTCTGATAAGTATGTTGTTATCCCCATTTGTAAGATGAGTATTGAGGGAGATTACCACTGGGGGAAAACTAGTTTGCACATTCCGGAATCTTTAATGTATTCCGTAACATTTTAATTCAAAGATTTTGTTGTCATCTCTTTTACAAAACAACATTAAGATTTCTCAAATCATTTCTTGCATTTTAACAAATTAGAATTGAAACTTCACATTATTTTTTATTTCAGGTACAAGTAATTTCATGATGGGAATAGTTAGCCATGAGAAGTTTGAAGATATTTTGTGATTTTCTTTCTCATATGTATATCACACTAATTCGTTACCCATTAAAAACTATATAATTCTCTTGTGGAGAAATATATTTTAATATCATCTTTGTACCTTTAAGTACTATAGTTGTATTATTGGCAACGAAGCAGATAATATATAATTTTAATTTTTTTTTGAGAAAAAAGTGAGTATTAGTGGTGACCCATAGTCGCCACAAAAAGTCATATTTTAATAAAAAAAATTCAACCTTTTGTGGCGATAAAAGATTGCCACTAAATCATTTGTGACGACAATGGTCGCGGGTAAAGCCTCATCTACAGTGGCGACTATCCCAACATCAATTTTTTGAACTTTGTTTTGTGGCGTATTTGCTAGATTTTTTGTGGAAAGTTTTGTCGCCACAAAATGTGTATTTTGTGGCGACTTACATATGTCTTACAAAAAACTTTTAGTTACGGAAGTAATTGCTATGACCCTAATGTCGCCACTAAAAATTATTAGTGGGGATTTTTCATACTTCAGCAGCGACATTGGTCGCCTCAAAAAGTTAAGATTCTTGTAGTGCTTGAAGATGTCACACATGAAATGTTGAATATTGCCACTTGATAAAATTTATATGAAAACTTCTTTAAGGATTCAAAATATAAAAGTTTCTGGGAAACTTATTGATAATCCTTATATTGTATAAAAGCTTATAGCTTAAAAATTACCGAAACTCTTTGAGAGTTTTCAATGCAATAGATTATTTGCTGAAATAAGAAATATACTGAATTAGATTGGTTATGAAGTACCATATCTTAGTGCATGTGTTGCACTCATGTATCTTGCAAATACTACAAGGCCTGATATAGCCTTTCTAGTCAATTTGTTATCTAGGTATATTTCTGCTCCTACTAGGAGACATTAGAATCGTATAAAACACATGAGCTTATTTTATTCAAGAGATTACAGTTCCGATCATATTGGTCATACTGATGTTGGGTACTTATCTGAAAGCTCTGTCTCAAATAGGCTATGTTTTCATATGTGTTAGTACTGTCATATCTTGGAGATATATAAATCAGTCTATCATAGCCACTTTATTGAATCATGCTGAGATAATAGTTATTCATGAAGCAAGACAAGAATGTGTATGGTTGAATCCATGATATATCTCAGTCAAGAAAATCTGGTGTGAAATATGACAATCTGCCCATAATTTTGTACAGAGATAATGTAGAATACATAGAACATCTTAAGGGAGGATTAATAAAAAGGAGATAGAATGAAACACATTCTGCCAAAACTTTTCTACATACATAAGCCACAAAAGAAAGATGATATTAACGTGCAAAAGTTTCGTTTCAAGTGACAATGTGGCTGATTTATTCACCAAATCATCTCCTATTTCAACTTTCAAGAAGATGCTGCACAAGATTGGGATGCAAAGGTTCAAGGATGTAATACCCCGTATTTTCATGCTACAATTCTAATCGTCGTTCCTGCGCGTCTAAGCTCTAATCCAAGTGATTCTCCCGTGAATACAAGTTGTATGATCATTATCCTAGTCTATGGAGTAGTTTATAGGTGGAAAATTTTTATAGCAATTACCTAGAACAAGGTTGATCTAAGACCAATTGAGATATCCAAAGTTTGACATTCGATTCTACAAGGGTCAACTTCAAACGTGAATATGTCTTAATATACATCGAAATTTTCATCCTAAGACATATAAAATTGAATATAATTAAATTATCTTTCCAACGATACCAATTTTGCAAAAATCTGATACCCGAGCGAAGAGTTATGCCTATTTTAGTGAGAGGCAGTAAGGGTGTGCGATGGGCAATGCGCCGCCCAATCAAATGTGTGTGATTGGGAGTGCGAGGCACACTTAAATGTATGACATAAGGTGTGCGACACACACCTTAAGGTCTGCCATGGGTTGTGCGCCGCATACCTCACTTACAAGTGCCAAAAACACCCTTATATATGTCTATAACACGAGATTTAACTCACATAACACCAAAAGAAGTTTACTTTCACCAAAATTCACCAAGAACAACCTTTAGGGTTTCAACATAAAAACCTCAATAGCTAGAGATTCAACCATGGAAATTCTACAATTTTTACATATTTGGAATCCCCATTACGAACGCTACGAGGGACACCCAAAGTTTGTGAATAGCATTACGTCATTCGGAAAGTCATTCAAAGCTTCAAGTTTAAGGTATGTGGAGTTTTTCAACAAGAACACTCTTTCATTCTTGTGCCCAAAAATATTTTTCTTTTACGAAGTTATGGATTTTTACTTGTTCTATCATGAATTTGAAGCATAAATTTATACTCTACATTGATTCTCATGAGACTATGATACTTTTGATATTTCAGAAGTGGAATTATATGAGAATGATGATATTATTGTACAAAAAGATGAAATTTCAAGATTTTAAAGTAATTTATATATGTTTATGATGACAAGCATGATTCTTGAGAGATTTTATCGTGATATTGATATATGGGTCTTTGAACCCCCTTTGAAATTGTACTTTGAGAAATTATGTGCTATAAGAACAATTAGATTTGAATCCCAAAGTTAATTTTCTTTTCAAAGATGTATGATTTGATATGTTTTACTACGAACATGAATATATGAATTTTATACCTTACGATGTTTCATGAGAATGTTGATATGGTTACCTATAAAGCTTAAAATTTAAGTTTTACGTGATTATTTTTATGCTTATGTCATAAAGTATGAAACTTTGGAAGGTTTTATGGTGATATTGATGTATGGATTTTTGGAACCCTATTTGATTTTATTATTTTGAGAAATCATATGTTATAACTACCTTGAAAATTAAATTAGTTGAAATGATGAAGAATCTTTGACCTTTCTATCGTAAAAGAGGGTGTTTTTGAACCCGAGATGAGAAAAGAAATCCAACTTTTATCTATTATTATAGAAAGGGTAGCATGATGACTTCCGTTGTGAATTATTGAAATGTTTGTTAGTGGATTTTCTTTTGAAAAGATGTGAGTTATATCCGGGAGTAGTCTTTAGCACCGAGAGGGAGGTATAGAGGGATTTGGTACTTCCCTAAAACTACGTGCCCCCATAGGATGTGAACCATAGGCTGATTTATATAGTGATAACTACTGTTTGAATTGACGATTTAAGGTCCTACTACGATGGCAAGGATAGGACAGATCTTCCCAACATGGGTAAGACGTTGGACTCCATGTAGCTCACATGGTTTATGTCGGTTGTAAGATACACCTAATGTGTGTGTGTGTACTCTTCTATCTAAGATAAAAATATATTCACTTGAAAGACTGAGTTTGAGAAAGCTGTTGTTTTTGAATGATTGAAAAGATATATTCTAAAGACAATTGTGATAAGATTTGACTGCTTTGATGATTTGAAAATGAGGTGAAAGTGAATTGAGAACTTATTATGATGAATCACATGTTTTACCTGATATATCTTACTCTCTTATGATTATGATGATTTTATTCGAGCTAAGTGAGTCATTTATATCAGCATGCATAATATTATAAACTGTGATGATATTAACATATTATCTTATATATGCATTTCACCCCCATATGCTCGCTACGTTTCCATGGTACTGACCCATATATTCGTATGTGGGCTATAGTTTCTCGGAATATAAGTACAAGGTATAGTATGCACCTTCAGATTCAGTCAGTTTGTGGTATTCATTCAGCAGGTGATGAGTCCTTTTGATCAAGGGCTTGGGTCAGTTATGCAGAACTAATAGTGTTGTATTTTCTTTATTCAGTCGTATTGAGTTGGGATAGTCGGGAGTTATGACCCGTCTACCTACAGTCAGTACTAGTAGAGTCTTTATAGACAGTCAGTAGAAGTTGATGTATTCTATTTCAGTTTTGGTTGTAAAGGCAGAATTGTAATCTTGTAAATTCGGTTTTGTATTGATCAAATTCAGAAAAGAGTTATTTTTCGCAGATTTGTATAGATTTATACTTTTTGTTCAGTTTCTTATGAGTTATACCAGTAGAAGGGTTAGCTTGGGGTTACTTATGATCCTAAGCACCGTGTGACGTCTCGGGACCCGATTTTGGGGCGTTACAAACTTGGTATCAGAGCACAGAGTTCAAGTGTCCTAGGGTGTCTATGAAGACGTGTCTAGTAGAGTCTTGCGAAATGGTACAGAGTCATCTGTACTTTTCTTCGAGAAGCTACAGGGCATTTAGGAAATGTCTCCATTCTTTTAAGTCTTAAATCGTGCTATAGAAAAGTTCTCCAAGAAACTTATACAGGTTCTCAACTTACTCTAGTCAGGCCATATCTACCTTATTTCCAAGGTATTAGAAACGGTTGGGATTAATTCTCCATAGATAGTTATGGAATTGTAAGAGAACTACAAAGTATCCTATCAGTACTTTTGAGTTTCAAAAATTAAAGTGCTTTATCCGGACTGTAGAAATCTTGCACTAAGCCCGAGTTAGATATGCTTTCAAATTTCTCCTCAGAATCCTTAATGATAATTTATACTTCTCTATCTATGTACTGTTCTTGAGGTAACATGTTCGACAAGATCCAATTTCCTCCCCAGATAATACTCTAATATTTTCTAGCAGAAGTTTCAAAAGTTTCATAAAGTGTCTTGAGGGGATCCTTCTAGTGTGTTATAAGTCCTTCAAATTTAAGTTATGTCCTCATTCTTATGAGTTATTTAATTAAGACAGAGTAAGGTGTATTCTTAGATCATTGAATATTGTGTGTTAAGTTTCTATCTCTAGTATTATGTAATTTTGTTATCATTGTGTTTGTGAAAAATCAAAGTCTAGTGAAGCCGTGTGGGGCCTATTTCGATTCACTAGCATAGTTGCTTTGTTATTCATCTAATTTTCTTTTTCAAAACACAAAACCAAAGTCTAGTGAAGCCGTGTGAGGCCTATTTCGATTCACTAGCAACTTGTTGTTTATCTTGTTTTTCTTGTGTTGGTTGGAAGTTTGGGTTTAGAAGTGTAGTGACAAAAAAGGTGGTAAGGGCGATTTATTGAATATGTATAGCTAAATTTTTGCTTATTATTGAATTAGTAATGAAGTGATATACCCTTGTTTGTTAGTTTAGTGAAGTTAGAGAAGGAGATTATTAGTTAAGGTGGGTTGTTGTTTGCTTGAAGTATGAAAAGAGTTATTGATGGTATTTGTTGTGCTAGGAAAGTATAGGTTTTGATGGAAGTACTTGGTGGTTGAGTATTGTTAATTTAGGCTTTCCTGAGATTGTAAGAGGAAGTTTAGTTGAAATTTATAAAGCTATGAAAGTAATTTAGGTGTGAAAATGAGTAAATAGTAATGATGTGAAGAAGGAGAATGTGTTAACAGATTATGAATAAGATAGGGCATATGATTATGATCGATTGTCATTGTGTACTATTTTTTCTTAAAGCTATGTTCTATAGTTTTGAAGTGAAAATTATGTGTGAGATTGGGTTGTAAATCATGTTTAGCTCTAGACATTAAGTTTGAACAGTTAGTGGTTCGGTTGTTGATGTTAGTTATATGGAGGTGATCTAGTAGTCCTGAACAGTGTATGGAAGAGTGTAAGATCATGTGTCCGTAATTAAGTATGGTGTAGAGGTGTGCCCAAGGTGCTATGGGGCTGCAGTATTTTTCGAGGATTATTGCATATTGTGGGGTTAGTAGTAACGTTGAGTTTCTCGGTGGAGAAAGGTTAGTTAGATAATTTATGATGTTCTTGATAGCTAAGTTAAGGAGTTATGATTGAAGATGCTGAGCCTTTTTAGTATGATTATTATTCTCATGATTTGAAAAAAAAAATAAGAATAGAGGTGTGATCTTGGTAGGTTATGATTATGTGATTAGAGATGTAGGTATGGTTGCAAATGAGAGTGTAAGTCTTTGATGATGATTACTGAAGCTAGAAAGTTAAGGATGGCATATGGATGGGTTGTTCAAGAATGAAGTTGGTAAGTTCGAAATTAGTTTATTCTTGTGAGTTTAGCATTTGTGTGTAGATAGTAGAATGATGAAATTATGGCTTAATCTCAAGGATATGGAGTAGACCATCATACTTAGAATACTAGCTTTGACCTAAGGGAAAGATGGTTAGTGAAGAACCAAACCGAGTTTTGAGAATTAGATTGTGATACATGTCAATAATAAGTTATGATGATATAGTGATCCCTTCTTACTCTAGAGTATTCCTTGGATTTCAGTCATTACGACACCAAATCCATCACTTGCTTGACAAATCCATACCACAGGCCTATGCTTATACCTATCATGTGTGCTCAAACCCATTCTCAGCTTCTAGCAAGCACGTAACAGCTTCACTCTGTGATTTGAGATATCTCTTATGAATCTGTGAACTTCAATCTTATGTTAAATAGCTCATGATAAGTATAAACTCATGTTTCAGAGTATGACCAGTTTTTAAAGTCATGATACTAGTACAGTTCGCATTATATCATGCATGTCCTCATCTTAGATTTCTTGAATGAATCCATGCCTTTGATATTTTATTCCTCAGGTCAAAGATAAGTGTTAATGTTATGTATTGTAGTTTTCGTGCTTCTGGTTCATATGTGTTAGCCCTTCGGTGACCTCTTCCTATGTTAACATAGTGGTGATGTTAGTGGATAAGCAATGGTTTAGATGTGAGAGAGTTGATGACCCTTATTAAGAAAGATTATTTATGCTTTTCTATCTAAGGCTAATGTGTGAAGTAAGATTGAGGCAAAGTCTTTGATACATGTCATGGTTAGTTAGAAATTGTGTGTATGTTTTTAAGAATAGTGCAAGAAAATTGTGGTTGATAAAGGTTTAGAGAATATGCGAAGTATGCCTTTAGGGGTATTTGCCTTAAAGTTATATGTGATTTTTAATGATAGGCTTGAATGTCATGTTGGGTGTAAGATGATGAATGCAATATGTGCTAGTGAATCCATATCAAGAGTTTTGAATTAGTCATTGAAGTGGTAAGGCATGTTATGCTTAGGGTGTGAGATCTAAGAAGATATAGAATATTGAACCTTGTGGTTTAGAGTAGTGTTGTGGTTTGGCATGTTGTATCTTGTGATTTAGTGTTAGGCTTGATCATGGTGAGAGAACTTAGTTTAGTTTAGACCTTAGTAGAAAGATTTCGCAGTGCCAATATGAAAATTATAAGTTGAATCAAATGAGTATGATATTTAAGGGGAATAGTATAGTTGAGAGAGAATTTGAAAAGTGATGCTAAGCTTGAAAGTAAGAAGTTGCGTTGCCTACGACCTAGCAATCGTATCCTAGTTTATGAGTTATATAATTATATTCCATGCTATAGAGTTATATCAATGTTGTAATTCCTTAGTCAAATGTCTTGTTCAGAGTATGCCCAAAATTCTTTGCTCCCTAATGTCAATAGAATTTCATAGAAAAGTTCTAAAGAAATACTCCATTTGAGTATGGGTAGTCAGTATGATCTAGTCCATATAGCCTGTAATCTAGTTTAGCAAGCAAGGATATAAGCTCCTATAGATTCTTAATTTTCAAGATAGTCTTACTATCCACAGTCTTATACGTATGTACATTCCAAGAGGCAATGTGTTTGTGTCCAATTAAATTATGAATTCAGCTCAGTTCATGCACCAATTTCAGTTTTAGATATTAAGTCATGATTCAGTTTGTAAGTATCTTGTGTAGTATCACAGTCTCTTCCTAGTATTTTCATCAAATTATTATCATTCGGGGACGAACGATACCAAGAGGGAGATGTTGTAATACCCCAAGTTTTTATGTCATAAAACTCTCATCCTTTCTCATGAGATCAGATCCAGTGCAAAGTAATGGTTACTCATAAGTTGACACTCTCGTTTCTATCTTAGCCATATAGTTATTTTTCTTAAGGATTCATGCACTTGCAAACCAGTTCAGTAGCTCATTATTCTTGATATCCAGTGATTCAGTTCTATCAGTTACACACGATAGCTTGAATACTAATATTCCTCTGTGTTACAGGTTAATTATCCACATTCGAGGACGAATGTTCGCAAGGGGGAGATAATGTAATACCCCATATTTTTGTGCTAGAATTCTAACCGTCGTTCCTGCACGCCTAAGCTCTAATACAAGTGATTCTCACGTGAATACAAGTTGTATGATCATTATCCTAGTCTATGGAGTAGTTTAGAGGTGGAAAATAATTATAGCAATGACCTAGAACAAGGTTGAGCTAAGACCAATTGATTCATCCAAAGTTTGACATTCAATTCGACAAGGGTCAACTTAAAACGTGAATATCTCTTAATATACATCGAATTTTTCATCCCAATACCTATCAAATTGTATATAATTGAATTATCTTTCCAACGATACCAATTTTGCAAAAATCCAATACCCGAGCTAAGAGTTAAGCCTATTTTCGTGAGAGGCAGTAAGGGTGTACGATGGACAATGCGCCGCCCAATCAAATGTGTGCGATTGGGAATGCGAGGCACACTTAAATGTATGCCATATGGTGTGCGACGCACACCTTAAGGTCCTCCATGGCTTGTGTGACGCATACCTCACTTCCAAGTGCAAAAAACACCTTTATATATGTCTATAACACGGGATTTGACTCACATAACACCAAAACAAATTTACTTTCACCAAAATTCACCAAGAACAACCTTTAGGGTTTCAACATAAAAACCCCAATAGCTAGAGAATCAACCGTGGAAATTCTATAATTTTTACATATTCGTAATCCCCATTACGAAGGCTACGAGGGACACTCAAAAGTTCATGAATAGCATTACGTCATTCGGAAAGTCATTCAAAGATTTAAGTTTAAGGTATGTGGGGTTTTTCAACAAGAACACTCTTTTGTTCTTGTGCCCAAAAATATTTTTGTTTTACGAAGTTATGGATTTTTACATGTTCTATCATGAATTTGAAGCATAAATTTATACTCTACATTGATTCTCATGAGACTATGATACTTTTGATATTTCAGAAGTGGAATTATATGAGAATGGTGATATTATTGTGCAATTAGCTGAAATTTCCAGATTTTAAAGTAATTTATATATGTTTATGATGACAAGCATGATTCTTGAGAGATTTTATCGTGATATTGATATATGGGTCTTTGAACCCCTTTTGAAATTGTACTTTGAGAAATTATGTGCTATAAGCACAATGAGATTTGAATCCCAAAGTTAATTTTCTTTACAAAGATGTATGATTTGATATGTTTTACTACGAACTTGAATATATGAATTTTATATCTTACGATGTTTCATGAGAATATTGATATGGTTACCTATAAAGCTTAAAATTTAAGTTTTACGTGAAAATTTTTATGCTTATGTCATAAAGTATGAAACTTTGAAAGGTTTTATGGTGATATTGATGAATGGGTTTTAGGAACCCTACTTGAGTTTATTATTTTGAGAAATCATATGTTATAACTACCTTGAAAATTAAATTAGTTGAAATGATGAAGAATCTTTGACCTTTCTATCATAAAAAGGGGAGTTTTTGAACCCGAGATGAGAAAAGAAATCCACTTTTATTGATTATTATAGAAAGGGTAGCATGATTACTCCCGTTGTGAATTGTTGAAATGTTTGTTAGTGGATTTTCTTTTGAAAAGATCTGAGCTATGTTCGGGAGTAGTCTTTAGCACCGAGCGGGAGGTATAGAAGGATTTTTTACTTCCCTAGAACTACTTTCCCCCGTAGGATGTGAGCCAGAGGCTAATTTATATAGTGATCACTAGTGTTTGGATTGACGATTTAAGGTCCTACTCCGATGGAAAGGATAGGATAGCTCTCCCCAATGTGGGTAAGATGTTGGACTCTATGTAGCTCACATGATTTATGTCGGTTGTAAGAGACTCCCAATGTGTGTGTGTACTCTTCTATCTAAGATAAAAATATATTCACTTGAAAGACTGAGTTTCAGAAAGTTGTTGTTTTCGAAAGTGTGAAAGGATATATTATAAAGAGAATTGTAATGAGATTTGACTACTTTGATGATTTGAAAATGAGGTGAAAGTGAATTGAGAACTTATTATGATGAATCACATGTTTTACCTGTTATATCTTACTCTCTTATGATTATGATTATTTTATTCATATCAGCATGCATAATTTTATAAACTGTGATGATATTAAGATATTTGTTACATATGTATTTCACCCCCATATTGTCGGTACGTTTTCATGGTACTGACCCACATATTCGTATGTGGGATACATTTTATAGGAATGTAGGTACAAGGTATAGTATGCACCTTCAGATTCAGTCAGTTCGTGATATCCAGTCAGCAGGTGATAAGTCCTTTTGATCAAGGGCTTGGATCAGTTATGCAGAGCTAATAGTGTTGTATTTTCTTTATTCAGTCGTATTGAGTTGGGATAGTCAGGAGTCATGACCCGTCTACCTACAGTCAGTACTAGTAGAGGCTTCATAGACAGTCAGTAGAAGTTGATGTATTCCATTTCAGTTTTGGTAGTAAAGGTAGAATTGTAATCTTGTAAATTCAGTTTAGTATTGATCAGATTCAGAAAAGAGTTATTTTCCTCATATTTGTACAGATTTATACTTTTTGTTCAGTTTCTTATGAGTTATGCCAGTAGAAAGGTTAACTTGGGGTCACTTGTGATCCTAAGAATTATGTGACGTCTCGGGACCCGATTTCAGGGCGTTACTGATGTTCTCATTAGGGGGAGTTGATACGCGATGTACTCTTTTTCCTTTACGAGGTTTTATCCCACTGGGTTTTCCTTGTAAGGTTTTTAATGAGGCAACTTATATGTGTATTGTTAGAGATGTGTACTCTTTTTCCTTCTCTTGATTTTTTTCCCACTGGGTTTTTTTCTAGTAATGTTTTAACGAGGCACGTTATCTATCTAGACATTCAAGGGGGAGTGTTATAAATGTATTTACATTATAGAGAATGTCTATAAAGATCTATCAAAATCTACTTTGATATTTATTAGAATTTGAAGCATTTGTCTTTTACTCACATTAGAAGTAAATTTACCCTATAAATAGAAGGGTTTCCTTCATTGCAATACACACCTCAATAAATCCCTCAAAGATAAATAAAAATTACTCTCTCTTCTCTATCTATTTATTTTTGTTCTTTCTTTATATTTCATAAGACGTTATCAGCACAAGACTATGCAAAATACGGTGAGATTATAAATCTAAAGGTCAAGGTTAGAAATTCCTTATGTTATTTGTATTTTTCTGTTAATGATATAATTATTGTTGGATTTGAGGAAAAATAATTGGTTTGGAACCATTTATGTTTTAAATTTATTCCTCATGAACAATATTATCAAAAGGGATGATAATATATTGTGTTCAAGTCCCAATGATTTATGCCTAAGACACCTTTATTTGGGTAAGATGTTGAGTTAAATTATCAATGCACCATATTGACAATATTATGATGGCTAAGGAAAAATAATGTGTATTTCATGAAAAGTCATGAAACATGTCTCATTGAATATGCTCCATTCCCTAAATTGAATGTGGTTGCAATATATGATAAGTCTGAAATATGACAAATTACTTCATTCTTGAGGTGTATGTGGTAGAAATGCATAATATGTCTGAAAGAAGAAAAATGATTGAATGCACGAAGATACGCATGGAGGGACAATATGCTAATGATCATCAAAAGTGATGATATTTTCACACGCTTATATAATTATAAGATATGCTAGAGAAAAATTCTCTACATCATATGTATGCCTCAATTTGCTCCTGAAGTAGCAATATAATGAAAGAGGTTATAAGATACATAAGCTATCATAATTTGATAGGCTTAAGAAATGATTATATTTCATTCTTGGGGAATGAAAATTTTGATTATTATAAGCACAGATCCATTCCCTGGGGTGAATGTGATAGTATTTAGTGAAGCTTATTAATATAAACGTGTACTTGATTGTGATGGTATTGTAACTCACCTCCGAAAGAGGCAGAATAATTGAGATGAGTTATTTTGAAATCTACTTCTGAAGTAGTAAATCTGAAATTTATTCATGTAATAGTAATTCTGAAATTTACTAAAGAAAATGTACATGTCATTGTAAACTTGGAGTTTACTAATATAAAAGTTCATAAGTTGGCATGAACTATTGCGACATCCCATAGATGTGCATATTAAGTATAAATACATATTGAAGAATTCAAAAATTCGTCTTGATCTTTTAGTGTTGCTTGTTCTCGTGCTAAGTTGGTTGGACAAACTAATTTTAGGATTGGATCCCTCAAAATCAGAAAAGAATAAAAGGAGAATAAGGTCCCGTTCAACTATCATGTGATATGTTGAATAGATGCATCAATAAGATGATCACAGATACATTCATGGTCAACCTACGTTTGACATTCATAAAGTTACTTGTTCAATATAAATTGAGCATAATTTTTAGATTGTGTAATAAGGATAATTTATCTTGCTGATGATGGTTTAGCATTGAATGCCTTCCATAAATAGTTGAATCATTACTAATGAGAACAAAGTTGCATGTGTTGGAATGAAATATGATATATTGCATACAATAGAACTTGTATGTATTAGACCAATATATTATGATTATTTCTAAACTCTCAATTGGTTCAAGGGTAGGAACCAACTATTCTATCTAATAGTTTTGATGTTCGGTATATGATTAATAAATATACCATGATGCACAAAGATGGATTCCTCAAAGAATATGGAGGATGTATGTTAGTTTTCCTAACATAAGGGTGAGATTATAAGTAGCTATAAAATAAGTTAGGAATTATCATCAGATCCTCATTCAAAAGATAATTCAAGTCAAATGCCGAAAACATCTTATATTTAGCTACAAGTGCTCCTATTTTGTGTCCTTAAAGGATAAAGTCTACGCATGAGAGAAACATGATAGACCAATCGACTCCAAATGAAATAATCCTTGACAAGGATAAGGAGAAAATAATCATGATAAGAAGTCAATGTGTTCTTGAAGAGCCTATAAAAAAACACTTCATGAAACCTTATCAGAGGTTTAGGTACCTGAAAATAATGAAGTGATGAGATCTCAAAATATTATGTCACATTGTGAACTGATACAAAATAAGAAATCATCAATGATATCTTGGATACAATATTGGCGCAATATTGTAAAAGATTATAAGGATCTAAATTCTATGTTAATTTGCAGTCCAGACACTTGACGATGTCACACTTGACATGCTGGATATTGTTACTTGACAAACATCTATATGAAAATCCCTAAAGGATTCAAAATGCCTAAAACATATAAAAGTTCTGGGAAACTTTTTATTATCTTCATAAGATATAATTTGATGATTTGAGTTTCATTGAAACTCTTGGAGAGTTTTCAAAAGCAATAGAGTATTTCTTTAAAAGAGAAACAAGCAAAAATTAAATAAGGACCCATTTCGACTTCAAGAAAAGAATGAGGAACTTCTTGGTTATGAAGTACCATACCTTAGTGCAATTGATGAACTAATGTATCTTGAAAATACTACAAGGCCTGATATAGCCTTTTTTTAGTTAATTTGTTAGCAAGTTTGCAGTCTTGATCTTATTGGTCATGCTGATTTTGGGTACTTATCTGACCTACATAAAGCTCGGTCCCAAATAGGCTATGTGTTCATATGTGGTGGTACTTCAATATCTTTGAGATATGCAAAGCAATCTATATAGACACTTCATCAAATCATGTTGAGATAATAGTTATTCATGAAGCAAGCCAAGAATGTGTATGGTTGAGGTCCATGATACATCTCATTCGAGAAAAATGTGGTGTGAAATATGAAAATATACCCACAATTTTATATGGAGATAATACATCATGCATAGCACATCTGAATGGAGGATTCATAAAAGGAGATAGATCGAAGTACACTTCATCAAAGCTTTTTTACATACATGAGCTACAAAAATATGATGATATCAACGTGTAACAAATTCGTTCAAGTGAAAATGTGGCTGATTTATTCACCAAGTTTTCTCCAATTACAACTTTTAAGAAGATGGTGCACAAGATTGGGATGCAAAGGTTCAAGGATGTTCTCATTAGGGGGATTTAATACGCGTTGTACTCTTTTTCCCTTACAAGGTTTTTGTCCCACTGGGTTTTTCTTTTATGGTTTTTAATGAGGCAGCTGATATGCGTATTGTTAGAAATGTGTACGCTTTTTTCTTCACTAAATTTTTTTCCTACTGGGTTTTTTCTAGTAATGTTTTAACGAGACACATTATCTATCTAGACATTCAAGGGGGGGTGTTATAAATGTCTTTATATTATAGTGAATGTCTATAAAGATCTAATAAGATCTAGTTGATATCTATCAATATTTGATGTATTTTTCTTTTAGTGTGAAACTAGGAGTAAATTGCCCCTATAAATAGAAGGGCTTGCTTCATTGTAAATCATCCCTCAAGAAAGGAAATAAGAATCACTATATCTATTCTCTCTACTCTTCTTCTTGTTCTTTATTGTTTCATAACACGTGTTATGAAATATAAAAGCAATAAAAACAAAATATAAAGCAAGAACAAGAATATTTTGTTGTTCTTTCTTTTATATTTCATAACACGTTAGCAGTACGAGTCTCTAAAAGTATATATTTTAATTCTTTTTAACCCTTAATGGGAGAAGATTGGAGAAGATTGAAAAGTAAAAAAATCAAAGGATTTACCAGAGGTATAATCTATAATATGACAAAGTAACTCTATTTTATTGCTTCTCGTATTAAAATCTTAAGTTTCATATGAATGAAAAATATCTGGTCGCCATATTTTTAACACAGTAAGTTGTATTATATGACAAATGTACAAATCTATTAAGCTTAGAAGATATCAACCATTGATTAGTGTATGTGCACATGTGACTAAAGTTTTATTCTCTACTTACACAGTGGTTCTTGTTTTTATAATAACTAAATCTATCATATTGGAAATGCATCAATAGAGGATTTTCTGGATATTAAAATTCTGTTATATAAGTTCCCTTTGAAATTATTATACTTTGGCTTATTATGCCATTGTTTGAGAGTAAGACAAGGTTAGTATATCTGTGTTTTGCTACTAGTAATATAATTATGCCTTAAGCCTATCAAATTATGATAGATTATAACCTGTTTCATGATATTGCTACTTCAGAAGCAAATCGAGGCATAAATATGATAGAGAGAATTTCTCTATATTGCTACCACATTCACTTCAAGAATGGAGCAAATTTTCATCTTTCAGACTTATCATATACTGCTACCACATTCAATTCTTGGAATGGAGCATATTCTAAGGAAAAGATTCATGACTTTTTATTAAAAACACATTATTTTGTCTTAGCCATCATAACATCACCAATATGGTGCATTAAAATTCAAACTCAATGTTTTACCTTTATAAAGGCGTCTTAGGAATAAATCAATGGGACTTGAACCCAACATATTATCTTCCTTTTTGATAATATTATCCTTGATGAATAAATTTAAAACATAAATTATTCCAAACCAATTATTTTTCCTCAAATCCAACAATAATTATATTATTAGTAGCAAAAGACTAATAACATAAGAAATTACTAACCTTGAAATTACCTTTAGATTTATAATCTCATCTTGTTTCTCATAGTCTCATGTTTATAACGTGTTATAAAACAATAAAGAATAAGAAGAAGATGAGAGAGAATAGAGACAGTGATTCTTATTTATTCTCTTGAGGAATGATTTACAATGAAGGAAGCCCTTCTATTTATAGGGAGAATTTTCCCTAGTTTCACACTAAAAGACAAATACATCAAATCCAAATAGATATCAACTAGATCTTATTAGATCTTGATAGACATTCACTATAATGTAAATACATTTAAATCAATGGTTGAAAGATGCTATATTCTCTCTACTCTAAAAAAATAAAGTCTCCCTCTTCTTTCTATTTATTATTCTTGTTCTTTTTTTATATTTCATAACACGTTATCAGCATGAGACTCTTCCAATCAAGGTGAGATTATAAATCTAAAGGTAATTTCAAGGTTAGTAATTTCTTATGTTATCAATCTTTTGCTACTAATAATATAATTATTATTGGATTTAAGGAAAAATAATTGGTTTGGAACTATTTATATTTTAAATTTATTACTCAACAAATAATATTATCAAAAGGTATGATAATAAGTTGGGGTTCAAGTCCCATTGATTTATGCCTAAGACGCCTTTATATGGGTAAGAAGTTGAGTTTGAATTTCAATGCACCATATTGATGATATTATGATGGCTAGCAAAATAATGTGTTTTTGATAAAAAGTCATGAAACTTGTCCATTGAATATGGTCAATTCCAAGAAGTGAATGTGGTAGCAATATATGATAAGTCTCAAAAGATGGCAATTTGCTCCATTCTTGAAGTGAATGTGATAGCTATATAGAGAAATTCTCTCTATCATATTTATGCCTCGATTTGCTCCTGAAGTAGAACTATCATGAAAGAGATTATAAGCTATCATAATTTGATAGGATTAAGGCACAATTATATTCAATTCCTGGGGAATGAGAACCTTATTAATGCAAGCGTGCACTTGATTGTGATGGTATCATAACTCACCTTCGAATGAGGCAGAATAACCGAAAAGAGTTATTTTGAAATATTCTTCTAAATTATTAAATCTGAAATTTATTCATGTAATAGTAAATCTGAAATTTACTAAAGAAAAGAGTACATCTCATGGTAAACTTGGATTTTACTAGAATAAAAGTTCATAAATTGATATGAACAATTGTGACATCTAGAAGATGTGTATATTGAATATTACACATGTATTGATGAACTAGAAGATTATTCAAAAAAAATTATGTCGCTTGTTCTCATGATAAGTGGGTTGGACCAACTAATGTTGGGATTGAATTCCTTAAATCTGGAAAATATAAAAGGTGAATATGGGCTTGTTCACCCATCATGTGATATGTTGGAAAGATGCATCAATAAGATGATCACATATACATTCATTGTCAACCTGTAGTTTGACATTCATAAAGTTGCTTGCTCAATAAAAGTGAGTTAAGAACATAATTTTCATATTGGGCAATCAAGAAAGTTATCTTGATGATGATTGTTAGGCATTGAATGCCTTCAATAAATAGATAAACCATCGCTAATGAGAACAAAGCTTCATGTGTTGGTCTAAAATATGATATGTTGTATACAATAACACTTGTATGCATTAGACCAATAAATTTTGATTATTTCTTCACCCTCAATTTGTTCAAGGTCATGAATAAACTATTCCATCTAACAGTTTTGATGTGCGGTATACGATTAATGAATATACCATGATGCACAAATATGGATTCTTGAAAGAAGATAGAGGATTTATGTTAGTTTTCCTAACATAAAGGGGAGATCATAAGAATCTATGAAATATGTTAGAATTATCACCAAATCCTCATTCAAAAGATAATTCAAGTCAAATGTCGAAAGCATTTCATATTTAAGTTGCACGTGCTCCTATTTTGTGTCCATGAAAGACAAAGTGTATGCATACGTGAAGCATGGTAGACCAATCGGTTCCAAATGAAATAATCCTTGAAAAGGATAAGGATAAAATAATCATAATAGGAAGGGAATGTCTATGACATAAAACTTCAGGAAACCTTATGAGAGGTTTAGGTACGTGAAAATAATAAAGTGATGAGATCTCAAAATGTTATGTCGCATTATGAATCGATACAAAATTATATATCATTAACGATATCTTTGATATAATATTGGGACAATATTGTAAAACATTACAAGGATCTAAATTCTATGTTTATCTAAGCATGCTGACGTAGAAACATTTATCAAGTGACATGAAATGATGCATCTTGGTAAGTGTAAAACTTATTTGATTTGCAGTCCAGACACTTGAAGATGTCACATATGACATGTTGAATATTGTCACTTGAAAAAATTCATATGAAACTTTCTAAGGATTCAAAATGTTTGAAGCATATAAAAGTTTCTGGGAACTTAATTAGAATCCTTATATTGTCTAAGCTTATAGCTTGAAAATTATTAAAACTCTTGGAGAGTTTTCAAAAGCAATAAGATTGTTTGCTGAAATGAGAAACATACCAAATTGGATTGGTCCTGAAGTACCATATCTTAGTCCAATTGGTGTACTTATGTATCTTGCAAATACTACAAGTCTTGATATAGCCTTTTCAGTTAATTTTTTAGCAAGATATAGTTCTGCTCCTATTAGGAGAAATCAAAATGAGATCAAACACATGATTTTATTCTAAAGTCTACATTATTAATCTTGTTGGTTATGCTGATACTGGGTACTTATCTAACCCGTATAAATTTTGATCTCAAATAAGCTATTTGTTCATATGTGGGGATACTGCTATATCTTAGAGATATACAAATCAATCTATCGTAGCCACTTCATCGAACCATGTTGAGATAATAGCTATTCATGAAGCAAGCCGAGAATATATATGGTTGAGGTCCATGATACATCTTATTCTAGAAAAATGTGGTTTAAAATGTGTTAATGTACCCCAGTTGTATACAGAGATAATGCAGCATGCATAGCACAGCTTAAAGGAGGATTCATAAAAGGAGATAGAATGAAGTACACTTCATCAAAGTTTTTCTACATACATGAGCTACAAAAGAATGGTGATATTAACGTGCAACAGATTTATTCAAGTGACAATGTGGATGATTTATTCACCAAGTCTCCTTCAATTGCAACTTTCAAGAAGATGGTGCGCAAGATCGGGATGCAAAGGTTCAAGGATGATCTCATTAAGGGGAGTTAATACGCGTTGTACTCTATTTACCTTATGATGTTTTGTACCACTTTTTTTATAAGGTTTTTAATGAGGAAGTCTATAGGTGTATTGTTAGAGATGTGTACTCTTTTTCCTTTACTAGATTTTTTTCCCACTTGGTTTTTTTAGTAAGGTTTTAATGAGGCATATTATCCTCTAATTAGACATTAAAGGAGTAGTGTTATAAATGTATTTACATTACAGTGAATGTCTATCAAGATCTATCAGGATCTACTTTGATATCTAGTAGGATTTGAAGCATCAGTCTTTTACTCAAACTAGGAGTAAATTTCCCCTTTAAATAGAGGGGTTTTGTTCATTGTATTCTCAATCTTAATGTTACGACCCAATTTGCTGAACCGGAATGCTACACAGTGCTCATGACCCCAAAGGACCACAAGCTAACCCATGAATGATATCTGTAAACTGAGCAATGAATAATAGTAATAATATCGTAAATGCACAAATATGAACTGAAAGGCCATTATGTTCAATACTAGTACATACCTGAAAAATATGGTATAACGATACCAAAACAACTGAGATAATTGTCTAAATATACTGTAGTCTAAAAGCCTCTAAACTTTCTGAATAAAGAGTTGATGGGACATGTCCCTACCTAACTCCAACTACTGAAATAAACTAAAAACTAAAATAGTAATGTGATTATCATGTCCTCGAAGGATGAGGACTCACTACTAACTATGATCGCTGAACTGGGATGCTACTGGTTCTTTGGAGCTCGTGTTTCTAAACCTATGGTATAAGACACCATAGCGCAAATACGTTAGTACTTTGAATGTACTGGTATGCAAGGGAGGTAGGATAAATATAAATGGTTCAATATCGTGCCATGGGTAAAGGCCTGCTATGAGTATACCCTTGCTGACAGGGAGCTCTTCCGTTAACCCCTCCTAGTAGGTAACCCAAATAAGATGTATATATATATCCCTAAATACGTAGGGTACATCTCAACCTACGCTGGCTACGTAGTTCTTGAACACAAGGATTGCTTCTAAGGATCACACCCTCCACTGAATAAAAGGTGAGTCCCCATCCTTGGGTTCACTCGGTGCTGAATCCTACTCCCAACTGAATAGACAATGAAATGATTAACTAAACTAAACTAATTTAACTAATCATATCGTTTAATAGAGGTAAAACTAAATTTACTGAGTTCTGTTGACTGACGGAATATACTGAGTTCTAAGGACTGACTATGAATATAGAAGTTACTGAGATTAACTCGAAATACTGAGGCTACTGAGATTACTAAGCTACTGAAATTACTGAGATTTCTGAGATTTCCTAAGTCACATGACTGACTGAGTTCCATAGATCATAGCTTGACTGAGGAGATCGTGAAAACATTACATGGCTCTAGGAATACAACTAAATGTTTCGGGTACAAGTACCCCCAGGACCTGATGAGAAGAAACTGATATAACATGACTTAAGTGAACACATTACCAATAACACAATTCATAATTCATATATTGAAGCATTTTGTCAAACATGTGATATGTATAAACTTGTACATGATTGGGGATTTCATGATATCATACTAGTTAGGCATGTTTCCTTCATCTAGGAATTTAATCATACACATAATAGGCATAGAATGTGGAAACAGCATTATACAAAAATTAAACATCATGATTCATCTCTAATTTCATCATCCAAGGGTTTTAATCCTAGGTTTACAGGAATCTACATCATTACTAATTGATTACATATGCAATTTATCACCAAACATGGATTAGAATGCAATCAGTCATTATCAACATGAACAAGAGCAATCCAATTATGAAATTCATAAAGAAAATCCATAACATGAATTTAGAAAAGAGATTCTTGGACTTCATGAATGAAAGGAGTCCATGAATGAACACTACGCATACCTTAGCTTGTGATTCTATGAAGATTAACGGAGAGATTCTTTAAATTTGATGGTGAATTCCCTTGAAATGGAACCTTCTATGAAAACCCTAGGGCTTGTTCTAGAGAGTTTTTGAGAGTAATTGAGTATAAGCTGCTGAATTATGGCCAAATCTCGTGCTATAAAGCTTATATAGGGTGGGAAATTGACCCTTTTAACCCTAGGACACGTATTTAATTTCTGAGAAAATTTCCTAATTTTCTTCCTTGGTGCGATGCTCCACTATGGCACTAAGTACTGGAACTGGAAAATTGGGAATCTGCATGGTGGTGTGACACGGAGCTATCGCGTTGCCACCTTGTTTGATACCTGAAAATTTGGCGCGATGTGCCACCATCACGGAGACATACTAGAAATTGAAAATTGCTATTTAAGTTGTCTCTGCGACGCGCTGATGGCTCAAGTGATACACTGTGTCACTAAAATGGCTCTAACCCTTCGCCCGGGTGTCAGATTTGGGCGAATTTGATATCGATGGAAAGCTTATAGAATTTCCCACATGACAGAAAGTGAAAATATTGAAAATACCACATTTATAAAATTATATTCATCTTTCAAAGAAAGTTTCTAACATTCTTGGGGGGGAATTTCAAGCTAGGAAAAGTACGAGTTTTACAATATCACCCCCTTGAGAACATTCATCCTTGAAAGAGAATGAGTGAGAGGGGACAAGATGAATTTACATACATACTGAAAATGAATAACTAAAACATGATCTCATGACTGATATGACAGAAGAGCTGAATATAACATACTGAACATGCATGTCTGATGCATGACTGATAATATGAATTCATGAATATTTGATGCATGGATAATTTACTTATGAATACATGACTGAATGTTCAGATGAACTAAATTTTTTACAGTGAGAATGCATGTCTGATGATTACATAATTGAACTGTTATGTGAATGCATGAATGGATATGCAAGAGTACTTAGTACTAAGTTTGTAATGGGGATCTGAGCATGAACTGAATACCAAACTTGTTATGGTAGTTTGAACATGGAATAGAGTAAGTTTAAGAAAACTATTACGTGACTTAAAGTCCCTGATGACCCCATGATTATGCTAGAAGTATGCATGAACAGGGACCTGAGAACATAACTGAGGCTTAAATATGGCATATAAATTGAATTTCGTGAACTGATCCGAGCCCTTAAATACATGGCTCACTATTGAGATTCGAACTTGAGGGTCAACTTTTGTGTATACCCTACTTCAACATTGATTCATTTCATGAGAAGAGAATGAGATGCTTATTTTATAAAGGTTCGGGGAATCATAAAATATCTTCCCTTTGGGACACTAGAACCCCTTAGGAATACTGTCTTGGCTGAGCTATTGAGGGGAAACTGAGGCGATGCGCAAGGCACCTAGTATCTTAATTGTGATTGATTATCTGAGATCTGAAACTTGAGGCCTGATACATCATCTAAGATGAAGCAACTATGCTTCATGCACTGCAACTGAGACTACTTAAAGTTTTATGAGGTGTTGAGCACAAATGAGAACATACCGACTTATCTGATTAACTAGATAACTGATAGCTAAATACTGGGTATTAGAGACTGTTCTGTACTTAGTCCGAATAACTGGACTAAGGCTTTAAAACATTATGTATAGTAGATAATGATTGACTGGATAACATGAGGTAATTGGGCATGGATTTATGAAAACTGTATTACCTCAAGAATTCTAGGCTAAGCATCTAATGTGATTGGGAATATTTTGTAAAATGAGGAATTGAGGTACTACTGATTGAGTAATCGATAACTATAACATTTTCAAGCTTTCCTGAAATTGGTCTAAATTTTTGATAACTGACGTTTAGACTGGTGCTGAAGTATTTAATTCTGGGACTGAATGTTGATTACTGAAACTAAATACTGAAACTATAACTGAGATGGTAACTGAATTTGGATAGATATATGATGAGGACTGATATAGATCAAGGATCTGAACGTATACTCGCACTTTATACTTTTCCCCAACTTATAAATACAACCTCTTGCTAGACAGTATCTTGCACGCTACTACAATATTCAAACCTATTTTCATGAATCATTTACTCTCTATCTTTTAAAAAACTTCCAATTACTATACTATTTTCACAGAGAGAGCTCATTGAAGGGTTAAATCAGGAGGACCTGAAGCATGAATGGATACTGACTGAACTTGACACTTGAACTGAAGCCAGATAAATAGAATATCAATAACATGGATTCACCAAAATGGTTTGAACTAAGGATATACAAGACATATCTGAGCTTGACTAATCACTGGGAGTAGAGCATGAGTCATGTGGACTGAACATATGGTAAAACATGACATTAGTGCCAGATTCATGAGTTGCATGACTTAAGTATAAAATTTATATATTCATGGAACATGGATTATACTACTGAGGGTGTTGGAACCTGTCCTGCTAGGAATTTGACACGCACACGATCCTATAGGAAGTGAGTGAAACATGCGTAAGTAAGGTGATGATTGTAGTACAAGAAAATTGCACTGATATAAGAGTAAGTAGGGAATAAACTTCCCTTAGTGATAACCAACACATACTGGAACTATAACTAGAATATGAAGGCTTGACTTTCTGACCCCATGGTTTAACTGTTATGCAAGGTTTCAAAAGATAAAGGAACTCATGAATATGAAGAAGTGTGAACATGTAAATGAGAGATCTATAACATACCCATGACTGTATATGGAGGATTTTCTTGATTGTTACAGGACCGAAGTGCATAGAGTCTGCTTGGGCGTTGCCCACTAATAGCGTTGAAATTGGCACCCTGCTGATTCGGGTGGCCGGACTGAAGTGATGTGTGGTGATAACTCTGATAACCTGACTGGGGGCAGTCTCTGACCTTGTGATCTAACTTACCACATCCAAAACACATACCACTGCAGGCTTTAAACACACCCTTATGATGCTTACCACACTCTGCGCAAAACGGAAGAGTAAGAATCCTACTCTTACTATTCTGAGCCTTGGAGCCTGATGCCCTATTTCTATTATCATCTCTAAACTTTGGAACTGAGGAAATAGCTGAAGAGTGAACTGGGGATGAATCATTCTGACACAACTGAGAACGGTTACCACCCTGTGACCCATGTTAGGCAAAACTATAACTACTTATTCTGGATCTCTTATTTTCTCTCTTCTTTTTCTTAAGATTCTTCTCCTCAATCTATTAGGTATATATCATAAGCCTAGATATGTCCATGTCACCAATCAACATCGTACTCCTTCACTCCTTAACCATTCTACCTGATACCCCTGACACAAACTTACACATTCAGGATCTGCAATCTGCTAATACATGGAGAGCGTACCTGACTAACTGAATAAACTTGAGTGAGTATTCTTTTACGCTCATTGTACCTTGTCTGAGATTGATAAACTCTAAACTTTAGCGTATTTCTGCTCTATGGGAAAGAACCAATCTAAGAAAGTTGTATCGAACTCTACCCACTCTATGGGCTCTGTATCTTTACCCCTGTCTACCTTCCACTATTTATACCACGTATGGGCTATATCTTATAGCTGATAGGTGGTTAACTATACGCTATCACTAGAAGTCACTCCCATGATGTCTGTAACTTTTTGAACCTTATCGAGGAACTCCTGTGGATCCTCTTCAGACTTGGAACTGGTGAATAGAGGAGGATTTATTTGGGTGAAGACCCAAATCCTGACTGCAATAGAATTTGCCACTGGGTTGGCTGGAATAGCAGCTGGCCATTTATTCTCAGCTACAACTGAACTGTCTAGAGTAGTGAATGTAGTCCTGAATTTTGCATGAGAGACAAGATCATCCAAAGGATCTGGCTAAACAGGCTGAGGTGTTGACTGATTTCCATTTCCCCCTTCGCTAGCCCTTTTGAGAGGTATGATCTGTAAATGAAGGGAAGAAACGGATTAGACTGAGAGTTTAACTTTGATCCTATGCTCACTGGAATGCCATGAATAATAATAGAAGGGAAACTGTTCCTAAAACATCTCATAACCTTCTGCACATAAGTGTGGTGTACGATACACGCCTGAACAAGACTCTACTAGATGCGGCTTTTCACACTTCCTAGGACACTATTGAATATTAGGCTCTGATACCAAGTTAGTAACGACCCAATTTGCTAAACTAGAATGCTACACAGTGCTCATGACCCTGAAGGACCACAAGCTAACCCATGACTGATATCTGTAAACTGAGCAATGAATAATAGTAATAATATCGTAAATACAGAAATATGAACTGAAAGGCCATTAGGTTCAAAACTATTACATAACTGAAAAATATGGTATAACGATACAAAATGAAGTGAGATAATTTTCTGAACATACTGTAGTCTGAAAGCCTCTAAACTATCTAAATAAAGAGTTTATGGGACATATCCCCAACTAACTCCAACTACTAAAATAAACTAAAAACTAAAATATTAATGTGATTATCATGTCCTCGAAGGATGAGGACTCACTGCTAACTCTGATCGCTGAACTGGGATGCTACTAGTTATCTGGAGCTAGTGCTTCTAAACCTATGGTATAAGACACCATAGCGCAAATTCGTCAGTACTAAGAATATACTGGTATGCAAGTGAGGTAGGCTAAATACAAATGGTTCATATGCATGAACAATACTAACTGACTGACTAACATGAATGTGAGAATACATGCATCACTATGTAATTGTAACTGAGATCGTGATAGGAATTAATACTAAGTCTACTGATATTTACCCCTGAGTCACTGATAAGTGAGAAAAATTGATACTAAATTACTAAATACTGAGGGATTGATACTATGTTACTGATACATGAATAACTATTTCTGACAGTTCTGATTATGAAGAACTGGTTTGGTTAACTGTACCTTACAGCCCTCAAAATGAATACTGATAATATGAATTTTGAGAACTGGTATAAATGATTCGCAGTATCTGACAGTCCTGAAATCTGAAGATGTATCCGAGTTCTTTTACAGAGGCTGAGACTGAGACTGAGACTGTGGGAGGTAATCATCTAATCGACATGCCCCAAAACTTAACTTGTGGTGTCCAATCTATAACCCTAGCTGGAAGGGTGTAAATATCGCTCCATGGGTAAAGACCTACTGCGAGTATACCCTCACTGACAGGGAGCTCTTCCGTCAACCCCTCCTAATATGTAAGCCACATGAGATGTGCATATATATCCCGAAACACATAGGGTGCATCTCAACCTATGCTGGCTACATAGTTCTGGAACATAAGGATTGCTTCTAAGGATCACACCCTCCACTGAATAATAGGTGAATCCCCATCCTTGGGTTCACTCGGTGCTGAATCCTACTCCCAAATGAATAGACACTGAACTGATTAACTAAACTAAACTGATTTAACAGATGGTATCATTTAGCGGAGCTAAAACCGAATTTACTAAGTTTTGTTGACTGATGAAATATACTGAGTTCTGAGGACTGACTGAGAATACTGAAGTTACTAAGACTGACTGAGTTCTTTGGACAATAGCTTGACTGAGGAGATCGTGAAAACATGACATGGCTCTAGGCATACAACTAAATGTTTCGGGTACAAGTACCCCCAGGACCTGATAAGAAGAAATTGATTTAACATGACTTACTTGAAAACATGACCAACAACACAATTCCTAATTCATATATTGAAGCAGTTTGTCAAACATGTGATATGCATAAACTTGTACATGATTGGGGATTTCATGATATCATACTAGTTGGGCATGTTTCCTTCATCTAGGCATTTAATCATACACATAATAGGCATAAATGTGGAAACAACATTATACAACAATCAAACATCATGATTCATCTCTAATTTGATCATCCAAGGGTTTTAATCCTAGGTTTACAGGAATCTGCATCATTACTAATCGATTACATATGCAATTTATCACCAAACATGTATTAGAATGTAATTAGTCATTATCAACATGAACAAGAGCAATCCAATTATGAAATTCATAAAGAAAATCCATAACTTGAATTTAGAAAAGAGATTCTTGAACTTCATGGACGAAAGGAGTCCATGAATGAACACTATGCATACCTGATAACGCCCAAACTACAACTCTCGTAAGAGTGTAAGCGGTCGCTGTCAAATATAGAACCCAACTGGGTTGGGTGTCGAATCCCACAGGGAATACTTGGTCACTAAGTGTTGTAACTATTAGTAGACTGTTGGTCGAAAATTCTACGGAAAGGGGGAAATTTGAGTTTGGCGTGAATTACTACTATGGAAGTAAAAACGGAATGCTTGATTTAGTAAGATTTAATCACAGAGAATAATAAGTTAGGGTTATGTCCACCTTATGAGTTCAACGTATCTATTAACTATGAGTAAGGCAGAATTCAGACATGCATGCACTTATAGAGATTCGTATTCTAATGGGAAACCCTAGTGTTTCTAAACCATCAAGGATTATTTCACTTTAACTCTCTCGAGCTTAAAGCATATAACTAACGGTACGAACTCTCCAAAAGGTTAACCCAGTTACGGCACTAATGTGTAAATAGGGGTTGGTAGCCCTATTTCCTTGACACACTCTCTTTTCCAAACATGTAACTTTTCTCTCGAACAAGTTAATGCTATAATGGTGTATTCTATATGTTTGCAACCACAAGAATTTAATTAAAACAAAGAGAGTAATGATATAAGTAGCATACGCATCAAGAATTCACAAACTCATAGTAATAGATAGTATATCAAAAGGCTTCCATAACCCTAACAGAGAAGTTTAGCTACTTATGATTGTATGGGAAAACAACGAAGACATCATCATCATCATACCAAAAAATTAACAATATCACGATGGGTATGTATAGGCTTCACTATGAGAATGACGTGATTTTCTCTCTAGCCGTTCTTGCAGTGTTTTTTTTTCTCTGTCTCGTCTTACAGAATCTGTAAACTGAATAAAAAGTATCGACTGAATTCTGAAAAACCAATCGTGAATGCATGCATGAATACTGAAAAATTCAGCAAATAGGGTTTTTATAACATCCTTGTCCTAGTCCTATTAAGTTACTGTTGCACCCCTAAGTATTTAAAAATATTGCTTTTGCCCAGGACAATTTCTCCATGCGTCACATTCAGTCCATAAGCTTCCAAAAGCTGCCTTCCCTCTTCTGTGAAGTTTTCCTTTGCTTCCCAAAGGTCCATAAAGTGCTGAAATCTTCATCATTAATACCTGAAAACATGCTAATCACGTAGGTTAGCTCACTTACAGGAAAATGGACTAAAAGTGCAGGAATTATATATTTTATCCTCAAAACTTAGCTATAAGATGGGTAAATTATGGTGTTTAGGCGTGTAAATACACCCAACATCAATACCCCACACTTAAAGCTTTGTTCGTCCTCGAACAAAATATTACGTCCATGCAAACATCTAACTAGGATTTCACAGCAGTAACACAAAATATTCATCAAGACATGCACGACAATTATTAACAAAGAGTAGTTTTCTGGATCACTACTAGAAACCATTCAACCTCCAACATAGACTCGTGATGAT
The DNA here is from genome assembly GCA_030864215.1 of Capsicum pubescens. Classification (NCBI taxonomy): domain Eukaryota; kingdom Viridiplantae; phylum Streptophyta; class Magnoliopsida; order Solanales; family Solanaceae; genus Capsicum; species Capsicum pubescens. Next base: position 199,488,777 of record CM061549.1, on the reverse strand, counting down.
GGCTAATTCGTATCCACAAGTTAAGGCACCAAGAATCATACAAAACTATCCAAAACTCATCAACCATGTGTGTCTCACACAAGATATCACCCATAATCACTCACAAGTTTTGCATTTTTCGGAACATGGGTATTAGATTCTCCTTGCTCTCACTCTCACAAAGAATTCATATGTTGCAACTGATGACCATAGGCTTGCCCTTAGTGTAATGCTCCACTAATATCAGAATGCTAAGCTTAGGATCAAGTAGGTCTTTCCAGGTTGTAATGAAGGCTAAGGGACAGGTAGGACTATTTTTGCCAGAAATAGTGACTATGTTCCCTAAGCTCTTTAATACACTACGTTATGTCATTAACACTCTCTTTTAAACAACCCTTCTACCTTTGTTTTCATCTAACACCCCTTTTCACCTATTTTGTTATTCAATTATAAACACAAAGATGAGAATATACAACTTATTTTTAATTTTTTTTTATTTTTCTATTTCTGTTATTTTTTCTTTTTTTTATAAAACACATCTATGATAGCCACTCCTTTTCAAAACAATTTCAAGTACCAATAAACTCTGAGGCATCATTCTTACCCAATTTCCTCTTATTTTGTCACATGCCTCTACAATTTAAAGCGCTTAGGAATTTGGATCAAATTATGGTCTTGAAAAAATGGATTAGGCTACATATGAGGTTGTCAAAGAAAATAGCTAAAGGCTCAAAGAGGGTTAACTAGGATAATGTACACGGGTAGGTAAAAAGAAGGTAAACAATCACAGGCTGCCAAAGAAATGCCTAAATCATCTCCTAAACTCACACTCTTTATTTCGCTTTACACACACACTAGGCAAGTTCTAGCATCAGTCACAACACAGAATATACTATAACCTCACACACACAAAGCACATGGTCAACTTTATTGGGAGCAGTATAGACTCTTGACCCAACAGGTGAATGAATTAAACCACACAATTATCACATAGTGAGTCACACTTAGAGCCTACATGTCTCAATAGTAATGATTTTGGCACAAACTCTTGTCATAATACCATGCCGCCTATCAGAACAATTTCATGAAAATCTAAAAAAAACTCTAAAATTAAACTAACTAGTTACGACTAATTAAAATAAATAAGAACTAGAATAAATGTAGGCAAAGAAGTACAAGAAGTATAAAAATACCAGCACCCCACACTTAGACGGGACACACTGTCCTCAGTGGAAAATAAATAAGGAAAACCTGATTAGTCGGACTCTTCCTCTATGTCTGGGGTCATGCCCCCTGTATCGGAATCATCATCAGAGTCGTCGTCATCAGAGTTATCCTCCACGTCTGAGTCTAGCTGTTGATGATCATCGTCAGTCGGTATGTCATCATCGAGGGGTTCCTCAAAATTTACACCTACTCCACACATAGCCCGCGCATGCTCATTCATCGGGTAGTCATAATCTAACTGCTGGAGCTCTGCATCAGTTGGAACACGACCGCCACTCATCATGGTAAACCTCGTCATGCCATATAAATGGCGGAAGAAACTTTCATCGTGAGCATGTCTTTCTGCAGTGGTCAGGTTGACGCCATGCATAGTTTCAGGATCTTTAACCTTCGTAAGATCAACCTTCTTCGGGTTGTGTGGAAGCTTATGATCTGCAGGTTCCTCTTCAATATCCTATTTCCTCAATATTGCGGTCAACAAATTGCCAAAGCTGAAGTGGGACCTCTTGTGCAGCCTAGGCTTACGCATTGACGACCGTTTAACCGCACCAATGTGGATGGGAATATTAGTCATCAGAGCGTACACCAGGCATACTCTATCACATGTGATATTTGTGTACTGTGATCCTGGAATCAGACAAGAGTTGACTATCCGTAACCATATCCGAGCTTTTCTGTTCAAGGAAGCATACGGGAAGGTATTGTGCCGACCGGTATCCTTGTGACGAATCCAACGTTCCATTGATCTTGTTCCGCACAATGTGTGTCTGATTTCCCTGTATGGAGGTCTGTGATAAAGCTCCTTGAGCGGTGATGGATCCACAGATGGAAGACCCAGAAAAGAGTTGAAGAACTCCGCATTCAGTTGCAAGACTTGGCCCCGAATCTTCACTTCACTTCCGGTAGTCTTTGGGGACCAATTGGCATAGAATTCTCGCGTTAGATCAAGATTTCATTCTCCCATATCTTGGAAGATGAAATCAAGATGTAGCGCCATGATTTTAGCCAAAATGCGAGGTTCTCTCTTCGCTAGACTCTCCTTTTGTATCAACTCCATGTGAACATATTTTTTCACTTTGTTGTTCTTGTACCACTCCTTTCCTTCCTCCTCTAGGACCCATTTTATCTTGAACATGCGGCGAGGTATTTGTAGCGAGGAGGATTCAGCTTGCTCTTTTCTTCCCCTTTTCTGACCTTTCTGTGAGGTGGACGCTTTTTCTTTTCCTGGTCGACCATTTGGTGCCATTTTACCTGAGATTAAAATAAATTCATGTTAGCTTATCTCGGAAGATTTGATCGACAAACAAACAATAATGGCACCACCCCACGCTTAATTTGTTGGCACCAACTAATTAAGTGAATGATTATCGATTACTCAGACTTCATCAGCATACATGTAGGTGATATGTTCCAACAATATGTTCAGCACAGTCATATTTTCATGTCATCTTAACTATACTTTTCAGCTCTATGTCATGTAATCTTGACCATACTTTATGGTTTGGATTAATGCACTTTTTGAACAAGACTACTACGTAGAGATCGAGTCAAGTTATGGCATAGAAATAATCACAACATCTCATGCTTGTATTCAGTCATGATCTTTATCTCGATGAATGAGTCATTCAAACATTCCAACTTTCAACTTACAAGATTATGTAATTAACTTTACCATTTCGACTCCGCAAAAAGATGACAGTGTATAACAATCAAATATAAATCGGAACAAAGTCAAGAACACCCATACGTATTCTTTCACTCAACTAGATGTATCATAGAAAAACAACCTCATTCAAATCACCAACACCACTTCAAGATTTAAAAAATCATTATAGGCGTAGTATTGTAATAACTACGAAATATAAAAGAAGAATTTACTTGGTGATGGACTTGGAAGATGATCTTGCAAGGTTTGATGAGCAAAAAGAAAAGTTTTGAGAGATTTGGGAAGGTTAGGCGGCGCCTAGGTTGAGCAAACAATGTGATTTTGTCTCAAGGTTGAAGTTCAATTTATAGACCAAGGCTTAGGTCGGGTTTGACCCATGAAAAATTGGGTTAGGAGACTATAAAGCATAAGTAGGCGGCGCCTAATGCTTAGCATAGGCGGCGCCTATGGTATTTCCTAGTTGGGCATAGGCGGCGCCTATGCTATGGCCTAGTTGAAACAGTGAGCATAGGCAATGGCATAAGTGGCGCCTTTAGGTTTGACTAGTTGAACATAGGCGGCGCCTATGCTATGGCCTAGTTGAGCATAGGCAGCGCCTATGCTATGGCATTGTAGATTCAGAGAGCAAAGGCAATGGCATAGGCGGCGCCTTTAGCTTTGCCTAGTTGAGCATAGGCGGCGCCTATGCTATAGCATTGTCGATTCAGAGAGCAAAGGCAATAGCATAGGCCTTGCCTTGTCCGTTGCATAGATTTACATAGGCCTTGCCTTGTCCATTGCCTAGATTTGTATAGGCAATGACTAACCGAAAGCCTTTTGCTCCTTCATTACTCACTTACCACCTTTAACATTGCTCACTTTCAAATCAAAATTTGAGACCAAGCTCCTCCTTTATATGTCTTCCCCTACACTTAATCAAAAACAACAAAAATGATTAGAAAGATAGGTTGCCTCCCACCAAGCGCCTTAGTTTTGGTCGTGGCTCGATTCTTCTTTTTGAATTTTTATTTAACAAAACAAACTCCTAGGAAAACAAAATGACTAAAAACAATGGGTTGCCTCCCATGTAGTTCTTGATTTATTGTCGCGGCACGACATAGTTACCTCGATTACTTAGACTTCGTCGAGATAAATGGTGGCCATGCATTTTATCGAGTCAAGAGGACCGATATATGTCTTCACATGTTGGCCATTCACCTTGAAGACACCACCATTTTTGTCTTCTAACTCTACTACTCCAAACGAGTAGACTTGGCTAATTCTGAACGGACCAGACCATTTAGACTTCAACTTACCTGGAAATAACTTCAGTCTGGAGTTGAAAAGAAGTACCATATCACCCTTCTGAAAGTTTCTTTGGATAATCCGCCGATCATGGTACTTTTTTATCTATTCCTTGTAGAGGTATGCCCTTTCATACGCATGTAGACGGAATTCATCCATCTCATTCAGCTGTTCCAATCTCAGATTAATAGCATCATCCCAATTCAGGTTAAGCTTCTTCAATGCCCACAATGCTTTATGTTCGAGCTCAATCGGCAAATGACAAGCCTTCCCATAAACTAGTCGGTACGGGGACATGCCAACTGGTGTCTTGAATGCAGTCCTATAAGCCCATAAGGCATCATCCAGCTTTTGGGACCAATCCTTCCTACTAGAATTTACAGTCTTAGCAAGGATCAGCTTGATCTCTCGATTAGAAACCTCTACCTGCCCACTAGTTTGTGGGTGGTAAGGTGTATCTACCTTATGTTGCTTCACCCCATATTTCACCAATACGACTCTGAACAGCTTGTTACAAAAGTGTGATCCTCCATCACTTATGATGGTACGTGGTACCACAAAATGAGAGAAGATATTTCTCTTTAAGAATGCTACAACACGCTTACCTTCATTATTAGCCAGCGCTACTACTTCGACCCATTTGGATACATAATCCACAACAACTAGGATATATTTTATCCCAAACGAACTCACAAATGGTCCCATGAAACCAATACCCCATACATCAAATAGCTCCACTTCAAGAATTTTAGACATGGGCATCTCATGGTGCTTCGAGATAGAGCCTTGACTCTGACACTGATCACATCTTCTCACAAAATCGTAAGTATCCTTGAATAATGAAGGCCAATAATAGCCTCTTTGCAATACCTTCCTGGCTGTCCGATCACCTGCATGGTGACCCCCAACTTGGGAAGCATGACTTGCTTCCAAGATGCTAGGCACCTCCACATTAGAGATGCATCGCCTAATAACACCATCAGCACATCATATAAAAAGATACGGTTCATCCCAGAAGTAGTGTTTCACTTCATGCATGAACTTTCTCTTTGGATGAAAGAAGAGATTCTCAGGCATCACTTTACTTACCACGTAGTTTGCAAAGTCTGCATACCACGGTACGTCTTCCACCATAGAGGCTGGGATCTCTTCGTTGGGAAATGCATCATCAATCTCAAGGTTGAGTTGCGCTATGTGCGCACTCTCAAGTCTAGATAGATGATCAGCTACTTGGTTTTCGCAACCTTTTCTATCCTTTACCTAGAAATCAAATTCTTGAAGCAATAACACCCACCGAATTAGCCTTGACTTAGCATCCTTCTTTGCCATTAAATATCTCAGAGCCGCATGATCTGTATGAACCACCACTTTGGTTCCCAATAAGTAAGCACAGAACTTTTCAAAAGCATAAACAACTACTAGAAGCTCTTGTTCCGTGATGGTATAGTTCTTCTGGGCTCCATTCAAGGCCTTGCTTGCATAGTATATTGGATGAAATAGCCTTTCTCTTTTCTGACCAAGTACAGCACCCAAAGCTACCCCACTTGCATCACACATCACTTCAAACGGTAGAGACTAATCGGGTGCTACAATAATAGGAGCTTCAACTAGCTTCCCTTTGAGGCATTAAAATGCCTTCAAGCAATCTTCACCGAAGTCGAACTTTGCATCCTTCTCCAAGAATTTGCATAATGGACTAGCAATCTTGGAGAAGTCTTTGATAGATCTTCTATAAAAACCTGCATGACCTAGGAAACTATGCACTCCCTTTACAGAAATTGGAGGTGGTAGTTTTTCGATAACTTCAATTTTGGCTCGATCAACCTCAATTCCTCTTTCAGAGACTTTGTACCCAAGAAAAATGCCTTCCTTAACCATAAACTGGAATTTCTCCCAGTTTAGCACCAAGTTGAACTAAACACATCTCTGTAACGCCATACTCAGATTCGCCAAGCACGATACAAACGATTCACCCACAACTGAAAAATCGTCCATGAACACCTCCAAGGTGTCTTCAACCATATCAGAAAAAATGGACATCATACAACACTGAAAAGTGGCAGGTGCGTTACATAACCCAAATGGCATACGTTTGAAGGAAAACGTACCATATGGTCATGTAAAAGTGGTCTTCTCTTGATCCTCAGGAGCAATACAAATCTGATTGTAATCGGAATAACCATCTAAGAAACAAAACCATCCCTTTCCTGTCATTCGATCAAGCATTTGGTCCATGAATGGCATTGGGAAGTGATCCTTAAGAGTACACAAATTCAGCTTCCGGTAGTCCATACACACTCTCCACCCTGTGACAGGTTTGAGTGGAATCAGCTCATTCTTTTCATTCGCAACTACCGTCATGCCCCCTTTCTTGGGCACACACTGTACCGGACTTACCCACTTACTGTCGGAGATTGGATATACTACCCCAGCATCTAACCACTTAATAATTTCTTTCTTCACCACCTCCTGCATGGATGGATTCAAATGTTGTTGATGCTTAATGGTAGGCACACAATTTTCCTTAAGCTGAATCTTGTGCATACATATCCCAGGAGGGATACCAATAATATCAGCAATAGTCCAACCGATGGCTCTCTTGTATCTCCTCAGAACAGAAATAAGAGTCGCAACCTGCTGCTCACCTAAATCAGTTGCAACAATAACCGGAAGTGTATCACCACTTCCCAAAAACACATATTTCAGGTGACTGGGCAGCTCTTTCAATTCTAGCACTGGTGGTTCTTCAATGGATGGCTTTGCTGGTGGTGAAGGGCAATTTTTAAGATCCAGATCCAGCTTCTTAGGAGCATGAGAATAGGAGTCAATTCTTGTTAGAGCACAAATAGTTTCTTCATACTCTTCAACATCCTCACGCCTAAAATTAATAAGCACAGCAACCAATAGATCAATAATAAGTTGTTTCTCTATAAATAATTCTTTCTCATCATCATAATAAACATCAGCTACAGAGAACACATTCATATCATTGGGCTGCTTCATTGATTTGTATACATCAAAATGGACCACTTCGTTATTCATCCAAAATAAAAGCTCATTAGCTCTTAGATCAATAAGCACACTTCCTGTTCCAAGGAAAGGACGTCCCAAGATTATGGGAACTTCAGAATCCACCTCGCAATCCAAAATAACAAAGTCTGCAGGAAAGATGAAGGTGGAATCCTTCACCAATACATCATATAAGATACCAACAGGTCATTTTACCGACCTATCTGCCATCACGAGCCGCATATTGGTTGGTGTAGGGTCACCCAACCCCAATTTTCTATAAATAGATAGTGGCATCAAATTAATGCTAGCTCCCAAATCTCACAATGCCTTAGCAAAATCCAAAGATCCAACCGTGCAAGGAATAGTGAAAGCACTAGGATTTGCCTTTTTCTGAACTAGCGATCTTGTAGCGATTGCACTACAATGATGAACATTATCTGCCAGCTCATAGCTTGTTGCCCGCTTCTTTGTCAAAATGTCCTTCATGAATTTAGCGTATTCGGTCATCTTCTTTAGCGCCTCCACCAAAGGAACATTAATAGTCAGCTGCTTCAACATAGTCATGAATTTACTGAACCTGGTGTCATCGTCTTTCTTCTTCAGTCTCTGAGGAAAAGGTGGTGGTGGAAGGGGAATAGTTTTCTCCGCCACTTCCTTTTTATCTTGCTTTTGATTGTCGATCTTTTCAGGCTGCAGACGTCTAGGGGTAACGTCAGGAACACTATCTTCAGCTTCTACGGCATCTTCATATTCTGCATCAATAACAATATCTGCTATATCATCAATCACCTACTTGCCTTTGGATGGATTTTCCAACGCTTTACCACTCCTGGTAGTAATATCCATACATGATTCATCATTCCTTGGGTTTTGCACAGTGTCGCTAGGTAAGGTGCCAGCCTTTCTTTGATTGAATGTCGCTGATAGTTGACTCAATTGTTGCTCCAGCTGTTTTATCGCGGTAGAATGCGAATCAACCAATTGATTTATTGATGACAAATCATTCTTTACCTCAGTAATGCCCATATTGGTTGCCTCCACCCCTTTCAATAGCTTATCCATCATATCATCTATGGACATCTTTCCGAAGCCAGACGCCACATCCTCACGGTTTCCAGGAGGAACACAAACCACTCCTGTCAGTCTTATTCTTCCAACCACCTTGATCGCAGTCCTTGTATCCAGATTTATCATAATAGTTCCGACTTTGGTTTCCTTGGGCATTGCCTCAGAAACCACCCTGATTATTCAAATAATTTGCTTCCTCCTCAGAATCTGATTCATTTCTTCCCTGTGACACCACAGCCTTGACTTTTTTGGTCTTCCCTGACAATAAATGCTTGGTAAGAAGATCCATCTGCGTTTTCATGTGAGCCATATCCTGGTCACGTTCCTCTTGTCTTCGTCTCTGCTCTGCAGTCATGCCAATAGATACAGTAGAGCTCGCTACCTTAGAATCCCTGGTATGCCAAGCTCTACTCTGTTTTGTCATACGATCCAGCATATCACTCGCCTCAATAAAAGTAAGGTCTAAGAATGACCCTCCTGCAGCATTATCAACCACTGGCTTTGTCACCGAGTTCAAAGCCCTATATAATATTTTCATTAAGTGGATATTCGTCATCTGATGGTTTGGACACCGTATAAGCTTCTTCTTGAACCTCTCTCATGTTTCGTGGAGAGCATCAGTTAGAAGCTGTCAAAAATTGCTGATCTCATCTCTTAATTGTGCTCTCTTGGATGGCGAAAAGAATCTTTCTAGGAAAGCGTCTTTTAGTTGCCTCCAATTAGTAATAGAATCAAGAGTTAGCCCGTTCAGCCATAAAGTTGCCTCCCCAGACAGAGACAATGGAAATAAGCGCAGCCGAATTGCATTCTGCCCAACTCCTAGATTGTCAAACGACTTGCATGTTGAAATAAAATTGACCAGATGCATATTTGGATCATCGCCTGCAAGTCCACCAAATAAACCCTTGAGCTGCAATAACTGAATCATGGTGCTAGTGATATTGAACTTAGCTCTGGGTGCCAAGGGTGGAGGAATAATAGCCCCTGTGGCACCAGCTCCATCCAGATCATCATCATCATCATCAAAAGGAGCCTGCACAGCTCGGTGGTCAGGTCTCATTCTAGCTTGACGTTCCCTCCTATGCATAGGTGCCGCCACCTCATCAGTACGCCTAGGATTCAGTAACTCATCATCACCCAGGTCTTCATCATCAGGATTTATTGCTCGCCCTGGGTTATCAATATTCTGTTGATGTACTTGAGCAGCTGCCAGTGCAGCTAGTCTAGCCTGCTCCTGTTGAGCCGCCCTTCTGTCAATGTCACGTTGTGCATCCATTCTGCCAATAAGTTGAGGTTCAGGATTTATGGGTAATAACGGTTGACCTGAACTTCGAGTGTTTGGCATGCACTCAAACAAACCTGAATAAAACAAAAATAACAACTAAAAGTAAAATTCGAGAATATTTGACCAACGGGCCTAGTAACTATCAAAAACTTAGTTGACAACTGTATTCCCCGGCAGCGGCGCCAAAATTTGATAACTCCCAAACTACAGCTCTCGTAAGAGTGTAAGCGATCGCTGTCAAATATAGAACCCAACTGGGTTGGGTATCGAATCCCACAGGGAATACATGGTCACTAAGTGTTGTAACTATTAGTAGACTGTTGGTTGAAAATTCTACGAAAAGGGGGAAATTTGAGTTTGGCGTGAATTACTACTATGGAAGTAAAAACGGAATGCTTGATTTAGTAAGATTTAATCACAGAGAATAATAAGTTAGGGTTATGTCCACCTTATGAGTTCTACGTATCTATTAACTATGAGTAAGGCGGAATTCAGACATGCATGCATTTATTGAGATTCGTATTCTAATGGGAAATCCTAGTGTTTCTCAACCATCAAGTATTATTTTATTTTAACTCTCTCAAGCTTAAAACGTATAACTAACGGTACGAACTCTCCAAGAGGTTAACCCAGTTACGGCACTAATGTGTAAATAGGGGTTGGTAGCCCTATTTCCTTGTCACACTCTTTTTTCCAAACATGTAACTTTTCTCTCGAACAAGTTAATGCTATAATGGAGTATTCTATATGTTTGCAACCACAAGAATTTAATTAAAACAAAGAGAGTAATGATATAAGTAGCATACGCATCAAGAATTCACAAACTCATAGTAATAGATAGTATATCAAAAGGCTTCCATAACCCTAACAGAGAAGTTTAGCTACTCATGATTGTAAAGGAAAACAACGAAGACATCATCATCATCATACCAAAACGATAACAATATCACGATGGGTATGTATTGGCTTCACTATGAGAATGACGTGATTTCCTCTCTAGCCGTTCTTGTAGCATTTCTTTTCTCTATCTCAACTTACAGAATCTGTAAACTGAATAAAAAGTGTCGACTGAATTCTGAAAAAGCAATCGTGAATGCATGCATGAATACTGAAAAATTCAGCAAATAGGGTTTTTATAACATCCTTGTCCTAGTCCTATTAGGTTACTGCTGCACCCCTAAGTATTTAAAAATACTTCTTTTGCCCGGGACAATTTCTCCATGCATCACATTCAGTCCATAAGCTTCCAAAAGCTGCCTTCCGTCTTCTGTGAAGTTTTCCTTTGCTGCCCAAAGCGCCACAAAGTGCTGAAATCTTCATCATTAATACCTGAAAACATGCTAATCACATAGGTTAGCTCACTTACAGGAAAATGGACTAAAAGTGCAGGAATTATATATTTTATCCTCAAAACTTAGCTATAACATGGGTAAATTATGGTGTTTAGGCGTGTAAATACACCCAACATCAATACCTTAGCTTGTGATTCTATGAATATTGACGGAGATATTCTTTAAATTTATGGTGAATTCCCTTGGAATTAAACCTTCCATGAAAACCTTAGGGCTTGTTCTTGAGTGTTTTTTAGAGTAATTGAGTTTAAGCAGCTGAATTATCGCCAAATCTCATGTTATAAGGCTTATATAGGGTGGAGAATAGACCCTTTTAACCCTGGGACATGTATTTAGCTTCTGCAAAAATTTCCTGATTTCGTCCTTGGCGCGACGCGCCACTTACGCGCCAAGTCACTGGAACTGGACAATTGGGAATCTGCATGGTGGTGCGATTTGAAGTTATCGCGTTGCCACATTGTTTGATACCTAGAAGTTTTGTATGATGCACCGCTATTGTGGAACAACACTGGAAATTGACAATTGCCATTTATACTGGCTTCGCGACACGCTGATGGCTCAAGTGATACACTGTCTAACTAAAATATCTCTAACTCTTTGCCTGGGTTTTGGATTTGGGCATATTCGGTATCGATAAAAATATTATGGAATTTCCCACATGAAATAAAGTGAACCTTTTCAAAATAGCACATCTATAAAAGTGGATTCATCTCTTAAAGAAACCCTCTAACGTTCTTGGGGAAAAATTTCAAACTAGGAAAAGTACGAGTTTTACAATATCTCCCCCTTGAGAACATTCATCCTCGAATGAGACTGAGTGAGAGTGAAGAAGATGAACTGACGTACATACTAACATGAATAACTGAAACACGAACTCATCACTGACGTGACTGAAGAGCTAAATATAACATACTGAACATGCATATCTGATGCATGACTGATAAGCTGAATTCATGCATATCTGATGCATGGATAACTGACTTATGAATACATTACTGAATGTTTTGATGAAGTCAATTTCTCGCAGTGAGAATGAAAGTCTGATGATTACATAACTGAACTGGTATATGAATGCATAACTGGATCTGCAAGAGTACTTAGTACTTAGTTTGTAATGGGGATCTGAGCATGAACTGAATACCAAACTTGTAATAGTAGTTTGAACATGGAACTGAGCATGTTTAAGAAAACTATTACATGACTGAAAGGCACTGATGAGCCCCTGATTATGCTAGAAGTATGCATGAACGGGGACCTAAGAACATGACTGAGGCTGAAATATGGCATATAAATTGAATTTCGTGAATTGATCTGAGCCCTTAAATACATCTCAGATCCTCCTGCATATAAGTGTGGTGCATGTTCTGATCCTCTGTATAAGACGCTACTAGATGCTGCTTTTCAGACTTCCTAGGACACTATTGAACCTTAGGTTCTGATACCAGGTTTGTAAGGACCCGATTTGTTGAACCGGAACAATACACAGTGCTCATCAGCCTGAAGGACCACAAGCTTACCCATGATGATATCTGTAAACTAAGCAATGAATAATAGTAATAATATCGTAAATACGGAAATATGAACTGAAAGTCCATTAGGTTCAATACTAGTACATAACTGAAAAATATGGTATAATGCTACCAAAATAACAGAGATAATTGTCTGAACATACTGTAGTCTGAAAGCCTCTAAACTGTCTGAATAATGAGTTGATGGGACATGTCCCCAACTAACTCCAACTACTGAAATAAACTAAAAGCTGAAATAGTAATGTGATTATCATGTCCTTGAAGGATGACGACTCACTGCTAACTCTGATCGTTGAACTGGGATGCTACTAGTTCTCTGGAGCTCGTGCTTCTAAACCTATGGTATAAGAAAGCATAGCGCAAATGCGTCAGTACTTTGAATATACTGGTATACAAGTGAGGTAGGCTAAATACAAATGGTTTATATGCATGAACAATACTAACTGACTGACTAACATGAACGTAAAAATACATGCATCTCTACATATTTGTAACTGAGATCGTGATAGAACTAAATACCGAGTCTACTGATATATTGACCCCTGAGTCATTGATAAGTGAGAAAGATTAATACTGAATTACTGAATGCTGAGGGACTGACACTATGTTACTAATACATTAATAAATATTTCTGACAGTTCTGATTATGAAGAACTGGTCTGGTTGACAGTACTTGACAGTCCTGAAGTTGAATACTAATAACATGAATTTTGAGAATTGATATTAATGATAACATGATTAACTGTATCTGACAGTCCTGAAATCTGAAGAACTATCTGAGTTCTTTTACTGAGGCTGAGATTGAGACTGAGACTGTGGGAGTTAATCGTCGAACCGACATACCCCGAAAATGAACTGGTAGGGTCCACTATGTAACCCCAGCTGGAAGGGTGTCAATACCATGCCCCGGTTAAAGACCTGCTGTGAGTATATCCTTGAAGACAGGGAGCTCTTCCGTCAACCCCTCCTAGTGGGTAACCTAAATGAGATGTATATATATATATCCCTAAATATGTAGGGTGCATCTCAACCTATGCTGGCTACGTAGTTCTAGAACACAAGGATTTATTCTAAGGATTACACGCTCCACTGAATAACAGGTGAGTCCCTATCATTGGGATTACTTAGTGTTGAATCCTACTCCTAACTGAATAGACACTGAACTGATTAACTAAAATAAACTGATTTAACTCATGGTATCATTTAGCAGAGCAAAAACTGAATTAACTGATTTCCGTTGACTGACGGAATATACCAAGTTCTGAGGACTGACGAAGAATACTGAATTTACTGAGATTGACTGGGAATACTGAGGTTACTGAGATTACTGAGCTACTGAAATTACTGAGATTTCTAATATTTCATGGGTCACATAACTGACTGAGTTCTATGGATCATAGCTTGACTGAGGAGATCGTGAAAACATGACATGGATTTAGGCACACAACTAAATGTTTTGGGTACAAGTACCCCCAGGATTAGACGAGAAGAAACTGATATAATATGACTTACGTGAACACATGACCAACAACACAATTCATTATTCATATATTGAAGCATTTTGTCAAACATGTGATATGCATAAACTTGTACATGATTGGGGATTTAATGATATCATACTAGTTGGGGAAGTTTCCTTCATCTAGGCATTTAGTCATACACATAATTGGCATAGAATGTGTAAAAAACATTATTCAACAATCAAACATCATGATTCATCTCTAATTTAATCATCCAAGGGTTTTAATCCTAGGTTTACAGGAATCTACATCATTACTAATCGATTACATATGCAATTTATCATCAAACATGGATTAGAATGCAATTAGTCATTATCAATATGAACAAGAGCAATCCAATCATGAAATTCATAAAGAAAATCCATAACTTGAATTTAGAAAAGTGATGCTTGGACTTCATGGACTAAAGGAGTCCATGAATGAACACTACGCATACCTTGGCTTGTGATTCTAAGAAGATTGACAGAGAGATTCATGAAATTTAACAGTGAATTCCCTTGGAATTGAACCTTCTATGTAAACCCTAGGGCTTATTCTTCAGAGTTTTTAAGAGTAATTGAGTATAAGTTGCTGAATTATGGCTAAATATCGTGTTATAAGGCTTATATATGGTGGGAAATTGACCCTTTTAAACCTGGGACACGTATTTAATTTCTTAGAAAATTTCTCGATTTTCTTCCTTGGCACAATGCGCCACTATCACGCCAAGTCACTTGAACTGGACAATTGGGAATCTGCATGGTGGCGCGATGCGGAGCTATCGTGTTTCCACCTTGTTTGATACCTGAAAGTTTGGTATGATGTTCCACCATCGCGGAGCCATACTGGAAATTAACAATTGCCATTTAAGCTGGCTCTGTGACTCGCTGATGGCTCAAGTGATACACTGTCTAACAAATATAGCTCTAACTCTTCGCCCGAGTTTCGAATTTGGGCGAATTTAGTATCGATGGAAAGCTTATGGAATTTCCCATATGAAAAAAGGTGAAAATCTTGAAAACACCACATCTATAAAAGTGTATTAATCTTTCAAAGAAATCTTCTAAATTTCTTGGGGAAAAATTTCAAGCTAGGAAAACTACGGGTATTACAATATCTTCCCCTTGAGAACATTCGTCTTCGAATGATACTGAGTGAGAGGGGAGAAGATAAACTGACATAGATCCCAAACATGAATATCTGAAACTTGATCTCATGACTGAAATGACTGAAGACCTAAATATAACATACTGAATATGCATGTCTGATGCATGACTGATACGCTGAATTCATGCATATCTGATGCATGGATAATTTACTTATGAATACATGAATGAATGTTCTAATGAACTGTATTTCTCATAGTGAGAATGCATGTTTGATGATTACATAACTGAATTGGTATATGAATGCATAACTGGATATGCAAGAGTACTTAGTACTAAGTTTGTAATGGGGATCTGAGCATGAACTGAATACCAAACTTTTAATGTTAGTTTGAACATGGAACTAAGTAATTTTAAGAAAACTATTACGTGGCTGAAAGGAACTGATGACCCCATGATTATGCTAGAAGTATGCATAAACGGGGACCTGAGAATATGACTGAGGTTGAAATATGGCATATAAATTGAATTTCGTGAACTAATCTGAGCCCTTAAATACATGGATCATGAATGAGATTCGTACTTGAGGGTTAACTTATGAGTATACCCTACTTCAAAATGGATTCATTTTGTAAGAAGAGAATAGGGCGCTTATGTTATAAAGGTTCAGGGAATCATAACATATCTCTCGCTTGGGACACTAGATCCCTCTAGGAATACTGTTCAGGCTGAGCTACTGCGGGGAAACTGAGGCAATGCACAAGACACCTAGTATCTTAATCAGGAATTATTATCTGAGATCTAAAACTTGAGGCCTGATACATCATCTAAGATGAAGCAACTAAGCTTTATGCATTGCAACTGAGACTACTAAAATATTTACGAGGTGCTGAGCACGAATACATAAACAAACTGACTTATCTGATTAACTGGATAACTGATAGCTGAATACTAAGTATGAGTGTCTAGTATATACTTAGTCTGAATAAATAGACTAAGGCTATAAAACATTATGCATAGGAGATAATAATTGACTGGATAACATGAGGTAACTAGGCATGGATTTATGAAAACTGTATTACCTTAAGAATGCTAGGAAAAACATCTAATGTGATTGGGAACATTTTGTAAACAGAGGTTCTGAGGTACTACTGACTGAGTAATCTATAACTATAACATTGTCAAGCTATACTGAAACTTGTCTGAATTTCTAATAACTGACGTTTAGACTGGTGCTAAAGTATTTGATTATGGGACTGAATGTTGATTACTGAAACTGAATACTGAAACGATAATTGAGATGGTAACTAAATTTGGATAGATGCATGATGAAGACTGATATAGATCCAGTATCTGAATGTATACTCTCACTCTATACTTTTCCCCAACTTATAAATGTAACCAATAGCTACCCACTTACTTGCACGCTATGACAACATTCAAGCCTATCATCATAACTGTACCTTCATGTAAAGTAAGCATTCAAAAATCTCATCTTAACATGAATCATTTACTCTTTATCTTCTAAGAAACTGCTAATTACTAAACTATTTTCACACAGAGAGCTCATTGAAGGGTAAAATCAGGAAGACCTGAAGCATGAACGGATACTAACTAAACTTGACACTTGAACTGAAGCCTGAAGAATAGAATATAAATAACATAGATTCACCAAAATGGTTTAAACTCAGGATATACATGACATATCTGAGCTTGACTGGTCTCTAGGAGTAGAGCATGAGTCATGTGGACTGAACATATGGTAAAACATGACATGAGTGCCTGAGTCATGAGCTGCATGACTTAAGTCTGAAATTTTTGTGTTCATGGAACATGGCTCGTACTACTGAGGGTATTGGAACCGTCCTGCTAGGAATTTGACAACCACACGATCCTATGGGAAGTGTGTGAAACATGCGTAGGTAAGGTGATGACTATGGTACAAAACAATTGCACTGAGATAAGAGTAGGTTGGGAATCAACTTCCCTTAGTGATTACCAACACAAACTGGAACTATAACTAGAATATGAAGGATTGACTTTCTGACCCCATGGTTTAACTGCTATGCAGGGTTTCAAAAGAAAAAGGAACTCATGAATATGAAGAAGCGTGAACATGCAAATAAGAGATCGATAACATACCCGTGACTAAATCAGAAGGATTTTTTTTTATTATTCCGAGACTGAAGTACAAAGAGTCTTCTTGGGCGTTGCCCACTGATAGCGTTGGAATTGGCACCCTGCTGATTTGGGAGAAAGGACTGAAATGATGAGCGGAAATAACTCTGATAACCTCAGTTGGGGCAGTCTCTGACCTTGTGACCTAAATCACCACATCCAAAACACTCACCACTGTCGTCTCTACACACAACCTTATGATGCTTACCACACTCTGCGCAAAACGGATGAGTAAGAATCCTACTCTCAATATTCTAAGCCTTGGATCCTGATGTACGATCATTTCTGAACTTTGGAACTGTGTCACTAACTGAAGAGTGAACTGGGGATGAACATTTCATACACAACTAAGAACGGTTACCACCCTGTGACCCATGCTGTGCAAAACTTTAACTACCTATTTTGGCTCTTTTATTTTCTCTCTTCTTCTTCTTAAGATTCTGCTCCTCCATCTGTTGGGCATATATCATAAGCCTAGATATGTCCATGACACCAATCAACATCACAGTCCTGCACTCCTTAATCATTCTACCTGATACCCCTGACACAAACTTACTCATTCTAAATTTGCTATCTTCTACTACATGGGGAGCGTACTTGGATAACTGGATAAACTTGTGAGATTATTCTTTTACGCTTATTGTACCTTGTCTGAGATTGATAAACTCCAACACTTTAGCCTCTTTCTTCTTTATGGGAAAAAACCGATCTAAGAAAGTTGTAGCCAACACTTTCCACTCTATGGGCTCTGTATCTGTACCCTTATCTACCTTCCACTGTTTATTCCACGTATGGGATACATCTTGTAGCTGATAGGTGGCTAACTCTATGCTCTCACTGGAAGTCACTCCCATGATATCTGTGACTTTCTGAACCTGATCGAGGAACTCCTATGGATCTTCTATAGACTTGAAACCAGTGAATAGAGGAGGATTCATTCGGGTGAAGACCTGAATCCTGACTGCAATAGAATTTTCCACTGAGTTGGCTAGAAAAGCAGATGGTCGTTCATTCTGGGCTGCGACTAGGCTGGCTAGAGTAATGAATACAGTCCTTAATTCTGCATGGGAGGCATGCTCATCCAGAGGATCTGGATGGACGGTCTGAGGTATTGACTTATTTCCATTTCCCTCTTCGCTAGCCCTTTTGGGAGGCCTGATCTGTAAACGAAGGGATGAAGTGAATTAGACTGAGAGTTTAACTTTGAGCCTATGCACACTGGAATGAAATGAATACTAAAATAAGGGAAAGTCTTCCTAAAACATCTCATAGCCTCCTGCACATAAGTATGGTGCACGACACACGCATGTGCAAGACTCTACTAGATGCGGCTTTTCAGATTTCCTAGGACACTATTGAACCTTAGGCTCTGATACCAAGTTTGTAACGACCAGATTTGCTGAACCGGAATGCTACACGGTGCTCATGACCCTGCAGGACCACAAGCTTACCTATGACTAATATTTGTAAACTAAGCAATGAATAATAGTAATAATATTGTAAATGCGGAAATATGAACTGAAATCCCATTAGGTTTAATACTAGGACATAACTAAAAAATATGGTATAATGATACCAAAACAACTGAGATAATTGTTTGAACATACTGTAGTCTGAAAGCCTCTAAACTGTCTAAATAAAGAGTTGATGGGACATGTCTCCAACTAACTCTAACTACTGAAATAAACTAAAAGCTAAAATTATAATGTGATTATCATGTCCTAGAAAGATGAGGACTCACTGCTAACTCTGATCGCTGAACTGAAATGCTACTAGTTTTCTAGAGCTCGTGCTTCTAAACCTATGGTATAAAACACCATAGCGCAAATGCATCAGTACTTTGAATATACTGGTATGCAAGTAAGGTAGGCTAAATGCAAATGGTTCATATGCATAAACAATACTAACTGACTGACTAACATGAAAGTGAGAATACATGTATGACTGCGTAATTGTAGCTGAGATCATGATAGGAATGAATACTGAGTCTACTGATATGGACCCCTGAGTCACTGATAAGTGAGAAAGATTGATAATGAATTACTGAATACTGAGGGACTGATACTATGATACTGATATATGAATAACTATTTCTGACAGTTTTGATTAAGAAGAACTGGTCTGGTTGACTGTACCTAACAGTCCTGAAGTTAAATACTGATAACATGAGTTCTGAGAACTAATATAAATGATAACACAAGTGACTGTATCTAACCGTCCTAAAATATGAAGAACTATCTGAGTTATTTTACTGAGGCTGAGACTGAGGCTGAGACTGTGGGAGGTAATCATCTAACCGGCATGCCCTAGAACTGAACTGGTGAGGTCCAATCTCTAATCCCAGCTAGAAGGGTGTCAATACCGTACACGGGTAAAGATCTGTTGTGAGTATAGCCTCACGTACAGCTTTCGTCAACCCCTCCTAGTGGGTAAACGAAATGAGATATATATATATATCTAAATGCGTAGGGTGCATCTCACCCTACGCTGGCTATGTAGTTTTAGAACACAAGTATTGTTTCTATGGATCACACCCTCCACTGATGTAACACCCTAATTTTTTGAATCGAAATGCTACACGGTGATCATGACCCCGAAGGACCACAAACAAACCCATGACTAATATTTGTACCTTTAAACTGCATAATATACGTATAAAATAAGGAAAATATGAAAAATAGGCCATAAGGTTCAACTGAATAAAGTATCTGATAAGAAAAATATTTGAAAATGGTATAACAATACCAAAAAAAATCTGAAATATTTGTCTGACATGCTATAGTTTCGAAAGCCTCTAAACTGTCTGAATAAGGAGTTGATGGGATATGGCACCAACTAACTCTATCTAGCAACTGAACTAAAATAGTAAATGAAGTAATAATCATATCGTCCTCGAATGAGAAGGACTCACTACAAACTCTGAACACTGGAATACTACTGCTGATCTGGAGCTCGTGTGTCTGAACATATGGTGTAGAATAAAAGAAACACCATAGCACAAATGCGTCAGTACGTCTGAATGTACTTAGTATGAAAGTGAGGTAGGCTAAATACAAAGGGTTTACATGCATGAATAATGATGATTGATATGAACGTGAGAATACATACATACATACGTAACTGTAACTAAATGCGTGGAGATACTGACTACTGAGTCTGAATACTGACAACATGAGTTTACTGATATTGAGATACTGAAAGACTGAGTTTACTGATATCGATATGTGAATAACTAATAAGGGAGGAAATGATACTATATTGCTGAATACTGAACGATTTAAACTATATTACTGATACATGAATAACTATTTCTGAAAATTTTAATTATGAAAAACTAGCCTGATTGACTGTATCTGGCAATCTAATTATAAAGAATAAGTCTAATTGACTATATCTGATAGCCATGAATAAAAGAACTGATATACTTTACCGTATCTGACAGTCATAAAAGCGAATATAGGTTGCATGAGTTTATTGATATTTAATATAATTGTCAGATGAGTTCTGATAGCTGATATAGCTGATAACATGAGTTTTGACAACTGATGTAACTGATAACATGAGTTACTATTCAATAGCCCTGCTACTGAATGATGATAACATGGATGGCAGTATCTGACAGTCTTAAATCTGATGGAACTATTTAAGTCCTGTACTGTATCTGAGTTGACTGTATCTGACAGTCCTGATATACTGAAATCTGAAGAACTATCTGAGTTCTTTACTGAGAATGGGTGGCTGTAGCTGACAGTTCTAAAATCTATAACTGAAACTGTGGGAGGTAGTTGCTTAACCTACATGCCCCAATAACGCATATAGCTAAGTTGGGGTCCAAGCTCTACCCCGACTCGAGGGGTGTCAATACCGTGTCACTGGTAAGGACAACTGTGAGAACCCTATACTGGCAGGTACTCAAAATGAGAATGGTAGGAAACCTAAACTGACAGGTTAATCCACCTCATCAACCCTAAACTAACAGGTAGATGTCTCAACCTACGATGGCTACGTAGTTCTGGAACACAAGGATTGCTTCTAAGAACCGCACCCTAAACTGGTAGGTGAGTTCCCATCCTTGGGTTCACTCGGTGATAACTTCTACTCCCATCTGAAGAGACTAAACATGAATAACTGATTGTACTAATTAACTAAACTGAACTTATTTTGAGTTTACTCACTTCTGTAGCTGACGGAATAATACTGATTTCTAATAGCTAACTGAGTTCATGAGATTACTGATCTTACTAAGTACTGAGTTCATGAGATTTCTGCGAGTACTGAATTATAGGGATTTCTGAAGTTACAGGGTACTGAGATTTCTGAGATTACCTGAGATTAACTGAGTACTGAGATTTCTGAACTACTGAGATTACTGAACTACTATGATTGCTGAGATTTCTGAGTTTTCCTGAGTTACATGACTGACTGAATTTTGTAGATCTTGGCTTGACTGAGTATCGTGATAACATGGCATGGCTCTAGGCACACAACTATATTTTTCGGGTACAAGTACCCCCAGAATCGATGGAAAGAAACTGACACAACTTGACTTTCTTAAGTACATGACCATCAATAACAATCCATAATACATGAGTGAGGGATTTCATGAAGTACATGGTCATAATAATATCTAACTTGAATAGGAATGCTTATAATCAAGTCATAAATGTCATATTCTAATATCATGGGCATTCTCACAATATATACTATTCATAACAATGGCATGGAAACTATTTAACCATAAGGGAATGGCAAACATGTAATAATTAGTTCATATTGTAATAATTTGGGGATAACTCATGTGATACTTCAAAATCATGATCTTGTTCATAACATGGAAGACATATAGACACACTATAAATTCATTCCCCAATCATCATGTACATTCTATTAACACATATATTGCACAACAATGACAAGTGTGCACTTTGAATATAATAGACTAGCATGAATTTATCATATAGTTCACCCCGAAGTTATAATACATGATTTTTATCATTCTAGGCATTTTATCAAACACCTTACATGCATAATTTTGGGCATAGGTATACTTATCAACATAGCTTTCTTACTCCATCCAAAATTCATGGGTTTCAACTATCATAGTCACATGTTTCATGGAAACACATAAAAATACAACCTTGAAACTTAAACCATAATCATCAACATGAATATAATCATAACACATCATGAAAATCATAATTTACAATTTAAAAGTTGATTATTGAGCTCCACGGATTAAAGGATCCGTGGATGAACACTACACATACCTTATTTCTCAATTTCATGAAGATTAATGGAGAGAATTGCTTGATCTTGAATCTTCTATAAAATACATAGCTTGTGTTTTTTAGAGAATTTTGAGAGAATGAATATGTTTTGGTGAAATAAGGGCTTAATTCTGTGTTTACGCATTATATAGGGATGGAAAAAGGACCATTTTTGCCCCAAAACTAGACTTTTAAGTCACCTGGACACCCACATATACAGATCACACTTTATCAGACACCTTAGGGTATGCGTCTTATATCTTATGTCACATATTAGGGTGTGCATCACACTCCTTATCGCACACCTTAGGTTGTGTGTCGCACACCTTATGTCAGGCGAAGTACTCCACTTTGTAAAGTCATAACTTCTTGCTTGGGTGTCGGATTTTAGAAAAATTGCTATCATTGGAAAGATAATTCAAAGTGATTTCATTTTATATATTGTAGGCCCTCTAATTCAATATATACAAGGAGTTATTACCAATTTAAATTGACCCAAGTTTTGACGTTCACTAAAACTTGAACGATAGGAAAGCTATCAACTTGAACTTTAGTTAGGGAACCTATATGATCTAAATTCATGCTGAAATAGATCCCTACACTACATAATTGATTAACACACTAAATTTACATAGAGTTCGAGGCTTTTGAAACATCTACGTATAGGAATGATGGACATTCATTCTAGTCCAAAATATGGGATATTACAATATCTCCCCCTTGGGAAGATTCGTCCTCGAATGAGATTGACTGATAGGGGATAAATACAACTGACGTGAGTACTGAGCATGAATGACTTAACATGATTTCATGGCTGACATGACTAAAAACTGAGCATATCATACTGTACATGCATAGCTGATGTATGGGTAGCTGATTTATAAGTGTAGGACTGAGTGTTATGATAAAATGAGTTTCTCAAACTGAGAATGCATATATGATGCATAACTGATAAGTTGAATCCATATATATCTGATGCATAACTAATAAGTTGAATCTATGCATATCTGATGCATGATTATATGACTGACATGATACGTGAATGCATGACTAAAAGTACTGGTAAGTTGATCACATATATCTTATGCGATAATACATGAATGAATTGGCTCATGATCATGCAATGGTAAAGATACCAAGTTTGAACTAAAATCTAAGCATGGAACTAAATACCAAGTTTGGTACTGAAATCTGAACATGAGAATGAGTAAGCTTCAAAGAAGAATGCTACCATGAATTGAAAATACTGATGAGTCTGAGATTGATTACTCAATATGCATGAGTAGAAACATAAGAACATAACTGAGTCTGGAACATGATACATGAACTAAATTGAGTCTGTACTGTGTGATATGGACAGAGTATCATATCGTGGCTACACTAATCCATTGAGTACATGGATTACTGCTGAGTTTTGAAGCTAGAGGTTCGGCTTATAAGTAACACTTTCTCTACGATTGATTCATCAAATAAAATGACATGTTTAAATCAAGGAAGTTTGGGGTCTATAGTGTATCTCCCCCTTGGGACACTATGTCCCTTAAAGGATGCTGGATTGACCTTGCTAGGATATTGAGGATGTTGAGGCGATGCACAAGGCACCTAGGTACAAAATCCTGACTGATTATCTGAGATCTGAAACTTAAGCGTGATGTACGAATGCATAGACATACTGACTTATCTGATTAACTGAGTAATTGGTAACTGAATGCTAGGTATGCAAGACTTAATTATACTTAATCAGAATAGTTGTATTAAGGCCATAAAGTATTATGCATATGAAAAGGGGCTAACTGAGTAACATGAGGTAACTGATCAAGGATTTCATAAAAGCTATACTATCTGAAAATGCAGGACCAAGCGTATTACATAATTTGGAAACATTCCATAGAATGAGGTATTGGAATACCTATAACTGAGTAACTGATAACTGTATGCTATGGTCAAGAAAGTCTAAAACTGAAAAAAATTTCTGAGCTGAATACAGATCTGAAGCTGACACTATACCTTCATACTGTAACTGGGATCCATACTGGAACTAAATGCTAGGTCCTGATAACTAAATACTGAAACTAAGTTTTGACAGATACTGAAGTGCTTAATTCTGAGACTGAGCACTAATTACTGAGTGTTGAGTACTGAAATTGTAACTGACATGGCAACTGAGTTATGATAGTTGCATAATGAAGGCTGACATAAGTCAAGGATCTAAATATACATTCACACTCTGAATTTTTTTCCAATTTTCTAAGTACTGCCTCTCGCTAGACCTTTGCTTTCATACTAAGAGGATATTAAAGCCTATTTTCATATTTACGTACTTATATAAAACATACATGCAACAGTCTACTCTTAACATGAAACATTAACTCTCTCCCATCTAAGTGACTGCTCACCACTACACTGTTCCACAAGGAGAGCTTATGGAGGGTTAAATCAGGAGAACCTAAAACATTAATGGATGCTGACTGAACTTGACACATGACTAAAATTTGAGGAATAGAATGTCAATAATATGGATTTACCAAAAAAGGTTTGAACTGAGTATATAGATGATATAGTCTAAATTTATCTAGTCAGTGGGGTATAGCATGAGTTATGAAAACTGAGTATACTGGGGAGCATGATATGTGTACATGAGTCATGAGCTGCATAACCTGAGTCTAGAATTTCTAAGTTCATGGAACATAATTTGTAACACTGAGTGATCTAGAACTGAACTCCCTATACTATGAACTGAAAGTGCACACGATTATATGGAATGCATGTGAACATAAGATGTATTCATGGAATTTGAGACATGAGGCATGCATAGGCATTATGCTGACTGAAGTACGAAGCTTTACGCTGAGATAAGGATGGGTCGAGAATCGTCTTCCCTAACTGCTTTTCTGTACATACTGGCACTACTACTGAAATCTGAAACCCTTCCTTGGGTACATGATCTACCATCTCCCCCTTGGCTTTAAGCTATCATCATAAGTCTGTGAACACTAAACTAACCTCTAAACTGAACGGTAATCATCATCATATGCTTACACTCTGATTAGAACATGCTTGCCTTACTAAACACATCGTCTTAACCTGTTTCCCTCACATACTACTAATATCACATTCATACCTTCATGCTTAATTTCAAGTCAATAAACTTAAAGTTTTAACTTATACTATTCAAGACTACTGATTCACGCTGGCACAACTATCCCCATGAATACATAGTCTGTTCAATCTGGATATCTTCATCCCAACTCTACTACTGTTAAACTCTTGGGTTCATACTTCTAACTCTGGGTCACATTCTATTATAAAATTCTGAGAAGGGATCCGATCTGATGGCATATTAAATCTGGGTTCGAGAATAAGATCTCATGATCATGAATGAAATCTGTACAACTTTGGAACATAACTTAACTGATGGGATGCAGTATGAGAAAGACCTATCTTTAGGACTTGAGCTTCACTGTTTCCATTACCTTGAAAATAAGGTAAAGTTGACATGAGGGGAGCATGATGTGAATCTGCATGGATTCCCAAGAGAACCTTGTTATAGCACGATCTGAGACATGAAAAAGTGGAAATTGTTCCTAAAATATCTTATAGCCTCCTCCACATAAGTGTGGTGCACAACACACGCATGTACAAGACTCTACTAGATGCAGCTTTCAGACTTCCTAGGACTCTATTGAACCTTAGGCTCTGATACCAAGTTTGTAACACCCTAATTTTCTGAATCAGAATGCTACACGGTGCTCATGACCTCGAAGGACTACAAACAAACCCATGACTAGTATCTATACCTATAAACTGCATAATATACATATAAATTATGGAAAACATAAAAAATAGGACATAAGGTTTAACTAAATAAAGTATCTGATAAGAACAATGTATGAAACTTGTATAACAATACAAAAAAAATCTGAAATAATTGTCTAACATGCTATAGTCTGGAAAGCCTCTAAACTATCTGAATAAGGAGTTGATGGTACATGTCCCCAACTAACTCCATCTAGTAACTAAACTAAAATAGTAAATAAAGAAATAATCATATCGTCCTCGAATGAGAAGGACTCATTGCAAACTATGAACACTGGAATGCTATTGTTGATCTGGAGCTCGTGTCTCTGAACCTATGGTGAAGAATAAAAAAACACCATAGCGCAAATGCATGAGTACATCTGAATGTACTGAGTATGCAAGTGAGGTAGGCTAAATACAAAGGGTTTACATGCATGAATAATGTTGACTGATATGAACGTGAGAATGCATACATACATATGTAACCGTAACTGAACTCGTGGAGATACTGACTACTAATTCTGAATACTGACAACATTAGTTTACTGATACTAAGATACTAAAAAACTGAGTTTACTGATATCGATTTATGAATCACTAATAAGTGAGGAATTGATATTGTATTGCTGAATACTGAAGGATTTAAACTATATTACTGATACATGAATAACTATTTCTGACAATTCTGATTATGAAAAACTGGCCTTATTGACTATATCTGGCAATCTAATTATAAAGAATAAGTCTGATTGACTATTTTTGACAACCATGAATATGAATAACTGATATGCTTGATCGTATCTAGCAGTCATGAAAGTGAATACTGGTAGCATCAGTTTACTGATATTTAATATAACTGACAAATAAGTTCTGATAGTTGATATAGTTGATAACATGAGTTTTGACAACTGATGTAACTGATAACATGAGTTACTATAGCTGATAGCTCTACTACTGAATACTGATAATATGGATGACGATATCTGACAGTCTTGAATCTGATGGAACTATCTGAGTCCCGTACTATATCTAAGTTGACTGTATCTAACAATTCTGATAGACTAAAATCTGAAGAACTATCTGAGTTCTTTACTATGACTAGGTAACTTTACCTGACGGTCCTGAAATATGTAACTAAAATTGTGGGAGGTAGTTGTTTAACCGACATACCCCAATAACGCATACAGCTAAGTTGGGGTCCAATCTCTGCCCCAACTGGAGGGGTATCAATACCGCGCCACTGGTAAGGACAGCTATGAGAACCCTATACTGGCAGGTACTCAAAATAAGAATGGTGGGAACCCTAAACTGACAAGTTAAGCCACCTCATCAACCCTAAATTGAAATGTAGATGTCTCAACCTACGCTGGCTACGTAGTTCTGGAACACAAGGATTGCTTCTAAGAACCGCACCCTAAACTGGTAGGTGAGTTTCCATCCTTGGGTTCACTTGGTGATAACTTCTACTCCCATCTGAAGTGACTAAACATAAATAACTGATTGTACTGATTGACTGAACTGAACTGATTTTGAGTTTACTGAGTTCTATAGATGACGGAATAATACTGATATCTAATAGCTAACTGAGTTCATAAGATTACGGATCTTACTGAGTACTGAGTTCATGAGATTTCTGAGAGTACTAAATTATATGAATTTCTGAAGTTATTAGGTACTGAGATTTCTGAGATTATCTGAGATTGACAGAGTACTCAGATTTCTGAACTACTGAGATTACTGAACTACTGTGATTGCTGAGATTTCTGAGTTTTCCTGAGTCGCATGACTGACTAAATTATGTAGTTCTTAGCTTGACTGAGTATAATGATAACATGACATGGCTACAGGCACACATCTATATTTTTTGGGTACAAGTACTCCCAGGACTTGATGGAAGCAAACTGACACAACTTAACATTCTTGTGTACATGACCATCAATAAAAATTCATAATACATGAGTGAGAGATTTCATGAAGTACATGGTCATCATAATATCTAACATAAATAGGAATTCTTATCATCAAGTCATAAATATCATAATCTAATATCATGGGCATTCCTACAAAATAAACTAGTCATAACAATGGCATGGAAACCATTTAACCAAAAGGGAATGGAAAACATGTAACATTTAGTTCATATTGTAATAATTTGGGTATAACTCATGTGATACTTCAAAATCATGATCTTGTTCATAGCATGGAAGACATATATACACACTATAAATCCATACCCCAATCATCATGTACATTCCATTAACCCATATATTGCACAACAATGACAAGTGAGCTCTTTGAACATAATAGACTAGCATGAATTTATCATATAGTTCACCCCTAATTTATAATACATGATTTTTATTATTCTAGGCATTTTAACAAAAACCTTACATGCATAATTTTGAGCATAGGTATACTTATCAACATAGCACTCTTACTCCATCCAAAATTCATGGGTTTCAACTATTATAGTCACATGTTTCATGGAAACACATAAAAATACAACCTTGAAACTTAAACCATAATCATCAACATGAATATAATCATAACACATCATGAAAATCATAATTTACTATTTAAAAGTTGATTATTGAGCTCCACGGATTAAAGGGATCCGTGGATGAACACTACACATACCTTATTTCTCAATTTCATGAAGATTAATGGAGAGAATTGCTTGAGCCTGAATCTTCTATAAAATACATAGCTAGTATTTTTTAGAGAATTTTGAGAGAATGAATATGTTTTGGTGAAATAAGGGCTTAATTCTGTGTTTAGGCATTATATAGGGATGGAAAAAGGACCATTTTTGCCCCAAAAATAGACTTTTAAGTCACCTGGACACCCACATATGCAGATCACACTTTATCACACACCTTAGGGTATGCGTCTTACATCTTATCTCACATATTAGGGTGTGCATCGCACTCCTTATCGCACACCTTAGGTTGTGCATCGCACACCTTAGGTTGTGCGTCGCACACCTTATGTCAGGAAAAGTACACCACTTTGTAAAGTCATAACTTCTTGCTTGGGTGTCGGATTTTAGAAAAATTGCTATCGTTGGAAAGATAATTCAAAGTGATTTCATTTTATATATGGTAGGCCCTGTAATTCAATATATACAAGGAGTTATTACCAATTTAAATTGACCCAAGTTTTGACGTTCACTAAAACTTGAACGATAGGAAAGCTTTCAACTTGAACTTTATTTAGGGAACCAATATGATCTAAATTCATGCTGAAATAGATCCCTACACTACATAATTGATTAACACACTAAATTTACATAGGGTTCGAGGCTTTTGAAAAATCTACATATAGGAATGATGGACTTTCATTCTAGTCCAAAATATGGGATATTACAATATCTCCCCCTTGGGAAGATTCGTCCTCGAATGAGATTGATTGATAGGGGATAAAGACAACTGACGTGAGTACTGAGCATGAATGACTTAACATGATTTCATGGCTGACATGACTAAAAACTGAGCATATCATATTGTACATGCATAGCTAATGTATGGGTAGCTGATTTATGATTGTAGGACTGAGTGTTCTTATAAAATGAGTTTCTCAAACTGAGAATGCATATATGATGCATAACTGATAAGTTGAATCCATGCATATCTGATGCATAACTAATAAGTTGAATCTATGCATATCTGATGCATGATTATATGACTGACATGATACGTGAATGCATGACTGAAAGTACTGGTAAGTTGATCACATATATCTTATACGAGAATACATGAATGAATAGGCTCATGATCATGCAATGGTAAAGATACCAAGTTTGAACTAAAATCTAAGCATGGAACTAAATACCAAGTTTGGTACTGAAATCTGAACATGAGAATGAGTAAGCTTCAAAGAAGAATGCTACCAAGAACTGAAAATACTGATGAGTTTGAGATTGATTACTCAATATGCATGAGTAGAAACATATGAACATAACTGAGTCTGGAACATGATACATGAACTGAATTGAGTCTGTAATGTGTGATATGGACAGAGTATCATATCGTGGCTACACTGATCCATTGAGTACATGGATTACTGTTGAGTTTTGAAGCTAGAGGTTCGGCTCATAAGTAACACTTCCTCTAAGATAGATTCATCAAATAAAATGACATGTTTAAATCAAGGAAGTTTGGGGTCTATAGTGTATCTCCCCCTTGAGACACTATGTCCCTTAAAGGATGCTGGAGTGACCTGTCTGAGATATTGAGGAAGTTGAGGCGATGCACAAGGCACCTAGGTACAAAATCCTGACTGATTATCTGAGATCTGAAACTTAAGCGTGATGTACGAATGCATAGACATACTGACTTATCTGATTAACTGAGTAATTGGTAACTTAATGCTAGGTATGCAAGACTTAATTTTACTTAATCAGAATAGTTGTATTAAGTCCATAAAGTATTATGCATATGAAAAGGGGCTAACTGAGAAACATGAGGTAACTGATCAAGGATTTCATAAAAGCTATACTATCTTAAAATGCAGGACCAAGCGTATTACATGATTTGGAAACATTCCATAGACTGAGGTATTGGAATACCTATAACTGAGTAACTGATAGCTGTATGCTATGGTCAAGCAAGTCTAAAACTGAACTAAATTTCTGAGCTGAATACAGATCTGAAGCTGACACTATAACTTCATACTGTAACTGGGATCCATACTGGAACTAAATGCTAGGTCCTGATAACTAAATACTGAAACTAAGTTTTGACTGATACTGAAGTGCTTAATTCTGAGACTGAGCACTAATTACTGAGTGTTGAGTACTGAAATTGTAACTGACATGGCAACTGAGTTATGATAGTCGCATAATAAAGGCTGGCATAAGTCAAGGATCTGAATATACATTCACACTCTGAATTTTTTTCCAATTTTCTAAGTACTGCCTCTCGCTAGAACTTTGCTTTCATACTAAGAGGATATTAAAGCCTATTTTCATATTTACGTACTTATATAAAACATACATGCAACAGTCTACTCTTAACATGAAACATTAACTCTCTCCCATCTAAGTGACTGCTCACCACTACACTGTTCCACAAGGAGAGCTTATGGAGGGTTAAATCAGGAGAACCTAAAACATTAATGGATGCTGACTGAACTTGACACATGACTGAAATTTGAGGAATAGAATGTCAATAATATGGATTTACCAAAAAAGGTTTGAACTGAGTATATAGATGATATAGTCTCAATTTATCTAGTCAGTGGGGTATAGCATGAGTTATGACAACTGAGTATACTGGGGAGCATGATATTTGTACATGAGTCATGAGCTGCATAACCTGAGTCTAGAATTTCTAAGTTCATGGAACATAATTTGTAACACTAGGTGATCTAGAACTGAACTCCCTATACTAGGAACTGAAAGTGCACACGATTATATGGAATGCATGTGAACATAAGATGTATTCATGGAATTTGAGACATGAGGCATGCATAGGCATTATGCTGACTGAAGTACGAAGCTTTACGCTGAGATAAGGATGGGTCGAGAATCGTCTTCCCTAACTGCTTTTCTGTACATACTGGCACTACTACTGAAATCTGAAACCCTTCCTTGGGTACATGATCTTCCATCTCCCCATTGGCTTTAAGCTATCATCATAAGTCTGTGAACACTAAACTAACCTCTAAACTGAACGGTAATCATCATCATATGCTTACACTCTGATTAGAACATGCTTGCCTTACTAAACACATCGTCTTAACCTGTTTCCCTCACATACTACTAATATCACATTCACACTTTCATGCTTAATTTCAAGTCAATAAACATAAATTTTTAACTTACACTATTCAAGACTACTGATTCACGCTGGCACAACTATCCCCATGAATACATAGTCTGTTCAATCTGGATATCTTCATCCCAACTCTACTACTGTATAACTCTTGGATTCATGCTTCTAACTCTGGGTCACATTCTATTATAAAATTCTGAGATTGGGTCTGATCTGATGGCATATTAAATCTGGGTTCGAGAATATGTTCTCATGATCATGAATGAAATCTGTACAACGTTGGAACATAACTTAACTGATGGGATGCAGTATGAGAAGGACCTATATTTAGGACTTGAGCTTCACTGTTTCCATTACCTTGAAAATAAGGTAAAGTTGACATGAGGGGAGCATGATGTGAATCTGCATGGATTCCCTAGGGAACCTTGCTATAGCACGATCTGAGACATGAAAAAGGGGAAACTGTTCCTAAAATATCTTATAGCCTCCTCCACATAAGTGTGGTGCACAACACACGCGTGTACAAAACTCTACTAGATGCAGCTTTCAGACTTCCTAGGACTCTATTGAACCTTAGGCTCTGATACCAAGTTTGTAACACCCTGATTTTCTGAATCAGAATGCTACACGGTGCTCATGACCTCGAAGGACCACAAACAAACCCATGACTAATATCTATACCTATAAACTGCATAATATACGTATAAATTATGGAAAACATAAAAAATAGGCCATAAGGTTTAACTAAATAAAGAATCTGATAAGAACAATGTATGAAAATTGTATAACAATACAAATAAAATCTGAAATAACTATCTAACATGCTATAGTCTGGAAAGCCTCTAAACTATCTGAATAAGGAGTTGATGGTACATATCCCCAACTAACTCCATCTAGCAACTAAACTAAAATAATAAATAAAGAAATAATCATATCGTCCTCGAATGAGAAGGACTCATTGCAAACTATGAACACTGGAATGCTATTGTTGATCTGGAGCTCGTGTCTCTGAACCTATGGTGAAGAATAAAAAAAACACCATAGCACAAATGCATCAGTACATCTGAATGTACTGAGTATGCAAGTGAGGTAGGCTAAATACAAAGGGTTTACATGCACGAATAATGTTGAATAATATGAACGTGAGAATGCATACATGCATATGTAACCGTAACTGAACTCGTGGAGATACTGACTACTAATTCTAAATACTGACAACATAAGTTTACTGATACTAAGATACTGAAAAACTGAGTTTACTGATATCGATTTATGAATCACTAATAAGTGAGGAATTGATATTGTATTGCTAAATACTGAAGGATTTAAACTATATTACTGATACATGAATAACTATTTCTGACAATTCTGATTATGAAAAACAAGCCTTATTGACTATATCTGGCAATCTAATTATAAAGAATAAGTCTGATTGACTATATCTGACAACCATGAATATGAATAACTGATATGCTTGATCGTATCTAATAGTCATGAAAGTGAATACTGGTAGCATCAGTTTAATGATATTTAATATAACTGACAGATAAGTTCTGATAGTTGATATAGTTGATAACATGAGTTTTGACAACTGATGTAACTGATAACATGAGTTACTATAGCTGATAGCTCTACTACTGAATACTGATAATATGGATGACGATATCTGACAGTCTTGAATCTGATGGAACTATCTGAGTCCCGTACTATATCTAAGTTGACTGTATCTGACAATTCTAATATATTAAAATCAGAAGAACTATCTGAGTTCTTTACAAGACTATGTAACTTTAGCTGACAGTCCTGAAATATGTAACTAAAATTGTGGGAGGTAGTTGTTTAACCAACATGCCCCAATAACGCATACAGCTAAGTTGGGGTCCAATCTCTACCCCAACTGGAGGGGTGTCAATACCGCGCCACTGGTAAGGACAGCTATGAGAACCCTATACTGGCAGGTACTCAAAATGAGAATGGTGGGAACCCTAAACTGACAAGTTAAGCCACCTTATCAACCCTAAATTGATAGGTAGATGTATCAACCTACGTTGGCTACGTAGTTCTGGAACACAAGGATTGCTTCTAAGAACTGCACCCTAAACTGGTAGGTGAGTTTCCATCCTTGGGTTCACTTGGTGCTAACTTCTACTCCCATCTGAAGAGACTAAACATAAATAACTGATTGTACTGATTGACTGAACTGAACTGATTTTGAGTTTACTGAGTTCTATAGCTGACGGAATAATACTGATATCTAATAGCTAACTGAGTTCATAAGATTACGGATCTTACTGAGTACTGAGTTCATGAGATTTCTGAGAATACTAAATTATATGAATTTATGAAGTTATTGGGTACTGAGATTTCTGAGATTATATGAGATTAACAGAGTACTCAGATTTCTGAACTACTGAGATTACTGAACTACTGTGATTGCTGAGATTTCTGAGTTTTCCTGAGTCGCATGACTGACTAAATTATGTAGATCTTATCTTGACTGAGTATAATGATAACATGACATGGCTCCAGGCACACATCTATATTTTTTGGGTACAAGTACCCCCAGGACTTGATAGAAGCAAACTGACACAACTTAACTTTCTTGTGTACATGACCATCAATTAAAATTCATAATACATGAGTGAGAGATTTCATGAAGTACATGGTCATCATAATATCTAACATGAATAGGAATTCTTATCATCAAGTCATAAATATCATAATCTAATATCATGGGCATTCCTACAAAATATACTAGTCATAACAATGGCATGGAAACCATTTAACCAAAAGGGAATGGAAAACATGTAACATTTAGTTCATATTGTAATAATTTGGGTATAACTCATGTGATACATTAAAATCATGATCTTGTTCATAGCATGGAAGACATATATACACACTATAAATCCATACCCCAATCATCATGTACATTCCATTAACCCATATATTGCACAACAATGACAAGTGAGCTCTTTGAACATAATAGACTAGCATGAATTTATCATATAGTTCACCCCTAAGTTATAATACATGATTTTTATCATTCTAGTCATTTTAACAAACACCTTACATGCATAATTTTGGGCATAGGTATACTTATCAACATAGCATTCTTACTCCATCCAAAATTCATGGGTTTCAACTATCATAGTCACATGTTTCATGGAAACACATAAAAATACAACCTTGAAACTTAAACCATAATCATCAACATGAATATAATTATAACACATCATGAAAATCATAATTTACTATTTAAACGTTGATTATTGAGCTCCACGGATTAAAGGGATCCGTGGATGAACACTACACATACCTTATTTCTCAATTTCATGAAGATTAATGGAGAGAATTGCTTGAGCTTGAATCTTCTATGAAATACATAACTTGTGTTTTTTAGAGAATTTTGAGAGAATGAATATGTTTTGGTGAAATAAGGTCTTAATTCTGTGTTTAGGCATTATATAGGGATGGAAAAAGGACCATTTTTGCCCCAAAAATAGACTTTTAAGTCACCTGGACACCCACATATGCAGATCACACTTTATCACACACCTTAGGGTATGCATCTTACATCTTATCTCACATATTAGGGTGTGCATCGCACTCGTTATCGCACACCTTAGGTTGTGCGTCGCACACCTTATGTCAGGCGAAGTACTCCACTTTGTAAAGTCATAACTTCTTGCTTGGGTGTCGGATTTTAGAAAAATTGCTATCGTTGGAAAGATAATTCAAAGTGATTTTATTTTATATATGGTAGGCCCTCTAATTCAATATATACAAGGAGTTATTACCAATTTAAATTGACCCAAGTTTTGACGTTCACTAAAACATGAACGATAGGAAAGCTTTCAACTTGAACTTTAGTTAGGGAACCTATATGATCTAAATTCAAGCTGAAATAGATCCCTACACTACATAATTGATTAACACACTAAATTTACATAGGGTTTGAGGCTTTTGAAACATCTATATATAGGAATGATGGACTTTCATTCTAGTCCAAAATATGGGATATTACAATATCTCCCCCTTGGGAAGATTCATCCTCGAATGAGATTGACTGATAGGGGATACAGACAACTGACATGAGTACTGATCATGAATGACTTAACATGATTTCATGGCTGACATGACTAAAAATTGATCATATCATACTGTACATGCATAGCTGATGTATGGGTAGCTGATTTATGAGCGTAGGACAGAGTGTTCTGATAAAATGAGTTTCTCAAACTGAGAATGCATATATGATGCATAACTGATAAGTTGAATCCATGCATATCTGATGCATAACTAATAAGTTGAATCTATGCATATCTGATGCATGATTATATGACTGACATGATACGTGAATGCATGACTGAAAGTACTGGTAAGTTGATCACATATATCTTATGCGAGAATACATGAATGAATTGGCTCATGATCATGCAATGGTAAAGATACCAAGTTTGAACAAAAATCTAAGCATGGAACTAAATACCAAGTTTGGTACTGAAATCTGAACATGAGAATGAGTAAGCTTCAAAGAAGAATGCTACCATGAACTGAAAATACTGATGAGTCTGAGATTGATTACTCAATATGCATGAGTAGAAACATAAGAACATAACTGAGTCTGGAACATGATACATCAACTGAATTGAGTCTGTAATGTGTGATATGGACAGAGTATCATATCGTGGCTACACTGATCCATTGAGTACATGGATTACTGTTGAGTTTTGAAGCTAGAGATTCGGCTCATAAGTAACACTTCCTCTAAGATAGATTATTCAAATAAAATGACATGTTTAAATCAAGGAAGTTTGGGGTCTATAGTGTATATCCCCCTTGGGACACTATGTCCCTTAAAGGATGCTGGATTGATCTGTCTGAGATATTGAGGAAGTTGAGGCGATGCACAAGGCACCTAGGTACAAAATCCTGACTGATTACCTGAGATTTGAAACTTAAGCGTGATGTACGAATGCATAGACATACTGATTTATCTGATTAACTGAGTAATTGGTAACTGAATGCTAGGTATGCAAGACTTAATTATACTTAATCAGAATAGTTGTATTAAGGCCATAAAGTATTATGCATATGAAAAGGGGCTAACTGAGTAACATGAGGTAACTGATCAAGGATTTCATAAAAGCTATACTATCTGAAAATGCAGGACCAAGCGTATTACATGATTTTGAAACATTCCATAGACTGAGGTATTGCAATACCTATAACTGAGTAACTGATAACTGTATGCTATGGTCAAGCAAGTCTAAAACTGAACTAAATTTCTGAGCTGAATACAGATCTGAAGCTGACACTATAACTTCAGACTGTAACTGGGATCCATACTGGAACTAAATGCTAGGTCCTGATAACTGAATACTGAAACTAAGTTTTGACTGATACTGAAGTGCTTAATTCTGAGACTGAGCACTAATTACTGAGTGTTGAGTACTGAAATTGTAACTGACATGGCAACTGAGTTATGATAGTCGCATAATGAAGGCTGACATAAGTCAAGGATCTGAATATACATTCACACTCTGAATTTTTTTCCAATTTACTAAGTACTGCCTCTCGCTAGACCTTTTCTTTCATACTAAGAGGATATTAAAGCCTATTTTCATATTTACGTACTTATATAAAACATACATGCAACAGTCTACTCTTAACATGAAACATTAACTCTCTCCCATCTAAGTGACTGCTCACCACTACACTGTTCCACAAGGAGAGCTTACGGAGGGTTAAATCAGGAGAACCTAAAACATGAATGGATGCTGACTGAACTTGACACATGACTGAAATTTGAGGAATAGAATGTCAATAATATGGATTTACCAAAAAAGGTTTGAACTGAGTATATAGATGATATAGTCTAAATTTATCTAGTCAGTGGGGCATAGCATGAGTTATGAAAATTGAGTATACTGGGGAGCATGATATGTGTACATGAGTCATGAGCTGCATAACCTTAGTCTAGAATTTCTGAGTTCATGGAACATGATTTGTAACACGGAGTGATCTAGAACTGAACTCCCTATAATAGGAACTGAAAGTGCACACGATTATATGGAATGCATGTGAACATAAGATGTATTCATGGAATTTGAGACATGAGGCATGCATAGGCATTATGCTGACTGAAGCACGAAGCTTTATGCTGAGATAAGGATGGGTCGAGAATCGTCTTCCCTAACTGCTTTTCTGTACATACTGGCACTACTACTGAAATCTGAAAGCCTTCTTTGGGTACTTGATCTACCATCTCCCCCTTGGCTTTAAGCTATCATCATAAGTCTGTGAACACTAAACTAACCTCTAAACTGAACGGTAATCATCATCATATGCTTACACTCTGATTAGAACATGCTTGCCTTACTAAACACATCGTCTTACCCTGTTTCCCTCACATACTACTAATATCACATTCACACCTTCATTCGTAATTTCAAGTCAATAAACTTAAATTTTTAACTTACACTATTCAAGACTACTGATTCACGCTGGCACAACTATCCCCATGAATACATAGTCTGTTCAATCTGGATATCTTCATCCAAACTCTACTACTGTTAAACTCTTGGGATCTTGCTTCTAACTCTGGGTCACATTCTATTATAAAATTCTGAGAAGGGATCCGATCTGATGGCATATTACATCTGGGTTCGAGAATAAGTTCTCATGATCATGAATGAAATCTGTACAACGTTGGAACATAACTTAACTGATGGGATGCAGTATGAGAAAGACCTATCTTTAGGACTTGAGCTTCACTGTTTCCATTACCTTGAAAATAAGGTAAAGTTGACATGAGGGGAGCATGATGTGAATCTGCATGGATTCCCAAGAGAACCTTGTTATAGCACGATCTGAGACATGAAAAAGTGGAAATTGTTCCTAAAATATCTTATAGCCTCCTCCACATAAGTGTGGTGCACAACACACGCATGTACAAGACTCTACTAGATGCAGCTTTCAGACTTCCTAGGACTCTATTGAACCTTAGGCTCTGATACCAAGTTTGTAACACCCTAATTTTCTGAATCAGAATGCTACACGGTGCTCATGACCTCGAAGGACTACAAACAAACCCATGACTAGTATCTATACCTATAAACTGCATAATATACATATAAATTATGGAAAACATAAAAAATAGGACATAAGGTTTAACTAAATAAAGTATCTGATAAGAACAATGTATGAAACTTGTATAACAATACAAAAAAAATCTGAAATAATTGTCTAACATGCTATAGTCTGGAAAGCCTCTAAACTATCTGAATAAGGAGTTGATGGTACATGTCCCCAACTAACTCCATCTAGTAACTAAACTAAAATAGTAAATAAAGAAATAATCATATCGTCCTCGAATGAGAAGGACTCATTGCAAACTATGAACACTGGAATGCTATTGTTGATCTGGAGCTCGTGTCTCTGAACCTATGGTGAAGAATAAAAAAAACACCATAGCGCAAATGCATGAGTACATCTGAATGTACTGAGTATGCAAGTGAGGTAGGCTAAATACAAAGGGTTTACATGCATGAATAATGTTGACTGATATGAACGTGAGAATGCATACATACATATGTAACCGTAACTGAACTCGTGGAGATACTGACTACTAATTCTGAATACTGACAACATTAGTTTACTGATACTAAGATACTAAAAAACTGAGTTTACTGATATCGATTTATGAATCACTAATAAGTGAGGAATTGATATTGTATTGCTGAATACTGAAGGATTTAAACTATATTACTGATACATGAATAACTATTTCTGACAATTCTGATTATGAAAAACTGGCCTTATTGACTATATCTGGCAATCTAATTATAAAGAATAAGTCTGATTGACTATTTTTGACAACCATGAATATGAATAACTGATATGCTTGATCGTATCTAGCAGTCATGAAAGTGAATACTGGTAGCATCAGTTTACTGATATTTAATATAACTGACAAATAAGTTCTGATAGTTGATATAGTTGATAACATGAGTTTTGACAACTGATGTAACTGATAACATGAGTTACTATAGCTGATAGCTCTACTACTGAATACTGATAATATGGATGACGATATCTGACAGTCTTGAATCTGATGGAACTATCTGAGTCCCGTACTATATCTAAGTTGACTGTATCTAACAATTCTGATAGACTAAAATCTGAAGAACTATCTGAGTTCTTTACTATGACTAGGTAACTTTACCTGACGGTCCTGAAATATGTAACTAAAATTGTGGGAGGTAGTTGTTTAACCGACATACCCCAATAACGCATACAGCTAAGTTGGGGTCCAATCTCTGCCCCAACTGGAGGGGTATCAATACCGCGCCACTGGTAAGGACAGCTATGAGAACCCTATACTGGAAGGTACTCAAAATGAGAATGGTGGGAACCCTAAACTTACAAGTTAAGCCACCTCATCAACCCTAAATTGATAGGTAGATGTCTCAACCTACGCTGGCTACGTAGTTCTGGAACACAAGGATTGCTTCTAAGAACCGCACCCTAAACTGGTAGGTGAGTTTTCATCCTTGGGTTTACTTGGTGCTAACTTCTACTCCTATCTGAAGAGACTAAACATAAATAACTGATTGTACTGATTGACTGAACTGAACTGATTTTGAGTTTACTGAGTTCTATAGCTGACGGAATAATACTGATATCTAATAGCTAACTGAGTTCATAAGATTATGGATCTTTCTGAGTACTGAGTTCATGAGATTTCTGAGATTACTAAATTATATGAATTTCTGAAGTTATTGGGTACTGAGATTTCTGAGATTAACAGAGTACTCAGATTTCTGAACTACTGAGATTACTGAACTACTGTGATTGCTGAGATTTCTGAGTTTTCCTGAGTCGCATGACTGACTAAATTATGTAGATCTTAGCTTGACTGAGTATAATGATAACATGACATGGCTGCAGGAACACATCTATATTTTTTGGGTACAAGTACCCCCAGGACTTGATGGAAGCAAACTGACACAACTTAACTTTCTTGTGTACATGACCATCAATAAAACTTCATAATACATGAGTGAGAGATTTCATGAAGTACATGGTCATCATAATATC
Organism: Capsicum pubescens; assembly: GCA_030864215.1. Lineage (NCBI taxonomy): Eukaryota > Viridiplantae > Streptophyta > Magnoliopsida > Solanales > Solanaceae > Capsicum > Capsicum pubescens. The sequence goes on along the minus strand of CM061549.1, from coordinate 199,447,648 downwards.
TAACATGAATAGGAATTCTTATCATCAAGTCATAAATATCATAATCTAATATCATGGGCATTCCTACAAAATATACTAGTCATAACAATGGCATGGAAACCATTTAACCAAAAGGGAATGGAAAACATGTAACATTTAGTTCATATTGTAATAATTTGGGTATAACTCATGTGACACTTCAAAATCATTATCTTGTTCATAGCATGGAAGACATATATACACACTATAAATCCATACCCCAATCATCATGTACATTCCATTAACCCATATATTGCACAACAATGACAAGTGAGCTCTTTGAACATAATAGACTAGCATGAATTTATCATATACTTCACCCCTAATTTATAATACATGATTTTTATCATTCTAGATATTTTATCAAACACCTTACATGCATAATTTTGGGCATAGGTATACTTATCAACATAGCATTGTTACTCCATCCAAAATTCATGGGTTTCAACTATCATAGTCACATGTTTCATGGAAACACATAAAAATACAACCTTGAAACTCAAAACATAATCATCAACATGAATATAATCATAACACATCATGAATATCATAATTTACTATTTAAAATTTGATTCTTGAGCTCCACGAATGAAAGGGATCCATGGATGAACACTACAAATAGCTTATTTGTCAATTTCATGAAGATTTATGGAGAGAATTGCTAGATCTTGAATCTTTTATGAAAACCCTATCTTGTTTTTTTTAGAGGATTTTGAGAGAAAGAATATGTTTTGGTGAAATAAGGGCTTAATTTCTTGTATAGGCATTATATAGGGGTGGAAAATGACCATTTTTGCCCCAAAAACAGACTTTTAAATCACCTGGACACCCATATGTGTGGCGAACACTTTGTCGCTCACCTTAGGGTATGCATCCCACATCTTATCGCACATATTAGTGAGTGCGTCGCACTTCTTATCGCACACCTTAGGTTGTGTGTCGCACACCTTACGTCAGGCGATGTACTCCACTTTGTAAAGTCATAACTTCTTGCTTGGGTGTTGGATTTTAGCGAAATTGGTATCGTTGAAAAGATAATTAAAAGTTATTTCATTTAATATATATTACTCCCTCTAATTCAATATATAAAAGGATTTATGGATGATTAAAGTTGACCCAAGTTTTGACGTTCACTAAAACATGAATGATAGGAAAGATTTCAACTTGAACTTGAGTTAGAGAACCTCTATGATCTAAATTTATGCTCAAATAGATCTCCACACTACATAATTGATTAAAACACTTAATTTATATAGGGTTCGAGGCTTTTGAAATGTTTGCGCATAGGAATGATGGACTTTCATTCAAGTCCAAAATTTGGGATATTACAACTGAATAACAGGTGAGTCCCCATCCTTGGGTTCATTCGGTGCTGAATCCTACTCCCAACTGAATAGACACTGAACTTATTAACTAAACAAAACTGATTTGATTGATGGTATCATTTAGCGGAGCTAAAACTAAATTTACTGAGTTCCGTTGACTTATGGAATGTACTGAGTTCTGAGGACTGACTAAGAATATTGAAGTTACGGAGAATGGATGGAAATACTGACGTTACTGAGACTACTGATCTACTAAAATTACTGAAATTTTTGAGATTTCCTGAGTCACATGACTGACTGAGTTCTATGGATCATAGCTTGACTGAGGAGATCGTGAAAACATGACATGGCTCTAGGTACACAGCTAAAAGTTTCGGGTACAAGTACCCCTAGGACTCGATGAGAAGGAACTGATATAACATGACTTACATGAACACATGACCAACAACACAATTAATAATTCATATATTGAAGCATTTTGTCAAACATGTGATATGCATTAACTTGTACATGATTGGGGATTTCATGATATCATACTAGTTGGCCATGTATCCTTCATCTAGTCATTTAATCATACACATAATAGACATAGAATGTGTAAACAATATTATACAACAATTAAACATCATGATTCATCTTTTATTTCATCATCCAAGGGTTTTAATCCTAGGTTTACAGGAATCTACATCATTACTAATCGATTACATATGCAATTTATCACCAAACATGGATTAGAATGCAACTAGTCATTATCATCATGAACAAGATCAATCCAATTATGAAATTCATAAAGAAAATCCATAACTTGAATTTAGAAAAGAGATTCTTGGACTTCATGGACGAAAGGAGTCCATAAATGAACACTACGCATACCTTAGCTTGTGATTCTATGAAGATTGACGGGGAGATTCTTGAAATTTGATGGTGAATTCCCTTGGAATTGAACCTTTTATGAAAACCCTTGTACTTGTTCTTGAGAGTTTTTTTATAGTAATTGAGTATAAGCTGCTGAATTATGGCCAAATCTCGTGTTATAAGACTTATATAGGGTGGAAAATTGACTTTTTTAACCCTGGGACAAGTATTTAATTTTTGAGAAAATTTCCTGATTTTTGTCCTTGGCGTGACGTGCCACTATGCGCCAAGTCACTGGAACTGGACAATTGGGAATCTGCATGGTGGCGCGATACGGAGCTATCCCGTTTCCACTTTGTTTGAGACTTGGCAGTTTGGCTCGATGCACCACTATTGCTGAGAAATACTAGAAAGTGACAATTTCCATTTAAGCAGGCTCCGCGACGCCCTGATGGCTCAAGTAATACACTGTCTCACTAAAATGGCTCTAACTCTTCGTCAGGGTGTCGGATTTGGGCGAATTTGGTATCGATGGAAATATTATGGAATTTTTCACATTATAAAAATTGAAAATCTTAAACATTACACCTCTATAAAAGTGGATTCATCTTTCAAAGAAAGTTTCTAATATTCTTGGGGAAGATTTTCAAGCTAGGAAAAGTATGGGTATTATTACACTTATGATCTCTCATCCATCAAGAGAAATAGAGAAGTATCCCTCTTCTCTCTATCTATTCTTCTTGTTATTTATTGTTTTATAACACGTTATCAGTACGAGACTCTGCCAAACAAGGTGAGATTATAAATCTGAAGGATTTCAAGGTTAGTAACTCTTTATGTTATCTTTCTTTTGCCACTACTAATACAATTATTATTGGAATTGAGGATAAATAATTGGTTTGGAAACATTTATATTTTAAATTTATTCCTCAAGAACAATATTATCAAGAATGATGATAATATGTTGTGTTCAAGTCCCATCGATTCATGCCAAAGACGCCTTTATATGGGTAAGATGTTGAGTTTGAATCTCAATACACCATATTGATGATATTATGATGGCTTAGACAAAATAATGGGTGCTTAATAAAAGGTCATGAAACATATTCCATTAATATGCTCTATTCCATGAAGTGAATATTATAGTATAAATCTGAAAGTTGACAACTTGCTTCATTGTTGAAAGAAGACAAATGATTGAATGCACGAATATAAGCGTGGAGAGACAATATGATAATAATCATCAAAATTGATAATATCTTCACATGCTTATTATGATTATAAGATATGCTAGAGAAAAATTCTCTACATCATATGTATGCCTTAATTTTCTCCTGAAGTAGCAAAATGATGAAAGAGGTTATAAGATATATAAGCTATCATAATTTGATAGACTTAAGACACGATTATATTCAATTCTTGGAGGATGGAAATTTTAATTATTATAAGCACAGATCCATTCTCTGGGGTAAATGTGATAATATTTAGTGAAAAATTTTAATATAAATGTGTACTTGATTGTGATGGTATGACAACTCACCTCCGAAAGAGAAAAAATAGCTGAGATTTTTTAAATCTACTTCTGAAGTACTAAATCTGAAATTTATTCATATAATAGTAAATCTGAAATTTACTAAAGAAAAAACACATATCATGATAAACTTGGAGTTTACTAGATTAAAAGTTCATAAGTTGACATGAACGATTGTGATATCCCGAAGATGTTCATACTGAGTATTAAACATATATTGAAGAATTAAAAAATTCTTCATGAACTTTAAATTTTCTTTTTCTCATGATAAGTTGGTTGGACCAACTAATTTTGGTATTGAATCCATCAAAATCTGAAAAGAATAAAAGGTGAATAAGGGTCCGTTCACCTATAATGTGATATGTTCAAAAGATGCATCAATAAGATGATCACATGTACATTCATGGTCAACCTACGTTTGACATTCATAAAGTTAATTGTTCAATATAAATTGAGCATAATTTCCAGATTTTGTAATCAAGATAATTCATCTTGATGATGATGGTTTAGCATTGAATGCCTTCCATTAATAGTTGAATCATTACTAATGAGAACAAAGTTTATGTATTGGATTGGAATATGATATATTGAATACAATAACACTTGCATGCATTAGACCAATATATTATGATTATTTATTCCCTCTCAATTAGTTTAAGGTTAGGAACCAACTATTCCATCTAATCATTTTGATGTGCGGTATACGATTAATATATATACCATGATGTATAAAGATGGATTCCTCAAAGAATATGGAGGATGTATGTTAGTTTTTCTAACATAAGGGAGAAATTATAAGCAGCTATGAAATATGTTAGGAATTATCATCAGATCCTTATTCAATGATAATTCAAGTCAAATGCCGAAAGCATCTCATATTTAGCTGCAAGTTATCCTATTTTGTGTCCTTAAAGGATAAAGTCTATGCATGCAGGAAGCATGATAGACCAATCGGTTCCAAATGAAATAATCCCTGAAATTATATGGAGAAAATAATCATGATAAGAAGGTAATGTGCTCTTGAAGAGCCTATGACATAACCATTCATGAAACCTTATAAGAGACACTTCATGAAACCTTATGAGAGATTTAGGTACCTAAAAATAATAAAGTGATGAGATCTAAAAATGTTATGTCTCATTGTGAACCGATACAAAATAAGAAATCGTCGACGATATCTTTGATTTAATACTTGTGCAGTATTGTAAAAGATTATGAGTATCTGAATTCTACGTTAATTAAAGCATGTTGAGGTAGAAATATTTATCAAGTGACCTGAAAGGATGCATTTTGGTAAGCGTAAAAATTATTTGATTTGCAATCCAGATACTTGAAGATGTCACACTTTACATGTTGTATATTGTTACTTGACAAACATCCATACGAAAATTCCTAAAGGATTCAAAATGCCTGTAGCATATAAAGTTTCTAGAAAACTTTTTATTATCATCATAAGATACAATTTGATGATTTGAGTATCATTGAAACTCTTGGAGAGTTTTCAAAAGAAATAGAGTATTTGCTTAAATGACAAATATGCAAAAATTGAATAAGGATCCATTCTGACCTGAAGAAAAGAATGAGGAACACCTTGGTTATAAACTACCATATCTTCGTGCAATTGATGCACTAATGTATCTTTCAAATACTATGAGGCCTGCTATAGCCTTTTTTTAGTTAATTTGTTAGCAAGTTTGGAGTCCCAATCTTATTGGTCATGCTGATTTTGGGTACTTATCGTACCTACATAAATCTCGGTCTCAAATAGGCTATGTGTTCATAGATGGTGGTACTGCAATATCTTAGAGATATACAAAGCAGTCTATCGTCTCCACTTCATTGAATCATGCTGAGATAATATCTATTCATGAAGTAAGCCAATAATGTGTATGGTTGAGGTCCATGATACATCTCATTGGAGTAAAATGTGGTGTGAAATATGACTATCTATCCATAATTTTATACGAAGATAATTCATCATGCATAGCACATATTAATGGAGGATTCATAAAAGGAGATAGAACGAAGCACACTTCACCAAAGCTTTTCTACATACCTAATCTACAAAAGAATGGTGATATCAATGTGCAACTGATTCGTTCAACTGAAAATATGACTGATTTATTCACCAAGTCTTCTCCAAATACAATTTTTAAGAAGATGGTGCACAAGATCGGGATGCAAAGGTTCAAGGATTTTCTCATTAGGGGGATTTAATACGCACTATACTCTTTTTCCCTTATGAGGTTTTGTCCCACTAGATTTTCCTAGTAAGGTTTTTAATGAGGCAGCTGGTATGTGTATTGTTAGAAATGTGTACTTTTTTTATTCACGAGATGTTTTTCCTACTTAGTTTTTTCTAGTAAGGCTTTAACGAGGCATATTATCTATCTAGACATTCAAGGGGGAGTGTTATAAATGTATTTACATTATATTGAATGTCTATCAAGATCTACTTTGATATTTATTAGGATTTAAATTATCTGTAGTTTTACTCAAACTAGGAGTAAATTTTCTCTATAAATAGAAGGTCTTCCTTCATTGTAAATCATCCCACAAGAAAATAAATAAGAATCACTCTCTCTATTCTCTCTACTCTTTTTCTTGTTCTTTATTATTTCATAACACGTTATCAGCACGAGACTCTAACAAACAAGGTGAGATTATAAATCTAAAGGTAATTTCAAGGTTAGTAATTTCTTATGGTATCTATCTTTTGCTACTAATAATATAATTATTATTGGATTTGAGGAATAATAATTGGTTTAGAACCATTTATGTTTTAAATTTATTACTCAAGAACAATATTATCTAAAGGTATGATAATATGTTGGGGTTCAAGTCCCATTGATTTATGCCTAAGACGTCTTTATATGGTAAGACGTTGAGTTTGAATTTTAATGCAACATATTGATGATATTATTATGGCTAAGGAAAAATAATGTATTTTTGATGAAAACTCATGAAACTTGACATTGAATAAGTTCAATTCCAAAAAGTGAATGTGGTAGCAATATATGATAAGTCTGAAAGATGACAATTTGCTCCATTCTTGAAGTGAATATGGTAGCAATATAGAGAAATTTTCTCTATCATATTTATGCGTCGATTTTCTCCTGAAGTAGCAATATAAAAAAAGAGGTTATAATCTATCATAATTTGATAGGCTTAAGGAATAATTATATTCCATTCCTGGGGAATGATAACCTTATTAATGCAAAAGTGCACTTGATTGTGATAGTATCACAACTCACCTCCGAATGAGGAAGAATAACCGAGGAGAGTTATTTTGAAATCTACATCTAAAGTATTAAATCTGAAATTTATTCATGTAATAGTAAATCTGAAATTTACTAAAGAAAAAAGTACATGTCATGGTAAACTTGGATTTTATTAGAATAAAAGTTCATAAATTGATATGAACGATAGTGACATCTCGAAGATGTACATATTGAATATTAGACATGTATAGAAGAACTAGAAGATTATTCGAGAATTATTTATGTTGCTTGTTCTCATGATAAGTTTGTTGGACCAACTAATGTTGGGATTAAATTTCTTAAATCTGGAAAATATAAAAGGTGAATATGGGTCTGTTCACTTATCATGTGATATGTTGGAAAGATGTATCAATAAGATGATCACATGTACATTCATTGTCAACCTGCAGTTTGACATTCATAAAGTTGCTTGCTCAATAAAATTGAGTTAAGAACATAATTTCAGATTGTGCAATCAAGAAAGTTATCTTGATGATGATTGTTTGGCATTGCATGCCTTCGATAAATAGCTAAACCATCGCTAATGAGAACAAAGCTTCATGTGTTGGTCTGAAATAGGATATGTTACATACAATAACACTTGTATGCATTAGACCAATAAATTATGATTATTGCTTCCCCGTCAATTGGTTCAAGGTCATGAATCCATTATTCCATCTAATAATTTTAATGTGTGGTATATGATTAATGAATATACCATGATGCACAAAGATGGATTCCTCAAAGAAGATAAAGGATGTATGTTAGTTTTCCTAACATAAAGGGGAGATTTTAATTGCTGTGAAATATGTTAGAATTATCACCAGATCCTCATTCAAAAGATCATTCAAGTCAAATGCCCAAATCATTTCATATTTAAGCTGCAAGTGCTCCTATTTTGTGTCCATGAAGGACAAAGTCTATGCATGCATAAAGTGTGGTAGACTAATTGGTTCCAAATGAAATAATACTTAAAAAGGATAAGGAGAAAATAATAATAATAATAGGAAGGCAATGTCTATGACATAACACTTCATGAAACCTTATGAGAGGTTTAGGTACCTGTAAATAATAAAGTGATGAGATATCAAAATGTTATATCGCATTATGAATCAATACAAAATTATATATCATTAACGATATCTTTGATATGATATTGGCGTAATATTGTAAAAGATTACGAGGATCTGAATTCTATGTTTATTTAAGCATGCTGACGTAGAAATATTTATCAAGTGACATTAAAGGATGCATATTGGTAAGTATAAAACTTATTTGATTTGCATTCTAGACACTTGAAGATGTCACATATGACATGTTGAATATTGTCACTTGACAAAATTCATATTAAACTTTCTAAGGATTCAAAATGTTTGAAGCATATAAAATTTTCTGGGAAACTTATTTAGAATCCTTATATTGCATAAGCTTATAGCTTGAAAATTATTAAAACTCTTGGAGAGTTTTCAAAAGGAATAAGATTATTTACTGAAATTCAAAACATACCGAATTGGATTGGTCCTGAAGTACCATATATTAGTTCAATTGGTTTACTGATGTATCTTGTAAATACTACAAGGCCTAATATAGCCTTTTCAGTTAATTTGTTAGCAAGATATAGTTCCGCTCCTATTAGGAGACATTGAAATGAGATCAAACACATGATTTTATTCTAAAGACTGCAATCTTAATATCGTTGGTTATGTAGATACTGGGTACTTATCTGACCCGTATAAATCTTTATCTCAAATAATCTATGTGTTCACATATGGGGATATTGCCATAGCTTGGAGATATATAAAGTAGTCTATCATAGCCACTTTATCGAACCATTCTGAGATAATAGTTATTCATGAAGCAAACTAAGAATGTGTATGGTTGAGGTCCATGATACATATTATTCGAGAAAAATATGGTTTAAAATTTGATAATGTTCCTACGGTTTTATACATAGATAATGTTTCATACATAGCGCATCTTAATGGAGGATTCATAAAAAGAGATAGAACGAAGTACACTTCATCAAAGTTTTTCTACATACATGAGCTACAAAAGAATGGTGATATTAACGTGCAACAGATTCGTTCAAGTGACAATGTTGCTGATTTATTCACCAAGTCTCCTTCAATTCTAATTTTCAAGAAGATGGTGCATAAGATCGGGATGCAAAGGTTCAAGGATGATCTCATTAGGGGGAGTTAATACGCGTTGTACTCCCTTTCCCTTATGAGTTTTTGTACCACTGGGTTTTCTTTATAAGGTTTTTAATGAGGCAGCCTATATGCATATTGTTACAGATGTGTACTCTTTTTCCTTCACTAGATTTTTTCCCCACTGGGTTTTTCTAGTAAGGTTTTAATGAGGCACATTATCTAGTAATTATATACTCAAGGGGGAGCTCTATAAATGCATTTACATTATAGTGAGATACAGAGACACGCATTCTCATTGTGAGAAACTTAGTTCCTCAGAACACTCAGTCATCCATTCATGAATTAGTTACACATGCATCAAATATGCATGTCCAGTATGATCTATTCAGTTATCAGTCATGTCAGTCATGAGATCAAGTTTCAGTTATTCATGTTCATTATATATGTTAGTTTATGTTCTTCCCCGCACTCCCAATCTCATTCGAGGATGAATGTTCTCAATGGGGTGATATTGTAATACCCCGTACCTTTTCCTAGCTTAAAATCGTCTAAAAACTATTAGGAGCTTTGTTTGTAAGATTAATCCAGTTTTGTACATGTGGTATTATTAAGATTTTCACTTTTTTTTCATGTGGAAAATTCAATATGCTTCTCATCAATATAAAATTCTCCTAAATCCGATAACCAGTTAAGATGTTATGACTATTTTAAGTTTCCGTCGAAAAACAGCGCCATATTGGTCAGTGGCGCACTGCGCCACAAGCTAAAATGGCAATTGTTCTTTTCCAGTGTCTCAGCATGATTTCCTCTACATTGCGCCAAAGTTTCAGGTCACAAAAGAAAGGGAAATGCGATGGCTCCGCGTCATACTATCCCTCAGTTTTCCAATTGTCAAATTCCATTGACCCAGTGCGATAGCGCCGCGTCGCGCCAGGGGTCCAATTCGGGAAATTTTTACTGAAATTACAAGACACGTTTAGGGTTAAAAGAGTCAATTTCCCACCCCTATTTAAGTCATTTAACACGTGATTCAGCCATTTTTCACCCAAAATACACTCTCTTCTCTCAAAAAACTCTCAAGAACAACCTAGGGCTTTTCATAGAAGATTGAGAATCGAGAATTTCCTCTGTCAATATTTGTGTATTTACGAACCAAGGTATGCATAGTGTTCATTCATGGACTCCTTTCATCTATGAACCCCAAGAATCCTTTTTCTAAATTCAATTTTATGGATTTTCTTATGAATTTCATGATTGGGCTACCCTTGTTCATATGGATAACAAGAAATTGAATTCTACTCTATATTGGGTGATAAATTCTATGTGGGTTAAATTATTATAGATATAGATTCATGTAAACCTATGACTAAACCCTTGAATGATGAAATTATAATTAAACCATGATGTTTAATTATTGTACAATGATGTGTAAATGTACCATGCCTACAATATGTTTGATTAAATGCCTAGATGAAGAAAAATTGCCTAACTAGCATGATACCATGAAATACCCATATATGTACAAGTTATGCCTATCACATGTTTTTATGAAATGCTTCTATAAATGTATTATGAATTATGATGTTAGTTATATGTTCAAGTAAGTTATGCTTGGTCAGTTTCCTTCCATCGAGTCCTGGGGGTACTCTACCCAAAACATTATGTGTGTTCCTAGAGCCATGTCATATTTTCACGATACTCTCAATAAAGCTATGAATCCTTAGACTTCAGATAGTCTTATGACTCAAGAAATCTCCATGATCTTATGAACTCAGTCAGTTGTCAGATATCAGTAGTATTTCGTCAGTCAACAGAATTCAGTAACTCAGCCCATGTTCAATTCAGTAAATCATGTTTAGAGTCTATTCAGATGGGATTAGGAATTAGCACCGAGTAAACCCAAGGATGGAAACACACACTATCAGATAAGGGTGTGATTCTTAGAAGTCATCCTTGCATTTCAAAACTATGTAGACAGCATAGGTTAAGACATCAACTTTGTCCGATGAGGGTTGACGAGGTGGATAAGCACTGTCAGATAAGGGCCCTACCATTCTCTTTTGGAGATACTATCAGATGAGGGCCACCCACAACTTGTCTTTACCAGTGGCGCGGTATTGAAACCCTTCTAATTGGGGTTATATATTAGACTCCAACTCAGCCGTAATAGCATATTAGGGGCATATCGATTAGATAACTATCTCCCATAATTTTAGTATCAGTCTCAGTAAAAGAACTTAGATAGTTCTTCAGATTTCTAGACTATCAGATACAGTCATCTCAGATACAGTATGGAACTTAGCTAGTTCCATTAGATTCAAGACTATCAGATATAGTCACTCATGTTGTCAGTTATATCAGTTATCAGTATGTCATGTTATTAGTATTTAGACTCAGTAATTATGTTATCACGGTATCAGTGTCAGTTATTATGTCTCATGCATGTATTCTCACGCTCATGATAGTTAGTCTACTATTGTTATTGTTCATACATATGAAACCCATGCATTCATCCTACCTCACATGTATACCAGTACATTTAAAGTACTGATGCATTTGCGCTATGATATCTATTACCATAGGTTCAAAGAACGAGCTCTAGAGCATCAGTAGATTCTAGTCTCAGCTATCAGAGTCAGTAGTGAGTCCTGATATTTTGAGAACATGACCATCATGTTATTATCTCAGTAATTAAGTTATTAGTTGGAGCTATTTGGGGACATGTCCCATCAACTCCTTATTCAGACAGTCACATTTTAGAGACTTTCCAAACTATAGTATGGTCAGATAGCTTATTTCAATTGTTTTGGGTATTTCATACCCCTCCCAGATGTTACATTTTTATCAAATACTATGTCTCAGTTTGTATAATCTCCTCCTTATGTTAGGAAAACTAACATTTATCCTCCATCTTCATTGAAGAATCCATCTTCATTGAGGAATCCATCTTTGAGCATCATGGTATATTATTAATTATATACCGTACAATAAACTATTAGATGGAATAGATGGTTCCTTCCCTTGAACTAATTGAGAGGCAAGAAATAAACATAATTTATTGGTCTAATCCATACAAGTGTTATTGTATATAACTTATCATATTTCAGACCAACACATGAAGCTTTGTTCTCATTAGCAATGGTTTAGCTGTTTATCGAAGACGTTCAATGAAAAATCATCATCATCAAGATTGTCTTGATTACACAATCTGAAATTTATGCTCTTAACTCAATTTTATTGAAAAAGAAACTTTATGAATGTCTAACTGTAGTTGACAATGAATGTACATGTGATCATCTTATATTGATTCATCTTAATAGATCACATGACTGGTGAACGGGCCCATATTCAACTTTTATACTTTTCAGATTTTGAGGGATCAAATCTCTAAATTAGTTGATCCAACCAACTTATTATGAGAACCAGCAACATAAACAATTCTTGAAAAAACTTTAATTTCTTCAACATATGTCTAATACTCAATACGCACATCTTCATTATGGTAAATCGTTTATGTCAATAGATTAAATGATCTGTATTTGTAACTCTAAGTTACCATAACTTGTGCAAAAAGTCTTTAGTAAACATCAGGTTTACTATTGCATGAATTTTGTATCAATAAACAATAAACTCTTAGTTTATTATGGCATGTGATTTCATTATTCTTGGGTAAATTTTCACCTTCGTATTTCCTATCATAGTAACTTGAAGATATTCAATCTTCCAATTATTCTACCTCTTTTAGAGGAAAATTGTGATATCTTCACAATGAAGAATACGTTCGAGTATATATACAGTCACATTCAACCCCAGGGTATAGATCTGTTTTTATAATAATCAAAATTCTCATTCTCATGAATAAAATATAATCATGACTTAAGCATTCTCATTCCCAGGAAGAATGAAATATAATCAAGCCTTAAGCGTATGAAATTATGAAAGCTACTACAAAAGCAAATTGAGGCTTACATATGATTAATTGCTACCACATTCAATTCAAGGAATAGAGTATATTTAATGGGACATATTTCGTCACTTTTCACCAAATACCCATTATTTTTCCTTAACCATCATAATATCATCAATATGGTGCATTGAGATTCAAACTCAACGTCTTCTCCATATAAATCTATCTTAGGCATAAATCGATGGGGCTTGAACCCAACATATTATCATCCCTTTTGATAATATTGTTCTTGAGGAATAAATTTAAGGCATAATGGTTCCAAACCAAATATTTTTCCTCAAATCCAACAATAATTATATTATTAGTAGCAAAAGATAGATAACATAAGGAATTACTAACTATGAAATTACCTTTAGATTTATAATTTCATCTTGTCTGGTAGAGTCTTATGCTGATAACGTATTATAAACTAATAAAGAATAAAAAGGAAGAGTAGAGAGAATAGAGAGTAATTCTTATTTCTCTTGAGGGATAAATTACAATGAAGCAAAACCTCTTTATTTATAGGGGAAAACTAACCTTGGGGTTTGTAACTTTTCCATAAATAGACATACACAATATATGGTAAAGTAGGTATTCACTATATATGGTAAAATAGAAATTCACTATATATGATATATTTATAAAACTCCCCCTTGAATGTGTAATTGATAGATATGTGCCTCATTAAAACCTTACTAGAAAAAACCCAGTGGAAAAAAAATTAGTGGAGGAAAAAGAGTACATATCTCTAACAATACGCATATAGGTTGCCTCATTAAAAACCTTACAAGGAAAACCCAATGGGACAAAACCTCATAAGGGAAAAAGAGTACAACGCATATTAACTCCCTCTAATGAGAACATCCTTGAGCCTTTGCATCCCGATCTTGTGCACCATCTTTTTGAAAGTTGCAAATGAAGGAGACTTGGTAAATAAATTAGTCATATTATCACTTGAACTAATCTGTTGCACGTTAATATCATCGCTATTTTGTATCTCATGTATGTAGAAAAGCTTTGATGTAGTGTGCTTCGTTCTATCTCCTTTTATGAATCCTCCATTAAGATGTGCTATGCATGCTACATTATCTCTATATAAAACTGTGAGTACATTGCCACATTTCAAACAATATTTTTCTCAAATGACATGTATCATGGACCACTACCATACACATTCTCAGATAGCTTCATGAACAACTATCATCTCATCATGATTTGATGAAGTGTCTACATAGACGGCTTTGTATATCTCTATGATATGGCAGTAACCCCACCTATGAATACATATCATGTTTGAGAATGTGATTTATGGGGTTAGATAAGCACCCAACATCAGCATAGCCAACAAGATTGGGAATGCAAGCTTTAAAATAAAGTAAGTTCATGTCTTTTATCCCATTTTAATGTCTCCTATTAGAAGCAGAAATATACCTTGCTAACAAATTATTGAAAGGATATATCATGTCTTGTAGTATTTGCAAGGTACATTAGTACACCAATTATACTAAGATATGGTACTTTAGGACTAATCCAATTCGGTATGTTTCTCATTTCAGAAAATAAACTTATTGCTTTTAAAAACTCTCCAAGAGTTTCAATAATTTTCAAACCATTAATTTATCCCTTATAAGGATACAAACAAGTTTCCCAGAAACTTTATATGCTTCAAGAATTTTTGAATCCTTTAGGAATTTTTATATAGAATATTGTCAAGTGACAATATCCAACATGTCAAGTGTGACATCTTCAAGTGTCTGGACTGCAAATCAAATAAGTTTTACGCTTACCAAAATGCATCTTTTGAGGTCATTAGATAAATGTTTCTACGTCAGCATGCTTAAATAAATGTTGAATTTGGATCCTCGTAATCGTTCACAATATTGTATCAAAGATAATAATGATATATCATTTCTTATCGGTTCACATTTTGACATAACATTTTGAGATCTCATCACTTCATTATTTTCAGGTACCTAAATCTCTCATAAGGTTTCATGAAGTGTTATGTCGTAGGCTTTTCAAGAGCACATTGCCTTCTTATTATTATTATTTTGTCCTTATTTTTCAAGGATTATTTCATTTGGAACCAATTGGTCTACCATGTTTCACGCATGCATGGACTTTGTCCTTTAGGGATATAAAATAGAAGCACTTCCAGCTTAATATGAGATGTTTTTGGCATTTGACTTGAATTATGTTTTGAAGAGGATCTGATGATAATTTCTAACATACTTCATAGATGCTTATAATCTCCTCTTATGTTAGGAAAATTAACATACATCCTCCATCTTCTTTGAGGAATCCATCTTTGTGCATTATGGTATATTCATTAATAGTATACCGCATATCAAAATTATTAGATGAAATAATTGATTCCTGGCTTTGAACCAATTACGAGGGAAGAAATAATCATAATTTAGTGGTCTAATGCATGAAAGTCTTATTGTATGCAATATATCGTATTTCAGACCAACACATGAAGCTTTGTTCTCATCAGCAATGATTTAGCTATTTATTGAAGGCATTCAAAGCCAAAGCATTTTCATCAAGATGAATTATCTTGATTGCACAATCTGAAAGTTATGCTCTTAACTCAATTTTATTGAGCAAGAAACTTTATGAATGTCAAATTACTAGTTGATGATAAATTTACATGTGATTATCTTATTGATGCATCTTTTCAACATATTACATAAAAGGTGAACGGGCCCTTATTCACCTTTTATATTTTTCAGCTTTTGAGGGATCTAATCCTATAATTAGTTGGTCCAACCAACTTATCATGAGAAAAAATAACATGAATAATTCTTGAAGAATTTTTTAATTCTTCATTACATGTCCAATACTCAATATGCACATCTTCAGGATGTCATAATCGTTTATGTCAACTTATGAACTTTTATTCTAGCAAACTCCAAGTTTACAATGACATGCACCTTTTTACTTTAGTAAATTTCAGATTTACTATTACATGAATAAATTTTAGATTTACTACTTTAGAAGTAGATTTCAAAATAACTCTTATCGATTATTCTGTCTCATTCGGAGGTGAGTTGTGAAATCATCACAATCAAGTTAAAGTTTGTTGATAAACTTGACCAAATATCATCACATTCACCCAGGGAATGGATCTATGCTTATAACAATTAAAATTCTCATTCACATGAATGAAATATAATCATGTCTTAAGCTTATCAAATTAATAGTTTATAACCTCTTTTATGATATTGCTACTTCAGGAGAAAATAGAGACATACATATGATCGAGAGAATTTTTTCTCTAACATATCTTATGATCATAATACGCGTGTGAAAATATCATCACTTTTGATGATCATTATCATATTTTCCCTCCACGCGTAAATTTGTGTATTCAATAACTTGTCTTCTTTCAGACATATCATGCACTACTATCATATAAACTTTAAGAATGAATTAAGTTGTCATATTCCAGACTTATCATATATTACTACCACATTAACTTCATGGAATGGAGCATATTCAATGGAAAATATTTCATGACTTTTCATTAAAAACACATTATTTTTCCTTAGCCATCATAATATCATCAATATGGTGCATTGAGATTCAAACTCAATGTCTTACCCATATAAAGGCGTCATAGGCATAAATTGATGGGACTTAAACCCAATATATTATCATCCATTTTGATAATATTGTTGTTGAGAAATAAATTTAAAACTTAAATAGTTCCAAACCAATTATTTTTTCTCAAATTCAACAATAATTATATTATTACTAACAAAAGAAAGATAAGATGAGGAATTACTAACCTTGAAATTACCTTAAGATTTATAATCTCATCTTGTTTGGTAGATTCTCGCACTGATAACGTGTTATAAAATAAGAAAAAATAAAGAAGAAGAGTAGAGAGAATAAAGAGATTAATTCATATTTCTCTTGAGAGATGAAATATCATCTTGATGTACAATGAAGGAAGCCCTTCTATTTAAAGGGAAAATTTACTCCAAGTCTGAGTAAAAGACAGATGACTCAAATCCTAATAGATATCAAAGTAGATATTGATATATCTTGATAGACATTCACTATAACATAAATATATTTATAACACTCCCCCTTGAATGTTTAGATAGATAATATGCCTCGTTAAAACCTTACTAGAAAAAATCCAGTTGGAAAAAAATCTAGTGAAGGAAAAAGAGTACACATTTCTAACAATACGCATATTGGCTGCCTCATTAAAAATCTTACAAGGAAAACCCAGTGGGACAAAACCTCATAAGGTAAAAAGAGTACAGCGCATATTAACTCCCCCTAATAAGAACATCCTTGAACCTTTGCATCCCGATCTTGTGCACCATCTTCTTAAAAGTTGTAATTGGAGAAAACTTGGTGAGTAAATCATCTACATTTTCACTTGAACGAATCTGTTGCACATTGATATCTCCATTCTTTTGTAGCTCATATATATAGAAAATCTTTTATGAAGTGTGCTTCGTTCTATCTCCTTTTATGAATCCTCTATTAAGATGTGCTATGCATGATACATTATCTCCGTATAAAATTATGGGTAGATTGTCATATTTCACACCACATTTTTCTTGAATTAGATATATCATAGACCTCAACCATATACATTCTTTGCTTTCTTCATTAATAGCTATTATCTCATCATGATTTGATGAAGTGGCTATGATAGATTGCTTTGTATATCTCCAAGATATTGCAGTACTACAACATATGAACACTTAGCCTATTTGATACCGAGCTTTATATAGGTCAGATAAGTACCCAAAATCAACATGACCAATAAGAACGGGACTTCAAACTTGCTAACAAATTATCTTAAAAAAAGTTATATCAGGCCTTGTAGTATTTGCAAGATACATTAGTTCATCAATTGTACTAAGATATGGTACTTCATAACAAAGGAGTTCCTCATTCTTTTCTTGAGGTCAGAATGGATCCTTATTCAATTTTTTCATGTTTCTCATTTAAGCAAATACTCTATTGCTTTTAAAAACTCTCCAAGAGTTTCAACGATACTCAAATCATCAAATTATATCTTATGAGGATAGTAAAAAAAATTCCAGAAACTTTATATGCCTCAGGAATTTTGAATTCGTTAGAGATTTTCATATTGATGTTTGTCAAGTAATAACATTCAACATCTCAAGTGTGACATCTTCAAGTGTTTGGACTATAAATCAAATAAATTTTACTTTTATCAAAATGTATCCTTTTAGGTCACATGATAAATGTTTCTACGTCAGCATGCTTAAATTAATGTACAATTCAAATCCTCATAATCTTTTACAATATTGCGCCAATATTGTATAAAAGATATTGTCGACGATTTCTTATTTTGTATCAGTTCATAATGTGACATAACATTTTGAGATCTCATCACTTCATTATTTTTAGGTACCTAAACCTTTGATAAGGTTTCATGAAGTGTTATGTCGCAGGCTCTTCAAGAGCACATTGCCTTTTTATCATGATTATTTTCTCCTTATCCTTTTCAAGGATTATTTCAATTAGAGTCGATTGGTCAATCATGCTTCACACATACATAGACTTTATCTTTTAAGGACACAAAATAGGAGTACTTGCAGTTAAATATGAGATGTTTTTGGCATTTGACTTGAATTATCTTCTGAATGAGGATCTGATGATAAGTCCTAATATATTTCATAGCAGTTTATAATCTCACCCTTATGTTAGAAAAACTAACATACATCCTCCATCTTGTTTGAGGAATCCATCTTTGTGCATCATGGTATATTTATTAATCGTACATCACACGTCAAAACTATTAGATGGAATAGTTTGTTCCTAGCCTTGAACCAATTGAGAGGGAAGAAATCATAATATATTGGTCTAAGGCATACAAGTGTTATTGTATGCAATATATCATATTTCATACCAACACATGAAACATTATTCTCATTATAGTGGTTCAGCTATTTATGGAAGGTATTTAATGCTAAACCATCATCAGTAAGATAAATTATCTTGATTACATAATCTGAAAATTATGCTCAATTTATATTGAACAAGTAACTTTATGAATGTCAAACGTAGGCTGACCATGAATGTATATGTGATCATCTTATTGATGCATCTATTTAACATATCACATGATAGGTGAAGGGCTCCTTATTTACCTTTCATTCTTAGAAGATTTTGAGGGATCCAATCTCAAAATTAGTTGGTCCAACAAACTTATCATGAGAACAGGCAACATTAAAAGCTCAAGAAGAATTTTTTAATTCTTCAATATGTATTTAATACTTAATATGCACATCTATGGGATGTCGCAATAGTTCATGTCAACTTATAAACTTTTATATTAGTAAACTCTACGTTTACCATGACATGTACTTTTTCTTTAGTAAATTTCAAATTTATTATTACATGAATAAATTTTAGATTTAATACTTCAGAAGTAGATTTCAAAATAACTCATCTCAGCTATTCTGCCTCTTTCAGAGGTGAGTTGTCATACCAGCCCAATCAAGTACACGTTTATATTAATAAGATTCACTAAATATTATCACATTCACCCCAGGGAATGGATTTGTGCTTAGAATAATCAAAATTCGCATTCCCCAAGAATGGAATATAATCGTGTCTTAAGCCTATCAAATTATGATAGATTATATATCTTATAACCTCTTTCATCATATTGCTACTTCAGGAGCAAATTAATGCATACATAAGATGTAGAGAATTTTTCTCAAGAATATCTTATAATTATATAAGCGTGTGAAAATATCATCACTTTTGATGATCATTATCATATTGTCCCTCCATACGTATATTGGTGTGTAATGTGTTATGAGATAACAAAAAATATTGATAACATGTTATGAAATAATAAAGAATAAAGAAGAAGAGTAGATAAATAGAGAGAGAAAAGGGGAGACTTATTTATTTCTCTTGAGTATGAGAGATCATGATATTGCTGAGAATAATTTACAATGAACAAAACCCCTCTATTTATAAGGGAAATTTACTCCTGGTTTCTCAAGACAGATAATTCAAATCCTACTAAAGAATGGATAATTCAAATCTTGATAGATATAATTTAGATCTTGATAAATGTTATTTATACTCTTGATAGACATTCTATAATGTAAATACATTTACAACACTCTCCCTTGAATGTCTAATTGATAGATAATGTGCTCGTTAAAACCTTATTAGAAAAAATCTAGTGGAAAAAAAATCTAGTGAAGAAAAAAATAGTATACATAACTAACAATATGCATATAGTCTACCTCATTAAAAACCTTAGTAGGAAAATTCAGTGGGACAAAACCCCGTAAGGGAAAAAGAGTATAGAGCGTATTAACTCCCCTTAATGAGAATATCCTTAAACCTTTGCATCCTGATCTTATGCACCATCTTCTTGAAAGTTGGAATTTGAGGAGACTTGGTGAATAAATAAGACACATTGTCACTTGAACGAATTTGTTGCACGTTAATATCACCATTCTTTTGTAGCTCATGTGTATAGAAAAGCTTTGGCAAAATGTGCTCCGTTCTATCTCTTGTTATGAATCTTTCCTTAAGTTGTGCGATGCATGCTGCATTATTTTCATATAAAATTGTGGGTAGTTTGTCACATTTCAAACTACATTTTTCTTGAATGAGATATATCATACCTCAACCATACATATTCTCAGCTTGCTTCATGAATAACTATTGTCTCAGCATGGTTTGATGAAGTGGCTATGATAGACTGCTTTGTATATATTCAAGATATTGCAGTACCACCACCTATGAACATATAGCCTATTTGAGACCAAACCTTATGTAGGTCAGATAAGTACCCAACATCAATATGACCAATAAGATCGGGACAACAAACTTTTTAACAAATTAATTGAAAAAGGTTATATCAAACCTTGTAGTATTTGCAATATACATTAGTGCATCAATTGCACTAAGATATGGTACTACATAACCAAGGAGTTCCTCATTATTTTCTTGAGGTCGAAATGGATCCTTATTCAATGTTGCATGTTTCTCATTTAAGTAAATATTCCATTACTTTTGAAAACACTCCAAGAGTTCCAATGCTACTCAAATCATCAAATTATCTCTTATTAGGATAATAAAAAGTTTCTCAGAAACTTTATATGCTTTCGGCATTTTGAATCCTCTAGGTATTTTCATATGGATTAATATCAAGTGACAATATCCAACATATCAAGTACGACATCTTCAAGTATTTGGACTGCAAATCAAATAAGGTTTACGCTTTCCAAAATGCATCCTTTTAGGTCACTTGATAAATGTTTCTACGCCTATATGCTTAAATAAATATAGAATTCGTATCCTCATAATCTTTTACAATATTGCGTCAATATTGTATCAAAGATATCATTGATGATATATCATTTCGTATCGGTTCACAGTGTGACATAATATTTTGAGATCCTATTACTTCATTATTTTCATGTACCTAAACCTCTCATAAGGTTTCATGAAGTGTTATGTCCTAGACTCTTTCAAGAGCACATTCTCTACTTATTATGATTATTTACTCCTAATCATCTTTAAGGATTATTTTATTTGGAATCGATTGGTCTATCACACTTTACGCATGCATAGATTTTGTCCTTTATGAACACAAAATAGGAGCACTTGCATCTTAGATATGAGAATAAATTCGAGTCAGTAAATGTTGTCGACATATGACTTGAATTATCTTTTGAATGAGGATCTGATGATAATTCCTAACATATTTCATAGTTGGTTATAATCTCCCCCTTCATGTTAGGAAAACTAACATACATCCTCCATCTTCTTTGAGGAATCCATCTACATATATCATGGTATATTTATTAATTGTATACCGCACATCAAAACCAATAGATAGAACAGTTGGTTTCTGACCTTAAACAAATTGAGAGGGGAGAACTAATCATAATTTATTGGTCTAATTCATACAAGTCCTATTGTATGCAACATATCATATTTCATACCAACAACATGAAGCTTTGTTCTCATTAGCAATGGTTTAGCTATTTATTGAAAACATTTAATGCCAACTCATTATCATCAAGATGAATTGTCTTGATTGCATAATCTGAAAGTAATGCTCTTAACCCAATTTTATTAAGTAAACAACTTTATGAATGTCAAACTACAAGTTGATGATAAATATACATGTGATCATCTTATTGATGCATCTTTTCAAAACATATTGCATGATAGGTGAACGGACCCTTTTTCACCTTTTAACTTTTCAGATTTTAAGGGATCAAATCCCAATATTAGTTGGTCTAACCAACTTATCATGAGAACAAGGGACATAAACAATTCTTGAACAATCTTCTAATTTTTCAATACATGTCTAATACTCAATATGCACATCTTCGAGATGTCACACTCGTTCATATTAACTTATGAACTCATTTATAGTAGTAAACACAAGTTTACCATGACATGTATTTTTTTTTAATAAATTTCAAATTTACTATTAGCTGAATAAATTTCAGAAGTAGAATTCAAAATAACTCTTCTCAGTTATTATGCCTCATTCGGAGGTGAGTTATGATACCATCACAATAAAGTGCATGTTTGTATTAATAAGGTTCTCATTCTCTAGGTTTGGAATATAATTGTGCCCTAAGCCTATCAAATTATGATAGCTATAGTTTCTTTTAAGATAAAGGCATGCAAACATGTGAAAATATTACTATTTTATCCCTTTCTACATTTATGTGCATCTATTCAACCACTTGTTTTCATTCAGATATGTTATGCACTGCAACCACATTCAGTACAGGAATGGAGCATATTTCAATAGGACATGTTTCATCAGTTTTCATGAAATACACATTATTTTGTCTTAGTCATCATTATATCATCAATATGATGCATTGAGATTCAAACTCAATGTCTTATCCATAAAAAGGCATCTTAGAGATACATTGATGAGATTTAAACCCAATATTTTATCATGGTGCATTGGGACTCTAATCCAATATCTTATCCTTTTGGTATCGTAGGACTTGAAACAATTCTTCAACCAATAACATAAATAATAATGTATAATAAAATATAAATTTGAGCCTATAATAATATCACCACTCTGTGATTATTTTAGGCATATACAAATTTGATCCTTATGATATTTATCTAATGATAATGGATATAATACTACATAAAAATAAAATCACAGCCATAAAAGTTTAGATCTACTTAGCAAATATATGCTATTCACATATAAATAAAATTAATATAGGATCCTTTATAGCATATTCTAGGGGTACGATATGATAATCAAGCACATATCTCAGTGGCTCCACTTATATTTCTTAAATTCAATATTAACATGCAAGAACGTAATACTAAATATAAAAAAAATAATTACTCTTAAGGTAATTTACTGTAGAGCAATTTATTTTTTTGTGAGAAAGTAAATTTCAAAATTAATTACAACCTTACACATACCTGCTACTCAATGTTACATAGAGATTTACAACCGTACTTAAAGTACCAAAATCTAAGAGTTAATAATAATTATATATTTGGTGTAAATTGAATTTGATTATATCAAATTCCATACTCACCTTGAGATTATTTTGACAATTATAATTTCACCTTGATTCCACAGATGATTGAAGTTTTAAACTGCTTCAATATTTTAAAGCATATACTCAATATGGTGAGATTATAAGATCTAGTTGATATCTAATAGTATTTGAAGTATCTAACTTTTAGTCAGAAACTAGGAGTATTTTCCCTATAAATAAAGGGATTTTGTTCATTGTATTCTCAATCTGATAACCCCTCAAGAATCCCTCAAGAGAAATAACAATTACTCTATTTCATACCAATAATTTTATACAGAGATAATGTATCATGCATAGCACATCTTAATGGAGGACTCATTAAAAGAGATAGAACGAAGCACACTTCATCAAATCTTTTCTTCATACATGAGCTACAAAAGAATGGTGATATCAACGTGTAACAGATTCGTTCAAGTAAAAATATGGCAGATTTATTCACCAAGTCTTCTCCAATTACAATTTTTAAGAAGATGGTGTACAAGATCGGGATGCAAAGGTTCAAGGATTTCTCACCAGGGGGAGTTAATACGTGTTTTACTTTTTTTCCCTTACGAGGTTTTGTCCCACTGGGTTTTCCTTGTAAGGTTTTTAATGAGGTAGCCGATATGCGTATTATTAGACATTCAAGGGGGAGTGTTATGATATATACAAATATAGTGAACGTCTATCAAGATATATTTGATGTCTCTAGGGTTTTGATGTATTTGTCTTTTAGTGTAAAACTAGGGGCAAATTTTCCTTATAAATAGAAGGGCTTCCTTCATTGTAAATCATCCCTCAAGAAAAGAAATAAGAATAACTCTCTCTATTCTCGCTACTCTTCTTCTTGTTCTATATTATTTCATAACACATTATCAGCAAGAGACTCTGCCAAATAAGCTGAGATTATAAATCTAAAGGTCAAGGTTAGTAATTCCTTACGTTATTTGTATTTTTCTATTTATAATAGAATTATTGTTGGATTTGAGGAAAAATAATTGGATTGGAACCATTTATGTTTTAAATTTATTCCTCAAGAACAATATTATCAAAATGGATGATAATATGTTGGGTTCAAGTCCTATTGATTTATGCCTAAGACGTCTTTATAAGGGTAAGACGTTGAGTTTGAATCTCAATGCACCATATTGACGATATTATGATGGATAAGGCAAAATAATGGGTTTTTCATGAAAATTCATGAAACTTATCCATTGAATATGCTCCATTCCAAGAAGTGAATGTTGGAGCAATATATGATAAGTCTGAAAGATGACAATTTTCTCCATTCTTGAAGTGAATGTGGTAGCAATATAGAGAAATTCTCTCTATCATATTTATGCCTTGATTTGCTCCTGAAGTAGCAATATCATAAAATATGTTATAAGCTATCATAATTTTATAGGCTTAAGTCATAATTATATTCCATTCCTGGGGAATAAGAACCTTATTAATGCAAACGTGCACTTGATTGTGATGGTATCACAACTCACCTACGAATGAGGTAGAATAACTGAGAAAAGTTATTTTGAAATCTATTTCTAAAGTAGTAAATCTAAAATTTATTCATGTAATACTCTCTTATTCGGTTTTTCCCTCTGCTTAATCTTTTGCTCCTTTATCTTCTAAGCATGAGTCATAAGTCTAGCTAAGGTCATTTCACTATTCAGCATGGCGGATCTGCACTCATTAACCATGCTGTCGTTCACCCCTGAAGCGAACTTACTTATCTTGGATCTACTGCCTGCAACCACATGAGGGGCATACCTGGATAATAGAGTAAACTTAAAAGAATACTCTTTCACTGTCATATTTCCCTGCCTGAGGTTGATGAACTCTAGCACCTTGGATTCCCTAAGCTCTTAGGGAAAAAATCTATCAAAGAAAACAGTGACAAACTCCCCCCACTCTATAGGACCTGCATCATCTGATCTTTCATACTTCCACTGTTTGAACCAAGCATAAGCCACATCCTGAGACTGGTATGCAGATAGCTCAGCACTCTCAATAGTAGTCACCCTCATGGAATTTGTTACTTTCTAAACTTTATCTAAGAATTCCTGAGGGTCTTCGTCTCCCTTAGACCCGAGGAAGGTTGGAGGATTCATTCAGGTGAAGTCCCAAATCCTTGTTGCAGCTGAGTTGGCCACTGGGTTGGATGGAACAACTGTTGGCCATTTATTATGAGCAGCGACTAATTGAGAAAGAGTGGTAAATGTGTTCCTAAAATCCACATAAGAAACATGATCACCCAAAGGTTCTACAAGTTGAGGGGCTAACTGATTTCTTCTCTTAGAAGGCATGTTCTGAAATAAAAAGAAGAAGCGGATTAGACTAAGAGACTGACTTGTAATTATGCTCACTGTCACGACATGAATACTGAAAGAGGGAAAACTATTCTTAAAAATCTCATAGCCTCTTGAACATAAATGTGGCGCGCAACACACCCATGTACAAGACTCTACTAGATGTGGCTTTCAGACTTTCTAGGACTTTATTGAACCTTAGACTCTGATACCAAGTTTGTAACGACCCGTTTTTCTGAACCGGAATGCTACACAGTGCTCATGATCCCGAAGGATCACAATCTAACCCATGACTGATATCTGTATCTATAGACTACATAAGATAACATAATAATGTGGAAGCATGCACTGAAAGGCCATAAGGTTCGATCATGAACATATTTGAATAACGTAACATCTATGAGGGGTAATAGAATACCCAAAATAAAACTAAAGTATAAAACATGATAGTCTATATCTAGTCTGAATCTAGTCTACATCTAGTTTGCATCTAGTTTGAAAGCCTCTACTATCTGAAGAATCTGAATAAGGAATTGATGGTACATGTCCCCAACTAACTACAATTAATAAGATAATTAATGAGATACTGGAAAATCATTATGTCCTCGAAGGATGAGGACTCACTTCTACTCTGACTACTGAATCGGGAATCTACAGCTCATGTAGAACTCGTGTCTCTGAACCTATGGTGTAACATAAAAAGAAAGCACAATAGCGTGTATGTGTTAGTACATATGTACCTAGTATACATATAACGTAGGCTATATGCAATGGTTCACATGCATGAATAATGCTAACTGACTGTCTAAAATAAACGTGAGAATACATGTATAAATACGTAACTTTAACTGACAACGTGATTTTGTGATTTCTGAGTCTGTATACTGATAACGTGATATGCTAGTAATTGTTATGACTGATAACATGAAGGACTATATCTAAATAATATTGATAACATGGGTGACTGTATCTGAGTATAACTTATAACATGGGTGACTGTAGCTGACAGTCCTGAATCTGATGGAACTATCTGAGTTTCGTACTGTATCTGATTAGATTGTATCTGACAGTCCTAAAATCTGAAGAACTATCTGAGTTCAATTACTGAGATTGATTGACTATATATGGAAGTCCTGATTTTATAACATAAAACTGTGGGAAGAGTATCTAACTAACATGCCCCAAATATGATATAATAGCTGAGCTGGGGTCCAATCTATGCCCTGATTAGAAGGGTGTCAATACCGCACCACTAGGAAGGATAATATGTGAGTAACCCTCATATAACAGGTAACTCTTCTGATAACGGTAGGAACCCTCACATAACAGGTTAAGCCACCTCATCTACCATCATATAGCAGGCTACGATGTCTCAACCTACGCTGGCTACATAGTTCTGGAATGAAAGGATTGCTTCTAGGAATCACACCCTCGTATAACAGGTGAGTCCCTATACTTGGATTCACTCAGTGCTAATTCCTACTCCCATCTGAATGGACACTGAATATGATTTACTAAACTGAACTGAGCATTGACTGAGTTACTGAATTTCTGTGGCTGACGGAATACTACTGATATCTGACAACTGACTGAGTCATGAGATCATGGAGGTTTTTCATGAGCCATAATACTATTTGAATTCTAAGAGTTCATATCTTGACTGATAGTATCGTGAAAAACATGATATGGCTCTAGGCATACATCTAATATTTTGGGTACAAGTATCCCCAGGACTCGATAGAAAGAAATTGACATAGCATGATTTACTTGAAGTCTTGACTAACATCACAATACATACTACATTCATAGGATCCTTTCATCAAACATGTAAAAGGCATAAACTTGTACATACGTGGAGATTTCATGATATCATGCTAGTTAGACTATTTTCATTCATCTAGGCATTTAATCAAACATATTGTAGGCATAGTATATGTAAAGCACATCATACAACAATTAAACATCATGCTTCAATTCCAATTCCATCATACAAGGTTTTAGTCATGAGATTTCATAAATCTTTATCTGTACTAATTAACCCACATGGAATTTATCATCAAATCATGAAACAGAAATCAATTCCTCATTTATCAACATGAAAGAGAACATACAAAGCATGAAAACATGAAAAAAATCATTAACTTATAGTTAAAAAAGACTCTTGAACTTCATGGATGAAAGGAGTCCATGAATGAATACTATGTATACCTTAGATCATGATTTCATGAAGACTGATGGTGAAACCTTCTTGAAATTGGACCTTCTATAAAAACCCTAGCTTGAGTTCTTGAGAGTATTTGAGAAAAAACTCAATATTTTTTATGAATAAGGGCTAAATCTCGTATTTGGAAGCTTATATGGGGTGGAATTGACCGTTTTAACCCTAGACAAGAAATTTTAATTTTTGAATTGGGCCCTTGGAATGACGTGTCACTATCGTGCTATGTCACTAGAAATTGACAATTGAGAAACTACATGGTGGCGCGATGCGGAGCTATCGTGTTGCCACCTTTTCTATGACCTGGAAGTTTGGCGCGATGTGCCAGTATCAAAGAGAAACACTGGAATTTAACAATTGTCATTTGAGATATCTCCGCAATGCGCTGAAGGCTTTGGTCAAACACTGTCTCACTAAAAAGGCTCTAACTCTTCGCCCAGGTGTCGGATTTGTGCGAATTATATATCGATGGAAAGCTTATTCAATTTCCCATCTGATAGAAAGTGAAAATTATGGAAATAACTCATGTATAAGCATTAATTCTTATTTCAAAGTAAGTTATAATATCCTTGAGATGATTTTAAAGTTAAGAAAAAGTACAGGTATCACAAAAAGATTATTCATCTGTAGAAAATTGCAAATCAAATGCCGGACACATTTACTGATTTTAAATTGATCACCAAATCACATATTCCTACATAGAATGTTCCAATTCTAAGTGATGTCTCTAAAGGACCATCCACTAGTGTCATAGCTAATGAATCTAAAGCATGCTTGAAGCATGACAGACTATTAGGTTCTAAGGATCGAAATCCTAGAAAAAGAAAAAGAAATGGTCAAGATAACACTACGAAATTTCCTCATATGGAAGCTCAAGATTTGAGCAATGTTGATATCCCTGAAGGGATCAATGAGTCTGAGACTCAAGAAAATGAGGAACTATCCATAAATTTAAGTGATGTTGAAACTAATTTGAATCAGTCTGAAATAGTAGTGGATCATGTCTTTGCATAGAATGTTGCTACAAAAATTATGCAAGATAGTGAGGATCTTGAACCTCGATCTATCACTGAATGTTGACAAAGAAATGACTGGCCAAAATGGCAAGAAGCAATTCAATCTAAATTGAATTCACTTTCCAAACGTGAAGTTTTTGGACCTATAACTCAAACACCTAATGATGTTAAGCCTGTTGGATATAAATGGGTATTTGTGCGAAAAAGAAATGAGAAAAATAAAATACAAAGGTATAAATCACTCCTTGTTGCACAAGGATTTTCACAACAGCCTGGTGTCAATTATGATGAGACATATTCACCAGTTATGGATGCAATAACATTGTGTTATCTTATTAGTTTCACTATCCATAAGAGATTTGAAACAAACATATTATTATCCCTTTGGATAATATTGTTCTTGAGGAATAAATTTAAAACATAAATGGTTCCAAACCAATTATTTTTCCTCAAATCTAACAATAATTATATTACTAGTATCAAAAGATAGATATACTAACCTTGTCTTACTCTCAAACAATGGCATAATAAGCCAAAGTATAATAATTTTAGAGTGAACTAATATAACAAAATTTTAATATCCAGAAAATCCTCTATTGATGTGTTTCCAATATGATAGATTTAGTTATTATAAAAACAAGAACTACTGTGTAAGCTGAGAATAAAACTTTAGTCATATGTGCACATATAGTAATCCATGGTTGATATCTTCTAAGCATAATAGATTTGTGCATTTGTCATATAATACAACTTACTGTGTTAAAAATATGGCAACCAGAGATTCTTCATTCATATGAGACTTAAAATTTTAATACGAGAATCAATAAAATAGAGTTACTTTGTCATATTACCGATCATACCTCTGGTAAATCCTTTGATTTTTTTTCTTTCAATCTTCTCCCATTAAGGGTTAAAAAGAATTAACATGTATAGTTTAGAGACCCGTGCTGATAACATGTTATAAAATAAGAAAGACTAAAGAAGAAGAGTAGAGAGAATAGAGAGAACGATTCTTATTTCTTCTCTTGAGGGATGATTTACAATAAAGGAAGCCCTTCTATTTATAAGGGGAATTTGCCCCTAGCTTCACACTAAAAGACAAATACATCAAATCCTGATAGACATCAAATAGATCTTAATAGATCTTGATAGACATTCACTAAAATGTAAATACATTTATAACACTCCCCCTTAAATGTCTAAATAGATAATATGCCTCGTTAAAATATTATTAGAAAAAATCCAATGGAAAAAAAATCTAGTAAAGGAAAAAGATTGCACATCTATAACAATACGCATTTCGGCTGCCTCATTAAAAACCTTACAAGGAAAACCCAGTGGACCAAAACCTTGTAAGGGAAAAAGAGTACAGCACGTATTAACTCTGCCTAATGAGAACATCCTTGAACCTTTGCATCCCGATCTTGTGCACCATTTTCTTAAAAGTTGTAATTGGAGAAAACTTGATGAATAAATCAGCCACATTTTCACTTGAACGAATTTGTTGCATGTTGATATCACCATTCTTTTGTAGATCATGTATGTAGAAAATCTTTGATGAAGTGTGCTTCGTTCTATCTCCTTTTATGAATCCTCCATTAAGTTGTGCTATGCATGATGCATTATCTCCGTATAAAATTATGGGTAGATTGTCATATTTCACACCACATTTTTCTCGAATGAGATGTATCATGGACCTCAACCATATACATTCTCGGCTAGATTCATGAATAGCTATTATCTCAGCATGATTCGATGAAATGGCTACGATAAATTTTTTTGTATATCTCCAAGATATTGCAGTACCACCACATATGAATACATAGCCTATTTGAGACCGATCTTTATATAGGTCAGATAAGTACCCAAAATCAGCATGACCAATATGACCGGGACTTCAAACTTGCTAATAAATTAACTAAAAAAGGAACTATCAGGACTTGTAGTATTTACAAAATACATTAGGGCATAAATTGCACTAAGATATGGCACTTCATAACCAAGGAGTTCCTCTGTAATACCCCGTACTTTTCCTAGGTTTAAAAGTTTCCCAAAAATGTTAGAAGCTTTCTTTGAAAGATGAATCCACTTTTTTACACACGGTATTTTCAATATTTTTACTTTTTTCATGTGGAAAATTCAATAAACTTTCCATCGATACCAAATTCACCCAAATACGACACCCGGGTGAAGAGTTAGAACCTTTTTAGTGAGATAGTGTATCACCTGAGCCTTCAGCGCATCGCGGAGATAGCTCAAATGGCAATTGTCAATTTCCAGTGTTTCTCCACGATAGTGGCACTTTGCGCCAAACTTCCAAGTCACAGGCAAGGTGGCAATGTGATAGCTCTGTGTCGCGCCACTGTGCAATTTCCCATTTGTCACTTTCCTGTGATTTGGCGCGATAGTGGCGCATCGCGCCAATGATGAAAATCAAGAAATTTTCTCAGAAATTAAATATGTTTCCTAGGGTTAAAAAGGTCAGTTTCCCACCCTATGTAATCCTTATAACATGATATTTGTCCATAATTCAGCAACTTATACTCAATTACTCTCAAAAACTCTGAAGAAACAAACCCTAGGGTTTTCATAGAAGGTTCAATTCCAAGGGAATTCACCATCAAATTTCAAGAATCTCTCTGACAATCTTCAAAGAATCACAAGCTAAGGTATGCGTAGTGTTCATTCATGGACTCCTTTCGTCCATGAAGCCCAAGAATCTCTTTTCTAAGTTTAAGTTTATGGATTTCTATATGAATTTCATGTTGAGTTTGTTTTGTTTATGTTGAGAATAATCAATTGAATTCAAATCCATGTTGGGTGATTAATTTTGTATGGAATTGATTTGTATAGATGTATATTCATGTGAACCTATAAATAAACCCTAGGATGATGAAATTAGATATGAATCATGATGTTTGATTGTTGTATAATGTTGTCTACATGTTCTATGCCTATTATGTGTATGATTAAATGCCTAGATGACGGAACAATGCCCAACTAGAATGATATCATGAAATCCCCATGTATGTACAAGTTTATGCATATCACATATTTGATGAAGTGTTTCAATAAATGAATTATGAATTGTGTTGTTGGTCGTGTGTTCAAGTAAGCCATGCCATGTTAGTTTCTTCTCATTGAGTCCTGGGGAAACTTGTACTCGAACATTTAGCTATGTTCCTAGATCCATGTCATGTTTTCACGATCTCCTCAGTCAAGCTATGATCCATAGAACTTAGTCAGTCATATGACTCAGGAAATCTCAAAAATCTCAGTAATCTCAGTAGTTTAGTAATCTCAGTGATCTCAATACTCAATAATATCTCAATACTCAGTAATCTCAGTAACCTCAATTTTCCCAGTACATCTCGATAACTTTAGTATTCTCAGTTAGTCCTTAGAACTCAGTACATTTCATTAGTCAATGAAACTCAGTAAATTTTGTTTAGCTCCGCTAAACAATACCACTAGTATAAATATAGTTCAGCTAATCAGTTCAGTTTATCAAATCAGTTCAGTTCAGTTAATCAGTTCATCTCAATTAATCAGTTTAGTGTCTTTTAGATGGGAGTAGGATTCAGCGCCGAGCCAGCCTAAGGATGGGGACTCACTCGCTAGATAGGATTGAGATCCCTAGAAGCAATCCCTAAGCTCCAGAAATATGTAGCCAGCATAGGTAAAAGATTTCACCCGTTATATAGGACTGACATACTCAAAAATCACCCGTTAGCGCATTTAAATGTTTAGGACTGATCTAAGGGGTCAGCCACTATATTAGGACTGACTCCATAGCAGTTGTATTTACTAGTGGCACGGTACTGACACCCTTCCAACTGGAGTTACAGGTTGGACCCCAGTTAGCTTAGTATGGGGCATGTCAGTTAGATGAATACATCCCACAGTTTTAGTTACAGAATCAGGACTGTCAGATACAGTCAATTTATCTCAGTAGTACAGATTTAGGACTGTCAGATATAGTCACTCATTATCATTATAAATAGACTCTGGGATCACCCATTAGACAGGACTAATCTCAACTATGGTGAACCCGTAACGGTATCATCAGATTTAGAGATCACCCGCCAGATAGGACTGATCTCAGATTTAGTTACTCAGATATAGTATGGAACTCAGCTAGTTCCATCAGATTCAGGACTGTCAGATACAGTTACTCATGTTTTCATTTATATCAGTTATCAGAACTCATGTTATCAGCATTCAGCTTCAGGACTGTTAGACACAGTCAACCAGACTAGTTTTTCATAATCAGAACTATCAGAAATAGTTATTCATGTATCAGTAACATAGTATCAGTCCCTTAGTTATTAGTAATTACATGTTATTAGTAAACTCAGTCGTCAAAACTTAGCATTCAGTCCTATCACAATGTCAGTTACAGTTACGTATGCATGCATGTATTCTCAGATTCATGTTAGTCAGTCAGTTAGTATTGTTCATACATATGAACATATTGCATTCAGCCTACCTCACTTGCATACCAGTACATTCAAAGTACTGACGCATTTGCGCTATGGTGTCTTATACCATAGGTATAGAAGTACGAGCACCAAAGCATCAGTAGCATCCCATTTCAGCAGTCAGAGTTTACTGTGAGTCCTCAACCTTCGAGGAAATAATTATTACACTACTATTTCAGCTTTCAGTTTAATTCTGTTGTCGGAGTTAGTTGGGGACATGTCCTATCAACTCCTTATTCAGACAGTTTAGAGGCTTTCAGACTATAGCATGCCAGATAGTTACTTCAGATTTGTTTGGGTATTTGTTATACCATTTTCAGACATTGTTTTATCTGATGTTTATTCAGTTTTGAACCTTATGTCCTTACAACTTTTACATATTCCTCATAATTTCAGTATATTATTCAGTGCTTAGTTAAATATATCAGACATGGGTTAGCTTGTGTTCCTTCGGGGTCATAGGCATCGTGTAGCATTCCGGGTACCAGATTCGGGGCGTTACATCCTCATTCTTTTATTGAAGTTGGAATGGATCCTTATTCAATTTTTGCATGTTTCTCATTTAAGAAAATATCATCATTAATTATGATCATTATCATATTTTCCTTCCACGCGTATATTTGTGCATTCAATCACTTGTTTTCTTTTAGACATATTATGCACTGCTACTACATACACCTCAAGAATGAAGTAAGTTGTCATATTTAAGACTTATCATATATTGCTACCACATTCACTTCATGGAATAGAGCATACTCAATGGGTCGAATTTCATGACTTTTCATTAAACACCCATTATATTGCCTTAGCCATTATAATATCATCAATATGGTGTATTAAGATTCAAACTCAACATCTTATCCATATAAAAACATCTTAGGCATGAATCGATGGGACTTGAACCCAACATATTACCATCTTTTTTGATAATATTATTCTTAAGGAATAAATTTAAAATATATATGGTTTCAAACAAATTATTTTTCCTTAAATCCAATAATAATTATATTAGTAGTAGTAAAAGAAAGATAACATAAATAATTACTAACCTTGAAATCCTTCAGATTTATAATCTCACCTTGTTTGACAGAGTCTCATGCTGATAACGTGTTATATAACTATAAAGAACAAAAAGAAGAGTAGAGAGAACAGAGAGAGTGATTCTTATTTCTTCTCTTGAGGGATGATTTACAATGAAGGAAGCCCTTTTATTTATAGGGGGAATTTTCCCCTAGTTTCACACCAAAAAACAAATACATCAAATCCTTATAGATATCAACTAGATCTTATTAGATCTGGATAGACATTAACTATAATGTAAATACATTTATAACACTCCCCCTTGAATGTCAAGACAGATAACGTGCCTCGTTAAAACCTTACTAGAAAAAACCCCAGTAGGAAAAAAAATCTAGTGAAGAAAAAAGAGAACACATATTTAATAATACGCATATAGGCTGCCTCAATATAAACCTTACAAGGATAACCCAGTAGGACAAAACCTCGTAAGGGAAAAAAATTACAACGCGTATTAACTCCCCCTAATGAGAACATCCTTGAACCTTTGCATCCCGATCTTGTGCACCATCTTCTTAAAAGTTGTAATTGGAGAAGACTTGGAGAATAAATCAGCCACATTTTCACTTGAACAAATCTGTTGCACGTTGATATCACCATTCTTTTGTATCTCATGTATGTAGAAAAGCTTTGATGAAGTGTGTTTTATTCTATCTCCTTTTATGAATCCTCCATTAAGATGGGCTATGCATAATGCATTATGTCCGTATAAAATTATAGGTAGATTTTCATATTTCACATTATATTTTTCTCGAATGAGATGTATCATGGACCTCAACCATACACATTCTTGGATTGCTTCTTGAATAGCTATTATCTTAGCATGATTTGATGAAGTGGATATGATAGACTGCTTTGTATATCTCAAAGATATTGCAGTACCACTACATATGAACACATAGCCTATTTGAGACCGAGCTTTATGTAGGTTAGATAAGTACCCAAAATTAGCATGATAAATAAGATAGGGACTTCAAACTTGCCAGCAAATTAACTAAAAAAAATCTATATCTGGCCTTGTAGTATTTTCAAGATACATTAGTGCATCAATTGCACTAAGATAAGGTACTTCATATCCAAGAAGTTCCTCATTCTTTTCTTGAGGTTGGAATGGATCCTTATTCAATTTTTGCAGGTTTCTCATTTAAGAAAATACTCTATTTCTTTAGAAAACTCTCCAAGAGTTTCAATGATACTCAAATCATCAAATTATATCCTATGAAAGTAATAAAAAGTTTTCCAGAAACTTTATATGTTTCAGGCATTTTGAATCCTTTAGAGATTTTCATATGGATGTTTGTCAAGTAACAATATCCAACATGCCAAGAGTGACATCTTCTAGTGTATGGACAGAAAATCAAATAAGTTTTACGCTTACCAAAATGCATCCTTTCAGGTCACTTAATAAATATTTCTACGTCAGCATACTTAAACTAACACAGAATTCAGATCTTCATAATCTTTTACAATATTGAATCAAAGATATCATCGACGATTTCTTATTTTGTATCGGTACACAATGCGACATAACATTTGGAGATCTCATCACTTCATTATTTTTAGGTATCTAAACCTCTCATAAGGTTTCATGAAGTGTTATGTCGTAGGTTCTTCAAGAGCACATTGCTATTTTATTATAATTATTTGCTCCTTAGCCTTTTCAAGAATTATTTCATTTGAAACCTATTGTTCTATCATGTTTAATGCATGCATAGACTTTATGCTTTAAGGATACAAAATAGGAGCATTTGTAGCTAAATATAAGATGCTTTCGGCATTTGACTTGAATTATCCTTTGAATAAGGATCTGATGATAATTCCTAATATATTTTATAGCTGCTTATAATCTCCACCTTATGTTAGGAAAACTAACATACATTCTCTATATTCTTTAAGGAATTAATCTTTATGCATCATGGTATATTTATTAATCATATACCGCACATCAAAACTATTAGTTGAAATAGTTGGTTCCTGACCTTGAACCAATTGAGAGGGAAGAAATAATCATTATATACTGGTCTAATGAATACAAGTTCTATTGTATACAAGATATCATATTTCATACCAATACATGAAATTGTGTTCTCATTAGTAATGATTCAGTTATTTAAGAATGGCATTCAATGCTAAACCATCATCATCAAGATGAATAATATCGATTACACAATCTTAAAATTATGCTTAATTTATATTGACCAAGTAACTTTACGAATGTCAAACGTAGGTTGACCATGAATGTACATGTGATCATCTTATTGATGCATCTTTTTAACATATCACATGATAGGTGAACGAGCCCTTATTAACCTTTTCTTCTTTTCAGATTTTGAGGGATCCAATCCCAAAATTAGTTGCTTCAACCAACTTATCATGAGAACAAGCAATATTAAAGATCATGAAGAATTTTCTTATTCTTCAAAGTATGTTCAATACTCAGTATTCACATCTTCGGGATACCGCAATCTTTCATGTCAACTTATGAACTTTTAATCTAGTAAACTCCAAGTTTACCATGATATGTGTTTTTGCTTTAGTAAATTTCAGATTTACTATTATATGAATAAATTTCAGATTTACTACTTCAGAAGTAGATTTCAAAATAACTCATCTCAGCTATTCTACCTCTTTCGGAGGTGAGTTGTCATACCATCACAATCAAATACACATTTCTTTTTATAAGCTTCATTAAATATTATCACATTTCCCCCAAGGAATGGATTTGTGCTTATAATAATTAAAATTCTCATTCCCCAAGAATGGAATATAATCGTGTCTTAAGCCTATCAAATTATGATAGCTTATATATCTTATAAACTCTTTCATCATATTTCTACTACAGGAGCTCATCATATTGCTACTTCAACAGAAAATTGAGGCATACATATGATGTAGAGAATTTTTCTCTAGCATATCTTATAATCATAATAAGCGTGTAAAAATATTATCACTTTTGATGATTATTATAATATTATCTCTCCACGCTTATATTCATGCATTCAATCACTTGTCTTCTTTCAACAATGAAGCAAGTAGTCAACTTTCAGATTTATGCTATCGTATTCACTTCATGGAATAGAGCATATTAATGGGATATATTTCATGACCTTTTATTAAACACCCATTATATTTCCTTAGACATCATAATATCATCAATATGGTGTATTGACATTCAAACTCAATATCTTATCCTTATAAAGGCATTTTAGGCATAAATCGATGGGACTTGAACCTAAATATTATCATTCCTTTTGATAATGTTGTTCTTGAGGAATGAATTTAAAACATAAATGGTTCCAAACCAATTATTTTTCCTCAAATCCAACAATAATTATATCATTAATAGAAAAATACAAATAACATAAGGAATTACTAACCTTGACCTTTAGATTTATAATCTCACCTTATTTGGCAGAGTCTCGTGTTGATAATGTATTATGAAATATAAAGCAATAACAAGAAGAATAAATAGAGAGAAGAGGGACAATGAAGTAAACCCCCTTTATTTATAGGGAAAACAAACCTTGAGGTTTTTAATTTTTCCATAAATAGACAAACATAATATATGATAAAGTAGGTATTCACTATATATGGTAAAGTAGATATTCACTATATATAGTATATTTATAACACTTCACCTTGAATGTCTAATTGATAGATAATGTGCCTCGTTAAAACCTTACTAGAAAAAACTCAGTCGAAAAATAATCTAGTAAAGGAAAAAGAGTACACATCTCTAACAATACACATATAGGTTGCCTCATTAAAAACCTTACAAGGAAAACCCAGTGAGACAAAATCTCATAAGGTAAAAAGAGTACAGCGCGTATTAACTCCCCATAATGAGAACATTCTTGGGCCTTTGCATCCTGATCTTGTGCACCCTTTTCTTAAAAGTTGCAATTGGAAGAGACTTGGTGAATAAATTAGCCACATTCTCATTTGAAAGAATCTGTTGCATGTTAATATTATCATTCTTTTTGTAGCTCATGTGTATAGAAAAGCTTTGATGAAGTGTTCTTCGTTCAATCTTCTTTAATGAATCCTCCATAAAGATGTGCTATGCATGTTGAATTATCTCCGTATAAAATTATGGGTAGATATAACACCCCGAGACTCTAACCAATAGTGCAAACATGACTCAAGCTCATGAGAAGTAAATTATAGTGCTTTTGCTGTTTTCTGATCAAAGGTGATGTGTATTAAGGCCTCAAAGATGTCTTAGCGATTAGGTGAATTAAAACATTCCTTACCAATTGAATTCTTGGGAAGGATATTGCCATATTAAAATTCAAATGAGAATATATATCATTATATGATGAATTATTGAGCTCATGACCTTTCAAAATATAGATAATTGAATTAGATCTCCAACAATACCAATTTCACCCAAATCTGGTATCGGAGACAAGAGTTATGCACATTTTACTCCAGCATGTCAGGCTGGAAAACAGAGTGACGACATTTTGTGATAAGTTATCACAAGTGTGACGACTTATCACCAATATCTTCATCCTTAGGATAATTTCCACCCCTAGTGACGACATTTTGTGATAAGTTGTCACAAGTGTGACGACTTATCACCAATTTTGTCATCCTTAATCAGAAAATTCACCCTTTTGTGACAACATTTCATGACGGCTTGTCATGAATGTCGTCATCTATTTTTTTTTCAGCAATTAAAGGATATTTTTTAAAGGGTATTTTGGTCTTTTCTATCTTTTGGAGGCCCCTATATATATTAGAATTTCCATCTAAACCCAAATTTCTTCATTCTCTCTTCCAATTCTCTTAAGAAATATATCTAGGGTTTTTATTTAAGGACATTAATCTTCCAAAAATCATCCATAAATCTTCAAGATTTTTACAAAAATCAAGTTCCTCATAGTGTGGGCTTCGAGAATCATTTAGTACAAGGGCGGATAGAGTCTCAAGCACTAGAATTCATCCAATTTCAAAGATTAAGGTATGTGGAGTTTTGAACAAGAGCAATTCTTTCATTCTTGTGCCCAAAGCTTTGATTTCTATCATGGATTTGTATGATTTTCAAGTGGGTTTATACCCAAATTACTTCATCATGAGATTATGAGAATATAAATTATTCAAGCTTTGTTATACATGATTATTTTGCTATTCCCAAGTTATGACTTGATATTTAATATTATGAATTTCATATTTCTACCATGAGTTGATATTTCAAGTGCTTTCAAGATATGTGTCAATATTTAAGCTTCCTTATGACAAACTGGATTATTGAGTATATTGATTCATGAGATTGAGTTGTTACAATGAGTCTTGATATTTTTGATATTTCCTCAAAGTTATTGAGGTTGTCATGATTTAATGAATTGATACATTTTGATATTGAGAAAGATTGATTTGATTTGAGTCGAGTTAGTTATGATTTGATAAATGAGAAAGAGATTTGATTTGGTCTTCATGATAGACCTTTGTGATATTTGTGGTGGATTTCCAAGCGCGTTCTGAGCTTGTGTCTGGGAGTAGTATTTAGCACCGAGTGGGAAATGTGGTATTTCCCTGAAACTACGTGCCATCGTAGGATTGATATTGATAATTGTGGGCCAGAGGCCGAGTATGAGATTGTTATCACTAAATTTAGGTTGTACTCCCCGGCAAGAGTACGATGCTCCCTCCAATGTGGGGTTCTCTCCTTAGGAGGGAAAAACATTGGACTTCATGTAGCTCACATCATTTATGTCAGTTATAAGAACCTCCCATGTCCATAAGAGTTGAGTTTCTTGAATTACCGAGTCACTCCGAGTCTTGAGTTGAAGATTTGAGTTATTTATGATAATTTATGAGGTTTTTATCATATGATTTATTTACTATGAGATTATGAAAAGTATGTTTCAATCTAACTCAAACCAAGTGAGCCATCATTGTACATATGCAAATTTTTATGAAATTGATGATGGTATTTTCATTGTTGCATGCACCCCCACATACTCAGTACATTCCAAAGTGCTGACCCACATATTTTCCTATGGGCTGCATTTTCTTATAATGTAGGTTCAGGTACTCAGCCGCAGCCGCGTTAGCGATATTCGAGTGCCTCAACTATGTTTCCTCAGTGGTGAGTCCTCATGGTTCGAGGACCATGTCTATACTTTTTGTGATATCATTCTGTTGTTAGGGATTTTAGTACTGTTAGAGTCAGTTGGGGGTTTGTCCCAATGGCTCCTTGATTTTGATGTATAGAGGCTTTATCAGACTAGAGGGTTGGTATGTACAGACATTCTATAAATTTTGGTTGTAGATTCTAGTATTCTCCAGTATTTTTCTTGAACCCGATGTGGTATATCTCTTTGTTGTGCATGACTATTGTTGAATTGAATTCCTTTAGGTAGTGTCTAGCTTCGAGGGTTAGATTGGGGCTATGTGTATACCTAAGCACCGTGTGGCATCTCAGAATGAAATTTTGGGGTGTTACAAAGCTTGGTATCAGATCCTAAGGTTTAAGAAGTCCTAGGGAGTCTGACAAGATGCGTTACGGGGAGTCTGACAAGATGCGTTAGTAGAGTCTTGATCATCGGTGTGTAGCGCGCCATATCTATGAGAAAGAGGCTACGGAACATTTTAGGAAAAGTCATTTCTTTCTTTCTAAAGTATATCATGCCTACAACTGTCTCTTTATATGTGATTAACTTGTGCTCTCTTATAACATAAAATGCCTACTCATCGAGCTCATAGAAACAACGAGCAACCTCAACCCGTTGATCTCTTCAACGAGCATATGTCTTATGCAGAATTTCGGAAAGCTTTTCAGGCGCTAGCCCAGGCAGTTATCGCCAATGCTTAAGCCAATACTCAGGCTACTATTCTTTCTCTGCAAGAGAATAATTCTTCTACATCTCGAGTTCGTGACTTTATGCGGATGAATCCTCCTGAGTTCTATGGGTCGAAAGTAGGTGAAGACCCACAGATGTACTTAGATGAAGTGAGAAAGATCACCCAGATTATGCATGTGACTAAGGAAGAGTGTCTTGAATTGGATGCCTATCAAATGAAAGATGTTGCATATGATTGGGTGGAGATGTGGAGGATGAGTAAAGAGGAGGATGCCGCTCCCATGACTTGGCAGTTATTCCAGGATGAGTTCTTGGATAGATTCTTTACTCTTGAGATGGAGGAAGCAAAGATAGAGGAATTCATGAATTTGAGACAAGGATCCTTGACGGTTAAGGAGTATTGTCTTAGATTCAATCAGTTATCCAAATATTCTCTTAGTATAATGGCTGAATCCAGGACCATCATGAGCAAGTTCGTGACCGGCATGTCGAGTTATATTGTGAAAGAGTGTAGATCTGCTATGTTTAATAAAGAGATGGACATTTCTCGGTTGATGATACATACCCAATAGATTGAAGCTCATTAGGTGAAAGAGAGGGAGAGAGTAAGAGGGAATAAAGGAGCTAGATCAGAGCAGCAGGGATTCAGTCAGTCCAGATTCCATAGAGGGAACCACCCTCAATTTTAGGGATTTCCGTTTATGCCCACACCTTCCTCAGTTAGTGCTCCCATACCTAGAAGCAGACAGGAGCAGGGGAAAAGTCCTATCCCATCCAGGTCTCAGGAAAGTATAAGTAACATACCTCGTCCTCCTTCATGTGCTAAGTGTGGTAAAGATCATTTTGGTGAGTGTTTTGTTGATTAGAGAGGTTGCTTCGAATATGGAAAGTTGGGCCACTGACTTAGAGATTTTTCGAATACTAGACAGGATAGTCGAGATGCTCATCCCCAGAGTCAAGCTACCAGTGCCCCTGCTCCCATAGTCCGCCCAGTTTCTCCTTAGGGCGCCTCTTCTAGTACTGCTGGCGGTTTGCGCCTGAATCGTTTCTATGCTATACCACCTCGCCAAGAGTAGGAAGACTCTCCAGATGTTGTCACTGATGTGCTCCGTACCTTTCATTTTGATGTGTATATATTGATGGTGTAACGCCCCAAGAACCTATCCCGAGATGTCACATAGTGCTCAAGGACATACGTGGCCTCAAGCTAACCCTATGAGCTTTTCATCACTTTCAAAACTCATTATAGCGCAAATCATGCTAATATAAAGAGGAATAACCATGTCATGAATATACTGAAACACGAAGTAATACTGCCCTGTACAAACAAAATACTGAAATATCTGTACACGCTAGTACACTAGTCTGACAAAGCCTCTACTACATAGGACTGAGGAGCCTTTGGGACAGATCCCCAACTGACTCATATGGAACTGAAAGTGAGCAACTATCTATTAACAAGACAAAATCGAAGACACAAGTCCTTGAACCATGAGGATTCACCAACCGTAAAAATGTAGATGAAAGTACTAAAAGATCATTGTCGCTGCTGAGACTGAGCACCTAAACCTATATCATGAGGAAATATAGAGTACAAAAGAGTATGGGAGTCAATACTTGGGAATGTACTGAGTATGTGGGGGTGGATGCAACATTTTAAATAATATCATAAATGTATAAGAAAATCATACATGCTGACAATAATAACTCTCTTCGCTTGAATTATTTAAAACATCATTTCCAGATGGCATAAGTAATAACATATGCTTCATAAATCTCATAAATCATTTAACTTAACTCAAACTCTTTGACTCATGACTTAGAGTGACTTGGTAACTCATGGTACTTAGATCATTAGGGATGTGGGAGTTTCTTAGAACCGACATAACTACACCATATGAGCCGCATGGAGTCTAATGTTTTACCCTCCTAAGGAGAGAACCCTACATTGGCGGGGGTGTTGTGCTCTTACCAGGGAGTACAACCACAATCTCGTTATCACTATCCCTTACTCGGACTCTGGCCCACAATTATCAACATCAATCCTACAGTGGCACGTAGTTTTGGGGAAATATCATATTTCCCACTCGGTGCTAAATACTCCTCCCAGACTTAGCTCATAACGCGTTAGGAAATCCACCCTAATCAATATAAACGCATGGGTCTATTTTAAAGACCAAAACATAAATATATATCTCATCTATAAATCATAAACATCTTGTGGATTCCTAACCCGACTCAACTCAACATAATCTTTCTCAAAGTCAAGTACATTTGCTTTGCGAATCATTTTCAAATATCAAAATCTTCAAGAAAACATCATAGGAATCATTCTTGACTTTTAATCTCAAATATCGATATATATTCAATAGTCAAATTTCTCATGGAAAGGCATAACTCATGACACTTGCCTTAAATCGCTTAGAAATCATCAATATGTAATGACAATATACAACTCATGGAATAAATTCTCAATTTAAGAAACATGATGGTGAAATAATCATAAATATCAAACTTATTCCACTCAAATCTCATAAATCATAAATAATGAAATTTGGGTGTAAACCCACTTGTAAAATCATGTAAATCAATAATAGAAAGTAAATCTTTAGGCACAAGAACGAAAGGAGTGTTCTTGTTCAAACCCCATATACCTTGGATTATGATTTTGGAGATGTAGAAACTTGTTTGGAACTTCTTTCTCACACTTTTATACCAAGATTCTTGATGCCCTTGACTTGGGGAACTTAATTCTCGAACAACTTGGAGAAATCCATGGAAGATCCTTGAATTTCTTGGAAGAAGATTGAAGTTTTGGGTTTTAGAAGAAACCCTAATTTCTAGATGTTTCTTGGAAGAGGAAAGGAGAAAAATGAATGGATATTCTCTACTAGGATATATATATAAGACCATATGGGGAGAAATGACCAAAATGCCCTTTTGAAAAAGCTAAAATTCACTGATAGGGGCCTGTGACGATCGATCTGACAGTTCGTCAAGTCTCCTGAAGGTCCACCAGATCGTCTGTCACTCGAGTGCAAAAACTAGAACGTTCTGCGTCGACGTGAAGTTCAAAGTGATGTTCCATCAGGAAACTGACGGACCACCAAGTCATCCGTCACTCGAGGGCCAGAAACGAGACATTCTATCTCGACCTAACGGACCCCTTGATGGTCCATCAACTTTTTGACGGTCCACCATCTTGGTTGTTACACGGTGACAAGGAAGCGGGGTTACTCCCTTGGCTTGACGGGACCCTTGACGGTCCACCAAGGACCTGACGGTCCGCCAGGTCGACCGTCAGACCTGGGCGGTCTAATACTGTT
Organism: Capsicum pubescens; assembly: GCA_030864215.1. Taxonomy (NCBI): domain Eukaryota; kingdom Viridiplantae; phylum Streptophyta; class Magnoliopsida; order Solanales; family Solanaceae; genus Capsicum; species Capsicum pubescens. Next base: position 199,402,771 of record CM061549.1, on the reverse strand, counting down.
TAGTAAAACGGCCATAACTCCCTCGTCTGATGTCGGATTTTGATGAAATTAGTATCAATGGAAAGATTATTCAATGATCTACATTAGAGAAATACATCACAGTTTAAACGTCTATTACTTTGGAAGTCATACATATCCACTCAAAAGACTAATTTTGGCTTAAGAAACTATTGGGGTATTACAATATCTCCCCCTTGGACACATTCGTCCTCGAATGTTGCCAAATAGGCCAAGAACAAGAGAAAATGAGGACGCCCAGCTGGAATGACTCACATTAAAGGGCTCACTATATTCTCAACTTTTGAGTACTTCACCAAATACACGAATCATAGAGGGAATAACAATATAGCTGAATACATTAGATTAAGAGGAAACTAAATTAAGGGAATAGTACCTTCAGCTTGACTTGGACTCGCGAAGAAAAGATGAGGGTAATTAGCTCACATATATTCTTATGCTTCCTTAGTGTCACCCTCGACTGATTGATTTCGCCACAGAACTTTAACCAAGGGAACTTCTTTGTTCCTTAGTCTACGGACTTGATAATCTAGGATTTCAAACGGGATTTCATCATATGAAAGGCTATCCTGAACATCACAACCTTCCGACGGTTCAACAACAACAGAGTCTCCAATGTGTTTCTTGAGCATAGAAACATGAAACATAGGATGCATAGCTGACAACTCTGTAGGCAACTCAATCTCATAAGTTGTTTTCCCAACACGATTTAAAACTCTATAAGGGCCAACATATCTGGGACTCGGCTTCCCTTTCTTTCCAAATCTTTTCGCCCCTTTCATGGGTAGAATTTTCAAGTACACCATATCACCAACTTCAAACTCAAGAGATCTTCTTCTTACATCTACATGCAACTTCTGACGACTCTGGGCTGTCTTCAACCTCTCCCGAATCAACTTAACTTTCTCCATAGCCTCGAACACAACATCAGGTCCAATCACAGCAGCTTCACCCACTTCAAACAAACCTATGGGCGATCTACATCGTCTTTCATACAAAGCTTCAAATGGAGTCATTCCAATGCTAGTATTAAAGCTATTGTTGTAAGCAAATTTAATCAACGGCAAATGTTCATCCCAACTTTCTTTGAAATAAAGAACACATGTCCTCAACTTATCCTCCAAAGTCTTGATAGTCCTCTTAGTCTGACCATCTGTTTGCGGATAAAAAGCAGAGCTAAGTTAAACTTACGTGCCAAGATCCTTCTGAAAGGCTCTCCAAAACTGAGAAGTAAACTGAGTACCTCTATCGTAGATGATAGACAATGAAACTCCATGCAACCTGACTAACTCCCAAATATACAGCTTAGCATAGTCCTCCGTGGTGAAAGATGTATGTACTGGTAGGAAATGTGCTGACTTAGTCAAGCTGTCTACAACGACCCAAATTAAATCACGATGATGATGAGAAAGTGGTAAACCGGTCATGAAATCCATGTTCACCACTTCCTACTTCCAAGTAGGAATGTTAAATTCTTGCATCACACAATAGGGTCTCTGGTTCTCTATCTTTACCTGCTGGCAAGTTGCACACTTTTCTACGAACTTTGCTATATCCTTTATCATACCATTCCACCAATAAATTTCCCATAAATCGTGGTACATCTTGGTAGCACCGGGATGAATAGAATACCGCGCTCCATGCGCCTCAATCATAATTCTATTCCTTATATCATCAATATCAGGCACACATAATCTATTCTAAAATCTCAATACACCATCTCCCTCTTGGGAGAAAACCTCCACCTTTTGGTCTTTAACTGACTCTTTCAGTTCGACCAAACGAGAATCTGTATCCTGCTTCTCCTTCACTTCTGAAACAAGGAAATATTAGGAACTACTTTGGACCCAAACATTACCCTCAGCTGAGTCAAGAAATATAACACCTAACCTAGCCAAACAATGCACTTCACGGGCTAAGTCCTTCTTATCTTCCTCTACATGTGCTACACTACCCATGGACGATCTTCTAAGGGCATTTGCCACTACATTAGCCTTGCCTGAGGTATATAATACACTTATATCATAGTCCTTCAACAATTCTAACCATCGCCTCTGCCAAAGATTCAATTCTCTCTGAGTGAACACATACTGTAAAATTTTGTGATCCATAAAGACATTAACATAAACACCGTACAAATAGTGTCTCCAAATTTTAAAAGGAAAAACCACTGCAGCTAACTTGAGGTCATGGGTTGGATAATTCTTCTCGTGAGGTTTCAACTGCCTGGAGGCATAGTCTATAACCTTACCCTTCTGCATCAACACGTAACCCAGACTAATTCTGGAAGCATCACAATATACCACAAAATCATCTACACCAATAGGCAGGGTCATCACAGGGGCTAAAGTGAGTCGAGTCTTCACCTCCTGAAAACTCTTTTCGCAAGAATCTGACCACTGGAATATAACCTTCTTTTGGGTCAACCGAGTCAAAGGAGCAACAATGGAAGAGAAACCTTCAACAAAATGACGGTAGTAGCCAGCTAGACCCAAGAAACTCTGAATATCAGATGGGGAAATAGGTCTAGGCCATTTTTTCACAGCTTCTACCTTTTGAGGAGCAACTCGAATACCATCAGAAGAAATAATATGACCCAGAAAAGCAACTGACTAAAGCCAAAATTCACACTTGCTAAATTTGGCAAACAACTACTGATCCTTAAGGGTCTGTAAGACAATTCAAAGATGATCTGCATGGTCATTTTCACTCTGGGAATATACAAAGATATCATCTATAAACACAATAATGAACATATCTAGGTACGTTCTAAACACCTGATTCATGAGGTCCATAAAAGCTATCGGGGCATTCGTTAGCCCGAAAGACATGACCAAGAATTCAAAATGACCATAACGAGTGTGGAAAGCTATCTTTGGTATATCACACTCTCTGACTTTAAGTTGGTGATAACCAGATCTCAAATCTATTTTTGAGAAGTAGTTGGCACCTTGCAGCTGATCAAATAGGTCATCAATTCTAGGAAAAGGGTACTTGTTCTTGACTGTGACCTTGTTAAGATGATGAAAATCAATGCACATACACAATAAACCATCTTTGTTTCGCATGAATAGAACGGGTGCACCCCAGGGAGACACACTGGGCCTTATAAAACCCTAATCAAGAAGATCTTTGAGTTGCTTTTTAAACTCCTTAAGTTTTGCGGGGGACATATGATACAGAGGAATAGAAATAGGTTGTGTATCAGGGAGAAGATTAATTCCAAATTCTATCTCTCTATTGGGAGGTACCCCTGGGAGATCTTTCGGGAAAACATCAGGAAACTCATTGACAACACTAAGAGACTGAATAGTTGGATTCTCAGACTTAGTGTCCTTAACTTGGACTAAATGATAGATACAACCCTTGGATATCAATTTCTTAGCTTTAAGATAGGATATGAAATAACTTTTAGGAGATACAGAATTTTCGGACCACTTAAAGACTGGCTCATTCGGAAACTAAAACTTGACTACACGGGTATGACAGTCTATAGACGCATAACAAGAGTGAAGCCAATCCATACCCAGAATAATATCAAAATCAACCATGTCTAGCTCAATAAAATCTGTAAACATAACCCTATTAAGAATAGTGATAGAACATTTCTTATTACTTGCTTAGCAACAACAGATTCACCCACTGTTGTAGAGACTAGAAAAGGCTCAGAAATATTTTCAGCACTGATTTCAAAATTCACAGCCACCAACGAAGTCACATTAAAAAGACTTGACCCAGGTTCCATCAACACATACACATCAAAATGAAATACACAAAGCCTACCAGTAACAACATCTGGTGAATTCTCCTGCTCTTGGAAGGGTGGTATAGCATAAAAGAAATTCTGGCGCTGACCACCTGCAGTACTAGACGAGGCACCCTGAGGAAGAGTAGGACTAACTACAGGGGATGGAGCACTAATAGTCTGACTCTGAGAATGAACATCATGACTCCCCTGTCTAGCATATGGACAATCTCTGAACATATGGCCCAACTTAGCGCAACCAAAACAACCCCTCTGATAGACTAAGCACTCACCGAGATGGTATCTACTGCACTACGGACATGGGGGAGGATGAGGCCTATTACTTACACTGTCCTAGGACCTGGACATAGTAGGTCGATTACCCTGCTCCGGCCTAATTCTGAATGCTAGAGTACTGGCTGATGAAGGTGATGGCACAAGAAAACGGCTCTGGAACTGAGGGAAGATCCCTCCAAAAAATCTAGTCTGACTATAACTCTGTTTCTCTGATCTAATTCTCTTATTCCCTCTCTCTCTCTCTCTCTCTTTCACTTTGTCCACTTTAATTTGCTGAGTATGAATCATTAGTCTTGAAAGGTCCATGTCCCTATTAAGCATAGCGGATCTACACTCTTTGACAACATAACCTGATACACTGGCCAAGAACTTACTCATACTAGTTCTAGAATCAGCCATCATAGTGGGAGCCTACTTAGATAACTGGTTACACTTATGGGAATACTCCTTAACTGTCATGGGGCCCTGTCTCAAGTTTATAAATTCTTCTAATTTTGCTTCCCTCAACTCCGGGGGAAAGAATCTATCTAAGAAGGCATCTTGGAATAATTGCCAAGTCACAAGAGTATCATTCTCCCCTCTATTTTTCCTCCACATCTCCACCCAATCAAAGCAATATCTTTCATTCAATAGGCAGCCAATTCAACACTCTCCTCCTCAGTCACGTGCATAATTTGAGTGATCTTTCTTACTTTATCTAAATACATTTGTGGGTCCTCACCTACTTTCAACCCATAGAACTCAGGTGGATTCATTCGCATAAAGTCATAAACCCGGGCTGCAGTAGAATTATTTCCTGGTGGAGGTGGAATAGTAGCCTGGGTGTTGGCTTGGGCGTTGGCAGTGACCTCCTGGGCTAGTTCTTGGAAAGCTGCCCAAAATTTAGTATGGGAAATTGTCTCACCTAAAGGATCAATGGGTTAGGGTCGTTTTTTGTTTCTGCGAGCTCTGCGAGGAGGCATTTTCTGTCATAAGAGAGCATGAATTAACAGCAGAAAGAAATAGTGATAGGCACGATAGACTCTTGAAAGAAATAAAAAACTTTTCCTAAAATGTCCCGTAGCCTATTGATCATAGATGTGGTGCGCTACACACCGATGATCAAGACACTACGTAACGCAGTTTGTCAGACTCCCTAGAACTCCTTGAACCTTAGGCTCTGATACGAAGCTTGTAACGCCCCAAGAACCTATCCCGAGATGTCACATGGTGCTCAAGGCCATACATGGCCTCAAGATAACCCTTTGAACTTGTAATCACTTTTAGAACTCATTATAGTTCAAATCATGCTAAGATAAAGAGGAATAACCATGTCATGAACATACTAAAACACGAAGTAATACTGTCCTTTACAGAAAAAATACTGAAATCTCTGTATACGCTGGTACACTAGTCTGACAAAGCCTCTACTACATAGGACTGAGGAGCCATTAGGAGAGATCCCCAACTGACTCTTACTGAACTAAAAGTAAACAACCATATATTAACAAGACAAAATTTAAGACATAGGTCCTCGAACCATGAGGACTCACCAACCGCAAAAATGTAGATGAAGGTACTCAAAGATCACTGTCGCTGCTGAGACTGATCACCTGAACCTATATAATGAGGAAATATAGAGTACAAAAGAGTATGGGAGTCAGTACTTGGGAATGTACTGAGTATGTGGGGGTGGATGAAACATTTTAAATAATATCATAAATGTATAAGAAAATCATGCATGCTGACAATAATAACTCTCTTCGCTTGAATTATTTAAAACATCATTTCCGAAAGTCATCAGTAATAACATATGCTTCATAAATCATTTAACTCAACTCAAACACTTTGACTCATGACTTAGAGTGACTCGGTAACTCATGGTACTTAGATCATTAGGGATATGGGAGTTTCTTATAACCGACATAACTATACCATGTGAGCCACATGGAGTCCAATATTTTTCCCTCCTAATGAGAGAACCCCACATTGGTGGGGGTGTTGTACTCTTGCCAGGGAGTACAACCACAATCTCGTTATCACTATCCCATACTCGGCCTCTTTCCCACAATTATCAACATCAATCCTACAGTGGCACGTAGTTTTGGGGAAATACCATATTTCCCACTCGATGCTAAATACTCCTCCCAGACTTATCTCATAACGCGTTAGGATATCCACCTTAATAAATATCAACTCATGGCTCTATTTTAAAGACTAAAACATAAATATATATCTCATTTTTAAATCATAAACATCTTATGGATTCCTAAACCGACTCAACTCAACATAATCTTTCTCAACGTCAAGTACATTTGCTTTTTGAATCATTTTCAAATATGAAAAGCTTCACGGAAACATCATAGGACTCATTCTTGACTTTCAATCTCAAATAACGATATATATTCAACAGTCAAATTTCTCATGGAAAGGCATAACTCATGAAACTTGCCTTAAATTGCTTAGAAATTATCAATACGTAATGACAATATACAACTCATGGAATAAATTCTCAATTTAAGAAACATGATGGTGAAATAATCATAAATATCAAACTTATTCAACTCAAATCTCATAAATCATAAATAAATAAATTTGGGTGTAAACCCACTTGCAAAATCATGTAAATCAATAATAGAAAGTAAATCTTTAGGCATAAGAACAAAAGGAGTGTTCTTGTTCAAACCTCACATACCTTGGATTATGATTTTGGAGATGTAGAAACTTGTTTGGAACTTCTTTCTCACACTTTTATCACATGATTCTTGATGCCCTTGACTTGGGGAACTTAAGTCTCGAACAACTTAGAGAAATACGTGGAAGATCCTTGAATTTCTTGGAAGAAGATTGAATTTTTGGGTTTTGGAATAAACCGTAATTTTTAGATATTTCTTAGAAGATGAAAGGAGAAAAATGAATGGATATTCTCTTCTAGGATATATATATATATAAGACCATATCGGGCAGAAATGACCAAAATGCCCATATAAAAATGTTGAAATTTGCTGATTAGAGCCTGTGATGGTTGATCTGATGGTCCGTCAAGTCTCCTGATGGTCCACCAGATCGTCTGTCACTCGAGTGACAAAACTAGAATGTTCTTCCTCGACGTGACGGTCAAAGTGACGGTCTGTCAGGAAACTGACGGACCATCAAGTCGTCTGTCACTCGAGGGTCAAAAATAAGACATTTTGTCTCGACCTGACGGACCCCTTGACGTTCCTTCACCTTTTTGACAGTCCATCATCTTGGTCATCACACGGTGAACAGGAAGAGGGGTTATTGCCTTGGCTTGACGAGAAACTTTACGGTCCACCAAGGACTTGACGGTCCACCATCTTGGTCGTCATACGGTGAATAGGAAGAGGGGTTACTGCCTTGTCTTGATGGGAAACTTTACGTTCCACCAAGGACTTGATGGTTCGCCAGGTCGATCGTCAGACCTGGGCTATCCGATACCGTTTATTAAAACGGCCATAACTCCCTCGTCCGATGTTGGATTTTGATAAAATTGATATTGATGGAAAGCTTATTAAATGATCAACATGAAAAAAGTTTTAAATTAGAGAAATACAACATGGTTTAAATGTCAATAACTTTGGAAGTCATACATATCCACTCAAAAGATGAATTTAGGCTTAAGAAATGATCGGGGTATTACAGATGAACCCCGTTTCAATTTTCTCTTGTATGACACCTATGGTTGGTGTAAATTTTAAGATGGACCCTAAACAGATTCCTGAGTCTATTCTAATTTCTACCCCAATAGGAGAATCTATTGTTGCTAAGTGAGTGTATAAGAAGTGTCCTGTTACTATCCTTGATCGGGTCATATATTTTGATTTGATTGAGCTAGATATGGTTGATTTTGATGTCATTCTGGGTATCGATTGGCTTCACTCGTGCTATACGTCTATAGATTATCGTACCTAAGTGGTCAAGTTTCAGTTTCCTGACGAGCCTGTTTTTGAGTGGTCCGGGACTTCTCTAACTACGAAGAGACATTTCATGTCCTACCTCAGAGATAGGAAGTTGCTTTCTAAGGGTTGCATCTATCACCTAGTTCAAGTTAAATACCTCAAGTCTGAGACTCTGACTATTCAGTCAGTTACCGTTGTTAATGAAATTCCTGATGTTTTCTTGGAAGATCTCCCAGGGGTCCCACCTGATAGAGAAATAGAATTTGGGATTGATCTCATTCCCGGGACTAAGCCTATTTCCATTCCTTCGTACATTATGGCTATGACAGAACTTAAAGAGTTGAAGGAGCAACTCAAAGATCTCTTAGACAAAGGTTTTATCAGACCCAGTGTTTCCCCGTAGGGTGCACCTGTTCTATTCGTGCATAAGAAAGATGGTACATTGGGTATGTGCATTGATTACCGTCAACACAACAAGGTAACTATCAAGAACAAGTACCCTCTTCCTCGAATTGATGACTTGTTTGATCAATTACAACGTCCGAGCTACTTTTCAAAAATATACCTTAGATCCGGCTATCATCAGCTTAAAGTGAGAGTGTGTGATATTCCAAAGACAGCCTTTCGAACTCGTTATGGTCACTTTGAGTTTATTGTCATGTCCTTTGGGTTAACCAACACTCCAACAGCCTTCATGAACCTTATGAATCGAGTTTTCAAGCATTATCTCGATATGTTTGTCATTGTATTCATAGACGATATTCTTCTATATTCTCAAAGTGAGGATGATCATGCTGACCATCTTAGAATTGTCTTGCAAACTCTTAGAGATTATCAATTATTCGCTAAATTTAGCAAGTGTGAATTTTGGATAAGGTCAGTTGTTTTTCTGGTTCACATTGTTTTAGCCGAAGGCATTAGATTCAATCCCCAAAAGACAGAAGCTGTAAAAAATTGGCCTAGACCTACCTCTCCATTTGACATTAGGAGTTTCGTGGGTCTAGCTAGTTACTACCGTCGTTTTGTTGAGGTCTTCTCTTCCATTGCATCTCCCATGACCCGGTTGACCCAAAAGAAAGTGAAGTTACTGTGGTGGGAACCTTGTGAGAAGAGTTTTCAGGATTTAAAGACTCGACTCACTTCAGCCCCAGTGTTAGCTTTACCCATTGGTACTGATGGTTTTGTGGTGTATTGTGACGCTTCTAGAGTTGGTTTGGATTATTTGTTGATGTAGAGGGGTAAAGTTATATCTTATACCTCTAGACAGTTGAAGCCTTATGAGAAGAATTACCCAACCCATGATCTTGAATTAGAAGCTGTATTTTTTCTTTGAAAAGCTGGAGACATTATTTGTATAGTGTTCATATTGATGTGTTTACTAATCACAAAAGCCTGTAGCATGTGTTTACTCAGAGGGAGTTAAATCTTAGACAAAGAAGATGGTTAGAGTTGATAAAAGACTATGATATGAGTATGTTGTATCACCTGGACAAGGCCAATGTTATGGAAGATGCTCTTCGCAGGTTGTCTATGGGTAGTGTAGCTCATGTAGAGAATGATAAGAATGAATTGGCTCGTTATATGCATCATTTGGCTAGGTTGGATGTTAGATTACTTGATTTCTCTGAAGGGAGTATATTAGTTCAGAGTAGTTCTGAGTCCTCTTTGGTCTTGTAGGTAAAGGAGAAGCAAGACAGGGATCCTAGTTTGGTCAGACTGAAGGAGTCAGTTAAGGACCAAAAGGTAGAGGTTTTCTCCCAAGGGAGAGATGGTGTGTTGAGATTGCAGGGTAGATTGTGTGTTCCCGATGTTAATGATCTAAAACAGAGAATTATGACTGAAGCGCATGGCACGTGATATTCTATTTATCCCGGTGCTACCAAGATGTACCATAATTTGCGGGAAATTTATTGGTGGAACGGTATGAAGAAAGACATAGCAGGATTTATGGCAAAGTATTCTACTTGTCAACAGGTAAAGGTAGAGCACCAAAGGCCCGATGGTGTAATGCAAGAGTTTAACTTTCCTAATTGGAAGTCGGAAGAAGTGAATATGGATTTCGTAATTAGTTTGCCTCCTTTTCGTCGTCATCATGATTCGATTTAGGTTGTTGTAGACCGGTTGACTAAATCAGCTCATTTCTTTCCAGTGCATTCGTCTTATACAGCTGAGGATTATGCTAGATTGTATATTTGAAAATTCCAAAGACTTCATGGAATTCCTTTGGCTATTATCTCTGATAGGGGTACTCAGTTTACTTCCCTGTTTTGGAGAGCTTTTCAGAAGGGTCTCAGTACCCAAGTTCTTCTAAGTCCTGCTTTCCATCCGCAAACAGATAGTCACATTGAGTGGACCATTCAGACTTTAGAAGATATATTGAGGGCATGTGCGCTTGATTTTAAAGGTAGTTGGGATGAGCACTTTCCATTGATCGAATTTTCGTATAACAATAGTGTCCATGCTATTATTTAGATGGCCCCGTTTGAAGCTTTATATGGTAAAAGATGTAGATCACCTATAGGTTTGTTTGAAGTAGGAGAAATAGTTGTGATTGGTCTTGATGTTGTGTTCGAGGATATGGAAAAAGTTAAGTTGCTTCAAGAAAGATTGAAGACCGCTCAAAGTCGTCAGAAGTCGTATGCAGATGTGAGAAGAAAAGATCTTGAGTTTAATGTTGATGATTTGGTGTACTTAAAGGTTTCACCCATGAAAGGGGTGAATAGATTTGGGAATAAGGGAAAGCTTAGTTCCCGTTATGTTGGTTCGTACAGGATTCTGAGCTATGTTGGGAAAGTAGCATATGAGGTGGAGTTACCCGCAGATTTTTCTAGCGTTCATCCGGTATTTCATGTTTCCATGCTTAATAAGTGTATTGGTGATTCTGTCATGGTTGATTCTTTCAAAAGTTTATATATTCAGGATAGCCTTTCATTTGAGGAGATTCTGGTGGAGATTTTGGATTTTCAAATCCGTAGGCTAAGGAACGAAGAAGTTCCTTTGGTTAAAGTGCTTTGGCGAAATCAATCTGTTGAGAGTGATACTTGGAAAGTCAAAGCTGATATGCGAGCCAACTACCCTCACCTCTTTTCTTTGAGTTCGTAGCGAGCAGAAGGTACCATTCTTTCTTAATTCCGCCCTTTTCTTATTAAAGATTCAGCTGTATGTCTACTTCCATCACGAATTCATGCATTTTGTAGGGTATTCGAATGTATAGAGTGAATTAATCCCTTTGAGTGAGTTGTTCTAGCTATACGTCCTCATTTTCTCTTGTTCCTGGCCTATATGGCAACATTCGAGGACGAATGTTTCCAAGGGGGAGATATTGTAATACCCCAAGACTCTAACCAATAGTGCAACCATGACTCAAGCTCATGAGAAGTAAATTATAGTGATTTGGTTGTTTTTTTATCAAGGGTTAGGTGTATTAAGGCCTCAAAGAACTCCTAGCGATTAGGTGAATCACAACATTTCTTACCGATTGAATTCTTGGGAAGGATATTGCCATATTTAACTTCAAATGATCATATATCTCCTTATACTACGAATTATTGAGCTCATGACCTACCAAAATATAGATAATTGAATTATCTTTCCAACTATACCAATTTCACTCAAATGTGGTATCGGAGCCAAGAGTTATGCCTATTTTACTACAGCATGTCAGGCTGGAAAACTGAGTGATGACATTTTTTGATAAGTTGTCATAAGTGTGACGACTTATCATGAATGTCGTCATCCTTAGGCAGCTTTCTACCCCCAGTGACAACATTTTGTGATAATTTGTCACAAGTGTGACGACTTATCACCAATGTCGTCAACCTTAAGAAGAAAATCATAAAATCCACCCTTTGGTGACAACATTTCGTGACGACTTGTCATGAATGTCGTTAGCTATTTTTTTTCAGTAATTAAAGGACATTTTTTGAAGGGTATTTTGGACTTTTCCCATCTTTTGGAGGCCCCTATATATATGAGAATTCCCATCTAAATCCTAATTTCTTCATTCTCTTTTCCAATTCACTTAAGAAATATATCTAGGGTTTTTATTTAAGGACATTAATCTTCCAAAAATCATCCATAAATCTTCAAGATTTCTTCAAGAATCAAGTTCCTCATATTGTGGGCTTCGAGAATCATTTATTAAAATTGCGGATAGAGTGTGAAATCGCTAGAATTCATCCAATTTCAAAGATTAAGGTATGTGGGATTTTGAACAAGATCAATTCTTTCGTTCTTGTGCCCAAAGCTTTAATTTCTATCATGGATTTATATGATTTTGCAAGTGGGTTTATACCCAAATTACTTCATCATGAGATTATGAGAATATAAATTGTTCAAGATTTGTTATACATGATTATTTTGATATTCCCAAGTTATGACTTGATATTTAATATTGTGAATTTCATATTTCTACCATGAGTTGATATTTTAAGTGCTTTCAAGATATGTGTCAAGATTTAAGCTTCCTTATGAAAAACAGGATTATTGAGTATATTGATTCATGAAATTGTGTTGTTATAATGAGTCTTGATATTTCCTCAAAGTTATTGGTGTTGTCATGATTTAATAAATTGATACATTTTGATATTGAGAAAGATTGATTTGATTTGAGTCAAGTTAGGAATCCACAAATTGATTATGATTTGATAAATGAGAAAGAGATTTGATTTGGTCTTCATGATAGACCCTTGTGATGTTTGTGGTGGATTTTCTAACGCGTTCTGAGCTTGTGTCTGGGAGTAGTATTTAGCACCGAGCGAGAGATGTGGTATTTCCCCGAAACTACGTACCACCATAGGATTGATATTGATAATTGTGGGTCAGAGGCCGAGTATGAGATTGTGATCAATAAATTTAGGTTGTACTCCCTGGCAAGAGTACGACTCTCCCGCCAATGTGGGGTTCTCTTCTTAGGAAGGCAAAACGTTGGACTCCATGTAGCTCACATGGTTTATATTGGTTATAAGAACCTCCTATGTCCATATGAGTTGAGTTTCTTGAATTACCGAGTCACTCCAAGTCTTGATTTGAAGAGTTGTGTTATTTATGATGATTTATGAGGTTTTTATCATATGATTTATTTACTATGAGATCATGAAAAGTATGTTTCAATCTAACTCAAGCCAAGTTAGACATCATTGTACATATGCATATTTTTATGAAATTGATGATGATATTTGCAATGTTGCTTGCACTCCCACATACTATGTACATTCCAAAGTGCTAACCCACATATTTTCCTATGGGCTATATTTTCTCGTAATGTAGGTTCAGGTACTTAGCCGTAGCCGCGTTAGCGATATTTGAGTGCCTCAACTACATTCCCTCAGTGTTGAGTCCTCATGGTCTGAGGACCGTGTCTATATTTTTGGTTATATCATTCTGTTGTTAGGGATTTAGGTACTGTTTGAGTCAGTTGGGAGTTTGTCCTAATGCCTCCTTGATTTTAATGTATCGAGGATTTGTAAGACTAGAGGGTTGGTATGTACAGACATTCAATATATTTTGGTTGTACAGTCTAGTATTCTCCAGTATTTCTCTTAAACCCGATGTGGTATATATCTTTGTTGTGCGTGACTATTGTTGAATTGAATTCCTTGAGGTAATGTCTAGCTCCGAGGGTTAGCTTGGGGCTACATGTAGCCGTAAGGACCGTGTGGTGTCTCGAAATATAATTTTCGGGCGTTACAATAGATTGTCATATTTCACACCATATTTTTCTCGAATGAGATAATATCATAGACCTCAACCATACATATTCTCGGCTTGCTTCATGAATAGCTATTATCTCAGCTTGATTCGATAAAGTGGCTACGATAGACTACTTTGTTTATATCCAAGATATTGCAGTACCACCACAAATGAACACATATCCTGTAGGTCAAATCATTACCCAAAATCTGCATGACCAATAAGATCGGGACCGCGAACTTGCTGACAAATTAACTAAAAAAAAGGCTATATCAGGCCTTATAGTATTTGCAAGATACATTAGTGCATCAATTACACTAGGATATGGAACTTCATAACCAAGGAGTTCCTCATTCTTTTTTTGAGGTTGGAATGGAGCCTTATTCAATTTTTGCATGTTTCTCATTTAAGTAAATACTCTATTTCTTTTTAAAACTCTCCAAGATTTTCAATGATACTGGAATCATCAAATTATATCTTATGAGGATAATAAAAAGTTTTTCAAAAACTTTATATGCTTCAGGCATTTTGAATCCTTTAGGGATTTTCATATGGATGTTTGTCAAGTAACAATGTCCAACATGTCAAGTGTGACATCTTCAAGTGTGTGGACTGCAAATCAAATAAGTTTTACTCTTACCAAAATGCATCCTTTCAGGTCACTTGATAAATTTTTCTATGTCAGTATGCTTAAATTAACGTAGAATTCAGATCCTAATAATCTTTTACAATATTACGCCAATATTGTACAAAGATATAGTCGATGATTTCTTATTTTGTATCATTTCACAATGCGACATAACATTTTGAGATCTCATCACTTCATTATTTTCAGGTACCTAAACCTCTCATAAGGTTTCATGAAGTGTTATGTCATAGGCTCTTCAATAGCACATTACCTTCTTATTATGATTATTTGCTCCTTATCCTTTACAAGTATTATTTCATTTGGAAATGATTGGTCTATCATGCTTTACGCATGCAAAGACTTTATCCTTTAAGGACACAAAATAGGAGCACTTGCAGCTTAATATGAGATGTTTTTGGTATTTGACTTGAATTATCTATTGAATGAAGATCCGATGATAATTCCTAACATATTTCAAAGATGCTTATAATCTCCCCCTTATGTTGGGAAAGCTAACATACATCCTCTATATTCTTTGATGGATCTATCTTTATGCATCATGGTACATTCATTAATCGAATACCGCACATCAAAACTATTAGATGGAATAGTTGGTTCCCGATCTTGAACCAATTCAGATAGAAGAAATAATCATAATTTATTGGTCTAATACATACAAGTGCTATTTTATGCAACATATCATATTTCATAATAATACATGAAACTTTGTTCTCATTAGTAATGATTTAGTTATTTATGAAAGGCATTCAATGCTAAACCATCATCATCAAGATGAATTATCTTGATTACACAATCTTATAATTATGCTCAATTTTTATTGAACAAGTAACTTTATAAATGTCAAATGTAGGTTGACCATGAATGTACATGTGATCATCTTATTGATGCATCTTTTCAACATATCACATGATAGGTGAACGGGCCCTTATTCACCTTTTATTCTTTTCAGATTTTGAGGGATCCAATCCCAAAATTAGTTGGTCCAACCAACTTATCCTGAGAACAAGTAACATTAAAGTTCATGAAGAATTTTCTAATTCTTCAATATATGTTCAATACTCATTATGTACATCTTCGGGATATCACAATCGTTCATGTCAACTTATGAACTTTTAATCTAGTAAACTCCAAATTTACCATGATATGTGTTTTTGCTTTAGTAAATTTCAGATTTACTATTATATGAATAAATTTCATATTTACTACTTGATATGTAGATTTCAAAATAACTTATCTCAGCTATTCTACCTCTTTTGGAGGTGAGTTGCCATACCATCTCAATAAAGTACACATTTATATTAATAAGCTTCACTAAATATTATCACATTCACCCCAGGGAATGGATCTGTGCTTATGATAATAAAAATTCTCATTCCCCAAGAATGAAATATAATCGTGTCTTAAGCCTATCAAATTATGATAGCTTATATATCTTATAACCTCTTTCATCATATTGCTACTTTAGGAGCAAATTGAGACTATCATAGCTATCTCATCGAACCATGCAAGATTATAACTATTCATGAAGCAAACCGACAGTGTGTGTGGTTGAGGTCAACTATACATCTCATTCTTAAAAAATATGGTTTAAAATATGATAAAGTTCCCATGATTTTTATGAAGAAAATGCATCATGCATAGCACAACTTAATGGAGGATTCATAAAAAGAGATAGAATGAAGCATATTTCGTCAAAGCTTTTCTATACACGTTATCAACGTGAGACTCTGTCAAACAAGATGAGATTATAAATCTGAAGGATTTCAAGGTTAGTAATTCTTTATGTTATCCTTCTTTTGCTACTACTAATATAATTATTATTGGATTTGAAGAAAAAATAATTGGTTTGGAACCATTTATATTTTAAATTTATTCCTCAAGAACAATATTATCAAAAATAATGATAATATATTGGGTTCAAGTCCCATCGATTCATGCCTAAAACGTCTTTATATTGATAAGATGTTGAGTTTAAATCTCAATACACCATATTGATTGATATTATGATGGCTAAGGCAAAATAATGGGTGTTTAATAAAAGGTCATGAAACATATTTCATTGATATTCTTTATTCCATGAAGTAAATATGGTAGCATAAATCTGAAAGTTGACAACTTGCTTCATTGTTGAAAGAAGACAAGTGATTGAATGCACGAATATAAGCGTGGAGAGAAAATATGATAATAATCATCAAAAGTGATAATATTTTAACACGTTTATTATTATTATAAGATATGCTAGAGAAAAATGCTCTACATCATATGTATGCCTCAATTTTCTCCTAAAGTAGCAATATGATGAAAGAGGTTATAAGATATATAAGCTATCATAATTTGATAGGCTTAAGACACGATTATATTCCATTCATGGAGAATGAGAATTTTTATTATTAGAAGCACAGATCCATTCCCTGGGGTGAATCTAATAATATTTTGTGAATCTTATTACTATAAACATATACTTGATTGTGATGGTATGACAACTCAACTCGGAAAGAGGCAGAATAACTAAGATGAGTTATTTTGAAATCTACTTCTGAAGTAACAAATCTGAAATTTATTCATATAATAGTAAATCTGAAATTTACTAAAGCAAAAACACATATCATGGTAAACTTGGAGTTTACTAGATTAAAAGTTCATAAGTTGACATGAACGATTGCGATATCTCGAAGATGTGCATACTGAGTATTTAACATATATTGAAGAATTAGAAAATTCTTCATGAACTTTAATGTTTCTTGTTCTCATGATAAGTTGGTTGGACCAACTAATTTTGGATTGAATCCCTCAAAATTTGAATAGAATAAAAGGTGAATAAGAGCCCATTCACCTATCATATGATATGTTGAAAAGATGCATCAATAAGATGATCACATGTACATTCATGGTCAACCTACGTTTGACATTCATAAAGTTACTTGTTCAATATAAATTGAGAGTAATTTTTAGATTGTGTAATCAAGATAAACCATCTTGATGATGTTGGTTTAGCATTGAATGCCTTCCATAAATAGTTGAACCAATACTAATGAGAACAAAGTATCATGTATTTGTATGAAATATGATATATTGTATACGATAGTACTTGTATGCATTAGACGAATATATTATGATTATTTCTTCCCTCTTAATTGTTTCTAGGTCAGGAACCAACTATTCCATCTAATAGTTTTGATATGCGATATACGATTAATAAATATACCGTGATTCACAAAGATGGATTCCTCAAAGAAGATGGAGGATGTATGTTAGTTTTCCTAACAAAAGGGAGAGATTATAAGCAGCTTTGAAATATGTTAGGAATTATCATTAAATCCTCATTCAAAAGATAATTCAAGTCAAATGCCGAAAGCATCTCATATTTAGCTGCAAGTGCTCTTATTTTGTGTCCTTAAGGGATAAAGTCTATGCATTCATGAAGCATGATAGACCAATCGGTTCCAAATGAAATAATCCTTGAAAAGGATAAAGAGCTAATAATCATGATAAGAAGGCAATGTGCTCTTGAAGAGCCTACGACATAACACTTCTTGAAACCTTATGAGAGGTTTAGGTACCTAAAAATAATAAAGTGATGAGATCTCAAAATGATATGTCGCATTGTAAACCGATACAAAATAAGAAATCGTCGACGATATCTTTGATACAATATTGACGCAATATTGTAAATGATTATGAGGATCTGAATTATATGTTAATTTAAGCATGCTCACATAGAAAATTTTATCAATTGACCTGAAAGAATGCATTTTGGTAAGCGTAAAACTTATTTGATTTGCAGTCAAGACACTTGAAGATGTCACACTTGACATGTTGGATATTGTTACTTGACAAACATCCATATGAAAATTCCTAAAGAATTCAAAATGCCTGAAGCATATAAAGTTCCTGGGAAACTTTTTATTATTCTCATAAGATATAATTTGATGATTTGAGTATCATTGAAACTCTTGGAGAGTTTTCTAAAGAAATAGAGTATTTTCTTAAATGAGAAACGTGCAAAAATTGAATACGGATCCATTCCAACCTCAAGAAAAGAATGAGGAACTCCTTGGGTATAAAGTACCATATCTTAGTGCAATTGATGCACTAATGTATCATGCAAATACTACAATGCCTGATATAGCCTATTTTTTTAGTTAATTTGTTACAAAGTTTGCAGTCCCGATCTTATTGGTCATGCTGATTTGGGATACTTATATGAACTACATAAAGATCGGTGTCAAATAGGCTATGTGTTCATATGTAGTGGTACTGTAATATCTTGGAGATATACAAAGCAGTCTATCATAGCCACTTCAACGAATCATGCTGAGATAATAGCTATTCATGAAGTAAACCGAGAATGTGTATGGTTGAGGTCCATGATTCATCTCTTTCGAGAAAAATATAGTGTGAAATATGACAATCTACCTATAATTTTATACGGAGATAATCCATACCACATCTTAATGGATAATTCATAAAAGGAGATAGAATGAAGCACACTTTATCAAAGCTTTTCAACATACATGAGCTACAAAAGAATGGTGATATCAACGTGCAACAGATTAATTCAAGTGAAAATGTGGTTGATTTATGCACCAAGTATTCTTTAATTACAACTTTTAAGAAGATGGTGCACAAGATCGGGATGCAAAGGTTCAAGGATGTTCTCATTAGGGGGAGTTAATACGTGCTATACTTTTTTTCCCTTACGAGGTTTTGTCCTACTAGTTTTTCCTTGTAAGGTTTTTAATGAGGAAGCCGATATCCGTATTGTTAGAGATGTGCACTCTTTTTTCTTCACTAGATTTTTTTTCCTACTGAGTTTTTTCTAGTAGGGTTTTAACGAGGCACATTATCTATGTAGACATTCAAGGGAGAGTGTTATAAATGTATTTACATTATAGTGAATGTCTATCAAGATCTAATAAGATCTAGTTGATATCTATCAGTATTTGAAGTAGCTGAATTTTAGTTAGAAACTAGGAGTATTTTCCCCTATAAATAAAGGGATTTTGTTCATTGTATTCCGAATCTAATGACCCCTCAAGAATCCCTCAAGAGAAATAACAATTACTCTATTTCATAACAGGTTTTTCAATTTCTAACAATTTAAATGTTAGAGACGCCATTGATAACATTTATACATCGTATTTGTTCAGTTAATTATTATTAATAAGGACGTTTCTTATATAATCGACCCATTCTAAAGGGATCGGGATTAAGAGGGTATTTGAATTGACTTATTTTTAAGTGTTTTTGACTTTTAAGAACTTAATTTTTGAAGATATTTGACAAAAAGCTTAAAAAGTACAAAAGAATAAAAGCTATAAACTAAAAGTTGGTTACCAATTTTTGGGTTTTAGCTTTTAGCTTATAAATCACTTAAAAAAAATTAATCCAAACAACTCCTAAGAATCCAATTTAGCATTGGTTGGGTCTAAATAAATATAAATATCGATTTTAATTTTTTAAAATATTTTCCTAAGTATTTATAGTTTCCACATCATTAAATAAGTACCATAAATTGTATTTCCCACTAAACGATCATGCAAGCTGACCTTAGATGATTTTAGAATTGAGTGACACTGACATCCACTTACTATAAAATTGAGTGACTATTCAAGCATTCAACACAAACTTGTGTAAGTCATTGTAATACAATATAAAATTAAGAGAAGAGAATTTTATAAGATGAAATAGATTTTATTAAAAAAAATGGTTGATTTTTCAAAGGGTTACTCAATCAATAGTTATCATCTCAAAAAGTCATATTGCATCTTTTTTAAATTTTCTTCAACAAAGAAAGTGTCGTGATTGGGACTCAATATAATGTATTTTTGTGAGTTTAGTGGTTCATTTGTATGTGTAATGTATGATCAGGACTCACTCTAATGTATTCTAGTGGCTCATTTTGTATGTGTAACGTATCGAGACACACTTAAATGTATTTGAATGCATTGGAAAATATATCTATATTATCTCTTATTAGCGAATTTTTATACATATAAACTTCTCCATCTTTAATTATGTTAGTAGTATGAATATTCTATCACATGTTAATGTAACATTTGCTTAGTATGTCTAATATGTCAAGATCACTTTAATATATTTGATACTATATTTGTATGACAACTGAATTTTTGTCATGTATAATTATGATTGTTACTTGTACAACTCAAAAATCACATTTTGATGCATTTTTTTTTATTGTATATTGAATGTAAGACAATATTTAAATATTTTCAGGAGTATAATTGTATTTAATAGTATCTGTTCAAGGAATGGAACAAATAGCACTTTCTCGATAGATTATAAAAGTTTTAAATGTTAGCATATTGTTGAGGCTAAAAATAAACATATCTAAAAGAACTCTAAAAGATAAAATTACAAGCAGATAAATTGAAACTAATTTTTCTTAGGCAAATTACTGCACGTTTGTTTGTACTCTGTTGTGCCCCTCGTTGCCACAATAATCGCATGAAAACATTGTCTTCTTTGCTTCTGATTCGTGCATTTGTTTCATTCTATTGTTTTAGAGTCCCCTTGAGCTTGAAGCTCTCCTCCCAACTGCTGGCAACATTCTAACACGTCCAAAGGAATGTCTCATTTGATTTCTTATGAGTTTCTGCTACTTGTATATCATTTTCTGATGTTTAGTCGTTAGATAAGTAAAGCAATAATCATCAATTTTAAGATGTTTGTGATCTAACAGGAAGAGAGGTATGTGAACACGCTATTTCATCCAATTGAAACCGCTCAAATGTGCCTTTTATTCTTGTAAATATACTATGTACCAATTTGTGCTCTATCAATTAGGGCTCGTTTGGTGTAGTGTATAAGAATAATGTACAATATAGTATATTAGTTATGCTTGTATTAGTAATGTTTGTATTAGTTATGCTTGCATTAATTATGCTGATATTATTTCTTATACATTATTTGATTTGATGTATTAAAAATAATATATCTTACAAAATTTATATTAATGAAATGTTTGTTTACAAAAATACTCTTCTTTGTCTTTGTACACTTTCTTTGCAATAAAGTTTTTTGTCATCTCAAACATAGTTAGTATTACTGAACTAGTAAATAGAGGTTTAAGATTACTTGCAAGACCTTCGTCTTTGTGCATGAAATATTACGCTGGCGAAATAACTTAGCAGAAACAAAAATAAAATAAAATACAAGATATAGAATCAAGGAATAGTCTCAAGATTTTTGTAAAAAACTCTTTGTAAAGACCCCCAAAGCAAAACAAAGACATATTGCAGTTATTTAAACCAACTATTCACTATTGTAAATTAAAATAGTGAGAAAAGAAATTATGAAATGTTTTGAGTACATCGATGTCAAATCCATCAATGTCAAATCCACATTTAATCAAATGGGTATGGACTATTTGGCCTTGTGGTATATCACTTAGCTTGGTGCAAGATTTGAAGAGACAAGGGAAGAAAAATTTGGTGAAGAGGAGTGGCGCTAGAGCTGGTAACCTGCATAAGGATATTGCCCGAAATTTGGAGCTTGTAAATCTTCTTTGTCTGTTGCAAATTAAATTGGTGGTAAAAGAAATTGTGAAATATTTTGAGAGAAAAATTGAGGAATATTAAAATCATTTAATAAGTTAATGCACCTCAATACATAATAGAGTGTATAACTAATGCACATAGGCAAAAAGTGTACCAGGGAATATTTAGATTACAAATGGACTTTAAATAGTGGATAAGACTTATCATATGGAATAAGTTAGGTGATGAGTGGTGAATTTACCACTTATTTGCACTCAACATTTGTGCACACTACTATGATTTGAACATACAAATGAGACAAAGTTATAATTTAATGTACTAATTTCCACATTATGCAGGCATACTGGTGATGAGAAGGAAAGATATGAAATCGAGCGTGAAAGATCAAAAAGAGAAGAAGTAGTACAAAAAATAGAAAACCCTGCACAGAAAACTAGTGTAAGAAACCACGATCGCGGTCGGCCTCGATCGCGGCCAATCAAGCTTAGTCATGGTGAACCCTGAAAATTGGGGAAACTTTTTGTATTTAAATTCCAATTTGAAATAGGTGAAATTGAAGTGTAAAGTGAAGATTCTTCTTATTGTCCGTTGTCATGGATGCTATGAATGAAACTTTTGGTATATCTCTTCTCTTTATCTTTATGAGTAGCTTGATTCTCTTGTCTTGGGATTATATTGACCTAAGGTGCAATTATGTGTGGGATGTGATATATTTGCGTAGATTTTAGTTTGTTGATGATGAGTTTCACTATTGCTTGATTGAATTGGTTGGGGTTTGTGGGTGAAAACTCCAAATGCCCAAAATGGAGTTGTAGGTGAAAGCCCCAATTTCTTAAAAGCTCACATCATCCTAGAAAGAGAGATGTGGGTGAACTTTTGGAACCCATATCATCCTTAAAACATGGATATAGGTGACAAGGCAATAGTGGACAATGATAGATGTAGTTTGCTATCTTTAACTATCTTAGACATAAGGGTGATTAGGGAGTTAACTATGTCTTGGGCATCTCCCTAGAAATAGGTATGGACAATTGAGGTATTAGGTCTTTGTAATTGATACACTTGTTAGGTACTCGAAAGGGTTAACGAGTGACATTCTTGAGGCTTTGTTGACAAACTAGCCTCATGGACCATCTACTTAGCCTACCACATCGTTAATGACTAGAATTTCACTAAATCTTCATGTTTCTGTGCATAACTTTCCCTTAGGTAGACATAATCCCAAGATCTTTCTCTTATTGAAATTTGAATCACAAGTATTGCCTTAATTCGTTAATTTGAGTTGACGTTGATAAATACTTTCCACACCCCCCAATTTTTATTCATGTAATTTTCTTTATTCACATTATGGGTAACTTATTAGTAGCTATTAACATCCATAGGACTAGAAATTTAATTTCGCTCCTCGTGAATTCAACCTCAACATAAGTTGATCTATTGACAACGTCCGTCCTCTGATGAGTGGTGATTTTACCACTCATTCTCACTAAACATTTGTGCACATTACCTTCTTTTTAATGAATGTGATATATTGGTGATAAAATACACTAATATTCACTCTTTGCAGGCATAGAGTTGAGGAGATCAAAAGATGTGTATTGGAGATGAAAATGATCAAAATAGAGCAAGAAAAGTGTAGCTGAAGACTTGGAGTAGCAAGACCTCAGGTACCGTGGTCATGGTCTGCTGACCACGATCGCAACAGTTAAGCAAAATTTATCCAACCACGATTACAAAAGTTACCCGTGGTCGCGTAACCACGGTCGTAGCCAGATTCGCGCGATCGCGGCTCAGCGAAAGAAATCCGCCTAAGGGCAAAATCGAAAATGCACGTAGCAGACCCTAATTTTTCCAAAAAAAACCCAAACCCTTAATTCATGTATCATATTCCATCTTCTCTAATTTTTTAAGGTTTAGCTTTTGTAGTTGATAAGCCACCATTTTTGGAAAAGAAAATATTTTATAATTTTTGGTTGACGAATATATTGGAGACTTTCTAAGTGAAAGATTAGCTCACTTTCATTGTTGATTTATGGGAGTGCTAAGTTTGAAGTAACGTTCGCTTAAGCTTCAATGAATCACTTCAATATAGATTATTGGTATATTTATGCTTATTTATCTTATGAGTAGCTAGATCTCCCTCTTGAGGTTATGTGTGAATATGGATTAAAGTGTGTGGGGGTAGTTATTTATTAGCTTTTATTTAGTAGTTCATATTTATGGGTTTTATCATTGCTAAGCTAATTTGGTTGGGATTTGATGGGTGAAATCCCTAAATACCCACATAGGTATGAGGAGTGAAAGTTACATGCTCTAGAAACCCAAAACCATCTTCGAAAGAAGGATTTTGGGTGAAGTTTAGGAATCCATATCATCCTTGAAAGAGGAATGTGAAGACCAAAGCAATGAAAGACAATTGTGTGTGTAGTTTGCTAAACTTTCACTATCTTAGACATAAGGGTGAATGTGAAGTTGACTACACCATAGGTATCATCATATAAATAGGGATGCCTAGATTGAGGTTGTGGTTACCAATTATTGAACACACCTATTAGGTATTCAAAAGAATCAATAGGTGAAAGTTTGGTTTTTTGTTGAAAGACTAGCATCAAAATCTATAACCAAACCTACTCATAGTTGGCTTACTAAATTGATGGTGATTTCTAACACCCACATAACACTCCCTTAGTAATGCATAATCCTAATATTCGTGCATAATTGTCAAGACTCTAATTGTTCTTAACCCCAAATTTGTACTAGAAAAACCTAAAAAGAAATAGTAGTGTAGATATCTATCTCCCCTAATTTTATCTTCGTGTAAAATTGGTTTGAATTTAACTCATGTCTATTATTTTGAATCAACTTGATTTCCACTCATATTGTTCCTCGTGTATTCAACCCCGACTCTAAATTTGGGTAAATATATTGAAGACGACTACCTTGCACTAAATTGGATGTGTAAGTTGAGTGTTATAAAAATATGGTGTCGTTGGCGTATTAAGTTAGTTTGGAATTTTAGTTACTTTTTTGAATTCAAGCTTGTATATATTTGTTTGTGATTTTTCTTTTTAGGTAGATTTCAATTTATTTTTATTTTTCTCTATGGCATCTTCCAACAAATATGATGTCGATAATTGGGATTCCTATCCTGATGACCCATGTCCTATCTATGAAGGACCATACTTCAGGAAAGATTGTATAGCTAAGGGAGTATAGGCGCTCGTCATGTAGTGGTCAAGATGGACATTGGGATGATTGTCCAAATGCTCCCTCCCCCTATTATACGAACCAAATTTCTAGTACTTCTTATGCGATTAATAGGTCTTATGATGAGAATAAGGAAGCAAAAAACTAGACCCATTGGTTTTGGAGAGATGCTTCAAACTATTTTGGATCAGGTGACTATAACCGAGGAGAATGCGCAAGAATTAAATCAATATTATGGGGTGTTCGATAGGCAAATGTAAAGGTAAGGGAATTAGGAAAGAATATCATTTTTGCAAATCTCACAACCTTGCCCATTTCCCAAGAGAAGGTTCATCAAGAAGAGATACCAAGCTACGATGATGAGCTAGGTAGTGAAGACTCCTTGGTGACTTCCGAATCAACCGAGTCATATGAGAAAAAAGAAACCACAACAAAAAAATGGTTCTCAAGAAGAAGCAAAGCAAATCTCTTATGAGAGCTCTAGCTCATTTCGGGGTGAAGATTATTTGGAGTAGGCTAACTCAAAATTAAGGGTTGGACCTCGTTCAAACCACTTTTCAACATCATGATTAGAGGATGTGATGAGGATCCACGCCTTCAAAAAAATGGTGGATTATGGGGAGAAGGAGTCTGGCTCTTATATTTTAGAGTTTGACATTCCAAAGAAGCACATGGAATCCCATCCCTCAAAGGCGAAGATGCTCAACTTCCGAAGTAAAAGGAATGGCCTATTGATGTGCTTACTTTTACCCAAGGAACAAATTCAAAAGTTTGAAGTGGAGTTTGATAAAAGGTTTAAATCTTCAAAATAGTGAGACCGAAGCTTATTTTCCATTTCAACACCTCTTCTAAGCCTCATCTTGGAAGATCTGAATCTTTTGTCCCTCTGCCGCTCATTGCATATTGAGCGAAAGTTGGGATGGAGATTTAAATCTTCTAAGTGGAATCACAAAAAGAAGTGGAAGGGGCGTATTGCTAAGATATTAAACTAAGCACTCTATGGGAGGCAACCCATCATGCCACTCTAGTGGCACATATCCTTTTTAATTATGCGTGGTAGAATAGATTTTTTTTGTTTATGCATGCATAATCCATGAAACATTGTGCTCAAAGGAATTTTGATTGAATTTAAAAAAAAAAGTGTGAATTTGGCAATTTAGATTGAACAGGAAGTTCAAAAGAACAGATTCTTGGTCTCAGTTACTGCGACTGCGGTCTGTGTAACCACGATCGTGGAAGTCGCATGATTGCGACCGCGTCACTAGGACTGTGATCGCGATAGAATCAAATTAAAAAGACCATCCAAAGGCATATCCAAGTTTCAATTCATCCCGTGCATTATATAATTCAGTAAGTTGTCTAAATTTCCTCGGTTTTAATAGAATTGAATGCTTAGAAATCATAGTATAGAGAATGGCCTGAAATAGTGCTTTCATTGCTAAATACATGCTTATTTTTTACTATTGTTGTGGTTAGCTGTTGTAGTTGGTGTACACACTCATGGGGAAGTCTTGAGTACCAAAAATTTAATGTTTAAACGGTTGAAACGAATGTGTACACATTTTGTTCGATTCAATGCCCCTATGAATTACATGTTAAATTCTTTGAATTTTGGGGTATAATCTTGATAACTAGGCCTGTGTCACTTAGTATTAATGCTTACGTTACTAGTAGAACACGAATGTAGGGATAAAATTGTATGTTTTAACTGAAGTGCAGAATTTTAGAATATAGTCTTAGGTACCGCGATCGCAGTCCCGATGACTGCGATCGCATCATCATGGTCACTGCTCCGCGCGTCATACCTAAGGGTAGTGTCTGCAGGAACTAAAAAATTCTACACATCCATCTCTGCCTCCAAAATCTTCTATAACACTGTTGCATACATTTATTTATTTAATCTAGCATAATTTTGGTATGATAGTACTAATGATGGCCTAAGTGCATTGTTTACATGATTTAAGCCTCGGAGATAGAGGGATTTGGCAACACAAGATTCATGACCCCAGAATTTCAGAACCTCTACAATGCGGATTTTTATAGGACAAGTTACTCCCTGAAAGGGGTATAAGCTTGGACATAGTAGAGGAAAAGATCCCTAGCCTTCATGCTAGACTCACTCAAATCGGGTAGAGATGTTTTGCCTCGAAACCCTGTATTACTAATGAGCATTAGGTGAATGAATTCTACACTAACTTAAGTGTAGTTTCTTTCATGAACCTAGTGATGATGATTCAGGGAAATCAAGTAAACTTTGGGACAGAGCAGATCAACGAGGTGTATGGAGTCCCAAATGCTGACATGGAGAAATTCCATGCAAAATCATGCAAGCCAGGGACTTGGATGAAAAATATTTTATGTCCTGGTGAAGATGTTCCCTAGGCCTCTACCAAGAAAGATATTCTGATGAATGACTTCATAGCAAAGGCCAGACTTTGGTTGAATATTATTTGTAGTCGAGTAGCTCCATGCATGTGCATGACTATCATTACAAACTTGCGAGCTCGGATGGTGACCTTTTTTCTCTCTTGCATCGCCCTGAATGTTGGAAAAATTATGCATTTAGAATGGAGGTACATCAAAAATCTTAGAGGTGCACATCTTCTCCTTCCTTCCCTTATCACAGAGTTATACAGGAGGGCACATGTGGAAGAGTATGCTATAGATAACTAGGTTCTCCCAATTCCCCAAATCTTTCTGCTCAAATTTAGAGGTGATGGTGTCCTAGGCCAGAACAAAAGAGGAAGGCAGACTCTGAAAAATTAACCCAAGAGGAAACAGATTCTTGTAGACCTTCATTTGTCAACCCCATTTATGATATCTCAAATCAAATGAGAGAGGTTCAAAAGATAGTGTTTAGATTGCCTCAGCGACCAAGAGAGCCTTCTACTACTTGTTACTTATATGTAGCTCAGTCTGACTATGAGAAATATAGAAAGGAGAAGGAGAAGTAGGGAGACACTATTTCCCACTTGGAGAGAGCTTATTCAACCTTAGCTATATCACACAGGGACCTTAGGGAATTACATGAGAAAATGTTGAAGAGAGAGAAAAAATGAGAAAAATTCTTCAAAAAGCTATGGAATGGGATAAAGGACATCTTCAAGGTGCGCAAACCCAACCACTGACTACCTTTACCTAGGATGGACAGCGGGGACAAGGGCCCTTCTGATTGGTCAACTGAGGATGCTGAGGGTGATGATACAGAGTAAGCGGGAGAGGCTAGCTCTTGATTCACATTCAGAGAGACCCCTTCTACTTTTGCTTCTTGTACATGCAGTAGGGACACTACACTCTTTTAGTTGGGGGTGCCCCCATATTTTTATTATTTTGATGTGTTACTGGATATTTCCATTTGATGTTGTCTTGGGATGACATTTTGGATACTACCTTTATTTTTGTGTTTTTGGAATGCTACATTTTTTGGTACCTTGATGGTGCCCACGTTTTATGGATTATCATGCTTCTCTTTTATTGTTAGTGTTCTATTAATTAAATTTTATTTTGATCTTGGTGACGCATGACTAATTTTCCCTATGATGGATTGAGTGAAGACATTCTTAAGGGTAAAGCATCATGTTTAGTTTTGAGGCATAGATCTAGGGGAATTCTGAGTACCCGTAGCATAAATATAGAGAATGCAAGAGAAGTCTGAGTCCTTGTGGCATTGTAAAGTGCAGATTTGGGATCACATTTTACACAATTGGCGAAGTCTTAGTAGCCATATGATTGGTTTGCCTATTTTTATGCCAAAATATGAGACTAAGGCTTTGGTTGTTTCCATGATTAGAAAATTATACGTGGTGCAGATGCAAAAGAAACAACCCCCTCCGTCTAAAAATTTTCAAAAATATAGGGCATGGACGTGAGCAACTTTGTAACAAATCTTTTTCTCTTTTTGTTGCTACATAAGTTGTTTACTTGTAAATAATGATAGATACTCCAATTTTGTTTTACGGGAGGGACAATTGAGCCTCCTTAGCGAGTTTTTTCATGCCATGTGTGGTGATCTTTTTGCATCCATACCTTGTATACTTGTGTTATCTAGAACTTTCCCGGTTAGTTTTTCAAATCTAATGTTGATTGTATTTGGTGGGAGAAATTATCTTAGGCCACCTTTGTGATTTTGGAAGCCCACTCTAGCCTAAAGGCCTACCCAAGCATAAATATAATCCCTAGTTACCCACTTTGAGCCTTTGGACCTTTCTTTGGCAAACACATTACAAGACGTAAACCATTCTTTTTATTCCACTTTTTAACCATACCCTCCATAAATTTGAAAATTTAACTTGAGGATAAAAGCCTAAGTTGGGGGTGGTAAATGTTGATGAATGTAATACCCTATATATTTCTAAGCTAGAAAATGAACCATTGTTCCTACGCATGAAACCTCCTATCCTTTGATTCATATTTGAGTACATGAATTAGGATGAGTATAATAGTGATAATAGAGCTTATGATGTGTTAAGAATGTTCATAAGATTCACTTAGAGTAAGCCAAGCTAAGAACTTTTGAATCCGCCAAGTTTTCGTGTGTGATTTCACATAGGTCATCTTTGAATAAGCATAACTTGGTTTATAGTTGGTATTTTGGAAGATTTATACACTCCAAATTGTATATAATTGAATAAGCTTTCCTTCGATACCAAATTCGCCTAAAATGGACACCCGGTGAAGAAGTTATGGCGATTTAAAGTTTCAGCAGTGTCATTTCAGTCAGTGGCGCGTCGCGCCATAAGCCAAAATGATGTTTGTCAATTTCCAATGTCTCTCCGTGATTCCACCACGTCACAGTGAGTTTTCAGGTCATAAACAAGTGACAACGCGATGTCTCCACGTTGCGCCATGGGCGCCCAAATTGGAAAATTTTTACAGAAATTAAAAGATGCATCTAGAGGGGTATTTGGGTCATTTTCCCACCCCTATATAATCTTCCAAACACGGAATTAAGTCGTTATTTCACAAAAGCATACTCTTTTTCATCAAAATCCTCTCAAGAACACATTAGGGTTTCAATTGGGGGATTCAAGTTCAAGCAAATTCTACCATCAAATTCCAAGAATCTCTCTGTCAATCTTCACTAAATCAAGAACTAAGGTATGTGTAGTGTTCATCCATGGATTCCTTTCATCTATGGAGTTCAAGAATCAATATTGAAATACTAAATCATAATTTTTTTGTGGTGATATGATTGTATTCATGTTGGTGGTTGTGGTTATGCTATAGAGTAGTGATTTGATGAATTTTCATGAAGGTTTTGATCATGTAGTTGGAACCCATGAATTTAGGTAGTTTAATGTGATGTAAATTTATGAACACACCTATGATTTAAATAGTGAATGCAAGGTGTTTGATAAAATACTTAGAATGCTAGGAATTTCAAGTTTACATGGTCCCATTTTATCTACATGACAAGTCCATGTTAACTATACATGTTAAAATGAGTTCCATGTCATTGTTTTGTTGCTATTGTTGTGGTATGAAATATTTATGATAATTGAGTGATATAATATGTACATGATATATATATTCCATGCACTCCCTACTATGCACAAGATGTTGAAAACAACATGTGGTATATTATCCCCTACTTATGATATTATGAATTGTGGACTCCAATCTTGTGATCAAGTCATATCATGTGTGTCAGTTTTCTTCTATGGAGTCCTGGGGGTATTCGTACCCAAAAAATATATCTTTGTGAATAGAGACATGTCATGTTGTCACGATAATCTCAGTCAAGCCATGATCTATAGAACTCAGTCAGTCATGTGACTCAGAAAACCTCAAAAATCTCATGATCTCGGTAAATTATTAGATAGTAGTACTATTCCATCAGTCAACAGAAGTCGGTTACTCAGTCCATGCATAGTCAGTAAATTATGATCAGTCTCTTCAAATAGGAGTAGGAGTTAGCACCGAGTGAACCCAAGGATGGGAACTCACCTATTATATGAGGGTGTGATTCTTAGCAGTCATCCTTGCATTCCTGAACTATGTAGCTAGCATAGGTTGAGACATCGTAGCCTACTATATGAGGGTGGATAAGGTGGCTTAACTAATTATATAAGGGTTCCCACCATTCTCACTAGAATTACCTATTATATGAGGGTTGCTCACACGTTGTCCTTACCAGTGGCGCGGTATTAACACCTTTCCAGTGAAGGGCAGAGATTGGACCCCATCTTAACCATAATGGCATATTGGGGCATGTCGGTTAAACAACTACCTCCCACAGTTTTAGTCCCAGTATCAGTAAAAGAACTCAGATAGTTCTTCTGATTTTAGTATTCCAGGACTGTCAGTTATAGTCAATTCAGTTATAGTACGAAACTCAGGTAGTTCCATCAGATTCAGAACTGTCAGACACAGTCATCCATGTTATCAAAATTTTAGTATCAGTTATGTTATATAACAGTAAACCATGTATTAGCATACAGATCAAGATATCACGTATTCACGATCTCAGTTACTATGTATGCATGCTTACACTCTCACGTTCATATTAGTCAGTCAGTTAGCATTGCTCATGCATGTAAACCCTTTTGCATTTAGCCTACCTCACTCGTATACTCAGTATATTTAGTTGTACTGACGCATTTGCGCTATGGTGCTTTCTCTTATGTTACATTATAGGTTCAGAGGCATGAGCTCCAGATCAGCAGTAGATCCTAGTATCAGCAGTCAGAGTAGAAGTAAGTCCTCATATTTTGAGAACACGATGATTTCATTGGTATTGCAGTTTTCAGTTTATTTCAATAGTTGGAGTTAGTTAGGGACATATCCCATCAACTCCTTATTCAGACAGTTTAGAGGCTTTCAGACTATAGTATGTTCAGACAGTTATCTCAGTTATTTTGGTATTGTTATACCATTTTCAGACATTGTTCTTATCAGATGTTTATCCAGTTTTAACCTTATGGACTTTTAGTTCATGTTTCCATATTTTTTTAGTCTTTTATGAAGTATACAGGTACAGATATCAGTCATGGGTTAGCTTGTGGTCCCTCAGGGTCATAAGCACCGTGTAGCATTCCGGTTCAGAAAATTGGGGTATTACAAACTTGGTATTAGAGCGTAAGGTTCAATAGAGTCCTAGGAAGTCTGAAATCCACATCTAGTAGAGTCTTGTACATACGTTTATTATGCACCACACTTATGTGCAGGAGGCTATGAGATGTTTTAGGAACAGTTTACCTTTTTTCATGTCTCAGATCATGCTACAGCAAGGTTCTCTAAGGAACCCATGTAGATTCACATCATGCTCCCCTCATGTCAACCTTACCTTACCTTCCAAGGTAATAGAAATAGTGAAGCTCAAGTCCTAAAGATAGGGCTTTCTTAGACAATCCCTGTAGACAGTTATGGGATTGGCCATGGGCTCAAAAATACCCAATCAGTCCCGTTATGTTTGAAATTCGTATAGATTTCATTCATGATCATGAGAACTTATTTTTGAATCGCAATTTAGATATGTCATCAGATCCCTTCTCAGAATCCTAAGATAGCATATGACTAAATTTAGAAGCATGAACCCAGGGGTTTAGCAGTATTGAAGTTGGGATAATGTTATCTGGATTGATTAGACTATGTATTCATGGGGATGGTTGTGCCAGAATGAATCAGTAGTCTTGATCAGTGTGAGTTAGAAATTTAAGTTTATTGATTAGATACTGAGTATGAAGGTGTGGATTGAGTTTAGGGGATGTGATATTAGTAGTGTATGAAGAAACAGAAACAATGTGTTTAGTAAGGAAAGCATAGGTCATACAAAGTGTAAGTATGTGATGATGATTGTAGTTCAGTTTAGAGATTAGTTTAGTGTTTGTAGACTTATGATGATGGCTTAAATCCAAGGGGGAGATGGTAAATCAAGTACCTAAGTCAGGCTCTCAGATTCCAGTGGTAGTGCCAATATATGCAGAAAAGCAGTTAGGGAAGATGATTCCCGACCTATCCTTATCTTAGTGTATAGTTTCGTACTCCTGTTACCATGATGCTTCTGCATGCTTCACATATCAGTTCCATAAACCTAGCTTATATTCACATGTTTTTTCATAGATTCATATACCAATCCAGTTCCCAACATAAGGGGTTCAGTTTTATTCCCCTCAATAATGCAGATCATGTCCCACGAAAATAGAAACTCCAAATTCAGGTCATGCAGCTCATGACTCATGTACGCATATCATGTTTTAAAGTATACTCAGCTTCCATGACTCATGTTACATCCCTACTAATTATTTAAATTCAGACTATGTCATGCATATCCTAAATTTAGACCTTTTGGTACACACATGGTATTTATATTATATCCGTCAGACTTCAGTCAAGTGCCAAGTTTGGTTAAGTGTCTATTCATATTTTAGATCCTCCTAATTTAACCCCTTCAGTGAGCTCTGTTTGAAAATAGAGTAGTGTAGCGATGAGAAGTTCCTTAGATGAGAGATAGAAATGTTTCATATTAAGAGAAGATTAAGGCATCCTTACTGTATACGAGGGGATAGTTACAAATATAGGCTTGAATACCATGTTAGTGTGCAAGTAAACAGTTATCATGAGGTGGTATTTAAAAGATGGGGAAGTGCAGAGTGTGAATATATATTTAGATCCTTGAGTTATGTCAATCCCCATCACGTACTATCGAAACTCAGTTGCCATCTTAGTTATAATTTTAGTATTCAGTACCCAGTAATCAGTGTTCAGTTCTAGAATTCAGTATTTCAGTATCAACCTGAACCTCAGTTATCAGCATTCAGTTATCAGAACCCAGCATTTAGTTCCAGTAAGAATCTCAGTTACAGTTTTAGTTTTAGTTACAACTTCAGTTTAGTAATAAGATCAGAAACTCATTTCAGTTCCAGACTTGCTTGACCCATGCTACAACTATCAGTTACTCAATCAGTAGTATTTCAGTACCTTGGTCTACAGGATGTTTCCAAATTATGTTATACGCCTAGCCTTGCATTCTTTAGGTGATACAGTTTTGCTCATTCATGCTCAGTTACCTCATGTTATCTAGTCAATCATTTCCTCCTATGCGTAATATTCTAAAGCCTTAATCCAGTTATTCTGACTAAGTACAGAAAAGTCTCACATGCCCAGTATTCATCTATTAGTTATTCAGTTAATCAGATAAGTTAGTATATTCATACAGTCGTGCTCAGCACCTTGTAAATCTTTCATTTTTCTTAGTTGCAGTGCATGAAGTTTAGTTGCTTCATCTTAGATCATGTATCAGGCCTCAAGTTTCAGATCTCAGATAATCAGTCATGATTTAGTTCCTAGGTGCCTTGCGCATCACCTCAGTTTTCCTCAGTAGCTCAGCCAAGACAGTATTCCTAGAGGGACGTAGTGTCCCAAGGGGTAGATATGCTATGATCCCTTGAACTTTCATAACATAAGCATCCCATTTTCTTCTCACGTAATGAATCTAGTTTGGAGTAGGGATACTTATAAGTTGACCCTCTAGCTCCAAATCTCTATTGTAACCTTGTACTAACAGCTCAGTTTAGTCACGATAAGATATTCTATCCATGTCATGCATTACAGACTCAGTTCAGTTCATGTATCACGTTCCAGACTCAGTTATGTTCTTATGTTTCCGCTCATGCATATTGAGTAATTAATCTCAGACTCATCGGTATTTTCAGTTCAAGGTAACAGTCTTCTTTGAGATTACTCGTTCCTATGTTCATATTTTAGTACCAAACTTTATATTTAGTTCCATGCTTAGTTTTTAGTTCAAACTTGGTACCTTTACTATTGCATGTTCAACCGCATGTTCCTGAGCTCGTTGAGTCGTATATTTACGCGTCAGATATGCGTAATCATCTTATCAGTACTTTCTATCATGCATTCATGTATCATGACAGTCGTATAATCATGCATCAGATATGCATGGATTCAGCTTATCAGTTATGCATCATATATGCTTTCTCATTTTGAGAAAACTCAGTCTATCATAATGCTCAATCGTGCATTCATGATTAGTTATCAATACATCAGATATGTATGTTCAGTATGTTATGTATTCAGCTTATCATTCATATTAGTCAAGAAATCATGTTTCAATAGTGTATCTCTTGTACGTACTTCAGTTTATAATTTCTCCCATCATACTCAGTCTCATTCGAGAATGAAAGTTCCTAAGGGGGAGATATTGTAATACCCCGTATATTTCTAAGCTAGAAAATGAACCATAGTTCCTACGCATGAAACCTCCAATTATATGATTCATATTTGAGTACATGAATTAGTATGAGTATCCTAGTGATAATTTAGCTTATGATGTGTTAAGCATTTTCATAAGAGTCACTTAGAGTAAGTGAAGCTAAGAACTTTTGAATCCGCCGAATTTTCGTGTGTGATTTAACATAGGTCATCTTTGAACGAGCATAAATTGGTTTATAGGTGGTATTTTGGAATTTTTATACCCTCCAAATTGTAAAGAATTGAATAAGATTTCCGTCTATACCAAATTCTCCTAAAATGAACACTCGGTGAAGAAGTTATGGCGATTTAAAGTTACAACAGTGTCATTTCAGTCAGTGGCGCGTCGCGCCATAAGCCAAAATGACGTTTTTCAATTTCTAGTGTCTCTCCGTGAGTACACCACATCGCGGTGAGTTTCCAGGTCATAAACAAGTGGCAACGTGATGTCTCTGCATCGCGCCAGGGGCCCAAATCGGGATATTTTTACAGAAATTAAAAGACTCATCTAGAAGGTATTTGGGTCATCTTCCTACTCCTATATAAGCTCCCAAACACGGAATTAAGCCGTTATTACACAAAAACATACTATTTTTCATCAAAATCCTCTCAAGAACACATTAGGGTTTCAATTAGGGGGTTCAAGTTCAAGCAAATTATACCATCAAATTCCAAGAATCTCTCTGTCAATCTTCACTAAATCAGAACTAAGGTATGCGTTGTGTTCATCCATGGATTTATTTCATCCGTGGAGTTAAACAATCAATCTTTAAATACTAAATTATGAATTTTTTTTTGGTGATATGATTTTATTCATGTTGGTGGTTGTGGTTATGCTATAGAGTATTGATTTGATGAATTTTCATGAAGGTTTTGATCGTGTAGTTGGAACCCATGCATTTGGGTAGTTTAATGTGATGTAAATTTATGAACACACCTACGATTTAAAGAGTGCATGCAAGGTGTTTTAGTAAATACTTAGTATGCTAGGAATTTCATGTTTACATGGTCCCATTTTATCTACATGACAAGTCCATGTAAACTATACAATTCAATATGAGTTTCATGCCATTGTTTTGTTGCTATTGTTGTGGTATGAAGAATTTATGATAATTAAGTGATATAATATGTACATGATATATATATATTCCATGCACTCCCTACTATGCACAAGATATTGAAAACTACATTTGGTATATTATCCCCTACTTATGATATTATGAATAATGGACTCCAATCTTGTGATCAAGTCATGTCATGTGCGTCAGTTTTCTTGTATCGAGTCTTGGGGGTATTCGTACCCAAAAAATATTGATGTATGACTAGAGCCATGTCATGCTGTCATGATAATCTCAGTCAATCCATGATCTATAGAACTAAGTCAGTCATGTGACTCAGGAAACCTCAGAAATCTCATGATCTCAGTAAATTCTCATATAGTAGTACTATTCCATTAGTCAACGGAAGTCGGTTACTTAGTCCATGCACAGACAGTAAATTATGATCAGTCTCTTCAGATGGGATTAGGAGTTAGCACCGAGTGAACCCAAGGATGGGAACTCACCTGTTATATGAGGGTATGGTTCTTAGCAGTCATCCTTGCGTTCCTAAACTGTGTATCCAGCATAGGTTAAGATATCATAGCCTGCTATATGAGGGTGGATGAGCTGGCTTAACCTGTTATGTAAGGGTTCCCACCATTCTCACTAGAGTTACCTATTATTTGAGGGTTTCTCACACGTTTTCCTTACCAGTGGCGTGGTATTGACTCCCTTCCCGTCAGTGTAGAGATTGGACCCCAGCTTAGCCATAATGGCACATATGGGGCATGTTGGTTAAACAACTACCTCCAACAGTTTCAATCCCAATCTCAGTAAAAGAACTCAGATAGTTCTTCAAATTTCAGTATATCAGGACTGTCAGTTACAGTCAATTTAGTTACAGTACGAAACTCAGGTAGTTCCATCAGGTTTAGGACTATCATACACAGTCATCTATGTTATCAAAATATCAGTATCAGTCATGTTAGATAACAGTAAACCATGTATTAGCGTACAAATCTAGATATCTTGTATTCATGATCTTAGTTACTATGTATGCATGATTGCACTCTCACGTTCATATTAGTCAGCATGTTAGAATTGCTCATGCATGTAAACCTTCTTGCATTTAGCCTACCTCACTCATATACTCAACACATTTAGTTATACTGACGCATTTTTTCTATGGTTCTTTCTCTTATGTTACACAATAGGTTCGGAGGCATGAGCTCCAGATCAGCAGTAGATCCTAGTATCAGCAGTCAGAGTAGAAGTAAGTCCTCATATTTCGAGGACACGATGATTTCATTGCTATTGCAGTTTTCCGTTTATTTCAGTAGTTGGAGTTAGTTGGGGACATGTCCTATCAACTCCATATTCAGACATTTTAGAGGCTTTCAGACTATATTATGTTCAGACAGTTATCTCAGTTATTTTGGTATTTTTATACTATTTTCAGACATTGTTCTTATAAGATGTTTATCCAGTTTGAACCTTATGGCATTTTAGTTCATATTTCTGCAATTTTTTCAGTCTTTTATGCAGTATACAGGTACAGATATCAGTCATGGGTTAGCTTGTGGTCCTTCAGGGTCATAATCACCGTGTAGCATTCTGGTTCAGAATATTAAGGTGTTACAATGAAAGAATGAGTGAGGCCACAAGATTGTTAGTGAAATGCCGAATGAGCCTAAGTGTTGAAAATGAAAGAAAAGAGAAACAAAAAATCCAACAAAAAGAATGAAGTGCAAGAAAATTGCAAGAAAAAGAGGTGAAAGAAATGGGTAATCAAAGGAAGCAAATAGTAGGCATGATAATACAGAGAAAATAAAGTTGAGTGGCCCATAAAAAAAAGATTTAAAGGTGTGGTAGAGATGTTCAAGGAAGAGGGTAGCCATATTATTCCCAAATTATATCCTACCCTAACCCGAACCTACTTTAAAAGCATAGAAAATATGAAGGGTCTTTTCAGGGGTCAATCCCATGAGGACCCAAATTTGCATTTGAAGAATTTCTTAGAAGTTTGCGCCCCCTTTGACATTGCACAAATATCATAAGAGTCCATTTGGTTGCACCTTTTCCCATTCTCACTAATGGGTAAGTCGGTGCTACGGTTAAGATTTTTGCCCACTAGGTCTATCATCACATGGTCAATTTTTACGGTGGCTTTCTTGAGTCAATACTTCCCAACTTCAAAGATGTTATAATTGCGGGATGAAATCATTAATTTTTGCCAATTCCATGAGAAGTCGTGGTATGAATCTTGGGGAGGATTTAAGAAGAAGATTTAGGAATGCCCCAACCATGAGATGCCGAAGAAGATACACCTCCAAATTTTCTATAGAGCGTTGGAACAACCCAACAAATCTATAGTGGATAATGCATCCGGTGGATCACTCATTAAATCATCATATGGGGTTGCATCAAAGGTGTAAGATCAAGTGGAATGTTTGTCTAGGGGTTGGGACATAAAGGATGTCGAGGTGGCCGCGAGGGCTCCCTCCTCATCCCTTGTATGTCAAGATGGAAAATGTCAAGATGAGGAACGCGATGCAAACATGATCAAGGAAATGTCACAATTTGAACTTCTTACTAAACATATGTTAAGAGCCTCAATAGAAAAAGCCAATGTTATAGATGCAAGAGAGGCTAGGGCATGTGAAAATGCAGAAAAAGAGATAATTGAGGACAAGTTGAGTTTGTTGCCTAAGTATTCAAAGGGTTTCCATATTTCCTCTCAAGGGAAAAGAGGGAATCAAGATCGGAACAATGAAATCCAAAGCATGCCATAATGTGAAAAAGAAGGGTGCATCAATAAAGATATTTTGGCTCGAATCATGATTGGTGTTGCGGGGGCTAATAAGATGGTCAAAGAAACTAGGAGTGATTTCTCCACGCTCCACCAAACGGTTGAGTCTCACTGAACTGTCATTCAAAAACTAGAGACAAAGTTAATTAAATATCATGTGTACCTCATGGAGAGGGAAAATAAAGAAATGCCAAGCGAAATGGTGACAAATGCTATGGTCACTTGAAATGGAAAAAGTCTTGGAAATAGCATGGAGTTTGATGATGATCCCAGCAAAAAAGAAGATGATGAGCAAACAAAGGGAATGAGAAAGAGGTCTAATAATGATGAGTCACTTCCAAGTGGAGTTATGGTTGAAAAGTCAAAGATGAAAGAATGTCAAATTGTCTTCATGCCACCAAGCACTATTCCTTCCCCTTTCCCTTAACGGTTCACAAAAAAGGGAGAAAATGCAAAGTTCAATAAGTTCCTTGATAAATTTAGCAACCTATACATAATATTCCCTTAATTAAAGAGTTGCATGATATGCCATTTTTATAGATGAAGAAGATTACCTATTTTTGCATTCGATTATTCCATTGAAACTTACAATGAGTAAAACCAAGTTTCACTTTCAATCTTTAACTAAATTCTCAATTGGAGTTTTCACATACAATTGTCTCTCCTAAATGTAAAAAACTAAAAACTAAAATCAAGATATATGTTCAAGATGATGAAAATGAGCCAAAAACCCTTATTTAAGCCCCAATTCTACATATGCCAATTATTACAAAAATGCCACCTTGCTCTTGGTCCCTTT
Source organism: Capsicum pubescens (assembly GCA_030864215.1). Lineage (NCBI taxonomy): Eukaryota > Viridiplantae > Streptophyta > Magnoliopsida > Solanales > Solanaceae > Capsicum > Capsicum pubescens. The sequence goes on along the minus strand of CM061549.1, from coordinate 199,362,885 downwards.
AATCAAATTACAATTTTTCCCTTGAACTTGTATCGCCATCTCTTAACTACAATCATGATGCCACAATCACGGTGATCATCTTGCGATCACCATTGGCTGACTTGACTGTGATCGCGATCGCAACCCTTAGGCCACAATCGCGGGAATTGAGGGTCGATTTCTAGGCCTACATTTCAGCTTTTGTTCTTTTTTCTCATATTTCTTCTCTTTCACTTACTCCTCACCTTATTTTTATCAAGTTTCCTTGTTTATATTTCCATTTGAACTTTTACCTACACAAATGAGCATTAAGTAATAAATTTATTAAAAATTAATGAAAAAGCATGATAATTTAGGCTTTAAAGGTTCTAGAAAGTTTGCAAATTTACAACTCATTGGTAACTGCTCCGCATATCAGACTCGACATCCTAAGTAGACTCCTCAATAGGATAGTTTTTACACTAAATCTTAACTATAGAAATATCTCTATAACACTACCATCTAACATCCCTGGCTAAAATAGATACTAGCTCATCTACCAAGGTCAACCTCTCATCCAACTATACCAAGTCCCAACGAAGCATGTGAGACTCATTCGAAATATAATTCTAAATAATAGATACATGAGAAACTGGATGAACAACTGAAAAGTCTGGGGTAAGTCCAACTCATAAGCAACCTCTCCAATTTGTCCAAAGAATCTTAAAGGTCGATATACCTAAGGATAAACTTACCTCGCTTTCTAAACCTCATTGCGCCTTTCTTGGGTGACACATAAAGGAATACTTGATAACCAATCCCAAACTTTAAAGTATGAAACTTATGGTCTTTATAACTCATTTGCCTAATCTAGGATGCTAGAAGCCTATGTTGAATTATCTGAGCCCTATCCAAAAACTTGAGAAGCAAGTCGATACCACAGGGTCTAACCTTTGAAGTCTTAAACCAACCTATAGGAGATCAATAACGCTTACCATATAATGCCTCTAAAGGTGCCATCTCAATAATATAATGATACCTATTATTATAAGTAAACTTTGCTAGGGCCAAATATTGCTCCCACTGACCCCCAAAGTCAATAACATATGCAAGGAGCATAATTAACTAGTTTTTTAACAGAGAGTATAAAAGCAAACTAAAGGATCCAAACCAAAACCAACACTAATACTAACTAAAACTCTATATTTCTAAAACTCTATATTTCAAACCTAATGGAACTGTCTAAATCACCATCTGGTACTCAAGAAATTTCACAATACAATTTCTCGAATCATGATGGCGCCTACTATAACCCAATAGTAGGAAAGCCAAACCATAGTCCAGAATGGCTATTAACAGACTACCCAACTAGATAAAAGAAAGAATGCAAAAAAGATGAAGTAAGAGATCAACTACATAATATAATTCCAAAACCTGGTGGTATTATTATAACAGCTTCTACATAATAAGAATCCAAAGTGAAGTACAAATAAATACACCAATACAACTTATCTTCGAATACAACATAGAGTTTAGCTAAGTACATAAGAGAGAGATAAGTACTACTTCAAATATCAGGAGCTCACTCTAGGCCTTCGAACCATGGTTGATCCAAACGACATACACATCAATAGTGATAACCCATACTGCAAACTGCAGAAGTGTAGTATGAGTACCAAACACGAGGTACTCAGTAAGAAACTACCGACTGAGCTCCAAAGACAAAGAATATATATATATATAGCATATCAAAAAATAGAGACTACACCTGAATGTCCAGCAACCTCACAAGACAGCCACTAAGATAATAAGAATAAACTATCTTATCCATGTCCAAGAGACTAACATATCAAGGATAAAAGAGTGGTAAGAATGCACTCTCTTATTCTAGACATACTTAGGAATCTCAACACTATATCATATATCACTGGACAATGTGCAAATAAGAGTGGAAAAAGATACATATAAGTATACAAGTCCAAGAAATGAGAATACAATCTGAGTAAATAAAGGAAATAAGGGATATATGGTAATACCATAGCTACATATAGATAAATATACATATATATATATATAAGGTCTACTCATAGTACAACCGACATTATCAAACTATCTATTTAAGATGTCATAACCATAGCAGGAGCTAGTGCTAAAATACTTAGTGTTTCTAACCCATATGTGTAATCATGAATTAATAATGAAAAATAATAAAAACAAAAATTAGAAAAGCTAGTATTCATACCTTAAATCTCAATAACAGATCTATCATAAACTAGCCATAACAATAATCATATCAATGATAAGAATAATATCAATAACAGCGCGAGTAACCGACTAGTTCAGACAATCAAATACCTAACTGAGCCTATTGCGTACCCCTACCACCCCTGGATCAGAAGGTCCAATCAACATACAACACATACAAGGCATAGTTATCACCTATACCTATGCAACCCCCCAATATGGGTTGATAGATATAAGAACATACTGGTGATAGGTAATGCATATGCAATAATAAATGCAAGGTATATAATTAATATCATAAACTCATCCACATAACTATCACCATCATAACCAATATCATCTTAATTATCCTTTGGAATCAAATTGAGAATATGTATCATCAAGACTCAAAATTAAATCGATCATAAATATTATAAAGACTCAAAATTGAACCAGTCATAAATATCATCAAGACTCAGAATTGAACCATCCATAGATATTTTTAAGACTCAAAATTGTACCGGTCATAATTATCATCAAGCCTCGAAATTAAATCGGTCATAAATATCATCAAGACTCTAAATTGAATCTATCATAAATATATAATCAATACCCTCAATATCATCAATCATCATCCATATCATCAATACACATATATATAACATCAATATTAAAGTTTTTCATCGGTTTTACCTAAAAGTTATATAATCAATCCAGCATCTTTCTTCATTCCATATTGGAGAGAGAGAGATATCTGGATATGATAGGTGTAAGGACTCAAGCCGTGGCTAAAAGAGTGTAAATCTGTAAGTTTATTGCCTAGAGTGAACTTCAGGACTAAATCATTATAAAAGTGTACAAATGGTCGAAATCTCTAACGACCGGAGCAATTAGTAGTATCAAATCATAAATCAAGATTTGTCTCGGTCACATCTTTTAAAACATCATTATTAGTCTCTCTTACATATAAGTTATTCATTAATACAGATAATTATTATTATGAAGAAATCCATTTTAAGGTAGAAAGTGGGTTTAAACCACTATTTAGTGACAACAATAATAAGATTATAATCTAATTAAATCATATCAATCATATGATCATGAATGTACCAAATTTATACATGTTATCACCAGTATTCAAATGATGGAACAATAAGCATTAATATATCAATAAACTACAATCATATCCCTTACAAGGATAATCACCTCCAGGATGGTGAACTCGTATCATAACATGGCCTTAGGTAAAATAAAGTATCTAGAATAATTATAACATCATAATCAAGGTCTTTGGCCCACATAGATATCTGAAACCCATATCAATAATCATATTTATAAATTTTGTTAATTTAAATAAGCCATAGCATATTAATGAGGCATAACATATCGATATGAATCTAATGTCTATAGTCCATATATCATAATCTAAGGAAAACCATCACCATTCATCAAGTCATGAAGAAACCTTATAGTAAAGATCCAATAGTCTCAATGATGCCTAATATCTGCAACTAAGTCCATAAGGTCTAATACAAGTCTTCGCCTAAGTTCGACTGGAAGAACCCCCATCTAATCCTCAATTTTCTTATTTAGGCAATTTATACCACAAACTAGGCTAAGGTTTCTAGTTTAACTTCTAGATGTCAAGTAAGCCATAATGGATCCTAAGATAGGAATTCTACATAGAAATGGAGAAATTAAGTCAACTCCACATAAATTAAGATTTTAGGATCACCACAATATCCCAAATAAAGTTAAATATACTAACCATGATTCCAATGCTAAAACCATATCCCAAACCTAGAATTATATCATATTTCTACAAATTAATTCAATCTAGGAAGAAGGAAATGGAATTCAAAAAGGGTATTAATCATTTCCACTTATGGGTCACAACCCTCATCTAATCCCTAAACTTCAATACTCAATACCAATTCATTCTACCCTTAGTCAGCATAACATTCATATTCATACAAAATACTCAATACCAATTCATTCTACCCATAATTAACATAACATTCATATTCATACACAATATATAACATGCATCATCTTACGGAGAAGAGTAGACAGAAGCATACCACAAAACTGAACCATAAATCCTTAAATTATTCACCATATGTTCATCTTCATTTCAGAATCTCAAAATGCCATCACGCTATCAAAATTGTAATATACTCATCAATATGAGAATAACAATAACCATATTGCACCATTGTGCTTTGAGTCCAAAAATGACACCAAAAATCCCAAGTAGGTCCCACTAATGAAAATCATATTTTTGAGGTCAACCCAATATTCATACATAATCAAGAAATCATAAACCTTAAGAAATGGGTGAAAAACAAGCTAAATTGGGGCTAAAATTAAGCCCTCAAGCTAATTGGGATTTTTGGGTTAAGAACCAAGAATTTCACTAAGAAAGAGATGAAGTCTTAACTAAAATATAAAGATATTCACCATAGTAAATGTTAATCAAACTCCCAAGTCACTTCCAATACTCACTTTTAAGTTAGCACACTCTTTTAGGGTTCTTAGCTCTTAAGGATGAGTCAAAAATAGCCAAAATGCAGTGCCTAAAGGGTTATTTTATCCCCATACCAGGTAACTAGGTATGGAAATTGTACAACCAGGTGTGCAATCAGAATACTTGGCTACAGGATCAGGTATGGCAATCATCATCCTCCTTTTAGCAATCATAGTACTTGCTGTTAGCAGAACTGATAACTGAAACTTGGAAAAAAATTATTTTCTGCTAATGCCTCGGGATTCATTAAAAATTTAATATATGCAAATGAACTATGTAACCATATTGAATTCATTATTACGAACACAATTGCAAAGTTGAATTTTTCATCTGAGGTTGCTTTGGCCAAATATGGGTCCCACACCTAAATTTCTAATTTTTCAACTTCACCAATAGGTTGAATTATGATTGAGTGACCGGGGACCAAACCAGCGGTCTACCTAGACTAAAATCAATATTCTAGATCTACTGGAAAAGTCATAATTTTCATACAAGCTTATTTTACTAAAGTTTTTGCTCGGTGTCCATTTGGAACCATCAAACACTTTAAAATAAGAAATTGTCTCTAAAAACAAAATGAACTTCTTGGTAACTAAATTGTCAGTCCTGGCAAGTCATAAATGACTTGGGTCAGCTATGGAAAAACTCTAATGGTGAAATTAAGCAAAAATAGAAAAAATTACTTAAAGGGTCATTACAAAATGTCAAATATTGATCAAAGTTGACTATGGAATTTTTATAGCCTCTTAAAATCACAAACTCCCCCAAATCACTCTCAATCGTATTAGAATCATGCTAGTCATCCCACACCCCAAAATCAATATGTAGAAACTACGAAAAATGGATGGTCAAACAGATAAAAAGCAACATTTTTCACTCAGGTCATTACGTAGTATTTACTTTTGTATTGTATTATAGTGATATAACCTTTTTTGTGATATTATGTTTGAGAATTCATTTCATTACATCAAATTATCTTATATCATCTTATATTGTTTGAGATATTGAGGTATTATGAGACATGGTATATGGTTGTGTCTTGGTCAGAGAGATAATTATGTAGCATCTTTTGGTAGCCTGCTATACACTTTATATATACACTATCCCTATTTTAACACATAATATAGGTTGATTTTAATTTATTAAGTAAGTCTCCTTTGTAAACAACTTTCCTTAATTGTTAATCATAAGAGTGACTAGTGTTAGCTCATCTAGATTGAAGCGTGCACACTATTTTATGGTTAGTCTATTGACCATAATGTTTGGTTATACCGATTAGGATAAATTAATGTATATACCAGATTATAGATTATTGGTAAACCTTGGGTTGTTGGGGTGGTGGTTCTCTCCATCGCTTTGAATTAAGGTCGGTTACAATAATGTATATACCCTTACTTTTATTTCTTTTTTCTTATTTCTGCACATCATGTAGGTATTGGAGCAAGTAGGAGATTGTAGATTATTTTTTCCAGCATTATTGTTGTGGAGATCGAGGTAGTGCTAAAAACTCTAAGCTTACCTGGATCTCTCTTCTCTTTATTTTATGATTTTCATTGTATTTAAGATACTTTAGATGATTATTAATACTTTATCTTAAATATATATATATATATACTTTTAATTTCATTATATTTGTGTTTCTTAGGTTGGGCTAGGCTTACTTGTTTGGAGGGTGTGACAAGTGTCATCACATACCTATCTTGATTTGTGACAAATTGGTATTAAAGCTCCAGGTTCACTTGTCTCATTAGTACAAGTTGAGTTTAGTAGAGTCTTGTAGATCAGTGCAGAGATGTCCATTCTTTATCTTCAAAAGGCTACATGACTTTTGGAGAAATCCGTTTCTCCATTCTATTTCATGCATTCATAGCTTTATATAACTCAGAATCTCTTATTCACTCTCTTTCAAACATTGAGCATGCATTCTTTCTTAGCTATGGAATTAGAGCTCGTGTCTTTAGTGCATGGTAGGAGTAGAGTTTGAGGCAGAGGTTGGATTGGGATGTCCATACAACTAAAGGTGAGGTTAGAGTTGTCTCTTTATGTTCTAGGGTTTCTAATGATAATAGGTATAGTGAGATAGAGAAGTTGATACTTATGCAAACACCACTCATGACTATACCTATGCTTGAGGATTGTTTGGTTTGAATATTAGGTTTTTTTGAAGGGTTTATCCTATTTTGGTTCAGCATGCTACTTTGAGGCTTCAGACTCTAAATGCACAGGTGACTACTGCTAGTCTCCTATTATTGTTGAGGTATTTTTAGATATTTCTCCATGTATGATGACTTTACTTTTCATTTCCTAGAGTTGGTGAGGTATGGAGATCCTAGGTTCTATGCTTACTTGTTCTTGATTGGTTTTCATGAGAGGTTGCACAGGTTGGGTTTGTTGATTCTAATGGATTAAACTTCAGTTTCTTTCAATTTATTTGTCCAGCTAGACAATGGTAGAGAACTTTTATAGAGGGTAGACTAGTTGGATCACCTTTTTTTGTTGGATTAGTTTGCCTATATATATTTAGGAGAGTTTGTGTGAAAATATGATAGGCTTGTAGGCTAGAAGGACTAGAGATTTGATGCTCATAGAGATATGCATGATGTAAGATAGGATATTTGTGGTTATGCTTAAAGGGGGTTAGTTCAAGGTGGTTCTTTGGATTCTACAGTCCTAGTTCAGCGAGCTTCGAATTCTTTAGGTTGGTTATGCTTAAAGGGGGTTATTTCAAGGTGATTCTTTGGGTTCTACAGTCCTAGTTCAGTGAGCTTCAACTTTTTTAGGTTTGTTTTATATGAGGATCTTAGGAACTATAGGATGGATTTCCCATAATTTTGATAGAGAGATTCTTCATCAATTGCTCTAAAATATGACAGGTCTGAGTATTAGGCTCCACGGGATAGACATGGGTTGGAGTTTCTGGTACAGTATCCATAGGTATGATTTTAGTCCATCTTTTATCTATCTTGATAGTATTTGAATTTGGTCCTTCATTTGGTTATAACTTTATTTATTAAGCATCGAGTCTTTATATTATTCATGGAATTTTGATGGGTCTACGTATATTGCTACCCTGTGATGGTTACTTAGTGGTGGATTGGGTAAGTAGGTCCTGTGTTGTGTCTCACTTAGAATATATTGCTAAATTAGAATTAATTTTTGGGTATTATGCATTTTATTGCATTTTAGATCTGATCTTTTGACTGGATATGTTGTGGAATAGTGGTAGATTAGTTGTGGTTTTGGCATTCGGATTTTAGTATGTCTAAATATACTTATCAATAGCAGACCTTCTGATAATCTAGACTTGTGATGTTACTAGTTTGAAAAGATTTCAACTGATGGATTTAGTTAGATAATGGAAAATTTCAAGTTTTCTTACCTTGTGATTATTACTCTCTTAGTTATTAGTTTTGCTTGCACGAAAAGACTTATGGGTATTGATGGTCATATTTGAAGGACATCAGCTTATAAGGAATCCTTGCTTTAATTCGGAAAGAGTTTTAGATGGAAAGAAAAATTTGGTAGTAGAGTTTCTCCTTGGTAGCTGAGTGTCTTGGTGGAATGTTCTTTCTCATAAGCTTTGATTAGAGTATGTGTTATTCTCCATGGACTTTGTGTTAGGAATGTTGAATTAGAATTGAGTTGTTTTAATTTGTACCTTGTTAGTCCCAAAATTTTGCGTTAAAGAATATTGAATGGGAAGATAGTTAAGGAAAAACATAAAAGTTCTTGTGTATAATGAACTTTTTACATTTAGTGTTTAGCCTTGGGTTTGAGATAGAAATAAAAAGTCATGATAGTATTGTTCATTAGTAGACTATGCAGAGTTTAGTAGTGATTTTCTCGATTTTTTATTTATGATTTAGGCGTTTGTCAGTGAAGTATAGTGGTTAATTTACTACTTCTCTAGTTTGAATTTTCTATTATAATGGGTTGCTTATGTGTGTGGGATAGAAAAGACCCCTTTTATATCAGATTATTGAGGTATTTGAGTTGTTTGATGACCTTTGGATATTGAGGGTTAAACCTGTTATTATGATATCTTGAGTATTTGGTATCATTTAGAGATTTTATGTCTATGGTATATGGAGTTTTATAACGATTCTCAATTACCTCAAAAGGGTGAGCAGTAGCATTTGAGTATAAGGTAGTGATCTAGTAAGATACGATGGACCTTTGAGTTTGTATGATTTTGGATACCAATTTCTGGCCTAGTTTCTTTAGCATGGGGATACGGTGTCATTTGATTTGATAGTGACAGTATCGGCGTTAGGTAGGTTCATTCAGTGTTTTGGTGGCTAGTGATGTGATTTATGGAGTTTTTATCATTTGGTGGGTCTAAGAATGATTTTTGGTGTTGTGGTTGTAGCAGTGCTTTGCGTTAAGTTAAGATTAGTCGAGCATGTTGAGAACTTCTATTGTGTCTGACTTAGATTTTGGGTATAGAGGAAGTTCAAAAATATAAAGATTCAGCTTTATTTAGATTTTGGCTTTAGATGCTAATGTTGTGACCTAACATCCTTATGTGATATATTTCTAGTTTTATGGTGAGGCAAGTAGTTTTATAGTTGTCACTTTGTATTGGAGTGATTGATTAATATTTATCAAGGGTATTTTCATCCTTTACCTATTTTGGAATTTTTTTGCTTATACGTTCTCGAACGAAGGTGAATCTTAGTGATGGATACTGTAAAGACCCTCGTACTGGCTTTTTAGCGTTTTTCGTATTTTAACTATTATTCCCATTTTGGTGGTTGTTTTATCTCATTACGAGTTATGGAGATGTTTGGTGTAATACCCCGTATCTTTTCTAGTTTTTAGACTACATATAACTCAACCCACGAGTCGTAAGTCAGCATAGGAGTCGTAAGTTGGACTCATACCCAAATCAGTGTAGCATGGTGATAAAGCCCAAACTATAGCTCTCGTAAGAGTGTAAGCGGTCGCTGTCAAATATAGAACCCAACTGGGTTGGGTGTCGAATCCCACAGGGAATACTTGGTCACTAAGTATGCAACGATTAGTAGACTGTTGATCGAAAATTCTACGAAAAAGGGAGGATTTAATTGTAGCGTGAATTAAGAGTATCAAAGTAACAAAGAAAAATGGAATGTTTAGTAGGTTTTAATCAATGAGAATTGTAAGTTAGGGTTATGTCCACCTTATGAGTTTTACGTATCTATTGGCTATGAGTTATGCAGAATTCAGACATGCATGCGCTTATAGAGATTCGTATTCTATGGTAAATCCTAGTGTCTTTCGACCATCAAGGATTATATCACTTTAACTCTTTCGAGCTTAAACCATATACTAATGGTACGAATTCTCCAAGAGGTTAATCCAGTTACGGCACTAACTTTTAAACAGGGGTTGGTAGCCCTATTTCCTTGTCATTCTCTCTTTTCCAGACATGTAACTTTTCTTTCGAACAAGTTAATGCTATACTGGCGTATTCTATATGTTTGCAACCACAAGAATTCAATTAAGATAAAGAGAGTAATGATATAAGCAGCATACGTATCAAGAATTCACAAACTCATAGCAATAGATAGTATCTCATAAGGCTTCCATAATCCTAACAGAGAAGTTTAGCTACTCATAATTGTGAAGGAAAACCACGAGGATATCATCATACCAAAGCAATAACAATATCACGATAAGGAAGTATTGGCGTCACTTGTGGCAAGAATTCCTTGCTAGTAGCGTTTCTCTTGTCGTGAAAACTAAAAGTCGAATAGATGAAGAATAATGTCAACAACGAATTTAAGAATAGAAGAGAGTATGAATGAATTGAAAGAGAATGAGTGAGAATAATAAAAAGCTTGCTGAAAAATTCAGCAAATAGAGTTTTTATAACATCCTTGTCCTAGTCCTACTGAAATAGGGTTTTTATCCTTGTCCTAGCCCTACTGGGTTACTACATACTTGTCCTACTCCTACTAAGTTACTGTTGATCCCCAAGTCTTTAGAAATTCTGTTTTTGCCCGGGACAAGTTTTCCATGCATCACTTTCAGTCCATAAGCTTCCGAAAGTTGCCTTCCTTCTTACGTGAAGTTTCCTTTGGCGTCAAACAGCCCATAAAATGCTGAAATCTTCATCATAAATACCTGAAATCTTGCTAATCACGTTGGTTAGCTCACTTACAGGAAAATGGACTAAAAGTGCAGGAATTATATATTTTGTCCTCAAAACTTAGCTAAAATATGGGTACATTAAGGTGTTTTAGGCGTGTAAATACGCCTATCATCAACACCCCACACTTAAAGCTTTGTTCGTCCTCGAACAATATATCATGTCCATATAAACATCTACTTAGGGTTTCATAGTAACAGCACAAAATATTCATCAAGACAAGCACAACAATTATTAACAAAGAGTAGTTTTCTAATCAATTCTAGAAACAATTCAACCTCCAACATCGACTCGTGATGATGGTTAATTCGTATTCAAAAGTTAAGGCACCAAGAATCATACAACAACTACCCAACAATTATCAACCATGTGTGTCTCACAATATATCACCCATAATTACTCACAAGTATTTCATTTTTCAAAACATGGGTATAAGATTATCCTTGCTCTCACTCTCACAAAGAATTCATATGTTGCAACTGATGACCATAGGCTTGCCCTTAGTGTAATGCTCCACTAATATCAGAATGCTAAGCTTAGGATCAAATAGGTCTTTTACAGGTTGTAATGTAGGCTAAGGGATGGGTAGGACTATTTTGGTCAAAAATAGTGACTATGTTCCTAAGCGCTTTAATACATCACATTATGCCATTAACACTCTCTTTTAATCAACCCTGCTACCTTTCTTTCATCTATCACCCCTTTTCACCTATTTTGCCATTCAAGCATAACTTTCTTTTTATTTAATCATAAACACAATTTATCTTTTTGTTTTTATATTTCTTTTTCTTTTCTTTTTTTTTTTTTATAACACACCTCTATGATAGCCACTCTTTTTCATAACAAATTCAAGTACCAATACACTCTAAGGCATCACTCTCACCCAATTTCCTCTTATTTTGTCACATGACTTCACAATTTAAAGCACTTAGGAATTAGGATCAAATTATGGTCTTGAAAAAAAAATGGATTAGGCTTACATATGAGGCTGTCAAAGAAAATGGCTTAAAGGCTCAAAAGGATTGACTAGGATAATGTCCACGGGTAGGTAAAAAGAAGGTAAACAATCACAGGCTACCAAAGAAATGCCTAAATCATCTCCTAAACTCACACTCTTTATTTCGCTTTACACACACACCAGGCAAGTTCTAGCATCAGTCACAACACAGAATATACTATATCCTCACACACACAAGGCACATGGTCAACTGTATTGGGAGCAGTATAGACTCTTGACCCAATAGATGAATGAATTAAACTACACAATTATCACACAGTGAGTCACATGTAGAGCCTAAATGTCTCAATAGTAATGATTTAGCACAAACTCTTGTTATACTACCATGCCGTCTATCAGAACAATTTCATGCAAAATCTAAAAAAAAATTAAAATTAAACTAACTAATTACGACTAATTAAAATGAACAAGAACTAGAATAAATGCAAATGCAGAAAAAGAAGTATAGTATACAAATACCAGCACCCCACACTTAGATGGGACACACTGCCCTCAGTGGAAAATAAATAAGAAGAACCTGATTAGTCGAACTCATCCTCTATGTCTGGGGTCATACCCCCTGCATCGTAATCATTATCAGAGTCGTCATTATCAGAGTTCTCCTCCACGTTGGAGTCTGGAATTCGTCGATAATTATCGGTTGGCATGTCGTCATCAAGAGGTTCCTCAAAATATACACCTACTCCACACATAGCCCTCGCATGCTCATTCATTGGGTAGTCATAATCCAACTGTTGGAGCTCTGCAGCAGTTGGAACACGACCCCCACTCATCATGGTAAACCTCGTCATGCCATATAAATGACGGAAGAAGCTTTCGTCGCGAACATGTCTTTCTGGAGTGGTTAGGTTGACGCCATGCATGGATTCAGCATCTTTAACCTTTGTGAGGTCAACCTTCTTCGGGTTGTGTGGAAGCTTATGATCTGCAGGTTCCTCTTCGATGTCCTCCTTCCTCAATATCGCAGTCAACAGATTGCCAAAACTGAAGTGGGACCTCTTGTGCAGCCTGGCCTTACGCATTGAAGATCGAATAATCGCCCCAATGTTGATGGGGATGTTGGTCATCAAAGCGTACACCAAGCATACTCTATCACGTGTGATATTTTTGTACTGTAACCCTAGAATCAGGCAAAAATTGACTATCCACAACCATATCCGAGCTTCTCTGTTCAAGGAGGCATATGGGAAGTTATTGTGCCGACCGGTATCCTTATGACGACTCCACCGTGCCATTGATCTTGTTTCGCATAGTGTGTGTCTGATTTCCCTGTATGGAGGTCTGCGATAAAGCTCCTTGAGCGGTGATGGATCCACAGATGGAAGACCCAGAAAAAAGTTGAAGAACTCTGCATTTAGTTGCAAGACTTGGCCCCAAATCTTCACTTCACTTCTGGTAGTCTTTGGGGACCAATTGGCATAGAATTCTTGCGTTAGATCAAGATTGAATTCTCCCATATCTTGGAAAATGAAATCAAGATGTAGCGCCATGATTTTAGCCAAAATGCAGGGTTCTTTCTTTGCTAGGCTCTCCTTTTGTATCAACTCCACATGAACATATTTTTTTTACTTTATTGTTCTTGTACCACTCTTTTCCTTCCTCCTCTAGGACCCATTTTATCCCTTACATGCGTCGAGGTATTTGCAGCGAGGGGGATTCAGCCTGCTCTTTTCTTCCCCTTTTCTGGACTTTCTGTGAGGTAGTTGCTTTTTCTTTTCCGGGTCGACTTTTTGGTGCCATTGTACCTGAGATTAAAATAATAGTCTTGTTAGCTTCATCTCGGTAGATACAATCGACAAACAAACAGTAGTGGCACCACTCCACACTTAATTTGTTGTGACAAACTGATTAAGTGAATGATGTCGATTACTCAGACTTCAACGCCATACATTTAGGTGTTATGTTCCAACAATATATTCAGCGCAGTCATACTTTTCTTGTCATCTTCACTATCCTTTTCAATTCTTTTTCATGTACTCTTAACTATGTTTTCATGTTTGGACTAATGCATCTCTTTGACCAAAACTACTACATAGATATCGTATCAATTTATGGCTTAGAAATAATCACAACATCTCATGTGTGTAGTTAACCATGATTTTCATCTCGATGGACAAGTCATTCAAACATACAAGCTTTCGAGTTACATGATTATGCAATTATCTTAACCATGTCGATTTCGCAAAAGTATGACAGTGTATCAAAAATCAAATTCAGGTTGGAACCAAGTCTAGAACACCCATACGTATTCTTTCACTCACTTAGTTGTATCACGACAAATCAACCACATTCAAATCACCAATACTACTTCAAGATTTAACAACTTATTATAGGCGTAGTATTGTAATACTTACGGAATATAAAATAAGAGCAAAGAAGTACTTACTTGGTTGATGGCCTTGGAAGATGTTCTTGCAAAGTTAAAAGAGCAAAAAGAAAATTTTTGAGAGATTTTGGAGAGGTAGGCGGCGCTTAGGTTGAGTTTGCAATGAAATTTTGTTCTAAGACTAAGGTTCTATTTATAGGACAAGCTTGGGTCGGGTTTTGACCCATTTGGAATCGGATTAGGAGACCAAAAAGTAAGCATAGGCGGCGCCTAATGCTTTGCCTATGCTTGGCATAGGCGGCGCCTTTTGCAAAGCCTAGTTGAGCATAGGCGGCGCCTATGCTATGGAATTGTTAGGCATAGGCGGCGCCTATGACATGGCATTCTAGATTCAAAGACAAAAGGCTTTTGCATAGGCGGCGCCTATGCTATGGCATTGTTAGGCATAGGCGGCGCCTATGCCATGGCACTCTAGATTTAGAGAGCTTAGGCCATAGCATAGGCCTTGCCTTGTTCGTTGCCTAGATTTTCATAGGCAATGCCTAACTCATAGCCTTTTGCTTCTTCATTCCCAACTTTCCACCTTCAGTATGCAATACTTCCAAATCAAAATTTGAAAACAATCTCCTCATTTACACCTCTTGCACCTACACTTATTCAAAAACAACAAAAACGATTAGAAAGATGGGTTGCCTCCCATCAAGCGCCTTAGTTTTGGTCGTGGCTCGACTCTTCTTTTTGGATTTTTTTTTAACAAAAACAAACTCTTAGTAAAACAATAAAAAATGAAAAATGATGGGTTGCCTCCCATCTAGCGCTTGATTTATTGTCGCAGCACGACATAGTTACCTCGAGTACTTAGATTTCGTCGAGATAGATGGTGGCCATGCATTTTATCGAGTCAAGAGGACCGATATATGGTTTTACTCGTTGGCCATTCACCTTAAAGACAACACCATTATTGTCTTCTATCTCAACTACTCCAGACGAGTAGACTTGGCTAATTTTGTACGGACCAGACCATTTTGACCTTAACTTCCCTGGGAATATCTTCAGTCTGGAATTGAAAAGAAATACCATATAACCCTTTTGAAAGTTTCATTGAACAATCCGTTGATCATGATACTTTTTCATCCGCTCCTTGTAGAAGTCTGATCATTCATACGCATGTAGACGGAATTCATCCATCTCGTTCAGCTGCTCCAATCTCATATTCATGGCATCATCCCAATTCAAATTTAGTCGCTTCAACGCCCATAATGCTTTATGCTCGAGCTCAATGGCCAAGTGACAAGCCTTCCCATAAACTAGTTGGTACGGGGACATGCCAATTGGCGTTTTGAATGCAGTCCTATAAGCCCATAGTGCATCGTCCAGCTTCCAATACCAATCCTTCCTATTAGCGTTTACAGTCTTAGCAAGGATCTTCTTGATCTCTCAATTAGAAACCTCTACCTGTCCACTAGTTTGTGGGTGATAAGGCGTGGCTACCTTATGTTGCTTGACCCCATATTTCACCAACACGGATTTGAACAGCTTGTTCCAAAAGTGTGATCCTCCATCGCTTATGATGGTACGTGGTACCCCAAAACGAGAGAAGATATTTCTCTTCAAGAATGCTACAACACACTTTCCTTCATTATCGGCCAGCACTACTGCTTTGACCCATTTGGATACATAGTCGACAGCAACTAGGATATATTTCATCCCAAACGAATTTACGAATGGGCCCATGAAATCTATACCCCACACATCAAACAGCTCTACTTCAAGAATTTTTGACATGGGCATCTCATGGTGCTTTGAAATCATGCCTTGTCTCTGACATTGGTCACATCTTCTCACAAATTCGTAGGCATCTCTAAATATCGAAGGCCAATAATAGCCGCTTTGCAATACTTTCCTTGTTGTTCGACCACCTGCATGGTGTCCCCCAACTTGGGAAGCATGACTTGCTTCCAAGATACTCGGCACTTCCACATGAGATATGCATCGCCTGATAACACCATCCGCGCATCGTCGAAACAAATATGGCTCATCCCAGAAGTAGTGTTTTACATCATGCATGAACTTCCTTTTTTGATGAAAAGACAGATGTGCAGGTATCACATTACTTACCACATAGTTTGCAAAGTCTATGTGCCATGGTAATTCTTCCACCATCGTGGATAGGATCTCTTCATCGGGGAATGCATCATTAATCTCAAGATCGGGCTACGCTGTATGCTCATTCTCAAGTCTAGATAGGTGATCAGCCACTTGGTTTTCGCAACCTCTTCTATCTTTTACCTTGAAATCAAATTCTTGCAGCAATAACACCCATCGAATTAGCCTCGACTTTGCATCCTTCTTCGTCATTAGGTATCTCAGGGCTGCATGATCGGTATGAACCACCACTTTAGTCCCCAACAGGTAAGCACAAAACTTTTTTAAAGCATAAACAACTGCTAGAAGCTCTTGTTCCGTGACAGTATAGTTCTTCTGGGATCCGTTCAAGACCTTTCTCGCGTAGTAGATTGGATGAAATAACTTTTCTCTTCTCTGGCCAAGTACAGCACCCAAAGCTACTCCACTTGCATCACACATAACTTCAAATGGTAGGGACCAATCAGGTGCTACAATGATAGGAGCTTCAATTAGCTTCCCTTTGAGGCATTCGAATGCCTTCAAGCAATCTTCACCGAAGTCGAACTTTGCATCCTTCTCCAAAAGCTTGCATAACGGACTAGCAATCTTGGAAAAGTCTTTAATGAACCTTCGATAAAAACCTTTATGCCCGAGGAAACTACGAACTCCCTTTACAGAGATTGGAGGTGGTAGTTTCTCGATGACTTCAATTTTAGCTCGATCCACCTCAATTCCTCTTTCGGAAATTTTATGCCCAAGAACAATATCTTCTTTAACCATAAAGTGGCACTTCTCCCAATTTAACACCAAGTTGAATTCAACACATCTCTGTAACTCCATACTTAAGTTCGCCAAGCACGATTCAAATGACTCACCCACAACTGAAAAATCATCCATGAATACCTCCAAGGTGTCTTCAACCATATCAAAAAAAATGGACATCATACAACGCTGAAAAGTGGCGGGTGCGTTACATAGCCCAAATGGCATACGTTTGAAGGCAAATGTACCATATGGGCATGTAAACGTTGTCTTCTCTTGGTCTTCGGGAGCAATACAGATCTGATTATAGACGGAATAACCATCTTAGAAGCAAAACCATCCTTTTCCTGCCAATCGATCAAGCATTTGGTCCATGAATGGCATTGGGAAGTGATCCTTAAGCGTCCATGAATTCAGCTTCCGGTAGTCCATGCATACTCTCCATCCTGTGACAGGTCTGAGTGGAATTAGCTCATTCCTTTCATTTTCAACTACCATCATGCCCCCTTTCTTGGGCACACACTGTACCAGACTCACCCATTTACTGTCAGAGATTGGATACACTACCCCTGCATTTAACCACTTAATAATTTCTTTATTCACCACCTCTTGCATAGGTGGATTCAAATGTCTTTGATTCTCAATAGTGGGTATGCAATTTTCTTCAAGCTGAATCTTGTGCATACATATCCCAAGCGGAATACCAATAATATCAGCGATGGTCCAACCGATGGCTCTCATGTATTTCCTTAGAACAACGATGAGAGTTGCAACTTGCTGCTCACCTAAGTCAGCCACCACAATAACTGGGAGGGTATTTCCACTTCCCAAGAATGCGTACTTTAGATGACTGTGTAGATCCTTCAATTCTAACATTGGTGGATCTTCAATGGATAGTTTAGCTAGTGGTGTAGGCCGATTTTTGAGATCGAGGTCCAGCTTCTTGGGAGCATAAGGATACGACCCTATTCCTGTTAGAGCACAAATAGTTTCTTCATAATTTTCAGCATCCTCACGCTCAATATTCATAAGCACAGCCACCAATGGGTCAACAATAAACTGCTCCTCTATGGATAATTCTTTCTCTTCATCAAAATAAACATCGGCTACCGAGAACACGTTCAGATTTTTGGGTTGCTTCATTGATTTGCATACATCAAAGCGGACTACTTCGTCATTCATCCGGAATAAAAGCTCATTCGCTCTTAAATCAATAAGCACACTCCCTGTTGCAAGGAAAGGGCACCCCAAGATTATGGGAACTTCAGAGTCCACCTTACAGTCCAGAATAATGAAGTCTGTCGGAAAGATAAATAAAGAAATACATCATATAAAATACCAACAGGTCATTTTACCGACCTATCTGCCATCACGAGCCTCATATTGGTTGGAGTAGGATCCCCCAACCCCAACTTTCTGTAAATAGATAGCGGCATCAATTTGATGCTGGCTCCTAAATCGCATCATGCCTTGGCAAAATTCAAAGATCCGACAGTGCAAGGAATAGTGAAGGCACTGGGGTCAGCCTTCTTCTGAACTAGTGATCTGGTAGCGATTGCACTGCAATGATGAACAGTATCCGTCAACTCATAACTTGCTGCCCGCTTCTTTGTCAAAAGATCCTTCATAAATTTTGCGTACCCAGGCATTTGTTTCAGTGCCTCGACCAAAGAAACATTAATAGTTAGCTGTTTCAACATAGTCATAAACTTATTGAACCTGGTATCGTCATCTTTCTTCTTCAATCTCTGAGGAAAAGGTGGTGGTGGAAGGGGAATAGTTTTCTCCACCGCTTCCTTTTCATCTTGCTTCAGTTCGGCGATCTTTTCAGTTTGTGGACGTTGAGAGGTGACGTCACGAACAACCTCATCAGCTGCTTCGGCATCTTTTGGTTCTGCAATGATCTCATTATCTTCTATAACATCAACCACCTGCTGGCCTTTGGATAGATTTTCCAACACTTTACCACTTCGGGTGGTGATAGCCATACACGATCCATCATTCCTTGGATTTTGCACTATGTCGCTAGGTAGTGTTCCAGCTTTTCTTTGATTTAATGTCGCTGAAAGTTGACTCAATTGTTGTTCCAGCTGTTTTATTACAGTAGAATGTGAGTCAACCAATTGGTTTATTGAAGACAAATCATTCTTCACCTCGGTTACACCTATGTTGGTTGCCTCCACTCCTTTCAACAGCTTAGCCATCATATCTTCCATGGACATCTTCCCAGAGCTAGACGCCACAGCCTTACGGTTTCCAGGAGGAACATACAAACCACTCCTGTCAGTCTTATTCTTCCAACCACCTTGATCGCGGTCCTTGTATCCAGATTTATCATAATAGTTCCGACCTTGGTTTCCTTGGGCATTGCCTCGAAAACCCCCTCTGATTATTCAAGTAGTTCGCTTCTTCCTCAGAGTTGGATTCATCTCTTCCCTGTGATACAACGGCCTTAATCTTTTCGGTCTTCCCTGATAATAAGTGCTTGGTAAGAAGATCCATCTGCGTTTTCATGAGATCCATATCTTGGTCACGTTCCTCTTGTCTACGCCTCTGCTCTGCAGTCATGCCAATAGATACGGTAGAGCTTGCTACCTCAGAATCCCTGGTATGCCAAGCTCTACTCTGCTTTGTCATACGATCTAGCATATCACTTGCCTCAAGAAAAGTAAGGTCCATGAATGACCCACCTGCAGCATTATCAACCACTGGCTTAGTCACTGAGTTCAAAGCCCTGTATAATATCTCCATCAAGTGGATGTTGGTCATCTGATGATTTGGGCACCGCATAAGCTTCTTCTTGAACCTCTCCCATGTTTCGTGGAGAGCTTCAGTTGGAAGCTGTCGGAAATTGTTGATCTCATCCCGTAATTGGGCTCTTTTGGATGGCGGAAAGAATCTTTCTAGGAAAGCATTTTTCTGTTGCCTCCAATTAGTAATAGAATCAGGAGTTAGCCCATTCAACCATAGAGTTGCCTCCCCAGACAGATACAATGGAAATAAGTGCAGCCAAATTGCATTCTACCTAACTCCTGGATTGTCAAACGATTTGCATGTTGAAATAAAGTTGATCAGATGCATATTCGGATCATCTCCTGCGAGTCCACCAAATAACCCCTTGAGCTGCAGTAACTGAATCATGGTGCTAGTGATATTGAACTTAGCTCTGGGTGCCAAGGGTGGAGGAATAATAGCCCCTGTGGCACCAGCTCCATCCAGCTCGTCATCATCATCATCAAAAGGATCCTGCACAGCTCAGCGTTCAGGTCTCATTCTAGCTTGACGATCTCTCCTGTGCATAGGTGCTACCACTTCATCTGCACGCCGTGGATTAAGTAACTCATCATCACCCAGGTCCTCATCATCAGGATTTGTTTCCTGACCTGGGCTATCAATATTCTGTTGATGTACATGACCAGCTGCCAACGCAGCTAATCTAGCCTGCTCTTGTTGAGCAGCCCTTCTTTCAATGTCACGTTGTGCATCCATTCTACCAATAAGTTGTGGTTCAGGATTGATAGGTAATAACGGTTGACCTGAACTTCGAGTGTTTGGCATGCACTCAAGCAAACCTGAATAAAACAAAAACAACAACTAAAAGTAAAATTCAAGAATCTTTGACCAAAGGGTCTAGTAACTATCACAAACTTAGTTGACAACTGTATTCCCCGGCAACGGCGCCAAAATTTGATAACGCCCAAACTACAGCTCTCGTAAGAGTGTAAGCGGTCGCTGTCAAATATAGAACCCAACTGGGTTGGGTGTCGAATCCCACAGGGAATACTTGGTCACTAAGTATGCAACGATTAGTAGACTGTTGATCGAAAATTCTACGAAAAAGGGGGGATTTAATTGTAGCGTTAATTAAGAGTATCAAAGTAACAAAGAAAAACGGAATGTTTAGTAGGTTTTAATCAATGAGAATTGTAAGTTAGGGTTATGTCCACCTTATGAGTTTTACGTATCTATTGGCTATGAGTTATGCGGAATTCAGACATGCATGTGCTTATAGAGATTCGTATTCTATGGTAAATCCTAGTGTCTTTCGACCATCAAGGATTATATCACTTTAACTCTTTCGAGCTTAAAGCGTATACTAATGGTACGAATTCTCCAAGAAGTTAATCTAGTTACGGCACTAACTTTTAAACAAGGGTTGGTAGCCCTATTTCCTTGTCATTCTCTCTTTTCCAGACATATAACTTTTCTGTCGAACAAGTTAATGCTATACTAGCGTATTCTATATGTTTGCAACCACAAGAATTCAATTAAGATGAAGAGAGTAATGATATAAGCAGCATACGTATCAAGAATTCACAAAATCATAGCAATAGATAGTATCTCATAAGGCTTCCATAACCCTAACAGAGAAGTTTAGCTACTCATAATTGTGAAGGAAAACCATGAGGATATCATCATACCAAAGCAATAACAATATCACGATAAGGAAGTATTGGCGTCACTTGTGGCGTGAATTCCTTGCTAGTAGCGTTTCTCTTGTCGTGAAAATTAAAAGTCGAATAGATGAAGAATAATGTCAACAATGAATTTAAGAATAGAAGAGAGTAAGAATGAATTGAAAGAGAATGAGTGAGAATAATAAAAAGCTTGCTGAAAAATTCAGCAAATAGGGTTTTTATAACATCCTTGTCCTAGTCCTACTGAAATAGGGTTTTTATCCTTGTCCTAGCCCTACTGGGTTACTGCATACTTGTCCTACTCCTACTATGTTACTGCTGATCCCCAAGTCTTTAGAATTGTTGTTTTCTCCCGGGACAAGTTTTCCATGTATCACTTTCAGTCCATAAGCTTCCAAAAGCTGCCTTCCTTCTTACGTGAAGTTTCCTTTGGCGTCAAACAGCCCATAAAATGCTGAAATCTTCATCATAAATACCTGAAATCTTGATAATCACGTTGGTTAGCTCACTTACAGGAAAATGGACTAAAAGTACAGGAATTATATATTTTGTCCTCAAAACCTAGCTAAAATATGGGTACATTAAGGTGCTTTAGGCGTGTAAATACGCTTATCATCACATGGCGAACATTCAGTTACAAGTATGACTTGACTCCTATGAGTCATCAAGAGGGGTATGAGTTGTTTAAATACAGTCATAAGGACATCAGTGTTGACCCTTTGAGGTTCTATCCAGGATACGAGAGAGGGCATCTAATCGTATACAAAGGTACGACTCGTCTGGAAAGAATTCGTATCAATAACAGTGTTGATTCCCCATGTTATCCGTTTAGCCTATGAGTGACTTTACCAAATCGTATAGGCATCTTATGAGTTGTAAGCACGACTCGAATCCAGACCAGTACATGTTCTTTGGAATGCCAAGCTTACGTGTCAGCAATCCAGTCGTACCCTAATTTACGAGTCATAAGGTCGACTCGTACCGACTGGGAACATGATTTTTTGTATGTTTTTCTAGGGGATTTTATGTTTTTCGCCATTCCCTTAATAGCCAAATCCATGTTATTTTTGTTTCACAAGGGGTGGTATAAAAGGGCCCAAATCCCCAATTTACAACATAAAACATTAATTCATCATAAATAAATCAAAAGTGAGGTTTATTCCTCTTCCCCAAGCAATTAGGGATTGCTCAAGAACAAGAACAACTTCAAGAAATTCTAAAGAATCCTCACAAATTTACCTAGTGAGGTATGTGTGATGTTCATCTAATTGTTTTTCCACCTGTAGAGCCCAAGAAGCCCTTTTTGGTTATAAATTATGAGTTTTTCATGTTTAAGTTGAAATATCTCCATGAATATCTAATTAATTCAATTACAAGTTATGTTTATAAGTGTTTTTAAGTGGAATGATCCATTACATATTTTCAATGTTGTAATCTTCATATTAAATCCCTAAGTTATGATTTTAATCTTGAGATTCTGTTGTTCATACATGTTTTACCCATTCCCATTCTTAAGTTCTTGATTCTCATGTGTTTGATGGAATGCCTAAGTGTTGCATTTTGAACAATGATCCCCTACTATGGTTTTAAACCTTTTATATGGCATTATTGTTAATTCCATTCAGTGTTGGGGGGTTATGAACACCCGATATCTATATGATTTACATAAATTTAGCTTTTCAAGTACTGAGATAGGTAATCCATGAATATTTTTAGTATACTCAGATACTCATATTCATGATGATTACAATCAGTTATGCAATAGCATTCAGTTAAGTTCAGTTCAGTTCATTACCAGTGTCAGTTCAGTTGGGAGATAAATTTAGCACTGAGAAAACCTAAGGATGGGGGCTTACCCGTTAGTTAGGACTGGGTCCTTAGTAGCAGTCCCTAAGTTTCAGAACTACGTAGCTAGCATAGGATTATGAGGTGTCACCCACTATTTTAGGACTGTCACTCTCTTAGGGGTCACCTACTAGTTTAGGATGACTCCTTAGTCTTTCAATACATTATATGCGAGGATCCACACAGCCAATGTTAGTACCTGTGGCACGGTACTGATACCCTTCTAACTAGGGTTATAGGTTGGACCTCAATTAGCTAAGATTAGAGCATGTCGGTTATATGATACCTCTCATAGTCTCAGTATAGTATTTCAGTGTACTCTCAGTTCAGGTTTGCTTGAACAATTGTATAGACTTTTAGTTATTCAGTTATACAGTTTACAGTCTTGCAAATTTCAGACTTATTTCAGATTACAAATTAATGCTTAGTCTTGCATTCTCAGATGTCACAGTTTTCATGCATTCATGTTCAGTTATCTCATGCTATTTAGTTAGCCCTTATTTTAGATGCACAGTACCCCATGTATCTCAGCCTAACTTTATCTCATATACTAGTACATTCTAAATACTAACTGCTAACTCTTCTTTGCACTATGATATCTTATATCATAGGTTAGGATGCACAGTTTCTCGACTATAGTTAGACAGCTCAGTGTAATCTAGCAGTCATAGTGGTGAATCCTCATCCATCGAGGACATGTTATTATTATTTAGTTATTTAAGTATTTCATTTTATTCAGTCAGTCAGAGTTAGTTAAGGGTCTGTCCATCAATTTCTCAATCAGTTTAGAGGCTTTCGAACATTCAGACAAAATAGTTAGATAGTTAGTTAGTTATTTTCAATTCATATCAGTTGTTTCAGACAATCAGTACTTCATATTCTAGGTTATCTTGTGGTCACTTGGGACCATAATCACCATTGTTATGACTAAGGGGGTAGCCCCAGGTTATGACAAAACTTGGTATCAGAGCCCATAGTTTTAAAGTGTCTTAAGGAGTCTGAAAGCCGCGTTGATTAGAGTCTTATGCATGGGTCTGAAGCACGCCACACTTATGGACAAGAGGATACAAGACGTTTTTGGAAAGGTTTCCCTTCATTCAGTATTCATGTCATGCGAAAGGGCATGAGCTCTACTCAAACTCTCTTTCTAACTCATCCTTCATTCCGTTTACAGACAATGCCTCCCAAAAGAAACAACAAAAGAAGGAATAGGAACCAGCCTGCACCACCACCTATTCAAGAAGATCCTCTGAATGAGGATCTCTCTCCCATCGAATTAAAAGCTACTTTAACTACCTTATCTCATTCAGTAGTAGCTCAGAACAATCAGTAGGTTGCTGCCCCAGCTAATCTAGAGGAAAATATAGCTGCAGCTAATATTTAGGATTTTACCCAAATAAATTCCCTTTTATTTTTGGGATCCAAGTTTCAGGAGGATCCTCAGGAGTTTCTTGATATGGTCCAAAAAGTAATAGATATCATGGGTGTCACTTGGAGTGAGAGTGCAGAGTTTGTTTTATATCTATTACAGGATATATCTTACACTTAGTATAAGCAGTGGAAGGAGAATAGGGGTATTAAGGTAGCTCATGTAGAGTAGGAGGAGTTTACCACGGCTTTCTTAGACAGGTTCTTATTTTTAGAGTTGAGGAAAGATAAGGTACAGGAGATCATTAGTTTGAAACAAAGCAATATGAGTGTGAAGGAATACTCGCTTAAGTTTATTAAGTTGGCGAGGTATGAGTAAGTTTGTATCTAGTGTATCTGATAGTGTGGTCAAGCAGTGTAGGACCAGAATGTTGATTAAGAAGATGGATTTATCTATACCTATGGTTCATGCTCAGCAGATTGAGGAAGAGAAGCTTAAGGAGAAAGAAAGAGAGAATAAGAGA
This sequence comes from Capsicum pubescens, assembly GCA_030864215.1. Taxonomy (NCBI): domain Eukaryota; kingdom Viridiplantae; phylum Streptophyta; class Magnoliopsida; order Solanales; family Solanaceae; genus Capsicum; species Capsicum pubescens. The sequence goes on along the minus strand of CM061549.1, from coordinate 199,337,656 downwards.
TCCAAAATAGGTAGTTTTAACTTTCCTCAGTCGGGGTCAGATGGTGGTAACCATTCTCAGTTTCGTCAGAAATTCTCAGCTCTAGCTCCATCTTCAGCTAGTGCGCTAGTGCTAAATTTTAGGAATGATAGTCAAGATAGAGCACCAGGCTCTAAGTCACAGGGTAGCATGAACAGTAGTCGTACCAATCTACTTTGTAGAAAATATGGCAGGAATCATTAAGGTATGTGTAAGGCTAGTAGTGATGTGTGTTTTAGGTGTGGCAAGCCAGGCCACAGGGTTACAGAGTGTCCAGTAGTTGGTCAGAGGGGAAAGGATTTACGCCAATAGGGCCAGTCTAATCTACTATCAACTTCAATAGGTCACCCAACTCAGCAGGGTGCCCCTTCCAGTGCCACTAGTAGTCAGCGCCAAAACAGATTGTATGCACTTTAGTCTTGATAGAATCAAAAAAGTTCTCCTGACGTAGTTATGGGTATGTTACGGGTCTTTCATATTTATGTTTTTGCTTTATTAGACCCCGGAGTTTCACTTTCTTTTGTGACTCTTTATATAGCCGTCAACTTCGGCGTCAGTCCTGAAACATTAGCAGAACCCTTCTCAGTGTCTACTCCATAAGGTGTCTCTATTATAGCTCGGCAGGTATACAGGAACTACCCAGTCATAGTATCCCAGAAAGTTACCTCAGTTGATCTCGTAAAGTTAGAGATGACTGATTTTGACATCATTCTCGGCATGGATTGGCTCTACTCATGTTATGCCTCAATTGATTGCAAAAGTAGAGTCATTCTATTTTAGTTTCCCAATGAACCAATTATTGAATAGTGGTGTAGTAATTCAGCGCTTAGTGGTCAGATTATTTCTTGTCTTAGAGTAAAAAAAATAATATTTAATGGGTGTGTTTACCATCTTGTTAGAGTCAAGGACTCTAGTTCTTAGACTCCTGGTCTCGAGTCAGTTTAGTAAGAGAATTTCCAGATGTATTACCTGAAGACCTTTCTAGAGTTCCTCCTTAAAAGGAAAATTAACTTAGATATAGATCTCCTTCCAACTACCCAACCTATCTCTATTACACCCAATAGAATAGCTCTAGCTAAGCTTAAAGAGTTGAAAGAGCAGTTGAAATATCTCTTAGATAAGGGGTTCATCAGGCCAAGTGTTTCCCCATAGGGTGCTCTAATCACGTTCGTGCGTATGTAAGACAGTTCTCTCATAATGTGCATCGATTATCGCCAGTTGAATAAATTCACAATGAAGAATAAGTATCCACTCCCTAGAATTGATGTCTTGTTTGATCAACTATAGGGTTCCAGTTATTTCACTAAGATAGACCTAGATTCAGCTATCATTAACTTAGAATCAGAAAATGTGACATTCTGAAGATAGACTTCAAAACTCGGTATGGTCACTTCGAATTTGTAGTTATGTCCTTTGGACTAATGAATGCCCCTGCATCTTTCATGGACTTGATGAATAGAGTGTTCAAGAAGCACTTGGTTATGTTCGTCATAGTATTTATTGATGATATCCTTGTCTATACCCGTAGTGAGAATGATCATGCAGACCATCTAAGAATTGTGTTGCAGACCCTTAGAGCTCATCATTTGTTTGCCAAATTAAGTAATTTCAAATTTTGTCTAAGATCAGTATCTTTCCTTGGCCATTTTATTTTTGGAGATGGCATTGGATTTGACCCTTAAAAGATCTAAGCAGTGAGAAACTAGCACAGACCCATCTCTCCATCAGATATCAGGAGTTTCTTGGGTTTGGTAGGCTATTACAGATGGTTTTTTGAAGGGTTTTCTTCTATTAAATCCCCCATGTCTCGATTGACTCATAATAAAGTCAAGTTTCAATGGTCAGATTCTTACAAGTAGAGTTTTCAAGAGTTGAAGACTCAACTCACTTCTGCTCCAGTTTTAATTTTACCAGATGGTTCAGATGGATTTGTGGTTTACTATAATGCTTCTAGACTTGGTCTTAATTGTTTGTTGATGCGGAGAGGTAAGTTCATAGCTTGTTCCTTTAAACAACTTAAGCCCCATGAAAAGAATTATCCTATCTATGATCTTGAGTTGGCAGCTGTTGTGTTTTCTTTGAAGATATGGAGACATTACCTTTATGGGGTTCATGTGGATATGTTTACTGACTGTAAGAGTTTGCAGTATATTTTCTCGCAGAAAGATCTGAATCTTCGTCGGAGATGGTGGCTTGAGTTATTGAGAGATTATGATACGAGTGTGTTGTATTATCTGTGCAAGGACAAGGTAGTGGCAGCTTCCCTTAGCAGGTTGTATATGGGTAGTGTTGCTCATGTTGAGGATTATATAAGAAGTTAGTCAATGAGGTTCATCAGCTTGCTAGATTGGGTGTTCTATTGGTTGATTCTGCAAAAGGTAGTGTATGGGTTCAGGATGGTTCGGAATATTCCTTGGTTGCTGAAATAAAGAAAAAGCAAGATAGAGATCCTAGTTTGATTAAGTTGAAGGAGACGGTTAGAGATCAAAAAGTGTATTGGTGATTTAGATATTATTGTCCCATTAGAAAACATGGATCCTAGTTTGGTTCACATATCATGTTTCAAACTCAGCTACGTATTCATGTTCACAATTATGCATGTTCAATACGTGATCTCAGTTGCTTTAGTATAGTACTCTCAGTCTAACAAGTCTTATTTAACGACAAATATTCCCATGGGGGAGATATTGCAATACCCCATATCTTTTTTAGTCTCTGGACTATAGAAGACTCATCCCACGAGTCGTAAGTCAATATACGAGTCATAAGTTGGACCCGTACCCAAATCAGTATAGTGTGGTGAACATCTATTACAAGTATGACTTAACCCCTATGAGTCATCAAGAGGGGTATAAGTTATATAAATACAGTCGTAAGGACATCAGTATTGACCCCTTGAGGTTTTGTCCAGGATACGAGAGGGCGATATCTAGTCGTACATAAAGATACGACTCTTATGGAGAGAATTTGTATCAATAACAATGTTGGTTCCCCAAGTTGTCCATTTAGCCTATGAGTGACTTTATCAAATCATATAAGCATCTTACGAGCTGAAAGTAAGATTTGTATCTAGACTAGTACATGTTCTTTGGAATCTACAAAGCTTACGAGTCACCACTCTAGTCGTACCCTAACATACGAATCGTACGATTGACTTGTACCGACTGGTAATATGATTTTTTGCATGTTTTTCAGGGGCTTTTATGTCTTTTCCCACTCCCTTAAAAGCCCAACCCATGCCATTTTGGCTTCACAAGGGGTGGTATAAAAAGGTCCAGATCCCCAATTCATAACATAAAACATCAATTCATCAGAAATAAATCAAAAGGGCAGTTTCTTTCTCTACCCCAAGCAATTAGGGTTTGCTCAAGAACAATTTCAATAAATCTCAAGAATCCTTATGAATTCATCTAGTGAGGTATGTGTGATGTTCATCCATAGGTTCCTTTCACTCATGGTACCCAAGAAGCACTTTTTGGTTTTATATTATAAGTTTTTCATGTTTAAGTTGAAATATCTCCATGAATCTCTTGTTAATTCAATTACAAATTATCTTTATAAGTGTTTTCAAATAGAATAAGCCATTACATGTTTTAAATGTTGTAATCTTCACATTAATTCCTAAGTTATGATTTTAGTCTTGAAATCATGGTATTCTCGCATGCTTTACCCATTCCCATGCTTAAGTTCATGAATCTCACGTGTTTGATGGAATGCCTAAGTGTTGGGATTAGAAACATGATCCCCTACTATGGTTTTAAAGATTTTAGAGGAAATTATTTTTAATTCCATTCAGTGTTGGTGGGCTATGAACACTCGATACCTATGTGATTTACATAAATTTAGCTTTTCAAGTACTCAGACAATTAATCCATTAATCTTATCAGTATATTTAGATATTCATATTCATGATGAGCACTATTAGTTATGAAATAGCATTCAATTGAGTTTAGATCAGTTTAGTACAATTGTTAGTTCAGTTGGGAGTAGGATTTAGCACTGAGCAAACGTAGGGATAGGGGCTCACCCTCAAGTTAGGATTGGGAACTTAGTAAAAGTCCCTAAGTTCTAGAACTACGAAACCAGCATAGGATTATGAGGTTTCACCTTCCAGTTTAGTACTACCACTTTCATAGGGGTCACCCACCAGTTTAAGATGGACTTTCTAGTCCTTCAGGATATTAGATTAGTGGATCCACACAGCCAGTTTTAGAACCAATGGCACATTACTAACACCCTTCTAACTGGGTTACAGGTTGGACCCCAATTAGTCATGTCAATTATATGATACCTCCCACAGTCTTAATACAGAATTTTAGTGTACTCTTAGTTCAGGTTTGCTTGACCAAGTGTACAGACTTTCAGTAATACAATTTACATTCTTGCAGATTCCAGACTTATTTCAGATTATGGATTTATGCTTGGTCTTGCATTCTCAGATATCACAATTTTCATGCATTCATGTTTAGTTATCTCATGCTATTCAGTTAGTCCTTATTTCATATGCACAGTACCCTATGTATCTTAGCCTAACCTTATCTTATATACCAGTACATTTCAAGCACTAACCGCATACTCTTCTCTGCACTATGATGTCTTATATCATAGGTTTGGATGCACAGTTTCTCGATCATAGTTAGATAGCTCAACATAATCCGGCAGTCATAGTGCTGAATCCTTATCCATCGAGGACATATTATGATTATTTAGTTATTTTAGTTTTTTATTTTATTCAGTCAGTCGAATTTAGTTAAAGGTCTATCCCATGAACTCCTCATTCAGTTTAGAGGCTTGCAGAAATTCATACAAAGCAGCTAGACAGTCAGTTAGTTACTTTCACCTCTTATCAGTTTTTTTAGACATCTAGTATTTTGTATTTCAGTATTTAAATATACATTACCTTCTCAGTTTATCTTTTGCACATGAATTATGTTCATATTTTATTCAGTTCTCATAGTAGGTACCAGCTCATAGGTTAGCTTGTGGTCCCTTGTGAATGTAAGCACCATTGTTGCGACTAAGGGGTAGCTCCGACTCATGATAGTTGGCCTGGCCCTGATGCATTCAAAAGTGTTATGAATAAATTTGTAATCTTGGACATCCTTAAAGAGGGTTAGTTTAACTTTGATCATTATTGAGAAATTCAAGCTTTAGATGATAATTCTGTCAATACTATTAGATCCAGAATATTAATTTTTTGTTAGTCATATGGTTAGTTTGGGTCCTAGGCCTTATTTTGTATTTGGACCTCTTAGATGAGAATCTTGTGAAATTTAACCTAGAGGGGTTCTGGGGGATTAATCATTGAAAATGATCTATTTTTAAAAATCATATGGTTCCAATTAGTTTGAAACATCAAAATATCCTAGTAGCATTGTTGGTTTATTTTTATAGGGTCTCCAAAAAATCCTAGTAGCATTCTACCCTGGCAATGACTCACCAAATGAGTCATAATGTGTCTTGGGTACGACTTGAGGACATGAGTCATAAAGACTCATGACGAGTCGTTGGTATGGAATCGTAACAAAATCAAAAATTAAGTGGCTAAGTTCTGCTCTAAGTTCAAGTGGCTCACTATGAGCCATGAGGACTTGTTAAAAGTCGTAGGATGTCCAGTATTTACCCAATTGTGTTCTATGTTGACTATAATTGGACCCTATGAGTCCTAGGGTTTCATTACGTATGGTATCAATCAATTCATAGAGTCAACAATGTGTGAGGGTCTTAGAGACTTTCTTTGTTATGACTCATGGTGACGAGTTGTAAGGAGTGGCTATGAGTCAATAGTTGACTCGTAGTCAATGGTGGAACTTTTTCAGCTTTTAAGCTAAGGGCATTTTGGATATTTCCCCCTGACAAAATTGAAACCCACGTCTTATAACACCTTCCTTAAAGGGTCAATTTCTCTCCAAATCTCTTGGTGTTTAAGACTTGTTACTCTTCCTTCATTGTTAATTTATTAAAAGAATATGTTTAAAAGTATTGTCCATGAGATATTGATGTTGGTTTAGAAACAAAGGTTAGGAGGTTTTGAATGCTTGTTGTTGAATAATATTTTCTCATGATTTACATATGATTTTTCATGTTTTAATTATGGTTTTAAACTTGTGGGTGCATGGGTATGGTGAACGAACTAGGGAATTTTGATTGTCCTAAACTTTTTACTTTTGAAATGGTTATGACCCCAACCCCATAATGTGAAATTGATTTTAATGAGAAATATGGGAATAGAACTATTCTTGAACTACTACATTGTGATATTAAATTGAACCTTATGGATTTGTGTTTTCACAAATTATTTCAAAATATAATTGAGGGGGTTGTGAATGACCCCAAGTCATAATTGTTTGGAATGTTGTTGTTACCTTGCAAGTGTAGTTGGTATGACGATACCAACGATGTACTCCTTAATGTGAAATATGATTCAATGAATGGGAATGTGAGATAAAAGTTTTGATTGGGATTTAAAGGGGTGTTGTGTAGCAGAGTCACGAAAGTGGAGGTCTGCATGACCGAGATTGGGAACCGCGCTAGCCAGTGCAGGGGTCGTTATGGCTTGAGGGTTTGAGTTCCTCTTTTTTTGTGACTGGGTGGTTTGAGTCCACCTTATTGCTATCATTTTGATTGGAGGGTTGGATTCCCCCATATCACATTTCATGATTGGGTGCTTAAGTCACCTTGGTATATGTTTGGAGGGTTTTAGTCCCTCATGCATATATATATATATATAATCTTTCTCCGGTTCGTGCGGCTACACACACTGGGCCCGACCAGGAGGTGAGAAATGGGGACCTTATATCTTATGGGTACTATTATATAACAATTGATCTACACAATCCTAGCTAATATTTTAAAGTGCATGTCAAGCTTTGTTCCCAATACCGATATGTGCAGTATATATGTGTATGTATTTGTTATGTACATTGGTTTTAAATAATTTTGAACTATTGATCCTGACATTATATTATCTTTATACCTGAGTTATATACTAGCATTCACCCCGCTAACCATCTTTTGATGTTGTATCCCTATGCAATGCAGGAATTGGTCATACTTCTACTCCTCCTACTTAGTGATTAGGATTCAGGAGCCGCTCATAATTTCACATCAAACTAGTGAGATTCCATACATCGGAAGTCTACATTTCATGTTATGGTCTCTTATGTCTTAGACTATTTAGACTACTTTTTGTGTATAGTCAGGGGCATATCTCGACACTTTATTGATGTTTAGTTTTGGCTTTTTGTTTAAAAGGTTTTGTTTGTATTATTATGGATATTGGGTGGTGTTGGACGATTGTTTTGCCGATCACCAGTCATTGGTTATAGACATGTTTTGAATTTTCTTAAGCTTGTTGTATGCTATCTTGTTATGTGTCAAAAATTCATCCGATATTAGGGGATGATGTGTCTGGTTTGGTTAGGTGTAGGGGGTAATCTTTGGTCCATGTGGGACTTGAGATACCCATCACAGCTAGGCCTTGGTTCGAGTCATAACAAGGATGGTATCAGAGCCTAGGTTTGGTTTCATTGGGTGTCTAACAAAGCCTTGTCAAGTAGAGTCTCGTTTATGGGTATGTAGCAGGCCACACTTATAAGGTAGAGGCTACGAGGCATTTATGAATATTTTCCTTCCTTTTTGTTCTATTTCAAGCTATAAAGTCTATGGTTTTGAATCTCCTCAAATTCATGTGTGTTTGCATTTCAAATTATGCCTACGAAAAGATTTGATGTCGGGGAAACTCTTCTTTCCCATCGAGGATAATGAGGATGGAGCTCGTCCTGCTTCAGGAGTTTTGACCTGGTCGAGGGTCACTACTTCTGATTGCCTTAAGGGAGCTCCCCCAGTTCCCCTTATCCCTCCTTAGGGACCTCAAGCTGATGTATCTAATGTTGAGTTTCGCTAGTCAATTCATTTTCTTACCCAGTTGGTGGTCTCCAAGACTAAGCGTGTAACTTTAGTTTCTCCATCATCTGAGGCCACTAGGATTGGCTAATTTAAGAGGTTGAGTCCTCCTATTTTCACTGGTTCTAAAATTAAGAAAGATCCTCAAAACTGTTTTGATAAGATAAAATAGATCAATCGTGTGATACATGCTACTAATATGGAAGGTGTAGAGTTTGTTGCTTATCTGCTGAAGGATATTAAATACCAATGGTATGAAGAGTGGGACCACTCTAGGGGTGATGATGCGGAGTCCGCTTTGTGGGATTATTTTTCTAGTGCTTTTCTTAACCGTTTCTTTCCTCATAAGTTGAGGGAGGCGAAGGCCAAGGAATTTGTGAATTTGAAGTAGGTCAAGATGTCAGTAAAGGAGTATGCCTTAAAGTTTCATCAGTTATCGCATTATGCTCCTAAATTGGTATCTAGCATGAGGGCAAGAATGAGTAAGTTTGCTTCGAGGTTGTCCCATGAGTTAATCTTGGAGAGAAAGGATGCCTTGTTGAACAAGGATATGGACTTCTCTAAACTTATGGAGTTTATGCAACAAATGGAAGAACAAAAGACGAAGCAAGCAAAGATGAGTGATGGGTAAATTATAAAGTTTTGCTATTCAGATCAGGGTAGAGGTCAGCAGCAAAGTGGTATAAATGGTGGAAAGTGGTCTAAGAAGAGGTGGGGAAATTTTGGTTCCTACTCTATGGCTAGTGCTCTTTACCTGAAGCCCTGGGTGACCGTCATTCTCAGTATGATAATGGGTTTATATCACCAGGAGCCCAGTCGCAGGCTAGTGGATCTTAGTTAGCTCCATTGTATCTTTTTTGTACATTTTCTGGTCAGGTGCATCGTTGTTTTTCCGAGGAGGGGAGGAACAAATGCTTCATATGTGGTCATATTGGTCATCTATAAAGGGATTGTCCCTCTAAGGTTGCTTATAGAGAAAATAAGATTCCTATTTCTACTTCATCCGCTCCTGTATAAAGGGTTCTACTTCTTCTTTTGGATGCAGCACTAGTTGGAATCATCTGTATGCTTTCCACTCGCTAAGATTCTGAGGCGTCCCCCAATATTATTACTGGTATGATCCAAATCTTTTCTCGTGATGTATATTATCTACTTGATCCCAGTTTTACTCTCTCTCTCTTATGTGACCCCTTATATGAAAATCCATTTTAGTTTTGATCCTGAATGTATTTTGGACCCTTTTTTGGTGTCCACCCCGGTGGGTGTCTCTATCATGGCTAGAAGGGCTTATAGAATTAATGTGATATATATTCATGGTAGAGAGACGTTGGTGGATCTAATAGAGTTGTACATGTTATACTTTGATGTGATTTTTTGGATAGACTGGTTACATTTGTGTTATGTATTCCTTGATTGTTGGAACCAAAGGGTCAGTTTCCATTTCCCAAATAAGCCGTTAATTTAATGGGAAGGTAGTTCCCTAGTGCCTAAGGAAAGGTTCATCTCGTACCTTAGAGCCCAAAACATGGTTTCCAAAGGCTGCCTTTATAAGTTAGTGCATTTTAAGGATTCTAGAGCTGAAGGTCCTCCTTTGCATACTATCCCTATGGTATGTGAATTTCTTGAGGTGTTCCTTGATGATTTTCCTAGTGTACCTTCCAATAGGAAAATTGATTTTGGGATTGATCTTCTTTCGGACACTCATCTTATTTCTATCTCATCTTATAGAATGGCTCAGGCTCAGTTGAAGGAACTCAAGAGCAGCTGAAAGATCTTCTTTACAGGGGTTTTATCCACCCTAGTGTGTCTCTGTGGGGTGCTCTCATGCTCTCCGTGCATAATAAAGATGGTTCCCATCAAATGTGTATCGATTATCACCAATTGAATAAAGTAACCATGAAGAATGAGTATCCACTTCTAAGGATTGATAATATCCTTGATCAGTTTTAGGGTGCTAAGTCCTTTTCCAAGATTAATCTTTGGTCTAGGTACCATCAGTTGAAGATTGGGGAGGCAGATATCTCGAAGACTATCTTTCAAACACAGTATGATCATTGTGAGTTTTTTGTGATGTCCTTTGGTTTAACCAATGCCTCTACTGCATTTATAGATCTTATGAATTAGGTTTTTCATCAGTTTTTGGACTTGTTTGTCATTTTCTTTATTGACTACCTCTGCCTTGTGTTTCAGACCCTAAAGTATCAGCATTTTATGAAAAGTTTTCTAAGTATGAGTTCTGGTTAAATGTTATGACTTATTTGGGTCATGTTGTTTCTAGTGAAGGGATCATGGTGGATTCACGGAAGGTTATGGAGGTTAAGAAATTCCCTAGATAAATGACTTCATTTGATATTCGAAGCTCTTAGGTTTAGCTAGCTACTATAGAAGGTTTGTGGAGAGCTTCTCTTTGATCACTGCCCCATTGACTAAGTTGACTCAGAAAAAGGTGAAATTCAAGTGGTCTAATGCTTGTCAGGGTATTTTTGAGATGTTGAAGGATAAGTTGGTTTTGGTTCCAGTCTTGACTATACCTGAGGGTATTGATGGTTTTGTTATCTATTATTGTGCATCCCGGATAGGGCTTGGTTGTGTGTTGATGCAACATGACAAGGTGGTTGCTTATGCTTCTAGGTAGTTGAAAGTTCATGAGAAGAATTATCTGACCCACGATTTGGAATTATGTCCTATGGTGTTTGAATTAAAGATCTGATGGCATTATTTTTATGGGGTCTACATTGATATTTATTCTGATCATAAGAGCCTGAAATACATGTTCACCTAGAAAAAATTAAATCTTTACCAAAGGAGATGGCTTGAGTTGCTAAAGGACTATGACAAGACTCTCCACTATCATCCAAGTAAAGCTGACGTGGTTGTTGATGCCCTTAGTAGGTTGTCCATGGGAAGCTTGTCTCGTATGGATAAGGAGAAGAGGGATTTCGTGAAGGATATTCACCATTTGGCTTATCTAAGAGTCCATCTCTTGGATTTTGAGGATGGTGGTATGATTATTCAAGAGGTGATAAGGTCATCTCTTAGTGCTAAAGTAAAGGAGAAACAAGTGTTGGATGCTATTCTGATGCCAATCAAGAATGATGTAAGTAGAAAAAAAGTGATGGTTTTTGAGGTTGGTGGTGATGATATCTTGAGGTACCAAGGTAGACTGCGTGTTCCCAATGTTGATGTGTTGCGAGGAAGAATTTTGGCCGAAGCTCATGAGTCATGTATACTATTCATCCTAGTTGGAAGAAAATGTATCATGATCTTAAAGAGATCTATTGGTGGAATAATATGAAGCAAGATGTGGCCAATTTTGTGGCTAAGTGCATTGTGTGTCAGCAAGTAAAGGTATAGCATTTGAGGCCCAATGGGTTTACTTAAGAGATTGAATTGCGGTGTAGAAATGGGAGATAATTAATATGGATATTGTTACCGGTCTTCCATGGTCTCGCCAATAATTTGATTTGATTCGGCTCATCGTGGATAGGATGACTAAGTCTTCTCACTTTTTTCCAGTGGGAACTAATTTCTCTTCTGAGGATTACGCCAAGATATTCATCGAGGATATCGTGAAGTTGCATGGTACACCAGTTGCCATCATATTTGATCGGGGTACTTAGTTCTCATCATACCTTTTGAGGTCGTTCCAGTGCGGTTTGGGGACTACGGTGACCCTTAGTACCGCTATCCACCCACATCAGGATGGGCAAATGGAAAGAATAATTTAGGCCTTTGAATATATGCTCTAAGCTTGTGTATTTGATTTTGGGGGTAGTTGGGTTGACCACCTGCCTCTCATCGAATTTGCCTACAACAAAAGTTATCACTCTAGCATTGGTATGGCTCCATTTGTGGCCTTATATAGTAGGAGGTGTAGGTCTCCTATTGGGTGGTTTGAGCTTAGTGAAAATGACTTTTTTGGCCATAATTTGGTTTACCAAGCTACAGAGAAGGTGAAGGTGATTCAGGATAGACTTAAGGCCGCCCAAAGTCGCCAAAAATCCTACGCAGATGTAAGGCGAAGGGATTTGGAGTTCATTGTTGGTGATTGGGTGTTTTTGAAGGTGTCCCCCATGAAGGGATAGATATGGTTTGGTAAGAAGGGGAAGCTAAGTCCCTATTATGTTTGTCCATACATGGTTTCGAAAAGGGTTGGTTATGTCGCATATGAATTGGAGTTGTCATCTAGATTGAGATCTATTCATCAATGTTTCATATTTCGATGTTGAGAAAGTGAGTGGGTGATCTTTAAGATGTTGTTCCTTCAGATGAGGTGGGTATTTTGGATTCCTTGTTTTATGAGGAAATCCCGATTGAGATTTTGGATCGACAAGTTCATCAGTTGTGAACCAATAATGTGGCATTGGTAAAGGTTCCTTGGAGGAATCAAAAGGTTAAGGACTCTATGTGGGAAGTCGAGGAGGACATGTAGTCCAATCGTGCTAATAAATGCTTTGTCCTAACTTTATTTTCTAAGGATGTGGCATTGGTAAAGGTTCTTTATTTTCTAACTTTGTTAAAGGAAATGGGGATTTCCTTGGCATATTTTTTTTTGTATTTTTTATAGGTAAGAGAGTGGTATAAGGATGTCAAATAGTTCTAATAAATGCCTTGTCCTATCATTCTAGGATGAATGATCCTAAGGGGGAATATATAACAACCTGGGTTTTTGGTCCTCAAAAATTTTCTGAGTTCAGAACTTTCTTCCCTGGTAATGACTCACCTGACTTGGGTATGACTTGGAAAAATGAGTCGTAAAGACTCATGATGAGACGCTGGGATGAAATAGTAGCCACATTAAAAATTAAGTGGTTAAGTTCTTCTCTGAGTACAAGTGCCTCAATATGTATAGTACTAGTCGAGTCATAGGGTCAATAGTGTGTGGGAGTCCTAGAGATTGTCTTGGTCACAACTCGTGTTGATGAGTCGTAAGGAGTGACTATTAGTCAATGATTGACCCGTAGTCAATGGAGGCACTTTTTTAGCTTTTAAGTTAAAGGGCATTCTGAATATTTCCCCTCTGACTCATATTGAAAGCCTTATCTTATAACCCACTTAGGGTGTCATTATAACTCAGAAACAACTATAAGTAACATCTAAAACACTCCAAAAGGCTATCTAAATTCCCTCAAGCAAGTCAATAAGGGTTTCATCAAGTTGGTCATCTAAGGGCACAAGGGTCAATTTCTCTCCAAATTTCTTGGTGTTTAAGGCATGTTATTCTTTCCTCATTGTTAATTTTGTAAAAATATATGTTTTAATGTATTGTTCATGAGATATTGATGTTGGTTTTGAAACAAAGGTTGGGGATTTATGAATGCTTACTGTTGAACAATGTTTTCCCATGGTTTACATATGATTTTTCATGCTTTAATTATGTTTTTGAACTTCTGGGTGCATGGGTATGGTGAATGAACCAGGGAATATTGATTTTCCTAAACTTGTGATTGTTGAAGTGGTTATGACCCCAACCCCATAATGTGAAATTGATTTTTGTTATAAGAAATATGGGAATTGAACTATTCTTGAACTATTGAATGTGATGTTGAATTGAACCTTATGACTTCATATTTTCATAAATTATTGCAATATTGAACCAATCGGGTTGTGAATTCCCCAAAGTGATGTAATTTTTTGGGCATGTTGTATTTACCTTGCAAGTGTAGTTGGTATAACGATACCAACATTGTATGCCTTAATGTGAAATATGGTTCAATGAATGAGAATGTGTGTAAATGTTTTATTTGGGCTTTAAAAAGGGTTGTGTAGATGAGTCATTAAAGTAGAGGTCCAAGTGACTAACACTGGGAATTGCGCTAGCTGGTGTGGAGTCGTTATGGCTTGAGTGTATGATTCCCTTTGTTTGTGATCAGGTGGTTCAAGTCCACAGTATTGTTGTCATTATGATTGGAGGGTTCGAGTCCCTCATATCATATTTCATGATCGGGTGATTAAGTCACCTTGGTATATGATTAGAGGTTTTGAGTCCCCTGTGCATATATATATGATCTTTCTTCGGTGTGTGTGGTTACATGCTCTGGAGGCCAACCAGGGGTGAGATTTAGGGCCCATATATCCCGTGGGTACTGTTATATGATAGTTGACCTACCCAATCCAGGCTAAAGTTTTAAAGGGATGTTAAGACTTTTTTTCTATCCCGGCATGTAAAGTATATATGTATATGCATTTGATTATGTGCATTGGTTTTAAATGCTTTTGAACTGTTGTTCATGACATTATGTTATCCTTATCTCTAAGTTACATGCTAGCATTCACCCCGTTAACAAGCTTCGGATGTTGTATCCCCATGTAATTCAGGAATTGGTTATACTTCTACTACTACTGCTCAGTGATTAGGATTTGGGATCTACTCGTAAGTTGACATCGAAGTGGTGATATTCCATACATCAAAATTCTATAATTCATGTTTTGGTCTCTTATATCTTAGACTGTTTATACTATTATTTTGGCTATAGTCGGGGGCATGTCCCAACACTTTATTGATGTTCAGTTTTGGTTTTTTGTTTAGAAGGATTTATTTGGATTACTATGGATATTGGGCGGTGTTGGTCATTTGTTTGGCCGATCATCGGTCGTTGGATATAGAAATGGGTTGAATTTCCTTGAGCTTATTGTACGCTATCTTGTTATATGTTCAAAATTCATCCACCCTTGGGGGATGATGTGTCAAGTTTGGTTAGGTGCAGAGGTGATATCTGGTCCACGTAGGACTTGAGATACCCGTCATAGCTAGGCCCTGGTTCGGGTTGTGACATCCTTGGTATGGATTGGCTTCATTCCTACTATGCTTCAGTCGATTGTCGTAATTGAATTGTAAAATTTTAGTTTCCCAGTTATTCAATCCTTGAGTGGGAGGGTAGTTATATAACTCCTAAGGGTTATTTCATTTCCTATATTAAGGCAAGCAAATTTATCTCTGAAGAGTATAACTATCATCTAGTTTGGGTTAAGGATACTAAGTCTGCGACCCCAACCCTCCCATTAGTTCATGTTCTCAATGAGTTTCTTGAAGTTTTTCTAGAGAATTTCCCAAGGGTACCTCCTGATAGGGAAATCAAGTTCGAGATTGATATTCTTCTAGATACCTAACCCATCTTCCTCCTTACCAAATAGCTCTAGCAGAACTTAAAGAGTTGAAAGAACAACTTAAAGAGTTGAAAGAACAACTTAAAGACCTCTTAGATAATAGATTCATTAAGACTTGTGTTTTGTTGTAGGGTGCTCCTGTCATGATCCGAGACTACCCCTAGTCACAACATGATGCTTGAAACCACAAGTGATCCCAATCTAACCCATGACCTAGCATACTGCTTGAGCAACTGATTTAAATTATATAAAAACTAAATTTACTAAGCAGAAACATGATCATGAGAAAGTCTGAATTAATGTAATACTACTAATGTTTACAACATGATAAAATTGAAGAAAGAATCTTGAATTACATGTAATTAATCTGATTGACTATCTATGAAACCTTTACTATACTGATTATAGATAGCTGGGACATGCCTCCAACTACCACTAATCAATACATATAAAAAATCAAAATACAATACATGAACTAGAATTGACTAGTGTTCCCAAAATAGGAGAAGTCATTGCCTACTGGATGAAAGCAGAGAACTGCCTGACCCTGCTATATGAGCTAAATCTGGTACCTACATTATGAAGGATATATCCATAAACGCATATGCGTAGTCAGTGCATTGGAATGTACTGAGTATATGGAGACATGCACTAAATCATGGAAATATTTAAAACATGCTTTAAACTGAGGATGTGAGTTATTTGCTGAAACATACATTTAAAACATGGCTATACATAAAAATTGTAAATCATAGTAAGATTTATAAATCATGAACTGAAAATAATTTTGTAAGCTGGGAAGCGATGTAAATCATGTAAAGCTAAACATGTTGTAAAACTAAACTGAGGGTCATGTATAGATACTGAGCATGAAAACATGAACATGTAAAACTAAGAATGCAAGACCAAGTAAAGCATGTACTGAATTGATCTGAATAACTGAACCTAAATAACTTAAATAATCTATAAGACTAACTGAATAAATATTAAGATCGGTCTACTTGGTCAAGCAAACTTGAACTGCGATAAACTGAATACTAACTGAAAAAGTGGGAGCTATCATGTAACTGACATAAACCATGCGAGCTATCATGGAGTCCAATATTTGACCCACGTAGAGGTGGGTTGATCTATACTTACCATCGAAATAACACCTAAACTGGAATGAACACTAAACTGAGCCCATATTGAGCAATAAGGGAAACTCTTTGGAGAGGCCCCTAAACCTATGAGGGCACGTAGTTTCTGGGAAGTAGGATGTGATGAACCCATACTTTTCTCTTGGTGCTAAATCCTACTCCCAACTGAAAGACACAAAAACACTAACTGATACATGCACTAACACATGATAAGCTCGGGACATGATATTTTAAAAACAACAGTGCATGCAGAGTCTAAAGTAATCATAAACATTTAAGCTGATAGTGTTCATCATTGTCATTACAAATTATGTATAACTATAAAATCATGAGCTGGATGACTTATTACTTGGAAGGTCTGAAACGTAAGTAAACACATAGGAATCGGGTGTTCATAACCCACCCGCATTGAATGATTACCAAATTTGATAACAATACTTGAAATAGTGACATAAAGTCCCAATACAAAGACCCAAAATATAATACGTTTCACCAAACTAATAAAGTCTATGAATTTGAATATATGAATGTATTAAACTTTGAGAGGATAACAATTTCACATGGTTTAATTCATAATTTTATAATTCGACATGGGGCAATTGAATATGACATGAGTAGTTGAAATTCAAAGCATGAAGTAATCTAATTTTCATGGGGAAAATATGTTGATAGGGATTGAATTCAAATTTCTAAGATGACATGGGTTAAATTCATGATTTACATGGATAGATACATAAAAGAAGATTAAAAATCCATACTTGAACATAAAGGGAATTTTTGAGACTCAATGGGTGGAAGGAACCCATAGATGAATACCCACATACCTAAAGTTTCTTGAATTGTGAAGAAAGTTTAAATCTTGGGACTCGAAGGATTGATTTTGGGTGAGGAACCGTAATTTTGATATTCTTGCAGATGGGAGGAGAGAATATATTGTTAATTGGTTGAAAAAGTGTGGAAAATAATGCCTCTTTATGTTTTTAAGTCGTGGTTTGGGGGTTTAAAGAGGAGAAAGGACCAAAAAACCCTTAGGAACCCTCTGGAAATTGTTTGGAAGCCGTCTAGTCATCTTAGGTCATGGCTCGTATGTTTTGGGTATGGGTCATGTCTTGAGTCATCACCCAAAACCCATATTTTTACCCCTACTTCCGTGGGTATGACTTCTCCTATAAACTCCTATGATCTGCTTATGAGTCGGCATCAGGAATCGTAACCACTGGCAACTTTGACAGTGCTTCAGTAATTTGTCCATAAAGATTCACCCCGATTTTAGATTAAGGCAAAATTGAAATAATTGGAAAGATAATTCAATTATCTATATGTTGGTAGGTATTAATCTTAAAAATTCTTAGTATAGCAGAAGTTATCCTTGTTTAAAGATGACCATAGTTATATACATCCCACGAATTTAATCGCTAAGGAATGTATTGACTTGTTCATGAGCTAGGAGCTATTTGAGGACTTAATATATGCTCAAGTAACTTATAAGGCTATCAAAACATTCTTGATTCTTGGATTTTTTATTGGTCAGGATATGGGTCATATCTTACGACTCATAACAAGTCATTACGACTTGTAGCCATCACTCATAAGCTGGACAGAAACTTAGGGAAGCTATACGGTTGAACTTACAACTTCACTTCCTACGACTAGTATAGTAATCTTATGACTATAAGGGTTGAGTTGCACCTAAAATAGAATGTCACCAATTTCATATTGTCTTGGATAAGACTACAATATATGACTCATATGTTGCATAAACGACTTAAAAAATGGAGTCGTACATTGTACAGTGATCTTGAAACACGGGGTACTACAACTCTAGTATTATTCATGCAGAATAGGATGGTACTCTCAAAATATGTATAGACTACAGACAGTTAAACAAGGTCGCCATCAAGAATAAATACCCTATCCCAGTATTAATGAATTGTTTGAACAGCTTCGGGGTGCTCATTATTTTTCAAAAATTGATCTCAAATTAGGATACAATCAGTTAAAGGTAGGAGAATATGACATCTCATAGACTGTATTTAGAACTCGTTATTGTCACTTTGAGTCTTTAGTTATATCTTTTCGACTAAGAAATTCTCCTGCATATTTTATGGACTTAATGAACAGGGTTTTCAAGTAGTATTAGATATGTTAATCATTGTATTCATATATGAAATATTTTTTTATTCTTAATGTAAGGAGGAGCATGAAGAACTTCTGAGAATAGTATTGCAGACCCTCAAGGATGCCAGTTGTTTGCAAAATTTAGTAAATGTGAATTTTGGTTGGAGTCTGTCACCTTCTTGGGTATGTAATTTGGATTAAGGTATTCATATAGACCCTCAGAAAATAGATACATTGAAGTGTTGACCTAGGCCCATTAATCCATCCTATTAAGAGCTTTCTAAGTTTAGCCGGCTATTATAGGAGATTTGTTAAGGGTTTCTCCTCAATAGCTACACCATTGACCAAGTTTACACAGAAAAAGGTAAAGTTCCAATGGCCAGACAAAGGTGATATAAGTTTTCAAGAGTTAAAGGATAGATTTTCTTCAACACACCAGTATTAGCCTTTCCAGATGGGTTAGATGTGTTTGTGGTGTACTGTGATGCCTCTAGAGGTGGGTTAGGATGTTTTTTTATGCAAAATTGAAAAGTGATAGCTTATGCCTCCAAAGTACTTAAGGATTATGAGAAGATCTATTTGACTCAAGATTTTGAATCAGTACCAGTTGTGCTTGCATTAAAAATTTATAGACGTTATTTATATGGAGGGCATATTGATGTCATTACGGACCACAAAAGTCTCTAATATTTGTTTAGCTAGAAAGAGTTGAATCTTCATCAGAGGTAGTTAGAGTTTTTAAAAGACTAGGACATCAATGTGTTCTACCATCCAGGTAAGGCAAATATGGTAGCTAACTCTTTAAGTAGACTTTCTATGGGTAATGTAGCCCAAGTTACAACGGATAAAAAGAGTGGGCTAAAATTTGTATAGATTATCTCAATTGGGAGTTCAGTTGTGTGATACTGATAATGGTGGATTGATGGTTCAAAATGGTTCAGAGTCATCTCTTATAGTTGAGATAAAAGAAAAACAATGTGATATCTTATACTTAGTCAGTTAATTGATGCAGTACATCATCAAAAGGTGGAGGTTTTCTCCCAAGAGGGAGATAATATTCTTTGCTATTAGGGTCATTTGTGTGCTCCCAATATTAATGGGGTGAGAGCTAGGGTGTTAGGGGAGGTGCATAGTTCTAAGTATGTGATTCTCCTCGTGTCACAAAAATTTATTGTGATCTGCAAGAAGTTATTTAATAGAATGGTATGAAGAGAAACATAGTAGAATTTTTGGCTAAGTGTCTGAATTGTCAATAAGTGAAAGTTGAAACTACCATGGATGGGTATCCAATATATTTCTTCTACACGGACACGTAAAAGACATGAAAGTCAAGTTTGATTTAGTTGAAATCCTTGATCGGCAAGTTCGAAGGTTAAGGAATATAGAAGTTATTTCAGTGAAATTCTTGTAGAGGAATCAGTCAATTGAGGGAGCAACATTGGAAGTAGAGACTGACATGATTAAGTGATATCCTTATCTATTTTCTCCTAGCACTGGGTCAGGTTGAGGTAAGAATTCATTATAAATCAATTCTCCTGACCGACATCCTTACTTCTATCAGTCCAACTTTCAGTTGTATGCATGTTCTTTAGGTAAGTAGTTTTGATTGCATGACATGATAAGATTAAGACCTTAGACTAATGTACCCATAAGATAAATCTTTCCCCCATTCAAACCTTCATTTGAGGACGAATAGACGTAAGTAGGAGATAATGTCATGCCCCATAAGTTTGATGGTTTTATTTTGATAGCTCTTATGTGTTTTAATATGATTTTAAGGTTGAATAATGATAAGGAATGTTAATGTGACCATTAGAAAGTGTTTTGAAATATTTGGAATGAGTTTTGGGGTTTAATGGAACTCAAGAACAGTATGTATCTATGTATAGGCAGTTCCATGAAAGAAAGTCACACCCAGATGTTCAACAGATAAAAGAGCAGAAGGTTAAGACTAGGGAGAGGCAGAACAAGAGAGCAAGAGCAGGCATTTTCAATTTTGCTCAGCCCAAATCAGATTGAGGAAATTGTTCGCAGTTTCGTCCTAAGTCAGCAGTTCCAGCCCCTTCCTCCGCTAGTGCCCCAGTGCCTAAGTTCAGGGACGGCAACAGAGACAGGGCACCAGGCTCTAAATCTCAGAGCAGTGTTAGCAGTGCTCGCACTTATCCTCAGTGTCAGACCTGCGGTAAGCACCATCAGGGTGTGTGCAGAGCGGGTCAAGGCATTTGTTTTGGTTGTAGCAAGCTAGGCCACAGAGTTAGGGACTATCCTCAGTCAGGTCCTCAAGATCAGCAAAACCATTCCACAGCTCAGTCCAGTCGCCCGAACCTGCAGGGGCCACTTCCAGTTCTACTAGTGGGCAACGCCCAAATAGACTCTATGCTCTACACACCCGACAAGAACAAGAAAATTCCCCTTATGTCGTTACTGGTATGTTAAAGATTTTCTATGTTAGTGTTTATGCTTTGCTAGACCCAGGTGCATCCTTGTATTTTGTCACTCCATAAATAACAGGTGATTTCGGAATCAGTATCAAAATTTTAGCAGAGCCCTTTTTAGTATCTACCCTAGTGGGTAAAACCATCATAGCTCGGCGGGTATACAGGAACTGCCCGATTATGATATTTCATAAATCCACATCAGCAGGTTTAGTCGAGTTAGAGATGACTGATTTTGATGTCATTCTCGTCATGGATTGGCTTCATTCCTACTATGTCATAGTCAACTACAGAAACAACATAGTTTAGTTTCAGTTCCTGAATGAGCTCATCCTAGAGTGGAAGGGTAGCACTTCGTCTTTCAGGGGTTAACTTGTTTCCTACCTTCGAGCAAGGAAAATGATTTCTAAGGGGTGTGTGTATCATCTCATTCATGTTAAGGATTTCAGTTCTGAATCTCCCAGTCTCAAATCAGTCCCAGTGGTTAATGAATATTCAGACGTCTTTCCTGAAGATCTTCCAGGCATTCCTCCCAAAGGGGAAATAGACTTCGACATAGACCTTCTCCCAGATACTCAGCCTATTTCTATTGTACCATACAGAATGGCACCATCAGAACTCAAGGAACTGAAAGATCAGTTAAAAGATCTCTTAGATAAGGGATTCATCATGCCCAGTATATCCCCATGGGGTGTGCCAGTCTTATTCGTGCACAAGAAAGATGGTTTTCTCATAATATGTATTAATTACCGTCAGCTCAATAAAGTCACGATCAAGAATAGATATCCGCTGCCTAGGATAGATGACTTATTTGACTAACTTCAGGGAGCCAGTTATTTCTCCATGATAGACCTCAGATCAGTCTATAATCAACTCAGAGTTAGAGAATGTGACATTCCGAAGACAGCTTTTCGTACTCGGTATGGTCACTTTGAATTTCTAGTCATGTCCTTTGGTCTTACCAATGCCCCTGCAGCTTTCATGGACTTGATGAACCGGGTGTTCAAGCAGTACTTGGACACATTCAGCATAGTCTTCATAGATTATATTCTGGTCTATTCTCGCACAGAGCGTGATCATGCAGACCATCTCATAATTGTTCTTCAGACTCTCAGGGATCACCAGTTGTTCGCCAAGTTCAGTAAGTACAAATTTTGGCTAAGATCAGTAGTATTCCTTGGCCACATTATTTCCGGTGATGGCATTAGAGCAGATCCTCAGAAAACCGAAGCAGTAAGAAACTGTCCTCAACTTGTCTATCCATCAGATATCAAAATTTTCTTGGGTTTAGCTGTATATTACCGATGGTTTGTCGAGGGATTTTATTCTATTGCATCTCCTATATCCAGATTGAATCAGAAGAAGGTCAAGATTAAGTGGTCAGAACCTTGCGAGAAGAGTTTTCAGGAGTTGAAGACTCGACTCACCTCAGCTCCAGTTTTTGCACTTCGCGACGGTTTCGATGGATTCATAGTATATTGTGATACATCCAGAGTAGGTTTAGGTTGTGTCCTCATGCAGCATGGTAGAGTCATAGCCTACGCCTCCAGACAGTTAAATCCCCATGAGAAGAATTATCCTACTCATGACCTTGAGTTAGCAGCAGTTGTCTTTTCCTTAAAGATTTGGAGGCATTATCTATACGGTGTTCATGTAGATGTCTTCACAGATCATAAGAGCCTTCAGTATGTCTTTTCCCAGAAAGATCTCAAACTTGAAGGATTATGACATAAGCGTACTTTATCATCCTGGAAAGGCCAATGTAGTGGCCGACGCACTCAGTAGACTGTCCATAGGTAGTGTTTCCCATGTTGAGGATAGTAAGAAGAAATTAGCTCAAGAGATTCATCAGCTTGCCAGACTAGGCGTTCGCTTAGTCGACTCTTCATAGGGTGGTGTATGTGTTTAGAGTAGTTCAGAGTCATCTATAGTTTCCGAGGTGAAAGAGAAGCACGATAGGGATACTAGCCTTGTCAAGCTAAAAGAGTCAATTTAGAGTCAAGAAGTAGAGGTTTTCTCCCAAGGGAGAGATGGTTTTCATCATTGTCAGGGTAGTCTTTGTGTTCTCGGTGTAGATGACTTAAGGCAACGAATTCTTGCAGAAGTGCATGGTGCGTGATACTCTATTCATCCAGGGTCCACTAAGATGTACCGCAACTTGCGGGAGATCTATTGGTGGAGTGGGATGAAGAAGGACATTGCAAAGTTTGTGGCTAAGTGATCTATATGTCAGCAGGTTAAGATAGAGCATCAGAAACCTAGTAGTTCCATGTAGGAGTTCACTGTTCCTACTTGGAAGTGGGAAGAAGTGAACATGGACTTCGTGATGGGTTTGCCTAGAACACGTCATCAGCATGATTCAGTTTGGGTCATTGTAGACAGAATGACCAAGTCAGCCCATTTCCTTCCAGTTCGTACCTCTTACTCAGCCGAGGATTATGCCAAACTCTATATCAGGGAATTGGTCAGATTACACGGTGTTCCACTATCTATCATCTCAGACAGAGGTACCCAGTTCACCATTCACTTCTGGAAAGTGTTCTAAAAAGGTCTTGGTACCCAAGTTTATCTCAGTACAGCATTTCATCCTTAGACAATGGTCAAGCAAAAAGGACGATTTAGACTCTAGAAGATATGCCAAGGGAATGCGCAATTGATTTCAAGTAAAGATGGGATGATCACTTGCCTTTGATTGAGTTCACATACAACAACATCTATCACTCCAGTATTTAGATGGCTCCATTCGAAGCTCTCTATGGTAGGAGATGTAGGTCTCCGATTGGTTGGTTCGAAGTTAGTGAGACCGCAGTCATAGGGCTTGACTTAGTATTAGATGCCTTAGAGAAAGTTCAGTTGATCAGAGAAAGACTCCGGGCTACTCAGAGCCGATAGAAGTCTTATGCGGATGTTCGTAGAAAGGATCTCAAATTCGAGGTCGATGACTATGTCTATCTCAAGATCTCTCCCATGAAGGGAGTGAAGATATTCGGCAAGAAGGGAAAGCTCAGTCCCCGATATGTCGATCCCTTCAGGATTCTCAGTCGCTTCGGCAAGGTAGCCTATGAGCTCAAATTGCCTTAATATCTAGCCTCAGTTCATCCAGTCTTCCATGTCTCTTTGCTCAAGAAGTACATAGGTGAGCCAACAGCTGTAGTCCCTATTCAGAGCGTTGAAATTCAAAATATCCTCTCTTATGAAGAGATTCTAGTCGAAATCCTCGACTATCAGACTCGTAGGCTGAGGAACAAAGAAGTCCCTCTAGTCAAGGTTCTTTGGTGGAATCAGTCCATGGAGGGAGTTACTTGGGAAGCAAAAGCAGACATGCGAACCAAGTACCCTCATATTTTCTCCGCTAATTCAGGCTTAGCTTGAGGTAACCATTTTCCTTAAGCTTATTCAGTTACATGTTCAAAATTCCAGTATAAAAATTAGTATCAAGTATTAGTTCATAGCTTATCATGCACTCATGAGTTCAGGTTATCAGTCATGCATCAGATATGCATGTTCATTTGGGCTATATTCAGTTTAGAATTCAATTCAGTCCTAA
This sequence comes from Capsicum pubescens, assembly GCA_030864215.1. Classification (NCBI taxonomy): domain Eukaryota; kingdom Viridiplantae; phylum Streptophyta; class Magnoliopsida; order Solanales; family Solanaceae; genus Capsicum; species Capsicum pubescens. Next base: position 199,313,387 of record CM061549.1, on the reverse strand, counting down.
AATCATGTGCTAGTTGATCATGATCAGTGTATGAATCATTTTATCTTTTCTCCTCTCTCAAGAAGTCATCATTCGAGGACGAATGTTTTCATGGGGGAGATATTGTAATACCCCAAAAAATCCAAACCAATATTAGATCCATGTACCATGCTCATGCATAGTACATCATGGTTATTTTATATTTTTATGAGTAAGTTAGATGTATATTAAGGCTTCAAGTAACTCCCAGCTATCAGACGAATCAAAACATTCCTCACCGATTGAATTCTTGAGAAAGATATTGCTATAGTCAGATTCAAACGATAATATCTCTAATTATACTTGGAATTTTTGATATCATGACCTATAAATAAATATATAATTGAATTATCTTTCCAACGATACCAATTTCACCTAAATCCGATATCGGAGCAAAGAGTTATTCCTATTTTACTCCAGCATGTCAGGCTGGAAACAGTGTGACGACATTCGTGGTAGCTTACCACACTTGTTACGCCCTACCACGAAGGTCGTCTTCCTTAGGAACAAACCAGATCCTAAGTGACGACATTCGTGGTATTTTACCACATTTATGACGCCCTATAACGAAGGTCGTCAACCCTAGGCAGTATCCAGCTTCTATGTGACATCATTTTTTACGGCTTACAACATTTTTGACGCCATGACACAAATGTCGTCAGCCTTAGGCAGAATCCAGCTCCTGTGTGACAACATTCGTGGTAGCTTACCACATTTGTAATGCTCTACCACGAAGGTCGTCAGACTTAGGCAGAAACCATCAATTCCAGCTTCTATGTGACGACATTTTTGACGGCTTACCACATTTTTTACGCCTTGTCACAAATGTCGTCAGCTATTATTTTCAGCAACTGGAAATTTATTTCATATGGGTATTTTGGTATTTTCCCTTCACTTCCCACGACTTATAACCCTCAAGGAATGTATTATCTTCCATTTTCTTTAGTTGAAACATCATAAAAACCCTCTCTTACACTTTCAACCACAAGATTAGGGTTTCCTCTCAAGATCATCTCCTCAAGAATAAGAGCATTCTTTCCCAAAGGGGTTAAATCCTAGTCAAGAAAAATCAAGGGAAAGCCTAAGGAATTCTTTAATAACCTTCAGAAACATTAGATCTCTTTCAAGATTCAGTTACTAAGGTATGTGTAGTGTTCATCTATGGATCCAATCCGTTCATAGAGCTCAAGAACCATGTTTTAAATACTATTTTGTGAACTTTTGTGGTGATATGAGCATGTACATGTTGATTATTGTTGTTTAAGTTTCAAGATGATATCTATAGGTGTTTTCATGGAATATAGATACTTGTTAGTTGAAAACTATGAACCTTAGATGGTGTAAAATGGTACAAGTTATCAAACATACTTATACCTTAAAGAGTGCATGCAAGGTGTTCGGTAAAATGCTTAGGATGCTAGAAATTTATGTTTATATGGTTCCATGATGTCTAAATGATAAGTCCATGTTAGTTATATACTTTAATATGAATTCCATGTTTTTCATGTGTTGCTATTGTTGTGGTATGAAGCATGCATGATAATGGAGATATACAATATGCACATGAAATATAGCTATGCACTCCCTACCATGCTTAATATGTTGAGGAACTACATGATGTATAATATCCTCTATTTATGATAATGTGAATTGTGGACTCCAATCTTATGATCAAGTCAGTCATGTTGTGTCAGTTTCCTTCCATCAAGTCCTAGGGGTATTCGTACCCGAAAACTATAGTTGTGTTCCTAGAGCCAAGTCATGTTTCACGATATGCAAAATCAAGCCATGATTTAGTAGAATTCAGTCAGTCATGTGACCTAGAAAACCTCATGGTCTCAGTCAGTTATCAGATATCAGTAGTATTCCGTTAGTCAACAGAATTCAGTAAGTTTCACTTGCGTACAGTCAGTTAAATCATGTTCAATCTCTTCAGATGGGAGTAGGAGTTAGCACCGAGTGAACACAAGGATGGGAACTCACCTGTATATGAGGGTGTGATTCTTAGCAGTCATCCTTGCATTCCAGAACTATGTAGCCAGCATAGGTTGAGACATCGCAGCCTGTTATATGAGGGTACATGAGGTGTCTTAACCTATTATATGAGGGTTCCCACCGTTCTCACTAGAGTTACCTGTTATATGAGGGTTGCTCACATATTGTCCTTACCAGTGGCGTGGTACTGACTCCCTTCCAGCCAGGGCAGAGATTGGACCCCATCTTAGCCGTAATGGCATATATGGGGCATATTGGTTAAACAACTACCTCCCACAGTTTCATATTCAATATCAGTAAAAGAACTCAGATAGTTCTTCAGATATCAATATACCAGGACTGTCGGATACAGTCAAACTCAGATATAGTGCAAAACTCAAATAGTTCCATCAGATTTAAGATTGTCAGATACAGTCTCCCATGTTATCAGAACTATAGTTTAAGTCATGTCAGTTATCAGTAAACTATGTATTGGCGTACATATCTAGCTATCATGTACTCATGATCTTAGTTACTATGTATGTATGTTTATGCTCTTACGTTCATATCAGTCAGTCAGTTAGCATTGCCATACATGTAAACCCTTTTGCATTAGCCTGCCTCACTCGTATACTTAATACTCCAGTTGTACTGACGCATTTATGCTATGGTGCTTTTTTTCATGTTACACCATAGGTTTAGAGACACGAGCTCCAGATCAGCAGTAGCATCTAGCCGCAGAGTTGCAGTGAGTCCTCATCTATTCGAGGGCGATATTATTTTATTTCATTTATTATTTCAGCTAAGTCTTCCTAGATGGAGTTAGTTGGAGACATGTTCCTTCAAATCCTTATTCAGACAGTACTTAGAGGCTTTCAAATTCAGTATTCAGACTTATGGTCAGATTTGCTTCAGTTTTCAGTTGTTTTAGGTATCTTCCACCCATATGGATATTATGTTTTGACAGATTCTTTATTCAGTTGAACCTTATGGCCTACATGTTCATTTTTTCTGCATTATTACGTTACATATGCAGTGTACAGGTACAGATATCAGTCATGGGTTAGCTTGTGGTCCATCGGGGTCATGAGCACCGTGTAGCATTTCGATTTAGAAAATCAGGGTGTTACAATATAGCATCATGATCAACTTAAAAAGCTTCCAACACAATTAAAAACCATACATTAGAGCTCAAATCAACATACCATTCAAGACGATGAACTAGTAAAGGTCGTAGCTCAAGTTAAGAGTACTAGCTTTTGTCCCTTGATTCTTAACTTTGTTTACTCCAAATTCATTATGAATACACTTTGAACATTATATTTACATAAAATAATACTTAGATGCGTATTTCAACAAGATTTACTCATTAATTACGAGAGAAGTTCTCTAAACTAAGCTAAATAAGCCCGAATAAAAACACTGAGGTGTATAAATCCACCTCAAATCAGCGAGCTTCCATCTTTCGGAACGCTCGATCATTTCATTGTTCTTTATTATTGGTATTAGTACTTTTTATTTAGTTTTTGTCACAGTTGGGGGCATGTCCCGACTTAGTTGGTATTTTAGGTTTTAGATGCTTTTGTGGACAAGCGTCAGTTGGTTATTTGTTGGATTCATAAAACTGTCTTTTGACTTATATATTCTTATTTCTATCTTGGTTGGTTTCCGCTACTTATTATTATTATTTTTCTCTTAAGGTAAGGCTAAGGGGATGGTCTCTGTCCCTCGGTGGGATTGAGATGCCCGTTATGACTAGGCCCCGGTTTGGGTCGTGACAGAAGTATGCCCAACTAAAGACTAAAAATCTACAAACTAAAAAAAATTATTTTAAACTAAGAAAAAAAGCAAAAGAAAAATATCGTTGTTTTTTTGGACTTTTAAATTATTATTTTTTGTTTTTAAGTAAACAACTAAAAATAAAAGGAAATCCTATAGCACATTTTACCCTAAACAAATCTCGAAAGATATTCCACCCCACTTAATATCATGCTTTGTATTCAAAGCAATAAATATAGAAAAATAAGGATAAAAGATACTCCCATATCCCCTCTAGGACCTAGCTAGCAACATGTTTCTTCACATTCAATCAAGGATCGTACGCACCCGCATTTAAGCTCAAACATGCTCCTTATCTTCAAATTTTGGGTACTCATACTTTTCCTAAATCTACAAAAAAACATAAAAACAACAAAAATAATTGATACTAAAACAAACACGAAAAATAAAAACTACTTACTACATATTGGGTTTTCTCTCAACAAGTGTCTAATTTAACATCGCAGCACGATCCATCAACTTTTTTCTCTACCTTGAGGATATAAATTTTAACCTTAATATCACATCCATCTTTCTGCTTCGCTTAAGGGGCGTTGGTATAAATATAAATGGGCCAAATAATGAATGTCGTGTTTTGCACTCCTTGGCCCTTAAGTGAGGATTGTAATTTTTTTATTTTGGCACAATAAATTCAAGAATATAGACATATTATTCCTTCTCCTTGCACTTTTTTATAGACTTGGATGGTTTGATTAATATCTCATTATCTAAACACGGTGTGGAAAAATAATAGGAATGAGGTCCAATATGCCCTAATTCATGAATTGTATTACTATTTACATCCTCATATGTACTCTTCTCAACAGTGACAATATTAACAAAAAATGGTCAAGTATCTTTTCATCATCACACAACTCATCACTAATTTGTTGTGCATTAAACGTATCAATCTTTGCACCAAGTTCAACTTTTAAGTTGTGAATATCCAAGACAAACTTGAAAATTTCTTATATAAGCTCAACCCTTTCTTTCATGAAGTGGTCATCCGATTTATTTTTGTCTTAAGAAAATCCTCATATTCCTCTAATAATTTCATGCAAGGATCCATACTATCAAACGTACAATCATTATTAGAAGTGTCATAATCAGGTCTCAGGGGAGAGGTATAACACTTGGAATAATTTTTCCATCAACCACCACACCATTTATAAAAACTTTAATCATATTATTTAGAAGGTCACACAATCCATTTCGTAAAATCAAAAGATTTGAATAATGTTCCTATAGGTGGGGTCCTCCACAAATAAGACAAGGATCAATTAAAGATGAGTAATTATCACTCCACACTTTCTTATATGTCATCCCAAGAAGAGTAGTGAAATATCATAGAAAATAAATTTAAAAACTTTAAGAAAAAAAATAAAATATATACAAAAACTTAAATAAATATAAAGAAAAACTCTAACCTAGATAAATAATTAATTTCAAAGTCTCTGACAATAGCGTCAAATACTTGTTGTGTCGAAACGCACGCACAAATGTACACGGTCGTAAAAGTAATATAGGATTTTTAAGTCTAGATATCGAATCAACGAGGGCTTGTCGATTAACTATTTTAATAAATTATACTAACGTTAATTATTTATTCAAGCGGTAGATTTCAAGATATATTTACTAAACTAAAAATAAAAATAAAACAACTAATGAACAATTAACCAAGCAAAGAGTAGATTCTTACACAATTATTGGATGAACTGATCTAGGATTATGATTTTGCTAACAATCATGTTTAGAATCTATTTCGTCAACTTATTTGGTTATCTAGTTGTTGATTTATAGAGAATCTCACAACTACGTCGTTGAGCGGAGGATGTGAGAAGTCAATTCAAACACATTTATTTATCTCCCCATTTTATTACAAAGTAAGGCGATCTAGGTATATTCCTATCTTAGCCACAAATTAATTTCTTATTTTACTAAAAAAAGAGATCTTGCTTTTTACATTTTCTTAGTTCTAACCCTCCATTCCCTTGGTCAGTTAACTTCGGGCTCAAGGATTTATTATAAAGTTCGTGAATCTTTAAAATAGTAAAAACAAGAATATAAGAACAACTACAATGATAATCAAATAAATAAAAACAAGAGTTACTAAATAATCATTTATTTAGCTACCATAATTCTAGAATAAGAAATTTAACTCCACATAGACATGGAGAAATTTTACAACAAATCATTCAAAGAAAAAAATAAAAAATAAAAAAATAAGGAGAAAAAATGAAATTAATATTCTCTGGCCTCTACGGCAGCTTCTAGCTCTCTCTAGGTCAAAATTTATGTATATAATAATTTTATGGGATATTTATAGGTGTAGAAAAAATCTCAAATAAAATACTAAGTCCAAAATGGACTGGAAAATTTTTCATAGAGAAGGGCTCCTCCTTGTCACACCTTAGACGTGGCACAGTACTGGCTTGTGACACTGCCACATGTCGGAGTAGGCGTATTTCAATTCTAAATCAAAAGGTCACTTTTGATTATTTTACTAACTTTAATCCATTAAACTTCCTACTTGATTTCCTTCTATAGTTGTTCGTCTTTAATTTATTTTGGCTCCAAATCTCTTCATCTTCACATGATGTTAATCTTACACATCAAATATAATATTTAGCACAATCCATAAAATTAATTATCAAAAAGGATAAATAAAAAAATAAAATATGAGGCAAATAATGACTAAAAATATATAATTTTGGTTTAACATCATTTATCCAAGTAAATTCAGATTAGTAAATAAAATCTTATGCTAATGTTTTAAGAAAATTGGTCTTGATTCAGTGTTAAGTGCATACCATGGATTAGCATTGGGGTTCTAAGCACCATATAATGCATTGTAGTTAGATTGTTGTTTTTTCTTAGTTAGTAATTACTACTTGTAAATATTCTTAGAGTAGAATGTAGATATATAAATTAGTGATCTTGAATAATTGATATTGGATACTTATTCAGAGCTTGAATCGTGTTTAGCAGATTTTATTATGATGATCAGGGATTAGTGACCTTTGGAGATTAATTTTATTATTATTAGAGATGAAATGATCAAGATTTAGAGATATCTATAGTATAAATGTACTTGTAATAGTGTAAGAGACTTATCTTATGGAATAAGTTCGATTAGGGTAGTTTCACGATATATTATCTCTGATATTGTTGTTAATTTTGTGTTTTCCGTGTTAGGGATTATGTAAACATTATTATTAATATGATAAATTATTATTATCATGTGTCCAAGTGAGAGATTTTGTGCATATTATTCCTCATTTGTAGCAGATTTATGGTGATACCTGAGCGGGAGCTTGAGTTAATATTATTGGCTATGATTGTGCACTTAACAACCATATTTGTTATTATGTTGCTGAGTAAAGGCTTGACTTGTTGTCATAGACCATGTTAATACATTAGATTGCCATTATCATATTGATGATAAGGGACTTTTAAATGATGTTATGACTATTTGTACAAGTGGTACCTACGATGGCTTACATTCTTAGATCTTGTATACTTGTAGAAATTGATTCATATATTCATGTTGATTGTTATCATCATTATCTCATTCATATATGTTCATGAGATTGATACCACTGATAAAAAGAAAATAATATTTTTATAAAATCATTGGTCTAAAGACATTCATTGGTAACCTTATTTGTGAACATTAGCCAGAGATGTGTATGATATATTATGGTAATCTTTATCCATGAACACTATCCGGAGAGGTGGATTTGAGATTATGAAAATTATAGGGGTTGCGAAGCCCCCAATTAGGATACTTGGGGAGCAGCATTGCTCGATAGGTGTATTCAAAAAGTTATGAAATAAATTTTAAATATTCATCATCGTCCCTTCATTATATTTGCATTGCACTTCATTATTTTCTTTGCATTGACATTCCTTGATATGGTTTAGTATTTACTCTTGTATTATATTAACGCGATAGAACCTTATTTGTGATATTATTTTTGAGCATTCGTTTCACTCCATTACATTATATTTTATCATCTTATATTTGTTGGGATATTGAGGTATTATGAGACGTAGGATATGGTTGTGGCTTGATCAGAGAGATAGTTGTGTAGAACCTTTTGGTCGCTTGTTCTAAAATTTTATATATACACTCTTCCTATTATATCCCATAATACTAGTTGATTTTAATTGATTCAGCCTGATATATGTGTTAATGAGTCTCCTTTGTAAACAACTTCCCTTAATTATTGATCATAAGAGCGACTATTATTGACTCATCTAGATTAAAGTGTTGTAATCACTAAAAGTATGAAATCTTGTTTTTTATATGTTTTGACCCTTTTTCCCTTACCCATAGTTTTCAAATGTTGATTTGACATTGTGGGTATGGTCGGCATAGTTCCTGACACAATTGAGAATATTTTGGAAGAGTTTGTGGTTTTTAGAGTCTTTAAAAGTCATATAGTTAACTTTGGTCAATATTTATTATTTTGAATGCTGAAAAGTTATTTGGCTAGTTCCACTAGGTCTGAAATGCCAAATTTGGGTTAGTAGTAGCGTTGGTTTAGATTGGAGCCTTTATTTTGCATTTCGACCCTCCATTTGAAAAACTAGTGAAATTTATCTTAAAGGGGTCCCGAAAGTTAATTTATTAAAAATAATATTTAAAAAAAAAATAATGTCTCCATTGAGTACGAAACATCAAAAATAGCTTGGTATCATATATGGGTTGTTCCAGTAGGGTCTCAAACAAATTTCGAAGATCCATTCAGAAATATTTTGCGCTTAGAAATTCTGTTGGTGCAGTATTTTTGGGGGCGTCAGGACCTTCATCGTGATTGCATTTACATATGTCGTGATTGCAGGCCTCGATGAAATTCATCACGATTCCATGGTGGTGGTACCACGATCGCAATGGGTTTTGGATGGACCGAGTCGGATTGACTCATCGTGATTATGAGGCTGAGTTGTGAACAACGATGACCAGCTTAATTGTCGATCAATGTTGACCCTCGTGATCGTGAGGTGGGATCTGCAATCACGAGACACTATTTATAGAGTAGTATATAAACCCTATTTTTTCCATTTTACTCCATTTTTTTAATCTCCAAGCTTTGGGAAAGGCAATTTTGAGGGTTTCTTCAATGATTTTCGTGTGGGTAACCTCTAAACTCTTAGTTTTAATATTTACCATTGATTACATTTTTAGGAAAAATAAACTCTTTAGTCTCGATTCTAAATGGGTTTTTGAGGTTTCTACCGCTAAAGCTTAAAAATATGTTTCCTTTGATTTGAACCTCATTTTAAACTCATATTCGTATGGGTTTTCAACTACAAATTCCTTTAACCTTGGAAAATGTATTTCTAAAATAAAACCCCGGTTTTATCCCTCTCATTTTCTAACTCATTTTAGACTTGGTTCAAATATGGGCAATATGGATATCATTAGCTTTCTTTTAATGCGTAGTAATATATTTTAACATTGTAGTTGATTTTGAGTCCGTTCAAAGATCCATTTTGAAGTACTTTAGGCTTGGATTTCATTATTTCGAGATAGGTTAGAACATAACTTCTTTCAGATTGAGCTGGTTCATTAATGAATAAGTAAAGCATGCTATGAATTGAAAAAACAACTATGGGGTTTATATTTTTGAGATGATTATTACTGTTGTGTGCTCGAGTGGAGATTTATATCTTGTTGTTGTTGACTTGTGATATCTTATATTACATGTTGCCCATGTGGGAGATCTTATTTAACATCATTGGCCTTATCGATGCATTTATAAACCTTTATTTTATATATGGCTTGAATTATTATTATAGGCTTTATTTAGCATTGGTTACCTTCATCATGATAGTAATATCCGGGTTAAGGGTTGATATGATATTAATAATGTCTTACATGCATACTTATTCTCATGGTGCCTCATTAGAGTTGATAATCTTGAATTATAGACATATTGAGTTCATTTCTAGGCTAATTTATATATGTGTTGAGTGTATTGGATATCTTCATACTATTTTGATTGTGAGCATTACATCCTCATTACATACATGTATATTTATGAGTTACCTGGTACCGTTGAGGAACATTGTTCTTGGGACTACTATTATTATGTTTTGGTTTAGATTTCATTATATTTGGGCTCTTTGGGTTGGATTAGGCTTACTTGTCTGGAGGAGGTGGCAAGTGTCATCACATAACTATTTTGGATCATGACAATATGTACCGATGTATGCTTCTTTTTATTCATTTGAGTGGGCAACTATATAAAGAAAAAAAGGACTAGAAGAATGTATTATATAGTTCCGGCAATTTTTAACTATTAATCTAATAATTGTGAATTTGTGACGGAGTGATAGTGCTATATTATTTGTTGGTACATAATCTTTTCTATGTCTAACATAAAATTATTCTTTTTCTAATTTTCTACAATTATCTATTAATTAAAGGATGTTAAGAAATTGTCCATAGATCTAATTCAAATAATTTTAAGAGTCTTCGTTCTTTTTTCTTTTTTTATTTAATTGTATCTTCATTACACTTTGAAGTGTTTTTTAATAAGTAAAGGGCATCAATTACCTAGGATTCAAGCTCCTGGTGAAAATTTCAAGTCAAAGTCTATGCTCCGAAGAAACACTAATTATTGAGTTATAATTTCTACTAATTTAATTTAATAAACAATTTTATATATATTTCAGCGTTATGAAATGTACCACATCGACAATTTGAAACCTACAATAAAAGTAAGATACGGGATAAGGATAATATAAATGTAGGGTAAATAATAAAATACGATTATCTTTTACATAATTAGTAAATAGAAAGTTGAAAAAAATATAATATAAAGACGTTGAATTAACGTCGCAGCACAATGCAATTGCCTTGATTACTTAGCCTTCATCAAGGTCAATCTCATCTACTTCATTCTCGTCTTCTATATTTCCCATATAGTGTTTCACTCTTTGTTTGTTTACCTTGAACGGGAGATCACCGTCCCTCTTTAGTTCTAAATCACCATAGGGATAAACTCTTATAGCTGTGAATGGACCATGCCACCTAGACCTTAGCTTACCTGGAAACAAATGAATCTTGGAATTATATAGTAGCACCTGATCAGCTTTTTCAAATACCCTCTTCTCAATCTTGTGGTCATGATGTAACTTTATATTTTCTTTGTAAAGTGTTGAACTTTCATATGCCTGGAGAAGAAATTCATCCAACTCATTGATGTTATTCAGCCTTTACTTTGTTGCACCCTTCCAATCTAGATTCAGCTTCTTTAATGCCTATAACACTTTATGCTCAAGCTCAATTGGTAAATGGCAAGCTATTCCATACACAAGATGATAAGGTAAAGCACCTATGGGAGTCTTGTAAGCTGTGCGGTAAGCTCGTAATGCATCATCTAACTTTCTTGCCCAATCAGGCCTATTGGCATTAACAGTCTTCGCCAATATGGACTTGATTTCTCTATTAGATACTTCAACCTGTCCACTAGTCTGAAGATGATATGGTGCTGCCACCCTATGGTTCACTCATATTTTTCAAGCAGACTTTTGAATAGGTAATTGCAGAAATGTGATGCTCTGTCACTAATAATAGCACGTGGCATACCAAATCGAGAAAAGATGTTCTTTCTCAAAAATACAGTGACACTACGAGCTTCATTATTAGGAATGAGAATTACTTCCACCCCTTTCAAAACATAGTCTCCAGCCACAAATATGTATTTCATACCAAATAAACTCATGAAAGGTCTCATGGAATCTATACCCCAGACATCAAACACTTCCAATTCTAAAATAGGAGTCATAGTTAGTTCATGTCTTCTAGAAATAGTACCTTGTTGCTGACATTGATCACAACCAGATGTGAAATCATGAGCATATCTGTACATAGTTGGCCAATAGTAGCTGCATTACGGGATTTTGTGAGTTGTGTGAGCCCCTCCATGATGGCCCCCAACTAGCGATGAATGATAAACCTCGAGTATGCTCATCATCTCCACTTCAGGTATACACCTATGAATGATTCCATCTGCATAAATTTTAAAAAGACAAGGTTCATCCCAGAAAAATTTTCTTACCTCATGCATGAACTTCTTCCTTTACTGATATGAAAGATTCTCTGGGACTAGATCAATGGCTAAGTAATTTGCATAGTCTGCAAACCATGTAATTAGATCTTGGGAAACTGCTAATATCTGCTCGTCTATCATCAATCTCCAACCCAGTAACAACTTTCTTCATAACTTTCTCCTCCAGTCTAGACAAGTGATCTGCAACTTGATTTTTCGTGTCTTTTCTATCCTTCACCTCAAAGTCAAGTTATTGCAACAACAACACCCACTGAATAAGCCTAGTATTTGCATATTTTTTAGCCATTAAGTACCTCAATGCTGCATGATCAGTGTGCACAATCACCTTTGTCCCAATCAAGTAAGATCTAAACTTTTTAAAGGCAAAAACCACTGCCATTAACTCTTGCTCCGTCATGGTGTATTTCTTTGGAGTAGGATTTAGTGCCTTACTAGGATAGTAGATGAGATGAATGATCTTTTCTTTCTATTAGACTTATACATCCCCTAAGGCTAATCCACTAGAGTCACACATAATCTCAAAAGGTGAGGACTAATCAGGCGACACAATGATTGGAGCAGTTACTAACTTCTCTTTTAGGCTTTTAAAAGCCTTCTTCCATGCATCATCAAAATAAAATTTTACCTTTTATCAAGAAGCTTGCACAGAGAATTAGCAATCTTTGAGAATTCCTTGATAAATTACCTATAGAAACCTACATGCCCTAGAAAACTCTGAATTCCCTTCACAAAAATTGGGTAAGGTAATTTTTAAATCAACCTAAGCTTCACTCAATCAACCTTTATGCCACTCTTTGAAATCTTATGACCAAGCACAATTCCTTCTTTGACCATAAAATGAAATATTTTCCAATTAAGTACCAAGTTGCATTCTTCATACCTTTGTAGAGAATTTGCCAAGTGCTTTAGGCAATCTTCAAAAGAATCACCAACAACTAAACAATCACCCATACAAACTTCAATGGTGTCTTCGACCATACTGGAGAAAATCGACATCATACATCTATGAAATGTGGTTAGGGCGTTGCATAGCCTGACTTGCATTCTCTTGAATACAAAGGTCTAATAATGACATGTAAAAGTAGTACTCTCTTAGTTCTCAGGTGCCATAGTGATTCAATTACAGCCTAAGTACCCATCAAGAAAACAATACCACCCTCTACTTGCTAACTTTTCTAACATCTGATCCATGAAAGGCATAGGAAAATGGTCCTTCTGATTTTGTGCATTCAATTTTCTATAATCCATGCACACTCTCCATCTAGTGACTGGCCTCATAGGCACTATCTCATTCTTCTCATTAGGCACCACAGTAATTCCTTCTTTCTTTGGAATGCATTGTAACAGACTGACCCACTTGCTATTAGCAATGGGATACACTATGCTAGCATTCAACCTCATGATTATTTCCTTCTTAACAACCTCTTGCATAGGAGAATTGATTAGATGATGATGTTCAATAGATGGAACTCCAATCCGGTTCAAGTTGTATTTTGTGAGTACACAAACTATGCGTAATACCTACGATATCTACAATGGATCATCCAATGGACCTCTTGAATCTCTACAATATTGAAAATAATTCTTCTTCTTCTAACTATTTTAGATCAGCTGCAATGATAACCGATAAAGTATTGTTAGCCCCAAAAAATGCTTATCGCAAGTGAGATGAGAGGGCCTTCAACTTTAACACCGGTGGTTCCTCAATGGATGGGCAAGTAGGTGGAGTAGTTCTATTCTTCAATTCCAAATCAAGCTTCTTTGGAGTAAAATTATAACCACTTCTACACAGTTCACTTACTATCTCCTCATACTCATCGATACCATCAGAGTCAAAATTTATGATCACAGCTGCTTGCGCTTCGACACCTTTCCTCTCTTCAACATGAACAACCACATTAGTCATCATCCCATAAATTAATAGCATCAACATCATGAATGAATCTATCTCCTAATCATATACATCAATCACAGATACCACTGTCAATTTGTCAAGCTATTTTATAGATTTACATACGTTTATGTCACATGTTCATCATTGAGTTGCCACATCAGATGTTCTTTATCCATATTAATTAATGTCCTACCTGTAGCCAAAAATGGTCTTCCCAAAATAACTGGGACCTTAAAGTCCACTTCACAATCTAATATAACAAAATCAGCATGAAATATAAAAAAAGACACTTTTACCAAAATATCATAGAGGATACCAATAGGCTTCTTTACTATTTCGTCAGCCATAACTAGTTTTAGTTGGTTTAGGAGCTCCCAACCCCAACTGATTGATACGGCAAAGGGCATGAGGTTGATTCTAGCCCCCAAGTCACATAATGCATGAGTGAAGTTAAAAGACCCAATAATACAAGGTATTGTGAAAGCAGCAGGATTCTCCTTCTTCTCTACCAAAGATCTAGTAACTACAACACTGCAATGATGAATATTTTTTACTGGCTCATAACTGACTAAAATTTTCTTGGTGATCAAATCCTTCATGAATTTTGTATATCCTGGCATCTGCTCCAATGCCTCCAATGCATCTGCTCCAATGCCACTATAGTCAACTCTTTTAACATAGATAAAAAAATTTAATACTTAGAATCTTCTTGTTTCGTTTTCATTCTTTGTGGATAAGGAGGAAGAAGTCTTGGAATGGGATTCAGCATAGGCTCGGTAGCCTTATCTTCTCCTCCATTCTGCTTGTTGTTGCTCCCAATATCAACCGGCTCATCCTCACTCTTTTGCTCATCAACTACGAGTACAGGTGGGTCTGTAGTAACCTTACTACTCTAAGTGGTAATGGCATGGCAATTACTATCATTTTTAGGATTTACCACTGTATTACTCAAAAGAGTACCAGGTTGTCTCTGATTTACTGTGGCTGACATATGACAAAATTTCTACTCCAATTGCTTAATTGTTGTAGCATCTGACTCAACTTTCTATTTCAATCCTGATAGGTCAGCTTAGATATCCTTCAGGCAGTTCACTTGACTTTCTTGCCCATTTACTATCTTAGACAAAAGTTCCTCCATTCTGGACTCTGTATCTTAACTACCTGGTGGAATATACTTGTCACTCTTCTTCTTATATTCATCTTTACTCCTATAATCACTACCTCTCTCTACTCCTATCTCTGTATCTGTCATTATAATAGTTTCAACCTTTATTCCCTTGCCCTTGGGCTCAAAAATCTACCAATCTATGATCAAGATACTTTGCCTCTTCTTCAGATTCAATCTTGAATTGATTGAAAAGAGACCCCTGTGCCACCACTGCATTTAGTTTCTCGCATTCATTGACGCAAATTATTTCATAAGCAACACAATATCTGTACGAAGTTGTGCAACCTCTTGTGCTACTATGTCATTCACTGCTCCATAGGTATTTATTGCTCTATTATCATATGTACCACCACCACGTTCTGAATCTGGAGTATGCCATCCTCAGTTAGTCACTGCAATGTCATCTAGCATTTGTTGTGCAGCATCCCAGCGAAGACGCATTAATGCTCCTTCTAAAATAGTATCTACCATAGCTCTTGAACTATCATTTAATAATCTATAGAAGATATCAGGCAAGTTAGATCCTCTGATTTGGTACCATACTTAGCTTTTTCTTGAATTGAAACCATGCCTCATACATAGACTGTGCATGTAACTGTCTAAAATTATAAATTTTATCCTTCAACTATAACATCCATGCAAAAGGGAAAAATCTTCTCAGAAACTATGTCTTCAACTCATTCCAAGTCATGATAGATACTCTTGGAAGTTCCCCTAACCATAGTGATGCTTCACCTATCAAAGAGAATGGGAACAACCTCAATCTCAATGCTTCCTGATTAGCCCCTAGAATAGTATAGGATATGCAGATCCCAAGAAAATTTGCAAGGTGCATGTTTGCGTCATCCTTAGCTGCACCCGAAAACACACCCTTAATATTCAACAATTGGATCATAGCACTTGTTATATCAAACTTCGCATTAAGGGCTAAAGCAAGAGGAACAATGGTTCCAGACTCTATAGGCTCAACATAACCCAGATTTTCATCATTATCCTCATATGGGCCTAAGTGTTGATATGTCAGAATAAATAAAGAACTGCCTCTCTGAACTAAAAGATCAATAACATGTCTAGGCCTAACTAGTCCACCTTGCTGAGCTAACTACATCTCTACAGCAAGTCTGGCCCCTTCAGCTTCTCTACATTCTTGCTCTAACAGTTGTTGTGTCTATAAATCTGCAATATTTTATGAATCTAATGGAGAATACGGGAGTGCCACAGTGTTCATCCATGGATCCCTTTCATTCATGGAGCTCAAGAATCATGTTTTAAATTATAAATTCTGATTTCCTTGTTGTGTTATGACTATATTCATGTTGATGATTGTTGTTTGGATTCAAGGTTGTATCTTAATGTGTTTTTCATGAATCATGTAAGTAGGTTAGTTGAAACCCATGAATTTCAGATAGATTAAGATTGTCAAATTGATAAGTACATCTATGCCCAAAGTTGTGCATGAAAGGTATTTGATAAAATGCCAAGAATGATAGAATCTATGTTTTTTATGACTTAATAGTGCTTAAATGACAAGTCCATGTTCTATTCCTTATGTTTCCACATGAATTCCATGTTATTGACATGTGTTGTTGTTATGAGTTGTTGTGATATGGAATGTCCATGATAGTGAGGTATGCAAGTATACCCATGTTATATGTATTCCCTTTCATGTATAAGGTGTTGAGAACCATGTGTAGTATGAAATCCCCTACTTATGGTATTACGAATTGTGCATGTTATTCCTATGATCAAGAAGTATCATGTGTGTCAGTTTCCTTCCATCGAGTCCTGGGGGTACTCGTACCCGAAAAATATAACTGTGTGCCTAGAGCCGAGTCAGTCACAAGATAATCTCAGTTGTGCTATGATCAGTAGAACTGAGTCAGTTACAGAGTTCAGAACTCTCAGACAGTTATAGAACTTAAGAAATCTCAGTAATCTATGTATCGTTATAATTCCAGCTTCAGTTCAGTAATTACCCTAGATCTTAGTAGCATTCAAGAAATCAATTCAGAACTTAGTATCATTCCATCAGATAATAGATTCAGTAGTATTCCGTGAGATAATGGAACCAAGTGAACTCAGTCAGCTCAGTCAAGTAAGAAACTCAGTAACAGCTTCAGTTCAGTTCAAGTACAAGTTCTATGAATCAGTTCAGAGTCTTTCAGTTGGGAGTAGGATCTAGCACCGAGCTAGTGCAGGGATGGAGGCTCCCCATCAGAGATGCAGAGTCATTAGGAGCAATCCCTGAACTCTAGAACTACGTAACCAGCGCAGGATATAGGAGTCACCCATCAGAAAAAGTCTTGTCACCCGTCAGAGAGGCTTGACTATTATACTGCCTTAGGCTTACCTTTCTACAAGGGTCACCCATCAGATATACTTGACCAGAGAGTTCATTACCCGTGGCACGATATTGATACCCTTCCATCTGGGGTTACAGGTTAGACCCCACCAGTTTAGATTCGGCGTATGTCGGTTAAGTGAGCACTCCCACAGTTACAATTTCAGTATCAGTCTTCAGTGTAGAACTCAGAAATTAGGACTGTCAGATACAGTCATCAATCTCAGTAAGGAACTCAGATAGTTCCATAGATTCATAGACCGCCCGCTAGATAGGCTTGGTCTAACATAAAGTTATTCAGTATCAGTACTTATAGAGCTCACCCATCAGATAGGCCTGATCTCAGTCTCATATTCAGTTGAGTATTCTCAATATCAGTTCCAGAGATCACCCGTTAGTTAGGCCTGATATCAAGATTAGTCACTCTTAATCATTATCAGAAGATTTAGACTGTCAGATATAGCCGCTCAGTATCAGTTACATCGATTAGGCCGGTCGTCACAGACATATCAGTTATATTATTCATTATAGCTTACGTTATCATTATTCAGTTCAGGACTGTTAGAAATAGTCAATCAGACCAGTTTTTCATAATTCGAACTGTTAGGCGTAGTCATTTAACTATTCAGCATCTGTGTATAAGTAAACTCATGTTGTCAGTATTCATACTCAGTAGTTAGTATCACAACGAGCTCAGTTTCAGTTACTTACGCATGTATGTATTCTCACGTTCATATTAGTCTGCATTGTTCAAGCATATAAACCCCTTTGTATTTAGCCTACCTCACTCATATACTCAGTACATTCAAACGTACTGACACATTCGCGCTATGGTGTTTTATTTTACGTCATAGGTTCAGAGGCACGAGTTTCAAAGTAGCAGTAGCATTACAGATTTCAGCAGTCAGAGTTAGAAGTGAGTCCTCATCCTTCGAGGACATAATCATTTCTCTATCTTCTCATTGATTAGTTCATTAGTCACAGTTAGTTGGGGACATGTCCCATCAGCTCCTTATTTAGATTATTCAGATAGTAGAGGCTTTCAGAATAGATTACAGACTATATTTAGACTTCAGTATTTTGGTTTTGTTTTGGTATTTTGATACCACTTTATTCAGATATTGTTATTATTTAGATTATGTTCAGTATTAAACCTTATGGCCTTTCAGTTCATGTTTCCGCATTTATATTCATATATTATGTAGTGTACAGGTACAGATATCAGTCATGGGTTAGCTTATAGTCCCTTGGGGTCATGAGCACCGTGTAGCATTCTGGTTCAAAAAATTGGGGTGTTACATGGGGATCTTGAACCCCTTCACAAACTTGTCCGAATAACCTTCTTGGCATTTGAAGAATTTTCTCTGGTTATGGATCAAAAGAGAGTAAGGTATTACCTCTACTCCTAGTACTTAGAATACACCGGTGTATGCTAAATAAAAAACAAAAATTAAAAAACATGAACTTCACCAATTCAATTTACTGCTCAAACCGACTTCTCCGGTAACTGCGCCAAAAATTAATGTCGCCCAAAACTACACTCTAATTAGAAGTATAATATGGTCGATTGTAAATATAATAACCCACCAAGATTGGAGTCGATCCCATAGGGAAAGCGTAAATAGTTGCTTGACTTGATGTAATCAGAAAGTAATATGGGAAAGTAAAAGGGGGGATTGTAATATCAATTTTAAGTAGTCACCAAATCTTAAATGCTTTTGAGTTGTAGATAATATGAGATGAACACTAGGTTTGTGTTCCCCCTAGATTCTTGACTCCGTAAATTTCTCATGATCAACCCAACTGTTCTGTTATTTTGCATGCAAAGTCTACAAGATAGGTATTATCCTGGTAAGCATGAGGATAAATTTCACCCTTTACCAAGTAAGTCTCAGGGTGTCACCTTGCTGCCCCTTGTTATGACCTCAGCTCACTATCACGGGGTAGGATCAAGTGGTTAGATGAGATGGTGGGAACTAAATGATGGAGGTGAATCCTAAATCACTATCCTAATCTTCTTTTCCCAAGAACAACCTCCCTTGTCGAGATGAATGCGAATACAGGTTATCTCGAGTTACTGCAGATATTTTACCTGCAATTCACACCAAAGTGAATCATATCCAACAAAATATCCTAAGTTCATGCCTGAAGTCATGTTTTTAAGCTTCGAAAGTGTCGTGTTTCCAGGCCACATCAGACATGTCTAAAAATAAATTGCAACAATCAATGTCAAGTATAAAATAAAATTTTATAATAAGTATTTTGGGATAAACTTGCAACACACGTTCCTGTATACTCTTTTAAGAAAAATATGTACAGCCTAGTGTTAATAATATGAATTATGCAGAGAAATTGAAACCTAAGATGATTTTGAATAATATAACTACGGTTCCACCAAAGACAATGATTATGTTTCACGGGGAACTTAGTGTTACTTGGAAAACATCAGAGATTCAAAATTTGATTATCCAAGACAATTACAATATGCCATAATTGGTAAATTGTCTTATGGTAAACCAGACATTAAGGAGCTTAAAAAAAAAGATTCCAGGACAATATGGTATCAAAAGAGATTGTACAACAGAAGTTCTTGATGCCAGATATATATTAATTAGATTAAAAGTACTTGAATTTTATGTCAATCTTTTATCAATAGTTGCTTATTATATTAAGGAAAAGGATATGTATTGGCAGATGAGAACCTTGAAGTGGGATCCTTGGTTGAACCAGATGTGGAAAATTCAATTGGAGTGGCATGGATTTCCATGCCATATCTACCTCTAAATTTCTTTGCAAAGTAGGAAATTTTCTTTATTGCATCAGCAGTAGGGAAACCATTAACAGTAGATATGGCAATAAGGAATTAGACAAGGCCTAGTCGTGCCAAAGTCAAGGTAGAGGTTGATTTAATTGCTAAGCTACCTCAAAGAGTAAGAATTAATAAATAAAATAATGTGACTGGAGAGATTAAGTCAAAGTTGATACTAATTCAATATGATTATATGCCAAAATACTGTATAGAAGTTGTTTACAAGGTCATGATGAAAGCAGTTGTTGGAATATGCATCCAGAACTATATGAATCTATAAGAAAGGAGAAAGATAGAAAAGATGACAAGGGTAACAGAACTACAGAAGAAGTTCAGGCTGAGCAGAAAAAAGAAACTAAAGAAAAATAAGGTTAGAGAAAGGAATACTAATAAATAGCAATGGATTACAAGGAGAAATAGCTATAGAAGGGATAAATATAGGCATATCTTAGGGGATATTGATGATGAAAAAGTAGAAGATATACTTGTAACCAATGCTTTTCCAGCACTAAAACAAGATAAAGCTGATGGGGAGGATATAGTAGCAATAGAAAAGAATGAAAAGAAAGAGAATATAAAACATAAAGAAAGTACCAAAGAATAGGTTAACAGTGCTTTTGATTGCATCTAATAGTCCTGATTCTCTGGAACTATATTGAGTTCTATACTGAGCTGAGTGAATGTGCCTGACAGTCCTGAATCTGTAGAACTAAACTGAGACTGAATCTGAAACTGAGACTATGGGAGATAATCATCTAACCGACATACCCCGTTCTAAATAGATTGGGGTCTAACCTGTAACCCCAGTTAGAAGGGTGTCAGTACCATGCCATGGGTAAAGACAAGTTGAGTCACCCTCATCTGGTAGGTTCTCTAAACGAGAGTGGTGGTACCCTCAACTAGCAGGTAGATCACCTCATCAACCCTCAACTGGCAGGTAGATGTCTCAACCTATTCTAGCTACATAGTTTTGGAACACAAGGACTACTTCTAAGACTCACACCATCTACTGGAAGGAGAGTCCCCATCCTTCAGTTCACTCAGTGCTGAATCCTACTTCCAATTGAATAGACCCTGGACTGATTTCTAAACTGTTCTAAGCTGGACTGAACTATTACTGATTATATTGTTTAACTGAACTGAACTGAGTTCACTGAGTTTTGTGGACTGACGAAATATTATTGAATTTTGTTAACTGACTGAATTTACTGAGGTTTGAACTGGACTAATATTGAGTCTACTGAGTTCTTCCAAAGTTTTGTAACTAACTGAGAGTACTACTGATCATGACATGATTGATACTATCCTGAGACTGACCATGGCTCTAGGTAATCAGCTAAATTATTAGGTATTAAATACCCTCAGGACTCGATAGCATGAAAAGTAAAGCATCACATGATCTTGCATAGCATAAAATGCACACTTGTTCATAATGTATCTATAGGGACATTTTATCAAACACTTGCATAGTATAACTTGCACATAATCTAGCATGACATGATATATGCACATAATAAGAGGGCATCATGATTCACTTCCAATTTCATAATTTCAAGGGGTTTAACATGGATTCATACAAATCTACACATATAATAACCAATTCCACATGAAACATATAATAAATCATGAAATAGAAATCTAATTCAAATAGTAATCATGAATACACTTTAATTTCAATCTTGGAATTCATAAATTCCAACTACTTGAAGTTTAAAAGAGTTTCTTGGACTCCAAGGGTGGAATGAACCCTTGGATTAACACTTCACATACCTTAGTTGGCGAATTCTTGAAGAATAATGGTAGAAACCTTGAGTCTTGGATCTTGAAATATAATCTCCTAGGGTTTTTGTTCTTGAGTATTTTGAGAAAGACCTAAATCTCGTGTTATAGGGGATGAAGAATGTGGGGAAAAGGCCCAATTATCCCTAAAGATGCGGATTTTTAATGACTAAAAATTTAACCATTGATGCGCAGACCGATGCGTTGTGTCATTAGCATCGACGTGATAGGCAACGCGCCGTGTTGAGTTCGTGTTGGTTCACTGGAAATTGTCACTGGGAGCTAAGGAAAAATATTGATCGATGCGATGACCATTGCGTCACGCCGATATCACATCGATACACTAGTTTGGATTCCCAAACGTGGTTCAAACGAGGTTTACAAATGCGAAACTCAACCGGGAACACCTACTGACATTCCTAATTGTGAAATAACCTAAATATTGATATTTTAAGGTCATAGAGGTCATGAAATAGAGTTTCCAACTTAAGAAGGCCAAAATGACACTAAGTTTGAATACTTATCTAAAATTTTCTAAGTCTGGAACCCCTTAGCAAGCTTAAAAGACTGAGTTAAGCTTAGGATTTTGTCGGGTCTTACATTTTTCCTTTGGCAGTTCATGCTGAACATCAACTTGAATTCTCTAACAAGAATAAGCATGAGTTAGATGATGAAGATTTGGAAAGAAATAATTCTAAGGTAGCAATAGAAGGAGATTTATATCCTAAGCAAATTGATATAATTAAAGCAGCACAGGGGAGAAATTATAAAAAGGGCAAAAATACAGGTGTTACCTCAATGCAGACTAGGAGTCATTCAAACCACAAGTCAGGATGAATGCTTTGATTTGGAATATAAGGTTGGTGAATACTCAAAAGGCATTCACCAGATTGATAATATTAAAAAGAAGACATCATTTTTATTTTATTGGCATTATGGGATCTTTTCAAGACAGTCATACTATAGAGGAATACAAAGCCAAATTAGGGATGCAGCATGCAGTGGCAAACTCAACAGGTAAAATTTAGGTCGTTTGTGATGCTATTGTTAATTGTACAGTCATTAAGGATGAACAACAATAGATGATTTTGAAGTTATATAATAAGGAATCAGCAATGACAGTGGTGGTGTCTCTAGTATATGCTAATTGTAATCAATAAGAAAGAGTGGTTTTGTGGGAATCTTTAAATGATATAGCTCAAACTATGAATGATCCTTTGATTGTAGGAGGTTATTTCAATGTAGTTGCTAAAGATGAAGAGAAACTGGGGCAATTACCTATTACAATAGAAAAAATTAACTATTTCAATCATTGTATCAATTTTGTAATCTAGAAGACCTAGGATTCAAAGGAAGCAAGTACACATGGTGGAATGGAAGAATTGATGAAGAGTATATATTTAAAAGGCTATATAGAGTTTTTTGGAATGTTATATTTAAGTTGTGGATAGAGTATATATTTAAGTTGAACTCTTAGAAAAGAGTGGGTCAGATCATGCTCCTCTGTTGTTGCATTTTAATACTTCTAATAAGAAAGTCATTAAATTTTTCAAATTTTTTAATTTCTGGTTGAATGAAGAATTATTTTTGGAGATTATAAGGGAAAATTGGAACACAAAAATGCAAGGAAATCCATTTATTATATTCCAACAAAAGTTGAAAAATACCAAACATACATTAGCTCAATGGAGCAAAGAAAAATTTGGCAATATTTTTTAAAAGATAGCCACATTGAGGACTAAGGTAATGGAGATACAATTTGAGCAGAATCCTTCAGGGGAAAATAAAGCAAAACTATTTAAGGAACATGCAGTTAAGAAGAGAAGAAGATTTCTAGAAACAAAAAATTGGATTTGAGTGGTTTAAAGATGATGAAAGAAACACAAAATTCTTTCATACTATTGTTAGAGGGAGGAGAAACCATTGAAGGTGTATAGAATTTAGAATGATGAGAGTGTAGATGTAAGATCAGAATAACATAGCAGATGCTTCAATTAATTTATTTCAGTATCAGTTCTCAAAAGATCTGGATTGTGAAGATCATTCTATTCTTTATGAGTTACCAGTTATGATTACTTCACAACAAAATGAAGAATTGATTAAAGTTCCTAACAGAAAAGAAGTTAAAGTAGCAGTTATGGGAATAAATAGGAACAGTGTTGGTGGTCTAGATGGAATGACAGGGACTTTTTATCAGGATGTATGGGACATTATTAGAGAGGATATTTATAATATAGTAGTTGTTTCTTTGTATTGGTATGAGTTGCCAAGATTTATTACTCATACTAACTTAGTGATGTTACCTAAAAATTAGTAGTTAATACATTCTTAGATTTAAGACCAATATCACTAAGTAAGTTTGTTAACAAGATCTTTTCAAGAATTATTCATGATAGAATTAAGAGTTTATAACCAAAAATTATATCAGAGGAACAGGCAAGATTTGTCAGGGAAGAAGCATAGCAGAAAATATACTAGTGGTTTAAGAAATTGTCTCTGAGATAAGGCAAAGAGGTAAACCTCCTAACATTATAATGAAATTAGTTATGATGAAAGCTTTTAATAGGGTGGAATGGCTGTATCTAAAAGAGGTAATGAGGAAAATGGGATTTGGAGAAGTTATAACTAATTTGGTATACAGATTAGTGAGTAATAACTGGTAGTCAATCCTCCTGAATGGTCAACATAAAGGTTTTTTTAGATCATCAAGAGGATTCAAATAAGGATATCCATTATCTCTAACATTATTTATTGTTGTTGTTGAATCATGTCAAGGTCATTAAATGTTTTGTTGTAGAAGAAGGAGTTTAAAATATTTAAAATGTCTGGGGGAATCCGAGAATAAATCACCTTGCATTTGTAGATGACATGATTATTCTATGCAAGGTAGATTTGATTACATTAAAGGCATTGTCAGAATCTTTAGAGAAGTATGAAAAGACATTAGGGCAGGGGATCAATAAAGAGAAAGTTCCATATATTGGCATAAAGGAGTATCACATTGAGTGGTAGTGATGCAGAAGTAGCAATAGGTATTTTAAGGAAACACTTTTATTTTACATACCTAGGATGCCCCATCTTCCATATGAGGGAAAAACGATTACTATCAACATATCATGAATAGAATCAATGGAAATCTACAAAGATGGAAAGGCAAATTATTATCCTATGGATGTAGAGCCATTCTTATCAATTAGGTTCTTCAAAGTATGCAGTTCCTCGTCTATCAATAATGAACCCTCTTATGAATGTTCTTAGTATAATTCAGAAAATGATGGCCCAATTTTATTTGGAGTAGTTATATAGGGGGTAAAGGTAGACATTGGTCAAAATAGCATTCTATATGCTTGCCTGGGGAGGAAGGGGGTTTGGGATTTAAATTACTAAAAGATTTGTCTATGGCCCTTTTTTGTAAGTTATGGTGGAATTTTAGGACCAAAAAGTCTTTTGGAGTGCTTATATGCATAACAAATATTGTAAAAAGAAGCATCCTAATATTATTATTTAGAAGAATGGTGTAGGAGGATCATAAGTTTGGAAGAATATATTGCAGGTAAGGGGTCTGATTGAACACCAATTTCTATGGCAAACCAGGAATGGTAAGTCTAATATTTGGTGTGATAATTGGAAAACATTGGGAGATTTGTATTGTATCAATAAGGAGAACAGGGAATGGGTTGATAGGTATCACCAAGTTAGAGACCTAGTCAGTAATGGAATTTGGAATGTTGAATTGATTAATGAGATTTTTTCAGAAGAAATTGTCAGTCATATTTTACAAAAAATAAAGGCACCTGGACAATTGGAGAAAGAAGGCAGACCTATATGGATGCTTAAACCTAGTGGGAAGTTCACTGTGAAATCAGCATAGAAAAATATTAGACAGAAGTAAGAAAGGAGAAAAATTTTCAAGGAGATATAAATAAAAGGTTCGCCTTTCAAAATGGCTTTTTTGATATAGAGGATATGCAAATGGAAAGTTCCAGTAGATGATTCTATAAGAAGATGGGGTGTGGAAGGACATTCCATGTGTTAGTGTTGTATTAATCCGAATCAAGAAACTATATCATATGTGTTTCTAAGATCACCTATTGCTAATAGGACCTAGTCCTACTTCTCTTGTTTTGCATGTATAAGCATTCACAGATTGAGTTTTAGGGAGACAATACTGGATTGGTGGAATTCAAATGTTAATCAGGGGGATAGAGCTTATTATCAGGCCATTCCTAGCATGATTGTTTGGGAATAATGGAAAAGGAAAAATAGTAAAAAGCATGAAGGGAAGAATGTTACTGAGCATAGAGTGTAGTACAACATAATCAAAAATTTGAGAATGTTGCTAAAAGTGAGAAAGTTATATAAGGATTTTCCATATACAAGGCCAGAAATCTTCAGAGTTTGAAAATCATAGAGCCAGAGTGAAAGTTACAAAAGTCATGTAGGAATTTCCTTAACAGGGATGGTTAAAATACAATATAGATGAAGCATCTAAGGAAAATCCGGGGATAAGTTCCTATGTTTTTTTCTTGAGAGATGATCTAGGAGATTTAATATATGCTAAAGGAGTTATTATTGATGATACTAAAAATATAGAAGCAGAAGCAGCAGTACATTGTAAGCAGTCATAATTTAACAAGGTGATCATTCAGAAAAACTCACTCACCATGCAAAAGATTTTAAACAGGGAATGGGAATGTCCATGAAGTATATCAGACATAATAGATCAAATATTGACACTGATGAAATATACAGTTTTACAATACCAACACATTCTCAAGGAGGGGAATAAGTTAGCAGACTATCTAGCTAACTATGCAATAGAGGAAGGTAACTTCACATTTACAAGCTTTCAGTAGCTAAAAGTTACTGGAAAAAAATTACTTAATGGTGACAAATAATAAGTTCCATATTTAAGAGTGTCACCACAGAGAATGTCGGTGGCTGATAAGGATAAATCTTAAAAGTTCTATAGGAAAATATTTACAAGTCATGCAAGGCTAGAAAATAGATGCAAATCTAACTAGCCTATACTATAGCAGCCAACAAAATGAACTCGCAGCAAAATTGAAGGATCTGTGGGTCAGATTGGAATCAATTAACCTGAGATATAGGTTAGTTTCCGAACACTTATGGTTCAAACCATCCCACTAAATTCATACCAGTTGTATCTATCATTTGGGAAGGGTTAGATCAAGAAAGAAGAACAAAAATGCAGTAAGAAGGGCAAGTTGCTTACTCAGAAGTGGTAACCATATCCAGTTGACAAGATCTTTTAAGGAAGCACAAAAAGTTGTTGTTCATCCCATCCAATGGAGAGCACAGCTATTGAACACCAAATTGAAGGAAAATCAACTAAAAAATTAACTCAAAGGCAAAAATGGAAAAGGTTATGGAGACTTACTTCTACAAACTGATAAAAGCAAGCATTTGAAGTATCCATGGTACCGTGTTTATCACCCATAGCTGAAGGAAGATGAACTGATTATTGAACAGTGTTGGCGGCGGCATCAAATTTCAGATAGGAGAAGAGGGAAATGAAAAATGATTTAGGAAACCCTATACATCCTGTTATATGTAACAAGATAGGATTTGGGTTGGTCCGGGTGGGTTTTTTCATTTTGTTTTGTTTTTTGTTTGGTTGGGTTTGTCTAATCTTGTAAAGACTATATGTTTATTTGTTTTTAAATAATAAAACCCAAAAATTAAACCCAAGAAAGGTAATTTTAGTTATTAAAATAAGGAATCACAACACATATAATCAAGACTATAGTGTTCATAACTATTTATAGCCAATTTATAAAATATAACCCTAAAAGTGTGTCCATATTAATTTAGGAAAAAGGACAAAAAGGATCCCGAGATTATTGATGTTAAGACAAAATTATATGATTTTAGTCGTTATTTACCTCATATTTAATATTTTCATTTGTTATTTTGGAGTATTAATTTTATGGATGGTGCCTAATACTACATTTTAACATGTAGAATCAAAATAATGTGAAGATGAAGCGATTTGGAGCTTAAATAAATTAAATATGAAAGATTACAAAATAAAATCAAACAAACAACTTAATGGAATAAATTTATTAAAATAATAAAAGGTGACTAATTTCAAGTTCGTACGATTCCAGTAGACACCCGGGATTGGACAAGGATTGCTCTGTATTTAATTTCTCCCAGTCTATTGTAATGCCCCGAATCTGGTACTTGGAAAGCCACATGGTTCCCATGACCCCGAAGGACCACAAGCTAACACAAGACTGATATCTGTACTTAATCACTATATAATATACTGTATAACTGCAGAAACATGTACTAAAAGGCCACGAGGTTCAAACCGGATAAACATCTGATAAAATAATGTCTGAAAATGGTATAAAAATACCAAAGAAAATCTAAAATAAATGTATGACATTCTATAGTATGAAAGCCTCTTATCTGAACTGAATAAGGAGTTGATGAGACATGTCCCCAACTAACTCCATCTACTGAAATAAATTAAAAATAGAAATAGTAATGTAATTATCATATCCTCGAAGGATGAGGACTTTCATCTGATTTTGACTACTAAAACGGGATGTTACGATGCTCTGCAAATGGTACTTCTAAACCTATGGTATAAGACACCATAGCGCAAATGCATCAGTACTTTGAAGGTACTGGTATACAAGTGAGGTAGGCTAAATGAAATAGGTTCATATACATAACCAATACTAACTGACTGACTAACATAAACGTGAGAATACATGCATGCCTACGTAACTGTAACTGACATCGTGATAGGACTGAATGCTAACTTCTTACTATTGAGTTTACTAATAACATGCAATTACTCATATCTGAGCGATTGATACTATGTTACTGATACATGAATAACTATTTCTAACAGTTCTAATTATGAAGAACTGGTCTGGTTGACTGTGTCTAACAGTCCTGAAGCTGAATACTGAAAACATGAGTTCTGATAACTGATATAACTGATAACATGAGTGACTACATCTGACAGTCCTGAATTTGATGGAACTAACTGAGTTCCATACTGTATCTGAGTAACTATATCTGAGTAACTGAATCTGAGATCAGTCCTATCTGGTGGGTGATCTCAAAATCTAATGATAACGTTACTAATTGACCATAGTTGAGATGAGTCATTTCCAATGAGTGACGCCAATGTCTATTTATAATGATAAGAAGTAATTGTATCTAACAGTCCTAAATCTATAATACTAAGTTGAATTGACTTTATTTGACAGTCCTGATTCTGTAACTGAAACTGTGAGATGTATTCATCTAACATACATGACGCATACTAAGCTAACTGGGGTGCAACCTGTAACCCAAGATGGAGGGGTGTCAGTACCGCTTCACTGGAAAAGACAACTGCTGTAGAGTTAGTCCTAATCTAGCGAGTGACCCCTGCTAATAGGTGATCCTTGAGTATGTCAGTCCTATCTAATGGGTGACATCTCATACCTACGCTAGCAGTGTAGTTTCGGAACTAAGGGATTTTTTCTAGGGATCTCAGTCCATCTAGTGGGTTAGTCCCCAATCCTAGGCTCGCTCGGTCCTGAATCCTACTCCCATTTGAAAGACACTGAAAAGAAATGATTATCTGAACTAAGATGATACTAATGGTATTATTTAGCGGATCTAAACTTAGTTTACTGAGTTCCGTTGACTGGCGGTATGTACTGAGTTCTAAGTACTGACTAAGAGTACTGAAGTTACTGAGATTTACTGGGAATACTGAGATTACTGAGATTTTTGAGATTTCAGGATTTTCCTGAGTCACATGACTGACTGAGTTCTATGGATCAAAGATTGACTAAGAGTATCGTGAAAGCATGACATGGCTCTAGGCACACAGCTAAATTTTTTAGTACAAGTACCCCCAGGACTCGGTGGAAAGAAATTGACATAGCATGGCTTACTGGAACACATGACCAACAACACAATTTATAATTCATGTATTGAAATACTTCATCAAACATGTGATATGCATAAACTCGTACAACATGGGGATTTCATAATAGTATGCTATTTGGGCACTTTTCCTTCATATAGGCATTTAATCAAACACATGGTAAGCATAATATATGTAGACAAGATTATACAACAATCAAACATCATGATTCATATCTAATTTCATCATCCAAGTGTTTTAATCCTAGGTTTACTTGAATCTACATCTCTACTAGTCAATTCCACATGAAATTTATCACCAAACCTGGATTAAAACTCAATTGGTCATTATCAACTTAAGCAACACAAACCCTACATGGAATTCATACAAAAATCCATACACTTGAATTTGAAAAGAGATTCTTGAACTTCGTGGACGAAAGGAGTCCATGAATGAACACTATGCATACCTTAGCTTGTGATTCTACAAATATTGACGGAGAGATTCTTGAAATTTGACGGTGAATTCCCTTGTAATTGAACCTTCTATGAAAAGCCTAGGGCTTGTTCTTGAGAGTTTTTTAGAGTAATTGAGTATAAGTTGCTGAATTATGGAAAAATCTCGTGTTATAAGGTTTATATAGGGTGGGAAATTGACCCTTTTAACCCTAGGACACGTATTTAATTTTTGATAAAATTTCTCGATTTTTATCCTTGGCACGACCACTATCGCGCCAAGTCACTGGAAAGTGACAAATGGGAAATTGCACGGTGGCGCGATGCGGAGCTGTCGCGTTGCCACCTTGTCTACGACCAAGAAGTTTGGTGCAATGCGGCACTATCGTCGAGCAACACTAGAAATTGACAATTTCCATTTGAGCTATCTCCGCGACGCGCTGATGGCTTAGGTGATACACTGTATCACTAAAAAGGCTTTAACTCTTCGGTCGGGTGTTGGATTTTGGCGAATATGGTATGAATGGAAAGCTTATTGAATTTTCCACATGACAAAAAGTGAAAATCATAAAAATACCACATGTACAAAAGTGGATTCATCTTTGTAAGAAAGCTTTTAACATTCTTGGAAAAAAATTTCAAGCTAGGAAAAGTACGGGTATTACAATATCTCCCTCTTAATAACATTCGTCCTCGAATGAGACTGAGAGTGAGGGGAAGAACAGAAACTGACATACATATTGAACATGAATAACTGAAACATGATCTCATGACTGACATGACTGAAGATTTGAATATAATATACTGAACATGCATATCTGATGCATGACTAATAAGTTGAATTCATGCATACCTGATGCGTGACTGATAATTGACTCATGAATACATGAGTGAATATTCTGATGAACTGAATTTCCCGTAGTGAGAATACATGTCTAATGCAAAATTACATGACTGAACTAATATATGAATGCATGACTTAATATGCAAGGGTACTTAGTACCAAGTTTGTAATGGGGATCTGAGCATGAACTAAATACCAAGTTTGTAATGGTAATTTGAACAGGGAACTGAGTAAGTTTAAGAAAATTGTTATGTGACTAAAAAGTACTAAGACCCTATGATTATGCTAGAATTATGCATGAACGGGAACCTGAGAACATAACAAAGGTTGAACTATTACATATAAACTGAATTGCGTGAACTGAACTGAGCCTCTGAATACTTGGCCCATACCTGAGGTTGGGACGTTGAGGGTTAATTTATGATTACCCTCTATTCTAAACTAGATTCCTTATGTGAAGAGAAACTTAATTTAAGACATAAGAGCATTGGGGAATAATGGGGTATCTCCCCCTTGGGAAACTATGTCCCTTTAAGAATGCTCACCTTACTGAGATACTGGGGTGATGCACAGGGACTCCATGGACTGATTCATGACTAAATAACTCATGCTAAAAATCTTAAGCTAAAATAAGAGCAAGAGGTCTAGCTATGCATATCATGAGTATGAAGGACCTATAACGTACCCGAATCTATGCCGGGGGAATTTTCTTGATCATGGAAAGTCTGAAGAACATAAAACCTATTCTGATGTTGACCACCAGTGGTACTGGAAGTGACGCCCTGCTGGAGTAAATCTTTTCCCTTCTGAGACCTTACTCTATATTCCCGTAGCCTATGGCTTGTCTTACCACATCCATAACATACCTCACTGCCTTCTCTATATACACCTAGGTGATTCTTACCATACCTTTCGCAAAGTGGATAGGTAAGACTCCTATTCTCACTACCCTGGGCCTCGGAGCCTGGCGACCCATCACGACTGCCATTCCCAAATTTGGGTACTGGTGCACTAGATGAAGATAGAGCTGGGATTGAAAGCTTATGACTACACTAAGTACGTCTACCACCTCTTGACTTAGGCTGAGCAAAGCTAAAACTACCTGTCCTTGCCCTCTTATTCTGCTTTTCCTTCATCTTAATCTTTTTCTCTTCTATCTGTTGAGCATGGGTCATAGGTCTTGCTAAAGTTATGTCACTATTCAGCATGGCGGATCTACACTCATTAACCACACTATCATTTAACCCTGACACAAACTTACTCATTTTGGCCCTATTGTCTGCAACCACATGAGGAGCATATCTGGCTAATTGAGTAAACTCAAGAGAATACTCTTTCACCGTCATGGTGCCCCGCCTGAGGTTGATGAATTCTAACACCTTAGCTTCTCTCAGATCTAGGGGAAAGAACCTCTCTAAGAATGCAGTGACAAAATCATCCCATTCTATAGGTCCTGCATCATCTACCCTTTCTAACTTTCACTCTTAAACCAAGTATGAGCCACATCCTACAACAGATATACAGCTAGCTCAGCACTCTCAAAGGTAGTCACCCCCATGATATCAGTCACCTTCTCAACCTGATCTAGGAATTCTTGAGGGTTCTCATCTGACTTAGACCCAAGAAATGATGGAGGGTTCATTTGGGTGAAGTCTCAAATCC
This sequence comes from Capsicum pubescens, assembly GCA_030864215.1. Lineage (NCBI taxonomy): Eukaryota > Viridiplantae > Streptophyta > Magnoliopsida > Solanales > Solanaceae > Capsicum > Capsicum pubescens. Next base: position 199,280,638 of record CM061549.1, on the reverse strand, counting down.
TGGCTGCAGCTATTTTGGCCACTGGGTAGGCTGAAACAACAGTTGGTCGTTCATTATGAGTTGCAACTAACTGAGCAAGAGTAATGAATACGGCGCTGAACTCCGTATGAGAAACATGTTCGCCCAAAGGTTCTTCGGGCTGAGGGGCTGACTGATTCCCATTTCTTCTTTTAGGAGGCATCTTCTGTAGAAGAAAGGGAGAAACGAATTAGACTGAGAGTTTAACTTTGAGCCTATGCTCTCTGGCACGACATGAATACTGAAAGAAGGGAAACTTTTCCTAAAACACCTCATAGTCTCCTGCACATAAGTGTGGTGCACAACACACGCATGTACAAAACTCTACTACATGTGGCTTTTCAGACTTCTTAGGACACTGTTGAACCTTAGGCTCTGATACAAAGTTTCTAACACCCTAAATTCAGTACCCAAAATGCCACACGGTGACCATGACCTTGAAGGATCACAAGTTAACCCATTACTGATATCTGTACCTAATCACTACATAATATACTGTATAAATATGGAAATATATACTGAAAGGCCATAATGTTCAAACTAGATAAACATCTAATAAAATAATATCTAAAAATGGTATAACAATACCAAAGCAAATTTTAAATAACTGTCTGACATGCTATAGTCTGAAAGCCTCTAAACTGAACTGAATAAGGAGTTAATGGGACATGTCCCCAACTAACTCCATCTACTGAAATAGACTGAAAACTAAAATAGTAATGTAATCATCATGTCCTCAAAAGATGAGGAATTACATCTGACTCTGACTGCTAAAACGGGATGTTACTGATACTCTGGAGATCATGCTTCTAAACCTATGGTATAAAACACCATAGCGCAAATGCATCAATACTTCGAATGTACAGGTATACAAGTGAGGTAGGCTAAATGCAATAGGTTAATATGCATGAAAAATACTAACTGACTGACTAACATGAATCTGAGAATACATGCATGCCTACGTAACTGTAACTAACATCGTGATAGGACTGAATGCTAAGTTCTAGCTACTGAGTTTACTAATAACATGGAATTACTGATATTTGAGAGACTGATACCATGTTACTAATACATGAATAACTATTTTTGGCAGTTCTGATTATGAAGAACTAGTCTGGTTGACTGTGTCTAACAGTCCTGAAGTTGAATACTGATAACATGAGTTCTGATAACTGATATAACTGATAACATGAGAGACTATATCTGACAGCCTTAAATCTGATGGAACTAGCTAAGTTCTATACTATATCTGAGTAACTGAATTTGAGATCAATCCTATCTGGCGGGTGATCTCTAAATCTGATGATACCGTTACTGATTGACCAAAGTTGAGATCAGTCCTGTCTAATGGGTGATCCCGTAGTCTATTTATAATGATAAGGAGTGACTGTATCTGACAGTCCTAAATCTAAACTACTGAACTGAATTGACTATATATGACAGTCCTAATTCTGTAACTAAAACTGTGGGATGTATTCATCTAACCGACATGCCCCATACTAAGAGAACTGGGGTCCAACCTATAACCCCAGCAGGAAAGGTATCAGTACCGCACCACTGGTAAAGACAACTACTGTGGAGTCTGTCCTAATCTAGCGGGTGACCCCTGGGATCAGTCCTATATATTTAAATGTACTAACGGGTGATCCCTGAGTATGTCAGTCCTATCTAATGGGTGAAATCTCGTACCTACACTGGATACGTAGTTCTGGAACTTAGGGATTTTTCTTAGAGATCTCAGTCCTATCTAGTAGGTGAGTCCCCATCCCTAGGCTTGCTCAGTGCTGAATCCTACTCCCATCTGAAAGACACTGAACTGATTAAATGAACTGAAGTGATTTTCTGAACTGAGCTGATACTAATGGTATTTTTTAACGGAGATAAATTGAGTTTACTGAGTTTTGTTGACTGACAGAATGTACTGAGTTCTAAGGACTGACTGAGAGTACTGAAGTTACTGAGATTTCCTAGGAATACTGAGGTTACTGAGATTACTGAGATTTCTGAGATTTCTGGCTGATTTCTATGGATCATGGCTTGAATAAGAGTATCGTGAAAGCATGACATGGCTCTAGGCACACAGCTAAATTGTCAGGTTTAAGTACCCCTAGGACTCGATGGAAAGAAACTGACATAGCATGGCTTACTAGAACACATGACCAACAACACAATTCATAATTCATGTATTTGAAACACTTCATCAAACATGTGATATGTATAAACTCATAAAATATGGGGATTTCATAATATTATGCTAGTTGGGCACTTTTCCTTCATATAGGCATTTAATCAATCACATGGTAGGCATAATATATGTAGACAACATTATACAACAATCAAACATCATAATTAATATCTAATTTCATCATCCAAGGGTTTTAATCCTAGGTTTACTTGAATCTACATCTTTACTAGTCAATTCCACATGAAATTTATCACCAAACCTGGATTAAAACTCAATTGGTCATTATCAACATGAGCAACACAAACCCAACTTGGAATTTATACAAAAATCCATACACTTGAATTTGGAAAGAGATTCTTGGACTTCATGGATGAAAGGAGTCCATGAATGAACACTATACATACCTTAGCTTGTGATTCTACAAAGATTGATGGAGAGATTATTGAAATTTGACGGTGAATTCCCTTGGAATTGAACCTTCTATAAAAACCCTAGGGCTTATTCTTGATAGTTTTTTAGAGTAATTGAGTATAAGTTGCTGAATTATGGAAAAATCTTGTGTTATGAGGCTTATATAGGGTGGGAAATTGACCCTTTTAAACCTAGGACACGTATTTAATTTCTGAGAAAATTTTTCGATTTTCATCCTTGGCGCGACGCGCCACTATCGCGCCAAGTCACTGGAAAGTGACAAATGGGAAATTGCACGGTGGTGCGATGCGGAGCTATCACGTTGCCACCTTATCTATGACCTGGAAGTTTGGTGCGATGTGCCACTATCATGGAGAAACACTAGAAATTTACAATTTCTATTTGACCTATCTCCACGGCGTGCTGAAGGCTCAGGTGATACACTAGATCACTAAAAAGGCTCTAACTCTTCGCTCGGGTGTCGGATTTGGGCGAATATGGTATCAATGGAAAGCTTATTGAATTTCCCACATGACAGAAAGTGAAAATCTTAAAAATACCTCATGTACAAAAGTGGATTCATCTTTCAAAGAAAGCTTCTAACATTCTTGGAAAAAAATTTCAAGCTAGGAAAATTACGGGTATTACATCTATTTTGGACTCGATTATTTTATTTGGGGCTTTTTTATACACCTATAAATATTTCATTAAATCAAGTTCTACGTCACTTTTGACCTGGGAAGATCTAGAAACCACTGTGGGGGCGGAGAATATTGGTTTTATTTTTCTTCTCCTTATTTATTTATTTTTATGTTTTTCTTTGGATGATTTGTTGTAATTGCTCCATGTCTATTTGAAGTTTAACTTCTCATTCTAGGATTATGGTAGCTAATTAAATAATTATTTAGTGTCTCTTGAATTTATTTATTTTATTACCATTGTAGTTGTTCTTATATTCTTGTACTTACTATTTTAATGCTTAGCTACCATTAAAATAAATTTATATTCTTTTTGCGAATCCGAAAGGAGAATCAATGAGATAGCACAAAGAATATAGGGAGTAAGATTTTACTTTAGTAAAATAATAAATAAATTTGTTGATAGGATAGAAATATACCTAAATCACCTTACCTGGTTACAAAATGGAAAGATAGATAGATGCATTCGGGTTAGGTTATAACATCCCCGCTAAATGATGTAGTTGTGAGGTCAATTTGGATAGATGATTAGAGGCTCAAAAGATCATATACTATATTCTCAAACCCATAAATCAACAACTAGATAATCAAATAAGTTGATAAAATTGATATTCTACATGATTGTCAGCGAATCTGTAATCCTAGATCGATTCATTCATTGATTGCATAAAAATCTGTTGTATATCTTGATTAATTATTCATTAGTTATTTTTATTATTATTATTATTTTAAATTTAGAATATTCATAAATAAATTTTTTGGGATTTTCTTTTTGAATAAAAAATAAGGATTAGTTTAATTTAGAAAAATAGTGAATTGACAAGTCTCTGTGGGTACGATATCTGGACTCTCAATTCAATATTACTTGTACAACCTCTTACACTTGAATATGTATTGGGACGCAATAAGTTTTTGACGTCGTTCCTGGGGACTTCAGTGTTAATTGTTTTTCTTGATTAGATTTTTTTTCTTTTTCTTTGTTTGAGTTGTATATAGTTTACTTTTCTATCACTGTTCTTGTTATGTCAACTGGGATGGATGGTTATCGAATGATAATGATCCATTTCATTTATGTGGAGTGATAATGTTAAGTTTTGAAGAATGATCTGAGTTTGATTTGATTGAAGGAATTTAGGCAAAAAATATTCAAAAGAATCCCTTTCCAAATACTCAAAAAAGGGAAGAAGCATCTCACAAGATTTAGAAAAGAAAATGAACATTATTCGAAGATTACTGCAGTTATTAAAGCACATAAATCATGGGATTTATGCATCAGAAAAAGAATATTCAAAAGAATCCCTTGTCAAATACTCAAAAAAATGAAGAAAGAGATTCTCCATAATATCAAGAAACATTCCACGAAAGGATGAAGATTTGTTGCTTTAAATGAATTAAAGAAAACCAACTCAGAAGATATTAAGTATCAAGAGGCATTCTAGGAAAGAAGGAAGATTTTCTGCATTAAATAAATTGCTTAAATCATGGGATTGTCGCATCTCTCTCTCCTATGCATATATTGTACTTAGTAAGATTTTTCAATTTGTCTTTACTTATTCTTGAAAATTTAATATTCCTTATTCATTTTTCTAAAAAAAAAAAATCTTTTGGGTTGCCTTGTAGCTTCCAATGGCTAGTAGTAGTCTAATCACTACTATATAAGCATTGGAAGTTAAAGGAAGAGATTACACTTGTCTCAATCTTCTCTAGTTTTTTGCTCTACTTTATTCAAGAATTGTATTCTCTTAAGGTTTACTGTGTATGTAAAAAGAGAAAAGAGAAACACATAGTCGGTAAGGCATTTTATCAAAGAAAGAAAGAAAGAAAGAAAGAAAGAAAGAAAGAAAGAAAGAAAGAAAGAAAGAAAGAAAGAAAGAAAGAAAGAAAGAAAGAAAGAAAGAAAGAAAGAAAGAAAGAAAGAAAGAAAGAAAGAAAGAAAGAAAAAAAGAAAGAAAGAAAGAAAAGAAAGAAAGAAAGTGTGAGTCATAGCCAAAAAGCTTGACTCAATCTTGTACCTTGATTTGATTCACAAAGAACTAGAAGAATCCCTTGCAACCCAAGAGGACTGAAGTAAGACCTATTAGAAGTCCCAAACAGTATAAAATATCTTGTGTTATTTACCCTCAACACTTTATTTTCTGAAGTTTTTATTATTGCAATCAACAGTCGACTATCTGGTCAAAAAAAGTAATTCACCCCCCCCCCCCCCTCTCTTACTATTTTCAATTTGTATCATAGAAAGGACTCATAAGTAATTGATTAATAACAAATGAGAAAAGATCATGCACAGACTATTGTTGGAGCTTTGTTTTCTGAAGGGACATCCCAAACTAGACCTTCTTACTTTAATAATAAATACTTTTATCATTGAAAAATAAGGATGGAGACTTTCATCAAGTCTTACGATGTCAAAGTTTGGAGAGTAATCAAACTTGGTGATCTTCCACTTGTCTCTACAAATAAAGACAAAGATGGAAAGAAACCAAAAAATAGTGAGAAATATACTAATAGAATTCCATCATTCGAGGATTATACTGATGAACAAATGGAGATCATTTAGATTAACTCTAAGGAAAAAATGTTCTGTACAATGCAATAAGTGGTGAAGAATATGAGAAGATCTCTTATTGTGAAATTGTCAAAGAAATATGGGATAAATTTAAAGTGACATATGAAGGAACTGAAAAGGTCAAACAAACTCTTGTAAGTTTATTAGTCTATGACTATGAACTTTTTAAGATGAATAAAGGATAATCCATTGAAGAAACATTTGCCAGATTTGGTAAAATTGTTGGAGAACTTAAAGCTGCAGGAAAAACCTATCCTATAGCATATTAGATCACCAGGAGTCTTGAAAGCTTGCCTCCTTAGTGGCTTTCTAAAGTTGTGTCTCTTGAAAGTATGAATTTAAATAAAATAACCTATGCTGAAGTCAGAGAAGATCTCATTGCCTTTGAAAAGGCTCATCTGAATAAGGAGGATCAACAACAAGATAAAACAAAGAAAACAGTGGCATTCAAAGATATAGATAAAGAAGAAGATAAAGTCATGGATGGAGACGAACTTGCTCTCATCACAAGGACAGTTATGGAGACTTACAAAAAATTCCAACAATTTAAAAAGGGGAAAATCAAATTACTCAAAATGAAAATGGCATGCTAATCGGGACAAGAATGAAGGTAACTGATATAATTATGGTATATATAGTCATATTTCTTATGACTTTCCAGAATCTAGAAGAGGACCCTCTAAAGAAAATCAAAAGGCCTTCAGTTGCTAGAGGGAAAAAGAACAATCAGTTCATGAAAATGATAACATTGGGAACTGTTGTTTCATGGCAATGAGAGAATCTAGCTTGGTAAGAACCAAATCCTTTAATGAGTGTTCTAAACTATAAAATTTACTAGACCTTGCCATAGAGGATCTAAATAAAGCTCATGATAAAAAAAGGGGGTTTTATTAAGAGAAAGAAGAGATTGGGAACTTATACTTGAAGTTTGTGAAATTGAAAAGGATTACTTGCAAGAAGAAGTTGATGATTTAAAAATCAAAATTAATAGTTTTGAAAAATATTCCAATCACAGTATTGTCTGATCAAATCAATTGACCAGCAAAATTAAGTCAACTGATCTATCTAATAGTGGTATGCTTAGTAATAGATTTTATAATTTTAAGGATCTCAATGGTCAACTAACTCTAGTAAGTCAATAAAAGGGAGAATTTACAATTATAATGCCTATCATAACAGGTATTATAACTGTGATAAATCTCAAAGGTCAACTAACTCAAGTCAGTCGACTAAGGGAATCAGTCATAGTCATAATACCTATTTTATAGCCACTAATCAATACTAGATGTCTTGTTATCATTGTGGGAAACCTGATCATAAATACTATAACTATAGATTTGTCATGACCCAAATCAGGGCCAGGCCATGACGGGTATCTCAAGTTCCTCGTAGACCAAAGATCACCCCGTGCACCTAACCAAACCAAACACACCACACACCATGGTCAGTTGAATTTCAAACATATAACAAGATAGCGTACAATGGTCTAAGAAAGTTTTAAAGGCATATTTATAACCAACCACTGATGACCAGCCAAACAATCAACCGACACCATCTAATAGCCACAGTAGTCCAAGCAAAGCCTTATAAACAATGATCCAAAACCATATATCAATAAAGTGTTGGTACATTCCCCTGAAAATAGCCAAAAAAACAAATCTAGGGGAATAGTCAAAATATAAGGGAAACCATAATCATGAAATGGGGTCTTCTGAAGTATGGCTCACCACTTCAATCTGACTCACTAGTTGATTCTGAATCCAAGTCATTAAGCAGGGAGAGTAGAAGTATGGCCAATTCCTGCATCGCGTGGGGATACAGCATTCGAAGATGGTTAGCGGGATGAACGTTAGTTGTAACTCGGGGATAAGAATAACATAATGACATGATCAATAATTAAAATCATTCAAAGCAATGCACATAATCAAATGCATAAACATATATAGATATCACCTATCGAGATAGGGAACAAGGCTTAACAGATATTTCAAAACTTTAGCCTGGATTATGTAGATCAACTATCATATAATAGTACCCACGGGTTATATGGGGCCCAACTCTCACCCCTGGTCGAGCCCTAGTGCGTGTAGCCACACGAACCAAAGAATAATCTCATATATATGCACACGGGGGACTCAAACCTCCCAACATATACCAAGGTGACTTAAGCACCCAATCATAAAATGATTTATAGGGGACTCAAACCTCCCTAATCATGATATAACAATAAGGGGGCTCGAACCTCCCTGGTCAGTTTGACCCCAGCATTGACAAATATAGTTTCCAGTATTGGTCACTCAAACAACTTCTACTTTCAGAACTCAGCTACGCAACCCTTATTAAAGCCCAATTAAAACAAGTATCAAACATTCTTATTCATTTAACCACATTCAACATTAAGACATAAATTGTTGGTATCGGCATACCAACTACACTTGCAAGGTAACAAAATAATTTCCATTAACTTGGAGAAAATAACTCCTTTTGTTCATTAATACAAGGAGGGGAGTCATCGACTCCCTTTGTTCATTAAATCATGCCATTGTATTTTACATACCTTTTTGTATCATGCAATAGTTCAAGACTAGTTCAATTTTACAAAATCCCACAATTCTCATAATCAAAACCAATTTCACATTATGGGTTTGGGGTCATAACCACTTCAAAACTCAACCTAGTTCATTCACCATACCCATGCACCCACAGGTTTGAAACCATATTAAAAGCATGAAAATCATATATAAGCCATGAGAAATATTTTTCAGTTCATCAACATTTAAGAAACCTCAACCTTTGTTTCAAAACCCATATAAACATCTCATGAACAATACCTTAAAACACATGCTTTTATAAAATTAAAAATAAAGGAAGAGTGACATGCCTATAACAGTAAGTTGTATGGAGAGAAATTACCTTTGAGAGCCCTAATTAATCAACCTCTTGAAAACCCTAAGTGTTTTTACCTTAAGAATTTGGGAGTATTTAAGAAGTTAATTTGATTATTTCTGAGAGACAATGACACCTTAAAGAGGTTATAAGATGTGGGTTTAAAGTTAGGTAAGAGGGGAAATATATGGAATGCCCTCAACTTAAAAGCTGAAAAAGGTCACCTTTGGTAACGAGTCAACCCTTAAATCGTAGCCACTCCTTATGACTCATCTCCACGAGCCATAACTAAAGCAGTAACACCAAGTCACCCTACATTACTATCCTTAGGACTCAACCAACAAACCCGTAATGAGACCCTACAATGATGTAATGCCCCAAAATCGGGTCCCGAGATGTCACACAGTATGTAGGGTCACAAGTGACCCCAAGCTAACCCTTCTACTGGCATAACTCATAAGCAACTGAATAAAAAGTATAAATCTATACAAATTTGCAAAAAAATAACTCTTTTCTGAATCTGATCGATACAAAAATAAATTTTACAAGATTACAATTCTACCTTTACAACCAAAACTAAAACTGAATACATCAACTTCTACTGACTATCTATAAAGCCTCTACTAGTAATGACTTAAGGTAGCTTGGTCATGAGTCCCGACTACCCCGAATCAATACGACTGAATAAGGAAAATACAACATTATTAATTCTGCATAACTGACTCGAGCCAATGAATCAAAAGGACTCATCACCTGCTGACTGGATGCCGCAAACTGACTGGATCTAAAGGTGCATGTTATACCTTGTACCTACATTCTGAGAAAATGTAGCCCACACACGTGTGTGTGTGTAGGTCAGTACCATGTAAATGTACCGAGCATATGGGGGTGCAATGCATATATATAAAATAATATCTTAATATCATCACAGTTTATAAAATTATGCATGCTGATATGAAAAACTCACTTAGCTTGTAATAGATAATCAAAATCATAAGTAAATGATACATGTAACTAAAACACGTGAGTCATTTCAATAAGTTCTCAATTCACTTCTTCCTTGGTTTCAAACATATAGAGTAATAAGGTTTCAAAACAATTCTCTTTAGAACATAACATCTCAATCTTTCGGAAATAATAACTTTCTCAAAACCAATTCTTCAAAACAATATATTCCTCTTAGATACACACACACACATTGGGAGTCTCTCATAACCGACATAAACCATGTGAGATACATGGAATCGACCGTTCTACCCACATTGAGGAGAGTCACCCTATTCCTTGCCATCGGAGTAGGACCTTAGATTATCAATCCAAACACTAGTGATCACTATGAAAATCAGCCTCAATTTCGGCTCCTACGGGGGCACGTAGTTCTAGGGAAGTACCAAACCCTCTATACCTTCCGCTCGGTGCTAAAGACTACTCCCGGACTTAGCTCAAATCTTTTCAAAAGAAAATCCATCATAAAATAGTTCAACAATTCACAACGAAAGCCATCATGCTACTCTTTTCATAATGAATCAATAAAAGTGGATTTCTTTTATCATCTCGGGTTCAAAATCAACCCCTTTTTACGATCGAAGGGTCAAAGCTTCTTTATCTTTTCAAATCATTCAAATTCAAGGTGTTTATAACACATGTTTTCTCAAAAATAACAATCTCAAATAGAGTTCAAAACCCATGTCTCAATATCACATTAAAACTTATCAAGATTCAAGATTTACATCATAAACACATATAAATTTCTTCAAAATCTGGAAATTTCAGCTTTAAGCACAAAATATCATTGTTCTCATATAATTCCACTTCTAAAATATCAAAAATATCATAATCTCATGAGAATCAATATAGAATGTAAATTCATGCTTCAAATTCATAATAAAACATATAAAATCCATAACTTCGTAAAAGAAAAATATTTTTAGGCACAAGAACGAAAGGGTGTCCTTGTTGAAAAACCCCACATACCTTTATAATAACAAAATTGATGAAAGATTGGACCTTCAACCTTGATTGTGAAACCCTAGTTGTTTTGCTCTTATTGTGATCTTGGATGATGTTCTTAGACTGATAATAGGGTTATGATGTGTTTAGGAACAGTTAAATTCATAGGGTTATGTTTAGGGATGTGTAAGGAATGTTAAAAGGCTTAGTTATCCTCGAAATAACTCAAAAATGGAGTGTTTTCATTGCTGGAAACCTAAGTGTGCGTCGCACACCTCATGGCAGATACTAGGATGTGCGCCGCACATGCTATGGCACACTTGGAGCTGTGCATCGCACAAGCTATCGCACATCCCTACTTCCTTTCATGAAAATAGGCATAACTCATCACTCGGGTATCGGATTTTTGTGAAATTGGTATCGTTGGAAAGATAATTCAATTATATACAATTTGATAGGTCTTGGGATGAAAAATTCCATGTATATTAAGAGATATACACATTTGAAGTAGACCCTTGTAGAATCGAATATCAAATGTTAGACAAATCAAATAATCTTAGCTCAACTTGGCTCTTAATGATTTATATGAACATTGTTGACCTCAAGAGCACTTCACATACTAGGATAAAGATCATGAAATATATATTCACGTGGGAATCACTTGGATTAGAGCTTAGATACGTAGGAATGACGGTTAGAATTCTAGTATGAAAATATGGCGTATTACATTATCTCCCCCTTGGGAACATTCGTCCTCGAATGTGGATAATTAACCTGAAACACAGAGGAATCTTTGTCTTTAAGCAATCATGTGCAACTGATAGAAACTGAATCACTGGATCTCAAGAATAATGAGCTACTGAATTGATCTGCAAGTGCAGGAATTCTCATGCAAATAACTATATGGCTAAGATAGAAACGAGAGTGTCAACTTATGAGTAAGCATTACTTTGCGCTGGATCTAATCTCATGCAAAAAGATGATAGGTTTATGGCATGAAAACTTGGGGTATTACAACATCCCCCTCTTGGGATCGTTTATCCCCGAATGATATTAATTTTGTGAAAATACTAGGATGAGACTGTGAAACTACACAGGATTCTTACGAACTGAATCATGACTTAATATCTAAAACTGAAACTGATGCATAAACTGAGCTGAATCTTTCAAACTTCTATCATGAAACTAAATTCTGAGCAGACTCTACTTTACTTGCTTCAAGGAACTGATATATGTTGAGAGTCGAGGATTCACTTGAAGTGTTCATGATCCATTAATACATATCAAACTGAGAAGTGATAGCTTATGCAAGTGTGAATCATGAGACAACAAGACTTAGATCATACGAGGGGTATTACACTATCTGGGCTAAAACACTTGGAAAATTGAGATTATGCGCTGAACACTTATGAAATGAGTCATGACTAAATTGCCAAATCTGAAACATGATGCTTAGATTGAACGGAATTATCTCACGGAATAGCAATACTCATGAAACTTTAGATAGTAATACTAGATGAGAAGTTTGAAATCTATAAGAGCTATCGGCTTGCTTGTTAACTGAAGTGCAGACTATATAGACCAGATCATACTGACTGCCCATATTCAAATAGAATATTTTATCAGCATTTTTCTACAAAATTCTGTTAACATTACGGAGCAACGAATTTGGGCTTGATTTGAACAAAACATCTGACTAAGGAATCACAACATTGATATAAATCCATAGCATGGAATAAAAATATATAACTCATAAACTAGGATAGGATTGCTAGGCCGCAGGCAACGCAACTTCTTACTTTCAAGCTTAGCATCACTTCTCAAATAACTCTCTCAACTATACTATTTCCCTTAAATACCATACTCATTTGATTAAACTTATAATTCTCACATGGGCACTGATAAATCTTTTTGCAAGGTCTAAAGTAAACTAAGTCCTCTCGCCAAGGTCAAGACTAACTCAAAAATCATAAGATACAATATTCCACTCCACAATACTAGTCTAAACCACACGATTCGATATTCTATATCTTCTTAGAGCTCACACCATAAACATAACATGCCTTACCACTTCAATGACTAATTCAAAACTCTTGATATGGATTCACTAGCACATATTGCATTCATCCTCTTACACTCAACATGACATTCAATCCTATCATTAAAATCACATATAACTTTAAGGCAAATGCCCCTAAAAGCATACTCCGCATATCTCTAAACCTTTTAACAATAATAATTTTCATGCACTATTTTTAGAAACATACACACGATCTCTAACTAACCTTAACATGTATCATAGACTTGGCCTCAATCTTACTTCACACTTTAGCCATAGATAGAAAAGCATAAATAATCTTTCTTAATGAGGGTCATCACTCTCTCACATCTAAACCATTGTTTATCCACTATCATAGCCATTATCTTAACATAGGAAGAGGTCACCGAAGGGCTAACACATAAGAACCTAAAGCACGAAAACTACAATACATAACATTAACACTTATCTTAGGCGTAAGGAATAAAATATCAAAGGCATAGATTCATCAAAGAGATCTAAGCTGAGGACATGCATGATATAATCCGTACTTCACTAGTATCATTGATAACGCTCAATCTACAGCTCTCGTAGGAGTGTAAAGCGGTCGTTAGCAAATATAGAACCCAACCTGGGTTGGGTGTCGATCCCACAGGGAATAGCTTGGCCAACAAGTAAGTAAAATTACTAAACTTTTGGTGCAAGTCTCGTAAGAAGGGGGGATTCTTGTCTTGCAAGTAATGTAAACAAAAGCTGAAAATAATAAAGTAAAAAGAGAGAGATTGTTACGTTGGTTGTAAACAATGAGAATTGAAGCGTTGGGGTTATGTCCACCTTCTGAGGTATACGTCTCTATTGGCTATGAGTGTGTAGAATTCTGTCATACAATTGCTTATAGAGAATTGTAGTCGATGGTAAATCCAAGCGTCTCTCGACCTAAAAAGGGACTATTTCACTTTAACTCTCTTGAGCTTAAAGCGTATCTAACGGTACAAATTCTCCAAGAGGTTAGTCCAGTTACGGCACTAGCTTTTTAATAGGAAAGGGTGTCCTACTACCTTGACATTATCTCTTTTCCAGACAAATAACTTTTCTCTCGAACAAGTTAAATGTTAGACTGGCGTATTCTTGTGTTTGCAACCGCAAAGAATGTAAATTAAGATGAAGAGAATAATGATATAAGCAATATACGTGCCTCGAACTCACAAACTCACAGCAATAGATAGTATCTCATATGGCTTCCATAACCCCAACAGAGAAGTTTAGTTACCCATGAATGCGAAGGAAATCACGATTGACATTGTTATTATATCACGATATTGAGTAATGGCGTGTAGATCAAGTGATAGGCGTGAGGAGTGATTCCTTAGCAAGTAACGATTCTCTTGTTGTGGAATTTAAGAATAGAAGAGTAGAAGAAGAAAAATAGAATTAATGGAAAGATTAGAAGAATTGTAGAGTAATAGAATTGAATTGTAAGACGAGAAGTTTAGAAGATGTTCTAAAATCTCTAGCATGATAGGGTATTTATAATACCCATATTCTACTCCTACTAGGCTAATGAAATAAATAACCAAATCCTACTAGACTAATGAAATCCTTAACCCAAATGTACTAGGTTAAGGTAACATTATCATAATCCACATAAAATAATGAAATACATAACCTAATTGTACTAGGTTAATGTATCATTGTCAAAATCCAGCTTTGTGTCTGTAAGTCCCCAAAGTCTTCAGAATTGCTGTTTTAGCCCGGGACAGATTTTCCATGCAGCAGTTTTGGTCCTTTAGGCGTCCAAACTCCCTTTCCTTCCTTCGTGAGCTTTCTGTAGCGTCAAGTAAGCCATAAAATGCTGAATTATGCATCATTTATACCTGAAACTTTACTAATCATGTTCGTTAGCTCATTTACAGGAAAAAGGACTAAAAGTGCATGAAATATATAATTTGTTCTCAAAACTAGGCTAAAATATGGGCAAAATATATTGATATAGGCGTGTAAATCCGCCTATCATCAATCATGAGTTTAAAAACTGGTCATACTCTAAAACAGGAGTTCATACTTATCATGAGCTATTCAACATAAGACTGGAGTTCATAGATTCATGAGAGATAACTCGTATCATAGATTGAAGCTGTTACATGCTTGTTAGAAGCTAAGAATGGGCTTGAGCATGCATGATGGGTATAAGCATAGGCTTGTGGCATGGATTTATCACGCAAGTGATGGATTTGGTGTTGTAATGACTGAAATCCAAGGAATACTATAGAGTAAGAAGGGATCACTATCTCATCATAACTCATTATTGACATGTATCACAGTCTAATTCTCAAGACTTGGTTTGGTTCTTCACTAACCATCTCCCCCTTAGGTCAAAGCTAGTATTCTAAGCATGTTTGTCTACTCCATATCCTCGAGATTAAGCCATAATTTCATCATTCTAATATCTACATGTAAATACTAAACTCACAAGAGTAAAATAATTTCAAACTAACCGACTTCATTCTTGAACAACCCATCCATATGTCATCCTTAACTTTCTAGCTTCAATAATCATCATCAAAGACTTACGCTCTCATTTGAAACCATACCTACATCTCTAATCACATAATCATAGCCTACCAAGATCACACTTCTATACTTATATTTTTCCCAAACCATGAGAATAATAATCATACTTAAAAGGCTCAACATCTTCAATCATAACTCCTTAACTTAGCTTTCAAGAACATCATAAAATCTAACTAGCCTTTCTCCACCTATCAACTCAACGTTACTACTAACCACACAATATGCAATAATCCTCAAAAAATAATGCAGCCCCATAGCACCTTGGGCATACCTCTACATCATACTTAATTACGAACACATGATCTTACACTTTTGCATACACTGTTCAGGCCTACTAGATCACCTCCATATCACTAGCATCAACAACCGAACCATCAACTGTTCAAACTTAATGTCTAGAGCTAAACATGATTTACAACCCAATCTCACACATAATTCTCCCTTTAAAACTATAGAACACAGCATTAAGAAAGACTAGTACACAATGACAATCGATCATAATCATATGGCCTATCTTATTCATAATCCGTTAACACATCCTCCTTCTTCCCATCATTACTATTTACCCATCTTCACACCTAAATTACTTCCATATCTCTATAAATTTCAACTAAACTTCCTCTTGCAATCTCAGAAAAGCCTAAATTAACAATACTCAAACACTAAGTACTTCTATCAAAACCTATACTTTCCTAGCACAACAAATTCCATCAATAACTCTTTTCTTACCTCAAGCAAACAACAATCCACCTTAACTAAAATCTCCTTCTCTAACTTCACTAAACTAAAAAACAAAGGTATATCACTTCATTAATAATTCAAGCATAAACAAAAAAATTCAGCTATACATATTCAATAAATATCCTTTACCACCTTTCTTGTCCCTACACTTCTAAACCCAAACTTGTAACCAACACAAGAACAACAAGATAAATAACAAGTTGCTAGTGAATCGAAATAGGCCTCACACGGCTTCACTGGACTTTGGTTTTGTGTTTTGAACAAGAAAATTAGATGAATAACAAAGAAACTATGCTAGTGAATTGAAATAGGCCCCACACGGCTTCACTAGACTTTGAATTTTCACCAACACAATGATAACAAAATTACGTAATACTAGAGATAGAAACTTGGCACACAACATTCAATGATCTAAGAATACACTTTACTCTATCTTAATTGAATAACTCGGAAGAACGAGGGCATAACTTTAAATTTGAGGGACTTATAACATACTAGAAGGCTCCTCTCAAGCTGCTTTATGTAACTTCTGAAACTTCTGGTGGCAAATATAATAGCATTATCTGGGGAGGAACTGGAACTTGTTGATCGTGCTATCTCAAGAATACTACATAGATAGGGAAGTAAATATTTACATTATGGATTCTGGGGAGGAGTTTGAAAACACATCTCACTTGGGTTTAGTGCACGATTTTTACAAACATGATAAAGAAATTCAATCTTCGGAACTCAAAAGCACTGATGAGATACTTTCTATCTCCCTTACTATCCCATAACTATCTATGGAAACTTAAGCTTAACTATTTCTGATACCTTGAAAATGAGGCAGAGTTGTCCAGAATAAAGTAAGATGAGAATTTATATAAGTTTCTTGGAGAACCTTTTTATAGCACGATCTTAAACTTTAAAGAAGGCAAACATTTCCTAAATGCCCTGTAGCCTCTCGAAGAAAAGTACAGACGTCTCCATACCATTCCACAAAACTGTACTAAACATGACTTCATAGACACCCTAGGACACCTGAACTCTGTGCTCTGATACCAAGTTTGTAACACCCTGAAATTGGGTCCCGAGATGTCACATGGTGCTTAGGATCACAAGTGACCCCAAGCTAACCCTTCTACTGGCATAACTCGTTAAGAAACTGAATAAAAAGTATAAATCTATACAAATTAGCGAAAAAAATAACTCTTTTTTTAAATCTGATCGATACAAAAATGAATTCTACAAGATTACAATTCTGCCTTTACAACCAAAACTAAAACTGAATACATCAACTTCTACTGACTGTCTATAAAGCCTCTACTAGTACTGAATCAAGGTAGACGGGTCATGATTCCCGACTACCCCCACTCAATATGACTGAATAAGGAAAATACAACATTATTAATTCTGCATGACTGACTCGAGCCCATGAATCAAAAGGACTCATCACCTATTGACTGGATGCCGCAAACTAACTGGATCTGAAGGGGAATGTTATACCTTGTACCTACATTCCGAGAAAATATAGCCCACACATGGGTGTGTGTGGGTCAGTATCATAGAAATGTACCAAGCATATGGGGGTGCAATGCATATATATAAAGTAATATCTTAATATCATCACAGTTTATAAAATTATGCATGCTGATATGAAAGACTCACGTAGCTTGAAATAGATAATCAAAATCATAAGTAAATCATACATGTAACTAAACCACGCGAGTCATTTCAATAAGTTCTCAATTCACTTCTTCCTTGGTTTCAAACATATAGAGTAATCAAGTTTCAAAACAATTCTCTTTAGAACATAACATCTCAATCTTTCGGAAACAATAACTTTCTCAAAACCAATTCTTCAAAACAATATATTCCTCTTAGATACACACACATACATTGGGAGTCTCTTATAATCGACATAAACCATGTGAGCTACATGGAGTCCAACGTTCTACCCACATTGAGGAGAGTCGCCCTATTCCTTGCCATCAAAGTAGGACCTTAAATTATCAATCCAAACACTAGTGATCACTATGAAAATCAGCCTCAATTTCGACTCCTACGGGGGCACGTAGTTCTAGGGAAGTACCAAACCCTCTATACCTTCCGCTCGGTGCTAAAGACTACTCCCGGACTTAGCTCAAATCTTTTCAAAAGAAAATCCATCATAAAACAGTTCAACAATTCACAACGAAAGCCATCATGCTACCCCTTTCATAATGAATCAATAAAAGTGGATTTCTTTTCTCATCTTGGGTTCAAAATCAACCCCTTTTTACGACCGAAAGATCAAAGATTCTTTATCTTTTTAAATCATTCAAATTCAAGGTGTTTATAACACATGTTCTCTCAAAAACAACAATCTCAAATAGAGTTTAAAACTCATGTATCAATATCACATTAAAACTTATCAAGATTCAAGATTTACATCATAAACACATATAAATTTCTTCAAAATCTGGAAATTTCAGCTTTAAGCACAAAATATCATTGTTCTCATATAATTCCACTTCTAAAATATCAAAAATATCATAATCTCATGAGAATCAATATAGGATGTAAATTAATGCTTCAAATTCATAATAAAACATATAAAATCCATAACTTCGTAAAAGAAAAATATTTTTGGGCACAAGAACGAAAGGGTGTCCTTGTTGAAAAACCCCACATACCTTTTTAATAACGAAATTGATGAAAGATTGGACCTTCAACCTCGATTGTGCAACCCTAGTTTTTTTGCTCTTATTTTGCTCTTGGATGATGTACTTATACTGATAATAGGGTTATGATGTGTTTAGGAATAGTTAAATTCATAGGGTTATGTTTAGGGACGTACAAGGAATGTTAAAAGGCTTAGTTATCCTCAAAATAACTCAAAAACGGAGTATTTTTATTGTTGGAAACCTAATTGTGCGTCGCACACCTCATGCCAGATGCTAGGATGTGCGCCGCACATGATATGGCCCACTTGGAGCTGTGCATCGCACAAGCTATCGCACATCCCTACTGTCTCTCACGTAAATAGGCATAACTTATCACTCGGGTATCGGATTTTTGCAAAATTGGTATTTTTGGAAAGCTAATTCAATTATCTAAAATTTGATTGGTCTTGGTATGAAAAATTCCATGTATATTAAGAGATATACACGTTTGAAGTAGACCCTTATAGAATCGAATATCAAATGTTAGACAAATCAAATGATCTTAGCTCAACTTGGCTCTAAATGATTTATATGAACATTGTTGACCTCAAGAGCACTTCACATACTAGGATAAAGATCATGAAATCTATATTCACATGGGAATCACTTGGATTAGAGCTTAGACGCGTAGAAATGACGGTTAGAATCCTAGTATAAAAATATGGGGTATTACAGACTCATAGGGTCCAGTCATAGTTAACATAGAACCCAAATCAATACTTACACAAGAAAACCTACGATTACACCTAGATACTCGTAACATACCCTTACGACTCTTAGTGATCCACTCGTACTCAAAGCAGAATCAAGCCACAAACTTACTAGTTTAGTTATAACTCAACCCAATGACTTGTCAGGACACACTACGACTTATAGGGTCTTAGTCATAACCATGAAAATGAGCACAAAGCTCAGGAAGTTTTCAAGGGCCAAAATCTAAGGTGTTTTAATATTTCATTCTAAAAACCCTGGTAGTCATTAAATCCAAGGATTAACCATTAGGGATCCAAGAATACTCGGGTACCCAAAAATAAGTGATACATTTGCTTTGCAGGAACTTAACTCAAAATCTAAAGGGAAATGGTATCTTGATAGTGGATGTTGAATATAACTTGACTAAAAGCAAAAATTTATTTAAGATGGTAACTGATTTTGCTGGAGGTGACATCAGCTTTTGAGATAACTCCAAAGGCAAAGTAATAGGTATTAGTACTATATCCTTTAATAATTCATGTGATATTACTAACGTATATCTTATCAGAAACTTAAAGTACAACTTGTTTAGTATAAGTCAGTTGTGTGATGCTGGATTGGAGTTAAGGTTTAAAAATAAGGGTGCATCATTGAAAAATATGGAAGGCAGGTCCTTGTTTTAAATAAACACAGAAATGTGTATGTTTTAGACTCCATCAAAAAGACAGAAGTACATATATGTCTTGCCTCTATCTCTTAGGATCCCTGAATTTGGCATAGAAAATTTGGTCATGCAAGCATGAGGCATATTGAAAAATTAATCAAGCATAAATTTGGGACTGGACTTCCAAATTTTGATTTCAAAAAGACTCTTATTTGTGATGCTTGTCATCTTGGTAAGCAAACTACAAACTCTTTTCCTATTAAGGATATTCTATCCACAACTAAACCTTTGCAGCTACTTCATATGGATTTGCTTGGTCCCACTAAAACTGCTAGCATAGGTGGTAAAAGTTATGATTTTTTAATTATTACTGATTATTCTCGATTTACGTGGATCATGTTTTTAGCTAACAAAGATGATACCTTAAAGAACTTTTGAAGTTTTCTATGAAAAGGTTCAAAGAGACAAAGGTTACTACATTCTACCATTAGAAGTAATCATGGGGGAGAGTTTGAGAATAAATATTTTGAAATATTTTGTGATACTCATGGATACACTCATAATTTCTCTGCTCTAAGATCCCCTCAAGAAAATAGTGCGGATGAATAAAAAATAGAACTCTTCAAGACATGGCTCGAACCATGATCTGTGAATACTCTCTACCACATAAATTCTAAGCAGGAGTTGTCAGAACTGCCTGTCATATTCTAAAAAGGTGCCTCATTAGACCAATTCTGAATAAAACTCCTTACGAGTTTTAGAATAACAAAAGACCTAACATTGGGTACTTTCATGCATTTAGATCTAAATGCGTTGTTCATAACAATGGAAAGGACAACACTGGTAAAGTTTGATCCATGAAGCGATGAAAGTATTTTTATGGGGTATTCCAATTCTAGTAGATCTTATAGAATTTTCAATAAGTGTACTCTTTGAATTAAAGAATTTGTTTATGTTGTTTTTTATAATCTTAATCACCTTTTTAATAAAAAATTTTAAATGATATGATTAAATAGGTAAAAGTTAATAAACTTCCTTCTACTACAGTTGACTCTACCTCCTAGTCAACTAGTACTGAAATTAATAAGCCTACTACTTCTTTGAAAGATTAATTTGAACTTGAAATAATTATAAATAAATAGAGGGGCGAGCCTAATTATCCAAAGAAGTTCATTATTGGAGGACCAAAAGAAGAAATACAAATAAGGGTTTTCAGTAAAGGAAATGTAAACATAGCTCTCATATCTCAACTTGAACCAAAGAAAGTCAATGAAGCTTTAGAAGATGGTAGTTGGGTAAAAATAATGGAAGAAGAGCTCGAGTAGTTTGACAAGAATTCCTCTATCATTGAAACCAAATGGGTGTTCACAAATAAATTAGATGAATCAGGTAAGATTGTGTAAAAAAAGCTTGTCTAGTCACTCAAGGGTACTCACAACAAGAGGGAGTTGATTATGATAAGAATTTTGCACCTGTTGCAAGGTTAGAATTCATTGAAGTTTTAATTTATTATACCTCATATAAAGGTTTTGAATTATTTTAAATATGTATGAAAAAATCTTTTTTAAACAACTTTATTGATGAACAAGTTTTTGTGAAACAACCCCAAGTTTGAAAATTCAAAATTTCCATATCATGTGTTTAAACTCTCAAATGCTTTCTATGGATTAAAATGAGCTCTTCGAGTTTGGTATGATAGACTGGGCAGTTTTCTAATTGATCATAATTTCTCAAGAGAAAAAATTAACACTATTCTATTTATCGAATGAACCTCCTCTGAAACTTTTTCATTCAAATTTATGTTGACGATATTATCTTTGGAAGTGCTAATGTTATTTGTGCAAGGAATTCTCTTAATTAATGCAAAGTGAATTTGAAATGAGCCTGATGGGAGAACTAACATTCTTTCTGGGATTACAAATCCATTTGTCAATCGAAGTCGTATTCATCTCCCAAGGTAAATACACCAAAGAACTAATTAAAAAAATGGGATGGAATGTCAACCATCCAGTACTCCTATGAATTCCACATGTGTTCTAAAGTCATGTAAAGATGGAAAGAATATTGAAATGACCAACCATCAAGGTATCATTGGTTTATTTTTATATTTTACAGTCAGTCGACATGACATTTTTTTTAGTGTATATAAATGTGCCATGTTTCAGTCAGCTCCTAAAGAATCTCAACCGACTGCTGTAAAATGCATTATCAGATATCTTATTAGTAAAAGCTCATATGGCTTATGGTATCCTAAGTCTACTGAAATTATTTTAAAATGTTTCTCAGATGCAGATTGTATAGGTGATAAAGTGCATAGAAAAATCACCAGTGGTACTTGCCAATTCATGGAAAAATCTCTTGTCTCATGGAATAGTAAGAAAAAAATTGTGTTTCTCTATCTACCATTGAATCTGAATATATTTCTATTGGATTGTGTTATACCCAAATTCTTTGGATGTCTCATCAACTCAATGATTATGATTTTTGTTTTAAACCTATAAAAATATTTTGTAATAACTCTAGTGCTATTTGTTTGTCTAAAAATTTTGTACATCATTCTACAGTAAAGCATACTGATGTTAAACATTATTTTATTAGATATCATGTTTTAAAAGATGAAATTGTCTGATTTACAATTAGATGACATTTTTACTAAATTTTTACTAGAAGAAAGATTTTGTTCTCTTAGAAAATAGCTTTGGCATTATTGCAAAACCCTTTGGAAATAAAAATATTTTTTCATATATGATTGTGTGTGAATGTGCCCATTCATTAATTATAGTTTGATTGATGCATAAGTTTATTGGTTTTCTTTACTTTTTCCTGCACGAATGTTTTTTTATTTTCTCAATGGTATTTTGTGTGCTGCTTTTCTATCTTTTTTATTTATGTCAAAGAAAGAGAATAGTGTATTTATTCTAACCATGCAGGGGAAGTCAGGAGTCACTCATTCAAGGGGAGTTAATTAATGTTGAGACTCAAGAGAAGAGCCTAAACACGGAAGTAATCTAATTTTTTCATCCATCAAAAAGTGGTATATTCATAATATTAAGTTTTTATGAATGATACTGAGCTTGATTTGATTGCAAATATTTAGAAAAAGTAATATTCAAAAGGATCCCTACTCAAATACTCAAAAAAGGAAGAAGCATCTCATAAGATCAACAAAAGTAAAAGAAGATTGATGAAAGATTATTGCAGTTATTAAAGCACATAAATCATGGGATATCATGGGATTTATGCATCAGAAAAAAATATTCAAAAGATGCCCTTGTCAAATACTCAAAAAAGGAAGAAACAGATTCTCCATAATATCAAGAGACATTCCAAGAAAGCAGGAAGATTTAGTGTTTTAAATAGATTGAAGAAAAACGTCTCAGAAGATATTGTTAAGTATCAAGAGGCATTCCAGGAAGGAGAAAGATTTGTTGCATTCAATGGATAGCTTTAATCATGGGATTGTCACGTCTCTCTCCTATGCATATATTGCACTTCATTAGATTTTTCTTTTAGTCTTTACTTATTCTTAGATATTGAATAGTCCTTATTCATTTCCTAAGGAAAAAAAAACTTTTGGGTTTCCTTCTAGCTTCTAGCGGCTAGTAGTAGTCCAATCACTAATGTACAAGCATTGGAAATCAAAGTGAGAGATATACACATGTCTCAACCTCCTCTAGTTCTTTTCTCTACTTTATTCAAGCATTGTATTCTCTTAAGGTTTACTGTGTACTTAAAAATATATGAGAGAAACACATAATTGGTGAGGCATTGTATCAAAGTGAGAAAGAAAGAAAGAAAGTATGAGTCATAGCCAAAAAGTTTAACTCAATCGTGTACTTTGATTTAATTCACAAAGAACTAGTAGAATCCCTTGAAACACAAGGGGACTGAAGTAAGACCTATTAGAGGTCCCAACCAGTATAAAATATCTAGTGTTATTTACCTTCAGCACTTTATTTTTTGAAGTTTTTATCACTACAATTAATAGTCGACTGTCTGTCGAATGAAGTCGACTGTCTGATCGAAAAAAGAGTAATTCACCCCTACTACTTTCTAAAGGACCCCAACGGGAGAGGATTTGTCAAAATTTACAGAGAAGCGAGTGGTTTTCACCTTCACCAATTGTTGTGGATGCTAGCTAACCCATGTAGGAGACAAAAGAATTTCAGCCATTTAGTTATCATCTTTTTCTTGAGATTGATATTGAGAAGTTGAATAAGAGTGAACATGCTATGGATGGTGTAAATTTGAAAGAGAAATTTGTTGGGTCCCATTCAAAGGGCTTTTCTACATTAAGTTCAGATGATGATATGTCTTTGGAGTCATCTGAAATAGTGGAAGAGTGTGAAGATAAGGACCAAGAATCCTATATTCTTAAATTTTTACCAGACAAGCAACATAAAAACATGTCTCACTTCAACGCCAAGTGGTTTAACATGCACCGTCCATTACTTGGTTCCTTCAACTTTGTACCACCACCCTATAAGCGAAGCAAAAAGATGAATATAATGTTTGGTGTGAAATTCGTATCATTAATGTGGTGGAAAAAGTTGATGGGTCATGTTACGACGTTAAATTGGGCACTTGTTGGGAGGCACATCAACATGTAGTAAGTATTTTTTATTTTTATTTTTATTTTTGCAGATTTAGGAAAAGTTCAAGTACCCAAAATTTAAAGCTAAGGAGCGTATTTGAGCTTAAGTGTTGGGTGCATACGACCCTTGATTGAAAGTGAAGAAACATGTCACTATCTAGGACCTAGAGGGTCTAACGGAGTATATTTAACCCTTGTTTCATTTTATTTATTGCTTTGAGGACAAATCCTGATTTTAAGTGTAGGGGGGATATCTTTCAATATTTGTTTAGGATGAAGTATGCTATGGAATTTCCTTTTATTATTATTTTTTTAGTTACTTGCTTTAGGTTTAAGGAAAAAAATTACAAAATTGAAAAATTTTAAAAACACAAAAAGATTTTTATTTTATTCTTTAGATTAGATTAATTTTTGTTGGTTTTTAGCTTTTTAGTCTTTATTAGAGAATACTTTGTCTATCCCTTGATTTTTCTTTTTGGTTCTTTTTGTAGGGGGTCCCTTTGAATTGAGTATCTTTTATAATTTTATGCGTAAATGTTATTACTTTTTTTAGAGAGAAAAGAGTATTTCATATTTTTTTTTACTTATGTGATACTAGTAATTTAGGTTTGAGCCTCAATAGTACTTTCTTGTGAATGATTGAATGTAAATAAAATAATAGACTTTTTGATACGTAGGTTCATGATTGTGACTCTGTATATAACTTATCTTATTTTATAGTTTGTTATGATCATATTTTTCCTAAAAGTGAAATCGACTCATCTCGATTGATACTTGTGTCGCGTGTGATGAAGATTTCTTGCATATTTCATATTTTGCATCTTAGTCTAGAGATTGTCCTACAGTTTATTGAAGCGAAACAAAAGTGTTGCTCTGTTTAGAAGATGATATAGGCTTTCTTTGATTTGTCTTGTTGAATTTTAACTTTCTCAGATATTATACCACTAGGTAGCCCTTTGAGCCAGTAGCCTTTTGTTGGTAGCCATATTTTTGTCTTGACCCTTTTATTGAGTTTCTAGTTTTTGCACCCTGCTTCCTTGAGCACTGTAGCATAAATTATGAAAAATTTAATAAATCTAGAAATTAAGAATTGGTTGCAAAGTATAAAAAAACCTCTTTGAGAGAATGTGACATGAGAAAAAAAGTATTTAAGAAAAAAATATTTAAAGCATTCTTGATAAGATGAGAATACTACTGAAAATAATAGTTGAAGAGAGAACTAAAAATAAAGTGAAGAAAATAATGGGCGATGAAGGTTAAAAAGTGAAAGTGCTTAGGGAAGTGTAAGTCACTATTATATAGTTTTTCTTCTCATCCCCTAGCCAATATTACACCCTGTTAAATTCATATTTGATTCTATTCGAGCATGTTTAATTAGTGGAGATGTAAATAATGGGCAAGCCTATGATTCTTTGTACATACATGTGAATTTTTTTTAAGTGTGAGAGTTGTTTTTTATTCAAAGGCCCTATGGAGAATGTGGTCAGAAATCCATAATAGAGTCCGACTACAACGACCGAATTGATTATCTTCATGCATAAGGATACTAGATTACCTAGTTGAAAAGATTGAAAAATCATCACAAACCTCCCTTATTTCTTTTCTATTGCAATTTCTGGATTATTATATGATGATTTTTTCACTTTCCATATATAGAAAAGAAATAGAAAGAGATAAACTAGAAATGACATCTATTATGTCAATGAGACCAAAGGGATATTAAATCCTTAAATTATATTCAATCTTTTAAATTAAGTGTGTGGACTATTTTTTGTGTGTGGGGGGGGTCACTTGTTTCATGATAGATAGGTGATGTTATTAGATTTCTTTGACATGAGTAGATAAACGAACTAAAATTTGATGAAGTGGAGTCCATCTATGAGGCTAGGAGGTTAGAGGTTTGTTTTTTGTTTGTATTTCTTGCATAATAATTGAGATGTGTACTTGACGTTCTGAATTGCGATATGGTCTATTTTTTTGCGTCAAGCAAAGTGGTGGAGTTCTTAGCTTGATTTGTTGTGATGAGCATTATTGATGCTCGAGGACGAACAAGATTATAAGTGTGGGGTGGTGATGTTAGGTCAAAATTATATATTTTTAGTCATTATTTACCACATATTTAGTATTTCTATTTGTTCTTTTTGAGCATAAATTTTATGAGTTGTGCCTAATACTATATTTTAAAGTGTAGAATTAAAATGATGTGAAGATGAAGCGATTTAGAGCTAAAATGGATTAAAGATGAAAAATTACAGAGTAAAATCAAGCAGGCAGCTTAATGGACTAAATTTATTAAAATAATAAAAAATGACCCTAAGTGAATTTCAAATCTTTATGATTCCAATGGACACCCGCGATTGGGGCGTGACATGGACAAGGATTGCTCCGTATTAAATTTCTCTTAGTTTATTTTGGACTCAGTTATTTTATTTGAGACTTTTTTCTACACCTATAAATATTTCATAAAATCAATTTTTACATAACTTTTAACCTAGGAAGAGCTAGAAGCCGTCATGGAGGCCGAAGAATATTGATTTCATCTTTTCTTCTCCTTATTTATTTGTTTTTATATTTTTCTTTGGATGATTTGTTGTGATTGTTCCATGTCTATGTGGAGTTAAACTTCTCGTTCTAGTATTATGGTAGCTAATTAAAGGATTATTTGGTGTCTACTGATTTTACTTATTAGATTATAATTATAGTTGATCTTATATTCTTGTGCTTACTATTTTAATGCTTAGCTACCATTAAA
Organism: Capsicum pubescens; assembly: GCA_030864215.1. Taxonomy (NCBI): domain Eukaryota; kingdom Viridiplantae; phylum Streptophyta; class Magnoliopsida; order Solanales; family Solanaceae; genus Capsicum; species Capsicum pubescens. Next base: position 199,253,187 of record CM061549.1, on the reverse strand, counting down.
ATAAATTTATATTCTTATTGTGAACCCAGAAGGAGAATCAATGAGATAGAACGAAGAATATAGAGAGTAAGATTTTTGCTTTAGTAAAATAAAGAATTGATTTGTGGCTAGGATACGAATACACCTAGATCATCTTACTTAGTTACAAACCGGAAAGATATATAAATGTATTTGGATTGGGTTATTACATCCTCACTCAACGATGTAGTGATGAGGTCAACTTGAATAGACGATTAGAGGCTCAAAAGACAATGATCATATAATCAACACTGTAAATCAAAAACTAGATAATTAAATAAGTTGATGAAATTAATACTCTACATTATTATTAGCGTCATAGATTGATTCATTCATTGATTGCATAAAAATCTGATCTACATCATGGTTAATTATTTATTAGCTATTTTCTTTTATTAGTATTATTTTTAGTTTATTTAATTCACAAATACATCTTTTGGGATTTACTTCTTGAATAAATAATAAGCATTATTTTAATTTAGAAAAATAGTTAATCAACAAGTCCATATAGGTATAAGTTTTGTAGGTACGATGTCTGGACACTCAATCTTATATTACTTGTACGACCACATACACTTGTGTGTGCGTTGGGACGCAATAACTATAAATAACGACACAACAATAGCCAATGAATTATAATTTCACTTTCTAGTCATTTATTTTGTCACTACTACCTCCTCCTTCTTCTTTATTATTTTTGTTTTTCTGCTATTTTGTTGGCTATTGCATTTTTTTTGTGTTGTTTCACTCTCATTTTTTTTATTATTTATCTATCTTTCTTAAATAAAATAATTATTTTTTTAAATCAAATATGATTTTTATGTTTTTCCAATAAGGTAGAGATAGTTCAAATTGAAAAAAGATCGATGTTGTGTAATTGTTCAAAAAGTCTATTTTCTTAGAATTCATGTGTAATAAATGCATAATAAAATACAATAAGAGTGAATTTTTATTTGTTACATAAAAATAACATATTTTATACAATAATGATACATATACATATTTTATTCAACAATGATACAATTTTGATACACTATACATATACATATTATGCATAACAATGATATAGTTTCTATATACATTTTTGTTTGTGTGTGTGTGTATCTTATACAGATACATACTTTATACAATAACTATATAATTTCTATAAAATTGTATTTAATTGTATAGAATAAAAAAAAAAAAAGAAAATTTGAAGTAAAGGGAACAATAGCAAATCAGAGTTGATCTGATGGATAAGAGCACATTTGTAAAAAAGGAATAAACATAGAAATCAACCTAAAAATGATGAAAACATTTCATGGAAAATTCTTATCTAAAAAGGCAAAATGTAGATCTTCAAGTGCAAAAATATGTAAGTCTAAAGAAAGAGAGAAAACTTATCAAATCAATTGTTAGAAATCAAACCATATATGTGTGTAATACACTCAGAAAATGGAGATGAAATGTAATGACCCTCGTATTGAAACTTTAAAATTTTTTGTGCTTTGACATATGAGTTGAGGAAATGATTGGTACAGTCCCTGATGCATATGGAAGTGTTTTATATGAGATTTTGGCTTTAAATATCCTTAAAAATATTAGTTTGACTTCGATAAATATTTCATGATCTGAGCATCAGATCGTGATTCTAACAGTTCCATCAGATCTAGAATGCCAAATTTATATAGTAGCGGATTTGGTTCGGAAATAAAATATTTATTTTGTATTTCGACGCTCCGTCGGAAATTAAACTAGTTTATATAGCCTACAAGGGGTACTTGAGTTAATTTGTTGTAAACGGCCTATTTTGTAAATCCAATAATTCTGTTAGTTTGGAATGTCATTCCCAAGCTATTAGCTTATGTGGTTAGTGTTTGAGAGGTTCCAGATGAGTTTTGATTATGTTTTTACATATTTTGGGTGGTTTTGCCTGTTTAAGTAAAATCAATCGACAAAAAGATTTATCGTTAATATTAAAGATCGATAAGTTATTTTGAAACTTCAAAAATGTCATGCATGGATAATACTATTGATCTAGAGAGTTTGGTGTAATTTCAATAAGTCAAGATCAAGTTTTTATCGCGAACATGAAATAATTCTTTAACGAGTAAAAATAATATCAAATTTAGAAAACGTGCATGAAATTGAGTTCTGATTGAATGAGTAGATTTGTTCCATTATTTTATAGCGAAAAGGATCGGTGCATTTTGCTAACGTATGAAGAATTTATGACATTTTTAGTGAATATATGTCACGACCCGAAATAGGATCATGACCGGCGCTAAGGAGTTTAGCACTCCAAAGCAAGCCTCATTAGAATTCTACAGAAAATCGGGCAGAGTTTCCTCTGTTTTTTGTCCTAACAAGAAAAATCTCTGTCTCAATTCAACATCAAAAAAACACCAACACAATCACCATAGATCATCAATAATTTACCAATACCACCAACTAACAATACGAGATTCTTCTCCAATAAATAAGAGGAAGTCAAATGCTCCACAAATCCAAAATAATGAAATAATACTCAAGCTCTAAAGACATGACTATGGAGCAAACTCTTATAATATACTATACTCCCATTCCAATTGAAAAAGGGAGATGGGCCACTCTCTTTCCCTTTATCATTCTTTTTCCTTTTCCTTATTAATATGGGCTCTAGTCCATTATCTCTTATAAAAAAAATTCAATTACTAATAATAATTTGGGGTATTACAATATATAAGTTGTTCATGCAAAAGGTTGTTGGTGCACATCTTAGCTATGAAAAATAGACTTTTAGCTACGGAAAATAAATTTTGGCTACAGAAATGGCACCTGAATATATAAATTTCACATTTTGGAAACTAGAAAGCTCTATTTTGGCGATTCTCGGTGCATTTTCTCGTATAATCATTTACTATGTCATTTTGCCTTCACTTTTTCATTTTTAAAGAATATCCATTTCGTTTTTTCATAATTCCTAACCAAAGTTGAGATTCAAAACCTCATTCCACCAAAAACGTGTCTCTAAAACTAAAATTTCAATTTCACCCCTTTTTCTAAGAGGTCAATTTTTGAACTATTTTTAGACTCAGATCAAATATAGTTGATATGAATATAGTTGGACTCCTTTTGACTTATAAATGTCATATTTGTTAGATTGAGCGTGTTTGATGTTGATTCATGGGAGTAGAGCTTTCGATTGATGCTTTGAACTGTATTTTGACTTGCGAATCTTTTAAATAGCATTGTGTCCTCCGAGGATGGATGCACAGATTATCTAATAGTCGAGACAGATGGAAGCCTCCACAGATGGGGAACAGTATTAAAAGCAAAACCCAATAAATATAGTGACAAAAGGGATGAAAAAATTTGTGCCTACTCAAGTGGAAAATATAAAGAAAAAGGCAAACTAAGTGCCATAGACGTAGAGACACTAGCAGTAATTTACGATATAAATAGTTTTAAACTATACATATTAAATAAACCCAAAATATTAGAAAGAACAAATTGCGAAGCCATAGTAAAATTCTATCAGAAGATAAAAGAAAAGAATAGTAGTAAAAGGAGGTGGTTGAATTTCTTAGAAGCCACTTCAATTTACCACATTGTATTAGAACATATTAGAGGAAAAGATAATAACCTAGCAGATCAACTAAGCAGGATAATAAAAGAAGATAACTAACGATTTTTGTTTCAGAATGTATACAGGCAAAGGAAAAGGTAAGGCTGAGGCCTCATCCTCCCAACACTACTTAAAGAAGCTAATGAGAAACACTCATTACAGACCACTCACAATGTTGGAGCATCCGAAGTTAGAAAGGATAATCTTCGGGTCTCATAATCTCATCAGTTATGAGCCATCCAACCTGACTTTTAAACTTAGACCAGATGTAAGGATGGACAAACAACAGATCTTCTTGATCTACAACTTATGGATCTCCTACAATAAGACACCTAGAGACAATGGCTATTTTATTTCAGTTCTAAATGCTTTAAGCTATTATTTTACTGAGAAAAATAGCACTAACAAATTTAAAATTTATGTTGTTCTTAGGGGAAAGACGCAAGGAATTTTTCAGACATGAATAGAGCTAATGGACTTTATAAAAGACTATACAACCCCTCTTTATAAAGGCTTCAATGAACTAACAGAAGCGTTAGATTATGCCCGAGGAAATCTAGGGCCAAATTATTATATTACCCCAGCTCTAAGACTATATATGAAAAAAGTCCCCCAATATAATATTAAAAAAGACACAGAAAAAATTATTTTCTGCGACTATTGTTCTTCTATGACCGAAGCTTTTAAAAGACTAAATCACGCAAATGAAACTTTAAGATAAGATAATGAGAACCTTATAAATGAAAGGGGACAAATGTTAGAACATATAAGTATTTACAAGATCGTATTAAGATTCTTCATAATGAATTATCACAGCAGATTCAACAAACTTATGACACTCAAATTATCTCAAAGAGTTCTCCATCTTCTACAAAATAGATAAGAAGGGTGTGCATTCCCCAATGAATGTAGAAAGACCTATTGTATCGAGTAATGATACAGCTAGTCCAGTTTAAATGGTAACTGGTAAAGATATATCAAATCCGTTAATGGGTGTACATTCTCCAATGAATGCAAATACACCTACTGTATCGGGTAATGATACAGCTAGTCTAGTTCAAACGGCAACTGGTAAAGACGCCCCATATCTGTTAATGGATGACACTTCGCCAAAAAGTGAAGGGAGAATTTTCCTAGCTAGTTTTAAGACAATTGGTACTCAGACCTTAGAAGAAGAGACATCGGCAAATACCCAAGAGAAAAATAAAAAAGGTTTTCTCTTGCGAAGAAAGAAAAATAGTAGAAGAAATATAGAACAAATAGTAGCAGTCTCTATTAAAAAACTGTTAGCAAAACGGCCTAAAGAAATAACAATGGAAAATCCAAAGCCCGAGCTAAGGTCCAGGAATTTTCCCAGAAAGATGAAACAAGACCCAGGACTGGAACAATAGTAGGCTTATCTAGTGGAGATAGTGACGAAGGAGATCCTACAATGGAGGCTGACTACAACTTAGTAATGGATTAATTCGCTCAAGACCCAAACGCAGATGATGATTCAGGAATGAGTTTTGATACAGAAGCATTGCATAATTTCGATACATAAGAAGTGACAATATTCATTAAAAGACAAAAACCAAAGACGCAAGCAATGATGTAAAAGGATAAAAGGAAGATAAAAGAACTAAAGGACGAAAGACAAGTGGACAGATATAAATAATAGAAAAAACATGACCATGTGACGATGGGACCCACAAAGTGTACCCGGCATGTAAAGTTTCTATAATGCATTTGAAGTCCGAGTTTGAAGTCCTTCAGACGCCTATAAATATCCTCTTCATCAGACTCAAAAGGCAAGGAGAAGAAATCAACTAGAGCACAACAATCTAGAGTGAGAAATTCTTAGCATAAAAAAAAGAGTAAGTAATTGTAAAATAGTTCTCAGTTTCCTTTCTCCATAGCTGCAAAGTTTTTAGGGGGCTCTCGAAATGGAAACCTCTCTTCACCTTAAGACATGTGAGTAGTTTTTTATTTAAAATCATTGTATCTTTCTCCCTATTATGTAAATTATGTTTGTTATATCATGTTCATATGTTTTTCAGGTTGTTTTTTGTTGATATTATAGTTTTAAAGGTCGTGCGAACTACCGCCAGACTTTCATCTCTATAAATTTGGTACATTATTTATAAAATACCCCTAATATATGGTTATTCTCTCAGTGTTTTAGCAGTAACAATTGATTAATCTGTAAATTCCTAGGAATTTGAAAATACCAAAGAAGATTTGAAAGGATTGTTGTGTTGTCCAGGGGTGTGATTAAAAAATATATTGCTAAAGTACCTAAAACTGAAGAGAAAGAGATAAACAGGGTATAAAAAGAGTATTTTGGGAGAAAAACATACTTTAATTTTATAATTACACCACTACACATGATTAAGGAAAAATTGAAAGAGGGAGTACTGAGTAGGATTTTATACTATATTTGTTAAAAAACTGTTTCTGTTTCAATACCTGTTGTTTATTCATAACTTGTTTACCTTATATACCCTTGCGCATCTTATTATATCATCCTATTATACATCTTATTATTGGTATCAGAGCCCTAAGATTCTAGGAGACTTTATTATATATGGTTTCAAGAACTGAAAAAAGAAAACTTAGACCGTACGAAAAACAAATAATATTAGATTCAGAATACTATTGGTACAATAGAACTATAAAGAGAGAAAATATATGCCTATATAATGTCCTAATTAAAAAAAGTCAGTTACTCATTAGACTATTTGAGGTCTCGCCAGAATCAAGAGAAGAAGTTAGTACAGAACTAGAACAAGTAGATAATAGATTATCCGAAGTCCTAACCCAAATATTTTACATTACAGACGAACTAAGGATAGATAAGATTTTGAGAGAAAAATATCCCTTTTATGTAGCTTAATGAATAGACCTTGTAAAAATACTAAGGTTTACCGAGATATTAGAGAAAAATTAGACAGTTTATACATAGAATATAAGAGACTTAATACTACAAAGGAAGACCCTATAACTTTAGATCAGTTAATTACTACAATATCCTTATTAGAATCTTATTTAATAAAACATCTCACATCTACACATATATAAGAACACACTTGTGGGCTAGAAGTATACAACTAAAATATTGGTATTTTAATAGAGAATTATTATTAATATCAAAGGCGGTTGAATTAGAAAAGGTTTTAAGCAACTATTTAAGAATACTAGAAGCATCAAAAATAAAACAACTAGAACAATGTATAAGTGCATTAAAGTGGGAATTAGAAGGTGTTAGAAGTGGTATAGAACAACATAATAAAACTATAAGATTTTATAGAGAAAAGTGTAGAGAAATTATTCCTTTAGGATAAAAGTAAAATATATGAAAACGCTTCCGTTTGCTAAACTAGTAAAAAGATCTTATAACAAACTATATAAAGAGATAACCCACAGAAATGAATTTTTGAAAATAGAACAAAGTTTATTAAATCAAATAGAAGTATTAGAAACCATAGAATTATCAGAAGCTATTATACTCTCAGACCCTATAAAACTAGTGAACTGCATAGATCATATAAACTTGTTAAAGTGTAGATTGGAGAATATTAGGTATTGTATAGAATACAAAAATAGTAGAATAAAATCCATCAAAAAACAATGCATTAATAATACACCCTCGTTAGGATAAAAGTGCTAAAATGGATAATTTATAAAAACTAGAATACTTAGATTTAACAATCCAAGTTGAAAAGAAATACAGACATCTAAAAGACAATTCTCTTATTAGGTGTAATTTTAACAACGAAGAACATACATTACATGGAAAAAACCCACAACTAAATACTATTAAGGACTTTAAAATAAACCTAGCAGAAAAGGTTCAATAAGAAAACACTAGAATATTAAAGACTCTGGAGATATTAGAAGACCAGCAAAATAAACAAAAGAAGTTATTAGACAAAATAGAACAAAATTTTGATTTCCTAAAAAATCAACAAGCAGACTTAGATAAGAAACTTAAAGATTTAATTAATAAGGATAAAGAGAATAGCTTAAGAAATCCAGAAATAAAACTAGTCCTACAAGAAATAAGAAAAGAAATTACTCAATTAAAAGAAATAATACTCTCTTGAATAATATCCCTATAAATGACCAGCTTTACATTACAATATTACAAAAAGCTACTCAAATTCAACCAAATCCCGAAGGGCTATCAGACTACCAACCCCAAGAAAGAACTGACTCTATAGTCATAAAACAAAATAATATTATAATATTATTACTATTAGAGATTAATAAAAATTTAGAAAAGGCAAAACAACAAGCTAGCCAAGAAGATAAAAATATTGAAGATTAATAGAACAACTAAAAAGGATAGAAATAACCCTTCAAAAGGAATTAAAAGAAGCTAGAACAACTAATCCAACTAAACCTAAAGCATAGACTTTTTTTCGACATCCACAGACAGACCAAGATCAAGCTCCACCCAAGACTCAGACAGACCAAGATCAAGCTTTACCCAAGACAGATTAGGAACCAATATGTTATCTAAAATCTTAAATAGACCAAAAATGACTTCAAGACACCAGTTAGAGGAAATAGTAGATGTAGATAACGACATATAACTTTTTCAACAGAACAAATTAAAATTAGTAAGCGCTAAGACCCTTTACAATGAAGGAATGTTTTCACTTGCATAATTATATAAACATTATAGGGAAGAACAGTTGTGTGTGATTGGTAAAGATAGTGCTAGTATAAATCTAATAAGTCCAGAATCTCTAAAACAAATTGCCTGATCAAATATGAGCCTCATGCACATATGACTCATAGTAGTAGGTTTAAAGGGATTAACTATAAAGAACCTTGGAACTAAGGTATTAGTTACAATATATGATAATAGATGGTCAGACTCAAAAAGATCTATAATAGGAATAACGAAAGTAGATATATCGACAAATGGAGGACTTTTTTATTGTAGTCCAGATTAAATGATAAATTCTTTAGAATTCAAAAAATACATAAAGATAGGTATTCAGACTAAAGGATATGAAGAAATGAATAATGAAAATAATTTATTAAAATGTGTAGGATTTATAGGAAGACTTACCACGAATAGTAGTACAAAATTTAGATTAAAGATAGATGATATAGTAAGTTTAATAGGGAATAAATGAATTAGATTAATGAAACCCTTAAAAATAAATTCAGAAGACTATGCAGGATTAGAATGGAACTTAGAAAAATTTACTAAGAAAGAAATACTAAAGCCAACCGATCATTTAATGTATATAAACAATAAAGGAGAAACTTCAGTAAGATTCACAGACTACAAATACACTAATGAGAAAGAAACTGATGAAGAAATTGAAGAATGTGAGAGCACTAACTTTATGAATATGGAAATACTAGAAGAAGGTTTTGAAGTAAATAAAGCTGTAATGAAAGCAGACGCCCTATACGAACTAAATAACAACAGAACGTTCAAATGTATAGGCCGTAAAATGGGAAATCTTAATCTCATCAAAAATATAAAGCATTTTGTATAATGTGAACTAAGAACTGATAATTATGGTTATACTCAGAAACGAAAAAATAAAGATTTAGAAACAAGTTATAGTATAGATGAATTAGAGAGTATAAAAAAAAATTAGGGAGTACGGCGAGTACTGCAAGCCCTTTTCAGAAAACAACCGGTATGCAAAGTGTAAATGTAACAACAGGCAATTTACCAAGATATAGAGTATTTAGAGTAAACCCTGATTTTGAAATAGAACAAGACATAAAACCTAGAGGAAAAAGAATATCAATAGAAGAACCCATTAGATTACAAGAAGGCGGTAATAAAGGAAAGATTTTAAATCTAGCAGCTCATGACCCCCAGACATGGGACGGTGTAATAGACATATGAAAAAATATAGTTGTAGCAGACTATATACAACATATACAAGGTAACCAAGAACCAGATGCAGAAATTATGTATAGATATCTAGAGATATTTTTAGGAGAAAGTACTAAATCACTATGAGAAGCATGTATGACAATATTTCCAGAAGATTTCCAGACATTAGTAGAACTGGGGTCAAATCCATATAATTTTGTAAACAAAGTACATACTATACTAATGGGTAAGGATCCCAATAGTGGATTAGTAGTATTACAGCAAAGAGCCCTAATAAATTTAAAATAATTAAGTATTAATAATTGATCAAGGATTAAAGAATTTCTAAATGATTATTTCTATTATTGTACAGTTAGTGGAAACTCGTTTGATCAAACTCTAGGAACAATATTATTTAATAAAATACCCAGAGATCTAGAAAGAGAAATAGAAGAAAAATGGTCCAAAAGAGAAGGAGTAGTACAGAACTCAAACACACAATGGTCAATAGGATAAAGAATACAACATGTAATGGAAATACTACAAGAAAAATGTACAAATATACAAATACAAAAGCAATTGAAAAGAAGTGATACAGATTTTATTAAAACCATATATACTACAAAACATTATGATCAAGAATATAAGAAGAAAAAATATAAAAAATCATACAAAAGGGGATATCATCCTAGAAAGAAATACTATTTAAGGAAATCAAATGCAAGAAAGCCATACTTAGATAAGCAGAAACATGTTAGAAAATATAATACTAATAGAACCTACAAAAATAAATTAGAATGTTTTACTTGCGGAAGCATAAAGCACTTAGCAAATACCTGTCCAAAAAGAAATAATAGTAGGTCTAGAAATGCGCAATTAATAGAAGATGTAAATGAAAATCTAATCAATGTAGATGAATATATGTCAGATAACGAACGTATATATTCCATCCAGAGTATAGAAGTATTTGAAGAAGAAAAAGGCAAATTTGATTCCTCGGATTCTGAAGAAGAAGAAGAATTCATAAATGAAATAAGATTAGAAAAGACAAACCCAGACTATCATGATTTATTCAATTTAATAGAAGAATGCCAACATGAATTTGAACAAGGTAAAGGATTAGATAGTAACAAGTGTTTTTTCTGTAATTGGTTTCCAAGTAAAAATAAAAGGGCAAAATGTAGAAAATGTTATAAAGAAGGATGCATAAAATGTATAGAAAAAATCTCAAAAATTCAAATACCAACAAATAATTCAAATAATTTTTTCTGAAAGGAACCAATAACTAGAACAACAGAAGATAGAATCTTAGAATTAGAAGAAAGACTAAAAATGTTAGAAATAAGAGTATATAGTAAAGAGGTAATTAAAGAAGAAGACTTAGTAGAAGCAGAATTATTAAATACGTCTGTTTTAAAGGATAGAGTCAAGCAGAAAAAATCAATGAATATACTATTTGAAGGAATGGTATGTAATGAAGAAAAGAACATTAGTACGGTTAAAGTTTAAGCAAGAATAAAAATTCAAGATTATGAGTTCGAGATATTAGCTATAGTAGATTCAGGATGTACAAAAAGGATATTAAATAGTAGAATTTTACCACAAAAATTAATTTAAAAATTACCAAAAGCTCAAAAATCCATGCAAATGGATGGAACCCATAAAACCTACACTGAATACATACCAAGAGCAAGAATAAGTTTTATCAATACTTGTGAAAAGTTTTATCAACCATCGTATCAACTCAATGAAATACTAGTTAAAGACTTAAATATAAGAGCAGATTTCGTGGTAGGATTAGACTTTATGACACAAAATAATGGAGGGTGTTTGTTTACAAAAAATTAGGTAATTTTTTAGAGTAATATTATCCACTCAACAGTACAGACACAACTTATACTGACTAGATATCGTTTTCTTGAAGATAAGCCAGAAGAAGGCTTAGACAATCCAATGAAAAGGTCAGATAATCAGATACAACCCGAAATATCGCTAGAATGTGATAAGGGAGAGAATCGTACAAGTAATAATAATAAAAAGATAACAATGTATGAAGAGTTACAAGATTTAGTAAGTATAGAAGAATTAGAAAAAGATTACACTCTAATAGAAATGGATACAGAATTATACAATTTTAAGAAACATATACACAGATAGGAGTAATAAAAAATCAAAAAGACTTATACAAAATAATACAAACACTAGACAAACTAGAAATAATTGGAGAAAAATCATTGCAACATTGGGACTCCAATCAAATTACCTGCAAACTAGAAATAATCAATTCAGAATATACTATAAAAACAGTATCTATAGAAGCAACAAATGAAGATCTTAAAGATTTTGAAATACAAATAAAGGAACTATTAGAATTAGGGATAATTAGAAAATCAAAATCAAGACATAGATCAGCTGTTTTCATAGTAAGAAACCATAGTGAAATAGTACGGAGAAAAGCTAGAATGATAATAAATTATAAAAGACTAAATAACAATATTGTCATGGATGGGTATAAATTACCAGACAAAATAGAATTAATAAATAGAATACAAGGAAGAAAGATATTTAGTAAGTTTGACTATAAATCTGGGTATTGGCAAATCAAAATGCATGAAGATAGTATAGAATGGACAGCTTTCACATGCCCAGAAGGACATTTTGAGTGTCTAGTTATGCCGTTCGGATTAAAGACAGGTCCTCCAATTTTTCAAAGAAAAATGGATAGCATTTTTGGAGATTATAAAAACTTTATTTTAGTTTAGGTAGATGATATCTTAGTCTTTAGTTGCAACATAAGAGAATATTTAGGGCATTTACAACAAGTTTTTAAAGTATTTGTAGATAATGGAATAATAATAAGTAGAAAGAAAATGAAATTATGTAAAAGTAGTATTAATTTCTTAGGGGTAGTCAGTGGAGATGGTAGAATAAAACTACAACCACATATATCTAAAAAAGTCTTAGAAATGCCAGATAGATTAGATAAAACCAAGGATTTACAAAAATTCTTAGGACTACTAAATTATGCAAGAGCTTTTATTAAAGACTTAGGCAAGATAGCAAGACTGTTATATACTAAAACAGAATTAACCGGCCAAAAGACCTTTAATGCTGAAGACATAAAATTAGTCCAGCAACTTAACCGCATGATTCAAGATATCCCAGAGCTAACATTACCATTAGAAATGGATTATCTAATAGTCGAGACAAATGAAAGCCTCCACGGATGGGGAGCAGTATTAAAAGCAAAATCCAATAAATATAGTGACAAAAGGGATAAAAAAAATCTATGCTTATTCAAGTGGAAAATATAAAGAAAAAGGCAAACTAAGTGCCATAGACACAGAGACACTAGCAGTAATTTACGGTCTAAATAGTTTTAAACTATACATATTAAATAAACTCGAAATATTAGTAAGAACAGACTGCGAATCCATAGTAAATTTCTATTAGATGATAAAAGAAAAGAATAGTAGTAAAAGGAGGTAGTTGAATTTCTTAGATGTCACTTCAATTTACAACATTGTATTAGAATATATTAGAGGAAAAGATAATAACCTAACAGATCAACTAAGCAGGATAATAAAAGAAGACAACTAACGATTTTTGTTTCAGTATATATACAAGCAAAGGAAAAGGTAAGGCTGAGGCCTCATCCTCCCAAGACTAATTAAAGAAGCTAATGAGCAACACTCATTACAGACCATTCATAATGTTGGAGCATCCGAAGTTAGAAACGATAATCTTCGGGCCTCATAATATCATCAATTATGAGCCATCCAACCTGACTTTCAAACTTAGACCGGATGTAAGGGTGGACAAACAACAGATCTGCTTGATCGACAACTTATGGATTTCCAACAATAAGACACCTAGAGACAATGGCTATTTTATTTCAGTTCTAAATGCTTTAAGCTATTATTTTACTGAGAAAAATAGCACTAACAAATTTAAATTTTATGTTGTTCTTAGGGAAAAGACGCAAGGAGTTTTTCAGACATGGATAGAGGTAATGGACTTTATAAAAGACTATACAACCCCTCCCTATAAAGGCTTCAATGACCTAACAGAGGTGTTAGATTATGCCCCAGGAAATCTAGGGTCAAATTATTATATTACCCCAGCTCTAAGACTAGATATGAAAAAAGTCCCCCAATATAATATTAAAAAAGACACAGACAAAATCATTTTCTACGATCATTGTTCTTCTATGATTGAAGGTTTAAAAAGACAAAATCACGCAAACGAGACTTTAAGAAAAGATAATGAGAACCTTATAAATGAAAGGGGACACATGTTAGAACATATAAGTATTTTACAATATCGTATTAAGATTCATTATTATGAATTATCACAGCAGATTCAACAACCTTATGACACTCAAATTATCTCAAAGAGTTCTCCATCTTCTAAAAATGGATAAAAAGGGTGTGCATTCCCCAATGAATGCAGAAAGACCTACTGTATCGGGTAATGATACAGTTAGTCCAGTTCAAACGGTAACAGGTAAAGACATATCAAATCCGTTAATAGGTGTGCATTCTCCAATGAATGCAAATAGACCTACTGTATCGGGTAATGATACAGTTAGTCCAGTTCAAACGGTAACAGGTAAATACATATCAAATCCGTTAATGGGTGTGCATTCTCCAATGAATGCAAATAGACCTACTGTATCGGGTAATGATACAGCTAGTCTAGTTCAAACGGTAACTGGTAAAAACGCCTCAAATCCATTAATGGCTGACAATTTGCCGAAAAGTGTAGAGAGAATTCTCCCAGCTAGTTTTAAGACAATTGGTACTCAGACCTTAGAAGAAGAGACATCGGCAAATACCCAAAACAAAAATAAAAAAGGTTTTCTCCTGCAAAGAAAGAAAAATAGTAGAAGAAATATAGAACAAATAGCAGCAGACTTTATTAAAAAACTGTTAGCAGAACAGCCTAAAGAAATAACAATGGAAAATCCAAAGCCCGAGCCAAGGTCCAGGAATTTTCTAGGAGACGAAACAAGACCCAGGACTGGAACAATACTAGGCCTATCTAGTGGAGAAAGTGACGAAGGTGATCCTACAATAGAGGCTAACTACAACTCAGCAATGGATCGATTCTCTCAAGACCCAAGCGCAGATGACGATTCAGGAATAAGTTTTGATACAGAAGAATTGCATAATTTGGATACGTAACCAGTGACAATATTCATTAAAAGACAAAAACCAAAGATGCAAGCAACAACATAAAAGGATAAAAGGAGGATAAAAGAACTAAAGGACGAAAGATAAATAGACAAATATAAATAAAAGAAGAAACATGACCATGTAACGATGGGGCCCCCAAAGTGTACCCGGCATGTAAAGTTTCTATAATTCGTTTGAAGTCCGAGTTTGAAATCCGCCATACGCCTATAAATATCCTCTTCATCAGACTCAAGAGGCAAGGAGAAAAAATCAACTAGAGCACAACAATCTAGAGTGAGAAAATTAGAGTGAGAAATTCTTGGCATAAAAATAAAAAAATAAAAAGAGAAAGTAAGTAAGTGTAAAATAGTTCTCAGTTTCCTTTCTCCGTAGTTGCAAAGTTTTTAGGGGGCTCCCGAAAGGAAAACCTCTCTTTACCTTAAGACATATGATTAGTTTTTTATTTAAAATCATTGTATATTTCTTCCTATTATGTAAATTATGTTTGTTATATCAAGTTCATACGTTCTTCAGGTTGTTTTTTGTTGATATTATAGTTTTGATGGTTGTGCGGACTACCGCCAGCCTTTCATCTCTATAAATTTGGTACATTATTTATAAAATACCCCTAGTATATGGTTATTCTCTCAGTGTTTTAGCAGTAACGATGGATTAATCTATAAATTCCTAAGAATTTGAAAAGTCCAGAGAAGATTTGAAAGGACTGTTGTGTTGTCCCGGGTGTGATTAAAGAAGATGTTGCTAAAATACCTAAAATTGAAGAGAAAGAGATGAACAAGGTATAAAAAAGGTATTTTGGGAGGAAAACATACATTGATTCTATAATTACACCACTACACATGATTAAGAAAAAATTGAAGGAGAGTGTACTGAGTAGGATTTTACACTATATTTGTTAAAAACCTGTTTCTGTTTCAATACTTGTTGTTTATTCATAACTTGTTTACCTTATATCATCCTATTATACATCTTATCTTTTTGAAGAGGTAGGTACCCAGGAACATCAAAAAGCATAAATAATAGAGTTAATAACTCAAATGGTCAATCAACAATGGATTTTTATTCCAGAAAGTCACTCAATTTCGGTTTTTACTTGAAAAGTCACTCAACTATTGCATTTTTACTCAGAAAGTCACTCAACATATTTAATTATTTTTTTAATAAAATTTCCTTATGTGGAATTTCTATTTATACTATATGTCAACGGTCGGTGCTAGCACGAGTCCAAAATATATTTTTAGTCTCAATTTATGTGACACAAATAGAATTTAGACAATCAATCATTAAAATAATTTAAATTTTTTAGTTATTGTGATTTATAATACATTTTCTTCTATCCAATTTAAGTGAAAACTAATATAATTTCGAGAGTCAGCTAAATATTTTATATCTTTTAAATTTTTTAAGTTGTTTATTATCTGATTTATAATGTTTTTACACAATTTTTTAATAAGATATGAATATTCTCTCCGTCTCAGTTTATGTGGCACAGATAAAATTTCGATAGTCAATCAATTTTCTTATATTAATTTCTTAATTATTGTGATTTACAATTCATTTTATTTCATTTCCAAATAATATATGTTACTTATGTCTTTTTTTGTCCCATCTCAATATATATACACTAATATAATTTTGATAGTCAACTAAATCTTTTATATTGATATATCATTTTGTGTTTATTTTACCTTTTTTTATACATATCATTTTGTATTTATTTTACCTTTTTTTTATATAATATTATTATTTTTTTAATACTTAAATGACCATAATAATTAATTATGGGTGATATAGCAAAATCACGATTGAAGCCGTGAAGCAGACATGTGTTAAATACTTATAATAACTAATTAGAAGTGATAAGCAGAATTACTATAAAAACTTACTTGTGAAAAAATCTAAGTGGGTCTCATATAAGACCTCAAATTAATTTAAAACATTAAGATTTAATTTATCATTTTATGTTTATTTTATCTTTTTTATTAAATATAATTTTTTTTAATACTAAGATGACTTATAATAATTAATAAGGAGTGATATAGTAAAATTATCATTGAAACAACTGAAGCTGACATGTCAGAAATGTCAATTTTACTTATTTTTATTAAATATTATTAATTTTTTAATACGTAAATGACTTATAATAATTAATTAATGGTGATACAGTAAAATCACGATTGAAGCAGCACAAGAAGGCATGTCGACCTACTTCCTGCTTCAGCATGAAACTTCCTCACTAACCTGATTTTTGTTTTCAGTTAATACATAAATATGACCCTAAACTTGACACCAAATTATAACTTTGACCTTACACTTTGATAGTGCACAAATAGGACCTTTAACTATTCAAAACTTGAACAAATATGACCTCCGATTTTGCAACCCCATGCGTGAGTCTCACTCGCGCCTACATGGAAAGGTAATTCAATCACACGGTGCCACGTCATTAAAAGGGTTGACTTGGAGAGAGGTCATATTTGTGCAGTTTTGAATAGTTAAAGATCATATTTGTGCATTGTCAAAGTTTTGTTTTTGTGTTAAAACAGTAACGTTTTTTATTATTATTATTATTATTATTATTATTATTATTGTTGTTGTTATTATTATAATTATAATAATAATTTTTTTATTTATTTCTATAGCAGCAGCACCTAACTTTTTTCTAATTAAAAAAAAATATTATTATTTTTTTTATTGACTTCTATAGCAGCAGCACCTAGCTTTTTTTTAATTAAAAAAAACAGCCACTAGCAGGGATCAAACCCGCGCAATAGGCTGAAGAAAGCGCCCAAGAAGAGCAAATAACATCACTGGGCTATCTAAGTGTCTTGTTCCATGTGGTTCAACATTAATATACAAACATAAATATACATTTTCTATCTTATATATATACAACGTTATTTTTTTACCGAGGGGGTTCGGGTGAACCCCATGGCAATCACGTAGGTCCGTCTCTCATTAATTTAATAACGTTAATTTAATAACATTTTAATTACGTTAATTTGATAACGTTAATTTAATATACTACTACTACTATCCTTAATAATATTAATTTAATAACGTTTTATTAAAACTATAATTTTTTTATTATTAGTATAGTTTCATCTTTAATTTAATATTTAAATAAATAATATTTAGATATATTATATAACTTAAATTCGTTCTCTGCTTTATAATATATATACATACCCGCGTGATTTTTTCGTGTGAGGTTGACCCGCCTAATTAATAAATCTTCAATATTGCTCTTTTTCTGTAATGACAAAAGAAATTAGATGTCATTTTCATCTTTGAACCGAATAATAGTGAAGGGTCATTTAAAGGTCATATTTGTGCAGTTTTGAATAGTTAAAGGTTATATTTGTGCACTATCAAAGTTTAGGGTCATATTTATGTATTATGCCCTTAGATTTTAAGCTGGACGCGCCCAATTTTGCGTGATGAACACGAGTTTTGCCACGTAGGATCGAAGGTTATATTTGTGCAATTTTGAATAGTTAAAAATCATATATGTGTGTAGTTTTCATCTTAGAAATGACAAAATAATAGTGAAGGGTCATTTAAAAGTCATATTTGTGCAGTTTTGAATAGTTAAAGGTTATATTTGTGCACTGTCAAAGTTTAGGGTCATATTTATGTATTATGCCCTTAGATTTTAAGCTGGACGCGCCCAATTTTGCGTGATGAACACGAGTTTTGCCACGTAGGATCGGAGGTTATATTTGTGCAGTTTTGAATAGTTAAAAATCATATATGTGTGTAGTTTTGAATAGTTAAAATCATATTTGTGCACTGTCAAAGTTTAAGGTCAAAGTTATAATTTGATGTCAAGGTTAGGGTCATATTTATGTATTATCTCTTTTGTTTTTGCAGGTGACTTCCACATAGAGAATTTACAGGATGTGCCTAGTGAAGGAAGATAATTATTACAGCTAGACAAACAAGGAACACCAAACCTTAGCAGGAGCAGAATGGATTAATACATATGCAAAAGTTAAAAGATTTGGACCAGATTTACTACAAATAGCTTAGTGTTTACAGAAGAGAGTACAAATAAGGGATAATTACATAACTTAGCCAATATTAACTCCTAATTACCTTATTTAGTCTAGTTTCAATTAATTACAATTCATAGTCTCCTCTTGCCTATTAATTTTTCATAATTACAATTTATAGTCTCTCTTATGTACTTTTTTTTTCTCTATTTTCTATTACTTTTTTTTCCCGTTTTTTCCTTCATTTTTTCTTTTCCTTTTTTTTCATTTTCTCTTTCTTTTTTCAATTTTTTCTTTTTCGTTTTTTTATTCCTTTTGTATTTTTTTCTTTTTTTTCTCCTGTTTTTGGTTTTTTTGTCTATTTTCTATTACTCTTCTTTTTTCTTTTTTCTTTTTTCTTTTTTCTTCATTTTTTCTTTTCCTTTTTTTGTTTTCTCTTTCTTCTTTCTTTTTTCAACTTTTCTTTTTCATTATCTATTTTTTTCATTTTGCCTTTTTTTTCTTTTTCATCTTCTCCTTTTTATTTTTTATCCTTCTTCTTTTTTTTGTTTTTTTTCTCCATTTTTTATTACTCTCCTTCTTTTTTTGTATTTTTTTCTCACATTTTTTTCTCCTTTTTTTTCTTTTTTTCTTTTTTATTTTTCTCTTTCTTTTCATTTGTGTGAACTAGCAAATACAAATACAAGTGTGAACTATGTTTCAATTTTTTCTTTTTCGGTTTTTTTTCTTTTGTATTTTTTTTCTTTTTCTTTTTTTCCTTTTTATTTTTTCTCCTTTTTTTTTTGTCTTTTTATCTATTTTCTATTACTCTTTTCTTTTCTTTTTCCTTCATTTTTCCTTTTCCTTTTTTTGTTTTCTCTTTCTTCTTTCTTTTTTCAATTTTTTTTTCCGTTGTCTTTTTTTCATTTGTCTTTTTTTTTTCTTTTTCTTCTTTTCCTTTTTATTTTTTTTTCTTCTATTTATTATTTTTTTTCTCTATTTTCTATTACTCTCTTTTTTTGTATTTTTTTCTCACTTTTTTTTCTTTTTATTTTTCTCCTTCTTTTCATTTGTGCGAACTAGCAAATGCAAAATACAATATATACAAATACAATATGTATTTGTATTTTAAAAATCATTGATTTTATTTGTTTGTAATTGTATTTGTATCAAGTGATATTTATTTATTTATAAATATGAATAATAATTTTGACATACAAATACAAAACGGTACATTTGTATCAAATGATACATTGCATATTTATATATTTTTAGAATCAAGAAAATACAATTAATGCATTTACTTGTTTGTATACAAATACAAATGATAAATTGTACATAATCACGGCTAAATACAATATGCAATCAACTTACAAATACAAATACAAAATAATTCTTTAAAAATAAAAAGACATCGACGAAAATAGAATACAAATACAAATATAATCTAAATATACAAACACAATAAAATCATAATACAAATATAATCTAATATAATATACAGTCAGTTATAAAATACAAATACAAAACAGTTCTTTAAAATACAAGTGTGAATTATATAAAATATAAATGATGATGCGAACTAACAAATACAAATACAAATACAAATACAAGTGTGAACTATGAAATACAAATATAAATGCGAACTACAAAATACAAATACAAGTGCGAACTTTAAAATACAAATACAAATACAGTTGTATCAATGAATACAAAAATATAAAGGACAATGTGACTAAAAATAGATAAACAATTATGGTATTTACGTTATCATCAATGACTTGTGCTCGAATAGTTATATTTTTTAAAAATACAAAAAAATATAAAATAGAACAAAAAAATGATAAAGAAAATAAGAACAAAAAGGAAAAGAAAAGGAAAAAAAAGAGATAGAAGAGAGAAAAAAATATATAAAAAACAATAAAAAATAAAAATAGGAAAAATTAGAAAAAATAAGAAGAAAACACGAAAAAGAAAAAAATATATAAAAAAATAAGTGTTTTTGGCAAGACTAAATATATAGTGTATTTATGTTTTTATGAATACAAACCACTGAGTAAAAGTGAATACAACGGTTGTAAATCGAATACAACAGCTAAATGGCACTGTATTTATATTTTATTTTAATACAGACTATTGATAAAATCGAATACAGCAGGCGTAAATTGAATACAGCGGTTATAAATGGTAATTATGTAAAATATGGCTATGAAAGGTGAGTTTTCCAACAAAATGTGGCTATTTTTGAAAGATCCCCTACAAATAACTACATCGAAAGGAAATTCATATGATGGAGTATCCACACCTGGTGAGAGTTTAGGGGGTTCAAAAATACAAAATCAACACATGGATTGTGTGTACTCAAATTTGTCCACAGTGCTAGGTTGACAAGTGAATCTGCAACAGGTCATCAATACATTAGTAAATTCCTTCAAAAACTTTTTCTACCTTCATTTTTAATATTATTTAGGGGAGAGATTTTCTCTCTCATTAGTTTTTATGTTTTTAATATTTGATTTTATATGTAGTCCAATTAGCCAATAATATAATAATATTAAGATTTTTAGTATTGTTTTTAAGAAAAAAAATCTCCCAATAAGTTTTAGAATTTTTAATATTAGGTTTTATATGTAGGTCAATTTGGCCAAATCATATAATAAAATTATGTTTTTAGTATTATTTTTCGTTGTCATCTTATTTATCGTCTCATAGTTTGCAACTAATAACTTCCGCACGACGCCCTTTCGATTTCGAACACAACAAGTGGTATCAGAGCCCACGGTTCAATAAATCAATGGTCCAATTATTGAACAAAGTTACAATTAATTTGATGATAATGAAGATATATGTCCAAAAGCTACATGTGGAGATAATTGTTAGTCATATTTTTAACAATTCTGTTGTCACATCTTTGAAAATAAAGCTCTTTTTTAACCCTATTTAGGGCTTTAATATTTTTAACCCAAAAGGGATAATATATTTTTAACCCAAAAGGGCTCAATTTATAAGCATGACAAACAGTAGAGATAAATGAAGATTATGTGAAGGACCAAAATTATGCATATGGCATGAAGAAGGCGGATCAAGTCAAGAAAATCAAGCCAAAAGGGGAAGATTTGTTAGGAATTTTGCCCCAATTTTCTTACCAAATTTAAGTTTTATTTTTCCTTATAAGAAAAATAAAAGTAACCATAAATACTTTTACTTTTCCTTAAAGGAAAATATAATTTTTTTCATATTTGGCTAACTTCTTTCTTGGAGGAAAGGTTTTGGACATCTATAAATAGAAGACCCCTCTTCTCATACCAATAACACAATATCATCCACAATGTAGTCTTTAAAGAGTCTTTATTTAGGGGAGATTTCTCCCAATAAATTTTAGGATTTTTAATATTAGGTTTTATATGTAGGCCAATTTGGCCAAATCATATAATAAAATTATGTTTTTAGTATTATTTTTCGTTGTCATCTTATTTATCGTCTCATAGTTTGCAACTAATAGCTTCCGCATGACACCCTCTCGATTTCGAACCCAACTGTTGGGTTCGAAATCGAGAGGGCATCATGCGGAAGCTATTAGTTGCAAACTATTGTAGTGATAATTCATACGACAAAGAAAAACATACTAAAAAATATATTATCGATGTAATTTGATCAAATGACCTACATATTGAAAACTAATATAAAAAAGCATTAAAAACAATTGGGGAAAAATTTCCCCCTAAACGAGACTCTTTAAACGACTACACTGTGGATGCTATTGTGCTATGGTATGAGAAGAGGGGTCTTCTATTTATAGATGCCCAAAACCTTTCCTCCAAGAAAGAGGTTAGCCAAATATGAAAAAAAATTATATTTTTCTTTAAGGAAAAGTAAAAGTATTTATGGTTACTTTTATTTTCCTTATAAGAAAAAATAAAATTTAAATTTGGTAAGAAAATCAGAGTAAAAATCCTAACAAATCACCCCTTTTTGGCTTGATTTTCTTGACTTGATTCGCCTTCTTCATGTCATATGTATAATTTTGGTTCTTCACATAATCTTCATTTATCTCTGTTGTTTGTCATGCTTAAAAATTGAGCCCTTTTAGGTTAAAAATATATTATCCCTTTTGGGTTAAAATTATTAGAGCCCTAAATAGGGTTAAAAAAGAGCTTTATTTTTAAAGATGTGACAGCAGAATTGTTGAAAATATGATTGAAATATCTTCTCCACATGTAGTTGGACAAAATCTTCATTATCATCCAATTGATTGCAAATTGATTAGAACTGTCTTGGACTTGTCTTCAACCTCGCTTTACCAAACCATTGGATCTTTGAACCATAGGCTCTGATACCACTTGTTGAGTTCGAAATCGAGAAGGCATCATGCGGAAGCTATTAGTTGCAAACTATTGTAGTGATAATTCAGACGACAAAGAAAAACATACTAAAAAACATATTATTGATGTAATTTGGTCAAATGACCTACATATTGAAAACTAATATAAAAAAATATTAAAAACTATTGGGAGAAAATCTCCCCCTAAACGAGACTCTTTAAACGACTACATTGTGGATGTTATTGTGTTATGGTATGAGAAGAGGAGTCTTCTATTTATAGATGTCTAAAATCTTTCCTCCTAGAAAGAGGTTAGCCAAATATGGAAAAAATTATATTTTCCTTTAAGGAAAAGTAAAAGTATTTATGGTTATTTTATTTTCCTTATAAGAAAAAATAAAACTTAAATTTGGAAAGAAAATCGGAACAAAAATCCTAACAATTTTTAATGGAATAGATGGTGGTATCAATCTTTAGTAGATTCAACCCATCATTCAATTGAAAAGGAGGGTAAATTAAGCTTTAAGGGAAAGAAAGAACGTAGCTTTCAAGGGCTGCTGTGTAACGAGCTTGAAGCTAAAACTTTGAAGCAACTCAATTATAAGAATGGAGGTTCTTGGATTTCAATGATATTCCAACAATCAAGAACCCCAGGAGCCGATTCAGATGATGACCTTCATCTTGCGCAAATGGTAGCGCCGTATTTTGGGAAATTTTTGGAAAGATTCGATGTTTGCATAGTGGTAGCTCAAGCTGAATGTTTCAGCTGATTAACTTTCCTAATTTGTTTGGAAAAGTTTCTATGTCAGGTCTTGCAAGTTTTGGGCCAGGCCTTTTTCGGGTTTGGCTTTTGTACATCTATACATTTATTTTTATTTCTAAAAATTACACAAATCCACAACTTAAGTTTCACTTATTACAAAAAATTTATCTCTCCAAACATATTATAAAAATTTTATTTTTCTCTAAAAATACTTATGCATAGCTTTCTATGTATATATCGGTCTTGTTATGTATATGACTCGGCTTTGTTATGTATATGTCGGCCTTGTTATGTATATATCGGTATTGTCATACCTGTTATGTATATGAATCGATCTTGTTATGTATATGTCGGCCTTGTCATATACAAAGGTTTTTATGTATATGTCGGTCTTGTTATGTATATAAATTGGGAGAGAGAATAAAGTAATTAAAGAAGTGGGAGAGAGTGTAAATAATTCTAATAAGGTTGGAATTTATGCTATTTTTACTTTTGATTTAATAAATGGGCTTAAGCCTGTTTTTAATTAAAAAAAAAGATAATCAATTATTAAAATAATTTATATTTTTAATTATTGTGATTTATAATACTTTTTCTTCTATTCAATTTAAGTGAAAACTAATATAATTTCGAGAGTCAGCCAAATATTTTTTTTCTTTTAAATTTTTTAAGTTGTTAATTATGTGATTTAATTATAATATTTTTACATAATTTTTCAATAAGACATGAATATTCTTTCTGTCCCAGTTTATGCGACACAGATAAAATTTCGACAGTCAAATAATTTTTTTTACATATATTTTATATTAAGTTCTTAATTATTGCGATTTACAATGCATTTTATCTCATTTTTAAATAATATATGTTACTTTATGTCTTCCATTGTCCCATCCCAATATATATGCACTAATATACTTTCGATGGTCAACTAAATCTTTTATGTTGACATATCATTTTGTGTCTATTTTACTTTTTTATGAAATATTATTAATTTTTAATTCTTAAATGATCATAATAATTAACTATGGGTGATATAGTAAAATCACGATTGAAGCAGCGAGACAGATATGTGTTAAATGACTTACAATAACTAATTAAAAGTGATATTGCAGAATTAGTATAAAAAATTACTTGTGAAAAAAAATTCTAATTGAACCTCATATAAGACGTCAAGTTAATTTAAAACATCAAGATTTAATTTATCATTTTATGTCTATTTTATCATTAAATATTATTAATTTTTTAATTCTTAGATGACCTATAATGATTAATTAAGAGTGATATAGTAAAACTACCGTTGAAACAATTGAAAAAGACATGTCAGAAATATCTATTTACTTATTTTTATTAAATATTATTAATTTTCTAATACATAAATGGCTTATAATAATTAATTAGGGGTGATACAGTAAAATCACGATTGAAGCAGCGTAAGCAGACATGTTGACCAGCACGAGCCCAATATATATTACTTGATCTTTAAATTTTGTGATACAGATGAATTTTTTAGAGTCAATTAATTTATTTTACCGTAATTTTATAAATTTTAAAAAGCATTTTAAGTAGTTTGTTATTGTGATTTATACAACTTTTTATGTAATTTTTAAATATATAATTATTGAAAATGCATTATCTCCCTCTATAAAATTTTCGTGACACAGATTAAATTTTGAGAGTTAACCACTTTTTTCTTTAATTATAATTTTTTTCAATTTTTTTATTTTTTAACTTGTTAATTATTATAATCTATCATACTTTTTACGCATTTTCTAACTATATAAACAATTAAAAATTTCTTTTTAATAATTTACTATTACTTATCTGAATTTCTTTTTAAAATATCAAAAACATTATAATAAAGATGAGAGCGCTTGATGAAATTACACTAAAGATGAGAGCAATTTATTTAATCGATTGCAAAAACATTTTATGTCATGAGAAGAAATTTATACTATTTTTCATATAATTCTTTAAATATCTAAATTTTAATATTTGAAATATTAAATTTAATTTAATAAAGAGGCAAAGTAAATATTTACATTTGTATTGTAGTAATTATGATCGAATGCAATTCCAACTCCACCTCCAACTCTAAAAATTTCAAATAATGTAAATTTCTTTTATTTTCATGGCCAAAATACGTACTTAAATACTCAACTTTAACTCACTAGTTCGAAGTCCAAATAAATATTAATGATAAAATTTTATGTTCTATTTAATTTTTTTGTCGATTCATGTTATTTAGAGACTCAAATTATGACTTGTTCTACTTAAATACTTAAAAATGTGATAAAATGTTCCTATTAGACACTTTTATATTAAGTTTTTGAATTCAGTTTGTGCATATTTTCAAGTGCACATTACGTAAATAAACCTTAGTGACATCCAAATTAAGATTGATGTATATAATTAAAGAAGATGATATTTACTGTGATTAATTTTAACTACCTAATAAAAGATTAGAATATGCACACATTTTTTTCCAATAGTGTCTGCTGGAAGCATTTTACCATATATTCAAGTGCTCGATTAAATAAATTATTGTTTAGTTATCTCAATAAAATCTACTTGAAAGATTTACCAAACTCTGTATGCATTAGTCTTTATTTTTATTTTTAGATTTATTACAATTAAAGAAAAAGTTAAAAACAAAGTTACAAAATTACTTTAAAAGATCTAAATTAACTTTGCTAATAAATTTGATAAGTTAACCAAACCTAAATTCAATTTCTATCATCATTAAGTTGTTGATAGTAATACAACTAAATAATATTTAGATAAATAAATAATGGATAATAAAAGTTATGAGTTAATTGTTGAAAATTACAAAAGAAATTACTCTTTCCTTAGCCAGAGGTCTCAGGTTCAAATCATGAATATAAAAAAATTCTTGGTAGAGTGCACTATACCCCAAATGGTGTCCTATCCGATGTGAATTTAAAAAAAACTTATGCTAATTGTGTTGGGTGAGTGCAAATTATATTAAAGACAAAAACTTGAAAGCGGAAAACAATTTTGATTCATTTCAACAATGGCACAAAAGTCAAATTCCTGCCAAAATATGGCAAACCAACCGTTATAAACAGCTTTATCCACCTATACAATTGCTCTATTTTAAATTAAATGACCAAAATATCCTCAATGTCATAGCATGCATGTTGACCTCATGGCTGCTTTGGCACATCAAACTCTCTCTTATATATATAAAAAATATATAAGGTAATAAAATAAAATTTTAAAAAATAAAAAATATTTCTTTAATAACCCTTTTATTCTTATCCCCTAAATTAATATCTCCCCCTCTCTCATTTTTCTTCTATTTCTCATTTTCTTTCCATAAAATATATATCTGTAATATTATCTAGGAAATTAACAATTAAAATTGTATGAAATATATTTTTTTCAGTAAAAAGATGGTTGTTATTAATTTGGGAATATTAATTTTTTAAGAGAATAGAAAAGGATTAATATGATGATGAAGATGGCAAGAAAGTCGTCTTCAACTAATAGCTAGGAACTAGCATAGTCCTTTAATACAATTACAAAGTTTTTTAAGGAAAAGATTAGTTTGTACGTATAATATTTATTAGAAGTAAAGATAAAAAATAATATTTCCTTCGTTTCAAAAAAATGACCTACTTTTCTTTTTAGTCCGTTTAAAAAAGAATAATCGTTTTTCTTTTTTAGCAACTTTTAAATTTTAACTTTCAACATGACATGTTTAAGACCATAAGATTAAAGGACATTTTGATACATTTGACATATTTTTAATTTAACACCATAAGATTCAAAAATCTTCTTTATTTTCTTAAACTCCGTATCAAGTCAAACTAGGTCATTCTTTTTTAAACGGAGGGAGTAACATATTACGCTAGTACAAGTGCATACACAAAAGTACTTGAATCAAAAGCAGTAAAGAAATTATCCAAGGTCAAACGTCATATAACTAGATGTATCAAAATCAATTTCCCAAGATCATTTTTGTTGTAGCCTATAAGTCGGAACAGCCATCAGATGATTAGCTCTGCCAATCACTATACCAAATTGCTCGGTCATGTCCAAATCCTTTGGCTGCATGTCATTTGGGAGCTTCCAATCAAAGCAATGAACCAATTGTGCCACCACAAGACGAACAATAATTAACGCCAATTGCATCCCGGGGCAACTTCTTCGGCCAGAGCCAAAAGGTAAAAGTTGAAAATCACGCCCACGGACGTCTACGTTACTTTCAAGAAACCTCTCCGGCAAAAACTTGTCAGCTTCAGGCCAATAGTTAGGATCCCTATGAACTGTGTATGCATTGACAATCACTTGTGACCCTTTCTTTATACAGAAATCATCTAACATACAATCTTCCATAGCTTCATGAAGTAGTAATGGGGCTGCAGCATGTAGCCTAAATGACTCTTTAAATACCATGTTTAAGTATTTCAAGTTTTCCAAGTCTGATTCTTCCACCATTCTATGTAGGCCTACTACTTCTTCCAACTCTATTTGGAGTTTCTTCATTATATCAGGATTCTTGAGAAGTTCTGAGAGCATCCATTCAATTGAACTTGATGATGTATCTATTGATGCCACAAGCATATCCTGAATTTATATAAGAAATATTAGTAACATGCATTAAGCTTGTTACTCTGTCATATGTACTCAACTTGGCAAAGCGTTGTTTCTTCCAAGTCCGGATAAAGAAGAGTTAAAGGTAAGTTGATGGTCACCATACTAATAATTTGATTATGATGAATCATCTAGAGATACTGAGTCATTTAGACAAAAGATTATATAAATTATTAAAACACGTAGCTGCTGACTGCCATTAATTTTCGAAGTAACATATGGAGTTGATTGATTGTTAAGCAAAGTTAATTAAGTTTGACTAAAATAAGGCTAGTAGTAAGTATTATTCTTTTGCCTTAATTTATGTGAATTTTTTTGTTTTTTAGTCAATTTCAATAAATAAAGTGATACTTTTCATATTCTGCAACAACTTAACTTTGAATCTATTTTAAGAAAATGATTTATAGCTACAGAAAATTATACTTATAACTTATTTTAGACAATAAATTTTAAAAGTCTTCGTGTGCTCTTAAATTTTATACCCAGTCAAATAACTTAAGATAAATTAAGATGAAAGCAGTATCTAATATCAAATTGGAAATGAACATACCAACAGGACAGCTTTGACATGACGACGATCAAACTGGAACTCCGCTTCTCCAGATTGCATAATGACCATCATGGTGTCTACAAAGTCCTTATTTTTCTTCTGATCTACATCATGAACATGTTCGTCAATAATTTTCTCTACAAATTCATCTAACACCTTAGCAGTGTCTTTCATGCGACGTGTGAGTCCTTGGAGGTCAATAACACCAAGAAAAGGGAAAACATCTCCAAGATTTGGTGTTGCAGCAAGTTGTGTAACCTCTTGAACTAAAGATTTAAAACCCCTTTTGCCCAAATCCTCATCCATGAACTTTTTACCAAAAACCATCAAGCAACTCAAGTTGGCACTCAATGACGAAACTTGAGCACTAAGATCAACAGCAACACGACCATGACCTCGAGCGACATCTTTGATCGCTTTGATCATAAGGGCAATTTCTTCACTTCTAGTAGATCGAAATGAGTTAATCTTCATGTTACTCAACAAGTGAACCGTGCATAATTTTTTCATGTTACGCCAGTACGCGCCATACTTTGAGAAAATCAAATTTCTTTGGCCATAGGAGATGTATTGAGCTGTCTCGTTATGAGGCCTACTAGCAAAAACATGATCATAAGTTTTGAGGATTTTTTCAGCTGATTCGGGAGAAGATATAACATAAGTTGGTAATAATCCTAATTTAAGGTACATTATAGGACCATGTTTTAGAGATAATTTGTGAAAATCTTGAGTAGGATTTTCACCTAAAAGATGAAGATGTCCTAATATTGGAATCCCTTTTGGACCAGGAGGACGTTTTTTCTTGTTCTTGATATCTAGCACCTTATGGAAGATGATTAAAACAATTAGAGACAAAACAAAAGTTGCCCACATAAAAGCCATATTGGCCAATAGGACTAATGGATAATATATATTTGCTAGTATGTAGTATGATTTTTGGGACGGACAAGTTGTAGAAGTAGCAGCGAGAGAGCACCTATTTATATAGGAAACTAAATCATGTGAACGGCCGCCATCATTTTCTTACCAATTAATTTACCTAATCTTTTGTTGAGTCAAAGGCAAATTCAATCTTTTATTGCTAGTATATATGTTGGTAAACTGTATAGTATATCATATTCGCGTCAAAACATTATTGTTATTTTGAGTTATTTGTCATTACAACAAAATGCACGTATAAAATAGAGTATTTGATCTTTTATAAAAAGCTGTCTCGTGCATTAAAATATTCATTATGTGCGGAGTTTGAGAAAAGATAAAGATCTATTATATATAGTTTTATGATATATCTTTGTAAGAGATTGTCTCCACTGCTTGAATTAGTTACTCCAAGACGCTCTTCAATATTTGATATTTCATCTTAATATATTTAGCTATTTGCTTTCAAAATGAATTACATCCTCCTTTCAAGTTGGTTGTATGATTTTTCTTTTTAATCCATTTTTAAAAAAAATTGAAAACTTTTTAATCATAATTTTTCATATGACATGTTTAACACTATAAGATTAAAACATATTTTGATATATAAATTTTATATATTTTTAGTTGTAGATTAAATTTTTTTTTATAGTGTCTTAAATTTTGTGTCAAGTCAAAATTAAAATGAAGGGGATATCACCTAATTTGTTGAAAGAAACTAGAAATTCAAATAGTCTACCAAACGTGTTCCCTTGTTACAGAAATATGTTTGACACTAAACTGCAATACTACCTATTTATTTTTTTCAATCCGGTGTTCGATATCTGCATTGCAGTTTGATTAATTCAAATTCGTGTCGGATAGGGCTCCATTCGAAAGTAGCACTCCCTACTAAATTTTTTTTAATATATTTGGCTCAAACCCAAGACTTCTTGCTTTGGGTTATATACTTGTGTGTAACGTAAAAACCTTTTTTTTGGATAAGAGAGGAAATATTCGTTTTCCTGAAAAAAGTTACTTAACCTGATCGAATGTTGGTCTCTCTTTTCTTCAACGACCAGGATTGTAATAGTGTGTACAAATGATAGTTGCTTTAACATATAGTTGTTACTTTTGATGTCACAAATGACGCTATTTTTTTACTATTCATTTAAAAAATTACCTCGTTTAATATACGTACCAGTCACAACATGAGTGCTCCTATATCCTCATCATGTCTCACACATTAAATTTATTAAAGTTGAGCACTTTAATTTCTCGTGATGTGCATGGCAAAATAAAATAGTACTCCCTCCGTTTCATTTTATGTGTCGCCATTTGATGAGATACGGAGTTTAAAAAAAAAGAGAAGACTTGGTAAAGTTTATAAAATTATCCTTTAAAAAAAAATGTGTCAATATTTTTTTTTTAATTAAGTGGGATCAATAATGGTAAAAGGGTAATTGTGTCTTTAAAAAGTTGCCTAAGGAAAGACGACATTTATTTTGAGATGGATTAAAAAAAAAATAATGACACATAATTTGATACGGAGGGAGTAATAAGAATATTAAACCGCTTGTATGAAACATTCTTTTTTCTTTTTTTGGATTACGAGAAGCTTCCGTGTATTAGGATAATGCATTAGTAATATATATCCAGAGCTATTGGATTGCAACTTAGTTTAATTGAGAATACGAGTTAGTTAAGGCAACAAATTGAAGTAATACATATCTTTCAAAGTTCATTGAAAAATCAATAAACTTCCATCACTTCAAATTATTCATCATGATTTTTAAAATTAATTATCTTAAATTATTTGTGTTTTTAAAGTTCTGAACTTGTCGCCACAATTTACTTTTTTACTTTAACATTATAGACAATTATTTATCCCCTAAATAACCTTCGCGTGAATTATACTACCCCTTAATAGCTGACGTGGTAAAAAAATAAAGAACATTTCTTAAAAAATGTGTTGGTCAAATATTTTAATAATTTTTTATTATTATAAATAATTTAACTATATATAATAATAAATAGAGAAAATACTCAATTACCCCTGAACTATACCCAAAAAGGCTATGACACGCCTCAACTTAAAAGGGGTCCTATTACCCCCTGAACTAATTAAAAGTGTAATTTTGACACCCTTAGTGCCTACGTGGCACATACGTGGCACACACGCGTGCCTACGTGGACACTTCAGTGTGTTGTGCCACGTATGTGCCACATAGACACTAAGGGTGTCAAAATTACACTTTTAATCAGTTCAGAGGGGTAATAAGACCTCTTTTAAGTTGAGTTGTATCATAATCATTTTGAATATAGTTCGGGAGGGTAATTGAGTATTATCTCTAATAAATAAAAACACTTTTACAACCCCCCCACCCCCCAAATCTTCTTCAAGACCCCCACTCTTTTCATTTTCTTCAAATCCATCCCCTTCCATCTTCTCCGACCTTTCATTTTCTTCAAATCCACCCCCTTCCATCTTCTCCGACCCTTCCCCTTCCTGTTCTCCCTCTCTTCTTCTTCGAACGCCAGCCCCCTCTTCATCTTATACAAACTTCCACCCTCTTCCTTCTTCTTCGAATCCTCCCTTTTTTTTTCAAATCCTTATCGTCACTTAAAGAAAAAACATTTATCTTGATTCAAAAAAAAATTATTACAATTTTCAAAATATAATTTAGAATACTCTTTTTTTTTTCTAAAAGAAAATGCTGAGAAGAGAAATTAGAAGTAGCGAAAATTAGTGAAGTATTAATGTAGGTTAGAAAAAAGAGAGGTGATTAATGAAAATTAAATAAATAATTAAGGATTAAGATGTATTAATGGAGGTTAAAAGAAGAAGAAAGGAAGGGTACTTGACTGGCGGCGGGTTGGGGTGGTGTCAGTGGTGGTTTGAAGACTAAAAAGGGATGGGTCTTTTGAAGAAGAAAGAAAGAGGAGGAAGAGGGGAGGGGGATATACTTTTTTTATTATATAAATATATATTAGTGAAATTATTTTTTAAATATTTCTTTATTTGAATCTAACGCGACAACAATGTGGAGCTGACATGACAATGGCGTGGCGCGAGTGCAATACACTCTCCATTGTAAGAGTAGTATATTTCATCTTGGGGGTGGTATATAATTCCACGAAAGTTGTTTAGGGAAGTAAATAATTATCAACAAAGTTAAACTATTAAAGTAAATTGTGACACCAAGTTCAGAGGAATTTTTATACTTTTTTCAAAATTAATTATTTCATTTATTTTATCCTTAGTAGTTATTGTTCTTGAAGACTACAAAGACTTCTAGTATGGATAATGTTATGATTATTCAAACAAGTCCTTTTGATTAGTGTTTCTATTGTAAAAGACAATCATAATAGATAATTTGAGTCAGGAAAAATTTTAAACTAATGGCCATATAATTTATTGAAGACTTAAGTCATCGACAGATACTTAAAGTTGTCCCGAAAATTCACTTGGACCTCCCAACTAAGGCCTGTACCTATAAGACACCTCAACTGCTTAAAATTGATACCTATCAGGCACAAAATGCTGATTTGACAAGAAGAGTGTGTTACACTCTCCTTGGGTGCGTAAATCGAAGAAAAAAATAATATTTTACTTTTTTTTAATTAAATAACTTATACTTAAATTATTTTATTAATATAATTTTTAATTATAATAATTTCTTATTTAAAAAAGAAGAAGAAAATCTTCAACCCCTCTCCCCAGCGTTATCGTCTTCACCCTACCCCACCCCCACCTCGCGTCATCATATTCACCCTTCCTTCTGATGACGACGACGGAATGGTAAACTGACCTTGAACACTGGAATGGTAAACTCCAAGGCCAAGACAATAATCATAGCCATTCATGGAAGTTAGATCGAATACATTTAAGTACACTAGCACCGATCCACCACTATTTTGAACTGAATTCTTGCAGCACAACATCTTGAAAAACATAAGAAATTTCAGCTCCCCTTCCCCCTTTACTCTCTAACTCACATATAATTGAATTATATATATATATATTGGTATAGTACTTGGTAGGTGCAATGGAGGACAAAATATGGGTCCTTTTTTTTTCTTTTTTTTTTCAGTTGGCGGTGAAATTGGGGTACCACCGACGGCAATACAGTGGCTGTGCTAGTTGGTGTAAAAGGAGGAGAAGGGTGGATGTGTGTGTTGTGCATATATATAAAAAAAATTAAGGGAAAAAAAAGGAAAGATTGGTTGGAAAATTAGAATCTTTGGTGACACTGTTTCTTCTCAATGCTCAGCTAAAGCGTGGGAGTATTATAATGATCAACTGATGAAGTGTATTATTATATGGAAGTTTGTTGGAAAATGAAAGTTTGCATTTTCGAAGTGAAGACGATGGGGTGGGGTTTGTGTGTGAAGACGACGGGATGGGTGGGGTAGGGGTGGGGGTGGGGGTGGGGGTAGGGGGCTTTGTGTGTGAAGATGTCGGGAGAGGGGAGTGATGATGGACGACGCTGTGTGTGTGTGTGTGAGAACTATGAAGACGCCGGGGGGGAGGGTGTGTGAAGACGACAAATGGGTGAGTGGGGGTGATTTTTTTCTTTATTTTTTTAATTTAAAAAATATTATTAAATAGATATTTAAATAGAAAAATGGACAAATCAGCAACTCCTCCATATAGTTATTTTTTTTGTCACGTATTTTTTAATTGGTTATTTTTGTCACGTCACGCGAGTGTGTTACACACACTCTGTACTTTTTGCTGATTAGGCAAAAAAGGCCTGATTGAATCAAAATTTGGGTGGGTTAGAGGCCTGATAAGTATAGGCCTTAGTTGAGGGATTGAAGTGAATATTTGAGATAACTTAAAGTGTCTGTCGATGACTTAAGCCTTTATTGAACTACTCATTGTATTCCATCCTTTTTATTATGACCCAAACTTGAATGACCATGTTATTTAAAGTACTAAACTAATTGATTAGTTGAGTGACAGTGAAAGAAAATATTAAAACAATAGTAATCTTTTATGTAGAAGACATTTCATCACAACTTTAAGTTAATTAGTTATCCTCAGTCTCATTTTATGTGTTATATTGATCGGGCACAGAATTTAAAAATAAGAAAAGACTTAATAATTTTTATTAAATTATTCTTTATTTAAAAATATGCTATTATTATTTTTAATTAAGTGGAGTGTTACAAGTGATATCAATAAAAATAAAAATGAAATTTTATCTTTAAATAATTATCAAATAAGAAAAGATAACATTCTTTTAAATGGACAAAAAAAAATAACAATAAACGGAAGGAGTGTAAAATTTGTCGGATAACTACATTAGTTAATATTACAGTATGAATTAAATGGCGTCAATATGATTTTACGTCTCCGATAATGGAAAGGCGTCAGGATATCAAAATACAAGATACAAATTATTGTGATTTGTGATGTTCAGGATCTTCTACAAACTCTATCGACATGGTTAAAGCGCTACATTCCAAATCGAAAAGCAATAAAGTGAGAAAATTTATCATGCGTGAGACAAATACAATGGCATGTGCAGGTTAGGCGTTGAGGGGGTGTAGGCAAAGAGAAACTAACATTATTTTATGAGATTATTTTATTTTTTATATATAACAGTTATTTTATTATTTTAATATAAATAATGAGATAAAATAATTTTAAAATTAACTAATATCTCAAATGAAACACGAGTTAAAATTAATCTCAAAATTTTATTTTAAAAATATTATCTTTATTCCATGACCCACAAAAATATTATCCTTATTCCATGATCCACTACCACATGACTGAGGATGAAAAAAATTTCTCTTACGTAGAGCTTGTTGGGTTTTTAAGAGGTGTGAATGGAAAATGAATAGGTATTTTTTTCGAAAAAACACCAAGAGAAAGGATGCAATTTGAATAGGCACCTTTTTGGATTGAATGATTATGGCTTTTCCAATAGGTTGTGACTTTTTCGAAGAGTTGCACCTTTCTGAACCATTGTTTCTCTTAATGAAGCAACACCTTAATAGCTATAAATACCTAAATTTTTTCTCAGGTAAAGATAATTTTTTTGTGTAGAAAAATAATCTTCTTCTTTTTCTAAAAACTCTCGTGTGATCATTAAATCATTGAGTGTGTTCGAAGTATTTGAAATTTAAGGTACCGCTATTTTAAAAAAGAGAATCATTTTATTTTGGGAGGAAAGATTTCATAACCTCAGGTACTTGAGGGGAATAAATTCTTTAAGGATATACCATGCATTCGGTGGACTTGATTCTACAATTTTCTGCTTTATCTTCTTTCTTAAAGTTGATAAACACTTCATTTTCATAGTTCATTTGGATTTGTGTTTGAAGTTGTTATAACTTCATTGTAGTTTTTCAAATTTGTTCTTGGACTTAATATTAAAATTTGAGTTGAAACATACAGATTTTTGTACCCGAAACAACAATCTTAAGGAATTTATCTTTTGATTTCTGTGATCACCATATATTTGGTTGAGAAAGACGGACAAAGCTACCATGTTTATGTGTGCGTTCGCCGGTTAAAAGTGATGTAAAGATCAATTTGGATCTTCATGGTTTTGCATTTGTTTCTTGTTATTCTATTGTGTTTGTCTTATAATTTATCCGGAAAGGTATCTGAATAAGGACATGTAGTAGATGGACAGATCATTGGAAGGTCAATTCCATTTATATGATTCTGTTATATCAAAGTAAATACTTATGAAGGAATCTTAGACATGATACTCACCAATACTGGAGGCGTCTTTCAAGCAGAGGCGAACCCAGGATTTGAAGATAGCGGGTGCACCATTATCTTTAATTAAGTCATGTCAATTATTAACTACCTAATTTGACATATAATTTTTTTAAATTTAAAATTTGCAAAATATTATTAGCAAAGTATAAATTTCAAAATGATCAAATATCATTAATTTAGTGCTAATATAACAAAAGTAGATCATCCTTTTATATTAGACATCGACGTATTTTCATATTCTGAAAATGGTCAATGAATGCATCGTTGCTTATATCTACAAATATGTCCTTCTTTCTCAATGTAACAAACTAAACAATCACTTAAAATCTAAATCAGGTTGACAAGGCCCTTGTTGAATATAGTGTCTTCTCACTTAATCTCGTATCGTAAAGTCACATTCATGAATTAATTTTCTTTCTTCGGGATCGGATTTAAGTGAATTCACATCAAATTCTTTATAAGACGGAGAGAATTGTCTTTAAAACTAGAACTTAGTTGAGGAGAATAATATCTACCAATTTCAATTCACAAGAATCAATAACAAATTCCTACAAAATAAAATTTTCATCAAAAATATAAGTAAACATAACATTACTAATAGAAAAATCACGCCCCTCCTTCCATAGGTTGCAATTAGAATTTTGAAAAAATATTAATACTTTAAATTGAGAAATAAAAAAAATACCTTATTTTATTTATTGCCGTTTCAACTAAAAAGTATGTTAATATCCATGAGCATCTAATTTTTATTTAGTGATGCAGAAACAAAATAGACGATTCATGAGTAAGGAAAAAAGTAATTAATAGTAAAGAATTTACGATAGGTTATCATCAATAGCCACAAAATTATGAAGAATAAAGGTAATGTAGGGATGTAACTTGGAAGAAAGAAAAATTTGTTTGAAAGAACTTTTGGATTAGGAAAAAAGGAAATATTTTAGGGATTTTGGGGGAATACACTAATATTGTTTGGGCTTGGCAGCTTAGGGATTTGGGGGGAATACACAATTATTGTTTGGGCTTGGAAACTTAGGGATTGGGGAATTGTGTGTTAAAATTTATTTTAAATTGAGGTGGGGCCAGATGAGGAGGAACAATTAAAGGCTATATACAAAAACATAGCTCTCCAGCCCCCACCAGGAATCGAACCCGCGGTGTCGGGTTCCGAAGGATGCTCAACTTTAAGTATCGAACCAGTGCACCAAGAGAAGTTTTGTTATTGAGGGTGCACTATTTAATATATTAACGTTATATTAGGGTATCTATACCTATATCTATATCTATATATATAATTTTTTATGAAGTTACCGGGTGCACATGCACCCTTATGGTGCCACGTGGGTTCGCCTCTGCATTCAAGAACATAAATGGTGTGGCTACACCATTTCAAAGATGAGCATAAAAGTTGTGCACAGTGGTACATCTTGGGCTTAAACAAAGGAGAAACAAGGAAAAAAATATTATTTCTTGTGCTTGTTTGGTGAAAAAAATATATCTATATATAACACCATTTATAAAGAAAGTACTTTCGTAATTTGTATTGGGTCTAATTTTATGGAGACTAAAATCTTTTGATTTCTACTCCCTCGATTAAAAGAATATAAAAACTTCACCGAAAAATCAGTGTGAAAATTTGGTTCGAAGAATATAAAATCTTCACTGATTCGATAAACTCTCTGTATTAATTTCTGTAGTTTAAAACCTATAAATTTTCACTCTGTTTGAATTTGATTTTGATTTGAAGTCATAAAAACTTCATCAGGTTTCAACGTTCATTCAAATGATGATTTGAAGATATAAAAACTTCATCATTAACTAGAAACAAGTTGGATAAAGATTAAAGTCTTTATTGTTAGTATTCTAAAATACTTAAGTGTATGTCAAAGATTGATAGAAAAATAACGAATGAAACTGAACAATAAATTAATTCAGTTGTGAATGGTGTTGTCCCAACGACAATCAATGTTGCGTTATTAAGTCGTTCAAATATTGCTCTAGCAACGAAAATGATAGAAAAATTAAAAAAATATTTTGGTCTGAACTTCAATAGAGTGGCAACAAGTGATGTCATTTTGGCTAACCAAACTTGAAATGCAAATATTCACAAGTATAGGTCCTCACATTCCTGAAAAAATAATGATTGAAAATCAATTGTATGATTTGAAAGATCTTGTGAGTCGTCCCAAGATAGAAGATGATAATGAGTTGAATGAGAAATAATCAATGATGATTGAAAATCCTATTAAGGATGATGCTCCAAATAATAAGAAGATGAAGAAGTCTTCTGGATAAGAAAAAGAGCAAAACAAGAAAACGTTCAAAGGCAAGTGCTACAATGGAAGCGATGTTGGCCACAAAGCTCTTAATAGTCAAGTTTTGAATAAGAACAAGAAAAGATATCAGCTAAACATGTTGGAAACAAATGAAAAGATTGAAAAACTATGTGCTATGATCACTGAAAACAATATAGTTGGATATCCAAACGAATAGCGATTTAATTCACACTACCACAAAGTTAATTATCAGGGACAAATGATTTTGTCACTTATAAGTTGTATTTTGTCACAAAAGATTTAGGGTGACGAAAAAAATTTCGTCAATCAATCGTCTCCAAAAGTGGGTCGCTAAAAGTATACAAAGACTATTCAGTGCTTCGTCGCTAAAAAATTAAATTAGCTACAAAAAAAAAATCATCCCCAAATGTGTAACATTTATGACGAATTTATTTGTCGTAAAATTATGATTTTTTTGTAGTTGATGCTATGCTTTTGTCACTAAAAAGTCATTAATACCGATAAAATTTCTTTGTCCCTAATTATTTAGTTTAATCAGCGACGACACAAATTGTCTCTAGAGTTATATATATTTCGTGGTTGAACAAATATATTTTCGTCACTAATGACAACTTTTTGTATACAACAAATATTTTTGTCATTAAATGTATGAATTAGTGATAAAATTAATATTATAATAAAGATGAATAATTTTGCAGTTGAATTTACTATTTTGTAACTAAAAATAATTATTTTTTTACCGACGATATAGAATTGTCACTAAATTTTATTATTGCCGACAATTACAATTGCCACGAAATACAAAATTAATTTGTATCAAATAAAAAGAAAGATTTAAGACAAATACATTTGTCACTAAATATAATCAAACTTATGACGAAACAGTTTATTTTGTGACGAAAATATTTGCCTTAAAAGTCTAATTTAATTGTTGCTAAAAGTTTCCTTTGATAGTAAAATCTTTTTCCACTAATTACAAGAAAACACTTAATTATTTCATATTGATAGTATTTTTTAAATTAGAATTGAATAAATTGAAAATAAAATTATAAAACATGTCAGATAATGATAAAATCATCCACAATCATACAAATTAAGAAAACTAAAATTGTATTGAGGTAATATCACCTTACAGGGAAAATCAAAGTAAACCAAGTCCAATAACAAAGAAAATCTAACTTGAAATATAGTACTAAATATTACTTGTATCCTAGACTAAGACAGATATGTAGAGATTTCTTCCAAAGTACCAACAATTTGTTGAGCTTGCAATTAGTCTTCATTCAACTCTCAATTTTATACCTGTGGATAAAAGAAGAAAATTAGGATTGATGATGATGCTTATAGATTTGGCAATCAAAATGACTCTACATGCTAAACGCAGTAATGATCAAATGCAAGGCAATAGGGACAACAACAATAAGACACTAGTCAACTAAATCAAATCACACCTGAACTAAAGAGCACAAACCAGATGAAAAAAATGTGCAGGTACTGCACCAAAAACAATGGCAAAATCAAAGAAAAAGAGGAAAAAAGACTTTTCCTAAACACAGTTCTATGCAAAAGAAGACCAAGACAAATCAGTCAGATAACCTCCATTTAGTGAATACACTAGTGGGTTCATAAAACATCTAGGCTGATGTAACAGTTCATCAAAAGACCACACTAAAAAATAATGGAATTCACTGTAAGAACTACACAGATGACTCACACCGCAAAACAAAGAAATGGACTAATTATAGCAATAAAATCTCAAATTACAGTGAATTTTCTTTTAATCACATCACCAAGTAATGTGTAGTCAACATCATAAATTCTCAAGATTAACAATATACATCATTTTTGGAGTTTTGTCTCAAAAAAAAAAAGGTATCATTTTCAGAGTTGTCTCAAAGACGAAATTTGAACGGACAAAAGCAAAATGAAAAGAAATTTGACAGTAAAATTGATACAAAAAGAGTAGAATATATATACGGTATACCGTTTTGAGGAGACCAAATCATACCTGAACTAAAGAGCACAAATCAAACGAAAAAAATGTGCAGGTGCTACACAAAAAATAATGGCAAAATCAGGGGAGAAGAGGAAAAATGACCTTTCCTAAACACAGATCTATGCGAAAGAAGACCGTGAACTGGATTTGATTCTTCTTTTGGAGCTCCAAAATCAGTGTCATGTCCTTGATCAAAGCCTTTCGTATGATTGAATGTTATGTGACCACGTAATGATTTAAGAAGGGATTGGCCATAAGAAAAGATGAAAATGTCTAATTTTTTGTTCATTGAAGTATTTTCTCCTGCATTTTAGGAGAAAAGGCAGCAACTCCTTACTGAAATAAAGACGTTGTGTGAGGCACCATGTCACCAAGGTCTTGTCGAGTTCTATGGAGAATTTTATACTCCAGATTCTGGACAGATAAGCATAGCTTTAGAGTACATGGATGGGGGTTCTCTTGCAGATATCATAAAAGTGAGAGAGTGCATTCTAGAATCTATCCTTGCCTCGATGGTTCAAAATCTCTTGTATGTAAGGACTCTTGTTCAACTTATTTCTTTAGTGATAGTCTTAGTATTGTTCTTCAGCTTTATTTATAGATATTTTATGTTAATACACAACTCCAAGCCTATTTGATCAATCATCATTCCCATTCGGAGAAAACTGGTGCTCTTATTCATGGTATAGATGCCAAATTAGGAGATCTTCAGTTAGCT
The DNA here is from genome assembly GCA_030864215.1 of Capsicum pubescens. NCBI lineage: Eukaryota > Viridiplantae > Streptophyta > Magnoliopsida > Solanales > Solanaceae > Capsicum > Capsicum pubescens. Next base: position 199,211,677 of record CM061549.1, on the reverse strand, counting down.
TCTAGCTCTTATTAGATGGAGGATCAGGGAAGATACTGGGAGAGGATCTAAAGGCATTAGCTAAGGACATCATTCTTTTAAGAACATGAGTTGCATTCTCAACCTAGATCCCAAAACCAAGGTAATGAACTGGAAGCCACTTAATCTAGAGAAGCTAAGAACTAAGATTTATGCCTAGTGGTATGATATCTAGCAGCCCAGTCACCCCGAGATCCCAATTGGCATAGGGATGTAAGTTGTTGATACCATGGGGTTAATAAAAAATAGTAGAGATGCAACTAGTTGAGATATCTCATCAATTATTTCTCAAGTTATTCAGATAATGTTTTCTTTCTATGATGCACATGACTACTTGGTGTAACATGAATTTATTTGGTGACAGTGGTTAAAAGGTGCAAGTTCTTATTAGAGGCCAATGAACATTTGGAAGACAACTTCCATCTTATTTTCTGGAAACAAGTTATAGATGTAGTATGAACTTTAGTACATCTTCAGAGCAAATGTATTTCTGTAAGACAACTTCAGTAATTTTTTTCTTTTCAGAAATTTAGGGGAATAGATATGTGGAGGGAAAATAATTATTTTACCCAAAGTTTTATGAGAATTAATAGTCCACATTTCTAAAGTGTTATTCATATAATTATAAATATAACACACTAAAAAGTGTGGCTATATATATAAATAAGTGTGTTCAATTGTTTTATAATTTGACAACATTTAAAATGTGTAGCCTATAAATCTAAAGAACACACTTTAAAAGTGTTGCTAAAATTTTTGTGGCTAAAAGCTCTGTACAAAGGCCACACCTTGAAAGTGTGGCCTTCGATACTTTTGGCAACACTTTTAAAGCGTTGTCCAGATTTAGTGTAGCCTTAGGTCTAAAATATTGAGGTGAATCTTAATTTGTCCATTTATTCAGTCAGTTCATCATAGATATTTGTGATGTTCACGAATCAACTTATCAATATATTGTTAACCTAGTTTACATGCTTCAAAATCAACAATGAAATCAATATACAATACAAAATTTGCATAGTTTAGTATTTCTTGAATGTATTCTTACTTTGTCAATTTTAAAAAGTCTTATTCAATTATTCAACCCTTTTATTGGGCATACGGGGTGTAGACCTAAAATAAATCTATAAAGTATATAAAACATCATAGAAATAATCTTGCATCGGTCAATTTATATAAAATTTAAAAAGAAAATTGAAATGAAATTGAACAAATAAACAGTACTTGAGCATAAATTGAACACAATGTTTGAATAGAAATGAAAAATTTTATATTACACAAGTTCATTACTATTACATACATCTAAGATAGGGACAAAAACCAGCCAGAAGGCCAAAAAAACTTTATTTACAAAATCAAGCCACCATGAAAGCTTTCGCAATGAACTCTAAGCGACAAAAAAAACTAAACAATACTACACTACACTACGAGGATATTGGAAGGGTGATGAGATCATTGAGGTTAAGATAGAGTCTCTCTGCTATGGACCGAAGAAAACAGGTTATTTATCGAAGCTCTATATCCAGACGTCGCTGATCAGCAACAAGGCCTTAAAAGAGGATGTCAAGATTCCTCCTCATCCTCAACATATCTTGGTTGTGGGTGATTCGCATTTTGTGCATGGGTCAGAGATTATAAACCCTTCTTGTCATTGTTGTAGTATTTTTATGCTTGCTGAGAGAGATGAAGTGAGTGTAAAATAAACCTCTATCCTTCTTTAACAGAAAAACAGGAATCAATCATTGCTCAACATATGTTGTTAGTAAAAGAGGGAGCATTTGAAAATGAAAAATAAAAAGGCGCGGCAATTGAGTCAATCAAATCTTTTCAAATGGACATATTTTCTCATGCATCATGATGACATTGAATTGTTTAGTGTATTTAGAATAGGGTTTCATTAATAACCATGAAAAAAGTTCATTATATATTATGTGTTTAGGATTTTCTATGTAGACCATGCATCAATTGATTATATATTTAATAACTAGTCGAGGACATGCAATGTATAATTGATTTCTGAAATAATATAAAAACAAATTATGATCGAGAATACACAATATGTAAAGTCGGTTATAAATGCATTTTATTACATTTGAAAGCAGAATAGTGACAATGACATTACAACTTGTCCAATGCCCTTGACAAAACAAAAAGAAGATACAATGCAAATCCTATCTTCTTACTTTAAGACTACATGTTGTTCTTTTATGACCCACCCTTTTGCACATGGATCACTTGTTCCTTCTCTTGGGACTGAAAGACTTCAATACATCCTTAACGTGTTTCACCCTCCTCCTCCCTAGTTTGGAATCAAAATCGGGTGGAAGAATCTTCATTGCTAGATACCACCACACTTCATTCCAACTCTAGAGGTACTGTATAAATATATTACAGGTATGCTAGGAGGTATGATTCTTTCGAATATATGTAGGCGTATATGTTATTACCATAATCGTCCCCATGCTTCAATCGCAAGGGTGCCATTGCATGAGTGCATGAAAATTTTATCAAGTCATACTTCCTGCAAGAACGTGACTTTTTTGATAAATTACTTTGGCGGAGGGACCACAATTAATCATTGTCAATTCATTGGTGCTTCCATATATGTTGTTTACATACAAGGTATCGCCCTCAGTCATAGTTTTCCTCTAGGTCTTCTTGACTTCAGGAACAAATGTACTTGTTGAATTGATCACTTCTGCATACCTCTTCCTTAGTAATTCGCCAAACCTAAGATAAATTAAATTAAAAATGTGCAGTCACTGGATACTCTCTTTCATCAAGCAATATTGTGTTAAGCGACTAGGTGATATTTATGGTCATGACGTTGAATCTATTTTTTAGAAAATGTGCCTCGCTCCACTTTTAAAATTCAACATCATGATCAAGTCAAGATCCTACATCGGAGCATTTTTCTTTGAGCAAGTTTAAGTAGTCATTAAACTCATCCAATGTGTATGCCTTGGCCACATGGTAGTATACATTGAGATAATCTCCATAATGATAATTTTTTTGAATAATTTAACCAAGATAGCTCATACACGCTCCATGATGTGCATGCAAATAATACTTTATGAGGTCATTGACTATGTTTACGTGTCTGTTGGAGAGGACACACAATTCTGGTTCATCGTCGATAACAGACTGAATCTTCTTGAAGAAGAAGCCCCATGATGCATCATTCTCCTAGTCACCACACAATACATTATGGGATATATATGATTCTCCGTATCTTGTGCGATAGCGGACAACAACACACTTTGGTACTTTCCAGATAAAAGTGTTTCATCAACGGCAATAACCTTTCTCATGTGTGCATATCCACGGATGGAATTCCCAAATGCCATAAAGTAGTACATAAACTTGCCCGAGTTTTCATCGACCATAAAGAAATTTAGATTTGGGATTGAGTCCATTAAAATATATGAAAAAATAGACAACACTGCATATCAGTGCTCGGGTATTTCTCAAATTATGTTCTTCGTAATGACATCTTCCATCCAATACTTTCAATAGCCCGACCTGCAATTTAGATTCCTAAAGACGATTCTCTCGATCTTTCTCGGGTTTGAATCTTTGTTGTCGATGAAAAAGTTCAAACAATATTAGGCAATGACATACACTATGACATTCTTGTGGTTTCTTGTGACATATTCAAAGCCACAACTAGGCTTACCGACGTACCTATAGATTTAAAACCTATCCGATGCTCTGTTCGTAAGTGCATGCACCATTCACCGACAAGTAGGATCTACACACCTCACTTTATAGTATTTCTTACAAGTCTTGTCTGTATAACTGAACTTCTTCACCGATGCTGTCTTCAAAAAAATCTTCAATATTTTCTTATCGTTGAATATTTTTCCAATATAAAAATCAGTGTCATTTGAGAAAAAATGGCTTTCTTATGGTCCGGACTGCCCCTTGGAACCTCCTTCACACTCTTCTTCTTAAAATTCTTCAAAATCTTTCTATGAACGATGACCCATGCACATATATCCCATTGATCTATAATTCACTGTCTGGGGTGACGGTGGGGGTGGGGCTGATGTGGATGCTTGTTCCCAGGACCTTTCAACAACTTTAACCCTCAAAATAGGCCTACAATTATCGAAATCATCACGAAGCATGTATAATTCTATGTGCCTATCATTCTTTATGAACGTTGGATAGATTTTTCCCCTACCATTCATCAAGTAACTAATGACCACACCACTTAGATCGCAACTTAATTCTCCACTCTCCATTACGCTTTTAATTATGTCAGTGTATGAACCATTCCGAAGAAAGGCAATGGACACTGTCTTCTTAGACACATATTTTCAAATCCAACATTTACTCTTCTCCTCCCATTCACCCAAAAATTCACCATCAATAACTATGTATTCTATAATAAACATGATATACCTAGATGGTAGTATTTAATAAACTCAAGCAATAGTTTATGAGTCTAGATTTAATAGAATATAGTCGTCGTCTTCTTACCAGATTTTCATATAGTACTTGATTAGAACCATCCTGATTGCTTTTCTGACGACCACCAAAATTATGCAATTGATTAGAACTTTGGAACAAGCTAAGGAATGTTGGAATGCTACTACTGAGCCTAGAATCGATTTCAAAAAGTGGGATGATTTTCAAGTTTTTTGACTAAAAATAGATGAAAATGTTGGAATAAAAATATGAGAAAATGATTGAAAATAATGGAGGTAATGTCAGTTTCCGATGGATGCTGAAGAAATCGACGAAAAATCACTAAAAAATCGCAACAAAATCAACTTCATTGAGAAGCTTGTGGTTTTTTTATTCTTTATTTTTTTATTAAATATCTAATATTTATATTTTTGGACATGGGGTAAAATGTATTTTCTAAAACATAGGAGCTGAAGTAGGAGCAGGATTAAAGTGCACATTTTTAAACTTGTGCTAGAATTGATATTTTTTGTGATCCCACTAGGGTATCTCTTTTTTTTAATAATTTGAGACTTGTGTCTTTTTGTCAAGGAACATTTTAAAAGTGTCCAAAATTTCAACTATTCCAATTGATCTCCTAAAAAGATAAATTAAAAATATTATAATTTGCCGATCTCGTTGATTTTTAAAGATGAAAAAAGATTATTTTTTAAAAAAAAACAGAACCTATCCCATTCATGAAATACTCTTTATTAGTGAACTAGAGGAGCATGACCCGTATCAGCACATGCCCAACATTAACATATTTTAATTATGTGTGATAAGTTAAATTGATGTTAATTCGAATTATGAATTATAAAACATGAATACACAAAACATATTAACTTCATGATAGTATTTTTCAAGGATCTAAATTATCTCACAAGATAATTATGTATTACTTACTAATATAAATAACAAATTTCGATGCATTTTGAAGTTTAAAACTTTAATCATATGATTGAGATTTGCTACATTAAGTATAAAATATATGATTAAAATTGATACATAATACTTGACACCTATTGTATAAAATAGAGAACAATTGTTGAATAATATAAAGGGTTATCTAGTCATTTCATATTACATCACATGTGGGTTTCAATTAACAACCCAAAATTGCATTTGATCCTTAGAAATTTCCTGAGTTTTGAGCTTTTGGACATCATACGACTTGTGGGTACTAGTCGTATAATGTGGTAGGGTTTAGGGGGTTCTTCATCGTATGATGATCAGTGTGGTCTAGGGTGAATTCTGTCCAAGGAACGAATGGACACCATACGATTCGCTAGTTGGGGTACGGGTGGCAAAGTCCAACTCTTATGTTTGATAGTGCCCAACCCCTCTTGATTCTGCCTAGGGTATGGGTTATGGTTACCAATCATATGACAGGATACGAGATTGGCCTTGGTGGTCATATGTTGGTCAGTGTTGGGGTGTTAGTTGATGCCTAGGGTATGAGTGGTGGGTACCACTCATATGGTAGGGTACAATTCGAGGGGTGTGGTCGTATCTTCTTGCAGGAAATTTGTACAGTTAAGTTGGGGATATTATTTATATTTCTCCTCTTAACACCTTAAGTCCCCATGACCTAAAACACTATTAGGATTTCATTTACCCTATTATTCTAATCTTAAACACTTAAAAATACTCTTAACTCTCTCTCAAGATCTTGGGTTAAGCAAAGGATAGGGTTTCCTTTAAGGTGGTTAATTAAGGCTCTAAAAGGTGATTTCTCTCCGTCTTCTTTGTAATCTAAGACTTGTTACTCCTCCCTCATTGTTAGTTCAACTAAAGACATATTTTATAAATAATTTTAATTACATAACTGTGATATTGTTTTGGGTTTTGAATTATATGTTGGGGATTTTAGTTATTAATGGTTGATTTATGTTTTCCCATGTTTTTACTTTGATTTTCATATTATAATGGTGGTTTGAATATATGGTTGCATGGGAATGGTCAATTGGTACTTAGTTTTGGTTTGAAAACTATTTGGCCTCAATATGTTTGTTAAAATACATTTGAGAATGCTTTTATTACATAGTTGGACTTTCATTGAAAACTTGCATGGTATAATGTGGTATTGGAACCTAAATTGGTTTAAATGATTTTAATGGCTAAATGGTAAGGCCTTGGTGGCCATGGCTTGAATTAAAATCCTTGTAGGGTACATAGAAATCCCCCAACTAAATCTAATAATGGAACCTACGGGGTACATGGAAATCCCTTAAATGATTGGCTAAGAACATTGCTTGCAAGCTATAGCCAGTATAACGATACCATAACTTATATCTTGGGTTAATAATATGTGGAATTGGTGATTTGGTTATGTGCTAATGATTTTAATTAGGCAATAAGGGTGTGTTGTGATAGCTAACCGTGAAGGTGTAAGTCCAACAGACGGACACTAGAAACTCATGCTTGTCGATATCAGAATTGGTCATGACGACCATATACTTGTGGGGTACACATAAATCCCTTAAGTTGTACTTGTATATATGTATCATAGAGGGTGAAGGTTACACGGGAATCCCCTGCCCATATGGCATCTTTGGTTTGTGCGGCTACATGCACTGGGGCCCGTTCAGGGGGTAACACTAGATCCATTTAGCCCGTGGATAGTTCTAGGATAGTTAAGCTACACATACCCAAGTTAATTATTTTAAATGCATACTAAACCTGATTCTTTTCCCGACATGGATTACATATATATATATATGTATGTATAGATGTGAATGCATATGGTTATTTACTTGGTTTTAAATATTGGCATTATTTTATCCTTATTCTGAGTGCATGCTAGCATTCACCTGATAACAAGGCATTATTTCTCTACGCGATGTATGAACCGACCATACTACTCCTCCTACTCAGTGATCAGATTTTGGAACAGCTTAGAGTTGGATTGAAGTGGTGAGCTTCCATATTCCGGAAGGATCCATTTTATGTTATGGTCTTGTCATCATACTTTGGTTGTTTCTTAGACTTTGGTTTTGGCTTTGGTCGAGAGCATGTCTCGATGGGATTTTGTTTTACTTTTGAATAGAGACTTTGTGAGACTACTATGGGTTGGTATGAACGGTATTGACATTGGTGTCATCCTTGGAATTGATATTGGTATTATGGCTAATACCGGTTGGCTATATTTAATTTTTGATTGTTCCATCTTATTATGTTATGGAATGATTATGCATTGGTTTACTATATGGTTGGTTCGATATTGGATGGTTTGACTTATTTGGGTGGTCATGGTCATAGACCTATCCCAGAGTGTTGAGTGGTACATTACTCTATCTTGTTATATGTTCGAAATTCATTTGACTCAGGGTATGTGTTTGGAGGTTGGGTTGGGTATCGGGGACCAAATCCTTGTTAGACTTGGGATGCCCATTACGACAAGGCCCTAGTTTGGGTTATTTCAAATTGGTATCAAAGACCTAGGTTCATGGTCAATTAGGAGTCCATAAAGCCGTGTCAAGTAGATTCTCTTTTAAGGGTGTGTAGCATGCCACACTCATATGGGAGAGGTTACAAGACATTTAGGAATGTTTCTTTTTCTTGTGTTCTATTTTAAAGCTTGGATTATAAGTCTTGGAATTTTCCCTAATTGCCATTTATTTTCTTTTGAGATCATGCCTCGATGATCTGATGCTCACGAAAACTCCTATGTCCCAACTTGGGACAATGTTTATGGGGCATGCTCTACTCTTGATATCCATACTCGGTCTAGGGGTATAGTTCTGGATTATTCTAAAGTTCCATCGATTCCTTCTAGTCCTTTTCAGACTCCTCAGGCTGATGTGACAATCGCTGAGTTTTGTCAATCTATTTATATGTTGGAATAGTTGGTAGATACTCAGTTTGAGCGTAGTGTTAATATTACTCTATCTTCTGAGGCCACAAGGGTTGGCCAGTTCATGAGGTTGAACCCTCTGAACTTTATGAGTGTTAAGGTGGAGGAGGATCCTCGGGGTTTTCTGGATGAGATGGAAAATATTTTTCATGTTATGCATGCCACGAATATGGAAGGAGTGGATTTTGTGGCCTACCAGCTGAAAGATGTGGCGTACTAATGGTACGAGGAATGGGATCAGACAAGGGGTAAAATTGATGAGTCATCAAGGTGGGAGGGTTTCACTAATGCATTACTGGACCGTTTCTTTCCTCAGGAGTTGAGAAAAGTGATCTTGGGTGTATTTATACGCCTAAGCACCATAACTTACCCATATTTTAGCTAAGTTTTGAGAACAAATGCCTAGTTTATTATGTTTTTACTCTACTTCTATGTAATTGAGCTAACTGATGTGATTAGTATAATTTTGGGTATTAATGAGGTAGATGGAGACATAATGGGACTATGAAATACGGATGGCATATGACACAAAAGAGAGTAGAAGTTTGGACCAAATGCGGTGCCTAAAAACTATGTCCAAGACTAATTTGTCATTTAGAGTTAGTCTAGGGACTTAGAAGAAAATTATGAGGAAAAAGTTATTAAAACTACTTGATGCTGAAAAGTCACGTATTATTCATTATTCCGTATTATTCTTACACTGAGAGTAGCGGCTTAGCACTAAGGGATAAATGCAACTTGTTCTTCTCCACCAAAAATTGGGTTCACTTTTTGGTATGATGAATATTTCTATTGTGATTTCCGTTTTATTCATGAGTAGCTAAGTTTATTAGTTAGGGTTATGGAAGCCTTGTAACATACAATCTATTACTTTGGGTTTTTGAATTCATCATGTATTGATCTGCTTATATCATACTCTTTTCGTTTATCTTGAATTCTCTTGGTTGCAAACATAGAGGATGTTCCTTAAAACTCAACTTGTTCGATAGAAAGGTTGAGGTTCGAAAAAGAGAGTAGTGACAAGAAAATAGGATTTCCAATCCCTATTTCATATGTTAATGCCTTAACAGGATTAACTACTTGGAGATTTCGTATTGCTTTTGTAAACACTTTTGATTCGAGAGAACTAAAGTGAATTAGTCCTTGATGGTTGAGAAGCACTAGGATTATTTTATTAAATACAATATGTTTCTCTATAAGCATGATACATGTATGAATTCGTAAGGCCCATAGTTAGAAAGTATTGAAAACTACAAGGTGGACATAACCCTATCTTGCTATTTCTCTGAATTCAAATACTACTACATATGTCTCATCTTGTTAAACTTGAACCATTAATTTATGAACTGAATCAAATTTCCCCTTTTAATTTAACGGAAACGAATGATTAAAAGTTAACTAATCTGCATACAACTTAATTAGCACCATATTCCCTGTGGGATTCGACCCCAACCTAGTTGGGTTATATATTTGACAATGACCACTTACACTCTTGTAAGAGAGTTGTAATTTGGGCTTATTAAATTTTTGCGCCATTGCCAGGGAATACGATTGTCGATTGAGTTTATGTGTGTTAATTGACTGTTAGTCAAGTATCCTTATTTTACGCCTATTAGCTGTTTTTGTTCGTTACAGGCTCATTGTTGTTTATGCCACGAACCAGAAGTTCAGGAGAACCATTATTACCCTTCAATCCTAAACCTCATCTCATTGAAAGAATGGCTAACCAATAGGAAGCCAAAAGATTAGCCGCTTTGGCTAATGCTCAATTAAATCAACAGAATGTAGATAACCCAGGTAAGGTACCTAATCTAGATGAAGAGGACCTGGGAGATGATGATTTAATTGACCCGGCTAATAGGAGGCGTGCAACGAAAGTAGTTGCACCTGTAAATCGAAATCGTTCATTCAGAGAAAGACTAGACCACTAAGTTGTGCATTTTGATATTGACAATGATGAGGATAATTTAGATGGAGATAGAGCTACAGGGGAAATCATTCCACCACCACTAGCTTCTGGGGTGAAATTCAACATCACCAGTACTATGATCCAGCTACTGAATTTGAAAAGACTCTTTGGTGGATTACCTGGTGATGATCCAAATCTATATTTGGTGAATTTCATCAATATTTGTAAGTCGTTTGATAATCCTAGAGTGTGAAAAAATGCTATTTGTTTGATATTGTTCCCACTGTCTCTGTCTGGAGAGGCAACTATGTAGTTAAATAAGCTGACTCTTGATTCTTTAACAAACTGAAGGCAATTGAAAGGAGCTTTACTAGAAAGGTTTTTTCCGCCCTCCAGAATGTTACAGTTGAGGGATAAGATCAGCAACTTTAGAAAATTGGCTAATGAAGCTTTGCATGAGACTTGGGCGAGGTTTAAACAAAAGTTGACTCAATGCCCAAACTATAAAATGACTGACGAACACTTGATGGAAATATTCTACAGAGCTTTGAACTCACTTACAAAGCCAATAGTGGATAATGCTGCAGGAGGAGCTTTTATGGAGCTCACCTTTACTGAGGCTGCGGACATGTTAGAAAGAATGATTAAGACAAGTAGATCTTGGCATACCAGAGATTCTTTGGTATCAAGCAATACTGGGTCTAATGTAATATCAGTAGAGCAGCGTAGGAGAGAAAAGGAGCGTGATCAGGTTATGGCTCACATGAAAACCCAGATGAATTTTCTCACGAAATATTTGCTATCAGGGAATGTAGAAAAGGTAAAATTTATGGGGTCCCATGGTAAGGGAGCTGAATCAAACACCGAGGAAGAGGCTAACTACTTGCATAACCAGGAGGATTTTCGGATCGGTGGTCAAGGAAACCAAGGTTGGAACCATCAAGGAGATTGGAAGAATAAAAGTGACAGGCGTGGACTGGATATACCTCCTGGAAGGCGTGATAATGCTGCCACCAGTTCAGGCGAAATATCCATGAAGGACATGATGGAGAAACTATTATAGGGAGTTGAGGCGACCAATTCTGGGGTGACTACTATAAAGAGTGACATATCTTCCATGATTCAACTAGTAAATTTGCACTCAAATGCTATTAAACAACTGGAGCAGCAGATGAGCCAATTATCCGTAGCATTCAACCAAAGATAGAATGGGACTCTACCAAGTGATACAGTTCAGAATCCTAGGACTGAAGGATCGATATGGCTATTACCACTAGGAGCGGTAAGATGTTATCTAGTCCAGGATTGAGAGCATTCTCTCATACTGATATGGTTGAAATGGATTGGAAGATGGTTGATGAATCTTCAGTGGTGCCTGTGGAGTAGGAAGGTTCGGAAAAGAAGAGTGCAGAAGTAGAACAACCACCTAAGCCGAAGCATGTTAGTGATGTGGAGCAAGGTATAAGAAAGGAGGTAAAAGTTACTCTAGTTGAAATCCCAAGGCCACCACCCCCATTTCTACAATGATTAAAGAAGAAAGAAGATGAAGGAAAGTTTAACAAATTCATGGCTACGTTGAAGCAATTGACAGTAAACGTGCCTTTAGTTGAAGCACTGGAACAGATGCCCGGATATGCTAAGTTTATGAAAGATTTGTTGACGAAGAAAAGGATTGTGAGCTATGAAATGGTAGACAATCTTAATCATTGCAATGCCATTGCTACAAGATCTATTGTTCAGAAGAAAGATGATCCGAGAGCATTTATTGTCCCATGTAAGATTGGATCACTAAATTTTGAATGGGCCCTTTGTGATCTTGGGGCAAGTATAAATCTTATTCCATTGGCGGTTTTTAAGAAACTTGGTTTGGGAGATCCTACACCCACCCATATGCGACTTTTGATGGCAGATAGATCGGTGAAAAGTCCGATTAGTATTCTACATGATGTACTTGTAAGGTTGGCCAATTTTATATCTCTTTCCGACTTTGTAATTCTTGATTACGAAGTGGACTTTAAAGTACCCATAATTTTAGGCAGGCCGTTCTTAGCAATTGAGAGAGTGTTAGTTGACCTGGAGTTGAATGAGCTAAAATTTTGGCTCAACGAGAAAGAGGTTAGTTTTAAAGTGTGTTAATCCATGAAACAACAAAAGTAGATGAGTGTTTTCTCAATCGTTGATGTATTCTATGAAGATGAGGTACAAATGGCATCATTGATGTATCTTGATGAAGCCTGAGTAGTCAAGATAACTGAGTCGTGCGGCGATGTTAAATCAAGCGCTGCATGGGAGGTAACCCATGATTTTTTTATATTTTATCATGTTAAATAAAAATGAAAAATAAGAGTCAAACCACGACCAAAACTACGGCGCTTGGTGGGAGGCAACCCATCCTTTTAATCATTTTTTGTTGTTTTTGATTAAGTGTAGGTGCATGAAGTACTAAGAAGGTGATTGGTACCAAATTCATTTTGAAAGTGAGCCATGTCAAAGGTGGTAAGTTTAGGAGTAACGGGAAGCTTACAGGTAAGTTGGAGTGGACAAATATGTAAGCTCGAGTCATGATTCGTGTTAGAGTTGTGACCCAAATTATGTTAATCCGACCCCAAAATTTTTGCGGTGTGACTTTATTTTGTGATTTTTAATGAGGTCTGTGGTGGTAGCATAGGGATCGAGCCGATAGGCCTAATCCCGGAGCCCACCACTGACCTCAATGGGGGTACGGTGTTGAAGCCCCTATGGTATGGACCTTTTCTACTACCTCAATTAAGAGATAGAGTGGGCATCGATACTGCCTAAGTCATGTCATTCCTTGTGTGGTGCCTAATCTTGATTAGGCAATGCATTATGCGTCTCTTAGCACTTAGCATAAGCCCACTGTTTCACTTAGGCGACATCTTAGGCGGCACTCAAGTTTCTTTGTGCTTTAAGTTAGGCGGTGCGTACCTTAGTTTAGGCGATAGTTTATTCATCGCATAACCAAATGCATACCCTCACTATTTCAAGTTGGAGACTGTCTATGCGGCGCCTAAGTCTACTTGTGCGATACTTTAGGCAACAGACACTTATGGTAAGGCGATGAGTTATGCGGCGCTTAACATAAAACATACGTACACTGGTTCCCTTAGGCGCTAAGCTTTGCTTTGCAAACTTAAGCATTGGCTATCTATTAGGCGTTGCAAACTACTCCAACTTCAACTAAATCCCCAAATTCTCTCTTTTTCACCACAAAACCGTGCCTTCAACACACTCTTTGTCCTACAAGCTTCTTCAAAACTTTTAAAACCCAAAAATATTCACACTCTTTCTTCAATCTTTCATCTTCAAGGTAAGTTTTCTTTTCTTAATCCTTAAGTGTTGTGACTTTATGTTGTAGTTTTTAATTGGTTTCTTAAGGATTATGTATTAAATTCTTGCCATGGCTATGTCAAAGAGAGACTTTGAGCATCTTGGGAAGATAAACATCATTGTCGTAGTAGACACCATTGTTGTAGTACTTTGAGCTTTTTCATGTGATTGAATTATTCATGACCAACATAGTTTAGTTGTCCAGCCATTATTTCACAACTTACTTGATGGAACATGGTGTTGGTTAAATCGTGTGAAAGTGATGGTGTTTTGTGTATATTGATATGTTGAAGTTCTAAGGCATAACTTTGTTCAAAAAGTGTTTCATTGAAGTAAAATTAGTGGAATTAAAGTGAGTGAATTGTATTGTGACTAATGTTGGTGCAATATATCAAAGTGTTGTCGACAAAGTTTGAGTACCCGACAATAAAACTTAATTGGTTTATACTAACAAATTAAGTGTAGGGTGGTGACTTCACCACCTTCATCTTAATTGTAGTTAGTTTCATTATGTGTGACTGACGTGGATGATGTGATGAATATAGGAAAAATGGCTCCGATGATGATATCCATGCAGGTGGCATGACTCCTAATGTGGATGAGGAGTACTACTAGTTAGGTTCTTTATCTTGTTATTTGCACTGGGGACAGTGCTTAGCTTAAGTGTGGGGTGGCTGGTTACTTTGCTACTTGTTTTGTAAGAAAATAGTATCTTCTCCTTAGTATACTTCTGTGATAGGATTAGTTATTTTGTTTATTTTATTTCTTGTTAGATGTTTGTTTGATTTAGTCATAATTAGGTGCTTTTCTCGATGATGGATGGATGACGATCGTCTTAATAGAAAATTAGTCATTTACTTGCATGTAACTGTTCTTGTGGATCACATGATATTATAACATAAGTATGTGATGGATCATTACGTTTGAAACACCTAGGCTGTAGTTGTGACTCTTGTTGTGATTGTTGGTTTTATTTAAATTCATTTAATTGTTGGGTCGAGAATCTATAATGCTCCTAATTGAGTTGACCATGTGCCATGAGTGTGTAAGACTATTGTATATTCCTTATTGCAACTGATGCTAGAACTTGCCTGGTGTGTATGCAAAGCGAAATAAAGATTATGAGTTTAGGAGATAATTTAGGCATTTCTTTGACAACCATTGTTTATGCCTTCTTTTGACCTACCTTTGCACATTATCTTAGCTAGCCTCAGTGAGCCTTAGCTTGTTCTTTTGTTAGCCTCATATGTAGCCTAACCTATTCTTTAATAGATCATAATTTGATCCAAAAGCTCCTAAGCTCTTTAATGTAAAATTAATTTGAGTTAGGAGTTTGACAATAAGAGAAAAAAGGTAAAATTGATGCCCCAAAGTCTAGTTATTGGTGTGTGCAATTAATGTGGTTGGGAGTAGCAAAAGTTGTTGAAAAAGTTCCAAATTTTATCCTGGACATGTTACAATAAACCTGTTTTGGCCCTGGTTTTTCTTGGACATAATGCACCTCAACTAAGGCAAATCGCTTAAGTTGAGGGTGGATATCATAGGGATGTGTAACGTGAAATGGGTGCAAAAAAATAATATTTAGAAGGGTTGCATACTCCCACCATAGTGTTATTAATTGAGTTTAATGGGATGGGGTGAAAACAAAAGATATGGATAGATGAAAGTGGTGTAAATAGGTTGTTAGAAATTGGTCTTAGTTGCATAATTTAGTGTATTAAATCTGTTAGGGAAGATAGTCACTATTTCTAGCCAAAATAGTTCCTGCCCATCCTTTAGCCTGCATTACAACCCGTAAAAGATCTATTTGATCCTAATCTTATAGCATTCCGATATTAGTTGAGCATTACACTAAGGACAAGCATATGGTCATCAGTTGTAATTTGAGAATTCTTTGTGAGAGTGAGCGCAACTTGATTCTTATATTCATATTGTTAGAAATTGCATGATTGTGAGTGATTATGGGTAACTTTCTTGTTGTGAGGGCACATGGTTGATGAATGTTGGGTAATTTATACATTTTCTTTGCTTAAACGGTATGCATGAATTTTCCAACTTCATGAGTCTATTCTTGAGGGTAGGTTGTCTCTAGTAATGATCCATGAATTTACTTCTTGTTCATAATTATTGTGTGGGCCTATTTTAGCATTTTGTTTTTCCTTCGTGGGTGTTAAGACTTGTGTATTATGCAAAAATTGATAAGTTGTTCGAGGATGAACAAAGTTTTAAGTGTGGGGTGGTGATCTTGGGTGTATTTACATGCCTAAGCACCATAACTTACTCATATTTTAGCTAAGTTTGGAGAACAAAGTGCCTAGTTTCTTATATTTTTACTCTACTTCTATGTAATTGAGATAATCGATGTGATTAGCATGATTTTAGGTATTAATGAGGTAGATAGAGACAGAATGGGACTATGGAATGCGTATGGCATATGACACAAGAGAGAGTAGCAGTCTGGACCAAATGTGGTGCCTAAAAACTATGTCCAAGACTAATTTGTCATTTAGAGTTAGTCTAGGAACTTGGATGAAAATTATGAGGGAAAAGTTATTAAAACTACTTGATGCTGAAAAGTTACATATTATTCATTATTCTGTATTATTTTTGCACTGAGAGTGGCGACTTAGCACTAAGGGAGAAACGCAACTTCTTCATCTTCACCAAAAATTGGGTCCACTTTTTGTATGATGAATATTTCTATTGTGATTTCTGTTTTATTCATGAGTAGCTAAGTTTATTAGTTAGGGTTATGGAAGCCTTGTAACATACAATCTATTACTTTGGGTTTTTGAATTCATCATGTATTGATCTGCTTATATCATACTCTTTTCTTTTATCTTGAATTCTCGTGGTTGCAAACATAGAGGATGTGTCTTAAAACTCAACTTGTTTGATAGAAAGGTTGAGGTTCAGAAAAGAAAGTAGTGACAAGAAAATAGGATTTCCAACCCCTATTTCATATGTTAATGCCTTAACAGGATTAACTACTTGGAGATTTCGTATTGCTTTTGTAAACACTTTTGATTCGAGAGAACTAAAGTGAATTAGTCCTTGATGGTTGAGAAACACTAGGATTATTTTATTAAATACAATATGTTTCTCTATAAGCATGATACATGTATGATTTCATAAAGCCCATAGTTAGAAAGTATTGAAAACTACAAGGTGGACATAACCCTAGTTTGCTATTTCTCTGAATTCGAATACTACTACACATATCTCATCTTGTTAAACTGAAACCATCAATTTGTGAACTGAGTCAAATTCCCCTTTTTTTATTTTGCGGAACGAATGATTAAAAGTCAACTAATCTGCATACAACTTAATTAGCACCATATTCCCTGTGGGATTCAACCATAACCTAGTTGGATTATATATTTGACAACGATCGCTTACACTCTTGTAAGAGAGTTGTAATTTGGGTGTATTAGAAAGAAAAAGCTTAGGAGTTTGTTAATTTGAAAAAAGAAAAGATATTAGTCAAGAAGTATTCCTTGAAGTTTCACCAGTTATCTCGGTATGCTCCAGAGATGGTGTCTGATATGAGGGCCCGAATGAGAAAGTTTGCTTCAATACTATCTCGTGATTTGATCCTTGAAAGTAAGGTTTCCTTACTGATCAAGGACATAGATATCTCTAGGTTGGTTATTTATATGCAACAAGTAGGGAAGGAAAAGAAAAAGCAGGTTGAGTTAAGTGAGAGGCAGGGAAAGAATTTTAGATGCTCTGAGAAGGGTGGTGGCCAACAACAGAGTGGAAGGGATGGTGGTAAGTGGCCCAAGAAGAAGTGGGGCAACTATGGGTCTTATTTGATGGCTTGTGCTCCTTACCCAAAGTCGTCGGGTGATAGGCATTTCCATGGCGACAAATATTTCATGGCTAAGGGTGCCCAATCTCAGGCTAGTAAGCTCAGTAGGCTCTATCATATCCTCTTTATAGGTTCTTTGGTAGTTTCTATCAGGGTTTCTATGATGAGGGAAGGGACAGGTCCTTCTACTGTGGTCAGCCAGGGCATATATTTAGAAACTATCCTGTTAGTAAGTTTGTCTCTGGGCGAACAAGGTTCCGATTTTATCTTCTTCAGCTCCAGCACCAAAAGGTGCACCCTCTAGTTTCGGCACTGGTCAGAACCATCTATATGTACACACTACCTGACAGGAGTCTGAGGCATTGTCTAATGTCGTGACTGGTATGTTGGAAGTCTTTTCTTGTGATGTGTATTATTTACTTGATCCAGGGTCCACTCTCTCTTATGTGACCCCATATGTGGCTGTGTCTTTTGATTTTTGTTCAAAGTGTGTTTCAGACCCTTTTTCTATTTCTACCCCAGTAGATGACTCTGTGATTGCTAAAAGAGTCTATAGGGTGTGTGTGGTATCTTTTGGTAGTAAGTAGACTTTTGTAGATTTGTACGGATTAGATATGGTTATTTTTTATGTTATTTTGGGGTTGGATTGGTTGCACTCTGCTATGTATCCCTAGATTGTCAGACCCGTAGGGTTATCTTTAAATTCCCTAATAAGTCAATTATTAAGTGGGAGGGTGGTTTTCTAGCTCCTAAGGGAAAGTTTATATCATATCTTAAAGCTAGGAGATTAATCTCCAAGGGGTGTCTCTGTCACTTGGTCCAGGTTAAAGATTCTAACTCTGAGGGTCTTTCTTTGTATTCGGTTCTGGTGGTGAATGAATTTCCAGAGGTATTCCCAGATGACCTTCTTGGAGTTCCTTCGGATAGGGAAATTGAGTTTGGGATTGATCTTGTTCCGAACACTCGTCCAATTTTTATCCCCCCTTATAGAATAGCTCCAGCTGAGTTGAAGGAGCTCAAAAAGCAACTCAAGGATCTTTTGGATAAGGGTTTCATCTGTCCTAGTGTGTCCACATGGGGTGCACTGGTGTTTTTTGTGCGTAATAAGGATAATTCCCTTCGTATATGTATTGACTACTGGTAGTTGAATAAGGTGATGGTAAAGAACAAGTATTCTCTTCCAAGGATAAATAACTTGTTTGATCAGTTGCAGGGTGCCGAATTCTTTTCTAAGATTGATCTTTGGTCTGGGTATCATCATCTTAAGATTAGGGAGGTGGATATCTCTTAAACAACTTTTTATTCTTGGTATGGGCACTTTGAGTTCTTGGTGATGTCTTTTGGGTTTACCAATGCCCCAATAACATTCATAGATTTGATAAATTTATTTATCATTGTCTTCATAAATGACATTCTGGTGTATTCAAAGAGTGAGGTGGATCATGTTGATCACCTTTGTATGGTGTTGCAGACCTTGAAGGAGCAACAGTTGTATGCCAAATTCTTTAAATATGAGTTTTGGTTGAACGCTGTCACTTTTTTAGGTTATATTATTTCTAGTGAGGGGATCATAGTAGATCCGCAAAAGGTTGCAATGGTTAAGAAGTGGCCTAGATCCATGACTCTAACCAATATTCGGAGCTTCTTGGGTTTGGTTGGCTACTATAGGAGTTTTGTGGAGAGGTTTTCTTCTATAGCTGCCCCGTTGACTAAAGTGACTCAGAAGAAGGTTAAGTTCTTATGGTCGGATGCGTGTGAGGATAGTTTTGGAAGTTTGAGGATAAACTAACTTTTGGTTTTGACTTTGCCTGAAGGAACTGAAGGGTTTGTGGTCTACTGTGATGCGTCTCGGGTTAACTTGGGCTATATGTTGATTCAACATGGTAAGGTGATAGGCTTACCTTTAGGCAGTTTAAGGTGAATGAGATAAATTATCCTACTCGTGATTTGAAGCTGTTAGCTATGGTTTTTGCACTGAAAATTTTGATATCCCTATTTGTGTGGAGTGCATGTGGATATCTTTTCTAAACATAATTCCTGTAGTATGTGTTTACTCAGAAAGAGCTTAACCTCCGGCAAAAGAGACGACTTGAGCTTCTTAAGGACTATGATATAAGCCTTCACTACCATCCAGGTAAAGCTAATGTTGTTGTTGATACTCTTAGCAGGTTGTCCATGAGGAGTATAGCTCATATGGATAAGGAGAAGTGGGAGTTGGTGAAGGATATTCACCATTTGGCTAACCTTGGAGTTTTTTTCTTGGCTCTGAGGAGGATGTTGTGTTCTTTCAGAAGGTGGCATAGTCATCTCGTGGTGCTGAAATTAAGGAAAAACAAATATTGGATCCTGTATTGATGAGGATCAAGGGTGACGTTGGAGGGCAGAAGGTGTTGGCCTTCGAGATTAGTGGTGGTGGTACTTTGCGGTACCAAGAAAGGTTATACATTTCCAATGTTGACGGTTTGCGACAAAGGATATTGGCTGAGGCACATAAATCGCGCTATGTTGTTCATCCAGGTACAACAAAAATGTATCATCATCTCAACAAGATATATTGGTGGAATGGTATGAAGAGAGATATGGCTAACTTTGTGGCCAAGTATTTAGTGTGTCAATAAGTGAAAGTTGAGCACATAAGGCCCAGAGGATTGTATCAAGAAATTGAATTGCTTGAATGGAAATGGGAAGTGATCAACATATATTTCATTATCGGTCTTCCTCGATCTCAGAATTAGTTTGATTTGACTTAGATCATCGTGGATAGGATGACTAAGTCGGCTTAATTTTTACCAGTGAGGACTAATTTCTCTGTTGAGGATTATGCAAGGTTGTATCTTCATGAGATTATGAAGCTGCATGGGGTACCAATTTCTATCATCTCAGATCGTGGTACGCAATTTACGTCTCACTTATGGCGGTCATTTCAGAAAGGGTTGAGGGCTAAGGTTAGTCTTAGTATAGCTTTCCACCCGCAGTCGAATGGGAAAAAAGAAAGGACTATTTAGTCGTTAGAAGATATGCTTCATGCGTGTGTAATTGACTATGATGGTAGTCGGGTTGAGAATTTACCTCTTATAGAGTTTTCTTACAATAATAGCTATCACTCTAGTATTGGGATGGCTCCATTTTAAGCCTTGTATGGTAGGAGATGTAGATCTCCTAGTGGGTAGTTTGAGGTCGTGAGGCGGAAATGTTTAGGCCGGATTTAGTTTACCAAGACATGGAAAAGGTGAAGGTGATTGGGGATAGACTTAAGGCTACACAAAGTTGCCAAAATTCCTATACAGATATGAGACGGCGAGAGTTAGAGTTTGAGATTGGGGATAGGGTGTTCCTAAGGGTGTCTCCCATAAAGGGAGTAATGCGGTTTGGTAAGAAAGAGAAGCTCAGTCCCTAGTATGTTGGTCCTTACTTGGTCTTGGAAAAAGTTGGTAAAGCTGCATATAAGTTGGAGTTGTCTTCTAGTTTGAGCTTCATTCATCCTGTGTTCCATGTTTCTGTGTTGAGGAAATATATGGGTAATCCATCTCAAATCGTGCTTATTAGAGGGGTATCTCAGATTCTCTATTTTATGAGGAGGTCACGCTTGAGATCTTATATCGGCAGGTTTATCGATTGTGGACCAAGGATGTAGCTTCGATTAAGGTTCTATGAAGGAACCATAAGGTTGAAGAGGCTACTTGGAAAGTGGAAGAGGACATAAATTCTAAGTGCCCATTCCTGTTTTCTGCTCCCGGAATTTGTGTGGAAGGTATGTATTCTTCATCATACCTTTATTTTCAAACTTTGTCAAAGAAAACATTGACTTTCTTGCACCTTAGTTTTCTAACTTAGTTAAAGGTTAGAGTCGAGGTGTTGAGGTGTAAGTCATGCTTGTATTGCCTTGTTCTGTCATTCGAGGACGAATGATCCAAGTGAGGGAGAATTAAAACACCGTGGATTTTTGTTCTTTGAAATTTCCTTATTTTTGAGCTTTTAAACATCATACGACTTGTAGGTACTAGTCGTATGATGTGGTACGATTTAGGGGGGTCTTGGTCGTATGATGATCAGTGTGGTCTAGGGTGCATTCTGTCCAAGGAATGAATGGACACCATATGAGTCATTAGTTGGGGTACGAGTGTCAAAGTCCAACTCATATGTTGGATAGTGCCCAACCCCTCTTGATTCTGCCTAGGGTACGAGTTATGGTTACCAATCGTATGATGAGATACGAGATTGTCCTTGATGTCCGTATGTTGGTCAGTGTTGGGGTCCGAGTGGATGCCTAGGGTACGAGTGATGGGTACCACTCATATGGTAGGGTACAATTAGAGGGGGTGTGGTCGTACCTCATTGCAGGAAATTTACCCTATTATTCTAATCTTAAACACTCAAAAACACTCTTAAATCTCTCTCATGCTCTTGGTTTAAGCAAAGGGTAGGGTTTCCTTCAAGGAGATCAATTAAGGCTCTAAAGGGTGATTTCTCTCCGTCTTCTTCGTAATCTAAGGCATGTTACTCCTCTCTCATTGTTAGTTCAACTAAAGATATGTTTTATGAATGGTTTTCATGGCATAATTGTGATATTATTTTGGGTTTTGAATTATATGTTGGGGGTTTTGGTTATTAATGGTTGATTTATGATTTCCTATGTTTTTACTTATGAATTTCTTATTATAGTGGTGGTTTGAACATGTGGTTGCATGGGAATGGTCGATTGGTACTTGATTTTGGTTTTGGAAACTATATGCCCTCAACATATTTGTTAAAATACATATGAGAATGCTTTTATTACATAGTTGGACTTTCATTGAAAACTTGCATGGTATAATGTGGCATTGGAACCTAAATTGGTTTAAATGGTTTTAATGGCTAAATTGTAAGGCCTTGTTGTCCATGGCTTGAATTAAAAACCTTGTGGGGTACACGGGAATCCCCCAAGTGAATCTAATAATGGGACCTATGGGGTACATGGGAATTCCCTAAATGATTGGCTAAGGACATTGCTTGCAAGCTATAGTCGGTATGACGATACCACTTCTTATAACCTTGGTTTATAATATATGAAATTTGTGATTTTGTTGTGTGCTAATATTTTAATTGGGCAATAAGGGCGGGTTGTGATAGCTAATCGTAAAGTTGTGAGTCCAATGGACGGACACTGAAAACTCATATTTGCCGATATGAGAATTGGTCATGGCGGCCATATACTTATGGGGTACACATAAATCCCCTAAGTTATACTTGTATATATGTATCTTGGAGGGTGAAGGGTACACGAGAATATCCTGCCCCTATAGTATCTCTGATTTGTGCGGCTACATGCATCGGGGCCCGTTCAGGGGGTAACACCAGACCCATATAGCCCGTGGGTGGTTCTAGAATGGTTAAGGTACACATACCCAGGTTAATGATTTTAAATGCATGCTAAACCCGATTCCCTTCCCGGCATAGATTGTATGTTTTGTGTGTGTGTATATAGATATATATGCATGTATAGATGTGAATGCATATGGTTATTTACTTGATTTTAAATGTTGGCATTATTTTATCATTATCCTGAGGGCATTCTAGCGTTCACTCGCTAACCCATCTTCGGGCGTTGTATCCCAATGTGATACAGGAACCGGCCATACTACTCCTCCTGCTCAGTGATCGAATTCAGGAACAGCTTAGAGTTGGACTGAAGTGGTGAGCTTTCATCCTCCGGAAGGATCTATTTCATGTTATGGTCTTGTCAGCATACTTTGGTTATTTCTTAGGCTTTGGTTTTAACTATGGTCGGGGGCATGTCCCGACTGGATACTGTTTTACTTTCGGATAGAGGCTTTATGAGACTACTATGGGTTGGTATGGGCGGTGTCGGCATTGGTACCAATCTTGGCATTGGTATTGGTATTATGGTTGATACTAGTTGATTGTATTTGATTTGTGATTATTCCATCTTATTATGTTATGGATTGGTTTACGTTATGGTTGTTGGTTCGGTATTGGATGGTTTGACTTGTTTGGGTGGTCATAGTCATGGTCATGGACCTATCCCAGAGTCTTAAGTGGTACATAAACCTACCTTGTTATATGTTCGGAATTCATCCGACTCTGGGTATGTGTTTGGAGGTTGGGTTGGGTATCGGAGGTGGTCCTCGGTCCTTGTTTGACTTTTGCTGCCCATTACGGCAAGGCCCTGGTTCCGGTCGTGTCATAAGCCGACATAAACATCCTTTTCTTTCATTTCTCCTTCTCTTTTATTTGTCAACTTGTTCTTTAAAGTTAAATTAAATTAATATTTTAAATTTAAATTTTAAGTGTTTCAAAATTATAAAAAATATATTATAATTTACCATCTGTCATATTAATTTAAGTTATTTGACTTTGAGAACACAATAAAACATACTTTTGTAGATGTTTTATCGAACTTTACTTTTGTACATGTTACTTTCATTGAAATGTAGGAGTCGTTTGTTAGAGTGTATAAAAATAATTTTGAATAGAACATATTAGTAATGTTCGCATTGATAATGCTTGTATTAATAATATTGGTATTATTTATGCTAACATTATTTCTTATACACTGTTTTGTGTGTTGTATTAAAACTTGTCTTTTCAATCTTGATATATTTAAACAAAATTATTTTTTTAAAAAGGATTGTACGTACATTCTAAGATTCATCCGGAATCTAGCACGGGTTCAATATATATATGATATTTTTTTGTCTCAATTTATATGACACAAATAGAATTTAGATAATCAATCATACATTTAATATGTATTTAGATAATTTTAGTAGGTGACTATTGTAATTTATAATATTTTTAATGAAATTTTAAAATAATATACATTACTTTTCTTGTCCAAACTTTTATGACATTGATAGTTAATTATATTTTTAAAATAATTTAAGCTTTTAATTATTGTGATTTATAATACTTTTCTTCTATTCCAATTTAAGTGATACTAATATAATTTCGAGAGTCAACCAAATATTTTATATCTTTTAAATTTTTTAAGTTGTTAATTATTGTAATTTATAGTTTTTTTTTTTTTTTGAAATATATAGCAGATTAAATTATTTTTAGATATTTTAAGGTGTTAACTATTGTAATTTATAATACTTTTTATGTAATTTCTGAATAATATATCTTACTCTCCTTGTCCAAAGTTTTGTGCCGTCGATAGCCAATTATATTTTTTTAAATAATTTAAATTTTTAATTATTGTGATTTATAATATTTTTGCTATTCCAATTTAGGTGGCACAATGCTTAGATGACCATAATAATTAATTAGGAGTGATATAGTAAAATCACGATTGAAGCAGTGACACATAAATATCATAAATTACTTACAACAACTAATTAGAAGTGACATAGCAAAATTACTACAAAAAATACTTGTGAAAAAAATTAAGTGGACCTCATATAAGACGTCAAGTTAATTTAAAATATCAAGAGCTAATTTATTATTTTTATATCTATTTTACCTTTTTTTTATTAAATATTATTAATTTTCTAATACTTAAATGACTTATAATAATTATTTAGGGGAGATATTTAGTAAAACTATGGTTAAAGCAGCTGAAGTAGGGTCTATTTTATTTTTTAATTAAATATTATTAATTTTTTAATTAAAAAATAACTTATAATTATTAATTGGGGGTGATTAGTAAAATTACGGTTGAAGCAGCTGAAGCAAACATATCATAAATATTAATTTTATCTTTTTCTAATTAAATATTATTAATTTTTAATACATAAATGACTTACAATAATTAATTATGAATGATATAGTAAAATTATGGATTGAATATTATTAATTTTTCAATACATAAATTACTTATAATAATTAATTAGGGGTGATATAGTAAAATCACAGTTGAAGAAGATATGTCATAAATGTCTATTTTATTTTTTAATTAAATATTATTAATTTTTTATATATAAATAATTTATAATAATTAATTATTAGTGATATAGTAAAATCACGGAGTAAGTAGTCTGTTGAATCAGGCATGTCGAAACCTTATATTCCATATAATAAAATATAGGAAAAAGGGTCAAATATGCCCTTAAACTTTGCGATAGGGTCTAAATATACCCTCCGTTATAAGTTTGGTCCAATGATTCCCTCGCTGTTAAAGTTTAGGAGAAAATATACCCCTTTGGACATCAAATGACGTGCTGGAAATTTACAACCCCTTTCCCCCTTTTTAAAAAAAAAAATAATTGCCACATAAGCAAAATAATTGTCACATCACAAAAAATAAATCCACCCAACTGTTTTACAATCTGAACCCGACCCACCAATTTGAACCAGCCCATGACCCGACCTAAGATCCACACCCATTTTAACGTTTCTAATACTGAAAAATCAATCAGCTTTGTACAATCAAATTCTCAACTCTTGGCCTAAAAATCTAGTAAAGAAGCTACCTTGAGAGTAGCAGGCAATAATTTAGGCATAGAAAATGAATGTCTGTTATAAACAGTAGACTTATCATCAAACTGAATACAAAATCTGCCCATCCAGATTCTGGGTAACATGTGAAAGGACGGCGCTTTGAGGAAATTTTTTATTCCTTCCTTTTTGTTGCATCTCCCCTAAATAGCCAAGGTATTGGAGCATTTGATTTATTACATTACCTTTAGCCATCTTGTTGTCATGTCATGAGTCCTTCAAGAGTCCCAGTGACTGGCTAAATTTGGAGGAAAACCTTACTGTGTTGTACCAATTCAATTAACATATAATATGCATTATCACTTACATTGTTATCGGTAAGCAATATCTAAATACTTTTTCTTCACGTCGATCAATTGATCACTTAATCATAGTAAATTATCACCAAGTGCAGGAAATTATTTACCTAAAAATAGCTTTTGCAGTGAGGTTTAGTGTTGATGTTTGGTAAAATTTGTATGTTCTATAACTTTTATAAGCAAAAAATTGCAGCAAATGCAGCGTCTCAGTTATCCATAATATAAATAAGATGATACATCTCTTAAGCAATGCAGATATCACACATCCTAATAAGATCACAAAGCAAGAAAACAGGTGAGCAATGAGCAACCTTGGTTGTACCAAATTAGTAGATTTTGGTTCGGGTCATGGGTTGGTTCAAATTGGTGGGTCGGTTTCAGATTGTAGAAGAGTTGGGTGGATTTATTTTTTGTGATGTGGCAATTAAAACTTTTTTCAAAAAAATGGGGGAAAGGGAGTGTAAATTTCCTGCACATCATTTAAGTTCAAAGGGGGTATATTTTCTCCTAAATTTTAACAACGAGGCATCAATGGACAAAACTTGTAACGGAGAATATATTTGAACCTTTTTGCAAAGTTTAGGGACATATTTGACCCTTTTTCCTAAAATATAATAATTAATTAGGAGTGATATAGTAAAATCACTGAGTAAGCAACCTACTGAAGCAGGCATGTTTAAACCTCCTCTTCTATATGTTGGTGCATATGCATTTTATTAGTAAATTAATATATTAAGTGCATATGTTAGTGGGTATAAATTGTGTATTATGAGTATTATTACTTACATTTGTTAGTGGAAGAATGTGGTCATGAGTTTCTTGAAACTCCTATAACCACTAAGTCTTTATTTCCCCATTATACTATATAATTATGTTTGTAACTCATGTAACATCCAACCATTCATGTACCCACTTTACTACACCACATTCTTCCTATTCAATACAAGGATGGATACCTCACCTATAAATAGAGGTGGTCTTGCATGTTATTGCATGGACAAGGAAATATGATAAGTGTGAAAAAATTATAGTGTATAGTAGTGAAAGAGAGAGTTGAGACAAAGAAAATATTCTAAGTCTTTAATTATATTCACTATATAAAGAGAGTAAATATATGTTGAAGGAAGGTGTTCTTATGGTGGATCTTT
Organism: Capsicum pubescens; assembly: GCA_030864215.1. NCBI lineage: Eukaryota > Viridiplantae > Streptophyta > Magnoliopsida > Solanales > Solanaceae > Capsicum > Capsicum pubescens. Next base: position 199,184,403 of record CM061549.1, on the reverse strand, counting down.
AAACTCTTCAACTAATTCGGAGTTGCTTGAGTTGTACATCGTTGATGGGTTGTTGTATCCTGGAGGGGACAAGTCAAGAGATAGACTGCTGGATCGGTGTATATTATGCCACCGTGGGCTTGAATCTCCTTAAAGAAAGCGAGATATCTGTGTCTCAGCCAAGAAGAAGATTATTTTATTTTCTTCAATTTTGTTCATTTATTTTCAACTGTAATGATTATTGTAATTTGTGGTATATTACACCAACAATTTTAAGGAGATTCATGTTTTGTTACAGTTTGAAAAATCACGAATATCAAGATGAGGGGTCTCAACATCTCAACATCACATCTCTTCAAGAGATGGAAGAGAAGAGATAACAAGTAAAGTATCTTTCTACTTGCTCAACTCAAGTGGATGAAAGGTAAAAAAAATTTCTACTTGTTGCGGAGAAAAGGTAAAAAAAAATTATCTAATTTTTTATTTTGAATAAAATGATACTACTTTTCATAAACATAAAGTGGTATGTCAAATGCTTAAAATAGTGGGGATTAATGAAATGAGAAAAAAATCACCACAAAATTGTGACATTTGCACTTTTGAAAATGAGTTATAAGGTTAAAAGAGTGTTATAAGTGCATAATTATTGTTGGAGTAAATCACATGTCATTATTAATTTGTAAATGACTTGGTGTGTTTATATTTAACTCTAGCATGTTATCAAAGAAAGAATAAAAAATATTGAGTAGCCATTTGACATTAAATATTTGGGTAAGATAAATTTCATTCTTGGAATGAAAAATATCTAAATTATGTAATGAAATTTTTCTTGACATGTCACATGATGGTTATGGTGAAAAAGAAAATTTGTGAAACACATTTTGTTGATTGTATATGAGTCATGCAACTTCTTTTGATTCAAATATGTGAAAGTGGTGTGATAAATAAAAAAAGAGTTTACTAGCCTAATAAAATATGAGATATGTGGCTAATTACACTTGGCATGAAATTCTGTAAAAGTACTTAAACAGATTATACAAGCTAATTGGGTATATTTACTTGAAAAAAAGTTATGACTTATTCTATTAAAATAAATCCTGTTGTACTTAAAAGTGATTTTGATTCAAATGAGGAAAAAAATAACTTGGTTCTATTTATTAATGAGAAATAGATTATGATTTGCTAACTCATTATGGAGGTTGAACTAACTATTTTAACTTCAACTAGTGACAAAGTGAATTGACCAATCATTTTATGTTGAGAAATTGATTTTTCTAATTTTAAGTTATGTGATAGCACCAAAAATTTATTAATAGAGAATAAACCATTTTTATAATGGTAAATTCAGACCATAAGGAGAAAAACACAATATTGTGAGATCATATTGATCAATGGTATACCAATATTAATTGTGTTAACATTGTGATACTCTTGTAGATTCAAAACTAAGGCCTTAGCAAGAAAATGGTCTAAATCACATCGAGGGGGAGGAAGGAAGCCTATAAAAAAATCATGAGTCATATATGAGGAAACCCAACCTGGAGACTAGAGATCATATAACAGGTTCAATGGGAAGAACGAATCATATAATGAGTTGGTGTGAGATGCACTATTGTTTAATCATTCCTATGATGAGAGTGCATTGTTCCTGTAATGATTTGTGAAGGTTGAGTCAAAGAACTCTTAATGAAATTCTATATCTCGTATGAGTGGGGTGTCAAAATTACAAGACCACCCTTGACAAATTTCACCTATGTGAGTGTGGAAGTAGGCCACTTCCTATGAGAATGGGGCTTATTCTCAAAAACATTCATGAAAAAATGGGATAGCACATGACCGTAATGTGCTGACTTATTAAAGTTTATGTCAACACCTTGATTGTTGTGTGTAAGCAGTAATACTTTATTTTCCCTAAGCAATTATAGTTCAAGTCTGAGACCACTACTGACTCTGGAGTAAAAGTTATTGTTTTACTAAGTGGAAGTTTAATGCAGAGCACACCTTCATTATGCATAATAGCCTACCTTCAACTAAATTGGTGAACTCTCATAATTTAATATTAAAATAAGTGGGGGAATGTTGGTGCATATGCATTTTATTATTAAATTAATATATTAGGTACATATGTTAGTGGGTATAAATTGTGTATTATGAGTATTATTACTTACATTTGTTAGTGGAAGAATGTGGTCATGAGTTTCTGGAAACTCCTATAACCACTAAGTCTTTATTTGCTCATTATACTATGTAATTATGCTTGTAACTCATGTAACATCCAACCATTCATGTACTCACTTTACTACACCACATTCTTTCTATTCAATACAAGGATGGACTATAAATAGAGGTGGTCTTGCATGTTATTGCAAGAACAAGGAAATATGATAAGTGTGAAAAAGATTATAGTGTATAGTAGTGAGAGAGAGAGTTGAGACAAAGAAAATATTTTAAGTCCTTAACTATATTCATTATACAAAAGAGAGTAATTATATTAGAATATTCTTAAGTCTTTAATTATATTCACTATATAAAGAGAATAAATATATGTTGAAGGAAGGTGTTCTTATGGTGGAGTTTTGGACTCTTCAACTAATCCGGAGTTGCTTTAGTTGTACATCGTTGATGGATTGTTGTATCCTGGAGGGGACAAGTCAAGAGATATACTGCTGGATCGGTATAGATTATGCAGCAGTGGACTTGAATCTCCTTAAAGAGAGTGAAATATCCGCGCCTCAGTCAAGAAGAAGATTATTTTTTTTCTTTACTTTTGCTCATTTTATTTTCAACTATAATGATTATTGTACTTTGTGCTATATTACACCAACACTATATAATAGAAAAGAAAAGAAAAGCTCCGAAAATATTACTAATACATTAGTTGAATGACCAAAAAATTTGTTGACCGAACATCAGAACTTACTAAAGCTCCATAATTTTTGCTTGAATTAGTGGTCCAAAAAATGTAGAATTCTCAAGGTATTTCTTTTAATCCAGAATTTTCAAAGTCAATAAATATCTGCTGTGAATCATTTGTTTACTACAAGGCAAAAGAAATGCGTTGTTACTAATTTGCGACTTTGAAAACAATTGGAAATGAGAAGATTCAGATGTTAATGTAGTTTGGAGTGAAGTACAAAAAGTATAAGAGTGGAGTAGTCAAGCCAACGTGTTCCTTATGGCATACAACTATTTGACTAAATGATGGGAGAAAAAACATGTTGTGTGTGTTTGGCCTGAATAAAAATATTTTTTAGAAAAAGTTTTTAAATTTTTTTATGTTTGGTAGTTTTAAATATTTTAAGAATATTTTTTTAATTAACTTATTTTTCTTAAATTTAAGAAAATATCTTTCCTTCAAAAAGTAAGAAAAATATTTTTCAAAAATCTCTTTTAACCTCAATCCCAAGTTGAAATATTCATACAATTCTCAAGATAACCCATCCCTACCCCAACTCGCAATTCCCTACCACCCCCACCTCATCCAAAAAAAAAAATTACTTAATTCAAAAAATATTTCAATTTTTTTCTTAACTCATCCTGTACCCCTACCCCCACCCACTACCATTCTCATCCAAAAAAAGTATTTATTTTTTTTTAAAAAGATTATATTTTCTTAAAAAAAATTAAACTTTTTTCTTATCCCACCCTCACTCTCCGACCCCACCACCACTAGCCCCCCTCCCCCCTCTCCCAAAAACAAAATTAAATTTATTTTTCAAAAAGAAAATTTAAAATTTTTTTCCTTACCCACCTCTGCCACCTATTCTGACCCCCCTCCCTCGCCCCACACCTATTAGCCCACCTCCCCAAGGACTTAATTTAAAAAGAAAAAAGTTTCAAAACCTTTTCTTACCCAATCCTTCTTACTCTATTTATTCTCATTATTTTTTATTAAATATATACAAATACTTTTAGAAAATATTTTCCTATTTACATATCGAACACAAAAATATAAGTAAGAAACAACTTATTTTTCTAAAAAATATTTTTCTCATCCATACCGAACAAATTCTAAAATAAATTCCAAGTCAAAAAATATTTTTCTAATAAGTATTTTCTATATTTTAGCTAAACATTAAAATATATTTTCTAAATTTTTTTGTTTCATTTATCAATCAAACATTAAAAAATATTTTCACTCACTAATCAAACATAAGAAAATAACTTATTTTTCATGAAAATATTTTTTTTAAAAAAAAAATTCATGAAAAACACCAAACACACCCGTAGTCAAGATGAGAAGATGATTTTCTATGAGGAAAAAATAATTGAAAATGTTTGACACGAAGAAATATTCGCGTTTCCCAAAACATTATTGACTCAATTATATACCATTTTACTGTTCTTAGACAGACGAGAACAATAATATAATACACATGTATACTCCATATTTTGTCTCATGCTTTTCAAATACTCTTAACAAGTGATTTTTGGGTGAAATTTTATCATGCGTTTAAATATAGTATTTTAAAAAATATATTTTATATTCAAAAGTTTCAAAGAAAATAAAATTTGATCTAAATACTAATTTTTTTTAGTATTTAAAAATGTAAATTATTTGATAAAAATATTTATCAAATAATAATAAATTATATGATCAAATATTATTTATTAATTTTTTTTTAGAAAACTATGTGAAGAATCTTTTATAATCAAACGGTCCTAACATTTGGGTTGATATGTCAGCCAGTTTGACCAACTAGAAACTGTCAAAAAGCTTAACCAACTAGAAATTGTCTAAAAATCTAAAAGAAAAAGTACTTTTTAAAATATATTTGACATATATAGCCTAAATAAATAAAAAATTATTAAATACTTAAATAAATAAAAGAATTAAAATTTACTTTGGATTGAATGAGTTGGGTCACGTCTCATTCAATTCAAATAACTTCAAGTGATTATTTGCTTAAGGAAAAATTTCCCGACAAATAAATATGTACGCCAGCTCACATATTTAACTGAATAGAGAAAGTTATAATAGATCTCAACAATTTGAATTTTATCTATTTTTTTATATATTTGTTCGCTTAGAGTTGCGTTGATATGCTTTGTATTAGTGTACAATTCGCTGTGTATGTATTCGCTTGGAGTTGCATTGATTTGATCTATATTAGTGTATCCATTCATTTTTTATTCTTACTCTGATACAAAGCAAATGCACACAATGAGTAAGTGATATACTGATATAGAGTGAATTAATACATTATATTTGTTTCGCGAGTTTTTTTAAGTAAACTGATACAATTCGTAACTAATCAAACTATCTCTAAGATTTGATAATTAGGGCTCAAAATATAAATTTTTTCTTTGTTAAAAAAAAAATATTAACCCCAAAATTCAATCCAAGACTAAATCTTTTAATCCAATCAACGATCTCTTACTAGGTGATACTGAGGAGGGTTAAGTATTGCAAAAGAAAGGGTCCTTTGATAAAGCTGGGCAAGGAGGTGATACTTGTTATCATGTCAGAGATAGGCCTGACCGGTAAGCTGACTAGTAAAAAGATACTTTTAGAAAGAACGAATACGACTGAAATGACTATACATACAAATTTATTTACGGATCTATATGCTTCGATTGAAACTGAAAGTTTCAGAACAGATGGCTAGTCCATTAAACACCTGTTGAGCATGTTTGGCCTAGCGGCTAAAAAATGCTTATTAAAAGCACTTTTATCAAAACAACTTTTTAAAAATACTTTTGAAAAAAATATTTTTTATTTGACTAAATATTTGAAAGTGCTTTTGAATTTTTTTTTTATTTGACTAATTCGTTAAAATGTTTTTGATAAACAAATTGTGTTTAACTGATTTTTCTTTTAAAAAAAAACTTTTAAAAGTCAAATTACCAAAAAAACATTATCAAAGCATTTTTACTAGTGCAGTATTTAGTTGTTTTTTATTTTTTTGGTTATAATCCCTTTCCCTGTAAAAAAAAATAAAGGGAAAACTTTCACCATCATAAACATTTATTCAAAAAATAATATGTATAAATGAAAATTTTATTTTTGCTACCTTTATTTCGGGTGCACTAGCATTTTTAATGCTTACTCGATAAAATGTAAAATAATATATACTCCTATAAAATATAAGATAATAATGTATAAAACATAAAATAAAATAAAAAATTTACAGTGTAAGCATGTAGAATAAATTTTTTGAATGAAATTTAATAAAATTTATGAAGTATGCTAATTAATTATAGACGAATATATTGATAAATATACATAAGTGACAGAAAATTTTTTGTCTTAAAAAAAAGTTTTTTACTTCTATTTTTTTAAGAAGTAGAAATTTTTAGCTTTACTGTTTCTCCTTTTATTTAAAAGTAGACTTATTGGCCAAATACTCGACTTCACCACACACACAAAAAAAAAAATCCTAAAAGAAGTATTTCCTCCATTTAAAAAAAAATAATTTAATTTGACTTGACATAAAGTTTAAGCAAAAAAAGAAGATTTTTGAATTTTGTGATATTAAATGTCCTTCAATCTTGTGATCTTAAACATATCACGTGAAAAGTTAAAATTAAAAAATTATTAAAAAAAAGATTATACTTTTTAAAATGGATTAAAAAGAAAAATATATTTAAACGGAGGGAGTACATTTTACCTCCCAATCTCTTGACCAAACAGGCTATCCGTACTAGTCAAAGCATGATTGCTCCTCACCATAAGTTACTTACTCGTGTATATAATAGCTTTGAGCCTCACCATAAGTTACTTACTCGTGTATATAATAGCTTTGAGCACTTACTCCGCTTGACGTGGTGAGTGTTTGGATGGATTTATATTTTGATAAAAATAGTTTTTAAATTATTTTTTAAGTATTTGACAAGTTTTAAAATTACTTTAAAAAAGTTAAAATTTACTTTTTATAAGTCAAAAATTAAAAGCTTCAATTTTCAACTTTTTTTTGGGCTTATAAGTCATTGCATTTTGACCAATTAAAAGATATTTTTGTCCGTCAAAATTCTCACTTATTTCAAAATTACCCTTGTGTGGCTATATTAGTACTTCTTTTGTATGAAACTTCTAATTTATGAAATATGAATTTTTATATATTATTCTCCTGCTTTAATATATTCTTTTAAATTTTGGCAATTGTTATTTTACAACATATGCATTTCTTTAATAAAAAATAATTCACTAGTCAAAATATATGGAGAATACTCATTGAAGATATACAACTTCATGGACGATTAATGAATGCTCCGTCTATATTTCACGACGCAACATTCGTATTCGTTAATGTTTTAATAGTGATAGTCATTACTCAATCAACGAATAATATATTTTCTAATTAAGAGTCTTTTTATCTAACAATAGTGTCATTTGTGACCAACTATTTATCTATTAATGTAATTATAATGATTAGTAACATATATATTTTTTGATTAATGATTTAAACTTTTTTAACAAAAAAAAAAAAGATTTTTTAGCGCATAAATTTATAGTCATTCATGAAAATATTATATATATTAAAACATATATTAATTTTAATTTGAATCATTTTAGAAATAAAAATTAATAGTAATCAACTCTATATATTGTTAAAAAATATAAAAGTATTTCAGACATTTTGACAAAAAAAAAATTGCTTAAAAGCACTTGTTTACCAGACACATCAATAATTTTTTTTCAATTTCAGAACTTTTATCCAAACACGTAACTGCTTATTTTTAAAATATGTTCAGCACTTTCAAAAGCACTTTTTTAAAACCATTTTTTTCAGCCTATTCAAACGGGCTCATGATGCAAATAATATGTCCTTAGCAATAAAATATTTATATTGGGTGAGCGAATAAAAATCTCGCATTGATACTCGAAGGGATTGAATAGTTACACATTTAAGGTGTAAGATCTTCTAATAATGTGAGATTTTTTAGAAAAAGTTACATATTTAAGGTGTAAGATCTTTTAATAATGTGAGATTTTTTAGAAAAATTTATACAAACTTGATCCTAGATAGATAATTGTTTGCAGCATAATTTAATTCATAGAAAATAAACTTTAACCACAAATAAAAATATGAAGAAACAATAATTTTATTAATAAATGATGCGGGTACAAATCTGTTCCTTCCTTGATTCTTCTCTCTTGATTTTCTCCATAATTCGAGGGTTGTCAGTCACTACAAAAAAATCAGCATTTAGCAACGGATTTGTAGCAACAAGGGTTTTTTCGTCGCTAATTAACGACGGAATTGCAACAAAATAGAACTTTTATTGCTAAATAATTAAAAATAAAATTAGTAGCCAAATTAGCGACGGATTAGCGACAGAAAATAAGTTTCGTTGCTATATTTTGGCGGTAAATATTAGCGCCTTTATTTTGGTGACAAAATTAGCGACATAAAAAAGGGGGAGGGGATTTTTTGACATGGTGGAAACAGAAATAGCAACGAAATTATTGTCACTGAAATTATTTTATCATTGAAATTATTGTCACTGAAATTATTTTATCATTTTTAAAAAATATATTGGGTAATTTTTTAATAAATAATCAGGAACAATTACAAAATCCGTTGCTGAATCCGTCATCCTACCAATTAAATATTAGGGTAAACTCTTTTATTTTACTTTGTTCCTAACTCATTGTATCATCCGCCTCTTTCCAAAAACACGCTCTCCTTTTCCTTTTCTCTCAATTGAGAAAAGGAAATTGCTCAATATCAATAGAAAAGGGAATCAATCGCTCAATTTAGAATCTAAATTAGAGGTACGATTCTAAATCTCGTAATGTGAGTTATTTTTTCTATTTCAATTTCTTAATTTCTATGTTAAAAGTCACTTGTCAATGCTAGGTTTAGAGTTGTTTGAGCTCTTTCACTTAGGGTTGTTGGATTATTGTGTTAAAAAGTTTGATAAATGATTATTTACTCGAAATGAGAACCAAATTTTTTCTAAGAATTTTTGAAAGTGACAGTAGTGCATTTCTGAAATCTGAATTGTTGATTGTTTTTTATATGTTTGAATCTTTCAGATTAGTACTGCATGGGGCATTGGATTGATTATCGGCCTAGCTTTAGGAGGCTTTTTTGCTCAGGTACTTCCATTTCGTACTTAGCTATTTTCTTTATGATAAATTGTAAGATATGGATTTGTTAAATATAACATTGCCAAGAACACATTTTGTAGTATTCTTTTTGTATATAGAAAAAGTTTCTTTGTCCAGAATTCTTCATGTTTATGTTATTAAATTTATCAGCTTTAATACCACATACATATTTGTTCTCTAAATGTTTGTATTTCTCCCTAGCTTTAATACCACATACATTCTATATTTGGAAGGGATTTTGTCCTCTTGCTTTTCATTATTATATATTTTCTTCTGTTGCTTGAAATGCTCCTCGGCTCCGCCATTTGATATTTCTGCAGGTTTTCCTACTTCTTGCTTTGCCTATGCATATCACTGTCTGCATTGGTCATTGGTATTGGTTCATTTTGGTTGCCGGTAAATCTACATTATTATGTTCATTCGTTCAGGTTCTTGTCATACACACTGTTTCTGTCAAATCTTGTTATTTCACCTCCTAAAAAAATCGAATTTTGCACAACTTAATGGATAATGATTATGTATATTATTTCAGATATCTATATTACTTTATTGTTGCAATGTTACTGAGAAGATAGTAGAATTTCATCCCTACAACTCATGAATTACAGGAAGCATTACATAACCGTGATTCAGAAATGTCGCCTAAAGATTCTTGCAAGGCTCTGGAGGCTGCGTCAGATACAAAAGAAGAAAATAAATCAACTTCAAAAGAAAACCTCTTTAAGAATTGGCCATTGATTTCATCTATCATAGCATACTGTGTCTTCGCTCTTCATGATATGGCTTACTCAGAGGTATACCATAGGATATAATCACTACATCATGTTGAAATGACTTTCTTTGGTCCTTAGGCATATCTTCTTAGGGACAGTTTTGGTTTACGTTTTAACTTGATATCTACTCAATTGTTTTTTATGGCATGGTAACTACGAAAGTCAATGTTTCTACTCTTCAACAACAAAAAAAGTGTTTCTTTTAGAATTCTCCATCTGTGCCTTCTGCATTAATGTACTAGGCTCATTGTCTATTAGAAGTTGAATATATATGTTATTTGTTGGTGATCCTAAGGTTATAGGAGTAACAACAATGAATACTATTCCATCGCTAATAGCGAGCCTGTACAATTTTCAGCCCCTGCCTTTTGTTGTAATTTTTTGCCTTCTTGGTATCTTTGAAATACAAGAACTTCAAGTAAAAGCACTTCCGGGAATTGGTCACGTCTATTAAAGCTAGTACCAGGAAGTTACTGCAAATTGTATTAAGGGGTGTGGTTGTTATATATGTAAGAGTTTGTGAGAAGAGTTTTTCCCAAGCCGGTGGGTGGCCTAGCGGTTAACAGCCGGAGTGACATATGGGCATAGAGGATTGTTTCTTTTGAGAAAAGACGTATGTCGAGCAAATTACAACAGTTGTTTGATCGTTGATTGGTTGGCGTATAGATAAAAGAAGCAATTTTTTTATTGGTGAAAACTTTCATAATTGTTTTTTGTTATTTAGCTGGCCGAGTGGGATGCTTTTCTCTTGTATATGATTCTTATCATACACCAATCACGGTGGCACAAAGAATACTTTATATATGCGGTATGCCATGTTTGGGGATGACATTCATTATACTCATTATTGGACTATATATATAATCTCCCATTCATATGTTGTGTTTCCAGGAAACTCTTCAGAAGGACATTGGTTCTAAAACTGGCAGTATACTATAAAACTATAGTAGAGGGATAGATGATCGGTTGGTTGGCATGATACAGGTGAGGACTAACACAGAATGCCTTATTGTACTGATATGTTTTGTAGGCTTTCTTTGGAACTTTTGCCGTAGTCACAGAACTGACTCACGAACTCCTATTGACATCTTTATTTCACTGTTTCTTATTGTTTATATATTATAGACTGCTTAATGATTGATGAGTATATAGTTTGTGTCTGTGCTTTTTGTTGCTTTTAACTTGTGTCTGTATAAACAGTCTCTCAAGTGGTATTGGGTATGTATTTATGATATTTCTGAGCAAAATTTTGGTTTCGGGTAGAACATAGTAAGTATTATGTATACACTTCACGAATCAGCATCATGACGTTTGTCATTTTTGTTTCGAATCAGCCATGCCGGTTCAAGCCAAATATATAAACCTCTCGATAACTTTTGCAGGAAAGTAAATCGATAGGCGTAGATGTTAACTGGAGTGTAAGGTTCAAAGATCTGAAAGACGTTAGATCTCCACCAAAATCATTCTTTATTTTCTCTTTGTATTAATTCTTATTGACATTAGACACCTTCTCAATTCAGGTACAATATTTTTTGTTAAACCTTTGCAAGGAGGTTTCATTACGTTTGCAGGGGTGTGGAGTGATAGGGAGGAAGTTTACCTTGAAGGTCTCTCTCTATTTTTGTCTTATGAAGCCATTAGTTTTATTTAGATTATAGTTCATTACTGAGCTCTTTTAGTATAAGCTAGTACAATTGGTTCTTATGCTGCTTTTGCACCTATGTTCATCAATACAGATAAAGAAAAGAATGGGAGATGCCGGGGAGGCAATAAAGTATTTGGGACGTGGTGTTTGTGATAGCTTGAGTCATTCTGTCACGGTATAGTATTTTCGGTGATAACCTTGTGCTCTATATTTTTTAACTGAAGAAATTTCTGTTTTCCTTTCTAGTTTTAATTGCATTGTTCCACTTGTAGGTGTCGATGGCTATAGACAACGTTGATGTGCTTGAGAGAATCATTTCACAACTCTTTACTACTTCACACATGGGTAGTTGCTTTTCCTAAGTGAATGTTACATTTTTTAAAGGGTTTTAAGTCCGCAGCCAAGGGTGTGGCCTAGTGGTCAATGAATTGGACATCAAGTTCAAATTCAAGCGAAGGCAAAGAATACTAGGTGAAACAGTGTTTATGAACACCAAGCTCAGTTGCAGGGTGATTCAAATATGCCTTTTGTTGAAATGACTACAACGTCGCCCTCCGATACTGCAGGCTTTGGATGGAGTGGAACTCTCCCTCCTATGAACGAGCTTGATAGAGGAGTTATAGAGTCTCTTCCTCCTGAGGTTTTTTCAGAAATTAATGACATGTATGATGAAAAATTATCTCATTTTGTTACTGGAAAAAGAAGCAAAGGTGAGGATACATTCCTTGAAGTTACAGAAGGCAGTTGGTTAACCCAATTAGCTTATGTATATACCGTGTTGTTATAAGCTTGTGACTCAATTCTCATATAATTTATATTTAGGTGTATCAAAAAAAGAGAACATATCTGTTGTTCGCACTACTGCACCAAATGAAGCTTTTGCTGCTCATGAGGTATCTTCGGTTTCTCTTTTCTTGGGGTGGCTTGATATTTGGCCTGGTTTAATATTGGTGATGATGGTTATCTTGTTGATGATGTTGATTTCTGATGGCTATAATAGGAGCAACAGTTTAATGAAGAGGAAATTCAAGTGGTCTCTTATCCTAATAAGCTTTTTGCTGATATGAAAAGTGAGCCACTGTCTGATGCTAGTGTACCAAATATGGACGTGGTTATTAATGCTCCGGTCTTAGGAGGCATCAGTCTAATGCCCTCTTCTCTCAGTCAAGTAAACACCTCTATTTTTCAAGAATTGCCTGAGGAGTTGAGGACAGATATACTTGAACTCATTCCTGCACACAGGAACAATGAATCTTCACTAAATGCTTCCTTGGTTGGTGCTAATAATCAAAACAGTAGTCCTTCCATTTCAATATTTAATTTGTGGGTTGGAAATCCACAAGAATGGATTGACATATTCAAAGCCAACAAATGTCAGATTTTTTGCATTTTGGCAGAGATGTATCAAAGAACAGGAACAAAGACTTCATCTTGTATTTCTTGTGGAAAGACTTCATCTTCAGCTTCCTCTATGGATGTTTTGGACATAATTGAGTTTAGCTTTTGCTATCTTTGGTACTGTGGATGATGTGGATTTTTTTAAGGTAGTTGGTTGATGTTTCGTACTATGAATGTTTTAGACATAATTATGTGTTTAGATGTTGCTATGTTTGGCATTGTGGATGTTTAGATTTTGCTATCTATATATGTGGGTTCTTTTATATGAATGTTGGATATTTTAAGAATATTTTGCTATCTATATATGTGGGTTCTTTTATATGAATGTTGGATATTTTACGAATTTTAAAAAATTGGGGACTAAATAACAAAATTTTTAGTGACGGACTAGCAATGAAATATTTGGTCACGAAATAATCAAAATGACAAAATACAATATGAAATTAGTAACGACATTTATAAATATAACAACGAATATATTCGTTGCTACAAAATGGAAACAAATATAGGTCGTCTCTATGACGTTGCAAAATTGACAACAGATTTTATTTTTTCCATTTCTAAATGATTAGCAACGCGCAAAATAGCAACGACATATATTCCGTCGTTGATCCGTCTCTAAATTGATATAGCGACGGATATATGCTGATTAGCAATGTTTTTGGTCTGTTGCTAAACATGTTTTTTTTAGTGAGTAGCGTATTTCTCGAACGTAGAAATATTTGAATTTGATCTCCATGAAAGGAGATTTTCTGGATCTTCTTGATGTATATGATTATCAAGAAAAAAAAGTTTTGATCTATAAATATCCATGAATTTATTGGGACATCCCCTTTATATAGGTATAATTCAGGGTTTAGGATAGAGTAGCTTTCAAGAACTCTAATAGAATTTGAAGTCTTCTTGAAGAGTCCCACCAATTTTAGAACTCTAACAGAAATTGAATTCTTCTTGTAGAGTCCAAATGCCCTTACTTCAAGTCTTGTCGGCATGTAGACTTGATGAAACTCAAAGACGAGTCTTGAAGTACCCATAGAGCTTTCATCTTTACCCCTTTCGATTATAGATTTGCATATATGATTGATGAGAGAAGAAATAAAAGACAGATCGATTTGGTTCCATTGGGCGTGCCAATTTGTTTGCAACATAATTTATTCATGAAAAATAAACTTCAACCACAAATAAAAATATGAAGAAATAATAATTTTATTGATAAACGATGAGGGTACAAGTCTGTTCCTCACTTGATTCTTCTCTCTTGATTTTCTCCATAATTCGAGGGCTATCAGTAGGGTATTTCTCGAACGTAGGAATATTTGGATTTGATCTCTATGAAAGGAGGTTTTCTGGATCTTTTTGATGTATTTGATTATCAAGAAGAAAGAGTTTTGATCTATAAATATCTCATAAATTAATCAGGACTTTGAAGATGTCTCTTTAAAGAGATATTTGCCCCTTTACATAGGCATAATTTAGAGTTTAAGATAGAGTAGCTTCCAAGAACTCTAATATAATTTGAATTTTTCTTGAAGAGTCCCACCAATTTTAGAACTCTAACAGAAATTGAATTCTTTTTGTATAGTCCACAAATTTTTGATGTCTCCAAATGTCCCCTACTTTAAGGCTTGTCGGCATATAGACTTGATGAAACTCAAAGACGAGTCTTGAAGTACCCATAGAACTTCCATCATTACGTCTTTCGGCTACAGATTTGCATATATGATTTATGAGAGAAGAGATAAAGGACAGATTTGGTCCTACTGGGCGTGCCAGTTTTTTTGCAACATAATTTAATTCATGAAAAATAAACTTCAACCACAAATAAAAATATGAAGAAACAATAATTTTATTGATAAACGATGAGGGTACAAATTTGTTCCTCCCTTGATTCTTTTGATTCTTCTATCTTGATTTCTCCATAATTCAAGGGTTGTCAGTAGCGTATTTCTAGAACGTAGAAATATTTGAATTTGATCTCCATGAAAGGAGGTTTTCAGGATCTTCTTGATGTATTTGATTATCAAGAAGGAATTTTTTTGATCTGTACATATTCCATAAATTTATTGGGATTTTGAAGATGTCTTTTAAGAGATATTTGCCCTTTATATAAACATAATTCAGGGTTTAGGATAGAGTAGCTTCCAAGAACTCTAATAGAATTTGAATTTTCTTGACGAGTCCATCAATTTTAAAACTCTAACAGAAATTGAATTCTTCTTGTGGAGTTCACAAATTTTCAATCTCTACAATAATATATGTCTTTGGACTTTAAACGTATATTCACAGTTATTTCATTGAAAATGTCTTGTAATCTAGCAAATGAAATAGTAAAAATATTAAACCCATAGTAAGAAACAGTTCTCCATGTGAAAGAGTGACAAATGTTTCATTCTTGAGGATTGAGAAGATTATATACATCAATATATTTATTTGATGCATTCAGAACTATGCAGGGCAAATATTATATCGTTGACATTCCAGAAAATAATAGTGACAGACAATTAAACCGTTAGTATATACTCTTTTTATTTTATTTTATTTTATTTTTTTCTATTATTTTTGACATGACTCATTCATTAAGAAAATAATAATTAATATAATAAATTTATTATATTTTTCCTATTAATTATTGTTTAGTAATAGATATTAAAAAATAATTTAAAGAATAAGTAATTAACACTAAGAGTAAAACATAATTTTTTTTTTTGTATCTTTTGTTGATTTGCCAAAAATAACTAGCAAAAATAAAAATAAAAATTAAAAAATTAAATAGTTATAAGTAAAAGCGAACGCTGTAAAACATTTCTATGTGAAAGAGTGATAATAATTTTCAACAGCAAATTTTATTACGAAGAAAATGAGTTGAACCAACAAAGTAGAACATCTTTCACCGGGAGAGATGCTTTATCAGTAGGAGTGGACGTTTGGTACTCGATTCATATTTTTAAAGTTTGAGTTTGATAATTTGATAATTGATATTTGAGAGTAAATATTATATATCGTACTTTTAAATATCGATTTGATAGTTTCATAATTGGTAAATTTAACTTTATTTTGGTACGATATTTGGTAATACCATATTAAAATTAGAGATGTGTAAATTACGTTTAAACTTTAAAAAGTATATTTAATAAAAATCCTATTTAGTATTCTTTTTTGTGTTTTTTACAAATATATTACCAAAGATCCAATATTATTGTCTATTGAGTTAGTTAGATATATCGAATTAGATACATACGTATATAATAATTCGGTATTCAGTAAATACTGAATATCCAAAGATAATAATATCTTGTACCAAACTTATTTCAAATATCAAAATATTAAAATTTTACTTTTAAATATCATATCAAATACCAAATTATCAAAAATCAATTACCAAATTTTTTAATTTAATTTTTAATATTTTATATGCAGCCCTATTCACGGGTACACTTACGAAAAGAAAATTAAACAATTATTTTCATTGGGGAAATACATTGCCAATATAAACGTAAGAAGACAAAAATGATGCCAACAACCCTAGTTGAAGCTTGGGGTCTCTCCAGAATTTTCGGTTGAGTTAATGGCACTAAAAGTGTAAGATTTTCAAAGTCAATCAAAACACTGCCTATTATTCTTTGTTTTTTTGGTTGTCGTTTAGTCAAATGCAAAAGAAATGGGTTGTTACTAATTTGCGACTTTTACAGCATTCTGAAATTAGAGTTTAAGTTCTATGGAACAGAAAATATTCTACACAATTAGTTATCTTGATTTGCTATTGTAGGTTATTTAATTATTTATATAAAAATTAAAAAAAGTAATTAAATAACCTGCAATAACAAATCAAGTTTACCTGATAGTGTAAAATATTTTGTATACTGACAATGCACAAAACTTAAATTCTTGAAATTAATTAGAAGATTCAGCTGTTAATTGATTGTGGTCTAGATTTTAACTTCCCCATTCTACCTTTTATACCAAACAAACATCGACACAAACTTGTCTTTGGTTCAACCTTGAAATATGTATAAATCAGAAATTTTTGTAAAGGACATTCGAATTTTATTAATGTTATATACAAAAAGTACTGTCACCTATATATTTGATACAATTTTTTATATACAAAATATAATTTTTCGATGAATGATGTCCAACTTGGTGTTTTGTTACTTCTATTGTCTCTTGTACTTTTATTATTTCTTTTTCTAGATTGTTTTCTGTATTAAGTCGAGGGTCTATCTGAAATAACCTATCTACCTCATCTCTAAGGTAGAAGTATGATCTGCATATACTCTATCTTCTCCAAACCTCACTTTGTAACACTATACTGATAAAGTATGTTATTATTATTGATGACGAACGATGTTCAACTGACCACTCTTCATTATATGTGGCTACTTCACTACGTTCCAAAATTGAGTTTGTTGTCAATTACAATAATGCTTAAAAAAACAATCAGCTAAAACAACACCTATAATTATTTTCTAGCATTTGAATAATTATGATCTTTTTTTAAAAAATTAATTTTTGGATTTTATTGATAATTCTATCAAAACTCAATAAAAGTAGTATTTACAAAGATGGACCAACCTATCATAAATCTGAAAAGTAAATGGGCCCAATCTATTATACAAAATACCCGGCCCATCCTCATTTTCTTCAGGCATATAAATCCATCCCCCTGGTTTCCTAATTCATTCCCTCCCTTTAATTTCTGCCTCTCCTTCAGCTTCTCAGGTGAAAAATGGAGAAACATCACCTGAATCTCCAATTCCTCTTGTTTCTGCTGTGGATCATCAATATTGTGCCTTGACTATAGAGATGTGTTCTGATATCAGCTTTCTGAAGTGAGCTTCTTCTGGACTTCCAATTGTATAGCTCTTCTTCTCCCTTATTGATTGCTCCATTATCTTCTCTTTGTTGTTTCAGCTGAGATCTCTGTTGGATGGGTTTATTATTGATTTTGGTGTTGATTTGAGGGTCAAAGGTTCCTGGAACTGATTGTATGTCCAGGTATACTTTGATTTACTTCTTCTCACCTTTTGCTTGTTCTTCACCCTAACTCTCATTTTTTGATAATTGTAGCGTGGATGGAGATAAAGAGATGTTTGGACCCGCAAAACTATTGGATTGCTTTCTGTGCCCAGGTGTATTTGCTGCTTAGACTTCACTTGACCCTTCTCCCTTCTTAAGAGTCCTTTTTAATGGCTGAATTTGTATAGGCTAGTCAATTTTTTGTTATAACCGTTGACCTCTTGGCTTGTAAATAGATGCTTGTAGTCTCTGGTAGTATCTGTAGCCTTCAGCCTGCTTATGATTTTGCTGCTGATAATCTGATGTAGGGTACTGTAGCTTGTAACTATTTAAGATCTTCCTGCCTTGTACTTCCAACTGCTGAAATAAAGTTATGCTAAAATTTTCTTTTTTTATTGCTGCATTTGCTAGATGATCTGCCAACTGATTCCCTTCCCTCCTTATGTGTTAAAAAACTACTTGCTTGTATATCAACTCTAATGTGATTTGTTCCATGGTGTTTATCAAATTCCAAGGACCAACCCATTCCTTAGTCAATATCTTAAACATAAACAAAAAATCTCTTTGAATAATGACTTTTTTGAATTGGGAATGTTCACAATGAATAGCCGTTTTTAGAACAGCACATGCTCATACTTCAGTGTTTGTAGTGTCATCAATTTTAGCTTCCTCAGCATACACTAGATCTCTTTTATGATCCCTTACATAAAATGCAGCAGAACTCACCCCGGGATTACCTTTAGAAGCCCCATCTGTATTATACTTTAACCATCCTTCATTTGAAAATCTCCATTCTACTTTTATGACTCTCAGTTTAGGTCTTCTCTGCTCTAGACATAATTGGAAAATTTTGTCCTGGATTCCTCAGTCTTAGTAAGAGTCCAATATTTCTTTGAATATTGACTAATACCAAGTGAGTAGACAATATTTTCCTTTCATGTTTTGAGTTATTCCTTCTCCTCCATAGTTCCCATAATACCAAGCTTGGAATAGCTTGATAGTATACTCTAATTTGTCCAAAAACTTCAGCATTCCACCATCTCATGATAAGTTCTCTAATGCTTTGTCCTGCCATGCTTATTCCTGCAAAAGAAGAAAAAAAGGCCATGTCCTGTTAGCAGTACCAGACTTAAGAAACACATGCGAAGTTATTTCTTGAGTTGGCATGGTGCAGAACCAACACCTAGTAGGTCCTTCTATTCCCCATCTCCTCAAATTATCATCTATTGCTACCTTCCCATTCCAAAACCTCCATATGAGAAATACCATTTTAAAAGGAAAATCCTTCACCTAAATATTTTTGTAAATCAAATTCTTTTCACCCCTTTGTCTAATAAAGTTCTAAGCTGATTTAACAGAGAATTTTCCATTGGCCTCAAGCTTCCATATAGGAATATCATTCCCTCATCCCCAATAAAAAATCTTAACAGTTTGAATTATATGATCAACAATCTCCACTGTAAACAGTTGAGATATCACACTTTCATCCCATTTTCCATCCTTGATTAAAGCACTCACCTTCTGGTAATCCATATCCCATTCCCTAAATTCTGTCACCAATGTATACAAATCCCCTTCTCTTATCCAATTATCATACCACAAATGAGAATTTCCTCTTCTAACTCTCCATATTATCTGATGCTCAATCAGATCCCTTGCTTGCAACATCTTCTTCTATACCCGAGAACCTAATCCTATTTTCTATTCAACCTCATTAGGATGTAACTTTTTACAATACTTATTTTGCATAAACTTGTTCCACAAGGAATCTTTTATACGAGAATTCCACCATAATTTGCAAAATAAAGCCATTGAAACTTCCTTTAAATTTATAAGCCCAAGACCTCCCTCTTCCTCCGAAATACAAAGCTTGCTCAATTTGACCCAATGCCTACTATTTTCTCTAAAATGAGTGCTCTAGAAAAATTGAGCAAACATTTTTTGAATAGTAAACAACACATTTAAAGGAGGGTTCATTATTGACAAACAATGCATTGGAATGCTCTGTAGAATATGTTTGATAAGGATGGACCTACCTCTATAAGATGATAATTTTCCTTTCCATTCTTGCAGCTTTTCACTAATCTTGCTCACAATACCCTAATAATAGTTATTTTTATTTCTCACGTGAAAAATAGGGCACCCTAAATATGTGAAAGGAAATTCTTTCCTTAAAATCCCTGTAGCCACTTTTTTCATGACAAGCACTCCATGAAACACTCCCTTATGCAAATACAACGAACTTTTTTCCTTGTTTATTCTCTGACCTGAAACTTTCTCATACCTTTCTAAAGTGTTAGTCACTTTCTGCATAGTTTGAAGATCAGCTTTACATAAGATAATTATGTAATCAGTAAATGCAAAATGATTGACTTTAAGGCTACCTTTTGGCATTTCAAATGGCTTAAAATTTTTTGTAAGCATTAAAGATTTTAAAGCTCTAGACATAAGCTCAGCTGCTATAATAAACAAAGTGGGTGATAATGGATCCCCTTGCTTTAATCCTCTGGTGGATTGAAAAAACCCATTTGGTTGCCGATTCAGTAATACTGAATACCAATTGTTTCCCACTAGCCTGTATACTATGTCAATCATCATCTCACTGAAACCCACATTCCTTAACACCTTTATGAGAAATAACCAATCCACTCTATCATAAACTTTCATCATGTCAAGCTTTATGACCATATTGGGAATGCTCCCCTTCTTCCTTATTTCTGCAATAATTTTCTACACCATTAAAATATTCTTTACAATGCTTCTGCCCTGTATAAAACCTGATTGTTCTTCTGATATAATTTGAGGCAGGATTATTTTAATTCTCTCATGAATGATTCTTGAAAAAATCTTGTTCAAAAAATTACTCAATAAAATTGATCTCATATCTGAAAAGGTATTAATCACTAACTTTTTGGACAATAATATCAGATTTGTATGAGTTACAAATTTTAGTAATTCAAACCCACAAAAGAAAGCTATGACCATATTATGAATATCCTTACCAATAATATCCCAAGAATCTTGAAAAAATGCTCCAGTCATGCCATCTGGACCACCTGCACTGGTTCTGTTCAATCCCATCACTGCATCCTTCACTTGCTGAATATCTGGTATCTTGGTCATTTTCTCATTCTGTTCTGTAGTTACTACTGTGGGCAACTCATTCAACATTTTAAAATCTTCATTGTCTGCCTCTTTTGAAAATCGTTGCTGAAAGAAATTCACTGCTTTCTGTGCTATTTGCTGTTGATCCTCTATCCACTCTCTCTCAATATTCTAAATTCTGGAAACCTTAAGCCTAGTTGTTCTCCCTTTTACCACCGTGTGAAAGAACTTTGTGTTCTTCTCCCCATATTTAAACCAATCCATGCCAGCCTTCTGTCTCCAAAAGTCTTTTTTCCTCTTTAATTGCAAATTCAACTCTGCCTGAGCTTTAAATAAATTTTGTCTATTCTGCTGTAATACCCTGAGAACTCTAACCACTAGTGCCACCATGACTCAAGCTCATGAGAAATAAATTATAGTACTTTGGTTGTTTTCTGATCAAGGGTGATGTGTATTAAGGCCTCAAAGATGTCCTAGCGATTAGGTGAATCAAAACATCCCTTAACGATTGAATTCTTGAGAAGAATTTTGGCATAGTCAACTTCAAATGAGCATATCTATTGTTACACTAAGAAATTTTGAGATCATTACCCACCAACAGATATATAATTGAATTAGCTTCCCAACGGTACCAATTTTACCCAAATCCGGTATTGAAGCAAAAAGTTATACCTATTTTACTCCAGCGTGTCAGCCTAAAAACTGTGTGACGACATGCTGTGACGACTTGTCACAAGTCTGACGGCTTGTCGCAAAATGTCATCACCTTAAGCAGAAATTCACAAATTCCACCCTTTTGTGACGACATTTAGTGACGACTTGTCAAAAATATCGTCAGCAATTTTTTTCCAGCAATTAAATGACGTTTTTGTAAGGGTATTTTGGTCCTTTTCCATCTTTTGGAGGCCCCTATATATATGAGAATCTCCATCCTAAGCCTAATTTCTTCATTTTCTCTTCCAATTCTCTTAAGAAAATATATCTAGGGTTTCATTCAAGAACATTAATCTTCCAAAAATCATCCATAAATCTTCAAGATTTCATCAAGAACCAAGTTCATCATATTGTGAGCTTCGAGAATCATTTATTACAAGTACGGATAGAGTCTCTTTAATACCCCGGAAAATTTTTCGTTGAAATTTTATGCGTAAACGCGTTGGGTTCTATCTTCTAGAAATAATTATAATTTTTTCGTGTGAAATGTCTTAGATTATGACCCACCATTGCGTAGAGTATCGAATAATATTTCCAAAGATATGTGGATCATCCAAAACGGACACCCGAGTGACGAGTTATGAACATTTCAATTGAGCCGTGAATAGTAGTAAACAGTAAAACGTGCAGGAAAAAAAGTACTGAGGCCTGGCGTATTTTTTTTCCAACTTTAAACAATCATAACTCCTAGTACATAATAATTTGGGTGATCTACTTTATATCAACGGAAAGCTCTGCGAGTCTTCTTTCCGATGAAATTGGTTTCATCCAATTTGTCTATCGGAGCAAAAAGTTATGGTCGATCTACTTCAGCCTATCAAAAGTGAATTTTTATGTCAACTTCAAACAATCATAACTCCTCGTACACAATGATCTTGGTGAGATACTATATATCAACGGAAATATATGAGAGTCCTCTTTCTAATGAATTTAGTTTCATCCAATTTGGATATCGGAGTAAAACGTTATGATTGATCTACTTCAGACTATCAAAACAGTCCACCAAAGGACAGATTCGAGAATTATTTGATTTTTTAGGGGCGTTTTGGTCATTTCCCCTCAGCCAAAATCCGTCCAAACCCTATATTAAAGCCTATTAGAAGCATTATATGTTATATTTCATCAAATTTCCTCAAAAAGAAAACCCTAAGCTCCTACATCCAACTTCAAGAACCTCCAAAGTTCACCATTAATTCTGCAAATTTATTCAAGATTTCAAGTTCCTAGTTCAAGAACTCCAAGAACCATCATTTAAAGGCACGATTAACATCTCAAAAACGAGTATCGATCTAAAGTTCATCATTCAAGGTATGTGGGATTTTTCAACAAGAACTCTCTTTCGTTCTTGTGCCCAAATTGATTTTTTCTTTTATGAATATTCATGATTTTACATGTTTTGATATGAATTTGAAGCATGAATTTATACCCTATATGATTTTACATGAGATTATGATACTCTCTATGTTTTGAAAGTTGAATTGAATGATAATAATGACATTTTTGTACATAAAGCTGATTTTTTCAGATTTTAAAGTAAATTATATATATTTATGATGAACAACATGAATCTTGAGAAAATTTAATATGATTTTGATGTATGAGACCTTGAGTCCTAATTGGAATTGTACTTTGAGAAATTATGTGCTATAAGCACAATGAGATTTGAATCCCAAAGCTAATTTTCTTTACCAAGATGTATGATTATAAAGCTGAAATTTTAAGTTTTAAGTGATTATTTTTGTGCTTATGTCATAAAGTATGAAACTTTGGAAGGTTTTATGGTGATATTGATGTATGGGTTTTTGGAACCCTATTTGAGATTATTATTTCGAGAAAATCATATGTTATAAACACCTTGAGTTTAAATAATTTGAGATGTTTTGAATGATTTGACCTTTTGGTCGTGAATGAGTTATTTTGAACTCGACTGTGAAAGAAATCCACGTTTTTATTGACTATGATAAAGGGGTAGCAAATTGGCTCCCGATGAAAATTGTTGAAGTGTTTATTGTGGATTTCTTTAATGTGAGCCTGAGGTTGATTTAAATTTTTAAGCTAAGTCCGGTAGTAATCTTTATCACCGAGTGAGAGGTATAAAGTGACCTTACTTCCCTAGAACTACGTGCCCCCATAGGATGTGAGCCTGAGGCTGATTTATATAGTGATCACTAGTGTTTTTGAATTGATACTGGAAGTCCTACTCCAATGGAAAGGATAGGATGGATCTCCCCAATGTGGGTTGTACGTTGGACTCCATGTGGCTCACATGGTTTATGTCGATTATAGGATCTCCCAATGTGTGTGTGTGTACTCTTCTATCTGAGATGAAAACATATTTGCTTAAAAGGCTGAGTTTGAGAAAGTCATTATTCTTAAAAGATTTAAGAAATATATTCTAATGAGAATTGACATGAGATTTGATTGTTTTGATGATTTGAAATTGAGATGAAAGTGAATTGAGAACGTATTGTAATGACTCACTTGTTTTACTTTAAATGTATTATTCATCCATGATTTTGATGATTTAATTTGAGCTAAGTGAGTCATCTATATCAACATGCATAATTTTATAAACTGTGATGATATTAAGATATTATTTTATATATGCATTGCACCCCCATATGCTCAGTATCTTTCCATGGTACTGACCCACATATTCGTATGTGGGCTATATTTTTTTGGAATGTAGGTATAAGGTATAGTTGCACCTGCGGATCCAGTCATTTCGTGGTATCCAGTCAGCAGATGATGAGTCCTTTTGATTCAAGGGCTTGGGTTAGTTATGCAGAGTTTATAGTGTTGTATTTTCTTTATTTAGTCGTATTGAGTTGGGGTAGTCGGGAGTCATGACCCGGCTACCTACAGTCAGTACTAGTAGAGGCTTCATAGACAGTCAGTAGAAGTTGATGTATTTTGTTTCAATTTTGGTTGTAAAGGCAGAATTGTAATCCTGTAAAATTCTATTTTTGTATCGATCAGATTCAGAAAAGAGTTAATTTCTGCTGATTTGTATGGATTTTTATTTTTATTCAGTTGCTTATGAGTTATGCCAGTAGAAGGATTAGCTTTGACCCCAAGCACCGTGTGACGTCTCGGGACCCGATTTCGGGGCGTTACAGTCTCAAGCACTAGAATTCATCCAATTTCAAAGATTAAGGTATGTGGGGTTTTGAAAAAGAGCAATCCTTTCGTTCTTGTGCCCAAAGCTTTGATTTTTATTATAGATTTATATGATTTTGCAAGTGGGTTTATACCCAAATTACTTCATTATGAGACTATGAGAATATAAATTGTTCAAGCTTTGTTATACATGATTATTTTACTATTCCCAAGTTATGACTTGATATTTAATATTGTGAATTTTATATTTCTACCATGAGTTGATATTTCAAGTGCTTTCAAGATATGTGTCAAGCTTTAAGCTTCCTTATGAAAAATTGGATTATTGAGTATATTGATTCATGAGATTGAGTTGTTACAATGAATCTTGATATTTCCTCAAAGTTATTGATGTTGTCATGATTTAATGAATTGATACATTTTGATATTGAGAAAGATTGATTTGATTTGAGTCGAGTTAGGAATCTACAAATTGATTATGATTTGATAAATGAGAAAGAGATTTAATTTGATCTTCATGATAGACCCTTGTGATGTTTGTAGTGGATTTTCTAACGCGTTCTGAGCTTGTGTTTGGGAGTAGTATTTAGCACCGAGAGAAAAATGTGGTATTTCTCCTGAAACTATGTGCCACCGTAGGATTGGTATTGATATTTGTGGGCCAGAGGCCAAGTATGAGACTGTGATCACTAAATTGAGGTTGTACTCCCTGGCAAGAGTACGACGCTCCCTCCAATGTGGGGTTCTATCCTTAGGAGGGCAAAACGTTGGACTCCATGTAGCTCACATAGTTTATGTCGGTTATATGAACCTCCCATGTCCATAAGAGTTGAGTTTCTTAAATTACCGAGTCACTCCGAGTCTTGAGGTGAAGAGTTGAGTTGTTTATGATGATTTATGAGGTTTTTATCATATGATTTATTTACTATGAGATCATGAAAAGTATGTTTCAATCTAACTCAAGACAAATGAGCCATCATTGTACATATGCATATTTTCATGAAATTAATGATGATATTTACATTGTTGCATGCACCCCCACATACTCAGTACATTCCAAAGTGCTGACCCACATATTTTTCTATGGGCTACATTTTCTTGTAATGTAGGTTCAGGTACTCAGCTGCAGCCGCGTTAGCGATATTCGGGTACCTCACTACTTTTTCTCAGTGGTGAGTTCTCTTGGTTCGAGGACCGTGTCTATATCTTCGTGATATCATTTTGTTGTTATGGCTTTCAGTACTGTTGAGTCAGTTGGGGGTTTGTCCAAAGGCTCATTGATTTTGATATATAGAGGCTTTGTCAGACTAGAGGGATGTTATGTACATACAATATATATTTTGTTGTACAGTTTAGTATTCTCCAGTATCTCTCTTGAACCCGATGTGATATATCTCTTTATTATGCATGACTATTTTTGAATTGAGTTCCTTGAGGTAGTGTTTGGCTCCGAGGGTTAGCTTAGGGCTACATGTAGCCCTAAGCACCGCATGACATCTCGGGATGGAAATTTCGGGGCGTTACATCTGCCCAGTAGGATTTTCTTTAAATTGTTGCTCCCTAACCTTCATAACTTCTTCCAGAGTAATAATTTCCTAGAAGATGTTACCAAAATATTTTCTACTCCATATTGTCAGTACATTCTTAACCCTTTTAAGCTTATGATGAAACATAATAAAAGGGTTCTCATCACCTCAGTGTTCCAGTTTTCTCTTTCCACTTCGAGACATGCCTTCTCTTTCAGCCATATATTCAGAAACCTAAAAGGTTTGTGAATTTTCTCCTTAATAGTATTATCATGGACCTTAAGAGGTGTATGATCAGAACCACTCCTCAACAAATGCTCCACCTCCAATCCTGGAAAAAGATCCCGAAATTTATAATTACATAATACTCTATCTAATCTCTTGAATATACACTCATCATCAGTCCTCCCATTTCACCAAGTATATTTTCTCCCCTTGAATCCTAGATCCTCCAAGTGGCAAAGATTGATACAATGTATGAAATCTTCTATTCCATTCACTGTAACTGGTAACCCTCCCAACTTCTCTTCATCACTTTCTATTACATTGAAATCCCCAGCTATAACCCAAGGATCTTGAGTTATTTGTGCCAAATCTTCCAAGGATTCCCACAACTGAAGCCTCTCACTTGTGTGCATTTTGCATAAACTAATGAAACTACAATATTAATGCATATTTTTGGTTTCACCAACTTAATGGTCATCTACTGTTCTTCATCTGTTAGCATACTATACTCCATGCCTTTTTCAATGAATGCCCAGATTTTCCCTGATGAACTAGCCACTGCAAGATGCATTCCCATTCTCCTTTTATATTCCTCAATGGTGTGGTTTTCTTGAAAAGGTTCCAATAATCCTATTAAGGAAAAATGTTTTTTTTTGCAAAGTAATAAGCCTAGTGAATGCTTTCTGCGTATTTACTGATCTAATATTCCATACTAAAGCATTCATTTAGACTTATTCGTGGTTGAATTTCTTGTCTGCACTGTAGAAGTTTTACCTCCTTTCTCCTTCTTTTTCTGTATGCCCTGAGTCAGCTTCAGTTTTTCTATCTGTCTTGGTGATAAATTCCCTTCAACTCCTACCTGATCAATTTTTACTCAAATCTACCTCATCCAGCTTATTTTTCTCCTTATTACTGCATGCAATCTGATTTTCAACATGGATTGGTAAAGGTAACACATTTTCTATTACCTTTTCTGCTTCATCTCTATTCTTTAAAGCCATCAGCTGCAAAGCCTTTGTAGATTCTTCTTCTTTTTCATTGGCATTCCCCTCTAAGTCATCATTGCCATCTTTGTTACCCCTATCTTCAATCTATTATTGTGAATTTTCTTGGCTTTCTTCAGCTATTACTTTCTCTACTTTACCATCTGCCTGTGCATCCTTTTCATTATTCTTTGACTTATTATCAAAACTATTCAACACCCAATCTTTTTTACTTTGTTGACCCTACTTCTCCTCATTTACATACTCCTTATTTGGCTGTCGTTTAGTCAAATGCAATAGAAATGGATTGTTACTAATTTGTGACTTTTACAGCATTTAGAAATTAGAGTTTAAGTTCTGTGGATCGTTAATGCACAAAATATTCTACGCTATCAGTTACCTTGACCTGATATTGCAGGTTATCCGATTATTTACATAAAAATTAAAAAAGAAAAAAATAGGTAACCTGCAATAGCAAGTCAAGTTTACCTGATAGTGTAGACTTAATCAAGGTAACACACTGAATCAACTTACACTCTGTTTGGATGGTGGTTTGCCATGATTTCATAATGTACGGTACAATATGGTATGGTATGGTACTGTATAGTATAGTACAGTACAATGTTTGGATAGACTATATCGTTCATTGCTGTTTAATAATAGATTTTTTGTTTGGTTTGATGGTATGGTACTGTAACGTAATAGGTAATTTTACTAAAATACCCCTAATTATTATAAATTATAAATTTATCAATAATTATTAATAAAATAATTTTCTTTCTACAAATTTATCACAAATCATCTCAACTATCATAAATTCAGAAAATACACACTTTCTTGAAAGAATAGTTTCAACTATGCTCAACAAAAGAACAAATAATTGCTAATAGATTTATCCAAAACTAGTTTGCAGAAGTTTTACATATTACATACTAAAAAAAAAGAAATCGATTCATGCAAAACGCTTTTGTGAAGTACATCATGTCACCTACCATCTTAAGAATAAGATTAAGATGTCATTTTTCCAGCACAACAGTGGACATAAATAGTTCATGAAATATTCTTCAAAGCTGCCAAGATTTAAATTCAACACAATGATGTTAATATGCTAATTAACATGTTGTTCTAATATACATTTTTGTAATTTGAAGAATGCAGAGGAGAACAATGCATAGGAAAAACGTAAAAATAAAAACATAGGGTTAGAAGTAATATAGGATAAAGGGTAAAATAGAATTAAAAAATATTAAGTAAGGGCATAATCGAAAAAAAAGAAAAGAAAATCATGGGATACCACCAAATCGGTGGTTCTAAAAATTGAGGAATTTCACGGTTACCAAATCATTAAAAGATACCATACCATACCATACCTTTTAGAAAGGCCAAACCCATCGATAGGCACCTCAACTTTGCACGATCTTTCACTTTGACAACTTAAGTTGATTATGTTCATTTTAGACACCTAAACCAGCCACCAACTGTGTCATTTTGACACTTTTAGCTGACATGGCATGGCGAGTGTGACACACTCGAGTTCAGTGCGTGAAAGTTCGTATTTATCCGAAAATAATTAAAAAAATATGCTTCATCTTTATTTTTTTCCCCTTATTCTTTATCACCATTTTTGGATCTCCTCACACTATTAATCTACCAGAATCATCATCACCATTGCCATTGATGATATAATTGTTTAACCTTTGGACATAAATTCGTCGATATCACCATTTTCTTCACTTCTCCATCAAAATTTTAGTTCCGACTAAACTCGCAAATTCCCATATTCAAATTCTTCAAGTAATGAGAAGTTAGAACTTCAAGCAATTATTGAAACTCTTTAATGGGATCTTGAAAATTTTCAAGAAAGCAAAAATTCTGCATCGCCAGAATTTCATAAATTCTTCAACTTGATTGTAACATTCCAAGGATTTGATTTATTTTTTAATTTTTTTGGTTGAAATGACCTCATGTTCCATAAAATCTCACATTAATCGGGTGCTGACCATAAGCAATTTCTTGAATGTTGTTTTGTATAAGGACAATAAAATGTTCAAACACAAGAAACCCCTTCACCAAATTGTACTTGTCTTTTGCAAGATTCAAGAATAAAATTGATGAAAACATAAGAAGAGAATCAGTTTCGATATTTTTCTTCAATTAGATTAATCAAAACGAAAGAAAAAAAATTAGAGAGGGGAGGGCGTCGGAGCCGAAAAATGAGAACCGGCCAAAAGGGGGAAGAAAGAGGTATAGGGATTTCTTTTTAAAAATTATTAGTTTTTTAATTATAATTCATTTTAAATCATTATTTCACACAACAACGCCACTTATCTTTTTTTAAATTGGCCGTTATGTCATGTCATCAACGTGTGTATTACACACACTTTGTAATAGTAGCTGATTGTAAAAAAAATGTCAAAATGACACCCATACGCTAGTTGAGCTGCCTAAAGTGAACTTTGTTCATTTGAAGTGACAGAGTGAAAGATAGTGCAAAGTTGAAAGACCTGTCGATAAGTTTTGCCTTTTAGAAAATAATTCAAACAAATATGATTTCCTTAATAACCATATCATACCATATTATGAGAAACTACCCTTTAAACATGCACTTAAATTCAAATAAAGTATAGGGCGGACATCAAAAGTGAAAAGAGTGAAATATAATAAGGGACTCTCAAACACGTAATTAAATGAACCTTTACATTTATATCATGAGATAATTGGGCTGTGGGAATACGCCGTTGTATAAAATAATGCGAGAAATAATGCACTAGCAATAGTGCAGATGTACACAACGTGACAAATATGCATGGAATATCGCCATAGAGATTAGGTATGAAGGGATAAAAACGCTTACTTTTAATTTAACTAGTTCGCTATGACGATTGCCGTGCCACGTTCGGACTCAATATTAATATTTAAAATTTTTATGTTGTGTAATTTTATTATTTAATTAAAGTTTTTATTTGATTAGTTGATAGATTCACAGTTAGGTATATATTATTATATTTAGATTAATAAAATTTGAATAAAAATATTTTAATTAAGTTGTTAATATGATACTCATAAAATTTTGAGATTCGACCAAATATTTTATATTTTTTTAAGTTTTTAATTATTATGATTAATATATTTTTTATGTATTTTTTTGAAATATATAATAAATTAATTATTTTTTAAATATTTTAAGTTGTTAACTATTGTAATTTATAATACTTTTTATGTAATTTTTAAATAATATATTTTTTGAAATATATAGAAGATTAATTGTTTTTAGATATTTTAAGTTATTAACTATTGTAATTTATAATACTTTTTTGACATTGTAATTTCTATTTTAAGTTGTTAGCTAATTTATAATTTGTTCCTGTTCAAACTTTTGTGGCATTGATAGTAAATTATATTTTTAAAATAATTTAAGTTTTTAATTATTATAATTTATAATAATTTTTCTTCTATTCCAATTTAAACAACACTGATATAATTTTGAGAGTCAACCATATATCACGATTGAAGTAGTGAGGTAGGCATGTCTTAAATGACTCATAATAACTAATTAGAAGGATATTGCAAAATTGCTATAAAAAATACTTATGAATTTTTTTTAAGTGGACCTCATATAAGATGTTAAATTAAATCAAAACATCAAGAGTCAATTTATCATCTTGTGTTTATTTTATCTTTTTACTAAATATTATTAATTTTTAATATTTAGATGACTTATAATAATTAATTAGGAGTGATATAACAAAATTACGGTTGAAGCAGCTGAAGCAGACATGCCATAAATATCTATTTTATTTTTTTATTAAATATTATTAATTTTCTAATATGTTAATTAAGAGTGATATAGTAAAATCACAAAAAATAGATGAGAAGCAAAAATGTCGACGGAGTGGAGTCTGCTTCAAAATAACCTCGTTTCCTTTTATTATCAACGTAGGCTATGTTCGCAGATATATACAATACAATTAGGCGTAAGCTGTGTTCACAGTTATATAAGATACAATTAGGCACTAGCTATATCCTAGTGAGGCCTACAATATTGTATATGAATGCTATTAAGAATTTTGATCAAACTTTATAGGAAATTTCTTAAGGCAATTAGGTAACTTCTCACCTTGATGAAAATAGGAGATTAAGTGATTATTTCATGAAGTTAAAGGTCAAAAGATACGTAAATTATCTCATTTTTTGACTTTCCTACATGATCTACTATCAAATAGTTAGTGAAACACACTTAGATGTTAACGTTGATGCTGATTAGATCAAATATATGTTTATAAATGCTTTTAGGTGTGTTTCATCATAAAATCTTCATCTGTATAACAGTTGTATTAGCTGACACATTATTCATTTAATTTATGTGTTATATATTTTTCAATTGATTTCTATAAAACTCTATTGTGAAAGAACTATCTAAATATGTTGATGTTCCTTGATTGTAGTGCGCAATGCACCATTATACATTCGATATAGCTATGTATTACTTGTACAAGATTAGAGAGAGTTAGTGCAAGCTGTTTATAACTGGCAATTAGTTATCAGAGCTTTCATTTGGTTGTAGCAGTTAGTATATATACCTAGCACTAGTTAGATATTTTCTTTTATCACATTACTTAGCTCATTTAGGCAATGTAGCAATTTCTCTCTATGCTTTCTTTTTTTCTATTTGTTCATGATCAATTTCCTTCGGCATTCTTCTCTTTACTACATGAAATCAATAGAGTTTGCTCAGTTAAGCTGAGATTCCGTACAATTCTTCGTGGTATCAGAGATAGAAGTATCAGAGCTTGAATTTTCTAGTTATTGTTGTAATTGACTGGATCTAAGGATTTTCTCAAAGAATTGAAGGAAATTGAGAGGTCTGATTTTATGTATATCAATGTTGAATGTAGAAATTGAGATCGATACTTCAAAATCAAAGTATTCAAGAATAAAAGTGACGGATCATAATCATCTTTTGAATCATTTTGCTGGAGATGTTCTCGAAGCAGTGCAACTCAAAATTCAACTTGTAGGAACAGAAAATTACTCTCTTCGGAGTAGGGCTATGTGTTTGGCATTATTAAACAGAAATAAGCTCATATTTATTGATGGAGCATTTGTGAAAAAAGACTATGAGGCAGATCTGTATTTGCAATGGAAGCGATGTGATGCTTTAGGGGTGTCATGGATTACTGGTAATGTTTGCAAGTCTCTAATGAATGAAATTTTGTTTAAATATGATGCATGCTTAATCTGGAAGGATTTAATATAGAAATTTCATGAAGTTAGTATGTCGTTTGTTTTTCAATTGCATAAGGAGATAGTTACCTTAAAGCAGGGAGTGATGTATGTCTCTACCTATTTTTCTAAAATTGAAAGACCTATGAGACAAGTATGATTCTATTGTTGGACCTCCATGTTGTGCTTGTGAAAAATCAAATACATATACTTGTCAATTAGAGAAACAATGTCTATTGCAATTTCTCATGGGGTTGAATGATGGATATAGTCAATCTAGGAGTCAGATTCTAATGATGGTTTCTATACCAACACTGAATAAAGTATGCCATGGAAGTGCAAGATGAGAGTCAAAAGCACATTGCAAGTGGCAGTCATGGTGGAGGAGATGTGTTGGAACCTACTGCTCTCTACACTAATCAGAGAGGAGGTGGCGGTGGACACAGACCACCTCAAGGATAGAAGAGAGGATACAATGTGTTGTTCTGTAATTTTTGCAGCATGAGGAGTCACTCTAGGGAACAATGTTTCAAGCTTTTGACTTGCGACTGTTGTAACCTGAAAGGGAATGTCAAGGAAAAATGTTATAGATTGATTGGATACCCTGTAGATTTCAAAGGAAATATGCATGCACTCATGATCACTAGAGGTATAAGTGCAAATTCTCTTCCACCAGCTCCATTTGGGGAAAATTCACACAAACATTATCAGGCATATCCATCCAAATATTTTGGATACTTCAAAACAAGTAGCACAACCTTTCATTACTCCTGAACAATATATTCAGCTCATTGAAATGCTTAATAAGACTACTGTAAGTGAATCTAATGCAAATATGACAGGTAATGCCCTTGTACTAAACATAACATTAGTTAAGCTTAAGTGGATTATAGACACCGGTGTAACTAATCATATACTTAATAATCATAACTTGTTGAAACATGATTCTTCAGTAGGAAAGTAGGAAATACAGGGACAATCCAACTTCCTAATAGAGAATCTGTTGCAGTATCAAAAGTAGGAGAATAATTAGTTATCCAAAGGTGCTTTAATAAAAAATATGTTCAGTGTTCTAGAGTTTAAGTTCAACTTGTTGTCAATTTCCAAACTGACCAGAGAACTTAATTGTTGTGCATTATTTTTTCCTGAAATTTATCTATTTTAGGACCTTCTCACTAGAAAGGCGGATGGTATTGGTGAAGAGGAAAGTGGTCAACATATACTTGACTCTAATAATAAAGATCATACAAGAATAAGAAATCAGTCTATAGCAGTGATAGAGAAGCCACATGTTGAGCTTTGGCATCAAAGAATGGGACATGTGCCACTGTCTGTCTTGAGAAAAATTACTAGAATTAGTAGTAGTTGTACTTTTCATTTGAATCATTATAACATTTGTCCCATGGCTAGACAAATAAGACTACCATTTCCCACTAGTGTGAGTAGAACATCTAGCTCATTTGACTTGTTGCATATGGATGTTTGGGGGTCTTAGAAGACACCTACTTATAATGGAATATAATTTTTTCTTATATTGGTTGATGATCATACAAGGTGGACTTGGATATACTTAAGAATTTTCATGTGATGGTATCAACTCAATTTAGGAAGAAGCTCAAGGTTTTAAAATCTGATAATGGATCTAAATTTTTCAATCATCCCAATGATGCTTTATTTAAAAATTTTGGTATTGCGTATCAAAGATCCTGTCCCTACACACCACAAAAAATTGGTGTGGTAGAGCGAAGACATAGACATATATTGGAGACAACAAAGACAATTAGATTTCAGTGATACTTACCTATAAGGCTTGGGGAGATTGTATTGAAGTAGCTATGCATATCATTAACGTAGTTCCTTCTGTTGTGTTAGGGAATAAATCACCTTATGAAATGTTATATGGAAGGACACCTTTGCTAGACTATTTCAGAGTTATCAATTGTTTATGCTATGTGACAGTGTTACCAAAAGGAGACAAGTTCTCAGCTAGAGCTTTGAAAGCAATACTACTTGTCTATGCAGTGACATAAAAGGGATATAAGGTGAATGATCTCGGATAAAGAAGGGTGTAAATTAGTAGGGATATAGTGTTTCATGAAAGAATTTTTCCTCTTGGTCCTACTGTATCTGAAAAGTTTATTTATCCTTTTGTTGATATGTTTGAATTGTAGGAAGAGTCTACTCCATCAATTGATGATCAAGAGGAGATACATATTTCTGATATCGATACTATGGAGCATATATTGAGCTTGCAGATGTAATGACGCATACAAATGTTGAGCTTGAATATACAACACCTAATTTTGATGCTTCATTGGATTACTCTTCAACACCTCCACATTAGATCTCTCCTCCATCTAGTAATGCAGTATCATTGCCTCTCGATGCAGTATCATTGCCTCTTTATATAACATGTTCTACCATATTACCTAGGCAATCAAGAAGAATAACTAGACCACCATTATGGCTTAAGGATTTTGTTCAATCTCAGTAAAGCAAAATGGCAGTTAATTCCTGTTTGTATCCTATGTTAGATGTTCTAAGTTATAAGCACATTTATGAGAAATATCAAAGCTACCTGAGTCAGCTCATAAGAGAAGTTGAACCTCAAACTTATTATGAAGCTGTAAAACATCCTAGATGGGTGAGGGGAATGTAATTGGAGATTAAGGCCTTGGAAGACAACCGAACATGGACTGTAGTGTATTTGCCACCTGGAAAGAGACTTATATGATTTAAATGGGCTTACAAGATCAAAAATCAAACCTTAGTGAAATTAGAGAGGTTCAAAGCTAGACTTATAGCAAAGGAATATAATCAGAAAGATGGATTGAACTATTAAAAGATCTTTTCACCTGTGGAGAAAATAGTTATGGTCAGATCTGTATTAGCACTAGCAGGAGCAAAAGGATGGGTGACTTACATGAAGAGGTCTACATGACAATGCCACAAGGTTAGACACAATACATAGATGGAATCAAAGTCTGTAAGATGCTTAAATCACTCTATGGGCTTAAGCAACCTTCAAGATAATAGAACATCAAGTTGACATCTGCTCTTGTAGAATTTGGCTTTACTCAAAGTTTGTTAGATTATTCATAAAAAATATAGGGATTAGCATGGTAATAATACTAGTGTATGTAGGTAATTTTCTCATCATAGTGACTGATCTTCAGTTGATTCAAGGAGCAAAAATTATGCTCCATAGTAAGTTCAAGATTAAGAATTTTGGGGAACTCAAATTTTTTCTTGAGATTGAATTTGCCAGAGACAAGCTAAAATATTCCTTGGAACTTATTTCAGATCTAGGACTTTCAAGTTTCAACCTTATGGTTCTCCTATTGACTTGAGTCACAAGCTTACATCAGTGGACTTTGATGAACACACTGGTTCAAGTTTCAGCAATGAAAATGTTCTATCGGATCCTAGAAAATATTAGAGATTGGTTGAGAGATTGTTGTACCTAACTGTCACACGACCAAACATTTTATTTGCAGTTCAATGCCTTAGCCAAATTATGCATAATTCAAAAACCTCTCATATGCATATAACTATCAAGGTGGTTAAATACATCAACAGTCTCAAAGTCTTGAAATTTTGCTATTAGCTTCAGCATCTCTAATTTTGTAGATATTTTATAATGCTGACTGGGCAACTTGTCCTACAACTAGAAAGTCAGTCACTGGATACTTGGTGAAATTTGGAGACTTACTTATATCATGGAAAGCAAAATAACAACCTAATATATCTCGCAGTTCAGTAGAAGTTGAATATAGATGCTTAGATTCAACTTTGGTAGAGGTCAATTGGATTGTCGGTTTGTTTAAAGAACTAGATACAGATGTAACACTACCTATTATTGTAAAATGTTATAGCAAGTCAGCCATGCGGATCGCAGCTAACTCTGTGTTTCATGATCAGACCAAACACATTGATATAGATTGCCATTTCATTTGAGAAAGATTTTACAGGATATTATTGAGACTATTTATCTGTGTACTGAGGAGCAGCAGGATGATATTCTCACTAAGGGTCTTAACATAATTCAACATTCCTATTTGTGTCCAAGCTAGGGATGATGAATCTCTTTGTGGCCCCTATCTTGAGGGGTGTGTGAATGAATTATCTAAATATGTTGATGTACCTTAATTGTAGTGTGCTATGCAACATTGTACATTCGATATTGCTATGTATTACTTGTACATAATTAGCTAGTTAAGCATTTAGATTATAGGGAGTTAGTGCAAGCTATTTACAGCTGGAAATTAATTATCACAACTATCATTTGATTTTAGCAGTTAGTAAATATACCTAGCACTAGTTAGATATTTTGTTTTATCAGTTTACTTAGTTCATTTAGATAATGTAGCAGTTTCTCTATTTGCTCTCTTTTTCTCTCTTTGTTCAAGATCATTTTTCTTCTGTATTCTTCTCTTTACTACATAAAATCAATGGAGTTTGCTCAGTTAAATTGAGATTCCGTACAATTCTTCATCTATACTCACTCCTTCCAAGCAGAAGATGTCAACTCCTCTGAGACGAGACCATATTGAGAAGATGGAGAAGAAGATGTCACATGTTGTGATTGGGAATTGATCAATTTATACGATAATAATTTTTAACTTAATATTAATTTATTTAATTTTTCTACGGAGGAATATTTTGCAGGTGGAGTGCCATGTGGCAATGTTTTTAAACAAAAGAGAGAATCTAGTACACACAACATGTGATATTCATCGAGATGTGTTTTGTTAACCATTAAGTGATAGTTTAGGTAGAAAATTCACCCATTCAATGATTTAGATATAAAATTCAAAAAAAGTACAATACTTTATGTGTGTGTTTGTGTTTACCTTTTAACTCTATTTTATAACTAGAACTCGGAGTTATCCATACATAATAAAGTGATTGAGAACTGTAATACGTTCAGTCAATACACTGAGTTTGTTGTAGTTGTTGTAGAACTGTAACATGTATTGAGTGACACATGTCAGAATGCATGACATGTGTTGCCCAATCATTAAAGTAGTATACATGTATGCCATGTGTCGACACACAAGAAGAGATGTCATAACCTCTTTGACACATTCATGCATGAAAGACGTCTATCACATGTCACGCTTACATCATACTTGCGTTATGTTGCATAATCATTCTTCTTCTATAAATAGTTTATTATAGATTCTTTTTTTTTTTTTGGTTAAAAGTTTATTATAGATTCATTGTTACATATCAAGAGAAAAATACCTTGACATATTTTATGTGTAGTCAAAGTATAAAGTAATCTTAAGAAATTAGTCCTGTTTCGACTACAGTTCACACTCATTCCTATTAAATAACGTGAAAAAAAAGTGCATTGCAAATGAAAGAAATCAGTTTTTCTTAAAATTAAATCACTTCCGCTAAAGATAATTCAAGAGAGCGTTATGAATTAAAATATGTTTTCTTAATTAAAGTAAAGTTCTGTGATGTTTTATGAAAATTATCAAGTTACACGATTATAAAATCATGTCAAATTTTAATTAGATTGTTTAAGTTTCCTAAATCATGTCGAATTTTAATTAAATTAATTAAGTTTCATAATATAGAACTGAAAAAATCCTAACATATTGGACAAAAATAAAGATTTTGGAGCGTAAAGACTGTCGCACAATTTTAAAAATATTCTAGAGTTCACTGATTGATAGATCTTGGTTTGCTTACATATATTTGATGACAAATTTAAAATTTACAATTTAATTTGATAATGATATAGAAAATAAATAAATGTAATATGAGTGAAAGTAAACGGGTGCAAGTTGATTTGTGTTGAAATTGTCCATGATATGTCAGATTAAAATAAGCGGGTGTTAGTTGAGGGTCGTCATTAGCCACAGTAAAGTTCGTATGCCATAGTGAAAGACCAAATTATATCGTATTTTCAATGTTTTATCTAATATTATCGGAAAAGAAATGTTTTTTTAACTGTCGCTGAGTCTTTGATTTGATAAATATTTTTAGCACTTTTAGTATTTCTTTTCCATATATTTATATATATATATACATAATCCGAACTCTTTCGGCACAAAATTATAATGTCCATATATCAGATACTTTTTCTTAATTTAGTATAGTATATAGATTTATTGCTTGAACACAAGATTGGAAGTTTACTCTGTAGTTTATGAGTTCAAAAAATCACATGGAGAATCTTAGTTCAAATCCAGTCGCTATTTTTTTATTTTTTGAATCCTCTTGATGAAAATTCTAAATCCAACAGGGATGAAGGTGATCAACTGTAGATGCAGTGTAATTACAATACTTCTAAGTTTTATTCTTTGTTTTGATATGTAAGAAATTTAATTTTTTCAAGTAATATCTAATTACCAGTTCAAGATTTAAAAAAATGCAAGTTTAGACAAAAAAAATCCCAACCTAACAGTAAGCTAATGAATCACAATTAGCCTACTAGTGATCTCGTAGTATGAAACTATGAATAACATGCTAAACAGTAAGATAATAATCAATTTTTTGCAATCCACGTGCCAATTTTGATCACTTAGTACCTCAATGATGCACCTACTGGACAATGATTTGATTAGGTGTTAAAGTAGTTCTTTTTCCTTGAAGATTATTATTAATTTGTAATCTATGAGAAATTACAAGCTATCTATGAACATGCAACGACGGAGAAAAATTCTTATTCAGTAATTGTCATGGCCAAGTGCCTTTCTACATTGAAAATATCTTTTACAATCTCTAATTGAATTCTGCATTACACCGACTGTGTGTATATATAATGACAGCTCGCATCACTAACCAACTCTATCAATCTCATGTGCCACTCATGTGTAAGCCTCTTTTCTAACTAACTCAGTTCAACTGCATTTTTTCAGAGCACATGTAATCCTCCCCCTCAAGCTGGCGGTTGGAAAATCTACAACATTCCAAGCTTGGTAAGAAAAAACTCATGCTGCCTGCTCCTAATCCTTTTGTCAAGATGTCCACTACCTGTAGATTAGTGCTCAAGCATTGAGTGTCAATAAAGCCTGACTTCACACTCTCCCTGATGAAGTGATAATCTAACTCTATATGCTTTGTTCTTTCATGAAACATAGGATTTCTTGTTATTCGATGAATAACCGCTTTACTGTCACCGAACAGCTTGATTGGTAATGTGACTGTGATATTAATCTCTTTCAGCAAACCAACAAGCCAGATCAACTCTGCTACTAGTGCAACCATGCTTCTATAATCTGCCTCTGCTGAGCTCCTATTAACAGTTGGTTGTTTCTTTGATTTCCAAGGGATCAAATAATCTCCTAATTTTATTGCATATCCCGTCACTGATCTTTTGGTATTAGGACAGGATGACCAGTTTGAGTTACAATAGCCTGTGAGTACTGTTGCCTTATTCCTCTTCATCAACACACCTAGACCAAGTGAGACTTTTACATATCTGACTAGCCTGAGTGCAACATCATAATGTGAAACCTTTGGGACATTGCATGAACTGACTTAGAACCTGTACTTCAAAACAAATGTCTGGCCTAGTGATAGCGAGGTATAATAGTTTTACCACTAGTCTTCAATAAACTGTCATATCTTCAAAGACTGGATCACTAGTATCTCCTACCTGTTCATCATACTCCAAGCTAGTGAGTTTATTAAATTCCAGAGGAGCTGATACAGTTGTAACACCACTCAATCTTACTTCAGAGATAAGCTGCAAAGCACATTATTTTTGATTCAAGAGTATCCTTTCTTTTGACTTTAATACTTCTATCCCCAAAAAATACTTTAGTGCACCTAAATCTTTTATCTTGAAGTTATCATTCAAGATGTCTTAACCTCTTTTATCAGTTGTGAGCTAGAACCTGTGATAAGTAAATCATAAACATAAATCAATATCACCAATAGATCAGTTCCTGTATTCTTGGTAAACATGGAGTGATCATGCATGCTTTGACAATATCTTGCATGTAAAAGTGCATCTGTTAACTTGATGTTCCACTGTTTTGAGGCTTGCTTCAATTTATATAAAGACTTCTTCAGTTTGCATACTTTGTCCTTCCCCTGTCTGTGGAATCCCTACGACAATTCCATGTAGATATCTTCATCCAAATCACTTTGAAGGAAAGCATTATTGACATTCATTTGACATAAATTCCATCCATGTAAGCTGCTAAACTGATAACTGTCCTTACAATTATCATTTTAGCTACTGGTGAGAATGTTTCATGGTAGTATAGACCCTTTTATTGGTTGTAGACTTTGGCTACCAAGCCTGTCCTTGAACCTTTTCACATCACCAAGCCTGTCTCTTCTAAAAGGTTGAGCTTGATTCTTTGAAAATGTAGATCCCTGCTGCTTGTCTGCTAGTATAATCATAGGTTCCTTTCCTCTATTTGTTCTTACAAGTTTTCATTGGCTTTTCTCTTGGATTTCCATTTCATATGCTTGATTCATACTAGGCACAGTAACATTAAGCAAAATGTTACTTCTTACCTGTGCAAAACTTTCATTCAGACTGGATAAAAATTACAATAATCATTGCTGCTTTATGATCCACATGATGCCTTGATTCCACACAATCACATGAGGGAGACGGCACCATAAAATTGATCTCATCCGATAAATCTCTCAATTTGGAGTAGTATGTAGTAACAATGTCAGTGCCTTGTGTGAACATACTAATTTTCTTCCAGAGATACAAAATTCTAGTCAGGTTAAATTTATGAAATCTTTCTTTGCAGTCTCCCCAAATCTTCTTTGAACTAGATGCATAGACGATGCTAGTCATCAACTCCGGTGCTACCGTCGCATTGATCCACGACATTAATACTACAACACATCTTTGCCACTTTGCCGCCAAAACATCTTTGTATAAGTTTTTTGCACAAGTTTCGTTAATTAATCCTAGTTTATTTTTGACTATAAGTGCTATTCTCATTGATCTACTCCATACACCATATTTTTTTCGACCCAGTAAGCTTCATAGGAATCAATGCCACTCTTGGAATGTCCGATGATTGCTAATATATGGGATGATTATGATCCGTCTGTGGATCTTCGGTACCTTTTGATGCTTGTGGTTCCACCATGATTAATCTTTCAAATTCATAAATCAAAAAAAAAAATCAAAGATTAACAACTCCCAATCATAGCGAGAAGCTTTAATACCATATTAATTTGTAATCTAAGAGAAATTACAAGCTATCTATGAACATGCAACAATGGAGAAAAATTCTTATTCAGTAATTGCCATGGCCAAGTGCCTTTCTACATTGAAAATATCTTTTAGAATCTCTAATTGGATTCTCCATTACATTGATTGTGTGTATGTATAATGACAACTCGCATTACTAACCAACTCTAACAAACTCATGTGCCACTTATGTGTAATCCTCTTTTCTAACTAACTCAGTTCAGCTGCATTTCTTTGGTGCACATTTAATAACTATAATATTCATATCCTCCATGATGACGATTTAAAAAATATGTGATTATAACGAATTTTTTGAGCGAAAACATCCTAAAGCTTCTCTTAAGAACCTAAAATGAGTTCCTCCTATTTTAACACCAACTTTACTATGAATAAATGCTAAATCCTTATTCCAATGCATAGATATTGAGAGTTTGATCTATATGATTAAAGAGAAATTTCTTGAAAAAATTAGAGATCTACCATTGGACGATGTGGTCACAAACATTCTTACCATTTGCACTTATAGTGCATATTTGTTAATTTATCTAGGATTGAATTTATCACATACACATATATATTACTTCATATTTTACTCTTGAATGTGATGCAGAGCCTATATTTTTGATAGAACCTCTTAAAAGTAAAAGAGGGGGGAGGGGTTGAATTGTAAGCATGTTAAAATTTAGTTAGTCAATTATTGTATGGATCCAGTCGCCTGATAATGAGACAACCTGCAAATAATGGTTAAATCTTTAATTTAATCAATTTCAACCACAATAATTATTCAAGATGCATAATATAATATGAGAGCATAAAATAAATGACACTATTGGTTCAGAACTAATGTGGTACCCTAATCAAGTTTTCTTGGGTTGCAAAGAGGTTCTTTCTTTAAGCCCATTGTAACTTAAGTTGAGTACAACCTTAGTGGTTCTTTGGGTTCACCCCCAATGTTTATAAGGTTGGTTTTCACTCGCTCACCAACAACGAACAAGAGTTATTTTTTCACTTTCTCACCAATGACAACTCTTTGGGTTTCACTCATTCATCAAAGAAACAATAATAACACAACCTCTCAATATAATGCCTTACCAAATAATATTTTTTCTCCATTCTCTCTTTTTATTACGTAGTAAATCTAAAGTGAATTACAATGCTTATGGAGAGTAGACCAAGAAACTTAAGAGTGGTTGAGACGAAAGTAAGTGTGGCTGCGTGCTTTGAGTTATTGTAGTGTTTTCTCTATTATAGTTAGTTCTTTAATCATTCTAGTCATTTCTGTTTATAAATTCAATGATCCTCTAATCTTAGAAAGGATTCTTTATTGCTGACTTATTCTCTAATGTTTCTTCGTTGATTTGTGTCAAGATTCAATATTGAAAAGAAAAGAGGCTCTCATTCCAAGTAGTGTAAAAGATTTGTCCTTTTGCAGTAGAATCATTAATGCTCCATTAATGTAATGGACGTCGTATTGAAGTTGAGAATTTCCATGTTTTGATAATTTTTTCCCTCTCTGTGGTTTCCTTAGTTGATTTATGAGTTGTGGGGATTGT
Source organism: Capsicum pubescens (assembly GCA_030864215.1). NCBI lineage: Eukaryota > Viridiplantae > Streptophyta > Magnoliopsida > Solanales > Solanaceae > Capsicum > Capsicum pubescens. The sequence goes on along the minus strand of CM061549.1, from coordinate 199,140,898 downwards.
TATCATGGTCCCTAATGCATTTGAGAGTATTTTATTTGAGTTTATAATTTTGAGTAGTTATAAAAGGATAAGTTTGACTTATGTCAACATTTTGTAATTCAAGTACCGAATAAGGATTCTGACAGTTTCATTGGATCCAAAACATTAATTTTGAGTTGGTAGCACGATTGGTTTGGGTTTCGAAATTTTATTTTTCCTTTCAACCCTCCATTTGAAAAATAGTCAAAATTTGGCCTAAGGGAATCCCAGGGGTTAATTTGGAGAAAACAATACTTTTTTTTGAAAATTCAACATTGTCATTGAGTCCGGAACATCAAAATTAGCCTAGTACATACATGATTTATTTTTGTGAGATCCCGAACAAATTTTGAGGGTCCGTTTGGAGGATTATTTAGACATAGAGTTGTTTGTTTCTTGGACCATAAGTCCTTTCTTTGTGTTCGCGACCCCTCTTGTTATGTTCGCAAAGAACAACTGACCAGGGAATTGCAATCACGATGGTTAATTAGTCAATGTCGGATTCCCTTATTCATTACGTTTGTGGTCTCGACACCCATGTTCACGAGTCTCAATTAGGGTCACGTTGCAATCATGATCTGAGGTGGATTTATGCACCTCAGTGTTGTTATCCGGGCTTATCTAGCTTAGTTTAGAGGACTTCTCTTGTGCTTAATGAGTAAATCTTTATTTAATTAAGCATCTAAGTGTTAAAATACTTTATTATATTGCTTAAGGCGTGTTACAAATAAGTTTTGAATCAATTTGGTCACTTACAGATTAGACGAGAAAACTAGTGTTACTAGCTTGAGCTATGTGTTGTTCTAGTTGATCTTGATGGATTCTAGTGTGCATAATGAGTTATTAACGGTATGATTGTCCTGACCCAAAAATGAGGGTCATGATGACACTTGTGGTGGCGTACCTTGACAAGTAAGCCTATTACCCAAGTTGATACAAAAAGAGGAAAAGACAGAAATATCCCAAGGTAAGACTTCTAGAATTAACCGATCCATATAAGTAATCATAACAATGCGAAAAGTACTTATCGAAAATAGCAATCAAGCCCAAAATCAGGTGTCAATAGTGTAAGAAGTACTAATGCAATTTAAGAGTCAAATACACCGGAAAAATAAATATAAAGGAATAATATCTGTCTCCGAATACTAATAAAGATATAACTACTATAGAAAGATAGAGGTGAATTTTGGACGCATGAATGTCCAACCGCTACCTTGGAAACTCCAACAATCGCCCAAATCAAGCAAGTTAAGGCACACTCGAGCTAGGACCTGAACCAAAAGGGCGCAGTAGGCATGAGTACGATCCATTTGTACTCAATAGGTATCATAGGCCGACCAAGCAAAGTAGTAAATAAAGCATACAAAATATACACTAAGGGCACGTGACTTGCAATCAAAAAATATCCCACAACGGTATCCCACACCGCTAACACTAACAGTTCTAATATATATATCACATATATTGCAAATCACAACTAGATAAAACACAAGTATGCATTATATCACATATAAGTAGAACAAGGAGGAACATACATATACAAGATCATCAAATACAAGTAAAAAAAGATAAGACAATTACATAAAGGGCAAGTCAATATAGAAATACAACACAATATAAACACAATAAAGTAAGTGCAATGTATGTGATGATGATGATAATGCACGAGGTCCTCGTACAACCTTCGGGATCGTCGCACAATCCCCGTATACACCTATAGAGGCAAGCCTCGCAATACAGGACCCATGGGGGGTTCTTCAACCCATATACAATCCACATATTTCATATCTCCTTTCCGGCACATCGCCCGAAAAGTGTTTTATAAGGTGTTATAATATCTCCTTCCCAACACATCCCTCGGGAAGGGTTTTAAGAAGGTGTTGCCATGTTACTCAGGCGTTTCCATGGTGGTACCAATGTTTCATGAATAAGTATGATATAAGGATGTAATTCTTAGAACCAATCACAATGTGTTTTTTCACAACCAACCATATGATATATTTCCACAACTAACCACAATGATATATTTTCACAACCATGTGAGCCAATACCCACTCATTATATTCGTTTCATCCATGAATTTCCACATTTCTCTTATGTCAATAAAGGCTGAATAAAATTACAGTACACCAATGGTAAAACATTAAATATTTCAACAACACATTACAATTATTCAAATGTATTTAAGGCTATCAATATCACATAGGACCCCACAAGGTCACACCTATCGCATAATATCTCAATTTTGATAATTACATCACATATAAGAGAACACGGGCACAACACATATATAGCCATTTTTTATGATTAGTTCCCACCCTTAACATGCATTTTATACCATCATTTACTACCCAGCACAGTCTAAAAGAGTTAAGCCATAACTACCTCAAAAGTCGAAATCGGTCCGCTACACTTCAAACCCATGACCTTACTTTTCATGAACAATCCTGAACCCTACTAACAAAAATCAAATATGGAATCTACACATCAAAACAAAACCAATGACACCCATATTGACTACTTTTGGTTCGGGATCAAAACGAACCCTTCGAATGGGTTTCCGATAAAGAACGGCAAAATCAGAACTTTACTTCAAAAACATGTTTTCCATATTTTTTAGAAATCTACAACTGAAAATTCAAGTCAAATCGAGTAAAAAACGAGGTTCAAATTGAAGAAAACCCATTTTTAAGCTTTGCCGGGTAAAATCTTTGAAATTTGGATAAAAATCAAGAATCAGAGTTGTTTTGAAGGTTAAATTGATGACAAACTAGTAATTATATGATAAATACATTATTCAAGTGAAAAGAAGTGAAATTGAGGTTCAAAATCAAGCTCTAAGATTTTTGGGGTTCTGAGAAATTAATTAAGAAATTACTAAGAAAAGAGTGATTTCTTACCTTAAATCCGTAATAGAATCAAGAAATATATGTTAATCTAGCTTCCCAAGCGCCCACAAGCTTCACTTTTAAGCTCTCACACTATTTTAGGGTTTAACTCTCAAGAGGAAGATGAAAGAATGAGCAAAAACCGAATAAAAAGGGCTATTTATACTGTACCTGGTTTACCAGACATTTAACACATAAAACTTATTCCTCAATCCCAATTTACCCTGTATGTATCTGGTTGCACCAACAACTTGGTGCAGCAGATATTTTTAATTCAAAGCGGACTTTGACAGGGTGCCCGAAATTCGATATATGCAAACGAATTATGCAACCACACTAAATTCGACGCTCTGAATTCAATGGTGATATCAGAATTTTGAAAAAACATTGTTTTTAAAAGTCAACCCCCAACCCCAAAATCATAATTTTCCAAACTGAGGGTCGAAATGAGATTTAAAAGCCGTAAAGTTACACCAAACATGTCACCATCCTAAAATCAATGTTCTGGATCTGCTGGCAAAGTCGGATTGTCCATCCAAGGTCATTTCGACCAAATATGGGTTCCACACCCTTATTTTTAATTTTTCAACTTACTGATCAATAGGTAGAAATGAGCTCGGGTGCACTGGGGCCCGAACCAAAGGTCTACCTAGCCTAAAATCAATATTCTAGAGCTGCTGACGCAGTTCGTTCACCCATCCATCCCATGGCTCAAAAGATATCCCCATAAGTCTAAAATAATGCTCTCGAAGCCATCAAAAATCACAATATTACATAAATGGAACCAAAGTGCATCGAAAATCATGTCAATCACTACCACACCTCAGAAAATATCATAATGCAACAATGAGGAGGGGTAAAATAGTCAAATCACACAAAATCATAAATTTCACATATTTCATCAAATTTTTAGATCGTTACATTATCCATCACTAAAAAATTAGTTCGTGCTCGAACTAAGACTAAAAAATACCTGAATCAATGAAGACCTGAGGATAAGAACTACGCATATCAGAATCAACCTCCCAAGTAGCCTCATCTATAGGTCGATGTCACCACTGGTCCTTAACCACAGAGATAACTCTAGAGTGCAACCGCCTAACATCCCTAGCCATAATGGAGATCGACTCCTCAACAAAGGACAACCGCTCATCTAGCTGAACTGACTCCTAACGAATGACATGAGACTCATCAGGAATATAGCGACGAAGCATAGAAACATGAAAAACTGGATGAACAACTGATAGATCAGGGGGCAAGGCCAACTCATAAGCCACATCACCAACAGTCTGAAGAAACTCAAATGGACCAATATACCTGGGGCTAAGCTTGCCCCTCTTCCCAAACCTCATCATACCCTTCGTTGGTGAAACTCAAAGGAGAACACGATCACCAACACCAAATCTAAAGGCATGAATTCTATTATCAGCATAGAACTTCTGCCTACTCTAAGCCGCACTAAGTCTATCCTGAATGATCCGAACTCTATTTAAAGACTCACGAAGCAAGTCCGTACCTCGAGGTCTCACTTATGAAACATCAAACCAACCCACTGAGGAGAGACAACACCTACCGTATAACGCCTCAAAAGTAGCCATATCAATATTGGAATGGTAGCTATTATTATATGCAAACTATGCTAAAGAAAAATACTGCTCCCGTTGGCCACCAAAATCCATCATGCATGTGCGAAGCATATCCTTTAAAACCTGGATAGTCCGCTCTACTGGCCATCAGTCTGGGGGTGAAACTCTGTGCTAAGATCAACTCGAGTACCCAATTCATTCTGAAAAATCTTCCAAAAGTGAGATATGAACACAAAACCTCAATCTGAAATAATAAACACTGGCACAACATGCAAATGCATAATCTTACAAATATAGATACGGGCCAACCTCTCAGCACCGAATGAGACCTGAACTGGAATAAAATGAGTTAACTTGGTCAATCAGTCCACGATGACCCAAACACTATTAGAACCATGAGAAGTATGAGGCAACCTAGTCATGAAGTTCATAGTGATCCGTTCCTACTTCCCCTCAGGAATGGGTAACCTTTGAAGCAACCTACCAAGTCTTAGATGCTCCGCCTTCACCTGCTGAAAACATAGGCAATACGCCATAAAATCTACTACATGTCGCCTCATACCACCGCACCAGTAATGCTACCTCAAATCATGATACATCTTAGTCACACCTGGATGGATAGAATATCTGGAATAATAGGCCTCCTCCAAGACCAACTTAATCCAATCACCTACTCTCGGCATACAAACTTGGCCTACAATTCGTAAAACTCCATCTGAATCAAGTTAGGCTTCCTTAGACTCACCACTCAACACCTTATCTCGAATCAACCTTAATCCAACATCATTAAACTGATGAGCTCGAATCTTCTCCTTCAAAGAAGATCAAGCCTCCACAACTGCCAAAACACACCCAGGTGTAGAAATATCAAGTCTAACCATCTGGTTAGTTAAAGACTGAACCTCTAGGGCCAAAGGCCTCTCTTTGGTCAAAAGATACGCCAAACTACCCATGCTAGTCGACTTTTGGCTCAAGGCATCCGCAACCACATTATCCTTGCCCGGATGGTAAAGAATAGTTAAGTCGTAGTCCTTAAGTAACTCAAGTTAACGACACTGCCTCATATTAAGATCTCACTGGGTGAAGAAGTACTGAAGGCTATGATGATATGAGAAGATCTCACAACGAACTCCATACAAGTAGTGCCTCCACAACTTCAAGGCAAACACAACTACGCATAATTCCAAATCATGGGTAGGATAATTTCTCTCATAAGGCTTCAACTGACGAGATGCATAAGCAATTACCTTGCCCTTCTACATCAACACAACCCCTAACCCAACACTTGAAGCATCACAAAAGATGGTAAAACCCACGCCCTCCTTGGGCAAAGTAAAGATAGGAGCTGAAGCCAACAAATTCTTGAGCTTTTGAAAGCTCGCGTCACAAGAATCGAACCACTGAAAAGAAATCTTCTTCTAGGTCAACTTGGTTAATAGAGCTGCAATGGATGAAAAACCCTCAGCTAAACATCGATAATAACCTGCCAAGCCAATAAAACTCCGAATCTCAGTGGGCGAAGTAAGTCTAGCCCAATCACAAACTGCTGCAACCTTGGATGGGTCAACCATAATACCTTCCTTAGTAACCACATGACCCAAGAAAGAAATGGACTGTAACAAAAAATCGCACTTAGAGAACTTATCATACAACTTCTTATCCCTCAACCCCTGAAGCATAATTCGCAAATGCTCCTCACGCTCAACCTCACTCTTGGAATACACCAAGATATCATCTATAAATATAATAACAACGGAGTTAAGATACGGTTGAAACACCTGGTTCATCGACTCCATAAATGCGGCAGGGGCATTGGTCAACCCAAAGGACATGACCAAGAACTCATCATGACCATACTGAGTCCGAAAAGCTATTTTCGGAATATCCAAAGCTCTAATCCTCAACTTGTGATAACTGGACCTCAAATAAATTTTTGAGATCACTATAGCACCCCGAAATTGATCAAATAAATCATCAATGCGAGGAAGAGGATAATTTTTCTTAATTGTCACCTTATTCTACTATCGATAATCAACACACATCCGCATAGACCCATTCTTTTTCTTCACAAACAAGACAGGCGTGCCCCAAGGTGAAACACTAGGTAGGATAAATCCCATATCCAATAACTCCTGCAACTGATTCTTCTGTTTCTTCAACTCTACTGGGGACATCGTATAAGAAGGAGTACAAATAGTCTTGGTGCCTGGATGAACATCAATAGCAAAATCAATATCTCAATCTGGAGGCATACCAGGCAAGTCCATGGGAAACACATCCATAAACTCACAGACAACATGGACAGAATCTAAGAAAGGTGGCGATACACCACTGGTGTTATAAATATGAGACAATTAAGATAAACACCCTTTCTCAACCAATTTATGATCCTGAATAAAAGATATAATCCTCTTAGGACTGAAATGAAATACACCCTTCCAAGCAATCCTTGGCACACCCGATGTAGCTAAAGTCACAGTCTTAGCAAAATAATCTAAGATAACATGATAAGAAGCCAACTAATCCAAGCCCAAAATAAAATCAAAATCGACTAAATCTAACACAAGCAAGTCTACCAAAGTCTCACGCCTAGCAAAATTCACAACACAAGATCAGTGCACCCGATCTACCACTAAAGAATCACCTACCAGGATAGATACAAAAAATGGCATGGCAAGAGACTCACTAACAGAATCAAAAACCAAAGCAAAATATACAAAAGATATAGGAAAAAGTCGATACAGGATCAAATAATACAGATGCAGGTCTAAAACAAATGGGGATGATACCTGTAATCACAACATCAGAAGCCTCTGCCTTGGGTTTGACTGGTATAGCATAACACTGACTAGGACCATCAACTTCCTGGGTAGCCCCATGACCACCAACTACCTGAGTGGCCCCGTGACCACCCCCACGAGCTTTATTACCTCTGCCTCTCACACCTCTGATAGCACCCTTACCCCACACATATGAAATAGGGGTGACTCGAATCACCCGACGGGGGTAGTTCCGGGCCATATGGCCAATCTCATCACACATATAGCAACCTCTATGACCAGTCTTAATAAGTGAAGGTACAACTAGGCTTGAACATCCACCCTGAATTACTAAACTAGAAGGTCTACCACCTGAACTCTATAAAGTCACCTGTACTAGCCTACGATGGTATCCAAGAGAACCTCTAATATCTCTGCCTCGAGAGGTCTGACTCCTGAATTCTCCAAAACATCGCGCCTTCTTGGCGCCTCCCTGAGATGAACTAAGAATGCCCTCTTTCATCTTAGCATAATCTATAATAGTCTGAAAAGAAACCCCAAACACAACCATCAAAGATGTAGCCAACTGAAGAAAGACATCCAAACCTTTCACAAACTTTTGAATCTTCTCAGACTCAGTAGAAAGTCTATCATAGGAATATCTACACAGGGCATGAAAATGTGCCTCATACTAAAAAACTTTCATAAAGCCCTGCTCTAAATGATTAAACTCACCCCGTATACGATCTCTCAAACTGAAAGGGATAAATCTCCCTAGGAAAGCCTCAAAAAAACTGATCCCAAGTCATATATGGAGAATCACGGGGTCTACAACTGACAAGCAACCTCCACCAATCTCTCGCTATATCTCTAAACTTATAAGATGTATAAGCAACTCCATAGGACTCGAGAAAACCTAAATTGTATAACTTATCTCAATAATCAATTAGAAACTCATAGGCATCCTCGCCCACCGCACCACCAAATATGGGAAGACCCAATCGAGTAAACCTCTCAAACTTCTTCTAATCCTCAGAAGACATCACGGCACTAGCCATGAGAGGAGACATAGTTAATCTAGTAGGCTGTGATCCCATCTAGGGAGGTAACATGGATAATGAATAGACTCCTGATCTCAGAACCCCATAGTAAGATATCAGCACTGAAGGTAGAATAAAGCTCAGGGTTTAAGGAGTACCTAAACCATAAATAAGTGCAACAGGTGGATCCACACTTTAAGATGGAGGAACACCTAGCATATACAACAGAGAACCCTATAAACGGGCTAGCAAATGCATTAACAATCCCTCCAACACTAGGGCAGACAAACCTCGAAGGACTGGAGTAGGACTCACAACTCTAACCTATTCAACACGAGGCTCAAAGAAGTGTCCCCAAGCACTTTTCCTAGATGGGGATACACCACAGGGATGTCTCCTCCCTCGAGTCTATCCACGACTCGAGGCTCGCCCTATGGGTGAAGGCTCTGGATTATTACTCTCACGGGACCTAGTCAACATCATTTGTACAAAAATAGTGAAACATAACTCAGAACACAAGATATGAAAGAACTTCGCACGGTAAGGTATAAAAATAAGAAAAGTTTCCTAAAGCTATAGCCTCTCGAAGATAGATACGAACATCCACATACCAATCCATGAGACTTTATTAGACATCCCATTCTTATACTATTGAGACTAATGAAACCTGGCCGCTCTGATACCAATTTTTCATGACCCAAAAATGAGGGTCATGATGACACTTGTCGCGGCGTACCTTGACAAGTAATCCTTTATCCAAGCTGATACAAAAAGAGAAAAAGTCAGAAATATCCTAAGGTAAGGCTTCTAGAATGAAGCCGAATCATATAAGTATTCATAACAATGCGACAAGAACTTATCCAAAATAGCAATCATGCCCAAAACTACGTGTTAATAGAGTAAGAACTACTAATACAACCCAAGAGTCAAATACATTATAAAAATAAACACAAAGGAATAATATCTATCTATGAATACTAATAAAGACATAGCTACTACAGAAAGATAGAGGTGAACTTCGAATGTATGAATGTCCAACTGCTACCTTGGAAGCTCCAACAATCGCCAAAATCAAGCAAGTTAAGGCACACTTGAGCTAGGACCTGCACTGAAAGGGCGCAGTAGGCATGAGTACAGTCCACTTATACTCAGTAGGTATCATAGGCCGACCGAGCAAAGTAGTAAATAAAGCATACAAAATATACACTAACGACACAACACCTGCAATCAGAAAGTATCCCACAACGGTAGCCCACACTGCTTGCACTAATAGTTCTAATATATATATATATCACATAGATTGCACATCATAACCAGATAGAACACAAGTATGCATTATATCACATATAAGTAGCACAAGGGGGAGCATACATATACAAGATCATCAAATACAAGTAAAAGAAGATAAAACAATTACATAAAGGGTAAGTCAATACGACAATACAACACAATATAAACAAAATAAACTAAGTGCAATGTATATGATGATGATGATGATGATGATGATGATGATGGACAAGGTCATCACACAACCTACGGGATCGTCGTACAATCCCCGTATACACCTATGGAGGTAAGCCTCTCAATGCAGGACCTATGGGGATTTTTTCAACCTGTATATAATCCACATTTCTTATATCTCCTTTTCAGCACATCCCTCAAAAAGAGTTTTATAAGGTGTTACAATATCTCCTCCCCGATACATCCCTTGGGAAGGGTTTTTAAGAAGGTGTTGCCAGTGTTACTCAGGTGTTGCCACAGTGGTACCAATGTTTCATGAATGAGTATGATATGAGGATGTAATGCTTAGAACCAATCGCAATGAGTATTTACACAATCAACCACATGATATATTTCCACAACCAACCACAATGATACATTTCCATAACTATGTGAGCCAATATCTACTCATTTTATTCGTTTCATCCGTGAATTACCATATTTATCATATGTCAATAAAGTATGAATAAAATTACAATAGACCAATGGCAACACATTAAACATTTTAACAACACAATACAATTATTCACATGTATTCAAGGCTATCAATATCACATAGGACCCCACAAGGTCACACTTATCACATAATATCTCAATTGTAATAATTACATTAAATATAGGCCCCCACACGGGAACAACACATAGATGACTATTTTTCATGATTAGTTCCCACCCTTAACATGCATTTTATACCATCATTTACTACCCAACACAGTCTGAAAGAGTTAAGCCATAATCTACCTCAAAAGCTAAAATTGGTCCGCTACACTTTGAACCCACAACCTTACTTTTCTCAAACAATCCCGAACTCTACTAAAATAATCAAATATGGAAACCATGCATCAAAATAAAACCAAAGACACCCAAATTGACTACCTTTGGTTCGGGGTCAATACGGACCCCCGGAATGTATTTTCGAAAAAGAAGGAAAAAATCAGAACTTTACTTCACAAACATGTTTTCCATATTTTTAGGAATCTACATCAAAAACTCCAAGTCAAATCGCGTACAAAACGAGGTTCAAATTGAAGAAAATCCATTTTAAGCTTTGTTGAGTAAAATCTTTGAAATTCGGGTTGAAATCAATAATCAGAGTTGTTTTGAAGGTTAAATTGATGAAAAACTAGTAATTTTAGGATAAAAACATTATTCAAGTGAAAAGAAGTAAAATTGTGGTTCAAAATCAAGCCCTAAGATTTTTAGGTTTTTGAGAAATTAATTAAGAAATTACTAAGAAAAGAGTGATTTCTTACCTTAAATCCATAATAGAATAAAGAAATATATGTTAATCTAGCTTCCTAAGCTCCCAGAAGCTTCACTTTTAAGCTCTCACACTATTTTAGGGTTTAACTCGCAAGAGAAAGGTGAAATAATGAGCAAAAACTGGATAAAAAGGGCTATTTATACTGTATCCGAGTTACCAGACATTTAACACATAAAACCTATTCCTCAATCCCAATATTCCCTTTATGTATCTGGCTGCACCAACATCTTGGTGCACCAGATATTTTTAATTCGAAGCAGACTTCGATGGGTGACTGAAATTCAATCAGAGTTTGATATACGCAAACGAACTATGTAACCACACTAAATTCAATGCTCCAAATTCAATGGAGATATCATAGTTAAAAAAAATAATTTTCAGAAAGTCGACCCCTGAACTCAGAATCATAATTTTCCAAACTAAGGATCGAAATAAGATTTAAAAGCCGTAATGTTACACCAAACATGTCACCACCCTAAAATCGATGTTCTGGATCTGCTGGCGAAGTTAGATTTTCTATCTGAGGTCATTTCGACCAAATATAGGTCCCACACCCATATTTTCAATTTTCCAATTTTTCGATCAATAGGTTGAAATAAGATCGGGTGCACTGGACTCAAACCAAAGGTATACCTAGCCTAAAATCAATATTCTAGAGCTACGGACATAGTCCGTTTAGCCATCCATTGCATGGATCAAAAGAAATCCCCATAAGTCTAAAATAAAGCTCTTGAAGTCATCAAAAACCACATTATCACATAAATGGTACCAAAATGCATCAAAAATCATGTCAATCACCCCCACATCCCAGAAATATCATAATGCAACTATGGGGAGGGGTAAAACAGTCAAATCACACAAAATCATAAATTTCACATATTTCATCAAATTTTTTGATCGTTACAATAATTGGGCAATTATGTGTAGAATAACTTGTTTATTGTGTTTAATGTTCAATTGAAACAATCCAAGAGACAAAACACTAGGTTAAAGATCAAAAGGACAAAACTAGTACTCTTAGCTTAAGTTAATTACTAGTTAATCATCTTGACTTGTAAGTTGTTTTTAGCTCTAATTCATGGTGTTTGATGCTATAGGATACTTGGTGAGTTTATAATGATGATATATGGATGATACACAAGATGGAAATTAAGTGAAAACAACACCAAAAGGCTTGGAATGGACGGACAAACACATGGGACAAGACTTGACAAAAAGCGGACGTTTTGGAGTCATTGGCATGCCACTAATCTTAGACTCTGTGTTAGGGCCGTGCCACTCCCTTGGGATCTTCCTAGATGACTAATAAAAACACCTCACCTTTATTATGGCATTCCACAGACCCTAGTCATTGAGATAAGGGTGTGACATGCCCCCAAGTCAAAATCGGCAGTTTGTGTCCAAGTATAAACAGGACACTTAGTTGTTATGTGTCACACATTGGGCGACCTTGGGACTTGATGGGAGGATGGATAAAACTTAAAATAGGGTTTTTATTCCATTACTTTGGTTTTTGTATGGATTTTAACATGTATTCATTCATTGTGATTACGGTTACTTCCCTGATCGGCTAAACACCTTTTTTAGGGTTAAGGCCAAGAACATGAGTATTATTGTTATGAATTAATTTGGTTTTGGTTGTCTATAAATATTGGTAGTTTATTTATCATTTTTATAACTATTTTAAGGATTGAAAACCCTTATAATACATACATAATCATCTTATAAACCCAGAAGGAGGAACAAGAGGATAAAACGTGGGATAGATAGAATAGGGTTGTAATCTTCTAATTGAATGAAGTTTTAATTTGCATTAAGAAGAGGAATATACCCAGGTACCCTATTTGGTTCAAATAGGGGATAAAATATGAGTGTATTTAACTTAGTTAACGCATCCCCACTCAAGTATGTAGTTGTGGGGTTAAGTTAGATAGGTGATTAGAGGTTTGGATGATCATAGTCTGAAATCAGCCTCGTGAACCAATAACCAAAATAATAACCGAACGAATGAAGTTCTATAACATCATATGATTGTTCGTATTGCTTTAACCCTAGGCATTCCATATTGATTGCTCAAACCTTTACTTTATCGCATTGTTTAGAATTCTTAGTTTTTACCTATAGTTACTTTTGGTTACAATAGCACTGAGTTAATCTTAATAGTTGGAATAGTCTGGGATAGTTGTTAACATAAGACTCTGAAGGATCGATACTTGGCTTATAAAAGGCCACCATATTACTTGGTGAGACCATGTACACTTCTATGTGCGCTTGGGCACAACAAATTTTTGGCGCCTTTAATGGGGACTTGCAATTTTACAACTATCTTAGTTTTAGTTTTGATTTTTGGATTTCTTTGGTGCTTTTCACTTGGTCATGGTTTTTTAATTTGTAAGCAATAGGTTAACAAACCAGTAAGCTGGCAAGGGATAGGGAGTTGGTTGAACTAGACCCCGAGACAAAGTAATGCTTACATCAATAGAGGAGAGAAGAATTTCTTCTCTACCATATCCCATAGATTCACAAAGAACAAGATATTTCTGCTCCCATGGCTGAGGATCCATCAGCCAGCAGGACAGTTTGCAAAGTGGCAATACCACTTGCGACTAATGTGACCTCCTACATTCAAATATAGGTTCCTAGAGGTAGATTTTAACTGAGGTAGAACATGGTGCAACTCTTGCACAGTAGTTAACAATTCACCCGGCTATCACATAAAGATCCACAGGCCCACTTGTAAAACTTTTTGGAGATCAGTGACACATTCATCCCTATTGGTGTGTAAACTGATTATGTGAGGTTAAAACTCTTCCCTTTTTCACTTTTTGGGGAACCCAAAAAGTGGTTTAATGTTGAGCCAAAAGGTTCAGTCACAACTTGGGATGACTTATCTCAAAAGTTCCTTATTCGATTCTTCCCATCTGGCAAGAATATGATACTTCTCAGTGAGATTTTGAGATTCAAGCAGAGACCAAATGAGAACCTGTATCATGCTTGGGATAAGTTCAAATATCTTTTTTGGGATTGCCCATATCACAAAGAGTCTAACGAGGTACTAGATCACACCTTTGTTGAGGCACTTGACCATAACACAAAAATTTTGCTAGATTCATCTGTAGGTGGTCAGGATTTGGAAAAGACTTTGTAACGCCCCACAACCGGGTCCCAGAATGTCACACAATGCTTAAGGCTACAAGTAGCCCCAAGCTAACCCTTTGAGCATTCTACTTCATATATTAGATTACTTAAAGATAAAAAGCATGAACTCAATACTGTGAAATCATAAAATGAGAAATATGAATGAAATACTTGGTCTGAACAAACTACAACTCAAAGAAAATCTTGAAGTGCTGATAATCTGATGACTAGTATGACAAACCTCTACTACTCCAAACTAGAGAGCTATTGGGACAGGTCCCCAACTGACTCATACTCAACTAACAAGAATTAAATAGCTACTAAATAAAACTGAAAGTCTGAGAATTACCGGTCTCTAAAACATGAGGACTCACCACGGTTGATATGTAGATATGAGTGCTCGAAAGGATCACTGGTGAGGCTGAGACTGAGCACCTGAACCTACATTACGAGAATATATGTCACACAAACAAAATATATGGGTCAGTATGTTGGGAATGTACTGAGCATATGGGGGAGTGTGCAGTTAAAATACTCAATATTATAAGCTTTTATAGAAAACCTGCATGGTGTAAAACATACTCACATAGCTTTAAATAAATACATGCCACAAGACTCATAAATTATCATGCGTTTACTTAAAACGTCAAATTATCATGACACCTAAAATTATTAGGACCATAGCTTTCAAAAACACTTATACTTTCAAAACTTTGTAACTTTAAGACTAAAACTCTTTGAAACTTGGAAGACTTTAGGACTTAGAGAACTTTAGGAACATAGGGAGTTTCTCTTAACCGACATAAACCATGTGAGATACATGGAGTCCAACGTCTTACCCACGTTGGGGAGAGCTATTCTATCCTTGCCATTGGATAAAACCTTAACTTTAGTGATCACTATCTTAACCCAGTTGGGGTATATCAAGAACCTACGGGGGTACGTAGTTTTGGGGCATGAGACCTCGGAATCAAGCCCAACTCAGTGCTGAATACTACTCCCCCACTTAACTCAGAACTTTAGGAAATGCACCTTAAAATAATTAAATAATATATATATATATATATATATATATATATATATATATACAATGGGAGCCAAAATGCATCCCCTTTACTTCAAACTCAAGAATGTGGATTTCTATCTTTACTTATAATCAAAACTCACTTCTTGATATTATTTAAAAATTGCTAACATCTCATTCTCAAACTCATGCTTTAACCATAAGGTTCAATTCACAATAATAGGACTTGAAATTCTCAAAACATGATATAGACGTTGAATTATGCAACTTAAACCATAAATTGACAATTTAAAACATTAATATGCATAATAATATTACAACTCAAAGCTTGGGTTACACATAGTTTCATAAAACTCACAATATAATAACATGATAGGAATTCTCCATGAATTTACGAAATTTTTTACGAAAATATGTAACTTTTGGGCACAAGAACAAAAGGGTGTTCTTGTTCAAAACCACATATCTTAAACTTGGAGCTTTTGGATGACTTCAAAAATTTCGGAAGGTTATTCATAAACTATTGAGTGTCCCTCATAGCCCTCATAACGGGGAATTCAAATATTCAAGAATTATTGAATTCTCTCGGTTGAATCTCTAGATAATTGGATTTTTATGTTGAAACCCTAACCTTGTGGTTGAAAGTATGCAGAGAATTTTGAGATGTTTAACTAAAGTGAAATAGAAGAAAATACGTTCTCTGAGGGTTATAAATCATGGGAAGTGCAGGAAAAAGACCAAAATACCCTTGCAAAAACGTCATTAAATTGCTGAAAAAAAATAGATGACGACATTCATGACAAGTCGTTAAACTTGTGACAAGTCGTTAAACTTGTGACAAGTCGTTAAACTTGTCACAAGTCGTCACAAAATTTCGTCACAAAAGGGTGGATTTTATGATTTTCGGCTTAAGGTTGACGACATTTTGTGACAAGCTGTCAAACTTGTGACAAGTCGTCACAAAATGTTAGATTTTGTGACTTTCTACTTATGGTGATGACTTTTGTGACAAGCCGTCAGGCTTGTGACAAGTCGTTACAAAATATCGTCACAAAATTTTAAGGCTGATATGCTGGAGTAAAATGGGCATAACTCTTTGCTCCGATAACAGATTTTGGAAAAATTGGTATCGTTGGAAAGCTAATTCAATTATATATATTTTGCTGGGTCATGATCTCATAATTCATAGTATAACGAGAGATATGCTCGTTTGAATTTGACTATACCAATATCCATCTCAAGAATTCAATCGGCAATGAATGTTTTGATTAGTCTATTAGATAGGACACTTTTGAGGCCCTAATACTCATCAAGCTAGATCATGTAGCTACCAAATCACTAACTTTATTTCTAACGATCTTGAAATAGGTTTCTACTATTAGTTGAAATTCTTGGGGTATTACAATATCTCACCCTTGGAAACATTCATCCTCGAATGTCACTAGTTAAATCGGGAATGCAAAGAAATTGAGGATGCATAGTTGGAATAGTTCTCTGAATTGAATCTGTCATTCTAAACTTTCAAGTATTTCTGAGAGTGCACAAATTTGAAACAAAATAGTCATCACAAAATTAGCTATATCCTTCTTCATACCACACCACCTATAGATTTCCCGCAACTCGCGGTACATCTTGGTAGTGCCGGGATGAATAGAATACCGCACACCATGCTCTTCAGCCATAATTCTCTGCCTCAGATCACCAACATCAGGAACACATAATCTACCCTGCAACCTCAATACCCCATATCCCCCTTAAGAGAGAACCTCTACCTTTTGGTCCTTGAATGACTCCTTCAGTCTGACCAAGCTAGCATCTAAGTCTTGCTTCTCCTTCACTTCCGAAACTAAAGAGTATTTGGAACTAATCTGCACCAAAATATTTCCCTCAATGGAATCAAGCAACTTAACACCCAGTCTATCCAGACGATGCATATCACGAGCCAACTCTTTCTTACCTTACTCCATATGAGAAATAATACCCATAGACATCCTGCTAAGGGCATCTGCCATAACATTGGCCTTGCCCGGATGATACAAAATGCTCATATCATAGACTTTTTATAATTCTAACCACCTCCGCTACCGAAGATTCAACTCCTTCCGAGTCAACACATACTGCAGGCTTTTGTGATCAGTAAAAACTTCCACATGCACACCATACAAATAATGTCTCCAGATTTTTAGAGCAAACACTACAACAACCAACTCTAAGTAATGGGTTGGGTAATTCTTCTCATGAGGTTTCAACTGTCTAGAAGCATAGGCTATAACTTTATCCCTCTTTATCAACACAAAACCCAAATAAAATCTCAAAGCATCACAGTATACCATAAAACCATCTACACCATCAGGAAAATTCAACATAGGGGCGGAAGTGAGTCGAGTCTTCAACTCTTGAAAACTCTTCTCACAGTAAATCGACCAGAGGAACTTAACTTTCTTTTGGGTCAACCGAGTCATGGGAGATGCAATGGAAGAGAACCCTTCAACAAAACGGCTGTAATAGCCAGCTAGACCCAAGAAACTTCTAATATTAGAAGGAGAGATTGGCCTAGGACAATTTCTTAAAGCCTCTGTCTTTTGGGGATCAACTCTAATACCTCCAGCTGAAATAATATAACCCAAAAATACTAAAGACCTTAGAGAAAACTCACACTTACTGAATTTGGCGAATAACTTATCATCTCTAAGAGTTTTCAAGACGATTCTAAGATGGTCTGCGTGATCACCCTCACTTCGGGAATACATAAGGATGTCATCGATAAACACAATGACGAACATATCAAGATATGGCTTAAACACTTGATTCATGAGGTCCATGAAAGATAATGGGGCATTAGTTAGACAAAAAGACATGACAAGGAACTCAAAATGACCATAGCGGGTTCGGAAGACTGTCTTCGGGATATCATACCTCCTTACTTTAAGTTGGTGATAGCTGGATCTAAGGTTTATCTTGGAAAAATAACTCACACCTTACAACTGATCAAACAAATCATCTATTCCCGGAAGAGGGTACTTGTTCTTGACTGTGACCTTATTAAGCTGACGATAGTTAATGCATATATGCAGAGAACCATCTTTCTTTCTCACGAAAAGGACAGGTTCGCCCCAAGGAGATACACTGGGCCTTATAAAATCTTTGACTAAGAGATATTTGAGTTGTTCTTTCAATTCATTAAACTCTGTAGGTGCCATACGGTAGGGAGGAATGGAAATAGGCTGAGTGTCGGGAAGAAGATCGATCCCAAATTTTATCTCTCTATCGGGAGGTACCTCTGGGAGATCTTTTGGAAAGACATCAAGAAACTCATTGACAATGTTGACTGAATGGATACTTGGGGTTACAGACTTAGTGTCCTTAAATCTAACCAAGTGATAAAAACAACCCTTAGATATAAGCTTCCTGGCTTTGAGATAAGAAATAAAATGACTCTTGAGAGGTACTGAACTCCCTGACCACTCGAAAACTGGTTCATCAGGAAACTAAAATTAAACTATATGAGTACGATAATCTATAGATGCATAGCAGGAGTAAAGACAGTCCATACCCAGGATAATATCAAAATCAACCATCTCTAACTCTATCATGACAATCTATAGATGCATAGTAGGAGTAAATCCAGTCCATACCCAGGATAACATCAAAATCAACCATTTCTAACTCTATCAAATAAGCAAATGTGACTCTACTCTTCTCAAACTTCATAGCAACAAGTGGGGTCACATAAGAAAAACTTGACCTGGGGTCCAATAACACATATACATCAAAATAAAATACATGGAGCATACTAGTAACAACATCGGGAGAGTCCTCCTGCTCATGATGGAAAGGTAGGGCATAGAACCTATTTTGGCACTGACCGCCAGTAATACTAGAAGAAGCGCCCTGAGGAGGAGCTGGACGAGCTGCGGAAGCTGATGCACTAGTGGCCTGGGTCTGAGCATAATAATGGGAGTAATATTTAGCACCGTTATGGGTAGGTTACTATGGTTTCAGACCCCAAAACTACGTACCAATGTAGGATTCAGATTTATTACCCCTTCTATGTGGATAACTCAGATTGTGATCACTAAGATAGAAATTCTATTCCGATGGAAAGGGTAGAACAACCCTACCTAATGGGGGCCAGATGTGGGACTCCATGGATGCTCACATGGTGTATGTCGATTAGAAGAACCTTCCAAAAAGATGTCCCCTACTCTTCAACAATCTATTGATTTAAAGCTTTTAGATAAAAGTATATGTTTTAGAAGTAATGGTTTTAAGATTCTTAAGCCTTAAGATAAAGTATTTTCTAGATTTTAGAAACTAAGTGTAATGGCTCATAAGATTTACGTTATATGTTTTATCATCTAAGATTTATGATCTTCAGATTTTAGATTACTGAAGCCTGCGTGAGTCATTTCCATTTAGCATGCATGATTTTATAAACTGTGATGATATTGTTTACTTATTGCATGCACCCCCATATACTCAGTACATCCTCAAAGTACTGATCCACAAATATGTCTATGTGCTACATTGTCTCATAATGTAGGTTCATCTACTCAGTCTCAGAAGTGTGAGTGATATCCGAGCATCTCATCTACATCCGTGCAGTTGGTGAATCCTCATAGTTTGGGGACTTAGTTATTCATACTTTCAGTTTATTAGTAGATGTTTCTTTATTTATTTTAGACAGTTTGAGTCAGCTGAGGACCTGTCCCATTGTCTCTCTAGATCCAGATAGTAGAAGATTGTTGGACTACTAGATTCAGTTTTAGACATTTAATTCAGAATTTAGATTTCTCATTATTGTTTTACCAAGACTTCTAGCAAGTTTCAGATAAGATTTTTTGCATTATTGTGATGTCATATTTGTATTTCCCCTATGTTGGGATCCAGACTTTGTATAAAGAAGCCAGGGTTAGCTCAGGACTTCTCGTAGTTTGGAGCACCGTGTGGTGTTTCGGGAACTACATTTTGGGGCGTTACATACATAATCAAAGATGAATCAATTTAGTAAGTTTGCTGTGCAGCAGCCTCAGGATCAAGTTAATGCGGTGAAACAGGCTCTGGTATGGTGTGAGATTTTTGGAAATCGTGGCCATTCTACATACTTGTATGGTTTAAATTATGAACCCATTAATTTGGTAGGCAATGTTCAAAAGTCAAATTATACAAACACCTACAACCAACAGTAGTAGTTTCAGCAGCTATAGTATGACAAACCGGCTAGTAACATTGAGTAAACACTACAAAAGATCCTATCTAATCAAGAGAAGATGGTTGTTGATATAAAAAATTAAATATAAAAAATTAGCATATTTTACAAAAATAGTTAGAACAGTAGTTGAGGCAATTACAGTAGGCACAAACTACGAGGCCTCAGGGTGGTTTGCTAAGTGATAATGAACCTCTAAATCAAGTTATAACAATCACCTTGAGGAGTGTATGGAGCTACATGATAAACCTCCAAAGAAATATAATGGGGTAGATGTAGAGTTAGTTCCACAATAGGATGCAGACAAAGTTATTGATAATTTGGGGAAGTCTGAGTGCCCAAAAACAAAGGTTGATAAACAAGTATATAATAGAACACCACCACCATTCCTACAGAGATTCAAGAAAGACAAAAATGATATCTATTTCAAGAAGTTCTTTGACACATTCAAAGAACTTCACGTTAATTTACATTTGTTAGATGTTTTACAGGTAATGACCCAGTATGCCAAGAACTTGAAGGATGTGGTGATTAACAAGGTGAAGATGTAGAATATTAAGACTGTGGCATTGACAGATGAGTGCAGATCTGTGGTAATGAAACTGTTCCTAAAAGTCTTAAGGACCCAGGAAATTTTACCTCCCCATATAGATCGGTGCCAGTGAAGAGGTCCATGCCTTGAGTGATTTGGGGTTGAGAATAAATTTGATGCCTCTATCTATGTTCAACACTCTTGTGTTGGGTAAGACGAGACCATGTTCTTTGATGCGCCGATTGGTGGACAGAACAATAGTTAAGCTCGAAGGAATAATTGAAGATGTGCTTATAAAAGTTAGTGAGTTTATAATTCTTTCTGACTTTATTGTTTTGGATTATATGCAGTTAGCAGGGTACCAATTATTTTGGGATGTCCATTATTAGCTAGGGGAGGAGAATTGATTGATGTGAGAGAGAGCACTCTCACAATGAGATTAAATGACGAAGAGGTAATCTTCATAGTTTATAAGACACTTAATCCATCTTCCCACTACAAAGGTTTGTGTATGATTATAGTGATGGAAGTGGGTGAGTGTGCAGTGGTATAAGCCAAATCACCAAAGACCTCTTAAGAAAATCTCATTGAGTTGCCCAAAACACCACATAAGCCTGAGTTAATGATGATTGATGAGACTAAAAAGGATGAAATTGAAAAAGTTGTTGACCTTGAGAGTTCATACTTAAGAGGTAAAAAAAGAGTAGAAGATGGCCTCCAAGTAGGAGGAAAAAGCTGAAGGAATTCAATTGAGTAGTGATCTTGGGTCGTGTTGCGACACTAAATCAGGCATTGCTTGGGAGGTAACCTAAGTTAAGGTAGGTTTGTTTTTAGTATTTTAGTTTTACTTTATGTGGTTTTTGTTTTTCTTGAGTCACAAGTTGATGAAAAGTATGAGTATCAGAGATTCGAGCAAAGGAGAATGGCAAAGACTAAGTGTGGGGTCCCTGGACCCTTTTGATGTTAAAAGATGATACTAGCTAGGCCTAGAGGCCTCAAGGAGCATTTTTATCTCTACTTTGGTGTGTAATTTATGGACAAAGTACATTTTTAAGTGTGGGGTGGGTATATTATCATGTTTCGGGTGAAGTGATGTTGTAGGATCTTCGTTCGTAGTAGTTTTTCTAGTTTTTGCTTAAATATTTTAAAAAAAAACTACAAAAAGATTTTGATTTTTAGTTTTAGTCTTAGTTGGGTCAGTTTAGTAAGAGCACACTTCACCCTCCCCGTGGTTGTTCTTTTTGGTTCTTTTCCACGGGAGTGCCCCTTGAATACAATACCCTTTTTTTCTTTTTAGGAATAATATTAAATTTTTGGGGTAGGATAAGTATGATTCTCTTGTTGGTTCTATGTATAATTGCATGATCCAAGTTATTTTGTGTGTAAAAGCATGTTGTCTGTGTGAATTACTACTTTTGAGACTCCTAGACTCTTTATGATTCTTGTACATTGTTGGCTTAATTCTGAATTCGTGTGATTGTTTGGTTGGGAGTCTATGATGATCCTGCTTAACTTGAGTAGGTGCCATATGTCTGTGAGGTTTTTTGTATATTCCTTGTTGCATGTGATGTCTAAAACTTGACTGGTATGTGTACAAAGCAAAATAAAGAGTGGGAGTTTAGGATATTAAATAGGTATTTCATTGATTGACTTATTTCATACCCTCTTTTACCTATCATTGTGCATAATCCTAGTTATCCCCATTGAGCTTTGACCTATTTTGTTGGTATCCTTGTATGAAGCCTGTCCCTTTTCTTTGGTTTGACCTTAATTTGATCCAAATCTCCTAAGTGAATAAATTGAAAATTAATGAATTGAAAGAAAGTGAAAATAAGAAGAAAAGAGGTGAAAGTGAGGCTCCCCCTAAAAGTATCTATTGGTGTTGTAAAAGTGATATGTGTTGTGATTCAGAGTTGTGTAATGAAAAGAGATAAAAATGCTGCTAAATTTGATACTGAGTTAATAAAGAATACTCCCTCTATGGTACTTGTGAATTAGCTTTAATGAGATGGGGAAAAACAAAAGAAGTGCATAGATAGAATTGGTGAAATTGGTTGCTAATACAGAGGTATTAATGTATAAGTGATTTATTAAAGAGCTTAGGGAAGATAGTCACTATTACTGGCTAGAATAGTTCCCACCTATCCCTTAGCTTACATTACAACCCTGAAAGACATAATTTATCCTAAGTCTTAACATTCTGACTCTTCACTAAGACTTAGAGTGAAGAGTTATTCGAGGACGCACAAGGCTTTAAGTGTGGGGTGATGATCTGAGGTGGATTTATGTACCTCACTGTTGTTATCCAAGCCTATTTATCTAAGTTTAGAGGACTTCTCTTATGATTAATGATTAATTTTTTCTATAATTGAGCATCTAAGTGTTAAACTACTTGATTAAAATATTTGAAGTGTGTTTCAAATAAGTTTGGAGTATGATGAAACCCTTCAAGGTTGCTTCGCACAGTAAGGGACCAGATCCCTCAGAATCAATCATAGGCAATCAAACAATGAAGTTCAAGAAAACTAAAGACAGTGCAAAAAGAGTAAATGACACAAGGATTTTTACGTGGAAACTCAGGATGGAAAAAATCACGATTTTCCCTCATAAGCACCAATAAAATCCACTATAATCTACCTTCGGATTACAGTTTAGATTTTATCCTAACTCTAGGGTCTTTGCACTAGCAGCAAATCTACTACCAACTCATCTTGGTAACTCTACCAAGGTCTTTATCTATACTGATTAACTCTAATTAGTCTCTAGATTAGGAAACTCTACCTAAGAAACAGTCTCAACTAGTAAAAAAGACATTACACTTGTAGCTTTGAGAAATTCTTTTACAAATTAATACTCAAGAACACTCACTCACTCTTTTAGCATACTATCAAGATAAGAACATGAGCAAAGCTTGTGCAGTCTTAAATTAGAGTTTTTGTAGCCTCACTTCTCTCTATTTTGAATTGGAAAAAACTAATTATTGAAGAGGCATCTCTTTCCTTTTATAGATGGGTGATGATTAGGGTTTGAAATATCATTGGACCAGCTATTCAAGTCAGTAAAAAATAGCACCTGTAAGTTTGTTACACAAAATGACAAAATTGTGCAAAAGGCGCGTGCCTGCTGTACTTTACCTTGCATGTCCAGGGATCTGCCCCCTAGTAATTTAGCTGCTCATCATCAAAACTACATATAACATTTTTCCCCTTTTTTGATGATGAAAAAACAAACCATACAATTTAAGCATCAGTACACATTCATCACATTTAATCAGAGTGATTACCGCCTGAGGATGAATGTTCCCCCTGCTATCATGCTTCCTCTTTCATACAACATAGGTGTTTAGCCCAAGCACACTCACAAGTGTATGTGGTCTCACCAAGTATTAAAGTGGACCTTTAGAAGCCAAGTATCGATCCCATAGGGACTAGTGTTAACCAACTATCAAATTTTAGTTCACAATTGAGATTAACCAGTGCAACATAACCAAAAGAATTTTTGATTTATAATATAAAAGTAAAGTAAACAGTGCGTAAAAGTAAATTGCTTGGACAATAAATAAGGAGAAACCCGGGGTTAAAGAATTGCGAACAATCATACTAGGCTGTTGAACTTCATTGGTTAGATTACTTATCTTGGTTGTTGATTCGCAGGGTTTATCGTATGATCATGGTCTCCCGACCTCTAATCTTCTACTTAACTGGACATTATAGCTACATCATTGAGCGGGGATGTAATAATACATTTAGATGCATTAAAATATCATACTGCAAGTGAACCAAATAAGGTTTCTAGGTATATCCTTATCCTAGACGCTAATTCAAATCCCTTATTTTATAAAAGAATAAGAACCTTAATCTATTTATCCTAATTTTCTATCCTCTTATTACCCCTCCCAGGTTCACAAAGATGACAATGGATGTATTGTAAGGGTCACGAATCCTTAAAATAGTTATTACAAGGATAAATAAACAACTGAATATGATAAGCAATTAAAACCTAATCAATTCAAAGCAATAAAAATCATGTTCTTGGCCTTAACCCCAAAAAGAAGGCTTTAACCATTCATGGACATAACCGTAATCAAGATAAATGAAAACATGATATAATACATAAATAAACTGAAAGTGGTTCCATCCCCTCTCCTAGATTCAAAGTCGTCCAAGGTGTTTTGCAATGTGTTAAGTATCCTATTTATAAGAGGAGGATTTTGGTAGTGTTAGGAACAAGGTGTGTGCCGCGAGCCTCACTCCCTGGGAATAGGGCTCACATGATGTGGTTCAGTCTATGGGATAAGGGGTGGAACCACGTGGGTCAGTCCTTAGGAGTAGGTTTCGCACCGCGGGGCTATTCCCATTACCTCACTAGAATTCACCTTTTTGACATCTAAACTTGTCTTAAGCATTTGTCATTCCATCCCAAGCCTTGTGGTGTTATTTCCAGTTGATTTCCAGCTTTTTAATCATCCCTATATCATAATAATAAACACACCAAGAATCATATAGCATCAAATACAATGAATTAGAGATCAAATCAACACAACATCCAAGACGACGAACTAGAAACTTAAGCTAAGAACTAGTTTTGCCCATTTTGATCTTCAACTATTGTTTGACTCTTGGATTGATTCAATTAAACTTTGAAAACTATAAACAAGTTTTTACACACATAATTACACAATAATAACCTCAGGAACTCATTATACACATTATAATCCATCGATATCAACTAGACAAAACCTAGCTCAAACTAGTACCACTAGTTTTCTCGTTAGAACTCTAAGTGACCAGATTATTTACAAACTTGTTTGAAAGACACCATGAACATTGTAATTAAATACTTACATACTTATATTTTCAATTATATCATTTTAACACATTAAGAACACATATTTTCCTTAATACAAAGATAAACAAGCTCGGATAACAACACTGAGGCACATAAATCTACCTTAGATCACCACCCCATACTTAAATCCTTGTTAGACCTCTAATAACTCTTTAAGCACCATAAGCAGAGGAGGCTCTACACTTCTACTACAAGCAATATACTCAATCCAGTACTATAATGACTACACAGAATGCAAGTTTCTACACTTAGCATGTTACAAATACAATTGACAGTTCAAGAATACTACTCCAAAACATCCTAGCCTCAAGAATTGACTCACTAAGCTTGCAAACTCATGCATATTTCCCAATAAAGGACACCATACAAATTACCCAACTATCATTAAACATGTTCCCTCACAACAAGAGAGTTACCTATAATCACTCATATAAATGTAATTTAGAATGGAACGGGTACAAGAATCAAATTACACTCACTCTCACAAAGAATTCACAAGTTACACAAGATGAACCATAAGCTTTACCTTAGTGTAGTACTCCACTAATATTAGAATAATGAAGCTTAGGATCAAGTAGGTCTTTATGGGTTGTAATGTAAGTTAAGGGATGGGTAGGAACTATTTTGGCCAAGAATAGTGACTATCTTCCCTAGGCACTTTAATACATCACATTATACAATCAATTCACCTTTACCAACTAATTTCCCTATCTTTTGTTTTGCCCCATCTTATTAAGCATATTCACATACCTATGGTAGGAGTATTTTATATTCATTTATGATTTAATTTTACCCTTCTTCACACCCACTTTACATTAGATACTTTTATGATAGATACTCTCAACTTAAGCGATTTGCCTTAGTTGAGGTGCACAATGTCCAAGGAGGAACAGGGCCAAAATAGGTTCATTGCAACACAAATGGGCTAAAATGGGAATTTTTTTAGCCCAAATTTCTCTAACTCCCTATCATAACACATCAATTGCACACACCAATAACTATTACTTTGGGGCTTCACTTTCACTTTTCTCCTACTAGAATTCAAACTTCTTAACATAATTAATTTTACACTAAAGCGCTTTGGAGCTTTGGATAAAATTAAGGTCCATCAAAGAAGAGGCTACAAGCTACATATGAGGCTGTCAAAGAAAATAAGATAAAGGCTCAATGGGGTTAACTGGGATTATGCACAAGGGTAGGTCAAAAGAAGGTATGAAACATGGATCTCAAGGAAATCCCTATATCATCTGCTAAACCCACACTCTTTATTTCACTTTGTACACACACCAGGAAAGTTCTAGTATCAAATGCAACAAGGAATATACAGAAACCTCACATGCACATAGCACAAGATCACCTCAAGTAAGATCATTATAGACTCTCAACCAAAAAATCACATGAATTCAATCACTAAGTCAACAAGTACAAGAGTCATAATCATGAGCCTAGGAGTCTCAAAAGTAGTAATTCATACAATCAACATGCTTTTTCAAATAAAACACTTGCATCATGCAGTCAAATATAGCACCAACAAGAACATCCCACTTACCTAAAACAAACAAAAATTTTAAAATTACTCATAAAAATGGGAATTTCCCCACCCCACCCTTAAAAATCTACTTTGTCCCCTAAATGTATTTAAAAGTAGAGATAGAAACACTCCCTAAGGCCTATAAACCTAGTTAGTAGCATTTTTATACATCAAGGGAGTTTGGGGACCCCATAATTAGTCTTCTCCATGCTCCCAAGCAGCTCTTGAATTCGTGTCGCGTCAAGACCTATGCTACGACTCATCCATTTTTCTTTATCCTCATTCTCCTACTTGTACGCCATTATCTTATTCGTTTCTTACCAATTAAGTATGAACTTTCAAGTTCAACAACTCTCTCAACAAATAACCTTTTTAGGCTCATCAATCAGCATCATTTAGGGCTGGGGTATTTGTGGCTTGGGACGCTCAATGAGTTCTTTGGTGGACTAAACTCCACCACCTTACACTTATCCCCTTTAATCACTATAATCATGCACAAATCTTTGTAGTGGGATAGTGTGTTGAGTAGTTTGTACAATTTGAAAACCACCTCTTCATATTGTGAGCGTGCCCTCTCTCACATCTATCAATGCGCGTCCCGTCACAAAGAATGGATGTCACAAGATGACTTGCACTCTTTCATCTACCTAAAAATCTAAAACAATAAAATCTGCAGGAATAATAATCTTACAAACCTTTATGAGAACATCCTTTATGATTCCTTCAGGATGAGCTAGTGTCCGGTCTGCTAATTGGAGTATCACAGAGCTCGATCTCAGCTTTTCCAAGCCAAAAGTGTTGAACAAGAAGAGGGGCATTAAATTGATGCTTGTCGCTTAATCACTAAGTGCAAAGACCACCTAACTATTACCAATTTGAATGGGGAGAGTGAAACTCAACATTCCTTGATAAAATTCTCAAGACATTCACATTTGTGACACATCTCAACATTGCTTCCCTTACTACTGCTTATTTTTCTTCTATGGAATTGAACACTCTTTTTCATTGCTTTGACAATTCTTCTTGCCAATAGGCAATATCTGTCTTTTCTTCACTTGAGTCATGCTTTGAATCCTTCAATGCCGGAGATTTTCCCCTTTTGAAATCTTTCTTCTCTAGCTCTTGTTGATTCTTGAGCTCATGAGTTTTTGGATTTCCAATCAGCTTATCTATGGTAAGGGTTTTTAAATTTCTTACCTCAGTTATAGCGTCTACTTTTCTTTCCCATGACTTAGAAAGAACACCAAGAATGTTTCTTACTTGCTTATGCACTGGAATCACTTCTCCTAAGCAATGAAGCTTATTTGTGATTGAAGTAAATCTCATATGTATTTCTTAGATAGTTTTTTCTTCTTTCATAGTGAAGGTTTCATACTGGGTAGTCAAAATGTCTCTTTTGAATACTTTACATTAGTAGTAACTTCATGTGTAGTTCTCAATCAATCCCAGATCTCTTTGGTATTTTCACAAGCTGATATCCTGTTATATTCATCAGGCCCTATTCCACAGACTAATAATATTTTGGCCTTGTAGTTTTTCTCAATCTTTCTTCTATCTTCTTTATTGAACTCCTTCCTACTTTTGACAACCATTTTCATCACAACTTCTTCTTTGACTTATTTTACAAGAACATGAGGACTATCCAGAATTATGTCCATCAGTTCACTATCTTCAGCCATAATAAAGCTAAATATCCTAATTTTCACCACCCATAATACTGCCTATTTAATCTTGGTGGT
Source organism: Capsicum pubescens (assembly GCA_030864215.1). Classification (NCBI taxonomy): domain Eukaryota; kingdom Viridiplantae; phylum Streptophyta; class Magnoliopsida; order Solanales; family Solanaceae; genus Capsicum; species Capsicum pubescens. The sequence goes on along the minus strand of CM061549.1, from coordinate 199,111,822 downwards.
CTAGTAGTGGATTTCCCTTCTTATAGATTTGGTGGAGCAACCATGCTAACAAGGACACACTATGTGTGACCCTTTTAGAGTGACCAGACTTTGATACTAATTAATGAAACCTTTTGAGGTTTCTCTGCACAGTATGGGATCAGGTTCCTCAGAATCAATCACAAACAATCAAACAACGGAGTGCAAGAAAACTAAAGACAACGTATAAAAAGTAATAGACACAAGGATTTTTACGTGGAAACCTAGGATGAGAAAAACCACGGATTGCCTCACAAGAAATAATGAAATCCACTATAATCAACCTCCTGATTACAATTTAGATTTTATCATAACTCTAGGTTCCTTACATTAGCAGCAACTCTACTACCGGCTCATCTTAGTAAATCTACCAAGGATGCTCTCTACACTGGTTAGCTATAATCAGTCTTTACCTTAGGAAGATCTACCTAAGAAGCACTCTCAACTAGTAAACAAGACATTAATCTTATAGCTTTAAGTAATTATTTTACAAATAAACACTCAAGAACATTTACTCACTCTTTAATCATACTATAAAGATAAGAACATGAACAATACTTGAGCAGTCTTGTAATAGAGTTTTTGCAGCCTCACTTCTCACTATTTAGAATTGGAAATAACGAATTGTTGAAGAGGTGACTCTTTTATTTTATATATAGGTGATGATTGGGGATTGAAAGATCACTGGTCCAGTTATCCACGTCAGTTCAAAATAGCACAAAATAACACCTGCAAGTTTGTTACACAGGATGTCAAAATAGTGCAGAAGGCGCGTGCCTGCTATACTATACCTAGCACATCCAGGGACCTAGTCCCTTTTATTTTAGCTTCTCATCATCAAAACTATATATAGAAGAATCAATTTGGTCACTTAGAGTTTAGATGATAAAACTAGTGTTACTAGCTTAAGCTATGTGCTTTTCTAGTTGATCTCGATGGATTCTAGTGTGTATAATGAGTTAATAAGGGCATGATTGTGTAATTATGTGTGGAATAAATTATTTATAGTGTTTAGTGTTCAACTGAAATAATCCATGAGACAAAACACTAAGTTAAAGATCAAAAGGATAAAACTAGTACTCTTAGCTTTAGTTACTAGTTCATCGTCTTGAATTTTAAGTTGTTTTGAGCTGTAATTTGCTGTGTTTGATGCTATAGTATGATTTATGAGTTGATAATGATGATATATGGATGATATAAAAACTTTAAATCAAGTGTAAACAACACCACAAGGCTGAGAATAGATGGAAAAACATATGGGACAAGACTTGACCAAAAACGGATGTTTTGGAGTCATTGGCATGCCACAAACCTTAGACACCATGTTAGGGACATGAAACTCCTTTGTGAGAATCCTAAATTACTAATTATAGTATATAACCTCGATTAGGGTGTGAAAAATACCCTAGTCACCGCGATAAGATCATGAAACGCCCCTAAGTCAAAATCGGCAGCTTGTGTCCAAGTATAAATAGGACACTTAGTTGTTATGTTTCACACCTTTGACGACCTTGGTACTTTACAGAAGTATGGAGAACACTTAAATTAGGGTTTTTATTACATTACTTTGTTTTTGTTATGTATTTTAGCATGTATTCATTCATTGTGATTACGGTTACGCTCATGATTGGCTAAATACCCTTTTATGAGGTTAAGGCCAAGAACATGAGTACTATAGTTAAGAATTGATTTGGTTTTGGTTGTTTATAAATATTGGTTATTTATTTATCCTTATTATAACTATTTAAGGATTTTAGACCTTTCGAATACTTACATAATCATCTTGTGAATTTGGAAGGAGGAACAAGAGGATAGAACGTGCGATAGATAGAATAGAATTGTAATGTTCTAATTGAATAAAGTTATAATTTGAATTTAAGATAGGAATATACCTAAGTTACCTATTTTGTTCAACAGGATGAAATATGAATGCATTTAAGTTAGTTCTCACATTCCCGCTCAACGATATAGTTGTAGGGCTAAGTTAGATAGGTGATTAGAGCTTCGAAAAGCCGTAGTCATAGCATAAATACCATGAACCAATAACCAAGATAAATAGCCTAACCTGTGAATTTATATAATGTAGTATGATTGTTCACAGTGCTTAAACCTTGGTCTTTCCTCATTTATTGTTCAACCCTTTATTTTACCGTATTGTTTAATTATTCTTAGTTGTTAAGAGTACGAGCCCTACAAATTTCTTATTTTTTGCCAAAATGTTGCCTATTGATGGAACATGTTAATAAACGTGCTCCTTTGCAGCTAAAACAGTAAGTGATTGCACAGTGATGTTTATGTGGAAAACACTCGGCTCAAAGAGGTGTAAAAAACTATGACCTGTACCTCTAAAGGATTTAACCCCAACTTCACTAAAATAATTTGAGCCTCAACAAATCAATGAATTACAAAACTCTTGTAATAAAGGAATTAAACTCTAACTCCTATTTCCATAGAAACACAAACCTTCCCTAGGTAAGTGTCCCCAAGTCTTTGAGTTTCCAAAATTGAAGACAAATATCCTAACTCAGTTTATACTTCACAGAGACTGGATAACATTACGACTCAAGAACCAACATAATACATAAAGTCTAGGAATCATTAACTCACAGTACAAGGAACAACTTCTCCTTCGATGCTTCAAGCTTTTAGAACTGTTTTATAATTCATTGATGCGTTGCTATTTTTTTGAGTGCATGAGTTACAAAGTGAGTTACTCCCTCAATATGTAATGACTCTTCAAATAGTCCTTCACTATGCGTTCACTTTTGCCGCCCCTTGGACTCTTCAACTTTATCAGACTTCTATGGTCAGTTAGAGTCCCTCTTCTAGTGAAACTCTTGTAGTTGTCAAACTCTTACTTCAAGTCAATCGCCTTGTTTGAGTGCAACACTTTCTCTTAATATCATCAACAAGTGTTGTATTTAATTACAACTTCTTTTTATCAGACATGATCCACCAAGAATGCGAGAGAGCTTTATCCATTCTCCAGAGACCTGAGCTTGTCCATTCCTGTCTGCTTTCCTAGTGACTGTCTCCATGTAATTAGACCTGCTTGACTAACATATTTCTTCTATAGGTTTATTTTAACATTTCTCAACCACCCGCCTTTCCCTTCTTTTGTTTGTTCTGGACCCAAAAATGCCCGTTCGCTTGTCATTGGGGATCCCAATCTGACTTGCTTGGGTTTATTAATGTTGGGGGTGTTTTTATTTACCTTTCTGTCTATGAAAGAAAAGAATAAAAAATCAAGATGTCGATAAAAACGTATTTTATCCCCTATCGCACGGAAAAGGAAACCTTTAGTTTTTTGATAGGCCCGGAAATGCTTATTATTGATTCCCTGCCCCTATCGATGTGAATGGATGTCAATAATCAAAACTTCATTAGTCTAATAAATTCCCCCTTTTTGATGATGACAAACTTTACATTCCTGAACCACTTGCAATTTTTCCTGAAACACTTAGTCAAGAAAGGAATAGAAAACCACTTAAAAGAAACAGACTAGTAAATTAGGTTATAACCATTTCACACAACTCAATCTGCCCCCTTATGAAACATCATCTAAAAGCTGGTTCAAGATAAGCCAAGACAAAAGGATCATTAAATAATTCATGGATGTTACTAAAATAATCAGAATATGAAAGAAAATACACATAATGTAACTAAATTATGCAAAGACTGAATAGTAAGAACAAAAGTAACTTTTTCATTAAATTCCATAATATAACATTAAGTAAATAATTCAACTAACATAAGAAACAATAAAAAAACCAAGGTTCTAAGGGTTGCAAGAGGAGGAAGGAACAGATGGAAGCAACTGGATCATCCTTCGAATAGTTTCCACATCTTCTTCTTACTCACGGGCAAGTTCAGCTTGAAGAGAATGAATTTGAGCCTAAAGCAAGGCTTTCTTAACATCATGTTCAGTCTGTGCTGCAATCATTGCAGCATTCTTCTCACAAGAACATTTCTTTCTTTTTGTAGAGGAGTATCAACACTCCTTATAGAAATAGGTAAGTCCAGGTGTTCCACTGGGTCTATGCCATCCATTGTGGTTTGAAGGGACCACACTTGTATAGGCACTGAGTAATCCTCAAAGACAGGTGCCAACCAAAACTCATAAGGCAGAGCATGTTCATTTTTATCTTTCACAAGGACCCTCTGCATGTGTTTAATCATGAGTTTGGGCAAATCATTTCTGACTTTAGTTTCCTGGAGTTCCATAAAAGTTAGATCATGAAAATATTCCTCACTGCGTTTTTCTTTCCTAGGGAGGATCATTTAATGCAACACATCAAAATACAATTGATGAAGAGGCAATATCTCTCTTTTAAAGACTCTCCGATGGTGACCAGGATTGGGATTACCTGAGAATTTCCTGGATATTTCTTAGGCTAAATGTAGATTATCAAAGGCGGCCATTCAAATCTTACATAATGATCCCCACCCCCTGTCACGACCCGACTTATGAGTCATGATGGAACCTACCTTGCCCCACCGGTAGGTAAGACAATACCGTAACCCAGAGCTAATGCAACATGGACCCTATGTGTGAACACGATATAACAATAACATTTCACAACTAAAACAATCGATATTCAAATACCAATCCCGCGACTTGATAGTATTAATACAAGATCTTCTAATCTTGACCATAGAAGTTTACAATCTCAAAGTCTAAAATGACTTAGATAATCTCATACATTTGTCTCAAAAACAAAAGAAAAATAAAGATAGAGGGGAAAGAGGGCAACTCAATCTCCAAGAGGTCACTCTTTCTCCAAATAGTCAACTCGCATGAGCTAGCTCAACGACGGTAACTAGAACCCGGGTCTGCACCAAAATAGTACAGAAGTGTAGTATGAGTACCAAGACACAGGAACTTAGTAGGCATCATCGGCTGACTGAGCTCAAATATAATGTATAGATGATATAAAGTACGACAATAATCTTAAAATCAAGGGATAGGATCGAATCTGAATCTGCTTTGATACCACTATAACAACATCTATACAACTAAAGCAATAACACGACATACTATCTTAATATACTCCATACTCACCATAACAACTGAGTATCATTTTAAAAGTATATATCCATATACACAATAACAAAGCATCTACTCACCATAATCATTATCAACCATACTTAGAACATAAAGCACAAAAACTTACCACGTCATCCCATACTACCAGGAATTGCACGAAAGAGAGCACAACGAAAGAACACATCGCAACATCCCATACTATCGGAGAGTACACAAAAGAATATTAAACAAGAACACATCACAGTGTCCCATACAACCAGAGAGTACACCAAGAGAAAACAACCAATAATATAATAAAGCATAACTACTCCATCAGTTGACAGAAACCGCATGTAGCTCAACCCTGCCTTGGCTCATTACCAAAATCCACATCCAAATATCCATACCGTCATTTAACATAAACGAAGGCAATATGGACATAACATAGATATGCAGTCACTAATTCTATAATTCTTAGATAAACACCGCATGAAGTCCATACTAGTTAACCTTATTTCCCATGAATCAATAGATTACAAGTCTTATAATTACTAGCCATCAATTTGGGGAAAACTACAGGCCACCCATATTATAGGTTATTCATCTATCATAAGGCCATTTTTTAGATAACATCTTTATGATATGAGTCATCTATTAAGACATCTCAACCTTACCTATTGGAAGATAATCTAATTAACCATCATGCAATACTAGGCCCATCATCACTAAGCAAGCCGAAACCATAAGGACCAGTTTCCATATCTTAATCAAGTAAAGTCCACCAACTAGTTTACTAGGTTTCTAACCTTCAAATTGTACTCCCATATTTTAGAAATAACTAGTAGTCACATAAGACACTTTACTAGGCAAGATTTCATAATATAACCTCTTATTCAAGTCAAGTAGATATATTAGGTTAGCCCTTGATTCTACGCAAGATTACATATACCACTAAGTCTTAACTCAATATTAGGCATAAATTTCTTCTAGTTGCTAATTAGCATCAACAAGGGTCACACCTCCTATTTAGTGATTAGGAACAAGAAATGAATAGTAATTTACCAAGAGAGGCCTCATATCTCAAGCACATAGGCGGATGGCCCCACACAACCTAACCTTACAAATATTGATGCATATAAGTAATTTTCCCCATAAGGCATAGTAATGTTATTACCTCATCCAGATTCACCAGGAATCATCACATCACCAACATATCACCCAAATTCACCGAACATCATTATGATCATAATATCAACATATTCCTCTGAATTCACCGGGCATTATTATAATATCAACATATTCCTCCGAATTCACCTAGCATCGTCATAATATCAACAAATCTGCCAATACAACAACATACTTCCACATGTATAGATGAACCAATAATCATACACAAAAGTTCAAATTATAAGGAAGTAGGGATGTAGGATAACACTTTGCCATTTTACCTTGCTAATAAGCTTCACAGGTAATATGAGCAAAAATAAGAGCATAAGTATTTACAAGACATGCACAATAATCACTTAATAAGATTATTCAAGTCACGATCACAAGATAATCCGATAATCGAGTTCAACCATAATAACTTCTATATATCTACAGTTTAGACAATCATCACATATCTAGGTCACTAAGCAATTATCTAGTTCAAGCTTAAGGTTGGTCAAGTTCCATTTCTAAATCCCCAAGAAAGCCAAAGCTTTGGTAATACAGTACTAGCTTCTACCTGGGATTAGACTAGGTCATTTAAGTCATCTCATAAGGGCTTATAAATCCTTATTAAACATAAAGGGGAAAACTTCTTCAAATATCCTTTCTAAGTCAACCCAACACCAAGGTCACTTCCTATTTAGACAACATATATATAATTCAACATCACCCCTAAGATTAGTAAAGAACACCATTCTCATCTATTAGAGCGACTATAGCATCCTTATACTAGCTTTAAGACTACAAGTGAATTACCCAAGGATTCTAAGTTAAGGATCCTACGTTACACTACACAAGTTCAATTGCCTAATCAACCAATATATCTCAAGGTTCACTATTTAATCAACTTTCATCTAAAATCCCCACCCAATCTAGCGAGATATCAATACTTACATTTCAAAGAAACTCAATCTAGTCTACGAGTAAGTTTAACGTACATTGAGTTCAAGAAACTCATGAACTAACGAGCTTTTCCTTTCCCTTCCATGAAGCTTATTCTTCCACAAGAAATACTATCAACAATAAAATCCAAGCATTACAACAAGAATGACAATACCCATTATGGCACCATTATGCCATGGGTTTCAAATGAACACCAAAACTCCAATTGGGTTTTACCCATGGAAAGGAGTTTCCATGACTAACCCATAACCTAACTATCTTTAGAGAGTTAAAACCCTCAAGTAATTTGAGTCAATCACTCAATTATAGGGCTGCAATTGACCCTCAATGATTTGGGGGGGTTTGAGTCTAGAAACCATGGAATCAATACCAAATTAGAGGAATTCTTACCTTAGATTATAGCAAGAATCTATCACACAAGTTATTTAAGCTCCAATTCAACCCACAAGACATACTTAGAAGATTTTACACTCCATTAGGGTTTATAGGTTAAGAGGGAGGTACAAAATGGACAAAATTCATGTAAGGCAACACTTAAATATGGACCAACCAGCACTCTAATGGCGCGGTTACGACCCCTGACTCACCGTGGTCACACCTCCTTCACCGCGGTTGCGGTACCTCAGTGTATGCCATGCATGGTTGAAGTTTAGAACTTGGTTCCGAGCTTCGGCTAATGCCTTGGCATGTATCCGAGGTCTGTTTCAAATAGATAAGGTATGAAACCCTATAATTTTCAACGTTTCAGACGCATTGTCAAAGTCAAATTTTGCTTAGAGGACTGTTTTGCTAAAGTTTTTGCTTAATGATCAATTAGAATCAACAAAGTCTTTAAATTGAGAAAGGGATTGGAAAACCCCAAATGAACTGTCAGGTAACTGCACTATCGCTCCTCGCAAGTCACTAATGACTTGGGATGGCTATGGAGAAAATCTATCAGCGGAAATAAGCTAGAGTACAGATAATGACCTGAAGGGTCATTACAACATCCACTACTAAGGAACTTTCATCCCCGAAAGATAAAGATGTAAAAGTACCTGAAGTCTCGAACAAGTAAGAATATTGGGCTGGCATCTCACTCTTGATCTCCCAAGTATCTTTCTGTACTAGGAGATGCCTCCATTAAACCTTGACTACTAAAATCTCCCTAGTAGGCAGTCGCCTCACATCATAAGACAAAACAAGCACGAGCTCCTCCACCAAGGTCAACTGAGCATCCAACTGGACCAATCCCATCTAAGGACATGAGAAGGATCCAGAATATACTTCCACAAGATAGAGACATAGAAAACTGGATAGACAGCGAGAAAGTCTGGAGGTAGAGCCAACTAATAGACCACCTTGCCAACCACACGAAGTATCTCCAAAGGACCAATATAGCGAGGGATAAGCTTATCCTTCCTTCCAAATCTCATTACACCTCGTATAGGTGAAACATGAAGGAACACCTGATCACCCACTCATATCTCAAGGCACGGAATCTACGATCGGTATAGGCCTTCTCTCTACTCTGGGCTGCTCTCAACCTATCCTGAACCACCCTAACTCTATGTAACGAGTCCTAAAGTAAATCTGTACCACATGGTCTAACCTCAGAGGTCTCAAACTACCCTATAGGAGAATGAAATCTTCTACCATACAACATCTCAAAAGGCGCCATCTCAATACTCGAATGATAACTATTGTTGTAGGAAAACTCTATCAAGTCTAAGTGCTAATCCCACTGACCTCTAAAGTCCATAACACAGGCTTGTAGCATATCCTTAACCACCTGAATATTCCACTCAGACTGATCATCTGTCTCGGGATGAAAGACTATATTCAAATCCACTCGAGTACCCAACTCCTCATAAAATGCTCTCGAAAATCTCAGAGTTAAGACAAAACCACGATCTATTTTGATAGACACAGGGAACCCATGCAAATGAACGATCTCCAAAATATAAATCTGAGCGAATCTATCAGCACCGATGGTCATCTGAATTAGAATGAAATATACTAACTTGGCAAAACAATCCACAAAAACACAGATACCATTGTGACCATCTGAAGTACGAGGCAAACCACTAATTAAATCCATAGTGATCCTTTCCTATTTCCACTTGAGAATGGGCAACCTCTGAGTCTATTCACCGGGACGCTGATGCTCTGCCTTAACCTACTGATAACACAAGCAACAAGCTATGAAGTCTTCCACATCTTACTTTATACTATCCCACCAATACAACTGCCTCAAATCTCTATACATCTTGGCCGTATCAAGATAAATAGAATATCTAGAAATGTGAGCCCCATGCAGAATAGACTGAATCAAATCATCATGTTGGGGAACGTAAATACGATCGTGAAATCTCAAGATACCCTTAAAATACATGGTGTGTCTCCCAGACTCACTGCTCATTGCCCAATCATGGATAAGGAAAAACTTATCATCCTCAAACTGACAATCATAAATTTGCTCAAACAGGGAGGACCTCGCCTCTACAAGAGCCAAAACTCTCATGGGATCCAAGATGTCGAGGCATGCCAAACTACCTATACTCTCCGCCTTGCAACTCAAGGCATCCTCCACCACATTAGCCTTACCATGATGGTACAAGATAGAAATATCATATTCCTTTAGAAACTTCATCCATCTACACTGGCGAGCATTAAGCTCCCACTGGTTCATAAGATGCTGAAGACTATGATGATTGGTGAAAATCTCAAAATGCACACCATAAAAATAATGCCTCCAAATCTTGAGTGCAAAAACTACTACCGCCAATTTTAAATCATGAGTGGGGTAGTTGCGCTCATACATCTTAAGCTATCTAGAAGCATAGTCAATGAGACCAACCATGTTGCATCAAAACACATCCAAGAACAATGCCAGAAGCATCACAAAACATAGTAAAACCCTCACCCTCAAGTCAAAGAGCTAATACTGGGGTTGAAGTGAGACAATCCTTGAGCTTTCTAAAGCTTGACTCACACTCTTTAGACCATTGAAAAGGAACTTTCTTCTAAGTCAACTTAGTCACTGGGGATGATAAGGTAGCAAAGCTCTAAAAAATGCCTATAATAACCAGCCAAACCAATAAAACTATAAACTTTAGTTGGGGATGTAGGCCTATCCTAATCACGAATCACTGAAATCTTAGCCAGGTCTACCATAATACCCTCCTTGGATACCACGTGTTCGAGAAAAGATACTGACTCAAGCTAAAACTCGCACTTGGAGAACTTGGTAAAAAACACATGCTCTCTCAAAACTTGGAGCACAACCCTTAAATGCTTCTCATGCTCCTCACTACTCTTCCAATACACAAGGATATTATCAATGACCACTATGATAAAGGATTCTAGATATGGTCTGAACACACGGTTCATCAAGTTCATAAATGCGCCTGGAGAATTAGTAAGCCCAAAGACATCACCAAAAACTCATATTGACCATAACGAGTTCTGAAGGCTGTCTTTGGGATATCCTTAGCCCGAATCCTCAACTGATGATAATTGGACCTCAAATCTATCTTAGAAACTACTACTGCACCCTGAAGTTGGCCAAACAAATCATCAATGCGTGGCATAGGATAACGGTTCTTTACCGTCACCTTATTATGTTGTCTATAATCAATACACATCCGCATCAAGCCATATTTTTCTTTACAAACAAAACAAGGGCTCCCTACGGGGACACACTCGATCTAATGAACCCTTTGCCAAGAAGATCTTGAAGGTGAGAGTTTATCTCCTTAAGCTCTGCGAGAGATCTTTCATACCTTTTGAGATCCACCAGCCATATGATAACGTGCCATAGACATAGGTTAGGTACCAGGCTCAAGGTCAACAACAAACTCGATCTCGTGGTCAGGAAAGATACCAGGCAGATTATTAGGAAATATATCAGGAAACTCACAACCAATTGGAACAGAGTCAAGAGTCAAATTCTCTACACAGGTATAATAGACATAGGTGAGATAAGAATCACAACCCCTCAACATAGGCCGTCTAGGACAAATATAAAAAATAATCCCCGACGGTTCGTGACCAATCGCTCCCTGCCACATGACTGGGGGCACACCTGGCATGGCTAAAAAAATGGTCTTAGAAAAATAATCCATGACCGCATGATAGTGGGATAACTATTCCGTGCCCAAAATCACATCAAAATCCAACTTCTCCAAAATAACAAGATCAACATCACTAACTGTCATGACACATGATCTGAATATTCGATCCACTACTAAAGAATCCCCTATAGTAGTATATACATATAATGGAATAGATAATTCATCACTAGTCAACTCCAATAATGGTGCATAATAAGTAGATATATAAGAATAAGTAGATCCAGGATCAAATAAAGCAAGAGCCGAGATGAGGCATACTAAAATAACACCAGTGACTATTGCATCTAAAGTCTCAGCCTCGAGTGTAGAAGGTACTGTATTCAATAGGCCACACCCGCCACCTGGCTTGGCACCTAAACGACCACCTGTCCTGTAATACCCCAAACTTTCCTTAAGCCTAATTTCATCTCTATAAGATTGAGGAATGACTTCTAAAGTGATTAATATTTAAATCATATAGAATTCTCCTAATTTTGAATTTTTATTGTGTGGTAAGTTCAATTATCTTTCCAACGATATAAGAATCGCCCAAATACGATAACCGGACAAAAAGTTATGGCTAATTGAAGTTCCTGTCATAAAGCACCGTCAATCAGAACCTTAGCGCGTCGCAGAGAGGAGTAATATCCCAATTGTAAGTTTTTAGTAGGCTAGCGTGATTGTGACATGTCGTACTGAAGTTTTAGGTCCTAACTAGTAGGACAAAGCGATGACTCCGTGTCGCGGTGACCCTCAGATTCCCATTCGTCAATTTCCAGTGAGCCACCATGATAGTGGTATGTCGCAGTGGCCCATAACATTGGTCTTCTAGTTAAATTTTTCCAGTGTTTTCAAGGGTTAAAAGGGGGGTATTTTGGACTATTATCCTACCCCTAATCCGTCAAAAACATAAAATCTAGCATATTACAAAGCTCTTTATGTCCTAAATCCTCCTTCTCTTCAAAACAAAAACTCTAAGCATCCAAATCCTTTTTCAAGAAACTCAATAGTTCACCATAGTTTTTGTAAATTGAGTCAAGATTCAAGACCCCCAAGTCAAAAGCTTTAAGAACCCTCATTCAAGAGTTCCAATAACATTTCAAAAGAAAGTTGTTCATCCAAGTTTATCAATCTAAGGTATGTGGGATTTTGAACAAGCGTAATCCTTTAACCCTTGTTCCCAAAGGCGTATTTAAACTACAATTTTCTACAATTTATAAGATTTTACATGAAATTGAATTGGGTTTTTTCACCCAATGTTATTGGTTGCAAGCTTTTGATGTTACCCATAAATTGAGAGTCTAATGGCATGATTTTTACATGTTTTCTTAAGAAATTGAAGCTGGGTTTATACCCCATGATTTTATTCCTTGAGAAGTTAATAGTTGTAATGTTTGAAATATTGAAGTATATGAGTATGTTGATATTTTGAGACAAATTGCCGTAACTTCAAGATTTCTACTTGAATTATGAATCTATATGCTATCTATTATGCATTATGATGATTTTTAACATGAGATTGAAATATGGGTCATTAATCACTACTTAAGACTTGCAATTTTATGAACTATTGTGCTATAAGCACCCATGATGAGTATTTTGAGATTATTGAGAAATGTTTTGACCTAATGGTCATAGAGTTTTGAAATCCACTCTACCACATGAGATTACAAATTTGATTGTTGGGTTCTTATGAACCATAAGATTATTTTGAAAGTAGATTTTCATTAGATGAGCGAGATAAACTAAAGGGAGTAGTATTTAGCACCGAGTTGGGTAAGTTACAATGATTTCTTACCCGAGAACTACATTTTATTGCGGGTTTGAGATTTTGGGCCTGAGGCCGAGATAAGTGATCACTAAGTTGAGGTTATACTCCTTGGCAAGAGATGACACCTCTCCCCAACGTGAGGTTTCTTCCTTAGGAGGACAAGGCATTGAACTCCATGTAGCTCGTATGGTTTATGTCGGTTAAGAGAACCTCCCTAAACTAAAGTATTTTCTATTGAGATATAATATTTTTCCCTAAAGCTTTGGGATGAGATATTTTCTAAAATAAATGAAATTCTTTGAGTATTTTCCAAAGAATGAAGTAGTTTTCTCTACTAATAGGAGTTGATCACTGGTTTTTAAACCAAAGTTATATTATTTTGAGTTCCAAGTGTTTGAGTTCAAAAACGTTATAAATTTTTGAGTATTAAAGAAGTTTAACTCACCATGAGATATATGCATGAGTTGAAAGCATTGTTTAAAGTTTCCTTCAGCCTGTGAGTAATGAGAATAAGAGAAGAGTATGTATTTTAAAGCCAAAGTGTAATGACTCATGAGATTTGTGTTACATGCTTCATTCTACATAATTTATGAGCTTTTCATTTTAGACTTATTCAAGCCATGTGAGTCATTCCTATTTGCATGCATACTTTGATTAAAGAGTATTGATATTATTTTATTTAAATGCACCCCCCATATACTAAGTACATTCCCAAGTGCTGATCCACATATATGTCTATACATTATCTCATAATGTAGGTAAAAGTTGTAGTATGTGCAGTCAAAATCAAACAGTTGCAGATTCCAGCTAGCAGATGATGAGTCCTCCCATTTTAAGGACTTCAGTTAGATTCACTAATGTTCATTACTTTCTTATTCTTGTGTATTGATTAGTGATAGTTGGTGTCGCATCTTTTCTATCTATAGTTAGTATTAGTAGAGGTTTCATAGACAGTCAGTAGAGTTAATGTATTCAGTTTTTGTTTTCGTTGTAAAAGCAGAGTTATAATCCTGTGAATTAAGTTTTATATTGATTAGATTTAGAAAAGAGTTATCTTCCACTGATGTTGTATAAATTTATGCATTTTATTCTGTTGCTTATGATTTTGCCTGTAGAAGGTTTTCCTTGGGGTCACTTGTGACCTTAAGTACCGTGTAACATCTCAGGACCCATTTTCGAGGTGTTACAAACTTGGTATCAAAGCCAGGTTCAAGTGTCCTTGGGTGTATATGAAGCCGTGTCTAGTAGAGTCTTGCGTAACGGTATGGAGACGTCTGTACTTTTCTTTAAGAGGCTATGAGGCATTCTGGAAATGTTTTTGTTCTTTCAAGTCTCAGATCGTGCTATAGAAAGATTGCCTATGAAACTTATACAGATTTTCATATTACTCTATTCAGTCCATCTCTGCCTTATTTTTAAGGTATCCAAAATAGTCAAGCTTAAGTCTTTAATGATAAATCTTTCTCAGACAGTCTCTACATATAATTAAGGGATTGTAAAAGATCTAGAAAGTAACCCATCAGTGCTTTTGAGTTTCCAAGATTGAAGTGTTTTATTCATGTTCATGAAAGTCGTGCACTAATCCCAAGTTAGAGATGCTTTCAGATTCCTCCTTAGAATCCATAATGTAAATCTATACTTTTCTATCCTTGTATTTTCTTAGGATAGCATGATCAACAAGTTCCAGTTCCTCCCCTGACAATGCTCTTAGACTTGCTAGCAAGAAGTTTCAGAAATCTCTTAAAGTGGCTTGAGAGAAGCCTTTGGGTGTGTTATAAGACCCTCAATATTAAAGTTATGTCCTCATTCTTATGAGCCATTCAGTTAAGACAGAGTAAGATTTGTATTCTTAGATCATTGAATATTATGTGTTAGGTTTCTATCTCTTCTAATCTTGTTATCATTGTGTTGTTGAAAAATTAAAGTCTAGTAAAGCCGTGTGAGGCCTATTTTGATTCACTAGCAACTTGTTGTTCATCTTGTTGTTCTTGTGTTGGTTGGAACCAGGGGTTTAGAGGTGTATTGGCAAGAAGGGTGGTAAGTACGATTTATTGAATATATGTATAACCAATTTTTTTTGCGTATGATTGAGTTACTAATGAAGTGATATATCCTGGTGTGCTAGTTTAGTAGGAGGTAGAGAAAAAGTTATTAGTTGAGGTGAATTATTGTTCTCTTGAAGTATATAAAGAGTTATTGACGGTGTTTGTTGTTCTAGAAAAGTATAGGTTATTGATGAAATAAATTGGTGGATGAGCGCTGTTAATTTAGGGTTCCTTGAGATTGCAAAAAGGATTTTAGTTGAAACTTATAGAGCTGTGAAAGAAGTTTAGGTGTATAAATACGTATATAGTAATGAAGTGTGGACGGAGGATGTATTAATGGATTATGATTAATATAGGCCATATGATTATGATCGATTATTGTTGTTATGAGGTTTGAGTGGGCTAGTATTTTTTGATGTTTTGTTTTATAGTTTCCAAGTGAGAATTGTGTGTGAGGTGGGGTTGTAAATCATGTTGAGCGCTAGACATTAAGTTTGAATGATTAGTGGTCATGAAGGTGGATGTGACAATTTCTTGGTTAATGTACTAGTTATAGAGAAGTGATCTAGTAGGCTTGAATAGTGTATACAAGAGTTAAGTTTATTTGATTCGTAATTGAGTCTGATATTGTATGTATGATGTAGAAGTATTCCCAAGGTGCTATGGGGCTGCATTAGTTTCGAGGATCATTGCATGTGGTGGAGTTAGTAGTACCGTAGAGATGCTAGTTGGATAAAGACTAGTTAGATAATGAATGATGTTCTTGATAGCTAAGTTAAGGAGTTATGATTATGATTAAAAATGTTGAGACTTTTAAGTATGATTTTGATTCTCATGGTTTAGAAATGTAAGTTTACAGGCGTGATATAGGTAGGCTATGACAGAAGTAGTATGGTCCGTCAAAGGTTTTGAAGTATCCAGGTTAAGTATTAGAAATCTAAGTTTGAAAGTTTGAAGATTTAGCCAATAGAAATAAGAGTTGAAGCACTAGATGGTGTGCACTCCAACTATGGGGATGCTCATGCAGATTCAAAGTTAGTAAGCGTTGAAGTATTATATGATGACTATCGGGGCGTCATTCAGGCTAAGTTCTATTATTCATGTGTATTGTTATATCCCAGACTCTAGAGTAAAGTGATTTCAGTTTAGACTAGAGTGTATATAGTGGTTCACAGACTTAGAGTGATGGCTTAAATCTAAGGGGGAGATGATAGAACGAGTAACTGAGTTAAGCTTTTAGGTTCTAGTAGATGTGCCAGTAAGTTGTAGAATAGCTGTGAGAAAGATTGATGCTTGACCCAATCTTATTTCAGTATTTTCAGTGGTCCTAATACCTACTCATGGTTTACGTGTTAGTTCCATGACCTTAATTCATGGTCATGCATATGATAGAGAATTGTGTACTCTCCTAGTTCCCAAAAGAAGGAGTTCCAGTTCTTTCAGCAGTTGGAATCACATTCCTTAAGTTATGAACTCCAAATTTGGGTCATGCAGCTCATGACTCATGTACTCAAGATTTACGGTATGTTCAGCTCAAGTGCTTAAGCAATACTTTTGATGAGCAGAAAAATTCAGATTTATATCATGCATATCCTTGGGTTAGACCTCTTTGATAAGTTCATGATGTTAAATGCTCTATTTCTCAGGCCTCAAATTAGTGCCCAAGTTACGCATGGTATCCCTTCATTCTATGGTTTCTTGTGTTCTAAACTTTTAGTGACCATTTCCTTAGGTCAAGAATTGTGATGATGAGCAGTTGCGTAGATAGAAGAGAGTAAATGGGTCATGTTGGGGAAGATGGTCTTAAGCTTGCTTTATGTAATTCTATGAGTTTGAAGAAGTATTGAGTGAAGTTTTTGTATATGACCTGGTTAGTTCAGAATATGTTATGTATGTCTTCTTAAGAGTGGTGCATGAAAGTTGTTCTTGGTAGAGGTTTGTAGGTTATGACAAGGGAATTTTATGGGAGTGTGTTTAGAAGTGCATGTGTGGTTGTAGAAGTAGACTTGAACACCATGTTTGTATATATCTAGATGAATGCACTGCACGTTAGTAAATGTCTAGTATGAGGTTGAATATGGTTGTTAGAGTGGTAATGATAATTTTGCATGAGATGAGAAGTTGTGAAGTGCAGGGTGTGTTAAATTATGGTTCAGACTAGTATTACAGTGTTATGTGGTGTATCCTATGACGGTGGGTTAGGCTTGAAGATGGTGAGGGAATTTAGTTCTGTTTAGACATGAGTAGATGGAAATATCAACGGCCATGTGAGAATTAGAAGATGAATCAATGAGTATGGCCTTTAAGGGAAAGAAATAGTTGAGAGAATATTTTAGAAGTATGTCTAAGCTCGCTAGTAAGGTGTTGCATTGCCTAAGACCCAGAAATTCTATTCTAGTCTCTGATTCAAAAGGGTCTATGTTCCAAGCTATAGAGTCGTAGAAATATTGTAATCTCTTATTCAGGTGCCTTTTTTTTCAGATCATGCCCAAAGTTCTTTGCTCCCTCATATCGTTAGAACTCCCTAGGAGGGTGTTGATGAAATCCTCTACTTGAGTATGAGTATCTAGTATGATTCAGTTTGGATAGCCAACAATCTAGTTTAACAATTAGACGGATAGATTTCTATAGTTTTCCATTTTCTGAACTAGTCTGATCTTACTACATGAAGTTTCATAAGTACGGTCATACCAGTAAATAGTTATTCGCACCCATGAAAATTTGCGAATTCAGCTTAGTATATGTATCAGGCATTAGTTTCAGAATTCAAATATCTAGTCATGATTCAGCGCATAGGTATTCACAGAATGATCTTCATTTCCAAGTGTTCCATCTCAGATAGTGTAATACCCATTGTGTAATCTTAGCCTCATTTTCTCATGATTTATGCCTGCATAAACTATTACTTCGCAATCTATAAGTATGATCGCACCATGAGCACACTAAGAATGTTCTAAACTCTCAGCATGAGTCATCTCCTTACTATAAGTAAAGACAAGTTCAGTAGAAGGTAATAGTCTTCCTTCATTCCTCTCCTTTCTAACCAAAGATTCAGCTATGTAGTTATTCTTATTATAAGTTCGTGCACTCATAGAAGTACTCAAAGTTTTAGAATGAGGTAGAATCAGTTTAGCAAGTTATTTTAGCTGTGCACCATTAGTTTTCCTCTGTATTCTTAGCCTAGCTAGGCACATTCGAGGACGAATGTTTCCAAGGGGGAGATATTGTAATACCCTGAACTTTACTTAAGACTAATTTTGTCTCTATAAGATTGAGGAATGACTTTCAAAGTGGATAATGTTTAAATAATATAGAATTCTCCTAATTTTGAATTTTTATCGTGTGGGAAATTGAATTATCTTTACAATGATATAAGATTCGCCCAAATCTGATAACCGGGCAAGAAGTTATGGTTTATTAAATTTTCTATCATAAAGCACCGTCATTCAGACCCTTAGCGCATCGCAGAGAGGTGTAATATCCCAATTGTTAGTTTCCAGTAGCTTAGTGTGATTGTGGCACATCGTACTAAAGTTTCAGGTCCCAACCAGTGGGACAACGCTATGACTCCGCATCGCGGTGACCCTCAGATTCCCATTCGTCAATTTTCAGTGAGCCACCGCAATAGTGGCGCGTCGCGGTGGCCCATATAATTGGGCTTCCAGTTAAATTTTTCTAGTGTTGTCAAGGGTTAAAAGAGGGGTATCTTGTCAATTATCCTACCCCCAATCTGTCCAAAACATAAAATCTAGCATATTACAAAGCTCTTTATGCCCTAAATCCTCTTTCTCTTCAAAACAAAAACCCTAAGCATCCAAATCCTCTTCCAAGAAACTCAAGAGTTCACCATAGTTTTTACAAATTCAGTCAAGATTCAAGGACCCCAAGTCAAAAGCTTCAAGAACCCTCATTCAAGAGTTTCAATAACATTTCAGAAGCAAGTTGTTTATCAAGTTTATCAATCTAAGGTATCTGGGGTTTTGAACAAGGGTAATCCTTTCACCCTTCTTCCCAAAGGCTTATTTAAACTACAATTTTCTGCAATTTATGATATTTTACATGAAATTGAATTGGGGTTTTTCACCCATTGTTATTTGTTGCAAGATTTTGTTGTTACCTATGAACTGAGAGTCTAATGGCACAATTTTTACATGTTTTCTTGAGAAATTAATGCTGGGTTTATAACCCATGATTTTAATCCTTGAGAAGTTAATATTTTCAATGTTTGAAATATTGAAGTATATGAGTATGTTGATATTTTGAGACAAATTGCTGTAACTTGCAGATTTCTACATGAATTATGAAACTATATGCCATCTATTATGCATTATGATGAGTTTTAACTTGAGATTGAATTATGGGTCATTAAGCCCTACTTGAGATTTGCAATTTTATGAACTATTGTGCTATAGGCACCCATGATTTGAGTATTTTGAGATTATTGAGAAATGTTTTGACCTAATGGTCATAGAGTTTTGAAATCCACTCTACCACATGATATTACAGATTTGATTGTTGGGTTCTTATGAACCATAAGATTATTTTGAAAGTGGATTTTTATGAGATGAGCGAGATAAACTAAAGGGAGTATTAGCATCGTGTTGAGTAAGTTACTACAGTTTCTTACCCCAGAACTACGTGCCATCGTGGGTTTGAGATTTTGGGCCTAAGGTCGAGATAAGTGATCACTGAGTTGAGGTTATACTCCTTGGCAAGAGTATGACGCCTCTCCCCAACGTGAGATTTCTTCCTTAGTAGGATAATACGTTGGATTCATTGTATCTCGCATGGTTTATGTCGGTTAAGAAAACCTCCCTAAACTAAAGTATTTTCCATTGAGATAGAATATTTTTCCGTAAAGCTTTGGGATGAGATATTTTCTAAAATGAATGAACTGCTTTGAGTATTTTCCAAAGAAGGGAGTAGTTTTCTCTACTAATACGAGTTGATCACCAGTTTTCAAACCAAAATTATATGATTTCGAGTTCCAAGTGTTTGAGTTCAAAAGAGTTATAAGTTTTTGAGCATTAAAGAAGTTTTACTCACCATGAGATATATGCATGAGTTGAAAGTATTGTTTAAAGTTTCCTTCAGCCTATGAGTAATGAGAATAAGAGAAGAGTACATATTTTAAAGCCAAAGTATAATGTCTCACGAGATTTGTGTTACATGCTCTACATGATTTATGAGCTTTACATTTTAGACTTATTCAAGCCATGTGAGTCATTCCTATTTGCATGCATGGTTTGATTAAAGAGTATTGATATTGTTTTATTTAAATGCATACACCCCCATATACTCAGTACATTCCCAAGTGCTGATCCACATATATGTCTATGTGCTACATTGACTCATAATGTAGGTACAAGTTGTAGTATGTGCAGTCAAAATCAGACAGTTGCAGATTCCAGCCAGCAGATGATGAGTCATTGTTTTTCGGGGACTTCAGTTAAATTCACTATTATTCTTTACTTTCTTATTCTTGTGTATTGGTTAGTTATAGTTGGGGTTGCGTCTATGCTATCTATAGTCAGTATTAGTAGAGGCTTCATAGACATTCAGTAGATTTAATGTATTCAGTTTCAGTTTTCATTGTAAAAGCAGAGTTATGATCCTGTGAATTCAGTTTTGTATTGATTAGATTCAGAAAAGAGTTATATTTCGCTGATATTGTACAAATTTATGAATTTTATTCAGTTGCTTACGAGTTTGCCAGTAGAAGGGTTATCTTGGGGTCACTTGTGACCCTAACCACCGTGTGACATCTCAGGACCCATTTTTTGAGATGTTACATGCCCTACCTTCTTGAGTACCACCTCGAGCACCCTGGTAACCACCTTTACGACCTCATGCACCACCCCTACTTGAGGGATGAACTTCCCTAATGGGAGTAGCTCCTGGTCAGAAACAACCATTTCCCCATGACTAGGTCACTCTCTATAGAAATGACCAAGAAGTCCACAAGTAAAACAGGACTCACGAGAAGAACTAAAACTCACATGACCGACCGATCCGGCATAATAGCCACACCTAGCATGGCCCTCAAATGAAACTCTCATAAAATAATTACCAACCTTACTAGGGCGCCCACTAGAAATAAACTGGTCCCCATCAGCTATCTAAAGAGCTTCTTGAACTGGTCGACTCTGAGGCTGAAAGGATGGATGTGAAGGATTCCAGCATAAGGAATACGACCTCTGAACTAAGAACTACTATGACTCCCACCAAATATGCCCTGATATTATCCATCTTATCATGACCCTTATGCTGTATATCCAGCACACCCTATCATGACCAGCAACCTCAGCAAAGGTCCTACTAACAACAACCAAACTCTGAGTTTCCATCCTAATA
The DNA here is from genome assembly GCA_030864215.1 of Capsicum pubescens. Lineage (NCBI taxonomy): Eukaryota > Viridiplantae > Streptophyta > Magnoliopsida > Solanales > Solanaceae > Capsicum > Capsicum pubescens. The sequence goes on along the minus strand of CM061549.1, from coordinate 199,090,402 downwards.
GGAAGTCTCAATCCTCTCACAAAGCATTGAACCCTCTCATACTCTATATTCAAGATAGCAGTCGTATGCCTTGCCACCTCATGGAAATGATCCTCATACTCAGCGACTTTTATAGAACCCTACTCCAATTTCGAGAACTAATCCCTCAAATTATCTCTAAGGCTACGCGACATAAGTTCTCCAAGAACATCTCAGAGAACTGAGCCCAAAAGAGAGAGAAGATCCAACTGGTCTAGAACTTATAAAACCCTTCTACCAGTGTCTATTAGACAAGTCCAACTAAAATGTGTAGTCCACACAATGAGTCTTCATAAGGCCTAATCCACGAAGTGTATCCTCACAAGCAGTCAGAAACTCAAGTGCATCCTCTCCAGGAGCACCCAAAAATCTAGGCGGAGCCAACATCAAGAACCTATCCAGCGCATTTTGCTCCTCGGCAGACATAATAGGCTGGGTCCCAACTGACTAAACAACTGTCGGAATAGGAGGAACCTCAACTTCAGGAGTTGCAGTTGCAGGCTACACTCCTATTCTAGTAGTGTGCGAACCATCAACAAAACTCAATAACTGAACCAAAGCATCTCTAAGCAAAGAAGAGGGAATGAATCCTGGAGGAGCCTAGGTAGTCCGTAGCCCGATGTTGGTTGAGGTAGAGGAGTCTCTGGCTCAGGTGCAGGAATAGGGTCTGGGGGAGGTACACCCTGGTCCCTAACTGGGGATAAATCATAAGTTTGGGTCTCAGAACCCACATCGCGTATCACCGAAGCATGTGTCTTGGGCATATGTAAAAGAGTACAGTCAACAGAATATCCTACAAACTAAATCAGACTCTTAGCCCGATGTGAATGAAATAAGTGAAGGACTCTTAAGAATGTCTCATAGCCTCCCGAAGATAGAAAATAGATGTCAACGTTCCGATCCACTAGACTCTATTTGAAACTTTCTCTTGTATTAATAATATTGGTAAAACCTACGCTCTGATACCAATTTGTCACAACCTGACTTTTGAGTCATGATGGCACCTACCTTGACCTACCGGTAGGTAAGCCAATACCGTAACCCGGAGCTAATGCAATGGATTACCCTGGTATAAACGTCCAACATGGACCCTATGTGTGAACATGATATAACAACAACATTTCATAACTAACATAATCGATATTCAAATATCAATCCCACGACCTGATAGTATTAATACAAGATCTTCTAATCTTGACCATAGAAGTTTACAATCTCAAAATCTACATTGTCTTAGATAATGTCATACATTTGTATAAAAAACAAATGACAAATAAAGACAGAGATGAAAGAGGGAAGCTCGATCTCCAAGAGCTCACCCTGTCGGCAAATAGTCAATTCACACGAATTAGCTAAACGGCGGAAACTAGAACTTGGGTCTGCACCAAAAAGGTACAGAAGTGTAGTATGAGTACCAATACATGGGTACTCAGTTGGCATCATCGACCGACTGAGCTCAAATATAATGTATAAACGATATAAAGTAAGATCATATTATAGGTTATTCATCAATCATAAGGCCATTCTTTAGCGAGCATCTTCATGATATGAGTTATCAATTAAGACATCTCAACCTCACCTATTGGAAGATATTCTAATTGACCATCATGCAATACTAGGTCCATCATTACAAAAAATATCGCAACCTTTAGGACTAGGTTCCATATTTTAATCATGTAAAGTCCACCAACTAGTTTACTAGGATTCTAGCCTTCAAATTGTAATAACATATTTTTGAAGTAACTAGTTGTCGTATAAGCCACTTTCCTAGGCAAGATTTCTTAATATAACCTCTTATTCAAGTCAAGTAGATATATTAGGTTATCTCTTGATTCTATGCAAGATTACACATACCACTAAGTCTTAACTCAATATTGGGCATACATTTTCTCTCGTTAATAATTAGTATCAACAAGGGCCACACCTCCTATTTAGTGATTAGGCATAAGAAACAAATAACAATTTACCAAGAGAGACCTCTTATCTCAAGCACATAGGTGGTTGGCCCCACATGGCCTAACTTTACAAATATCAGTGCATATAATTAATTTGCTCCACATGGCATCGTAATGTTCTTACCTTTTATGGATTCATTGGGCATCATCATAACATCAACATATCCCCGAATTCACCAGATCGACATATCCTCTATATTTACCGAGCATCATCATAATATCAACATATTCCTTCAGATTCATCGAGCATCATTATAATATCAATATATTCCTCCAAATTCACTGGGCATCATGATAATATCAACATATTCCTACGGATTCACCAGGCATCATCATAATATCAATAAGTCTCCCAATACAACAACATACATCCAAATGTATAGCCTAACCAATAATCATACACAAAAGTTCACAATATAAGGAAGTAGGGATGTAGGATAACACTTTGCCATTTTACCTTGCTAATAAGCTTAACACGTAATATGAGCATAAATAAAAGCATGAGTATTTACAAGTCATGCACAATAATCACTTAATAAGATTATTCAAGTCATGATCACAAGATAATCCGATAATCGAGTTCAACCATCACAACTCCTATATATCTATAGTTTAGACAATGACCACATATCTAGGTCACTAAGCATTTACTTAGTTCAAGCTTAAGGTTGGTCAAGTTCCATTTCTAAATCCCCAATAAAGCCAAATCTTTACTTATACAAGACTAGCTTCTGCCCGGGATTAGACTAGGTCATCTAAGTCACCTCATATGGGCTTATAAATCCTTATTAAACCTAATGGGGAAAACTTCTTCAAATATCCTTTCTATGTCAACCCAACACCAATGCGGCTTCCTATTTAGACAATATATATATAAGTTAACATCTCCCATAAGATTAGTGAAGAACACCATTCTCATCTATTAGAGAGACTATCGTATCCTTATACTAGCTATAAGACTACAAGTGAACTACCCAAGGATTCTAAGTTAAGGATCCTACATTACACTACACAAGTTCAATTGCCTAATCAACAAAAAATTCTCAAGCTTCACTATTTAATCAACTATCAACTAAAATCCCTGCCTAATCTTGTATGATATCAATATTTATATTACAAACAATGTCAATCTATTATACGGGTAAGCCTAACCTACCTTGAGTCTAAGAAACTCACGAACCAATGAGCTTTTTCTTTCCTTTGCGTGAAGCTTACTCTTACATAAGTAATGCTATCAACAATACAATCCAATCATTACAATAAGAATGACAATACCCATTATGGTACCATTGTGCCATGGGTTTCAAATAGACACCAAAACCCTAATTGGATTTCACCCTTGGAAAGGAGTTTCCAAGACCAACCCATAACCTAACTATATCATTGAGTTAAAACCTCAAGTAATTTAAGTCAATCACTCAATTTTGGGGATACAATTACCCTCAATGATTTAGGGGTTTTAAGTTAAGAAACCATGAAATCACTACCAAATTAAATAAATTCTTACCTTAGATTGTAGAAAGAATTAATCATACAAGTTTTTTAAGCTCCAATTCAACCCACAAGACACACTTAAAAGGTTTTACACTCCATTAGGGTTTATAGGTTAAGATAAAGGCACAAAATGACCAAAATTCATGTATGGCAACACTTAAATATGGACCAATTAGCTCTCTAATGGTGCGGTTGTGGACTCTGCTACACCGCGGTTGAGGGATTATTGTTGCACCTCCTTCGCTGCAGTCGCGGTACCTCAGTGAATGCCATGCATTGCTAAAGCTTGGAACTTGGTTTCGAGCTTCAGCCAATGCCTCAGGATGCATCCGTGGTCCATTTCGAACGAATAAGGTATGAAATCCCATAGTTTTTGATATTCCAGATGCATTGGTGAAGTCAAATTTTTATTATAGGATTATTTTACTAAAGTCTTCACTTAATGGTCAATTAGGACCAACGAAGACATCAAATTGAGAAAGTGGTTCTAAAGCCCCAAATGAACCATTAGGTAACCACACTATCGGTCCCTGTAAGTCACTAATGACTTAGAACGGCTATGGATAAGATCTATCGAAGTAAATCTGCAAGATTATGGATAATGACCTGAATGGTCATTACACCCCCAATGGTACATCTAGAATCCTACCAAATCGTTTGCAGCTAAGTTTATAGCTACCCCTCTTACAAAAGAAGAGAACTTATCACCAGATTTCATCCTATTGGTGTAAAATTCATGCACCCCAGACTTTCCAAACTTTATTTGAAAATTTCTTTGAAGAAACAGGTTAGTCCACCCCTGGGCAGCCATTTTTGTCAATAAAACAGCCATGGCAGGACCTCCATAGCCAGTCACAACTCTCCCCCTAGCAAGTTTTCTCTTTTGAAAGTGGAGAACATGATCCACTTTAGAATCAATGGGCTAAGGAACCTCTTTGATATCAAAATCTTCATCAGACTCAGAAGTCTCTGATGGAACAGGTGTAGGAACCTTCTTCCTTGAGCTGGAAGGAGTTTTAAATTTTGAGCGCTTTGATGGTGTAGTGAATGTTGATTTCCCTTTTGTCTTTTGATTAGAAGAAAGAGGTCAAGATGCAGAAGGCTTGGGAATATAATGTTTTGTTCTTCCCTTTCTTACAGGGTGAAGTAAAATATCTTGAGAATAGGAAGAAGAGGGAGTAACAAGATGAGTGGAGCATTGGTAGTAGCATAAACCACCAATTGACTGGATGGTGATTCACTGGATGGGTTGGACTTAGACATGTCGGAGGAGGATGAAGAATAAGAAGACATTATTACAAAAGAAAGGAACACTTTTGTATGTAGAGAAACATAGATTATTTAATGATGGGATTTGATTAAGCCACTTCGATTTAAATAATGGAGTGAATTGGGAGTTTAAACATAAAGTTGGAGAATTGATGGTTATTGGTGCAATGTTTTGATATGAAAGGACCTGGCAGACAATGATGGCAAAGCTATAGGCGGTGGCAGACTCCTTTTGAAAAGAAAAATCTTAGACTTTGGCGGTTATAAAGAGAATTAATTTTTGGGACCAAGTGAAAAAAACTATTCATCATGCTAATTAAAATAATTTATATAATGTTATACCTAGATGATTTTAACTCACAAACACTTCATTCAAAAGATCCAGTATCTCTGCATAGTTTAATGCATAATTTGTCATATTAGTAAAAATCTTAAAATTAGCACTCACAACTTATTATGTAAGATTGAATTATTAAAATTTTTTAGCTTGAGACATGCCAAGAATAGATAGTTCTAGTCAATCATTGAAGGAATTTTATGCAACCTTAATTATTCAGAATTCTAATATGTTATTTCTAATGAGCTCTCTACTACCTGTTTCAGCAAGTAAATCTTCCATACCATATATCATGATAGATATAAGACCTTCCTTAACATTGTCTGTACAAGACTGGTGTCTAATATCAATAAGATGTAGTATAGGAGAAGATTTAAAATTTTAAAGTACTTGTATTATCATAAAAAGCATGAAGACATCCTATATTTATACTCAAAATTCATGAATTATTGCTTGATTTTCAACAATTTAGCATGGAATGAATATATGTCTTGACTTGTTCCCCCTGTCAATATGCCCATAGCTTGAACAATCAAAAGGAACATGTAACACAACCTGTGTCTGTGCAACTCATCAATTTTATTTCCCTTTCTTGATTCTTTCATTTGCTCACAAGAATCATATTTTCTTTTGAACGTAGTCTTTTTTTATTTCCCATTACTCAAGTACTACATGTCCACAATTTTCTTTATTTTTGATTCTTCTTTGTTTTCTGGTTTGTAAGTGATATTCCTCCTTAGTGAAATGATATTGGTTCTCTTCAAGTCTTATTCCTTGAGCAAGCTCTATCCATGGGCTAATTTTGATTGCCATCTTTCACTAGCAAAATATTTTAAGGGTTAACTTTAAGAACCCAGACAAACTTGGGTCCTTTCTTGTAAGAAAAAGGATAAATAACATTTCTTTTAGTCCAATGAGGCAACAAGTTATGTGACCTATTTCTCTGAATTTTTGTGCTATTTAATTTATTTTTCTGAGATCTTATGAAATCGGACTTCTTTGCCAGATTGGTGCTTCTGGATCTCTTTTACTAGCAATGGGACATTCAGTAATGGAATGACAAGATTGCCACTAATGTAGAATAAATTATTAGTGATAGTATGAATCTTGAAAAATCCCAATCCAACTTTTTCATTGTGTGTCCTTTCACCCAATTGATGAACAATTCTAGAAGAGTTTGTCCATCTATTTTTCCTTTCCAGATCAAGTTTCAGCCTAGAGATTTCTTAACTTAATATATCTACCTTTTTTTTTCATTATTACAATCATGTTTAACCTTGGTTAGTTCAAGTTCAAGTCTCTTCTGACGTTTACTTTTCACCCCTTTCCTTTTGAGAAAGAGTCAAATTTAGGATCTTAGATTGCAGATTCATTTTTGAAGAATAAAGTTGACTGGTTTGTTCCTTGAGAGTGTTATTTTCCTTTACAAGTTTCCAGATCAATAAAATTAAACTTGAGACTTGCAAGACTGTTGAATAGTTCATCCCTATCAGGATTCAAAATCATCCATCAAGCCATTCATTAATGAAACATGTTTTTCTTTTGAAAACAAGTGTAAATTCTTTTTTAGTTTTGGAATACTTACTTCAGCAGTATTATCTCCATCTTCCATGTTCGAATTTCCAATTTCCATAAGAACAGTTTTATCTAACTCTCTATCATTTGATCTTTCAGAGTCAAATCTCCAAGCAACTACCATAGAAAATTCTTCATTCCCTCTTCTCTTAGCCTATTCTTTTAATTCTTTCTCAACTATTTCCTTTTTCCATTCAATTTCCCAAATAGGATAGTCTCTAACTTGATGATCAGTTTTACCACACTAAAAGAACCCTGTGGGATTGTCATTGGAACTCCTCTTGCTACTAGTTCCATTCTTCATTATGAAGACTTTGCTAAATTTTTTTGTTATGAATAACACCTGTTCTTCAGTCAGTTCCATTTCTCCATCATTATCAGAGGCTTTTAGGGCCAAGGTTTTCTTAGGAGCTGCCTTTTCATTCTTGGCTTCATCAATTTGCATCTGATAATTCGTTAGGTTTCCTACTAATTCATTTAAAGTCATACTGGTTAAATCCTTTGCCTTTCTAATAGCAGTAACCTTAACATCCCATTTATATTTTCTCAGGACCCTCAATACTTTCTCAACTTGTTCCTCAATAGAGATGATTTTTCCCAAAGAAGTTAATTCATTTGTCAAAGCAGTGAGTCTTGACATCATCAGATGAAATGATTCATTTTTATTCATCTTAAAAGCTTCATACTCAGTAAAGAGAAGAGCAACTCTAAATTTTCTCACTTGAGTGGTGCCCTCATGTGTATTCACCAAAGCATCCCAGATTCACTTGGCAGTGGTGCAAGTAGAATCCTTGTTGTATTTGCTAGACCTAGACCACACACTAGTATGTTCTTTTACCTTGAATTCTTCTTTAGAGCTACCAAATCATCAATAGTAAATTCTCTTCTAACCTTTTTTAACTTGTTCTTCATCTTTCAACTTTATTGGGATAGTTGGACCATCAGTAATTTTATCCCACAATTCATAGTCTTCTCCTTGAATGAACATTTCCATTCTAGCCTTCCCCAAGAGAAATGAGTACCATAAAAAAGAGGAGGCCTAGTAGTGAATTGTCCTTCACTGTGACCAGTAGGCATTGCGGAATTCATCATAGTGATCTTTTCTTAGGTGTTAACCTTATGTAAGATAACCTGGCTTTTATACCATTTGTTAAAGTGTGATCCCTACTGATTTCCTATTTTCTGCCTAAATATTTCCAATCGATGGAATAGGTTAACAAATGTGCTTGTATGCAGCTAAAAGAATAAGTAATTGCACAATGATGTTAACATGGAAAACACTCGACTCAAGGAGGTGTAAAAAACTATGACATGTACCTCTATAGGATTTAACCCGAACTTTACTAAAATAATTTGATCCTCTACAAATCAACAAATTACAAAACTCTTGTAATCAAGGAATTAAACTCTAACTCCTATTTCTATAGAAACATAAACCTTCCCTAGGTAAGTGTCCCCAAGTCTTCGAGTTTCCAAACATGAAGACAAATTTCCTAAATCAGTTTATACTTCACTGAGACTAGACAACATTACAACTCAAGAAATAACCTAATACATAAAGTCTAAGACTCCTTAACTCTAAGTACAAGGAATAGGATCTCTTTTGATGCTTCAAGCTTTTGGAATTATTTGATAATTCGTTAATGCGGTTCTATCTTTTTGAGTGCATGAGTTTCAAAGTTAGTTACTCCCTTGATATATAATGACCCTTCAAAGAGTCCTTCACTATGTGTTTACTTTTTCCTCCCTTTGGACTCTTCAACTTTATCAGACTTCTATGTTCAGTTGGAGTCCCTCTTCTAGTGAAACTATTTTAGTTGTCAATCTCCTACTTCAAGTCAATCTCCTTGTTTGAGTGCAGCACTTTCTATTAATCTTATCAATAAGTGTTGTATTTAATTACAACTTATTTTTATCACACGTGATCTACCAAGAACGTGAGAGAGCTTTATCCATTCTCTAGAGACCTGAGTTTGTCCATTCCTGTCCGCTTTCCTTGTGACTTTCTCCATGTAATTGGACCAACTTGAGTAACATGTTTTTTTTATGTCAATCATCAAAACTTTATTGGTCTAACATTAGTTTTTACCTATACTTACTTTTGGTTACAAATGCACTGAGTTAATCGTAATAGTTGGACTAGTCTGGGATAGTTGTTAACATAAGTCTGAGGGATCGATACTTGACTTGTAAAAGGCCATTACATTACATGGTGATACCATGTTCACTTGTGTGTGTGATTAGGCACAATAGATTATGATGGTGTGTCAATGTTTGCAATTATTATTTTTAATGTCGGTCAAGCATTGAACCTATCATTCACAAGGGGTTGAACACGATCGCGAGGAAGTGTTTTAAAGAACCTGTAAAACCTTTTAGTTTTGTGTTTTTCTCTCTTTTTTAAACTCTTAAAGCTCGTATTAAGGTGATTCCTTGGAGATTTTTTGAGAACCATTCCATAGGTAAACTCCTAATTTTTATTTTGTCATTTCCGTATAATTCTATACTCAAATTCTTGATTTCAAAAGAGAATTTTGAGATTTTCACCCGTAAAGCTTTAAAATAGTTTTTCTTTGATCTGGACCTTATTTTAAACTCATTTTCGTGTGTTTTTTCAACCATAGGCTCCTATGATTATGGATAACACAATTCTTAAATAAATTTTAATGTTAACTTTTTTATTTTTGATCTTATTTTTTGAACCCTTTCTAGACCCATCTTATATAGGATCAATATGGGTATCATTAGCTTTGTTTTAACTTGTAAATGATATATTCAATTAGATTGGACACTCTTGGTATTTATTCAGGAGATTAGGGCTATGGTTGAGGTTTTGGTCAGCATTTTGGATTGTGGAGCTTTATTTAAGAGAAGTTGAGATGTACCTTCACTTTTTTAAAGTGCTTATGTGTTTTATGCGTATTTGTTTGTATATTGTGGTTTTTTAAGGATTTAGGGTCCTAATTAGGTGAAATGCTAAGTATCTCCACAAGTAGTGGAATCTTTAATGGATTGTAGTTTCCTTATTGCCTTTATTAGTTCCAATGGATGTTTGTAAACATCCTTAAAGTATGAATGGACCTGTACTAGTTGACGATCCATTTAGGTATGGAACAAACTAGGTTGGGTAGTTTCGTGATATATTGTCTCAAAATTATTGTTTATTCTGTATTGCCTATGTGGGACTTATGTAAACATATTTATGAACTTGAGTAATTATTTGTGATCGTGTGCCCGTGTTGGGGATTACATGCATATTATGTTAATTTCAAAGGATATATTTTTATGATGCTTGAGCGAAGGCTTGACTTGATGTTATTGGTCATGTTTGCACATTGAATGCCATATTTATTATTATATCGCTCGAGTGAGGTCTTGACTTATTATTATTAGCCTTATTTGTGCATTAGAATGTCTTATCTATCATTACGTTGGCTGAGTATGGGATTCACTTAACATTATAGGCCTTATTTTATCATTTAATTGTATTATCATTTTAGTGGTGCCCAAGTGAGGGGTTGGAAAAGATATTATTAATTACTGCATAACTATTTATTCTAGTAGTGCCTAGTAAAAGATGGATATCATGAACTATTGATACATTGAGTTAATTCTGAGCTCACTTATACATGTGTTGAATGGATTTTAATCTTCATACTAATTGGTTGTGAGAATTAAAACCTCATATCACACATGCATATTCATGAAACATTGGTACCACTAAGACATTCTAATTTTGTAAGAAAATGAGACACCTTATAATATGATTTTATTCAGGGATGTGCCAATAAGGTTGATTTGACATTTGAGATTGAGATCTTTTGAGTATATGGGTTTCAAACCCCCTCCCCTATGTGTCCTACCTAGTAGTTGCAAGCTTAAGGGTGTATACAGAAAGTCATGTGATGACTTTTACAATACATCATCTCTTCCCATCATTATCATGATTACATTGTGCTGTATCATTTGTGTTGCATTATCATCCTTATTATGGTTAGATGTTGTATTAGTATTTACTCTTGTACTATATTTGTATATTAAGACCTTATTTTTGATATTATGTTTGAGCATTAATCTGACTTTATTACATTACCATATATCATAATATACTGATTTGTTTGTTGGAACATTTTGAGATATAGGGTATAACTTAGGCTTGATATGAGAGATAGATGTGTAGCCCTGTTAGTAGTGTAAGATACACTTATATATATGTGTACTCTGTCCATATTTTTATCAGATATTGCTTGATAGATTATAATTGATTAAGCATGTTATATCATGCTAGTAAGTTTCCTTCATAATGACTTTTCTTATTTTTTTTGTTATGGAATGAATAATATTGACTAACCTAGGTTAGGGTTCCTACTCCGTATAGGTTAAATATATGGACCATTGTGTTGGGTTCCCAAATAGGTTGAAGTTGTGTATTTATGGAGTATATATCTAATTGGGAACCTTGGGTAGTTGGAGCGGTGTTCTCTCCGTCATTTGAATTAGGGTTGGTTATCGTTGATGCTTGCTAAGTACATGTGGTTTCATACTCTCCCTTGCTTCTCTTTTTCTTTTCTTATTTTTTTTCCCCGTGTAAGTGTTGGATCGAGTAGCAACTTGTAGATTATTTTTTTCTAGCATTGGCATTGTAGAGATTGAGGTAGTGCTGGAGGACTCTAACATTATTTATCTCTCTATTTATTTATCTTATGCTTACCCATATTTTAGATACTTTAGCTATTTGTTAATATTCTATATTTAGAGGCTTGTGCTAATGACAACCAAACCTGGAATGTAACATTGATGCTCATGTCTAGTGCTTTTATATATATTTGGGATTATTTGTCTTTCTATTTCCTATCTTGAATTTCCATTAACTCTTGTTCTTTAGAATATGTTAGTATAACTTGTATAGTTGTTTTGACAAGTGCCATTACGTACCTATTTTGGGTTGTGACAAACTAGTATCAGAGCCCCAAGTTCATTGGTCTCATTAGTGCAAGCCTAGTCTTGTATAGACTTATGTATCTGCGTGGAGATGCCAATTATCTATCTTTAATAGGCTAGAGGGACTTAGGATATTTTCATTTCTTCACTTTTTTTGGGTGTTTGAATATTTGTATAACTTAAAAACTTCTTATTCACTCTGTCATAGATGGTGAGCACATGTTTTTCTATGGCTAATGATTCAGAGCTCATGATTTTGGTGTGCATAAGGAGAAAAGTTTAGGCAGAGGTTAGATTTAGATATCTAGACTAGCTAGAGGTTAGGTTAAAGTTGTCTCTTTTGGTTCTAGGGTGGCTAGTGGCAGTAGGTCTAGAGTGTTAGAGGGGTTGAGTCCAGTTCAAACACCATATGTGGCCATATATATTATTGAAGATTATTTGGGTCGCGTGTTGGGTTTCCTTTAAAGGGTGTCTCTATATATATTATTGAAGATTATTTGGGCCGTGATTACTTAGAATGCTACTTCAGAGCTTAAGACTCCAGATACATATGTGACTACTATAGGTTCTTCTAGGGTAGATAAGGTATTGTTAGGGATTACTCTAGATCCAGTGACCTTACCTTTTTTGTCCATAGAGGGATATAGTAGATATGTAGGGTTCATGAGGACTGATCCTCCTTGTTTCGATGGAGATCCTAGGTTTGATGCTTATATATGGTTACCATGAGAGGTTGCACAAGTTGAGTTTTGTATTCTAGTGGAGTATACTTCACTTTCTTTAGTTTTTTTGGTCAACTAGATAGTGGTGGAGAACTTTATAGGGGGATACTAGTTGGATCACCTCTTTTATGTGAGATCAATTTGCTCGAGTGTTCTTAGACTAGTTTGTATGGACATATAAGAAGTTTTTATGCTAGAGAGCTCATGGATTTGATTATCATAACTATATTCATGATGGAGGTTAGGAACCTTATGGTTATGATTGGTAAGGATTAGATCAAGGTGGTCCTTTAGGTTTAGTTCGGTGGGCTCTAACTTTTTTGGTTTGATACTTTTTTAGAGGTCTCGGTTACTATAGTAGGGATTGCCTATATCTTAGATAGAGAAATGCTTCATAAGATCTGAGAGATGACATGTCTCAGTATCAGGTTCAATAGGATAGACACAAGTAAGGATCTTTCGATATAGTAGCCACAAGTAAGATATTAGTCCACCTTTGATTTGTCTTGGTAGTGTTTGATTATTGGTCCACATCCTCCTATGTGTTTGGTTTTTCGACATTGAGTCTTGTTATGATTCATGGTCTTTTGTGTGGTCTACTAATATTATTGCCCCATATATAATTCCTTAGTGGTGGATCAGATGTACCAATCCTATATTGTGATTCACTTAGAGTGAATAGTAGGATTAGACATGATTTTATGAGTTTTGTAGATTTTGGTGTACTTGGGTATGATCTCTTTAATGGTTATATTATAGACTAGTGGTGGATTAATTGTGGGTTTGGCATATATAAATTATAGAAGATAATCCAGAGGTTTTGTAGAGGGTTATTTGGGTTCGAGGAGGTGTTTTGATTGTTACGATGAGGAGTATACAGTTGGAGGGCTTATGTAGAATTGCTTGCAAGCGTCATTGTCTGTGTGTATGCATGAATTGGTTGTTGTATGAGGGTCACTTTGATGTATTTGAGGTTTGGGTTAATGTTTTATTAACGATATTGACTTTGTGGGAAACGAGTGTTGCTTTCTAGATTATACAAGAAGATGTTATGGTGGGTTGGATTCGGTTCAACTAACTTGGAAAGATTGCCTTTGAAAGATTCTAGTTGGATAAAAGAAGGTTCTTAGATTTTCATGCGTTGTTTACTGATTACTTTCTTAATGTTTGTCCTTTGTAGCATGATTTGATTTGATGGTATTATCATACTCCTTGGTTAGGTTTGAAGGATTTAAGCTTATGAGGGATTCTAGATTTGTTTCAGAAAAGATTTCAATGGGAAGGAAAACTTACTTGTAGCAAATGTTACTTCTAAAGCTAAGTGTCCAAATGGGATATATTTTTTCATGAGTTTTGATTTGGAGTATGTGTTACTATTCCGTAGTTCTTGTGAAGAAATACTAATTGAAAAATTATGGAAAGGAAAGGTTAAGGAACATGTTCATAAAGAATTTGATATATTTAAAGTTCAGCTATGGGTTTGAGTTGGAAATTTGATGTTTTAGTAGTATGGTTTATCAATAGCTTATGCATAGTTAGTGGCAATTATTCTGAGTTTGATCATTGAGTTGGGCACCGTCAGTTAGATATAGTGTAATACCCCAAAATCCAGGTCAATATTAGAACCATCCTTCAAGTTAATCCAAAATCAAGCATCATGTTTTCATAGTTTGGTAAGTGATTTAGACTTATATTAAGGGCCAATTAACTCCTAGCTTATAGACAAGTCAAAATATCCCTTACCAATTAAGTTCGTGTGAAGAATATTGCTTTAGTCAGCTTCAAACGAGCATAAATTTTGAATTAATAAGGTTTTTTGAGTTTAATACACTCCAAAATATAGACAATTGAATTATATTTCCAAATCCAGCAGTTTCGCCTTAATTCAATATTAGAGTAAAAAGTTATGGCCAATTTACTAAAGCACTGTCCAAGCTACCAGTGTCTATGACTCCAGGCTATGACTCATAGACAAACCCTACGAGTCGTCAGGAGGACTTTGGTCCTTTGGCTACGACCTGTGGCGATACCCTACAAGTCACAGCCTAAGTCGTCGGGACTATTTCTAGGAGTTTCCTGGATGATTTTTGAGGGGTTGTTTGGTCTTTTCTCACTATTTTAACACCAAAACTATGTTGTTTAAGCTTTCCAAGGGCTGAATCATTACTCTAAAACACCCCTAAGTCCCTCAAAATTCATTCAATACTTAGAAAATTTAGAGAGAGAAATAGGTAAGTCTCCTCCCTAAGCAAGATATAAGGCTTTTCAACTTCCAACTTCAAATCCAAAGATTTTTTCAAGGTTTTAGACATCAGGTAGGTGGGATTTCATCAATGGGTTTACTTTTACCCATTTATTTTCAAAGATAACTCAATTTCTCAAGTTTATTTCACCCTTCAAGCTTAGGGTTTCCATAGAAAACATGAATTTCTTAAGTTTTCAGTTTATTTGTTTAACTAAACCATGGACATATGTTTTCACATAAATTTGAGAATCTTTCCCTACTCAGAATTATAAAATTTCATTGTACTGATAAATTCTTGATTTTTGCGCTTGAGTTATGAAAATCCTTATTATGTTTAGATTTTAATATTGCCATATTTAATTGCATTCTGCAGAGATGGTGGGTCATGAACACCTGATGACCTAGAATTTTATGCATATACTTACTAATGCTAGATTCTCCAACTTACATGTTGTTGAATACTTTTAAATTATGCATTTATTGTCGATTCTTAAAATATTATTATTATTGAGCATTTTCAGTTATCAGTGTCATTCAGTTGGGAGTAGCACTTACCACCGAGCAAACGCAGGGATGAAGGCTCACCCGTCAGTTAGATTTAGATATTTAGTAGAAGTCTCTAAGATCTAGAACTAAGATCTAGTGTTTGTACCCTTGGTAAGGTATTGAGCACCCATCCAACTGGGGTTATAGGTTGGACCCCAGCTAGATCATATTGGGGTATATCGATTAATGGTAACTCCTATAGTCTACAATTTATAGTTAACATATAGATACTTGTATGACCATGTATTCAGTTGTTCAACTTATCATACAATACTTGTTTATTACTTGGTCTTGCATCAGTTACCATGTTACACATATCATGTTCCACCTATATCAGTTATTTACCATCTCACATACTTAGTAAATTCAAAGTACTGATCACATACTTTCTTTATGCTATATTGTCTTATAATATAGGTTTTGACGCTCAACATCTAGATCATACTTAGTACGATTCCGCATCATATCAACATTAGTGTTTGGTGAGTCCTCATCATTCAAGGACCAATTATCAACATTTTCTTTTAGTATCTTTATTTCTTAGTTTCAGATAGTTGGAGTTAGCTGTGGGCTTGTCCAAAAAACTCTTATGATTTAGAGGCTTTTAGATAGATAGTCATATTTTCAACATGTTGATTTTGTCAGGCAGTCTTAGTTTTGATATCTTGTATTGTTTTTGATATTTTTTATAATCAGGTCATTTAAGTTTAGTTTCTATTCAATATCTCATTGTTTGCTTCAGTATTTTTAGTATTTTGCCAGACCATGGGTTAACTTAGGTCACTTCTGACTCAAAGCACTATGTAACGACTAGGGGGCAATTTGGAGTCGTGACATATAGTGATTGGTGAAATTCCTCTATGGGTTGATTTTTTCTATTATAATGGGTTGTGTTTGTGTGATGGGTTAAGAAACTTCTTTCTTCTACTAAATTATTGAGGACTTAGAGTTATTTCATGTCTTTTGACTATTGAGGTTTGCATGTGTTATTGTGATGAGTGACATGAGTATTCAGAGTTTTTTAGAGACTTCATGCCTATCGTATATAGAGTTTTATAGTGATTCTTATTTTCCTCAAAGGGTTAAGCAGTATGTTATGTCTATTGAGTGGTGACCTAGTGTGCTGAGTGTGGCTTTTGAGGTTTTGTGTAGCTTTAATACCGATTTTTGGCCTTGTAGTTGTAGCCTAGGGTTGAAGTGTGGTTTGACTTGATTGTGACATTATCGGCCATAAGTAGTTTTAATCAGTATTTTGGTGGGTAGTTATGTGATTTATGAGTTTCTTGGATTTAGGTGTGCCCGAGGATAATTTTTTATCTTGTAGTTTTAGCTAGTGCCTTGTGGTGCCTTCTTTAGGTTTAGTTTAGATATGTATCTCTAATATAAAATTTAGCTTCATTTATGATTTGACCTTAAATGCTAGTGATGTGACCTAAAAAGTCTGTATGTGTTATATTTCTTGGTTTATGGTAAAACTGGTAGTTCTATGGTTGTGACTCCACGTTGGAGTTCTTGTTTGATGTTTCTCAAGGGTATTTTCTATCCTCTACTATTTTTATTTTCTTGATTGAACGTTCGAGGACTAACGTGTCTTAATTGTGGATACTGTAATGACCCTAACATTGAATTTTTTTTTTTGATTATTTTGCCCCTTCCCATGTTTTTTCTAACTGATTTTTGAGTTGCGGGGATTGTTGGCTCTATCCCTGATGCATTGGAGTATTTTATTCGCGTTTGTAGTTTTGAATATCCTTAAAAGGATAGGTTTTACTTGGGTCAACATTTTATGATTCAAGTCTCGAATGAATATTCTGACAGTTTTATTTGATCTAGAATGTCGATTTTGGGTTAGTAGAGCGGTTGGTTTGGGTGTGGAACTTTTATTTTGCACTTCGACCCTCTGTATGAAAAATAGTCAAATTTGACCTAGGGCTGTCCAAGGGGTTAATTTGGTGAAAAAACTCACTTTTTTGAAATTCAATAATGCCATTTAGTTTAGATCATTGAAATTAGCCTAGTAGCATATATGATTTGTTTCTGTGGGGTCCCAAACAAATTTTGAAGGTCCAATTGGAGGATTTGTTAGACTTAGAGTTGTTGTTTTCTGGTGCATAAGTCCCTTCTTCACATTTTCCACCCTTCTTGTCGCGTTCATGAAGAACAATCGACTAGGGAATCGCAATCACATGGTGGGTTCATCACGATCACGGGTCCGGGTTGGTTTCTATATTTATTGCATTGACGATCTTGATGCATACATTTGTGAGAGTCTCAGTATGGGTTGTGTCATTATCACGATAGTGTGCCCGGGATTGTGATTACCATTTTTAATATCAATCAATTATTCACCCTTGTGATCGCGAGGGATTGACCGCGATTGCGAGGTAGCATTTTCCAAACCTGTAAAACCATTCCATTTCGTGTTTTTGTCCATAAGGGTTTTAAAGAATTATTTCGTGGATTAGTTCCTAAATCTTTATTTACTCACTTCCCTTTGATTTCTTTTCAAATCCATCCTCAAATTCTTGATTTCGAAAAGGGAGTTGGGTGTTTTTGTCGATAAAGCTTTAAAATGGAATTTCTTCAATTTGGACCTTATTTTAAAGTTATTTTCGTGTGGCTTTTCAACCATAGACTCCATTGATTGTGGAGAGCATTATTCTTAAATAAAATTTTGGTTTTACCCTTTTAATTTTCAAAATTATTTTTTGAAGTTTTGGAATCATCGTACATAGGGTTAATATGAGTATCATTAGCTTCATTTTAACTTATAGAGGACATATTTGACTAGTTTGGTTGCTTTTAGTGTTGATTCAAGAGAGTTGGGAATATGGTTGAGGTTTTGTACTGTATTTGGGCTTGCATATCTTGTTTAAGGCAATTTGAGATGTACCTTAACTTTTTCTAAAGTGTTTATGTGTTTTATGCTATTTTGTTTGTAAGTTGTGATTCAGTTAGTATCAATGATCCCGATTAGGTTAAATGGCGAGAATCTCCATAGGTACTGGAGTCTTTGATGGGATTGTGGTTACCTTATTTCCTTGATTAGTTAGTATGGATGCTTGCAAACATTCTTAGAGTATGAATGGATTTTTACTAATTGATTGAACTTTAGGTATGAAATAAATTTGGTTGGGTAGTTCCACGATATATTGTCTTGGAATTGTTTTTAATTTTGTATTGCCCATGTAGGGCTCATGTAAAATTGTTTATGTACTTGAGTAATTATTTATGATTATGTACCCGAGTGGGGACTTGTATGCATATTGCTTTTTGATTTGGGAGGACATAATATTGTGACACTCGGGTGGGGGATTGACTTGATGTTATTGGTCATGTTTGCACATCAAATGCCTTATTTATTATTATGTTTTTGAATTAGGGGATTGACTTGTTATCATAGGCCTCATCTATGCATTATAATGTTTTATTTATCATTGTGTTGCCTCAGTGGGGGATTGACTTGACATTGTAGGCCTCATTTGAGCATTTAATTTCTTTATCATTATAGTGATGCCCGAGTGAGAGTTAAAATAATATTATTAATTATTGCATGACTATTTATTCTGTGGTGCCAAGTGAAAAATATATATCATGAATTATTAATACAATGAGTTGATACTAAGCTCACTTATACATGTATTGAATGTATTTTATCTTCAACTAAATGATTGTGAATGTTACATCCTCACATCACACATTCATATACATGAGATATAGGTACCCCTGAGATGTTTTGATTTTTGTAAGGAAATGAGACACCTTATAAAATGCATATATCGAGAGATATGTTGGTAAGGATGATCAGACATATAAGATTAAGATTATATGAGTATATGAAATGCGAACCCCCTATAGGTCCTACCCGATAGATGCGAGCTTGGTGGGTGTATACAGAAAGTCATGTGATGACATTCACCATACATTATCATTATCACTATATTGTATTCCATCTTTTACACTCCATTATAATCCTTGGTATGAATTGATGTTGTGTTAGTATGTACTCTTGTACTGTATTTCACTATTAGGACCTTATTTGTGATATTGTGTTTGAGAATACATTTCACTTCATTACATTACCTTATATCATCATATATTGATTTGAAGGCTAGAATATTATTAGATATAGGGTATGACTGAGGCTTGATAGGAGAGATAGATGTGCATCCCCTGTTGGTAGTATGAAATAAACTTCTATATATGTGTACTCTCTCTCTATTTTTATCCTATATTATTTGGTTGACTATAATTGATTAAGCTTGTTATATCATGCTAGCGAGTTCCTTCATAATGAGTTTTGTTATTTTATTAATTATGGAATAATAGTGTTAACTCACCTAGGTTAGTGTGCCTACCCTATATATGGTAAATTTGTAGACCATTGTATTAGGTTATCCTTATAGGTTGAAGTGGTGTATTCATGGTATATAGACCTAATTGGAAAAACATTAGGTTGTTGAAGCTGTGGTTCTCGCCATCGCTTTAGATTAGGGTAAGTTATTGATGATTCTTGCAAGTATATATGTAATACCCCATACTTTTTTTCTGGCTTAGTTTAGCTCCTAGAATGTCAAGGGTTAGATTTGAAAATGATTAACTCTTGATACATGTAGAATTTTCAAGTTCTAGACCCCCTATTGTGTAGATAATTGGCTCAGCTTTCCAGCGATACCAATTTTGCCTTAATCCGATACTTGGTAGAGAAGTTATTCCGTTTTTAGTAAAACAGTATGGCATTTTGATATGCACCGCATTGCGGTGAACGACGATTTTGCAATTATCAAAATCCTGTGGAGCACCGCGATTACATCACATCATGGTGAAAGTCCAGTTCCCGCTCGTCCTTTTTCCAGTGAGGCGTGCAATTTCAGCACGTTACGGTGATGGACAAAATGGGACTCATCCCTTTTCCAGTATCCCAACGCGATAGCCCCACATTGCGTTGATTGGAAAAACCGAGCTCGTCCCTTTTTCCAGTGAGCCACCGCAAAAGTGGCGCGTCTCTGTGGGTGGCCAAATCGGGATTTTTCCAGTTTTCGAGTTAAATTTTAAAAGGGAAATTTAGTCAATTCTCAAGCGCCTAAGTCGTGAGTAACACAGAATTAAACCTATTCTAAGCATTCTATGCTTACTTTTCAGCTATTCTCTCACAAGAAAATCCTAGAACCTCAAAACTTAACCTCCAAGAAATCCAATTTCCTCCATTCTTTTTTTCCAAGATAGCTCAAAATTAAGGATTTCCAATTCAAGAGATTCAAGAATTCATCTTCAAGAGCACAAATAGGGATTCAAGTTCAAGCTTTCTTAGTAATTTCATCAATTAAGATATGTGGGGTTTATCAACAAGGATCCTTTTTCATCCTTGTTCCCAAAACTAGTTTTAATTATAAGTTTACATGATTTTGTATGATTATTCATGAATTTTAAATTAGGGTTCATACCCAATATTGCTAATTGAAGGATTTTGAGCTTTGAAGTGAATTAGATTATGAATTTCATGTTTACTTTCGTATTTTCATGCGTATTGCATTAATTTCCAAATTTTGAGTTGAATTATCAATACTTCATTATCAAGCATGAATATTATTATATTTTGACATGAGTTTGATGTATGGGTATTAAGCGCTAGTTAAATATTGCTATTTCAGGATTGATTATGCTATGAGCACCCTATGACTAGAGTATTTTCAGATTTTCAATAAAGATTTGATCTTTTGATCTCAGCTTAGATATGATATCAACTTTTAAGTTTCAGACTACAGTTTAACTTAACAAATATATAGTTGATTTTCGTAATGAACCATTATACTAGATTTTAAAGTGGATTTTCATACAGAATGAGCATACAGATTGAAGGGAGTAGTATTTAGCACCGAGTTGGGTATGTTCTCATGCCTCAAAACTACGAGCCAACGTAGGTTCAGATTATCAGATTATTTTCATTTCTATATGGATGACAGATACAGATGTGATCACTTAGATTATGTTATACTCCTTGGCAAGAGTATGTCACCTCTACCCAACATGAGGTTTTGCTATAAGGGAACTACACATTGGACTCCATGATATCTTACATGGTTTATGTCGGTTAGAAGAACCTCCCTACAGAAAGCTTTTAAAAGAATTCCCTACAGCCTAACAGTAAAGACTTTCAGAATAGTTTTTAAAAATATTTTCCTACTACTAAAACCTTAGAATAATTTTAATAGAAAAGCTTTTAGAAACTAAGTGTAAAGGCTCACAGTTTTATTCAGATATTTCTTTACATATGACTTTAGCTATGAGATTTCAGATTTCAGTTTACAGATATAGAAACGAGTCTTTTCTATACTTAGATAGTATGATTTAAATATAGAATACCAGTACAACTTTTAGAACTAAATGTTATGACTCACTAAATTTATGCAACATGTTTTACTATTCTTGGTTATGATTTACAGTTTTCAGATATTCTAGCTTATGTGAGTCATTTACATTTAGCATGCGTTATTTTATAAATTGTGATGACGTTGAGATATTATTTTACTTATGTATTCACCTCCATATACTCAGGACATTCTTAAAACACTGATCCACATATACGTGTATGTGCTAAATTGTCTCATAATGTAGGTTCAGGTGCTCAGTTTCAGCAGCGTGAGTTATTTCGAGCATCTACATTCCGATAGTTGGTGAGTCCTCGTAGTTTGGGGACTTAGTCTTTCAATTTTTAGCTTATTAGTGTAGATGATTCAGTATTTTTAGACAGTTTGAGTCAGCTGGGGGTTTGTCCCAGTGACTCTCTAGCATTAGTAGTAGAGGCTTGTTAGACTGCTATATTATGATTCAAATTTTTGTTATTGATTGATCAGACTCTTGATTATAGTATTTTTCAGAGGTTATATTCAGATATTCTAAGTTAGCACAGACAGATTTCAGCATTCTAAATTTGATGTTATATCTATATTTCCCTATTATGACATTCAGACTCAGTAAAAGGAAGACAGGGTTAACTTAAGGCTACTCATAGTCTTGAGAACCGTGTGATGTTTCGAGACCTATTTTTGGGATTTTACAATATATGGTTTTGTACTTACCCTTTCATCCTTTTCCTTTTTCTTATTTTCTCAAACTGTGCAGGTATTGGACTGAATAACATCCTATAAATTTTTTTAGAATTGACGTCATGGATATCAAGGTAGTTCTTATGAATCCAATCTTACCCAAATCTCTTTTTATTTATCTTATGCTTACCCATATTAAAGATACTTTAGCTATTTGTTAATATTCTGTGTTTAGAGGCTTATATTGTTGACAACTAGACCTGGGATGTATCTTTGAGACTTGTGTCTTGCATTTGTGTGTGTATATATATATATATATGTATGTATATATATATATGAAATTATTGACCGATTGGTTAGAAGATAAGGATAGCATGATTAACTAGTTGCAGGTCTCTTGGATCATAGGCCAGAGCTATCATGAGTGAAACATCAACAAATTCACTCATGATCAAGTTACAACCTAGGATCTATGACCATATTATATTAACTATTTGTATTTCATTCATTCCATTGGTATATATATATGTATATATAATTTTCTTTAAATCTTGTTCTTTGGGGTGAGTTAGGCTTACTTGTTCGGTGGATTTGACAAGTACCATCATGTACCTATCTTGCTTCATGACAATCATTGTAGTAGTGATATCCAACCAAAAATAGATCTCTTATTTTTATTTCCTGGGTTTCTTTTCTTGAATCTTCTTTTCCAACTAAGTATAACTTCATTCAAAAGTCCTCTTCTAAAAGTATGGCTCAATTAACATTCCTCAACTTTACTTTTTTGGCTTGTATATAATTTCAGTTGTAGCTAATATATCAAGATTTCTCATAACTATTTTCCATTATTGGCTGATGCTATAATATTCCTTTATCATAGATTTGTTTCTCTTAATAATCCACATCACCTCCTTCCAACAATTAACAAATCAAGTGTACTCAAATTTAATTTAAATAGTTTCTCCCTTTCATAGAATATCATCATTCTAGAATAATTCATATTACTCAACTCTTAATTTGTTGGATTGTACAAGTATGAGAACTCTTCTTATGGAAATTCAAGAGAATTTCAAGATCCTTGTCACTTCACTTTAGATCTTGGTTTATATTAATTTGAATGTAAGACACATTCATCTTCTTGATTTTGGTATTTATCACTTTGAATGTTATTCTTTTGTAAACTTGGAACTTTTGATATATCTTCATGCTTCATAGTTATTGGACCTTCCTTAAGGTACAATTGATCTTGATAATTTTCCTTTTGTAGAATATTTCTTCCATGAGATTGTAGTAAGTATTCTTTTCATCATCCTTGTACCATTCTTTGGGTTAGTCGTTTTCTTTTATATCTTCTTTATAATTTATTATTTTCATATTTGTGTAGATCTTCATCGATTCCATCTTCATCAAGCAAACCTGTGCCAAAAATAAATTTACCACAAGTAAATATTCTTTTATTAAAAAATGTTTTTGTTATCATTAATATTAATAGGTGAAACCGTGGACCTAATAATCTTCCTCTTTTTGATGATAACAAATTATTTTGTAGAAAACTTTTCATTTTAATAAATGACTGATAAGAAGGATGTGGACTTCTCTGAATTAGTAACTCCCCTTGAATGTATATTTGAAGAAAGTGGACTTCCCCAAATTAGTAAATCCCCCTGAATATTTGTTCCTTTGAGTCTTGAAGTATGACAGAAAGGCTCTCCTTCACTTCATCCTTTCTTTTTCTTCCTTGTGCCTTTCCTGTCTCAAGATACTTCCTGGACAAATGTTTTGTACTAAAAAACTTCTTCCTCTGCTGACTTCATCAGAAAGGTGAAATAAGAATTTTTTTGCAAGTGCTGATAAGAAGAGTGTTGCACAATTAAATCTCCATATATTTCATAGGATATATCAATTAATTAACACATAATGTATGTAAACTTGTCAACTGAGAAATAAAATTCATAACTACATATAGATCATAAAAAAAAACCTTCCGCACTTCAAGTTGATAAGACAGAAACCCCAATTGACCAAATAGCACTCATTAGCTAAGGGGTAATCAACCAAAAAGATATTTGAGAAAATATTCAGAATGTAAAATAGAGGAAAAATGTTTTTGTGTCAACTTTAAGATATGTGATTGCCAAGTATCACTATCATATACTTCACACAAATAATAATCACCACAAAATATTATGATACCATTTAAAAATATTCATGACTGACTTGTCTTCAGAAGTATTTATCAATGACTTGCAAACTCACAAATGATAATAGCAGTTCAAAGAGAACAAAAAATCTTTCTTACCAGCAAAAGGATATAAGATAGTCTATCATGATATGATGATTTTTTTTTTAATGTGAGAAGTGATATCGATATTGATATTCAATGTCCTCAAGATAGTCTTTTCTTGTTACCTTTTATCAACTAGACAAAACTGTGAATCCTTACTTTTGACTTTTCAATATATATATAAATTTTTATTTTCTTAAAATAAAAAATGGCCTAAGAGGACCATTTATTTTCAAACAAATATTTACACAAACAAATCAGCAAAGGAAATAAAAGAAGAAAAAAAATAAAAGTAGAGAAGTCTCTAGAAAATAAAAGCAAGAAAGTGGCAAAAAGTGAAAAAGAAAAGTTGACAATTATCTGGAAGACAACACAAATCTCCAAACATCTTCACCTTCAAATCTTAGATCTGCTCTTCACTTCTGCCTCTCCTAGTTGTTCATCAACTTCTTCACCACACAATCCAAAAAAGGCCGGTGATGGTTGTCATCCAAGATTAAGAAAAATGCATAACTTACATTGTATTTTTGACCCATCTCAGATTCTAGCACGAGTTTTGATAGATTTAACCTCAGACATTCTAAAATCTCATGAATTACATGCTATCTCATCCAAGAGAATACTTCTTCAACTCTACAAAATCAGATTTGGCTGTCAACCTTCAGATAGGTTCATCTTTATTCAAGTCTTGTATGATTTAAAGCCGATTTGAGCTAGAAATTGGTTAACATTTCTATTTACCAGTAGGTTGACCCTCCTGAAGCTAATACCACTGATATATATGATGAAATATTAGGTCAATTTTCAGTTAAATCGAGTATGTTACCACTGCTATTATTTTCCATGTATGTTGTTTTTTCTCGTCTCCATCATGTTGTGCCTTATATTCCTTGATTTTAAAGGAAATTTCATGTGCCCTATTATTATGTTCTTCTGTACCTATTCACTGAACGATAAAATTTTAATTTTAACATTTGGGAATTCAAATATTATGAATTTGTTCTATGTCCAAACTCAAGATTGATTTTCCATCATTTGGAACATGTGTAATTGAATTATATGAGATGCTTTGTGTACCAACAAAAGAGAAAAATTAAATATATAAAAAGTTAGCCATGTTGTTTTCTTCCCTATACATGTGCTCCACCTCAATATTTTCCCTTAAATTATTGAATCTCCTTATCTCTCTGCCAATAGACCAAGGGACTTTATAGACACTGTACAAAACTTTTTTATGGGTGAAATAGCTAGTATGTAGCACCACAAGCAGTAAGTTATGAGAAATATAATATTTTAAGCCACTTTTTAATGCAATAGTTTTAACCTCCAACCTAGTAACATTCCCACAACCCTTTATTTCAACATAAAGAAATTCTACTTCATGATTTCTGATACAAAATGCACTTGTATTAGGCCCAGGGTTACTCTTTGATGCACCATCCGAATTACATTTAAAGAAACCTTC
Organism: Capsicum pubescens; assembly: GCA_030864215.1. Lineage (NCBI taxonomy): Eukaryota > Viridiplantae > Streptophyta > Magnoliopsida > Solanales > Solanaceae > Capsicum > Capsicum pubescens. The sequence goes on along the minus strand of CM061549.1, from coordinate 199,064,505 downwards.
GGAGGATATCCTACACCTCACTATTTTGAACTCAGTCAGTGGTTATATAAGCTTCATAACACCGTTTTATCAATGACTAACGATTAGGTAGATTTTTTAACCAAGGATACCTAGTAGTTTCCATATAGTATAAGTTTTTGTTAATATCAATTCTCGTGCAATAAATAGGCATATCCCTTAATGTTTAATAATATTCCACCGCTTTAAAATTTTCCAAAATATAAAAATATGGAAAACTCTGAATAGGGGTTTTAGTTTTGTAGCACAGGAAGCCTTCCACCATTTGAATATAGTATCTTTTAGTTGTAAGAAATAACCCTACACTCCTATATTAGTGGCAAAGGAGGACCATAAACCTACAGCTGGGAAGGTAATAAACAAATGCTCATAAGATTCAGGAGCTGATGTTTCACAACAATAACATCCGACTTCCTCCTTTAGCCTAACACTAACTAAGAAATCCCCTATAGAAATTGTTTTTTTCAATAGTCTCCATCGAAAGAAAGAGACTTTGATAGAAATTCCTTTCTCTAGATGAAATTAAACTCCTCTTTTTTAGTTCCAAGTTTTTTGATTAATTTCCATGCACTACTTACTAAAAACTTACCTTATCTTTGTGTTGTCGACCAATCTTATCCCATCCTTCTGCATCCTTTACTACTCCTATTTTACTGATTATATGATTACACATATTTTCAGGAAATAATTAGTGTATAAAAGGCTCATTTCATGCTCCATTTACTCTGAGTTGTACAACATCTTCAATAGAAAAATTAAAATAATAGTTTAGACTCAAATAATAGTGCAAAGCACCCGACTGAGTCTAATTATCAAACTATGTACTAGAACTTCCATTCCTAATTTCCCACCATATTGTCTGATCAATCTCATCCTCGACTTATAGCATGTGATTTCAAATTCGCGAACCCTCTCTCCATTCTACCACTTGAGGTTTATACTTTTTGCAATATTTGATTATATAAAATTATTCCACATAGAGTTTTGTGTTTTAAATATACACCACAATTTAGCATTCAAGAATTTATCAATATCAAACAAAGATCTAAATCTTAAACCTTCTTCTCCTTTAGTTAAACAAATATCAGACCAAGCCACCTAATGATTATTCCTACCAACTTCTTTGATATTCTATATAAATATCTCAAAGACTCTATGTAGATCATGAATTATACACTTGGGAGGGATGATGGCTGATAATTAATAAATAGGAATAATTTGCTTTACACTATTTATTATTATAGTCTTACCTCGAAAAGATAGAAGTTTACCTTTCCATGCCGGCAATTTACTCTGAACCTTCTTCACGAGCTCTGAAAAGTAATTTTTCCTTTCTCTAGCATCTACAATTGGACCTCCTAGAAAAATTAAAGGAAATTTACCCTTAATAAAGCCTGTAAAATCTTCAATTATATGAATATCTAGAGAGACATCCTTAGAATACCTAAAAAAGGCACTTTTTTATCTATTAATCTTCTGTCCAGATTACATCTCATAATCTCTATTAGCAACATCAAAATCATCGGCATCATTATCAATTGCAAAAAAACCCTATCAGTAACATCAAAATCATCGGCATAAGCAAGTTGATTTATGTTGTCACTCCATTTTGGAATACCATAACCTTTAAAATCCCTATGATCAAACAACTTATTCATAGCCCTAGAAAGAACATATGTAACTAAAATAAATAGGACTGAAGATAAAGAGTCTCTTCGCTTAACCCCTATAGTAGAATGAAAGAAACCTCTAGCCTGGACATTTAGCAATATAGAGTTACAATTATTAGTAGCAATTATCCACACCGTATCTACCACCATGTTATTAAAACCCATTTTCTCCCAAACCTTAATTTGAAAATTCCAATCCACCCTATCATTTGCTTTTGCCATGTCAATCTTGATAACTATATTAGCAAATTTCCCTCTCTTTCTAATGTTTGCGATCATCACTTAAGCCAATAACATATTTTTATAATACTCATACCCTTTATAAAGCCAGGCTAGTTTTTAGAAATGAGTTTAAGTAGAAAAATTTCTAGCCTATCATGTAGAACCCTTGAAATCACCTTATTCGAAAAATTACTCAAACTAATAGGTATTAGGTTAAAAAAGATGTAACCCTTTATTTTTTAGGCAATAAGACAAAATTATTATGAGTAATGAATTTAAGGAGAGTGACACCATTAAAGAATTCACTAATAAAATCAATCACATCTTTGTCTACGATATCCTACCATATTTGATAGAAATAACTTGTAAGCCCATTTGGACCACTAGTATATTCCCTATTAAGCTCAAATATAACCATATTGACCTCTTCATTAGTACGTGCCTCATTCAATAGTTGATTATCATCATTAATTATAATACATGACACATTATTCAATAGATTTAAATCACAAGATATCCCCTCTACAGAAAATTACTCATGATAAAAAGAAATGACCTCTGCAAATATTTTTTTCTTTATCTTCAATTCATAAACCATAATTCTTCATTATCTTTGGAATTTTCAACCTTTTTTTTCTACCATTAACTAGACTATGAAAAAATCTGATACTTTTATCTTTTGTAAATCACTATATCCCAACCTTTTTTCTCCGAAACTCTTCTGCATAATGAAGATACAATTTTAGTTAAGCTTGAGCCCTTTGTAAAATAGTTTTATTTGTAGCAGTAGGAAATTCTTCAAATCATTCTTCTTTTATTCTGACTATATCCTTCCTAATTTTTAATTTCTTGAAAATATCCTCAAACTTCTGTAACTTTCTGGTGCAAGCTTGGTTTTCTTTATCTTTATCTTTAAACAAATATAAACATCATCAAATCTAATAGGAACCCAATTCTATCTAGATACATCCTAGAAATACTCTTTTCCTCCTAGAATTTGAAGAATTTAAATATCCTAAAAAATATAGACTTTGCCCCCACCCCCCACATAAAAGTAATAAGGGAGCATGATCAGACCCAGTACTTTAACTAAGTTCTCTAATCCAACATTACCAATAAGAACAAGAAATCATTGATTCTCAATCAATCTATCAAATTACTCGAAGATGCATATATGATCAACCCTTTCATTCCACCAGGGGAAAGGACTACCTTTGAAGTTGATGTCAAATAATTCACACAAATCGATACAAAAAAAATCTTCATATTCATTTGGGTAAATTGTTATGCCATGAATCTTCTCTTATTCACTAATGATAACATTAAAATCCCCTTCAACTAGCCAAGAGAGCCTCATATTCTGATTGAGATGATAAATGCCCTCCCATAATATACGAGTCTCAGATAGGCATCACACTTTGTACAAATATGGTGACCATCTGCTGACTGTTCTTGAATTCTAATTGAAAAGAATTTTTTTGCTCTAAATTTGATAAAACCTCCAGCCAAATGTGATCCTGAAAAAACACCCAATTCTTCTCATTAAGTTGTAGTTTGGATATTGCATACCCAATCTTCTTTTTTTATCTTTGTGTAGGTCTTGAATTTTTAAATGGCTCCATCGGTGCAATCAAAGAAAAATTATGGTATCCAATCAAAGAAAAACTATGATGTCTATGAAGCATTTGAACTCTATGATTTCAAAAACCTAATGTTCAAGACTAAAGCTTTTAGGTTCATTTACCTCATATTTTGGTGTTCCTCTTAGAAAGAACCCTAGTAGGCTTATTTTCCACTTAAGGTTTACCCTTATTCCCCTTTGTATTTGTCTGTGGTGATATATCCGCTTGCTTCAATATCGCATATCAATTATGTGGATTCTCCCTTTCATTTGTATCAACAATGTTATCCCTATTTGCTTGATTGTACTTATACTTGCTTCTTTTGTAATTTGATGGGAAATAACCTTGTATAGTACTTATAATGGTGAATTTTTCATGTGTTTCTAATGTATTTGTATTTTTTAACCTATCTCAGATGTTTCTTTTTGCACATTGCTAGATTTAATAAAAAGTTGTTCATTATCTTCTATTGAGATTCTTCAAACTTGCTCTACCGTGACATTTGCCATATTGGAAATTTAAGATAAATCCACCATTTGAATAGATTGTTGGTACTTGGCTTGGGAAAATGCCCCCTCTATATCTTTCACATCTCCATCAACAGGTAACTTGTAGAACTCCTAAACTTCTATATCTATTTCTTTATTCAGCTTCCTGATCTCTACATTACCATCAACATCACCTTGTTGTTCCTGATTGTTAGACCTACATACTAACTGTGACCCTACTCTGAAATCTTCACTCTTTTGGTGGGAAATTTGTAGTTGATTTTTAGAACTTGAACTTTTCTGTTGGTGAATCTCCTTACCACTACTTGCCTATTGAAATTCATTAATTGTAATTTATATTATCTGTTGTACACTCCTTTATTTTTGTTGTCCATATGAGGCATTTGGTGGTGGCTTTTATATTGTTGAGCCATTTATTTCTTATTTGCCTGTCTCCTTGCTTGCTTGATCATCAGAGATGACTTCTCTATTGTCATATGACTTTATTGTAATATTATCTTCTGCTTCATCCTACAGAACATTAAAAATATTGCCAGTAGTGATACTTTTATTTTTTGGAGATGTAGCTTCCTTACTGAAAATAGTATCAACACCCTTCTCTATTATATTGACCCGACCCGACCCCCAGGACTTGTCGTAATGGGCATCCCAAGTACAACCAGGATCGGGGACCCCCCTGTTACCCAAACTAACCACCTATATCAAGCCTTAGATAGGCTGAATTTCGAGCATATAAAAAATAGCGTAAATGATCTCATGTAGATTATGGGATAGAGTCACAACCGTGATCGAACAATCTGAATCCACCCAGACCACGGCAACCACCCAACCATACCGACCAAACAATCGACGATAAACCAGACCATAAGCAAAGAGAATACCAAAACATAATGTGATAATCAATACCAAAATTTAATACGATGAAACAGTGAGAAATCATGTCTGAAGATGGCAGCCTCCTATCTTATTCCAATGCCAAGGCCGACACCAATACCGATCCCGCCCATTCCAACCCCCAGAAGTGCCACAAGGCCCTAATCCAAAAGAGTAAATAAATCTGGTTGGGATATGCCCCAAACCATGGCCAAAACTAATATCCTAAATAAAGTCAAAATGTCCTGCAATATCCATAACATAAAATGATGCCTTTCGAAAGGATGGAAGCTCATCTCTTCAGTCCAAATGCTGTCCCTGACTCAATTACTATTTTGGAGGAGTCGAATGATCGATTCTTGCATAGGGTGGGTATACAACCGCAAGTAGATGGGTTATCCAGTGACCGCTAGCATGAATCTCAAGATAAGAATAAAATAATGCCAGTTATAAAAACAAGTAAAACCATCCATAATGCATACAACCATACATGTATAAGTGCCGGGAAAGGGGATCCGGCCGTCCTAAACCAACCACGGGAGTGTAGCCGCACAACCGGGCAAGTATCCTATGGGATGACTAGTACATCACCTAATAGTGTGACATCATGCATATGATCCACTAAGACCAATCCTCATATCGACAAATACGAGTTTCCAGTCACCTTCTATGGATTTGCTATATATCCCACCATTAATGCCCAATTAAAACCATTTCCAAATGACCAACCAATCCATTTACCATTTTATTTAACCAAGGCCAATATTAGTGGTATCGTCATACCACCCCTTACTTGCAAGTAATATCCATAGACAAACCATTTAGGTTAAGGGGACTTTCAAGTACCCTTCCATATACCATATTAAACCACTTGGGAGACTTCCACGTTCCTCACAAGCATAACCATTTAACCTTTTGACTTGTCAAACTATTTAAATCATTCATAATTCCTTTACCAAGTTTAAAACATGCAAGATTCCATTAATAGAAGTCAATGCAATGAACATATATTTATAAGTATTTCATCAAACACATTAGAGGCATAATATAACCAAGACCAATCCCAAAGACCATTAAACCATTACCATGCAATACAATTTCCCAAATCCACCATTACTACATATAAAAGAATAATTAAAACCATAACAAATCATTTAATATCAAAACCCCTAAATAATAGTTGAAAACCATAATCATGAAATAGTAAAACCATGAAATCAATCATTTAAACCATGTCATTAGTTTAAATTATAATTAGGGAAGAGAATCATGCCTTATACCAAAGAGTTGATGAAAAGAAATCACCAAGACAAGTCCCAAAACAATCCTCAAGAGGAAACCCTAGCCTTCTTGCCCTAAAAGCTCTTGAGAGAATTATGGAGTGTTTTGGAATAGTTTCGAAGTATTAATGAATAGAATAATAGGGTAAATAACTTCCTAAGTGTATTAGAAGTCGTGGGGTCCTAATTATGGTAAGTAAGGAAATTTTTAGAATACCCCTACTTAAGTTGCTTAAGGAAATTTCCAGAATGCCCCCACTTAAGTTGCTTAAGGAAATTTCTAGAATACCCCCAATTAAGTTGCACAAAATCCCATCATAGGGATACGACTGACCCATACGAGTCTTACCCTCATATACGATTGGTTTCCACCACTTGTATTCAAGCCTCAACCTCGGGTAAGACACTTTCTAGTGTATGACTCATCCAACAAACTCGTAACCACAACATATGATCCATATCCATACTAGTCCTGGGTATGACTCGTACCAAGCCCTACGGCTCATACACCTAAGTCGTACCCATTCCAATGAGAAAAACCATCCCACTAACTAACACTGGTCAGTATACAATAAGATCATACATCTCGTACCTCCAACATACGACTCATACCCATAAGTCATATTGGGTTCGGAGAACAGAAATTTCAGGATTTTTTCAAAGCGTCAAAACCTAGGATATTTCAGTCTCCCTCACTAGGGACATTCATCCCCGAATGACGGACAAGGTAGGGGTAACCATACACAGAGTCATTTCCATTATCAAACATACTTTTAACAAAGTTTTTTAAAAAAGAGGCAAAGATGTTAATCTTTCCATTGACAAACTCAGAAAATAAAGATACGTTGAAGACACATACCTTCCGTATGAATACTAAGAGCAGAAAAAAATGCTGATACTTGTATTTCATATCCTCTTCCGCTTCCCAAGTATCTTCTTCCACCTTATGGTTCTGCCATAGTACCTTAATCGAAGCCACATCCTTGGTCCGCAACCAATGAACTTGGCTACTAATATCTCAACTAGTACCTCTTTATAAGACTGAGAATCTGAAATACCCAATCCTTCTAAAGGAACAATGAAAGAAGGATCACCAATGCACTTCCTCAATATAGAAACATGAAAGAATGGATGAACCAAACTTAAGCTAGATGGAAACTCTAGATCATAAGCAAGATTACCAACTCTCCGCAAAATCACATAAGCACCAACATATCGAGAACTGAGTTTCCCTTTTTGCCAAACCGCACCACTCCCTTCATGGAAGACACCTTGAGGAACACCTTATCCTGAACCTCAAACTCTAAGTCTCTACGCCTAACATCCGTATAGGACTTTTGGCGACTTTGGGAAGATTTAAGCCTATACCGAATCATCTTGATCTTCTCCAACGCTTGATAAACCAAATTTGGGCCAAATATGTCCATCTTCCAAAGATCAAACCAACCAATAGGAGATCTACACCTCCTACCATACAACGCCTCAAAAGGATTATTGTAAGCAAATTCCACCAAAGGTAGATGCTCAACCCAATTGTCACCATAGTCAATCAAATAGGCCCAAAACATATCCTCCAATGTCTGAATAGTTCTCTCCTTTGGCCTAGATGACTGAGGATGAAAAAGTAGTACTTAGACTAACCTTAGTCCACAACTCTTTCTAGAAAGACTGCCAGAAGTGAGATGTAAACTGCCTACCATGATCAGAAATAATCAAAACAGGCACACCATGTAGTTTCACAATCTCCTAAACATATAGCTTCACATAATCATCTATTGAAAAGGAAGTCCGCACTGCCAGGAAGTGAGCAGACTTAGTCATCCTATCCATGATGACCCAAATCAAATCATATTGATTTCGAGACCGAGGAAGACCGGTGACAAAGTCAATATTAATCACTTCCCACTTTCATTTGGGAAAATCAATTTCTTGATACAACCCTCCTGGCCTCATGTGCTCAACCTTAACCTATTGACATACCATACACTGGCTAAAAAATTTGCCATATCTCGGTTCATGCCATTCCACCAATAGATCTCCTTGAGATCATTATACATCTTTGTCGAGCCCAGATGAACAACATAGCATGACTCATGTGCCTTATCCAAAACCCTTTGCGGTAACCCGTCGACATTAGGAACACACAACCTTCTTTGGTTTCGTAAAGTACCATCACTACAAATCTCAAACACCACTACCTTTTGCCCACCAACGTCACTCTTGATTTTCATCTAGACAAAATACAACACTTGCTTCTCCTTAATCTCCGCACCAAGAGATGATCGAACCACTTTTTGCACCATCACACTACCATTCTTGGATTCAAAAAGACAAACTCCAAGATTGTACAAGCGGTCAATGTCCTTCACTAATTCCCTCTTTCCCTCCCCTAGATAAGCCAAACTCCCCATGGATAATCGGCTAAGAGAATCAACAACCATATTAGCTTTACCTGGGTGGTAGTGAAGACTCATATAAAAATCCTTCAGAAGCTCAGGCCATCTCCTCTACCTGAGATTAAGCTCTTTTTGAGTGAACACGTACTGACGACTCTTATGATCAGAAAAGATATCCACGTGAACACCATACAAATAATGCCTCCATATTTTTAAAGAAAACATAATCGCCAACAATTCCAAATCATGATTAAGATAATTCATCTCATGTACCTTCAACTGCCTAGAAGCATAGGCAATCACGTTCCTATGCTGCATCAACACACAAAAAAGACCTACCCGAGATATATCATAATAAACCATAAACCCCTCATTGCCTTTCGGAAAAGTCAGAATTGGAGATGAAGTCAACTTATTCTTTAACTTCTCAGAACTCCCTTCAAAAGCATCCGACCAAAAAAGTTTAACCTTTTTATGAGTCAACTTAGTCAAAGGAGCATCTATCAAAGAAAAGCTTTCCACAAACTGCCTATAATACTCGGCTAAACCCAAAACGCTCTGGATATTAATAGAGTCATGTCCTAGGCCACCCCTTCACCACTGCAACCTTTTGAGGATCAACCATTATCCCTTCACTAGAAATAATATGACCCAAAAAAGTCACAATGTTCAACCAAAACTCACACTTAGAGAACTTGGCATACAACTGTTGTTCCTTTAAGGTTTGCAACACTATACAGAGGTGATTAGCATGATCTACCTCGCTCTTTGAATAAACCGGAATGTTATCAATAAACATAATAACAAAGAGATCTAAATACTGTCTGAACACCTTGTTCATAAAGTTTGTAAATGCTGTCGGAGCATTGGTCAACCCAAATGACATCACCAAGAACTTAAAATGGCCATACCGAGTATGAAAAGCCATCGTAGGGATATCCACCTCCATAATATTAAGCTAATGGTACCCATACCAAAGATCTATCTTAGAGAAGAACTTGGACCTTACAACTGGTCAAATGAGTCATCTATTCGTGGAAGAGGATACTTATTCTTGATCATCACCTTGTTCAACTGCCTGTAGTCAATGCACATCCATAGGGAACCATCTTTATTGCACACAATCAACACTGGTGTAACCCATGGGGAAACATTAGAACAAATAAACCCCTTGTCCAAAAGATCCTTAAGTTGCTCCTTGAGTTTCCTCAATTCAGTCAAAGCCATTCTATACGGAGGAATAGAAATTGGACGAGTGTCTGGAAGAAAATCAATACCAAATTCTATTTCCCTATCTGAAGGAACACTAGAAAGATCATCCAGAAAGACCTCTTGAAACTTATTAACCATAGGGACTGTAGACAAAGAAGGAGCTTCCGAGTTAGAATCTTTAAACCGAACCAAGTGATAAAGAAAACCTTTGGAGATTAACATCCGAGCTCTAATAAAAGAAATAAACCTCCCCTTAGGAGCTAAAGAAACAACCTCTCATTCTATAACCGGCTCACCAGGGAACCTAAGAATAACCCTAAGGGCTTGGCAATCCAAGGATGCATAACAAGAGTGTAACCAGTCCATACCCAGAATGACATCAAAATCTACCATATCCAACTAAAAATAGATCCACCAAGGTTTACTTCCCACCAACAGATACCACACACCATCTATAGACTCTTTTAGTAACAATCGAGTCACCTACCAGTGTATAAACAAAAAATAGATCCAAAATAACTTTTGGATCAAAAAAAAAAAATACAGCCACATAAGGATTCACATGGGAGAGAGTAGATCCCAGATCAAGCAAATAATAGACGTCATGAGAGAAAAGATGTAACATACCAGTAACAATATCAGGGGATGCCTTGGATTCCTATTAGGACTCCAAAGCATACGACCTATTTTGACCAACACTAGAACTAGGAGCAGTAATAGAAGCAGATGCCACACCACCAGGTGCAGGAGCAAAAGATAAAGACACAAAAATCTTATTCACTCCCGTAGCCACCTTATTGACCGAACAATCCCTGAGCCGATGGATTTCCTAGCCATACTTGTAGCATTTAACCTTTATTTATTCATATTAACCCCGATAGACATAACCATAGAATCACAAGAAGGACACGAAGAAACTGTCTGACCTTCGCTCGCCTGAGATTGGGCAACCTATACTCAAGAATTGTCACTACCTTGATGACGCCTGTCTCGCGACTGGTAAAGAGCACTAGCAGAAAAGGAGCCAGAACTCCCCCACTTTTTTTTCTGCCACTTGCCACCATCTCTACCACCTAGAGACTGAGTACCATCCTGATCAGAAAACCTTCTCTTTTTTCCTTGCCTATCCCAAACTCTTCCTGCCTTCTCTTCTCACCCTTAAACTACTGCATATGAACAGTCTGCCTCGAGATGTCCATATCTTTAATCAACAAGGCAGTCTTGCTCTCCAGAATTAAATCTGTATTCAACCCAAAAGTGAACTTTGTCATTCTCAACCTCATATTAGCAACAAGTCAGGAGCATACCCGAGAGCTGATGGAAATTCAAAACATATTCCTTTACTGATATCCTTCACTGCTTGAGGTTCACAAACTCCTTCATCTTAGCTTCCCTAAACTTTTAAGGAAAGAATCGATACAAAAAAACATTAGAAAAGTGCTCACATAATTTTTTCTCTACCATATCACTTCTATCCCTATCCCACTTCTCATACCACTGATAAGAAACATCTTTGAGCTGATAAAATACAAGGTTAACCCTCTCTACATTAGTAGCAGGCATCACCCAATAGATATTTTCCATATCATATAAGAAGCCCTATGGATCCTCCTTCACTTTCACTCCAAAAAAGTAGGATGACCCATCTTAAAAAATTGACCAACCCTTGTGGCCTCAGCAGACAAAGCACCAGCCGTACCTCGCTCAGACCGAGCTGTAACTAGTTGGGAAATATTATGAATGGACTGACAAAATTTTACTTTCGTCACGTTGCCCTGAGGGACCTGAGGAGAACTAGCCAGAATAGGAGGAACTCCAACACCATCAGGAATAGGACCATGAGATCGAAGATGTACTCCAGTTGTAGTACGTACCCCTTTAGCATTATCCCTAGATAGGAAGGAAGAATTTTCATACATTCTAGATCTAGGAGGCATGATCTAAAAGATGAGCAAACAAGGATTAGAGAAGATTCTAGAATTGAGAACTCAAGCTTGAAGACAGAATACCAAGAAAGTAAAACATTCCTAAATGTCTTGCAGCCTCTCTCTTATGAGTGTGGCACACTTCACACCCCTTAAAGAGACTTTACTCGATACGTCTTTGTAGTCTCCAAAGTGACTATGAACCAAGGCTCTGATACCAACTTGACACGACCCGACCCCCAGGCCTTATCGTAATGGGCATCCCAAGTCTAACCAGGATCGAGGATCACCCCTAATTACCTAACCTAATGTAATCCTCTATAAGATTCTAGCTTATTTTAGATCACTCTTGTATGATAAAGGGGTCTAAGACTTAGAAAATTTCACTAAGAGTTAAGACTTAGTTATTTCTAAAGCCTCTTAAACTTTGATGATTTAAATTCAGACCTTTTCGCCCTTAGAAAATCAATTTTTAAGTTGATTCAAGATTGGGGTGGTCAATAAAATATCTTGGGTAAGTTTTGGATTTTTTAGCCGAGGTATAAGGCTTGTTTGGATGTTCAAACCAGCGATTCAGTGCGGTATGGCCACAACCCACCGCTTATCATGTTGGTGGGTTTCAATGCGGTATCGTGTTGCTTACCACGTCACTGGCCACGTTTAGTTTAATTAATTCTAGGTATGTAGGGGTATTTGAGTCATTTTTTCCTTACTTTGACTCACCCATAACAAGAGATTAAGGTCCCAAAAGGAAAAAAAATAACTCATCTTTTCACAAACTCTCTCAAGAACAAAACCTTAGTTTCTTCAAATTCAAGTTCAAGCTTTAAGAAATCACCAATAACTCAAAAAAATTCATCAGTTAAGGTATGTTAGTGTAACACCCCAAAATCTAATTCCGAGATATCACACGGTGCTCAAGACTACGAGTAGCCTTAAGCTAACCCTGCCTGCCTATTACTAAATATAAATCTCATAATAAAGGAAATATAGACATAAAAGTCTTAATAAATGCGGAAAACTATCAGAATATAATATCTGAAACAGTGTCTGAAATCTCAATACTGAATAAGCTGAATCAAAACTAGCAGTCTGACAAGCCTCTACTACTAATAACTAGAGAGTCACTGAGATAAACCCCCAGCTAACTCGAACTTTCTGAAAAGAATACTAAATTATATAAACTGATAAGCTGTAAAATCTGATTGAATAAGTCCCCAAACTATGAGGACTCACCGACTGTCAGATGTCAATGGAGATGCTCGAACTACTCACACTGCTGATACTGAGCACCTGAACCTACATTATGAGACAAGGTAGGACATAGTTGTATATGTAGATCAGTAGTTTGAGAATGTACTAAGTATATTGGGTTGAAATGCATAAGTGAATCATCATCACATCATCATAATTTATAAAACAATGCTTGCTAAATGGAAATGACTGACATAAGCTGGAATATCTGAAATACTGAAATCTGAAAACATGAATATCAAATCATACTCTATTAATCTAGTGAGTCATAACATTTAGTTCTAAAAGTTGAACTTAATATTCTTTCTGTAAATCATGTTGTCTAAGTGTAAAAAGGACTCAAGTCTATATCTGAAATCTGAAAGATAAAATCTGTAGAAAATATCTGTCTTTAAAGCATAATCTGAATGAATTCGTGAGCCTTAACACTTAGTTTTTCTTAAAGCTTCCTAGTAAGTCTTTTACTTTAACTTGCAAGGAGGTTCTCTTAACCGATATAAACCATGTGAGCTAACATGGAGTTCAACATCTCGTTCCCCTAAGGGAAAAAACTTACGATAGGGAGAGGTGTCGTAATCTGTCCAGGGAGTATAACCTACTATCCATGTGATTGATCACAAGATAAAATTGTCATCCATATAGAAATAGGAATAATTTGATAATCTGTACCTATGTTGGCTATGTAGTTCTATGGAAGATAGGGCACGCTAATCCCACACTTCCCACTCGATGCTAAATACTACTCCATTTTAAATATGTATGCTTATTCAGTTAAACGTCTACTTTAAAAACTAGCATAAGGGTTTGTTCTGAAACCAGTTATGCCTTTATCCGATTAAATCTATAAATAAAGCCGATCTGGATTCTGTAATCTATAATAAAGTTGTAAAGTGAATTCCATAGCTAAACTAAGGATCAGAAGATCAAAGATTTACTGAGAATCTGTAAATTAACTGATCATAGGATGCTTAAAGCATCATCTTTCTTGAAATATCAACATATAAACTTGGTCTTAATAACCTATGCATCAAACTCATGTCAAAACATCATAATAATCATGCTTGACAATGAAAACAATGATAATTCATCTCAAAATCTAGAAATTACTACAATAGGCATGAAAATATGAAAATAGACATACAATTCATCTTCTAAAACACTTGAAATCTCATCTTCTTGAAATTAGGAATAATGGATATAAACCCTAATTTAAATCTCATGAATATTCATTGAAAATCATATGAATTTGTAATTTAAACTTGGTTTTGGGTACAAGGATGAAAGAAGATCCTTGTTCATAAACCCCACATACCTTGATTGATGATTAGATAAAGAAACTTGAATTATTAATTCCTATTTGATTTCTTGAAGATGAGTTCTTGATTATCTTGTCTTGGGAATCCTAAATATTAACCTTTCTTGGAGAAACTATGAAGGGTTTTGATTTATTGGAGAAGAAGCTTTGGAGATCTAGGGTTTTGCTTTGAGAGAGAATGGATGAAATTGGGCATAATGTGCCTTGAATATATTTAATTCCTTGTTTTGGATGAATTGGGGCCTTGGGGATTGACCTAAATACCCATTTTTAATGTTTAAACAAAACTGAAAAAGCAACATTTTCTGAACTGGTAGGCTATCGCTACATGCCAATATCGCGGAGGTCCACTATAAAATGACATTTATGAAATTTTCCTTCACCGCAATGCGGTGACTACCTAGTTGGCACACTGCTTCGTTAAAAATTCCCTAACTTCTTCACTGAGTATCGGAATTGGGCAAATTTGGTATCGATGGAAAACTTATTCAATTTCCCACACAATGGAAGATCTAAATCTGGAAAATTCTATGTGAAATAAATATTTGAATTTTTAAAATGCACCCTTAGCATTCTAGGATTGAATTTTTGCAAGGAAAAATACGGGGTATTATAATATCTCCCTCTTGGGAACATTCATCCTCGAATATGGTTAGTTAAGCTGAAAATACTGAGGAATATGAGGCTATAAGCTTTTATGCACAACTGAAATAAACTGTATGACTGAATCTAAAATATAATGAGCTACTGAACTGATCTGTGAGTGCATGAATTCCTATGAAAATAGCTATATAGTTGAATTTGAAACTAGAAAAGAACTAAATGAAGGAAAACTATTACCTTCGGCTAAATCTGCATTTGTGGAGAAGAGATGAGGATACTTGGTACACATGTCTTCTTCTACTTCCCAAGTAGCACCCTCAACAGACTAATTTTGCCATATAACTTTGTCCAAGGGAACTTCTTTGTTCCTTTGTCTACAGATCTGATGATCATGAATCTCTATTAGGACTTCTTGGTAAGAAAGGCTATTCTGAATATCTGTACTTTCTAGAGAAACTATAATGGCTGAATCATCCATGAACTTCTTCAATAAGGACTCATGGAACACTGGATGAACTAAGGATAAATCTGTGGGTAGCTCATGCTCATATGCTACCTTCCCAACACGGCTCAAGATCCAGAAGGGACCTATATATCAGGAACTAAGCTTCCCCTTCTTGCCAAATCTCTTCACCCCCTTCTTGTGTGGAACTTTCGAATACACAAAATCATCAACCTCAAACTTAAGATCTCTTCTTCTTCTTACATTTGTATAAGATTTCTGACAACGCTGGGCTGCTTTTAATCTTTCTCTAATCAATTGAACTTTCTCCATGGCCTCAAATACCTTGTTTGGCCCGATCAAAGTGGCTTCACCCACTTCGAACGAACCAACTGGCGATCTATATATCCACCCATAGAGATACTCAAACAGAGCCATCTGAATACTAGCATGATAACTATTATTATAGGCGAACTCAATCAACGACAAATTTTTATCCCAACTACCTTTGAAATGAAGAACATATGATGGCAACATATCCTCTAAAGTCTGAATGGTCCTTTATGCCTGACCATCTGTCTTCAGATAAACAGCTGAACTAAGATGAACTTGGGTACCAAGACCCTTGTAAAAGGCTTTTCAAAATTGAGAGGTAAATTGAGTAACTCTAGCTGAGATGATGGACAAAGGAACTCCATAAAATCTGACTAACTCTCTGATTTACAACTTAACTTAATCTTCAGTTGTGTAAGACGTGTGAATTGGCAAGAAATACGCTGACATAGTCAATCTATCTACTATCACCCAAATTGAATCATACTGATGACACGAATGGGGTAAACCAGTCACAAAATCCATATTCACCTCTTCCCACTTCCAAGTAGGGATATCAAACTATTGAAAAGTACCACCCAAATCAACTCTAGAGGCATCACAATGCACCATACAACTATTTGTACCATCAGGTAATGCTAGGACTAGGACTGAAGTAAGCCGTGTCTTCAATTCCTGAAAACTCATCTCGCAAAAATCTAACCACTGAAACTTAACTTTATTTTGGGTCAGTCTAGACATAGGAGATGCAATAGATGAGAAACTCTCAATGAAATATTTGTAATAACCAACTAAACCCAAGAAACTCCTAATGTTTGATGGAGAGATAGGTCTAGGCTAATTTTTTTATGGATTTTGCCTTTTGGGGATCAACTCTAATACCCTCACTGGAAACAATATGACCAAGGAAAGCTACTGATCTTAGCCAAAATTCGCAGTTGCTGAACTTGGTGAACAACTGGTGATCTCTAAGAGTTTGCAACACAATTCTACTATGGTGCATGATCATCCTCACTACGAGAGTAGACAAGGATATCATTGATAAAGACTATGAAAAATATATCCAAATATTGTTTGAACATTCTGTTCTTTAAGTCCATGAAGGCTGCTGGGGCATTTGTTAGTCCTAAGGACATGACTAGAAACTCAAAATGACTGTAATGAGTTCTGAAAGCTATCTTTGGAATATTACATTCACTTACTTTAAGCTGACTATAGCGGGATCTAAGGTCTATCTTTGAGAAATAACTTACACCTCGAAGTTGACCAAATAGGTCATTAATTCTAGGAAGAGGATATTTGTTTTTGATTGTAACTTTGTTCAGCTAATGATAGTCAATGCACATACACAAAGAACCATCTTTCTTTTGCACGAATAAGATGGGAGTCCCCATGGAGAAATATTAGGACTTATGAAACATTTATCTAAAATATCTATGAGTTGGTTCTTCAACTCCTTAAGCTTGGTGGGAGCCATATGATATGGAGGTATAGAAATAGGTTGAGTATCTGGAAGAAGGTCAATACCGAATTCTATTTCCCTATCGAGAGGTACCTCTAGCAAATATTTGGGAAAAATATCATGAAACCCATTGACTACACTGACTTACTGAACTGTTGGAGTCTCTGACTTAGTGTCCTTGACTCAGCTAGATGATAGAGACACCTTTTTGAAATCAAATTTCTGGCTTTAGGATAAGATATGAAATGACTTTTGGGAGACACTGAATTTCCTTTCCACTCAAAGTCTGACTCATCTGGAAACTAAAACTTCACCACTCGGGTGCGACAATCTATAGATGTATAATAGGAATGGAGCTAATCCATACCAAGAATAAGGTCAAATTCAACCATAAATAACTCTATTAAGTCTGCTAACATGATTTTATGAAGGACAGGCTAACATGATTTTATAAAGGACAGTGATAGGACACTTTCTATAGATCTATTTAGCAATAAATAACTCACCCACTGGGGTAGAAACCAAGAAGGACTCAGGGATCTTTTCAGAACTTATCTCAAAATTTACTGCAACTAACTGGGTCACATAGGAGAAACTCGACCCAGGGTCTAACAACACATAAACATCAAGATGAAAGACACGAAGTATACCAGTAAAAACATCTGGTGAATCCTCCTACTCCTGATGGGATGGGAAAGTATAAAACTAATTCTGGCACTAACCGCCACTAGTAATGGATGACGCGTCCTGAGGAGGGACTGGGCGACCTAAAGTAGCTGGTGTACTAGTGGCCTGAGTCTGAGGACGAATATCTCTTTTTCCCTGCTTGGCTTATAGACAATCTCTAATATCATGACCCTACTTACCACAACCAAAACAACCCCTCTGTCTATCTAAACACTCACTAGGATGACTTTTGCCATACCTATCACATGGAGGATAACTGGGCCTACCACTCATACTATTTTGGGATCTGGACATAGAATACTTACCCCACTGCTTCTGTCTATCTTTGGGAATGGAGGAACTAGCTGAAGATGGTGTTGACATATATAAACACTTCTAAAACTGCGAACGATTTCCCTCATGAGACCTAGCCTGTCCAAACTCAAACTGTCCTATTCTATCCTTCTTACTTTCCCTTTTTTTGCAAGTTCTCTGCTTTAATCTGTTGGGCATGGATCATCAATCTACCAAGATCTATGTCCCCAATAACCATAGAAGTCCTACACTCTTTGACTACCAAACTATATACTCCAGTAAAAAAGTTACTCATAGTTGTACTAGGACCAGCCATCGTATCAGGGGCATACTTAGACAACTGATTGAACCTAAGGAAGTACTCCTTCACTGTCATCGAACCCTGCCTCAGGTTCACAAACTCTTCTATTTTTTCTTCCCCCATCTCACACGGGACAAACCTGTCTAGAAAAGCATCATGAAATACCTGCCAACTCATAGGAATAATATTCTCACATCTACCATTCTTCCACATCACTACTTAATCATACGCTACATCCTTCAATCTATAAGATGCTAACTCTACACTCTCCTCCTCAGAAATATGCATAATATGGGTGATCTTCTTCACCTTATCAAAATAAAGCTGTGGGTCCTCACCTACTTTCTACCCAAAGAACTCTGGCGGATTCATCCTCATAAAGTCTCTGATTCTAGATGCTGCTAAATCCCTATTCTACTGAAGTGAGACTGCAACCTGATTTTGATGGTTTTCGTGAACATCAGCAGTCACTACCTGGGCCAATGCCTAAAAGGAAGCCCTAAACTTAGTATGAGATACATTATCATTCAGAGGATCAGTGGGCTGGGGTGGTTGGTTATCATTTTTATAAGTGTTAGCTCGACAAGGAGGCATATTCAACTATCACGTAAGAGCACAAGTTAAAAGTAGATAGAGATACTGTAAGTATGATAGATCATGAAAAAAAGAGATGATTCCTTAAAAATATCCCGTAGCCTCCTGATCATAAATGTGGCATGCTTTACACTCATGATCAAGACTCTACGTAACATGGCTTGTCTGGCTTCCTAGAACTCTTATAAACCTTAGGCTCTGATACCAAGTTTGTAATGCCCAAAAATCTGATCCCGAGATGTCACATGGTGCTCAAGACTATGAGTAGCCTTAAGATAACCCTGTCTGCCTATTACTTAATCTAAATCTCAAAATAAAGGAAATATAGACGTAGAAGTCGTACTAAATACGGAAATCTATCTGAATATAATATCTTAAACAATGTCTGAAATCTCAATACTGAATAAGCTGAATCAAAACTAGCAGTCTGACAAGCCTCTACTACTAATAACTAGAGAGTCACTGGGATAAACCCCCAGCTAATTCAAACTGTCTGAAAAGAATACTAAATCATATAAACTAATAAGCTGTAAAATTTGATTGAATAAGTTCCCAAACTATGAGGACTCACCGACTGTCAAATGTTAATGGAGATGCTCGAACTACTCACACTGCTGATACTGAGCACCTGAACCTACATTATGAGACAAGGTAGGACATAGTTGTATATGTAGATCATTACTTTGAGAATGTTCTGAGTATATAGGGGTGAAATACATAAGTAAAACATCATCTCATCATCATAATTTATAAAACAATGCATGCTAAATGTAAATGACTCACATAAGTTGGAATATCTGAAACACTGAAATCTAAAATCATGAATAGCAAATCATACTTTATAAATCTACTGAGTCATAACATTTAGTTCTAAAAGATGTACTTAATATTCTGTCTGTAAATCATACTGTCTAAGTGTAAAAAGGACTCACGTCTATATCAAAAATCTGAAAGCTGAAATCTATAGAAAATATCTTTCTATAAAGCATAATCTGAATGAATTCGTGAGCCTTAACACTCAGTTTTTCTAAAAGCTTTTTGTAAGTCTTTTACTTTAACAAGCAGTGAGGTTCTCTTAACTGACATAAACCATATGATCTAACATGGAGTCCAACGTATCGTTCCCCTAAGGGGAAAACTGCACGATGGAGAGAGGTGTCATACTCTTTCCAGGGAGAATAACCTACTATCCATGTGATCGATCACAAGCTAAAACTGTCATCCTTATAGAAATGGGAATAATTTGATAATCTATACCTATATTGGTTACATAGTTCTGTGGAAGATAGGTCATGCTAATCCCACACTTCCCACTAGGTTCTAAATACTACACCCTTTTAAATTTGTATGTTCATTTCGTTGGAATTCCACTTTACAAACTAGCATAAGAGTTTATTCTGAAATCAATTATGCCTTTATCTGATTAAATCTATTAATAACATTGATCTGGATTCTGTAATCTGTAATAAAGTTGTAAAGTGGATTCCATAGCTATACTGAGGATCAAAAGATCAAATCTTTACTGAGAATCTTTAAATTAACTGATCATAGGATGCTTAAAGAATCATCTTTCTTGAAATATCAATATATAAACTTGGGCTTAATAACCCATGCATCAAACTCATGTCAAAATATTATAATAATCATGGTTGATAATGAAAACAGTGATAATTCATCTCAAAATCTGGAAATTACTGCAATAGGCATGAAAATAAGAAAATAAACATGCAATTCATCTTCTAAAACACTTGAAATCTCATCTTCTTGCAATTAGAAATAATGGGTACAAACCCTAATTTAAATCTCATGAATATTCATTCAAAATCATATGAATTTGTAATTAAAACTTGGATTTGGGCACAAGGATGAAAGAAGATCCTCGTTCATAAATCCCACATACCTTGATTGATGATCCTATGAAGAAACTTGAATTATTGATTCTTATTTGAGTTCTTGAAGATGAGTTTTTGATTTTCCTATCTTGGAAATCCTAAATTTTAAGCTTTCTTGGAGAAACTATGGAGGATTTTGATTTCTTGGAGAAGAAGCTTTGGAGCTCTAGGGTTTTGCTTTGAGAGAGAATGGATGAAATTGGGCGTAAAGTGCCTTGAGGATTGACCAAAATACCCCTTTTTAATGTTTAAACGGAAATGGAAAAGCAATATTTTCTGAACTAGAAGGCCACTGCGATGCGCCACTATTGTGGTGGCTTACTGGAAAAGGATGAGTGAGAACTGGACGTTCTCCGCGATGCACCACCATCGTGGTGCCCCTTTGTAATGCCATTTTGGCCACTGGTGCGACGCACCACTATCGTGTTGGGCTACTGGAAATTGACAAATGGGAAATTAGACCTCTCCACGATGCGCCAATATCACAGAGGTCCACTGGAAAATGAAAATCATGAAATTGTCCTTCACCGCGATGCGGTGACTGCCCAATTGGCATACTGCTTTGCTAAAAATGCCCTAACTTCTTTACCGAGTGTCGAAATTGGGCGAATTTGGTATAGATGGAAAGCTTATTCAATTTCCCACATAATGGAAGGCCTAAATATGAAAAATACTATATGAAATAAAATATATTCATTTTTGAAGCTCACCTTTTACATTTTAGGAATGAATTTAAGCTAGGAAAAATGTGGGGTATTACAGTTAGATGTTCATTCATGGGTCCTTTTCACCGATAGAGTCCAAAAATCCTCTTTAAAGTTTAAAATCATGACCTTTACATGTTTCTCATGAATTTTATCCATGGACTTCCATTAATTTCAATTTTTATATCATGTTTACATTTGTTTTGTTGGGATTAGCCTTTGATCCATTTGAAGGATGATATTTGCATGTTAAATCCTTAAACTATGATTTTTGTATTAATTAATGTTATTATACCATGATTTAACTATTCTCATGCTATTACTTTATAACGCCCATGTGTTTAATGAAATGCCTAAGTGATGAATTTTTAATAATGACTATTTATCATGCTTTTTAAGCTTTAGTATGTTTCTACTGGTATTGTTATTGAGTCCTGGGGGTTACGAAAACCCAAAAACTTAACTATTTACTTAGTCTTAGTATTTTTAGACTAGTTTCAGATATATTAGAGTATTATCAGTTCAATCGGTATATTATGTCAGTAAGCTCAATTCAGTCCAGTAATCGACTCAGTCCAGTTGGGAGTAGGATTTAGCATCGAGCGAACATAGGTATGGGGGCTCACCTGCCAATTGAGGGTGTGACTTTTAGTAGCGATTGCAATATTTCCGAACTACGTAGCCAGCGTAGGTTGAGGTGTTAACCTGCCAGTTTTGGGTGGACATATACCTCACCAGAGAATTTGCCAGTAGAGGATGACTCTTTAGTCCCTTGGGACTTCACTTTAGTGGATACACATAGCCAATATTAGTAAGCATGGAACGGTACTGACACCCTTCTAATCGGGGTCACAAGTTGGACCTCAATTAGCTCATATTGGGGCATGTCGGTTAGATAATAGCTCCCACAATTTTAGTCCAGTCTCAGTTAGGAAGTCAGTTCATGTTTGTTTGATCATAGAATACAATGTATCAGTTAAATCAGTACTCAAACTTTAGTATTTTAGTTTACAGACTATTCTAGTATCACGTTATATGCTTGGTCATGCTTCCTCAAATTTTACAGCTTTCATGCATACCATGTATTAGTTATCTCATGCTATTCATTTAGTCAGTTAATATTCATGTACATGGGCCCATGCATATCAGCCTAACCTCATCTAGAATACCAATACATTCAAAGTACTGACCATATACTTGTTTCTTGCACTATGATGTATCATATCATAGGTTCGGATGCTCAGGTTCCCGACTGCATCTAGACCTCCCAGCGTATCACCAGTAGTAGAAGTGGTGAGTCCTCATATTTCGAGGATTGATTACGTTATTTTAGTATTTTAGTTCAATAGTTAGTTGGAGTTATTTGGGTCCTATCCCATCAACTCTCATTCAATCAGTTTTAGAGGCTTTCAGACATTTTCGACAATTATTTAGTTGTTAGTTTTCAGCATTTTCACTTCTGATTCAGACTTTTGGATTTCAGTTGTATTGTTTGCAGTATTGAAACCTTATGGCATACTTAGTTGTTTCCACGCATGTTCGTTATCAGTATATTATTTAGTGCTCACAACAGGTACCACCTCATGGGTTAGCTTGTGGTTTCTCAAGACTGTAAGTACCATGTGGCATCCAGGGTGTACTGTCGGGGCATTACACCCAACCACCTATATCCATCCTTAGATGGGATGGATTTGTAGCATATAACAAGATAGCGTAAATGCTCTCATAAAGATTCTGGGATAGGGTCAACCGAGTCTACCCATACCACGCCAACTACCCAATAATACCTACCAAACCATAGGCCATAAACTAGGTCATAACCAAAGACAATACCAAAACATAATATGATAATTAATCCCAAAATGTAATATGATGAAACAGTGAGAAATCATGTCTGATGATGACAGCCTCCCAACTTATTCCAATGCCAAGGACGACACAAATAAAACTCCCACTCATTCCAACCCCCAGAAGTACCACAAAGCCTCTATCAAAAAGAGTAAATAAATCCAGTTGGGACATGCGTCTAAACATGTCAAAAACCAATATCGAAAATAAAGTCAAAACGTCTAGCGATATCCATAACATGAAATAATTCCTTCCAAAAGGATGGAAGCTCACCACTTCAGTCCAATTCCTATCCCAAAGTCAATCCCTATGTAGAAGGAGTCGAACATTTAATTCCTGCATAGAGTGGTATATAGCCGCCAGTAGATGGGTTAGTGAGTGACTGCTAGCATCAATCTCAAGATAAGGATAAAATAATGCCAGTTATAAATCAAGTAAAACCATCCATAATGCATACAACCATTCATATATAAGTGCCGGGAAAGGGGATTCGGGTTTAGCATGTATTTAAAACCTTTACCTGGGCTATGTGGCTTGACCGTCCTAAAGAATCCATAGGCTATATGGGTTCGTCTCCCCCTACTGAAAGGGACACAATGTGTGTAGCCGCACGACTAGAGAAGTATCCTATGGTATGAATAGAAAATCCCCCAATAGTGTGACATCATGTACACGGTCCACTAAGACCAATCCTCATATCGGTAACTATGAGTTTTCAGGTTTGGTCCCCTCGGGACTGCCACCTTTTACAGCTTTACTACACATCCCGCCATTAATTCCCAACTAAAACTATTTCCAAATGTCCAACCAATTCATTTACCATTTTATTTAACCAAGTCTAATATTAGTGGTATTTTCATACCACCCCTTACTTGCAAGTAATATCCATAGACAAACTATTTAGGTTAAGGGGACTTTCAAGTGCCCTTCCATATACCATATTAAATCACTTGGGAGACTTCTATGTTCCGCACAAGCATAATCATTTAGCCTTTAGACTTTTCAAACTATTTAAACTATGCATAATTCCTTTACCAAGTTTAAACCATGTAAGAGTTCCATTAAAAAAAGTCAATGCAATGAACATATATTTATATGTATTTTATCAAAGAGCGATTGTTGACACGGAAAAGGGAGAGTTAAAGTTCAGAGTCAATAGTGAAGAAGCCATATCCAATATCCCAAAAATAATAAAGTAGCCTATCGACATGAGGGTGGTGTCGGTGATAGATTATATTGATGATAATATAACCAAAACCAATTCCAAAGACCATTAAACCATTACCATGCAATCCAATTGTTCAAATCCACCATTAATGCATATAAAAGCATAACTAAAACCATAACCAAGCATTCAATATCAAAACCCCCAATAATAGTTGAAAAACCATAATCATGAAATAGTAAAACCATGAAATCAATCATATAAACCATGCCTTTAGTTGAAAGTACAACGAGGGAAGAGAATAATGCCTTAAACCAAATAATTTATTGAAAAAAATCACAAAAGCAATCCCTTAGTTGAAACCCTAGCTTCCTTTCCCAAAAAGATCTTGAGAGAATTATGAGATGTTTTGGAATAGTTTCTAAGTGTTAATTAATAGAATAACAGGGTAAATAACCTCCTAAGTGTATTAGAAGTCATGGGTCCTAATTAGGGTAAGTAGGAAAATGTCCAGAATACCCTCACTTAAGTTACACAAAATTGCCTCACAGGGATACGACTGACCCATACGAGTTGTACCCTCATATACGATTGGTTTACACTACTCATATCCAAGCCTTAAACATGGGTCAGACACTTTTCGGGGTATGACTCATCCAACCAAGTCATAACCATAACATATGATCTGTATCCATAACCTATATCCCTGGCTGAACAAAATACCAGTAGGATCAAACACTGCCCACCATATGAGTCCCTGGTATGACTCGTACCAAGCCCTACAAATCATACCCCTAAGTTGTACCCATTCTAGTTACCAAAACCATCCCACCAACTAACATTGGTCATCATGCAATAGGACCATACCACTCGTACCCAAACATATGACTCGTATCCATGAGTCATATTGGGTTCGAAGAATGAAAATTCCAGAAAATTTTCTAAGGGTCAAAACCCAGGATGTTTCATCTATAAAACGTCCTATTAGTCAAATTCTATCTTCTACCATTCATTCTTCTCCTTGCATGAACTATTATGCTGTGTATATTATTAGCAGTGTTGTCTTTTTTATCGTCCTCTTGCTTCTCCTCAAAGTTCTCCCTTAGTTCTGGATATAGAATTTAGTACACATCTTACCATGCCCTTGCAATTTATAGGACTGACAATACTGAGGTAGATTAAAATACTGGATGATATTAGTTTTTACCAATTTAGGGTTGGTACTGCTTAACTACCTCTATCACCACTTGTTCTGGTAACTTTCACTCAAAGTCCACTTGGACTTTCATCCTTGCACAACTAGTTTTAGTCTTATTAATAGTTTCCATGTCTATTGGTTTACCAATGCTGATGCTATTGAAAACAATGTTTCCCTAAAAATATGGGCAATAGGTTAGGAAAATAAATCCAAGTCCTGATTTGTGTAGTTTCCACATATTGAAGGTTCCTCATTTGTTGCACATGTCCATCCTTTCCAACAATATAATACACATTTTTAGCCATCATGTTTACTTAGTCTTCCATTAATCAAACCACATCAAAATGTCTCTATTTATTAATAAATATATATTACATTCTCCTTTAATATTGCATTGCTTATGGATTTGCACTCTTTAAGTCATCTAATTTGGGCCATCCATATGAGAATTTTCCAACAACAACAAGTTGCAAATTCTCCCTAATGATCATTTTAACCTCATTATCCGTCTATGTAATGTGTGGAATCTTGTGAGACAATTTTAATAGGAAGTGGTTCAATACTAACCCCTTTGTTATGTTGTGACTTATTTCCTAAAGTAGGCTTCATTAAGTCTACGGATTTGAACTTTTCCTTCCGTTTCACTACATTTCTTGTAGAATTAATATTCAGATTATCATCAACATTAGGCAGAATTTTAGGATCGATAGGAAAATCTATTTTTTGTGGGTGTTGGGATGATATAGAGCTGGAAAATTAGAGGAGATGTGAGAGAAAAAACCTGGACAACCACGACGGGCTGATCGGTGGCCAAAGTAGCCATAGTCGGAGGTGAATCTTTTTGTATTATAGGGTTTTTGTCAAATGTTTCAAGTACTTTTTCTAATCGGTACATGTATTAATCCTTCAACGTATAGTTTAAAAAGTATGATTTTTTCTAGTCCACGTTATCTCCTATAATAATTAAATTTAAGACTATCTTACAAGATCAACACAATTAGTTCTTGAATACGAAAATCAAAATTTTACACTCCAAACAAAAATCTCATCAGGCATTTCATTTAATCAATCTACTTACTAACTTTATTTTGTGTGAGAGAAATGGATGAGCTTACTAGAATTTCTTACAAGGTTTCTTGAGTACTCCCTTGGATTTATTAAATATATTTCTCATATAGCTTTGCATTACTTCAGCTTGAAGGGGAATGTCAATTCCCCCTCAAAATAATCTCGAGTTCTAATTCCTTATAAAATCTTACAAAAATCTTGATACAACCCTCATTAGTACTACATGATAAAACTATGAACAATTGTAAAATCACAATTATGCATTTTTGAAACAAAGAAAATTCAACTTCCCTTACTATTCTCTTGGGATGGTTTCAAATCATAAGAGTAGATCCCAGGAGTATAAAATAAATTTCAACACTTAGGATAATCTTGACAAAATATTATAGATAGTAAAATTATTTAAACAATTATTTTTGACAAACATTTTGAAACAATTTAAGAACTTGATAAAAAACTTATGAAAAGTAACATTTCAACAAATTAGTGTGAAACAAACCTTCTTGTTACGAAATCTTGGTCTATAATTTTACCTTAGTTCTGATAATCTTATCATTTTGATCAGGATTATTTGAACAACAATACATTGATGATAAGATCTAGTGAACTATTTGTCGCGATCCAAAAATGGGTAATGATGGCATTTATCGCGGCTCAGCCTTGATAAGTAAACCAATAGCTAAACTGGTAAAGAAAAAAATGAAATCAAGAATAATATAAACCAAGGCGAGACTACTAGAATGAAGTCAATCAATCCAATATGAAACATAGTTAAAATGGTGCTCTGAAAGAAATCTCAAAAGTCCTCAAAATCTAGTGTCGTAGTGTAATAGTATCTAGTACATAATTTAATCCAAATATATATATATATGTCTCTAAAAATGAAATAAAAACATAAAGTACAATTAGAGGAGTTCCATAGTCAGCTCTGAAATCCCTAGAGCACCGAGTAAGTCAAACATCACTCCAATCATATGAAATTAGCTACAACATCCTATACAGGTACTCCAATTTGCTTTGAAAGGGCACAGTAGGGGTGAGTATGATCCACTTGTACTCTGTAGGTATCATTCCAACTGACAAAAATAGGAAATAAGATAAGTAAACTAAACACAAGTCAAGGTAACTAAGGAAATCATGAAGGATGCATTTGTGAATGTAATGCAATGCAATGTGGATAGAATGAATGGTTAAATCCATCACATGACTTTCTATATACACCCACTGAGCTTGCATCTCTTAGGTAGGACATCTGGGGCGTTCATGTAATACCCCACAAACTTTCTAGCTTAATTCAGTCCTTTAAGCTTGTTAAAGGGTCCCAGACTTAGAAAATTCTAGCTAAGTTTCCAGACTTAGTTTATTTTAGCCTTTGAAAGTTGGAAATCTCATTTTACGACCTTAAAGTCCTTTAAATGCCTATATCTTAATTAACTCATGATCAAGAAGGTCAATAGATATTCCCGGACAAGTTTTGGATTTTTCGAACCTCGTTTAGACCATGTTCGATTTACCAAAATAGTAAGTCGACACGATGTTGGCGCGTCACGTTGTCCATCGCATCGACAATGAAATTTTCCTCAGCTCTAGGAAATTTCCAGTTAACCGATACAATATCGGCGCATCACATCGGTTATCGCATTGGTACCATCGATGCATCGCATCGTCTATAGCATTGCTGGGTAAGTTTTTTTTTCTTTTAAAGCCGCATCCTTAAGGGTAATTAGGTCTTTTCCCCTGACCTCCAGCCCTCATAACAAGAAAGTTAGCCCTCTTTTGGCTAATTATATTCATTATTATACAATTTCTCAAGAGCAAGTGAAAAACCCTAGGTGATCAATTTCAAATAAAGAACTCAAGATTTCCTCCTTTAATCTTCAAGAAATTATCAACCAAGGTATGTAAAGTGTTCATCCATGGATCCCTTCCACCCTTGGAGTTCAAGAATCTTCTTTCAAAAAGTTTAATTATGATTTCCATGTTGTGGGGTGAATTAAATCCATGTTGATATGTTGAATGATTTCCAAGTTGGAATCTTTAATGTGTTTTATGAAATTATGTTAGCATGTGGGTTGAAATCTATGAATTTAGTTGATTAATGTAATCATGATGTATTGGTTTAATGTTCACACCTAAGCCTAAAGTTATGCATCCTATGTGTGTCAAAATGCCTAAATGAGCAAAATTGTGCATTATGACTTGTGACCTAAATGGTGAATCCATGATATACTATCATGTTTAAAACGACTCCCTTGTAGTTGTTTGATGGAATGCTCATGAGATTAGATTCGTGAAATTGTGACATATTAGAATGCATTCCTATTCATGTACACAATTATGATTATCAAGGGTCTCATGAAATCCCTCAATTATTGTATTACAAATTGTTGATTGTGGTCATGTGTTCTAGAAGTGCCATGTTCTATTAATATTCATGTTATCGAGTCCTGGGGGTATTTAATTACCCGAAAATTTAGTTGTGTGACTAGATCCAGTGTCAGTTACAGAATAGTCTTTATCATGTCATGATCAGTAGTATTCTCAGCCAGTTTCAGAACTCAGTAAAACTCAGTCAGTTACAGATCTCAGGAAAACTCAGTAATCTCAATGAACTCAGTCCAGTTCAATCCAGTATAATTAGTTCAGTATCTATTCAGATAGGAGTAGGATTCAGCACCGAGTGAACCCAAGGATGGGAACTCACCTGTCAGTAGAGGGTATGATTCTTAGAAGCAGTCCTTACATTCCAGAACTACGTAGCCAACGTAGGTTGAGATATCAAAACCTGTCAGATGAGGGTTGATGAGGTGGCTTAACCTATCAGTTGAGGGTCCCACCATTCTCGTTTGAGAACCTACCAGATGAGGGTATCTCTTCAGTTGTGTTTACCTGTGGCATGGTGCTGACACCTTTCCAACTGGGGTTACAGGTTGGACCCCAAATCTATTCAGACTAGGGGCATGTAGGTTAGATGATTACCTTCCACAGTCTCAGTCTCAGTCTTCAGTAAAGAACACAGATAGCTCTACAATTTTTCAGGACTGTCAAATACAGTCACCCAGCTCAGTATGAAACTCAGCTAGTTCCATCAGAAATAGGACTATCAGACACTGTAAATAGTATATCAGTTATCAGTTATATCAGTTATCAATAATCCATGTTATCAGTAAACTTAGTGTTCAGAATCCTTATGACTTTAATTAGATTGGTATTATAGTATTGTTATTATGTAGAGCTCACAACAGGTACCAGTCATGGGTTAGCTAGTGGTCCTTCGAGATTGTTAGTACCGTGTAGCGTCTGGGGTACCAGACTCAGGGCGTTATAGTTCAGAACCTATATATTATATCGCATATCTCAATCTCAACTCAACTGTTTGGCACATGTTCAAGGAAAGGTTTTTCATAAAAGTGTTTCTTAGTGATACCGGTATCTCCTAAATGTATATATATAGAATAAGGATGTAACACTCATAATCAACTCAATATGATGATATCCAATCTGTCCAACACATATGTATAGAAGTGACCCCAGAAAATAACTCGATATGTCTACAATTCATGATGATCAACTCTAACTTAGTATCATCAGAATAAATATGCATGTAAGTGTCACGACCCGAGACTACCCCTAGTTGTAACACGATGCTTGGAACAACAAGTCATCGTAAGCTTACCCATGAACTGGCATACTATTGAGCAACTAATTTAATATGTAAATCAAAACTTAATTAGCTGAGCAAAAGCATACTCATGAATAGTCTCAATAAAGTTAATGCTGATATAATTTACATCATGATAAAATTGAAGAAAGAAACACAAATTACATGACTGACTCTGACTGACATCTATGAAGCCTCTAGTATACTGATTATAGATAGCTGGGACATGCCTCCAACTACCACTAATCAATACATATGGAAAATAAAAAATATAGTACATAGTTTAAAACTGTCTAGAGTTCTCAAAATAAGAGAACTTATCACCTATTGCTTGAAAGCTGCAAACTGTTTGACCCAGGTGTAAGAGCTACATATGGTACATATATTATGAACAATATAGCCACAAATGCATATGTGTGGTCAGCACATTGGAATGTACTGAGTATATGAAGACATGCTCTACATAATGGAAATATTTCAAACATGTTGTAAAACTGAGGAAACAAGTTATTTGCTGAAGTATATATTTGAAACATGACTATACGTGAAAACTGTAAATCATAGAAAGATTTATAAATCATGAGTTGAAAATAATTCTATAAGATAGGAGGCAGTAGAAACATAAATGCTATAAGTGTAACGCCCTGAAATATCATCCCGAGACGCCACACGGTGCCCAAGGCTACACGTAGCCTCAAGCTAATCCTTTATGCCAAAACACTACCCTTGGGTTCCAACACAACAACATACACGCTACGCTAAGGATGTATATATAAGTACATATCATATCACCTCGCACATGGCACGAATATCGTTAGACTGTACATATATGGAATGTCTATACATAAACCAACCCAACAATACACTAGTCTGACATAGCCTCTATACAGAAAAATCAACGAGCCATTGGAACAAACCCCCAACAGACTCAACAGACCAAAGGGATCACAAAACAACAAAACCAAAACTAGAAACTTGGTCCTCGAACCATGAGGACTCACTACTAAAGGAACGTAGATGCGGCACTCGGATATCACTGTCGCGGCTGCGGCTGAGTACCTGAACCTACATCATGGTAAGAATGTAGCCCATAGAGAAATATGTGGGTCAGCACAAGATACGTACTGAGTATGTGAGGCCGCAAACAAAATATAAATAATATCATAAATTTTGTAAAAACGTACATACAGACCATAATGACACACCTGGCTTGAGTGATATTGAATCATGCAACTCATAACATCTTAGATAGGAAATGTAGGATAAAAACCTCATAAATCATTATAGATCATCATTGGCAACTTGACTTACCACATCAAAACTCGGAGTGACTCGGTATTTCAATAAACATGACTCTTATGGACATGGGAGTTTCCTATAACCGACAACCCCACGTGAGCTACATGGAATACCAACTTTTGAAATCCCCGTTGGTGGGAGCATCATACTCTTTGCCAGAGAGTATGACCTTAAAACTGCAATAATCACAATTGGGCTCACTGGCCAATAATATCATCATCAAACAACCCTACGGTGACATATAGGTTTGGGGAAATACCAAATTTCCCTCTCGGTACTAAGTACTACTCCCCGACAAGCTCAGAATGCGTTAGGAAATCCACCACAACATCACAAGGGTCTATCATAAAGACCAAATGAAATCTCTTTGTTATTTATCAAATCATATCAATTTTTGGATTCCTAACTCAACATATTTTAGCTCAAAACATTTTAATCTTCCTCAACATCAACAACGTATCAATGCATTGAACCATAATCGACTCGACATTTGGACAAGGATATGAAGACTCATCTATAAAGACTATGATGAACATGTCCAAGTACTGTTTGAACACATGGTTCATCAAGTCCATGAAAGCTACTGAGGCATTGGTAAGACCAAAGAACATGACTAGGAATTTGAAGCGACCATACCGAGTTTGGAAAGCTGGTTTTGGAAAGTCACATTCTCTGACTTTGAGTTGATGATATCCTGATCTGAGGTCTATCATAGAAAAGTAACTATCACCCTGAAGTTGGTAAAATATGTTATTTATTTTGGGAAGTGGATACTTATTCTTGATTGTGACCTTATTTAGCTGACGATAGTCAATACACATTCTGAGAGAACCGTCTTTCTTACGCACAAATAGAACTGGTGAAACCAATAGGGATATGCTGGGTCTAATGAATCCCTTATTTAGGAGATCCTTCAACTGTTCTTTTAAGTGTTTGAGTTCTTCAGGAGCCATTTTGTATGGCGGAATAGATATTGGTTGAGTATCTGGAAGAAGGTCTATTCTGAAGTAAATTTTTCTCTCGGGAGGTACTCCGGGAAGATCTTCGGGAAACACATCTGGGAATTCACATGCTACTGGAACTGACTCAAGACTGGGAATATCAGAACTAGAATCCTTAACTCGAACAAGATGATAGACACATCCCTTAGATATTCTTCTTCTTGTCCTTAGATAAGAAACAAGATGACCCCTAAGTGCTGAGGTACTACGCCTCCATTCTAGAACTAGTTCCAGAAACTAAAATTGGACAATTTTGTTTTTACAGTCAACTTAGGCATAGCATAAATGAAGCCAATCCATGCCGAGACTGACATCAAAATCTTTTATCTCTAATTCTACTAAGTCGGCTGAAGTGACTTTCTGAGATATCATAACTGGACAGTTCCTGTATACCCACTAGGATATGATAGATTTATCCACTGGGGTAGAGATTAAGAAAGGCTCTGCTAGAATTTTGGGATTGACTCCGAAGTCAACAACTATAGAAGGAGTTACAAAGGATAATAAAGCTTCTGGATATAGCAAAGCATAAACATTCAAATGATAAACTTGTAATGTACCAGTGATCACATCAGGAGAACTCTCCTGATCCTGTCAAGACTAAAGTGCATAGAGTCGATTTGGGCCTTGCCCACTGGTGGCACTGGAAGT
The DNA here is from genome assembly GCA_030864215.1 of Capsicum pubescens. Lineage (NCBI taxonomy): Eukaryota > Viridiplantae > Streptophyta > Magnoliopsida > Solanales > Solanaceae > Capsicum > Capsicum pubescens. The sequence goes on along the minus strand of CM061549.1, from coordinate 199,031,006 downwards.
GGCACCCAACTGATTTGGGTGATCGGACTGAGCTAGGGGACGATTATTCTGACCATGCGAACCCACCTGAGGATACTATCTGACCTTGTAGCCTAGCTTGCTACATCCAAAACATACATCACTGCCAGCTCTACAGATACCCTAATGGTTTCTACCAAACTTCTGGTTGAGAGGATTTGTTTGGGCACTTCTAACACTACCCTGGGGTTAAGGTCCTAGCACCCCATCTTTATTGCCATCTCTAAATTTTAGAATTGGAGCACTGAGTGAAGATAGAGTTGGAACTGAAGACTTTGGGAAGAATTGAGAACGATTCTCACCCTCCGACTTAGGCTAAGTGAAGTTAAAACTACCTATTCTAGATCTCTTGTTCTCTCTCTCCTTTTTTTTATTCTTAGCCTCCTCTATCCTCTAAGCATGGACCATGAGCCTAGATTGTCCATCTCCTTAATCAGCATTTCTGTCCTACACTCCTTGACCACACTGTTAGACACACCAGACACAAACTTACTCATCTTATATATGCTATCTTCTACCACATGAGGGGCATATCTGGCTAACTGAGTAAACTTGAGAGAATACTCTTGTACTGTCATGTTGTTCTACTTCAGATTAAGAAACTCTAAAACCTTTGCTTCCCTTAACTCTAGCAAAAAGAACCTATCCAGAAAAAAAATGGAAAACTCCTCCCATTCTATGGGCTCTACATCAGTGGCCCTTTCTCCTTTCCACTGTTTGAACCACGAGTGAGCCATATCCTATAACTGATAGGCAGATAACTCATCACTCTTACTAGAAGTTACCCCCATAATATTTGTAACCTTCTTCACCTGATCAAGAAATTCCTATGGGTCCTCATCTGACTTCGACCCGGTAAAAGATGGAGGGTTCATTTGGGTGAAGTCTCAAATCCTGGCTGCAGTAGTATTGACCACTGGGTTGGCCAGAATGGTAGTCGGACATTCATTTTGGGTTACCACAGAATGATCTAAGGTGGTGAACACTGCTTTGAATTTCGCATGGGAGACATGATCATCTAGAGGATCTTCCTGGGTGGGCAGAGGGGCTGGCTGATTTCCTGTTCTTCTTTTGTTCTTCTTGGGAGTCATGTTCAGTAAACGAAAGAAAGAAAAGGATTAGACTTAGAGTTTATTATGAGTATATGCTCACACGTACAACATGAATACTGAAATATGGGAAACTTTTTCTAAAATATCTCTTAGCCTCTTGTCCATAAGTGTGGCGTGCTACACACCCATGTACAAGACTCTACTAGATGTGGATTTTAGACTTCCTAGGACTCTGTTGAACCTTAGGCTCTGATACCATATTTATAACACCCCGAGTTTGTACCCCAGACACTACATGCTTCTAGCGACCCCGAAGGATCACCAGCTAACCTATGACTGGTACCTGCTGTGAGCACTGAATAATAATAACACTGCAATACTAATATTACTAAAATAAATATGGAAGGTAGGCTTATATCACCATAAGGTTCATAACTTAAAATAAATACTGAATACTGAAAACTAAATACTGAAATATCTATCTGAAATACTCCATTAATTATAGAGTTTATGGGACAAGCCCCCAACGAACCCCGACTACTAAAAACTATACTAAAATATCGTAATAATACTTTATCCTTGAATAGTGAGGACTCACCACTAAGTTTTCTGCTGATAGGCTGGACTTCTATGTATGGTCAGGAGCCAGTGCGTCTGAACCTATGATATAAGACATCATAGCGCAACAGAAAAGTATGCATCAGTAGTTTAAATATACTGGTATGTTAAGTGAGGTAGGATGATATGCATGGGTTCATATGCATGAACAATAACTGACTGAATAATGTGAACATAACTGAATAAGAGTACATACACGAATACATACACTATAACTGAGATCATGTCAATGTTGATTACTGGGTTTTGAATACTGATTAATTAGTTTCTGAGTTTACTGATACTGTAATACTGATAACTGAGTGACTATTTCTGACAGTCCTGATTGATAACTAGGTAACTATTTCTAATAGCCCTAATTCTATAGAATTTAACTGAGTTTTATACTAAGCTAGGTGGCTGTATCTGACAGTCCTGATTTTGTAGAACTGAACTGAGTTCCATACTGAGACTGAAACTAAAACTGAAACTAAAATTGTAGGAGGTAATCATCTAACCGATATTCCCCTCTCTGAATTGATTGAGGTCCAACCTATAACCCCTGTTGGAAGGGTGTCAGTACCATGACACAGGTAATGACATGTTGTTAGTTAACCCTCTCTGACAGAAAGCTCTTTGGTCAACCCTCGCTGGCAGGAAAACTCGTATGAGATCTATCAACCCTAGTCTAGACAAAACATATATCAACCTATGCTATTTACATAGTTCTATAGCGCAGGTATTGCTACTAAGGATCAAACCCTATACTGGCAGAAATGCCCCCATCCCTGGGTTCGCTCGGTGCTGAATCCTACCCCCAACTGAATAGACACTGAATTGATTTCTAGTCCATACTAGGCTTGACTGAACTTTTACTGATCGTACTTTCTAACTAAACTGAACTAAAATCACTGGGTTTCATTAATTGACAAAATACTACTGAATCTAGTTAACTGACTAAGTTCACTTAATTCTGGACTAAATACTAAACTGAGACTGTGACTGATTACTGAGTACTATTGTTCATAACACTACTAAGACTGTTTTATAACTACTGTATCTCTAGGTAAACAACTAAATTTTTGGGTATTGAATACCCCCAGGACTCGATAACATGAATGTAAAGCATAGAGTTAACTTGAAAAGAATAACACTATGCATTGGTTCATAACTCATCCATAGAGACATTTTATCAAACATATGTAAGGTATAAGTTTACATATATACTAACATGCCATGTATTATTCCCCATTTAACTCACATGAGCATTTTAACAAATACTTGGGGAGCACCACTATGCACATGATACTAAAACAACATTTAGGCATTATAACACAAATTCCCAAATTCACAAATTCAATGGCTTTAACATGAATTCACATGATATTACACTCATAATAATCAATTCCATGTGAAACTTGTAATAGACCATGGATTAGAAACCCAATTAAAATTATAATCATGAATATACTTAAATCCAATCATGAAAATCATGAAATCAATCCCCTTGAAGTTTAAAAGAGTTTCTTGGACTCCAAGGGTGAAAGGAACCTTTGGATGAACAATTCACATACCTTGGTACTTGAATTGACTAAGGTTGATGGTGATTTCTTGAATCTTGAACCTTGAATTAGAAGCCCTGGAGTTTTGTTTCTTGAGTAATTTTGAGAATAGTGAATGGATTTTGCCTCTAAAGTGGCTAAATCTCATGTTTTGGGGGATGATAGATATGGGAAAATGATCTAAATACCCCTGAGGATGCGGCATTTTAATGACTGAAAATTGGTCTAGCGACGCACAGACCGCTGCACCACATCGAAGAGATTGACGCTATCGCTGACGCGTCGTATCGAGTCCATGTCGGTTCATTGAAAATTGCATTGAGAGCTGGGGAAAAATATTCATCAATGCGATAGGCAGTGCGGCGCATTGAGATCGCGTCAATACACTAGTTTGGACTCCCAAACGTGCTTCAAATGACGTTCAAAAAATCTAAAACTCATCCGAGAACACCTACTGACATTCCTGATCATGAAGCAACTTAAAGATCAATATTTAATGGTCGTAAGGGTCGCAAAATAAGATCTCCAACTATGAAGGCTAAAATAACTCTAAGTATAAATACTTAGCTAAAATTTTCTAAGTTTGGGACCCCTTAACAAGCTTTAAAGGACTGAATTAAGCTTTGGATTTTGCGGGGTCTTACATGGAGGCATGTCCTAAATATCTATATTCAGTATAGTAGAGGCTTCATAGATAGAGAGTCACAGTCATGATATGTAATTCAAGTCTTTCTTCAGTTTCATCATGTTATAAAGCTTTACCAGTATTATGCATATCATACTTTATTCATGATTATGTTTACGCTCAGTAAAATTAGTTTCTTATACAATTTAAATCAGTTGCTCAAATAGTATAGAAGTTTACTGGTTATCTTGGGATCACTTGTGATTCTAAGAATCGTGTTTTGACTAGGGGGTAGTCTTGGATCGTGAAAAACTTGGTATCAGAGCACAGAGTTTAAGTGTCCTAGGGTGTCTATGAATTCGTGTCTAGTAAAGTATTGTGAAATGGTGCGGAGGCGTCTGTACTTTTTTAAGAGAGGCTACAGGGAATTTAAGTATTGTTTCTCTTCTTTCACATCTCAGATCATGTAGTAGAAGTGTTCTCTAAGGAACTTATATAGATTCTCAGGATAGTCTATTTGTGACAACTCTGCCTTATTCTTTAGGCAACAGAAATAGCCAAGCTTAAATCCTTATAGATATAGTTTTCTCAGACCGTCCCCACAGACAGTATGAGATTGCATGTGGGATTAAAATAATCCCATCAGTTCCCTTATGTTTTACACTTTAAAAGAGTTCATTCATGTTCATGAAAATCATGTACTAAGCCAAAGTCATATGTGCCCTCAGATGCTTTTTCAGAATCCTATGATAGCCAGTGACCTAGAGTTAGAAACTTGAACCTAGAAGTTTAACAACCATAAAGTAGGAATAGTGTTTATTTGGATTTAGCAGTTTATGTATTCATAGGAATAGTTTTATGAAAGGTGAATTAGTAGGCTTGAAATAGTGTATACGAGAATTTAGTTTATTGATTTAAAATTGAGTATGATGGTGTGATTTAAAGGAGTACCCAAGGTGATATAGGATTGTTTTATTTCTAAGTTTTTATGGTGTGTCTTGTTGATAGTACCCTTGAGTTTCTAAGTGTGAGTGAGGCTAGTTGTGTAGTAAATAGTGTTCTTACCAGCTAAGTTATGGGCTATAGGTTGTTGATATCGGATGTTCAAGTGTAATGGTAATTCTCATTGTATGGTGATACTCATGAAGATTCTAAGTTGGTCAGTGTTTACGTTATTATATGATGACTAGTGGTACTATAGAAAGCTAAGAGTTGTATCTCTGAAGAAAGTACTAGTAGTGGCTTTTCCACTTGCAGGTGTAGTATTTCAGGGCGAGTTTATTAATTATGTTTATTGTTATATCTCTGACTCTAGAGTAAAATAGTTGTAGTTCAGTTTAGAGTTAGTAAAGGGATCCACAGACTTCGAATGATGGGTTTAATCTAAGGGGGAGATGATAGACCAAGTAACCAAGTCAGACCCTCAGATTCTAGTAGTGATGCCAGTGTGTTGTGTTGTAGAGTGGAAGTAAGGTAGGATGATACCCAACCCATTCTTATCTCAGTGCAAAGTTTTGTACTTCAGTCATCATGATATTTATTCATTCCTTACATGTCAGCTCTATGAGCATAACTCATATTCATTCACTTTCTGTAGATTCATGTACGCTTCCAATTCCTAATATAAGGTGTTCCAGTTTGCACAGCAGTATGAATCATGTTACATGAATTTATGAACTCTAAACTCAGGTCATGCAGCTCATAACTTATGTACTCACGCTTTACAAAATGTTCAGCTTCAGGTACTCATGGTACATTCTTAGTGGCCAGTCAAATTCAGATGTATGGTATGTGTATCCTCAGTTTTGATCTCTCTAATGGATTCATGTCATTGATGCTCTATTCCTCAGGCCTTAGTTATGTGTTGAAGTTATGCCTAGTATTCTTTCATGCTTCAGAAGTAACCTTTCAGTGACCTCTCGTTATAAAATGATAGTAGTAATAAGTAATTGTTTAGATGGGAGAGAGTAAATGTTCTTTTTTAAAGAAAAGATTGTAGTATGCTTGATTTATATAAGGCTATAAGGTTGATGAAAGATTGCAGATAAGCTTTTTGTATATGTCATGATTATTCAAGAATTCTATGTGTGTTTTCTTAGAGTAGTACATGAAAGTTTTTAATGATAGAGGTTTAGAGAATATGAGAAAGAGAATTATGTGTGTTTTCTTGGGGTAGTACATGGAAGTTTTTAACGATAGAGGTTTAGAGAATATGAGAAAGATTCTTTTATGGGTGTTTGTTTAGACGTTCACATGTGGTTGTGAAGATAGGCTTGAATGTCATGTCTGTTTATAAGTAGATAAATGCATTGCGCATTAGTGAATTCCTAGTAAGAGGTTGAATGTAGTAGTTGTAATGGTAATAGGAATTATTCCTGAGATGAGAAGTTGTAAACACGCATGGGGTATTGAATTTATGGTTTAGACTAGTATTATGGTGTTAAGTGCAGAACCTTGTGACTTTGAGTAGGCTTGAACACGGCGAGAGAATTTAGTTCAGCTCAGACTTTAGTAGATGGATTTATCAATGCCAATGTAGGAATTACAAGTTGAATGAATGAGCATAATATTTAAGAGGATAAGAATAATTAAGGAAGTATTTGAAAAGTGTGGCTAAGCTTGAAAGTTAGCAGTTATATTACCTAAAGGCAAAGTGACTCTATCTTCTATGACCCAATCCCGGGCCTAGTTATAATCGGCATCCCTAGTCTAACCAAGACCGGGGATCACCTCCTGTTACCCAGCACAACCACCTATGTCTAGCCTTAGATGGGCTGAATTTCAAACATTTAACAAAATAGCGTTATTGTTTTCATTAAGACTCTGGGATAGGGTCACGACTGTGACCGACCCAACCGAGTCCAACCGTACCGCACCAACCGCCTAACCATACCAAGCCCAACCATAGACCAGAAACCAAAGGAAATACCAAAACATATTATGAAAATCAATCCTAAAATGTAATATGATGGAACCATGAGAAATTTTGTCCGATGATTCCAGCCTCTCAGTTTATTCTAATGCAAAGGCCGAAACTAATACCGATCCCACCCATACCAACCCCTAGAAGTACCATAAAGCTTTCATCCAAAAGAGTAAACAAATTCGGTTGGGACATACCCCTAACCATGGCCAAAACCAAAATCCAAAATAAAAGAAAAGTGTCTAGAGAAATACATAACATGAAAAGATGCAGTCCGAAAGGATGAAAGCTCACCACTTTAGTCCAAATGCTGATACCAAATCTATGTGCTAAACAGGAGGAGTAGAATGGTCGGTTCCTACATAGTGTAGGTATACAACCTCTAGTAGACGGGGTTAGCGAATGACTGCTAGTATGAAACTCAGGCTAAGGATAAGATAATGCCAGTCATAAAACCAAGTAAAACCATCCATAATACATACAACCATACATATATAAGTGCCAAGAAAAGTGATCGGGTTTAGCATGCACTTAAAATATTTACCTAGGCTGTGTAGATTTGCCGTCCTAACCACCCCCAGGTGATATGGGTTCAGATCCTCCTACTGAAAGGGTCCCACTACATAAAGCAGGACTACCGGGCAATATCCAATGAGATGACTAGTACATCTCTCCAATATAAAATATTACACTCGCACGTGGTCATCAAGGACCTCTCATATCGGCAAATATGAGTTTCCAGTTTTTAGTCCCCCCAGGACCGTCACCTTCCACGGCTTAGCTACATACCCCGCAATTAATATCCAATTAAAACCATGTACAAATAATCCAACCAAGGACAATATTAGTGGTATCGTCATACCACCCCATACTTCTAAGTAATATCATAGCCAAACCATTAGGTTAAGGGGACCTTAGGGGCCCTTTCCATATACCATATTAAATAAACTTAGGAGACTTCCATGTTCTCCATAAGCATAACCATTTAACCTTTTCAAACCATTTAAACCATTCATAATTCCTTTACAAAGTTTAAAAAATGCAAGAGTTCCATTAAAAGAAGTCAATGTAATGAACATATCTTTATAAGCATTTTATCAAATACCTTGGGGCATAATATTACCAAAGCCAATTACAAACATCATTAAACCATTACCATGCAATCCAATTGTGAAAAACCACCATTAATACATATAAAAGCATAATTAAAACCATAGAAAACCATATCCAAGCATTCAATATGAAAACCCCAAATAATAGTTGAAAAACCATAATCATGAAATAGTAAAACCATGAAATCAATTATATAAACCATTTCTTTAGTTGAAATTACAAAGAGGGAAGAGAATCATGCCTTAAACCAAAGAATTGATGGAAAGAAATCATCAAAGCAAGCCCTTAGTTGAAACTCTAGCTTTCTTACCCTAAAAGCTCTTGAGAGAATTATGAGATGTTTTGGAATAGTTTCTAAGTATTAATGAATTCAATAATAGGGAAATAACCTTCTAAGTGTATTATAAGTCGTGGGTCCTAATTAGGGTAACTAAGGAAATGTCCAGAATACCCTCACTTAAATTTCTTAAAAACCCATCACAGTGACATGACTGAACCATACAAGTCATACCATTCTATACAATCAGTATCCACCACTCGTAACCAAACCTCACCCTTTGGATCAAACATTGTCCAGTACATGACTTATCCAACCAAGGCGTAACCACAACATACGATTCGTACCCATGACCCGTATCCCTAGCAGAATGAAATACCAGGAGGATCAAATACTTCCCACCATACAAGTCCCTGATACGACTCGTACTAATCCCTTACGACTCATACCTCTAAGTCATACCCATTCCAGTGACCAAAACTCTCCCACCAACTAACACTGGTCTGCATTCCACATGGCTATACCACTCGTACCCCAGTATATGGGTCGTACCCATGTTGTATTGGGTTCAGAGAATGGATTTCCAAGAAATTATCTAAGGGTCAAAACCCAAGATATTTCAGTCTCCCCTACTAGGAACATTCGTCCCCGAATGACGGACAAGGTAGGGGAAACCACACATAGAGTCATTTGCATTATCAAACATCCTTTTAACAAAGTTTGAAAACAAAGAGCAAAAAGATGTTACTCTTTCACTTAACAAACTCAGAAAATAAATATATGTTCAAGATACATACCTTCCACACAAATCCCACGAGCATAAAACAAATGTGGATAGTTGGACTTTATGTCCTCTTTCACTTCCCAAGTAGCTTTTTCCACCTTATGGTTCTTCCATAGAACCTTAACTGAAGCCACATCCTTGATCCGCAACCGATGTACTTGCTTATCTAATATCTCAACGGGACCTCTTCATATGACAAAGAATCTAAAATACCCAATCCTTCAAAGAAACAACCGAAGAAGGATCACCAAGACATTTCCTCAACATAGAAACATGAAAGACCGGATGAATCAAACTTAAGCTAGATGGCAACTCTAACTCATAAGCAGCATTCCCAACTCTCCGCAAAATCACTTAAAGACCAATGAACCGCAAACTGATTTTCCCTTTTTTTTCAAACCGCACCACTCCCTTAATTAGCGTCACCCTGAGGAACACCCTATACCCGACCTTAAACTCCAAGTCGCTATGCCTAACATCCGCGTAGGATCTTTGGCAACTTTTGCCAGCTTTAAGCCTACCCCGAATCACCTTCACCTACTCTATAAAGACCAATCATATCAACTTCTCCAAGATCAAACAACCTAATATGAGATATATACCTCATACAATACAATGCATCAGAAACAACCATACTAGTACTCGAATGATAGCAATTATTGTAACAAAACTCCACCAAAAGTAAATGCTCAACCTATTTTCCATCATAGTTAATCACAATGGCCTAAATCATATCTTTGAATGTCTGATTAGTTCTCTCTGCTTGCCCATCCAACTATGGATAAAAACCAGTACTCAGACGAAACTTAGTCCCCAACCCTTTCTAGAAAGACAGCCAGAAATAAGACGTAAATTGCGTACCACGATCAGAGATAATCAAAATAGGTACCCCATGTAGTTTCACAATTTCTTGAAGATACAATCGAGTATAATCCTTTCCCAAAAAGGTAGGTTGCACTAGGAAAAAATGCACAGACTTGGTCATCCTATCCATGATGACCCAAATCGAATCATACTAGTTTCGAGACTGAGGAATATCAATAACAAAATTTATATTCATCACTTCCCATTTCCATTTGGGAAAGTCAATTTCTTGATACAACTCTCCTGGCCTCATGTGCTCAACCTTAACTTGTTGACACACCCTGTACTTGGCCACGAAATCAGCCACATCCCTCTTTATTCCCTTCAACCAATAGATCTCCTTGACATCATGATACATCTTAGTCGAGTCGGGATGAATAACATAGCATGGCTCATGATCCCCAGCCAAAAACCTTTACCGCAACCCATCAATATTAAGAATACACAACCTCCCTTGGTATCGTAAAGTACCATCACCACTGATCTCAAACAACACTGTCTTTCGCTCACTAACATCACTCTTCATTTTTATCAAGATAGGATCTAGCACTTTCTTCTCCTTAATCTCTGCACCAAGAGATTATTGAACCACTTCTTAAACCATCTCACCACCATCCTTAGAGTCTAAGAGACAAAATATAAGATTAGCCAAGCGGTGAATATCCTTCATCAATTCTAGCTTGCCTTCCTCCATGTTAGCTAAACTCCCCATGGATAACCTTTTAAGAGCATCAACAACCATATTAGCCTTACATGGGTGGTAGTGAAGACTTATATCATAATTCTTGAGAAGCTTAAGCCACCTCCTCTGCCTGATATTAAGCTCTTTTTAAGTGAACACGTACTGAAGACTCTTGTAATAAAGAAAGATATCTAAGTGAACACCAAACAAATAATGTCGCCGTATTTTCAAAGCAAACACAACCGCGAACAACTCCAAATTATGAGTAGGATAAAATCCTCTCATGTACATTCAACTGCTTAGAAGTGTACACAATCACCTTCCCATGCTGTATCAAAACATAATCGATCCCTACCCGAGATGCATTACAATAAGCCATAAACCCATCATTGCCTTCCGATAAGGTCAGGGTTGGAGCCGAAGCCAACTTATCCTTCAACTTCTCAAAACTATCTTCACTAGCATTCGACCAAGAAAACTTAACCTTCTTCTAAGTTAACTTAGTCAAGTGAGAAGCTATCGAAGAAAAGCTTTCCATAAACTACCTATAATACTCAACCAAACTTAAGAAGCTCCGAATATCGGATGGAGTTGTGGTCCTAGGCCTTCTTTTTACCAAAACAACCTTCTGAGGATCCGTCATGATCCCTTCACTAGAAATAACATGACCCAAGAAAGTCATAGAGTTTAACCAAAACTCACACTTAGAGAACTTGACATACAACTGTTGTTCGTTTAGTGTCGACAACATCACACGGAGGTGATTAGAATGGTCCAACTCACTCTTGAAATAAACTAGAATGTCATCAATAAACACAATTATGAAGAGATCCAAGTACTACCTGAACACCATGTTCATCAAGTACATTAATGCTACCAGAGAATTAGTCAACCCAAACGACATCACCAAGAACTCAAAATGCCCATACCGAGTACTAAAAGTTGTCTTAGGGATATCTACCTCCATAATCTTAAGATGATGGTACCCAAACCAATGATCTATCTCAGAGAAGAACTTGGCACCCAGTAACTGATCAAATAGATCATCTATTCAAGAAAGAAGATACTAGTTCTTATCGTCCCCTTATTCAACTGCATATAGTCAATCCACATCCGAAGTAAACCATCCTTCTTCCACACAATCAACACTAGCGCACCCCAAAGAGAAACACTACGACGAATAAACCCCTTATCTAGAAGATCCTTAGGTTTCTCCTTGAGTTCCATCAACTTAGACAAAGCCATTCTATACGAAGGAATAGAAATTTGATGAGTGTCCAAAAGCAAATCAATACCAAACTTTATTTCCCTATCCGGAGGAACACAAAGAAGATCATTTGGAAAGATCTCTAGAAACTCATTAACCATAGGGATCGAAGACAAAGAATGACCTTTCGAGTTAGAATCTTTAACCCACACCAAATGATAAAGACAACCCTTAGAGATTAACCTCCGAACTCTAAGATAAGATATAAACCTTTCCTTAGGAGGTAAGGAACTACCTTCTCATTAGATAACTGGTTCACCAGGAAACCTAAAGGTAACCCTACGGGTCCGACAATCCACAGAAACATAACAAGAATGCAACCAATCCATACCTAAGATTATAACAAAATCTACCATATACAACTCAAATAAATCTTCCAAGGTCTGCTTGCTACTAATAATTACCACACCCTCCATAGACTCTTTTAGCAATAACTGAGTCACCTACTGGGGTAGAAACAGAAAAAGAATCTGAGATAACTTTTGGATCAAAACCAAAAGACACAGCCACATATGGAGTCATATAAGAAAGAGTGGATCCCAGATCAAGCAAATATTATATGTCATGAGAGAAAAGCTGTAACATACCAGTAACGACATTATGTGATTCAACGGATCCTATTAAGATGCCAAAACATACAACCTAATCTGACCAATACTAGAATAAGGAGTAGTAACAAAAGCAAATGCCACACCACCAGGTGCGGGAGCAGAAGATGAAGCCGCAAAAATTTTATTTTCCCCTGAGCAACCTTATTGACTAGATAATCCCTGAGACGATGGTCTACCTGACCACACTTGAAGAATTTGTCCCTTTTTTCCTCACAATAACCCCAATGAGGATGACCCCAGAATTGACAAAGAGGACACCAAAAAACTGATTAACCTCTGCTCTCCTGAGATTGGGCCACCTGTGCCCGATAATTATCACCATCTTGATGACGCCTGTGTCCTAACTGTTGTGGGTAAGGAGCGCTGGCAGAAAAAGAGACCGAAATCCACCACTTCTTTTCTACCACTTGGCTCCATCTCTACCACCCTGAGACTACACCTTCCTGATCATAAAACCTACTTTGCTTTCTCTGCCTATCCCCAAACTCTGTTTATTTCCTCTTCTCATCATCAACCTACTGCATATGAATAGTTAACCTCAAGATATCCATATCTTTAATTAGCAAGGTAGTCTTACTCTCCATAATTAAATCTCTATTCAACCAAGAAGCAAACTTCCTCATTCTCGACCTCATATCAACCACCAAATCAGGAGCATACCTTGATAGTGATGGAATTTTAAAGTATATTCCTTTACAAACATCCTCCCCTATTTGAGATTCACAAACTCCTCCATCTTACTTCTCTCACATCTTGAGAAAAGAACCGACCTATAAAGGTATTAGAAAAATCCTCCCACAACCATTTCTCTTCCATATCACCTCTATCCCTATCCCACTCGTCATACCACTGATAAGCAACATCATTGAGATGATAAGCTATAAAGTTAACCCCTTCTACAATAGTAGCTTACATCACCCAAAATATCTTCTCCATTTCATCTAATAAGCCCTATAGATCCTCCTCCACCTTCTCCCTAGTAAAAGTTGGAGGACCCATCTTCATAAATTGACCAACCCTTGTAGCCTCAGTAGACAAAGCAATAGTCGCACCCTGCTCAAACTGAGAAACAACTAATTGGGCAATGACATGAATAGATTGATGAAAGAATTATCCCCATATGGGACAAAAGAATTACCTGGTGTTCCAAATCTAGGAGGCATGATCTAAAAGATGAACAAATAAAGATTAGGGGAGATTTTAGGATTGATAACTCAAGCTTGAAGATAAAATATCAACAAAGTAAAACATTCCTAAATGTCTTAGAGTCTCCCTCTTATAAGTGTGGCGCATTTCACACCCCTAAAAGAGACTCTACTCGACACAGCTTTGTAGACTTCCTAGTTGAACATGAACCTGGATCTGATACCAACTTGACCCGACCCGACCCTGGGCCTTGTCATAATAGGTATCCTAAGTCCAACGAAGACCGGGGACTTCCCCTTGTTACCCAACCTAACCACCTATGTCCATCCTTAGATGGGCTGAATTTCAAACATATAACAAGATAGTATTATTATTCTCATTAAGACTCTGGGATAGGGTCACAACCGTGACCAATCCAACTGAGTCCAACTGTACCTCACCAACCACCCAACAATACCAAGCCCAACTATAGACCATAAACCAAAGGGGATACCAAAACATAATATGAAAATCAATCCCAAAATGTAATATAATGGAATAGTGAGAATTTTTTCTCATAATACCTACCTCCCAGCTCATTCTAATGCCAAGGTCGATGCCAATATTGATCCCACCTATACCAACCCTTAGAAGTACCATAAATCCTCTATCCAAAGGAGTAAGTAAATCCAGTTGGGACATGCTCCTAACCATGGGCAAAACTAATTTCCAAAATAAAAGAAAAGTGTCTAAAGAAATCCATAATATGAAATAATGCCTTTCGAAAGGATGAAAGCTCACCACTTTAGTCCAAATGTGATACTGAATCCACATGCTAAATAAGAGGAGTAGATTGGTCGGTTCCTGCATTGCATAGATATACGGCTGCCAGTAGATGGGGTTACCAAATGACTACTAGCATGAAACTTAGGGTAAGGATAAAATAATGCCAGTCATAAAACCAAGTAAAACAATCCACAATGCATACAAAAATACATATATAAGTGCTGGGAAAAAGGACCGGGTTTAGCATGTACTTAAAACCTTTACCTGGGCTATGTAGCTTTACCATCCTAACCACCCATGAGAGATATAGATTTAACTCTCCTTGTCGAAAGGGTCCCAGTGTGTGTAGCTGCATGACCGGACAATATACCATGGGATAACTTGTACATATCTCTAATAGAAAATATGACACTCACACGTGGTCATAAAGGACCCCTCATATTTGCAAATATGATTTTTTTGCGTTTGGTCCCCAAGGACAGCCACCTTTCACGACTTAGCTACATACCCTGCCATTAATGCTCAATTAAAACCATGTCCAAATAATTCATTTACAATTTATTAACCAAGGCCAATATTAGTGGTATCGTCATACCACCCCTTACTTGCAAGTAATATCCATAGCCAAACCATTTAAGTTAAGGGGACTTTAGGTACCCTTTCCATATACCATATTCAATCCACTTGGGATACTTTCATGTTCTCCACAAGAATAACCATTAGCCTTTTCAAACCATTTAAGCCATGCATAATTCCTTTACCTATTTTAAAACAAGCAAAAATTCCATTAAAAAAGTCAATGTAATGAACATATCTTTATAAGCATTTTATCAAACACCTTGGGGGAATAATATAACCAAAACTAATTACAAACACCATTAAACCATTACCATGCAATCCAATTTTCCAAAACCACCATTAATACATTAAAAAGCATAGTTAAAATCATAGAAAACCATAGCCAAGCATTCAATATCAAAATCCCCAATAATAATTGAAAAAACATAATCATGAAATAGTAAAACCATGAAATCAATCATATAAACCATGCATTTCATTGAAATTATAATGAGGGAAGAGAATCATACCTTAAACCAAAGAATTTATGGAAAGAAATCACCAAAGCAATCTTTTAGTTAAAACCCTAGATTCCTTGCCCTAAAAGCTCTTGAGAGAATTATGAGATATTTTAGAATAGTTTTTAAGTGTTGATGAATAAAATAAAGTATAAATAACATCCTAAGTATATTAGATATAGTGGGTCCTAAATAGGGTAAGTACGGAAATATCCAGAATACCCCCATTTAAATCCTTTAAAAACCCATCAGAGGGATATGATTGAACCATAAAAGTTGTACCCTCCTATACGATCGGTATCGATCACTCATATCAAAATCTCATACCTTGTATCAAACATTTTCCAGTATACGACTCATCTAATCAAGTCGTAACCACAACATATGATCTATACCGATGACCCGTATCCCATGCAGAATGAAATATCAGGAGGAGCTAACACTGCCTACCATATGAGTCCCTAATATGACTCATACCAATCCCTTACGACTTACACCTCTGAGTCATACCCATTCCAGTGACCAAAACCATCCCACTAACTAACTCTGGTCAGCATACTGTAGGACCATACCACTTGTACCCTAGCATATAGCTCATACCCATGATTTGTATTGGGTCCGGAGAATGGATTTCCATGAAATTTTCTGAGGGTTAAGACCCAGGATGTTTCACTATCCTAGCTTATGTTTCATAGGTTTATGTTTTATGTTATAGAGTTATAGCCATATTAAGATTCCTTACTCAAATATCTTACTCAGATCATGCCCAATATTTTTTGCTCCCTCATGTAATTAGAAATTCTTATAAAGATTGTTGAAAAAAATACTCCAGTTGATTATAAGCTTTCAGTGTAATTCAGTTTGTATAGATATCAATTTAGTTCAGTAGTCAGACAGACAAGTTCTTATGGTTTTCCATCTTTTCATCTAGTCTTACTACCCAAAGTTTCATGAAAATGGCTATTCCATGAGGTAATTTCTTCGCATACGTGTAAGTTAGAAATTTAGTTTAGTCCATGCATCATGTTTCAGATTCAGATATTCATTCATGATTCAGTTTGTAAGTGTCTTGTGCATCATCTTAGTCTTTTCTTAGTATTTCAGCTAAGTCAGTATCATTCGGGGGACGAATGATCCCAAGGGGGAGATGTTGTAATACTCTGAGATTTCATGTCCTAAACCCTTATCTTTTCTTTACAAAACCAGATTCAGCTTGAGGTAATGATTTTCCTTAGATTGACTCTTTTTCGTTCTCCGTTTCATCTATGTATCCATTCTCGTGTTATTTCATACATTCTTGAAATCAGTTTAGTTCACGTGTCATGCTTTAAAACCAGTCATGTAATCATGTTCCAAGTCATGCATATTAAGTATACGATCTCAGTTGCCTTAGGTTTATCAGTCTAACTAGTCTTATTCGAGGATGAATGTTCCCAAGGGGGAGATAATGTAGAACTCCAAATTTTTGGGCTAGAATTCAAAATCATTGTTCTTACGCGAAAAAACTTGAACCCAATTATTCTATGTATATATAAGTGTGTGAAATTATCAAATATATGATGTTATAATATCTTTGTATATGAATAAAGGTCATAATTCCCTACTAACTCAAAGTCAAGTTGAGGACTTTTCTATCGATAGAGTTTTAATGGATCCTCCAGATAGGGTACAGGGTACACTTTAGATGAGTGTATATCCTATAATATATTTATTCAGGTGTCCTACTATATAAAATATGAAACTACTATGAGTTTTCTTTCCAATGCATCTTGTTTCACCTTAATTCGATATCGGAGTGGAAAGTTAAGCCCATTTTACCTCAGTATGTCCATCTGTCATCAAGGTGCTGACTAGGCTGATAAGCTATCAACTAGTTGACAAGAGATCAGCCAAATTCGTCAACCTTAAGTAGCATCACTGAAGAAGGTGACGACTAGGCTGATAAGCTGTCAACTAGTTGACAAGCCATCAGCCAAAGTTATCAACCTTAGGCAGTATCACTAAAGGAGTTGACGACTAGGCTAATAAGCTGTCAACTAGTTGATAAGCTATCAACCAAGTCATCAACTAAAGAAATTCATCAATTTTTACTAAGTTTTTAAGGGGTATTTTGGTCTTTTCTTCACATTAAACCCTACCTTCCCCAAGACATAAAACATTAAATAGGCATTATTAGCCTTTTCTAATCAGTTTCAAATGCAATTAATCATGTCCACTCTCAAGAACTATAGTATTAGGATTTCTTCCCAAGAACAAGAAATTCAAGTTTTATTTCCCCAAGAATCCAAGAATTTAGGCTTAAAAGTTCAAAAAAATCTTCAAGAAACATTAAGAATAGGGTTTTCTTCACAAGTTCATCATTCAGGTCCCGAAATTCAAGTTTTCGTCACAAGTCAAGAAAATTAAGGTATGTGTGAGTTCATCCATAGATTCCCTTTCACCCACGGAGCCTAAAAACCTTCTTTTCAATTAAAGTATGGATTTTTTTATTTATTATTAAGTTTTATTTGTTCAAGATGCATTTAAATCATGTTTCTCCTTTGTAATTTGACTCCATCAATGTCCTAGTATGATCCCATGAAAAGATTGGTTATCTCATATCTCAAGCTTCAATTTTCCCATGTCGTGTTCAATTGAATTTCATGTCATAATATTGAATTGTGAATTTAGCCATGTAATCATGTTGCTTTCACATGTTTTAAGACATTCCCATGTTCAAGTTCTTGATTCTCACATGTTTGATGAAATGTCTATGTTTTGGGTCTTTGAACCATGATTCCCATCTTACAGTTTTAAGTGTTGATATCGTGCGTTATGGTCATTCAATGCCGATTAGTTATGAACACTCGATACCTATGTGTTTTACATTTTTTCCATTTTTCAAGTAACAATCAATCAGAAGATGATTTTAATATCATATTCAGAACACCATGATCATGTTGATAATTATTAGTTTATATGTTTATAATTACCTCAGAATTCATATGCACTGTTATTTTCAAAATACCATGACCTGAGCTCATCAGTTATTAGTTATTAGTGCATGCACCACTAGTATTTTAGTGTCTTTTAGTTGGGAGTAGGATTTAGCACCTAGTGAATGTAGGGATGGCATCTCCCTCGTCAGTTAGGAACGAGATGATAGTAGCAGTACCTAAGTTCCAGACCTATGGTGCCACAGTGGATTTTGAGGGGTCCCCCCATCAATTAGGCATAACACCCTTGTCCTTTTGGACATCAGTTTAGTTATAACTCAAGTTTAGGTTCTACTCCAATAGCAAGGATAGAACAACCCTCCACAATGTGGGTTAGACATTGGACTCCATGATAGCTTACATGATTTATGTCAGTTACATGATAGCTCCCATAGTTTTAGTCAGTATTCAATATGTCTCAGATTAGGTTTGCTTGACCAAGCGTACAGATTTTCAGTTATTCAGTTTTATAAATTTTAGTCTTTTATATTACAGATTATCTCAGAAATATAATTATGCTTGGTCTTGCATTCTCAGTATTACATATTCATGTTATTTTATCATGTTTAGTATCCATACATGACCCTTAGTTCAGTTTTACAACATGTTCAGCTTTACATGAGATGTACATACAGTATTCATGATTTACCACTTCCCAGTTTCAGTTCTACTTACTGATTCGCCAGCATATCATATTAAGTTTATTACTCATGTTTTAAGATAGTTCAACTTTCAATTTTTTTAGTCTCTTAGTGAGTCCATTTGCACTTAGCATGCATGCTTTAATATCAGATATTAAATCATTTTTACTTATTGCATTCACCCTCACTTACTCAGTACATTCCAGAAGTACTAATCTACATATATGTCTATGTGCTACATTGTCTTATAATGTAGGTACTAGTTGTAGCCTACACATCATAATCAGGGAGTTTGCAGCTTCCAGCCAACAAGTGGTGAGTTCTCTTGTTTCAAGGACTCCAATCAGTTGTAGTTGATGTGATTTATGTTGATTTTTCATATATATTGATTAGTGGTAGTTGAAGTAATGTCCCAGCTATCTATATTGAGTGTGATAGAGGCTTCATAGATAGTGAGCCACAATCATGATATGTAACTCCAGTCTTTCTTTAGTTTCATCATGTTGTAAAATTTTATTAGTATTATACATATTCAGACTTTATTCATGATCATGTTTCCACTTAATAAAATTAGTATCTTATACAATTTAAGTCAGTTGCTCAAGCAGTATGCCAGTTCATGGGTTAGCTTGGGATCACTTGTGGTTTTAAGCACCGTGTTACGAATAGAGGGTAGTCTCAGATCATGACACTTAGCTGGATCGACGATAATACCATTTTTGGTCTCCATATGACCTAAGAATAATATATAATCTAGTAAAACTCACACTTGAAAAATTTAGCATACAACTTCTCATCACACATCCTTTAAAGTACAATTTTCAAATGATTCACATGATAGGCCCCACTCTTTGAATAAACCAAGATGTTATTTATGAATACAATCTCCAATGAGGTTAGATACAGTTAAAATACACCGATCGTCAACTTTATGAATGCTGCAGAGGCATTGGTCAGCCCAAAAGACATGACCAAGAACTCTTAACGACCGTATTGATTTTGAAAAGCTATTTTTAAGACATCCAAAGCCCTAATTTCAACTGGTGATACCCAAATCTCAAATCAATCTTGGAAAATATCAAATCTCCCTAAAGTTAGTCGAATAAATCATCAATTCAAGGAAGATGATACTTGTTCTTAACTGTCACTTTATTCAACTACCTATAATCAATACACATGGACATAAAACTATTATTTTTCATCACGAACAAGACTTGAGCACCACAAATAGATACCTTAGGTCAAAAAAATCCCTTACTCAACAAGTCTTGTAACTACTCCTTCATCTCCTTCAACTCAGTCGAGGCTATCCTATAGGGAGGAACATAAATGGGCTTGGTGTTTGGATCCATGTAAATAACGAAATCAATATCATGATCTAGAGGCATACCAGGAAAATCCATTAAAAACATATTCATAAACTCGTGAAAACCCCCAATAGAATCTAGAGGAGGAATAAGGCAACATTAGTATCACAGACATGAGCCAAAAAAGACAAACATCTTCTCACTATCATGCAACAAACACGTTGAAAAGATATAACACCCTTTTGACACAAATTAAGCATACTCTTCCAAGCTAACCTCAGCATACCTAATATAGCTAAGGTCATAGTCTCAACATAAAAATTCAAAATATAATGATAAGGAGCTAACTAATCCATACCCAAGATAACATCAAAATTAGCGATATCTAGCACAATCAAGCTACCTATGTCTCACGACCCTAAAGGTAACCACACAAGATTGGTACACTCGATCCACCACTAATAATCTTCTTCGAAGGTTGAAACATGAAGAGGCATATCAAGGTGATAACATGCGACATCAAATCTAGATGCAAAATAGTTATACACGTAGGAGAATATAGATCCAGGGTCAAATAATACGAAATCAGATCCATAGCAAACTGAGAGGATACCTATAATAACTGCATCAAAAGCCTCTGTCTTTGGTCTTCTAAGGATAGAATAACACTGACCACGTCTGCTCTTAGACTAAGTAACCCCATGACCACCTCTATGAGCACCCCTAACTCTACCTTTAACACCACCTCTACCACTTTGTTAACCATTTTTTACTATAGATATAGGATTAGGGCAAAGTTAATATTTGAAACCCTACTGAATGGATCCATACACGCATCGAGACCTATTATTGTCCACATGGACAGACAAACTCATCACATAAAAAACATCCTTTATAACCTGATGTAGTCTGAAAAGGTGTGGATGAACTAGAACGACCACTTTAACCTTATGATCCAATCCTTGAACCTTCCTCTGTATGACCTAATACCTGTCTACCAGAAGCCACAAAATCTGAAAGTCTACCACCTAATCCCTACAATGTGGCTTGAACTGGTCTATTACCAAAATCATAAGAACCTTTATTAGAGAAGAATCTGAGGAGGCGTGTCTACTAAATTCACCCTAATAATATACCTTCTTGGTGCCTCCCTGAATAATGTTACCAAAAGAACCAAAACCTGAAGGTCCACCACCTAATCCCTATAATACGTCTTGAATAGGTCTATTATGAAACTCATAAGAACCTTTATTAGAGAAATCTCTACCTCACGAGGCGTGTCCACTAAATTTAGCCTAATAATGCACCTTCTTGGTACCTCTTTGGATAATTTAGATAATATACTCGATCATCTTGGTATTTATAATAGTACTCTAGAAAAAAGACTTTGAAACTACTATATGAGTTGTATACAATTGATAAGTACCATCTAACCCCTTTACAAACTTTTGAATCCTCTCAGATTTGGTAGAGTTTTAAGTGGATGAATACCTAGTTAAAGTACAAAAATAAGCCACATACTCAGCAATAGACTTAAAGATCTACTCTAAATGAATAAAATCATCATGCATCTGATATCTCAAATTACATAGTACAAATATCTCTAAGAAGGCCTTGGAGAACTGAGTCCATGAGATAAGAGATGAACCCAAAGGTCTATAACTAGAAAATGGTTGCCACCAATCCCTAGCCATATCCGTCAACTAATAGGTAGTATAAGCATTTCTATGAGACTCAAGATCTAATATTGTGTAACTTCTCTTGACAATCAATCAAAATCTTATAAGCATCCTTGATAATATCCCCACTAAAATTTGGTGAACCCAAAGGAATAAGCCTCTCAAACCCCTTTTAATCATCAGAAGACATAACTGTACCTGAAGAAACTGGAGAAATAGTAAGTCTGACATGAAATAAATCCACACGTGAGTTATTATAGATGATGTCTATAGCCTAGAAACAAGACGGTGGATCATCACTTGAAGTCTAAGAAATACCAAGTACACTCAAAGGAACACTCTTTAAATGACTCAAAAGATGAAACACGAGACCCTGAAGTACTAGGTGTCGGCAAAACCCCATGGGACCTGATCCAACCCTATACTTTCTATCTGATGATCATCCATGGAATACACAACCTCAATCTTAGAAGAGGCCTTCATAGCATATCCTCTAGTTGGGAAAGTTCCTTGTGCTCATCCTCTTCCTCTAGGACATCCATGACCCCTACCTTGCCCTCTAGTCAAGGTTCCATCTTCGGGTACTGGCGCAATATCCCTAGCCTCTCGAGATATATTCCTCACTATCTGCAAAGAAAATAGTGGAACACAACTTAGAATATTGGGTAAGAATAATCCGCATGACTACGAATCAAAATAGAGAAGTTTTTCCTAAGGACATCTTATAGCCTCTCAAATATAGATATGGATGCCTACGTACCAATCCATGGGACTCTACTGGACATCCTGCTCTTACACTTAAGAGATTGGTGAAGCTAGAGGCTCTAATACCAATTTGTCACAACCCAAAAATGGGTCATGATGGCACTTATCGTGACTCAGCCATGATAAGCAAACATATCACCAAAACTGATAAAGAAAAAACAAAATCAACAATAATATAAACCAAGGCGAGAGTTTTAGAACAAAGTCAAGAGAATACAAAACATAATTAAAATAGAAGTCTAAAAAAAATATCATAAGTCCCCAAAACCTGGTGTCATAGAGTAAAAATATCTACGACATAACTATATTTGAAAATGTATATCTATCTTTGAAAATAAAATAAGGACATAAAGTAAGATAAGAGGGGGTCTAGAATCGACTCTAAAATCCCTAGAGCACCCAGTATCTCAAAGATTACTCCATTTCATGCAAAATTAGTTATCGTATCTTGTACTCATACTTAAATCTACACCGAAAGGGAACAGTAAGGGTGAGTAAGATCAACTTATACTCAATAGGTATCATAGGTGGATTGAACAAAGTAGGAAATAATACAAGTAAAGAAAATATGAGCATGTCACCTACAAGAAAAAAAGTCCTATACAGTAGCTCACACCATCTCCACTAACAGTTCTAATAAATAAAAAGAAATTAAAATAACACAAACATACATGAAGAATATGCTAAAACTAAACATAAGTCAAGAAAACTAAAAAATTCATGAAAAATGCGTATGTGAATATAATGCAATGTAATGTGGATGGGATAAATGGTGAAAGCCATCACTTGACTTTCTGTATACACCCACCAAGCTTACAACTCCCAGGTATAACCCATGAGGATTCGTAACCCATATATAATATCTAATTTCTCACTCTCAACTCAACTCTTCAACTCATGTTCACAGAGAGGGTTTTCTTAAATGCATTTTCTTTTTTAAAAAATAGTATTTATCAACGATACCAGTATCTCATGAATATGTATGCATGGAATAAGGATGTAGTATTCACTATTAACTCAATATGATGATATCCAATCCATCCAACACGTATGTATATAGGTGATCCTAGAAATTAACTCAATATGTCTACAATTCATGATCATTAACTCTAATTAGGGACTACCAGAATAAAGATGCATTTAAGAACTCATTAATGTAATATCAACCCCTACCTCGGGTATTACTATCATGATAAGGAAAATCATGCTTAAATAAGACCTATATAAGCAAAATAACCCCTGCACGGGCATCACATCTAGAATAAAGACATTTAAATAGACAGAGAAGGCCAACGATGTCATATAAAGCTTCCCATGGGCAACACAAAAAAACAAATATCATCACACCAAACAACATGTGTTAGAACATGCTGAGTCACTAGGCAAGAGATGTCATCTTCCCATTTGAAAGAAGCAAGGCAATAGTAATAGAGTATTAACCCTACACAAGTATAAAACAATAATAATATTATTGTAATATAAACCCCATATTTATTTTTCCCAACTCATAGCACGCTTTACTTATTTATTAACTACTCAGCTCAATATGAAAGATGTTTAGCCATAACCTGTAATGCCTCGATTCTGACACTCAGAATGCCACACCGTGCTCATGACCCTGAAGGACCATAAGCTAACCCATGACTAATATCTGTATCTGAGCATTGAATAATTACTATAAATATATGGAATATAAGTTGTAAGGCCATAAGGTTCAAAACTGAAAAATAATACCTAAAACTGAAATAAACTATCTAAAAAATACTATAGTTTGAAAGCCTTTAAACTTCTGAAATCTGTAGAGTTGATGGGACATGTCCCCAACTAACACCGAACTACTAAAATAATAAAGTTATTAAAATAATAATGCTATCCTCGAATGATGAGAATTCACTGCTAGTATGGCTGCTGAACGTATGATCTACTAAGGTTGCTCGGGAGCTCATACTTCTAAACCAATGGTATAAAACACCATAGCAAAATGCGTCAATATGATTGAATGTACTGGTATGCAAGTGAGGTAGGCTGAATGCAATAGGTTCATATACATGAACAATACTAATTGACTGTATAACATGAACACGAGAATACATGTATGAATACATAACTATAACTGAGGTCGCGATGGACTGAATACTGAGTTCTGACTACTGAGTCTACTAACAACATGGATTTATTGATATCTGAGTTTACTAGTAACTGATAATTGGAACACTGTTTCTGACAGTCTTGATTATAAATAACAGATCTAAGCGTTATACGAAGCTGGATGACTATATCTGACAGTCCTAAAATCTGATGGAACTAGCTGAGTTCTGTACTGAGCTGAGTGACTGTGTCTGACAGTCCTGATTTATGTAGAACTGGAATGAGTTCTATTCTAAAGACTGAATATGAAACTAAAATTGTGGCAAGTAGTTATCTAACTGATATGCCCCAAATAATGCATTATAGCTAAGTTGGGGTCCAATCTGTAACCCCAATTGGAAGGGTGTCAATACCGCACCACTGGTAAAGACAAGCTATGGGTAACCCTCATCTGGTAGTGTCCCCAAAAGAGAATGGTGGGACCCTCATCTGACAGTATTTATCCACCTCATCAACCCTCATCTATCAATGTTGATGTCTCAACCTATGTTGGCTAAGGATTACACCATCAATTGTCAGTGTGTGTTCTCATCCTTGGGTTCACTCGGTGCGAAATCCTACTCCCATCTGAATAGACACTGAACATGATTAACTGAACTGAACTGGACTGATTCATTGAGTTTTGTTGACTGATGGAATACTACTGAGATTATTGAATTCCTGAGCTTTCTAAGATTACTGAGTTTACTGAGTATTTCTAAGTCACATGACTGACTGAATTCTACTGAATATAGTTTGACTGAGGATATCATGAAAACATGACACTGGCTCTAGGCACATAACTAAAATATCAGGTAGAAGTACCCCCAGGACCCGATAGAAGGAAACTGACAAGGCATGACATTCATGAATACATAACCAACATCAACAATCCATAATACAATAATTTTAGGATTTCATGAAGTACATGGTTATCATAATCTTGTACATGGTAGGAATGCATATAATCAATGCCATAATTTCATACTCTAACATCATGAGCATTCCAACAAATATCTACATTGCTCCATAATAGCATGGGAGTCATTTGAACATAAGGGTAAAACAAACATTTATCATATGGGTCACAATTTAGCTATAATACACAATTTCTATCCTCTTAGGTATTTTATCAAACATCATACATGCACAACTTAGGGCATAGGTGTAATCATCAAATTTCACATCATAAACAACTCAATTCATGAATTTCAACTTGCATGCTAATGTAGTTTCATGAAAAACATGTAAAGATTCTAACTTGGGAATTGTACAACAAGATAAACATGGTTACAAAACAACCCACAACATAAACATCATAATTTATAATTTAAAATAGGATTCTTGAGCTTTATGGATGAAAGCAATCCATAAATCAACACTATGCATACCTTGGATGGAAGATTCTTGAAAATTAACGGTAGTATCTCTTGAATTTGAAGCTCCTATGAAAACCCTAAACTTGTTCTTGAGAGTATTTGAGAGAAACAATAATATTTTAGTGAAATAATGGCTGAATCTCATGTTTTTATACTTATATAGGGGTGGGAAATTGACCCCTTTTCCCTTGCGGACGTTGTCATTTAATGACTAAAAATTGGGTGCCGACACAATAAGCGACGCGGCGCGTTGATGTCTATGATGCGATACTCGACGCGTCGCGCCATGATTGCATTGAGCCTCAGAAGTTTTGGCTCTGGCAGTCTGCACAAATGTTGACCAACGCAATTGGAGATGCGGCACACCAAAATCGCGTTGGTCCACTATTTTGGAACTCCGAACATGATTTAAACGAGTTCCAAAAAATCCAAAACTTGTCCGGGAACACCTATTGATCTTCCTGTTCATGAATTTATAAAAATATAGACCCTTCAAGGATGTTAAGGTCGCATAATGAGATTACCAACTTTCGAAGGCTAAAATAAACTAAGTTTAGAAGCTTAACTAGGATTTTCTAAGTATGGGACCCCTTGACAAGTTTAATGGACTGAATTTAGCTTAAGAAATTTGTGGGGTCTTACATAACCTATCCCAAAATAATGAAAAATTGATCTAAAGTTCTTTAACATAGACCTTTCCCATTATAAGCAAGCTCAAAATCAACTACAACATTCAATTTGCATTAAAAAAGAGCTAACAATACCCACATTGCCTATATCTAGGATGGGTCCACAACGGCTTTGAAAGTGAAAAGGATAAAATTAGATTTAAAACAAAAACATATTCCCTAAGGTTATAGGAGTCTACAAGAGAAAATTCATGCAAAAATGGGTTAAAAATGAAGAAAAGCCGCTTTTAAACTATATTAATAAAAATCCTAAATGTTCATTTTGAAAGAAAGATTTAAAGGTATTTTTGAGGATATAATCGATGAAAAATAAAGGGAATAAGGTTTTGAAGTTTACCCAAGCTAATGGTGTATAAATCCTCAAGAATCGCCCAAACCGAAAGCTCAAAGGTCCAAAAGTAGAGGAAAAATATGAAAATGTGTTTTTATATTAGTGATGGAAGCTTAAGTAGCTAATTGATTGCTTAAGCTGCTAAATGGTTGATAAAGCGCCAACAAACTTAGGCCTTCCATAGCTTAAGCGACGTATGGCCACTAAAGAGTCTACAACTTAAGTGATGTGTGGCCACTAAAGAGGCTACTGCTTAAGCAATGCCAGGCCGATTGAGCAGCTATTGCTAAAAAAGTCCGTGGATGCTTAAGCGACTGCACCAAATAGCTATATAATCAACAACTTGTCTAAAATGCAAGATTTTGATCAGATCCTTGTGATTCATTTGGAATCACATGAATGAAAATGAACTAGGCTACTAGGCTATTATTGATGTTCCAGACTTAATGGTGATGTTAGAGTTTTAAAAAAAGATTTTTTCAACAATTTGACCCCCGAGACCCTTTTTATTATTTTCCAAATAAAGGATTGATATGATATATAAAGGCCCCAAACCCGAATCAACCATGCTACTAACTTTAATTTGACATTTCAAATTTGCCGGTGCAGTTCAAATTTCCATCTAGTACTAAAATAATCAAATGTTGGTTGAAGTCAATTATAGGCTTGCCAAGCCTCTAAAAGTCACAAACTTGCACAAATCATTTTTTATTGCATTGGGAATTGTGTCAACCATCCTCCAATTCCAAAATCAACATGTAGCAACTACGAGAAAGAAAAAAATATCAAAAAACATAAAAATAAAAACTCACAAATTCAAGTTAATACATTATTTAACAATTCTTGTATTCCTGGAGTTTTTCATTATATTCAATGCTTCTTTCTAGTTCAACTAGCACATACATATCTACATTAATTAATTGCAAGTTTTTTGTTATCGAACTTCAT
The DNA here is from genome assembly GCA_030864215.1 of Capsicum pubescens. Taxonomy (NCBI): domain Eukaryota; kingdom Viridiplantae; phylum Streptophyta; class Magnoliopsida; order Solanales; family Solanaceae; genus Capsicum; species Capsicum pubescens. Next base: position 199,002,803 of record CM061549.1, on the reverse strand, counting down.
CTTCACACTTATATCACTTCAAAAAATATATTAGTTTTAAAGTAACAGGCATAAAGATCCTTATAGCTAAATGTCTGAAAGCTACAAGAATTTGAGTAGTGAAGATTACAAAATATGCCATTAATCTTGCTAAATTTATCCTTACCATAAGGTTAGATATTTTCCATCAAAAGAATGAAAATAATCAATGGGTAATTTCTTCCATTTCAAATCTCACAAGAGTTCTTTAGATAGATCAAAATTCATAACTCATATAGCTTGTGAAAATTATCAATAGCTGAACAATATACCTTTGCCTGCAAGATTATGAATATCTACATATGAAGAGGTTAATAAGGCCTCGAGACATACAATATTCTTTGGACTAAGTGAAGAGTTAGTATTCTTAAGAGAGACAAATCGACACATATGATTCATTCAAAAATATCACAAATTCAAATGTACATAAATCAAATATGTATGATATAAATAAAGATCGGATGCATTCTTTTCCTTATACATTGTAATGCACCGATACTTCCCCCTGGACGTCATACAATTCTTAGAACCATAAGTGATTCTAAGCTAACCCATAATACTAGCATAATTCACAAGCAGCTGAATAAAATACATAAAACTAGAAATAATAAGTGGAATAGATGTCTTTAGATAAACTTGGTCAATACTATACTTTTTAAGAACATTTACATTACAGTATGATACAAAAGAAAACTAAAACTAAAATTGAATACATAAATTCTGACTGACAATTTATGAAGCCTTAACTAATACTTGTTGGAAGCTGCAAGTTGCCTAACACTTGACTCACTGACTGGAGTCCCCAAATAAAGAGAACTCATCATCTGCTGGTTGGAAGCTGCAAACTTCCTAACCATAATATTGTGGGCTACAACTAGTGCCTACATTTTGAACCAATGTAGCCATAAAGATGTATTAGTGATCAGTACTTCTGTAATGTACTGAGTATGTAGGGGTGAATGCAACAAGTAAAATCTAATATATATATATATGTATATGTATAATACTAATAAGCTTAAAACATGCATACTAGATGTAGATGGACTCACCTTGATCATGAATAAAACTAAAATATGAAATAACATAAGCATAAATCATAAAATAACATCTTAATAAAGCTTGTGAGTCACTACACTTAGTTTCTTAAATCCTTACTTCTATTTTTTGTGGGAGATTTTTATAACCGACATAAACCATGTGAGCTAGCATTGAGTGCAACGTCTTACCCACATTGAGGAGAATTGTTCTACCCTTTCCATCATAATAGAACCTTAACTTAGATTTATCACTATACTTATCCCAAATAGGGCGAGGAGACACTCTCTGGCGAGGTCCTTTAAACCTATGGTGGCATGTTGTTTCTGGGTAATAGGATGTGCTAAACCTTCATTACCTTCTCGTTGCTAAATGCTACTCCAAAAATATATACTTATATGCTCATACCTATGAAATCCCCTATAAAATAGCATATGGGTTTATAAACTAAAAAACAACTATGCTTCTCTTCCTTAAATCATACTCATAAAGGAGCATGTGGATTTTATGTATTATCTAATATCATAAGATCAAAACTAAACTTTAATCATGTTGTAGTACTTGTAACTCAAATTGATAAGCTTGAACTTCTTGTAAACTTAGTAACTTATGCTTAAAACTTTGAAATCATTTATCATCTAATAGAAGCTTCATATTTGCATATCAAAATCAATACTTAAGATCACTTTTAGGGATAAGAACATAAGTAAATATGAAATCATATGCGAAATAATGTTGAATTCGTGAGGAAGCATCAAAATCTCAAAGAATAAGAAAAGTTGGTATAAAACCTAGTAATCCAATTTCTTCAAAATTAATTAAAAATCAAACTTTTAGGCATATGGATGGAAGAATATCTTTGTTCAAACCCCACATACCTGAACTTGATGAACTTTATTGAGAGAAACTTTTATTGGAACCTTAGAAGTTTAACTTTGGGAAGAAACCCTAATTTGTTTTCTGTTGAGAGTGGAGAGGAGAATGAGCATTGAAAAATGACTAATGATATGAAAATATCATTTATAAGGTGATTTAAGTCGTGGGGGAGGAGTTTGAGGTAAAGAAAATACCAAACTACCACTAAGAAAATATGAAAAAAATATTGCAGGAATTTCTCAATTGATGACCTTAGTTAATGGATCATCAACTAGTTGACGGCTCGTCAACTTCTGTCATCAATATCTAGTTGATTTAGATTTTTACTGGTTTAGGTCAACGACGGAGTTGACAGCCCATCAACTATTTGATAGCTCTTCAACTCTGGTCGTCAATATCTAGATGATTTAAGGTCTTTACTGGTTAAGGTTGACGACGGAGTTGACAGCCCGTCAACTAGTTGACAGCTCATTAACTCAGGTCGCCAAATCTTTGGCAGGCAGACACTCTCAGGTAAAATGAGCAAAACTCTCTACTCCAATATCGGATTAAGGTAAAATTTTATATTTTCTATAGGTGAAGATCTTTCATTTGAAGGGTTTTTAGATCAAAAAATTTATATATTCTAGAGGTTATACTCATTTAAAGTTGACCGTTGTAGGATCAAATACTAAAACTCAATCGATAACAAATGTTCTCAACTCAATCAAATACTAAATTTCAATCGATAACCTATGGTTTAAAATATTTATTTTTGGGCCTTTAAATATATAACAAACTGTTAGAAATTTAGCTAGGAGTTTGTGGGAATTATATTATCTCTACCTTTGGATCTTTCATCCTCGAATGAATGCTGATATTAAGATGAAAAGAATGTAGTTACTATCTTGAAACAGAACTTCTAAGGTTAATCAAGTTTCGTTACTAGGATCTCCTCTTGAGAGAGTACTAACTCAGATGATACATATGGAACATGAACACATGCATAGGAATTGTATGGAATAAGGTAGACATGACATTAGAGAGTGCAATGCTAGGAGGGAAATATATTACACTGGCTTAATCACTATTAGAAGTGATCAAATACTTATACTAGGCCATCATGTATACCAATGAAGGATATAGTTGAGCTGAAAAGGTAGACAATTTAACATAAAATTAATTTCTGAGCTGATTTGATTGACTATAAAAAGTTGATTCATTCTGAGAGTTTTGTACTCAATTGAAGCATTCATATATGATCCTACATATAAAACTACTAAGTGATAGCAAATGAAATAAAATCTCCAAAAGTTACTAAAGAGGAAATATGAATTTCCTCCGACTCTCATTGTCATAACTTCTAATAACAATCAATGGAAATAATCTTGGGCATGATCTGAGTAAGGAATTCGAATAACGAATCGTAACATGGGGAAAACTACATAACATGGAATATAGGCATATAAAATAGAAGCTAAAATAGTATTACTCTTTCTTAGGCAATGTAATGGTTAACTCTCAAGGTTAACCATACTTTCAAACACTCTCGCAAACTATGGTTTTCCTCTTAAATGCTACTCTTTATTTGATGCAACTTATAATCTTTACATGGGTATAGATGAATCCTCCTATCAAAGTCTAAGTTGAACTACATACTCTCGCTATGTTCAAGCCCAAAGTCACGAGGTACAATACATGACACGATAGTATTAGTCTAAACCATGGGATTCAATATCCTTTGTCTTTTCAAAGATCTTATCTCAAGAATAACACTACTTACCTCTTCAATATCCAATTCTAAGGTCTAATTAGGAATTCACTAGCCCACAATGCATTCATCCACTTATATACCAACATGATAATCAAGCCTATCATTATAACCACATATGAATTTCTAGGCAACCAACCCACTTAGGAAATTTTTTCATATATTCTCTACTACCTATATCAATAAAAACTTTCATTCATTATCCAAAAATGGCACACCAAAAATTCTTAACTAACTATGACATATACCAAAGCTTTGTCTGTATCTTCCTCTACACTTATTACCTTAGGTAAAACAATTAGACAACAATTATTCTTAGTAAGGAACATCCACTTTCTCCCATCTAAAACATTGTTCATCCACTTTCATCACCACTATCTTAACATAAGAAGAGGTCACTGAAGGGGTAAAACATGAGGACCTGAAGCATAAAAGAGTACTATACATAACTTTGACACATAACTAAGGCTTGAGGAATAGAGTATCAAAGGCATGGATTCGTTAAAAAGATCTAAACTAAGGAAATACATGACATAATGTGAATTTCACTGGTCATAAAGGGTGTACCACAAGTTCTGAAAACTGAGCATACTCTGAAACATGGGTTCATACTTATAATAAATTACTTAACATATGATAGGGATTCATAGATTCATGGGGATGAATCGGATCATGAAGTGAAACTATTACTTCTTTTACTAGGAGCTGAGAATGAACATGAATGTGCATGAAGAGTATAAACATGGGTCACGGGCATTGCTCTAGCATGTAAGACATGAATAAGGTGCCATAATGACTGAAATCCAAGCATTACACTAGAGTAAGAATGGATTGGAATCTCACCACAACTCTTATTGATATTCCTCATAATCTAGTTCACAAAACTTGATTTGGCTCTCTACTCTATCATCTCCCCCATAGATTCAAGAAGGCATTCTAAGCCTATGGGTCTATCTCATATCCTCAAGATTGAGCCACAGTTTTTTCACTCTAACAGTCAACATTTGAATACTCAACTCACCCAGATAAACTAGATTTAGAAAAATACTAACTTCTTGCTTGTACATTCCTTTCATATATACCACTCTTAACTCTCTCTAGCTTCAATAATCATCTTCATATACTTACACTTTTCTTGCTAAACATACCTTCCTCACTAAATACATAAGATACCCTTATTTTCTTAGCTTACTAATATCACATATCTAGGCTTATATTTTTCCTAAACCATGATAATCAAAATCATACCAAAAGACTCAACATTATATATCTATAACTCCTTCACTTAGCTATTAAGAGCACCATATTCTATATAACTAGCTTTCTTCCTGCTTAGCGACTCAAGGGTACTATCTAAGCACACACGATACTTAATAATCTTAAAAAATAATTCAACGACATATTATCTTGGGTTACCTCTACATCATACCTACAACATCATACTTAATTGCGAATGAATGAATTTAAATTCTTCCATATATTATTTCAAGCCTACTAGCTCACCTTTCGTATAAATACCACCACTAACCCAAGAAATCATTATATCCACCTTAATGATCATCCACTATTAAGCTTAGATTCTAGTACTAGATATGATTAACCACAACCTCACACACCATTTTGACTTGGCAAAAAATCAAGAAATACTAGTCCACTAGAATCTCATAATAACAATAATTGATCATAATCTTATGGTCTATCTTATTTTAATCCATTAGCATATCCTTCTTTTATGCATCACTACTAATTATTCATCTATATATCTAAATTATATTCCTAGCTCTACAAGGACCAACTAATTTCCTTTTCACAACCACAGGGGGAAGCGTAGATTAACAATCGTTAACCACTAAAACTTTTATTGATAGCCTATACTTTTCTAACACCGTGACATACCATAAAGAACTCCTCTCCTACTTCAATTCTAGGTCACCCTAAATACTAACTCCTTCTTTACCTTTTACCATGAAATCTATATCACACTCACTACCCTCTAGTTAACACCTAAAAATATATCACCTCAATACTAACTCAATAGCCTGCATAGATCCCTCAATATACTCTTAACCTATCATTATCCCTAACTTTTCTTGTATCTACACTTCTAAATTCACACTTTCAACTCTAAGATTGTTCTACTACTTATGGATCATAACACTCTACATTATAATATCCCTCAATGGAAACTCTATACAATAATCTAGGTACATACCCTCTCCTCGTATGAGTGTTATCTACAATGAAGGGTTAATGAACAATCTGAATATTTATCATATTCTATCTTAACTACACAACTCATAAGGATAAGGACATAATCTTTCAACTTAAAGGACTTAAAACATACCAATTGGATCCTTTTAGGCTCATTGTGTGATTTTTGAAGTATTTAATAGTTAATCTGAGAGCATCATATTTGAAAAATTAGAATTTACTACTTATATTATCTCAAGGATGATTCATAGTTGGAGAATTTTGGAATAACACATGAATCAACATAAGTTTCAAAGAGAATAATTTTACTGCACGATCTAGAGAATGAAAGAAAGCATTTCTTAAATCACCAATAGCATCTAAAAGAAAAATATAAATGCCATTGTATCATTCCACAAGACTCTATTAGACACGGATTCAAAAACACCCTAAGACACTTGAAATCTGTGCTCTATATCAAGTTTGTAACACTCCGAGACTACCCCCTGGATATCACACAATGCTTAGAACCACAAGTGATCCCAAGCTAACCCATGATACTAGCATAATTTGTGAGCAGTTGAATAAAATACATAAAACCAAAAATAATAAGAAGAAGAGATATATTTAGCTGAACTTGTTCAATACAATACTATTTAAAAAAATTACATCACCGAATGATACAAAAGAAAACTAAAACTAAAAAGGAAGACACAAACTCTGACTAACTATTTATGAAGCCTCTACTAATACTGGTTATAGGTAGCCAAGACATAACCCCAAACCATACCTAATCAATACAACTAAATTAAATATGAATTACTAAATCTATACACTGACTGGAGTCTCTGAATAAAGACAACTCGTCACCCACTGGATGGAAACTGCGAATTGCCTGACCTTGATATTGTGGGCTACAACTGGTACCTATATTTTGAAGAAATATAGCCACATAGATGAATATATGATCAGTACTTCTAGAATGTACCGAGTATGTGGGTGTGAATATAATAAGTAAAAACCAATATATATCATAATCTTAAAAACAAACATGTTATGTTTAGATGGGATCACCTTGACCATAAATAAAACTAAAAAATAAAATAACATAAGCATAAGTCATAAAACAATATCTGAATAAATCTTGTGAGTCACTAAACTTAGTTTCTTAAATCTATATTTCTGTTTTCTTTGTGGGAAATTTTTATAATCACCATAAATCATGTGAGCTAGCATGGAGTCCAATATCTTATCTACATCGAGGAGAGTTTTTCTAGCCTTTCCATCAGAATAGAACCTTAACTTAGAGTGATCACTAAACTTAGCCTAAATTTGGCGAGGAGACACTCTCTGGCAAGGTCCTTTAAAACTATGATGTCACGTAGTTTCTAGGAAATAGGATATGCTAAACCCACATTCCCCTCTTGATGATAAATACTAATCCCAAAATATATACTTATATGCTTATACTTATGAAATCCACAATAAAATAACATATGGGTTTATAAACTAAAAATCAACTACGCTTCTCTTTCTTAAATCATACTCATGAAGGAACTTGTAGATTTCATGTCTTATCTAAGATTAAAATAGAGATTTAATCATATTATAGTACTTGTATCTCAAACTGATAAGCTTGAACTTCTTGTAAACTCGGTAACTTATGCTTAAAAATTTGAAATCATTTATCATCTCATAGAAGCTTCATATCAACACATCAAATTCAATACTTAAGATAAATTTCAAGGATAAAAACATAATTAAACATGAAATCATATACAAAATAATGTTCAGTTCATGAGGAAGCATTAAAATCTCATAGTATAAGGAAAGTGGGTATAAACCCTAGTAATCCAATTTCTTCAAAATTAATTAAAAATCAAACTCTTAGGCATAAGGATGGATCCTTTTTCAAACTCCACATACCTAAACTTGATGAACTTTATTTAAAGAAACTTTAATTAGAGCCTTACAAGTTTAACTTTAAGAAGGAACCCTAATTTCTTTTCTCTTGGGAGCGGAAAGAAGAATGAGTGTTGAAAATTGACTGGTAATGTGAAGGTATCATTAATTAGGTAATTTAATTTAGGGGAGAGGGGGAGTTTGAGGTGAGAAAAGGACCAAATTACCCCTAAGGAAAAAATATTGTAGAAATTTCTTAGTTGACGACCTCAGTTGATAGTGTATCAACTCTCATCGTCAATCTCTAGCTGGTTTAGATCCTTATTAGTTAAGGTTGATGATGGAGTTGATAACTTATCAGCTTAGGTCATCAATCTCTAGATGATTTAAGGTCTTTGCTAGTTAAGGTTGACGACAGAGTTGACATCCCATCAACTAATTGACAGCTCATCAACTCAAGTCATCAAATCTTTGGCAGGTAGACACACTAAGGTAAAATAAGCATAACTTTCTACTCCGATATCAAATTAAGGTGAAATTGGAAGCGTTATAAAGAAGACTCAAATATATTTTATTTGGTTGGTCTTGAGATCCAAAACTCTATATATTCTAGATGTTATACTATCTTAAATATGACACCAGTGGGATTGAATACTAAACCTCAATTGATAACAAATATTCTCAACACAACTTTGCTCTAAGTGCTTCCTATGACTATGATTCGTATCGAAAACACTTTAGAAAAAAGGTGAATGGTCATGAAACTTATCTATGATTTAAAATAATTTCTTTAGAGTCTTTAAACATATGACAAAATGCTAGAAACTTAGCTATGAGTTTGTGGGGAATTACATACTTATCAACAAATAAAATTAAGAAGTTCTAGACATATATTCAAGCTATTTAAAGTTGTCTAATCAATGTAAAGAAATAGTTGCATGATGTATTGGCCGACTCAAATCCATATGCAGCTGAATACTATAAAATTAATCTTAACAAAGCAGCTACATTAAGGTCACCTAATGTAGTAAGAGAAACTTGAACAAACTATAGAAATACCAATTATTTATATTTAATATCATATGATGTAATACCTTTATACCATGAACTTCAAAGATTCCTTAGGTATGTTCCTTGACCATCCATTGTACAAATGTCAATGGTTATTTTGGCTAGATTCAAGGAGTTCCTGTAAAATAAATTAGTTTGTGTTTTATACCCAAGCCTTCTTAGGTTATTTAGGGTTAGGCTAAAAGTTATTAGTATTTTGTTTGGTCTCATACCCAATCATGTGAACTTTTATAGTGAAATTTGTATTAATAAATTTATGACCACTTTACCATAATAATAACAAATTTGAGAAAAGGAATCATTAATGACTGACTGATAAGTCAACTTGCTAAAAGTAAGTTTGTCACTTTCAGATTTTCTTTTAGTTGACTTTATAGAATAAGTAATTTTATGGATCCTAACTTAATTGACTGACTTATATGTCAACCTACTAGAGGAAAGCTTGTCTTGATAGGTTTCTTACTAGTTGACTCAAGTTGTTAAGTCGATTGTTTGACCTAACTGCGTTATGAATGGTGAATTTGTGAATGCTATCAATTTTCAATTGTAATTTCTGGACTTCTTGTTAAAGAAAATCATTTTTTTTTCACATGCTTTCAATTTTATTTTTCAATCTCTTTTTTCTCTTTAAACTTTGTTAAGCTCATCGAAAATACAATTTAAATCATTTATGTAATTATCTAAAAAAAATTGATCATTACATTTATTGCAAGTTTGATATCTTACCTCATTGATTTCTTCTAGTTCCATCAAGCATATATAGGATATTTCTTTATTTCTTTCTCTTTATCAAATTTATTTTCATCCCTAAGTTGATGCTCTTCTGTTCTTTTTCTTGAGATTAGGACACCCTAAGCTAATATGACCAAAATTTCCACATTCATAAAAGTATATGTTCCTTATTTTTGGACCTTACTTTGGTCCTCTTGAATATCCTCGATGAATTTAGATTTCTTTGTTCGCTTCTTTCTTGTTTTTCTTTTGACGCTTTTGGATATCTTTCTATGTTTTCTTGATCTTCTTTGTTTATTATAGTGCCCACATAACTTTCAATCAATTTCATATTTCTTTAGCAGTTTTACTGATGGATATCTTCTCATATTCTTCTTTACCAAGAGCCTAACGGAGCAAGTAGATTGTTCTAGCATTTATTTGCACAATATCCAAATGCTCTTTTGTGTAGTAAAATATGAAGTCTTTTTTTCAAACTTGTTTCTATCATTGTTAATTGAAATAGGCCTTGATTCATTCAAGATAACTATTCAGCCTTCCATCAATTGAATATAGATCTTCATTCTCTCCTTTCACTAACTATAGTATAGACTGTTGAAGTAAGGTGGTCGGCTCATTGAGAGTCCCTTTTGAAATATGGCTCTATTAACTTGATGTCCTACCATGGATATTTATTCACTTGTTGTTAAGCAAAATAAATATGTGAGATGAGTCTCTAATACCAATTAAAAGTACAACAGGGTGGTGATTTGTAAGACTATTAAAATTTTGTGTCACGACCCGATCATCTCATTTAAAGACCTTATTAACATACTATCAGGATTTAATGCTACCAAACTCAGGGTTTCCAATCCACATGTCTAGACATGATATAATCATTCATAATAGTGCATTCATAATATAGAAGTGGTTGAAGACATACCTCAAATCCTGATACCAGATCAATGACCAATCTGTCATAAGCTAGACATAATAATGATCAAAATATCAATAATAACAACATTAATATCAGCATGAATAACCAGCTACTCCGAACAACCAAATACCTAAATGAGCCTATGTGTAACCCCATCACCCAGGCTAGGAAGGTTCAATCAACATACAACAACAAAAGGCATATTCTTCACCCATATCTATGCAGCCGTCCCATACTGGCTGATAGACATTAGTGCATACTAGTGATAGACGATGCATTTGCAGGAATGGATGCAAGGTACAAAATCAATATCAATAATCTCATCATAAGTGTCATCATCATGACCATCATCATCATGATCAACCTCCAGCCTTGTTGGGATCAATATATTATCATAGAATCCTTCGGTCTTTCCGGGTATCAATATATCATCAAAGTATCTTCCGACCTTGCGGGGCATCAATATATCATAAAAGTATCCTACGTACTTGTTGAGAATCAATATATCATCAAAGTATCCTTCGGCCTTGCTATACATCAATATATCATCAAAGTATCCTCCGGCCTTGTCGGGCATCAATATATCATCAAAGTATCCTCCGACCTTGCCGGGCATCAATATATAATCCTAATCATTAATGCATAAATATTGGTATATAATAGGTGCACAGACTCAAGCCAATATACTCGTAACCATAATTATAACATCGCAAAGATAACTATCTTATTATTATATTTTATCTGCTCATTATTAACTAGCCAAGACTCAATATTATACAACTAGTTTACTAGTCATCACATGATCTCTAGTTATCTATCTAACCGATTCTTCACATAATCATTAATCATGGAATAGAAACTAACCATTAATCAATAATTAGCCAAACCTAACATCTAGTCAAGGTTAACCATTAAACCATAATCATTATCTATTCACTATTCATCATTTATCAACTAAACATATTTTATTAACTAACACCAATCAATATATGATAATTAGTTACCAACTAATCCTCATTATTAACTAGTCCTCATTATTAGCTAGTCAGCATTAGTAACTAGGCATAATTATTAACTAGACATCATTATCACTAGCATCCCTTATCACCTAGCAATGTTAACCTTGTTATCCTCACTTAACAACTAATCGACATTATAACTTGTTTCAATAGCCACATATAATTACCATCAATAAACCCATCTTCATAGTCACGTATAAATCCTAGTTGTTAGCTACTATATTACTAAGCAAGGCTTATTAATTAACACATTTAGAATTCTAAGCATCAAGTACTATAGTCACCTAATAGGCAACTAGTTAACACATAGCTTATACCATAATTAGGAAGAATAGTCATAAGATAGCATTTTAGCTAGAATGACATCAATAATCCATATAATAATCATGAATGTATCAGATCTATGCATGTATCATCGGTATTCAATCAATGAAATCATAAGCATCATACCACACCTTCCTCTGTCCAATACCAGAGAGATGTGTATACGCACACACATATATATACATATATTCATGAACTATAACTGCATCCTCTACAAGGATAAACACTTTTCAGATATCCAATCGATATCATCTATTGATCCTCAGCCCAATAATATACCCAAAATAATCATAATATCATCATCACAGCCTTCGGGCCATATACATATCTGGAACTCATCTCTATAATCATATTTACAAGTTGTAGCATATCTCTAATCATCTCACATCTAGGAGGCATCTCGCATATATGAGGCATCTATAATATATTAAAGGTGTAAAGACCCTTAAAAAAGTGATTTGAACTTTTTTACCTTCATTAAAATATTTCACAATAGACCAAATCATCTTTTTACCTTTTTTCCTCAAAATTATATTTATCATTAATGAATTTTAAAATATGTGGTAAAAGAAAATCCTACTCTATTAGGGTTAGGAAAGCTCATTCATCTATGAAAAATTTATGACCTTATTTGTCTTTGTGCCTACGTTATGAGTTATGACAGCTTCGGCAAATTACTTAAATGGGAATACACCCAAGAAAAGGGAAAAAGGAATGAGAGTTGTGCCTGGTGGAGTTTTATTACCGGACTTACTTGAATCCCAAGTTGTTTTTCTTGGTTAAGGTATTGATACTTCACCTTATACTTAAATTCAATCTTTTTTTTCTTTCCCTCTAATTCAATATCTCTCTTCTAATGGTATATATTTTTATAAGTGTAAAATCACGCCGAGTAAGTTCCAAATTAATAAATTTATATAATAAATTACGTTATGCTTGCATATCTATTATCATATGTTTACAGTTTATAGTTGGCTTTATGCATGTCAAATAGTGGCACACTCAGAATATAAGAATCATGGGTGTTAGGTTCGAACACATATATATTGATGTCTAAAAACTTTAAAGTTCCACCTCAAAGTCTTTCTTCTTTGTATGTTTTGGTTCTCTTCAATTGCGTCTTTCTTTTTGCTAGCAAAGGATAATTTTCTAACATGATTTGATTTGCGATCGTTTTTTATTCTTTTATTTCATAATGTTGTATATATATGTTTTTTGTCCTGTGACAGATAAAATAAACCTAAGAATATTGATATTATAGCAATTCCGGTGGATCATTATTGTATTTTTGGTTCTTCCACAAGTTTTTCTGCAGATATGCATCGGTTCTTTGTTGATGGACGCTCGCGAAATATCTTTCTTTCATCTTATAATGTCATTTTTTTATTGTGATTTTGTCTTGCCTAAGTACTCTCATACCTTCTAGAAGTGTATGTGATTATCAAGATATATTTTTGAAATTATGTGATTGTGTAGGAGGCTTTATTTAATAATATTATTGTATCACCAAAATTTAAAGGAAAGTTCTATAGAATGGTAAATTAGATCAACTATATTATATGACTTTATTAATTGACCCGAGATTCACGTGCAACGCACGTGAACTAAACTAGTAATATCAATAAGCATATAATAATCTCTCATATAGGAGGCAGAATATCAATAAGCATGACGCGACTATAAGTTATTTCATATATAAAGTTCATTCATCATGACGGTGAGTAATATCACCTCTCTAGGCCAACTATCATATCTAAAAGGATATAGCATCTCTATAGGCCCGACATTGCATCTAAGAGAAAAATCATGTCTAAGTACCCAAAGTTATTTCTAAGAGGAAACAACATATTTATGGGCCAAATAACAAGTCTAAGAGTAAATGGCATCTCTATGGGCCAAGTATCAAGTCTAAGAGGAAATGGCATCTCTATGGGCCAAGTATCAAGTCTAAAGAGGAAATGACATCTCTATGGGTCAAGTATCAAGTCTAAGAGGAAATGACATCTCTATGGCCCCAAATATAATATCATTTCTATAAGAAAAAACATATCTATAACTCAGAAGTCACAATCTGAGGGACATTATTACAATATGTTGAGTCATGGAGTAACCTTATACTAAGGTTTACTAGTCTCAACTATGTCTAACATCTGCAGCTAATTTCATAATGACTAACGCAAGTCTAGGCCTAAGTGTGCCGGACAATCCCACTTCTAAATCTCAATTTCCTTAATTAGGTACACAATGCCCCAAACTCTACTAAGATATCTAGTTCAACTTCTAGATGTCAAGTAAGTAACATACAAGCCTAAGATAGGAACTTCAACTAGAAATAAGGGCACTTAAGTCAATTCTATCCAAATTACGATTCTAAGAATACCACACTAGCCCAATAAGATCAAATATACTAATTATTCTTCCAACACTAAAACCATATCCATAATCTAGCAATGTATCAAATCCATGCTACAATTCAATCTAAACAAGGGAGAAGGCTATAGAAGACTACAAGGTTATAAACACACTATCTTACGGGTCCAAGACCTTCATCTAATTTCCAAAAACATCAATAATCAAGGCTAAGCTATCTTACTCATAATAAATCCTAACATTCATATCCATACGCAATACATGTCATAAATCATCTATGAAAGAAAGTGGACAGGAGCCTACCTCAAGGCCAAATCGCAAAATCACACTTCTAGTACCACATGCTCGTCTTCACTTCACTATCCCAAAAATTTCATCACACTATCAAAAACATTATCTAGTCATTAATATGAGTCTAACAATACCCAGGTTATTGTACTTCAGATCCATAAATGACACAAAAAACCTCAAGTGGGTCCCACATACGAAAATCACATTTTTGATGTCAAATCAATACTCATGCATCACCAAGGAATCATAAACCTAAATTAATGGGTGCAAACAAATAAAATTTGGGGCTAAATCAGTCCCTAAGATAAATTGGATTTTTGGATCAAGAATTAAGAAATTCACCAATAAAGTGATGAAATCTTACCTTAATCCAGATAATAATCATGATAAAAGATGTTTATCAAACTCCCTAGACGCCCACAAGACTCAACTTTGAGTTATCATACCCATTTAGGATTTTAGGCTCTCAAAGATGAAGAGAAAATGGCCAAATTTGCGGCCTTGGGGTCTATTTATAGACCTCTCAGTGAACAGATGCGGCATCCCCGTGACAACAAAGTCAAAAACTTATTTTTGACCCTAGGAACTCATCCGGAACCCAAATAATATGTCCCAATAGTGAAATTTGAGTTTAAAAAATATTTCAAATCCATTGGAATCATAAAAACTTTCATCCAAGATTATTTCATAAAAAAGTGGGGCCCATACCTATATTTTTATTTTTCATAAAAAACCGCTCAATAGCCCAAAATAAGTTTGGAAGCCTTGGGACTTAAATCAAGGGTCCCCTTAGTATAAAATCAACGTTTTGGATGTGATGGAGAAGTTGTGTTTTAAATCCGAGGTCATTTCAATCAAATGCGGGTCCCACACTCATATTTCAATTTTCTAATTTTCCGACCAATAGGTCGAAATAAGCTCGGGTGGATTGAAACCCAAACCAAAGGTCTATCTAGACTAAAATTGATATTTCAAATCGGATAGCACAGTCGAAATTATCATCTAAGATTGTTTCATTGGAGTTTTCGCTCGTGGCCATTTAGAACCAGTGAATACTTCAAAATAGGAAATTGGCTCTAAACACCACATGAACTTCCCGGTAATCGAAACGTCGGTACCATCAAGTCATAAATAACTTGGGTCAGATATGAAGTAGCCCTAATGGAGAAAATAAGTGAAAACATGAAAAATGACCAGACGAGTCATTACATTTAGCTAGTCGCCTACTATACAAACCTAATCGATTGATAACGAGAAAACCTTCAAATAATAGTTAGTCCTTCAATTTAATAAATTCTAAACACAATAATTATTCATGATGTAAAATATAATATGAGAGTACAATATAAATGACACCAGAGTTTTTATACTAGTTTGGAATTAATGTGGTATCTTAATCCAGTTTTCTTAGGTTGTAAAGAGATTGTTTCTTTAAGTACTTTATAACTTTAGTTGAGTAAATCCTTAGTGGTTGTTTACGTTGATCATAAACATTTATAAGGTTCGGTTTCACTCGCTCACCTAAGAAACAATAATGACACATCTCTCAATACAATTCCTCACCAAATAATATTTTTTCTCTCTTCTCTCTTTTGACTACATAATAAATCAACAATGAATTACGATATTCATGAAGAGTAGAACAAATATATCTGAGAGTGATTGAGAAAAAAATAAGTGTGGTTACGTGCTTTGAATTGTTGTAGCGTCTTCTCTTAAATAGTTGGTCCTTGAATCATTCTAGTTGTTGATCTTTATAAATGCAATGATATTCTAATCTTCGAAAGGATCGTTTATTTTTAAGTTATTCTCCAATATTTCTTCCTTGATTTGAGTCCATATTTAATAGTGATAAGAAAAAAGATTCTCATTTCAAGTAATGTGAAATATTTTTCCTTTTGTTGTAGAATCGTTAATGCTCCATCAATGTTGCAGTGATAGCCAATTAAAAATAGATCTTTTATTTTTATTTCCTTGACTTCTTTGCTTGACTCTTCTTTTCCAACTAAGTATCACTTCAATTAAAAGTATGGCTCAGCCGACATTCTTCAGCTTTACTTCGTTGGATTGTAGATAATTTCAGTCATAGTTAATATATCAAAATTTCTCAGAACTATTTTTCATTGTTTGTTGATTCTAGAATATTCCTTGATCATAGATTTGTTTCTCTAAATAACCCACATCATCTTCTTTCAATAATAAATAAATCAAGTGTATTTAAATTCAATTTGAATATTTCCTCCTTTTTATAGAATATCTTCATTCTAAAATAATTTATATTTCTTAACTCTTCTTTTTTGTTGGCTTATACAAGTATGGGAGCTCTTCTTAAAACAATTCAAGAGAATTTCAAGATTCTCGTAATTTTACCTTGGATATTGATTTATATTAATTTTAATGTAAGACACATTCATCTTCTTGATTTTGGACTTTAATCACTTTTAATGTGGACTTTTTTGTAAGCTTTAACTTTGGATATATTTTCATGCTTCATAGTTGTGAACCTTCCTTAAGGTACAATTGATCTTGTTGATAATTTTCCTTTCGTAGAATATTTTCTTCCATGAAATTATAGTAGATATTCTTTCCATAATTCTTGTACCTTTCATTGGGCAAGTCATTTTCTTCCATGTCTTCCTCATAGTATATTCTATTCCATATTTGTGTAGATCATAATCAACTCCACCTTCATCAAGTAAACTCGTGTCAAAAATAAATTTATCAGAAGTAAATATTCTTTTATTAAATAGTGTTGATTTGTTTTCATCAAAATTAACAAGGGAAACATTAACCTAACACCTCTTTTTGTTAATATGCCTATTGGAGTTCCTGTTATTGCCTTTAGAGTTTATAGAAGTTGTTGTGGTAATGGTTGTTGACAGTCAAATTTGACCTCCCGATATTCCTTCTAGGCTATTATTTTACCAAAATTTATTAGTTTTGAATATTAATATTTCTTTACGTATTATTTTAGGTATAAAATAACCTTGACATGTCGTGGTCATGATTTTGACGTATGCAATTTACTTTATCATTTAATTTTATATTTTTATATAGTATATATAATTTATTAATTTAAGTATAATATTTTACTCATAATTATACAAGTTGATTTATATAATTTCTATTTATTTTATGTAGATCGTTCAAAAAGTATGTAACTTTATACAAGAAATATGATCTTTTATTTATTTTAGTAATTATTTAGATCTTGTTAACATTGCAACTAATTTTACCTTCATTCTATTTGTTTGTGTCATTCTATTTATGATACCATTTGGAGGGGGGTGCGGATTAGGTGCGTAGTTTCAACTAGATTATAAATACGTAGGTATTTATTTTTATAATAAATATTATTGATTGGAATAATATTCATTTTTATCTTCTTGATTTAAGATGTTTTATTAATTCATATTCTAAATTAGATATTATCGTGATTAGATTATCTAGTGTTTTAGGATCCTCGTTAGTAATATGCAATTTTTTATATTCTTGGTATAGACTATATAGTTGAGTTTCTATTTCTTTTAATGATTTATTCTTTTCATAAGATGTATCCATTAATTTATTTAGTTTATTATTTTATCCTGTAGTAATTGCAGAGTTACAAATTTTTGTATAATAATTTATCCTGTCTGTACTGTAGTATATATCTAATTCTAGATTTTCTATGTCATTTATTATCTTGTGTTGTTCTTCTCGTAGTGAGTTTTTTAAATTATCTAAACTATCACATGTACTTTTTTCTAAATTTTCTAAGGTTTTTTCTATCCATATTAACTTTTCTTTTAGAGTCTCCATTATTTCTTTAATTCGATTTCTATAATTAATTTCATCATTTAGGTTATTTTGGTTTTCCCTAGTTTTTCTTATATATTCTAGCATCCACAGTCTTGATCTGAATAATATCCTTCTGGGTAAATGTCTTCGTATATCTGTTCTAACGCATTTATTGTTTCAATTTCGTAGTTTATTACTTCTTCTAATATTATTTTCTTAATATCTTTAATTTCTATGTCTTTAAGTATATATAAGATTAATACTTTAAGGTAGTCTAAATGATCTATTTTCTAAAATTGATATTTTTTATTTTCCATGTATTTGTCTATATTTTTCATCTGGTTTTCTAGTAGTTGTATGTTTCTCATATCTTTTTCTAAAAATTCTATGTAATTTATCATGCTAAGTATTTGTAAGAGTAGTTAGGTATGTGTGGTATATAACTTACTCTAGTCATGTAATATTTACCAAATGCTTTTTCTAATATGATTTTTCTTAAATCTACTACAGTTATATTTTTAAGTGCATATAAAATAAGTATTTTAAATTTATCTACCATCTCATCAGATAAATAATTATTCATTTTCATAAAATTGCTTTTTTCAAAATATTCCCTTCAACCATGTACATAACAAAATATAGTCATATTAGATTACTATATACTAGATTATTCTTAAATAACATGTTCTTCGGTCACTATTAGCATGGTAATCTGGATACTTTTCCCTTAAACAGCGCCTCTACTCTGGTTACTCCCCACCACGGCTTCTTGCCTTATTGGTTTCACCTTTAGGATGGCATAGTCCTTAGGGATCTTTCTCCGTTTCCGCTTTGCTAATAAACTTCTTAACATATTATTCCTCGAATAATTCTACCATAAAGTAACTAACATGAATTTATTTTATCATATCATGATTGTTGGGAATTATGAATTTAGTTATTCATAATCATAAATAAACATACCTGTTCTGGTAGGTTTGATATTTCTGAGTTTTGTTCCTCCATAGATTTTTCCATTGATATATACCTGTTTTTTAAATAACTAAGCAAAATATTTTTTGTAGACTTTGAGAGAAAATTTGCTTCAACGCATGAAGGCTTGCTTTGCAATGCCTTCTGCTTTCTCTATTTATAGAATGGAAAATGTACAAAAGTTTTTACATCCGTATTCAATAAAAAACTAAAAAGCTAAAAAACTAAAAAAGACTTAAAAGTCTTACCTAACTTTGACTTTTCCTACTTTACATTAATTTCCTAATAAATGCTAACTAATGTTACTAACTTATTTTTTCTTTCACGTAACTAATTTGTACAAATAAGTCTTCCGTCTATTTTGTCATATCTGTTGTATCTCCATTATTGCTCTGATCTTATCTTTCCAGCTGTCGTCCTTAGCTTCTCATTCTAACTGCACTGCTGGGACATCATTATCTCCTCCATTACATTTTGAACATCTGTGATCTGGATATTTGTGTCCAATAGTTTTGCAGTATCTGGTCAATAATTCTTCCGAAATAAATTTTTCCTTAATAGCTCTGGCGATAGGTTCTGTCTCTGGTTTAAGCAACGTGATAATCCATTGCCTAATAGTTTCCATATCTGTTTCTCGTAACTCTTTTGAATTTGAATATATTAATACATGATCTCTTGAATAGTAGTTCCATATGGGATTTTGGTTGCAATATGTATTTGCTAGCTCTTGTAAAATTGTAGATAATCCGATAATCCTTTTGTTTGCATAAAATTTTGGTATCTCGATTCTGGGTATCTCTGGTTGTGAAATAATATCTTGTGGTATAATCATATCTCGTGTCATTCCTATCTTTACAACTTGTATAGGTTTTTTAACTTCATCAAATAATATCTCTGCTGGTGCCGCGTAAATTTTTATAAAGAACAAGGTACCTTTGGTTATTCTTTTAAAAATAATAAATGCTTCATATATCTCTGGTATAGTGGATACCTCAGTTCCGTCCGTGGTATATACAGTACTAAGTAATCCATATTCGTAGCAAGTTTTAACTATGTTTGGTTTGGTTTTGGGTAAGGCAATTAATTTATTATATCCGGTCAATTTCTGGGTTATATAGTTTGTATCTGGTTCTTGGACATTTGTAGCTTTTGGGTTGCTATTTAAAAAGGTTTGTATATTGTAGATATTTTCTATGTATTTTTGGGATGTGTAGTTATAAACTTTTTTGTCTTGGTTCAGACTATCTCGGTATGTGGTAATTTGTGGGGGTATAAACATGGGATCTTTTGATGTATTTGGGGTATATGGTTTTTCAAATATTTTATTCATATTCATGTTCTGGTATCTTGGTCGACTAGCTCCTTTGCTTGTACCTGCAGGAGTAGATAGATAAACGTTATGGGTTTTATGGAGTATCCCAACGTCTCCTTCTAGCTCTGGAATTTTAATGTCTTCCGATCGACATAGCTCTGCACACTGCTGAGTTAGCTGATTTGTAGCTATAGACTTCAGTTTACCTTCATTAGTCTTTAGCTTTTCTATCTCATTACCCATACTGTCCACTTTTATTGAAAGCGTAGTTAGGGTGTTGAGTATCTTTTCTAGAGTATCTTCTTCTATAATATCAGTCTGTGTAGCTTTGTCTTGATATGTAATCTGCAATAACATTTTTGTTAGTACTGATTACTTCAATTGTAAATGTAAAATTTAATATATTTAATACTAGTCTCCGAATTTCTTTTGTTGTAACTGAATTTTGTATTTTCTTTGTTAGCCACCAGCGTACTTGTGTATTATCTGTTCGCACAATAAATTTGTTATATACAATATATGGCTCAAATGCTAACAAACATTTATATAATGAACATAATTCTTTCCTATTTATTTCCCATTTTATTTCTGTCTCGTTGAACGTACCTGAGTAATATCTACAATGGTGTTCTATTTTTTCTGCTTCATATTTATATTTAAGTACTCCTCCGTAACTATATTCACTAGCATCTGCTTCTACTATATATATAAATTTTCTATTTTCATCTGGAAATTGTAATTTTGGTAATTCTTTACAAAGTATTTTTATTTTTTGAACCTGTTTTTTATCTTCTTCATTATAGTTATATTCTATATCCTTTTTTAATTTTTTCTGTAGTGGTTTTAAGTTTTCTGCTAATTTTGGAATATATTCTCTTACTTGGTTTACTAATCCTAAAAATGATTGTAATTTCTTTTTCGTATCTAATTCTTCTTTCGAATTTACTATTTTTTGTACTATATGTTGTTGCATTTTTACTCCACTTTTATCTATTTGTATTCCTAAAAATTCTATTTGATTTTTCATAATTTCAGCTTTCTTTTTACTTAAACTTATTCCCGAATTTTCTATTATATCCGTAAATTGTTCTAATAATTTTAAATGTTCTTCTTTGGTCTTTGTATATAATAGTATATCGTCTATGTATACTATACAATTAGGTAGTTGTTTAAAATAATTATCCATAAAATGTTGATATCTACCTGGTGCATTTTTATATCCAAATGGTAGTACATTCCATTCATAAAATCCTTGTGGTACTGTAAATGCGGTTAATTCCTTAGATTCTTCTTCTAACTTTAGATGGTAAAATCCTGATTTGCAATCAAATTTACTAAAATAATTATATCCTTGTATTTGTCTTATTTTTAATATCTTATTCGGTATTGGGTAATTATAAGTTATTGTTTTTGCATTTAAGTTTCTATAATCAATAATCATTCTACTTTTTCCTCTTTTTTGTTCACTATGTTTATTTACTATAAATGCTGGGCTATTATGTTTGCTATTACTTTTTTGTATATATTGCTTTTCTAATAATTCATCTATATGCATTTTAAATTCTTTTAAATCATCAAAATTATATGTTAATGGTTTCTGGGTTATTATGCTATTTTTGTCTATTAATTCAATTTTTATAGTAGTTTTATGTTTTTCCCATCCTTTTAATGGATCTTCGCTATATAATTGTTCTAATTTTCTGTTAACTATTTCTATCTTATTTATTGAAAATATAGTTATTTCTGTTTTATTTATCGAAAATACGACTAATTCTATTGTATCTTCAGTATTTTTTATATTTTCTAACTTTTGTGTAATTTTTTCACTTCCTTTTATCCAATCAGTTTTCTTTCTTATTTTATTATTAACTCTTTTTGCTCTTACTTTTTGTTTACATGGTGTTGTAAACCACCAGTCTGTTCTAGTTATTATATGTGGGTATAATTTATCTAGAAACGGCATTCCTAAAAGTATATCTTTTGATGTTAGTTCATAATTATAAATTTCTTCTATTGTTAATATTTTATCCCATACTTGTGTTTTTACATTCTTAGCTTTATAAGTAATTAAGCTTCCTTCGTTATTAAATCCTTTAACTATTATTGGTGTTTTTAATTTATCCCATTTACTTTCTGGTAAACAATTATATCTACATAAATTAGCTTCTGCTCCTGTATCTATCATAGGCGTGTAATATCTACTGTAATATCCTTCTACTACTATCTTCATTAATACATATATTTTCATTTTATGTTAATGCTCTTCTTAAGAATAATTTCTCTCTGTTATATGTTATAGTTAATTGTGTATGTTCTATATTATATGGTTTTACTTGTTCTAGCCATTTTATTCCTAATATTATGTCTGTTTTTTGCATTTCATCTTTTACTTCAAATTCTATTTTTATTTTTCTTATTCCTATTATTATTTCTTTTTCTGCTATATTTTTAGTGTTTATTAAGCTTCTTGGTAGATCTGGGCATATATTATTGTCGGTTTTTATTTCTTCATTTTTTACTAGATATTTTGCTATATAATTTTCTTCTTGTCCTGTATTTAAGAGTATTAAATATTCTTTTTCATTTACCTTTCCTGTTATGTAATAATGGTTTGAATTATCCATTGAACTTGTTTCATAACTTATTCTTTTTGATGAGCTTGATGATTCCGGTTTATCATAAGCTGTTCTTTTTGTAGTACTTATCCTATCATTTATTATTTCTAGATTTTCTTCTACATCTATGTCTCTATAGCTATAATCATTATAGTCTATCGTTTTTACAAATTGTTCAAATGGGCTATCTATTTGTATCTTATTAATTTTATTTTTTCCCGTTATTTTATGTTTTGTTGTTAATACATATAAATTTTTGCATCTTGCTGTAAATATTTTACTTCCTGGAGTTAATTCTATTCCTGATATCTTCCAATATAATACTAGTGATTTATCTATATTTCTATCTGTTACTGCTACTGAATAGTTCGCACTTATTATGAATTTAAATTTTTGGTATATTAAATTTCCTTTTATGGCAGTTATTATACTTTTTTCTATAGGTTTTATAATTCTATCATCTGCTAAATATAATTCTATTGGTGTATCTATTCCTTCTCTAAAACATGCTTTTATTAATATTTCTGTACCTCCAAGGTGTACATATTTTATTGGGTCTCTACTTTTTATATCGTTTATTTCTTTATTAATTATTCTTTTTGTTACTAGTGGTATACTGGCTTTACCTTTTGCATATCTACAGTCTATTACGTGCTCTTTTTGACTTATTACATAATATTCTTCCTTTTTTCTAGTAAATATATTTTTTATTGTTGGTATTTTAAATATTTTTTCTACACTTAAGTCTAACTCTTTTCCTTTTATTTCATCAAATACATTGTTATCAAATATTATTTTTTGATCTGTTCCTTCTTCATTTTGGTCTTCTTCTGTTGTTGTCATGCTACTAAATTCGTCTTTTATAGCTGTTTCATATTTTTTTAATAATTCTATAGGTGTTAATTTCATTATTCCTTCTGTGGGTTTGTCAGTTCTTAATATTTTTTTACTATTTTCAGTTAGATTTAAAAACCATAATTTTACTGTTCCTATTAATGTTCTTTCTATATATTCTGGTGCATCTGTTACACTTATATTATTATCTAATAATTGTTTTGTCATATATCCTATCCATAATTGTATTGTTTTTTCTGTATCTATTACACAATCTAAGTCTAGAAAGTTATAATTTTTATTAACTATTTATTTTGGTGTCCATTTGTCATATTCGTTCTTTAGATTATATCTTTTAAACTTATTTTTATAATATGCAGGTTTCCTTATTTCTGATGTACTAGGTATTATATTTTGATCTTCTTTTTTATCAAGAGTATTTATTTCTGTGTTGATATTTTCTAAATTTTTTTCATTAATTGCTTCTTGTTTTTCATTGATTTCTAAATTTTTTGTATTTGTTAATATTTCTGTATATGTTTCACTATCTTCTGAATCATAATTGTCTGTTTCTTCAACATCTATATTATTTATTTCTAATTCCTTGTTTTTTATTTCTTTATTGTCTATTTCTAATTTTTCTTTAAATTGATTTATCTCGTTTAATAATTTTTGTTCTTTATCTTTTTCTTCTTTTTCTTTCTGTCTTTTTTCATACAGATCTTTTAACATTTGTAATTCCTTTTCTAATTCAGCAATCCTACTATTTTTAGTTTCTTCTATTTTTCGTATTTCTTCTGTAGTTTGTTGTTTTATTTTTTCTATTTCCTTTTTTCTATCTATTTCTTCGTTTTCTCTTTCTATTCTAACCATAGCTGTCAATTTATCTTCTAATTTTAATTCTTCTTTTTCTAACATTAAATATAAATGTTCGCCTATTTTCTTATATCTTCTTCCTAAATTAGAAAATACTATTCTTATTTTTAATCCTTCGTGATTTTCATATATTTTTTCGTCTATTATAAATTCTTCTTTGTTCATTTTATTGTAAATAGTTCATGTTGATATATATATTCTAAACTATCTATTTGTGATTCTAAATTTGATATTTCATCTTTTTGTGCATTTATTGAGTTTTTACTAACTCCGGCAAATATATTATAATTTAATCTTTTTGTTCTTATTTTTAATTCTTTACGTTTTTCAGATATAGTCTGTTTTAGTTCTTTGTATTTTTGTATTTTATTCATTCAAACAATATTTATAGTATTTTGGTGGATATCTAAATCTAATTTTATCATAATTAGGTGGTATATGTCTCATTCTTCTAGATTTTAAATGGATTATTAATTTTGCTTCAATACTAGATATTAAGGTAATTAGGTAAGCTAATCTTTGTGGGTTTTCTTTTGTTTTATTTAGACTTATATATTCTGAATAATTACTAATTAAAGATTCTTTAATTTTTCTAAAAGCTTATCTGTTTTTAAATGGTCTTCTCATAATTAATTAATTAATTGTAATTTTTTCATAATAAACTCTAAATTCAAACATATATATTACTTCTGCATTTTTTAAATAATATTTAAATTAATTGTGAATAAAATGACCATCATTCTTTCATGATTTTTTCTTTACTAAAATATTAATACTATATCATGTCAAATTCAAATTTTACCATGCTACATATTCCATAAAATCTTTTCAAGAATCACATCTTTCTTACAAATTTCTTATATCACCTAACGTTCATTGTAAGAAAATTAGAGTTCCACGTCACAAGTTAATAATTTATAAGATCTTTTCTTTTAGGCAAATGATGGACCCCCTAACGTTCTTTCTCTCCCCCTTTTCTAATTCTTCAAATTCAAACTTTTGTTCTTCTTTATCTTTTTAAAATTCTTATTTTCTTTCTTTAATTATTTCTCTATTTCTTAAGTTTGGCACGATATACTTTCAATAATCAAATCAAGATCTTTTTTTTTTCTTTTTCTCACTACTCTAACGTTTTCTTGTTATTCTTTATCATATTTGGCTTTGTCTGTTTGAATTCTCTGTGACTTAAAAATATTTGGGCGGATTTCTTACTGACTACTATTTTTAATGAAGCTTAATATAAAGAAATAAAATGGTGAGTGAAAGGGGGAGGAAATAAAAAGTAAGTTTGGTTGTTGCATATCCATGGAGAAAAAGTTCATTTCTTATTTTTTCACCACCATGTTTTCTAGGCAAAGTCGAGGTCATAGTCTCTCTTCTTAGATTCGAGATTCCTCATAATTTTGCTAGTGGCTGTCGTACTCAACATCTACTGGGAACTTCAATATATTTGGAAGAAATTTTGATAGTTCTGAAACTTACAAAGCACACACTTTCGTAAGTAGTGGCAGAGACGTCATATTGTCATTTTAATTTAAAAAGTGTTAGACTGTTACTCCTTATCTATTATGATTTTTAATCTTAAATGTGTGATGTACTATGTGAGATGGTTCCGTCAAGCATGTTTCCTTATTCCCGTTGTAATAGAAATAATTAATAGTTTATTTTATAAAATCAAATGATATTGTATATTAAAAAGGAACATGTTTTAGTATGTCATTTATTTTTCTTTTGGATATGATTTCTTTTATGTACAAATATGTGTTATTAAAATTTAATAGACTAATGAACATTACTTTTATATAAACTTATGCATCTGGATATTATACTTTCCTTATTTAAGTATATTTGTAACGCCCCAGATTTTTGGGCCTTAAAAATTTCTTGTGCTTTGATCTCACTGGTATGATTACAACTTGACCATATGAGTCATATAGTGTCTTGATGGGTCAGGTGTCCCTGGTCGTAGGATGTTCAGTATATGGTGTTTGGGTTTCTTCCTTGGTTACGACTTGGGTATACGAGTCGTAAAGACTGGTGATGGATCATTAGGATGAGTCATAACCAAATTAGTAATCTTGTGGATTGACTCTACTCTGAGTACTAGTGGCTCACTAACAGTCGTGAAGATAGGTTACAAGTCATGAGGTGAAATCATAGGTCATCTAGTGTATATATAACCTATTTGAGTTCTGTGTTGCCTACGACTGTACCTTATGAGTCGTAGGATCTGGTTACGAGCTGGGTGATTGAGTCATAAGGTTGACAGTGTATGAGGGTATTGGTCACTGTCTTGGCTACGACTCGTGGTCATAATTCGTAAGGACTGGTTACGAGTCAAAGGTTGACTTGTAGTCAAAGGCGACACTTTTTCATCTTTTAAGTTGGGAGTACTTTGGACATTTTTCACTTTAACCCCTTGAACCCCACAACTTAAAACCTTCCTTGAGACTTCATTATCACATCAATCCCAATAAAATACACCTAAAAATTCTCTCTCAAACTCGTTGTTCAAGCTAAGGTTAGGTTTTTAAAGAAAGTTGGGTTTCAAAGAAAGTGATCATATATGGTTCTAAGGGTGCTATCTCTTCCAAATTTCTTGGTATTTTAGGAGTGTTACTACTCCCTCACTGTTGTTTTATTAAAAACATATGTTTTAATGTATGGCTTTCATGGTATTATTATGGTTTTGAAATAAAGGTTAGGGGTTTTGAATGCTTATCATTAAATAATGTTTTTCCATGGTTTAATTATGGTTTTCCATGTATTAAATATGGTTTTGAACATGTGAGTGCATGGGTGTGGTGGTAGAACTCGAGAATAGAAATTTTCTCTAAACTTGTGACTTTTGAAGTGGTTATGTCCCAAACCTTGTATTGTAATATTTGAGTTGTAGTTATGAGAAAGGTAGGAATTTGAATTAGGGGTACAATGGAATCCCCAAAGTATTTGGTTGACTTATTTCTTGAAACTAATGCATGGAATAAATGGTTAATGGTTAAGGATGGTTTTGAAAACCTTGTGGAGTACACTAGAATTCCCCAAGCGGACAATTTATGATAACCTTTTGGGGTACACGGGAATCCCCCAAGTGATTTTAATAATGGAGTATGCGGGGTACATGGAAATCCTTTAAGTGTTGTCTTAATGACATTGCTTGCATGCTATAGTCGGTATGACGATACCAATTAATAATGACTTAATAGTTGACTCCTAGAATTGGTGGTTTGGTTATGTGTTTAAATTTTTAATTAGGCAATAATGGGTGTAATGATATCTAGCCGTGAAGGTGTGAGTTCGAAGGACGGACACTGGAAACTCATGTTTCCCAAATGATGGTTGGTCTTGATGACCATATGCTTGTGGGCTACAAGGTAATCCTCCAATACTTGTAATACCCCGTACTTTTCCTAGCTTGAAAAGTTTCCTAAGAATGTTAGAAGCTTTCTTTGAAAGATGAATCCACTTTTGTACACGAGTTATTTTCAATATTCTTACTTTTTATCATGTGGGGAATCGAATAAGCTCTCCATCGATACCAAATTCGCCCAAATCCAACACCCGGGTGAAGAGTTAGAGCCTTTTTAGTGAGACGGTGTATCACCTGAGCCTTCAACGCATCGCGGAGATAGCTCAAATAGAAATTGTCAATTTCCAGTATTACTCCACGGTAGTATCGCATCGCGCCAAACTTTCATTTCTCAAACAAGGTGGCAATGCGATAGCTCCGCGTCGCGCCACTGTACAATTTCCTATTTGTCAGTTTCCAGTGACTTGGCGCGATAGTGGCGCATCGCGCCAAGGATGAAGATCGGGAAATTTTCTCAGAAACTAAAAACACGTCCAAGGGTTAAAAGGGTCAATTTCTCAACCCTATATAAACCCAATGACAAGTGATTTAGCCATTCTTTACCCAAAATATACTAGTTTCTCGCAAGTTTCTCTAAAGAAAAAGCTAGGGTTTCTATTGGGGATTCAAATTCAAGAAGGTTTCACCGTCAATCCTCAATAAATCACATCTTAGGTATGTGTAGTGTTCATTGATGGACTCCTTTCATCCATGAATCCCGAGAATCTCTTTTCTAAGTTTAAGTGTATGGATTTCTTAATGAATTTCATGTTGGGTTTGTTTTGTTTATGTTGAGAATGATCAATTGAATTCAAATCCATATTGGGTGATCAATTTTATAAGGAATTGATTTGTATAGATGTATATTCATGTGAACCTATAAATAAACCCTAGGATGATGAAATTAGAGATGAATCATAGTGATTAATTATTGTATAATGTTGTCTACATGTGTTGCCTACCATATGTATGATTAAATGCCTAGATGAAGGAACAATGCCCAACTAGTATGATATCATGAAATCCCCATGTATGTACAAGCTTATGTATATCACATGTTTGATGAAGTTCTTCAATATATGAATTATGAATTGTGTTGTTGGTCATGTGTTCAAGTAAGCCACGCTATGTCAGTTTCTTTTCATCGAGTCCTGGGGGTACTTGTACCTCAATATTTAGATGTGTGCCGAGATCCATGTCATGTTTTCACGATCTACTCAGTCAAGTTATGATCCATAGAACTCAGTCAGTCATGTGACTCAGGAAATCTCAGTAATTTCAGTAGCTCAGTAATCTCAGTAACTTCAGTATTCTCAATCAGTCCTCAGAACTCAGTACATTCCGTCAGTCAACGAAACTCAGTAAATTCAGTTTTTCTCTGCTAGATAATACCACTAGTATCAGTTTAGTTCAGTTAATCAGGTTAGTTTAAGTTAATCAGTTTAGTGTCTTTCAGATGGGAGTAGGATTCAGCACCGAGCAAGCCTAGGGATGGGGACTCACCTACTAGATAGGACTGAGATCTCTAGAAGAAATCCCTAAGTTCCAAAACTACATAGCCAACGTAGGAACGAGATGTCACCCATTAGATAGGACTGACATACTTAGGGATTACCCGTTATCACATTTAAATGTATAAGACTGATCCCAGGGGTCACCCGCTAGATTAGGACTAACTCCACAACAGTTGTCTTTATCGGTAGCGCTATACTAACACCTTTCCAACTAGGGTTACAGGTTAGACCCCAGTTATCTTAGTATGGGGCATGTCGGTTAGATAAATACATCCCATAGTTTCAGTTACAGAATCAGGACAATCAGATACAGTTAATTCAACTCAGTAGTATAGATTTAGGACTGTCAGATACAGTTAATCCTTATCATTATAAATAGACCCCAGGATCACCCACCAGAAAGGACTGATCTCAACTATGGTCAATCAGTATCAATATTATCATATATAGAGATCACCCACTAGATAGGACTGATCTCAAATTCAGTTACTCAGCTACAGTATGGAACTCAGCTAGTTCCATCAGATTCAAGATTATCAGATGCAGCCACTCATGTTATCAGTTATATCAGTTATCAGAACTCATGTTAT
The DNA here is from genome assembly GCA_030864215.1 of Capsicum pubescens. NCBI lineage: Eukaryota > Viridiplantae > Streptophyta > Magnoliopsida > Solanales > Solanaceae > Capsicum > Capsicum pubescens. The sequence continues at coordinate 198,972,467 of CM061549.1, read as the reverse complement.
CAGTATTCAGCTTCAGGACTATCAGAAACAGTCAATCAGACCAGTTCTTCATAATCAGAACTGTTAGACATAATTATCCATGTATCAGTAACATAGTATCACTCCCTTAGTATTCAGCAATATAGTATCATTTTCTCACTCATCAGTGACTCAAATATCAATGTCAGTAGACTCAGTAGTCAGAACTCATTATTCAGTCCTATCATGATCTCAGTTATAGTTACGTATGCATGCATGTATTCTCACGTTCATGTTAGTCAGTCAGTTAGTATTGTTCATGCATATGAACCTATTGTATTCAGCCTACCTCACTTGCATACCAGTATATTCAAAGTACTGACATATTTGCGCTATGGTGTCTTATACCATAGGTTTAGAAGTACGAGCTCAAGAGAACCAGTAGCATCCCAGTTCAGCGATCAGAGTTAGCAGTGAGTCCTCATCCTTCGAGGACATGATGATCACGTTACTATTTCAGTTTTTATTTTATTTCAATAGTTGGAGTTAGTTGGGGACATGTCCCATCTACTCCTTATTCAGACAGTTTAGAGGTTTTTAGACTACAGTATGTTCAGACAATTATCTCAGTTGTTTTGGTATTGTTATACCATATTTTTCAGTTATGTACTAGTATTGAACCTTATGGCCTTTCAGTTCATGTTTCCGCATTGATGATATTATTACTATTATTCAGTGCTCAATTTATAGATATCAGTCATGGGTTAGCTTGTGGTCCTTTGGGGCATGGGCATCGTATAGTGTTTGGGTACCAGATTAGGGGCGTTACAATACTATTCAGGTATATGTATCGTGGAGGGTGAATAGTATAAGGGAATTCCCGACCATCTATGATATCTTCGGTTCATGCGGCTATACGCATTGGGGGCCATTCAGGGGGTAACACTAGACCCATATATCCCATGGGTGGATTTATGATGGTAAATCTAAGCAACCCAGGTTAATGTTTTAAAATTCATGATAAACCATGTTCCCTATCCCGACACAATATTTATGTATATATGTACTTACATATGCTTATTCTCATTGGTTTGACTTGGTTTGGAATTAATGTCATTACTTTATTTTTACCCTTGAGTTACATGGTAGCGTTCACCCTGCTAACCATCTTCAGGCGCTATATCCCCACCCAATGCAGGAACCTTCCATACTTCTACTCCTACTTAGTGACTAGGTGATTCAGGGATAACCTTTGAGTCAGACTGAAGTGGTGAGCTTCCATACTTCGAAAGACACCATTTCATGCTATGGATTTCTCTATTTTATTATTATTTCTTTGGTTTTGCAATGGTTGGAAGTATCTCCCGATTGGATAATTCTTTGGTTCTGATTAGAGGCTTTGCTGGGCTACTATGGGCATGGGCAGTGTCGGTATTGGTGTTAGCATTTGTATTGGTATTGGCATTGGGATTGGGATTGGATGGTTAATTAGTTGTGGATTTTGGTTTTGATTATAGACTCATTACAATGTCTTTAATTTGATATTATCTTATCTTGTTATATATTCAGAATTCATCTAACATCGGGTGAAGGATGGTTAATTGTTTCGGTATTAGGGGTAGTCTTCGATCTTGGTTGGACTTGAGATACCCGAAACGGCTAGTCCCTAGTTCGGGTCGTGTCAGATTGGAATTAGAGCCCTAGGTTCATAGTCAATTTTGATGTTCACAAAGCCGTGTTGAGTAGTGTCTCTTTTAACGATGCATAGTGCGCCACACTCATAAGGGAGATGCTACGGTGCATTTAGGAATGTTTCTCTTTCTTGTGTTTTTCTTTCGGGATGTAAAGTCTAAGATCTTGTAATCTTCTCTAATTCCTATTTTTTCACTTTTCAGATCATGTTTACAAATGATCTGAAGCTTATGGAAACTCTTCTATTCCACCCGAGGACAACGTTGATGGTACATGCACTATTTATAGGGTCTAGACTCGGTTAGGGGTCCACTTACTGATTTCCCTTCTAGAGATCCACCAGTCCCCTCTAGTCCTTCTCGAGCTCCTTAGGTTGATCTGATGAATGTATAGTTTTGTTAGTGTATTCATAAGTTGGCTCAGTTGGTAGTTTCTCAGTCTAAGCATGGTGCTTCTGTTACTCCATCTTCTGAAGCCACAAGGGTTGGCTAGTTTATGAGGTTGAACCCTCTAACCTTTACGATGTTAAGGTCGAGGAGGATCCTCAAAGTTTCCTTAATGAGTTGGAAAAAATCTTCAATGTGATGCATGCCACTAGTTTAGAGGTCAAGGAGTTCGCTGACTACCAATTGAAAGAAGTGGCGTATCAGCAGTACAAGGAATGGGACCAGTCAAGGGGTAATGATGTTGAGTCAACCCTGTAGGATGATTTTTCTAATGCTTTCCTAGACCGCTTCTTTTCTTAAGAGGTAAGGGAGAAGAAGGTGGAAGAGTTTGTCAACTTAAATCTAGGAAAGATGTCAATCAAGGAGTATGCCTTGAAGTTTCATAGTTATCTCGGTATACTCCTGAATTGGTATCTAACATGAGGGCTAGAATGAGTAAGCTCACTTCTAGGTTATCCCGAGACTTGATTTTGGAGACTAAGGTTACCTTGTTGAATAAGGATATAGATATCTCTGGGTTGGTTATGTACATACAGCAGGTTGAGGAAAAGAAGAAGAAGTAGGAAGAGATAAGGGAGAGACAGAGCAAGAAGTTTAGATTTTTTAAGTAGGGTGGAGGTCAATAGCAAGTAGCAGGGATGGTGGAAAGTGGTCCAAGAGGAAGTAGGGCAATTATGGGTCCTAATCGACGGCTAGTACTGATAGAGAGTAATCTATGATGAAGAGAACAAATACAAATACTCAAGAATCAACAAAATTGACAAAAGAAAAGTAAAATGATTAAAAGGATAGATGATAGGAAGATAGACACAAGAAGATAACAAAAGGGAAACCAAAGGGTGTATCAAATCCAAAGACCTCCCTTATTGATTATCTACGAGCACCTAGCTCATACATTGATCAAAACGGGGATCGGATCTCCCTTACAACCATTGTTTCTAAACAAAGTTCAACATTGGATTTTCCAAGCACTCAATATTCTCAATGGAGTATTCATGAATTCATCATCATCATTAAACAAAAACTAACTAAAATAAGTCTAGCTACCAGGTATTTATAGTTTGGATAATTATTACATAATTAGGGCCTCAAAAGTGACCCAAATGTAAGAAAAGTCCCATTAGGGGATGTTTTGACCCGCTCTTGAAATGCTAGAGAGGATCAAAAGAGGATCCAAAGTGCCTTGGGCGCATGACCCTTGCAAAGGGCTTTCGAGCCCCGTTTTGCACTCCTTCGACCTCGACAAAGTCCTTTAACCCTCCTTAAGGGTAATCTTCATCCATGTAGCATCTTTTGAAAGAACTAAGTAGTCATCAAGCACCTGGAGCATCATACATATTTCATCCAAATGTTCGGAGGTAATTTAGGTTGTATCATAGAGCGGGTCAAAAGCTGATCCAAAGAACCTTGGGCACATGACCCTTCCAAGGGGATTTCGATCCTCGTTTTACACTTCTTAGATATATCCAAATTCCTTTTACCCTACTTAATTTTAATCTTCATCAATGTGACATCTTTTAAAAGAACTAAGGAGTCATGAAGCACCTCAAGCATCATATGTATCTCATCAAAGGTTTGGAGGCAATTTGGCTTGTATCATTCTCCCCTTCTTGAAAAGGATTCGACCTCAAATCCAACCTTGAAAAACCAAAGAAAGGATAAACAAATACAACATCCTCATGACATATGGTTTAGGGTTAGGACAAATAATCATAGCATCATGCCAGGGTTGCACACACATAAGATATAACCAAGGATCTTTTGTTTTAATCATGAAAAGCATATTGAAAAGGTTATAAAGTAATTGGTTCTGACAAATATTAAGAAATAAGGAAACCACAAAGGTCATAACGACCTAAAAAATCCAAGAAGGTAAGAGTACATTCATCTTCAGAGCCATAAGACACAATTGCTTCATTATCTCTTCAAGAGACCACATCATAAATGGTACCACCAATGGTTCATCAATACATAAGGGTTTTCCGGGGTCAAAAATGTGAAGGACCATAAAGCACTTTTACTCAACCAATTGGACCAACCAACTAGTTTCATACCCCCTACCCCCCAATAAGATAATTCCAAGACTAGCATGGACATCATCATGGACAAAGAGGTATTATAAAAAGGGCTCAAGCATAAATTCATCATTCAAGGTGCTATTTGGTAATATTTAAGGGAGGTTTTGAGGTTTGATACACCCTTTGATTTCCCTTTTGTTATCATATTTGTGTCTATCTTTGATATTTTATCTCTCTATCTATACTTTTTTGCATTTAAATTTGAGTCTTTGTGGCATGATTTATTTCATCTTGGACACTCGAGGTATACCTAGCTAATAAACCATAGGAGGAGTTATGTAGTTTGCACGAGACCAATCATTAAGGATAAGAACACATCTTGTAACTCTACAAATCTCTACCCATTTTGAAGAAGTTTGTTTTTTTGGATCACTATTATAAAGTTTTGTGTAACCCTGCAACATATAGATTGACCTCAAGAACTATTTCAAGGCTCCCCATCCTTGAGTGGGTATTCTTCCAAGTTTATACCATCCTAAGGTCGGACCATGAATGTACTTAAGGGCATATGTAGCTTGTTCGGCTTCCCTCATAACATAATCCTTGAAGATCCTTTTGCATTGCCATTCCCAATCAAGGTAATCTTCGGGACCCGACTCCCTTATAATGATTGAGAGAGTAAGAAGATTTTGACTCCTACTATACCCTCCATATCTACCTTGGTTCCCATTTGTATATGTTTGGGCACTATGATAAGAAGTGTAAGATGTAGTACCCATAGGCTTTAGAGATGCATGATCTTTCATTCCCATGGAGCGACCGCTCTTATAGTTATCATAACCATTCACATCGATTCAACATTGACAAGAAGTACTACAATAAGAGGAATATGAAACTTCACAATCCTCACATACATTCTCACTATGATCCTCATAAGATTTGTAAGTAAATGGGTTATACCTTATACCTCCTCTAGGGTCAGAGTGGGAAGTGTAATACTCTTCATATGCCCCCATCTTCTTCATAAGAACCATCACTAGGCTCTTCATTATCTCTATATTCACTACAAGAACTAGGGTCATCATTTATCTCATATTCTCCTTTGAAATAGTATCCCTTATTCCTTTACGACTCTTGATCATTGCTATATTCATAGCCCCCATAATCTCTATCTTTTTTGTAGCCATAACTATCTTCACCATAATCATAGTCTCCTATGTCGTATTCACAATTCTCCGAGGTTATCAAAGACATTCTTCCTTATATCACCTTGTACCTACAAAATGAATAAACAATATTAGTAGTAAAGCTCCACTCTAACACTCGTAATGATCTCACCTTTGTGATCCTCATAATTAAAGCGACAAATGTCAAAAGTTACTTATATTCTGGTAGTAGATAAGGTGTAAATCTCTACTTTGCGGCCAGAGTGGATTATTGTTTGAATGACTCAAAGAAATAAAAACTATTTAAGTACTTGAATTAAAAAGTTACAATGCATTGAAAAAGAAAAAAACTTGAAAGAAATTGGACGATGAAAGAAATGGGACTCAAGAACTAAGTAATAAACTTAGTAGATGAATTACTTAGTTGTTGAGTAGTTTAAGAATCAAAAGATTAGTTTAGGAATCAATAAAATAAAACTAAGGAATCAAACCTTGAGCAAAATGGAATAAAAAAGCTTTAAATGTATTTAGAAGCTTGATTTGCCTTAAAGGAGTGTTGATCTGCATTGGGGACCTGCTTCAGCAGGTGGGGCACATCCACAACACACCTTGGACACATATGGATGTACCCCTTCTGGTTTGACATGTGTTTGGGCTGCTGCAACAGCTCCAACGCAGGTCAAGGGCAGATGGGGCGCAAATCAGCCGCCTAACCCTCTTGGGATGGCGTTTTTGCCCCTTTATTGGTCCCCCTTTGTCCTATTTTCTTGAAATATCCTTGGAATTTTTGTAGATGATTTTGTACAAACACTTTTTTCTTACTTTTTTTGATCAAACAAGCAATTTTCTAAAAAAAATCAATTTGAAGATAGCAAGCTTCTCCAAGAACACCAAGAACACCAATTTTTCCTAACTTCTTCTCTGAAGCACGAAATGAGTAGAAATTTTAAATGTAGGCACTTTTCAACCTTCTAAAATCATTAAAAACATCATTTAGCTCAACATATTCAAAAAAAATTGAGATTGTTTAACCCATTTCACTTCTCTTCAAGTCCAAGCTTTCAATAATGATAGCTCACGTAATATGACTTCGATTAAGCTCAAATTTGAAACCTAGACTCAAATAGTGTAAGTGAGAAAAAATCTAACACTATAAAGACAAGGAAAACACAAAATCAAAAACTCAAAATTTGACCCAAAAATAAAAAACATGAGTAGTAAATTTATTTTTTTTGATTTATCGATTTTGACACTTCTTTTTTTATTTTCAAGATAACAAACCCAAGATTAATTTTTTAGAATGAAATCAAGCTCAGCTCTGATGTCAAATGATACAAGAGTAGTCTATGATGAAGAGAACAAATACAAATACTAAACAAATAATAAAATTGACAAACGGAAAGTAAAAGTATTAAAAGGATATATGAGAGAAAGATAGACACAAGAAGATAACAAAAGGGAAACCAAAGGGTGTATTAAACCCAAATACCTCTCTTATTGATTATCTATAAGCACCTAGCTCTTACATTGACTAAAAGAGGGACCAAATCTCCTTTACAACCATCATTTCTAATTAAGGTTCAACATTGGCTTTTCCAAGAACTCAACACTCCCAATGGAGTTTTCATGAATTCATCATCATCATTAAACAAAAACTAATTAAAATAAGACTAGCTACCAAGTATTTAAAGGGTGGCTAAGTATTATATAATTAGGGCCCCAAAAGTGACCCAAATGTAAGAAAAGGCCCACTATGGGATGTTTTGACCCGCTCTTTAAATGCTAGAGAAGATCAAAAGTGGATCCAAAGTGCCTTGGGTGAATGACCCGTCCAAGGGGTTTTCGAGCCCTATTTTGCACTCTTTTGACCTCATCAAAGTACTTTGACCCTCGTTAATGGTAAGCTTTATCCAAGTGCATATTTTAAAAGAACTAAGGAGTCATAAAGCACCTCGATTATAATATGTATCTCATCCAAAGATCCGGAGGCAATTTGGATTATATCATAGAGCATATCCAAAGTGTCTTGGGCGCATGACCATTCTAAGGGGATTTTGAGCCCCATCTTGCACTCCTTTAACCCTTTTTAATGGTAATATTTATCTATGTGGAATATTTTAAAAGCACTAAGGAGTTATAAAGCACCTCGAGAATCATAAGTATCTCATCCAAAGGTCTGGAGGCAACTTGGCTTGTATAGTGCTCCTTACCCAAAGCCATCTGGTGATAGGCATTTTTAGGGTAGTGATAGTTCTAGGGCACCAGGTACCTAATCTCAAGCTAGTGGGGCCCAATCAACTCTATTATATCCTTCTTATAGATTTTATGGTTGACTGCATTAGGCTTTCTATGATGAGAGAAGGGATAAGTGCTTCAACTTTGGTTAGTTAGGGCATTTGCTTAGAAACTGTCCTATTGGTAAGGTTGCTTTTGAATAAAACAAGGATATAGTTGCCTCTTCATTAGCTCCTCCATAAAAGGGTGTACCATCTGGCTCTGGCACTGGTCAAAACTATCTTTATGCTCTTTCTACCCGTCAGGAGTCTGAGGCATCGCCTGATATCGTTACTGGTATGCTAAAACTCTTTTTCCATGATGATTACTATTTACTTGATCTAGGGTCCACTCTTTCTTATGTGACCCTATTTGTGGTTGTGCATTTTTGTTTTGGTCTAGAATGTATTTTGGACCCTTTCTCTATTTCTACCATGATGGGTGACTATGTGATTGTTGGAAGAGTCTATAGAGGTTGTGTGGTATCTGTGGGTTGTCGGGAGACTTTGGTGGATTTATTTGAATTTGACATGGTTGATTTTGATGTCATATTAGGATGGATTGGTTGCACTCGTGCTATGTTTCTCTAAACTGTCGAACCTGGAAGGCCATTTTTAAATTCCCTAATGAGCCGATTATTGAGCGGGAGGGTCGTTCTCTAGAACCTAAGACAAGGTTCATATTGTATCTTAGAGCTCGAAGATTAATCTCTAAAGGGTGTCTCTATCAGCTGGTCTAGGTTAAATATTCTAACTCGGAGAGTACTTTTTTACATTCCAAAATAGTGGTGAATAAATTTCTTGAGGTTTTCCGTGTTGACCTTCCTAGTGTCCCTCCTAATAGAGAGATTGATTTTGGTATTGATCTTATTTCGTACACTCGTCCTATCTCTATTTCCCTATATAGAATGGCTTCAGCTAAGTTAAAGGAGCTCAAGGAGAAATTAAAGGATATTTTAGATAAGGGTTTCATCTGTCCTAGTGTGTCCACATGGGGTGTGCCGGTATTTTTTATGTGTAATAAGGATGGTTCCCTTTGGATGTGTATTGATTAACAACAATTGAATAAGGTCACGGTAAAGAATAAGTACCCTCTTCCAAGGATAAATGATTTGTTTGATCAACTTCAGGGTGCTATGTTTTTCTCCAAGATTGATCTTCAGTCTCGTATTTTCAGTTAAAGATTAGAGAAGCGAATAAAACTAAGACTTCCTTCTATACCCGATATGGGCATTATGAGTTTTTCGTTATGTCTAGTGGTTAAGAAGTGGCCTAGTCCTACTACTCCAATTAATATTAGGATCTTCTTGGGTTTAGTTGGTTACTATAAGAGGTTTGTGGAAAGTTTCTCGACTATAGCTACCCCATTAACTAAGTTGACTCAAAAGAAGGTGAAGTTCTTGTGGTCTAATTTTTCTGAGGGTAGTTTGGAGAAGATGAAAGATAAGCTGACTTTGGCCTAGATCTTGACTTTGCTTGAAGGCACTTATGGATTTATGGTCTATTGAGATATGTCCCGTATGGGGATTGGTTAGGTTTTGATGCAGCATGGCAAGGTGATAGCGTATGTCTCTAGGCAGTTAAAGATGCATGACCTGGAGTTGTTGGTTGTGGTATTCGCATTAATGATCTGGCATCACCATTTATATGGAGTGCATATGGATATCTTTTCTGATCAAAAGAGACTGCAATATGTGTTCACATAGAAAGAGCTTAATCTTAAGCAAAGGAGATAGTTTGAGCTACTCCAGGATTATGACATGAGCCTTCACAATCACCCAGGTAAAGCTAACGTAGTTGCGGATGCTCTTAGAAGGTTATCCATGGGGAGTCTAGCTCATGTGGATGAGGATAAGTAAGAATTGGTGAAAGATATTCACCGTTTAGATAAACTTGGAGTTCGTTTCTTAGACTCTAAGGATGGTGGTGTATTTTTGTTAAAGGTGGTACAGCCATATCATGGTACTAAAATAAAGGAGAAATAGGTATTGGATCCTGACTTGATCAAGATTAAGAAAGATGTAGGTCAGCAAAGGGTAATTGTTTTTTAGATTGGTGACAATGGTATCTTGAGGTACTAAGGAAGACTACGTGCTCCTGATATGGATGGATTGAGATAAGGATTTTTGTTGAGGATCATGGTTTGCAACTTACTATTCATCCTCGTTCGACAAAGATGTATCATGATCTTAAAGAGATTTATAAGTGGAACAATATAAAGCAAGATGTGGCCTATTTTGTGGCCAAATTTATGGTGTGTTAACAAGTGAAGGTTGAACACTTGAGGCCGGTGGGTTATCTCAAGAGATTAAGTTGCCTGTATGAAATTGGGTCATCATGGTTAGAATGACTAAGACTGCTTTCTTCTTGCCAGTGCGGACTAATTATTTGACTGAGGATTATGCCAAGTGTTTTCTTGGGGAGGTCATAAAGTTACATGGTGCACCAATTTCTATCATTTTAGATCATGGTACTCAATTCTTATCTTACTATTGGCAATTATTTCAGAGAGGTTTAGGAAATAAGGTGAGTCTTAGTACTACTTTTCACCCACAAACAGATGGACAAGTGGAAAGGATAGTTCAAGTCTTGAAAGATATGCTTCGGGCTTGCGTGATTAACTATGGTGGTAGTGAGGCCGATTATTTTCCTCTCATAGGGTTCACGTCTAATAATAGTTATCACTCTAGAATTGTTATGGCTTTTTCTAAGGTATTGTATGGTAAAAGGTGTTGTTCTCCAATTGGGTGGTATGAAGTTGGTAAAAATGAGTTATTCAGTCTTGACTTAGTTTACCAAGCCATGGATAAGGTGAAGGTGATTTGGAATTGGCATAAGACCACCCAAAGTTGGCAAAAGTCCTATATAGTTATGAGGTGTAGGGAGTTAGAGTTTGAGGTTGGTGAATAGGTGCTCTTAAAGGTGTCGCCCATGAAGGGGTATGGTTTGGTAAGAAGGGAAAGCTCAGTCCTCGTTATGTTGGTCCGTACTTGGTTTTGAAGTGGGCTGGTAATGTTGTGTATGAGTTGGAGTTGCCTTCTAGTTTGAGCTCCATTCACCCGGTGTTCCATGTGTCAATGTTGAGAAAATGTGTGGGTGATCTATCCTTGATTATTCCTATCAAAGATATTGGTATTTTGGATTTCTTTTATTATGAGGAAGTATCTTTTGAAATTTTAGATCGGTAAGTTTGTCGGTTACAGATGAAGGATGTAGCTTTGGTAAAGATTCTATGGAGGAACCACAAGGTTGAAGAGACTACTTGGGAAGCCAAAAATAACATGAAATCCAAGTATCCATTCTTGCTCTCTGCCTTGGATGATGTGATACCCCATACTTTTCTTGGCATAGTTCAGCTCCTAGTTGCATATATAAAAGGCTTAAAGCCAGAAAATTTTACTAAGTGTTGGGGAATTAGTCTTATTTTTTACCTCCTAACTTTGAGGATTTTTAAATGGGTCTTCCCAACCCCAAGATATAGGTTTTTGATTTAATTAATGTTTAAGGGTATAAGTAGCATGTCTCGAGAAAGTTTTAGAATTTTCAGACGAGGATTGGGTCATGTTTGGACTTAATTCCAGAACCTCACTGCGATAGTGGCGTGTCGCGGTAGGTATAGAGATGATCCCTTCATCACATCGTAGTGAACCCCTAATCTGCATTCCAGTTGCAAATTTAATTCTCTGAGGGGCAATTGAGTCTTTTCCCCTTAATCCAATTCATAAAAACACTAATAAAAAAATTTGTTAGGTCACTATATGCCCATTTTCCCTTACTTTTCCTCTTAAAAAAACACTAATCATCCCTCAATTTCATTCCTTTGTCTTCACGAAAACTAAGAAATTGAGTTTCCAAATCCAAGAACTTTCAAGAAAAACATCAAGATTATGTTTCTCTTTCAAGCCTAAGGATTTAAGGTATGTGTGATGTTCATCTATGAGCCCTTTTCACCCTTGGAGTCCAAGAATCCACTTTTGTTATTAAATTATTAGTTTTTACATGTTTATGATTGTCTCCATTAAGTTGTTATTGATTTTGATTATAAGTAATGTTACAAGTGTTTTTCAATGCAATGAGCCCTTATATGATTTTGAGTATTGAAATTATAATGTTAAATCCCTAATTGATGGTTTCAGTATTGTAACTATGTTTTCAATCACATGTTTTACCCATTCCTATGCTTAAATTCATGTCTCCATGTGTTTGATGAAATGCCTAAATATTGGGTTTTGAACAATGATCCTTTATTATGTTTTTAAAGCCTCATATGTCCTTATTTTTATTTTCAATCAGTGCTAAAGGGTTATGAACACCCGATACTTAGTTGTTTACATAATTCCAGTATCTTCTAAACAATTTCAAATAAACCATAAGTGTTGTCATTTAGTTAGTTATCATGATCGGTTGTTTTCTCAGTTAAACTTAGTTCAGTCCAGTAATAAGTGACATTCAGTTGGAAGTAGAATTTAGCACTGAGCGAATCCAAGGATGGGGGCTCACCTTTCAGTAGAGGGTGTGACCTTTAGTAGCAATACCTTAGTTCTAGAACTACGTAGCCAATGTATGTTAGAGATATCAACCTGCTAGTTAAGGGTTGATAAAGTGTTTACCTGCCAGTTGAGGGTAACACATATCTCATTAAAGCATAAGCCAAATAAGGGTGACTCATTAGTCCTTTTGGACAATAGTTTAGTGGATCCACACAACCATTATTAGTACCTGTGGCACGGTACTGACACTCTTCCAACTTGGGTTACAGGTTGGACTCCGATTAGCTCATATTGGGGCATGTCGGTTAAATGATACCTCCCACAGTCTCAGTTCAGTATTCAGTACAAAATTCAGTTCAGATTTGCTTGACCATAGTATATAGTTCATCAGTTACCAAATTTTAGTGTTTCAGTTTATAGGCTATTTCGGTATCATGTTATATGCTTAGTCATGCATTCTAAAATTTTACAGCTTTTATGCATTTTATGCATCAGTTGTCTCATGTTATTCAGTTAGTCATTATATCATGCTATTCAGTTAGTCAGTATTTCATACACCTGAACTTATGCATTTTAGCCTAACCTCATCTCATATGCCAGTACATTTAAAGTACTAATCACCATAATTTTCTTCGTACTATAATATCTTATATCATAGGTTTGGACATTCAATTTCTTGACCACACTTAGACAGTTCAGCTTATCAGCAGCAGCAGTTATGGTGAGTCCTCATATGTTAAGGACCTGTTGTGTTATTTAAGTATTTTCATATTTCCTTTTAGTTATTTCAGTTTGGAGTTAGTTAGGGCCTATCCCATCAACTCTTCTATTAGTTTTAGAGGCTTTTAGATGTTTTTAGTCACTCAGACAGTTAGTCAGTTTATCAGTTGTTTGTCATTCTTTTCAGTAGGTCATCAGATGTTCAAACTTATGATTTAAATCATTTTTCAATATTTAAACCTTATGGCATTGACATTTGATTTCCCCACATGTGTATTTTGTTACTTTATTCATTACATACTACAGGTACTAGATCATGGGTTAGCTTGTGGTCACATGTGATCGTAAGAACCGTTGTCGCCACTAAGGGGTAGTCTCGGGTTGCGATAAAACTTGGTATACTTGTGGTCACTTGGGATCGTAAGTACCATTATCACGACTAGGGGGTAGCCTCAGGATATGACAAAACTTGGTATGATAGCCTAAGGTTTTATAGTGTCCTAAGGAGTCTGAAAACTGCATTGAGTAGAATCTTGTTCATGTATGTAAAGCATGCCATACTTATAGACAAGTGGCTGCAAGAGGTTTTAGAAAAAGTTCCCTTCTTTTAGTATTCATGTCATGCGAATGAGCATGAACTCTATTTAAAATGCTCTTTCTGACTAATCCTTCATTTTGTTTATAGACAATTCCTCGCAAAAGAAACAACAAAAAAAGGAACGGGAAGCATCCCGGACATCACCTATTCAGGAAGATCCCCTAAATGAGTATGTCTCTCACACTGAATTTAGGGCTACTTTCACTACCTTAGCTCATTCAGTAGTTTCTTAGAATGATTAGAAGATTGGTGTCCTATCTAGGTTTATGGTTCATGCTCAGTAGAGTGAGGGGGAGAAGCGTAGGGAGAAAGAGAGAGAGAATAAGAGGGTCAGAACAGGTAATTTTTTAAGTCAAGGTTAAAGAATGATAACTATTTCTTATTCCACCAAAAATTCTCAGCCCCATCTCCTTCTTCAGTTAGTGTGCCAGTGCCATAGTTCAGGAATGACAATCAAAATAAAGCGCTAGGATCTAGGCCCCAGGGTAGCATGAACAGTGGTCGTACTAAACCACTCTGTGGAAGGTATGGTAGGAATCATCAAGTTGTGTGTATGGTTGGTAGTGGTGTGTATATTTGATCTGGCAAGCCAGGCCACAGAGTTATAAAATGTCTACAGGTAGGTCATCATAGTCAGTACAGTCGTTCCCAAGTTTAAGCCAGTCGCCCGACTCAGCAGGGCGCCATTTCCAGTGCCACCAGTGGACAGTGTCAGAAAAGGTTGTATGCACTCCAGTGCTGACATGATCAGTAAAGTTCCCCTGATTTGGTTATGGGTACGTTATAGGTTTGTCATCATCATGTTTATGTTTTATTAGACCTCAGAGCTTTACTTTTTTTGTGACTCCTTATATGGGCGTCAATTTTAGTATCAGTCCATAAATATTAGTAGAACCTTTCTCATTGTCTACCCCAGTGGGTAAATCCATTATAGCCAGGCGGGTATGCAGAAATTGGCCAGTCACAGTATCCCAGAAAGTCACCTCAATTGACCTCGTATTGTTAGATATGACTGATTTTGGTGTCATTCTCTACATGGATTGGCTCTATTCATGTTATCCTTCAGTTTCTGGCAGAAATAGAGTTATTCAGTTTTAATTTCCTAATGAATCAATCATTGATTAGAGGGATAGTATCTTAGTGCTTAGGGGTCAGATCATTTCATATCTTAGAGCAAGAAAGATAATATCTAATGGATGTACTTTCAGATCCCTACTCAGAATCCTATGATAGCATATGATCTAGAGTTAGAAGCATGAACCCAAAAGTTTCACAGTAGTAAATTGGGAATAGTGTTATCTAAATTTAGCAGATGATGTACCCATGGGTTTAGTTGTATGAAAGGGGAATCAGTAGGCCTTAAATAATGTATGCAAGAAATTAAGTTAAGTATGATGATGTGGATGCACTTACATAGTGCCCTTGAGTTTCTAAGTTTAGATGAGGCTAGTAATGTAGTGATTGATGTTCTTACCAACTAAGTTAAGGGTTATAGGGTGATGATGTTGGATGTTTAGGTCTAATGGTAATTCTCATGGTATGGTGGTACTCATGAAGATTCTAAGTTAGCCAATGTTTAAGTTATTTTATAATGACTATTGGGGCTATAGAGAGTTAAGAGTTGTATCTCAAAAGAGAGTATTAGCAGCGGGTTTTGCACTTTTAAGTGTAGACTTTCAGGGTGAATTTTTTACTGATAAGCATTGCCATATTCTGAACTTTAGAGTAAAGTGGTTGCAGTTTTGGTTAGAGTATATCAAAAGGGTCCCACGGACTTAGAATAATTGTTTATAGCTAAGGGGGAGATGATAGAATAAGTAACCAACTCAGGCTCTCAGATTCCATTAGCGATACCAGTACGTTGTAGAATAGTAGTAATGATAACCATCCCATTCTTACTTCAGTATTTGTACTTCACTTATCACGATATATACTCATTCCTTACATGTCAATTACCTAATCATAGCTCAAATACATGCACGTTCTATAGAATCATTTACGCTTCCAGTTCTTAGTATAAGGAATTCCAATTTTCTCAGCTGTACGAATCACATTCCATGAAATTTATGAACACCAAACTAAGTTCATATATCTTATGACTCATATGATCATGCTTTACAGTTTGTTCAGTTCTAGTACTCATTCTACACTCTTAATGATCAGCAAAATTCAGATTATGTCATGTATATCCTCAGTTTTTATCTCTGTAAAGAATCCAGGTCGTGGATACTCTATTTCTCAGGCCTCAATTAAGTGTCCAAGTTATGCATAGTATTCTTTTATGCTTTAGGTCCTGATGTTCCAACCTTTCAGTGACCTCTCGTAATGTTAAGATAGTGATGATTAACAATTGTTAAGATGGGAGAGAGTAAACATTTCTTATTGATGAAAGATTATTATATGCTTGTTTAATTTAAAGTTATAAGTGGGGAGTAAGATTGAGGCCATGTTTTTCATATATGACATGGCTAGTTGAAATTTTGTTTGTGATTTTCTTAAAAATAACGAATGGAAGTTGTTAATGATAGAAGTACTAGAGAGTACGAAAAAGATGCTTTGATGCGTTGTTTGCCTAGAAATTCATGTGTGGTTATGATGATAGGCTTGAATATCATATTGGTGTATATAAGTGGATGGGTGCATTTTCTGTTAGTGTATTCCTAGTAAGAGGTTAAATTTAGTTGTTGAAGTGGTAAGAAGAATTATTCTTGAGATGAGAAGTTGTGAGAATACAGGGTGCATAGAATTCATGATTCTGACTAGTATTACAGTGTTATAGGTGCACTTTGTAGATTTGAGTAGGCTTGAACATAGTGAGAGAATTTAGTTCAGCTCAGATTTCAGTAGATAGAGTTATCAGTGTCCATGTGAACATTTTCAGTAGCTTAAAGTGAAGTGCGGTATTGAATTAAATGTATAGTTGAGGGAGTATTTGAGGAGTATGTATAAGCTTGAGAGTAGCAGTTCCATTGTCTAAGGCATAGCAATTCCAGTTCATGTTTCATAGGCCTATGTCCCATGTTACAGGGTTATAGCCTTATTAAAAGTCCTTACTCATATATCTTATTCAGATCATCCCAAGTTATTTGCTCCATACTATTATTAGAACTTCTTAGAAAGAGTATTGAAGAAATGCTCCAGTTGAGTATAAGCTTTCAGTATAATTCAGTTCGTATAGCCAACAATTCAGTTTAACAGTCAGACAAACAAGTTCCTATGGTTTTCCACTTTCCCATCTAGTCATACTATTCGAAGTCTCATGAATATGGCTATTTTAAGAGGAAAAAATGTTTACCTCAAGGTAATTTGTTAATTCAGCTCAGTTCATGCATCATGTATCAATCTTAAATTCTAGATATTCAGTCATGATTCAGTTCATAAGTTCCTTGTGCATTATATCACTCTTTCCTTAGTATTTCAGCCAAGTCAGATCATTCGGGGGACGAATAATCCTAAAGAGGAGATGTTGTAATACCTCGAGTTTTCATGTCCTAAACCTCTCAACTTTTCTTCATGAAACCAGATCCAGTCCGAGGCAATTGTTACTCATAATATGACTCTCTTATTTGTATCTCAACCTTATAACCATTCTCATGGCATTGCATGAATTCGAGGAGTTCGTTCAGTTCATGATATTCAGTTCACATTTCATGTTTAAGAGTCAGTCATGTAATCATGTTTTCAGTTGTGCGTGTTCAGGATATAATCTCAGTTTCCCCAGTAGTCCTAGCTTAATCAATCTCATTCGAGAATAAATATTCCCAAGGGGGAGATAATATAATACCTCTTACTTTTCTTGGCTTAGTTCAGCTCCTAGTATGTATAAGAGGCTTAAAGCCTAAATATTTCAGTGAGTGTTGGGGACTTAGTCTTATTTTTGGACTCTTAACTTTTAGAATTTTTAAATGGGTCTTCTCGACCCCAAGACGTAGATTTTTGAGTTAATTCATGTTTAGGGATGTAAGAAGCATGTCTCGGGGAAGTTTCAGAATTTTCAGATAAAAATTTGGTTGTGTTTGGATTTCTATTCCAGAACCTCACTGCGATAGGGGCGTACCACGGTGGGTATAGAGATGATCCCTTCATCACATCACGGTGAACCCCTAATCTGTATTCCAGTTGCGAATTTAATTCTCTGAGGGGAAATTGAGTCTTTTCCCTTCAATCCAATTCCTAAAAACACGAATTAAAAAGTCAGTTAGGGCATTATATGCCCATTTTCCACTAATTTTCCTCAAAAAAATAAAACCTAATCATCCCCGAAGTTCATCAATTTCATTCCTTTATCTTCAAGAAAACCAAGAAATCAAGTTCCCAAACCCATGAACTTTCAAGAAAAGCATCAAGATTGTGTTTCTCTTTCAAGCCTAAGGATTTAAGGTATGTGTGATCTTCATCCATGGCCTTTTTCACCTATGGAGTCCAAGAATCCCCTCTTGATATCAAATTATGAGTTTTTACATGTTTATGATGGATTGTGTTAGACTCCGTAAAGTTCTAGCCCATTTTAGTCCTTTATAGCATGCCAAAAGAGGTCCAAAACTTAGAAATTTTCAGCGAAGTGCTAACAGTTAGTCTAATTTTTGGCCTCTATATTTTAATGGCATCATTTATGATCTTTCCGACCTTAGATTGTCAATTTTTAAATTGATTAATGATCAGGGTTATCGATAGGTCATCTCGGGTGAGTTTCGGAATTTTCAAACATCGTTTCAGTCACGTTTTGATAATCAAAATAGCAAACCAATGTGACCAGGACGCGTAACATTGGCTATCACATCGTCACCATCGAAGAAATGCATCGTTAATCGCATTGATACCATCAACATGGCGTGTCGCCTATTGTATCACTAGTCATTTTTTAGCTCATTTAATCCCGAGAACAGAGGGTTATTTCAGTCATTTCTCCTAACTTTAACACAGGATTTAGGTCCCAAAATAGCATTTTTGCCTCATTTATCACAATTCTCTCAAAATCAAAAGCATTCCCTTTCAAGAAAAAACCCTAACCCCTTTAACATTCAAGTTCAATTTATAAGAAATCCCTCAATAACTTCCAAGAATTCGTCAATCAAGGTATGTTTAAGTGTTCATCCTTGGGTTTCTTCCACCCTTGGAGTTCAAGAATCCTTTTTCAAATGCTTAGATTATAATTTACATTCTTGAATGGAATTATATTCATGTATGTAATGTTGTGTGGATTTAAATTCAACAATAATCAGAGTTTCATGTGAATTAACTAGAATGCATATTGGCTTATATAACCCCTATCTTTAATCTTTGAATTTTGGTATTGAATGTGGTAGTCATGATATTCATATGTTTCTCATTCTTATGTACAAGAGTTATGTATCCTAGGTGTTTGACAAAATATCTATATGAAGGAATTATGCATGATAACCTATGTGTGATGCTTTCATAGTTGAGATATGATTTCATTATATATGCTATCGAGTCCTGGGGGTATTGAATACCTAAAATTTAGCTGTTGTCTGGTCTCCAGTCAAAATAGAATGATTCTGTAATAACCCAAATAGTGGTATTCAGTCAGTCAACAGAATCAGTATAAGTTCAGTCAAGCCTAGTAAAGTCTAATGATCAGTTCAGTGTCGATTCAGTTGGGAGTAGGATTCAGCACCGAGTGAACCCAAGGATGGGGGCATTCCTGCCAGTAGAGGGTTTGACCCTTAGTAGCAGTCCTTGCATTACAGAACTATGTAGCCAGCATAGGGTAAATCAACTTCCTGCCAGATAAGGGTTGACCTAATCATATACTTCTCATGATTCTTCCTTCCAAATTAGGGTTGACCCTGCTCATGTTAGAAACCTGTGGCATAGTGATAACACTCTTCTAACTTGGGTTACAGGTTTGACCCCAATTTTGTCCATAATCGGGCTATGTTGGTTAGATGATAACTACCACGGTTATAGTTTCATTATTCAGCAACCAGTATCTAGTATTCAATATTTAATACAGAACTTAGTTCAATTCTACACGATCATAACTTATAGTTATCAGTTATTCAATTTTTAGAAAACTCAGTACTTCAGCTTCAGACTAATTCAGATAAATGATATATGCTTGGTATTACATATTTAGTACTTACAGTATTCCCAGTCTTACATATACTCTCATCCAGTTATTTCATGATATTTAGCTATTATTATCATACACATGAACCCATGCATATCAGCCTAACCTCACCTAGCATACCAGTATATTCAAAGTACTGATGCATACCCTTTTTTGTACTATGATGTCTCATATCATAGTTTGGACGCTCGGGTTCCTGACTATACTTAGTCAGATTCAATTGATCAGCCACAACTACAGTAGTGAGTCCTCATCCATCGAGGTCATGACACTTATTTAGTTATTTTATTATTCACAGTATTTCAGTTTTTTAGTTACTTTCAGACAACAGTTGTGAGTTAGTTGGGGCCTGTCCCATCAACTTATTTATTTCAAATGTTAGAGGCTTTCAGACACTTTCAGTTAGCAATTGTTCTACAGATGTATTCAGTATTGATTCAATTTTATGAACCTTATGGCATTTTTAGTTTTACTTTCGCATATGTTTTCATGATTATTATTCAGTGCTCACAGCAGGTACTAGTCATGGGTTAGCTTGTGGTCCTTCGGGATCGTAGGCACCGTGTGATACCCATGGTATAGTATCGGGGAATTAAAAACTAAGTATTAGAGCCTAAGGTTCTAAAGTGTCCTAGGGAGTCTGAAAGCCACGTCAAGTATAGTCTTGTGCATGGGTGTGTAGAGCACCATACTGATGGATATGAGGCTATGAGGCATTTTTAGGAAAAAAAGTTCCCTTCTTTCAGTGTTCATACCGTGTGAGTGAGCATGAGATCAAGTTAAATTCTCTGTCTAATCCAACTTTTCCTTCTATTTATAGAACATGCCTCCTAAAAAAATTAACAGAAGAAGAACTAGGAATCAGCCAACATTTCCGCCCATTCAGGAAGATCCCCTGGATAAGCACATTTCTCATGCGAAATTTAGAGCATCTTTCACTACTCTAGGCCATTCTGTGGTAGCTCAGAATGTTCGACCAGTTATTGTTCAGGATAACCCAGTGGTCAATACTTCTACAGCTAGAATTGGGGACTTCACCCGAATGAACCCTCATTTATTTTTAGGGTCTAAGTCTGAAGAGGATCCACAGAAATTCCTTGACATGGTGAAGAAGGTAACTGGCATTATGGGGGTAACCGCTAGTGAGAGTGTTAAGTTAGCTACCTATTAGTTGTAGGATGTGGCTCATACATGATTTAAGCAATGGAAAGAGGATAGAGGCACAGATGCAGGCCTATAGAATGATATGAGTTTTCTACTACCATTTTAGATAGGTTCTTTCCGTTGGAGTTGAGTGAGGCTAAGATATTAGAGTTTATCAATCTGAAGCAGGCCACTATGAGTGTGAAAGAATATTCCCTCAAGTTTACTCAGTTTGCCAAGTATGCTCCTCATATGGTAGTTGATAGCAGGTCTAAAATGAGCAAGTTCGTGTCTGTGTATTTGATAGTGTGGTCAAGGAATGTAAGAACTCAATGTTGATTAAGAAGATGGACTTGTCTAGGTTGATGTTCCATGCTTAGAAGATTGAGGAACAAAAGACTAAGGATAAAAAGAGGAAAAACAAGAGGGCTAGAATAGGTAGCTTTAGTTTTGCTCAGCCAAAGTCAGAAGGTGGTAACCGTCCTCAATTTCGCCTAAAATTTTTAGTCCCATCTCTGTCTTTGGATAGTGCACCGATGCCCAAATTCAGGAATGATAATAAGGATAGGGCTCTAAGCTTTAAATCTCAGGGTAGTGTGAATAGTTCCTGAACAAATCCTCTTTGTCAGAAGTGTGGCAGAAATCATCAGGGTATCTGGAGGGTTGGCAGTGATGTGTGTTTTGGGTGTGGTAAGACAGGACATTGGACTAGAGAATGTCCTCAAGTGGGTTTGTAGAGTCAGCATAACCATCCCCCAGTTCAGTCCGGTCTCCCGTCTTAGTAGGGTATCGCTTCTAGTGCCGCCAGTGGGCAGCACCCAAATAGGCTCTATGCACTTCAGTCCCGACAGGATTAGGAGAGTTCTCTTGATGTAGTTACTGGTACGTTAAAAAATTTTCATTTATATGTTTATGATTTGTTAGATCCTGGAGCTTCTTTGTCTTTTGTAACTCCTTACATAGCCATCAACTTTGGAGTTAGTCCTAAGATCCTAACAGAGTCTTTTTCAGTCTCTACCCCAGTGGGTAAGTCTATCATAGCCCCATGGGTATATAGGAACTGTTCGGTTATGGTGTCTTACAAAGTTACTTCAGTAGACCTTGTAGAGCTAGAGATGATGGATTTTGACATCATTCTCGGCATAGATTAGCTCTATTCATGCTATGCTTCAGTTGATTGTAGAAATAGAGTTGTCTATTTTCAGTTCCTGAATGAACTTATCCTAGAATGGAGGAGAAGTACTTCAGTACTTAAGGGTTAATTTTTTTCATACCTTAGAGAGAGAAAAATGATATCCAAGGGGTGTGTCTATCATCTGGTGCGAGTCAAAGACTCTAGTTTCAAGAATCTTAATCTTGAGTCAGTTCCAGTCGCAAGTGAATTTCTAGATGTGTTTCCCAAAGATCTCCCCAGAGTTTCTCCCGGAAAGGGAAATCGACTTCAAAATAGACCTTCATCTTGATACTCATCCCATTTTTATTCCGCCATACATAATGGCTCCAGCTAAACTTAAAGAGTTGAAAAAATAGTTAAAGGACCTCTTAGACAAAAGGTTCATCAGGCCCATCGTATCTCCTTAGGGTGCACCAATTCTATTCGTGCAAAATAAAGACGATTCTCTTAAAATGTGTATAGACTACCGTCAGTTGAAGAAAGTCACCATCAAGAATAAATACCCACTTCCTAGAATCTATGACTTGTTTTACCAACTTCAGGGTGCCAGTTACTTTTCTAAGATAGACCTCAGATCTTGCTATCATCGGCTCAGAGTCAGAGAATGTGACATTCCAAAAATAGCTTTCAGAACCTGGTATGGTCAGTTCGAGTTTCTAGTCATGTAATTTGGACTTACCAATGCACCAGCAGCTTTTATGGAATTGATGAACCGTGTGTCAAAGAAGTACTTGGACATGCTCGTCATAGTCTTCATCGATAATATTCTTGTCTACTCCCGCAGTGAAAATGACTTTGCACACAATCTCAGAATAGTATTTTAGACTCTCAGATCCCATCAGTTGTTCACCAAATTCAGTAAATACAAATTTTGGCTAAGGTAAGTAGCTTTCCTTGGTCACATAGTTTTTGGTGATGGCCTTAGAATTGAACGTCAAAAGACTAAAGTAGTGAGAAACTGGCCTAGACCCATCTCTCCGTCAGATATCAGGAGTTTCTTGGGTTTGGCTAGCTATTATCGACTGTTTGTTGAAGGTTTTTTATCTGTTGCACCTCCCATGTCCATATTGACTCAGAATAAAGTTAAGTTTCAGTGGTCAGATTCTTATGAGAAGAGTTTTCAGGAGTTGAAGACTCGACTCACTACAGCCCTAGTTTTGAGTTTACCTGACGGTTCAGACGGATTTGTTGTATATTGTGAAGCTTCCAAAGTTGTCTTGGGGTGTGTTTTGATGTATAAGGGTAAGGTTGTAGCCTATGCCTCTAGACAGCTTAATCCCCATGAAAAGAATTATCCCACCCATGATCTTCACTTAGCAGCTATTGTGTTTACCTTAAAAATTTGGAGGTATTTGTATGGGGTGCATGTTGATGTATGCATAGACCATAAAAGCCTGCAGTATGTGTTATTGCAAAAATACCTAAACTTGCATCAGAGGAGGTGGTTAGAGTTATTGAAAGACTATGACATGAGTGTTCTGTATCATCCGGGCAAGGCCAATGTAGTGGTAGATGCCCTCAGTAGGTTGTCCATGGGTAGTGTTGCTCATATTGAGGATGGTAAGAAGAAGTTAGTTCAGGAAGTTCATCACTTTGCCAGACTAGGTGTCCGTTTGGTTGATTCACTTGAGGGAAGTGTTTGGGTGCAGAATAGTTTGGAGTCTTCTTTAGTTTCCGAGGTGAAAGAAAATCAGGACAGAGATCCTAGTTTAGTTAAGCTAAAAGAGTAAGTCAGAGACCAGAAAGTAGAGGCTTTCTTCGAAAGAGGAGATGGTGTGTTGCGTTTCCAGGGTAGGTTATGTGTGTCATGTGTAGATGACATGATACAACGAATTCTTCCTGGAGCGCATGGTGTGCGCTACTCTATTCATCCAAGGGACACAAAGATATACTGCGATCTACGGGAAATCTATTAGTAGAGTGGGATGAAGAGAGATATTGCAGAGTTTGTAGCTAAGTATTCTACGTATCAGCAGGTTATGATTGAAAATCAGAAGCCTAGTGGGTCTATGCAGGAGTTTATTATTCCCACTTGGAAGTGGGAGGAAGTGACTATAGATTTCGTGATAGGTTTTCCTCGTACTCGTCGACAGCATGATTCAATTTGGGTTATTGTGGATAGGATAACCAAATCAGCCTATTTCTTGCCAGTTCATACTTTTTATTCAGCCGAGGACTATGCCAGGCTCTATATCAGAGAGTTGGTTAGGTTACATGGTGTCCCGTTGTCCATCATTTCAGATAGAGGTATTCAGTTCACCTCTTACTTTTGGAAAGCATTCCAAAAGGGACTTGGTTCCCAAGTCTATCTAAGTACAACCTTCCACCCTCAGACAGATGGTCAAGCAGAAAGGACCATTCAGACTTTAGAAAATATGTTGAGAGCATGTATCATTAACTTTAAGGGCAGCTGGGATGACCACTTACCTTTGATTGAGTCCGCGTATAATAATAGCTATCATTACAATATTCAGATGGCTCTTGTTGAGTCTTTTTAGGGGAGAATATTGTAATACCCAGTACTTTTTTCTAGCTCAATTTTTCTCCTAGACTGTCAAAGACAAGCTTAAAAAATGAATAACTATTGTTGCATGTAGAATTTACTAGATTTAGTTTTCCATCGATACCAATTTCGCCCAAATCTGATACTCAATTGAGAATTTATGGCATTTCTAGTAAAGCAGTATGCCATCTGGGCAATCACCGCATCGCAATGAAGGTTAAATTCATATTTATCAAATTCCAGTAGACCACCACAATAAGCTCGTATCGCGGTAAGGTCCAATTTCCCATTTGTCAATTTTCAGTAGTTCAACGCGATGGTACCGCATCGCGATGGTCGCCTAAATGAAATTCCAATAGAGTACCACGATTGGCCCGCGTCAAAGATAAATTCTAGTTACCAATTGTCAAAATTCAGTGGGGCAACGCGATAGCTCCGCATCGCGGAGGTCCCTAATTACCCAGTCGTCAGTTCCCAGTGAGCCACCGCGATAGTGGCGAGTCGTGGTGGGATGTTAAATTAGGATTTTGTTCCTTTTTATCCAGATCCGATTAAAGTTTAAAAAGGGAACTTTGGTAAATTCCCAATCCCCCAATTCAGGAATAACACAAGATTAAACCCATTATAAGCCTATTATGTTTATTGTCTCCATTATCTCTCAAAGCAAAACCCTAGAGCTCAAAAGCTTACTCTCTAAGAAATCAAATTCCTCCATTTGTTTCTCCAATAAAGCTCTAAATTGAGGATTCCCAAATCAATATAATCAAGAATTCATCTTCAAGAACTCAGATCGGAATCCAAAATTCAAGATTCTTCATCTAATCATCAATTAAGATATGTGGGGTTTATGAACAAGGATCCTCTTTCATCCTTGTTCCCAAAACCAAGTTTTTTATTTCAAATTTATATGATTTTGAATGATTATACATGATTTTAAATTAGGGTTCATACCCATTATTGCTAATTGCAAGATTATGAGATTTCAAGTGTTTTAGAAGTTGAATTGCCTGACTATTTTCATATTTTCATACCTATTGCGGTAATTTCCAGATTTTGAGATGAATTATAATTGTTTTCATTATCTAGCATGATGATTATAAAGATGTTTTGACATGAGATTGATGCATGGGTTATTATCCCTAGATTAAATATTATTATTTCACGAAAGATTATACATTAAGCATCAGATGATCAGTTTGTTTTCAAATTTTTAGTAAGCTTTGATCTTTTGATCCTGAAATGAGATTTATAATCCACTTTACAGTTTTATTACAGATTACAGAAAGAAGATTAGCTTTACTTACAGATTTAATTAGATAAATTCATAATTGGGCTCAGAATAAACCATTATGCTAGTTTTTTATAGTGGATTTCCAACAGAATGAGCATACAAATTAAAGAGAGTAGTATTTAGCACTGAGTAGGAAGTGTGGGATTAGCTTGCCCTATCTTCCACAGAACTACGTAGACAACTTAGGTACAGATTTAGATTATTCCCATTTCTATATGGATGAAAGATACATATGTGATCACTTAGATTGGGTTATACTCCTTGGCAAGAGTATGACACCTCTCCCCATCGTGAGGTTTTCCCCATAGGGGAACAAGACGTTGGACTCCATGATAGCTCACATGGTTTATTTTTGTTAAAAGAACCTTCCTAAAGTTTTAAGGTTTACAGCATAACAAAAAAGACTAATAGAAAACCTTTTAGAAAACTAAGTGTAAAGGTTTACGACTCTATTTCAGATTATGCTTTACAGAATGACATCAGTTTCAGATTTCAGATATAAGAGTGAGTCTTTTCTACACTTAGACGGTTTGACATAAAGAAAGAGTACAAGTACAGCCTTTAGAACTAAATGTTATGTCTCACTAGATTTATTCAATATGTCTTACTACTCATGATTACAGACTTTATTTTCTCATTTACTCAAGCTAATATGAGTCATTTACATTTGGAATGCATTGTTTTACAAATGATGATGATGATTGATAAACTAGTTTTACGTATCTATTTCACCCCCATATACTCAGTTCATCCTCAACGTACTGATCCAAATATATGTCTATGGGCTACATTATCTCATAATGTAGGTTCAGGTGCGCAGTTTCCACAACGTAAGTGATTGCGAGCATCTCTATCTACATTCGATAGTTGGTGAGTCCTCATAGTTCGGGAACTTAGTCATTCAGATTTTTCAGCTTATTAGTTTATGTGATTTAGCATTCTTTTCAAACAGTTTGAGTTAGTTGGGGGTTTGTCCCAGTGACTCTCTAGTTATTAGCAGTAAAGGTTTATCAGACTGCTAGATTTGATTTATACTTACAGTATTTGGTTTTCAGAGATTATATTCAGATTATTTTTAGTTATTTTAAATGAATTTCCATATTTAGTATGACTTTTATGTCTATATTTTCCTTTATATGAAATTCAGACTTAGTAGCAGGCAGACAAGGTTAGCTTAATGCTAGTCGTAGTCTTGAGAATCGTGTGACATCTTGGGACCAAGTTTTGAGGTGTTACAAACTTGATATCATATCCTAAGGTTTATAAGAGTCCTAGGGAGTCAGACAAGCTGCGTTACGTAAGGTTTTGATCATGGGTATGCAGCGCACCATTTTTATGAGCAAGAGGCTACGAGATATTTTTTGGAAATCATTTCTTTCTTTCATGATCTATCATTCTTATAGTATCTCTATCCTCTTTTAACTAGTGTTCTTATATAAAAGTTGAACATGCCTCCTCGTTGAGATAACGCCCGCAGAAACGATAACCAGCCACCCCCGTCTGCTGACCCTTTGAATGAGAATGTATCCCATGCTGAGTTTTGGGCTGCCTTTCTAGTGTTGGCCCAAGCAGTGACTGCCAATATTCAAGGCAACCATCAGGCTGTAGTCCCACTTCAGCAGAATAGGGATTTAGCAGTAGGCAGAATCAGAGATTTCATGAGAATAAATACACAAGAGTTCTTTAGGTTAAAGGCAGGTAAGGACCCACAGCTTTACTAGATAAGGTGAAGAAGATCACCCAGATTATACATATTTCTGAGGAGGAGAGTGTAGAGTTGGCATCTTATAGATTGAAGGATGTTGTGTATTATTGGGTAGTTATGTGGAAAAATAGTAGAGGTGAGAATGCAGCTCCTATGATTTGGCAATTGTTTCAGAACACATTTCTAAAAAGATTCTTTCTGTGTGAGATGAGAGAAGCTAAGATAGAGAAGTTTGTGAATTTGAGGTAGGGCTCAATGATAGTGAAGGAGTACTTCCTTAAGTTCAATCAGTTGTCTAAGTATGCCCCTGGTTTAATGGTTGATCCTAAGGAAAGTATGAGTAAGTTTGTTACTAGAGTATCTAGTTTGGTATTCAAGAAGTGTAGGACTGCCATGCTTATTGGAGACATGGATCTTTCTAGGTTGATGATTCATGCTCAACAGATTAAGGCAGAGAAGTTGAAGGAAATATATAGAAGTAATAAGAGTGCTAGAATATGGTAGTTTGAGTATGGCCAGACTAGGTCTCAAGGGGGAAATCGTTCATAGTTTCATAATCATTCATCTATTCCAGATCTATATTCAGTTAGTGCTCCCTCTACTAGAGCCATACAGGAGTAGTGGGGTAAGTCTTCTATGTCCAGATCTCAGAATAGTGTAAGTGGAAGACCCAGTTATCCTCCAAGTGCTAAGTGTGGTAAGAATCATCCTGGTGAGTGTTTGATAAGACAGAAGGGTTTTTATGGTTGTGGTAAGTTAGGTCATGTAATTAGATAGTGTCTGCATGCTAAGAAGGGGAATAGAGATGTTCGTCCCCAGACTCAGGCTACTAGTGCACTAGCTCCTCTAGGTCGCCCAGTCCCTCCTCAAGCCGCATCATCCAGTACCGGTCATGGTCAGTGCCAGAATTAGTTTTATGCTTTACCATCCTATCAGGAGCAGAATGATTCACTTGATGTTGTTAATGGTATGCTTCGTGCCTTTCATCTTGATGTTTATGTGTTGTTAGACCCTGGGTTAAATTTTTCTTATGACCCCGTTAGTTGAAGTAAATTTTGAGATAGCTCCTAAAAAAATCCCTAAGCCCTTCTTAGTTTCTACCCTAGTGAGTGAGTTAGTTGTTGTCGAATAAATCAATAGAAAGTGCCCTATCACTGTCCTTCATAAAATCATGTTCGCAGACCTAATAGAGTTAGATATGGTTGACTTTAATCTTATTCTTGGTATGGATTGGCTTTATTTCTGTTATGCATCTATAGATTGTTCCACCCGAGTGGTGAAGTTTTAGTTTCCATATGAGCCAGTCTTTAAGCGAAAAGGTAATTTAGTGTCTCCCAAGAGTAATTTCATATCTTATCTTAAAGCCAGAAAGTTGATTTCCAAAGGGTGTATCTATCATCTAGTTCGAGTCAAAGACGCTAAGTCTGAGAATCCAACAATTCAGTCAGTCAGTGTAGTCAATAAGTTTCCTGATATCTTTCTCAAAGATTTGCCAGGGGTACCTCCCAATAAGGAAATAGAGCTCGGTATTGACCTTCTCTAAGATACTCAGCCTATTTCTATTTCTCCATATTGTATAGCTCCGGCCAAGCTTAAGAAGTTAAAAGAGTAGATCAATAATCTTTTAGATAAAAGGTTTCATAAGGCCTAGTGTTTCTCCATGGGGCGCTCCCGTTCTATTCGTGCAAAAGAAAGATGGTTCTTTGCAAAGGTGCATTGACTATCATCAGCTGAATAAAGTTATAGTCAAAAATAAATATCCTTTTCCTAGAATTAATGACTTATTTGATCAACTCCAAGGTGGAAGTTACTTCTCCATGATAGACCTTAGATCCGGCTATCATCAACTTAAAGTGAGGGAATGTGATATTCCAAAGATAGCTTTCAGAACCCAATATGGTCATTTTGAGTTTCTAGTCATGTCCTTTGGACTAATAAATGCCCTAACAACCTTTATGGACTTGATGAACCGAGTGTTCAAGCAGTATTTGGATATATTTTTCATTGTCTTTATCGATGATATTCTTGTCTACTCTCGTAGTGAGGATGATTATGCAGACCATCTTAGAATTGTATTGCAAACTCTTACAGATCACCAGTTGTTCGCCAAATTCAGAAAATTTGAATTTTGTCTAAGGTCAGTAGCTTTCCTTGGTCGTATTATTTCTATTGAGGGTATTAGAGTGGATCATCAAAAGACAGAAGCCATAAGAAATTGGCCTAGACCTATCTCTCCATTAGACATTAGAAGTTTCTTGGGTTTATCTAGCTATTACAGACGTTTTGTTGAGGGTTTCTTGTCTATTACATCTCCCATGTCTAGATTGACCCAAAAGAAAGTTAAGTTTCAGTGGTCAGATTCCTGCGAGAAGAGTTTTCAGGAGTTAAAGACTCGACTCACTTCAGCCCTAGTTTTACCTGATGGTACAGATAGTTTTGTGGTGTATTGTGATGCCTTTAGAGTTGGTTTAGGTTATGTGATGATGCAGAGAGGTAAGGTTATAGCATATGCCTCTAGACAGCTTAAGCATCATGAAAAGAATTATCCTGCTCATGAGCTTGAATTAGTTATTATTGTGTTTGCTTTGAAAATCTGGAGACATTATTTTTATGGGGTGCATGTTGATGTGTTTATGGATCACAAAAGCCTCCAATATGTGTTTACTCAGAGAGAGTTGATTCTTTGGAAGAGAAGGTGGTTAGAATTATTGAAAGATTATGATATGAGTGTGTTGTACCATCCGGGCAAGGCCAGTATAGTGGCAAACGCCCTTAGTAGATTGTCCATAGGCAGTGTTGCTCATGTGTAGAATGATATGAATGAATTAGTTATAGAAGCTCATCGGTTAGCTAGATATGGCATGAGATTGGTTGATTCAGCTGAAGAAAATGTTTGGGTCCAGAATAGTTCTGAATCTTCCCTAGTTTCAAAAGTTAAAGAGAAGCAAGATAAGGATTCTAGTTTGGTCAAACTGAAGGAGTCAGTTAAAGAACAAATGGTAGAGGTTTTCTCCTAAGGGGTAGATAGTGTGTTGAGGTACCAGAGTAGATTGTGTGTGACATGTGTTGATGATTTAAGGTAATGAATTATAGCGGAAGCACATGGTGTGCGTTATTCTATTAATCTAGGAGCCACCAAGATGTACCGTGACTTGAGGGAAATCTATTGGTGGAGTGGTATGAAAAGAGGTATAACAGAGTTTGTAGACATGTGTGCAACTTATCAACAAGTAATGGTAGATCATCAAAGACTGGGTGGTACGTTGCAAGAGTTTGGTATCCCTACATGGAAGTAGGAAGAGGTTTATGTGGACTTTTTTACTAGATTACCCTATTCGCGTCATCAGCATGATTCGATTAGGGTGATAGTAGACAGATTGACTAAGTCATCCCATTTCTTGCCAGTTCACATATCCTACACAGCTGAATGTTATGCTAAGCTATATATCAGAGAGTTAGTCAGATTGCATGAAGTTTCTTTGTGCATCATCTCATATAGGGGTACTCAGTTTACCTCTTAGTTTTTGGAAGCCTTTCAGAAAGGTCTTGGTACCCAAGCTCATCTTAGTTTAGCTTTTCATCCGCAGACAGATGGTCAGG
The DNA here is from genome assembly GCA_030864215.1 of Capsicum pubescens. Taxonomy (NCBI): domain Eukaryota; kingdom Viridiplantae; phylum Streptophyta; class Magnoliopsida; order Solanales; family Solanaceae; genus Capsicum; species Capsicum pubescens. The sequence goes on along the minus strand of CM061549.1, from coordinate 198,941,596 downwards.
TAGAAAGGACCGTTTAGAAATTAGAGGACATGTTAAGGGCATGTGTTCTAGATTTTAAAGGTAGATGGGATGACCATTTGCCGTTGATTGAGTTCGCCTATAATAACAGTTACCATGCTAGTATCCGAATGGCTTTGTTTGAAGCACTTTATGGGCAGAGATGTAGATCACTAGTTGGTTGGTTTGAAGTGGGTGAGGCCACTTTGACTGGGCCATACATATTGTTTGAGTCCATGGAGAAAGTTTAGTTGATTTGAGAGAGATTAAGAGAAGCTCAGAGTCATCAGAAATCTTATGCAGATGTAAGAAGAAGAGATCTTGAGTTCGAGGTTGATAAACTTGTCTATTTGAAAGTTTTACCCATGAAGGGGGTGAAGAGATTTTGCAAAAAAGGGAAGCTTAGTCCCCAGTATGTAGGTCTCTTACGGATTTTAAGGAATGTTAGGAAAGTGGAATATGAGCTTGAGCTACCTGCAGATTTATCCTCAATCCATCTAGTATTTCATGTGTCCCTATTGAAGAAGGGCATGGACGATTCATCCGCTATAGTTCCTCTAGTAAGTACAGATATTCAGAATAGCCTCTCATATGAAGAAGTTCCAGTAGAGATTCTTGATCATCAGATCCATAGACTAAGGAACAAATAAGTTTCCTTGGTCAAAGTTTTGTGGTAAAGTCAGTCTGTTAAGGGTGATACTTGGGAAACAGAAGTAGACATGCGTACCAAGTATCCTCATCTCTTCTCCATGAACTCAAACTCATCCAAAGGTAATAGTCTTCCTTCATTCAGTTCTTTATTAGTCTCAGATTTAGCTATATAGTTGTCCCCATGTAAATTCATGCACTTGTAGATCAGTTCAGTAGCTCAGTATGTTTTCGATTCAGTCATACAGTTATTTTATTTTTTAATGATATCTTATGGCCTCAGATTCCTTATTATTTTCAGCTTAACTAGCCACATTCGAGGATGAATGCTCCCAAGGGGAGATATTGTAATACCCCATAATTTTTTCTATCTCAATTTAGCTCCTATAATATCAAAGAATAGCTTAAAAAATGAATAACTATTGTTATATGCAGAATTTCCCAGATTTAGACCCTCCATGGTGTGGGAAATTGAATTAGCTTTCCATCGATACCAATTTTTCCCAAATCTGATACTCTGTTGAGAAGTTATGGCGTTTTTGGTAAAGCAGTATGCCCCTTAGGCAATCACTACATCGCAGTGAAGGTTAAATTTATGTTTGTCAAATTTCAGTGGACCACCACGATAAGCTCACATCATGGTGAGATCTAATTTTCCATTTGTCAATCTGCAATAGGCCAAGGCGATGGTACCGCGTCGCGACGATGGCCTAAATTTCATTCCAATAGAGTACCACTATTGGCCCGCATCGCAGAGAAATTTCAGTTCCCAATTGCCAAAATCCAGTGGGGCAACGCGATAGCTCCGTGTCATGGAGGTCGCTAATATCCCAGTCGTCAGTTTCCAGTGAGACACCGTGATAGTGGCGTATCGCGGTGGCATGTTAAATCGAGATTTTGTTCTTTTTTTTCCAATTCCAATTAATGTTTAAAAAGGACACTTTGGTAAATTCCCAAGCCCTCAATTCATGAATAACACAAGATTAAACCCATTCTAAGCCTATTATGCTATTTTTCATCCATTATCTCTCAAACCAAAACCCTAGAGCTCAAAAGTTTACTCTCCACGAAATCAAATTCCTCCATTTGTTTCTCCAATAAATCTCTAAATTGAGGATTCTCACATTAAAATAATCAAGAATTCATCTTCAAGAACTCAAATCGGAATCCAAAATTCTAGGTTCTTCATCTAATCATCAATTAAGGTATGTGGGGTTTATGAACAAGGATCCTCTTTCATTCTTGTGCCCAAAACCAAGTTTTTTATTTCAAATTTATATGATTTGAAATTATTACACATGATTTTAAATTAGGGTTCATACCCATTATTGCTAATTGTAAGATTATGAGATTTCAAGTGTTTTAGAAGTTGAATAGCATGACTATTTTCATATTTTCATGCCTATTGCAGTAATTTCCAGATTTTAAAATAAATTATCATTGTTTTCATTATCAAGCTTGATTGTTATGATGATGTTTTGACATGAGATTGATGCATAGGTTATTATCCCAAGATTGAATATTATTATTTCACGAAAGATTATGCTTTAAGTATCAGATGATCAGTTTATTTTCAGATTTTCAGTAAAGCTTTGATCTTTTGATCCTCAAATGAGATTTATAATCCACTTTACAGTTTTATTACAAATTACAGAAAGCAGATTAGGTTTACTTACAGATTTAATCAGATAAATGCATAATTTATCTCAGAATAAACCATTATGCTTGTTTTTTAAAGTGGATTTCCAACATAATGAGCATACTGAATAAAGGGAGTAGTATTTAGCACCGAGCGAGAAGTGTGGGATTAGCGTGCCCTATCTTCCACAGAACTACATAGACAACGTAGGTATAGATTCAGATTATTCCCATTTCTATATGGATGACAGATACAGATGTGATCACTTAGATTAGGTTATACTCCTTGGTAAGAGTATGACATCTTTCCTTTTTCCCATAGGGGAACAAGACGTTGGACTCCAGGTTAGCTCACATGGTTTACGTCGATTAAAAGAAACTCTCTAAAGTTTTAAGGCTTACAGCATAACAGAAAAGAATAATAGAAAATCTTTTAGAAAACTAAGTGTAAAGGCTCACAACTCTATTTCAGGTTATGCTTTATAGAATGACATCAATTTCAGATACAAGAGTGAGCTTTCTACACTTAGACAGTTTGACATAAAGAGAGAGTACCAGTACATCCTTTAGAAATTAATGTTATGATTCACTAGATTTATTCAATATATCTTACTACTCATGATTATAGACTTCAGTTTCTCAGTTACTCAAGCTTATGTGAGTCATTTACATTTGGCATGCATTATTTTACAAATGATGATGATGATTGATATACTATTTTTACATATGCATTTCACCCCTATATACTCAGTACATCTTCAAAGTAATGATCCACATTTATGTCTTTGTGCTACATTGTCTCATAATGTAGGTTCAGGTGCTCAGTTTCTGTAGCGTGAGTGATTTTGAGGATCTCCATCTACATCCGATAGTTGGTGAGTCCTCATAGTTCGAGTACTTAGTCATTCAGATTTTTTAGCTTATTAGTTTATTTGATTCAGTATTCTTCTCAGACAGTTTGAGTTAGCTGGGGGTTTGTCCCAGTGACTCTATAGTTATTAGCAGTAGAGGCTTACCAGACTGCAAGATTTGATTCAGACTTACAGTATTTGGTTTTTAGAGATTATATTTAGATTATTCTCAGTTATTTCAGATGAATTTCCGTATTTAGTATGACTTTTATGTCTATATTTTCCTTGTTATGAAATTCAGAGTTAGTAGTAGGTAGACAGGGTTAGCTTAAGACTACTCGTAGTCTTAAGAATCGTGTGACATCATGGGATCAGTTTTTGAGGCGTTATAAGGATGTAGATCTCTTATTTGTTGGTTTGAAGTAGGTGAGGCCACGGTAGTAGGGACTGACTTGGTGTTTGATTCCTTAGAGAAAGTACAATTGATCAGGAAGAAGCTTAAGACAGCCTAGAGTTGATAGAAATCTTATGCGGATGTAAGGAGAAAAGATCTTGAGTTTGAGATTGGTGACTTGGTGTATTTGAAAATCTCACCCATGAAGGGAGTGAAGAGATTTAGTAATATGGGGAAGCTTAGTCCCCGATATGTTGGTCCTTATAGGATTCTGAGTTATTTCAGAAAGGTAGCCTATGAAGTTGAGTTGCCTACAGACTTAGCATCAGTGCATCTAGTGTTTCATGTCTCTTTGATAAAGAAGTGCATAGGTGATCCAATAGTTGTAGTCCCAGTAGATAGTATAGATATTCATAATAGTCTCTCTTATGAAGAAGTCAGACTCAGCCTAAGGTAATACTCTTCCTTAGATTTGCTCTATTCCATACTTAGTTTCAGCTGCATATCATTCTCATATCATTTATGCATTCATGGATCAGTTCAGTCATGTCGCATGCCTCAAGATTCAGCCATGTTTCAATTGTGCATGTCAGTATAGTCTCAGTACCTCAGTGCCTCTCAGCATAATCAGTTTTATTCGAGGATAAATATTCCCAAGGGGGAGATATTGTAAGATCCCATAAAGTCCTAGCCCATTTCAGCCCTTTATAGAATGCCAAAAGAGGTCTCAAACTTAGAAAATTTTAGATAAGGGTTGACACTTAGTCTCATTTTTGGCCTTGATATTTCAATGGCATCATTTATGATCTTTTCAGCCTTAGATTGTCAATTATTAAATTAATTCATGATTAGGGTCACTATAGGTCATCTTGGGTGAGTTTCAAAATTTTTGAACATCGTTTGAGTCACGTTTGGATGACCAAAACAACAAGCCAATGCAGTCGGGATGCATCGCATTGGCTATCAAGTCGTCATCATTGATATGATGCATCGGTAATCACATCGATACCATTGACGTTGTACGTCGCCTATCGTATCACTAGGCCTTTTTCAACTCATTTAATCCCGAGTCCAGAGGGATATTTCAGTCTTTTCCGCTCACTTTAACATCGGATTTCGATCCCAAAACATCATTTTTACTTTATTTATCACAATTCTCTCAAAATTAAAAGCATTTCCTTTCAAGAACAAACCCTAGCCCCTTTAACATTTAAGTTTAATTTACAAGAAATCCCTCAATAACTTCCAAGAATTTGTCAATAAGGGTATGTTTAGGTGTTCATCCTTGGGTTTCTTCCACCCTTGGAGTTCAAGAATCCTTTTTCAAACACTTGGATTATGATTTATATTCTTGAATGGAATTATGTTCATGTATGTTATGTTGTGTGGATTTCAAGTCAAGAATAATTTTAGTTTCAAGTGAATTAATTAGAATGCATATTGATTTATGTAACCCCTATATTTAATCTTTCAATTTTGGTGTTGAATGTGGTAGTCATGATATTCATATATTGCTCATTCTCATGTACAAGAGTTATGTATCTTAGGTGTTTGACAAAATATCTATGTGAGGGAATTGTGCATGATAACCTATGTGTGATGCTTTCAGAGTTGAGATATGATTTCATTATATATGCTACCAAGTCTTGGGGTATTGAATACCTGAAATTTAGCTGTTGTCTAGTCTCTAGTCGAAATATAATGATTTCGTAGTATCCCAAATAGTGGTATTCTATCAGTCAATAGAATTCATGTGAGTTCATTCAAGCCTAGTACAGTCTAGTCATCAGTTCATTGTTGATTCAGTTGGGAGTAGGATTCAGCACTGAGCGAACCCAGGGATGGGGGCATTCCTGTCAGCAGAGGGTTTGATCCTTAGTAGCAGTCCCTACATTATAGAACTACGTAGCCAGTGTAGGTTAAATCATCTTCCTGCCAGACTAGGGTTGACGTAATTATATATATCTCATGAGTTTTCCTGCCAGATTAGGGTTGACCCAGCTCATTCTAGTAACCTGTGGTATAGTGCTAACACCCTTCCACTGGGTTATAGGTTAGACCCCAAATCAGTCAATAATTGAGGTATGTCGGTTAGATAATAACTCCCACTGTAATAGTTTTAGTATTCAATAATCAGTATCCAATATTCAGTACAGAACTCAGTTTTATTCTACACAATCATGACTTATAGTTATCTGTTATTCTGTTATTAGAAAACTCAGTACTTCAGCTTCAGACTAATTTAGACAGACGATAAATACTTGGTATTACATGTTCAGTACTTACAGTATCCCAGTCTTGCATATACTTTCATATAGTTATTTCATGATATTTAGTTATTATTCTCATGCACGTGAACCCATGCATATCAGCCTAGCCTCACCTAGCATACCAGTACATTCAAAGTACTGACGCATACTCTTTCTTTGCGCTATGATGTCTCATATCATAGGTTCAGACGCTCGAGTTCCTGACCGCACTTAGTCAGATTTAATTGATCATCCACATCTATAGTAATGAGTCCCCATCCATCGAGGGAACGACACTTAGTTAGTCATTTTGTTATTCGTAGTATTCATCTTTTCAGTTACTTTCAGATAGAAGTTGTGAGTTAGTTGGGGCCTGTCACATCAACTCATTTATTTCAGATGTTAGAGGCTATTAGACACTTTTAATTAACAGTTGTTCTACAAATGTATTCTATATTGATTCAGTTTTATGAACCTTATGGCATTTTCAGTTTTACTTCAGCATATATTTTCATAATTATTATTCAGTGCTCATAGAAGGTACCAGTCATGGGTTAGCTTGTGGTCCTTTGGGATCGTAGGCACCGTGTGACGCCAAGGGTGTAGTATCGGGGCATTACAGATTATCTCCATGAAGTTATTATTAATTTTGATTACAAGTTATGTTACACGTGATTTTTGATGGAATAAGCCCTTATATGATTTGAGTATTAAAATCCTCAAGTTAAATCCCTAATTCATGGTTTTAGTATTGTAACTATATTTTCAATCACATGTTTTACCCATTCCCATGTTTAAATTCATGACTCTCGCGTGTTTGATGAAATGTCAAAATGTTGGGTTTTGAGCAATGATCCTTTATTATGTTTTAAAAGCTTTATATGTCCTTATTGTTATTTTCATTCAGTTTTGGAGGGTTATGAACACCCGATACTTAGTTATTTACATAATTTCTGTATCTTCCAAATGGTTTAAGATAAACCATGAGTGTTGTCATTCAGTTAGTTATCTGAGCAGTTGTTTGCTTAGTTAAGCTTAGTTCAGTCCAATAATCAGTGTCATTCAATTGGGAGTAGGATTTAGCATAGAGACAAACCAAGAAGTTAGTTTTTTAAAAAAAATTGACCTGTACTCAGGGGATCATAAGTTGAAAATAAAAGAACAAGATATTCAAAAAAAAACTTTTTGTACCCGCTATGGTCAATTTGAATTTTTGATAATGTCCTTTGGCTTGAATAATTGTACCTGGTGGACTATTGAACTTCATGAATTGTGTTTTCAAACTTTTTTTGTCGGTTCATCATTGTGTTTTACAAAGTCGTAAGTAGAAGGGTCCAGCTGACAATCCGAGCCATATAAAAAGACCTCCCAAGCTATTCTACCTTAAAATAATTTTATATTTGCAGTAAAAAAATATGTTTTATCACCTAGAATTGGTCAAGTTTACCTAATATGTTAACTTATTTGTATTCCTCCTCATTTCTTTTTGTAGAATGTGCTGGAAACATAAATCTCAAATATCAATGATCTGGGGTGGATTTATGCACCTCGGTGTTGTTATCTATGCTTATATAGCCTTGTTTTGAGGTCCTCTTGTGTGCATAATGATGTAATATTTGTATAATTGAGCATCTAAGTGTTTATTTATGTATTTATGGTGTTTAAGGTGGGGTAATAAGGAGTTTGGAGTCAATATACTAAGTTTAAGTTCAAACATGAAAACTAGTACCCTTAGCTTGAGCTATGTTCCTTTATAGTTTATCGTGTTAGATTCAATGTTGTTTTGAGCTCTAATTTTTGGTGTTTGATGTTATAGGTTTCTTTGTGAGTTGATCAATATGATAAATGGATGACACACAAGCTGGAAATCATGAAGAAACACCACCACAAAGCTTAGATTGAAGGGACAAACATTGTGCATAGTTGGAAAATTTGGACTCATTGGCATGCCACACTGCCTAGATGTCGCGATAATGGCGTGGCACGCCATATTTGAATTGTGTAATTTGAATTACAGTATCTAGGCATGATATTGGCATACCGCAGACCCTAGACCACGCGATAAGGGCGTAGCACACCCCTATGTTAAAAATGGCAAATCTTGTTCTACTATAAATAGGATACTCCAACCTTTGTGTATCAATTTTGGATGACCTTAGGGCTTGGAGATACGATTGATAAGGGTTAAAATAAGTTTTTATTCCTTTACTTTATTTTTTTTATGGATATTAACATGGATTCATTTATTGTGATGACGTGTATGTCTATGAGCGGCTAAATATCTTTTCGGGTTAAGGCCAAGAACATGATTACTCTTGTTATTAATTAAATTGGTTTTAATTATTTATTATTGTTGATTGTTTTTTTATCATTGTGTTAACCATTTTAAGGATTCACTTCCCTTAAAATACATGCTTTTCTATCATGAAACCGGAAGGAGGAATGATAGGATAGAACGTGGGATAGATAAAATAGGAACGTAATCTCAATTGAATGGAGTTATGGTATGCATTTAAGAGAGGAATATACTTAAAGTCCCTATTTGGTTCAATTACGGGATAGAATATGAATGCATTTGGATTAGTTCTCACATTCCCGCTCAATGATATAGTTGTGGGTCTAAGTTAGATGATTGATTAGAGGTTCGGAAGGCCAAAGTCATAATATTGAAGCCCATGAACCAACAACCTAGATAATTAACCAAACCAATGAAGTTACGTAGCTGAGTTTGATTGTTTGTAGTGCCTTGGCCTGATTTTCTCCCCATATGTGTTCAAGAACCTTAAATTCACCACATTGTTTAAGTTTACGTTTATTTATAACTCTCAAACTCTTGAGGTTACATTTGCACTTGTCTAATCTTAATAGTTGAACTAGTCTTGGATAATTACTTAACACACTACTAGAAATTATCCCTATGGGGACGGTTACAAAACCATTGCAATAGACAACAAAACTATTGTCATAGCTCTACTGCAACGGTTCAGCAAGCATCCCATAGGTGAGCATTACGATAGGTCTATGGCAATAGTTTATGCGATGGTTGTCCAAACCGTCTCCATAGGTCGACCTATTGCGATAGTTTCTGACAACCGTTGCCATAGATTGACCTATTGCGATGGTTATTTTTTGACTTATTGTGACGCCTAGTTTAATCTATTGCAACGGTTACAACCGTTGTAATAGATGTTATTACAATGGTTAGTAACCGTTGCAATAGCATCTATTGCGACGCTTTTGTTATTTTGTTGCAACTCTTTTTGAATACCTATTACAACTATTTCATTGCCTATTGCAATGCCTATTTTCATCTATTGCAACGGTTACTAACCGTTGCAATAGCATCTATTGCAATGCTTTTTTTATTCTATTGCAACACTTTTTGACTACCTATTGCAATGGTTTATTGATCTATTGCAACAATTATTGCCACATGTTATTAAATGGAAATAATTTATATAAATAGTCACTCGTATTAATGTAAATTTTTATTTACATACATAAGTAATAAATTATAACACAACATATACACATCACAAAACAAAATCATTCATTAATAATCTCATAATTCAAGTTGAACTTTAATACATGGTTAAAATCTCACTATCAGACTTAATCCTCAGAATGGACTGGTGTACAGTCCAATCTCTATTTCTCACCTACTCATAAAAGAGGACTGTTGGTCACTCCATATAAGCTTTAATAGAAAAAATTAGCAAAAAGACATCAGCCAGAAGAATCTCCCTTGTTCTATAATCATCACATTCTTAACATAAAATGGTAATTATCCCCACCTGTTCTCCATATTTTTCTCTAAACATTGCAATTGCCCCAACTCCTTTTGCATCAGTCAAAGACATGACTTTTGTTTCTAGAATTATGCCATCACCGATCCATTGGTTTATCAAACCTTCAATTTCTATGAGTTCCTTGTCTAGAACAGGTCAATGAAGTTGAAGTCAAATCTAAGACGATCAAAATCAACCATTGATCCTGCTTGAGATGTTTCCTGACCAATTACTCTTTTAAGTGCTGATTGAAATAAATGAAAAGATGTATGGTGAACCTGAAAAGAAGCACAACATAAGAATAAATAAACTTATTAGACCAAAAATTTTCTGGCGGCAAACAGGGTGCAGTCTCAGTTCCCTGAGCATTTGATAATGCATCTGCCAGCATCTGTTCAAGAAGTTTTTCTCTTCTTTCTAGAGTCAAGACAAAACTATATTGGTGCTAAGTTCAATCACTTTTATGGCAAGGATTAAATAAGTTGGAGAACCCAACATAACTTAAAAATTGAGTAAATTGGAGCTCTAAAGTTTATAGGGTTGTCTATGTGGAATAGAAAGCATACCTCAAATTCGAGATCTGCAATAACCCAAGGAAGAAGGCCCAACAGTTGAGAAGAAAACCTTTTACAACTAACAAAGATGCGTACAATTGGAAAATCTGAGCATCGGATCCCTCACAAGCTCATATTGTGCGTCTGTAAATTGCGTACAATTCTTATTGATGCTAGGTAAAAATTAGCGACCTCTCTACTGTTTGAGGAATGAACTAAGAGTTAATTATTCACAAGATCGTAGTTAATATTTATCGGTAATGGAGAGTGAGTAGTAGGTATTTATCGGTAATGGGAGAACAACAACAACAACATACCCAATTTATTTCTACATAGTAGGGTCTGGGGAGGGTAGAGTGTACGTAGACCCTACCACTACCTCAGATGAAGTAGAGAGGCTATTTTCGATACACCCTCATCTTAGAACCAATAATAGTATCACAAACATAAAAGCTAAATACAAAATAAACTAACACCACTAGCCACGAGATAATACTGTAACCACAAGATAAAATAAGAACTATCTAACTGAAATTATAGACATCACACAGCCCCACGAATAAAAACTATAAACACTCAACCATTCCAATTTCGCCAAAAAGCATACAAGAAGTGAAATGCTGCAATTGAAGCACTTGATAGACAAATGCATTATAATATTTTTATCATTAAAACCTAAGTTCTTCACAGTATAAAATGTCAATGCTCTTGACTTAATCAGCTCAAAATAGCAAAGACATCAACTTTGGTGATTAAATCAAGTACCATGAACATTCATATTTCCAGGAATCAAATAGACAATCTTTACAATGTCTCATAATCCCTACATTAATGTAAAAAAACACTCTAGACTCCCCGAAAAATATGAAAAGAAAATAGTTATCTAAAGTGGACAAAACACTTGTATACTTCACCTCAGAAAAAGCTTCTTCCAAATAACTTACACCAAAAAGCTATAATTTTTCAAAAAAAATCTAACAAACTCAACCTTTACATCTTATTCAACTGATTAAAAGTTTAAAATTACAGATCTGAGAAGAAAATCAAGTGGGGTTTTTAGTTTGTATTTTTAGTACCTCAGCAGCAAGGTATTCAAGAACCTTGCAGGTGAAGTTTGTGTTTCGTCTAGTGGTGCGGCGGTTATTGGCTATTGCTGGTGTCGCAGCGGCGCTAGTCGACGGTTCTTCGATGGCTTAGGCGACTGGTGGTTGAGGGTTGTTCCGGTGGTTCACCAGCCGTGTGGCCAGTGTTGGATAGATGGTGGCTATTTTATTTCACTTAGAGAAAAATAGAAGGGAGAGAAGAAGGAGGTTAGATGCGATTGTTTTCTCGGCAATGGGAGAGAGAGAGAGTTAATTGAGAATATTTTATTTTTAAAATTTTTGACAAATTTTGTGAAAAAATAGAGAGGGAAAAACTGAAAATTGATGAAATAGCTTTTCTTTTCATTTAAGTGTTGTCATAGGTGAATTATGGCAACGGTTCAAGTAATCGTTACTATAGGCTACCCTATTGCAATGGTTATCCATCAATAGCAACGGTTGTAGAGCTGCTAGAACAAATTTTTTTTGCGATGGTTGGAACCATTGCTATAGACCATCTGTCGTAACGCTTTTACAACCGTCACCAAAAAGTCTGTTGCCATAGGCCCAATTTTAGGTAGTGACACTTGTCCTTGTGGGATTGGTACTTGGCTTTCTTTAAAGCCACTATATTACTTGAGTGGACCATGTATACTTGCGTGTGCGCTTGAGCGCAACAATCAATTTATACATGTAGTTGTACACATCTAAATTCTACTAGATATCGAGGGCTCATGCTACACCGGCTCAATATATGTTATTTTTTGTCTCAATTTATGTGACACAAATAGAATATAGATAATCATTCATATTTTTAATATGTTTTTAGATATTTTAAGATGTTAACTCTTGTAATTTATAATACTCTTTTATGTAATTTTTAAATAATATATGTTATTCTCCTTATTGAAACTTTTGTGACACTAATAGTCAATTACATATTTAAAATAATTTATGTTTTTAATTATTGTGATTTATAATTTTTTTCTATTCTAATTTAAGTGACACTGATATAATTTCGAGAGTCAACCAAATATTTTATAACTTTTAAATATTTTAAGTTGTTAATCATTGTGATTTATAGTATCTTTTACGTATTTTTTTGAAATATATAACAGATTAATTTATTTTTTTAGAAATTTTAAGCTATTAAATGTTGTGATTTATAATACTTTATATGAAATTTTTAAATAATAGATGTTATAATAATTTTTCTTCTATTCGAATTTAAGTGGCACTAATATAATTTCGAAAGTAAGCCAGATATTTTATATCTTCTAAATTTTTTAAGTTGTTAATTATTGTTATTTATAGTATTTTTACATATTTTTTTAAAATAAATAACAAATTAAAAAATAAGACAAACAGATTAAAACAGAAAGACAAAATGGAGGCAAGGGAAAGGACCAACGAGTTGTACCAAACCAGGCATGTTGATCTTTTAATTTTTAAAGTTGTTAATCATTGTGATTTATAGTATTTTTTACGTTTTTTTTAAATATATAACAGATTAGTTTTTTTTAGATATTTTAAGTTGTTATCTATTTTAATTTGTAAAACTTTTTATGTAATTTTCAAATAATATATGTTACTCTTCTTGTCCAAACTTTTGTGGCATTGTTAGTCAATTATACTTTTTAAAATAATTTAAGTTTTTAATTATTGTGATTTATAATACTTTTTTTCATTCCAATTTAAGTGTCACGGTGCTTAGAAGGTCATAATAATTTTTTTTTGGTAAATAAAGAAATTTTATTTCAATAAGTAAATGCTTACAAATCTAGACAGAGCTGACCATCGGTCTCTCAAAGGTAAGTTTCTACAAACAAAAAACCAAAGCCAGTAGGACTTCCATTAACAATCCTATGGAGTCTCTACTGTGTACTAAGAATCAAAGATGTTTTATCTACTTATCAACTAGTTCAAAATAGTAATCTTCATGGCATGACATTTAGTTGTTGCAAGTATGTTGCCCACTTCTTTTGTTGCCTTCCTCGAATATGTATATGCAGAGCTATCTCCTTGCAAATTTTATTAGGCATGAAGCTTCTGCTGGAATCTGATTTGGTTTCTTTCCCTCCAGATTATGATGATCACCATAGCAAATACACAACATAGGATATCCCCTTTTCCTGATCTTTCTTTTACCTAGCTGGTTATCTATTCAATCTCTTGTTGCCAAGCACCTATGGTTCTATGGATTCCCATCCATGAAATCAATTTGCACCGTAAACTACTTGTTGTTGTACAATAAAAATATAAGTTAACTAGTGTTTGAATGGCATTACGGCAGAATACACAAAATCTATCAACTATAATCCCAAAATTTTGCTAGTCTATCAACTGTAGCAAATTTTTTCCACATTGCAAGCCATAAGATAAAGTTGTGCCTTTAATAAATACTTGTGTGGAGAATTATACTCTTCCAGGGCATTTTAGAAGGTTAGGCATCATGGCTAGATACAGTAGGCATCATGGCTAGATGCAGTATTTTGATGGAGAATTTTCCTTTCACTATCAACTGGCTTAGTCTTGCCTGTAGATTGTCTTGCAGTCCTGGTGCTAGCATTATGACCTTCCATTATTATATCACTTTCTTTACAACCCAAGTGGTATATTTTAGGTTTCAACTTTCCTCAATGAATGAATCTTTTATATAGTAGGCATGCACCCATTTTATCCACATACTATCAACCTTAGTTGCTAAGGCCTACAGTTGCTTAGCAACAACAGCTTTGTTCCAGTTGCATAGATTCAGAATGCTCTTTCATCCTACTGCATTAAGTACACATAGTTTATCCTAAGAGACTAAAGCTCTCTTTGAAGGGCAGGTTTGACCTTTCCACAAGAAAATCCTGTAATGAGAGTTAATAAGCTTCATAATCTTCTTTGGTAAAACAAATATCTGTGCCCAATATGTTTGTATACCAAAGACTATAGACTTGATTAACTGGAGCCTCCCTACACAAGCTAGTAACTTTGTTGACCAGCACCTCATTCTCTTAAGTATTTTATCTACCAAGGGGTAGCATTGGTCTATTGTCAACTTTTTAAAAGATAAAGGTACTCCCATATATTTGAATGGTAGTGTCCCTTCATTATAACCAAATATTTGCAGTATTTGTAATTTAACTGTGTCCTTAACAACTAACATGTAGATTAAGCACTTATCTTGGTTAGATTGAAGTCCTGATGCTATAGAAAACCTATTAAATATTTGTTGTAGCAGCTTTATGAAGACAGTTTTTGCCTTACAAAACATCAGCAGGTCATCTGCACATCTGCAAAACAAATATGGATAAGAACAAGATTTTTACATCTAGGATGAAACTAGAATCTGGGATTGGAAGAGATCAAGGCTAATTCTCTATGCAGATATTCCATAGCAATCACAAAAAGGTAAGGTGATAAAGGGTTACTTAGCCTTATTCCCCTTTTACCTTAAAAAGGCTTAATGAGTCCACCATTAAGCACTAGTTAATAAGAGACAGTTGCACACACTCCATGATCCATCCAATAAATTTTTGAGGGAATCCCAATTCTGCGAGCATACTTTTAAGAAAGCTCCACTCAACACTGTCATAGGCTTTTCTTAAGTCAACCTTCAATACATACCTGGAGATAGACCTTTCCTTGTGTACCATTTTAATTATTCATGGCTAAACAAAACATTATCAATAATGGATCTTTCTTCTATAAAGATGATTGTGATAGGCTTATTATAGTATTCATTACTGCTTTCATCCTATTAGTTAACACCTTTGTGGTGATCTTGTAGAAAGTAGTGCAACATTTTATAGGCCTATAGTCTTTGACCACTGTGGGAGCAGGGACCTTTGGTACTAAAGTAATAGCAGTACGACTGAATTTTTTAGCAATTTACCTGAGTGGAGGAATTATTTAACAGCCACTATTACATCTGACTTCACTATGCTCTATTGACTTGTGTATAATTCAATTGGAATTCCATCCACTCCTGGTGATTTTTTAGTGGCCATTTCTTTCATAGCATTCATAATCTCTTTCTCTGTAACCTATTGTATGAGTTCCAGCTTTTGTTAAGTAGTTAAGCAACGATCTTTCTTGGAAACTTCTAAGTTTGGTAGGGTAACCTCAGCAGCTGTAGTCCCTATTAAGTTGGTGAAGAATGAAACAAACTCTTGTTCCACTAAATCTGGATCTACAAACTTTAGTCCTTGGTCAGTATAGATGGAAGTAATGGCATTCCTACTTTCTCTGATCCTGTAGTGTGTATGAAAAAATTTAGAGTTAGTGTCTCCACAAGTAATATAGGTGGCCATAGATTTTTGTCTTAGGGCTTGTTCTTCCACTAGACTCCATTGATGTAGTTTCTGCACAAGTGGTTTTTCTTCCTCTATCAAATTCTAGTTCAATAAATTTGTGGCTATTTTATCTTGAACAACTGCTAGTTGCAATCTAGTGGTATGCAAATGCCTCTCATAGGATGTTATATAAAATTTAAGACTCTTCAGATTAGTTTTTAGAGCTTTCAGATTTTGAGCCATTTGATACATTTTTGTCCCAGTTTAGCTATATGCCCAGGTGCTTGCAACAATTCCAGAGAACTGGTGATGCTGCATGACTGTGCTGAATAGCTTGAATGGCTTTGGTTTATCATTCAATATAGGTTTACATTGCATCAGGATTGGGGAATGGTCAGAAACTTCTGGTAATAAATAATCAGCCTCTACGACTCTAATACCTCGCAACCAGTGATAGTTGCCCATAGCCTAATCAATTTTTGAATAAACTCTATAGTTTTGCTCCTGCTTATTACAAAAGGAGTAATAAAACCTTCTAGACCTTAAAGAAGTAAGTTGTAGATCATCTATAAAGTTTTTAAAATCATGTGTTTCAGCAGGAGTAGTAGGAGAGCCTAATTTATCATCAAGACTCAGTATAGCATTAAAATCTCCACTCAGGAGCCAGGGCTCCTGAATGGCTGCACTCACTCCCCTCAAGGTAGTCCATAATGCAATTCTATCAACAGCAATATTTATTGCATATATAATGATAACATAAGCAACAAAAGAGTTTACTGGGGTGTCAAAATCCATTGTCGAGCTTCTTCCATATCTGACTGTCATAGCTCCCTTGAATTTGAATAAATCATTTAATGATCTCTTGAATAATAACTCTTGTGCAAACTTTGTCAATAAGTTGGAGCTTTTGTGTTGCTTCACCCTTGTTTGTAAGTATCCCATTACATCTATCTAATGCTTTGCTAGAAAGAGTTCCAACCCTTTCTGCTTGAGGGGTTGGTTCAAGCCCCTCAGGTTCCATGTTGCTAGGATCATGTAATGCTGGGTGGTTTTCCAATATCACTTGTCTCACATTCATGGTAACCCATGTTATCTAATCCTGCAAATCTGTTATCACCCCTAGTAGTGCTAGAAATTCCTTTCAAGGATAATCCATCATCCTCAGGTTCTTGCCAAGTGTGTATACTTTGCACGAGTAACTTTGGGTTATCATTCAGAGGACTCTTGCTCAGCTAGAGGTTGTGGGTTGGAGTTTCCTTATTTTTTCCTTTCTTCACTTCTTTTATTTACCAATCTTGTCATATGTGCCTTCTCCTTCTCTTATTCCTTTTTTTCTTTTTTGGTTTTTAGTGAATAACATTCTCCTGGTCTGTACTTTTGTCATGCACCCGACAGTCATCAGTAGAGTGTCCAAACCGAAGACAATGGCTATATAATCTGGGCTTCCAGTTATACTTTATAAGTTGATGGAATGTACCAGTTGTAGTCACCATTTCTATGGAATCAATTAGAGGCTTAGAAGTATCCACTTCAACACATACTCGAGCATAAGATATGCGTTCCACACTAGGTGTAAATTGGTCTATATGAAGTGGTCATCCAATTCCACTCGTTATCTTACTCAATGATTCATCAGACCAATATCCCACAAGTAATCCCAGTAGTGTAATCCACTGTGGAATAGTTATGATACAATTAGGGACGAATTAAAAATCAATTTCCAATGGTTGAACTATGAAAGGTTTATTATAAAATATTTAAGGTCCATTGAGGAGGACCTTATCCTTATCTGCAGTAGAGTTGGATCAGAAGATATAATAGCCGGTGTCGTGACCCAGGGTTTGTGGCTTATCAACAAATCCACACATTTGCCACAAAATTCTCCATGGATTTATGGTAGGGGTGTCCTCTACCACAAATTCAATTAGGGCATTCTGCTAGTAGTATGATTGTTCTTTTAAATCATCCTCATCAATAGTTACAAAGATTTTACCATCTCTAGCAGTAGGAGGAACATAAGACAGGGTTTTACATGTACCAGCTGTGCAATTCTCAGAGTGTTCATTCTTCACTAGTTGCCAAGGAGGAGGAACTTGCTCCAGAAATTGCAATCTCTTATTCGAGCAAGTGGAGCCAAAATTTTGAAGGTGAATCGAGGTCGGTGAGTCCGAGTCTGAGCTAGGTGCCTCAACCTCCTCTGGAACTAAGCGGTACCGAAGGGGAAGGAAGCTCCCAAACGTTAGTGCAGGCAAAGAACGACTAATTCCGTCTTGCAGGGTAACCAATTTCATCGGCGACCCCATAGTTTTTCTGGTGAAGGCCATGGGAATTACTGACGGTGCACGTTAGCTGCCTTGCTAATGTGCCGAGAGCCATCCTAACCAAGACTATGTCCTTATAATAACTAGAGGTGATATAGTAAAATTTCGATCAAAGCAGCGAAGCAGACATGTCTCAAATGACTTATAATAACTAATTAGAAGTAATATAGCAAAATTAATTGTGAAAAAAATTTAAGCAGGCCTCATATAAGACACTAAGTTAATTTAAAAATCAAAAGTTAATTTATCCTTTTATGCCTATTTTAACTTTTTTATTAAATATCATTAATTTTCTAATACTTATATGAGTTCTAATAATTAATTATGGGTGACATAGTATAGCTGGTTGAAGCGGCCGAAGAAGACATGACACACTATCTATTTTAGTTTTTTGATTAAATATTATTGATTTTCAAATATGTTAATGAATTAAAATAATTAATTATGAGCAATATAGTAAAATCACAATTGAAGCAGCTGTAGCAGGTAGAACAAGCACACACGGCGGCCCTAAGCTCCTCTCCATTCACTCTTCATTTATAGAGTAAAATAAAATATAGAGTAAAATATAAAACTTATGGCACTTTTTATATCACTTTCAAATAATTGTCTCAATTTATCCAGACATTAATAAAATTTTGAGAATCGATTAATTTTTTTAATTATCGTTTGTAAATAACTTAGAATTGATTACTGTGATTCATAGTATTTTTTTACATAAATATCAAATAAATATAAGTAATTTTGGAGAAGTAGAAGGGCGAAATAGTCATTTTGCAAACTGACACTAAGCTCCCTAAATAGAAATAAATGGGACTTTAAGTAGCTTATTTATAATTTTTGAAAGTTGACCGTAAGTTCCTCTCATTCTTATATTTTATATGTCTTTTAAATATTTTAAGTTGTTAATTATTATTATTATTATTATTATTTATAGTACTTTTTATATTATTTTTAAATAATTATCTCAATTTATGCAATACTGTAAGAATTTTGAGAAGCAATCGATTTTTTATATTATTAAAATTAATTATCATAATGTATAATATTTTTTTACATAAATCTTAAATAGATATAAGTATTTTCCAAAAAAAAAAATTTAAATAATAATAAGTGAAACTTTAAGAAGCTTAATTGTTATTTTTGAAAAACAACCAAAGCTACCCTCCAATTCACTCTTATTAGATAGCGTAAAATGTACTACTCCTTCAAAAAAGGAAAAAATTTGTACTATTCGAATTAAACTTATCAAGACTATATTACTAAACATGGCAGTACGTAAGAATTGCCATGGTTCAGTCGTCATAATGTTTAACCAGAAGGCCAAGTTTTGACTTATAATTGGCTAAAATATTTCAAAATTGATTATTTGACCATATCATAAGAAATCTAGAGGAAATCTTTTAAACTTAAAAAGTCTACAAAATTGACCAAGTCTGGTACATAGATAGTTCATCCATTTGAATTGAAATTGTTGATCTTCAATATGATTATTATTGATTAATAGACGTGAAAAGATAATCAAACTAAAATATATTGTTTATTTGCATAAGGTTGAATTTGTAATAGATATTCACTGTGTTGGCTGGTAAATTATGTTATAGACGTTCTTCGAAAAACTTTTTATATAGATAATAGTTATTGTACGTAATCTTGATTAATTCATAAATTAAGTCAAATCCTACCTACTCCAACATCAAAATCCTATACATTAAAAAAATTGAAATCCTCATGTTCAAAATATTTAATTTTAAAGTCATACGACATGTCTAGCTCAATCTCGTTCTTGCCCATAGATTTAAATAATATTAATTAACTGTACGTATTTTACGCGTGTGTATTGTATTGATTAATAATATCTAATTAAAAGAACAAATTATTTGTGTATGGTATATTATTAAGTATAAAATTTTAAAAAAATAACGTAAAATGTTTAAGATAAAAAAATGTATTTAAAGAGAATAATGATAACTCATCATCACATTATAAATTAAGGGGCAAAAATTAAATGTAGTGAATAGAGTTTTGTCATTGATATCATAAATCAAAATTATGTTGGTATTGATACATGAGAACACACTTAATAATAAGGAAAAATAAACTACGTTATACATGAGCATAATATAATAACACATTTAGTTGTAACATATTAAAAATAACATAAAGGATTATGATGAAGCAAAAGATGTCAGCTTGAAAGTTATTAGTTAAAAAAAATACACTTTAATAATATTCAAATTAAAAAAAAAAAAAAAAAGAGTAACTTAATGCCTTTCAACTATTTCTACAAAAATATTTTTTTATGATAAGACAAAGGTTCATTGGAATATTATTTCCTGATAATTAACAGATTTTTGAGTAAATATAATTTGATTCGTACTCTAAAAAAAATTATATAGAAATTCTACTTAAATTATGGTATGATATTCTGATGAAGTTTTTATTCTTGAAATTTTGTGATTAATATGCAAGTATTTCTTTCAATAATTAATTTATATTACTCACCTTCTTCATCTTTTTATCAAAAAATATTTTTTCTCTTATTTGTTGCTTTCCATTTTTATTTCAGGGAGATATACTTGACTCTCTAGAAATTTCTGGACTCCATTTAATTGGAATTCAAGAAGTCATTGGCAAAGTCATTTGTCAAGCCCTTTTGATGGTACTTAACTCTCTATCTAGTTAATATGAATAAATGTGGTCTTCCTACCTTCAAAATAAAGCACACAAAACCTTGTAACATTATCTATGATGTATCCTAGCTAAATCATATATTGTTGTCTTTCTGTAGGATATAGATTTGTAGTCTGATCTCGATGATCATGTATAAAATTTGCGATATCAAACTTAACTTGTAACTTTTTGCACATCAATGATCAACATTTATTTAGCCAAATTTTCAAATAGAATGAAAAGAACTTTTCTCTAACCTTATATTGCACAATAATTAACATTGTTTGTATATAATATGCACCAAGCAAGATAGCATAGAGGATGACTCTTGATATCAACTGTTAGATTTAAAAATACCAAAATAAATATACATATAATTAAATATGTTATTTTCAATGTTTTCGGGTACAAGAATCTGTATTTAGGCATCCAACAACTTCAACACAAGTTCAAGTCTAAAAACAAGAACACCTATGAAGCTACACAACACATTCAACACAAGATTATAAATAATTTATCCAAGAAGTGTATTATAGTTTTAGAAATAAGATGAAACAGAAATTTAAAGCCAAGTCCTCCGAATTCACGGGAGTGTCCTTATGGAATAATTCCCCCCACAGTACCTGAGGTTATGAAATTTTTCTCCCAGGATAAAATGGCTTTCAATCCAATAATATCGGTACCTCAAATTATTGAATTCGTCAAACTCACTCAACGGCTAATGATCACAATGAGTTTTTTGTAGAGAAGAAGAGTGTTTTTTCTGTCAAAAATTTTGTCTATACTTGAGGAATATGTCAGGTATTTATAGACTTAATATGCCCCTTCGAAAAGAATGCATTGTTTCTGGAAAAAACGCACTTTTTCAGTACAGTCACATCGCCTGCGCCCAGTCTGCATTGGACCTGCGACCGCAGGTGACACTGTCCAAATTTCACTAACTACCTGCACTGTACCTTCTCCCGTAGGTTGCCTAGGTGCATGTGCAGATCACCCTATTGTGCGAAACAGTGTGCCTTTTACCTCGAAGGGTCGCATCCCTTCGAGTTGCGTTGTGCATGCATTTGCATGGCGTCCGAAATGCGCCCGCACATGGAGAAAAATAATTCAATCAGATTCTTTTGGATTAAATTTCACTTTTTCTTCAAGTTTTAAATAATATTTGTCTAAAAATAGATCTCATCGATCGTTTTTCAAATCCAAATCCGAAGCCGAGCCGAGCCACGACGACGACGATGACGCAAGGCACCACATTGTTCTTGCCTCACAATCCTTGTGGAGATGTGTTTCTCAATATAAACATATGAAAGCTTCTTTCTCCCACCAATATGGGAGAATTTAGTAAGCTTTCCTATTTGAGCACACTTTCCATTTTTAGTGTGGACTCAATTTCCTCCACTATTTATTCTCTCTATTTTCTATTCACACAGATACCTTGAACCCAATAATCCCCCA
The DNA here is from genome assembly GCA_030864215.1 of Capsicum pubescens. Taxonomy (NCBI): domain Eukaryota; kingdom Viridiplantae; phylum Streptophyta; class Magnoliopsida; order Solanales; family Solanaceae; genus Capsicum; species Capsicum pubescens. The sequence continues at coordinate 198,919,663 of CM061549.1, read as the reverse complement.
CATGAATGGTGAATGGTTATCATTTGAAGAATTTAATAACAAGCATGTGATCATTTAGCAAAGACTAATTGCATCTGGATAAGTGGGTTTTCCTTTGAACTTTTCGTAGTAAACATGCATCGGATGCACTCGGTCAATTGGTAGATTTGATATCTTTAAACCGTTGAGTTTTAATGTACACCTAGACAATACATGTCACTCAACCAACCTTTTATCATTTATGATTCTCACGATTTTGTTCTTTTCAGCCATGAACACGTCCTAGTTTCATGAGAGCTTAGAGAATAAGCCTTTACTAACATTCTCCCTGAAGCGGCTTCCACTTTGCCCTCACATAGGTGATTTCTAAACGTTCAATCCTTTAGATTGAACTATTTGGTCAAATCTGTCAAATTTAGATAATCATTAAAAGACTTCACATCATAAGTCTTATCCTTGTTTACTAAACATTGTCTACATCATGAGAATGGGTTGGGTATAATGACAATGTGGAACCTGTAAGACACAACTTTATTTGATCTCTTTAAATCTAGATCTTGGGATCTCCAGTCTTCTAGGTAGAGTTACCGGCATGCTGACTTGTCCTAGGCCTTAAACCTATTCCCTTGGATGTCCTCTAAACTCCTTCTCTAGACAGGCCTTTTCTAAGTGGATCCGACACATTATCCTTTGACTTCACATAGTCAACAGTGATAATTCTACTAGAGAGAAGTTCTCTAACGGTATTATGTCTCTATCTTATGTGACGAGATTTACCATTGTACATTATGCTCCCTGCCCTACCTATTGCTGCTTGGCTATCATAGTGTATACATACTGGTGCCACTGGTTTTGGCCAATAAGGAATATCATCCAAGAAATTTTGGAGTCATTCTTCTTCTTCACCGGCTTTATCCAATACAATAAATTTAGATTTCATTATAGAGCGAGCAATACATGTCTATTTGGATAATTTCCAAGAGACCGCTCTTGCACCAATAGTAAATACATATCCACTTATGGACTTTACTTCATTTGATCCAGTGATCTAATTTGCATCACTATATCATTCAAGTATCGCAGGAAATTTATTATAATGCAAGGCATAGTCTTGAGTGTATTTAAGATACCCCAAAAGTCTTTTCATTGCCATCCAATGAGTTTTATTGGGATTACTCATGTACCGACTCAACTTACTAATAGTGCATGCTATGTCTGGTCGTGTACAATTCGTTATATACATTAAACATCCCAATATTCTTGCGTACTCGAATTGTGAGTCACTTTCACCTTCATTCTTTCGAAGTGCGAAGCACACATCCAATGGAGTCTTGGCAATACCAAATTCCATATACTTGAATTTGTCAAGTATTTTTTTGATGTAGTGAGACTGTGACAATGCCAATCCTTGGGTAGTTCTATGGATTCTTATTCCTAAGATCACATCCGCAACTCCAAGGTCTTTCATATCAAACTTGCTCTCAATCATTCATTTTGTAGCATTTATGTCTGAAATGTCTCCACTGATGATCAATATATCATCCACATACAAATAAATAATGACTTGGTGATTTGGAGTGTCTTTAATATAAACACATGTATCACACTCATTAATCTTGAACCCATTTGCCAACATGGTTTGGTCAAAATTCGCATGTCATTGTTTAGGTGCTTGTTTTAGTCCATAAAGTGACTTAACAAGTTTACACACCTTATTTTCTTTTTTGAAAACCACAAAACCCTGAGGTTGTTCCATGTAAATTTCTTTCTCAAATTCTCCATTTAGGAATGTTGTTTTCACATCCATTTGATGGATTTTAATACCATTTACTGTCGTCAAGGCAATTAACATCCGAATTAACGTTATCCTCATTACTGGCGAGTATGTATTAAAGTAATCAAGACCTTCCTTTTGTTTAAAGCCTTTTACAACAAGTCTTGCCTTGTATTTGTCAATAGTACCATCAGTTTTCATTTTCCTTTTGAAGATCCATTTAGAACCATAAGGTTTATTTCCTGGAGGAAGATCAACCGACTCCTTCATATGGTTGTTTAAGATTGAATCAATCTCACCATTGACTTCCTCTTTCTAACAAAATGAGTCCGAAGATGTCATCGCTTCTTTAAATATTTGAGGCTCATTTTCTAAGAGAAATATTATAAAATTTGATCCAAACAAAATTAACGTTCTTTGACGTGTACTACGTCTTGGATTCTCATCATTATGTACATCCTAACTTGGTTTATTTTAAGGTCGTTTAGAACCCCCCCCCCCACTAGACTGTTTATGTCTAGTTTTATACGGATAAATATGTTCAAAGAGTTTAGCATTATATGATTCAATTATCGTATTTTCATTGATATCCGGTTGTTCGAATTTATGAACCAAAAACCAACATGCTTTGCTACTTTTAGCATATCCTATGAACACGCATTCCACCGTCTTAGTTCCTATCCTTACTCTTTTAGGCATAGGAACTTGGACCTTCGCTAGACACCCGCACACTTTGAAATATTTCAAGTTGGGTTTCCTTCCTTTCCATTTTTCATATGGAATTGATTGTGTCTTACTATGGGGTACTCTATTGAGTATTCGATTAGAATAGCTTCGCCACACAAGTTTTGCAGTAAACCTAAACTTATTAGTAAGGCATTCATCATTTTCTTCAAGGTTCGGTTTTTTCTTTCTGCAATTTCATTAGATTGAGCTGAATACGAAGTTGTAGTTTGATGGAAAATTCCATTCTCTACACATATTTGTGCAAAAGGATATTCATATTCTCTGCCCCTATTACCTCTTATCGTTTTAATCTTTTTCTTTAACTTATTTTCAACTTTAGTTTTATATTGCCTAAACGCATCTATTACTTTATCCTTACTATTTAGCAAATAGACATAACAGTATCTAGTGCAATCATCAATAAAAGTTATAAAAAAAAAATTCCACCACGAGACGGTGTTGACTTCATATCACAAATGTCAGTGTGGATTAAGTCTAAGGGATTGGAATTCCTTTTAATGGACTTATACGGATGCTTAGCATACTTTGATTCTACACATGTTTGACATTTTGATTTATTGTACTCAAAGTTTGGCAAAACTTCTAAGTTAATCAGTTTTTGCAATATTTTGTATTTAACATGGCCTAATCGTTCATGTCATAAATCATAAGACTCAAGCAAGTAAGAAGAAATTGAACTTTTATTGATTTCAATATTCATTACATTCATTTTGAATAGGCCCTCATTGAGGTAGCCTTTTCCAACATACATTTCTCTTTTACTAAGTACAATTTTTTCGAAAACAAATACAAATTTGAATCCATTTTTGTCAAGAAGTGATACAGAAATCAAGTTCTTTCGTAACTCCGGTACATACAAGACATTATTCAAAGTCAACATTTTGCCTGATGTCATTTTCAGGTAGACCTTTTCTATTCCTTCAACTTTAGCAGTTGCGGAGTTGGTCTTATATATCTTCTCCTCGCCTTAAGCTAGAGCAAAAGCAGCAAATAACTCCTTATTACCACAAACGTAGCGGGTGGCACCGGAATCTATCCACCATTATCGAGAATTTCCCACCAAGTTGCATTCGGACAACATCACACACAGATCGTTCATTTCTTTATTGGATTCATCCATATTTGCTTGGTTCTTTTTCTTGCCTTTCATTGGGGAACGATAATCCGTAGACTTGTGGCCAATCTTGCCATAGTTAAAGCATTCTCACTTGAATTTCTTCTTGGGTTGATTGCTTTCATGTCTAGCTTTCTTCCGCTTTTTGGAGTTTTTTGGTCATCTTCTACAATATTTGCTCTACTTATTGCAGAATTTTCCTTTGACCTTTTTTCCGCAGCTCTATTATCTTCTTCAATGCGCAATCTTATTATAAGATCTTCGACTGGCATCTCCTTTCGCTAGTGTTTCAAGTAGTTCTTGAAGTCCTTCCACATAGGTGGTAACTTCTCAATAATTGTCGCGACTTGAAACGCCTCATTCACGATCAAACCTAAAATTAAGTTCATGTGAACATTAAGAATATTTTTAATATATTCAACTAAGGTATTCTCCAAAATCATACCTTCCGCGAGGAGAACATGGATGATTACTTGCAGTTCCTGGACTTGCGATACAACAGACTTGTTGTCAACTATTTTAAACTCTAGGAATCTTGCAACAAAGAACTTTTTAGTTGCCACATTATCAATCTTATACTTCCTTTCTAGCACCCCCGCAACTCCTTTTCTATTTTTATCCCACTATACACATTGTATAGTTTATCTTGGAGGCCATTCAGAATGTAATTCCAGCATAGGAAATCTGAGTGTTTCAAAGCTTACACAATGACAAACCGCTCCTGGCCAGAGGTTCACTCGGGAACCTCTGGAGCTTCTTGAAATGTGAACCTTTGAAGACAAAGAGTTGTAAGGTAGAAGAACATTTTTTGCAGCCACCTTTTGAAGTCAATACCTGTAAAATTTCTGGGTGTTTTTTGTTGGTGCCATTGTCGGTGGAGCATTTGTACGACTCGTTGTGGCAACACTAGTTTCTGCCACAGTCGTTACAGTATCATGCACTTGTCTATCAGTAGTCATTTTCCTGTCATGACAATACAGTAACTTTAGTATATCAAAATACTATTAATAAAGTTGCAGCAACATTAAACACCTCTTGTTTCTAGTTTAACAATAAAGTTTTTATGATTTTTAATCGTCAACTGAGTGATCTTTAACTTGTGATGAAGATTTTATGTCTTCAAATCACTAGTTAAGTTCAAACGGAGTAGAAAGCTTAAGGCTTTAATCTTCAGAAACCCAGCAATACAGATTTTGGATTATTACTTAAGATTGTTATTTTCAATATTTTTGGGTACAAGAATCTGTATTTAGTCACACAACAACTTCGACACAAGTTCAAGTCTAAAAACAAGAAGACCTATGAAGTTACACAACACCTTCAACATAAGATTATAAATTATCTATCCAGGAAGTGTGTTATAGTTTTAGAAATAAGATGAAACAGAAATTTAAAGCCAAGTTCTCCGAATTCACGGAGTGTCCTTAAGGAATAATTCTCCTCACTATACCCGAGGTTATAGAATTTTTCTCCCAGGATAAAATGGCTTTTAATCGAATAATAGTGGTACCTTCAAATTATTGGATTCATCAAACTCGCTCAACGGCTAATGATCACAATGAGGTTTTTGTAAAGAAGAAGAGTGTTTTTGCTGTCAAAATTCATGTATATACCTGAGTAAAATCTCAGGTATTTATAGCCTTAATGTGCCCCTTCGGAAAAGATGCATTGGTTTTGGAAAAAATGCATATTTTCAGTATAGTTACGTCACCTATCTCCAGTCTGTGTTGGACCTGCGGCCACAGGTGACACTGTCCGAATTTCAGTAACTACCTGCACCCGCAGGTTGCCTAGGTGCTCGCGCAGGTTATTCTATTGCGCGAAACAGTGTACCTTTTACCTCGAAGGGCCGCATCCGTTTGAGGTGCATTGTGCATGCGTTTGCATGGCGTCCGAAATACGCCCGCACATGGAGAAAAATAATTTTATCAGATTCTTTTAGATTAAATTTTACTTTTTCTTCAAGTTTCAAATAAAATTTGACTAAAAAATAGATCTCATCGATCGATCATTTTTCAAATTCAAATCCAAATTCGAAGCCGAAGACGAGCCGAGCGAGCGAGCGAGGATGACGATGGCGCGAGGCACCATCTTGTTCTTGCCTCACTATCCATGTGGAGATGTGTTTCTCAATATAAATATATGAAAGCTTCTTTCTCCCACCAACGTGGGAGAATTTAGTGAGTTTTTCTATTTGAGTACACTTTTCATTTTTAGTGTGGACTCAATTTCCCTCCACTATTTTTTTCCTCCATTTTTCATTCACACATACACCTTGAACCTAACAAAATAAACACATTAATTACAACAGAATTTGGTGTTACCTCCGGTCATGATGATCACGTGTAGGAAGTGAAACCTGAAACACCAAGAAAGAAAGAAAATGATATGGTTGGAGTTTTCAAGTTTATGTCGCCTAATAGTCGTCGTCTCAAAATAATAATCGAATCAAGGGAATAGCTATGATAATAGTGTCATATAGTGTTGCTTTAAAAAGCATAAAACTGTTGAAAAACTTTTAAAAGGAGTAAAACTTGCGGCAATTGAAAGAGAGCTACCATTTTCGTGATATATAAAGTTTTGACTCCGTTAATTTTCTCGGCTATTTCATTGAGCAGCAACACACGTGTTTCATTTATTTTTTTAAACAGAAACATGAAAAATTAATAAAAAAGAGAATTCATTATCAATTGTTTGATTAAAAAAAATACTACAAATAACATGTAAAATAAGAAACCCTATTCAATTTTTTTTAATATAAAGATCACATATTTATACAAGCAACATATTTATAAAGCTAGAATCCAAGGAAGGATAAAAGCAACACAAACTCTCAAGAGAAAGGTAAAGGCTCTTTTATGCAGCCACTATAAATAACATATGGGACATTGAATAAGTTTTTTTATGAAACCTGGAAATCGAATGTAACAAAGTTTAGAGAAAAAATGATGTGGAAAATATGAAAATCTAATGTAACAAAGTTGAGAGAAAAGAACATGCAGAAAATCTGAAACTGCAAGTGATTCTATAGAATTAGAGAATTCATGAACCAAATAGGACACTAGTTATTTTTAATTTTTTTTGGAAATTAGATGTTGGTAAAAGATTTATTTGTGTATTTTTGGTAAAATTAGTTGTATGGTACAAAGGTTTATGCATGTTTGGAAAAAAGTAAGGTGCCAAAACATGCAGCTAGCCGATCAATTTTTATATGTAAGGACAATGATTACTATTTTTCAAAAAATATTTGTCATTAGCGTTTGTGCATAATTATAATTTTAAAAAAATAGTAAAAATATAATTTTGTCTATTGTGGATTTTTTTTAATGAAGGGTAAAAAGATTAAATCCTTTTTTCTAAAGGTCTTCAAACCTTTAATATATTATAGATTATAGATATAGATTAGGTCAGTGGCGGATTCAGAATTTTTGTTTAGGGGGTTCGATATATAAAGAAGTAAGCATATGAAAATTACATGATAAAAGCAAAGTAGATGCCCGCTAAACTTTAACCTGTCTTATCATGCCCTTTTAACATTTCTTCCTAGCTTTGCTTTGCGAGTCCTTCTTTCAACATATTATGCCTTTTTCTTAATTTCACTTTGCAGTTTTATTTTATTTAATTTTTTTCTTTTTCAAATTAATCCCCTGAAAAAATAAGGTTCTTAAAAATGTGTAACCATTGAATTATTATATTATAGTATATATTTAGTACTTCATAAAAAATAAAAATAAAAATTATTAAAAAACTTCAATATTAATATGTTGAATGTAAAATATAATTCAAAAGAACGAACTATGTAATTTCATAAAATAAACTGGAAAAGTTGAGAAATCAATTTTCTTGTGTATTATGTAAAACTAGTTAAATATATGAAACTATTCTGAACAAACGTGGCATAAAACGTATAAAAAGGGATATGCATAGTATTTTTTTTTGTAGGGGGGATTGAAAAATAACTTGAAAATTATATAAATCTAGCTATGACTTTAAACTAGTTCTGGAAGCATCAAAAAAGATTATATTGAAATACGTTTCATTCCAACTATGTAAAAAGTTTGTACAAAATATTTTAGACCCAATATTTATACCCAAAAAAAATAAAAAATAAATAAGCTTTAAGTAAATAATACATACACACAAATAGATTAAATGAACTAACTAATTTGTGTTAATCAGGCTCAATTACCAATTAGAGTGAAAAGGGCCAAAGTCCAATTGTTCATTAAATAGAAAAAGGTGTCAGAAGGGGGAAAGCTTTAAAAAACCTAAAACAATATATCAAAGGGGGAATCAAACCTGCAACTTTGGCATTGAAATGAATCCCCTTGACCATTGAACTATGGCTTACAGTGGTATTGAGGGGGCTCATTAAAGCCTTTATATCTGTATAATTCAAATTTGACTTGTATATATATAATGTAATTTTTTGGTTATGGGGGTTCGGGTCACTCTCATGTAGATCCGCCCCTGGATTAGGTGCATCTCACATCAAATGAGATAAGAGCTCGTTTGAAATTTCTGTTAGAAAACTATTTATTTGAGAAAAACTTTTATAAAATAGTTTTTCACAAAAGTACTTTTGTAAAAAAAAATTATGCTTGGTAAATTTATTTGAAAAGTGCTTTTGATAAATAGATTACAGTTGAATAAACTTTTTTAAGAAATACTTTTAAGAGATAAATGACGTAAAAGGACATGTATCTATAGACTTTTACTACAAAAATTATTTTATAAAGAAAATTTATTTTAAATATATATAATAATATTTTTAATTAAAATTTTTGTTTTTATTAATTAAAATGTACGTAACGTAAAATTTTCAGTTAATATTTATATACATTGTAATGTGATTCATTTTTCATTAATAATAAAAAATAAAAAGTTACATATTCTTCAATCATCATCATCAATTATATTTTTTATTTTACTTAAAGAAAATGAGTGAAGAATAAAATAATAATATATAAATTATAGAATGAAATAAAGAATTATGATGTAAATATGAAGTATAAAATTTTAAAAATAAACTTTAATAAAACTTATAAGATATTGCTAATTTATAAGGGATAGGAATATTTTTGTCATGAAAAAAATAATCTTCTGCTTTTGCTTTTTTTTTTTTATTTGGAAAAGTAGAAATTTTCTGCTTTTTTCCAACAACAAAAAGTTTCTTTTGTTTCTTTTCAAAAATACTTTTGCAAGTTTATCAAATACCATATTTTTTTTTTAAAAAAAAACAAATATTATTTTCTCAAAAAAAAAATTAAAAAAAAAAAAGAAAAAGCAATCCTAAATAGGCTATAAGTCAAATTTTCTCCTAACCAGTTTGTTTCAACATATCTATAATCTATATCTATAATATATTAAAAGTGTGAAAGCTCTTAGAAAAGTGATTTGAACTTTTTGCCGTTCATTAAAAGACTCTTCTTTAGACAATACTATCTTTTCACTATTTTTTTAATTTATTATTTAATTATTTTTTTATTATATTAACTAGACTTCATAAAATATATGGGAATCCTAAAATATATGATAGGAGAATTAATTAATATTTTTTTTTCTACAGTTCAATTAGAAAAATACTCCTAAAATATGACTCTATTAAGGAAGTACTTCTATAAATATTGAGATGTACGTTAAACTAGAGAACAAATCGGTTTGCCTATTGAGAGAATATGATTGATGCTCATCTAACTTGATTCGATTGCATGTCTAGATTGGTGGATGCTTGATTTTCTAATCCTCAACTTCTTCATTGTTTTTGTCAGCATAATAGAATTCAACATGTGTTTATATATATATATATATCTTCTTTGTTTTTATTCAAAATCATTCTTTAGGGTCAAAATTTTAGCTCAGACAAAAACTAGTTGGATCAAAATCGAAGCTTTGTGATCATTATTATATTATTTTTTATAGTTTATAGGCCATAGATGAATGTCGGTTAACTTTGAAGAATTTCTTGTGTAAAGGTTAGATTTAAATGTATTGCTTTGATATCTTTATTATCTTATAATTTTATTTTAATTTACAGATGCTAGATGAATGTGGGTCGGCTTTAAAAAAAAATTTAGGTAAATGTTAGCTTTAATTGTATTATTGTAATATCTCCATTAGTTTGTTATTTTGTGGTAGTTTACAGTTCGTAGATAAATCTCGATCGACTTTGAGAAATTTTTGTGTGTAAAATTTAAGTTTAATTGTATTGTTTTGATATCACTTTTATCGTATTGTTTTCTTGCAGTTTACAGGTCATAGATAAATGTTGGTCGGCTTTGAGGAATTTTTTTATGTAAAGGTTAGGTTTAGTTGTTTTGTTTTGATATCTCTATTATTGTATTATTTTGTTATTGTTTATAGGTGGTAGATGAATGTCAGATGACTTTGAAAAAATTTGTGTGTAAATATTAAATTTAATTGTATTATTTTGATGTCTCTATCATTATATTATTTTGTTGCAATTTACAGATGGTAGATGAATCTTGATCGATTTTTAAAAATATTTTTGGTAAAGGTTAAGTTTAATAAATAAATTCTCCATCTTTACATACTCAAAAGATATTAAATTTAATTATTATATTTATCTTTATTATTTAAACAAATATCCTATTTAGTGTAATGTTTGAACTCATCAAAGTGAGGTACACGCGTGAAGCGCATACACCTAAACTAGTATTGCTAAAAAAGAAGTATGTTACTTTAGCTCATTTCCTTATAAAATATACCTTAAATTATCTCCCGTAAAATACAAGGTATAGTTTAAACAATTATCCTTGAGCACCAAGTATTAAAAAGAAATGGTCTTTTGATATAAAGGTATAATTGAAACTAATAATCATTTTTTCTTGAATTCCTAAAGCTACACTTTCTTTGGGATAATTTTTTAAAGCGGCACTTAGTTTTAAAGAGATGGAGTAACTAATTGCAGTAACATTATATATATATATATATATATATATATAACACAAAACTAAAAGCACCAGAAGACAAGTGACAATCTTTTGAAAAGCCATGTACCATTTTTTAGGACAAAACTTATTAGTATTGTAATAAAAAATTTGAATTAAAAGATTAGAAAAGTTTAAATTTAAAAAAAATATTATCCTTTATTTTTTTTTAAAGAAATTATCATTAGCTTGAAACTAGGAACCTAATATTGAAAAGTTCTTAATGAACTCTTACTATTCCTAAACTAATCCCTTTTAATGTTTTAAGATATATTTGAATATTGTATAAAAGATAATAATAACAACAACAATAATAAATAATAATAGTAGTAGAAGTAATACACACGTAGTAGTAATACTTTAGTCTAAAAAAATGTAGTAGCAGTAGTAAAATAATAATAATAAATAAATAGTAGGAGCAGGAGCAGTGGCAACAACAGTAGCAACAGTAGTAGCAGTAGTAGTAATGGTACTACTACTACTAAAAATTCATAATACCAACTCCCAATCCATAGTAATTTACAAAGCCTCTAGACAGATCAAAACCAATCTAAGTCGAGACGTGCCTATCACAATCCAAAATAAGGGTCGTGATGGCACTTGTCGCGGCGTACCTTGACAAGTAAGCTATCACCCAAATTGATACATACAAGTAATTTGGGATTCTAGAATGAAGCTGAACCATACAAGTAATTATAACAATGCGGAAAGAACTTATCCAAAATACCAATCATGCCCAAAACTAGGTGTCAATAGTGTAAGAAATACTAATACAATCCAGGAGATAAATACATCAGAAAAATAACTACAAAGGAATAATATTTGTCTCCGAATACTAATAAAGAAATAACTAATATAGAAAGATAGAGGAGAACTCCGGACATATGAATGTCCAACCTCTATCTTGAGTAATCTAAAGGCGCCCAAAAATCAACTAGTCTGAGGCGCACCTGAACCTGAAACTGCACCGAAAGGGTGAATTAAGAGTAAGTACGGTCTACTTGTACTCATTAGGTATCATAGGCCGACCGAGCAAAGTAAAAAATAAAGAATACAAAATACACACTAAGGACACGTCACCTATAACCAGAAAATGTCCCACAATGGTAGCCCATGCCACTTGTACTAACGATTCTAATATATCACATATATTGCAACATTATACCAAGATAGAACATAAGTATGTATTATATCACATATAAATAGAACAAGAAAGAACATGTATATACAAGATCATCCAAAAAGTAAAGGAAGATACAACAAATACATAGATGACAAGTCAATATGACAATACAACATAATATAACACAATAAAGTAAGTGCTAGGTATATGATGATGATGATGCATGAGGTCGTCGCATAACTTCCGGGATCGTTGCACAATCCATGTATACACTTATGGAGCTAAAACTTCCTGATGTAGGATCCATAGGGAGTTCGTCAATCCGTGTACAATCTACATATCTCATATCTCCTTTTCTGGCACATTTCTTAGAAAGGATTTTATAAGGTGTTACCATATCTCCTCCCCAACACATCCCTCGGAGAGATTTTTAAAAAAGTATTGCCAGTGTTGCTCAGGTGTTGACACGCTGGTACCATTATTTCATGAATGAGTATGATATGATGATTTAATGCTCACAATCAATCACAATAAGTATTTACACAACCAACCACATGATATATTTCCATAATCAACCACAATGATACATTTTCACAATTACTTGAGCCAATATTCACTCATTATTTCCATTTCATCCATACATTTCCACATATCTCATATGCCAATAAAGTATGAATATAATAACAATACACCAATGGTACCACATTAAGTATTTTAGAAACACAAGACAATTATTTACATATATTCAAGGCTATCAATATCACATAGGACCCGCACGGTCACACATTTCACATAATATCTCATATTCGATAATTACATCACATATAAGCCTCCACACGGGCACAACACATAGATAGCCATTTTTCATGATTAGTTTTCACCCTTAACATGCATTTTGTACCATTATTTACTACCCAACCTAGTCTGGAAGAGTTAAGCCATAACCTACCTCAAAATTCAAAATACTGCAATCAAGACTTTACTCCCAAAGCCTTACTCCTCACGAATGATTCCAAACTCCACTACAAATATCAAATATGGAATCTATGTGTCAAAACAAAATCAACGACACTCATATTACTACTTTGGTTCGGGATCAAAACGGACCCCCGAAATAAATTTTTAAAAAAGAAGGGTAAAATTGTAACATTACTTCGAAAACATGTTTCTCATATTTTTAGAAACCTACAGCTGAAAATTGAAGTCGAATCGATGAAGTTCAAATCGAAGAAAAACCATCTTTATGCTTTATCGGGTAAAATCTTTAAAATTCGGGTTAAAATCAAGAATTGAAGTTGTTTTGAAGGTTAAATTGATGAAAACTAGTAATTATAAGATTAAAATATTATTCAAGTGAAAACAAAATTGATGAAAACTAGTAATTATAAGATTAAAATATTATTCAAGTGAAAAGGAGTTAAATTGGGATTTAAAATCAAGACCTGAGATTTTTGGATTTTTGAGAAATTAATCAAGAAATGACTAAGAAAAGGGTGAATTCTTACTTTAAATCCGTAATAGAATCAAGAAATAGATGTTAATCTAACATCCCAAGCTCCCACAAGCTTCACTTTTAAGTTCTCACATTATCTTAGGATTTTACTCTCAAGAGGCAAGGTGAAAGAATGGACAAAATAGACCAAAAAGGGATAATTTTTTTTTATATATTGCAGAAAAATCTGCACTATTGCAGATTTTTCTAAGTCCAAACGGACTTCAATGGGGTGCCCAGGATTCATTCGGAGTCCGATATACGAAAAAAAACTATGTAACCACACTAAATTTGATGCTTTGAACTTAATGGCGATATTATATTTTTGAAAAAAATATTATTTTTACAAAGTTGACCCCCGAAACTCAAAATTAAAATTTTCCAAATTGAGAGTCGAAATGAGATTTTAAAGCCGTTAAATTATACTAAATATGTTACCACCCTCAAATCGATATTTTAGATCTGATGGCGAAGTCAGATTTTCCATCTGAGGTCATTTCGACCAAGTGTGGATCCCACACCCATATTTTTAATTTTTCAACTTTCCAACCAATAGGTCGAAATGAGCACGGGTGCACCAAAACCCAAATCAAAGGTCTACCTAACTTAAAATTGTTATTTCAGAGTTGTTGGAACAGTGCGTTTAGGTATACATTGCACGGTTTAAAAGATATCCATACAATTCCTAAATAAAGCTCTCGAAGCCATCAAAAACCACTATATCACATAAATGGTACCAAAATATATCAAAAATTGTGTCAATCACCCTCACACCCTAGAAATACCATAATGAAACTATCGGGAGGGGTAAAATATTCAAATCACATAAAATCATAAATTTCATCAAAATTTCATGTCGTCAAAATGTCCTTGATAATAGCCAAAAAGGTAACCAGAGAAACAGTCTATGAAAAAAACTGGACCATGAAGTAACGGGCCATTCGGAGGAAGGAGGCTCACCACTTCAAGCTGACTCATGAATAATTCAAGAACCACCTATCACTGAACAGAAAAAGTATAAGTATCTCCATTTCTTGCATTGCATGGGGATACAACGTCTAGAGATGGTTAGCGGGTGGAGTGCTAGCATGTAACTCAGAGTAAGGGTAAGATAATGCCAATTCAAAATCACAGTAAAATCCACATGCACATAGTGTACATACATACACACGCACACACACACATATATATATATATAACATGTTGGAATAGGGAACAAGGTTTATCATGAACTTTAGAATAGTAGCCTAGACTGTGTAACTCAACTGTCATAAAAAGGCACCCACGGGCTATATGGGCTCAACTTTCCCCTGCTAAAGGGCCTCGGTGCATATAGCTGCACGAACCAGAGAATAGTCATATGTACATATGTACCATAGGGGACTCAAACCTCTCAGTCATAAATCAAGGGTGAATTAAGCACCCAATCATTTAACATAGGGGACTCAAACAACCCAGTCATTTAATAAGGGGGATTCAAACATTCAGTCATTTTGACCCCTGCGCCGGCAAACATGATTTTTAGTATTGGTCCCTCAGGGCCTCCACTTTCACGATCAAGCTACCTAATGCTTTTCAAACCCAATTAAAATATCTTTCATACATTTTCATTTATTAAACCAATTTATTAAGACACCCCATTGGTATCGTCATACCAACTTCACTTGCAAGCTAAACTATCATGCCATATCAATCAACCATTCACATGGAGGAATTGATGAGCCCTCTAGGTTCAATTACTCATTCATATAGGTAGTCCACAATTCCCAAGGTTCAATAAAATCAATTCATGTTTCAAATGCCTTTTATGCCATACAATGGTTTCAAAAGTATTTTCAATGTGTTTATACTCATAATCAAAGTCAATTTCACACTATTGGGTTGAGGCTATACAAATTCCATTAACAAGATTCACAAAATTGGGGAAAACCACGTTCCTCTAGTTTATTCAACATATCCATGCACCCCCGTGAGTTGAAGCTCATAAATAGAGCATGAACAATGCAGATAAAATCATGGAAATTCAATTTAAGGAGCATTCATTCTAAAACCCTCAACCCATAGCCA
Source organism: Capsicum pubescens (assembly GCA_030864215.1). Lineage (NCBI taxonomy): Eukaryota > Viridiplantae > Streptophyta > Magnoliopsida > Solanales > Solanaceae > Capsicum > Capsicum pubescens. The sequence continues at coordinate 198,904,417 of CM061549.1, read as the reverse complement.
AATCCATGTTCAAATCCACAGAAATCATCAGATAATTTTCATGCTTTAAGTAAGATAATTTAAGGGTAGAGTCACATGCCTAAAAGTATCACAATTATGGAGACAATTTGCCTTTGAAAGCTTTAGATAATCAACCTCGAGAAATCCTAGGTATTCTTTGACTTAGGAATTTGAGAGTAAAAAGAGTGTTTTGATTTGTTAAATAATAAAAATAATGCCCCAAAGGTATTTTATGGTCATGGGGTCTAAGTGGGGAAAGAGAGAATTGATAAGAATGCCCTTACTTAAATACTAAAATTTGGTCGCCCAACCGCTATGAATCCCATGACAACTCATTACGACACATTATGATTCATCACCATGAGTTATAGTCAAGGCAGTGTCATTGGGCACCCACAATCTTGACCCTACGAATCACATCACACGACTCGGCAAGTGACTCTATGACTCGTAGAGTTTTAGTCGTACTCAAGACAGAATAGTTGGGTAATCACACTAGTCACCCTACAATTTTATATCTCACGACTCGTATGGGCACATTACGACTCGTATGGACAAGTCGGGGTCAGGGCAATGAGCTTAAAGATCAAAGATTTTTTTAAAGAATCAAAATCTAGGCTGTTACAAGTAGTAATAGTAATTAATAAAAAGGTGAGTTGTCTTTTTTAAAAGGAAAAAGAAAATTAGAAGGTTTATAATATTGTAATGAAATATTTGAATTAAAGAGTTAAAAATATTTAAATTTTAAAATATTAGGCTTTTAAAAGAAAACAACAACAACAACAACAACAACAACAACAACAACAACAACAACAACAACAACAACAACAACAACAACAACAACAACAACAACAACAACAACAACAACAACAACAACAACAACAACAACAACAACAACAACAACAACAACAACAACAACAACAACAACAACAACAACAACAACAACAACAACAACAACAACAACAACAACAACAACAACAACAACAACAACAACAACAACAACAACAACAACAACAACAACAACAACAACAACAACAACAACAACAACAACAACAACAACAACAACAACAACAACAACAACAACAACAACAACAACAACAACAACAACAACAACAACAACAACAACAACAACAACAACAACAACAACAACAACAACAACAACAACAACAACAACAACAACAACAACAACAACAACAACAACAACAACAACAACAACAACAACAACAACAACAACAACAACAACAACAACAACAACAACAACAACAACAACAACAACAACAACAACAACAACAACAACAACAACAACAACAACAACAACAACAACAACAACAACAACAACAACAACAACAACAACAACAACAACAACAACAACAACAACAACAACAACAACAACAACAACAACAACAACAACAACAACAACAACAACAACAACAACAACAACAACAACAACAACAACAACAACAACAACAACAACAACAACAACAACAACAACAACAACAACAACAACAACAACAACAACAACAACAACAACAACAACAACAACAACAACAACAACAACAACAACAACAACAACAACAACAACAACAACAACAACAACAACAACAACAACAACAACAACAACAACAACAACAACAACAACAACAACAACAACAACAACAACAACAACAACAACAACAACAACAACAACAACAACAACAACAACAACAACAACAACAACAACAACAACAACAACAACAACAACAACAACAACAACAACAACAACAACAACAACAACAACAACAACAACAGTAGAAGAAAAAACAATATTACACACGTGTTGTTAGTAGCAGTAGTACAATATAATACTAATAATAATAATAATAATAATACAAAAATTATCTATACATATTTGGCAACGTGCAATTAACACAAAAAAACTAAATTTAAAAAATATAAAATATAATTTTGTCACTATTTTTCAAATCTACCAAAACAATTTAAAAAAAGATAAATTTAATTTAAACAAATTTGCATAGTTTTAGGAATTAGGATTTAAAAAACAAAATAAAGGTTTAAAAACTAGAACAGTGTTAAGTTTTAAATCATGATGTGTTATAAATGTATTGCCATATATAGTGAATGTTTACTTTATCATATATAGTGAATACCCACTTTATCATATATTGTGAATGTCTATTTATTGTAAAATTACAAACCCCAAGGTTAGTTTTTCCCTATAAATAAATGGGTTTTCCTTCATTGTTATTCATCCCTTAAGACAAATAAGAAGGGAAAAGACATCATTTCCACCCCATACTATACAAGAAAAGTCTAACCCACACCTAAATTATATAAGTGACCTATTACACACCTTGACTATATAAAAGTGATATTATTACCTCCCCGCGATCCCTTACCTCCCCGCGATCCCCATTCTAAGGTGCGTGTGTTACACTTATTTTAGGCGCGTCCAGCCTATTAAATAACAAAAGTAAACGACTAAAAACATTAATGAAAAAGGCATTGTTTCCACCCCAAACTATAGTCGAAAAGTCGAATCCACACCTAAACTATATAAGTGACCTATTACACACCTTAACTATAAAAAAGTGATACTTTTTACTGACGTGGTGCTGACGTGGCAGCGCGTGTAAAACACTACACCACATGCAAGTGGTGGTAGCCTGACAGGGTGTAAATAGTTTCACTTTTTTATAGTTTAGGTGTGTAATAGGTCACTAGTATAGTTTAGGTGTGGCTTCGACTTTTCGGGTATAGTTTGGGATGGAAACGATGTCTTTTTTCAAATAAAAATTACTTTCTATTCTCTCTACTTTTTTTCTTTATTCTTTGTTATTTTATAACACGTTATCAGCGCGATGATGATTTAAAATTGGAATACGAGAGAGTTGTATGAAACACTTGTGAATTGAAAACACTACTGGAACAGGTTCTATTTATTTTTCCTGTTTGTCGCTAGTCTCCTATTTGTGATTTTGTTAGTGGTTTTATTCGTGGCTACACGTGGGAAAGAGAATGACGATGCAAAATATTATGTGAGAATGATTGTGCAAATATTATGTTATAAATTAGTTTAGTTTGAACTAAAATCAAGATAGACATAATCATGTCAAAACGTTGTGCTCTTAACTAAATCTGTATAGTCATGCCTGAATCTGACCATGTAATCACTTCTCTATTTATTTTAAAAGGGTCCTGAAATTTCCTTCGTTCCTTTCTCTTGTACATATGAATCAGCGAATAATTTTTTGTGGAGTTATTTTTGTTTGCCTAAAGATTTGATGTAGCTATTAAAGTTATGTGAGTGGATCATAAACATCTAGGCTATTATCTAGGTTTGAATTTAAGTGATGTATTTTATAAGATTATTTATTATTAAATTTATTTATGTCTATAATCACTATTAGTGGTTAAATTTTATGGTACTTTATAACTCTTAAAAGCAACAATCACTTTGAATCTGAAAGATGTTGGATTTAAGTCCCACCGATTTATGCCTTAGACATCTTTATATGGATAAGACGTTTAGTTTGGATCTCAATGCACCAAATTGATAATATTATGATGGCTAAGACAAAATAATGAGTGTATTTGGTGAAAAGTCATCAAACCTGTCTCATTAAGTATGCTCCCGTCCATGAAGTGAATATGGTAACAATATATGACTAGTATGAAAGATGACAATTTGCTCCATTCTTGAAGTGAATGTGGTAGCAATATATGATATACTTTTAAAGATATGTATGCCTCGATTTTCTCCTAAAGTTTCAAAATCTTGAAAGAGGTTATAAGCTATCATAATTTGATAGGCTTAAGGCACGATTATATTTCATTCCTGGGGAATGAGAAGCTTATTAACGCAAACGTGCCCTCGATTGTGATGGCATCGCAACTCACCTCCAAAAGAGGCTGAATAATTAAGAAGAGTTATTTTGAAATCTACTTCTAAAGTAGTAAATTTGAAATTTATTCATGTAATAGTAAATTTAAAATTTACTAAACAAAAAAGTACATGTCATGGTAAACTTGGAGTTTACTAGTATAAAAGTTCATAAATTGACATGAACGATTGCGACATTCCAAAGATGTGCATAGTGGGTATTGAACATATATGGAAGAACTTAAAATTGTTCATGAACTTGTAATTTTGTTTGTTCTCATGATAAGTTTTGGACAAACTAATGTTGGGGCTGGATCCTCTGAATTCTGAAAAGTATAAAAGGTGAATAAGGGCCCGTTTACCTATCATGTGCTCTATTAAGATGCATTGATATAAGATGATCACTTTTACGTTTCTTGTAAACCTACAGTTTGAAATTCATAAAGTTTCTTGCTCAATAAAATTGAGTTAAGAGCATAACTTTCAGATTGTGTAATCAAGACAATTCATCTTGATGATGATGGATTGACATGGAATGCCTTTTATAAATAGCTAAACCATTAATAATGAGAACAAAGCTTCATGTGTTTGTATGAAATATGATATGTTGCATACAATAGCACTTGTATGCATTAGACCAATAAATTATGATTATTGATTCAAGGTTAGGAACCAACTATTTCATCTAATAATTTTGATGTGCAATGTACGATTAACGAATTTACCATAACGCACAAAGATAGATCCCTCAAAGAAAATGGAGGATGTATATTAGTTTTCCTAGCATAAGGGGGAAATTATAAGCAGCTATGAAATATGTTAGGCATTATCATCAAATCCTCATTCAAAAGATAATTCAAGTCAAATGCCGAAAGCATCTCATATTTAAGCTGCAAGGGCTCCTATTTTGTGTCCCTGAAGGAAAAAGTCTATGCATGCGTGAAGCGTGGTAGACCAATCAGTTCTAAAAGAAAGAATCCTTAAAAAATATAAGGAGCAAACAATCATATTAAGAAGGCAATGTGCTCTTGAAGAGCCTACGACATGACATTTCTAAAACCTTATAAGAGGTTCAAGTACCTGAAAATAATGATATGATAAGATCTCAAAATATTATGTCGCATTGTGAACATTTACAACATGATATATCATCAATATCTTTGATACAATACTGGTGCAATATTGTAAAAGATTACGAAAATCAGAATTCTACATTTATTTAATCATGCTGACGTAGAAATATTTATCAAGTCACATGAAAGGATGCATCTTGATAAGCGTAAAACTTATTTGATTTGCAGTTCAGACACATAAAAATGTTGCACATGATATGCTGGATATTGTCACTTGACAAAATTTATATGAAATTTTTTTTAAGGATTCAAAATTTTTGAAACATCTAGAAGTTTCTGAGAAACTTATTTATAATCCTTATATTGTATAAGCTTATAGCTTGAAAATTATCTAAATTCTTGAAGAGTTTTCAAAAACAATAAATTATTTGCTGGAATGAGAAATATACCGAGTTGGATTGGTAATATATCTTAGTGCAATTGGTGTACTAATGTATCTTGTAACTACAACTGTAACGCCCCAAATCTGGTACCCAGAATGCTACACGGTGCTCATGACCCTGAAGGACCACAAGCTAACCCATGACTGATATCTACACCTGTATACTGTATAATATACTGAATAATGCGGAAACATAAACTGAAAGGCCATAAGGTTCACATAACTGAAGTAAAACATAACATCTAAACGGGGTATGAAATACCCAAAACAACTAAAATAAATATCTGTACATAATAGTATGGAAAACCTCTAACTGATGAAACTATCTGAGTAAGGAGTTGATGGGACATGTCCCCAACTAACTCCAACTAATAAGCTAATTAATGAGATGATAGAGAAATAATCATTTCCTTGAAGGATGAGGACTCACTGCAAACTCTCAATACTGATATCTGGAATCTACTGATGCTCTGGAGCTCGTGTCTATGCTCGTGTCTATGAACCTATGGTATAAGACACCATAGCGCAAATGCGTCAGTACTTTGAATGTACTGGTATGCATATGAGGTAGGATGAATGCATGGGGTTCATATGCATGAACAATACTGGCTAACTGACTAATATGAACGTGAGAATACATGCTTGCATATATAGTAACTATATCTGAAATCGTGATAACATGAGTATGCTGATGACTAACATGACTAATGACTAAATTTTGATAACTAAGAACATAAGTGACTGTATCTGACAGTCCTGAATCAGATGGAACTAATTGAGTTCCGTACTGTATCTGAGTTAATTGTATCTGACAGTCCTGAATTCTGAAGAACTATCTGAGTTCTTTTACTGAGACTGTGGGAGGTAGTCATCTAACCGACATACCCCAAATGATGCATTATAGCTGAATTGGGGTCCAAGCTATGCCTTGATTAGAAGGGTGTCAATACCGCACCACTGGTAAGGAAAACATGTGGGTGACCCTAATATAACAGGTAACTCTAGTGAGAACGGTGGGAACCCTCATATAACAGGCTAAGACATCTCATCTACCCTCATATAACAGGCTATGATGTCTCAACCTATGCTAGTTACATAGTTCTGGAACGCAAGGATTGCTTCTAAGAACCACACCCTCATATAACAGGTGAGTTCCCATCCTTAGGTTCGCTCGGTGCTAATTTCTACTTCCATCTGAATAGATACTGAACATGATTTACTAAACTGAACATGGACTGAGTTACTGACTTCTGTTGACTGACGGAATACTACTGATATCGGACTACTGACTGAGTTCATGAGATCATGGAGATTTCCTGAGTCATAAGACTGTCTGAAGTCTGAGGATCATAGCTTAACTAAGAGTATCGTGAAAATATGACATGGCTTTAGGCACACAACTAATGATTCGGGTACAAGTATCCACAGGACTCGATAGAAGAAAACTGACAAAACATGACTTTATCGAGTGCAAGACCTACATCAACAATACATAATTTACTAAGTTGTGGATTTTACGAAGTACAGGGTTATCATACTATCTAAGATGGACGAGAATGCTGATAATCATATCATAATCTCATATTCTAATATTATTGCCATTCCGACAACATACACATTTCATAATGATAGCATGGAAATCATTTAAACATAGGAGGATGACAAATATGTCACATTTAGCTTATGTCTCGAGCTATAAATCATGATTTCTACTCTTTCAAGCATTTTATCTACCACCTTGCATGCACAACTTAAGGCATAAGTGAATTCATCAAATTACACATCATAAGTAACTAAATTCATGGATTTTATCTTACATGGTAACATAATATCATGATAAACACACAAAGATTCCAACTTTGAAATCAATCAACGTCAACAACATGATTACAAATAACCAATAACATAAATACCATGATTTATAGATAAAACAAGGTTCTTGAGCTTCATGAATGAAAGGAATCCATGAATGAATACAACGCATACCTTAGTTCATGATTTCATGAAGATTAATGGTGAAACTTTCTTGAAATTGGATCTTCTATGAAAACCCTAGCTTGTTCTTCAGAGAAACTTGAGATAAGCTAGTATATTTTTGGGTGAAAAGTGGCTGAATCACATGTTAAAGGGATTAAATAGGGGTGGAAATCTGACCCTTTTAACCCTGGATGCATCATTTAATTTCAGTGAAAATTTTCTGAATTGGACCCTTGGCGCGCCGCGGCGCTATCGTGCCGTGTCACTGGATTTTGACAATTGGGAAATTATGGGATGGCGCGACGCGGAGCCATCGCATTTCCCCTTCTTTTGCGACCTGGAACTTTGGCGAGACGCAGAGGAAATAGTGCTGAGACACTAGAAAAGCACAATTGTCATTTTATCTTATGGCGAGGCGCGCCACTGATCAATATGACACTGTTTTACGACGGGAACTTAAAATAGTCTTAACTTCTTACCTGGTTATCGGATTTAGGCGGATTTTATATCGATTGAAAGCTTATTGAATTTCCCGCATGACAAAAACTGAAAATATTGAAAATACCACATGTACAAAAGTTGATTCATCTTTCAAAGTAATTTTCTAACATTCTTGAGCTGATTTCAAGCTAGGAAAAAGTACGGGGTATTACAATATCTCCTCCTTGAGAACATTCATCCTCAAATGAGACTGAGAGTGAGGGGAGAAGATATCCAACGTACATACTGAACATGAATAACCAGAACATGATTACATGACTAACATGACTGATAACTGAACATATCATACTGAACATGCATATCTGATGCATGTGTAACTGATTCATGAATGTATGACTGGGTGTTCTGAGGAACTAAGTTTCTCCACATGAGAATACATGTCTGATGTATAATTATATAATTGAACTGATACATGAATGCATGACTGAATATGCAATGGTACTTGAAACCAAGTCATTGATGAACACTGAACATGAAACTGAGTAAGCTTAAGGAGAACTATTACCTTGAGATTAATTTGTGTTGGTGGAGAAGAGGTGAGGATACTTGGTACGCATATCTGCTTCTGCTACCCCAGTAGCTCTCTCGATGGACTGATTTTTCCAAAGAACTTTAACTAGAGGGACATCTTTGTTCCTCAATCTACGAGTCTGATAGTCTAGGATTTCGACTGGAATCTCTTCATAAGAGAGGCTGTTCTGAACATCGATGCTCTGAATAGGGACTACAACTGCTGGGTCACCTATACACTTCTTGAGAAAGGATACATGGAAGACTAGATGAACTGAGGCTAGATCTGAAGACAATTCAAGCTCATAAGATGTCTTGCCGAAGTGACTGAAAATCTTGAAGGGACCGATATATCGGGGTGTCCCTTCTTGCTGAATCCCTTCACTCCTTTCACGGGAGAGATCTTAAGGTAGACATAATCACCAATCTCAAACTCGAGATCCTTTCTACGAATATCTGCATAATACTTCTGTCGGCTCTGAGAAGCCCGGAGTCTTTCTCTAATCAACTGGACTTTTTCTAAGGGATCGAATACTAAGTCAGGACCTATGATTGAGGCCTCACTAACTTTGAACCAACCAATTGGAGATATATATATCCTACCATAGAGAGCTTCGAATGGAGCCATCCGAATATTGGAATGATAGCTATTGTTGTATGCAAACTCAATCAAAGGAAAGTGGTCATCCCAACTACCCTTGAAATCTATTGCACACGCTTGTAACATATCTTCTAAAGTCTGAATGGTCCTTTCTACTTGACCATCTGTCTGAGAATGGAAGGCTATTGATAACGCCCAAACTACAACTCTCGTGAGAAAGTGTAAGCGGTCGATGTCAAATATAAAACCCAACTGGGTTGGGTGTCGAATCCCACAGGGAATACTTAGTCACTAAGTGTTGCAATTATTAGTAGACTGTTGGTCGAAAATTCCACGAAAAGGGGGGATTTGATTATGGCGTGAATTAATAATATCAAAGTAACGAATGAGACGATTTGTTTAGTAAGATTTAATCACAGAGATTTATAAGTTAGGGTTATGTCCACCTTATGAGTTCTACGTATCTATTAACTATGAGTAATGCGGAATTTAGACATGCATGCACTTATAGAGATTCGTATTCTAATGGTAAATCCAAGTGTTTCTCAACCATCAAGGATTATTTCACTTTAACTCTCTCTAGCCTAAAGTGTATAACTAATGGTACGAACTCTCCAAGAAATTAATCCGGTTAAGGCATTAACGTGTAAATAGGGGTTGGTAGCCCTATTTCTTTGTCACACTCTCTTTTCCAAACATGTAACTTTTCTCTCGAACAAGTTAATGCTATAATGGCATGTTCTCTATGTTTGCAACCATGAGAATTAAATTAAAACGAAGAGAGTAATGATATAAGTAGCATACACATCAAGAATTCACAAACTCATAGTAATAGATAGTATCTTACAAGGTTTTCATAACCCTAATAGAGAAGTTTAGCTACTCATGATTACAACGGAAATCACAATAGAAATAATCATCATACCACAACCTAGAATAAACTTGGCGATGGGGATGGATTGGCGTCAATAAGAGAATGTCGTTCTCTTCCTATCCGTTGCTCACAAGAGCCGTGTTTTCTGTTCTAAAACCTTTTACAAAAAACGAAATTGAATAATGAGTGAATGATAATGCTGCTGAAAAATTCAGCAATAAGGTTTTTATAGTATTCTTCTCTAACTAAGTTGCTACTGCATCCTTAAGTCTTTAAAAATACTGGGTTTCCCCGGAAAAAAGTTCCCATGCATCACTTTCAGTCCAAAAGCTGCCTTCCCTCTAATGTGAAATTTTCCTTTACTGCTCATAAGTCCATAAAGTGCTGAAATCTTCATCATTAATACCTAAAAAACATGCTAATCACGTAGGTCAGCTCATTTAAAGGAAAATAGACTAAAAGTGCAGGAATTATATATTTTGTCCTCAAAACTTAGCTAAAATATGGTTAAATTATGGTTCTTAAGCGTGTAAATACGCCCAACATCAGCTATATTGAGATGAACTTGGGTACCAAGACCCTTTTGGAATGCTTTCCAGAAATGAGAGGTGAACTGGGTACCTCTGTCTGAGATAATAGATAGCGGAACACCGTGCAATTTGACCAACTCCCTGATGTAGAGTTTAGCGTAATCCTCTGCTAAATAAGAGGTATGGACTGGAAGGAAATGGGTTGATTTGGTTATTCTGTCTATAATGACCCAGACTAAATCATGCTGATGATGAGTTCGAGGCAAACCCATCACGAAGTCCATGTTCACTTCTTCCCAATTCCAAGTAGGAATAAGGAACTCTGCATAGGACCACTAAGCTTCTGATGCTCTATCTTAACCTGCTGATATGTAGAGTACTTAGCCATAAACTCTGCATCATCTCTCTTCATCCCACTCCACCAATAGACTTCCCACAAGTTACGGTACATCTTTGTGTCCCCTGGATGAATAGAGTAGCATGCACCATGTGCTTCTTCAAAAATTTATTGCCTTAAGTCATCTACCCCTGGAACACAGAGACGACCCTGAAAATGCAAAACACCATCTCCTCCTTGGGAGAAAACCTCTACTTTCTGATCCTTTACTGGCTTTTTCAACTTGACAAGGCTGGGATATCTATCTTGCTTTTCTTTCACCTAAAAAACTAGAGATGATTCTGAACTACTCTCAACCCATATACCACCCTCATCTATATCGACTAAGCGAATGCCTAGTCTGGAAAGATGATGTACTTCCTGAGCTAACTTTTTCTTACTATCATCCACATAAGTGGTACTACCCATAGATAGTCTACTGAGAGCGTCGGCCACTACACTGGCCTTGCCTGGATGATTGAGGACACTCATGTCATAATCTTTCAAGAGCTCTAACCACCTTCTCTGATGAAGATTGAGATGTTTTTAAGAAAAGACATACTGAAGACTCTTATGATCTGTCAAGAAATCTACATGAACTCTGTAGAGATAATGCCTCAAAATCTTTAAGGCAAAGACTATGGAAGCTAACTCAAGATCATGAGTAGGATAATTCTTCTCATGGGGTTTAAGCTGTCTGGAGGTGTAGGCTATGAACTTACCATGCTGCATGAGGACATAACCTAAACCCACTCTGGATGAATCACAATACACTACAAATCCATCTGAACCATTTGGAAGAGCTAGAACTGGAGCCGAGGTGAGTCGAGTCTTTAACTCCTGAAAAATCTTCTTACAAAGATCTGACCACTGAAACTTGACTTTGTTTTGAGTCAATCTGGACATAGGGGATGCAATAGAAGAAAATACCTCAACAAACCATCTGTAATAGACAGCCAAACCCATGAAACTCCTGATGTCTGAGATAGAGACAAGTCTGGTCCAGTTTCTTGCCGCTTTGATATTTTGAGGATCTACTCTAATGCCATCACCCGAAATTATATGACTAAGGAATGCTACTGAACTTAGCCAAAATTTGCACTTACTAAATTTGGAAAACAACTGATGACTTTTGAGAGTCTGAAGTACTATTCTGAGATGGTCTACATGATCTCGCTCACTGCGGGAATAGACCAGAATATCATCTATGAAGACTATGACAAACATGTCCAAGTACCGTTTAAACACGCGGTTCATTAAGTCCATGAAAGCTATTGGGGCATTGGTAAGACCAAATGACATGACTAGGAATCTGAAGTAACCATACCAGGTACGGAAAACTATTTTTGGAATGCCACATTCTCTGACTCTAAGATGATGATAGACGGATCTGAGGTCTATCTTAGAGAAATAGCTGGCACCCTGAAGTTGGTAAAACAAGTCATCGATTCTTGGAAGAGGATACTTGTTCTTGACCATAACCTTATTAAGTTTATGGTAGTCTATACACATTCTGAGAGAACCATCTTTCTTATGCACGAATAATATCAGAGCTCCCCATAGGGACATACTAGGCTTGATGAATCCCTTATCTAATAGATCCTTCAACTATTCTTTCAGTTCTCTGAGTTCTGCTGGTGCCATTCTATATAGCGGAATAGATATAGGCTGAGTATCTTGATGAAGATCAATGCCGAAGTCTATTTCCCTTTTAGGAGAATTTCCTAGAAGATCTTTGGGAAAGACATCTGAATATTCATTCATAATTGGAATGGATTCAAAACTCAGAGTTTTAGAACTGGAATCCTTAACATGAACAAGATGATTGACACATCCCTTAGATATCATTTTTGTTGCCCGAAGGTAGGAAACAAGCGGACCTCTAAACGCTGAAGTACTACCCTTCCACTCAAGGATGGTTTTATTGGGGAACTAAAACTGTACTATTCTATTTCTACAGTGGACTGTGGCATAGAAGGAATGAAGCCAATCCATGCTGAGAATGACATCAAAATCAGTCATCTCTAATTCGACTAAGTCTGCTGAAGTGACTTTCTGAAATATCATAATCGGGAAGTTCCTGTATACCCACCGGGCTATGATGATTTTACCTACTAGGGTAGAGACTGAAAAGTTCTCTACTAAAAGTTTGGGTCTGACTCCAAAATAAACTGCTATATAAGGAGTGACAAAAGACAAAGAAGCTCTTGGATCTAGCAAAGAGTAAATATGCACATGAAAGATTTGTAATGTACCGGTAACTACATCAGGAGAATCTTCCTTATCTTGTCGGGACTGAAGAGCATAGAGATAATTTGGGCGTTTCCCACTAGTAGCACTGGAGGTGGCACCCTCCTAATTTGGTCGACCAGAATGAGCTGAAGAGCGATTCTGTTGACCTTGAGGACCTGTCTGAGGACAGTCTCTGACTCTATAGCCTAGCTTGTCACATCCGAAACAAATACCACTACCAGCTCTACAAATACCCTGATGGTGCTTTACACAAGTATGGAAAAGAGGATAGGTGTGGGTACTACTAACAATTCCCTAGGACTTAGAGCCTGGCGCTCTATCTTTGTTACCCTCTCTGAACTTAGGAAATGGAGCAATGGCTGAAGAAGGAGCTGGAACTGATGACTTAGGAAGAAACTGAGAACAATTTTCTCCTTTTGACTTAGGTTGAGCAAAGTTAAAACTACCTGTCTTCGCTCTTTTATTCTTCTTCTCCATCATCTTAATCTTCTGCTCCTCTATCTGCTGAGCATGAGTTATGATCCTGGCTAAAGTCATGTCACTATTCAGCACGACGGATCTACACTCATTAACCACACTATTATTCACCCCTGAAATGAACTTACTCATCCTTGCCCTACTATTTGCAACCATATGAGGGGCATATCTAGCTAATTGAGTAAACTTAAGAGAATACTCTTTCACTGTTATATTACCCTGCCCGAGGTTGATGAATTCTAGCACCTTAGCTTCTCTAAGGTCTAAGGAAAAGAATCTATAAAGGAAAGCAGAAGCAAACTCCTCCCACTCAACTGGCCCTACATCATCTACCCTCTCTGACTTCCACTGCTTGAACCAAGTGTGAGAAATATCCTACAACTGATATGCATCTAGCTTAGCACTCTCACTAGGACTAACCCTCATTATGTCTATAACTTTTTGCACCTGATCTAGGAATTCCTGAGGGTCCTCATCTATCTTAGACCCAAGAAAGGATGGAGGATTTATTTGGGTGAAGGCCCAAATCCTGGATGCACCTGAATCGGCCACTGGGTTGGCCGGAATGATAGCTAGTCATTCATTCTGAGCAGCAACTGACTGAGCAAGAGTAGTGAATGTGGCCCTGAACTCCGCATGAGAAACATGTTCATCCAAGGGATCTTCTTGGACAGGCTGGGTTCTTCTCTTGGGAGGTATATTCTGAAATAAGGAGAAAAAATAGATTAGACTGAGAGATTAGATTGAGATTATGCTCACTGGCATGACATGAATACTAAAAGAAGGGAAACTGTGTCTAAAACATCTTATATCCCCCTGCACATAAATGTGGCATGCAACACACCCATGTACAAGACTCTACTAGATGCGGCTTTCAGACTTCCTAGGACTCTATTGAACCTTAGGCTCTGTTACCAAGTTTGGAATGCCCCGAATCTGGTACCCATAATGCTACACGGTGCTCATGACCCCGAAGGACCACAATCTAATCCATGACTGATATCTGTACCTGTATAATACATAATATACTGAATAATGCAGAAACATGAACTGAAAGGACTTAAGGTTCACATAACTGAAGTAAAACATAACATCTAAACGGGGTATGAAATACCCAAAACAACTAAAATAACTGTCAGAACATAATAGTCTGGAAAGCCTCTAACTGACGAAACTATCTGAGTAAGGAGTTGATGGGACATGTCCCCAACTTACTCCAAATAATAAACTAATTAATGAGATTATAGAGAAATAATCATGTTCTCAAAGGATGAGGACTCACTGCTAACTTTGACTATTGATATCTGGAATCTACTGATGCTCTGGAGCTCGTGTCTCTGAACCTATGGTATAAGACACCATAACACAAATACGTCAGTGCTTTGAATGTACTGGTATGTATGTAAGGTAGGTTGAATGCATGGGGTTCATATGCATGAACAATATTGACTAACTGAATAATATGAAAGTGAGAATACATGCTTACATATATAGTAATTATATCTGAAATCATGATAACATGAGTATGCTAATGACTAACATAACTAATGATTGAATTCTGATCACAGATAACATGAGTGACTGTATCTGACAGTCCTAAATCTGATGAAACTAGCTGAGTTCTGTACTGTATCTAATTTAAATGTATCTGACAGTCCTAAATTCTGAAAAACTATCTGAGTTCTTTTACTGAGACTGATACTGAGACTGTGGGAGGTAGTCATCTAACCGACATGCCCCAAATAATGCATTATAGCTGAATTGGGTCCAATCTATGCCCTGATTAGAAGGGTGTCAATACCGCGCCATTGGTAAGGACAACATGTGAGTGACCCTAATATAATAGGTAACTATAGTGAGAACGGTGGGAACCCTCATATAGCAGTCTAAGACACCTCATCTACCCTCATATAGTAGTCTATGATGTCTCAACCTATGCTGGCTATATATTTTTGGAATGCAAGGATTGCTTCTATGAATCATACCCTCATATAATAGGTGAGTTCCCATCCTTAGGTTCGCTCGGTGCTAATTTCTACTCCCATCTGAATAGACACTGAACATGATTTACTAAACTCAACATGGACTGAGTTACTGACTTCTGTTGACTGATAGAATACTACTGATATCGGACAACTGACTGAGTTCAAGAGATCATGAAGATTTTCTGAGTCATAAGACTGTCTGAAGTCTAAGAGTATCGTGAAAACCTGACATGGCTCTAGGCACACAACTAATGTTTCAGGTATAAGTACCCCCACGACTTGATAAAAGGAAACTAATGAAGCATGACTTTATCGAGTACACGACCCACATCAACAATACATAATTTAATAAGTTGTGGATTTCATGAAGTACAGGGTTATCATACTATCTAACATGGACGAGAATGCTGATAATCATATCATAATCTCATATTCTAATACCATGACCATTGCGACAACATACACATTTCACAATGATAGCATGAAAACCATTTAAACATATGAGGATGACAAGAATGTCACATTTAGCTTATGTCTTGAGCTATAAAGCATGATTTCTACTCTTTCAAGCATTTTATCAACCACTTTGCATGCACAACTTAGGGCATAAGTGAATTCATCAAATTACACATTATAAGCAACTAAATTCATAAATTTTATCTTGCATGGTAACATAATATCATGATAAACACACAAAGATTCCAACTTTGAAATCAATCAACGTCAACAACATGATTACAAATAACCCACAACATAAATACCATAATTTATAGATAAAAGAAGGTTCTTTAGCTTCATGGATGGAAGGAATTCATGAATGAACACAACTCATACCTTAGTTCATGATTTCGTGAAGATTGACGATGAAACTTTCTTAAAATTGGATATTCTATGAAAACCCTAGCTTGTTCTTGAGATAAACTAGTATATTTTTGGGTGAAAAGTGGTTGAATCACGTGTTAAAGGGATTAAATAGAGGTGGAAAGTTGACCCTTTTAACCCTAGATGCGTCATTTAATTTCAGTGAAAATTTCCCAAATTTGACCCTTGGCGCGACGCGGCACTATCACGCTGTGTCACTAGATTTTGACAATTGGAAAATTGAGGGATGGCGCGACGCGGAGCCATCGCATTGCAACTTTTTTTGCAACCTAGAACTTTGGTGCGACGTGGAGGAAATTGCGCTGAGATACTGAAAAAGGACAATTGCTATTTTAGCTTATGGTGCGCCACGCCATTGACCAATATGACACTATTTTATGATGGGAACTTAAAATAGTCACAACTTTTTACCTGATTATCGAATTTAGGTAGATTTTATATCGATGCAAAGTTTATTAAATTTTTCACATGAAAAAAGTGAAAATATTGAAAATACCACTTTTACAAAAGTGGATTCATCTTTCAAAGTAAGTTTCTAACATTCTTGAGAAGATTTCAAGCTAGAAAAAAGTATGGGGTATTACAACTACAAGACCCGATATAGCCTTTTGATCAGTTTGTTATCAAGGCATAGTTCTACACTTACTAGGAGACATCAAAATGAGATCAAACATATGATATTATTTTATTCTAAAGATTGTAGTCCCAATTTTATTGGTTATACTAATGTTGGGTACTTATCTAACCCGTATAAAGTTCGATCTTATATAAGCAATGTGTTCTTATATAGGGATACTGACATATCTTGGATATATACAACATAGTCTGTCTAGCCACTTCATCGAACCATGCTGACATAATAGCTATTCATGAAGCAAGCCAAGAATGAGTATGGTTGAGATCTATGATACATCTCATTCGAGAAAAATATGGCGAGAAATGTGACAATGTACCCATAATTTTATACGGAGATATGAAACATGCATAGCACAACTTAACGGAGGATTCATAAAAGGAGATATAATGAAGCACACTTCATCAAATTTTTTCTGCATACATGAGCTCCAAAAAAATGGTGATATTAATATGCAACAGATTTATTCAAGTGATATTGTGGCTGATTTATTCACCAAGTCTCCTCCAACTACAACTTTCAAGAAGATGGTGCACAAGATCGGGATACAAAGGCTCAAGTATGTTCTTATCAGGGAGAGTTAATATGTGTTGTACTCTTTTTCACTTACGTGGTTTTGTCCCACTAGATTTTTCTTGTAAGTTTTTTAATGAGGCAGCTTATATGCATATTGTCTATCAATTAGACATTCAAGGGGGATGTTATAAATGTATTTTCATATATAGTGAATGTCTACTTTACCATATATAGTGAATACCTAATTTACCATTTATTGTGAATGTCGATTTATGGTAAAGTTACAAACCCCAAGGTTAGTTTTCCCCTATAAATAAAGGGATTTTTCTTCATTGTTATTCATTCCTCAAGAGAAATAAGAATTACTCTCTATTCTCTCTGTACTCTTCTTCTTTATTCTTTGTTATTTTATAACATGATGTTTATTTGTCACATATTGTAAATAAATCACCAATCAATTTTAACATCTATTTTTTTGAAAATTATATTTCCACAAAATAAGCCTTGGATATAATTGCATATATAATTTCAACTAATTTAACAATATATAAAGAAAGAAAAAAATATTCAAAAAAATCTTATTGAAAGATTTGGACATTTGAAAAAACTTACTAAATTAAACGTGGAAAAATATGATAACCGTTAGCTATAATCTTAGGCACGTTATGACTTTATTTTTGGAAGTTATCACATATTTTATACTAAATATTACTAAAAATAAATTTTTGTTAAACACTATTTGATAAAATTAATCATTTCAAGAACAATATTTATTATTATTATCAATAATAATAATAATAATAATAGTTAAAAAATAATAATAATAGTAACTTACATGAGAAAATTGAAGAAAATGTGTCTTTTAAGCCATGAATGAAGGATTGTTGACATTGACCAACTTAAAGGGTCAAACATAATTAGAAAACTTTATTAAGTTAATTGTGGACTTGATTTATATTTTCAAAAATTTCTAGTATTTAAAAAAATTTAAATCAACCCACACCCTCTCCCCTCTAAATCAACCGTCTCTCCACCCCGCTGACTCAATAGTTTCTCTCAAACTTGTTCCAACCAATAGTTCTGCAAATTTCTCCCTTCAATCCCCGACGACTTCAACCTTCGACGACTTCAACCTCCGACGACAAATAGTTGGGCTTCCATTTCCTTTTTGACTTTCAACCATCAATCGATGTGACAACACTGCTCTCCGATGACAACAACTTCGAGTTCTTCATCGTCTCTTTTCTTCTTTCACACGTAAAAAATTAGGGCTTTTTAGTTGTAAAGATAAAAGAGGAACTTGAGTCAACTTCTCTTCTAGTATTGATTAACAATTTCAATATTTGTTTCTTAAATTTGAAATGGTGACTGAAGAAAACCCTAATTTCTGGTATTTTATCTTTTCTCCTCTTTTCGGAGTGAAATATGAATTTTTGTTGTTATTGTAGTTCTTGTTGTCGAACTGTTGATTTGATTTATTGATGTCTGTTGAGTTTTTTGAAGTTTTATTTTGGTTGTTTGTGTTTTTACAATCAAAACAACAATGTTGGTGTTTTTGGACACTATTGATATTGTTGGTGTGTGTGTTGTGTGTATGTTGTGTTGGTGTTGCTGGGTTGATTTATTGTTGTTCTTGGTAAAAATGGTGTTTTTGATATTAAATGGTGATATTGTTGTTGTTCTATTGAACAAAATCTTGTTACTATTTTTTTGTGCAATAGATTTATCATCTAAAGTAATAGATTTACCATTTGATGCAATAGATTTACCATTTGATGCAACAGATTTACCATTTATTGCAACAGATTTACCATCTGATACAACTGATGAACCATCTGTTGGATGAAATCCTATCAACTATTCCAACAGGACATGCCCAAGACTTTAATTTCTTCTGACAGATCACCCTTCTGTTGGAAGAAATAAATAATATTAACAATTCCAATAGATCACTCATATGTTGTAACAGATGAATAATTTGTTGAACAGACCAGTCATCTGTTTCAACAGATGAGTTATTCGTTGGAAAAAATCATAATAATATTGAAATTATTTTTATTATTTTCAACAGATTACTCATCCGATGCAACAAGTTTGTTATATATTGTAACATATAACCCAATTATTGCAACCGATGTGTGATCTGTTGGAATTGTTATTTTACTGTGTTGTATATGTTATATTTACTGTAATCATTTTTTAACGATGCATTAATCAATTATAATCTTTTTTATTTTCCTATTATTTTTAGATAAGAACGCTCCACTAACATTAACGTTCTCCTCCACTAACACTCTCTCTCTGCTCCACTAACACTCTCTCTCTCCTCCACTAATGCTCTTTATCTCCTTCACTAAAGTTAATGTTCACCTAACGGTCGTCTTCTCCGACCGAGTAGCTAGCGCCGGCGCCGACAAAGTTAAGTTACCCTTTTTTTCTTCCTTTCTCTCTCTCTCTCTCTCTCTCTCTCTCTCTCTCTTCACAGCTCTTTCAAGATACCCCTCTCTCTCCCTCCCCCTTCTTTGCTTTTTAGTGACGGATATCACCGACGGGACTAGGATTGGCTCTGGCGGCGGTCACCAAAACACATATCCGATAAAGCACAGTAGATGCTCCAGCGATGGCAACATTCGGTGACATTCTGGCAACAACTTTCCAGCAACGCTGTTTTCACCAACCAACTCCGACAACAAAATTGACAGTACCATAAGCATGCAGGATTACTCCGATTATATCTAAACTTTGATATTTAGATATTTTTACTAGTTAATATTTTTACCATTTCATTTGTACTGCTTTGTTTCCTGTGAGTATACTTGTGACTGCCTACTGTTTCCCTATTGCTTTCATACTTTTTTTCTATTTTCATGATTTCCTATTGTTACCCTATTTTGTTGTCTTTCTGTCTATTGATTTGAGGCTCTATTTGGACTTGGTTTTAGTTCTTAAGTGGTGGCTGTAGGGGTTGATGGTGAAATAGGGTCATGTTTGAGGGGTAACGAGGGGAGGGCAGGGGTAGGTGTATGGTCTAGGTTGAGTGTTATAGATGGTATAGTGAGGGGTGGTAGAGGAAGACGAGAGACGAGAGTAGATAGGTTGAGAGTAGGGTCTTAGAATATAGGGACCCTTCAGGGTAAGTCAATAGAATTGGTGAAGATTCTTAAGAGGAGAAAAATTAATATTGCGTATGTCCAGGAGACCAAGTGGGTAGGGTCTAAGGCTAGGGATGTGGATGGTTACAAGCTTTGGTACTCTGGAAGCGAGAGACGTAGGAATGGAGTTGGCATCTTGGTAGATAAAAATCTTA
Organism: Capsicum pubescens; assembly: GCA_030864215.1. Lineage (NCBI taxonomy): Eukaryota > Viridiplantae > Streptophyta > Magnoliopsida > Solanales > Solanaceae > Capsicum > Capsicum pubescens. The sequence goes on along the minus strand of CM061549.1, from coordinate 198,883,599 downwards.
GAGGGCAGGTAGTGGAGGTTAAGAGAATTAGTGATAGGCTGATGACTATTAAGTTGGTCTTAGGGGGGTTTACCTTGAACGTATATAGTCTATATGAGCCGCAGGTGGGCTTAGAGGGGGAGGAGAAAATACAGTTTTGGGAGGTTTTGGATGAGGTGGTAAGAGGCGTGCCTAGCTCGGAGAAGATCCTTGTAGCAGGGGATTTCAATGGGAACATCGGGGTGTTACCGGGAGGCTTTAGTGATGTGTATGGTGGTTTTGGTTTTGGGGTGAGAAATGAAGAGAGAGCTGCTCTATTGGATTTTGCAATGTCCTTTAGGCTGGTGGTGGTGAATTCGAGCTTTCTGAAGAAGGAAAATCACCTGATTACCTTTTAAAACGTGATAGCCAAGACCCAAATTAACTTTTTGCTACTTAGGAAAGGGGATAGGGTGTTGTGTAAGGACTGTAAGGTCTTTCCGAGTGAGAATCTTTCAACCTAGCATAGGCTCTTGGCGATGGACTTGGATATTAGAAAGGATAAGAAGAATAGGGGTGCGTAGGGTAGAACAAGAATTAAGTGTGGAAGCTTAACGTCGGTGAATGTACGGGAGATAGAGAAGAAGTTAGCGGGCATAGGGGTGTGGGAGGGTAGGGGAAACGTAGATGGTATGTGGGATAGGGCATCTAGGTGCATCAAGGAGACTGCTACTGAGGTGTTGGGTATGTCTAGGGGAAGGACCGGTCACCATCGGGGGGATTAGTGGTGGAACGAAGAAGTTAAGAAGAAAGTAGAGACTAAGAAGGGGGCGTATGCTAAGTTGGTTGAGAGTAAGGATGAAGAAGAGAAGTGGGTAAATAGGGAGGAGTACAAGTTAGCAAGGAGGGGGGCTAAGCTAGTAGTTACAACTGCTAAGACGGTGGCATTTGAGAGCTTGTATGCGGGGTTAGAGGAGAACAGAGGGGAAAAAAGGTTGTTTAGGCTAGCTAAGGCTAGGGAGAGGAAGAGTCGTGACCTCGATCAGTTCAAGTTCATTAAGGGAGAGGATGGTAGAGTGTTGGTGGAGGATGTTTCTATTAAGAAAAGATGGCAGTCATATTTTTATAGGCTCTTGAATGATGAAAAGGATAAAGTTATGGTGTTAGGGGAGCTGGAGCAATTAGAGGAGTGTCGTGATTTCAGTTATTATAGACATTTTAAGGTGGAGGAGGTCAGAGAGGCTGTTTGCAGGATGCGAAGGGGTAGGGTGACGGGGCCTGATGAGATCCTTGTGGATTCTTGGAAGTTTGCTGGAGAGAATGGTTTAAGGTGGTTGACAGATTTGTTTAGTGGCATTTTCAAGTGGCGAAAATACCCGACGCATGGAGGTGGAGCACTATGATCCCTCTGTATAAGAATAAGGGTGACATTCAGTGTTTCAACAATAATCAGGGTTTTAAGTTATTGAGTCACACTAGAAAATTTGAGAGAGAGTGGTCGAGTTGAGGTTGAGGAGGATAGTCTCTATTTTAGACAACCAGTTTGGATTTATGCCCAGGCGCTCAACGACGGAGGCAATTCACCTGGTTCGGAGATTGGTGGAATAATATAGGGAAAGAAAAAAAGATCTGCACATGATGTTTATCGACTTAGAGAAGGCATACGACAAAGTCCCTAGGAAAGTTCTTTGGAGATGCCTAGAGGTGAGTGGGGGTCCTGATGGCGTATATCAGAGCAATCAAGGACATTTATGATGGAGCTAAGACCCAGGTGAGGACGGAGGGTGGTGATTCTGAACATTTCCCTGTCCTGACTGGGTTATATCAGTGATCTACTCTCAACCCATTTTTATTTGCTTTGGTGATGGATGTGTTGACGCCGCGTATGCTTCGGTGATGGATGTGTTGATGAGGTGCCCTAGTGTATGCTTTTTGCAGATGATGTGGTTTTGATTGATGAAACTCAGGGGATGTGAATGATAAATTAGAACTGTGAAGAGAGACCCTTGAGTCTAAAGGGTTCAAGTTAAGTAGGAGCAAGACCGAGTATTTGGAATGTAAGTTTGATGGCTAGAGAGGGGGATGATGTGGAGTAAGGCTGGAGTCTCAGGTGGTTTGTAAGAGGGATAGTTTCAAGTATTTTGGGTCCATGATTCAGGGGAATAGTGAGATTGAAGAGGATGTCTCTCACCGTATTGGGGTAGGAGGGATGAAGTGGAAGCTCGCCTTGGGGGTGTTGTCTGATAAGAAGGTGCCGCCCAAGCTTAAAGGCAAATTTTACAGGGTGGCAGTCCGCCCGGCCATGTTGTATGAAGCAGAGTGTTGGCCAGTCAAGAACTCCCACATTCATAAATTGAAGGTGGCGGAAATATGGATGTTGCGTTGGATATGTGGGCTTACTAGGGGTGATAGAGTTCGGAATGAGACTATACAAGAAAAGGTTGGAGTGTCTTCGGTGGAGGACAAGATGTGGGAGGTTCATTTGAGATGGTTCAGACATGTGATGAGGAGGGTCACAGAGGCACCGGTTCGTAGGTGTGAGAGACTTACTTTGGATGGTTTCAGATGGGGTAGGGGTAGGCCGAAGAAGTACTGAAGAAAGGTGATTAGGCGGGACATGGAGCAGTTACGGCTTATTGAGAACATGACCCTAGATAGGAAGATCTGGAGGACGCGTATTAGGATGGAAGGCTAGTGCCATTTTGGGTAGGTAGGTTAGGGCATTACTTGGTGGGTGTAGCATTCTTATTATGATTTCTTGTTGCTTGTAGTATTACGATTGTTTACTAGTCTTTGTTTACTCTTTCCCTTTATGTGGCGTCTCTATGTTTTGTCTTATTCCAGGTTTTTTGGTATGACTTTGATTACTATTCCTTGTCTTGAGCCAGGGGTATATCGAAAATAGCCTTGCTACTTCCCCGGGAGTAGTGGTATGGACTGCGTACATCTTACCCTTCCCAGACCTCACTATGTGGGAATACACTGGGTTTGTTGTTGTTGTTGTTGTTGTATCAGTTTTAGATAATATGGCTTCCAAAAGAAAAAAAATCAAGTCCAAGTAAAGGAACAAGTGAAGTAGCTAGGCTACATACACCACTCTATGAGCTTGCTTTACAAGCGATATCTCAATCAGAAGCCGAAGATAATGAACATGGGGATGAGTAATATTTCAAAAGAGATGATCCAAATGGTAATATCCCTTCCACTTAAGATTTGGTCAAAACCTTAAGCATTTATAGTCTTGCCAGAATGTAGTATGATGGTGCAACAAATTTAACTGGTGATTTGATGGTTATGTAAGCCATGGGAAAATCTTTGACGTCTTTAGAAAAATACTTCGAGACCAAAATTGGATGCTTATTTTAGGGACAACTGCTTTGGGCAATATCTTAATTTGCTGGAGGACAACAATCCTCGTTTCCAAATATCCATGGTATATGATCTTTTCAAGCGTAGGTTTATGGATGAAAATAAAGATAAGATGGATGAGGTGTGGATAAATTACTGTGGCATACCTGTTTGTTTTGGTTAGAATGAGTTTGCCATAGTTACTAGACTAAAATGTTATCCCCCTTCTCCTTCTCATCTTATACCTCTTCTAACCTAAAAAAGCACCCTGCATACCCAAAAAAGGAATGACAAGTTAAGTGATGGTGATCACTTGGTGTTCCTTGTTGGTCCAAGCTTCAAAAATAAAAAATTGATAGAAGCGTTGAAAGGTAAAAGACTTTCAAAGAAGCACAAGCAATCATTGTGCTTGGTTTAGTTTGTACATAATATTCTTTGGTTGAGAGACGTTAACAACAACATACCACTTGGTTTAATAAAGCTCTCCGAGGATCTTGAGATATTTAATAGCTATCCTTGGGGTTATGAAAGCTTTAAAATGACTATCAAATATTTGTTGACTCTGTTAATGCCAAAGACAGTCAACTTATATGGATTTCCATGGGCTTTTATGGTAAATATTTATTTTAGTATGATTCTTTTATTTTTTATTGAATAATGCCTTTGAATTGTTAAACACCCCGAGCTTTGGCCCTTGCAAAATTTCCTAAGTCTTAGGCATTGTATGTATCATACGACTCACCATACCACTCGTATGGTGAGGGTACGAGTCAAGGACCCTAGTCACATATTTGATAGTATCATATTGTCCAAGTTCTATTCTTGGTAAAAAAGGCATCATACGAGTCGTATGATCATGATACGAGAAATATAGTACCAAAATGTATGTTGTTCAGTGTCTAGTCTTGATATTTTGCTTAGGGTATGACTTGAATGGGTACTAGTCATATGGTAGGGTACGATTCATGCTAAGGAGTCGTATGTTGGACAAATTATGGTGTCCAACATTCTGATCAATGTACGAGTGGAAGGTACCTCTCGTATAATGGGGTACGTGTGGAAGGGTTCAACTATACCCTCCTGCGAGTCATCTTTAAAGTAGAGGGATTTTTAGACATTTCCCACCTCAAGCCCTTAATACCCCACATCTTATAACACTATTTTGTCCCTCATTCTTCAATTGCGAAGATCAAAACACTCTAAAAAACTCTCTAGAAATATCTTAAGAAGATTGGGATAGGGTTTCATTAAGGTGGTCACCTAGAGGTTTAAAGATCAAAATCTCTCCGTGAATCTTCGTAATACAGGTATGTTACTCTTCCTTTATTTTTAGTTAATAAAAATCATGTGTTTTATGCATTGATCTTGAATCATAAATGGTGCTTTTAAAATCCACGATTGGGGCTTTGAATGTCTAATGTTGAGTATTGTTCTCTTATGATTTTACTTGTGTTTATACATATTTTTGGTAATAGTTTTGCACATGTGGGTGTATGGAAATTGTGATTTAATGAATGGGTCATGGTTAAACCTAACTTGATGATTTTTAACTTAAATAATAGTTTGATAATGGTATGCCCCAACCTGTTTATGAAAATGTCTATGAGAAGAATCTTGTCACATGATGAATTGGGTTTTGAACTAATGCTTGGTATAAGAATTTTAATGAAGGATGAATGATTTTGTAAGGGTCTTGAAGACCATAAATTGAATTAAAGTGTGTTTTGAACTAAGGCATTGGCCTAATAATGTAAATGCTTGGTAAATGGTTTCATGAAAGGCCTCGTTGGCCATAAGTTGAATTGAATTGTAACCTTTGTGATGAAAATGACTAAATGGGTTTGATTCCCTAAATATTGAATTGAATTAATGACTTTGTATAGACAATGGGTTCGAGTCCCAAAATCGAATGATAATTGTTATGGCATGTTGTATGCTTGCAAGTGAGGTTGGTATAACGATACCAACGACAAACTTTGGTAAGTAATTGGAAAAATAGTTGTGTGCATGTGTAAATAATGTCTTAAATTAGGCTTTAAAGTGGGATATGTAGCTGGGCCATGAAAGTGGAGTCCGCAGGACTAACACTGGAAACTGTGCTAGCCGTGTGGGTATCTATCTGACTGGGAGGTTCGAGTCTCCTGAATGGATATATAAATGGGAGGTTTGAGTCCTCCATATTGTATATATTGATGCTTGAGTCACCTTGATTATGCCGGGAGGTTTGAGTCCCCCATAATGGCATATATGGATATGGATATTCTCTGATTCGTACGGCTACATGCACTGGGGCCCTTCCTGCTTGAGGAGAGCTGGACCCATATAGCCGTGGGTGCCTTGTTTTATGACGATTATGCGACACAACCAAGGTTAATGTTTTCAAAGTTCATGCTACACCTTGTTCCCTACACCGTCACTATATATATATGTACATACATACATATATGTATATGTATGTATGTATACATGTGATTTCATATGATGAGTTGACTTGGTTTTATTGATGGTATTATTTTATTCCTTTATCCCTGAGTTATATTCTAGTGCTCCAACTGCTAACCATCTCCGAATGTTGTATCCCTATGCGATACAGGGAGAAGATCTTCTTCTTCTTCTTCTTCTTTTTCTACGTAGTGACTAGGTATACGAATGGTTCGTGAGTTGACATTGAAGTGGTGAGCTTCCATAGTTTAAAAGGCAATAATTTTATGATCTTATTACTCTCTGCTATAGACTTTATTAGACTTGTATTTTGGCTATTTTTGAGGGCATATCACGATATTTTATTGACTTTGGATTCTAGAGGCTTTGTTTATTACTGTGGACTTGGGTGTGTTGGTTTAGTGTATTGTGGTGATGAATGGTTTAGACATTTGATAAGCTATTGTTAGTCTTATTATTCATATCTTGTTATGTGTTCGGAATTCACATGACACCTGTGGTTGATAGGTTAGCCAAGTTAGGTAAAGGGGGTGATATCTAATCATCGTGGGACTTGAGTACCCGTCAAGGCCGGTCCCTAGTTTAGATCATGAAAAAGTTGGTATCAGAGCCTAGGTTCATGTTCAATTAGGTGTCCACATTGCCGTGTCAAGTAGAGTCTCTTTTATGGGTGTATAGCGCATCAGACTTATAAGAGAGAGGCTATGAGACTTTTAGAAATATTTCCCTTTCTTGTTATCTTATTTTCAAGCTATAGAGACAAAGGTCTTGGATTCTTCTGATTTTTATTAACTTGTCTTTCAGAGTATGCCTCTAAAAGGATATGATGTTCATGCAAACTCTTTTGTCCCATTTCAGGACAATGTGGATGGAAGTTGTCCAACTTCTGGAGTCCAGACCCATTCAAGGGTTGCTACATCTAACTGTCCTCATGGGGTTCTACCTGCCCACTAATCCTACTCTTGAGGGTGACACTCAAACTCAGTCGCCTCCCGAGGGGGTTACTAATGCTAAGTTTTGTCGCTTCATTACCCTGTTGACTCAGTTGATGACATCTCAGTTTGGTTTGGTATTTCTATGGGTTCGTATGGGGCCACTAGAGTTGGCCAATTCATGAGGTTGTATCCTTAGATGTTTACTAGTATAAAGGTTGAGAAGGATCCTCAAAGTTTCATTGATGAGATGGTATAAAGGTTGAGGAGGATTCTCAAAGTTTTATTTATGAGATGGAGAAGATCTTTTGGGTTATACCTGCTTCGGAGGTTCAATGTGTTGAGTTTGCTGGCTACCAATTAAAACATATTGCATACTAATGGTACGAAAAGTGGGAACAAACGAAAGGTGAGGATTCTAGTTCTGTCTTATTGGATAATTTTTCTAGTGCATTTTTGGATCGCTTCTTTCCTTAAGAGTTGAGGGAAGCTAAAGCAGAAGAATTTGTTAAATTAAAGCAAGGAAAGATGATAGACAATGAGTATGTTTTAAAATTCCATCAATTATCTCGGTATGATCCTGAATTGGTATCCAATATAAGGGCCCAAATAAGAAAGTTTTCTTAGGGGTTGTCTCGTGAGTTGATCCTTGAAAGTAAGGCTTCTTTGTTGATCAAAGACATGAAAATCTCAAGATTAGTTGTGTATATGTAACAGGTCAAAAAGGAGAAAAATAAACACGCTAATATTGGTGAAAGACAGAGTAAGAGGTCTCGGTTTTTAGATTAGAGTAGGGGCCAACAACAGAGTGGAAAGTGGTCTAAGAGAAAGAGTTAAGAGAGTTCTAATTCCTATTCAAAGGCTAGTACACCCTACCCGAACCTATCGGGAGATAAACATTTTTAGGGTGGTGATACTTCTAAGGCACAATGTGCCCATTCTCAGGCCAGTGGGGCCCAGTCTGCACCATTCTACCCCGTGCAAATTCTGTGGTCAGCATTATCCTGGTCAGTGTGAGAAGAAAAGAAACTAATATTTTATTTATGTTCAGATTGGTCATATAAAGAGGGATTGTCCCTCTAGAGTTGCTTCTGGGCAAAGCAAGGTTCTTGTTTCCTCTTCTTCAACTCCTACACCGAAGGGTTCTACCTCTGGCTTCGGCACTAGTCAAAACCGCCTTTACACTGTCACTACTCGTCAGGAGTCTGAGGCATCTCCAGACATTATTACTGGTATGTTGAAACTCTTTTCCCATGATGTGTACCATTTACTTAATTCAGGGTCCTCTCTCTCTTATGTGACTCTATTTGTGGATGTGCATTTTGTTTTTAGCCCTGAGTGTCTTTCAGACTCTTTCTTTGCTTCTACCTCGGTAGGAGACTCTGTGATTGTTAGAAGAGTCTATAGAGGGTGTGTGGTAGCTATTGGTAGTAGAGAAACTCTGGTGGACTTGATAGAGTTAGACATGGTTGATTTTAGTGTTATTCTAGGGGTGGACTGGTTATACCCATGCTATGCTACCTTAGATTATCGGACCCGCAAGGTCGTATTTAATTTCCCTAATGAGCCAATTGTTGAATAGGAGGGTGGTTCCCTAGATCCTAAGGGAAGGTTTATATGATATCTTAGAGCACAGAGATTATTCTCCAAGGGGTGTCTCTATCATCTTGTATGGGTTAAATATTTTGACTAAAAAATTCCTTCTTTGCATTCGGTTCTTATGGTAAATGAGTTTCTCGAGGTCTTCCTTGATGAGTTTCTTAGTGTCCCTCCCAATAAGGAGATTGATTTTGGTATTGACCTTGTTTGGGACACTCGTCCTATTTCTATTCCCCCTTGTAGAATGACTTCAGCCGAGTTGAAAGAACTCAAGGAGAAATTAAAAGACCTCTTAGAAAAAGGTTTCTTCCATTTTAGTGTATCCCTATGGGTTACACCGGTGTTATTCGTGCATAAAAAGGATAGTTTCCTTCGGTGTGCATTGATTATCGGCAATTGAATAAGGTGAAGGTAAAGAATAACTATCCCCTTCCAAGAATTGATGATCTCTTTGATCAGCTTCAGGGTGCCAAATTCATTTTGAAGATTGATCTTCAGTTTGGGTATCACTAGTTAAAGATTAGGAAGGTGGATTTACCTAAGATAGATTTTCGTACCCAGTACGGGCATTTTGAATTCTTGGTGGTGTCTTTTGGGTTGACCAATGCCCTAACGATATTCATGGGTTTGATGAATAGGGTCTTCCATCAGTTTCTAAATTAGTTCATTATTGTGTTCACTGATGATATCTTGGTGTACTCTAAGAATGACGAGGATCATGTCGATTACCTCTGTCTTGTGTTGCAGACCTTAAAAAATCAGCAGTTGTGTGCTAAGTTCTCTAATTGTGAATTTTGGTTGAATGTTGTAACTTTTTTGGGTCATGTTCCGTCTAGTGAAGGTATTATAGTGGCTTCTCAAAAAGTGGTTGTGGTTGAGAAGTGGCCTAGACCCACAACTTCAATTGATATTCGGAGCTTCTTGGGTGTAGCAGGTTATTATAAGAGGTTCGTGTAGAGTTTTTCTTCTATTACTGCTCCCTTGACCAAATTGACTCAGAAGAAGGTAAAGTTCTTGTGGTCTAATGCTTGTGAGGGGAGTTTCGAGAAGCTGAAGGATAAGTTGACTTCAGCTCCAATCTTGACACTACTTGAGGGTACAAAAGGTTTTGTTCTCTATTTGAAGCATCTCGGGTTGGCTTGGGCTGTGTGTTGATGCAGCACGGTATGGTGGTTGCTTATGGCTCTAGAAAGTTGAAGGTTCATGAGAAGAACTATCCGACTCATTATTTAGAATTTCTAGCTGTGGTGTTTGCATTGAAAATCTGGCATCACTATTTGTATAGGGTTCATGTTGATATCTTTTATGATCATAAGATCTTGTAATATGTATTCACTCAAAAAGAGATTAACCTCAGGCAAAGAATGTGGCGTGAGCTTCTCAAGGATTATCATATAAGTCTTCACTACCATCGATGTAAGGCTAATGTGGTTGTTGATGCTCTTAACAGGTCGTCCATAGGTAGCTTGTAGCATATAGATAAGGATAAGTAGGAATTGGTGAATGATATTCACCATTTGGCTAACCTTAGAGTTTGTCTCTTGGACTTTGAGAATGGTGATGTGTTGGTGCAACAGGTGGCACAATCATCTCTTGGTTCAAAAATAAAGAAGAAACAGGTATTAGATCCACTTTTGATAAATATTAAAGATGATGTGGCTAAGCAGAAGGTGATGGCCTTCGAGATCGGTGGTTATGGTAACTTAAGGTACCAAGAGAGGTTGTGATTTCCGGATGTGGATGGGTTGAGAGGCCGAATTTCGGTTGAGGCTTATTAGTCATGGTATATGGTTCATCCCAATTCAACAAAGATGTATTATAATCTTAAGAAAATATATTGGTGAAATGGCATAAAACGTGATATGACCGACTATGTGGCTAAGTGAATGGTATGTCAGCAAGTGAAGATGGAACATCTGGGGCCTGGTGGGCTACTTTAAGAGATTGAATTATCGCTGTAGAAATAAGAGATAATTAATATAGATTTCGTTACTAGTCTTCTGCAGTCGTGAAATCAGTGTGACTCCATTTGGGTCATTATGGATAGGATGACTAAGTCCGCTCACTTTTTGCCTGTGAGGACTACCTATTCTACCGAGGATTATGTGAAGTTGTATCTTCAAGAGGATGTAAAGTTGCATGGCGCGCCTGTCTCAATTATTTCAGATCGTGGTACCCAATTCTCTTTGCATTTCTGGCACTTTTTTCAGCATGGTTTGGGGACTAAAGTGAGTTTTAGTATGACTTTTCACCTGCAGTCAGATGTGTAAGCCAAAAGGATTATTCAGACTTTGAAAAATATGTTGTGAGGCTGTGTGATTGATTATTGTGATAGTTGGTTCGACCATTTTCCTTTGATTGAATTTGCTTACAATAATAGTTACCATTCTAGCATTTGTATGGCCTCGTTTGAGGCATTGTATGGTAGGAGGTGTAGATATCCTATTGAGTAGTTGGAGGTTGGTAAAGCAGAAATGTTTGGCTCGGATTTGGTTCACCAAGCTATGGATAAGGTGAAGGAATTTGGGTAGGCTTAATACCACCAATGTTGTCAAAATTCCTCTATGGATGTAAGGCAAAGAGACTTGGAGTTAGAGGTTAGAGATTGGGTGTTCTTGAAGGTATCTCCCATGAAGGGAGTGATGCAGTTTGGGAAGAAGGGAAAGCTTAGTTCTTGGTATGTTAGCCCATTTGTGGTTTCGATAAGGGTTAGTAGTATTGCGTATGAGGTGGAATTGCCCTCTAGCATGATTTCCATCCATCTGGTATTCCATATGTCCATGTTATAGAAATGTGTGGGTGACCCTTCATTGATTGTCCCTTTGGAGGACATTGGTATTTCAGATTCTTTGTCCTATGAGGAGGTCCCGATAAGGATCTTGGATCAGCAAGTTCGTTGGTTGCAAACAAAGGACGTGGCTTCGGTGAAGGTTCTATGGAGGAACCAAAAGTTCAAGGAAGCTACTTGGGAGACTGAAGAGGACTTGAAATCCAAGTATCCATTTCTATTCCCAAATCTGGAAAATTGTGCTTGCAGCACCTCATCCCATCATTCAAGGATAAATGATCCTAAGAGGGGGAGACTGAAACAACCCGAGCTTTGGACTTTGCAAAATTTCTCATGTTTTAGGCATTTTGTGCATCATAGGACTCACCATACCACTCGTATGGTGTGGATACAGGCTAAGGACCCTAGTCATATGTTGGACAGTATCACATTGGCTATGTTTTATTCTTGGTACAAGAAGGCATCATACGAATCGTATGATCATGATACGAGAAGTATAGTACCAAAATGTACATTGTTGAGTGTCTAGTCTTGACATTCTGCTTAGGGTATGACTTGAATGGGTACTAGTAATATGGTAGGGTACGATTCATGCTAAGAATTCATATGTTGGACAGATTATGGTGTCTAACATTCTGATCAAGGTACGAGTGAAAGGTACCACTCGTATGATGGGGTACGTGTGGAGGGGTCCAACCGTACCCTTCTGCGAGTCTTTTACAACTTTTACGATGAGGGTATTTCAGACATTTTCTTCCCCAAGCCCTTAATACCCCATGTCTTATAACACTATCTGTCCCTCATTCTTCACTTGAGAAGATCAAAACACTCTAAAAAACTCTCTAGAAACCTCTCAAGGAGATTGGGCTAGGGTTTCATCAATGTGGTCACTTAGTGGCTTAAAGATAAAAATCTCTCCGTGAATCTTCATAATTCAGTCATATGACTCTACCTTAATTGTTAGTTCATAAAAATCATGTGTTTTAAACATTTTTCTTGAATGATAAATGGTGGTTTTGAATCCATGGTTGGGGGTTTGAATGTCTAATTTTGAGTATTGTTCTTTCATGATTTCACTTGTGTTTATGCATGTTTTTGGTCATGATTTTGAACAAGTGGGTGTATGGAAATTATGGTTTAGTGAATGGGTCATGGTTAACCCTAACTTGATGGTTTTTTACTTGAATAATGGTTTGATAATGGTATGCCCTCAACCTGTTTGTGAAAAATGCCTATGAGAAGAATCTTGTCACATAATTAATTGGGTTATGAACTAATTCTTGGTATAAGAATGCTAATAAAGGATGAATGATTTTGTAAGGGTCTTGAGGACCATAAATTGAATTGAAATGTGTTTTGAACTAAGACATTGACCTAATACTGTAAATGGTTGGTAAATGGTTTCATGAAAGGCCTCGTTGGCCATAAGTTGAATTGAATTGTAACCTTGGTGGTGTAAATGACTAAATGGGTTTGAGTCACTAAATGTTAAATATAATTGCTAACTTTGTATAGACAATGGGTTCGAGTCCTAATGTCGAATGATAATGGTTATGGCATGTTGTACGCTTGCAAATAGGGTTGGTTTGACGATACCAATGGGATGCCTTTGGTAAGTAATTAGACTAATGGTTGTGTGTATGTGTAAAGAATGTTTTAAATTGGGATTTAAAGCGAGATGTGTAGCCGGTCCATGAAAGTGGAGTTCAAAGCACGAATACTGGAAACCGCGCTAGTCGGTATAGGTGGCTTTATGATCGAGAGGTTTGAGTCCCCCGAATGGATATAAGAATGGGAGGTTTGAGTCCCCTATATTGTATACATTGGTTCTTGAGTCACTGTATTATTCTGGGAGGTTCGAGTCCCCCATATTGTCATATACAAATATGGATATTCTTTGGTTCGTGTGGCTACATGCACCGGGCCCTTCCATCTAGGGGAGAGTTGGACGCATATAGCCCGTGGGTTCCTTGTTTTATGGTTACGATACATAGCTTAGGTTATTATTTTCAAAGTTCATGCTAAGTGTTATTCCCTACTCCGGCATGATATATATATATATTATATATGTATGTATACATGTGATTGCATATGATGATTTGACTTGGTTTTATTGATGGCATTATTTTATTCCTCTATCCCTGAGTTACATGTTAGCGCTCCAACTACTAATGATTTTCGGAAGTTATAGCCCCACGCGATACAGTTACCAGAGCTTTTTCTTATTTTCCTGCACAGTTACCAGGTGTTTAAGTGGTTCGTGAGTTGACATTAAAGTGGTGAGCTTCCATAGTTTGGAAGACATTCATATCATGATTATTTTACTCGATTTCATAGACTTTGTTAGACTTTGATTTTGGTTATTTTCAGGGGCATATCTCAACATTTTATTGACTTTGGATTGTATAGGCTTTGTGGATTACTATGGACTTGGGTTTGTTGGTTTAGTGTGTTGTGGTGATGAATGGTTTAGACATTTCATAAGCTTTTGTTAGTCTTATTTCACATATTTTGTTATGTGTTCAGAATTCATCAGACGCTTGTGGTTGATAAGTTTGCTAGGTTAGGTGAAGGGGGTGATCTCCGATCCTCGTGGGACTTGAGATGCACGTCACGTCCAGGCCCTGGTTCGAGTCGTGATAATTTATTAGCATTATTTTATAGGTTTGGGCATTTGAAGCCATTTCTTATTTGAGACAACAAGTGAACTATCAGGAAAAAGTTTCATGTCCAAGAATCCTGAGATTGTTGTTGGTCAAAAGTGATAAAAAAGTAAAATTTCTTGATCTCTTCCACCAACCGAAAGAAGCAGTAAGTCTAATTCTAATTAAGTTTTTGTTTTAATTAATGATTTTTTAAATGATTTGATCATCATTCTAATATATGTACTGACTTATTTTAGATTGTGCATCTGTGGCTTATTTCGATCAATCGAGAGTTGAAAATTCCATTTTTCTTTCTTTACGATCTATGCAAACTTAATCGGACCCTAAGGTATTTTATAGAATAAAACAGATTTTTTTGGAGCAACAATCATCACAAAAAAATAATTTTAGAGGGTGGGCTTGTTGTTGTTGATGGTGTTAGTGGTGATGGAGCTATTGATGTTGGTAGTGGTAGTAGTGCAGCTGCTGTTTTTCGACAGATCAGTCATCTGTTTCGACAGATGAGTTATCTATTCCATTAGATGAGTCACATCTGTTTCGATAAATGAGTCATCTATTGGAATAAATGGTTCATCTATTGGAAATTATCATACAGGTCTTCCTACTATTTTAATTTGTACCAACAAATGACCAATCTACTGCAACAGATGGATCATTTGTTGAGGAAGATTAAATTAAGACTTCTTGTGATTATCATTGAAAATTATGGATTTTCAAGTGAATGTCACAGTAGAAGATACCACTAAACAACATAATATCATAGTTGATATTCCATCAACTGCTTCCAAATATAAAAAAAAGTGAAGCCTGTCAGTCAGGAAAAATGGAAGAATTACCCATTTGAAGGGTTCAATATCTCGGACGAGGCTCCAAAAAAACTAACAAATGACTAACACTAAGTGAAACAATCAGGTCTTGGTTTTGATTTGTTCAAATTTGTGGTTGCACATCCCAGAATGAAGAATTGGTTCTATTTGATGTTACAGTCTCAAACTTGCTTGAATGATGATGTTTAAATGCCATACATCTTACTATTAATACTTTATTTAATTGCATCTGTGAATTAATTTTACTGTCACGTAATCTAAAATGTTTGATAATATGTGCAGAACTTCGATGTTATTTTTTACTACCTCCAAAAGAAGGACAAATTCCAAACGTAAGAACAATATAGATATACGACAGACAATTATTTGTACAAAGTTTACGTTAATAATGCCTATGATAGGTATTGTCAACAACAACCGGAAATTTCCGAAAATGAGGAATGCTTAATCAATATTATAAAAAGTTTTAGCATTGCAACTGGCTTACCTTGGCATTTGTTCGATGAAGTGTACATCCCAATCAATTATGGTGATGAATTCCATTGGGTGTTGGCTGTTATCATTCTAAAAGAGAGGCACATTCGAGTTTACGACTCGATGTTAGGATGGAGACTTTATGGGCCATAATCTGAGATACAAAAACTAGACAAAATATTGCCTTCTTACCTTGATATACGTGGCTTTTTAGACCAAAAGGTTCGTACTGGTTGGTCGACGATTGAAGCATATCGGGATAAAATGGGTAATCCAGTTGATGTAGAATATGTTAAAGGAATTGCTCAACAACCAAGTGGTAGTCTGTAAGTATCATGATTTAGTTTTATTTCATAAATTTCTTAACGTTTACATTAATTGAAAGATATGGATTATCTAATTTTTACAAATGCACAGATTGCGGTCATTTTGTTGCCGCTTACGCTAAGTATTTGAGCGATAGATTAGAAGTACCAAATGATGGACTTGATATTAAATTACTCCATAAAAGATATGCTACTCTTTTATGGAAATATGGAGATGCAAAAGATCAAAAATTGTATGCAAGCGACATTAAAGATCCATGACGACCAAAGCCGAATCTCATAGCACCAGATGAAGAACAACATCTCCATATTGAGTAGATCTTTATAGCTTGAGTCTGTTAAAGTAATAACCTCTTCTTAGAAATTGTTGTCATCAAAACTTAAATTGTTGATTTATTTGTTGAGTATATCATTTGTACCCATAACAATTTTTTACATTTCATTTATTTGATGATTTATTTCATGTAATTTCTGAAGGCTTTGATTTATTTTATTTTGTATTTGAATTTTATTTTATCCTTAGATTTGAATTTATTAATTGGAATGGAATACTAGATTCAAATATTACAAAGATAATAGATTTGTTGCAACAGACGACATATTTGTTGAAAATTATCAAACAAATTTAGACTTATGTTGCAACATGTAGGTCATCTATTGGAAATTATCAAACAGGTCTTCCTACTATTTTGATTTGTTCCAATAGATGACCTATCTGTTACAACAAATAGATTATATATTACAACAGATAGACTTAGATATAAACATCATTATAATGAAACAGATGACCAACCTATTGCAACAAATAAACTATCTGACAGAACAGATAGTTTTCATCAAACATAAGAAATTGTCACTACATGTAAAGTGATTTGAAATAAAAATTATCATGGTGTTTGTGTTTCGACATATTATTCTTTTACATACAATGGCTCCAACCTTTTGATTATAACCCCATAAGCCCAGACCTCTTGCATCTTTGTCATAATGTAGTTGCACAGAAAGGTCATTGGGTTTGTCATTTATGTGTCGGTTAGCAAACATTCGATGTGTGCAAGCTTATACGACCCGCACACAGAACTGGTTTAATTTTTTGGAAGGCCCTTGTCCTTGTTTCGACCATCAAAATCCTATTTTTCATTCAATACTTTCACTGGCAATTGTTGTATCAGTTTATTCTGCCTCAACAAGTTGGGGAACAAGTCCAATAGTGGATGCATCTTGGTAAAAAAAATCAGCCTCATCAAAGACAGGTAAGTTAAAGTCATAAATCTTTATCATTTCTTCCTCGAGTAGTATCTTAAGAGCCAGAAAATATTTTATATCCACATTCATGACTTCAAGAATTCTCTTTGCCTAGATCCAGTCCTTGCCATATGGGTATGGCATCTTTCTTCTAACATATTAAATCATATCTTCATCCCATTCAAACCTAAAAACTAACGAATCAAATCCCAGGCAATCGAGAATTGTTGCTAGATGAATGAGTTCATCGTAACTATTCTTGAAATTGTTGTAGAAGATTAAGTCCATTATCCTATTGCCAGCATCATAAGCATCTGAGTACGCTAATTGCCTTCTCCTCATGAGGCAGAGAATTTCATCAACATACTATGATATAAGAAGATAATTTTTAAATAGGTTAGTACTTTTAGAAAAGAAAAGAAAAGTGGAAAGATGCGATGGATGGTCCATCTATTGCACAAGGTTCTTCGAATCTGTTAACAAATTACCCATCTAATGCAACTTATGCAATAGACGGATAATCTGCTATAGTAGATGAACCACTAGTTGCACTAAAATACCCAGTTATTGCTACAGATAACACATTTATTGTGTAACATCTTCTTCATGATGTAGATTAGAAAAAGTAAACTTACCATGTCGACATACCACACTTTTATATATGTCATCTTCTTGAAGTCTTAGGGGGAAAAGGCATTCATGGTGAAGGTTTTTGCGCATTGCTTGTAATTTATTGTGTTTCTTAGAAAAGCCTTGTATTTGGCGTCAAGTTCTGCATATATGTTTACCTTCTTCAATGGTCCCTGAACTTCATCAACTTTTGGAGGAGGAGAATTTGCAATTATTTTTGGTTTCCTATTTGAGAGTATATGTCTAATTGCTTTTTTCATCTTCCTAACCTCCACTGTAGTAGTGTATAGATCTCTCACCTTCTTAGATGGTACGACAACCCTCTTGGTTTCAACTTCTCGATATCATTAGCGAGAGCATGTATTTTTTGAAAGAGTTTATCCTGTCTGTCCATGCACCCTATGTATTTGCAATGAGAACATGAGGTGAAGAAGGGTGAGAGGAAATACTGTAAGGGGTGATTTCAAACATATTTATTTTTTCTTAAGTATCAAAATTCTCATCATCATGAATGGTAACAGCATCAACATCAGCATGGCTACCACCGACATCAATAACTCCAACAACAAAACCCCCAGAAGTAGCATAAAATATGTTGCAGTAGGTTGGTCATGAAGAGCCTCAACATGAGGCTAACCTTGCCTAACTAATCTTCTTATGGAAGTTGTTCTATCCTATTCATTCTTTATTAGCTCCATTGTTGTGTCTACTGTCTTATCAACAAGACCTAGAGTAATAAAAGAAGTCATCCCCAACTCTTCCTCAGTGGGTACGATCCATAAATGCACAATCTATAAAAAAGGCAAATATATCTAAATCAAATAGTAATTTACAGTCAGCTGGGTAGTATGTTAACACAGAAAACTTATGCAACAAATGATCTTTATGTTTCCACTGATAATTTATCTGTGGCAATAGATTAACCATCTATTGCATCTGATCACCCATCTGTTTCATAAGTTGCAATAGATGGGTAATCTGTTAAGTCAAGTTCAAAGAACCAAAGAAATAGATGAGTAATCTGTTGTAAAAAATGATTAATTTATCATAACAGATTACCCATCTGTAGCACCAGATAGGTATTTGTTAAGATAAATTACAATAGATTATCCATCTATTGCAATAGATGGACCTTCTATTTCAATTTCATTCTTTGAGTCAAATTATTTTACTTGAAAAAAGACTTACTGCATCATCCAAAAGGTTAAAGAGATCAACCTCCTTAATTCTTGTGTTGCTCTTTGCAGCCAACCTCCTAAGGATCCTTGACCTGCTTTTGGAGGGGAGTAATGGCTTCAAATGCCTAAGCCTAAGAAATGTAAATAGGAAACAAACAAAAAATTCATAATAATTATTCAATATAAATATAAACTAATGCAAGCATAAACAAATAGTGATTAAATTTACCATGAAAGCCTAAGAAAAACCCTATAAGGAGATCGTCTTTGACGATAGCTTTGTCAATAAATATTTGTCAATCAAATTGTAGTTATCATATCTACAAGGATAATTGTTGAACTTTTCTAAATCCTCAACATGCTCCAACAAATCATCTTCAATGACTTTGTAGACATCTTTTACCAATATAATGGAATGGGCAAACCAAACTAAGTACAATTTCTCCTTGTACTTCTTTCGTATGACTTTATCCTTGAGATCTTCTAAAAACATCATGGCTTTGTATCCACGTCCAGCAATGTCCAACAACCTATCTATTTTTCCTTTACGTTTGTTGGTTTTGTTGGGTGATCACTTGGATAATATTTTGCCTTCATTTGATGGTGGTTCTTTGTTTTTCTTGCTTTCCTTGGACTTTTTGAGGGGTGTTTCCTTGATGAGAGGTTCTTTTGGATGATCGCATCTCAAGCCTGTCACTATGGCAAACTCTTTCATGCCAAAACAAAAAGACATGCCAAAGTAGTTGATCCAGATTTCATCCATCCCCCCTTCAAATCTTTATCATCCCCCGCGTACTTGATCATGCGCTTAAGAAGAACATATACCATGCTCATTTGGAAATGGGCAATATTGTCCTTAGACAGCTTAAGAAAGTATCCAAATAAGCCCTTCTTAGGAAATTCCTCTAGTTTTTCCTTCTTCATAGTATTCCTAATATCATCAAAAGGTTTACCCAACAGAGATTTAACTACAAAATCACTAGTTAATTTTTCAAGGTTATCTATCGGCATCCCAACTTGAAACCTACCAATACTAATAGTTTTTTACAGGATCATATTGGGATTTTGTTCATAATTCACATCCCATTGGTGATGCATTATCATCATGTTAATCATCATCATCTTTATCACTTTCTACTTTCTTCTCTTCTTGTTTATCTTCTTCTTCTTCCTCCCTAATTTTATTTTTCTCACCACCCTCTACAGGACCTTCTACAACTACCTCAACATTGTTTTCATAGCTTTTCTTAGCTTCACTTTTCCCTGACTGGGATTATTTAGGAATGTAATACCCCGTACTTTTTCTTAACTAATTTCATCTCAAGAATGTCTAGTATTATCTTCTAAATTTAATGATGGTTATTACATGAGGAATTTTCAAGATTTTCACTTTTTTTCATGTGGGAAATTCAATAAGCTTTCCATCGATATAAGATTTTCCCAAATCTAATAACCGGGTCAGAAGTTACGACTATTTCAAGTTCCCGTTGTAAAATAGTACCATATTAGTTAGTGGCGCGCCATGTCACAAGAGGAAATGGCATTTAGAAAATTCCAGTAGGGGTTCGCGATTATGGCGCGTTGTGCCAGAGGACCAAATTTAGAATTTTCCTTTTCCAGTGTCTTAGCATGATTTCCTCTGCATCGCGCCAAAGTTCCAGGTCGCAAAAGAAGGGGCAACGGGATGGCTCTGCGTTGCGCCATCCCTCAGTTTCCCAATTGTCAAATTCTAGTGATACAGTGCGATAGCACCACGTCGCGCCAGGGGATCAGTTTGGGAAAATTTTACTAAAATTAAATGACGTGTCCAGGGTTAAAAGGGTCAACTTCCCACCCCTATTTAAGCCCTTTAACACGTGATTCATGCACTTTTCACCCAAAATGCACTCTCTTCAACCTAGGGCTTTTCATAGAAGAGTCAGAATCAAGAATTTCCTCCATCAATCTTCGTGTACTTATGATCCAAGGTATGCATAGTGTTCATTCATGGACCCCTTTCATCCATGAAGCCCAAAAATACCGCTTCTAAATTAAAGATTATGGATTTTCTTATGAATTTCATTATTGGGCTGCTCTTGTTCATGTCGATAATGAGAAATTGAATTCTACTCCATGTTGGGTAATAAATTCTATGTGGATTAAATTATTATAGATATAGATTCATGCAAAACTATGACTAAACCCTTGAATGATGAAGTTAGAATTGAACCATGATGTTTAATTATTTTACAATGATGTTTACATGTACCATGCCTAAAATATGTTTGATTAAATGCCTAGATGAAGGAAAACGTGCCTAACTAGCATGATACCATGAAATTCCCATGTATGTACAAGTTATGCCTATCACATGTTTGGATGAAATGCTCCTATAAATGTATTATGGATTATGATGTTAGTTATATGTTCAAGTAAGTTATGCTTGGTCAGTTTCTTTCCATCGAGTCCTATTGGTACTCGTACCTAAAATATTAGCTGTGTGCCTAGAGCCATGTCATGTTTTCACGATACTCTCAGTCTAGCTATGAATCCTTAAACTTCAGATAGTCTTATGACTCAGGAAATCTCCATGATCTCATAAACTCAGTCAGTTGTCAGATATCGGTAGTATTCCGTCAGTCAACAGAATTCAGTAACTCAGCCCATGTTCAATTCAGTAAATCATGATTCAGAGTCTATTCAGATGGGAGTAGGAATTAGCACCGAGTTAACCCAAGGATGGTAACACACACTATCAAATGAGGGTGTGATTCTTAAAAGTCATCCTTGTATTCCAGAACTATGTATCCAGCATAGGTTGAGACATCAACACTATCTGATGAGGGTTGATAAGGTTGATAGGCACTGTCAAATAAGGGCCCCACCATTCTTTTTTGGGGACACTATCAGATGAGGGTTGCCCACAGATTATACTTACCAGTGGCGCGGTATTGACACCTTTCCAATTAGTTTTATAGATTGGACCCCAACTCAGCCATAAGGGAATATTAGGGGCATGTCGGTTAGATAACTACTTCCCACAGTTTCATGTTACAAAATCAGGACTGTCAGACACAGTCAATCAGTCTCAGTAATTGAACTTAGATAGTTCTTGAAATTTCAGGACTGTCAAATACAGTCAACTCAGATACAGTTTGGAACTCAGATAGTTCCATCAGATTCAGGACTGTCAAATATATTCACTTATGTTATCAGTTATATTCAGATTCAGTAATCATGTTATCATAGTATTAGTGTCAGTTGTTATGTATCATGCATGTATTCTCATGCTCATGATAGTTAGTCAGCTTTTATTATTGTTCATGCATATGAACCCCATGCATTCAACCTACCTCACATGCATACCAGTACATTCAAAGTGCTGACACATTTGCGCTATGGTGTCTTATACCATAGGTTCAGAGACATGAGCTCCAGAGCAATAATAGATTCTAGATATCCGCAAACAGAGTTAGGCGTGAGTCCTCATCTTTCGAGGACATGATTATTTCCATTTTATCTCATGAATTAGTTTACTAGTGGGAGTTATTTGGGGACATGTCACATTAACTCCTTACTCAGACAGTTCAGTCAGTTAGAGGCTTTCTAGACTGTTATGTTTCAGAATTCAATATTTTGAGTTTTGTTTTGGGTAATCTATTACCCCACATTGATGTTATATTATTCAGATTATGTTGAATTTTGAACCTTATGGCTTTTCAGTTCATGTTTCAGCATTATTCAGTATTTTATGCAGTACACAGGTACATATATCAGTCATGGGTTAGCTGGTGGTCCTTCAGGGTCATGAGCACCATGTAGCATTCCTGGTACAGAGTTTCAAGCTGCATTCACTACTCTTACTAACTCAATTACTACTCAGAATGAATGAGCAACTGTCATTCTGGCCAATCTAGTGGCCAATTTAGCTGCAGCCAGAATTTGAGACTTCACCCGAATGAATCCTCCATCCTTTCTTGGGTCTAAGTCAGATGAGGACACTTAGGAATTCTTAGATCAGGTGTAGAAAGTTACATACATAATGGGGGTTACTCCTAGTAAGAGTGCTGAGCTAGCTGTATATCAGTTACAAGATGTGGATCATACTTGGTTTAAACGGTGAAAGTCAGAGATATCAGATAATGCAGGTCCTATAGAGTGGAAGGAGTTTTTAACTGCATTCATAGACAGATTCTTTCCCCAAGATCTTAGAGAGGCTAAGGTTCTAGAATTCATCAACCTCAGGCAGGGTAATAGGACGGTGAAAGAGTATTCTCTTAAGTTTACTCAATTAGTTAGATATGCCCCTCATGTGGTTGTAGACAGCAGAGCCAAGATGAGTAAGTTTGCTTCAGGGGTAAATGATAGCATGGTAAATAAGTGCAGATATGCCATGCTGAATAGTTACATGACTTTAGCCAGGCTTATGATTCATGCTTAGCAGATAGAGGAGCAGAAGATTAAGTAGAGGGAGAAGTAGAATAAGAAACTGAAGATAGGTAGTTTCAACTTCGTTCAGCCGAAATCAGAAAGAGAAAACTATTCCCAGTTTAATCCTAAGTCATTAGTTCCAGCCCCTTCTTTATCCAGGGCTCCAGTTCCTAAGTTAAGAGAGGGTAACAAAGATAGAGCACCAAGCTCTAGGTCTCAAGGTAGTGTTAGCAATGCCCGAACTAATCCCCTTAGTCAAACTTGTGGTAAGAACCATAAGGGTTCTTGTAGAGCTGGTAGCGATGTCTGTTTTGGTTATGGAAAGCCAGGACACAGAGTCAAATACTTCCCTCAGTTAGGTTATCAGAGTTATCTCTGCTTCTCAACTCAGTCCGGTCACCCGAATCAGTAGGGTACCACCACTAGTGTTACTAGTGGGCAACTTCCAAATCATCTCTATGCTCTTCAGTCTTGACAGGATCAGGTAAATTCTCTTGATGTAGTTACTGGTATGTTACAGATATTTCATGTGCATGTTTACGCTTTTCTAGATCCAGGAGATTCTTTGTATTTTGTTACTCCCTATATAGCAGGCGATTTCAGTCTCAACCCCAGTGGGTAAAACTATCATAGCCCAACTGGTATACAGGAACTGCCCGATTATGATATTTCAGAAAGTCACTTCAGCAGACTTAGTCGAATTAGAGATAACTGATTTTGATGTCATTCGTGGTATGGATTAACTTCATTCCCGCTATTCCACAGTCGACTGTAGTAATAGAATAGTCAATTTTTAGTTTTTGAATAAACCCATCCTTGAGTGGAAGGGTAGTACTTCAACGTTCAGAGGTCATCTTATTTCCTACCTTCGGGCACGAAAAATAATATCTAAAGGATATGTCAATCATCTTGTTCGAGTTAAGGAAACTATTTCCAAAACTCCCATCCTTGAATCAGTTCCAGTTGAAGGTGAGTATTCAGATGTCTTTCCCGAAGATCTTCCAGGAATTCCTCCCGAAAGGGAAATAGACTTTGGTATTGATCCTCTTCCAGATACTCAACCTATATCTATTCCTCCATACAAAATGGCACCAGCAGAACTCAGAGAACTGAAAGAACAATTAAAGGATTCTTAGATAAGGGATTTATCAGGCCCAGCGTTTCCCCGTGGGGCGCTCCAGTATTATTCGTGTTCAATAAAAATGATTCTCTTAGAATATGTGTAGACTACCGTCAACTCAATAAGGTCACGGTCAAGAATAAGTATCCTCTTCCCAGAATCGATGACTTGTTTGATGAACTTCAGGGTGCCAGTTATTTCTCTAAGATATAACTCAGATCCGGCTATTATCATCTCAGAGTTAGGAAATATGACATTCCAAAAATAGCTTTCTATACTCAGTATGGTTATTTCCAATTCTTAGTTATGTACTTTGGTCTTACCAATTCCCCAACAACTTTTATGGACTTGATGAACCATGTGTTCAAGTAGTACTTGGACATGTTCATCATAGTCTTCATAGATGATATTCTGGTCTATTCCCGTAGTGAGCATGATCATGCATACCTTCTCAAAATAGTACTTCAGACTCTTAGAGATTATCAACTATTCACCAAATTCAGTAAGTGCAAGTTTTGGATAAGGTCAGTAGCATTCCTTGGTCATATCATTTCCGGTGATGGCATTAAAGTGGATCCTCAAAAGACCAAAGCAGTAAGAAACTGGAATCACCCTGTCTCTCCATCAGATATCAAGAGTTTCTTGGGTTTGGCTGGCTATTACAGATGGTTTGTTGAGGGATTTTGTTCTATTGCATCCCCTATGTCCAGATTGACCCAGAAAAAAGTAAAGTATCAGTGGTCAGATCCTTGCTAGAAGAGTTTTTAGGAGTGTAAGACTCGACTCACCTCAGCTCTAGTATTAGCTCTTCCAAATGGTCCAGATGGTTTCGTAGTGTATTGTGATGCATCCAGAGTAGGTTTGGGTTGTGTCCTCATGCAGCATGGTAAGGTCATAGCCTACGCCTCCAGGCAGCTTAAGCCCCATGAGAGAAATTATCCTACTTATGATATTGAGTTAGCAACCATAGTATTTGCCTTGAAGATTTGGAGACATTATCTATACGGTGTTCATGTAGATGTGTTCACTGATCATAAAAATCTTCAGTTTCTCTTTTCTCAGAAAGATCTATATCTTCATCAGAAAATGTGGTTAAAGCTTTTGAAAGATTATGACATGACTGTCCATTATCATTCGAGCAAGGCCAACGTGGTGGCCGACTTTCTCAGTAGACTATCCATGGGTAGTGTTTCGCATGTTAAGGATAGTAAGAAGAAGTTAGCTCAGGAAGTCCATCAGGTTGCCAGACTAGGCGTTTGCTTAGTTGATACAGAAGAGGGTGATATATGGGTTCTGAGTAGTTCAGAATTATCTCAAGTTTTTGAGGTAAAAGAAAAGCAACATAGAGATCCCAGCCTTGTCAAGTTGAAAGAGTTAGTAAAGGATCAGAAAGTAGAGGTTTTCTCCCAAGGGGGAGATGGTGTTTTGCGTTGTCAGGGTCATCTATGTGTTCCAGGTGTAGATGACTTAAGGAAGAAAACTCCTATAGAAGCGTATGGTGCGTGCTACTATATTCATCCTGGGTCCATAAATACGTACTGTGACATATGGGAAATATATTGGAGGAGTGAGATGAAGAAAGACATTGCAGAGTTTATGGATAAGTGCTCTACATGTCAGCAGGTTAAGATAGAGCATCAGAAGCCTAGTGGGTCCATGCAGAAGGTCAGTATTCCTACTAAGAAATGGGAAGTTGTTAACATAGACTTCGTGACGGGTTTGCCTCAAACTCGTCTTCAGCATAATTCAGTGTGGGTCATTGTAGACAGAATAACCAAATTAGCTCATTTTCACCCAGTTCATACCTCTTATTCAGCTGAGGATTATGCCAAACTCTACTTCAAGGAGTTTCTCAGATTGCACGGTGTTCCATTGTCCATTATCTCAGATAGAGGTACCCAGTTCACCTCTCATTTCTGGAAAGCATTCCAAAAGGGTCTTGGTACCCAAGTTTATCTTAGTACAACCTTTCATCCTCAGACAGATAATCAAGTAGAAAGGACTATTCAGATGTTAGAAGAATTGCTAAGGGCATGTGTAATAGATTTCAAGGAAAGTTGGGATGACCACTTACCTTTGATTGAGTTTGCATACAACAAAATCAATCATTCTAGTATTCAGATGGCTCCATTTGAAGATCTATATGGTAGGAGATGTAGATCTCCAATTGGTTGGTTTGAAATTAGTGAGGCCTCAATCATAGGCCCTGACGTGGTATTAGATGCCTAAGAAAAAGTCCAGTTGATTAGAGAAAGACTCCGGGCTACTCAGAGCCAACAAAAGTTTTATGCAGATGTTCGTAGAAAAAATCTCGAGTTTGAGATTGGTGACTATGTCTGTATAAAGATCTGTCCCATGAAGAGAGTGAAGCGGTTTGGGAAAAAAGGGAAACTCAGTCCCCGATATGTCGGTCCCTTTAAGATTCTCAATCGATTCGGCAAGGTAGCTTATGAGCTCAAATTACCTTCAGATCTAGCCTCAGTTTATCCAGTCTTTCATGTCTCTTTGCTCAAAAAGTGCATAGGTCACCCATCAGTTGTAGTCCCTATTCAGAGCATTGATGTTCAGAACACTCTCTCTTATGATGAGATTCTAGTCAATATCTTAGACTATCAGACTCATTGATTGAGGAACAAAAAAGTCCCTCTAGTTAAGGTTCTTTGGCGAAATCAGTCCGTAGAGGGAGATATATGGGAAGCAGAGGCAAACATGCGTACCAAGTATCCTCACCTCTTCTTATCCAACTCAGATCAAGCTCAAGATAATAGTTCTCCTTAAGCTTACTCAGTTTCATTTTCAGTGTTCATCACAAACTTGGTATGTAGTTTCATGCTCAAGGTCCCATTATAAACTTGGTATCAAGTACCATTGCATATTCAGTCATGCACTCATGTATCAGTTCAGTTATGTAATTATGCATCAGACATGTATTTTCATTATGAGAACTTAGTTCTTCAGAACACTCAGTTATGCATTCATGAATCAGTTACACATGCATCAGATATGCATGTTCAGTATTATATTTTCACCTTGTCAGTCATGTCAGTCATGAGATCATGTTCCAGTTATTCAAGTTCAGTATGTACGTTAGTTTTATTTTCTCCCCTCCCAGTCAGTCTCATTCGAGGATGAATGTTCTCAAGGGAGAGATATTGTAATACCCCGTACTTTTTCCTAGCTAATTTCATCTCAAAAATTTCTAGTATTACTTCTAAATTGAATGATGGTTATTCCATGACAAATTTTCAATATTTTCACTTTTTTCATGTAGGAAATTCAATAAGCTTTCCATCTATATAAGATTCGCCCAAATCCGATAACCGGGTCAGAAGTTATGACTATTTCAAGTTCCCATCATAAAATAGCGCCATATTAGTCAGTGGCATGTCGCATCACCAGAGGAAATGGCATTTGCAAAATTCCACTAGGGGTCCGCGATTATGGAGCGTCGCGCTAGTGCCCAAATTCAAAATTGTCCTTTTCCAGTGTCTTATCACGATTTCCTCTGCGTCGTGCAAAAGTTCCAGGTCGCAAAAGAAGGGGAAACACGATGGCTACACATCGTGCCATCCCTCAGTTTCCCAATTTTCAAAGTCCAGTGACACGACACGATAGCACCGCATCGCGCCAGGGGTTCAGTTTGGGAAAATTTTACTAAAATTAAATGATGCGTCACGGTTAAAAGGGTAAACTTCCCACCCCTATTTAAGACTTTTAACATGTGATGCAACCACTTTTCACCCAAAATACACTCTCTTCTCTCAAAAACCTCTCAAGAACAACCTAGGGCTTTTCATAGAAGATTTAGAATCAAGAATTTCCTTCTTCAATCTTCGTGTATTTACGAACTAAGGTATGCATAGTGTTTATTCATGGACCCCTTTCATCCATGAAGCCCAAGAATCCCTTTTCTAAATTCAAGTTTATGGATTTTCTTATGAATTTCATGATTGAGCTGCCCTTGTTCATATGGATAATGAGAAATTGAATTCTACTCCATGTTGGGTGATAAATTCTATGTGGGTTAAATTATTATAGATATAGATTCATGCAAACCTATGACTAAACCTTGAATGATGAATTAGAATTGAACCATGATGTTTAATTATTTTACAATGATGTTTACATGTACCATGCATACAATATGTTTGATTAAATGCCTAGATGAAGGAAAAAGTGCCTAACTAGCATGATACCATGAAATCCCCATGTATGTACAAGTTATGCCTATCATTTGTTTTGATGAAATGCTTCTATAAATGTATTATGGATTATGATGTTAGTTATATGTTCAAGTAAGTTATGCTTGGTCAGTTTCCTTCCATCGATTCCTGGGGGTACTCATACCCAAAACATTAGCTGTGTGCTTAGAACCATATCATGTTTTCATGATACTCTCAGTAAAGCAATGAATTCTTAGACTTCAGACAGTCTTATGACTCAGGAAATCTCCATGATCTCATGAACTCAGTCAGTTGTCAGATATCAGTAGTATTCCGTCAGTCAATGGAATTTAGTAACTCAGCCCATGTTCAGTTCAGTAAATCATTATTTAGAGTCTATTCAGATAGGAGTAGGAATTAGCACTGAGTGAACCTAAGGATGGGAACACACACTATCAGATGAGGGTGTGATTCTTAGAAGTCATCCTTGCATTCCAGAACTATGTAGCTAGCATAGGTTGAGACATCAACACTGTCCGATGAGGGTTGATGAGGTGGATAAACACTGCCAGATAAGGGCCCCACCATTCTCTTTTGGGGACACTATCATATGAGGGTCGCCCACAACTTATCCTTTCCAGTGGTGCGGTATTAACACCCTTCTAATTGGGGCTATAGATTGGACCACAACTCAGCTATAAGGGCATATTAGGGGCATGTTGGTTAGATAACTACTTCTCACAGTTTCATGTTACAGAATTAGGACTGTCAGACACAGTCAATCATTCTTAGTAATAGAACTCAGATAGTTCTTCAGATTTTAGGACTGTCAGATATAGTACGGAACTCAGATAGTTCTATCAGATTCAGGACTGTCAAATACAGTCACTCATGTTATCAGTCATATTCAGATTCAGTAATCATGTTATCACAGTATTAGTGTCAGGTGTTATGTCTCATGCATGTATTCTCACGCTCATGGTAGTTAGTCAGTTATTATTATTGTTCATGCATATGAACACCATGCATTCATCCTACCTCACATGCATTCCAGTATATTCAAAGTATTGACACATTTGCGCTATGGTGTCTTATACCTTAGGTTCAGAGACACGAGCTCTAGAGCAACAGTAGATTCTAGATATCCGCTGACAGAGTTATAATTGAGTCCTCATCTTTCGAGGACATGATTATTTCCCTATTATCTCATTAATCAGTTTACTAGTGGGAGTTAGTTGGGGACAAGTCCCATCAACTCCTTACTCAGAAAGTTCAGTCAGTTAGAGGCTTTTTAGACTATTATGTTTCAAACTTCAGTATTTTTAATTTTGTTTTGGGTATTCTATTACCCCACACAAATGTTATATTATTCAGATTACAATAGATTCCCCATATGTTACAATAGATTAACAACCTGTTGGCAGAGATAAAAACAGTCTTGCAACTGGTTTGTTTTATGCTAATAGTTGAATGTTACAACAGATAGGGAATTTGTTTGAAGATCTATTTTAATACCTCCCAACAGATGTTCCACCTATTGCAACAGATGGACCACAAAGATCAATACCACTAATACCACCAATAACAACACCACCAACACCACTGCCAATACCTCTACCACCAACACCAACACCAATACCAACACCAATACCAACACCACCAACACCAATAACAACACTAATACCACCACCACCACCAATAGCAACACCAATAATACCACCACCACCACCACTAGTACCACCAATACCAACACCACCAACACCAATACCACCAATACCAACATCACCACCACCACCACCACCACCACCACCACCACAACCACCAGCACCACAACCAACACTAATACAAATACTAATTCCACCAATACCAATACCAATACTAATACCACTACCAATACCAATTCCACCAATACCAAAAACATCACCAATACCAATACCAACACTACCATCACAACCACCACCACCACCACAAATACTAATACCAATACTAATGCCACCAATACCAATATCAATACTAATGCCACCACCACCAATACCAATTCCACCAACACTAATAACACTACTAATACTGTAAGACCTCACAAAATCCTAAGCTTAACTATGACCTTTAAATCTTGTTAAGGGGTCCTAGACTTAGAAATTGTTTAGCTAAGTATTCAAACTTATTATTACTTTTGCCTTCAAAGGTTGGAAACTCTATTTCATGACCCTTATGACCTTAAAATGATGATTTTTAGGTTGATTCATGATCAAGAATGTCAGTAGGTATTCCCAGATAAGTTTTGGAATTTTCAGACTTTGTTTGAGACATATTTGAAAGATCAAATTAGTGGATCGATGCGATCTGGATATGCCACATCGATGAGTATTTTCTGCAGCCCCCAGTGCAAATTCTAATAAACCGACATGGACTCGATGTGGTGCATTGGCTATCGCATCGATGTCAATGACATAGCGCGTCGATCCGTGCATTGCTAAATCAATTTTTAGTCATTAAAAATTCGCGTCCTCAGGGGTAATTGGGTCTTTTCCTACCTGATGTCAGCCTCCAAAACATGAGATTAAGACCTTTTAGAGGGAAAATCCATTTATCTTTCTCAAAATTTCTCAAGAAGAAAACCCTAAGATCTTCAATTCAAGATTCAACCTTCAAGAACACTCCATCATTCTTTGCAAATTTGAATACCAAGGTATGTCAAGTGTATATCCAAGGGTCCCTTCCACCCTTGGAGTCCAAGAAACTTTTTTAAACTTTAAGCAAATTGATTTCATAATTTCCATGATTTGGATTCTAGTCTATTCATGATTATAATGTTGATTGGGTTTCTATACCATGATTAAGTGCAAGATTTATGTAAAAACAATTATTATGTAGGTAGTATCATGTGAATTTATGTTAAATCCTTGAAATTGTGATGCTCATGTGTTGATTAGTACCATATGCATATACAATGCCTTCCAAGGGTTTGATGAGTTGTTCATATGAATTAAATAGTGGGATTATATCATGTTAGCATATATATTAGTTTATTCCATTCAAGTGTTTGATTTAATGCCTCTATAGATGCATTAGGAATAAGTGTACATTTCTATACTATTCAAGGTCATATGATGCTTTACTTTTATGCTATTGAGTCCTAGAGGTATTTAATACCCGACAATTTAGCTGATTACCTAGAGCCAGTGTCAGTTACAGAATAATCTCAGTCATTTCACATCAGTAGTACTCTCAGTCAGTTACATAACTCAGGAAAAATTCAGTAGACTCAGTATCAATCCAGTCCAGTTTAGTATTTAGTTTGGACCTCAGTAAATTCAGTTAGTTTATAGAATTTAGTAGTATTCCGTCAGTCAAGAAAACTTAGTGAACTCAGTTTAGTTCAGTTAGACAGTATAATCAGTAACAGTTCAGTCAAGCCTAATATGAACTAGGAATCAGTTCAATGTCTATTCAGTTGGGAGTAGGATTCAACATCGAGTGAACCCAAGGATGGAGAATCACCTGCCAGTAGAGGGTGTGATCCTTTGAAGCAGTCCTTGTGTTCCAGAACTACATAGAAAATATAGGTTAAGATATCAACCTTCAAGTTGAGGGTTGATGAGGTTTCCTACCTGCCAGTTAAGGGTACCACCATTCTTATTCAGACCACCTGCCAGATAAGGGTGACTCAAATTGTTTATACCCGTGGCACAGTACTGATACCCTTCTAACTAGGGTTATAAGTTAGACCCCAATCCATTCAGAGAGGGGCATATTGATTAGATGATTATCTCCCACAGTCTTAATTTCAGTCTTCAGAATGGAACTCAGGTTAGTTCTATAGAAATTATGACTATCAGACACAGTCACTCAGTTTAGTACAGAAGTCAGAATAGTTCCACAGAATCAGGACTGTTAGGTACAGTCACTTAGTTAACAATAATACAATATCAGTGAACTTAGATATCAGTAAACCAGTAGTTTAGAACTCAGTATCCAGTGTTATCATGACCTCATTTATAGTTTACGTATACATACATGTACTCTCATTTAGTAATATTCATGTTATTCAGTCAGCTATTGTTCATGAATATGAACCCATGCATGTCATACCACCTCACTTAGCATACCAGTACATTCAAAGTACTGGCGCATACCTTTCTTTTGTTCTATGATGTCTTATATCATAAGTTCAGACACATGAGTTCCTGATCATACTTAATAGCCCGATCCATCAGAAGAAGACTAGTGGTGAGTCCTCATTATTTGAGGAAAGATTTATTATTATAGTCTTTCAGTCCTCAGTTTGTTTTAGTAGTCAGAGTTAGTATGGGACTTGTCCTATCAACTCCTTGTTCAGAAAGTAAAGGCTTTTTAGACTAGAGTATTTTCAAACAAATATTCTGTTTCAGTATTTATTTTAGATTTGAACCTTATGGCAAGTTTCCACCTAATTTTTGAATAATAACAGTATTACTATTTAGTTATTACAGTAGGTACCAACCATGGGTTAGCTTGTGGTCCTTCGAGACTATAAGCACCATATAGCATCTGGGGTACAGACTTGGGGCGTTACAAACTTGGTATTAGAGTCAGGTTCAACAGAGTCCTAGGAAATATAAGAGCCGAATCTAGTAGAGTCTTGTACATGGGTGTGTAGCATGCCATACTTATGGATAAGAGGATATTAGATATTTTAGTAAAAGTTTCCCTTCTTTCATTATTCATGTCGTATGAGTGAGCATTAGCTCAAGTTAAACTGTCAGCCTAATCCATTCTCTCCTTTTGTTTACATAGTATGCCTCCTAAAAATACTAACAAAAAGAGAACCAGAAATTAGTCAGCACCTCAGGCCGTTCAGGCAGATCCCCTGGACGAACATATCTCCCACGCTGAATTTAGAGCAGCATTCACCATATTAGCTCATTTTGTGGCAGCCTAGAATGAACACCCAGTTGTTGTTTTGACCAACCCTGTGGCCAATACTGCTATAATCGGGATTCGGGACTTTACCCAAATGAACCCTCCATCTTTTATTGGGTCTAAGATAGATGAGGACCCTCAGGAATTTCTTGATCAGGTGAAGAAAGTTACAGATATTATGGGGGTGACTACTTTTAAGAGTGCTGAGTTGACCATATATCTGTTGCAGGATGTGGCTCACTCATGGTTTAAATAGTGAAAAGCAGAAAGGGTCACAGATGTAGGGCCCATAGAGTGGGAGGAGTTTCCCACTGCTTTTATAAAAAGGTTCTTCCCGTTGGAGTTTAGAGAAGCGATGGTTCTAGAATTTATTTACCTGAAGTATGGCAACATGACAGTAAAAGAGTATTCTCTCAAGTTTAATTAATTATCTAGATATGCTCCTCATGTGCTGACAGATAGAAGGTTTAGGATGAGCAAGTTTGTGTCTGGGGTTTCTAGCAGTGTGGTCAAAGAGTGTAGGACAGCAATGCTGATTAAGGATATAGACATATCTAGTCTCATGGTTCATGCTCAGTATATAGAGAAGTATAAGAATAGGGAGAAGGATAATGAGAGAAAGAAAGTGAGAACAGTTAGTTTCAACTTCGCTCAGCCTAAGTTAGAGGGTGGGAATCATTCTTAGTTTCGCTCAAAATCCTTAGTTCCAGATCCATCCTCAGCCAGTTTTCCAATTTTGAAATTCAGAGACGGTAATAGAGATAGGGTGCTAGGCCCTAAGCCTCAGGGTAGTGTCAGCATCGCCCGAACCAATCCCCTTTGTCAGAAATATATCAGAAACCACCAAGGTATCTATAGGGATGGCAGTGATGTATGTTTTGGATGTGGCAAGCCAGGTCATAGAGTCAGAGATTTTCCCCATTCAGGTTCCCAGGGTTAGCACAACCGTCCCTTAGCTCAGTCCGATTGCCCGAATCAGCAGGGTGCTAATTCTTGTGCTACCAGTGGGCAACGCCCAAATAGACTCTATTCCCTTTAGTCCCAACAGGATCAGGAAAGTTCTACTGATATGGTAACTAGTACGTTACAAGTTTATCATTTATATGTTTATTCTTTGCCAGATCTAGGAGCTTCTTTATCCTTTGTAACCCCATATATAGCTGTCAACTTCGGAGTCTGTTCCAAAATCCTAGTCGAGCCTTTCTCAGTCTCTACCCCAGTGGGTAAATCCATCATAGCCCAGTGGGTATACAAGAATTTTCCAGTTATGATATATTAAAAAGTCATTTCAGCAGACTTAGTCGAATTAGAGATGACCGATTTTGATTTCATTCTCAACATGGATTGGCTTCATTCCTTCTATGACTCAGTCAACTACAGAAATAGAATTGTCTAATTTCAATTTTTGAATGAGCCCATCCTAGAGTGGAGGGGTAGTACTTCAGTACTTAGGGGTCAACTTGTTTCCTATCTTAGGGCAAGAAAAATGATATCTAAGGGATGTGTCCACCATCTCGATTGAGTCCAAGACTCTAGATCATAAAACCCTACTCTAGAGTCAGTATCAGTAGCATGTGAATTCTTAGACGTGTTTCCCGAAGATCTTCCCAAATTTCCTCCTAAAAGGGAAATCGACTTTGGAATAGACCTTCTTCCAGACACACAAACCATATCTATTCCTCCATATAGAATGGCTCTAGCAGAACTCAAGGAATTAAAAGAATAGTTGAAAGATCTCTTAGATAAGGGATTCATCAGATCCAGTGTGTCCCCGTGGGGTGCACTAGTTCTATTCGTGAGTAAGAAATACGGTTCTCTCAGAATGTGTATAGACTACCATTAGCTAAATAAAGTCACGGTCAAGAATAATGGTCTACTTTCCAGAATTGATGACCTATTTGACCAACTTTAGGGTGCCAGTTACTTTTCTAAGATAGACCTTAGATCAGGCTATCATCAGCTCAGAGTCAGAGAATGTGACATTTCAAAAATAGCTTTCAGAACTCGGTATGATCACTTTAAATTCTTAGTCATGTCCATTGGTCTTATCAATTCCCCAAAAACTTTCATGGACTTGATAAACCATGTGTTCATGCATTACTTGGACCTGTTCATCATAGTCTTCATAGATGATAGCCTTGTTTACTCCTGCAGTGAGTATAATTATGCACACCATCTCAGAATAGTATTACAGACTCTCAGATACCATCAACAATTTACCAAATTCAGTAAGTGAAAATTTTGGCTAAGGTCAGTATATTTACTCGGCCATATCATTTCCAATGAGGGCATTAGAGTTGATCCCTAAAAGATTGAAGCAGTGAGAAACTGGCCTAGCCTATCTCTCCATCATATATATGGAGTTTTTTAGGTTTGGATGGCTATTACCAATTGTTTGTTGAGGGATTTTTATCTATTTCATCCCCTATATCCAGATCAACTCAGAAGAAGGTCAAATTCCAGTGGTCAAATATTTGTGAGAAGATTTTTCAAGAGTTGGAAACTCGACTCACTACAACTCCAGTTCTTACCTTGCCATATGGTTCAGATGGCTTCGTTGTGTATTGTGATGCTTCTAGAGTTAGTTTGGGGTGTGTTCTCATATAGAGAGGTAAGGTTATAGCGTATTCCTCTAGACAGATTAATCCCCATGAAAAGAACTATCCAACTCATGATCTTGAGTTAGCAGTAGTAGTATTTGCCTTAAAGATTTTGAGGCACTATTTATATGGAGTGCACATTGATGTGTTCACTGACCATAAAAGCCTACAGTATGTATTCTCTTAGAAATACCTAAACCTCCATCAGATAAGGTGGTTGGAGTTGTTGAAAGAATACGACATGAGCATCCTGTATCATCCGAGTAAAGCCAATGTAGTAGTTGATGCTCTTAGTAGGATGTCTATGGTTAGTGTTGCTCATGTGGAGGATGGTAAGAAGAATTTAGCTCAAGAAGTTCATCATCTTGCCCGACTAGGTATTCGCTTAGTCGATTCAGTAGAAGGTAATATATGTGTACAAAATAGTTCAGAATCATCCCTGGTTTTCGAGGTGAAGGAAAAGCAGGATAGGGATCCCATTCTAGTCAAGTTAAAATAATCAGTTAGAGATCAGAAAGTAGAGTCTTTCTTCCAAGGGTGAGATGGTGTGTTATGCTACCAGGGTAGGCTATGTGTTCCAGGTATAGATAATCTAAGACATCAAATTCTAGCAAAAACATATGGTGAGCGCTACTCTGTTCATCCAGGGGCTACTAAGATGTACCATGATTTGCGGGAGATCTATTGATAGAGTGGGATAATGAGAGATGTGGCAGAGTTTGTGGCTAAATGATCAACATGTCAGTAGGTTAAGATTGAGCACCAAAAACCTAGTAGGTCTATGCAGGAGTTTAGTATTCCTACCTGGAAATGGGAAGAATAAACATGGACTTCGTGACGGGTTTGCCTCATACTCGTTGTCAGCACGATTCAGTTTGTGTCATTATAGACAGGATGACCAAATCAGCCTATTTCCTACCAATCCATACCTCTTCTTTAGACAAGGACTATGCCAAGCTCTATGTCATAAGGTTAGTTAGATTACATGGAGTTCCATTGTCCACTATCTCAGATAGAGGTACGTGGTTCACCTGTAATTTCTGGAAAGCCTTCCAAAAGGGTTTTGGTACTCAAGTCCACCTCAGTACAACCTTTCACCCTCTGAAAGATGGTGAAGCAGAAAGGACCATTTATAATTTAAAAGATATGTTGCAAATGTGTGCGATAGATTTTAAGGGTATTTGGGATGACCACTTTCTTTTGATTAAGTTTGCATGTAACAAAAGCTATCATTCCAGTATTCAGATAGCTCTATTTGAGGTGCTTTATGGGAGAAGATGTAGGTCTCCTATTGGTTGGTTTGAGGTAGGTGAGGTCATAGTGGTAGGGCCTGACTTGGTATTTGATACCTTAAAAAAGGTTCAGCTGATTAGGAAAAGGCTTAAGACAGCTCAGATCCAACAGAAATCGTACGCAGATTTATGGAGAAAGGATATTGAGTTCAAGGTTAGTGATTATATTTATTTGAAAATATCTCTTATGAAAGGAGTGAAGAGGTTTGGTAACAAAGAGAAGCTCAGTCCTCGATATGTCGGTCCTTACCAAATTCTCAGCCATTTTGGAAAGGTAGCTTACGAGTTTGAGTTTCCTTTCAGACGTAGCTTCAGTCCATCCAATGTTCCGTGTCTCCTTTCTAAAGAAATGCATAGGTGAAACAACAATTTTAGTCCCTGTAGGGAGTATAGACGTTCAGAACAGCCTCTCTTATGAGGAGATTCCAGTCGAAATCCTTGATTATCAGATTAGCAGACTGAGGAACAAATAGGTCCCTTTGGTCAAAGTTCTTTGGTGGAATCACTCTGTTGAGGGAGATACTTAGGAAGCAGAGGCAAACATGGGGACAAAGTATCCTCACGTCTTCTCCGTAAATTCAAACTCAGCCCAAGGTAATAGTTTTCCCTCTAATGTACTCAGTTCCATGCTCAGATTTTCCTTTATAGACTTGATACCAGTTACCATTGTATATTCAGCTGTGAATTCATGCATCATATATGCATGTTCAACATGAGAAACTCATCTTATTAGCAATCCCAGTCACGCATTCATGAATTATGTTCAACTACATACTCATGCATCAGATATGCATGTTCAGTATGAAATTTTAGTATATCAGTAGTGTCAGTTATGAAATCATGTTGCAGTTGTTCATATCCAGTATCTAAATTTAGTCTATTAGTATTCCCAGCTTAGTCAGTCTCATTTAAGGATGAATGTTCCCAAGGGGGAGTTATTATAAGACCCCGCAAAATCCTAAGCTTCACGTAGACCTTTAAAGCTTGTTAAGGGGTCCCAAACATAGAAAATTTTAGTTAAGTATTCAGACTTAGTGTTATTTTAGCCTTCATAGGTGGGCGACTCCATTTTATGACCCTCATGACCTTAAAGTGATGATTTTTAGGTTGAATTATGATTAAGAATGTCAGTAGGTGTTCTCAGACAAGTTTCAAGTTTTTTGGACTTTGTTTGAGACATTTTTGAAAGCTCAAACCAGTGGATCAACACGATCTCGACGCGCGACATCGCCTATCACGTTGATGAGTATTTTCCCCAGCTCTCAGTGCAAATTTCAATGAATCAACGTGGACTCGATGTGGTGCATTAGCTATCGTATCGATGCCAACGACGCGGCGCATCGGTCTGTGCATCGCAAAATCAATTTTTAGTCATTAAAAAGTCGCATTCTTAGGGGTAATTGGGTCTTTTCTCACCTCATATCATCCCCCAAAACACGAGATTAATCCCCTTTAGAGGCAAAATCCCTTCATCTTTCTATAAATTTCTCAATAAGAAAACCCTAGGATCTCCAATTTAAGATTCATACTTCAAGAACACTCCATCATTCTTCGCAAATTTGAATACCAAGGTATGTCAAGTGTTTATCCAAGGGTCCCTTCCATCCTTGGAGTCCAAGAAACTCTTTTAAACTTCAAGTAAATTGGTTTCATGACTTCCATGATTTGGATTCAAGTGAATTCATGATTATAATGATGATTAGGTTTTTATACCATGATTAAGTGTAAGATTTATGTAAAAACAATTAATATGTAGGTAGTACCATGTGAATTTATGTTAAAACCATGAAATTGTGATGCTCATGTGTTGATTAGTACTATGTGCATATACAATGACTTCCAAGTATTTGATGAGATGTTCATATAAATTAAATAGTGGGATTATATCATTTTAGCATGTATATTAGTTTATGCCATTCAAGTGTTTGATAAAATGCCCCTTTAGATGCATTATGAACAAGTGTACATTTCTATGCTATGCAAGGTTATGTGATACTTTACTTTTATGCTATCGAGTCCTAGGGGAATTTAATACCCGATAATTTTGCTGATTACCTAGAGCCAGTGTCAGTTACAGAACTTAGGAAAAATTCGGTAGACTCAGTATCAATCCAGTCTAGTTTAGTATTCAGTTCAGACTTCTGTAAATTCAGTTAGTTAACAAAATTCACTAGTATTCCATTAGTCAACAAAACTTAGTGAATTCAGTTAAGTTTAGTTAGATTGTATAATCAGTAATAGTTCAGCCAAGCCTAGAGTGAACTAGGAATCAGTTCAGTGTCTATTCAGTTGGGAGAAGGATTCATCACCGAGTGAACCCAAGGATGGGGACTCACCTGCCAGTAGAGGGTGTGATCCTTAGAAGCAGTCCTTGTGTTCCAAAACTACGTATCCAGCGTAGGTTGAAACATCAACCTGCCAGTTGAGGGTTGATGAGGTGTCCTACCTACCAGTTGAGGGTACCACCATTCTTATTCAGAGTACCTTCCAGATGTGGGTGACTCAGCTTGTCTTTACCCATGGCAAGGTATTAACACCCTTCCAACTAGGGTTATAGGTTGGACCCCAATCCATTCAGAGAGGGGCATATTGGTTAGATAATTACCTCCTACAGTCTTAGTTTTAGTCTTCATAATGTAACTCAGTTCAACTCTATAGAAATCTGGACTATCAGACACAGTCACTCAGTTCAGTACGGAACTCAGAATAGTTCTACAAAATTAGGACTGTTAGGTACAGTCACTCAGTTAACAGTAATACAGTATCAGTGAACTCAGATATCAATAAATAAGTAATTCAGAACTCAGTATCCAGTATTATCATGACCTCATTTATAGTTTACATATCCATGCATGTACTCCCATTTAGTTATTTTCATGTTATTCAGTCAGCTATTGTTCATGCATATGAACCCACACATGTAAGCCTACCTCACTTAGCATACCAGTGTATTCAAAGTACTGGCGCATACCTTTTTTTTGTGCTATGATGTCTTATATCATAGGTTCAGACGCACAAGCTCCCGATCATACTTGGCAGCAAGATCTATCAGCAGCAGACTAGTGGTGAGTCCTCATTGTTCGAGGAAAGATTTATTATTACTGTATTTCAGTACTCAGTTTATTTCAATAGTCGGAGTTAGTTGGGGACTTGTCCCATCAACTCCTTGTTCAGAAAGTAGAGGCTTTCCAGACTAGAGTATTTTAAGACAGATGTTCAGTTTCAGTATTTATTTCAAATTTGAACCTTATGGAAAGTTTTTGCCTAATTTCGGCATAATTACAGTATTACTATTTAGTTATTATAGCTGGTACCAGTCATGGGTTAGCTTGTGGTCGTTCAAGACTATAAGCATCGTGTAGTGTCCTGGGTACAGACTCGAGGCATTACAAATACCAGTGCTACCACCAACACTATTAATACCAATACCAATTCCACCAATACCAACAACACCACCAATACTAATACCAATACGACCAACACCACCAATACTAATACCAATACCATCAACACCAAGACCATTAATACCAACAACACCACTAATACCATCACTAAGACCACTAACACCAACAATATGAACACCAACAACAACTACTTATAACACCACAAACACCATCAAAAAATACCAAAATAGTCAACTGAACACTGTAACAAAAACTAGGATTTTCTCGCGTTCTTCCTACGTTTTTAGCATCAAAAATCAAAATTGTTAACCCATTCTCAAAGATAATACAACTAAAAATCTTATTTTTCATCATTAACTAAAAAGCCCTAATTTTTAGAAAAAACAACAAATGTAGAACTTTTCTCTAACTATGTTACCTATGAAGAGAGAGAAAATGATGGATACAAGAAAGAAGAAAGTTGAAAATAACAACTATGTGGTCAAAATGGAAACAAAATTGATCTGTTGGGAAGGGTTGAGCAATATGTTGAGTACTTATCATTTGTATTATTAAGAAAGAAATAAATAGAGAGAACTTGAGATTTGAAATGATAAAACACTTTTCTCGCAAATGAATGATTTATATGGGTTGAAAAATATTAATTTTGTCCGAATTGATCTTGATTAATTTTTTAAAAGAGATAAATTTTAACTATTTCATAATAGATTGTATTAATTTCACTAAAATTAGTTTTCAGTTATTAAGTTCAATTGAAATATTAATGAACTTAACTCAAATTGATCAATTGATGACTCCGGTTAGGACGAACAAAATACCAACATCATGCAATTGCAATGACTTAATTGAAATTATTGTTGAACATATGAAATCGTACTTAATTCTAGCTAAATAAATTTAAATATTTCAAACCATTGCTTCATTTGAATTGTTTCAACTCAAATTGATCAATTGATGACTCTGGTCAGGACGAACACAATACCAGCATTATGCAATTGCAATGACTCAATTAAAATTATAGTTAAAACTATTAAATCATCCCTAATTCTAGCTATATCAATTTATATATTTCAAACAATAGCTTGATATGAATTGTTTTAACTCAAATTGATCAACTGATGACTCCGACTAGGATGAACACAATACCAACGTCAAGCAATTGCAATGACTCAATTGAAATTGTATTTGAACCTATAAAATCATCCCTAATTCTAACAAGATCAATTTACATATTTCAAATAATGGCTTGAAATGAATTATTTCAACTCAAATTGATCAACTGATGACTCCGACCAGGACGAACATAATACCAACGACATACAATTTCAATGACTCAATTAAAATTTTAGTTGAACCTTTGAAATCATCCCTAGTTCTATATATATAAATTTAGATATTTCAAATAATGTCTTGAAATGAATCATTTCAACTCAAATTGATCAACTGATGACTCCAACAAGGACAAACACAATAACTCATGCAATTGCAATAACTCAATTAAAATTATAGTTGAACCTATGAACTCATCCCTAATTCTATATAGATTAATTTATATATTTTAAATAATACCTTGATATGAATTATTTCAACTCAAATTGCTCAACTAATGACTCCGGCCAGGATGAACACAATACCAACGTCATGCAATTGCAATGGATCAATTTAAATTATATTTGAACCTATGTACTCATCCCTAATTCTAGATAAATCAATTTAGATATATCAAACAATTTCTTGATTTGAATCTTTTAGACTCAATTAGTTAATTGATGACTTCGACTAGGACGAAAATAAAACCAACGTCATACAATTGCAACGACTCAATTGAAATTATACTTGAACCTATGAACACATCACTAATTCTAGATAGATCAATTTAAATGTTTCAAACAATCGCTTGATTTGAACCGTTTCAACTTAAATTGATCACTTGAAGACTCCAACCAGGACAAACATAATACCAACATCATGCAATTGCAATGACTCAATTGAAATTGTAGTTGAACCTAAGAACTCATCCCTAATTATAGATAGATCAATTTAGATATTTTAAACAATCGCTTGATTTGAATTATTTCAACTCAAATTGATCAATTGATGATTCCAACTAAGACGAACACAATACCAACGTCATGCAATTGCAATGACTCAATTGAAATTGTAGTTGAACCTATGAACTCATCCTTAATTATAACTAAATTAATTTAAATTTTTCAAATAATCATTTGATTTGAATAAATAGAGAACCAACCTATTACAACAGATGACACATCTGTTGAAAATTATCAAATAATTATAGACATCTATTAAAATAGATGTTCAAACTGTTGCAATAGATAACTTATTTATTGGTCATTATCAAACAAAAAATGACATATGTTGCAACAGATGACTTATCTATTAGAAATTATCAAATAGACATTGCCATATGTTGAGACAAATGATTGATCTATTGGAAATTTTCAAACAGATGTTGATATCTGTTGCAACAAATGACTTATCTATTTTAAGAATTTTTATTTTAAAGTAATTTTTTGTTTGAAATAAAAATAAGAAATATTAAGGAGGTAAAAAATATTTCTTGGATAACTCAAAAATCTCCTCCTTAATTTGTCTTATCTTATCTTTTCAATGTCCCCACCACCGTCTCCTCATTCACCTCAAAGCGTTTAACCACCATAAATTATTAATAACTATTTAAATCCATCTTTAGAATTTTCTCTCATTCAACCATAAAATAATTCATCTCTCTTCTTTCTCTTTCTCTCATCTTTAGGATTATCCCAACTGTCTCTTTTTTTCTCTCTTGTCTCTCTTTTCTACCCTTTTTTTCCTGAGGATCCTTTTGGATCTCAACCAATCTATATTTTTTCTCAACTAAATTTGGTGTTTTGATCCCTTTGATTTTCACATGGAAGGTATGGTTCACTATTTCTCTTGCCTTCTCATATTTTTCTTTGCATGTTTCATCAAAAATTTTGTATTTTGTATGATGAAAATTGAAAATGTAAATATCATATTTTTACATTGGTTATTTAAATTAATATTTACATCTATTATTTTTATTTATTTACCTATTACCCATATCCTATTTATTGAGAAAAATTAAAGGAAAGATGTCTTTTAAGTCTTGAATAAATGAAAGGCTGCTATTACTAAAATATGCACAAAAAAATCATTTGTTGGGAAAACTTAAAAAGCCTTGTTGTCAGTATCAGTTTTTTTTGTTTGTCTTTTATTTGTTTCTTTGTTGTTGATGATGTTGTTGGTGGTGTTGGTGAAACATATGGTGTTGTTGATGGTGTTGGGATATATGGTGTTGTTTCTTTCTTGTCGATGTTGTTGTTGATGTTAGTGTTGGTGTTGGTGTTGGTGGTGTTTGAACATATGGTGGAAGATATTAAAATAGGTCTTCACCAGATTCTCTATCTGTTGCTACTGATGAATT
This sequence comes from Capsicum pubescens, assembly GCA_030864215.1. Lineage (NCBI taxonomy): Eukaryota > Viridiplantae > Streptophyta > Magnoliopsida > Solanales > Solanaceae > Capsicum > Capsicum pubescens. Next base: position 198,839,847 of record CM061549.1, on the reverse strand, counting down.
AGTTGTTGAAATAAATCCTAATAGCTCTTCCAACTGATGACACATCTGTTGTAACAAACGGAGAACCTGTTGGAAGAACTCAAACCATTAGGAAGGATGGTTTGATTTCTTCCAATGGAAGACCCATCTATTGTACCATGTCGGTCACCTATTTCAACAGATGTGTTACCTGTTGCAACAGATGGCTTATTTGTTGAACAAATAGGGAATTTTTTGCAACAAATGGGTCATCTGTTGGAATGCTTGTTTTAATGTGTTGTCTTTATTGAATTTTGTGTTATTCTTTTTTAAATTATTATGTAGACATCAATTATACTGTTCTTTTTATTTTCTCTTATTTGTAGATAAAAGATGTCTCCCAAAAGAAAAGGAAGTCAGCTTTTGCCCGATCAACATGAAAGCCTAGAGTAAAGATGGGTTCGGAGGAATAAACTACTTATAGATGGAACCACTTCATATGTGGGAGGTATGTATTACTGATCACGTTATCATGAAAACACGCATAGAGTACACTAATTTTATGAATGTTGTTCTTTATTGATTAGGTAGTAATCATTCAAACAAGATATTGTGTTTTACAACTAAGATTGATAGGTTCAAACCGATAAGGCTGAGGGACCATGTAGGTGGTGTCGATACCCTATTATGATTTAATGATAGTTTTGCTAATGTTTATGTGTCAATTTTAGAGAAGGTATTAAGTTTTCTATGGCAGTGTAAAGATTCAATAGTGTTTGGACTGATTTTAAGGGTTCAATGGACTTTAGAAAAGCCTCTGAAGCCTCATACTACTGCAAACAAAAATGGAAATCAATATAGTTATTACCTTGATCTAAATTTATATGGTTGGGTTGTTCAGGGTGATAATTATACAGCAAAAGGTGCTTAGGAGAATATCAGTGAGGGAAAGGGGAGGTGATGAAGACTATATCAACTCAGACCTTATTAAAGAAGAAACACATGTTACCAAGGAGTGTGTAGTAAATCTAGATGATGAAATTGACATGAAAAATGAAAAAAAAATGAATGATCTAAAAAATGAAAGTGTATCCGTAAATGAAAATCCATCACTTGTTGTTGAAAAGAAAAATGGTGAAGAGGATTGGAGCTAGATACTTTGCTAGGTAACTACGACTAGTTAGCGTGACCTGAATGATAACCTACAAAACACAGGATTGAAACTCAAAAGAAGAAACTTCATGAGCACCAAGGGGTGGTAAGATGGTCAGTCTAGAATGAAACTTAAACCAACATCTCCTGAAGTAAAAATAAGGGATCAAGCCAAGGTTGTAATTTCTGAAGTTAAACTTACATCGTAGGCCTTCTGCTTATGGTTCTAGTCAGTTCAAAGGTAGTGGAAACAAAAAGGAATGGGAGTTTTGCTCAACTTCATACCTTTTTACTTCCACTTCTATTGACCTAATTAGAACCACAAACAGAAGGCATGGGATACAAGTGTAAGACCCTGTAAAATACTAAGCTTAATTCAGTCCATTTATGCATGTTAAGGGGGTCCCATACTTAGAAAATTCTAACTAAGTTTCTAGACTTAGTTTATTTTAGCCTTCAAAAGTTTGGAATCTCATTTCGCGACTTTAATATTCTTAAATGTTCTATATTTTGCTTAATTCATGATCAAGAAGGTCAATAAGTATTCTCGGACAAGTTTTGGATTTTTTGAAACTTGTTTAAACTACGTTCGGAGTTCCAAGACAGCGGACCAATGTGATCTTGGCGTGCCGCATCACCAATCGCATTGGTTAACATTGTTGCAGGTTGCCAGAGCCAAAAGTACTGAGGCTTGGCACAATCATGGTGTGAAATGTTGGGTATTACATCGATGTCATTGACGCACTGAGTCGCTTATAGCGTCGATGCCCAGTTTTCAATCATTAAATGACTGTTTCTTTAAGGGTAAATAGGTCATTTTCCCATGATCCAGGTCATCCCCAAACACAAAATTAATTCCTAAATGACATAAATATATCATTCTTTACTCAAGTTGCCTCAAAGTTTATCATTCTCTCTCAAAACCAAGGAAACCCTAGTTTCAAAATTCAAGGGAAAGGATCAAGAACCTCTTCAAGAACCCTTAAGGATTTATGTTCTAAGGTATGTAAAGTGTTTATTCATGGGTTCCTTTCACCCATGAAGCTCAATAAACCTTTTTCAAATATAAATTTTGAATTTCATGTTGTGGGTTTGATTGTACGCATGTCTATGTTGTGATATGATTTCCAAGATTGAATCTTTATTAAATTCTCATAACATCATGTTAGTATGTGGATTGAAATCCTTAAAAATTGAAGTATTTGATATAGCCATCATGTATTAGTTGTCAAGTTATGCCCTAGAAAAGGTTATGTCTTCCATGTGTTCGTTAAAATGCCTAAGAGATTAGAAATTATGTAATATAGCTCAATTGTGACTTAAGTAATGGATTCATGTTTTACCCTTATGTTCAAATTGACTCCCATGCTAAAGCTATGACTTGTAATGATCTAGTGGAACGCTCATAAGTATGGATTTGTGAAATTATGTTATGATAGCATGTGATTCCTATTCATTTGTAAGCTTATGACATGCAAATACTTTATGGAAATCCCCAATGATTGTACTATGAATTGTTGACTATGGTCATGTATCAAGAAGTGTCATGTCTTGTCAGTTTCATACTATTGAGTCTTGGGGGTACTTATACCCGAATATATAGTTGTGTGCCTAGATCCAGTAACATTTTTTCAAGATACTCTCAATCAAGCCATGGGCCATTGAACTCAGTCAGTAATGTGACTCAGGAAAACTCAGCAGCCTAGTAATCTCAAAAACCTCAGTAATTCAGTAAATCTCAGTAGTATTCCATTAGCCATAGATCCCATGGAACTTAGTCCAGTTTAGTTCAGTTAATTATGTTCAGTGTCTATTCAGATAGGAGTAGGATTCAACACCAAGTGATCCCAAGGATGGGAACTTACCTATTATTAGAGGGTGTGATTCTTAGAAGCAGTCTTTACACTCCAGAACTACGTAGCCAGCGTAGGTTGAGACATCAAACTTGCTATTTTTAGGGTAGATGAGGTGGCTTAACCTGTTATATGAGGGTCCCACCATTCTCCTTTGAGTACCTATTATATGAGGGATCACTCATAGCTTGTCCATACCAGTGGCGTGGTATTGACACCCTTCCAATTGGGGTTACAAATTGGACACCAACTCAGCTATATTGCTTTATTTGGGGAATTTCGGATAGATGACTACTTCCCATAGTTATAGTTACAGTTTCAGTCTCAGTCTCAGTAATAGAACTCAGATAGTTCTACAGCCTTCCAGATTGTCAGATATAGTCAACTCAGAATAGTACGAAACTCAGATAGTTCCATCAGACTCTAAACTATCAGACACAGTCACTTAGTATCAGTTATATCAGTTATCAGTAACTCATGGTATCAGTATTTAGACTCAGTAGTCAGTAATCTCACGAACTCAGTTATAGTCACTTATTCATACATGCACCCCTACGTTCATGTTATATAGTCAGTTAGCATTGTTCATTCATTTGAAACCTTTTCATTCATCCTACCTCACTTGCATACCAGTATTTTCAATCGTACTAACGCATTTGCACTATGGTGTTTTATACCATAGGTTCAGAAGCACGAGCTCCAGAGCATCAGTAGCATTCTAGATTTCAACAACCAGATTTAGCAGTGAATCCTCATTATTCGAGGACGATATGATTATTTATTTTATTATTTTAGCTTTGTTTTCATTAGATAGAGTTAGTTGGGGACATGTCCCATCAACTCCTTATTCACATAGTTCTATCAGTTAGAGGCTTTCGGACTAGATTCAGACTTCAATAGTTTCAGATATTTACTTTAATTTTAGTATTGTGATACCACATTATTCGTAGATGGTTTTATCAGATGTTTTATTCTGTTTTTAAACCTTATGGCATGTTTCAACCTACTATTTCTACATTTTATATGATGTATGCAGTGTACAGGTATAGATATCAGTCATGGGTTAGCTTGTGGTCCTTCGGGGTCACGAGCACAGTGTAGCATTTCGGGTACCAGATTCAGGACGTTACAAACTTGGTATCAGAGCCAAAGGTTCAACAGTATCCTAGGAAGTCTAAAAAGCCTCATCTAGTAGAATCTTGTGCATGGGTGTGTTCTGCTCCACACTTATGGACAGGAGGCTATGAGATGTTTTAGGAACAGTTTCTCCTCTTTTAGTATTCATGTCATGCCAGTGAAAATGAGATCAAATTTAACTCCCAGTCTAATCCGTTCTCCCTTTCATTACAGAATATGTCTCCTAAAAAGACTAACAAAAGGAGAACCGAGAATCAGTCGGCACGTTTGCCCGTTCAGGAAGATTCCCTGGATGAGTGTGTCTTTCATGGCGAATTCAGAATTGACTCTCTTACTTTCTCTTATTCAGTAGTAGCTCAGAGCAATCAGAAGGCAAGTCCCACCCAGGAATATGATTCATGCCCAACAAATTGGGGTGGGAAAGCGTAGAAATAAAGAAAGAAGGAGAGAAAATAAGAGAGAGAGAATAGGTAATCTTAATTTCACTAAGCCTAAGTCAGAGGGTGGTAACCATTATCAATTCCACCCAAATTCTTTGATTCCAATGCCTCCCTCAGCCAGTGCTCTAGTCTCTAAATTCAGAGTTAGGGTGCCAGGTCCTAAACCTCAGGGCGGTGTTAGCAATACCCAAACCTATCCCTTTTTTTAGACTTATGGAAAATGTCATAAGGGTATATGTAGAGCCGATAGTGATGAGTGTTACGGGTATGTCGAGTTAGGTCACTGATTTCGATAATATCCTAAGGCTTGTCCACAAAGCCAGCATAACCATTCCTCAGCTTAGTCACCCGAATCAGTAGGGTACCATATCCAGTGCCACTGGGCAATGCCCAAATAGACTATATGCCCTTCAGTCCCAATAGGATCAAGAAAATACTCCTGATGTGGTCACTTCTACGTTACTGATCTTTAACTTGCATGTTTACACTTTTCTAGATCCAGGAGCCTCTTTTTCTTTTGTTACTCCTTATATAGCAGTTGATTTCAGAGTCAGTCCTAAAATTCTAGTAAAACCCTTCGCAGTTTCTACCCCAGTGGGTAAAACTATCATATCCCAATGGGTATGCAGGAACTGTCTGGTTATGGTATCTCTGAAATTCACTTTAATAGACTTAGTCGAATTAGAGAAGACTGATTTTGATGTCATTCTCGACATGGATTGGTTTCATTCCTAATATGCCACAGTCGACTGCAGAAATAGAATTTTCCAGTTTCAGTTTCTGAATGAACCCATCCTAGAGTGGAAAGGTAGTACTTCAATATTTAGGGTTCAGCTTATTTCCAAACTACGGGTTAGGAAAATAATATCTAAGGGATATGCCTATCATCTTGTTCGAGTTAGGGACTCTAGTACTGAAACTATCGGTCTTGAATCAGTCCCAGTAGTGAATGAATATTCAAATGTCTTTCCCAAAGATCTTCTACAAATTACTCTCAAAAGGGAAATAGACATCAGTATAAACTTTATTCTAGATACTCAGCCTATATCAATTCTGCCATATAGAATGGCACCAGCAGAACTCAGAGAATTGAAAAAATAGTTGAAGGATCACCTAGTTAAGGGATTCATCTGTAACTCCCCGATTTGCTAAACCGGAATGCTACGTGGTGCTCATGACCCCGAGGGAATAGAAGCTAACCCATGACTGATATATGTACCTGTATACTGAAAATCATGACATAATAATACAAAATACGTAAAACTGTAAGGCCATAAGGTTCAACTGAATAAAACCATGTCTGAAAAACATAACGTCCATGTGGGTGAAAATACCCAAAATAACTCAATCTGAAAGCTAAGTCTGAACGTAAATCTGAACATATATCTGAAAGCTTTAAACTATCTGAATAAAGAGTTGAAGGAACATGTCTCCAACTAACTCTGTAAAACTGAACTGAATAAATAAATAAATATATCAAATCATATTGTCCTCGAATCAATAAGGACTCATTGTGTCTCTGCGACTGGAATGCTACCGCTACTGATGGGCTGGAGCTCGTGTCTCGGAACCTATGGTGTAATATGAAAATAAAAAACCATAGCATGAATGCATCAATACATCTAGAGTACTGAGTATATGAGGAAGGTAGGCTGAACATAAAGGGTTTCATGCATGAACAACACTGACTGACTAATATGAACGTGGGAGTGAAAACATACATATATAGAAACTGGGACCATGAATGCGTGATAGCAAGACCTGTAAGCTAATACATGGTTTACTGATAACTGTCATGACTGATACTGCAAGATAATAACATGGACGAGTGTATCTGATAGCCTTGTATATACTGAAATTTGAAGAACATAACGACTGTATCTGACAGTCCTATATATACTGAAATTTAAAGAACGCCCTGAGTTCTTTTACTGAGACTGATACTGAAACTGTGGGAGGTAGTGTTTAACCGACATGCCCCATGTATGCCGTTATATCTAAGATGGGGTCCAATCTCTGCCCCTACTAGAGGGGTGTCAATACCGTACCACTAGTAAGGACAGCTTGTGAGTGACCCTTATATGGCATGTACTCAATGAGAAAGGAGGGAACCCAAAACTGATAGGTTAAACTACCTCATCAACCCTAATCTAACAGGTTAAGATGTCTCAACCTACGTTAGCTACGTAGTTCTAGAACACAAGGACTGCTTCTAAGAATCACACCCTGAACTGGCGGGTGAGTTCCCATCTTTGGGTTCACTCGGTGCTAACCTCTACTCCCATCTGGAGGGACTGGACATGAATAACTGACTATATATGACTTAATCTTACTAAATTACATTGACTGGCAGAATGTTATTGATATCTGACAACTGACTGAGATCATGAGGTTTTCCCGAGTCTCATGATTGACTGAAGTCTATGGAATCATAGCTTGAGTTCGGATATCGTGAAACATGACATGGATCTAGGAACACAACTATAGTTTTCGAGTACGAATACCCCTAGGACTCGATAGGAGGAAACTGACACACATGACATGACTTGATCACAAGATTTGAGTCCACAATTCACAATATCATAAGCAAAAGATAGTATACTTCATGTATTTATTCAACATTTCAAACATGATAGGAAAAGCATGGATATATTTTGAGTACATAATTTATATCTCAATTATCATACATGCTTTATACCACAACAATAACAACACATAATTTGCATGGAAATTCATATTGGAGTGTATGACTAACATGAACTTGTTATTTAGATATCATGAAATCATGTAACTATGAAGTTCTAACATACTAGGCATTTTATCGAACACCTTGCATCCATTCTTTAAGGCATAGGTGGATTTCATACTTTCATTCTATCAATCTATCTAAAGATCATATTTTTCAACTAACAACATAACTTTTTTGAGATATACAGTCACGATACTATTATATAGAAAAATAAACAAGCATCAATATGGGTATGATCATATCACCACAACCAACCAAGCTTTTGTATTTTAAAGATTGATTTTTGAACTCCACGGATGAAATGAATCCGTAGATGAACACTACGCATACATTGGAAGGGAGGTTCTTGATGATTGACAGAGGAATTTCCTTGAAATTTGATCTTCAAGCTTGATCGTGCAACCCTAGTTGTTTTTCTCCTATAGTGCTCTTGGATAATGAACTTTGAGATGTTAATAGGGTTGTAATGTGTTTAGAAGCTATAAATTTCGTGAGGTTAGGTTTAGGGACATGTAAGGAGTGTTAAAAGACTTAACTACCCTAAAAAAACTCAAAAACTAAGAGTATATATTTAGGGTTAACTACCGCATATGATATCACCTATATTTACATAGGCGCCGCATATGATATCGCCTATTCTTACATAGGCGCCGCACATGATATCGCCTATGCTTTTCAGCGGCCATGTGCGATTGTTAGGCGACACATTCTACTTTGAAAGGCCATAACTCTTTGCTCGGGTATCGGATTTTGATGAAATTGGTATCGTTAGAAAGCTAATTCTATTCTCTACAATTTTGTGGGTCTAAATCTCCCAAAATTTCACATATAAATCACGTTATTCTTGTTCAAAGATGACCCTTGCAAAATCGAACACTAAGACACTATGGATTTAAAAAGCCTTAGCTTGCATCACTCTAAGCGACTCATATGAGCATGCTTAAGAAATCGCAAGCTATCCTATCACTAGGATATTCATTGTAAGTCAGGAACTAAAATGCTACTCACAGGATAGGAGGTTTCATACACAGGAAAACTTATTCACTTCCTAGCTTAGAAACATGTGGGGTATTACAATATCTCCCCCTTGGGAACATTCGTCCTCGAATGAGAAATTACTAAGAAGGGATACAAGACAACAGAACCTAAACTGAACATGAAGAACTGAAACTTGATCTCATGAATGACATGCTAAACATACTGAACTCGTGCATATCTGATGCCCAGACAACTAATACATGAATGCATGACTGAGTATGCAACGGTTAATAGGTACCAAGTTTATACTGGAAACATGAACATGGAACTGAATAAGCTTAAGAAGAACTGTTACCTTGAGCTTGATCTGAATTGGCGGGAAAGAGATGAGGATACTTGGTACGCATATCTTCTTCTGCTTCCCAAGTAGCTCACTCATGAGACTGATTTTGCCAAAGAACCTTGACTAGAGGGTCTTCTTTGTTCATCAATCTATGAGTTTGATAATCTAAGTTTTAGACTGGAATCTCTTCATAAGAGAGGATGTTCTGAATGTTGATGCTCTGAATAGGAACAATAACTGTTGGGTAACCTATGCACTTCTTGAGATAAGAGACATAGAAGACTGGATGGACAGAGGCTAGATCTGAAGGCAACTCAAGCTCATAAGCTACCTTGCCGAAGCGACAGAGAATTTTGAAGGGACCGACATATCGGGGACTGAGTTTCCCTTTCTTGCCGAAACTCTTCACTCCCTTCATGGGAGAGATCTTAAGATAGACATAGTCATTGACCTCGAACTCGAGATCCCTTCTACGAACATCTGCATAGGACTTCTATCGGCTCTGAGCAGCCCAGAGTCTCTCTCTGATCAACTGAACTTTTTCTAAGGCGTCAAATACTAAGTCAGTACCTATGACTGAGGCCTCACTAACTTCGAACCAACCAAATCTGAGATCTACATCTCCTACCATAGAGAGCTTCGAATGGAGCCATATGAATACTAGAATGATAGCTATTGTTGTATGCAAACTCAATCAAAGGCAAGTGGTCATCCCAACTTCCCTTGAAGTCAATTGCACATGCCCTTAGTATATTTTCAAGAGTCTGAATGGTCTTCTCTGCTTGACCATCTGTCTTAGGATGAAATGATGTGTTGAGATGGACTTGGGTACCGAGACCTTTTTGGAATGCTTTCCAAAAGTAAGAGGTGAACTGGGTACCTCTATCTAAGATGATAGATAGTGGAATACCATGTAACCTAACTAACTCCGTAATATAGAGTTTGGCATAATCCTTGGTGGAATAAGAAGTACGAACAAGAAGGAAATGAGCTAACTTGGTCATTCTATCCATAATGACCCAAACTGAATCATGCTGATGACGAGTTCTAGAGAAATCCATCACGAAGTCCATGTTCACTTTTTCCCACTTCCAAGTAGGAATAGTAAACTCTTTCATGGAACCACTAGGTTTCTGATGCTCTATCTAAACCTGCTGACATGTAGAGCACTTAGCCACAAACTCTGCAATATCTCTCTTCATCCCACTCCACCAATCGATCTTTCGCATATTGCGGTACATCTTAGTGGCCCCTGGATTAATAGAGTATCGCGCACCATGCGCTTCTGCAAGAATTCTCTACCTCAATTCATCTACACCTGGAACACATAGACAACCCTAACAACAAAGAACACCATCTCCCCCTTGGGAGAAAACCTCAACTTTCTGATTCTGAACTGACTCTTTGAGCTTGACAAGGCTAGGATCCCTGTCTTGCTTCTATTTCATCTCAGAAACTAGAGATGACTCTAAACTACTGTGAATATATACACCACCCTCTGAAGAATCGACTAAGTGAATGCCTAGTCTGGTAACCTGATGGATCTCCTGAGCCATCTTTTTCTTGCTACCCTCAATGTGAGAAATACTACCCATGGAGAGTCTACTGAGAGTGTCGTCCACAACATTGGCTTTTCCCAGATGATAAAGAATACTCATGTCGTAATCCTTCAAGATCTCTAACCACCTTCTCTGACGAAGATTAAGATCTTTCTGGAAAAAGACATACTGGAGGCTTTTATGGTCTGTGAAGACATCTACATGAACTTTATAGAGATAATGCCTCCAAATATTAAAGGCAAAAACTACCGCTGCTAACTCAAGATCATGAGTAGGATAATTCTTCTCATGTGTCTTTAACTGTGTGGAGACGTAGGCTATGACCTTACCATGCTGCATGAGGACACAACTTAAACCCACTCTGGATGCATCACAATAGACTACAAAACCTTCTGAACCATCTGGAAGAATTAGAACTAGAGCTGAGGTTAGTCGAGTCTTCAACTCTTGAAGGCTCTTCTTGCATGAATCTGACCACTGAAACTTAATCTTCTTCTGAGTTAATCTGGACATGGGAGATGCAATAGAAGAAAATCCCTCGATAAACCGTCTAGAATAGCCAGCCAAACCCAAGAAACTCCTGATATCTGATGGAGATGCAGGTCTGGGCCAATTTCTTACTGCCTCAGTTTTCTAAGGATTTACTCTAATTTCATCATCAGAAATAATATGGCCAAGGAATTCTACTTATCTTATCCAAAATTCTCACTTGCTAAACTTAGAGAATAACTGGTGATCCCTGAGAGTCTAAAGAACAATCCTGAGATGGTCTGCATGATCACACTCTGTGCGAGAATAGACCAGAATATCATCTATAAACACTATGACAAACATGTCCAAGTAATGCTTGAACACACGGTTCATCAAATCCATGAAAGCTGCAGGGGAATTGGTAAGACCAAATAACATGACTAAAAATTTGAAGTGACAATACCGAGTACGAAAAGCTGTCTTCGGAATGTCACATTCTCTAACTCTGAGCTGATGATAGCCTGATCTAAGGTCTATCTTGGAGAAGTAACTGGCACCCTGAAGTTGGTTGAATAGATCATTAATCCTGGGAAGAGGATATCTATTCTTCATCGTGACCTTGTTGAGTTGACGATAATCAATACACATCCTGAGAGAACCGTCTTTCTTGAGCATGAATAATACTAGTGCACCCCATGGGGAAACGATGGGTCTGATGAATCCCTTATCTAAGAGATCCTTCAACTGATCTTTCAATTCCTTAAGTTCTACTGGTGCCATTCTGTATGGCGGAATAGAAAAAAATTGAGTATCCGAAAGAAGGTCTATGCCAAAGTCTATTTTCCTTTTGGGTGGAATGCCTGGAAGATCTTTGGGAAAGACATATGAGTATTCATTAACAACTGGGACTATTTTGAGACTGGGAGATTCAGAACTTGAATCTTTAACATGCACGAGATGATACACATACCCCTTAGAAGTCATTGTCCTTTCCCTAAGGTAGGAAACAAGTTGACCCCTGAACGCTGAAATGCTACCCTTCCACTCTAGGATGGGCTTATTTGGGAACTGAAATTAAACTATCCTATTTCTGCAGTCGACTGTGGCATAGCAGGAATGAGGCTAATCCACGCCGAGAATGACATCAAAATCAGTCACCTCTAACTCAACTAAATCTGCTGACATAGATTTCTTAGATATCATAATCGGGTAGTCCCTATATACCCACCGGCCTACGATGGTTTTACCCACTGGGGTAGAGACTGAAAAGGGCTCTGTTAGAATTTTGGGACTGATTCCAAAATTGCCTGCTATGTATGGAGTAACAAAAGACAAGGATGCACCTAGGTCTAACAAAGCATAAACATGAACATGGAAAATCTGTAACGTACCAGTAACGACATCAGGAGAATTTTTCTGAGCCTGTCGGGACTGAAGAGCATAGAGTCTGTTTAGGCGTTGCCCACTGGTAGCACTGGAAATGGCACCCTGCTGGTTCAGGTGACCGGACTGAGCTGCAGAATGATTTTGCTGACCCTGAAGACTTGAATGAGTACACTCCCTAATCCTGTGGCCTGGCTTTCTACAACCAAAAAAGACATCACTATCGTCTCTGCAAATTCCCTTGTGGTTTTTACCACAAGTCTGACAAAGGGGATTCGCTCGGACACTGCTAACACTGCCCTGAGATTTAGAGCCTGACGCTTTGTCTTTGTGGTCATGTCTGAACTTCGGCACTAGAGTGCTGGCAGAGAAAGGGGATGGAACGGCTGACTTAGAGAGAAACTGTGAACGGTTTCCTCCATTTGACTTGGGGTGAGCAAAGTTGAAGTTACCTGAGCTTGCTCTCTTGTTCTGCCTCACCCTAGTCTTAACCTTCTGCTTTTCTACTTGCTGGGCATGGGTCATGAGTCTGTCTAAGGTCATATCACTGATCAGCATCGTCGACCTACACTCATTTACCACGCTATCGTTGACCCCTGACACGAACTTGCTCATCTTAGCCCTATTGTCTGCAACCAAATGAGGAGCATACCTGGCTAGCTGAGTAAATTTAAGAGAATACTCCCTAACCATCATATTCCCCTGCCTGAGGTTGATGAACTCAAGAACTTTGGATTCCCTCAGCTCTTGGGGAAAGAATCTGTCTAAGAAGGTCGTGAAAAATTCCTTCCACTCAATAGGACCAACATCATCTAACCTCTCAGACTTTCACTATTTGTACCAATCATGAGCAACATCCTGTAACTGGTAGGCAGCTAACTCGGCACTCTCAATAGAAGTAACACCCATGATGTCAATGACCTTCTGGACTTGGTCAATGAATTTCTGAGGGTCCTCATAAGACTTACACCCATGAAAAGATGGAGGGTTCATCTGGGTGAAGTCCCGAACCCTAGCTTCTATGGGATTGGCCGCTAGATTGGAAGGAATGACTGGTGGCCGTTCATTCTGTGCATCCACAGACTGAGAAAGTATGGTAAATATGGATCTAAACTCCGTATGAGAAACATGTTCTCCCAAAGGATCTTCGGGCTGAGGAGCTGGCTGGTTTCTTCTCTTTGGGGACATGGTCTGAAATAAGGAAAAAATAGATTTGATTGAGAGTTTAACTTGTGATTATGCTCACTAGCATGACATGAATACTGAAGAAATGGTATTGTTCCTAAAACATCTTATAGACTCCTTTACATAAATGTGGTGTGCAATACACCCATGTACAAGACTCTACTAGATGTGACTATCAGACTTCCTAGGACTCTGTTGAACCTTAGGCTCTGATACCAAGTTTGTAACGCCCTGATTTGCTAAACCGGAATGCTACGTGGTGCTCATGACCTCAAGGGACCAGAAGCTAACCCATGACTAATATATATACCTGTATACTGAAAATCATGACATAATACTATGGAATACGTAAAACTGTAAGGCCATAAGGTTCAACTGAATAAAACCATGTCTGAAAATCATAACGTCCATGTGGGTGAAAATACCCAAAACAACTCAATCTGAAAGCTAAGTCTGAACGTAAATCTGAACATATATCTGAAAGCTTTAAACTATCTGAATAAGGAGTTGAAGGAACATGTCTTCAACTAACTCTGTAAAACTGAACTGAATAAATAAATGTATCAAATCATATTATCCTCGAATCAATGAGGACTCACTGTGTCTCTGCGACTGGAATGCTACCGCTACTGATGGGCTGAAGTTCGTGTCTCGGAACCTATGGTGTAACATGAAAAGAAAGAACCATAGCGCAAATGCGTCAGTACAACTGGAGTACTGAGTATACGAGGAAGGTAGGCTAAACATAAAGGGTTTTATGCATGAACAACACTGACTGACTAATATGAACGTGGGAGTACAAACATATATATATAGAAACTGGGATCGTGAATGCATGACGGCAAGACCTGTAAGCTAATACATGGTTTACTGATAACTTTCATGACTGATACTGCAAGCTAATAACATGGATGACTGTGTCTGAAAGTCCTGTATATACTAAAATTTAAAGAACATAATGACTGTATCTGACAGTCCTGTATATACTTAAATCTGAAGAACGCCCTGAGTTCTTTTAATGAGACTGATACTGAAACTGTGGGAGGTAGTGTTTAACCAACATACCCTATGTATGCCTTTCTGTCTAAGCTGGGGTCCAATATCTGCCATTGGAGGGGTGTCAATACCGTGCCACGGGTAAGGACAGCTTGTGAGTGACCCTTATATGGCAGGTACTCAATGAGAACTGTGGGAACCCTAAACTGACAGGTTAAACCACCTCATCAACCCTAATCTGACAGGTTAAGATGTCTCAACCTCCGCTGGCTACGTAGTTATGGAACACAAGGACTGCTTCTAAGAATCACACCCTGAACTAGCGGGTGAGTTCCCATACTTTGGTTCACTCGGTGCTAACTTCTACTCCCATCTGGAGGGATTGTACATGAATAACTGACTATACATGACTTAATCTTACTGAATTCTATTGACTGGCGGAATGTTACTGATATCTGACAACTGACTGAGATCATGAGGTTTTTCCTGAGTCACATGACTGATTGAAGTCTATGGAATCATAGCTTGAGTTCGGATATCGTGAAACATGACATGGCTCTAGGCACACATTTATAGTTTTTGGGTACGAATACCCCCAGGACTTGATAGGAGGAAACTGACACACATGACATGACTTGATCACAAGATTTAAGTCCACAATTCACAATATCATAAGCAAGGGATAGTATACTTCATGTATATATCCAACATTTCAAACATGATAGGAAAAGCATGGATATATTTTGTGTACATAATTTATATCTCCATTATCATACATTCTTTATACCACAACAATAGCAACACATAATTTGCATGGAAATTCATGTTGGAGTGTATGACTAATATGAACTTGTTATTTAGATATCATGAAATCATGC
The DNA here is from genome assembly GCA_030864215.1 of Capsicum pubescens. NCBI lineage: Eukaryota > Viridiplantae > Streptophyta > Magnoliopsida > Solanales > Solanaceae > Capsicum > Capsicum pubescens. The sequence continues at coordinate 198,824,765 of CM061549.1, read as the reverse complement.
AAATATGAAGTTCTAACATACTAGGCATTTTATCGAACACCTTGCATGCATTCTTTAAGGCATAGGTGGATTTCATACTTGCATTCTATCAATCTATCTAAAGATCATGTTTTTCAACTAACAACATAACTTTCATGAGATATACAGTCACGATACTATTATATACAAAACAAACAAGCATAAAAATGGGTATGATCATATCACCACAACCAACCAAGCTTTTGTATTTTAAAGATTGATTCTTGAACTACACAGATGAAAGAAATCCTTAGATGAACACTATGCATACCTTGGAAGGGAGGTTTTTGATGATTGATGGAGGAATTTCCTTGAAATTTGATCTTCAAGCTTGATCGTGCAACCCTAGTTGTTTTTCTCCTATGGTGATCTTGGATAATGAACTTTGAGATGTTAATAGGGTTGTAATGTGTATAGAAGCTATAAATTTCATGAGGTTTTGTTTAGGGACATGTAAGGAGTGTTAAAAGACTTAACTACCCTAAAAAAAACTGAAAAACTAAGTATTTTCGTGGCTGAAATCATACATAGGCGATGCATATGATATCGCCTATATTTACATAGGCGCCGCATATGATATTGCCTATATTTCATAGGCTCCACATATGATATCGCCTATGCTTACATAGGCGCCGCATATGATATCGCCTATGCTTTCCAGTGGCCATGTGCGATTGGTTAGGCGACGCATTCTACTTTGAAAGGCCATAACTCCTTGCTCGGGTGTCGGATTTTGATGAAATTGGTATCGTTGGAAAGGTAATTCGATTATATACAATTTGGTGGGTCTAAATAAGGCAAAATGTCACTTATATATCACGTTATTATTTTTCAAAGATGACCCTTGCAAAATCAAACACTAAGACTTGATGGATTCAAAAACTCTTAGCTTACATCACTCTAAGCGACTCATATGAGCATGATTAAGAAATCACAAGCTATCCGATAACTAGGATATTCATTGTAAGTCATGCACTAAAATGCTACTCACAGGATAGGAGGTTCCATACGTAGGAAAACTTATTCACTTCCTAGCTTAGAAACATGCGGGGTATTACATCATCAGACCCAGTGTGTCCCTATGGGGTGCACCAGTCTTATTCATGTGCAATAAAGATAGTTCACTTAGAATGTGTATAGACTACCGTCTGCTCAACAAGGTCATAGTCAATAATAACTATCCACTTCCCAGAGTCGATGACTTGTTCGACCAACTTCAGGGTGCCAACTATTTTTCTAAGATAGACCTCATATCAGGCTATCATCAGCTCAGAGTCAAGGAATGTGACGTTCCAAAAATAGCTTTTCAAACTTGGTATGGTCACTTTGAATTCCTAGTCATGTCCTTTGGTATTACTAATGCCCCTGCAGCTTTCATGGACTTGATGAACCATATGTTCAAGCAGTACTTGGACATGTTCATCATAATCTTCATAGATGATATTCTTGTCTATTCCCGCAGTGAATGTGATCACGCAGACCATCTCAGAATTGTACTTCAGAAACTCAGAGATCATTAGCTATTCGCCAAATTTAGTAAGTTTGAATTTTGGCTAAGGTCAGTAGCATTCCTTGGTAATATCGTTTTTGGTGATGACATTAGAGTAGAACCTCAAAACATCGAAGTAGTAAGAAACTGGTCTAGACCTGTATCTCCATCTGATATCAGGAGTTTTTTGGGTTTGGCTGGATATTACAGATGGTTTGTTGAGGGATTTTCTTCTATTGCATCCCCTATGTACATATTGATGCAGAAGAAAGTCAAGTTTCAGTGGTCAGATCCTTGCGAGAAGAGTTTTCAGGAGTTGAAGAGTCGACTCACCTCAACTCCAGTTTTGTCTCTTCCAGATAATTCAGAAGGTTTAGTAGTGTATTATGATGCTTCTAGAGTAGGTTTGGGTTGTGTCCTCATGCAACATGGTAAGTTCATAGCCCATGCCTCCAGGCAGCTTAAACCCCATGAGAAGAATTATCCTACTCATGATCTTGAGTTAGCAATCATAGTTTTTGCCTTAAAGATTTGGAGGCATTATTTATACGAATTTCATATAGATGTTTTCACAGATCATAAAATCCTTCAGTATGTATTCACTCAGAAAGATCTTAATCTTTGTCAGAGAAGATGGTTAGAGCTCTTGAAAGATTATGACATGAGTGTCCTTTATCATCCAGGCAAGGCCAACGTAGTGGCCGACACTCTCAGTAGACTATCCATAGGTAGTGTTTCTCATGTTGAGGACAGTAAGAGAAAGCTATCTCAGGAAGTTCATCAGCTTTCTGGACTAGGTGTCCATTTGGTTGATTCTTCAGAGGGTAGTATATGGGTTCAGAATAGTTCAGAATCATCTCTAGTTTCCGAGGTGAAAGAAAAATAGGATAAAGATCCCAGATATACAGTCACGATTCAGTTCATAGGTTCCTTGTGCATCGCCTCAATTTTCCTCAACATCTCAATCAAGTCAGCATTCTTCGAGGGATATAGTGTCCCAAGTCGAAGATACACCATAACTCCTGAACCTCCATGACCTAGACACTTTATTTTCCTCTTCACATAATGAATCCAATTTAGAGAAGTGGGTACCCATAGGTTTACCCTATAGATCCAATCTCAATTGTAAGTCATGTACTCAATGGTTCAGTTAAGATCACGATGCTCAGTCCATGACACACGTTACAGACTCTGTCATGTTCTCATGTTTTCATTGATGCAAGTTTAGAAAGGATCTCGAGTTAAAGATTGGTGATTATTTTTATTTAAAGATCTCTCCCATGAAGGTATTGAAGAGATTTTACAAGAAAGGAAAGCTCAGTCCCCGATGTGTCAGTCCCTTTAAAATTCTCAATCACTTTGGCAAAGTAGCTTATAAGTTTGAATTGCCTTCAGATCTTTCCTAAGTTCATCTAGTGTTTAGTGTCTTCTTGCTTAAGAAAGTTCATAAGTAACCCAACAGTTGTAGTCCCTATAGAGGGCATAGTCATTCAGAAAAACCTCTCTTTCGAAGAGATTCCAGTCAAAATCCTTTACTATCAAACTCGCAGACTAAGGAATAAGAGGTCCCTCTAGTCAAAGTTCTTTGGATAAATTGGTTTGTTGAGGGAGCTACTTGGGAAGCAGAAGCAGATATACGAACCAAGTATCCTTACCTCTTCTCCACAAATTCAGGCTCAGCCCAAGGTAATAGCTTTCCTTAAGCTTATTCAGTCTCATGTTCAAATTTCAATTACAAACTTGATATTCAGTTCCAAGCTCAGTTTTCATTACAAACTTGGTATCTTTACCATTGCATGTTCAGTCGCATGTTCATGAGTTAGTTCAGTCATGTATTCACACATCAGATATGCGTGATCAGCTTATCAGTAATCTTAGTCATGTATTCATGAGTCAGTTATTCACGCATAAAATATGCATTCTCATGATAAGAAACTTAGTTATCATAAGTCCCAGTCATGCATTCATGTATCAGCTCAGCCATGAAATCATGCGTTAGATATGCATGCTCAAAATAAATCTCTGTAAATCAGTAATGTCAGTCATGTACTCATGTCTCAGTTGTTCATGTTCCATATATACTTCAGTTTATAATTTCTCCCATCCTATCCAGTCTCATTCGAGGATGAATGTTCTCAAGGGGGAGATATTGTAAGACCCCACAAAATACTAAGCTTAATTCAATCTATTTATGCTTGTTAAGGGGTCCTATACTTAGAAAATTCTAGCTAAGTTTCCAATATTTTAGCCTTCAAAAGTTTGCAATCTCATTTTGCGACCTTAATATTCTTAAATGTTCTATATTTTGCTGAATTCATGATCAGGAAGGTCAATAAGTATTCCCGAACAAGTTTCAGATTTTTCAAAACTCATTGAAACCACATTCGGAGTCCCAAAATAGTGGACCAATGCGATCTTGGTGTGCCGTGTCGCCAATCGCGTTGGTTAACATTGTTACAGGTTGCTAGAGTCAAGATTACTAAGGCTTGGCACGATTATGGCGCGATGCATTGGGTATCACATCGATGCTATTGACGCTTTGCGTCGCTTATAGTGTCGATGCCCAGTTTTCATTGATTAAATGGCCGCGTCTTTAAGGGTAAATAGGTGATTTTCCCACGAGCTAAGTCATACCCAAACACAATTAATCCCTAAATGACCTAAATATCTCATTCTTTACTAAAGTTTCCTAAAAGTTCATTATTCTCTCTCAAAAGGAAGGAAACCCTAGTTTCAAAATTCAAGGGCAAGGCTTAAGAATCTCTAAAAGAACCCTTAAGTATTTATGTTCTACGGTATGTAAAGTGTTGATTCATGGGTTAATTTCACCCATGAAGCTCAATAAACCTTTTTCAAATATAAATTTTTAATTTTATGTTGTGGGTTTGATTGTACGCATGTCTATGTTGTGATATGATTTCCAAGATTGAATCTTTATTGAATTCTCATGACATCATGTTAGTATGTGGATTGAAATCTTTAAAAAGTAAAGTGTTTGATATAGCCATCATGTATTAGTTGTCAAGTTATGCCCTATAAAAGGCTATGCCTTCCATGTGTTTGTTAAAATGCCTAAGAGATTAGAAATTACGTAATATAGCCCAATTGTGACTTAAGTGATGGATTCATGTTTTACCCTTATGTTCAAATTGACTCTCATGCTAAAGCTATGACTTGTAATGATTTATTGGAACGCTCATAAGTATGGATTCGTGAAATTAGATTATGATAGAATGCAATTCCTATTCATGTGTAAGCTTATGACATGCAAATACTTTATGGAAATTCCCAATGATTGTACTATGAATTGTTGACTATGGTCATGTGTTAAGAAGTGTCATGTCTTGTCAGTTTCATACAATCGAGTCCTGGGGGTACTTATACCCGAAAATATAGTTGTGTGCCTAGATGAGGGTTGAGACATCAACACTGTCATTATATTTGTCATAATAATAATAAAAATTATATTTGTTTTCTTCTTATAAATTTTAATAAAGAATCTAGTGATATTAATATTTCTTAATCATATTTCTAAGGCCAACTATTTAACTTATTTATATTTTATTAATTTAAATAGATTTTCTCATTTTTATTTTTATTTAAAATAGTGAAAAAATAAAAAATAATAACCTAAAAGCTACCCCATCAACCATTACCTCCACTACCTAAACCACCCCACAATTCCCACTTCCTCCACTAAACTACCCCATCACCCATTACCTCCACTACCCAAACCACCCCACAAAACCTAACATCCCCACTACAAATACACACACACCATTATATAAATAACACTTAGAGAGACCAGGGGGAGAACATTACAGAGGAGGAGAAGACGCACGGGAAAATCATAGAAAAACATTGAAAAATTAGAAATAGAAAAGAGAGTGCAGAGCAAATATGAAAAAAAGAGGAAAGAAACATAGCTACGAGTTGAGTTCGGGTCTCCGTTTGAGTTTTTGGGTTCAACGTAAAAGCTTCTCTTTCGATTTAGTTCGTCATATAGGTTCTTATCAAATTCGTACTATTATTCTATAGGTTTCGTTGTAAATCAAAGCATGAATGAAGTTATTTTCATGAGGTGGATAAGCACTGTAAGATGACGGCCGCACTGTTCTATTTTGGGGACACTGTCAGATGAGGGTCACTCACAGCTTGTCCTTACCGATGGCACGGTATTGACACCCTTCCAATTGAGGTTACATATTGGACCCTAATTCAGCTATAATGCATTATTTGGGGCATATCGGTCAGATAACTACTTCCCATAGTTTCAGCTACAGAAATCAAGACTGTCAGATACAGTCATTCAGTCTCAGTAATAGAACTCAGATAGTTCTACAGAATTCAGGACTGTCAGATACAGTCAATTCAGAATAGTACGAAACTCAGCTAGTTCCATCAGATTTAGGACTGTCAGATACAGTTACTCATGTTATTAGTTATATCAGTCATCAGAACTCAGTTACCAGTCATATTAGTTATCAGTAAATTCATGTTATCACGATCTCAGTTATAGTTACTATGTATTCATGCATGCATTCTCACATTCATATTAGTCAGTTAGTCAATATTGTTCATGCATATGAACCCCATGCATTCAGCTTACCTCACATGTATACCATTGTATTAAAAGTACTGACACATTTATGCTATGGTGTCTTATACCATAGGTTCAGAGACACGAGCTCCAGAGCATTAGTAGATTCCATTCTCAGCAGTTAGAGTTAGCAGTGAGTCCTCATCTTTTGAGGACATGATCATTACTTTATTACCTCATTTATTTATTTATTAGTTAGAGTTAGTTAGGGACATATCCCATCAACTCCTTATTCAGACAGTTCAGTCATGATTTAGAGGCTTTTCGGACTACAGTATGTTCAGACAGTTTATTTCAGTTGTTTTAGGTATTTCATACCCCACTCGGATGTTATATTTTTATCAGATATTATATCTTAGTGTTGAACCTTATGGCCTTTCAGTTCATGTTTCCACATTATACAGTATATTATGCAGTATATAGGTACAGATATTAGTCATGGGTTAGTTTGTGGTCCTTCAGGGTCATGAGCACCTTGTAGCATTCTGTGTACCAGATTTGGGGCGTTACAGAGAATTTAATTACCTTACAAATTGCTCAACCTTCTCACAATTTAGTAAAATATAAGTTTGGGCAACCTTAATTTCATCTAGAGTTAAATCTCTTTTTTTGCTTCTCCCCATAGTCGACCTAGATGGGAGAATATTGAAAGATTTCCTTTAAGATCTTCAACAACACTAAAATCATCATTATGATCCACATTATGATTACGTGATATGACATGAGGTTCAAAATAATGAGAAAACAATTATGTTGACTCCATGATCAAGTATACTTCACAAATGGAACCCTTAACACTAGTTTTATTCCCAATCATCCTTTTAAGAGTTCCAGATACCTATATACATAAAAATATGGAACGTTACATTTGAAGGCTATGTATTAAATATTCATTGCAAGTTCATCATAGTGTTTCACATTTACCTTTCAAAAGGATACACCCATCGATATTACAAAGGTCCAGCTATCCTTTTTTTATATGGAAGGTTCACAGAAAGATGTCCCACTAAGTCAAAGAACCCAGGAGTAAATATGTGTTCTAACTTGCACAAAATTTATGGAATATCTCCCTCTAATCGCACCATATCATCCACTCGTAGAGTGTTCGAAGTAAGATCCTTACAAAATAAGCTCAATTTTGTAAGTTCCTACCACACAATACTAGGAAGTAGTTCACAAAAAGAAATAGGAACTATTCGTTGCATGAACACATGACAATCGTGACTTTTCATACCAAATAATTTTTTTGCATTTGTGTCTGGTAACCTACCCAAATTTGAAACATACCCATCTGGAAACTTTAAGCCTTTCACCTAATTAAACATTATAGCTCTTGATTCCTTATCTACTGTATAGATAACTTTTGGATATTGTCCATTACTATCCTTTTCCAACTGAGGTCGATCATAATACTTTGTCGTATCTTGACGAGATTGTGGATTGTCTTTGGTTTTGTCATCAAAATTAGGAACAGTGTTAAATACATTATATAAGAAATTTTTCTCAATATGCATGACATCAATATTATGTCGAATCATGTTAGAAGAGTATGGCAAATCTCAAAAGATGCTTCACTTTTTCTAACCACGTGTCTTATATATTCCTTGATTAACTTCTTCTGCACCTAACTCTGTTACATTTATTATCCCCAAATTACAAATTTAGTTCAAAATTTCCTCCCATGTTCTATATGATGGTGGGGATCTTTTGATAGTCTGGCCTTTAAGAAAGTTCTTTCGATCTCTCCTAAATGGGTGATGTTGGTCAAGGAACATTCTATGACAATCAAACCAGGATTGTTTTCTTCCATGGTGTAATCTAAAGAATTGTGTTTCCTCCATACAATAAGGACATGCTAACTTACCTGCAATACTCCATCCCCGTTAACATTAAATATGCTAGAAAGTCACTAATTGTCTACATCAAAGCTGCCCTTAATTGAAAGTTTTGCTTTTTTGAGATGTCAAATGCTTCCACACCTGTCTCCCACAACAAGGTCAATTCTTTTATTAGAGGTTGTAGATAAACATCAATTTTATGTTTGTGATTGCTAGGACCTAGAACAATGATTGTTAAGAATATATAAGCCTCTTTCATACACATTCCTAGAGGTAAATTGTATGGAGTGACAATCAATGGCCACGAGGAATATTTCCTTCCAAACTGACTGAATGGTTCAAAACCATCAGTACATAACCCCAATCTGACATTTCTTTGTTCAGCAGAAAAAGGGATGAGTTTCATTGAAGTGATTCCAAGCCCCAGAATTTGATAGATGGCGCATCACACCATCCTATTTTTTATGCTCATGATACTATCTCATTTCGGCAGTTGTAGCATGGGATGCATATAGTCTTTGCAATCTTGGAATCAAAGAAAAATAATAGATTTTCTTTTCAGGGACCACTTTTCTCTTACGAGAGAACACAATGCTTATACCTTGGCTTGATACAAAATTTACAAGATGTAAGGTGTTCATCATCATCACCCCAATACAACATACATCTTGATTCACAACAAGCAATCTTTTCAACTGGTAAACCCAAGCTACGCACTAGCTTTTTAGTCTAATAATAGGTATCAATCACCATGTTATCTTCACGTAAAGCCTCTTTAAAAAATTGCATCATCTAGTTATAATCTCTCTATGACATATTATTTTCCATTTTAATATTCAATATTCTAGAAACAACTGCAAGTTGAGAGAGGGATGGACCGGGTTATAATTTTGCGTCGGCGGCCTATAGCAAATTATAAAATTTTTGAGATACAAAATTATGATCTTCCTCCATTGAATGTTCAAAAGGATGATATGACTCAGGTTTAATATTGCTATAAGATTTCCAACTTGAACCCTAGGAAAAGTTGGGACTAGATGCATCCAAAATTATTTGTCATTATGGATTTTCTCCTAATTCAGGTTGACCAACACCATGCAAGTAATTACCATAACAAGTCTCACTTATAACATCCTTTTTCCCTTGATGCTTCCAAATAAAATAGTTCTCAACAAATTCAGAATGACAAAAGTGACATTTAACAGTTTCGACATTCATGAATTTATAGTTCGGACATTTTGCACATGGACATCTAATTTTGTCACCACTCATGCGATTCTATTGAGAACATGTAAATTGGATAAATTCATTCACAGCGATTACAAAACTAGAGTTTAAAGACCCTCAGCCATCTAACCTCTCATACATCCAACTATGCTCTAGATTATTCATGTTCCTATTAATTATTGAAATAAATAAACACGATAATTATTGCTAATTAAAGTGAAGTTCTCAAAGAAGAAAATAAAATAATTAATCATAAAAAAGTATCTCTATTATTAGTTCAAAGAAGAAAACAAAATAGCGCATTCTGTAGACCATTCGTCATCAACAACAACTTAGTATTTCATCTCAAGATAAAATTCAGATAAATGCAAGAACCATGGTGAGTAGGTGCGTACAACCATATATTTAGAACAAAAAAATGAAAGCAAAAATAAGTAAACAAACTAAGTTTTCCTTTTTTTCTTTTGATAAAGATGAACAAAAAACAAAGAAAGTAAGGTGACAGAGTAAGAGAAAGTTCTTGTACTGTACTTGTCAAATACTATAATTTAACAGGATTATGTATATCTTTGCATCATTTAAAGACTATTTCATATGCCATTTAATGGCACATTATAATAGTCAGGTCAAACAGCTTTAACATATCAAGTGAATACATGCACTTCACCCAGATCCTTTATTTTCTTAACCTTGTTATGTAACTACCATCAACTCTAACCACATCTGCTGCATAACAAAGATCTATATTACATATATACCATTGACTAATTTCCCAGACATACCCATGTCAAATGGGTGTAACATGAGTATGGCACTTAATGCACAACCAACATGATGTATCAGTAATAGTATGCACACACTTATTATGTATATGTACTAAAAAACATTCCTACGACAAAAGTTGTATAACCAATCCACTAACACTTGGTGAGTGAGATAATCCACAACACCATCTAAATACACATAGTACTATATATATAAGGTAGTGTTGAATAAGTAACTTACTGAACAAATGGACTTGATCTTTTCTTTCAATGTCTTACAGCAGCTGCAGTTATTTAGTTGTATAAAATGGTCACTTCAACTCTCTCCCTAACATGAACAAAAATAGAGATGATTCAAATACAAAATTAGCACTTTGAGATGAGGCAACCAAACAACCAGTTAATACGATAATCTACAATCTACATATTTAAATGCTACTAATGTAGGTATTAATAGTTGAAGGCCTCTGGAAAAAGAAGGGTAGCTAAAAAAATCTAGAATTTAGAGTGAGAAACTATTTTTAACTTAGAAATATCAAACTATAACATATTAACCAAAACAGATGTAAGTGCATAACAAAGATCTATATTACACCATACACAGATCTATATTACACTTGTATTCACTTGTTCCATCTTCCAGGTGTGCAAACAAAAGTAATAGTTATAAAATTCACTTAACAGTTTCTTGCTTAGCAGCTATGACAGATTCAATTGCAGAATTTAGCAGCTAAAAATAGTTCAATAATTGAATAACCACGCTAAGCTGACATTCATAATATTGTCGGTACTAAATGAATGTATCTATCAGTCCAAGTTTTCTCCTATTTATCTTTTTCCTATTTTTACACACTCGTTGTGTCCCGCTCATCTCTTTCAAATTTTTGGTTAGTTATCCATTTTTGTCCCCATTTCTTCATATGGTGATTTTTCTGATAAATTGAACTTGTTTCATTCAACTTTTGACTTGTATAAGCCTAGGATTCTTTCTCATTTTTTACCATATTTTTACATAATCATTCAACAACATCCAAATCATGTTTCTCGTTATATTGATGATGAGTAATAAAAGAAGAAGCAAATATAGAAACTCTTCTTTGTCCCAAGTGAAAAAGGAAATAAAGTAAATGTTGTCCTCTTACACTACCAAAGGTTTTTCTAAAACAATACAAATCAATCCCATAGTAATAAAGTATACATCTTCACTTTTTAGTTTGGTTTGACTAGGATATGATGAATAACACAAACAATAAAAAATTAATAATCCCAAATATTTGTGTGAACCCTAGCCCCTAAATGTTTGGATAAACCCTAGTCCCAAATGCTTGCATGTACCCTAACTTAGTCCACAGAGCCAATAAAATAAAAAAATTCACAAATTTACAATAAAATTGAGTAAACTGATAGAATAAAATCAGTCCAAAAAAATCAACAAAAATTACAGATTTACAACAAACAGAGAGAATACATACGAAATTTCATTACTGAGATTCTTAAAATAGTCCAAACAAAAAGTGAGATAGAATATTTTTCTTCAAATGGTCCAAATTTAAGATATTTTATAGAGATAAAACATTTTTCTTACCTGATTCGATGTCTAAAATGGAAATAATATTACTGAAACTCACACTTTTGTTACGGATTCAAAGTATTTTTGTTGAGAGAAGTGAGAGTCGCATATGTAGAGAGAGAAAGGAATGCCAAAATAATGAGAACGAACCCTAGAAATATAATTTATTAAAAATTATAAAATATTGCGATGAATTTTTCCGTCGCTAATAATAAATAAAAAATTTATAATGGTTAGTGACGAAAAATTTCATTGCTAAATTCATTACTATCAATTAATTAAAATAATTACACATATTTGTTTCTAAATCTGTCACAAAATTAAGGCGTCAAATTTTCGTGCCAATATTTGGCGATGAAAAAAAAAATATGTTGTTGATTCGTTGCTATATCATAAATTAAAAGGGAATTAATACGTTCACGATAAAAATGAATATTTTGTTGTTGATCTGTTGCTACTCAGTGATAGAAATTGTTCAGTCATTAAATATTGTTTTTTGGTAGTGTAATTCTTACGCCTTTTGTAAAATAATTCGGCATACCTCTTGTTTATTTCCTTAAACATCGCCACAATGGGAAATTTTCTTTCAATTTCAAACATTGAATTCAATGATTCAACTACATTTGGCGTCATAATATTATACCGATACAAAAATATTACTTAGTACGACATCATATATTAAGTATTACAAAGTTGTAACTCAGAAAAGACATTAGATTCATAAGAATGTGCCTATTTGCAACACAAAATACCCAGCCCCATCTCTCAAAACTGACACGTTAGAGATGTTGTGCTGCCTTGGGATGCATATCCCTTATTTGATTAAAATGGTCAAAAAACTCATCTTTATTATATGCTTTATCTACTCTTTAAAAAAGAGTCACAACCCTTTCATTATGAAAGTTGTTTCGAATATTTTCTCCATGATGCCTCGTGCGACAACCAAAGTGAGCTGAAGTAAAAAAAATTGAACTCATATTTCGGATACTTGGATGCCTATCCGAAATTATACACAACTCTTCAGTATCGTCAATATAGCTTTGCATTTGTTCAAAAAAATGCACATGAGGCATTACATTCCTTGTCCATTACACAAAAAGTGATGGGAAAGATGTGACTCTTGACATCTTTTGCCACTGCCACTATCAAAACTCTATTATACTTGCTCCTCAAGAAAGTCCCATCGACATATATGACTTTTCGTAAATGTTGAAAACCAAGAATCCAAGTATCATATGATATAAAAAAATACTTGAACCTTCCATTTTCATAAGCATACAATACCATTTTACTTCCAAAATTTGTTTACTCAAGTATGTAACGGTAGGCATCGAAGATTGCATACCCGTGCGCATGTGTCCCCCTAACCAAGTCCTTGGAAATTCCCATATCCATATAAATATTCCAATAACTAACTGTAACACCCAATTCTTTGTAGAGTTAATTGGTCATATCAGTTGTAGAAGGGCCTTTGCCATTGGGGAATCTATTTTGAAAATAACTACCGAGGACCTTTGTCGTGGCGTGAGGATTTTAGATTGTAATATGCTTTGAACCATATGTGTGATGCTTTTGGTAAATAGTAATGATGAATCTGTCAGAACTTAAGTCTTTCACAAACCTTAACCACCACTTCCAGTTCGTATTAGCACATCTAAAACAAAAGACTTTGCTCGAATTAATCACCTACTTTAGTCTGAAATCTTTTTTCAGAAAAGCAATAAATAAAGAAGTATATAGTTCTATCTTATACTTGAATGACATTCTCTTTTAAAAACCAATCTCATCATCTTGGCGATTGACTGACTGTGTTGATTGAGAAAAACTACCTACTGTATTGCTCGCAACAACAAGCGTAGGTGCTTGATCATCATTTGAAATATTCCTGACCAGATCGTCCAATTTATCATCAAGAATGTATTATTGTTCTTCTTCTATATTGTGGTTCTCAATCTCTCTTATTTTTCAACCATGTACACCTTAATACCGGCCTAGCTGAATCACTCAGATAAGCATGCAACAAAACCTAATCGGTTATCTTGAAAGGTAGTACCCTCTAATTTTCAAAGGAGTTATGCATGCAGCTGATGACGAGTTCTTTCGATTTATAATTCAGTCCATAATAGATGATGATTAAGTTCACAAAATCATTAAGTGAAACATCACTTTGAACTTTCATAGCTATCGTCTCTAGCATTGCACCCTCCTTCCACCAAATATATCAATTGCTCTTCTCGATCCATTCACTATGACAATCCACCCCTATTGTTATTGATCCCTCCACTAGTGGTACCTAAATAAAGACATTTTTTAAACAAAGTTAATAATTACATGATAATAAAATTAATTGTAATTATATAGTACTATAACATGAACCCCAACAGATGTGTAATCTATTGCAACAGGTGAATAATATGTTGCAATAGGTGAGTTATATGTCGCAACAAATGACTCACTTATTGGTATTCATGTTACGGTACTATAAAACCTAAAGTTGATTCCAATAGATAAGTTATTTGTTGGAATAGGTGACTTATCTGTTGCAACAAATGACTCACCTATTGGGATGTACTACAAAACCTTTAAAGTTGATTCCAATAAATGAGTCACCTATTGAAAAAGATCACTAACCTGTTGCAACAGATTGCTAAGCTATTACAAAAGATAATGTATATGTTAGAATTGGTTTCAGGTTCTATATTCTACAACATAAATACCAACAGGTGAGTCATCTGTTGGAATCAACTTCAGGTTCTATTGAAATAGGTGAGTAATCGATTTTAACAGATGACTCATCTATTGTAATAGATAACTCATCTGTAATAACAGATAGCCCTTCTGTTCGATTCATGTTACAACACTATAGAACCATAAACATGAATCCAATATATGAGTCTTCTGTTTCAACACATGACTTATCTGTCGCAACATATGAGTCATCTGTTGAAACAAATGAATTTTATGTTTGATTCATGTTCAAGTTCCATCCATTGTTGAAAAAATAGTAGTAGCAGTGTACCCAGATGAGAAATTCAACTAAAAATCATAATTTTACTTACCAACATCACCTATGAAGTAATGCCAAAGTGATGTACGAAACTAAACTTGACCTAAAAAATTGGTCAAGTAGCAGCAGTAGCGGTAACAACAACAACAATGGTCAATAAGAAGATGATGATGATAATGAAGAAGAAGATGATGATAATGAAGCAAAAGATGACGAATAAAGCAGCAACAAAAATGAATAACAAAAATCACAAAAAGAGAGAAAACAACAATAAATGAGAAGAGAGAGAAACAAATATTTTTTCCTCCGTTTCTAATTATATTAGGTTTTACTTGGATCAAAGTGTAAATTAAAAAAACTTATGGACTATTCTCAAACTTTTTCAACTTTCTTGATCCCTAATAAAGTAATTATAACCTACACTCAATTTTTAAAACTTGAGTCACCTACGCTTCATTTCAAAACTCTTTTGTCACTTTTAACAAAAAAAAACCTCAACTTACATGACTCTTAACCACATTACTTTCGTAAACTTACACCACATATGTGCACGATTGTAAAAGTTATTCAAATATGTATGTTTGGTTTTACATTTGAATCATTAATAAATTAATTCAAAAAGTAAAATAGTATCGAAATTTAAGAAAATAATTAGATCACCGACAAACTGAAGAATTATCTATTAATTTGAATAGATGAGGTTCAAAAGTAAAAGACACTTTATTTGAATTAGTTTTTTTTTAATTATTGATTTTTTATTATTAAATTAAATAATATCAATATATATATATATATATATATATAAATATTATTATTATTTTATATTAACAAATTTAACAATTGAATTCTCATATCTAAAAGCTATCATATTCCTTCAAATTATTTGAAAATATTGAAAGTAATTAGCTTAGTCAAAAACACATTTCAACTTTTTTTCAAATATGTCTCCTTTTTAAAAAAGGAAATCTCTCCTAATAAAATACAACTGCATGTAGTTTTCAAGTTAGAAGCTGATACAAGTTTAAAATGATATGTTATTTTTATCCAAATATGTTAACCACAATCTGTCTCTATATTTCATTTCCTCTCCATCTCTCTCTCTCTCTGGTATGAACTACTTCATCTTCTTATTCTCTTTTTCATTTTATAGCTCAATTTATTTGTTTTCTTCAATTACCATATTTCTATCCGTGTTCCTCTTTATAATTCAAATATATCTTATTGATTAATTTAGTTAAATCAAATATTTATATTCCTAACTATTATCATGTTGTTTATTTTTATTGCAAATGAATGAGACAACTCGATCTTAAGTACGTTGTAGAGAGACAGACCATTCTCTAAATTTTATAAAGATTTGACCTTAAAAACAAAGAAAGATTTTAAATGTACAATAAAAAAAGAGAAAGGTAATTGTAAAACGAATATGGTTCAAATTGATGTGTCTCTTCTTAGCCTCTAACAACAAGGGAAAGAGGTATGACATAACAAATGCAAAAGTGATGATCCATCAACTACATGAAACTTCTAGTGGTAAAATATATATGTGCTTACACTAAAATACATATTTACGTTTACACTATTATATTAAAGTATTAAGGATCTTTGAAAATATGATTTAAATTTTTTGCACTTCATTAACAATTTCTGCAATAGACAAAATCATTTAATTTTAAATAATCAAATGTTACACGTGTAAGGCACGTGCGATTAACAAGTATATAGAAAAGCAAAACTAAAAGTATCAGAAGAAGCCAAGTGACAGAAGAATAGAAAGTCATGTAGCAGTTTTTAAGACCAAGATTGATTGTATTGTAATAAATTTTTTGAATTAAAGAATATTAAATATTTAAATTTGATAATATTAAGGTTTTAGAAGAAGAAAGAAATTCATTTACTTAAAACTAGGAACCTAACATTGAAGAGTTCTAATAAACTCTTACTATTCCATAAACTTATTCTTTCCAAATATTATTTAAAATATATTTAACTATTAAATAAAATATAAAAAATTACTGTAGATAATAATAATAATAATAATAATAATAATAATAATAATAAGTTGCAATAGCAGGAGTACTTTTAGTTTTAAATAAATGCAGTAGTATGGCAGTAGTAATAATAATAATAACAACAAATATATTTGAATGTATTCTATACAAATATTAAATAAAAGATAAAAATATGATACGGACAATAATAATCTATAAATAATATATTAAATATTTTTTTTTTTAAAAGTCATTTGATGAAAAATAGAAGCCTACTACAGAATACCTCTAAATGAATAATAATAATAATAATAAATAGTAATAATAGTAGTAGCAACAACTTTTTTAGCTCTTCTCCCAACAATAGTCAGTCGGGAAGTAACAACAATAATAATTACGTAGTAATAGTGTTGTTGTAGTTGTAGTTGTTGTTACTATTATTATTATTATTATTATTATTATTATTATTATTATTATTATTATTATTATTATTATTATTATTATTATTATTATTATTATTATTATTATTATTATTATTATTATTAGCATGAACAGTAAATGTCACTCTCTTTCCTAAAGTAAAGGTCATTTGTATAATAGAAAAGGCCAAAAGGCCATTTATGTAATAGTAAAGGCCAATTAGGAATAGTAAAGACCAATTTTTATTTTTGTCTTTTGCTTTAATTATCCGTATATAAGGATCTCATTCTTTTCATTTGGAGGACAGGTTTTTAGATAACCACTTCTTTCTACTACTCTTAAAAGCTCTCCTCTTGCAATATAAATATCTTGGAATAAAAGCCGTGGGTTCTAATTATAATAGGTGTAACGCCCCGAATCTGGTACCCGGAATGCTACATGGTGCTCATGACCCTAAAGGACCACAAGCTAACCATGACTGATAGCTGCACCTGTATACTTCATAAATATTTTATAATGCGGAAACATGAACTGCAAGGCCATAAGGTTCAATACTGAACATGATCTGAATGATATAACATCTGTGTGGGGTAATAGAATACCCAAAATAAAAATGAACATACTACAGTCTGAAACATGATAGTCTAGAAAGCTTCTAACTGACTGAACTGTCTGAGTAAGGAGTTGATGGGACATGTGCCCAACTAACTCCAACTAATAAAATAATTACTGAGATAATAAAATGATGATCATGTCCTCGAAAAATGAGGACTCACTGCTAACTCTAACTGTTGAAACTAGAATCTACTGTTGATCTGGAGCTCGTGTCTCTTAACCTATGGTGTAACATAATAAGAAAGCACCATAACGCAAATGCGTCAGTACAATGGAATGTATTGAGTATGCATGTGAGGTAGGCTATATGCAAGGGTTCACATGCATGATCAATGCTAACTGACTGTCTAACATGAACGTGAGAGTACATGCATGAATACATAGCTGTAACTGATACCGTGATAACATGATTACTAAATCTGAATACTGATAATATGATATACTGATAACTGATAACTGATATAATTGATAACATGAGTGATTGTATCTGACAGTCCTGAATCTGGTGGAACTATTTGAGTTCCTTTCTGTATCTGAGTTAACTGTATCTGACAGTCCTAAATTCTAAAGAACTATCTGAGTTGTTTTACTGAGACTGATACTAAGACTATGGGAGGTATTCATCTAACCGACATGCCTCGAATGATGCATTATAGCTGAATTGGGGTCCAATCTATGCCTTGATTGGGGAAGGGTGTCAATACCGCACCACTGGTAAGAACAATAGGTGAGTGACCCTAATATAACATGTAACTCTAGTAAGATCGGTGGGAAGATTCATATAGAAGGCTAAGCCACCATATTTACCCTCATATATCAGGTTATGATGTCTCAACCTATGCTAGCTACATAGTTCTGGAACGGAAGGATTACTTCTAAAAATCACGCCATTATATAACAGGTGAGTTCCCATCCTTGGGTTCGCTCGGTGCTAATTTCTACTCTCATGATTTACTAAACTGAACATGGAATGAGTTACTGAATTCCATTAATTGACGGAATACTACTGATATCTGACAACTGACTGGGTTCATGAGATCATGGAGATATCCTAAGTCATAAGACTATCTGAAGTCTAAGGATCATATCTTGACTGAGAGTATCGTGAAAACATGACATGACTCTAGGCATACAACTAATGTTTCGGGTACAAGTACCCTCAAGACTCGATAGAAGAAAACTTACAAAGCATGACTTGCTTGAATACATAAGAATCACAATAATGCATTTACTGAAGCATTTCATCAAACATGTCATAGGCAAAAACTTGTACATACATGGTGATTTCATGACAACATGCTAGTTAGGCACTTTTTCTTTATTTAGACATTAAATCAAACATATTATAGGCATGGTACATCTAAACATCATTGTACAACAATTAAATGTCATGGTCACATTCTAATTTCATCATTCAAGGATTTAGTCATAGGTTTGCATGAATCTATATCAATAATAATTAAATCCACATAGAAATTATCACCCAACATGGAGTAGTATTCAATTTCTTATTTATCAATATGAACAAGAATAGCCCAATCATAAAATCATAAAGAAAATCCATAACTTGAAGTTGGAAAAGGGATTCTTGGACTTCATGGACGAAAGGAGTCCATTAATGAACACTATGCATACCTTAGTTTGTAATTTCGTGAAGATTGACGGTGAAACTTTCTTGGAATTGGATCTTCTATGAAAACCCTAGCTTGTTCTTGAGAGTTTTTTTGAGAGAAGAGATCGTATTTTGGGTGAAAAGTGGCTGAATCACGTGTTAAAGGGCTTAAATAGGGGTGAGAAGTTGACCCTTTTAACCCTGGGCGCGTCATTTAATTTCAGTGAAATTTTCCCGAACCGATCCCCTGGCGCGACGCGGTTCTATCACGTCATTTCACTGGAATTTGACAATTGGGAAACTGAGGGATGGCGCGACACGGATCCATCGCGTTGCCCCTACTTTTACGACCTGGAAATTTGGCGTGACGCAGGGAAAATCGCACTGAGACACTGGAAAAAGGATAATTCTGTATATGGGCCCTGGCGTGATGCGCCATAATCGCGGATCCCTACTGGAATTTTCCAAATACCACCTCCTCTTATGGCGCGGCGCGCCACTGACTTATATGGCGCTGTTTTACGATGAGAACTTAAAATAGTCGTAACTTCTGACCCGATTATCGAATTTGGACGAATCTTATATCGATAGAAATCTTATTGAATTTCCCACATGACATAAAGTAAAAATCTTGAAAATTACTCATTAAATAACTATCATTCAATTTAGAAGCTAATTCTAGATATTCTTGAGATGAAATTAGCTAGGAAAAAGTATGGGGTATTGCAAAATCTCTTCCTTGAGAACATTCGTCCTCGAATAAGACTGACTGAAAGGGGCAAAAAGACAATTGATGTACATACTAAACATGAATAACTTGAACATGATCTCATGACTAACATGACTGAAAAACTGAACATATAGTACTGAACATGCATAACTGATGTATGTGTAACTGATTCATGAATACATGACTGAGTGTTCTGAAGAACTAAGTTTCTCATAATGAGAATGCATGTCTGATGCAAAATTACATAACTGAACTGATACATGAGTGCATGACTGAATATGCAATGGTACTTGATACCAAGTTCTTAATGGGAACATGATCATGAAACTGCATACCAAGTTTGTGATGAACACTGAACATGAAACTGAGTAAGCTTAAAGAGAACTGTTACCTTGAGCTTGATCTGAGTTAGCAAAGAAGAGGTGAGGATACTTGGTACGCATGTCTACCTCTGCTTCCCAAGTATCTCCCTCGACGTACTGATTTCACCAAATAACCTTAACTAGAGGGACTTCTTTGTTCCTCAATCTATGAGTCTTATAGTTTAAGATTTCGACTGGAATCTCTTCATAAGAGAGAGTGTTTTGAACATCAATGCTTTGAATAGTGACTACAACTGATGGGTCACCTATGCACTTCTTGAGCAAAGACACATGAAAGACTGGATGAACTGAGGCTAGATTTGAAGGCAATTCAAGCTCATAAGCTACCTTGCCAAAGCGACTGAGAATCTTGAAGGGACCAACATATCGGGGACTGAGCTTTCCCTTCTTGACGAATCACTTCACTTCCTCCATAGGAGAGATATTTAGATATACATAGTCACCAATTTTGAACTCGATATCTTTTCTGCGAATATGTCCATAAGACTTCTTTCGGATCTGAGCATCCCGGAGTCTTTCTCTAATCAACTGGACTTTTTCTAAGGCATCGAATACCAAGTCAGGACCTATGACTGAGGCCTCACTAACTTCGAACCAACCAATTGGAGATCTACATCTCCTACCATAGAGAGCTTCAAAAGGAGCCATATGAATACTGAAATGATAGTTGTTGTTGTATGCAAATTCAATCAAAGGCAAGTGGTCATCCCAACTTCCCTTGAAATCAATTGCACACGACCTTAGCATATCTTCTAAAGTCTGAATAGTCCTTTATGCTTGACCATCTATCTGAGGATGAAAGGATGTACTAAGATGAACTTGGGTACCAAGACCCTTTTAGAATGCTTTCCAGAAATAAGAGTTGAACTGGGTACCTCTATTTGAGATAATGGACAACGAAAAACCGTTCAATCTGAACAACTCCTTGATGTAGAGTTTAGCATAATCCTCGGCTGAATAAGAAGTATGAACTAGAAGAAAATGAGATAATTTGGTCATTCTATCTACAATGACCCAGACTGAATCATGCTAATGATGAGTTTGAGGAAAACCCATCACGAAGTCCATGCTCACTTCTTCCTACTTCTAAGTAGGACTAATGAACTCCTGCATAGGACCACTAGGCTTCTGATTCTCTATCTTAACCTGCTGACATGTAGAGCACTTAGACATAAACTCTACAATATCTCTCTTCATCCCACTCCGCCAATAGACTTCCCGCAAGTCGTGGTACATCTTTGTGGCCCCTAGATGAATAGAATAGCGTGCACCATACGCTTCTGCAAGAATTTGCTGCCTTAAGTCATCTATAACTGGAACATAGAGACAACCCTAACAACGCAAAACACCATATCCCAATGGGAGAAAAACTCTACTTTCTGATCCTGAACTGACTCTTTCAACTTGACAAGGCTGGGATCTCTATCTTGCTTTTCTTTCACCTTTGAAACTAGAGATGATTCTGAACTACTCTGAACCCATATATTTTCCTCATCTGTATCAACTAAGCGAATGCCTAGTCTGGCAAGCTGATGTACTTCCTGAGCTAACTTCTTCTTACTGTTATCCACATGAGCAACACTACCCATAGACAGTCTACTGAGAGCATCGTCCACTACATTGGCCTTTCCCAGATGATAGAGGACACTCATGTCATAATTTTTCAAGAGCTCTAACCACCTTCTCTAATAAATATTGAGATCTTTCTGAGAAAAGACATACTGAAAACTCTTATGATATGTGAACATATCTACATCAACACCATATAGGTAATGCCTCCAGATCTTTAAGGCAAATACTACTATTGCTAACTCAAGATCATGAGTAGGGTAATTTTTCTCATGGGGCTTAAGCTGTCTGGAGGCGTAGGCTATAACCTTACCATGCTACATGAGTACATAACCCAAACCTACTATGGATGCATCACAATACGCTACAAACCTATCTGAACCATCTGGCAATACTAGAACTGGAGCTGAGGTGAGTCGAGTCTTCAACTCCTAAAAACTCATCTCGCAAGGATCTGACCACTGGAACTTGACTTTCTTCTAAGTTAGTCTGGACATAGGGGATGTAATAGAAGAAAATCCCTCAACAAACCGCCTATAATATCCAGCCAAACCTAAGAAACTCCTAATATCTGATGGATACACAGGGCGAGGCCAGTTTCTTATTGCTTCGGTCTTTTGAGAATCCACTCTAATGCCATCACCAAAAACGATATGACCAAGAAATACTACTGACCATAGCTAAAATTCGCACTTACTAAATTTGTGAATAGCTGATGATCTCTGAAAGTCTAAAGTACTATTCTGAGATGCTCTGCATGATCTCGCTCACTACAGGAATAGACCAGAATATCATCTATGAAGACTATGATGAACATGTCCAAGTACTGTCTGAACACGCGGTTCATCAAGTCCATGAAATATTTTGGTTCATTGGTAAGACCAAATAAAAGGACTAGGAATTTGAAGTGACCATACCGGGTACGGAAAGCTATTTTCGGAATGTCACATTCCCTAACTCTGAGCTGATGATAGCCGGATCTGAGGTCTATCTTAGATAAATAACTGGCACCCTGAAGTTGGTCAAATATGTCATCAATTCTAGGAAGAGGATACTTTTTCTTGACCGTGACCTTATTGAGTTGACGATAGTCTACACACACCCTAAGAGAACCTTCTTTCTTGCACACGAATAACACTGAAGCGCCCCACGAGGAAATGCTGGGCCTGATGAATCCCTTATCTAAGAAATCCTTCAATTGCTTTTTTAGTTCTCTGAGTTCTGTTGGTGCCATTCTATATGGCAGAATAGAGATAGGCTGAGTATCCAGAAGAAGATCAATACTGAAGTTTATTTTCCTTTCGGGAGGTACTCCTAGAAGATCTTCGAGAAAGACATCTGAATATTCATTCAGTATTGGATTGATTCAAGACTAGGAGTCTCAGAACTAGTGTTCTTAACTCAAACAAGATGATAGACACATCTTTTAGATATTATTTTCCGTGTCCGAAGGTAGAAAACAAGCTGACCCCTGAAAGCGGATACACTACCCTTCCACTCAAGGACGGGTTCATTCAGAAATTGAAACTGGACTATTCTGTTTCTGCAGTCGACTGTGGCATAGCAGGAATAAAGCCAATCTATGCCAAGAATGACATCAAAATCAATCATCTCCAATTCGACTAAGTTTGTTGAGGTGACTTTTTGAGATATCATAATCGAGCAGTTCCTAGATACCCACCGGGCTATGATGGTTTTACCCACTAGGGTAGAGACTAAAAAGGGCTCTACTAAAATTTTGGGATTGACTCCAAAATCAACTGCTATATAAGGAGTGATAAAAGACAAAAAAGCTCCTAGATCTAGTAAGGCGCAAACATGCACATAAAAGATCTGTAACGTACCAGTAACTACATCAGGAGAATTTTCCTGATCTTACCGGGACTGAAGAGTATAGAGGCGATTTAGGCATTGCCCACTAGTAGCACTGGAGGAGGACCTGGTTGACGATAGTATCTGACTTTGTGTCCTGGCTTGCCACATCTGAAACGAATACCACTGCCATATCTGCAAATACCCTGATGTTGCTTGCCACAAGTCTGGAAAATATGATAGGTGCGGGAACTGCTAACACTGCCCTGGGACTTAAATCCTGGCGCTCTATATTTGTTACCCTCTCTGAACTTAGGAACTGGAGTACTTGCTGAAGAATGAGCTGGAACTGATGACTTAGGACAAAACTGAGAATGGTTTCCTCTTTCTGACTTAGGCTGAGCAAAGTTGAAACTACCTGTTTTCGCTCTCCTATTCTGCTTCTCCCTCATCTTAATCTTCTGCTCCTCTACCTGCTGAGCATGATTTATGAGCCTGGATAAAGTCATGTCACTATTCAGCATGGCATATCTACACTCATTAATCACGCTATCATTCACCCCTGAAACGAACTTACCAATCCTTCCCCTACTATCTGCAACCACATGAGGGGCATATCTGGATAATTGAGTAAACTTTAGAGAATACTCTTTCACTGTCATATTTCTCTTCCTGAGGTTGATGAATTCTAGCACCTTAGCTTCTCTAAGCTCTAGGTGAAAGAATCTATCAAGAAACGCTGAAGCAAACTCCTCTCACTCAACTGACCCTGCATCGTCTGCCCTCTCTGACTTCCACTGCTTGAACCAAGTGTGACCAATATCCTAAAACTAATATGCATCTAGCTCAGTACTCTCACTATATGTAACCCTCATTATGTTTGTAACCTTCTACACCAGATCTAGGAATACCTGAGGGTCCTCATCTATCTTAGACCCAAGAAAGGATGAAGGATTCATTCGGGTGAAGTCCCGAATCCTGGCTGCAAATGAATTGGCCACTGGTTTGGACAAAATGATAGCTGGTCATTCATTCTGAGAAGCAACTAAGTTAGCAAGAGTAGTGAATATAGCTCAGAACTCTGGATGAGAAACATGATCGCCCAAAGGATCTTAGGGATGAGGGGCTTACTGGTATCCGTTTCTTCTTTTAGGAGGCATGTTCTGTAGAAGAAAGGGGGAACAAATTAGACCGAGATATTGACTTGAGATTATGCTTACTGGCGTGACATGAATACTGAAAGAGGGGAAACTATTCCTAAAACATCTTATAGCCTCTTACATATAAATGTGGCGCGCAACACACCCATGCACAGGACTCTACTAGATGCGGTTTTCAGACTTCCTAGGACTCTATTGGACCTAGCTCTGATACAAAGTTTGTAACGCCCCAAATCTGGTAGATGGAATGGTACACAGTGCTCATGACCCCGAAGGACTACAAGCTAACCCATGACTGATATTTGTACCTGTATACTGCATAAAAATTTTTATAATGCGAAAACATGAACTGCAAGGCCATAAGGTTCAATACTGAATATGATCTGAATGATATAACATCTGTGTGGGGTAATAGAATACCCAAAACAAAACGGAACATACTAAAGTTTGAAACATGATAGTCTAGAAAGCCTCTAAATAACTGAACTGTCTGAGTAAGGAGTTGATGGGACATGTCCCAAACTAACTCCAACTAATAAAACAATTACTGAGATAGTAAAATAAGGTTTATGTCCTCAAAAGATGAAGACTCACTGCTAACTCTAACTGCTGATGTCTCTAAACCTATGGTGTAACATAAAAAGAAAGCACCATAGCGCAAATGCGTCAGTACAATGGAATGTACTGAGTATGGCTATGAGGTAGGCTTTATTCAAAGGTTCCAATGCATGATCAATGCTAACTGATGGTATAACATAAACGTGAGAGTACATGCATAATACATAATTGTAACTGATACCGTGATAACATGATTACTGAATTTGAATATTGATAGCATGACAACTGATAACTTATATAACTGATAACATGAGTGACTATATCTGATAGTCTGAAATCTGGTAGAACTATCTGAGTTTCGTTCTGTATCTGAGTTGTCTGTAGCTGACAGTCCTAAATTCTGAAGAACTATCCGAGTTCTTTTACTGAGATTGTGGGAGGTAATCATCTAACCGATATGCCCCAAATGATGCATTATAGCTGAATTGGGGTCCAATCAATGCCCTGGTTGGAAGGGTGTCAATATCGCGCCACTGGTAAGGACAATATGTGAGTGACCCTAATATAACAGGTAACTCTAGTGAGAACGGTGGAAACCCTCATATAGTGGCTAAGCCACCTCATCTACCCTCAATAGCAGGCTATGATGTCTCAACCTATGTTGGCTACATAGTTCTGGAACGCAAGGATTGCTTCTAAGAATCACGCCCTCATATAACAGGTTAGTTCCCATCCTTGGGTTTGCTCGGTGCTAATTTCTACTCCCATCTGAATAGACACTGAACATGATTTACAGAACTGAACATGGACTGAGTTACTGAATTTCATTGACTGACGAAATACTACTGATATCTGATAACTATCTGGGTTCATAAGATCATGGAGATTTCCTGAGTTATAAGACTGTCTAAAGTCTAAGTATCATAGCTTGACTGAGAGTATCGTGATAACATGACATGACTCTAGGCATAGAGTTAATGTTTTGGGTACAAGTACCCCCAGGACTCGATAGAAGGAAATTGACAAATCATGACTTGCTTGAATACATAATGAGCATCATAATGCATTTACTGAAGCATTTCATCAAACATGTCATAGGCATAAGCTTGTACATACATGAGGATTTCATGACAATATGCTAGTTAGGAAATTTTCCTTCATTTAGGCATTAAATCTAACATATTGTAGGCATGGTACATGTAAACATCATTGTAAAACAATTAAACTTGATGGTCACATTCTAATTTCATCATTCAAGGTCTTAGTCATAGGTTTGTATGAATCTATATCTATAATAATTAAACCCACATAGAAATTATCACCCAACATGGAGTACAATTCAATTTCTCATTTATCAACATGAACAAAAATAACCCAATCATGAAATCATAAAGAAAATCCATAACTTAAAGTTGGAAAAGGGATTCTTGGACTTCATGAACGAAAGGAGTCCATGAATGAACACTATGCATACCTTAGTTCGTGATTTCGTAAAGATTGACGGTGAAACTTTCTTGGAATTGTATCTTTTATGAAAATCCTAGATTGTTCTTGAGAGGTTTTTGGAGAGAAGGGAGCATATTTTGGGTGAAAAATGGATGAATCACGTGTTAAAGGGTTTAAATAGGGGTGGGAAGTTAACCCTTTTAACCTTGGACACGTCATTTAATTTCAGTGAAATTTTCCCGAACTGAACCCCTGGTGCGACGCGGTGCTATCGCATCGTGTCACTGGAATTTGACAATTGGGAAACTGAGGGATGGCGCGATGCGGAGCCATCGCGTTTCCCCTTCTGTTGCGACCTGGAACTTTGGTACGACACAGGAAAAATTGCGCTGAGACACTGGAGAAAGGACAATTCTGAATTTGGGCCCTGGCGTGACGCACCATAATCGCAGACCCCTACTGGAATTTGCTAAATGCCACTGACTAATATGGCGTTGTTTTACAACGGGAACTTGAAATAGTCATAACTTTTTACCCGATTATCGGATTTTGATGAATCTTATATCGATGGAAAGCTTATTGAATTTCCCATATGACGAAAAGTGAAAATCTTGAAAATTCCTCATAGAATAACCATCATTCAGTTTAGAAAATAATTCTAGACATTCTTGAGATGAAATTAGCTAGGGAAAAGTACAGGGTATTACAATAGGGTTGTTAATTGGGCCGAGCCGGGTCATCCCAAAACAGCCTGTTATGTTTAGCCGGTTTATGGGTCAGGTCCAGTTCCAGGCCAGGTTAAACGGACCGGTCCAATTTTGGGATCAACAGTAAATTTTATTAAAACAACACGAGACCGACCCACTAAACCTAATCCGGTCCAACCCACCTAAACCCGATCAAAACCGGTCCAAAATTCGGTCAAAACCTAAAAAAAAATTAAAAGTTTTTTCTCCAATATACACTATATATACCTACCTATATACATTTTAAATACGTTAAACAATATATATACACTATATATATAGTATATACTACATTAGAATTTAAAAAACATATACACGTATACACAATTACACATGTAATCGTGTATATAACTATACGTTAGTAAAATATATATACTACTCTAAATAAAACATATACCAGAAGATATATACCACAATATAATGATATATATACTAATTTATAAAACATATACATATGTATATGGTAAATATATACTACTTTAGAGTCTATAGAAGATATATACCCATATATACGTATCATTCAATATATATGTACTACTTTAAATAAAATATACTACAATATATACACAAACTATATATATAGCTATATACAAATTTATAAAACATATACACATGTATACGTTAAATATATACTCCTTTAGAGTCTATATTCTATATATATACACATATATACATACCATTCAATATATGTACTACTTCAAAAAATATGCTCCAAGATATATACTACAATATAATATATATATATACTAATTTATAAAACATATACACATGTATACGTTAAATATATACTACTTTAGAGTCTATAGAAGATATATATACACATATATACGTACCATTCAATATATATGTACTACTTTTAAAAAATATGCTCCAAGATATTTACTACAATATAATGATATATATACTAATTTATAAAACAGATATACATGTATACGTTAAATATATACTACTTTAGAGTCTATAGAAGATATATACACATATATACGTATCATTCAATATATATGTGCTACTTTAAGTAAAATATACTATAATATATGCACACACACACACACACACACACACACACACTATATATATATATATATATACTAATTTATAAAACATATACACATGTATACGTTAAATATATACTCTTTTAGAGTTTATATTCTATATATACACATATATACGTACCATTCAATATATGTACTACTTTAAAAAATATGCTCCAAGATATATACTACAACATAATGATATATATTCTAATTTATAAAATATATACACATGTATACGTTAAATATATACTGCTTTAGAGTGTATAGGAGATATATACACATATATACATACCATTCAATATATATGTACTACTTTAAATAAAACATACTACAATATAATGATATATATACTAATTTATAAAACATATACACATGTATAAGTTAAATATACACTACTTTAGATTCTATAGAAGATATATACACATATATACATACCATTCAATATATATGTACTACTTTAAATAAAACATATACTACATTATATATACTACAATATATACACACACACACACACTATATAGTTATATATTAATTTATAAAATATATACATATGTATACGTTAAATATATCCTCTTTTAGAGTCTATATTTTTATATATACACATATATATATACCATTCAATATATGTACTACTTTAAAAAATATTCTACAAGATATATACTACAATAGAATGATATATATACTAATTTTAAAAACATATACATATGTATACGTTAAAGATATACTACTTTAGAGTCTATAGAAAATATATACACATATATACGTACCATTCAATATATGTACTACTTTTAAAAATATGCTTCAAGATATATACTACAATATAATGATATATATACTAATTTAGAAAACATATACACATGTATATGTTAAATATATACTACTTTAGAGTCTATAGAAAATATATACACATATATACGTACCATTCAATATATGTACTACTTTAAAAAATATGCTACTTAATATAATAAATTAATCATACTTGATAGTAAATTAATAATATAATAAAACTAAGTATTTAATTTAAACTAGAAATTCAATTTAAATCATTAAATGGAAAAAATTACAAAGTAAGGACTAAGGAGTGAATGAATGTTATATCTTATTAATTGCAAAATGATTCAAAATTTATAATGTACATGAATGAAAAATCTACAAAGTTCTCATCATTTTTTCCAACTCATCCATGTTAATATTAACGAGAACTTGCATAGGATAGTCAAAGTCAATGGGGGAAAACATGCATTGGACTTGATTCTGTTGAGTTCTCCCTTGAAGTCATAATTTCTTCAAGTTTTTGTTCGTCATTCGGCTCCACCTCCATTCCTTGATTTCTTCGTTCCACTCTAATTCAATCTCTAAGGTAGACTAGAACATTTATAGCATTGCTTCCAAATGAGTGTCAATTGTCTCCAAGCTGTTATCGTCCCTGACTAAAAGCGCTCTCCGATACAACGGTTGACATTAGAACATTCAGTATATCTCTAGCTAATCTTGAAAGAATAGGATATTGTGTTTCATTATTCCTCCACCAATCCAATGAGTTGATCCATCGTCTGCGATCCTCTATCGACATTCAAAGATAATACTTAATCTTTTCCCGATAAGTTGTTCTGTAAGCTCCCGCCTCAAAACTGTTCCAACAATTTAAATTATAAAAGTAATCAGAAAAACCACTAAGTGCCGGCCTTTTAGAAGATGATGTCTCCTCGGGAGAATGAGGAGCGATAGTTGGAGTGATATTTATCGGTAAATCAGCATGATAGTTATATAATTTATCTATGTAAGCGTTTGCATCAGCCATAGCCGTCCACAAATCTGGTTGTTCTTGTTCTTCATCATCAGAATCATTGTTAGTATTTATCTCTAAGTTAGAATAAATAAGAGTACTAAAGCGACACATAGTAGTATATTTTATACACGAATTTAGCATAGCACCAACCAAGTAAATAGGGGGAATCAGAAAAAAATATTTTTTAAAATTTAGTAAACATAGAACCAACAACTTCTTTGTAACCTTCTTTATTCTTATGTTCTTTGAGAAAACCAGAAATATCAGCTCTATATGCTAAAATATTACAAACAGTAGGATAATAAGCACTGAAAAATTCAACAGTAGCTATATAAAAATTTTCCAAAAACTTAACAAGATCATCAATTACAGCCCAATCAGAATCATGTAGCATACATTCAATGAATCAGTAAATGAACCACAATGTTGGTTAAGTTAGTATGATAGAAACTCTATATTTATGACAAGTTTTTAAAAAATCTGTAATACCCGTGCCTTTTTCCTAGATAGAAATCATCTCAAGGATGCTAGGACTTACTTTAAAATATGAACCTATCTTTGTAAAAAGGTTATTTTTGAGATTTTCACTTTCTATCACATGAGAAATTGAGTTAGCTTTTCAACGGTACCAATATTGTCCAAATCCGACATCAGACGAGGAAGTTATGGACGTTTTACTTGGAACTGTCGAAAACGCCCAGGTATGACTGCCAAGTTGACGGACCTCCATATAAGTGATGGACCTCCACTTTGACCATCAAAGACAAGTCAGTTGATCCACGTACTAGATAAAGACTGACGGACGAGTTGACGGATCGTCAAAGTTGTGATGGACCGTCATCCAGGCCGTCAACTCTTATCCAGTGAACCCCATTTCTGGTCCACGTCTGACGGGCTAAGTGACGGACCATCAAGTGTCTGATGGACCGTCAGTCGTACCGTTATACTCCACGTTTAGTTTATTTCTATGTCATTTTAACAGGGGTATTTTGGTCACTTACCACTCACCTATATATACCCAGATGAGTCCGAATTCAGCCATTTTGCTCATTATTATTTCACAAACAAAAACTAGGGTTTCTCTCTAAATTTAATCTCCAAGAACAAGACCCAATCTTCTTTAAGAATCAAAGGATTTCAAATCCTTCAAGTTCAAAAACATCAGGTACTTTGAGTCAGGTATGCATAGTGTTCATCGATGGACGCCTTTCGTTCATAGAGTTCAAGAACCATGCTTTTAAATGAGAAACTTTGATTTCCTTATTGTTATGTGATGTTGTTCATGTTAATGATCATTGTTTAAGCTTCAAGATATTAATTTAAGTTGACTTTCATGATGTATGCATGCTTGTAGTTAAAACCCATGAGTTTGGGTGGTTCAAGATAATAAAAATTGTTGAGAAAATCTATGCCCCAAAGTGTGCATGCAAGGTATTTGTTAAAATGAAAAGAATGCTAAAAATCATATTACCATGACCCCATAGTATTTAAATGACAAGCTATGTCAACTCTTAATATGATTCCACATGAACTTCCATGTTATTGATATGTGTTGCTAGTATGATTATACAATGAACATGATATGAAGGTTATGCAAGTACTTCCATGTGACATGAAATCCTTTCCATGCAATACATTATTGATAACCATGCTCAGTATGAAATCCCTTAGGTACGATATTATGAATTGTGGACACAAATCTTGTAATTAAGTCATGTCATGTGTGTCAGTTTCCTTCCATCGAGTCCTGGGGGTATTCATACCCAAAAAATATAGTTGTGTGCCTAGAGCCAAGTTATGTTACCCCGATAATCTCAGTCAAGCCATGATCTATAGAACTCAGTCAGTCATGTGACTCAGGAAACCTCCAAAATCTCATGATCTCAGCAAAATCTCATATAGTAGTGCTATTCCGTCAGTCAATAAAAGTCAGTTACTCAGTCCTTGTATAGTCAGTTAAATCATGTTCAGTCTCTTTAGATGGGATAAAATTTAGCACCGAGTGAACTCAAGGATGGGAACTTACCTTCTAGTTTAGAGTGAGATTCTTAGCAGTCATTTTTGTGTTCCATAACTACATAGCCAGCGTAGGTTGAGATATCATAACCTGTCAGACTAGGGTTGATGAGGTGGCTTAACCTTTCATTTTAGGGTTCCCACCATTCTTATTTGAGTACCTGTCTGTTGAGGATCACTCGTAACTGTCCTTACCAGTGGCGCGGTATTGACACCCCTCCAGTCGGGGCAGAGATTGGACACCAACTTAGCTATATGCATTATTGGGGAATGACGGTTAAACAACTATATCCTACAGTTTCAGGCTCAGTCTCAGTAAAAAACTCAGATAGTTCTTCAGATATCAGTATACCAGGATTGCCAGATACAGTCAAATTCAATTATAGTACGAAACTCAGATAGTTCCATCAGATGCAGGACTGTCAGACACAGTCACCCATGAATTCATAACTATAGTATAAGTCATGGTCCGTTATCAGTAAACTATGTATTAGCGTACAGATTTAGCTATCACGCATTCGCGATCTCAGTTTCTATGTATGCATGTTTTCACTCTCACGTTCATATTAGTCAGTTAGTTAGCATTGTTCATGCATGTAACCCTATTTATGTTCATCTTACCTCACTCGTATACTCAGTACTCCAGTTGTACTGACACATTCATGCTATGGTGCTTTTTCTTTATGTTACACCATATGTTCAGAGACACGAGTTCCAGACCAGCAGTAGCAGTCATATTCCAGTATACAGAGTTGCAGTGAGTTTTTTTCATTCGAGGACGATATGATTCGATTCATTTATTATTTTAGTTAGTTTTTAGTTTACAGAGTCAGTTGGAGACATGTTCCTTCAACTCCTTATTTAGTCAGTACTTCGAGGCTTTCAGATACAGTTCAAATTTAGTTCAGATTTGATTCAGTTTTTAGTTTTCTTGGGTATCTTTCACCTATATGGATGTTATTTTACCAGATTCTTTATTCAGTTGAACCTTATAGCCTACATGTTCATGTTTTCCTCATATTACATGTATGTTAAGAAATGTACAGGTACAGATACCAGTCATGGGTTATCTTGTGGTCCCTCGGGGTTATGAGCACCGTGTAGCATTTCGGTTCAGAAAATCGGGGTGTTACAAACTTGGTATCAGAGCCTAAGGTTCAATAGAGTCCTAGGAAGTCTTAAAGTTGTATCTAGTATAGTCTTATTCATGGGTGTGTTGCGCGCTACGTTTATGTGCAAGAGGCTATGAGATGTTTAGGGAATAGTTTCCCTTCTTTCAGTATTCATGTCGTGCTAGTGAGCATAATCTCAAGTTAAACTCTCAGTCTAATCCGTTCTTCTCTTATTTCAGAATATGCCTCCAAAGAGAAAAAACTAGCCAGTTCCTCATCCCGAAGACCATTTGGGCGAGCATGTTTCTCATGCAAAGTTTAGAGATGCATTAACAACACTTTCTCAGGCTGTGGCTACCCAGAATGAATGGCCACCAGTTAGTCTGGCCAATCCAATGGCCAATTCCATAGCAGCTAGAATTCAGGACTTCACTCGAATGAACCCTCCATCTTTCTTTGGGTCTAAGTCTGATGAAGACCCTCAGGAGTTCATTGACCAAGTCCAGAAGGTCATTAAAATCATGGGAGTTACTTTTTTTCAGAGCGCCGAGTTAGCCGCATACCAGTTACAGGATGTTTCTCATACTTGGTACAAACAGCGAAAGTCTGAGAGGTTAGAGGATGCAGGTCCTATAGAGTGGGAGAAATTTGTCACGGCTTTCTTAGACAGATTCTTTCCCCAAGAGCTGAGGGAGGCCAAAGTTATTGAGTTTATCAACCTCAGGCAGGGAAATATAATGGTTAGGGAGTATTCTCTCAGATTTACTCAGCTAGCTAGATATGCCCCTCATGTGGTTACAGACAATAGGGGTAAGATTAGAAAGTTCGTGTCAGGAGTGAATGATAGTGTGGTAAATGAGTATAGATCTGCAATGTTGAACAGTGATATGACTTTAGACAGGCTCATGACCCATGCTCAACAAATAGAGGATCAAAAGGTTAGGACTAGGGAGAGGCAAAATAAGAGAGAAAGATCAGGCAGTTTCAGTTTTGCTCAGCCTAAATTAGAGGGAGAAAATCGTTCCCAGTTTTGTCCCAAGTCATCATATCCAGTTCATTCTTCATCCAGTGCTCCAGCTCCTAAGTTCGGAGATAGAGCACCTGGCTCTAAATCTCAGGGTAGTGTCAGTAATGCCTGAACTAATCCCCTATGTCAAACTTATGGTAAGAACCACCAGGGAGTTTGTAGAGTTGGTAGTGATGTTTGTTTCGATTGTGGTAAGCTAAGCCACAGAGTCAGAGATTTTCCTCAGTTCAGTTATCAGGGTCAGCAAAATCATTCCACAACTCAGTTCGGTCGCCCGAACCAACAGGGTGCCACTTTCAGTGCTACTAGTGGGCAACGCCCAAACAGACTCTATACTCTTCAAACTAGACAGGATCAGGAAAATTCTCCTGATGTTGTTACTGGTACATTACAGATTTTCCATATTCATGTTTACGCTTTGCTAGATACAGGAACATCCTTTTCTTTTGTTACTCCGTACACAGTAGGCAATTTCAAAATCAGTCCCATAATTTTAGCAGAGCCCTTTTCAGTCTCTGACCCAGTGGGTAAAACCATCGTAGCTCAGCAGGTATACAGGAACTTCCCGGTTATGACATTTCAGAAATCCACGTCAGCAGATTTAGTCAAATTAGAGATGACTGATTTTGATGTCATTCTCGACATGGATTGGCTTCGTTCCTGCTTTGCCACAGTCGACTGTAGGACTCGGATAGTTCAATTTCAGTTCCTAAATAAGCCCGTCCTAGAGTGGAAGGGTAGTACTTCATCTTTCAGGGGTCAGCTTATTTCCTACCTTCGGGCAAGGAAAATAATTTCAAAGGGGTGTGTGTATCATCTCGTGCATGTATAGTATTCCAGTTCTGAATCTCCCAGTCTTGAATCAGTTCCAGTTGTTAATGAATATTCAGACGTCTTTCCCGAAGATCTTCCAGGAATTCCTCCCAAAAGGAAAATAGACTTCGGCATAGACCTTCTCCCAGATACTCAGCCTATATCTATTCCGCCATACAGAATGTTACCAGCAGAACTCAAGGAACTGAAAGATGAGTTGAAGTATCTCTTATATAAGGGATTCATTAGGCCCAGTGTATCCCCATAGGGTGCACCAGTCTTATTCGTGTGCAAGAAAGACGGTTCTCTCAGGATATGTATTGATTATCATCAGCTCAACAGAGTTACGATCAAGAACAGGTATCCGCTTCCTAGAATAGATGAATTTTTTGACCAACTTCAGGGTGCAAGTTATTTCTCCAAGATAGACCTCAGATCAGGCTATCCTCATCTCAAAGTTAGAGAATGTGACATCCCGAAGAAAACTTTCTGTACTCGGTATGGTCACTTTAAATTTCTAGTCATGTCCTTTGTTCTTACCAATTTCCTTGTAGTTTTCATGGACTTGATGAACTGGGTGTTCAAGCAGTACTTGGACATATTCGTCATAGTCTCCATAGATGATATTCTGGTCTATTCTCGCACAGAGCGTGATCATTCAAACCATCTCAGAATTGTTCTTCAGACTCTCAGAGATCATCAGTTGTTCGCCAAGTTCAGTAAGTGAGAATTTTGGCTAAGATCAGTAGTATTCCTTGGACATATTATTTTTGGTGATGGTATTAGAGTAGATCCTCAAAAAACTGAAGCGGTAAGAAACAGGCCTTGCCTTGTCTCTCCATCTGATATCAGGAGTTTCTTGAGTTTGGCTGGCTATTACAGCCGCTTTATTGAGGGATTTTATTCTACCGAATCTCCTACGTCCATATTGACTCAGAAGAAGGTTAAGTTTCAGTGGTCAGATTCTTACGAGAAGAGTTTTCAAGAGTTGAAGACTCGACTCTCCTCAACCCCAGTTCTAACTCTTCCAGATGGTTCAGACGATTTTGTAGTCTATTATGATGCGTCCAGAGTAGGTTTAGGTTGTGTCCTCATGCAGCATAGTAAGGTAATAGACTACGTCTCCAGACAGCTAAAGCCCGATGAGAAGAATTATCCTACTCATGATCTTGAGTTAGCAGACGTAGTATTTGCCTTAAAGATTTGGAGGTATTATTTATACGGAGTTCATGTAGGTGTCTTCACAGATCATAAGAGTCTCCAGTATGTCTTTTCTCAAAAAGATCTCAATCTTCGTCAGAGAAGGTGGTTAGATCTCTTGAAGGATTATGACATGAGTGTCCTTTATCACTCGAGCAAGTCCAACGTTGTGGACGACGCTATCAGTAGACTCTCCATGGGTAGTGTTTCTCACGTAGAGGATGGTAAGAAGAAGATAGCCCAGGAAATTCATCAGCTTTCCAGACTAGGCGTTCTCTTAGTCGACTCTTCAGAGGGTGGTATATGTGTTCAGAGAAGTTCAGAGTCATCTCTAGTTTCTGAGGTGAAAGAAAAGAAAGACAGGGATCCCATCCTTATCAAGCTAAAAGTGTCAGTTCAGAATCAGAAAGTAGGGGCTTTCTTCCAAGGGGGAGATGGCGTTCTTCATTGTCAGGGTCGTCTGTGTATTCCAGGTGTAGATGACTTGAGGCAGCGAATTCTTGCAGAAGCGCATGGTGCGTGATACTCTATTCATACAGGGGCCACTAAGATGTACTGTGACTTGTGGGAGATCTATTGGTGGAGTGGGATAAAAAGAGATGTTACAGAGTTTGTGGCTAAGTGCACTACATGTCAGCAGGGAAGATAGAGCATCAGAAACCTAGTATGTCCATGCATGAGTTCATCATTCCTACTTGGAAGTGGGAAGAAGTAAACAGGGATTTCGTGATGGGTTTGCCTCGAAATCGTCATCAGCATGATTCAGTTTGGGTTATTATAGAAAGAATGACCAAGTCAGCTCATTTTCTTCCAGTTCATACCTCTTATTAAGACAAGGATTACAACAAACTCTATATCAGGGAGTTGGTCAGATTACACGGTGTTCCATTATCTATCATCTCAGACAGAGGTACACAGTTCACCTCTCACTTTTGGAAAGCGTTCTAAAAGGGTCTTGGTACCCAAGTCCATCTCAGTACAACATTTCATCCTTAGACAGATGGCCAAGCAGAGAGGATCATTCAAACTCTTGAAAATATGCTAAGGGCGTGTGCAATTGATTTCAAGGGAAATTGGGACGACCACTTGCCCTTGATTGAGTTTGCATACAACAATAGCTATCATTCCAGTATTCAGATGGCTCTATTTGAATCTCTCTATGGTAGGAGGTGTAGATCTCTAGTCGGTTGGTTTGAAGTTAGTGAGGTCGCAGTCATCAGTCCTGACTTGGTATTCGACACCTTAGAGAAAGTTTAGTTGATTAGAGAGAGACTTCAGGCTGCTCAGAGTCGACAAAAGTCTTATGTAGATGTTCGTAGAAAGGATCTCAAGTTCGAGGTCAAAGACTATGTCTATCTCAAAATCTCTCCCATAAAGGGAGTAAAGTGATTCGGCAAGAAATGGACACTCATTCCTCGCTATGTCGGTCCCTTCAGGATTCTCAATTGCTTCGGCAAGGTAGGTTATGAGCTCGAATTACCTTCAGATCTAGTCTCAGTTCATCCAGTCTTCCATGTCTCTTTGCTCAAGAAGTAAATAGGTGACCCAACAGTTGTAGTCCCTATTCAGAACATTGATGTTCAGGACAGCCTCTCTTATGATGAGATTTAAGTCGAAATTTTAGACTATAAGATTCGTAGGCTGAGGAACAAAGAAGTCCCTTTAGTCAAAGTTTTTTGGCAAAATCAGTCCGTTGAGGGAGCTACTTGGGAAGAAGAAGTAGACATGCATACCAAGTACCCTCACCTTTTCTCTACCAACCCAGATCAAGCTCAAGGTAACAGTTCTCCTTAAGCTCATTCAGTTTCACGTTCAACATTTAATGCAAATTGATATTTTGTTTCGTGTTCATGTTCCATCACAAATTTGGTATCAAGTACCATTACATATTCAGTCATGCATACATGTATCAGTCTAGTAAATAATTATGCATCAGATATGCATTCTCATTGCGAGGACCTCGGTCATGCATTCATGAATTAGTTACACATACATCAGATATGCATGTTCAATATAACTCGTTCAGTTTGTCAGTCATAAGATCATGTTCGTAATATTGTTTCCCCTCTCAGTCAGTTCTATTCGAGGACGAATGTTCTCAAGGGGGAGATATTGTAATACCCATGTATTTTTCCTTGCTAAAAGTTATCTCAAGGATGCTAGGACTTACTTTAAAATGCAAATCTGTCTTTGTACATGTGGTATTTTTTATATTTTCAATTTCTATCACGTGGTAAATTGAGTTAGCTTTCCAACGGTACCAATTTTGTCCAAATCCGACATCACATGAGGAAGTTATTGACGTTTTACTTGGAACTGTTGGAAACGCCCAGGTATGATAGCCAAGTTGACGGACCGCCGCATAAGTGACGGATCGCCACTTTAACTGTCACAACCAAGGAAGTTGAGCCACGTACTGGATAAGGACTGACGTACGAGTTGACGGATTGTCAAAGTTGTGATGGACCGTCATCCAGGCTGTCAACTCTTATCCAGTGAACCCCATTTCTGGTCCACGTCTGACGGGCTAAGTGACGGACCATCAAGTGTCTGACGGACCATCAGTCGGACCGTCACACGCCACGTTCAGTTTATTTTCAGATCATTTTAACGAGGATATTTTGTTCACTTACCACTTGCCTATATATACCTAGATGAGTCTGAATTCAGCCATTTTGTTCATTATTATTTCACAAACAAAAATTAGGGTTTCTCTCTAAATTTAATATCTAAGAATAAGACCCAATCTTCTTCAAGAATCAAAAGATTTCAAATCCTTCAAGTTCAAAAACATCAAGAACCTTGAGTCAGGTATGCGTAGTGTTTATCTATGGACCCCTTTCGTTCATAGAGTTCAAAAACCATGCTTTTAAATGAGAAACTTTGATTTTCTTATTGTTATGTGATGTTTTTCATGTTAATGATCATTGTTTAAGCTTCAAGATATTAATTTAAGTTTTCTTAACCTGTCAGTTTAGGGTTCCCACCGTTCTCATTTGAGTACCTGCCAGTTAAGGGTCACTCACAATTGTCCTTACCAGTGGCGCGGTATTGACACCCCTCCAGTCGGGGCAGAGATTGGACCCCAACTTAGCTATAGGCATTATTGGGGCATGTCGGTTAAATAACTATCTCCAACAATTTCAGGCTCAGTCTCAGTAAAAGAACTCAGATAGTTCTTCAGATATCAGTATACCAGGACTGGCAGATACAGTCAAATTCAGTTATAGTACGGAACTCAGATAGTTCCATCAGATGCAGGACTGTTAGACACAGTCATCCATGCATTCAGAACTACAGTATCAGTCATGATCAGTTATCAGTAAACTATGTATTAGCGTACAAATTTAGCTATCACGCATTCGCGATCTCAGTTTCTATGTATGCATGTTTGCACTCTCACATTCATATCATTCAGTTAGTTAGCATTGTTCATGCATGTAACCCTATTTATGTTCAGCCTACCTTACTCGTATACGCAGTACTCCAGTTGTACTGACGCATTCGCGCTATGGTGCTTTCTCTTTATGTTACACCATAGGTTCCGAGACACGAGTTCCAGACCAGCAGTAGCAGTCGCATTCCAGTATACAGAGCTGCAGTGAGTCCTCTTCATTCGTGGATGATATGATTTGATTCATTTATTATTTCAGTTAGTTTTCAGTTTACGGAGTTAGTTAGAGACATGTTTCTTCAACTCCTTATTTAGTCAGTACTTCGAGGCTTTCAGATACAGTTCAGATTTAGTTCAGATTTGATTCAGTTTTCAGTTATTTTGGGTATCTTTCACCCATATGGATGTTATTTTACCAGATTCTTTATTCAATTGAACCTTATGGCCTACATGTTCATGTTTTCCGCATATTGCATGTATGTTAAGAAATGTACATGTACAGATATCTGTCATGGGTTAGCTTGTGGTCCCTAGGGGTCATAAGCACTGTGTAGCATTCCAGTTTAGAAAATCGAGGTGTTACAAAATCATACGTAACATTCCATCTAGTATCACATTCTTCAGGCATCAACATCGGTGCAAGTCCATTTTGTTCACATTTAACTTTAAATTATCTAATTCTTTTTCTTAGATTATTTCCTTGAATAAAACCAACAGCAAGCCGAATTTTTTCAATATAAAGCTCAAAAAACTCAAGAATATCTCTTATAATTAAATTATATATATTATAAGCACACTTAACATGAAATATTTTAGGTAACGGCGGAGATAGCTTACATTTTAACTTTGTAATAGCAGTCTTATTGTTAAAAACATTATCAAAATCAATACATAAGGTTTTATTTTCAAAACCATAAAATTCTGCAACTTTAGTAATCAAATCAGCAATAAAATCTCCAGTATGTTTACGATCTTCATCATACAAAAAATCTAAAGTACGTTTTTGCATAACAAAATTACTTTCTATCCAGTGACAAGTAATGGTTAAATAATCATTTTTATTAACAGCACGATCAAGATCAAAAGTTAGAGTCATTCTACATTGAATATTTTTTAACAATATAGATAAATAAAAATAATATTGTGAATGAAGTCTAAGAATATCGACCCTGCAAGTACTTCTAGGAATACCATTTAACATAGGATTATAAATTGCTTGAATATAATGAATAAAAGCATCAAAAAAAGGAAAAATAAAAGGCAAACAATCCACAACTATCATTTTTGCTATTTCTTCCCGGTCCCTCAATTTATTATACTTTTTAATTACCTGACCAGTTGTTGGGTCCATTCTAGTTTGTGTTGGCCCACCAACATCCTGACCACCTTTTGCAATAAGTAACTCTCTTTTGTGATTATCACTTATATATCTCATTAACGTACTTGTACCCCCTTGCTTGCCTCATCTTTTATGCTTATATAATTGTTGAAAAATATTGCATTGCACCACAGTATTTGATATATGTGTAAAATAATTTCATTCAATACTAGTTATTTTACGAGCTCTTAGGGGACGGGGAGGATGGGGAGGGCGATTAACCGATTTAGATCTAATATTAGCATTTCCTACTGCGGGTGTCTCACCAATATTTTCATCATCTTCATCTAAATCAACCGCATCTACTTTATTTTCTTCTTCTATACCATAATTTTCCTGAGCTTCTACATAATCCATATCATGAGCATCTACACCTACTTCTGTCTCAAAATGTTGACTAAGCGGTACCGGAGGGGGAGGCACACGGGTATATCTACTACTTGAAGTACCTCTACCGCTAGTAATTCGCATTTTACTACCACTATTACTTCCAGGACAAAAACTTTTTACACTTTTAGTGGAGAGGTTTCTTAATTTATCCATAATATAAATTAAACTAAAAAAATTCAAAATACACAAATATAATAAAATTAGATATTCAACAATTAATACACTAATTAAAAATTAAAAGTAAGAGATGGAACGACAATACCAAATTTTGAAAGTATCCGAAGGTTGCGACTTTAGAAACTTCCACTCGTACTTTGTAATTGCAAAATTAAAAAATTAAATTGAGCACTTTAGAAAATATATAGAATATTTAAATTTTGAGGATTGAGATTTGAGAGAGAATGAGATTTGAGAGAATGAAAATTATGTGAAAAATGATTTGAAAGTGTAGGGTATTTATACAAATTTTTTTGGGTTTAAAAAATATTTTGATTGAATTTTTTTTAAAAAAAATGGTCAATTAGCCGTTTTGGGGGCCCAAACGGTAATATAGACGTTGGGCCCAACAGCCAAATGGCCCAAATGGTCAAAACACTTTTTTTTAAAATAAATAAATAAATAAATGGGCCGGTTTTGGGCCGTTTAACCGGCGGGCCTGGACTAGGTTTGGTCCGGGCTGGGTTAACCGGGCCCAAAAAAAATCCAGCTCTGGACCCAGAACCCTACAGCTCGTGGGCTGACCAGGCCAGGTCATATCGGGCCGGATCAACACGGCCCGTTTGACAGGCTTAGATCACAATCATCCTTGTTAAGGTATTTTAAATTTCTGTTATTAATTTTATTTTATTTTCTTAATACTAGCCTAAAGATAGGTTGAATCCCTCGTGTTGAACTATAACATACTAAGCAATTAGTATAGTATGGCATACGTTATTCAAATAAGAATAAAATAATCCAAATGATATTAAGGTCGCAATAGATAGACTTGCAGTAATAGTTTCGATTCTAGCTTCATGTCGGAGATCCATTTGAAAGGCCTGTTAGCTAGGATGGCATTAAAGGTTGTGTATTGGACCTATTTTGAATTAAAACTATGACTATGAGTTTGTACATTTCTTGTAAATGTTCCTGGAATATCATTGAAACAATTCGGTCCTTATTATTATTATTATTATTATTATTAATAATAATAATAATAATAATAATAATAATAATAATAAATATAAGAGTAGAAGTAGCAGTACATGCGTAGTAGTGTAGCAGTTGTGATAGCAATAATAATAATAATAATAATTAATGTAGTTAACATTATCAAAATACTTAGTTATCATACTAAAGAGTTTTAATTGGACTCTTATTATTGCCAACCAATCTTAAAAAATAAAATATTATTTATTCTATTATTCTTTTTGAATTTAAATTGGATATACAATATTTTCTCAAAGATAAACTTAGAAATTTCAAAAAAAAAAAAATTATTAGACTTATTAAATCAACAATGCATGCTACACGATTTATTGTTGCACAAAATGGATAGAACCATTATTATAAAAAGAGTCATTATTTTAATAAAACACATTTTAAAAAAAAATATAACTGAAAGGTAAAGATTTAAAATTTGAAATTAAATAATAATAGTAATAGTATATTTAATCACGAATTTAAACTATAAGATAATCATGATATTTTAAAATCTTATCTTTCTAACAAATTGACATCATATTCAATTTGAAATTTGAACACTTACAATTTCATAAAAATAATAATCTATAACTACATAATATATAAAATATATTTTTATTCATTTCATTCATATACTAAATGAAAGATAAAATATTATTATAATTAATAATAATAATAATAATAATAATTAAAACAAATTGTAGTAATGGGTAATATGTAGTTATAGTGATAGAAGGAAAAATAAAAGAAAACATAAGATTTTATTTTAAAAAAAATATGTGGATTAACCTCATTGATTTCAAATATTTATCTTAATTCAAATATATATATTAAGATAAGTATGTACATTAATGCAACTTCTTCACCAATTAATTAAAATTCCCTCTCTTCTCTCTCATCTCGGTGTAGGAGTTGCTATCGTACGTCGGGGTGAGTATGGAGGGTCAGAGACGAAGAGGGAGACCACAGGAGGAAATAATTATGCACTTTGGGAACTTGGGAAGCACGAAGCATGTTGGATCTCAGTTGAAGGATGACCTTTGTTTGCAGGCTAACGAAGCATCAATGAATAGCGATTTGTTGAGAAAGGTGAATTCTGGGTCACGGAGCAGTGACCAAGCAGGTACATCAAATTCCAACCATCAAAATTTACATAGGATTCCAGAAATTGTTTAAGGCAACGTTCAGTCATCTACAATAGGGAGTGCTAGCTCAACACCTATTGTTCCGTCGAATACTGTTCTATTGAATACTGATCCAGTGATTGTATGAAGTGTAGATCTTGAAAATAAGAGGAAAATGTTAGGATAATATCCCCTCCTAAGGTTGACTCTAAGGTGAATCCATAGGTGAATCTTTTTGCTGGTAATCGAGTTGCAACAAATGGTATGACATTAAATTACATCTCCCTTAAACTAGTTAATGG
This sequence comes from Capsicum pubescens, assembly GCA_030864215.1. Classification (NCBI taxonomy): domain Eukaryota; kingdom Viridiplantae; phylum Streptophyta; class Magnoliopsida; order Solanales; family Solanaceae; genus Capsicum; species Capsicum pubescens. Next base: position 198,780,449 of record CM061549.1, on the reverse strand, counting down.
AAGCCCGGTTGTGAAGATAGGAAAGATGGAACAAGAACAAGACGAAACCAAATGGAGGTATTTACTTATTTTATATGTTATTGGGAATATGTCATGCAATAACTACATGAAATAGTATATATCGCAAACTTGGACCAGTGTTGCTGCACCAGATTTATACTATCATGATCAAGTGTACTATCTAGTGAAATTCCAGTCGGAAGCTGATATAAAAGAGATCCTATTTACAGGACCATATAGTGTCAATAGTAAACCTCTGATCTTGAAAAAATGGACACCCTAACTTGACTTTAAATCAGAATTCCTTGTAGAAATACCTTTGTGGGTAACACTACCCAAATTTCCTTTAAATTGTTGGAGTAGTGATTCACTTAGTCGGATTGCAAGTGTTATCGGGATACCTTTGTTCGCTGATGATTGTACATCCAATCAAACAAGGATCTCTTATGCAAGGATGTTAATTGAGGTTGACGTTACTAAATCGATCATCAATGAGATTATAGTTATGAATGAACAAGGTCAAACTTTCAAACAACCATCCTATTTGGTTTGTAGCCAAAGTACTGTAAATATTGTATAATGGCCGCGCGCTCATGTTTGAAGGAGACACCCCAGCAACCCACTTTACCTAAATCAAAACCACCTCAACCTCCTAAACACCAACAAAAATTTATGCCTACCTAGTCGCCTAAGGAAGTTGTAAAACTGGTTATTCATCAGCTTCAGACAAAAGAGGTGATGCAGTAAGCACCTATGAACACAACCGACTCAACTGAAGTTTTTACACCTGTCACAGGTAAGATTAAACTGAGAATCAAGGGAAAAAATATGGTTGAAATTATTGGCCTAAAAAACTATGCTCAAGTTGTATCGGTGATCATTAAAAATGGTTTTGAGGTTTTACAAACTAATCGGGCTGTGTTGGCTCAGAATTCACCACAAAATAAAGGTGGTGGGCCTTCATCTTCCCTCTAATATCCTAGTTAACATGAAATGTTTAAGGTATTAATAAGATGTATAAGAAGAGGGAGCTAAATAAATACATTAAAGATAATCATATAAAACTTGTAGGCTTAGTAGAAACCAGAGTTAAAGAAAATAAGGTAGAGGTAGTGCAAATATAGTAATACTTGGTTGGTGTTTTTTTCATAACTATGCTAGTGGTGGCAATGGTCTAATATTGGTTGGTTGGGATACAATAGTATATGAGGTCAAATTGATTAAGAAAAATGATTAATACATTTATTGTGAGGTCTTAAGCAGGGACAAGGAGGTATCCTGTTGTATGACTGTAGTGTATAGTTTTAATTCCATTGTATTGGGAAAGGAATTATAGGCTGAATTGAGGAATCTTGCTACTTCAATCACTATGCCATGGCTCATATGGGGTAATTTTAATGTCATACTACAATGCCAAGATCGTCTTGGTGGTTCAGCAGTTACCAGAGCATAAATTCAAGATTTTAGAGATTGTGTTTACAATCTAATGCTAAGTGCGATTCTCTAGAAGGGTCTCTATTACTCATGGAATAACAAGCAATTTGGGATAGATAGGATTTCTAGTAAGCTTGATAGATCCCTAGGGAATGATGAGTGGATGCTTAAGTATGGCCACTTAGTCCTAGACATCAGGTTTCCACACATATCTGACCACTCCCCTCTTATAATGGACATGCAACTCCAACTTATCAATGTTAAGACCCCATTCAGGTTCTTTAATATATGGGCGAAACATGATGATATTATCACCATAGTTCAAAGAAGTTGGAAAAGTAGATGTGAAGGTAATTCTCTTAAATGTTTCTGGAAAAATTTGAAGAATTTAAATTCGTCGTTAAGACAGCTGAACAATAAAGAATATAGAAGAGTCATGAAGAAAATTGAATTCATTAGAGATTTTAACACCATGAAAGTATACCTTGAGAGCCACACGGTGCTTACGGTCACAAGTGACCACAAGCTAACCCATGATACTGGTACCTGCTGTGAGCATTGAATAAAACTGATAACAAAAGAGTATTTGCAAAATTTAACTGAAAAATGCCATAAGGTTTTAAATCATAATTCTGATAATGTCTGTAAAAAAATACTGAAAATACTGATAAAATGACTGACAATAACAACCAAAAAATTGTAGAATTACTAACTGTCTGTACTAGCTTAAAAGCCTCTAAATTAACTGACTATGGAGTTAATGGAACAAGCCCCTAACTAACTTTGACTGATTAAATAACTAAACTACTGATATACTGAATGTAAGATAACTCATCCTCGAAGGATGATAACTCACCATTGTTGACTGCTGCTGATAGGCTGATTTGTTTAAGTACGGTCAGGAACCCAAGCATTCGAACCTATGATATAAGACATCATAATGCAAAAAACGAGCATGCAATCAGTACTTTAAATGTACTGGTATGCTAAATGAGGTTAGGCTAATATGCATTGGTTCATGTACATGAGTAATAACTAACTGAATTATAGCATGAGGTACAGAGTAAGAATGCATGAAAACTGTAAAGACTGAGAATGCATGACCTCAGAATAAAAACGTGAATCTAAACTAGTTTGTAAGATGACATACTGAAATACTGATAACTAGAAAACTAATATTTGCATGCTATGGTCAAGCAAACTTGGGCTGAATACTGAACTAAATACTGGAGTGAAACTATAGGATCTAACTATAACCAACATGCCCTAATATGTTATCAGGATCCAACCTGTAACCCCAGTTAGAAGGGTATCAGTACCGTTCCACAGATACTAATACTGGTTGTGTAGATCCAATAATCTGAAGTCCCAAATGATGAGGGTGTCATGACTAACTGACGGGGTACCCTTTAAAATCCGTGGTGGCTCTGTAACGTCTGGAACCTAGGGACTGCTACTAGTGTCTTATGCCTAACTGACGGGGGAAATACCATAGCTATGCTCACTTGGAGCTAAGTGTTACTCCCAACTAAATAACACTGATTATTAGACTGAACTGAGTTTAACTGATTATGAATTCTGATAGTGCTCATTATGATAATAATAACTGAGAAATCAACTATGTTCATGCTTTAACTAAAATCATTTTGAGAATATGTAAAGTATGTAAACAACTAAATTTTAGGTATTCAAACACCCAGGATTCGATAGCAATAGCAACAAGATCATATTAAAACATTGAATACATGACATATACTCAATATTCAAAACTCATTCTTTGAGGCATTTCATCAAACACTTGCAATGCATGGCTTAAGCATGAGAATAGTTTTAAACATATAGTAGTAGTATGATTGTGATACTAAATAACCAATTAAGTCTTAAATCAGTGAACAACACCATTCAAACGTGTAGGATTTAATAACAACAAAAATTATGTGTAAATATGGTTTAAGAATCAAAATTGATGAAGTTTCTTGGATGTAATTCGTAAAAACATGTAAAAATCATAACTTTGATCTTCAAAATGGGTTATAGAACTCCATGGGTGAAAAGGACCCATGGATGAACATCTAACATACCTCAAAATCTTGAATCTTGGAAGAGAATAACTTTTCTTGAAGGTTCTTAAATGGTGACACTTGAATTCTTGAGTTTTCTTGTGAAGGGTTTGAATCTTGTTCTTGGAGAATAATCTTGAAAGAAATCCTAATTTTGATGTTAAGGATGAATGGGGAGTTATTTTGTTTAAATTGATGGAATTAGGGGTTAAAAAGGATGGGAAAAGACTCAAAAATCTAGTTAAAATGTCGTTACTGCGCTGCTTCGGACTTGGTTGACGATCTGGGTGACGAATGGTCACACTGGTGACTGACGGTCACTCAAACCATCAGTTTATGGCTAGTAAACGAGCTCACTTCCTGAGTTGCAATGGCTTGGTTGATGGTCCATCACTTGTTTGACGGTCCGTCAACTTTCCCATCACACCTCGGCAGTCGGATAGCTCTCTAGTAAAATGGGTATAACCTCTTACCTCAAAATTGAATTATGGAAAAATTGGTATCGTTGGAAATATAATTCAATTATCTATCTGTTGGTGGGTCATTATCTCAAAAATTCTTAGTAGAACGAAAGATATTCTCGTTTGAAGTTGACTATAGCAACAACTTTCTCAAGAACTCAATTGGTAAGGGATATTTTGATTCGTCTAATAGCTAGGAGTTATTTGAGGCCTTAATACACATCTAACTCACTCATAAAACTACCTAAGCAATATAATTCATTTCTTATGAGCTCGAAGCATGGTTCTAATATTGGTTTGGATTCTCGGGTATTACAATATCTCCCCCTTGGGAACATTTGTCCCCAATGAGATTAGTTAAGCTGAGAACACTGAGGAATTGAGGTTAGATGCTGAATATACGTACTAAAAACATAATTACATGACTGAGTCTGAAACATGACATATGATTGAATTAGTTTTGTGAATGCATGAGTATGATATGCAGCTGGAACTGCGCATGAAAAATAGAAATTCTAGGGAAAATTGTTACCTTAAGCTGAGTCTGAGTTTGTGGAGAAAATATGAGGGTACTTGGTCTGCATATCTTCTTTTTCTTCCTAAGTGGCTCCCTCAACGGACTAGTTCTGACAAAGAACTTTGACCAAGGGAACTTGTTTGTTCCTTAGTCTACGAATCTGGCGATCAAGGATCTCGACTGGAATTTCTTCATAAGAAAGGTTGATCTGAACATCTATACTTTCTAAAGGAACAACTACAGTTGGGTCACCAATACACTTCTTCAACAAAAAGATATAGAATACTGGGTGCACTGATGCTAAGTCTGCAGGCAACTCAAGCTCATAAGCCACCTTTCTGAAATGGCTCATAAGTTTGTAAGGGCCAACATATCGAGGACTAAGCTTCCCCTTCTTACCATACCTCTTTACCCCCTTCATGAGAGAGATCTTTAAATATAAAAAATAACTAATCTCAAACTGAAGATCCTTTCTTCTTACATATGTGTACGATTTCTGTCGGCTTTAGGTTGCCTTACAGCTCTCCTGGATTAGCTGAACTTTCTCCAAAGTAGCAAACACCAAATCAGGCCCTATCAAAGTGGTTTCACCTATCTCAAACCAACCAATCAGATATCTACATCTCCTTCCATCTAAAGCCTAAAACGGAGCCATCTGAATACTGGAATGATAGTTGTTATTATACGTGAATTCAATCAAAGGAAAGTGGTTATCTCAACTGACCTTAAAGTCAACTACACACACTCTCAACATATACTCAAGGGTCTAAATGGTCCTCTCTTCCTGACCATTTGTCTGAGGGTGAAAGGTTGTACTGAGGTAAACTTGGGTACCAAGACCCTTCTTAATAGCTTTCCAAAAGTGAGAGGTAAACTGAGTACCTCTATCTAAGATGATAGATAGAAGAACACCGTGCAACCTAACCAACTCCCTAATATAGAGCTTGGCATAGTCCTCGACTGAATAAGAACTATAGACTGGTAAGAAATAGGCTGATTTGGTCATTTTGTCCACAATAACCCAAATTGAATCATGCTGATGACGAGTACGAGGCAAACCTGTCACAAAATCCATGTTCACTTCCTCTTACTTCCAAGTGGGAATACTGAACTCCTACATAGACCCATTAGGCTTTTGATGTTCAATCTTAACCTGTTGACTAGTGGAGGACTTTTCTACAAACTCCACAATATCCCTCTTCATACCACTCCACCAATAGATTTCCCGCAGATCGCGGTACATCTTCGTGGCCCCTGGATGAATAGAGTAATATGTACCATGCGCTTCTGTAAGAATTCTCTATCTCAAATCATCTACACACGGCACACACATTCTACCCTGGAAATACAACACACCATCTCCTCCTTGGGAGAAAAGCTCTACTTTCTGATCTTTGACTGACTCCTTTAACTTAACCAGACTGGGATCCCTATCTTGTTTTTCTTTCACTTCGGCAACCAAAGAAGATTCCAAACTATTTTGAACCCATACACTACCCTCATTCGAATCAACCAAATGAGCACCTAATCTGGCAAGCTGTTGAACTTCGCTAACTAAAATTTTCTTGTCAGCCTCAACATAAGCAACACTACCCATATCAATTTACTTAGGGCATCTACCACTATGTTGGCCTTGCCCAGGTGATACAAAACACTCATATCATAGTATTTCAACAAATCTAACCACCTTCTCTGATGGAGATTCAAATATTTTGGCGAAAATACATACTACAAGCTTTTATGATCCATGAACACATCAAGATGCACCCCATACAAATAGTGCCTCCAAATCTTTAAGGAAAACACAATAGCTGATAACTCAAGATCATCGGGTGGAGGGGGAGTAATTCTTTTTATAGGGATTAAGCTGTCTAGAAGCATAGGCTATGACCTTACCCTTCTGCATCAAAACATAACCCAAGATAACTCTGAAAGTATCATAGTACACGACAAAACCCTCTGAACCATCAAGCAAAGTCAAAACTGGGGCTGAGGTTAGTTGAGTCTTCAACTCCTGAAAACTATTCTCACAAGAATCTAACCACTGAAAGTTGACTTTCTTCTGAGTCAAGATGGACATAGGGGATGCATAGATGAAAACCCTTCAACAAACTGTCGGTAATATCTAGCCAAACTCAAGAAACTCTTGATATCTGATGGAGAGATGGGTCGGGGCCATTTTTTTACAGCTTTGGTCTTTTGAGGGTCAACTCTAATGCCATCATCGGAAATAATTTGGCCAACGAAGGCTACTGACCTTAGCCAAAACTCACACTTACTAAACTTGGCGAATAACTGATGAGCTCTTAGAGTCTGCAATACAATTCTGAGGTGGTCTGCATGATTATTTTCATTGCGGGAGTAGACAAGAATATCATCGATGAAGAATACGATGAACATATCTAAATACTGCTTGAACTCTCAGTTTCTCAAGTCCATAAAGTCTACGAGGGCATTGATAGACTGAAGGACATAACTAGAAACTCAGAGTGTCCATACTGAGTTCTGAAAGTTGTTTTCAAAATGTCATATTCCCTGACTCTAAGTTGATGATAGCCAGATATGAGGTCTATCTTGGAGAATTAACTGGCACCCTGAAGTTGGTCAAATAAGTCTCGATTCTGGAAAGTGGGTATTTATTTTTGATTGTGACTTTGTTCAACTGACGGTAGTCGATATACATTCTAATAGAACTGTCTTTGTTACGCATGAAAAGAACTAGTTAACTCCATAAGGAAATACTAGGCGTGATGAATCCCTAATTTAGGAAATTTTTCAATTGTTCTTTCAAGTCTTTGAGTTTGGCTGGAGCCATTCTATATGGCAGAATAGAGATAGGTTAGGTATCTGGAAGAAGGTCTATTCTGAAGTTAATTTCCCTTTTAGTAGGAACTCCGAGAAGATCTTCAGGGAACATATTTGGAAATTTCTTTACTACTGAAACTGACTCAAGACTAGGAGTCTCAAAATTAGAGTCTTTGGCCCAAACAAAATGGTAAATACACCCTTTGTCTATCATTTTCCTCGCTCTAAGGTACGAAACAAGTTGACCCCTAAGCGTTGTAGTATTACCCCTCCATTCAAGGACTGGTTCATTTGGAAACTGAAAATAGACTACTCTATTTCTATAATCAACTAAAATATAGCATGAATGGAGCCAATCCATGGTGAGAATAATGTCAAAATCCATCATCTCTAACTCTACAAGTTCTACTGAAGTAAATTTCTGAGACACTATAATCGGGCAGTTCCTGTATACCCATCGGGCTATGATAGACTTACCTACGGGGTAGAAACTGAGAAAGTCTCTACTAAGATTTCGGGATTGAGTCCAAATTTGACGGCTAAATAAGGGGTTACAAAATAAAGAGAAACTTCAGGATCTAATAAAGCATATACATGTAAATGAAATACCTGTAACATATCAATGAAAATATCAAGAAAACTTTCCTAATCCTGTCGGGACCTAAGTGCATAAAGTCTATTTTTCCAATGCCCACTGGTTTCATTGAAAGTGGCAACTTTTATGTTAGACGACCTACGGATGCTGCTGAAGAGTTAGCCTGACCCTGTTGACGATTATTCCTACCTTTCCACATACCTATCAGACATTTCCTCAACTTGTGGCCTGGCTTTCCATATTTAAAACACACATCACTGCTAGCCCTGTACACACCTTGATGATTTCTTCCTTACTTCCGGCAGAGAGGATTAGTGAGGGCACTGCTTACACTGCCCTGGGACTTAGAGCCTGGTCCCCTATCTTGATTATCATTTCTAAACTTTGGCACAGGTGCACTAGTTGAGGATGGAGCTGGAACTGAAGATTTCTGGTGGAACTGAGTATGATTACCACCTTTTGATCTCAGCTGAGAAAAATTAAAGCTACCTATTCTAGCCTTCTTATTATCCATCTCTCTCTCCTTAGACTTCTCCTCTTTAATTTGTTCAGCATGCACCATCAACCTAGATAAGTCCATTTCTTTGATCAATATTATGGTCCTACACTCTTTGACCACACTATCAAATATACCAGACATGAACTTACTCATCCTAGACTTGTTATTAGCCACCACATGAGAAATGTACCTGGCTAGCTGAGTAAACTTGAGAGAATACTCTTTCACACTCATGTTGTCCTACTTCAAATTAATAAACTCTAACACCTTAGCTTATCTTAACTCTAAATGGAAGAATCTATCCAAGAAGGTTGTAGCAAAATCCTCCCACTCTATAGGCCCTGCATTCATGCCTCTATCCCCTATCCACTGCTTAAACCAGGTGTGAGCTACATCCTGCTACTGGTAAGCAGCCAATTCAACACTCTTACTAGAGGTCACTCCCATAATGTCTGTTACATTCTGAACCATGTCAAAGAATTCCTGCGGACCCTTGTTATACTTAGATCCCAAAAAATAAAAGGATTCATTTGGGTGAAGACCCGAATCCTAGCTGCGGCAGTATTGGCCACTGGGATGGATGGGACTACAGCTGGGACTACAGCTGGATGAATGTTCTGTGATGCTACAGAGTTAGCCAGAGTAGTTAATGCATCTTTGAACTCGACATGTGAAATATGCTCATTCAGGGGATCTTTCTAAACGAGCGGGGGTATAGGCTGATTTTTGTTTCTTCTTCCGTTAGTCTTTCTGGAAGGCATGTTCTGTAAACGGAAGAAAGATTAATTAGATTAAGAGTTTAAGTTGATCTCATACTCTTTCGCATGACATAAACACTGAAAAAAGCAAAACTTTTCCTAAAATGTCTTGTAGCCTCTTGTCCATAAGTGTGGCACGCTTCACACCCATGCACAAGACTTTACTCAACATGGATTTCAGAATCCCTAAGACACTTTAAACCCTTAGGCTCTGATACCAAGTTTTTAACTCCCCTAGAGTACACCCTAGGCTCCACACGGTGCTTACGATCACAAGTGACCACAAGCTAACCCATGATACTAGTACCTGCTGTGAGCACTGAATAAAACTGATAAAAAAAAGTATTTGCAAAATTTAACTAAAAATGCCATAAGGTTTTAAATCATAATTCTGATAATATATGTAAAAAAATACTGATAAAACGACAATAACAACTGAAAAATTAAAGAATTACTAACTGTCTGTACTAGTCTAAAGCCTCTAAACTGATTGACTGTGGAGTTCATGGGACAAGCCCCCAACTAACTCCGACTGACTATATAACTGAACTACTGATATTTTGAATATAATATAACTTATCCTCAAAGGATGAGGACTCACCACTATTGACTGCTACTAAAGGGATGATCTGTTTAAGTACGATCAGGAACCCGAGCATCCAAACCTATGATATAAGACATCATAATGCAAGAAACGAGCATGCGATCAGTACTTTGAATGTAATAATATTCTAAATAAGGTTAGGCTAATTTTCATGGGTTTATGTGCATGAGTAATAACTGACTGAATTATAGCATGAGGTACAGAGTAATAATGCATGAAAACTGTAAAGACTGAGAATGCATGACCAAGAATAAAAACGTGAATCTAAACTAGTTTGTAAGATGACATAGTAAAAATACTGATAAAATGTCTGAAAATAACAACCAAAAAATTAAAAACTGACTAACTATCTGTACTAGTCTAAAAGCCTCTAAACTGATTGACTATGGAGTTGATGGGACAAGCCCCCAACTAACTCTATTTGACTAAATCACTAAACTACTGATATAATGAATGTAAGATAACTGGTCCTCGAAGGATGAGGACTCACCACTATTGACTCCTGTTAATCGGTTGATCTGTCTAAGTACGGTCAGGAATTCGAGTGTCCAAACCTATGATATAAGACATCATATCGTAAGAAACAAGCATGCGATCAGTACTTTAAATGTACTGGTATACTAAATGAGGTTAGTCTAATATGCATGGGTTCACGTGTATGAGTAATAACTGACTGAATATATAGCATGAGGTACAAAGTAAGAATGCGTGAAAACTATAAAGACAGAGAATGCATGACGAAGTATAAAAATGAAAATCTAAACTAGTTTGTAAGACAAAATACTGATAACTGGAAAACTGATATATGTATGTTATGGTCAAGCAAACCTGAGGCTGAAACCTAAACTAGATACAGGACCGAAACTACGGGGGCTAGCTACCACTGACATGCCCTGATATATTATCAGGGTCCAACCTGTAACCCAGTGGGAAGAGTGTCAGTACCATTCCATGGGTACTAACACTGACTATATGGATCCACTAATCTGAAGTCCCAAAGGATGAGGGTGTCATGACTAACTGACGGGGTACCCTTCAAAATCTGTGGTGGCACTGTAACATCTGGAACCTAAGGACTGCTACTAGTGTCTTATGCCTAACTGACAGGGGAAACACCATAGATATGCTCACTTGGATCTAAGTGTTACTCCCAACTAAATAACACTGATTATTAGACTGAACTGAGTTTAACTGATTATGAATTCTGACAGTGCTCATTATGATAATAATAACTGAGAAATTAACTATGCTCATGGTTTAAATAAAATCATTTTGAGGATATTAAAAGTATGTAAACAGCTAAATTTTAGGTATTCAAACACCCAGGACTCGATAGCAATAGCAACAATATCATATTAAAACATTAAAGACATGACATATACTCAATATTCAAAACTCATTCTTTGAGGCATTTCATCAAACACTTGCAATGCATGGCTTAAGCATGATAATAGTTTTAAACATGTAGTAATAGTATGATTGTGATACTAAATAAACAATTAAGTCTTAAATCAGTGAACAACACCATTCAAACATGTGGGGTTTAATAACAACGAAAACTATGTGTAAACATGGTATAAGAATCAAAATTGATGAAGTTTCATGGATGTAATTCGTAAAAACATGTAAAAAATCATAACTTTGATCTTCAAAATGGGTTCTTGGACTCCATGGGTGAAAAGGACCCATGGATGAACATCTAACATACCTCAAAATCTTGAATCTTGGAAGAGAATAACTTTTTTTGAAGGTTCTTGAATGGTGACACTTGAATTCTTGAGTTTTCTTAAAGAAGGGTTTGAATCTTGTTCTTGGAGAATGATCTTGACATAAACCCTAATTTTGATGTTAAGGATAAATGAGGAGTTATGTTGTTTAAATTGATGGAATTAGGGGTTAAAAGAGTGGAAAAAGACCCAAAAATCTTATTAAAACGTCGTTACTCCGCTGCTTCAGACTTGGTTGACGGTCTGGGTGACGAACCATCCATCTGATGACTGACTGTCACTCAAACCACCAGTTTATGGCTAGAAAATAATCTCACTTCCTGAGTTGCAATGGCTTGGTTGACGGTCCATCACTTGCTTGACGGTCTGTCAACTTTTCCATCGCACCTTGACAATCGGACAACTCTCTGGTAAAATGGACGTAACTTTTACCCTGATATTAGATTAACGAAAAATTAGTTTCATTGGAAAGATAATTCAATTACCTATCTTTTGGTGGTTCATGATTTCAAAAATTCTTAGTCGAACTAAAGATAAGCTCATTTGAAGTTGACTATAGCAATATCCTTCCAAAGAACTCTATCGGTAAGGGATATTTTTATTCGTCTAATAGCTAGGAGTTATTTGAGGCATTAATACACATCAAACTCGCTTATAAAACTACCAAATCATTATAATTCATTTCTCATGAGCTTGAAGCATGGTTCTAATATTGGTTTTGATTCTCGGGGTATTACAGATATGCCTTGACTAATATTCAGCAACAACTGAGCAGTAGTTACTCTGTTGATTATGTAAAAGATGAGAAAAATTATTGCTCTAACTTTAAAAATGGTATGTCATAGAGGAAAGAATCCAACACCAAAAATCAAGAGCCCTATGGATAAAATTAGGTGATTCGAGTACAAAATACTTCACTACTGTGATTAAAGAGAGACGCCATAGAAAATAAATTATTGAAATCACTACTGATGGTGGGGAGAAATTGGTGGAACCTGCAACTGTTAGTGAAGATATAATCTCCTACTAAAAATCCCGCATGGGTACAACAATTGTTCATACTACAACAGTCAATAAAAATGTTATGAAGAGAGGTCCAACTTTAAGTCATGCCCAACAGTTAGCCATATGCACCGAAGTTACAGATGAACAAATTTATGGTGGTTTACACTCAATTGGAGATGACAAGACATAAAAAGTATATGGATATAATGCAAAAAATTTCAAAAAAGATTGGTTGGTGAATCAAAGTGATGTGAATAAAGCTGTGAAAGAATTTTTTTCCACTGGAACATTATATAAGTCAGTAAATTGTACCACAGTAACCTTATTGCCAAAGGTTCCCAATCCTACAAGTGTTAAACAATACCGGCCCATAGTATGTTGCTCTGTTGTGTATAAGCTAATAGTTAAGGTGCTTGCTAATAGAATCCATCACGTGGTAATATCTGTTATCTCAGAAATTCAAATTGGCTTTATATCAGGTAGAAAGGTGGCTGACAATATCATGATTGCTCATGAGTTAGTGAAATCTTATAGCAAGAAAAATATATCACCAAGGTGTATGATCAAAGTGGATATCCAAAAAACTTATGAGTCTATAGATTGGAACTTCCTGAGATAGGTAATGTCATGATTAAGCTTTCCTACTAAGTTTATTGGTTGGGTGATGCGATGTGTAACCACAGTGACTTATTCTATCATGATTAATGGAGAACTTATAAGGTCTTTTAAAGCGGAAAGAGGTCTTCAACAAGGGGATCCCATATCCTCTTTCCTCTTTGCAATTATAATGGATTATTTAAGTAGGAATTTGATCATATTAAAGCTGAATAAATAATTTAAATATCATCCTCTCTGTGTCAGACTCAAGATCTTATCTGTAGAGAACTTACCATCTAAATCAGGCTTGTTGGATGTTAAGGAAGCTTTTAGGGGCCAAGTATCAGCTGCATGTTCTACATCAGGCCAGGCTAGGCAAAAGTAGTTTGATCAATCAAACATATATTGAACTTCAGGGAAGTCTTCCCAAGGTAGAGTGGAAGGGAATAATATCTTGCAACTCAACCAGACCTAAAGCCATCTTTACTACATGGTTACAACTCCAGTACAGATTGCTTACCGTTGATAGACTTATGAAGTGGAAGTTTCCTATTAAACCTTTATGTGTTCTATGCCAACAAATGGACAAAACTAGAGATCACTTATTCTATGATTGTGTTTATGCCAAGGCATTATGGGGAAGACTAATGCAGTGGTTAACTATTCATAATCCCTCCTTTAGTACATGGACTTTAATGCTTTAATAGATAATACATATGAAAAAATGGAGAACCAAGCAGGCTCAGGTGTTAAAACTACTCTACACGAAATACACTCATGAACTGTGGCAAGAGAGAAATGCGTGGGTGTTTGAGAAGAACGAGAGTACAGTGGAGGCACTAGCAAATAAGATTGCTTGTGTGTGTTATACGTGAGCTACTACCCAAGCCAAAGTAGTATTGGATAGCTGCAATTTCTAATTGTTTTCTAATTTGTTAGTTAGATGTTATGATACATAGGATGAGATATCTAGATGAGTAATACTATCTTTGCTTTGTAACTCAGCACTTTTTGGTGATTAATAAAAGTCTAATTACCAAAAAAAGATAAGTATGTATTGTATTTGAAAAAATATGGATACGAAAGAATAGTAAATTGATCTTCTTTTAACAAATAGATATTATATTTGAATTTGAATTTAAATTTAAATAAAATTTAAATTGAAATAGAGTTCTATTTTCTTAATTTCTCTTATATATACTTCTATAGTGATACTAATGTTAGATGTTATGATACATAAGATGAGATATCTAGATGAGTAATACTAGCTTTGCTTTGTAACTCAGCACGTTTTGGTGATTAATAAAAGTCTAATTACCAAAAAAAGATAAGTATGTATTGTATTTGAAAAAATAAGGATACGAAAGAATAGTAAATTGATCTTCTTTTAACAAATAGATATTATATTTGAATTTACATTTAAATAAAATTTAAATTGAAATAGAGTTCTATTTTCTTAATTTCTCTTATATACTTCTATAGTGATACTAATGTTAAGCTTCCTTCTTCGTCTCATTTTTTTAGGTTATTGTTATTGATTATTAGCTTTATTCATGAATTTAATTACTACACTCTTCTTATTTTTCATTATTTAAAAAAAGAAAAAAGAACATGATTTAATATTTCTATTTTATATGCATATGATGATGTTTAAGAGCTAATTTTTTTTAATTATATCCAGGCTTGCATTCAAGTAAGTGATATTTTTCATTCTGATTTTATAAAAGTAAAATATATCTAATTTCAGCACACATAATAAGCTAAGTAATTGTTATTTTAAGTAAACTTTGATTATGATTCAATTCTGAATTGTGATTGAGGAATATGATGTGAAGGGTTATGACTAATAACTTTAAAAATTTGTGCTTAGAAGCAATATGTATATTCTTGGCAAAGCAGAATCTGTTGTTTCTCATAATCTTTTGTCAATGGCTAGCCTAAAGTATTCCTATGTCTAACGTCTATCCAAAAAACATTACCTTCCTTGTTGGAGATAAAACTTATTAATGATTTAAAAAAAAAAAATCCTTGTACCTAATTTTTAGTGAAAAACCAAGCTTAACATATCTATAATCTATATCTATAATCTATAATATATTAAAAGTGTGAAGCCCTTAGAAAGGTGATTTGAACTTTTTGCCCTTCATTAAACGACTCTTCTTTAGATAAATATGTCTTTTCACTATATTTTTTTAATTTATTATTTAATTATTTTTATTATGTTAACTAGACTTTCTAAAATATATGGGACTCCTAAAATATATGGTAGGAGAATTAATTAATATTTTCCTTTCTATTAGATTTCTTAAAATATATGGGACTCCTAAAATATATGGTAGGACAATTAATTAATATTTTTCTTTCTACTGTTCAGTTAGAAAAATACTCCTAAAATAGGACTTTATTAAGGAAATACTTCTATAAATATTGAGATGTATGTTAAACTAGAGAACAAACCGGTTTGTCTATTGGGAAAATATGATTGATGTTCATCTAACTTGATTCGATTGAATGTCTAGATTGGTGGATGCTTGATTTTCTAACACTCAAGTTCTTCACTATTTTTGTCAGCATAATAGAATTCAACATGTGTGTGTGTATATATCTTCTTTATTTGCATTCAAAATCTTTCTTTACGGTCAAAATTGTCGCTCAGACAAGAATTAGTTGGATCAAAATCGAAGTTTTGTGATCACTATTATATTGTTTTTTATAGTTTACAGGTCGTAGATGAATGTTGGTTGGCTTTGAAGAATTTCTTGTGTAAAAGTTAGGTTTAATTGTATTGTTTTGATATCTTTATTATGTTATTGTCTTATTTTAATTTACAAATGCTAGATTAATGTGGGTTGGCTTTGAATTTTTTTAGGTGAAGGTTAGATTTAATTGTATTATCGTAATATCTCTATTAGTTTGTTATTTTGTGGTAGTTTATAGTTCATAGATGAATCTCGATCGACTTTGAGAATTTTGTATGTGTAAAATTTAAGTTTAATAGTATTATTTTGATATCACTTTTATCTTATTATTTTGTTGCAGTTTATAGGTGATAGATAAATGTTGGTCATCTTTGAGAAATTTTTTTATGTAAAGGTTAGATTTAGTTGTATTATTTTGATATCTCTAGTATCGTATTATTTTGTTATTGTTTACAGGTGGTAGATGAGTGTCCGACGACTTTGAGAAAATTTTTGTGCGTAAAGATTTGATTTAATTGTATTATTTTGATGTCTCTATCATTATATTATTTTGTTGCAATTTACAGACGGTAGATGAATGTCGATCGACTTTTAAAAATATTTTTAGTATAGGTTAGGTTTAATAAATAAATTCGCCATCTTTACATACTTAAAAGATATTAAATTTAATTATTATATTCATCTTTATTATTTAACTAAATATCCTATTTAGTGTAATGTTTGAACTCATTAAAGTTAGGTGCACGTGCAAGACGCGTACACCTAAACTAGTTTATTTATAAAAGTTTGAAGAAACTTAGAAAAGTGATTTGAACTTTTTACCCTTCATTAAAATACTCTGCAATAGATAAAACCGTCTTTTTCCCTTTTTAATTAATAATTAATTATTTTCCTAATATATAGAATTAAAGAGTCCTAAAATATATGGTAAGTGAAATTATATGGCAAGAGTTATTAGAAAAATTAATAATTAAAGAGTCCAAACTTATATGGTATATTTGAAATCAATTAAAACTTTATTTAGTCCTTTGGTTTTGGACATTGCATGATTCAATTTCTTTTAGACATAATTTTCTTTTATTATTGGGATATGAACAAAAATTTTTGCCTCATATTAAATGTGAATTTTTAAGTCATTGGAATATTATTGGAAATAAATAAATATGAAGAAAGAATAAAACAAAAGGGGAAATTAAGTACAAAGAGACAAAAGAAGAATTTTTTCTTTTCATTATGGCATAAATTGCAAAAATATTATCTTATGTTTAATGAAAATTTTAGCTTATATTTAATGAAAATTTGTCAGAAATCAAATCTCTTAAATTTGAATATGTAAGAGGAACTAAAATAAAAAGACCAACATAACACCAAAAGTACTTTTCTAAAAGCACTTTTAAAATAAAACTTTTTAAAATAAGCTAATTTTAGAAGTTTGGCCACACACTAAAAATAATAATTGATATTTTAGTATTAATACACGATGGACTTGGAGAGCAGCTTCATTTACTTAATGATGGGATAAATTAGCTCAATACGTTTAGCCGACAAGGAAGGAACTTGTGTGATACATAAGATTATATGGTACCTCATAAAATAAACTGAATTTTATTGTAAATTATGTACCACACATTCCTTTTCAATACACCTTTAATCCTAAATATTTTACCTACTTTTAAAAATTAATTTGTACTTCTTAATGTAACATACTCATAACAATTATTCACTTTATAAACAATATTCATGATTAACGTTATACACATGTGCAAAGTACGTACACTTGACTAGTTTATTTATATACCTCTTTTATGTCTTGACAATTGTAGGTAAGAAAACATCAGTCACAAATGAAAAAGATCGTAATTAAATTTGAAAAATTATAGACATTTCTTGATGATCTAGGTTTACGTGTGTCTAATGACACCTCTCTTTGGTAAAAGATATAAGATGCATTTCAGTGATTCAAAAACTTTTACAAACTCTTATTACTTCTCTTACTTTATTTAATTTTTTAATGTGTGAGTTGAATAATAGAAGGAAGTTCAAAATAAATGAATATTTACTTTATAATTTGCAAGTTTTAGTTTAACTCAATTATTTTGACTGTGAAACAAACATATTTTATAATCAAAATGAATGAAAGCTAACGAAAAAATTAATAAAAAAGTATAAGTGAAAAGAAGATAGACATTTTAAATATTTTTTTGATAGATTAACGACCATAGATTAAAGATAGACATATCATATCTTTTATTATGATATGATTCATTTTTTATTCAATATTGCTTTTGATTTATTGGTGTTATGTTATGGGCTTGGGTATATGAAGCTATTTCTTATTTGAGACAACAAGTGAACTACCAGGAAGAAGTTTCCTATCCAAGAATCCTGAGATAGTTATCGGCCAAAACTGATAAAAATGCAAAATATCTCGATCTTTTCAATCCCCGAAGGAAGCAGTAAGTCTAATTCTAATCAAGTTTTTATTTTAATTAATGATTATTCTAAATGATTTCATCTTAATTCTAATATATGTACTGATTTATTTTAGATTATCCATCCGTGGCTTGTTCCGACCAATCACGAGTTGAAAATGTAATGTTTTCTTATTTTATGATTTGTACAAACTTTATCGGACCCTAAGGTCGTTGATAGAATAAAATGGAATTGTTTGGAGCAACAACCATCACAAGAAAAGTAATTTTAGAGGGTGGGCTTGTTGTTGTTAAAGATGGCAGTGGTAGTGGTAGTGGTGCTGTTGTTGGGGCTAATAATGCTCCTCTTACAGTTTTTAAAACAACAAACTATTATGATTATGATCATACTGGTTATACAGATTTTGCCACTTCTAGTGAATGTTCTGCATACAAATGTCAAGACTGCAAGGCGAAACATGATGGAGTGATTAATGCTATTAATGCACTAACTGCTTCTGTAAAGGAAATGACATCTAAGAGGGGTGTCATTCCATCAAAGAGGATTTCATATCCATACACTTCACTAGAGATCAAGGTGGCTAAGAGGAGAAGGAAAGATATTTTCAGGGCATCATCAAGCATAAAAAAAAGAAAAAATGCAACTCCTCTGTCTTTGTCTTGCACCGCTGTTCAATGTACAAGGGCCATAGGAGAGAAGCATGAGTTGAAGAAGGTGAATGTATATCATTTGTTCCAACAAACAAACAGGCACATATCTGTTTCAACAGATGATACATCTGCTGAAAATTATCAAATAGATATATACATCTATTACAACTATTGTCTAACCTATTGCATCAGATACGTTATCTGTTGCAACATATATCCGTCTATTTTAGCAAATCAAATAGGTTTTTGTACTTTTTTAATTTGTACCAATAAATGAGTCTTATATTGCAACAGATAGGTCATCTATTCAAAATTATCATACCGCTATATTTTACCTGTTTGAATTTATCCCAACAGATGATCCATCTGTTGCAACATAAGACTCATTTTTTATAATAGATAGACAATCTATTGTATATCTGTAATTAGCATTGGCAATTTTGACTTTCCAGGTGGATGTCACAGTAGAAGCTACTGCTGAACAACATAATAGAACTATTGATAATCTATCAACTGCTTCCAAAGAATAAGAAAAAATGGAGCCTGTCAGTTCTAGAGAATGGAAGAATTGCCCATTTGAAGGGTTCAAAATCTCGGACGAGGCTAAAAAAAACTAACAAAGTTGATCACCGACTATTCAGAATGGATTGTCAATGGGCTGTTAAAGCATCATGTTGGCAGGTACATAAATCAATTTTAAAGATATTGATTTATACAATTCTTGTTGTAAAAATATGACATTAACATATATAAATCATTAGGTAGAAAATAAAATGACGAACACTACCAAGTGAATGAATCGAGTATTAATAAATATTTTATTTAATTGCATCTATGTATTAATTTTTTCATGACGTAATGTGAAATGTTTGATAATATGTGCAGCACATCGATGTAATTGTTTTACTACCTCAGAAAGAAGGCCAAGTTGTAAACACAAGAACAATACAGATACACGACAAGCAATTATTTGTATAAAGTTTACATCAATAATTCCTATGATAGGTATTGTCAACAACAGCTGGAAGTTTCCCAAAATGAGGAATGCTTAATCAACATCATCAAAGGTTTTAGCGTTCCAGCTGGCTTACCTTGGGATTTGGTCGACAAAGTGTACCTCTCAATCAATTATGGTGATGAATTCTATTGGGTGTTAGCTGTCGTCATTCTAAAAAAGAGGAGCATCCGAGTTTATGACTCGATGTCGCGAAGGAGACGTTTAGGGCCGTTGTGTGAGATACAAAAGTTGGCCAAAATATTGCCTACTTACCATATCTAAATAGCTTTTTGGACCAAAATATTTGTACTAATTGGTCGACAATTGAAGCATACCGGGATAAAATGGGTAATCCATTTGTTGTACAATATGTTGAAGGAATTGATCAACAAATGATTGGTAGCATGTAAGTATAAGTATCATGATTTAGTTTTATTTCATAAATTTCACAATGCTTACATGAACTACAAGATATAGATTATTTATTTTTTAAAAAGCAGGAATTGTGGTCTTTTTATTGCCACTTACGTTGAGTATTTGGGCGATGGATTATAAGTACCAAATGATGTACTTGATGCCGGATTACTCCGCAAAATATATTCTACACTTTTATGGAAATACGAAGAAGTGAAAGCTTAGAAACCATACGCAAGCGACATTAAAGGTCCACGATGACCAAAGCTGAATTCTGTAGCACCGGATGAAGAACAACTTGTTCATATTGAGTAGATCTTTATAGCTTGATTCTGTTAATGTAATAACCTATTCTCCTTGGTTAACTTGTTTATATATTTGTAGATTAGATCATTTTTACCTATAATAATTTTTTTATATTTCACTTATTTGTTGAGTTATTTCATGTAATTTCTGAAGGATTCAATTTATTTTATGTTGTCTATGAATATAATTTAATCCTTAATTTTGAACTTGTTAATTGAAATGGAATACTAGATTCAAATATCACAACAGATAATACATCTATTGCAACAGACAACATATCTTATCAAACAGATTTAGACATATGTTGCAATATGTAGGTCATCTGCTGGAAATTATATAACAGGCTTTCCTACATTTTTTATTTGTTCCAATAGATTACCTATCAGTTGCAACAGATAGATTATATATTGTAACAGATTGTATTTTTGTTGTGATAGACAAACAGAAACATATGCATAATGCAACAGATGACCAACCTATTGCAATAGATAATCAACCTGTCACAATAGGTATGATATCTGTTACAATAGATAGACAATCTGTTGCATTATAAAAATTCAACTTTCATCAGATATAAAAAATTGCCACTACAATTAATGTGAAGTGGCTTGAAATAAAAAATTGTTATCATGTTCGTCTCTGTCTTTGTACATATTCTTCTTTATACACGGACTCTAATTATTTAGTTAGTACCCCATAATACCTAACCTCTTACATTTTTTTCAAAACGACGTCGCACATACCGACCATTTCTGTGACGGTCAGCAAACACTCGATGTATGCGAGCGAGTATGGACCGCACGTGGCACTAGTTTATTTTTTCAAAGGTGGATGTTCTTATTCCGACCTTGAAAATCCCATGATTTCTTCTTTAAGACTTCTTCCGGTGAATGATCCATCAATTTACTCTGCGTCAACAACTTGGGGAACAACTTCAAGAGTGGTTGAACGTGGGTTACAAACATGGACTCCTTGAAGATAGGTAAGTTGCAGTCATAAACCTTAATATTTCCCTCATCGAGTAGTATCTCAACAGTGAGAAAATATTAGACTTCCACATTCATGACTGCAAGGATTCTCCTTGCCTTGGTCCAGCTCTTTCCATGTGGATATGACCCTTTCCTCTAACATAGTTAAACATGTATTCATCCCATTTGAACATAGAAACTAACTAATTAAATTCCCAAACATCGGGAGAAGCTTTCCTATGGAGAGTATCGTACCTACTCTTGAAATTATTGTAGAAGTTGAGGTCCATTATCATATCGGCAGCATCATAAGCATCCGGGTACACTAATTGCTTGCCCCTCATATGGAAGAGAATTTCATCAACATACTGTGGTATAATAGGATAATTTTTAAATAGGTTAGTAATTTTAAAGAAGAAAAACACAGTGGAAAGATTCTATTGCAGAGGGTTCTCTGAATAAGTTTGTAGATTATCCAGCTAATGCAACTTATGCAACAGATGTGTATTATGTTGCAACAGAATACCCAACTTTTGCACCAGATTACACATCTGTTGTGTATCTTATTATTCATAGAGTATATTGGAAGTCTAGGTTAGCAAAACTAAACTTACATTGTCCACGTACCACTCACGCATATTTGTCAAACTCATAAAGTCTTGGGCGACAAATAAATGCATGGTTTATTCTTGTGGATATTTCATCTCGTAAGTAATGATTTTTTCTAGCTCCTTGTTCTCTTCGTCACGAAGTGCCGCGTATATGTCCACCTTCTTCAGCGCCCCCTAAACTTCAACAACTCTTGAAGCGGGATGAGTTGCAATTTTTCTATTTTCAGAATGGAGAATATTAGGCTAGTGTTTCTTCTCTTCCTCCTAATCGCCACTATAGGAGTCTATGGATCCCTCACCTTGTTGTATGGTATTACATCCCTCTTGTATTTCAAATCCTCAGCAGCTTCAGCAATAGCCTCTTGCACACTTTGCATTTTCAATGAGAACATGAGGGTGAAGAGGGGTTAGAGGGACCTATGCAAGGGGTGTTTTCAAATGTATTTATTTTTTCCTGAGCACCAACATTCTCATAATCATAACAGGCAATAGAAAAAGTATCAAGATAGCTGCCACCATCATTAACAACTCCACCAGCAACACCCCCAAAAGAAGCACCTAGATCTGTTGCAGTAGGTTGGTCATGAAGAGCTTCAACATTAGGCTGACCTTGACTAACTGATCTTCTTATGGCTATTACTCTATCTAATTCCTTCTTTATTAACTCCACCGTTAGGTCTGCTGTAGTATCAACAAGACCTAGAGTAATAAAAGAAGTTATCCCTAACTCCTGCTTAGTAGGCATGATCCAAGGATTCACAATCTATAAAAAAGACATAAGTCATTTAAATCATATAATAATAATTTGCAGTCAGTTGGGTTACATTTTAACATAGCCAACTTATGCAATAGATGATCTATCTGCCATAATAGCTGATCTGTATGTCACAACAAATTGACAATATATTGCATTAGATTACCAATTTGTTCCATAATTTGTAGTAGATGGGTAATCTGTTGAGTTGGGTTCAGGAATCAGAGCAACGGATGGTTAATCTATTGTAAAATATGGATCATCTGTCGTAACAGATTACCCATGTATTGCACTAGTTGAAGTTGATGGGTAATCTGTTGCAACAGAAGACCCACCTGTCACAACAGATGGAACATCTATTTCAATATTTTTCTTTGAGGCAAATTATTTTGGTTGAAAGAAGACGTACTGCATCATCTAGAGGGTTAAAGAGATCATCCTTCTTAATTTTTTATGCTTTTTGCTGCCAACCACCTAAGGATCCTTGGATGAGAAACCTCATCCGGGTAATCATTGAACTGCTTTCAGAGGGAAGGAATGGCTTCAAATGCCCAAGCCTAAAAATTGTAAACAGAAAGCAAGCAAAAAAAAGTCATAATAATTATATTAAATATAAATTAATGGATGAGTAAAGATAGTGATTAATTTTACCATGAAAGCCCAAGGAAATTCGTATAATGTGATCATCCCTAGGGATAGCTTTGTCAGTAAATATTTAATAGTCAAGTAGTAGTTGTCATATCCCAAGGATAATCGTTGAATTTCTCAAAATCATCAGCAAACGCCAACCAATCATCTTCTATGACTTTCCTGACATCTCTTGCCAATATAACGGAATGGACAAACCAAACTAAGAACAAATTCTCCATGTACTGCTTTGGTATGGTTTTATCCTCGAGATCTTCTATCAAATCCCCTACTTTGTAGTTATGTCCAATAATGACCAACTACCCAGCTTTTTTTTCTTGTGTTTGTTGGATCTTTTGTGAAGTGTTTCCTTGATGAGAGGTTCTTCTGGACAATCACATCTAAAGCCCTTCACTATGGAAAACTCTTTCAATACAAAACAAATCAGCATGCCACAGTAGTTGATCAAGATTTCATCCGTCTTTTTTTGCCCTCCTTCGAATCTTTATCATCCCACGCATACTTGATCCTGCGCTTGAGAAGATCATATACCATGCTCATTTAGAAACGGAGAGTGTGGTCCTTGGGTAGCTTAAGAAAGTATGCAAAGCAGATCCTTTTAAAAATTTCATCTATGTTTTCATTCTTCATAATATTTTTAAATTCATCAAAACCTTTCTGTTAGACCCCACAAAATTGTCTCATAGTCTGAGCCTTACAGCATGTTTAGTGAAGTGTTAATTCGGCCCTAAAAAGTTAAGAAGTGTCTTCCCTAGTGAGAAGTATTTTAAATCATGTAGAATTTCCCCAATATCGACTTTTTGTCATGTAGAGAATTGAATAAGATTTTTGTCGATACCAAATTCACCCAAATTCGACACTCAGGCAAAGAGTTAGAGTCATTTTAGTGTGACAGTGTGCCATCTGGCACTTTAGCGTGTCGCGGAGCCAGCCAAAATGGCAATCGTCAAAATCTAGTGACCCTCCGCGATTTTGGCACGTCGCGCCAAGGTTTAGTTTCAGAATTGTCAATTTCCAGTGCACTAACGCGATTCCATCGCGTCGCGGTGCCTTTCTAGTTTGCAACCAAGGTGACAATGTGATTCCACTGCGTCGCGCCATCAAGCAGTTTCCCGATTGTCCAATTTCCAGTGAGCTGGCACGATTATGGCACTCGCATCAACATGTAAAATTGGGATTTTTCAGTTTAATTCCAAGGGAGAAAAAGGTCTTTTACCAACCCCTATATATACTCATTAACACAGGATTTGGCCTCATTTCACCCAAAATATCATTGTTTTCTCTCAAAGTTATTCAAGAACAAGAGCTAGGGTTTCTACAAAATCAAAATCCTTCCTTCTTCTTCAAGAGAAATCAAGAAATCAAGAATCTCTCCAAGGGCTTTCAAGAAAGAGTTTCTCTAAGGTATGCAAATATTGATTCTTAGGTCCCTTTCATCCAAGAAGCTCAAGAACCCTTTTCTAAATTTCAAAGCTTTTATGTTTATGAGTTTTCATGATTTATGTAAGTTGAAATTGATGTTCATGCTATTATTAATTTTTGATTCATGGTTGTTTGTAAGGTTTTCAAGATTTAACCCTAATATATGATACCCATGTGATGTTCATAACAAACTCTCTTCAAGTTGCTTGTTAAGTGGTATGTTCATGTCAATTAAGTGTAGAAATTGTTGAATAAGCAAAGCATGCTCCCCATATGTTTCATAAAATGCTTATGTGAATGAATTAGAGCCATTATAGCATGTTGACTAGAAATCTCCTATTGTGTGTAAGCCCACGCATGCCAAGTGTTTGTTGAAAAGCCTTAGTGAATGAATTGTGTCATGATAGCATGAAATTCCCCAATTTTGTGCTATTTGATACATGCTAAGACTTTAATACATGCTAAGTGTTTGATGAATGAATTGTAACATGATAGCATGAAGTTTCGCAATTATGTGTTCTCCGGTACATACCAAGACTTAAATATGTGTGAAGTGCTTGATGTAATGCCTTATTGAATGGAGTCTGATCCAATAGAATGTCTCTCTATACTATCACATATTTATGATTCCTAAATGCTTGAAGTGATGCCTTAGTGATTGTGATGGTGAATGATTGTCCATGGTCTTGATTATTCAAGAATGGTTATGTTTTACTTTTATGTTATCGAGTCTTGGGGGTATTTATACCCAACAATTTAGTTGCAGTCTAGAGCTCGTGTAATTTTTCACGATAATCACAGTCAAGCCATGATTCTCAGAACTCAACGAGTTATAGAATTCTGTATTCTCAGATAGATACAGAATTTAAGAAATCTCAATAATCTCTATAATCATTGTAATCTCAGTATCACTAGTAATCTAGCCTTAGTTCTGTACCCAGATCAAATCTAGTAGTATTCAAGTGTTCAGTTCTGACCTCTGTAGTAATCGAGTACTCTATTTAAATCTCAGTGTCCTTAAGTTAGATAACGAGATTTGGTAGTATTCCGTCGAATACGGAACCAAGTAAATTTAGCTTAACTCAGTCAGATCATTCGAGAAACATGATCAGTATCAGATTCAGCTTAGTTTATGTTCAGTTAAGAATTAGTTCAGAGTCTTTTAGTTGGGAGTAGGAGCTAGCACCGAGTGAGGGCAGGGATGGCAGCTCCCCATCAGAGAGACAGAGTCGTTAGGAGCAATCCCTGAACTCCAAAACTAAGTAACCAGTGCAGCATGCAGGATTCACCCGTCAGGAAAGGCTGGTCACCCGTCAGATAGGCTTGACTATTATATTGCCTTAGGTTTGACTTTCTGCGAGGGTCACCCGTCAGATAGGCTTGACCAGAGAGGTCTTTACCCATAGCATGGTATTGATACCCTTCCAGCTGGGGTTACAGGTTGGACCCCACCAGTTGAGATTCAGGGCATGTCAGTTAAGTGACTACTTCCCACATTTACAGTTTTAGTATCAATCTTCAGAAATTAGGAATGTCAGATACAATCATCTATCTCAGTGGGAACTCAGATAGTTCCATTGATTCATGGACCACCCGTCAGATAGGGTTGGTCCCATATAAAGTTATTCTGTATCAAATCTAGAGATCACCCATCAGAAAGGCTTGATCTCAATCTCATATTCAGTTGAGTAATCTCATTATCAGATCTCGAGGTCACCTGTCGATAGGATTGATCTCAGTCTCAGATTCAGTTGAGTAATCTCATTATTAGATCCCGAGGTCACCCATCAGATAGGCTTGATATCAGTCTCATATTCAGTTGAGTAATCTCATTATCAGATCCCGAGGTCACCCATCGATAGGCTTGATCTCAGTCTCATATTCAGTTGAGTAATCTCATTATCAGATCCTGAGATCGCCCATCAGATATGCTTGATCTCAATCTCAGATTCAGTTGAGTAATCTCATTATTAGATGCCGAGATCACCCGTTATATAGGCTTGATCTCAGTCTCATATTCAGTTGAGTAATCTCATTATCATATCTAAAGATCACCCGTTAGATAGGCTTGATCTCAATCTCAGATTTAGTTGAGTATTCTTGTTGTCAGATTCTGACATGATGTTTTCTTATCATTGATAGTAGATTCTAGAATCATCCGTTAGAGAGGTTTGATATCCGATGCAGTCAGTCGAGAGTAGAAAACTCAGAATTCAGTCATTGATATGAGTAAATTCAGTTTATCAGTTTCAATACTTCGAGTCACGATAATTTCAGTTATGGTTCATAGATTCATGCATGTGTTTTTATTCAGTACTCTCATGATTATTCAGTTAAGTAATTGTTCATGCATAAGCCCTTGCATTTAGCCTTACCTCATCTTTATACTCGGTATATTCCCGTACTGACGCATTTGCGCTATGTTGTTTTATTTGACACCATAGGTTCAGAGGCATGAGATCTGGAGCACCCTTAGCAGCTCAGTCCCAGTCAGCAGCAGTAGACCTAGCAGTGAGTCCTCTTCAGTTGAGATGATCCTTATTTTTATTATTATCATATCAGATTTTGTTTATTTTTTAGTAGACAAATTTAGTTGGGGACATGTCCCATCAACTCCACAGTTCAGATAGTTTAGAGGTTTTTCAGACAGATGTATCAGTATTCAGTTTTCAATTTTGAGTATTTTTAGAAGTTTTGAACCTTATGGCCAGTTTTCACATTTATTATCTATATTATGCAGTGTTTAGGTACAGATATCAGTAGAGGGTTGGCCAGAAAATTAGGTCGTTACACTTTCCGCAACTGACATTTAAGTACAAGATCACCAGTTACTTCTGTAGGGTAATCTATTGACATCGCAACTCGAAACTTGTCAATACTAATGGTTTTGATAGGATTATGCTGGGATTTCGATATTAATTCACTCCCTATTGATGAGAAGGAGTTCTCATTTTCCTCAACTTCATTTTTCCCTGACTGAGATTGTTCAGGAAGTTCCTTCGAATCTATCTGTACTCTACCTTTTTTTGTTGGGTGGTCAGAAGTTGATCCACGTTCAGTTTCTTTTCTTTTGGGAGACATCTTTTAACTACAAACAACAGAAAAATAAAAAATACATTACATTTGATGTATGCATAAATTTTTAAAAAAAGGTAAGACAAATTTCAATAAATTATTATACGCCACATTACAAAATAAATACTCCAACGGATAACCCATAAGTTGAAACAGATGGGGAATCTATTTGAAGACCTATTTAATATCTTCCAACAGATCTTCCACCTATTGCAACATAAGTACCACCAATGCCACCAATACCACCAATACCAACAACAATACCAAGATCGCCAATACTACCACCAATACCAACACCAAGACCACCGACACCACAACTAAAACCAAAAATACCGACACCACCGACAATATCCACCAACAACACGACAAACATCATCCAATAATAGCACGACACCCAACAAAACATTGCAATAAAAAGTAGGGTTTTCTCGAGTGTTTCCTACATTTTTAGCATCAAAACTCAAAATTGTTAACCTATTCTAGAAGATAATACAAGTAAAAGTTTTATTTTTCATCATTAACTAAAAATCCCTAATTTTTATAATAAATAACAAATGTAGAACTCCTATCAAACTCTGTTACCTGTGAAGACAGACAAAATGACGAATACAAGTGAGAATAAAGTCGAAAATAACAACTGTGTCGGAAATGTACAGAAAATTAATCTGTTTTGAAGGGTTGAGCAATATGTTGAGTCGTTGTTGTCTGTATTTTTTAGAGAGAGGGAGATAATCAAGAACTTGATATTTGAAATGAGGAAAAGTTTTCCCCGCAAATGGATGATTTGTATGGGTTGATTTGTAATTTTGGAAAAGAATGACAAGTTTTGAAATTGTTAATTTGGTATGAATTGATCTTAATTAATTTTTAAAATTTTAAAAGATATAGTTATTAAAATACTAAGTTAATGAGATTTTTTTCAACTCAGAGTGATCAATTGATGACTCGGGTCGGGATGAATGCAATACAAACACCATGCAATTGCAAAGACTCAACTGAAGTTGTAGTTGACCCTGTTAACTCATTCATCACTAGTTCTATCAAAATTTATTCAGGTACTAGATTAACATAAAGTTAATGAGAATCATTCAACTCAGAGTGATTGATCGACGACTCAGGTCGAGATGAATGCAATACAAATACCAAAAAATTGCTAAGACTCAATTTAAGTTGTAGTTGACCCTATGAAATCATTCATCCCTAGTTCTACCAAAATTAATTTAGGTACTAGCTTAACATTAAGTTAATGAGAATCTTTTTAACACAAAGTGATCGATCGATGACTCGGGTCGGGATGAACACAATACCAACACCATGCAATTGTAAAGAATCAATTGAAGTTGTAGTTAACCCTAAGAAATCATTCACCCCTAGTTCTGACAAATCAATTTAGGTAATAGATTAACATTAAGTTAATGAGAATCTTTTAAACTCAGAGTGATGGATCGACGACTGATGATAGGCGAATTTACACGCCTATATCAATATATTTTGCCCATATTTTAGCCTAGTTTTGAGAACAAAGTATATATTTCATGCACTTTTAGTCCTTTTTCCTGTAAATGAGCTAACGAACATGATTAGTAAAGTTTCAGGTATAAATGATGCAGAATTCAGCATTTTATGGCTTACTTGACGCAAAAGAAAGCTCACGAAGGAAGGGAAGGGAGTTTACACGCCTAAGGACCAAAACTGCTGCATGGAAAATCTGTCCCGGGCTAAAACAACATTTCTGAAGACTTTGGGGATTTGCAGTAACTTAGTTGGATTTGGACAATGATACATTAACCTAGTACAATTGGGTTATGTATTTCATTAGTTTATTTGGATTATGATAATGTTACATTAACCTAGTACAATTGGGTTAAGTATTACATTAGCCTAGTAGGATTTGGTTAGATATTTTATTTATCTAGTAGGATTAGGATATGGTTATTATAAATACTCTATCATGCTAGAGATTTTGAAGAATCGGGGAGACCACAATACTTCATTCCATCCCTCTCATCTTCCACTACAAACAATTCTACAACTCTTCTAATCTTTCCATTAATTCTATTTTTCTTCTTCTACTCTTCTATTCTTAAATTCCACAACAAGAGAATCGTTACTTTGCCTAGGAATTCACGCCTCACGCTTACCACCTAAGCTACACGAAATTACTCAATCTTGTGGTATAAAAACAATGTCAATCGTGATCTCCTTCGCATTCATGGGTAACTAAACTTCTCTGTTGGGGTTATGGAAGCCGTATGAGATACTATCTATTGTTGTGAGTTTGTGAGTTCGCAACACGTATACTGCTTATATCATTATTCTCTTCATCTTAGTCTACATTCTTTGTGGTTGCAAACGCAAGAATATGCCAGTATAATATTTAACTTGTTTGAAAGAAAGGTTATCTGTCTGGAAAAGAGAGAATGTCAAGGTAGTAGGGTCACCCCCTAAAATTCCCTACTAAAAAGCTAGTGTCGTAACTGGACTAACCTCTTGGAGAATTCGTACCGTTAGACACGCTTTAAGCTCGAAAGAGTTAAAGTGAAATAATCCTCGAATAGGTCAAAAGACGCCTGGATTTACCATCGAATACAATTCTCTATAAGCAGTTGCATGTCAGAATTCTACACACTCATAGCCAATAGAGACGTATACCTCAGAAGGTGGACATAACCCCAACGCCTCAATTCTCATTGTTTACAACTTACGTAACAATCTTTCTCTTTTACTTTGCTATTTTCAGCTTTTATTTAATTATTTTGGTGACACATTACAAATCCCCCCTTTTTACGAGACTTGCACCAAAAGTTTAGTAATTTTGCTTACTTGTTGGCCAACCTATTCCCTGTGGGATCGACACCCAACCCTGTTGGGTTCTATATTTGCTAACGACCGCTTTACACTCCTACGAGAGTTGTAGATTGAGCGTTATCAAAAATTGGCGCCGTTGCCGGGGAATACAAGTGTCAATCAAGTTCGTGATAATTACTAGACCCTTTGGTCAAAGATTCTCATACTTTTACGTTTAGTTTTTGTTTTTGTCTACTGCAGGTTTTTATTTTAGTGCATGCCCCATACTCGAAGTTCTGGTCAACCGTTATTACCAATCAATCCTGAACCACAACGCATTGGTAGAATGGAAGCACAAGCTGAAATCGCAAGGATGACTGCTCAACAGGAACAAGCAAGATTGGTTGCCCTTGCCGCAGCCCAGGTTCAACAGCAGAACATTGATAACCCTGCACGAGCAACAAAACCTGACGATGAGGATTTTGGTGATGACGAATTACTAAACCCAAGGCATGATGCTGAAATCACAACACCTGCCAATAGAAGAGGTCGACAAGCTCGGTATAGACATGATCGCCAACCTATGCAGCCAGCTTTCGACGATGATGATGATGATCTTGATGGTGCCGGAGCCACTGGAGCTATAATTCCACCACCATTAGCGCCCGGAGCCAAGTTCAACATCACAAGCACCATGATTCAGTTATTGCAACTCAAGGGATTGTTTGGTGGACTAGCAGGCGATGATCCGAATATGCATCTCATCAACTTTATTTCTACATGCAAGTCTTTTGACAATCCTGGTGTTGGTGAGAATGCAATTCGATTACGTCTATTTCCATTGTCTCTGTCTGGGGAGGCAACACTATGGTTGAATGGGCTGACTCCTGATTCAATTATAAATTGGAGGCAATTGAGAGACGCTTTCCTAGAAAGATTTTTTCCGCCTTCCAAAAGGGCACAATTGAGAGATGAAATCAGCAACTTTCGTCAGCTTCCCACTGAAGCTCTTCATGAAACATGGGAGAGGTTCAAGACAAAGCTAGCGAGATGCCCAAACCATCACATGACTAATGTTCACCTCATGGAGATATTGTATAGAGCCTTGAATTCAATAACTAAGCCAGTGGTGGATAACGCAGCTGGAGGATCTTTTATGGACCTCACCTTTGGTCAAGCAAGCAATATGCTAGATCGAATGATGAAACAAAGTAGAGCTTGGCATACCAGGGATTCCGAGGTAGCAAGCCCCACTTTATCTATAGGCATGACTGCAGACCAAAGAAGAAGACAAGAAGAACGTGATCAAGATTTAGCGCACATGAAAACGCAAGTGGATATTCTAACAAAGCATTTATTATCAGGGAAGACCAAAAAAGTGAAAGTTGTGGCGCTAAAAGGAAGAGACGAATCTGATTCGGAAGAGGAGGCCAACTACTTGAACAATCAGGGGGGTTTCCGTGGGAATACCCAAGGAAACCAAGGTCGGAACTATTATGATAAATCTGGAAGAAAAGACCAAGGTAGTTGGAAGAAAAATAATGAAAAGAGTGGTTTGTACGTTCCCCCTGGTAGACGTGATACCACCACATCTAATTCTGGAAGTATGGAAGACATGATGGCTAAATTATTGAAAAGAGTGGAAGTAACGAGCGCGGGAGTTACTGAGGTAATTAATGATTTGTCCTCCATGAAACAACTAGTTGATTCTCATTCCACTTCAATCAAGCAAATAGAGCAGCAATTGAGCCAACTTTCAGCAGCACTCAATCAAAGAAAGGCTGGCACTTTACCTAGCGATACTGTGCAAAACCCAAGGAATGATGGGTCATGCATGGCCATCACTACCAGAAGTGGTAAGGTGCTGGAACCTTCAGCAAAAGGCAAGCAAGTGGTTGACGAAGTTGCGGACATGGATGATAACGCAAAAGGAGAAGATGCCGCAACAACCAGTCCTGACGTCAAGGACGTCACGCCCAGTGACGTGCAGCCTGAAAAAATGGAAAAATGGAAGCAAGAGGAGAAGAAAACCGTGGAGAGAACACTTTCATACCCACCACCACCTTTTCCCCAAAGACTGAAGAAGGTGGCGGATGACACTAAGTTCAGCAAATTCATGACTATGTTAAAGCAGCTGACCATTAATATTCCATTGGTGGAGGCACTTGAACAAATACCTGGGTATGCGAAGTTTATGAAGGATATTTTGACAAAGAAGAGGGCAGCAAGTTATGAGCTGAAAGACGATGTGCATCATTGTAGTGCAATTGCTACTCGATCGATAGTTCAGAAGAAGGCCGACCCCGGAGCTTTCACTATTCCTTGCACCGTCGGATCTTTGAACTTTGCCAAAGCATTATGTGACTTAGGATCCAGCATCAATTTGATGCCATTATCGATCTACAAGAAGTTGAGGTTAGGAGATCCTACTCCAACCAATATGAGGCTCGTCATGGCAGATAGGTCGGTAAAACGACCTGTTGGTATTCTATGCGATGTCTTGGTAAAAGTTTCTTCATTTATCTTTCCAGCAGACTTTGTCATCTTGGATTGTGAAGCAGATTCTGAGGTTCCCATAATCTTGGGGCGCCCTTTCCTTGCTACAGGAAGTGTGCTCATTGATTTGAGAGCTAATGAACTTTCATTCCGAATAAATGACGAAGTGGTTCGTTTTGATGTTTGCAAATCAATGAAGCAACCCAAAGATCTTAGTGTATTTTCGGTGGCTGATGTTTTATTTGATGATGAGAAAGAACTACTTGAAGAAGAGCAAATTATTGATGATCCCTTGGAGGTTGTGCTCATGAATAGAGAGAGTGAAGATGCTGAAAATTCTGAAGAAGCCATTTGTGCTCTATCGGGATTAGGAATATATCGCTATACTCCCAAGAAGCTATATCTTGATCTCAAGAATCGGCCTACACCACCAGCTAAGCCATCTATTGAAGAGCCACCCACGTTAGAATTGAAGGAGCTGCCAAGTCATTTGAAGTACGCATTCTTAGGAAGCGGAAACACTCTTCCATTCATTGTGGTAGCCGATTTGGGTGAGCGACAAGTTGCAGCTCTTATTGCTATTCTACGCAAGTATATTAGAGCTATTGGATGGACCATTGCGGATATTATTGGTATTCCACCTGGGATTTGTACACATAAAATTCAGCTTCAAGAAAATTGCACACCCACAATTGAGCATCAAAGGCGTCTAAACCCACCTATGCAAGAAGTGGTGAAGAAAGAGATCATCAAGTGGTTAGACACAGGAGTTGTGTATCCTATTTCTGATAGTACATGGGTAATCCCTGTACAATGTGTTCCCAAGAAAGGAGGTATGACGGTGGTCGCGAATGCAAAGAATGAACTTATTCCACTCAGGCCCGTCACTGGATGGAGAGTATGCATGGACTACCGCAAGCTGAATTCTTGGACACTCAAGGATCACTTCCCAATGCCATTTATGGACCAAATGCTAGATCGATTAGCGGGGAAAGGATGGTTTTGCTTCTTGGATGGTTATTCAGGCTATAATCAGATTTGTATTGCACCCGAAGACCAAGAGAAGACAACGTTTACATGCCCATATGGTATGTTTGCCTTCAAATGTATGCCATTCGGGTTATGTAACGCACCAGCCACCTTTCAATGTTGTATGATGTCTATTTTCTCTGATATGGTTGAAGACACTTTGGAGGTATTTATGGATGACTTTTCAGTTGTTGGTGAGTCTTTTGAAGCATGCCTGGCAAACTTGAGCATGGCATTACAAAGATATGTAGAGTTCAACCTTGTACTGAATTGGGAGAAGTGCCACTTCATGGTAAAAGAAGGAATCGTTCTTGGGCACAAGATCTCTGAAAGAGGAATAGAGGTTGACCGAGCAAAAATTAAGGTTATTGAGAAGCTACCGCCTCCAATTTCGGTGAAGGAAGTTCGTAGTTTTCTTGGCCATGCTGGTTTCTATCGTAGGTTCATCAAAGACTTCTCCAAAATTGCGAGTCCATTGTGCAAACTATTGGAGAAAGATGAAAAGTTTGACTTCAATGACGATTGCTTAAAGGCATTCGAATGCCTTAAAGGAAAACTCATTGAAGCCCCTATTATGGTAGCACCAGATTGGACTCTCCCGTTTGAAGTCATGTGTGATGCTAGTGGTGTAGCCGTTGGTGCTGTTCTTGGTCAGAGAAAGGAGAAATTATTTCATCCTATCTACTATGCGAGTAAGGTCCTAAATAAAGCCCAAAGGAACTACACTGTTACTGAACAAGAGCTCCTAGCGGTTGTGTATGCATTTGAGAAGTTTCGTGCCTATCTATTGGGTACTAAGGTGATCGTTCATACAGACCATGCAGCTCTTAGGTATCTAATGACAAAGAAGGATGCAAAACCAAGGTTGATTAGATGGGTATTACTGCTGCAAGAGTTTGATTTCGAAGTCAAAGATAGACGAGGTTGCGAGAACCAAGTGGCTGATCACCTATCTCGACTTGAGAATGACCATGTGGCGCAACCTGAAATTCAGATTGATGATGCATTCCCGGAAGAAAAGATATTAGCGACAACAATGGAGAAATTACCATGGTATGCCGACTTTGCAAATTTCGTGGTGAGTAATGTGATACCTGCCAATTTATCTTACCACCAAAGGAAGAAGTTTATGCATGACGTACAGCACTACTATTAGGATGAGCCTTATTTGTTTCGACGATGTGCGGATGGTATCATTCGATGATGTATATCCCATGAAGAGGTGCCTACTATCTTGGAAGCATGCCACACTTCGCAAGTTGGAGGACATCACGCAGGCAATCGGACGGCCAGAAAAGTATTGCAAAGTGTTTATTATTGGCCTTCGATATTCAGAGATGCCTACGACTATGTTAGAAGGTGTGACCAATGCCAGCGTCAAGGTGCGATTTCAAAACACCATGAAATGCCCATGACCAAAATTCTTGAGGTAGAACTCTTTGATGTGTGGGGTATTGATTTCATGGGTCCATTCGTGAATTCGTTTGGAATGAAGTACATCTTGGTTGCTGTGGATTATGTTTCAAAATGGGTAGAATCTGTAGCATTGGCCGACAACGAAGGAAAGCGTGTTGTAGCGTTCTTAAAGAAGAATATCTTCTCTCGCTTTGGAGTACCACGTACTATCATAAGTGATGGAGGATCTCACTTCTGCAACAAGCTATTCAAATCAGTTTTGGCCAAGTATGGTGTCAAGCAACATAAGGTAGCTACGCCTTATCATCCCCAAACTAGTGGACAAGTAGAAGTTTCCAATCGCGAGATCAAGCAAATCCTTGCAAAGACGGTTAATGTGAATAGGAAGGATTGGTCTCGAAAGCTAGATGAGGCACTATGGGCGTATAGGACTGCATTCAAGACACCCATTGGCATGTCTCCTTATCAATTAGTCTATGGGAAGGCTTGTCATCTACCCATCGAGCTCGAACACAAGGCATTGTGGGCATTAAAGCAATTAAATTTGAATTGGGATGATGTGAAGAATCTGAGGTTGGAGCAGCTGAACGAACTAGATGAATTCCGTCTCCATGCATATGAAAGGTCAGACCTATACAAGGAGCGGATGAAAAAGTATCATGATCAGCGAATTTTTTGACGAAACTTCCAAAGGGGTGATATGGTACTTCTTTTCAACTCCAGATTGAAGCTCTTCCCAGGTAAGTTAAAGTCTAAGTGGTCTGGTCCATACAAAGTTATCCAAGACTACTCGTCTGGAGTAGTCGAATTGGAAGACAATAATGGTGTTGTCTTCAAGGTGAATGGCCAACGTGTTAAGCCTTATATCAGTGCTCTTGACTCGATGAATTCTATGGCCATCACTTATCTCGAAGAAGTCTAAGTACTCGAGGTAACTATGTCGAGCCACGACAATAAAAAAGGCGCTAGATGGGAGACAAC
The DNA here is from genome assembly GCA_030864215.1 of Capsicum pubescens. NCBI lineage: Eukaryota > Viridiplantae > Streptophyta > Magnoliopsida > Solanales > Solanaceae > Capsicum > Capsicum pubescens. Next base: position 198,743,701 of record CM061549.1, on the reverse strand, counting down.
CCATCGTTTTATCGTTTTATCGTTCTTTTTTTACTTGTTTTGCTTTTGATAATGAAAATCCAAAAATAAGAGTCGTGCCACGACCAAAACTAAGGCGCTTGGTGGGAGGCAACCCATCGTACTAATCGTTTTCATTTGGTTTTAAGCAAAAATAGGTGCAATAGGTATTCAACGAGGAGATTGATTTCAATTGACGATTTGGACGCATTGTATGGTAAAGTTGGTAAGTTAGGAATAGTGATGCATAAGGCTATGGATTGAGCATTTCTCATGCCAAACTAAGCATCGAGGAAGGCTAGGCCTAGGTAAAACTAGGCCACGAACGATGCACAACCTATCCTATAGCCTAAGGTCTCGGAATCTAGTGTGCTATACACTATGCGCCGCCCATTCCTAAGTGTGTTTTTGACTATGCGCCGCCTATGCTATAGCATTAGGTCTCAGGATCTCATATGCCATAGACTATGCGGCGCATATGTCCCTAAATGCCATAGACTATGCGCCGCATATACCATGACTATGCCGAGCATTATGCGCCGCATATGTAGCATTTTTGTCTCCAAAACCGATTGTAAATGGGTCAAAACCTGACCCATTCTCTTCCTAAATAAAGGGGACTTAGTCTTGAAACATAACCACACTAGAAATTAACCTAAAGGCGCCGCATTCCCTCTCCAAACCATCCCAAAAATTTTCTTTTTGCTCTTCCAATTCACAAAACCATCTCCAAAAGCTTCAAGCAAGTAAGTACTCTCTTATTCTTCATTTATTTCTCGTAAGTACTACGTTGCTATGTCTATTATAAATTGCTACATCGTATAAGATTGATTGGTGATGTTCATGTGTTTTGATCGTTGATACAAAATCATGTGAGTAAACATATACGTAGGAAAATCTTGACTTGTTTCCGACTTGAATTTGGTTTTAATAGCATTGTTATACGATTTGCGGAATTGCTATGGTGACGAACATTGACTATCATGTTATGATCTTGTTACTTGGATACTTACATGCTAAACTATCCCGTTCATCGGGATAAGCCTTATAGTTGCCTACCGACTTAGGAGGTTGCGATTGTTGAAAACATCCATACCATGTTACAACCCCTATGTAGTAGTGTTGTTATATCTAACATGAAAGTAGTGCAATGGCTGAAAGTAGTAATACATTACTGATTTTCTTGTCGAAATATAATCCTAAAACGTATGTCGGCGAAATCTGAGTAATCGACCACTTTCACTTCACTGATTTGTGTCAACAAAACTAAGTGTGGGGTGGTACCCCTACTGCTTGTTTATAGATTGTATCGACTGAGATTGTGCTGCCATTAACACTATTTCTAGTCTCAGGTACAATGGCACCTAAAGCGAGGCAAGGCAAGGAGAAGGCTACCACTTCCTAAAAGGGCAAGAAGAGAGGTAGAAAGGACCAAGGAGAATCATCCTCAACACAACTACCCCGCAGAATATTTGGAATAAAATGGGTTCTTGAGGAGGAAGCCAAAGAATGGTACAGGAACAACAAAGAAAGAAGATATGTTCACGTCTACCTGATCAACAAGGACACCTTAGCGAAGAAGGAGCCGCGTATGTTGGAGAAAATCATGGCATTGAAGCTGGATTTCATCTTCCGCGATATGGGAGAATGTAATCTTGATTTGACAAGAGAGTTTTACGCCAACTGGTCGCCGAAAACAACAGGCAATGAAGTCAAAATTCGGGGCCAAGTGTTACAGGTCAACGCGGACTTGATCAACTCTTTTCTTGGCTTACCTTCAGTCGACCCAGCACCATTCAAAAAGTTGTACAGCAGGCCTCCTTATAGAGAAATTAGACACACACTTTGTGGAAGTAGATCGATGGCAAGGTGGGGCAGACATAAAGACACAGGACGACACAACACCTTCCCCTATGCTTCACTGAATAGGGAAGCAAGAATCTGGATGCGTATTGTCAACTCATGCCTTATTCCTGGGACTCAATACACCAAGATATCAAGAGATAGAGTGTGTTTGGTCTATGCTTTGATGACGAATGTCCCTATCAACTTTGGGGCAATCATTCGCTCTACAATGAGGAAGGCCAGACTCCACAAAAGGTCCCACTTCACGTTTGGAAACCTGTTGACAGCAATCTTGTGGAAGGAGGATATCGAAGAGGAACCAGCTGACCACAAACTCCCACATAACCCAAAGAAGGTTGACCTTACTAAGGTCAAAGATGCTGAAACAACTCATGGTGTCAACCTTACTACTGCGGAAAGACATGCTCGTGATGAGAGTTTCTTCCGTCATCTTTATGACATGACACGATTTACTATGATGAGTGGTGGACGTGTTCCAACTGCTGCAGAGATCCAACAGCTGGACCACAACTATCCCATGAACATGAATGCACGGGAGATGTGTGGAGTGGGCGTATACTTTGAGGAACCTCTAGATGATGATGTGCCGACTGATGACGATCGACGCTTGCCAGACTCTGACGAGGAGGAGAACTCTAACGACGACTCTTATGATGATTCCGACGAAGGGGGTATGACCCCCGACATTGAGGAAGAGTCCGACTAACCAGGTTCCTCGTATTTATTTTCCACTGAGGGCAGTGTCCCGTTTAAGTGTGGGGTGGCGGTATCGTATGCTATACTTCTCTATCGCATCTATGTTTGTTTATTTTGTTGTTTTTTTTCGTGTTTTAGTTTTTTTGTTTTTGTTGTTTTTTCTAGCGTCGCATGAAATTATTTTGATAGTCAGCATGAGATTATAACAAGAGTATGTGCTACAATTGTGACTATTGAGACGTTTAGGCTCTAGTTGTGACTCATTATGTGATATTGTGTGGTTCAATTCCTTCACTTGTTGGGTCGAGAGTCTATATTACTTCCAAGCAAGTCGACCATTTGCCTTGTGTGTGTGAGATAATCGTATATTCTATGTGTGTGGCTAATGCTAGAACTTGCCTGGTATGTATGCAAAGAGAAAATAAGGAGTGTAAGTTTAGGATATGATTTAGGCATTTCTTTGGCAACCTATATTTGTTTACCATCAGTTTTACCTACCCATGGACATCATCCTAGTTAAACCCTTTTGAGCCTTTAGCCTATTTTCTTTGACAACCTTGTATGTAAGCCTAATCCTTTTTTTTTCAAGACCGTAATTTGATCCAAATTCCTAAGTGCTTTAAAGTGAAAAAGTCATGTGACAACATAAGAGGAAATTGGGTGAGTATGATGCTATAAATTGTAATGGTGCTTGAATGTGTTATGAAAAAAAAAGTGCTATCATAAGAAGTATGTTGTGAAAAGAAAAAGGAAAAGAAAGCTGAAAAGCAAGTTGTGCTTAAAATTGAAAAACAAAAGAGGAGAACAAGGGTGGTAGAATAAAAGAAAGAAAGGTTGAAAGAAAAAAAAAGTGTCAATGATACAAAGTGATGTATTAAAGCGCTTAGGAACTTAGTCACTATTCCTGGCCAAAATAGTCCTACCCGTCCCTTAGCCTACATTACAACCATCAAAAGACCTACTTGATCCTAAGCTTAGCATTCTGACATTTAGTAGAGTATTACATTAAGGGAAATCCTATGGTCATCAGTTGCTACATATGAATTCTTTGTGAGAGTGAGAGCAAGGACATTTTGATACCCATGTTTGAAAAATATGCTATACTTGTGAGTGATTATGGGTACTATAGTGTGAGACACACATGGTTGATGAGTTTTGGGTAGTTATATATGATTCCTTGTACCTTAACATTTTCATGTGAGTTGATCACCATCACGAGTCTATGCTAAAGGTTAAATTGTTTCTACCTATAATCGAAAAGCTACTCTTTGTTGATAAATGTTGTGCTTGTCTTGACAAATGTTTTGTGTTGTTGCTGTGAAACCCTAAGTTGATGTTTAGAAGGACATGGTATTTCGTTCGAGGACGAAAAAAGCTTCAAGTGTGGGGTGTTGATGATAGGCGAATTTACACGCCTATATCAATATATTTTGCCCATATTTTAGCCTAGTTTTGAGAACAAAGTATATATTTCATGCACTTTTAGTCCTTTTTCCTGTAAATGAGCTAACGAACATGATTAGTAAAGTTTCAGGTATAAATGATGCAGAATTCAGCATTTTATGGCTTACTTGACGCAAAAGAAAGCTCACGAAGGAAGGGAAGGGAGTTTACACGCCTAAGGACCAAAACTACTGCATGGAAAATCTGTCCCGGGCTAAAACAGCATTTCTGAAGACTTTAGGGATTTGCAGTAACTTAGTTGGATTTGGACAATGATACATTAACCTAGTACAATTGGGTTATGTATTTCATTAGTTTATTTGGATTATGATAATGTTACATTAACCTAGTACAACTGGGTTAAGTATTACATTAGCCTAGTAGGATTTGGTTAGATATTTTATTTATCTAGTAGGATTAGGATATGGGTATTATAAATACCCTATCATGCTAGAGATTTTGAAGAATCGGGGAGACCACAATACTTCCTTCCATCCCTCTCATCTTCCACTACAAACAATTCTACAACTCTTCTAATCTTTCCATTAATTCTATTTTTCTTCTTCTACTCTTCTATTCTTAAATTCCACAACAAGAGAATCGTTACATTGCCTAGTAATTCACGCCTCATGCCTACCACCTAAGCTACACGAAATTACTCAATCTTGTGGTATAACAACAATGTCAATCGTGATCTCCTTCGCATTCATGGGTAACTAAACTTCTCTATTGGGGTTATGGAAGCCGTATGAGATACTATCTATTGCTATGAGTTTGTGAGTTCGCGACACGTATACTGCTTATATCATTATTCTCTTCATCTTAGTCTACATTCTTTGTGGTTGCAAACGCAAGAATACGCCAGTATAACATTTAACTTGTTCGAAAGAAAGGTTATCTGTCTGGAAAAGAGATAATGTCAAGGTAGTAGGGTCACCCCCTAAAATTCCCTACTAAAAAGCTAGTGACGTAACTGGACTAAACTCTTGGAGAATTCGTACCGTTAGACACGCTTTAAGCTCGAAAGAGTTAAAGTGAAATAATCCTCGAATAGGTCAAAAGACGCCTGGATTTACCATCGTATACAATTCTCTATAAGCAGTTGCATGTCAGAATTCTACACACTCATATCCAATAGAGACGTATACCTCAGAAGGTGGACATAACCCCAACGCCTCAATTCTCATTGTTTACAACTTACGTAACAATCTTTCTCTTTTACTTTGCTATTTTCAGCTTTTATTTAATTATTTTGGTGACACATTACAAATCCCCCCTTTTTACGAGACTTGCACCAAAAGTTTAGTAATTTTGCTTACTTGTTGGCCAAGCTATTCCCTGTGGGATCGACACCCAACCCTATTGGGTTCTATATTTGCTAACGACCGCTTTACACTCCAACGAGAGTTGTAGATTGAGCGTTATCAACGACTCGGGTCGGGATGAACGCAATACTAACACTATGTAATTGCAAAGACTTCATTAAAGTTACAGTTGGCCCTATGAACTCATTCATCCCTAGTTCTAAAAAAATCAATTTAGGTACTAGCTTAACATTAAGTTAATGAGAATATTTTCAACTCAGAGTGATTGATCGATGACTTGGGTCGATATGAACTCAATACAAATACCATGCAATTGTTAAGACTCAATTGATGTTGTAGTTGACCCTATGAACTCATACATTCTTAGTTATACCTAAATAAATTTAGGTACTAGCTTAAAATTAAGTTAATAAGAATCTTTTTAACTCAAATTAATCGATCGACAACTCGGGTCGAGATGAACGCAATACCAACACCATGCAATTGTAAAGACTCAATTGATGTTGTAGTTGACCCTATAAACTCATCCATCCCTAGTTCTACCAAAATCAATTTAGGTACTAGCTTAAAATTAAGTTAATGAGAATCTTTTCAACTTAGAGTGATCGATAGATTACTTGGATTGAGATGAACGCAATACTAACACCATGCAATTGGAAAGACTCAATTGATGTTGTCTTTGACCCTATAAAATCATCCATCCCTAGTTCAACCTAAATAAATTTAGATACTATCTTAACATTAAGTTAATGAGAATATTTTCAACTCAGAGTGATCGATCAACGACTCGGGTCGAGATGAACTCAATACCAATACCATGCAATAGCAAAGACTCAATTGATGTTGTAGTTGACCCTATGAACTCATCCCTAGTTCTACCTAAATCAATTGAAATGAAATCAGTTGCAACAAATGACTGAGCTATTGAAATTTTTTGAACAGATATTCATATCTGTTGCAACAGATGACATATCTGATTCAATTATCAAATAGATATTTACATTTGTTGTGATAGATGACTGAGTTGTTGGAAATTTTCAAACAGATATTAATATTTATTGTAATAGATGACATATCTGATTTAATTATCAAGTGAACACTTGCATCTTCTGTTACAGATGACTGAGTTGTTGGATTTTTTCAAACAAATATTGATATCTATTGCAACAGATGACATATTTGTTTTAAATTATATTTTTTTCTTTTAATTTTAAAGAAAGCTTTTGTTTGAAAAAAGAAAGATACGTAGATAAAATAGTACAACTAAAGACATTAAAAATATTTCTTGGATAACTCAAAAATCTCAGTGAGTAGTCTAGTCTTGTCTTTTTAATGTCACATGTCTTCCTTGTTCCCCTCAAGTTATTAATGTATATTGATTAATGAATATTTAAACCCATGTCTATTAAAGAATTATCTCATCTCTCTCTCCTTCAGCCCTAAATTTATTTTATTCATCTCTCATCTTTTTCTTTCTCTCCTCTTTAGGATTATCACAACTTTTTTTTTGTCTTTTCTCTCCTCTTTCTCATAAAGATCCTTTCAGATCTAAATTGATCCATATCTTTCCTCGACTGAAATTGCTATCTTGATCCACTTTTGACATTGCAGGTAAGGTATGGTTTACTATTTCTCTTTCATTCTCGTCTTCTTCTTTGCAAGTTATTTACATCTATTTTTTTATTTAATTACCATTTATCCATATCATATTTATATAAAAAAAATTTGAAGGAACTTTTAAGTGTTGAATAAACAAACCGAGAATTTTTATTACAATATGCAAAAAAAGTTATCTATTGGGAGAAGTTTAAAAGCCTTGTTGGCAGTATAATTTTTTTTATAGATTTTGTTTGTTTCTTTGTTGTTGATGTTGTTATTGATGTTATTGGTCGGGTTGGTGTTGTTGGAACTTGTTGTGTGGTATTGTTGATGGTGTTGGAATAAAGGATATTGCTTCTTTGTTGTTGATGATGTTGTTGATGGTGTTGGAACAAATGATGTTATTTTTTTATTGTTGATGTTTTTTATTTGTTGTTTCTTTGTAGTTTATGTTGTTGTTGATGTTGCAACAGACGGAGCAACTGTTGGAACAAATCAAACCACTAGCAAGGCTAGTTTGATGTATTCTAATTGGATCCATATATGTTTCAACAGTCTCCACATCTGTTTCAATAGACTCCACATCTATTGCAACAGACTCCACATCTGTTGCAACAGACTCCACATCTATTGCAACAGATGGATAATGTTCTTTCTGTTCTTCTCTTATTTGACATCAATTTTTTTCTTTTCTTTATAGATATAAGGAACTAAAAGTTTTTCAACTTTTACCCAACCAACACAAGAGACTACAGTAAAGATGGGTTTAGAGGAATAAGCTGCTTGTAAATGAAAGCACTTCATATGTGGGAGGTATGTAGTACTGATAATGTTATCAGGAAAACACACATAGAGTACACTAATTTTGTCAATGCTATTTTTATAGTTTAGTCATTGATCATTCAAATAAGATATCTGTAATTTTATAGTTAAGTTTGATAGGTCTAAACTGATAAGGCTGAGGGACCATGAATATGGTTCTGATACCCAGTTAAGATTTAATGTCGGTTGTTGCTCATGTTTATGTATCAAGCATTGTGAAGGGATATAGTTTTAGTGTCATTGTAAAGAGATTCAATAGAGATTGAACTAACTTTTAGGGTGCATTGGACTTTGAGAGGCCTTTGAACCCTCTCACTGCTTCAACCAAGAACGAAAATTAATATAGTTATTACCCTAGTCTAAATTTATATGGTTGGGTTTCTCGGGGTGATGATTATATGCTAGAAGGTGTGGTAGGATAATGCCTGCGAGGGTAAATGAAGGGTTGATGAAATATTATATCAACAGAGAGCTAATTGAAGAGAAAACATAGGGTAGCCTTTTAGCAAATTTGGCTGATGAAACTGACTTAGAACATGATAAATCTAAATCAAATGCAAATATGAAAGTGTATCTAGTAATGAAAAATCCATCAATTGTTTTTCTAGAAAAAATAGTGCAAATGGTCTTTTTGCTAGGGAGAAGCGACTAGGTAGCGTGGTCGGGATGATCATCTACATAGAAAATAGAAGAACACCAAGAAAGTAGCCTCACAAGCATCAAGGGTTGAAATGATTTACAGTAAGTTAAGAAAATTTGTGTCAATAACAGCTGCAGTTAAAATAAGGAATCTAAGAGAAGGCGTCAATTTTTGAATTTTAAATTGCATCCCATGTCTTCTTGTTTGTAGTTCCGATTAGGTCCACTGCTATTGATTTGAACTGATCGAAACCACAAACAAGATTGAAATACATATTGAGTATCATTAATACCTTAGCAATATATATATAATTGATTATGTTTTCTAGCCTTAGCATGCTTTCAACATATCTTGGAGAAGATTAGAGGCTTATTGTAGTATGTGAATCCCGATAATTTTCAAGCTTGCCTCAAACTTATTGTTCTGTATTCAATCTTATCGTTGCTTTCATTGAGGCCAATGCAGATTTCTTAGTCTTTTCTAAGCTTGTCAACGAGGAATAATTTCTTCAAAGTTGTGGCATTGTAAAAGACATTCAGAAGGCTTCTAGAATACTTTCTTCAGTAGGCTTAAATGATATATACAGGGTTCTCTATGTTTGTTTTAGGTCAAAATGTGTTGATGCACACTCAAGCAGTGGTCCCAATATTTGAACAGCTCACTTTTGTCAAGCGTTGTTCAATGCATCTTGCTCAACAAACCTTCAAAGGTTTTGATAGGTCAATTAGCCTGAAATTACGTAACATTTGATCTAAACTAATTTTACCAAGCCTATCAAACGTTACGTAACTCCAGGCTCATTACCCTATCAAAAACATTGCCTGAGTTAGTACACAAATTAAACGAGCTCAATCTCTCAGTCTTTTTGCTGAACACTCTTCTCCCATATAGAGTACAAGATATCCGTCATGCAAAAGTCTACATCATCTCCAAAAATTCTTGCCACAGCGAAAGTCTTGAGAAAGCATGACTAGTAGTCATGACTAGTAGTCCTGACTAGTTGTTATGACTAGTTGTCATGACTTCTAGTCATGCCTTCTCAAGACTTTGGCTGTGGAAAGAATTTCTGGCAACGGTGTAGACTTTTGCATGGCGAATATCTTGTCCTCTATATGGGAGATGATTGATCAGTAGAAAACCTGAGAGATTGAGCTCATTTTATTTGTGCACTAACCCGAGTAAAATTTTTGATAGGGTAATGAGCCTAGAGTTACGTAATATTTGATAGGCTTGGTAGAATCAGTTTAGATAAAATGCTACGTAATTCTTGGCTAATTGACCTATCAAAACCTTTGAAGATTTGTTGAGCAAGATGCATTGAACAACACTCGATAAAAGTGAGTTGTTCAACTATTAAGACCACTGCTTGAGTGTACATCAACACATTTTGACCTAAAACAAACATAGCAAACCCTACATGTATCATTTAAGCCTACTGAAGAAAGTGTTCTAGAAGCCTTCTGAAGGCCTTTTACAATGCCACAATTTTGAATAAATTGTTCTTCATTGACAAGATCATAAAATACCAAGAACTCTACATTGACCTAAACGACAACAACGATAAGATTGAACACAGAATTAGAAAGCTGGAGGCAAGCTTTAAGATTATCAAGATTCACATAATACAGTAAGCCTCTGATCTTCTCCAAGATATGTTGAAAGTATGCTAAGGCTAGAAAACACAATCAATTCTATACATATTACTAAGGGATTAATGATACTTAATCTATCTTTCAATCTTATTTGTGGTTCCGATCAGGTCAAATCAATAGTAGTGGACCTAATCGAAACCACAAACAAGAAGGCATGGGGTGAAATTTAAAATTCAAAAATTGACGCCTTTTCTTAGATTCTTTATTTTAACTGAAGATGTTATTGGCGCAAGTTTTTTTGATTTACTGTACATTATTTCAACCCTCGATGCTTGCGAGGCTGCTTTCTTAGTGTTCTGCTATTTTCTATGCATGTGATCATCCTGACCATGCTTCCTAGTCCCAGCTCCCTAGAAAAGTGTCCATCTACATTAATTTTCTTTTAGAGAAACAACAGAAAGATTTTTCATTACCGAATACACTTTTATATTTGCACTTGATTTAGATTTATCATGTTTTAAGTCAATTTCATCGGCTAGATTCTCTAGAAGTTCCTTGCTACGCTATGTATCTTCTTCAATTATCTTTCCGATTATATAGTCTTTCATCAACTCCTGTTTCCCTCGCAGGCATTCTCCTTTGGCTCCTTCTGGCGTATAATCATCTTCTCGAACAACCCTTTCATATAAATTTGGGCCAGGGGAATTTCTATTGATTTTTCATTCTTGTTTAATGCAGTGCGAGGCTTCGAAGGACTTCTCAGAGTCTAATGCACACTTAAAGTTAAGTCCAATCGCTATTAGATCTCTGTAATGACACCAAATATTGATCCCTTCTCAAAACTTAACACGCATAAACATGAGCAACAACCATCAGTAATTCGTAACAGGGTATCAGCATTATCATCATAGGGCCTTCGGCCATATCAATTCGAACACATCAAACTTAACTGTACAATGCAGGATCTTATTTAAATAATCAGTGCCTAATCAATTTAAAATTGCATTCACAAAAATATTGTACTTTTTGTGTATTGTCCTGATAACCTTATCAGTAATACTTAACTCCCACACATGAAAGTGGATCCATTCATCTACACGTACCTTATTCTCCCTAGCCCATCTATGACTTAAATTAAATAAACAGATGACTAACCAGTTGCAACAGATGCCACATCTGTTTAAATTGTTAAATAATTACAACATTTGTTATGACAGACGATCAATTTGTTGCAACATAAGACATATCTGTTGGAAAAATCTAACAGATATATCCATCTGTTACAACAAATTGTCAATATTTGTAAGTTATCTTACAGATGGACTATATTTTGCAACAGATTACCCATCTGTTAAATTTATTTTAAAGTATTTTTATTTTCTTTCCAAAAATAAAATAAATATAATATGTTTTATTTAGATCCCTTTTTTAATTTACATAAGCTAAAAAGTCAGCAGTTTTATTTAAAAAAAGGTGAACAGTCGTGTCTTTTTTACTAACCCATTTGAATTCAATCCTTTATAAATAGTTCCTAACTTACTTGTTCATTCTACTTCACTTCAAGATATAGCTAATCCAGATTCGTACAAGGTGATTCATCTTGAGTCCTTGCGGGAACTTAAAAGTCAGATTGATGAACTCCGGAGTGACTTGGGCAACTTCAGAGCAAGGCTAAGGAGGGCCCTGCTGCTGCCGGATGACAATAATTACTAATACTAATACTAATACTAATACTAATACTAATACTAATACTAATACTAATACTAATACTAATACTAATACTAATACTAATACTAATACTAATACTAATACTAATACTAATACTAATACTAATACTAATACTAATACTAATACTAATACTAATACTAATACTAATACTAATACTAATAATAATGATAATAATAATAATATTAGTAATAATAATTAGGTTATGTTTTTTCTTTTAGCATATGTATTTTTCTTAATATCGGATCTACCTAAGGGTATATTTTTTTATAGTATATATTTGTACATAATGGATTCAAAAATCTATGTTTGGTCGACCTTTATTTTTTAATTTTTATTTAATATTTAATTATCATTCTGTTTATTTCTTATTCTCAACATGTCGACGGTTGGAGGTAGGGATTGAGCATTTGTGGCAACAGAGGTTACTGTGATGCGACAGACGGATCATATGTTGCAACAAGCAATTATTAATAAAAAAGGGTTATTGTTGTTATTGCGAGGGTGAAAAGTCATGACTTTTCATTTATTTAATATGAAAAATAGTTCGTAAATAAATAATAAGAAAATAAATGATAAACACAATTTATAACCATAAAAGAACGGTTATTTAATTTTAATAACTGATCGTAAATTTTCACCATTTTTTTTTGAATCTGTTTTTAAAATTATTTATTTATTATATAATAAAAAAAGTCACAACATTAGATTAATTAAAGTTAATATGATGATTGTTAAGTAGGTGAACAATCGTGACTTTTTGTCTAAACACATTCAACAATGTTTGTTGATGCATCAAATTCCCTATCTGTTGCGACTGATGAATCTGCTATTAGAAGAAATCTTAAAAGCTCCTAAAACAGATGGTCGATTTATTGCAACAGATGGTATATCTGTTGCAACAAATGGGTTATCTGATGCAACAAATATATAATTTGTTGTCACAACTCAATAAAAATGGTTATTATTTTATTAGAGAAATGGTTATTGAAAAAAGGTATTTTCAATTTTTAAATTGAGAAAAAGGTTATTTAAATTTAAGATCTAATTAATAATAATAAGTTGAAAAGTTACGACTTGTCACAATACTGAAAAACTCACTAACTTGATTTGATTAAATCATTTCTGTTCACAGAAAACAATAAGGAAATAAATGATAAACAGAATAAGAAAATGACGTTAATAAAAATTGGTTATTTAATTTGAATAATAAACGTTAATATTAATAGTGCCATTTGTTTTCACAAAAAAAAAATATTTTTAAATATGTTTATTTTAATTTATATAATAAAAAAATTAGCAAATTTGGATTAATGATATGATAATAATTTGGATAATTAACATTAATATTAAATAGACGCCATTTCTTTTCACACAAAAAAATGTTTTTAAATCTGTTTATTTTAATTTATATAATAAAAAATAGCAAATTTGAATTAATGATATGATGATAATTTTAAAAAAAGATAGATTATCTGTTGTAACAGATAGATTATATGATGCAACAGGTTGTCTATTTGTTGCAACAGATGATATATCTGCTATCACAGATGAGTTATATAATGCAAAAGATATAAAATCTTTTGTCACAACTCAATAAAATGGTTCTTGGAAAGAACTAATTAATAATAATAGGCAAAATGGTTCGATGGACCCTTGTACTATGTCCGCTTTGTAATGTGGATACTCCTTCTTACATCTTTGTCATCTGGACCCTTAAACCCACTAGAAAGCAATATTTTAAACCCTTTTTCAGTGAGTATAATACACTCGCCCACATTAGTGTAATACCCCATACTTTTTTCTAGCTAATTTCATCTCAAGAATGTCTAGTATTAGCTTCTAAATTGAATGATGGTTATTCCATGAGTAATTTTTAAGATTTTTACTTTTTTCATGTGGGAAATTCAATAAGCTTTTCATCGATATAAGATTTTCCCAAATCCGATAACCGAGTCAAAAGTTACGACTATTTTAAGTTCCCATCGTAAAACAGTGCCATATTAGTCAGTGGCGCACCGCGCCACAAGAGGAAATGGCATTTGGAAAATTCCAGTGTGGGTCCATGATTATGGTGGGTCGTGCCAAGGCCCAAATTTAGAATTGTCCTTTTTCAGTGTCTTAGTGTGATTTCCTCTCTGTCGCGCCAAAGTTCCAGGTCGTAAAAGAAGGGGCAACGTGATGGCTCCGCGTCGCGCCATCCCTCTATTTTCAAATTCCAGTGACACGGCGCGATAGCACCACGTCGCGCCAGGGGCCTAGTTTGAGAAAAATTTACTAAAATTAAATAACGCATCCAGGGTTAAAAGGGTCAACTTCCCACTCTTATTTAAGCCCTTTAACACGTGATTCAACCACTTTTCACTCAAAATACACTCTCTTCTCTCAAAAACGTCTCAAGAACAACCTAGGGCTTTTCATAGAAGATTTAGAATCAATAATTTCCTCCGTCAATCTTCACGAAATCACAAACCAAGGTATACTTAGTGTTCATTCATGGACTCCTTTTGTCCATGAAGCCCAGGAATCTCTTTTCTAAGTTTAAGTTTATGGATTTCTTTATGAATTTTATGTTGGATTTGTTTTGTTTATGTTGAGAATGATCAATTGAATTCAAATCCATGTTGGGTGATCAATTTTATGTGGAATTGATTTGTATAGATGTATATTCATGTGAACCTATGAATAAACCCTAGGATGATTAAATTAGAGATGAATCATGATGATTAATTGTTGTATAATGTTGTCTACATGTGCTATGCCTACCATGTGTTTAATTAAATGCCTAGATAAAGGAACAATGCCCAACTAGTATGATATCATGAAATCCCCATGTATGTACAAGTTATGCCTATCACATGTTTTGATGGAATTCTTCTATAAATGTATTATGGATTATGATGATTAGTTATATGTTCAAGTAAGTTATGCTTGGTGAGTTTCCTTCCCTCGAGTCCTGGGGGTACTTGTACCCAAAGCATTAACTGTGTGCTTAGAGTCATGTCATGTTTTCATGATACTCTCAGTTAAGCCATGATTCTTAGACTTCAGATAGTCTTATAACTCAGGAAATCTCCATGATCTCATGAACTCAGTCAGTTGTCAGATGTCAGTAGAATACCATTAGTCAACGGAAGTCAGTAAATCAGTCTATGTTCAGTTCAATAAATCATGTTCAGTGTATATTCATATGGGAGTAAAAATTAGCACCGAGCGAACCCAAGGGTGGGAACTCACCTGTTATATGAGGTTGTGATTCTTAGAAGCAATCCTTGCGTTCCAGAACTATGTAGCCAGCATAGGTTTAGACACCATAGCCTTCTATATGAGGGTAGATGAGGTGGCTTAACCTGCTATATGAGGGTTCCCACCATTCTCATTAGAGTTACCTATTATATTAGGGTCACTCACATGTTGTCCTTACCAGTGGCGCGGTATTGACACTTTTTCAATCAGGGCATAGATTGGACGCCAATTCAACTATAATATATCATTTAGGGCATGTCGGTTAGATGAGTACCTCCCACAATCTCAGTATCAATCTCAGTAAAAGAAATTAGATAGTTCTTCAGAATCCAGGACTGTCAGATACAGTTAACTTAGATACAGAACAGAACTCAGATAGTTCCACAAGATTTAGGACTTTCAGATACAGTCACTCATGTTATCAGTTATATCAGTTATCAGTATGTCATGTTATCAGTATTCAGATTCAGTACTCATGTTATCATGATTTCAGATATAGTTACTATGTATCCATGCATGTATTCTCATGTTCATATTAGTTAGTTAACCAGTATTGTTCATGCATATGAACCCCATGCATTCAGCCTACCCCACATGCATACCAGTACATTCAAAGTACTAACGCATTTGCGCTATGGTGTCTTATACCATAGATTTAGAGACATGAGCTCGAGAACAGCAGTAGATTCTAATTTCAGCAGTCAGAGTTAGAAGTGAGTCCTCATCATTCGAGGACATGATTATTTCTCTATTATCTCATTAATTAGTTTATTAGTTGGAGTTAGTTGGGGACATGTCCCATCAACTCCTTACTTAGGCAGTTTAGGCAGTTAGAGGCTTTCTAGACTATCATGTTTCAGACTTCAATATTTTCAGTTTTGTTTTGGGTATTGCATACCCCGTTTAGATATTATATTTTACTTCAGTTATATGAACCTTACGGCCTTTCAGTTCATGTTTCTGCATTATTCAATATTTTATGCAGTATACAGGTACAAATATCAGTCATGGGTTAGCTTGTGGTCCTTCGGGGTCATGAGCACCGTGTAGCGTTTCGAGTACAAGATTTGGGGCATTACAGTCAGCCTGCCACGTCATCTTCCAAGTCATTTTTAAGTATAAAAAATATTAAATATTAAAATAAATAAATAAAAACCAACCCTCTCCTTTTTCCTCTATTTTCCCCACTTTTCTTTTTTTTACTAATCTTCTTCTTGCTTTTTTACTGATCTTCTTCTTGCCTTTCTTCTTCTTCTTCTTTTTTCTTATACTTCTCACTCTTGTTCTAATTATTCTTTTCCTTCACCATCTTCATTTTCTTACTCTTTTTGCTCTTTGGGAAAATTGAGAAGTGAGAATCGAAGAAGTTGATTGTATTGATTTGTGTGTTTCTTGTTGTTTGTTTGGAAAAATTAAGAAGTGAGAATCGAAGAAGTTGATTGTGTTGATTTGTTTGTTTCTTTTTGATTCTTGTTGTTTGTTTGAAAAATTTGAGAAGTGAGAATCGAAGAAGAAAGAAAACCACGTCATTTGTTTGTTTGCTTCTTATTAATTCTTTATCTTCATCTTCTAATTCTTATTGGTTGCGTTGACTGTGTTGATTTGTTTGGAAAAAAATTGCTCAAGTTCTATGCCACTGATTTTGGTAAATTAGGTTTCAAAAATCCAATTTTTAAATTAAAAATGTTTGGAGTTGAATCAATTGGGGATTTTGCATTGAAAACACTCCTTACCTCCCCAGAAATTAGATTCCAATGAGAATTTTGAGGTTGGATGGAATTTTCTCCATTGTCGAAGTTACGGGCTTTCCCGACATGGAAAACAATGTTACAGGTGTCATTTTTTTTGGGGATTTGAATGGTATGAGTGGAATAATCTCCTTCATCTGTTTCTAGTCTTGCATGTTCATGAAATTGTGTTGGAGATGATGGAATTTCATTTCGTAAAATATGTGATCTTTACGTGGTGGCTTCAGCATCACTGCTTTTAATTCCATCAATTGAATAGCTTTTGTTTTGCTAATTTAGCAGTATGAACTTTAATGGTGCTATAGATTGATCATTTAGGGGAACTAGTTGCTTAATTTTGCTCTTTTGGTGTTAATATTGGTTCTTGATAAACCCCATGTTGAATCATTGATGAATCATTAATATTGCTCAGTTTTTTTGATGAATTGTTGGCTCTTTTGGTGTTAGTAGTGGTGAAAAAATTAGCCTTGGTGCTGTTGGGTAAAAGAAGAAATGTGGGGTAAGGGCTGTAATGGTGAATGAAGAAAGAAGAAAGGTTTTGGGTGGGGTGGAGAGGGAGGGGGGACTGATTTTTTCTTAATTATTTTAATATAAAATTAAGCAAAAAATCATCCTCACTCGCACCTCACCCGCATGTAATCATGCACTTTGTCCTAGTCAGCCATTTTAGTGCCACATAGGTCCAGTCAACAGTCAAAGTAATTAAAATATTGCTTTTTAATGGGTTCAAGGGTCCAGATGACAAAGATGTAAGTAGGAGTATCCACGTTACAAAATGAACATAGTACAAGGGTCCACTAAACCATTTTGCCATAATAATAAGCTGAAAAGTCATGACTTATCACAATATTGCTTAATTTAATTAAGTCATAACTTTTCACAGTTATAAAAAATGTAATTAATAAATAGAGGTGAATAGTCGAGCCTTTTTTCCTAACTCATTCAAATTTTTATCCTCTATAAATAGGTCCCTCCTTACTCAATCGTTCATTCATCTACACTCTATTTATTTATTGCATCTTGTCTTTCATATTACACCTTCCACCATTTCTCTTCCCTGACTCAGGTAAGGTTTTCTCTTGCTTTGTGTGTAAATATACCCAATTTGTAGTATATGTTGTATTACATTCGGATTCTTTTCTTTAATTTTGTTTTTACGGTTTTTGTCAATATATGTGTGTTCTAGATATGGCTGATCCAGTGTGGGATGTTGCTTTTCTGCAAGATGTCGTAAATAAACTTTGGATGCAGGTTCATGACCTGTAGTGGGAGTTGGAAGCAGTGAGAGCAAGGATTCTCCGTGAGATCTGCAGGCTGAGGAGGGCCCTGTTGCTGTCGGTTGAATATTGGCCGGCTAACAATAATAATAATGATGATGATGATAATAATAATAATTAGAATATTTTTTTCTTTTATTCTATGTATTTTTATTTGTTTTTATTTAATAAAAAAATTATGTTTGATCGGCTTTGACATTTTAATTCATATTTAATTTTCATTCTGTCTATTATCTTCTCAACAAACATGTCGATGATTGTACGTAAGGAATAATTTTGAATCCAGTAGCAATAGCAAGAGTTGAAATATATCGATTATCTATTGGGTTTGAGGCAGGGGCTGATTTGTGTTGTTTCAAACAGATTACTCATTTGTTGCAACAGATAATCAGTCTGATGCAATAGATAATCAATCTGATGCAATAGATAACCTGTCTGATGCAACAAATAATAAGGCTGTTGCAACGGATAACTAGTCTATTGCAACAGACTGGTCTGTTGATCGTCTTTGACATTTTAATCCATTTTTAATTTTCATTCTGTCTACTATCTTCTCAACAAACATGTCGACGATTGGACGTAAGGAAATTTTTTGAATCTAGTAGCAATAGCAACAGTTGAAACATATTAGTTGTCTGTTGGGTTTGTGGTAGGGGTTGATTTGTGTTGTTTCAAATATATTACTCATCTATTGCAACAGATTACTCATATGTTGCAACAGATAATCAGTCTGATGCAAAAGATAATTAGTCTGGTGCAACAGATAATTAGTTTGATGTAATAAATAATTAGTCTGATGCAACAGATAATCAATCTGATGCAACAGATAACTCTTATATTGCAACAGATTAGTCATTTGTTCGATTCATGTTACGGGCATTATAGAACCATAAACATGAATCCAACATATGAGTCTTCTATTGTAATAGATTACTCATCTAATGCAATAGATGAGTGATTTGTTTAAATTACGGGCACTGATATTGGATTCATGACTGGGTTCTATCTATTGTTGGAACAAACAGCAGTAGTTGTGTACCCAGATGACAAATTCGACTAAAAATCATAATTGTACTTACCAAAGTCACTTATGAAGTAATGCCGAAGTGGAAAGTGATGAAGGAAACAAAATTTGACCTAAGAAATTTGTCAGATAACAGCAGTAGCGGTAACAACAACAACAACAATGGTCGACAAAAAGAAGATGAAAATGATAATGAAGTAAAAGATGATGATAATGAAGCAGAAGATGATGAATAAAGCAGCAGCAATAATGGACAACAATAATTGTGAAGAGAGAGAAAACAACAACGGATGATAAGCGAGAGAAAAACGTTTTTTCCCCTCGATTTCCTGTTATATTAACTAACATATGGATCAAAGTGTAAATTCAAAAACTTGTGGGTTATTTTCAAACTTTCCCAACTTTCTTAATCCATAATAAAGTAATTGTCACTTACACTTAACTATTAAGACTTAAGTCACCTACACATCATTTTCAATCTCTTTTATCACCTACAGCTCATAGCCCCGAGTAAGAACATAGGGGATGAGAAAATCATAAACAGGAAAAGTAAATAAAAAAGTAAATACAAAAATTGTAGAAGAAATGTACATATTATTTGATTAAAATAAAAAAGTAACATTGATATTTGTAGAGTCATACAAAATAATGAAATAAAATCATGAGTGATATTTACGCACATAAGGATATAATTTTTTTTTTTGAATCAAAATTTCTTCATTTTCTTCTTTTATTCTTTCTTAAGATGGTTATTAAAGAAGAGAACAAAATGGTATTATCTCTATTAATTTATTATAATTTGAAGATAAAAAATAATAGTTCGGATTTTCACTTTTTAAATTTTTTTGATATTTTACTATTTTAAAATTTAATGACATGGATAACTTTTTTTGATCTTATTTTTTATTTCTTATAGCAGTAATAGCAACAACATATTTACCAGGAAGTTTTGATTTATTCACTTAATTTTCATCATAATTTCTATCTTATATGAGTTTGTTTGTGTTACAGGTATAATGAAAGCAATTACGCTATATCAAAAGCAAAAAATATATTAGAATCAAGAAAAAAATGCATAAAGTACGTGAATACAAAGTTCTTTGGGGTATAAATTATTTACATATTAAGATAAAATTATTAATGTTGATAAATTGTACGTTCACTAAATTTAAGAAAACAGTTTCAAAAACTAATTACATAGTTTGATATCATTTCAACTTAAATATATAAACTTATATGTACAAATAATTGAATTTGAATTGAGATAAAATTCTATTTGATAAGAATTAGTAATTGAAATGGAGACTCTTTATGTTTATCCAAAAATTACATCTAAAAGCATTTTGGGGGTAGAAAAAGTGAATGCACTAGACCATTTCAGGTGTGTGGGTGTGGGGAGGGGGGAGGGGTATATTGAAATTGAGAATAGTAAGATGAAACATAAAATTTTCTTACAATTATATGATTACTTTTTGGCTTAACTTATTTAGAAATTTCACTTTCACCCCTCAACTCAGACTTGTAGCTATCAGACCCCTAATCCATCCGAAATTTCATCCACCTAGGTTTTTTTTTTCCACATTGCACATCGCTTGGTATACACTGACTTTGGGCGTGTGAAAGTGATTTTTTACTGAATTTTGTTTTTGGGTCTTCTTCAACCTCCATTATAATTGTTTTCTCCTACATCTTCCACCACCTCCCGCTGCCTTCTTCCTTTGCCATAAAAATGAAGACCACCATTAAAACATTTAAATCTCATAACTTCTCTACATATATCTCTCTCCTACTACTCTTCCTCTTTCGCCTCTTCTCTTTCTCATCTAACATATTGAAAATTAAAAAAGAAGCACACCAAAAATGTTGCAACAAAAAATATTTAAAAATGGAGACCACTATTAGAGCATTCAAAGATTATACTTCCTCTCTTTCTCGCTTGCTCCTCCTCTCCCGCCTCTTCTCTTTCTCAACAATAAATTTGAAATTAAAAAAGAGTAAATGCATAAAGACCCCACTGATCTTGTCCGAGTTTTGCAAAAAGACACCTAAACTTTAACTTCGACCTATTACCCCACGATTCTTCTTTATTCTGTTGCAAATACACTATTTTGACTCTCTGCATGTATACACGCACCACTGGCGCGCGAAAAGGCTCAAAATTGACTTTATTGATCAATTAAAAGATGTCATGTGTCAATAATTTGATATATAATTTATCTTCTTTTTTTAAAAAAAAATCAATATTTATTTAATTTTTAAAATTATCCCATACCTCATCCCACCCCCCACCCCCGCTAATACCCCCACCCTACCATTGTGTTTCTTCCCTATTTGATAGCTTCTTCTCCATCACCATAACTCAACAACAACATCAATTACAATACCAACAACATTAATTACAACAACAACAACAACATCATCATCACCATAACTCTCTTTCTCCTCAATCCTCTCAATCATCACCATAACTCTACTCACCTTTTACCATTACCATGTTTACTTTCTTCAATTTCAAGTTCTTTTTTCAATTTTTTTTTTACATTTTGAACTATTTTATAAAACCCAATATATTTCAAGATGGTTAGGAGTATTTTTTTTATTAAATTTTAATAAGCTATTTGCGGGTTTTAGAAAATTCAC
Organism: Capsicum pubescens; assembly: GCA_030864215.1. Lineage (NCBI taxonomy): Eukaryota > Viridiplantae > Streptophyta > Magnoliopsida > Solanales > Solanaceae > Capsicum > Capsicum pubescens. Next base: position 198,722,061 of record CM061549.1, on the reverse strand, counting down.
TAATTCATTTACAAGAAAATTTAAATTTTGATATTATTTTTCTCAAAATCTTCATTGCTTTAAAATATCAAAGTTTATTCAGATAAAAGGATGATTACTTTCATATTAATAACTTAATCAGAGTTGAGAAAGTTCTAAAAAAATTGTAAGAAACTGGTTCTAATTGTTGTGTAATGGCTGAAGGGAATGGAGATGTTTTATGGAGAGGAAGGACACGTGGAGTGAAATTATTTGTGCAAAGGAAAAAAGAAATTCAAAAAGAGAGAGAAAAAGAAAGAAGAAGAAAATATAAAAAAAGTAATTAAAAATAAAAAATATGTATTTTTTTATTAAGTCAGACGTGTCAAATTTTAATTGGTGCGTGTAAAGCACTACTTTTTGAAACAGGGTTTCGTCTAAAAATGGTGTAATAATATCGATTCAAAATTGTTTAGGGAGTATTAGGACACTTACAAAGTTCAAGTATCTTCTTGAAAAAGCGGTCCAACATTAGGGGGTATTTATGTATTTTTTCATTAAAATATAAACAAATCTGAAAAAGATGGCAACAAAAAAAGATCTTAATTTAAAGTGTGGAGTAGAAAGAAAGCATAAAGAGGAAAAAAGTTGATTAACTCAAATGTAATTAAAGACTTTATTTTTTTCTAATTCAATTTTTTTGTTCTTGATTATTAAATAAAAATTCAAATTTTTTTTGGTTATTAATGATTCCATTTTTATGTTCGATATTGATTTGTTCAATTATAGTCGGTTAGTCATCATTTTGGTATTTTCCGCCATTGATGTGGGCAATGTGATTTTCAGAGAAATGCCATTGATGTGGGCAATGATGATTTTGCAGAGAAAGAGAAGGGTTGGGTTGGGTCGTTAATAGAAGGGGAGGGTGAGGGGGGTAAGGTGGGGTAGGGGTGGGAGGCTGGTTAGATTTGGCTTAGTATTTAAATATAATTTTTTAACGCATAAATATTTTTTTAAACCCATTTGCCACATGTTTTTTTAATTGGTCATTTTTGCCAGTCACGCGAGTGTGTTACACAAATTCTATACCTTTGGATGATTGTCCAAAAAAGTCCTAGGTGGATAAAATTTCGAGAGGGTTAGAGGCTTGATAGGTACAAGTCTGAGTTGAAGGGTCCAAGTGAAATTTTGAAATAAGTTTAAGGGTTTATTGATGACTTAAACCTTATTTTTTGTATAGATTTGGTTAGAGATGGCGAGATTGGGATGGGGGGGGGGGGGGAGAGATATGTGTGTGTGGTGGTGGTCTAGAAAAAAAGTATTTTTATTTTTATTAAAATTGAGAAAATTGTGGAGAGGGGTTAGATTTTTTTTTCACATTTCATTGAGAAATAATATGATAGCTAATTTTTTAAAAGATTATATGATTTAACATGCTCAACGACATATTTCAATATAACATGATTATAAATTATATTTTAATATTATCCATGCATCACACGTGTACGTATACTAGTATATATATATAAAAGCAAAACTAGAAGCACCAGAAAAAGTCAAGTGGCAAGATATTGAAAAGCCATGTGGCAATTTTTAGGAAAAAGCTTAATAGTGTTGTAATTAAAATTTTAAATTAAATGATATTAAATATTTGAATTTAAAAATAATAATGCTCTAGAAGAAAAAAAGTTTTTTAGCATAAACCTCGAAACTATATTTAAAGAGTATAAACTCTAACTATTTAATAATAATAATAATAATAATAATAATAATAATAATAATAATAATAATAATAATAATAATAATAATAATAATAGAAGTGTGGGTTTTTTTTAGTTGATTCTACTTTTTAACCCAAAAATGATAATTGTTGACCTAAAACTAAGCAAAAGAAGCTTGGGTTGTTATTATTTTTAAAAAAAAAATAATTAAAGAACAAGTGATCCTACTTTTAACCAACTAAAAAAATATTCTAGCCAAATGACAATTTTGTATTTATAATGATTATAAATACCTCTATAATTGTACACTTTTAGTTTTATCTCAATTCTTAATGCTTATCATTACTTAATTTAAATTTGAATTTAAAATAGTGTTATCCCAACTCTTTATCATTATTTCTCTTTAATTCAAAAACCACAACATTACTATAAATACATATTGATTTATTTCAAATTCACCATCAGAAAAAAAAACACTATCCAATATCTATCAAGAAAATATTTGCTAAAATCGACTTTATACGTGAGATATCAAATACTAAGATGCAATGAAATTTGAAGGTTCGTATAATGCAATTGTGGAAGATTTCAAAACATGAAAATCCCAACAAGATATTATCATTATAAATGCTTTTGTGAATGACAAGGTATATGTATTTCATACATATTTTACTACACTACTTTTATTTCACTGTTTTTAATAATCTCAATTATGAATTATTTGTTTATAGAGTGATCATATTCAGGCATCCACTGGAGCTCTATTATCCCTAAGTTCAGACAAAAAATAAAAGAATTGAAGTTATATTCTATGAGAAATTTCATTATAATACCAAACAAGTCAAAAGTCAAGACCGACAATCACAAAATGAAATTGATGTTAATTCATAGAACAAGCATACAGAAAACAGGTGATCCATGCATTGATCAGACTTTATTTAAATATCACCTATTTGAGAATTTGATAAATCAAGTCGATATTGATGAGATTAAGCTTTTCGATAATTAGTTTTTACACAAATTTTTTAATCTGAACGATTCACCAAATATGTCATACTAAGTACTTTTTTTTTTCAATTTTGATAGATATCGTAGGAGAGAATGAATGTGGAACTCCAGGATTATGAGTAAGATTGCATATATGATTATAATCAATGATATATTTCAAGTTGTCTCATTTTTATATGATTAAATTGTTCTTTTTATGAAGGAATAACATGATTGAAGCTACTTTTTGGATAAATTTTTTTGAACAGATTCATCCACACTTCGACGAAAATACTGATAAGCCTGTCATGTGGTTATGCAACTTGCACTTCCAAGGAAGGGTAGCTTGGGCATTATCAAGTTTAAAGATTTTCTACTAATGATGAACATTGGAAAATATTATTTAAAGTGTATATCTATACACATTTGATTACAGAATATATATACAAATGTAGAAAAAAAAATTGTATGTAATTGTTGGACTACTTTAAAACTATGAATTAATCCTGAATTGCTTGAAGTTGCTGATTTTGTTTCTAGATTTATATATACTCCTACATCCTCCACTTTTTTTTAGTAAAATAGAGAATTTTTTATATGATAGATATTTTAACAAACTTCAATACATGTAGAATTAAAAATGTCTTGTGAATATAAATCCAAAAGGATTAGTCAACTCTTCTCTCAGCATAGCTATTCTATTTCAGGTGAGTTGGTTTCTGGAGTGGTTGAATTTAAAACTATCGAACTGTTAATTGAGTTCATGGACGTGAGTGACACTATTTCATTAATTTCAATATTAAATTATAGTATGATGAGTGAAATTTTTTTAACCATGTTACTTTAATAAATATAGGAAGAGAGCTTCTAAATTGATGCGGTATATTACATATAGACCTTCATAAAAATAATCATACCCGAGCTGTAAGAATTATAGTAGGAAGATTGATAAACTTGATAGTAAATTTTACTACAAAATGTTTGAAAACCTTGAGAGTTCTGTGATTCATAGGTCTTAGAAAAATCACGATTACATAAAATTGTAATTACAAAATATTAATTTTTTTTACGTAAACATGCCTTGTATGTATAAATTATTCTTGAAAGTAATCGATTTTGAAGAGACTGACTTTATTACTTTGTTGCTTTGGGACCAACATGCAATGAAATCCATAGAAAAAACTGTCACTGAATTAGTGAAAGGATTACTTAAGGTAAAAAATAATAAATCCATATTTGGATCTATTTGTTTCACCTCTTCTAATACTACTATTTATTTTAAAATATTGGTGTATCTTCATATTCATTGAAGCTGGATAACATTTTGGATAAAGAGGTCGTGTTTAAAGTGGTCATCAAGAAAGACAACATAGACCAACAATGATGAAGTTTACACTGTTTTTAAATTTAGTGATGATAAAGATGTCATCAAGCAATATCGTTTCACCCTAGTGAAGAAACATGTATTGTATGTTCACATTACTTTCAGACACATTGAATTTATTGATTTATGTTAAAATAAATTAACTTAAAATATAGATTGTTCTTGATATTATTATTTTTCTTTCACAGTATTCAGAGTTCAATCATGAACAACTCGCATCTAGAGACAATGATTTAACGATGACTTCGACACACACTTATATGTAGATATATAGATCATTTGTTAAAATTCATAAAGATACCTGATTTTGATAATATATTTTTGACTGAAATTTTAAAATTTTGTAGCTGAGAATAAAGTGACCTCTCTTTCAAATACCCCTGTAAAGAGAAGTAGATCTGAGAGTGAATCATCTATGGCAGACATTGATGAAGACCCAGTGCACAAATCTTCTGCAGTAAGAGAAAAAAAGTCATAAAAAATAAAAAAATAACATGACTCACAGATCATTTATGAGACTAGAATAAGATATATTCATTGGGATGTTACTTTTTCTATTTTCAGCATTGATATTTACTATGGACAAAATGTTTTGATTAATTTTCAATAATTTATTAAAAATTTTATGATTCTCAGATTGTATTTTATTTTGTCAGTTGTTGATGATCCTTTTCTACAATAACTAACTCACATAATTTTTTGACACTGTAATTTATGCAAACTTCAATTTTTTGCAACAATTTGTTAAAGTTAACTAGAAGTATTCTTATTTTTACTTTTAATTTTTCATCACGAAGGACTTTTTTAAGCATCATTCATTTTTATATGACATTAAATTTTTCAACTCAGAACATATGGATAAGACAATTATGGACCTATTATTTTCTTTGTGTTTCTCTACTCTAGTATATTGTCCCACTCCTCAAACATGAAAAGAGCGATCACAAGGAAATGAACTACTAACAAGAAGGCACATAGCTAAAAAAAAAAGCAGAAATAGATATTATTAATAAAATGATACTTATCATAGCACCAAAATAATGATAAAATAAGATGTTGAGATTTCTATTATCTCACCTGGGCTACAGACAATTATTTTATCCTCAATTTTTGAACGACAACATTTGCTATATCTGGAGTATGTGATCTTGAGGAAATAGCAACATTCACTCTCTTGTTCATGAGTGTATGTAAGATACCTTTGGCCTAAGGATACATAGATGGCTATTCATTTTAGGACGTTATTTGATGAGTGGTAAATTTATCACTCATTTATACCCAAATGTTTGCACACTACTATGATTTAACGGTATGAATAAGACAACTTTAGTATTTGAATACACTAATTCCCATATTTTATAGGTATATAGGTGATGAGATGAAAAAGGGGAAGTGACCTAAAAAGGATCAAAAAGGGGAAAAGAAGTTCAAAAGATGGAAAAACTGGAGCAGGATCTGACCTTAATTACCATGATCGTGGTCTGAGGGCCGCGATCATGGCCAGTCAAGATTAGTCAGAGCCAACAACTATGAAGGACTCACCGTGATCACAAAAGTCGCAATTGCAATCAAGTTGGGGTGATCGCGACAATGCGGGTTTATGCCAAGGGGCAGATTTATAATTTTATAGAATCGACCACAAATCCCTTATAGAGAAAAAATCCTTTCAATTTTGGGTATCTTCTCAACTAGAATTTAATTTTGAACAATTGAAAACCCTACCAAATTGGGAAATTTATTATGGCTAATTCTCAAGTAGTTTTCGTTTTAATTGAAATTGGATATTGGATTACTCTTACTTTTAATTTCCATGGGAGCATTGAATGATCCTTTTGGTATATTCCTTTCCTCAAACTTCATGAGTAGCTAAACACTTATCTTTGGATTATGTTGAAATAGGTGCAATATGTGTGGGTTGTGGTTTATTAGTGTTGATTATTAGTTATTGATGATGGGTTTCACTAAGGTTTGCTTGATTTAGTTGGGATTTGCAGGTGAAAGTCCCAAATTTCCAAAATCTCATATCATCCTTAAAAGAGGGATAAAGGTATACTTTTGGATCCTATATCATCCTTGAAAGAGGGATATGGATGACAAGGTATTAGTGAATAATAGTTAGATATAGCTTATTCACTTTTCATCATCTTAGAAATAAGGGTGGATTGAGAATTAGCTAAGTCTTGGATGCCTAATTGAGGTATTGAGTGGATTTTCTTGGAACATCCATGAGGTATCCGAAAGGGTCCATGGGTGATAATCTTGAGGTTTGGTTGACAAGCTAACATCAAGAACCCTAATCTAGCCTACCCATGTAGTTATTAACTAGAATTTGCATTCGATTGTCATAAACCCATGAATTAATTTCCCCTAGGAAGATATAATCCCAAGACTTGACTCATATTAAAATCTTAGCCATATTTGTTGCACCCAAAATATTTAACCGGTTTCACCTTTAAATAACATATTCTTCGATCACTATTAGCATGGTAATCTAGATACTTTTTCCCTTAAACAGCGCCTCTACTTTGGTTACTCCCCTATCACGGCTTTCTTGCCTCCTAGCCACCAACGTACCTGTGTATTATCTGTTCGTACAATAAACTTGTTATATACAATATATGGCTCAAATGTATAATGGATCTATTTATTACACAAGTTATCCTTTATTACACAAGTTATCCGCACCCCCTTACAATTGATATCAGAGCCTATGTTGTTTAAAGTTACGAAAGTGGTATATATGAGTAGTATATATTTGGATTTATTAGATCTATTAGATCTATTAGATCTATTATTTGATTAATTTATTAATTATGACTGACTTATTTGATAAAACTAAATTTAGATATTCCCCAAAATATTATTTAGATGAATAACGTACAAAAATTACCAAAATATAAAGAATTAAAGAAAATAATATCTGAAAAATGTAAACAATTAAAAATAAGGATAGAAAGACTACAATATAACATAATTGTCGGAGTTAGTAAAAACTCAATAAATGCACAAAAAGAAGAAATATCAAATTTAGAATCAACAATAGATAGTCTAGAATATACATACCAACATGATCTATTAACAATTAAATAAAAATGAACAAAGAAGAATTTATAATAGATGAAAAAATATATGAAAACCATGAAGGATTAAAAATAAAAATAGTATTTTCTAATCTAGGAAGAAGGTATAAGAAAATAGGTGAACATTTATATTTAATGTTAGAAAAAGAAGAATTAAAATTAGAAGATAAATTGACAGCTATGGTAAGAGTAGAAAAAGAAAATGAAGAAATAGATAGAAAAAAGGAAATAGAAAAAATAAAACAACAAACTACAGAAGAAATACGAAAAATAGAAGAAACTAAAAATAGTAGGATTGCTGAATTAGAAAAAGAACTACAAATGCTAAAAGATTTGTATGAAAAAAGACAGAAAGAAAAAGAAGAAAAAGATATAGAACAAAAATTATTAAATGAAATAAATCAATTTAAAGAAAAATTAGAAATAAATACAATAGATATTGAAGAAACAAATAATTATGATTCAGAAGATAGTGAAACATATACAGAAATCTTAACAAATACAAAAAATTTAGAAATCAATGAAAAACAAGAAGTAATTAATGAAGAAAACTTAGAAAATAGAAACACAGAAATAAATACTCTTGATAAAAAAGAAGATGAAAATATAATACCTAGAACATCAAAAATAAGAAAAACTACATATTATAAAAATAAGTTTAAAAGATATAATCTAAAAGATGAATATGACAACTGGACACCAAAATAAATAGTTAATAAAAATTATAATTTCTTAGACATAGATTGTGTAATAGATACAGAAAAAGCAATACAATTATGGATAGGATATATGACAAAACAATTATTAGATAATAATATAAACATAACAGATGCACCAGAATATATAGAAAGAACACTAATAGGAACAGTGAAATTATGGTTTTCCAATTTAACTGAAAATAGCAAGAAGGTATTAAGAACTGATAAACCTACAGAAGGAACATCATCAACAACTACAACTAAATTAACACCTATAGAATTATTAAAAAAATATGAAATAGCTATAAAAGACGAATTTAGCAGCATGACAACAACAGAAGAAGAACAAAATGAAGAGAAAGATACAAATAGGAATTTAATGTTAAAATTAGCAATATGTAATATGTATTATATAGATGAGTATACTTGCACATTTAAAGAATATTATTATAAAGGAACATATAATACATAAGAAAGTAAAGAAATAAGAAAATTATATTTTAATAAATTACCTGAACCATTTAGTTCAAAACTAATAAAAAGTTGGGATGAAGCAAAAATAGTAGATACTTTAGGAGCAAGAATAAAATTTTTACAACAATGGTATAGAAACCTATGTGAAAAATATAGAGAAGAAATAAAAATGGAAAAACATTAATAAGAAATTTAGCATGTTGCAAAGATAAAATGACACCTCAATTTGAATGCGAAGAAAGATATTATAAGAAAAGAAAAAGACATAAGAAATATAAGAAATACAAAAAATCAAAATATAAATATAAGAAACCAAGAAAAAGATATTATGTAAAAAATTATAAACATAAAAGACCATATAGGAAAAAGAAATCTATAAAAGAATGTACTTGTTATAATTGCGGAAAATTAGGACATTTAGCTAGAGATTGTAAATTACCTAAAAACCCAAAAAATAAACAAATATCAGAAATAAAAATAGAAAATACAGAATATATGCAGATAGATTATATAGATTACGAATTACAAAGTGAAGATAGTATATATGAAATTTCAGAGAATGAAACAGATAATGAAATAGATAGTGAATTAGATGAATTAAATGACTGAAGAAGATATAAGAATAAATCAAATAACTGAAGAAGATATAAAAATAATAACAAAAGAAGAATATTTAAATGAAGAAGGAACAAATCAAAAAAATAATATTTGAAGAAATAAAAGGAAAAGAATTAGATTTAAGTGTAGAAAAAATATTTAAAATACCAACAATAAAAAATATATTTAGTAGAAGAAAAGAAAAATACTATGTAGTAAGCCAAAAAGAACATAAAATAGACTGTAGATATGCAAAAGGTAAAGCTAGTATACCACTAGTAACGAAAAGGATAATTAATAAAGAAATAAACGATATAAAAAGTAGAGACCCAATAAAATATGTACATCTTGGAGGTACTGAGATATTAATAAAAACATGTTTCAGAGAAGGAATAGATACACCAATAGAATTATACCTAGCAGATGATAGGATTATAAAACCTATAGAAAAAAGTATAATAACTGTCATAAAAGGAAATTTAATATACCAAAAATTTAAATTTATAATAAGTGTGAATTATTCAGTAGCAATAATAGATAAAAATATAGATAAATCATTAGTATTATATTGGAAAATATCAGGAATAGAACTAACCCCAGGAAGTAAAATATTTATAGCAAGATGTAAAAATCTATATGTATTAACAACAAAACATAAAATAACGGGAAAAAATAAAATTAACAAAATACAAATAGAAAGTCCTTTAGAACAATTTGTAAAAACAATTGATAATAATGATTATAGTTATAGAGACATGGATATAGAAGAAAATTTAGAAATAATAAATGATAGAATAAGTACAACAAAAAGAATAGCTTATGAAAAAGCAGAATCATCAAGTTCATAAAAAAGAACAAGTTATGAAACAAGTTCAACAACTAATTTAAACCAATATTACATAACAGGAATAATAAATGAAAAAGAATATTTAATACTCTTAAATACAGGACAAGAAGAAAATTATATAGCAAGATATCTAATAAAAAATGAGAAAATAAAATCTGACAATAATATATGCCCAGATCTACCAAGGAGCTTAATAAACACTAAAAATATAACAGAAAAGGAAATAACAATAAGAGTTAGAAAAATAAAAATAGAATTTGAAATAAAGGAAGAAATGCAAAAGGCAGATATAATATTAGGAATAAAATGGCTAGAACAAGTAAAACCATATAATATAGAGCATACACAATTATCTATAACATACAACAGAGAGAAATTATTCTTAAGAAGAGCTTTAACGTGATATGAAAATATATGTATTAATGAAGATAGTAGTAAAAAGGTATTACAGTAGATATTATACGTCTATGATAGATACAGGAGCAGAAACTAATTTATGTAGATATAATTGTTTACCAAAAAGTAAATGGGATCAATTAAAGACACCAATAACAATTAAAGGATTTAATAACGAAGGAAGCTTAATTACTTACAAAGCTAAGAATGTAAAAACACAAGTATGGGATAAAATATTAACAATAGAAGAAATCTATAATTATGAGCTAACATCAAAAGATATGCTTTTAGGAATGTCGTTTTTAGATAAATTATACCCACATATAATAACTAGAACGGATTGGTGGTTTACAACACCATGTAAACAGAAAGTAAGAGCAAAAAGAGTTACTAATAAAATAAGAAAGAAAACAGATTGGATAAAAGGAAGTGAAAAAATTACGCTAAAATTAAAAAATATAAAAAATACTGAAGATACAATAGAATTGGTCGTATTTTCAATAAATAAAAAGGAAATAACTATATTTTCAATAAGTAAGATAGAAATAATTAAGAAAAAATTAGAACAATTATATAGTGAAGACCCATTAAAAGGATGGGAAAAACATAAAACCACTATAAAAATTGAATTGATAGATAAAAATAGCATAATAACTCAAAAACCATTAACATATAATTTTGACGATTTAAAAGAATTTAAAATGCACATAGAAGAATTATTAGAAAAACAATATATACAAAAAAGTAATAGTAAACATAATAGCCCAACATTTATAGTAAATAAACATAGTGAACAAAAAAGAGGAAAAAGTAGAATGGTTATTGATTATAGGAATTTAAATGCAAAAACTATGACATATAATTACCCAATACCAAATAAGATATTAAAAATAAGACAAATACAAGGATATAATTACTTTAGTAAATTTGATTGTAAATCAGGATTTTACCATTTAAAATTAGAAGAAGAATCTAAGGAATTAGCCGCATTTACGGTACCACAAGGATTTTATGAATGGAATGTACTACCATTTGGATATAAAAATGCACCAGGTAGATATCAACATTTTATGGATAGTTATTTTAAACAATTGCCTAATTGTATAGTATATATAGATGATATACTATTATATACAAAAACCAAAGAAGAACATTTAAAATTATTAGAACAATTTAAGGATATAATAGAAAAATCGGGAATAAGTTTAAGTGAAAAGAAAGCTGAAATTATGAAAACCAGATAGAATTTTTAGGAATACAAATAGGTAAAAGTGGAGTAAAAATGCAACAACATATAGTACAAAAAATAATAAATTCTAAAGAAGAATTAGATACAAAAAAGAAATTACAATCATTTTTGGGATTAGTAAACCAAGTAAGGGAATATATATCAAAATTAGCAGAAAATCTAAAGCCTTTACAAAAAAAAATTAAAAAGGATGTAGAATACAATTATAACGAGGAAGATAAAAAAATAAGTCCAGAAAATAAAAACACTTTGTAAAGAATTACCAAAATTACAATTCCCAGACGAAAATAAAAAATTTATATATATAGTAGAAGCAGATGCTAGTGAATGTAGTTATGGAGGAGTACTTAAATATTGATATGAAAATAAAAAAAATAGAACATCATTGTAGATATTATTCAGGAGCGTTTAATGAAACAAAAATAAAATGGAAAATAAATAGAAAAGAATTATGTTCATTATATAAATGTTTATTAGCATTCGAGCCATATATTGTATATAACATATTTATTGTACGAACAGATAATACACAGGTACGTTGGTGGCTAACAAAGAAAATACAAAATTTAGTTACAACAAAAGAAATTCGAAGACTAGTATTGAATATATTAAATTTTACATTTACAATTGAAGTAATTAGTACTAACAAAAATGTTATTGCAGATTACATATCAAGACAAAGCTACACAGACTGATATAATAGAAGAGGATACTCTAGAAAAGATATTCAACACCCTAACTACACTTTCAATGAAAGTGGACAGTATGGGTAATGAAATAGAAAAGCTAAAGACTAATGAAGTTAAACTGAAGTCTGAAGCTACAAATCAGCTAACTCAGCAATGTGCAGAGCTATGTCGATCGGAAGACATTAAAATTCCAGAGCTAGAAGGAGACGTTGGGATACTCCATAAAACCAATAACGTTTACCAATCTACTTCTGCAGGTACAAGCAAAGAAGTTAGGAAAAATACAAATAAGAACCTAAATAGGCTATTTGATAAACCATTTATTCCAAATACACCAAAACATCCTATGTTTATACCCCCACAAATTACCACATACCGAGAAAGTTTAAACCAAGACAAAAAGACCTACAACTATACAGCCCGAACATACATAGAAAATATTTACAAAATACAAACCTTCTTAAATACCAACCCCAGAGCTATAAACATCCAAGAACCACACACGAATTACATAACCCAGAAGCTAACCGGATACAATAAGCTAATTGTTTTGCCCAAAACCAAACCAAGTCTAGTTAAAACCTGTTACGAATATGGACTACTTAGTACCATATATACCCAAGACGGAAATGAAATATCCAATATACCAGAAATATATGATTCATTTAACATTTTTAAAAGAATAACCAAAGGTAACCTATTTTTTATAAAATTTTACACGGCACCAGCAGAGATATTGTATGATGAAGTTAAATCACCTATACAAGTTGTAAAAATAGGAATGACTCGAGATATGATTATACCAGAAGATATTATTCCACAACCAGAAATACCTAGAATTGAGATACCAAATTTTTATGCAAATAAGAGAATTATCGGACTATCCACAATTCTTCAAGAATTAGCAAATACTTATCACAACAGAAATCCCATATGGAGTTATTATTCAAGAGGTAATGTAATAGTATACTCAAATTCAAAGGAACTATGAGAAGCAGATATGGAAGACGTTAGGCAATGGATCTTGACTTTACTCAATCCAGAGAAAAAACCTATCGCCAGGGCCATTAGAGAAAAATTTATTTTGGAAGAATTATTAACCAGATATTGCAAGTTAATTGGACATAAATATCCAGATCATCAATGTTCAAAATGTAATGGAGAAGATAATATTATCCCAGAAGTTCAACTGGAATAGAAGAAGATAAAAACGACAGCTGGAAGATGCAAGATATGAAGCAATAATGGAGATACAGAGTAATAAAAAGAAGATAACCACGGATAAAGAAAGAAGACAAAGAAAGTAATTCAAGGAGAAAAAGAAATATGGAAGAAGAGCTAGATAGCTTTACGTAAATATCATGTAACTAGCCTTAGGCTTTTTTGACTTTTCTTAGTCTTTTATGGCAAGTAGTGCCATTATTAGATTTTTGGCAAGTAGTGCCATTATTAGATTAGACATTAGCTTTAAGACTTTGTAGAAACGTTTTTCTCACTTTTGTAAAGTAGCTGATAGATGTAAAGAAAAATAGTGTACATTTTCATAATATAAATAAACGAGCACTTGCTCAGATGAAGGCAAGCCTTTATGCGTTGAAGCACAAAATCTCTCTTGTCCACAACAAATATTTTGCTTATTTATTAAAACATAGGTATATTTTAATGGAAAAATCTATGGAGGAACAAAGCTTAGAATTATCAAAACTACCAGAACAGGTATATTCATTTACTATTATGAATAACTAAATTCATAAATTCCTAACAATCATGATATGATAAAATAAGTTCATGTTAGTTGCTTTATAGTAGAATTATTCGAAAAATAGCATGTTAAGAAGTTTATTAGCAAAGTGGAAAAGGAGAAAAATCCCTAAGAACTATGCCATCCTAAAGGTGAAACCGGTGAGGCAAGAAAGTCGTTATAGGGGAGTAACTAAAGTAGATGCGCTGTTTAAGGGAAAAAGTATCCAGATTACCATGCTAATAGTGACCGAAGAATATGTTATTTAAGAATAATCTAGTATATAGTAATCTAAAGTGATCATATTTTGTTATGTGCATGATTGAAGGGAATATTTTGAAAATAGCAATTTTATGAAAAATGGATAATTATTTATATGATAAAATGGTAGATAAATTTAAAATACTCGTTTTATATGTACTTAGGGATATAGAAATAGTAGATATAAGAAAAATCATATTGGAAAAAATATTTGATAGATATTTTATGATTAGAATTAATTATATACCACATCTACCGAACTACTCTTATAAATACTTACATACCAAACCCACACACTAACTATGATAAATTATGTATATTTAGAATTTTGGAAAATAGATATAAAATATATACAATTTCTTAGTGAAAATATAGAAGAGTTAATGAGATTAAAGCAAACAACTAAAAAATATTATATTTAGCCAATTTTAAATGATAGATAATCTTAAAGTCTTAATCTTATATATACTTAGAGATATATAAATTATAGATATTAAGATAATAATATTAGAAAAAGTATTAGACTATGAAATTAAAACTATAAATTGGATAGCACAGTTATACCTGGATAATTACCCAGATGGATATTATTCAGATTAAGAGATGTTAGAATATATTAGAAAAACTAGAGAAAATCAAGATAATCTAAATGAGGAAATTAATTATAGAAACCGAATTAGAAAAATAATGGAGAATCTGAAAGAAAAATTAATATGGATAGAAGAAACCCTAGAAAATTTAGGAAAAACTACATGTGATAGTTTATATAATTTAAAAAACTCGCTACGAGAAGTACAACACAAGATAATAAATAGCATTGAAAATCTAGAATTAGATATACATTACAGTACAATAAGAATAAATTATTATACAGAAATCTGTAACTCTGCAATTACTACAGGATAAAATGATAGACTATGAGTATTTAAAATATTGGAGACAAAATATGGATGAAATAATATTATTAGAAAAATGTATGAAAGATAATCTAATTGGATATTTTGAAACAAAAGATATAGAATATTTAGAATACCTTCAAAATAATATAGAAGAATTACAGAAACTAAGGGGAAAAAAAATAAAGAATACTATAGTAAAACATTTAACCAATTATCATATAATCACCCCCCAAGATATGAATATCGATAAAACTAACATAAATAGACTTAAAATAAAAATATTTAGAGAAGTTAAGAAATATCCACGCACAAATAAAAATAGATCCATTATACATATAATAGATCTATTTATTACACAAGTTATTCTTTATTACACAAGTTATCCGCACCCCCCTACAATTGGTATCAAAGCCTATGAGTTAAAGTTTATACAATTGGTATCAAAGCCAATTGTTATATACAATTGGTATTAAAGTATCTACTATTTTTGCTTCATCCCAACTTTTTATTATTTTTGAACTAAATGGTTCAGGTAATTTATTAAAATATAATTTTCTTATTTCTTTACTTTCTTCTGTATTATATGTTCCTTTATAATAATATTCTTTAAATGCGCAAGTATACTCATCTATATAACACATATTACATATTGCTAATTTTAACATTAAATTCCTATTTGTATCTTTCTCTTCATTTTGTTATTCTTCTGTTGTTGTCATGCTGCTAAATTCGTCTTTTATAGCTATTTCATATTTTTTTAATAATTCTATAGGTGTTAATTTAGTTGTAGTTGTTGATGATGTTCCTTCTGTAGGTTTATCAGTTCTTAATACTTTCTTACTATTTTCAGTTAAATTGGAAAACCATAATTTCACTGTTCCTATTAGTGTTCTTTCTATATATTCTGGTGCATCTGTTATGTTTATATTATTATCTAATAATTGTTTTGTCATATATCCTATCCATAATTGTATTGTTTTTTCTGTATCTATTACACAATCTAAGTCTAAGAAGTTATAATTTTTATTAGCTATTTGTTTTGGTGTCCAGTTGTCATATTCATCTTTCAGATTATATCTTTTAAACTTATTTTTATAATATGTAGTTTTTCTTATTTCTGATGTTCTAGGTATTATATTTTCATCTTCTTTTTTATCAAGAGTATTTATTTCTGTGTTTCTATTTTCTAAGTTTACTTCATTAATTACTTCTTGTTTTTCATTGATTTCTAGATTTTTTGTATTTGTTAAGATTTCTGTATATGTTTCACTATCTTTTGAATCATAATTATCTGTTTCTTCAATATCTATTGTATTTATTTCTAATTTTTCTTTAAATTGATTTATTTCGTTTAATAATTTTTGTTCTATATCTTTTTCTTCTTTTTCTTTCTGTCTTTTTTCATACAAATCTTTTAGCATTTGTAGTTCTTTTTTTAATTCAGCAATCCTACTATTTTTAGTTTCTTCTATTTTTCATATTTCTTCTGTAGTTTGTTGTTTTATTTTTTCTATTTCTTTTTTTCTATCTATTTCTTCATTTTCTTTTTCTATTCTTACCATAGCTGTCAATTTATCTTCTAATTTTAATTCTTCTTTTTCTAACATTAAATATAAATGTTCACCTATTTTCTTATACCTTCTTCCTAGATTAGAAAATACTATTTTTATTTTTAATCCTTCATGGTTTTCATATATTTTTTCATCTATTGTAAATTCTTCTTTGTTCATTTTTATTTAATTGTTAATAGATCATGTTGGTATGTATATTCTAGACTATCTATTGTTGATTCTAAATTTGATATTTCTTCTTTTTGTGCATTTATTGAGTTTTTACTAACTCCGGCAATTATGTTATATTGTAGTCTTTCTATCCTTATTTTTAATTCTTTACGTTTTTCAGATATTATTTACTTTAATTCTTTATATTTTGGTAATTTTTGTACGTTATTCATCTAAATAATATTTTGGGGAATATCTAAATTTAGTTTTATCAAATAAGTCTGTCATAATTAGTAAATTAGATTCGCTCCTCGAGGATTTGACCCCAGCTCACTTTGTGTTAATATACTTGACAAAAATCGCCTTACCCATTTATTATGGAGTATATTGAGAGTGATCAAAATGGTGCCGTAGCCAGGGAGTGAAACTTAGATTTTGCTTGTGCAATGTTGATAGTAGGTTTGGGTTTACCCGTGGTGGTTGTTATTTATTTTGGTTGTTGTTTTTGTTTCTTTTTAGTTGATTTCAATAGTGTCCACGACACCATGAGTGATCATGCAAGTAATGCCGGGACCTTTGATAGGCCCCTTAATGATGAGGAGCAAGTCCATGATGTTGGAAGTACGAGTGCTATCCGTATCCCACCTAATCAAGGGAATTGAATATTCCACGTCACGAGTGTAATGTTGCACATGCTTCAATTGAAAGGTCTCTTTGGGCGGTAATCTCATGAAGACCCCAACCTGTACTTGAAATTTTTTATGGAAGTGTGTACCCCCTCGACATTTCTCTTATCTTACAAGAATCCATACGGTGGTGCTTCTACCCATTTTCTCTAATGGGTGAGGCGATGTTATGGATACACTCTTTCCCCCCCCCCCCGGGCCAGTCACATTATGGGATAAAATTACCATTGCTTTCTTAGACCGATATTGCTACCATCCAAGATGTTGCAATTGCATGATGAAATCACTAATTTTTGTCAATTGAATAGAGAAACTCTATATACGGTTTAGGAGAGATTTAATGGAAATCTAATGCAATGTCCCAACCACGAGGTCCTGGATAAGATGCTTCTCCAAATCTTCTACTCGACTTTGGATCAATTAATTAAAACTTTGGTGGATAATGTGTCAGAGAGCTCACTTGTGAAGTTGTTTATAATGTAGCTACAAACTATCTTGAAAAAGTCACAAAGTGAAATCAGGGATGGCATACCCGAGACACCGAGGTAGATAAAAGGTCTCCTACCACCTCCTATATTGATAAAGAGCAAAGGAAGAGAGATAAAGAGAGGGAGGAAAATATGACAAAAATGATCACACAATTGAAGTTGCTAATAAAACATGTGATGGGTGCACCCACAAAAAGGGTAGATATTGTGGCATCCAAGGAATATGATGAAGAAGAGGACAAAAGGCTCGATGAATAAATTTAGTATTTGGCTAACTATCTGGTGGGTTCCCACCCAACCTATAAAAGGCAAGGTTAAAACCAAGGTTGGACCAATCGTGAAAGAGAACGGGATTGGTGTGATGGGGATAGAGATCATGATTAGAGAGACAAGGAAAGGGAGTATGATTGGTATATGCCTGCCCATGATCGAGTAAAAGTCAAAGAGTACAATTTCATTGATCCCAAAAAAATTCAAGACCGAGGTTGTGTTAGTAAGGATCTTGATGAAAGTAGAGGGAACAGACAAGATGATCTGGGAATTAATAGATGACTTTCCGTAAATTAACCAAATGGTTGTATCACACTCTGCCTCAATCAAGCAATTAGAGACTCAAATTGGACAAATATCCACTCAACTTAATCCTAGACAAAAAAAAATCCTTCCTAGTGATACCATTGCGAATCCAAAAATGATGCCTAAGTATCCATGATCATCACTAGGAGCGACAAAGCTCTTGGTGATCTTGTGGTGGAATTTGAAAAAGAGGAAAACTTTGAGCAAGAAAATTTGAAAAAGAAGCATGTGAATGATTCAAATGAAGAGGCTCTGAAGTATCAAGATAGGAATGAAAAAGAACCAATAATAATGGAAAAAATAGTTGATGAAGAGGGAGATTCGAAGGTAGTTGAGAATGATGAACTGCAAAGTGATCCATTGCCTATCATGAAGGTTACCCCTCAATTCCCTCAAAGGATCAAAAAGAAAGAGGACAATGCTAAATTCAAGACGTTCCTTGCTAAGCTTAGCAATCTATCAATTAATATCTCATTGCTAGAGGCAATTCAGGAGATCCCGAGATATGATAAGATTATGAAGAAGTTGATGTCAAAGAAATGTCTTGTTGATGGTGAAACCATATAAATTACCCATGGGTGTATCGCTATCATGGCTAGCGCTATAGCAGAAAAAGAAAGAGGATCCCTTAGCCTTTACAATCCCTAGCACCACAGGGAAACACAAGTTTGAAAAAGTTTTGTATGACCTTGGTGCAAGCATCAATCTCCTGTCCTATGCAGTTTATCAAAAACTTGGTTTGGGTACTCCTGCACAAACAATAATGAGGCTTTTAATGGTATACCGGTCTATAAATAGATCGGTAGGAGTTTTGTTTGATGTTTTGGTGAAGGTGAACTACTTAATTCTTCTAGAGGACTTTAATGTGCTTGATTGTGAAATCGACCAAGAGATATCTATTATCCTTGGTCTACCTTTCCTTGTGACTGAAAGAGCTATTGTCGATATGTAGCTAGGAGAAATGAAATTTTAGGTCCAAGATGATGAAGTGTCCTTTCAAGTATGCAATTACAAGAAACAACCTATGGAACTACAAGTGGCATCAACATTAATTTAGTGGACACGGAAGTGAATGATGGGTACCTTGAGGATCTAACTTAAAAAGATGAAGAACGTCGTGCCACAATGATAAATTAGGCACTAGGTAGGAGGCAACCCACCAATGCCACGAAAGTGGCCCGCATCATTTGTTTTTAATTAAGTAGAGTAGGTTTTATTTTTGTTTGTGATTGATCCATGAAATAGAGGTGCTATAAGGTGTTTTGAATAAGGTTGAATAAGGGAAGTGTGAAAAAATTTGTGTAGTAGACTGAGCAGGGGAAATAGAAGACCAAAAATGGCTTAATTTACCCGTGCTATCGTAATCATGGTAGCTGCTTGACCGTGATCGCAGAACATGGACCATAATTGCGGTCATGATTGGCTAAAAGACATATCAACTACATTTTACCCCACACTACCTTTTCAAAATTTTCTCAAATTACAACGAATTTTGGTTGAGTTTTGGCATCCAATTTTTGCATCAACATCACCCTTGCATCCTCAATCTGGTACGTGGTTTAAATTTTCTCTTTTTATATGCGTACTTAAGGCTTAGAACTCATGCTTTACGAATGACCTAGCATTGTGCTTTTAATGCCAAATCTTTGTTGGATTATGTTTGTGTGGTGTGGTTCACTGTTATAATTAGTGTGCATACATTAGGGAAGCCTTAAGTACCCAAATTTGCTTAAATTTGATAGAATTAGTCGTGAACACCAAGTGCTTGATTAAATACCAAAAGAGTTCAATGTCAGTTTTCCATGTTCTAAGGGCATAATCGAGTGCCTAGGAACTATGTTTTTTGCTCTTAATATATGTTTTTTCTTTGGAACACAATTTGACATTGAAATTAGACAAATTGAGTGTTTAAAATTTTTGGTCGAAATAGACACTGTTACTGCGATCGCGGTCACATGATCGCAATCACGACATCTAAGGTTGTTTTTCAGCCTTGACCAAAAATCTGCAAAGTCCATTTCTTGACCATAAACCATTATGGCACCATCCCATGAGCATAAATTGATAACTAGCATAGTTTTCACATATAAATATTGATGATTAATGCTATTGTGTGATTTTTAGGTTTTCAAGGCTCAATGTGGAAGAATATGATCAAACTCGGTTCATGGATTGTAATGCCCCATATTTTTCTTAGCTTAGTTAAGTTCATAGTGCATGCATAAGAGACTTAAAACCTGAATAATTAGCTAAGTGTTGGGGACTTAGCCTTATTTTTGACCTCTTAACTTCAAGAATTTTTAAACTAACCTTCCTGACCCTGAGACATAAGTTTTTGAGTTAATTCATGTTCAGGGGTGTAAGAGACATGTCTCGGGAAAGTTTTTGATTTTTTGAACGGGGATTGAGGCATGTTTTGATTTCAATTCCAGAGCCTCACCAAAATTGTGACACGTCATGTTGGTATAGCGATGAGGCCCTTGGCGCATCGTGGTGGTCCTCAAATCAATGTTCCAGTTACGAATTTAAATTCCTGAGGGGCAGTCTTGTTTTTTCCCATCGCTCCAATTCATTAAAACACGGGATCTAGCTTGAGTTAGGGCATTATATGCACAAATTCTCCAATTTTACTCTAAAAAAACAAACCCTAATTATTCCCCCAAGTTCAACAATTCCCTTTCCCTTCACTTCAAGAAATTTCAAGAATTCAAGCTTAACTATCCAAGAACTTTCAAGAAAGTTGTTCTCTTTTAAGATTTAGGTATCAAAGGTATGTGTGATGTTCATCTATGGTTTCTTTTCACCATGGAGTCCAAGAATCCTTTTTTAAATGTTAAATTATGAGTTTTCCATGTTTTAAATGAATTATCTCCATGAATTTCTTGTTATTTTGATTAAAATTTAAGATTACAATTGTTTTTGAGTGGAATGGATTATAATATATTTTGGATGTTGAAGTTCCCATGTCATGTTCATACAATTCAGGATAAATTCCTAAATTTTGGTTTTTGTCATGTAATCATGCTATCTCATCATGTTTAAAAGCATCCCTATGTTAAAGCCTTAATCCCTATGTGTTTGATGAAATGCCAAAGAGAATGATTCCCCCTTATTGTCAAAGCTTTTGCATGACTTTGTTTTTATTAACATTCAGTGCTGGGGGTTATGAATACCAAATACTTAGATGTTTACATCTTTTCAGTATATTTTGAATGATTTCAGATATAATCTCTGTTCATTTAGAATGATTTCAGATATATCATGAGCATTATCAGTTCAGTCAGTTATCATAGGCAATTAAACTTAGAACAGATCAGTAATCAGTGTCAATTCAGTTGGTAGTAGGATTTAACACTGAGCGAACCTAGGGATGGGGATTCACTCGCCATCTAGGACTGGGTCCTTAGAAGCTATCCCTAAGTTCCAGAACTATGTAGCCAACGTAGGATTGTGAGATGTCACCAGCCAATTTAGGATTGACATTCTCTGAGATGTCACCAACCATTTAGGACTAAAAATCTCTTAGGGGTCACCCGTTAGTTTAGGACTAACTCCCTAGTCCTCCAAGACCCCAGATTAGTGGATCCACAAAGCCATGTGTTAATACCCATGGAACGGTACTGACAACCTTCTAAATAGGGTTATAAGTTAGACCCTGATTAGCTCAGATTAGGGCATGTCGGTTACATAATGCCTCTCATAGTCTCAGTTCAGTATTTAGTACAGAGTTCAGTTTAGGTTTACTTGACTATAACATATAGTTCATCAGTTATGCAGTTACCAGATTTTAGTATCTCAGTTTACAGACTATTTTAGTATAATGTTATCTGCTTGATCATGCATTCTTAGAATTTATAACTTTTATGTATTTACGAATTAGTTATCTCATGCTGTTCATTCAGTTGTTATTTCATGCACTTGAACCTATACATTTCAGCCTAACCTTATCTCATAGACCAGTACATTTAAAGTACTGACCACATACTTTCTTTGCGCTATGATGTCTTATTTCATAAGTTTGGACGCTCAGTCCCCGATCACAGTTATACATCGTAGTGTGACTTAGAAGCAGTAGTGGTGAGTCCTCATATTTTGGGGACATAATGATTTATTTTAGCTATTCAGTAGTTCAGTATTGTTCAGTCAGTCGGAGTTAGTTAAGGTCTTGTCCCATCAACTCCACAGTCAGACAATTAGGGGCTTTTTAGATATTTAGACAATTAGTCAGTTTATTAGTGTTATCAGTTGGATTTTAGAATTTTTATAGATGTTTTTAGACTTGAAAATTTAGTTACATTTTTAGCATTTAAAATATTATGGCATTTATCAGTCTTTTTTTTATATATGTCTTTATTATCTGTTACTCAGTGCTCACGACAGGTACCAACTTATGGGTTAGCTTATGGTCACTTGTGACCGTAAGCACTGTTTTCACGACTAGGGGGTAACCTTGGGTCATGAAAGAACTTGGTATCAGAGCCTAAGGTTTTAAAGAGTCCTAGGGATTCTAAAAAGCTGTATTGAGTAGAGTTTTGTGCATGGGTATGAAGGGCGCCACACTTATGGACAAGAGGCTACGAGATGTATTACAAAAAGTTTCCCTTCTTTCAGTGTTTATGTCGTGTGAAAGATCATGATATCTATTTAAACTCTCTTTCTAATTTATTATTTCTTCTATTTACAGAAAATGCCTCCTAAAAAGAACAACGAAAGAAGAAACGGGAATCAGTCTGCATCTCCGCCTGTTCAGGAAGATCCCCTGAATGAGCATGTCTCTCATGCCGATTTTGGAGCTGCCTTCACTAATTTAGCACACTAAATAATAGCTAAGAACAATCAATAGGCTCCTATCTCTTCCAATCTAGTGGCTAATACAACTGCAACTAGGATCCGGGATTTCACCAGAATGAATTTCCCTTTGATTTTGGGGTCCAAGTCCGAGGAGGATCCGCAGGAATTTCATGATATCGTTCAGAAGGTGACATATATCATGGGTGTTACCTCAAGTGAGAGTTCAGAGTTATCTTCCTACCAGTTACAGGATGTAGCTCACATATGGTATAATAAGTGGAAGGAGAATAGGGGTATTGAGGCAGGGCATGTTGAGTGGGAGGAGTTTGACACGACCTTTTTAAATAGGTTCTTTCCTTTAGATTTGAGGAAAGCTAAAGTGCTGGAGTTTATTAACCTGAAGCAGGGTAATATGATTGTGAGGGAGTATTCATTTAAGTTTGCTCAGTGGCCAGGTATGCTCCTAATGTGGTGTCTGATAATAGGTCTAGAATTAGTAAGTTTGTGTCTGGTATATCTGATAGTATGGTCAAGGAGTGTAGAACTTCTATGTTGATTAAGGAGATGGACATATCTAGGCTTATGGTCCATGCTCAATAGATTGAGGAATAGAAACTTAAGGGGAGAAAGGGAGAATAAGAGGGCCAGAACTGGTAGCTTTAATTTCTGTCAACCGAAGTCAGAAGGTGGAAACCGTTCTCAATTTTGTCAGAAATTATATGCCCCAGCTCCGTCTTCAGCTAGTTCGGCAGTACCAAAGTTCAAGAATGACAATTGGGATAGGGCGCTAGGCCGTAAGCTCCAGGGTAGTGTGAACAGTAGTCGTACTAATCTGCTCTGCAGGAAATATGGTAAAAATCATCAGAGTGAGTATAAATCTGGTAGTGATGTATGTTTTGGGTGTTGTAATCTAGGCCACAGGATCAGGAAATGTTGAATAGTTTATCATAGGGGAAAGTACTTGCGCTAACAGGGCCAGCCCAATCTGTCATCAGCTCCAGCAGGTCGCTCGACTCAGCACGCTGCTACTTCCAGTGCCACCAGTGGATAACACCAGAATAAGCTGTATGTACTTCAGTCCCGACAGGACCAGGATAGTTCTCCTGATGTGTTTATGGGTACATTATAGGTCTTTCACCTTCATGTTTATGCTTTACTAGACACCGGAGCTTCGCTCTCTTTTGTAACCCTTTATATAACTATAAATTTTGGAGTCAGACCCAAATCTTTAGTAGAACCCTTCTTAGTGTCTACCCATTAGTTTCTCTATTGTATCCAGGCAGGTATACATGAACTGTCCAGTCCCAATATCCCAGAAAGTCACCTTAGTTGATCTTGTAGAGTTAGAAATATATGATTTTGATGTCATTTTCGGCATGGATTGGCTCCACTCATGCTATTCTTTAGTTGACTGTAGAAATAGAGTCATTTAGTTTTGGTTTCCCAAACTAGTTATTGAATGAGGGGTAGTACCTCAGTGCTTCGGGGTCAAATTATTTCATATCTTAAAGCAAGAAAAATGATTTTGAAGGGGTTTATGTACCATTTTTTTGAGTCAAAGACTCTAGTTCTGAGACTCCCAGTCTTGAGTTAGTTTCAGTAGTGAGGAAATTTCTAGATGTGTTCCCTGATGATCTTCCTAGAGTTCCTCCCGAAAGGGAAATTGACTTCAGAATAGATCTCCTTCTAGATACCCAGCCTATTACTATTCCACCCTATAGAATGGCTCTAGCTGATCTAAAAGAGTTAAAAAAGTAGTCAAAAGATCTTATAGATAAGGGATTCATCAAGCCCAATGTTTCCCTATGGGGTGCTCCAATTTTTTCGTGCGTAAGAAAGACAGTTCTCTTAGAATATGCATCGATTACCATCAGTTGAACAAAGTCACAAAAAAAAAAAAAGTATCCACTCCCCATGATTGATGAATTATTTGATCAACTTTAGGGTTCCAGTTATTTCTCTATGATAGACCTCAGATCTGACTATCATCATCTCAAAGTAAGAGAATGTGACATTCTAAAAATAACTTTCAAAACCTGGTATGGTCACTTCGAATTTCTAGTTATGTCTTTTGGACTAATGAATTCCCCAACATCCTTCATGGACTTGATGAACAGAGTGTTCAAGTAGTACTTGGACATGTTCATTATAGTCTTCATTAATGATATTCTAATATACTCCCATAGTGAAAATGACCATGCAAACTATCTCAGAATAATATTGCAGACTCTTAGAGCCCATCAGTTATTTGCCAAATTTAGTAAGTGCGTGTTTTGGCTAAGATCAATAGCTTTCCTTGGCCATATCATTTCTGGTGATGGCATAAGAGTTGACCCTCAAAATTCCAAAGAGAAACTAGCCCAGACCCATCTCTCCCTCAGATATTAGGAATTTCTTGGGTTTGGCTGGCTATTACAGGTGGTTTATTGAAGGGTTTTCATCTATTTCATCCCCCATATCTCGATTGACTCAGAAGAAAGTCAAATTTTAGTGGTCAGATTCTTGTGAAAAGAGTTTTCAGGAGTTGAAGACACGACTCACCTCAGCCCAAGTCTTAACTTTGACAGATGGTACAGATGGGTTTGTTGTTTATTGTGATGCTTCAAGAGTTGGTCTTGGTTGTGTCTTGATGTAAAGAGGTAAGGTCATAGCCTATGCCTCTAGACAGCTTAAACCCCATGAAAAGAATTATCCTACCCATGATCTTGAGTTAGCAGCTGTTGTTCTTTCCTTGAAAATTTGGAGGCATTATCTTTATGGGGTGCATGTTGATGTGTTCACAGACCACAAAAGTTTGTAGTATGTTTTCTCGCAGAAAGATTTCAATCTCCATCGGAGAAGGTGGTTAGAGTTGTTGAAAGATTATGATATAAGTGTGCTGTATCATTTGGTCAAGGACAATGTAGAGGTAGATGCCCTTAGTAGATTGTCTATGGGTAGTGTTACTCATGTTGAGAATGATAAGAAGAAATTAGTTCAGGAGGTTCATCAGCTTGCTAGATTAGGTGTTCGATTGGTGGATTCAACTGAGGGCTATGTATGGGTTCAGAATAGTTCGAAATCATCTTTTATTACCGAAGTGAAAGGAAAAAAGGGCAGGGATCTCGATTTAATTAAGCTAAAGGAATCAGTTAGAGATAAAAAAGTAAAGGTTTTCTCCAAAGAGGGAGATGGTGTATTGTAATGTCAGGGTAGACTGCGTGTGACATGTGTAGATAGTTTGAGATAGAAAATCATTGAAGAAGCGCATGGTGAACATTATTCTATTCACCTAGGAGATACTAAGTTGTACCATGATTTTCGAGAAATCTATTAGTGGAGTAGTAAGAAGAGGGATATTGCAAAATTCTTAGCAAAGTGTCCTAATTATCAGCAGGTAAAGGTTGAGCACCAGAGGCCTAGTGGCACTTTGCAGGATTTCAGCATCCCTACTTTGAAGTAGGAAGAGGTGAACATGGATTTTGTGATGGGTTTGCCTCGTTCGCGTCTTCAGCAAGATTCAATTTGGGTTATCATAGATAGAATGACCAAATCATCCCATTTCTTGCAAGTCCATACTTCCTATTCAGCTGAGGATTATGCCAAGCTCTATATTAGAGAGTTGATTAGGTTGCATGGGGTTTCGTTATCTATTATTTCAAATAGAGGTACTCAGTTTACCTCTGACTTTTGGAAAGCTTTTTAGAAGGGTCGTGGTACCTAAGTTCATCTCAGTATAACCTTTCATCCTCTGATAGATGGTCAGGCAGAAAGGACTACTCAGACCCTGAAGAACATATTGAGAGCTTGTGCTATTGACTTCAAGGGTAGTTGGGATCATCACTTGCCATTGATTGAGTTTTCCTATAATAACAGTTATCACTCCAGTATTCAGATGGCTCCGTTTGAGGCTCTTTATGGGAAGAGATGTAGATATCCTATTGGTTGGTTTGAGGTAGTTGAGGCTGCTTTGATAGGACTAAATTTGGTGTTTGATGTAATGGATAAAGTTCAGTTAATTAAGGAGAGGCATTAAACAACCCAAAGTCAATAGAAATCCTATATAGATGTGAGGAGAAGAGATTTTGAATATGAGGGTAGTGATCGGGTCTATTTGAAAATCTCTACCAAGAAGGGAGTGAAGAGATTTAGCAAGAAGGGGAAGCTCAGTCCCCGTTATGTTAGCCCTTACAGGATCTTGAGTCATTATTAAAAGGTAGCGTACGAGCTTGAGTTGCCTGCAGATTTGGCATCAGTACATCCAGAGTTCCATGTTTCCTTATTAAAGAAGTATATCGATGATCCAGCTGTAGTAGTCCCTTTAGAAAGTACAGATTTTTAGGATAGCCTTTCTTACGAGGAAATCCCAGTTGAGATCCTTAATCGTCAGATTTGCAGATTGAGGAACAAAGAAGTTCCCTTGGTCAAAGTTCTTTGGCGGAATCAGTCCATTGAAGGAGCCACATGGGAAGCAGAAACGGATATGCGAACCAAGTACCTTCATCTTTTCTCCGCAAACTCAAACTTAGCTTAAGGTAATAGTTTTCCTTAGATTATCTCTTTTCCATTCCCATTTCCAACTATACAATAATTTTTATGTCATTACATACATCCACAAATTAATTCAGTCACGTATCATGTTTTAGACTCAGTCATGTAATCATGTTTTCAGTCATGTATGTTCAGTTTGTGATTTTAGTTTTCCCAGTATTCTCAGTTTGATCAATCTCATTTGAGAATAAATGTTCCCAAGTAGGAGATATTGTAATGCCCCGTACTTTTCTTAGCTTAGTTCAACTCATAGTGTATGCATAAGAGACTTAGAACTTGAAAATTTAGCTAAGTGTTGGGGACTTAGCCTTATTTTTGATATTTTAACTTTGAGGATTTTTAAACATACCTTCTCGACCCCGAGACGTATGTTTTTGAGTTAAT
This sequence comes from Capsicum pubescens, assembly GCA_030864215.1. Lineage (NCBI taxonomy): Eukaryota > Viridiplantae > Streptophyta > Magnoliopsida > Solanales > Solanaceae > Capsicum > Capsicum pubescens. The sequence continues at coordinate 198,693,904 of CM061549.1, read as the reverse complement.
TCATGTTCAGAGGTATAAGGGGAATGTCTCAGGGAAGTTTCAAATTTTTTGGACGAGGATTGAGGCACGTTTGGATTTCAATTCCAAAGTTTCACCGCAAGTGTGGCGTGTCACGGTGGTATAGCAATGAGGCCCTTGGCACTTCACGGTGTCCCTCAAATCAGCGTTCTATTTACGAATTTAAATTCCTGAGGGGCAGTCTTGTCTTTTCCCATCTCCCCAATTCATAAAAACATAGGATTTAGCTTCAGTTAGGGCATTATATGTCCAAATTCTTCAATTTTACTCTAAAAAACAAACCCTAATCATTCCTTCAAATTCAACAATTCCCTTTCCTTCACTTTAAGAAAAATCAAGAATTCAAGCTTCACTATAAAAGAACTTTCAAAAAAGTTGTTCTCTTTCAAGATTTAGGTATCAAAGGCATGTGTGATGTTCATCTATGGTTTCCTTTCACCATGGAGTCCAATAATCCCCTTTTAAATATTAAATTATGAGTTTTCCATGTTTTAAATGAATTATTTCCATTAATTTCTTGTTATGTAGATTTCTAGTTAAGATTACAATTAGTTTTAAGTGGAATGGATTATAATATGTTTTAGATGTTGAAATTCCCATGTCATGTTCATGCAATTTAGGATAAATCCTTAAATTATGGTTTTTGTCATGTAATCATGCTATCTCATCATGTTTAAAAGCATCCCCATGTTAAAGCCTTAATCCCTATGTGTTTGATGAAATGCCAAAGAGAATGATTTTGTTCAATGATTCCCCATTATGGTCTTTTGAAGATTTTGCATGCCTTTGTTGTTATTTGCATTCAGTGTTGGGGTTATCAATATCCGAAACTTAGCTGTTTACATAGTCTCAGTATATTCAAAATGATTTCAGATATAATCTCAGTACATTCAGAATGATTTCAGACATATCATGAGCATTATCAGTTCAGTTAGTTATCATGGCAGTTAACCTTAGAACATTTCATTAATCCGTGTCAGTTTAGTTAGGAGTAGAATTTAGCACCGAGCGAACCTAAGGATGGGGGATCACCCGCCAGCTAGGACTGGGTCCTTAGAAGCAGTCCTTATATTCCAGAACTACGTAGCCAGCGTAGGATTATGAAATATCACCCGCCAGTTTAGGACTAGTATTCTCTGAGATGTCACCCGCTAGTTTAGGACTGACATTCTTTTAGGGGTCACCCACCAGTTTAGGACTAACTCCCTAGTCTTTAAGGACACCATATTAGTGGATCCACACAGCCATGTGTTAGTACCCATAGCACGGTACTGGAACCCTTCCAACTAGGGTTACAGGTTAGACCCCGATTAGTTCAGATTGGGGCATATCGGTTACAAGGTACCTCCCATAGTCTCAGTTCAATATTCAGTATAGAGTTCAGTTAAAGTTTACTTGACCATAGCATACAATTCATCAGTTATACAGTTACTAGATTTTTGTATTTTAATTTACAGACTATTTCAGTATCATATTATATACTTGGTCATGCATTCTCAGAATTTACAACTTTCACGCATTTATGCATCAGTTATCTCATGCTGTTCTGTCAGTTGCTATTTCATGCACATGTACACATGTATTTCAGCCTAACTTTATGTCATATACCAGTACATTCAAAGTAATGACCGCATACTTTATTCATGCTATGATGTCTTATATCATAGGTTCGAATGCTCAGTTCCTGGACTGTAGTTAGATATCCCAGTGTAACTTAGCAGTAATAGTGGTGAGTCCTTATCTTTTGAGGATATAATGATTTATTTAAGCTATTCAGTAGTTCAGTATTATTCAGTCAGTCGGAGTTAGTTAGGAACTTGTCCCATCAACTCCACAGTCAGACAGTTAGAGGCATTTTAGACATTTAGACAATCAATTAGTTTATCGATGTTATTAGTTGGATTTCAGTATTTTCACATATGTTTTCATACTTGCAGATTCAGTTATATTTTTAGTATTTAAATCCTTATGGCATTTATCAGTTGTTTTCCATATATGTCTTTATTATCAGTTACTCAGTGCTTACTGTAGGTACCAAATCATAGGTTAGCTTATGGTCACTTGAGACTGTAATCATCGTTGTCATGACTAGGGGTAGTCTTGGGTCGTGACATGGATCCAGAATGTCACAATCAATACTATGTTGGTCTCTCCAAAACCAAATTGCTCCCTGAGAGAGGCATTTATTTTGACAGAGTTCTAGAGAAGATCCCTGTATTTCATTCCCTCTTGGTAGCCACCAAGTGGAGTTGTCTGCCTCGGATCCTTGTCAGGAAAATGAGAATTGGGTAAGGGAATTCTATGCTAACCTTAGCATAGAATCTTTCTTAAACCAGTTGTGCAGATATGAGAAAAGACTGTTCACTTTGGGGCCGAGCCGATTAATGATCTATATAGGCTATTGGATGAGGACATAAGCAAATTTGAGGCAAAGGGGTGTGAACCAGGGAGTCGGATGGCAGAAAAGTTGTGTCCTAGCAATAAGGTTCCTTGGGCGGCGACAAAAAGGGGTAAATCAATGAATGATTACATAGTGGAGGCAAGGAAATGGACGAACACTATTTGTAGCCGTGTTTCTCCATGCATGGACAAGAATGTTCTTGTAGATATGCGATCCTGGATGGTTGCATGTATACTAGGCAACATTCCTCTGAATGTTAGTCAGCTTGTGATTTCAGACATGAAGCATTTCAAGATCCATGGTGGTATGATCCTCTTGTTTCCTTCTTTGATTACTAAGTTATGCAAGAGTGCCGGGTTTGAGAAATATCCCGGAGGCACTTGGGTATTCCCAAATACCCCCATTTATCCTCTCAAGATTTGAGGTAAAGAAGCATTCGATAAGAGCAAGAAAAGGAAGACCGACATGGGTAAGTCGATAGATAAAGATGTAGACTCTTGTAGGCCATCCATAGAAGTTCTGATTGATGAGATCTCTATTGAGATGTGAGATATTAAAGAGCTAATATCCAACCTGCCACAGGGGTCAGGAGAGTCTTCCACTACCCATCATTCCTATGTTTCCCGGTCCAATTATGAAAAGTATCTAGAGGATCAAAAGAAGCAGGAGGCCACTATTTCTAGGATTTAGAGGGCCTACTCATATTTTGAACATTCTCTCAAGGATCTCAGGGACTCACATGAGAATTTGAAGAAGACAGAGAAAAAGAGAGACAAATTCATCACAGGGACGTGGAAGAGGGTGAAGGGCCTTTAAAAGGTCCTGAATCCTAGAGACCTAATTTATTCTTCCATAGTGGATAGTGATGATGAGACCCTAACTGTGTGGTGCGATTTTGATGATGCTAGAGGTGATGCTGAGTCCGAGAGTGACAACAACTTTTGATGCGGTTACAGGGAAAACCCTTTTACTCTCTTTATGCTTTATTGATTATACAGTGAGGTCACTATAATTTTTTAGTTGGGGGTTACTATCTCTATATTAATTAATTTTTCCTGTATTATTAAGATATTTATGGATTTTTTGATGTTGATTTGGATGATTTTTATTTTATTTTGGGTTGTAATATTTGGGCATTCCGATGGTGCCCACATTTCATGGATTAGTTGCTTATTTCATTTTTTTATTTTTTTTTATATCGGATGAGCCTTTCCCTATGATAGATTGAGTGATGACATTCATAAGGGAAAATCATCGTGATTGGTTTATGAGCCATGGATGCAGGGGAAGTCTGAGTAACCGCAGCATCAGAGCTATAAATGCAAGGGAAATCTAAGTACCTGTGGCATTTTGGATTTGGGATCGCCCTTATACCTATGGTGAAGTCTGAGTAGCCGTATGGTTTATCCTCATGAAATCTGAAATATGAGATGATTTCTTGGTTTGACGCTATCAATAACAAATCGTGTGTGGTGAAAATGCGAAGCAAACACCCCCTCCGTTATAAATTTTTTGAAAATCAAGGTCATGGAAATGAACAATTTTTTAACAAAACTTTACCTCTTTTTGTGACTCCGAAGTCTTTAGCTTGTAAAAATTGGTAAATACTCCCTTTTGTCTCTAGTAGGTAGTGCAATTGAGCCTCCTTGAAAAGTTTGCATTCCATGTGCGGTGAGTGTAATTGCCTAATTCTCATGCATATTTGTAACATCTAGAACTTGTTGCCCCATTAGTCTCTCAAGGATAATTGTGATTATACTTGGTTGTTGAAGTGATCTTAGGCCTTCTTGGTGAACATTAGGAGCCTACTTTAGACTAAATAGCCTAGCCATACATAGAATAGTATCCTTAGTTACCCATTTTGAGCCTCCAAGCCTGTCTTTGGCAATCACATTACAAGCCTTGAACTATTCAAAGTTTTTTCCGTCTTTTGAACCCTACCCTCCTTGAACTTGGAAAATGAAAATTGAGGCCAAATGCCTAAGTTGTGGGTGGTAAGTTTGGAATAGATGACCTTGGCCATGATAATGTAAGTTGATTCATAGGATGCTAAGGAAACAGAGAATTAAAAAAGTGAAAAAGATGAAATAGCATGGAGTGCAAAATAATTAGTCAAAAGAAAATGCTTTCAAAGAATTTCGTAAATCAAGGTAGCAAAAGTAGGCATGTGTGAATTTTGGAAACAAATGAAGTGGTCCATGGTCAAAAGTTGGGTTAAATAGTGTGATGTAGATATTCAAGGAGGGTGTAATCACTTTCTACCCAAATGATATCATACCCTTTCCTGAACCTATATTACAAGCTAGAAAAAGTCCTTCGAGATCTCCAACCAAGTGTATTCATTATAGTGGCGATTGAAAATATGGGTAAGCATATGCTATGGTACTTGTTAGAATTGAGGGAGTCTTTGTGAAAGTGAATGTTTGCACTTAAATCCCTTGTTGCATAGTAGATAATTCGGCGTGTAGGATTCCCTTCTCGTGAGGAGTCATGTAGACTAATTGAGGTGGGTGAAATTACCATCTTTTGAAAAATGAGGCAAAAGAGTATAGTGGAGTTGCTATTAATAGGGAGTCACCTCTAGAAGGTTGGTGACTATTGCATTATTGTTCCTTATAGACTTTTGCATCTTTGAAATTATGTTTCATGTTGAGGGGAGTCGTGAGAATAGTGTTGCCCATTTTTGAGAGATACTTATTGGTGTGAATCAAGCTCCAAGTCATTGTGATTATTTTATCATTTAAATAGGCTTACAATTGCATGGTCTCATTAAGTAAGAAGTAGTGTTGCTTGAGGAAAAACAAGGGTTTGAGTTGGGGGTGTTGATGAGTGGTAAATTTACCACTCATTTATGCATAAATGTATGCACACCACTATGATTTAATGGTATGAATGAGACAACTTTGGTATTTGAATGCACTAGTTCCCATATTTTGTAGGTATATAGGTGATAAAATAAAAAGAAGGGAAGTGAGCTAAAAAGGGATCAAAAAGGGGAAAAGAAATGCAAAAGATGGAAAAGCAGGAGCAGAATCTGACCTCAGCTACCGCGATCGTGGACAGTAAAGATTAGTCAGAGCCAACGATCGCAAAGGACTCACCACAATCGTGTGAGTCGCGGTCTCAAAGGACTCACTGCTATCGCGATCAATCTGGGCGATCGCAACACCGCGGGTTTATCCCAAGGGGAAGATTTGTAATTTCATATAACCGACCCAAATCCCTTATATAGCAAAAACACTTTCATTTTTGGGTATTTTCCCAACTAGAATTGAATTTTGAACAATTGGAAATCCTACCAAATTGGGAAACTTATTGTGGCTAATTTCTCAAGTAGTTTTGATTGTAATTGAAGATGGATATTCGATTACTCTTAATTTCAATTTCCATGGAAGCATTGAATAATCCTTTAGGTATATTCCTTTCCTTAAACTTCTTGATTAGCTAAACACTTATCTTGGGCATATGTTGAAATAAGGTGCAAATTTGTTTGGATTGTGATTTATTAGTGTAGATTCTTGGTTATTGATGATGGGTTTCACTAATGCTTAATTGATTTAGCTGATATTTATGGGTGAAAACTCCAAATTTTTAAAATCTCACATCACCCTTGAAAAAGGGATACGAGTATACTTTTGGATCTTTTATCCTCCTTTAAAGAGATATATAGCTGACAAGGCATTAGTGAACAATAGTTTGATGTAGCGTATTACCTTTTCATTATCTTAAAAATAAGGGCGTTTTGAGAATTTGCTAAGTCTTGGGCATCTTCCTATAAATAGGGATGCCCAATTATGGTATTGGGTGGATTTTCTTGGAACATCCATGAGGTATCCGAAAGGGTCCATAGGTGATAATATTGTGGTTTGGTTGGCAAACTAACATCAAGAACCCCTAACCTAGTGTAACCATGTAGTTATTAACTAGAAATTTCATTCAGTTGACATAAACTCATGCATTATTTGCCCCTAGGAAGACATAATCCCAAGACTTGTCTCAAATCGAAATCTTAGCCACATTTGTTGCCTTGAATTGGTAGTTTGATTAGATTTTGGTAAATTAATTTTCCAAACCAATCCCCCCATTTTAATTCATGTATTTCAGTATGTTTACACTACGGGTATATACTTAGACGCTCTCAACACCCATAGTATTTGAATACTAGATTCCCTCCTTGAGGATTCGACCCCAACTCACGTTGGGTTAATATACTTGACAAAGATCGCCATACCCATTTATTATGGAGTAAGTTGAGCATGAGCAGTATTCACTGAAAGAGTCTAAGCAGACTCAAAAGGTATTATGAGTACACAAAGAGCCCAAGACCAAATTTAACCAAAATAACAAGATCTCCTTTTTGGATAAATATTAAGTTTGTTGAAATATAGCAGCAGTTAGTTACAGTTGTCTCAAGCATGTAAACTTGGAAATCAAATAAAAGGTGCAAGTGTATCTCTATATTAGTAAGGACCTTTCTAATATGGAATCAAAATAACGCATATAATTAAAAATGCAGTAGTTCGATTGCCTAGCCAAATGAGTATATCATCCACTTAAATAAAACGTAAAAAAAAAAAATTACCATCAAGCGAAATGTAATACATATAGTAAAACATTTCAAATGAAGATGACTCACTAGGCTAAGCTCAAATAGAATATAAGAAAGATTTTATACATGAAAAGGTATATCAGACACTTATTTTGCATCCAATGTATAGTTTGCAGAGACAAATCAAACTGGAGCTGCACATGTAGTCCTAAAGTAGCTAGTCTGATTGCACTGTCGACAATGAACAACTCGATTTACCCTACCACAGTCTTCTGCTTCAACACGCTTCTTCCTTGACCTGCCAGAATGCCGAAGTGACTTAGGTGGGTTTATAATAATCTCAAAAACTAGGGCAGCATCTGGATCTCTCAATATCATTTCCCTCAATATGTCTTCCGATATGTCGCAACAGGAAAGCAATTGTCAGTAAATCGGTGGACATTTTGCCGGCAAGAAAGTAGTGTTGCCACAACATATGCATATGGAAAATCATGGAGTTGATAAAAGAATGGAATGAGATTTTGTTTGGGATAATACTTTTTGAGGTTAAAATATAAGATGGAAACATTAGCCCAATGACAATCAAATTTTCTAAGTTTTTGTTAGTGTGTATAAATTTATGTGTGGCCTCCCACTTCCGGTTCCAAAATTACAACATATGTTCAAGGACAATAATGTTGCAGAGTGCAAACCTACCACTAATGAAATCATTTTCTTTTAATGCACAAATTCCGTCATAGTAAGTCCAATTCATATCCGTCCCCGACATTGATAAGTATTCCAAATGCTCTATTCAAATACAAGTAACTAGATGATATTTGTTTTCATGATTAACAATTTTTGCACTGTATAAATTAGCATCATTTTGATTTTTCATATTAAAAGCTAAGTGTGTTTCATTCCCTGACTAATCTTGGATTAACATTGATAAAAGTTTATTAATTCGGATGTGCATAGTTGAATTTATCCATTGTATGGTGGATCTTATCATCACAAGAAAATTAAAAGCTAAAATTAAAATAGATAAGGGTCAAAAATAACCTTCAAGTATTGAATTGGCTCTATAATACCCTCCATTAACCTATTGGCTCTAAAATACTCCCATCCATCTTTATGGCCCAAAATTTACCCTTACTACTAACAACCCTTTCTTAAATCATAATTAGAAATTTCATTTATTACGTGACAACTTTTTATTTATAATAAATTAAATTAATTAAAATATTATTATACCCAACTAAAACTACACGACCAACCTATTAAACCCGATTCATGTCCTCATTCTCCATTGAAGAAACTTTTTCATGTATACTTTTGTGTATTCTTATTTACTAAATTTTCTTGCAGAAACAAATTCAATCGCTATTAAACTCCATATTTTCTAACCATTTTAGCAACAAATTGTAATTAGGATTCAATGGTAGAAAAAAGAAAGCCTTAGATTCTTTTGTCAGCTAGATATCTTCTCAATTCACTGTTGAATTCAGAAACTAAAAAGTCTCAGATAGAATCAACAAGTCCCAGAATTCATTATTATTGTCATCAACAGTAGTACAACTGAATTGAGAGCTGGAATTCTTCAATTATAAAACAAGATTCTTGTCATGAAAGAGAAAAAGATTTGCTATGGTCTGCCAGTTTGGTCCATTAAATTTAGAACTTCAATATGTAGCGTAAAAGACTCCAATATGAAGGATAACAACACTATTTTTTTTAGAAATAGAAAAAACACTAATTATTTCGTGGAAAACGTGCTATCCATAAAACTTATCAATGCCATGTTGCAGATTGGTGAGAAACATGTCAGTATTTAGAAGCTAGACCAATTGTGGTAAAAAAATTCCATTCTCTATTAACAAAGAAAGGAGCTCATTACATTGCAATGGACAAAACAACATTAAACAGAATACAATATAGATTGGAGAAGACAACAACTACACTCATCCAATTGCCTGTTAATTGTGATTTCAATTTATGTTGAAAAAGTGAAAAACAGACAGTGAAATTAAAGAAGAAGAAGAAGACCCAGCTTTCAGAAAATGTAAAATATGAATTAAATTAGGTTTAGAATAAGTGGATTTGCCTATTTATTTAATATTGGACCAGTAGTTTTAATTGGGTTCGAATTTAATTATAAGATAATAACATTTTAATTAATTTAATTTGCGATCAATAACAAGCTGTCATGTAATAAATAAATTTTTTAATTATGGTTTAAGAGAGGGTTGTTAGTAGTAAGGGTAAATTTAGGCCATAAAGGTGTATGAAGGGGTATTCTAGAGACAATTTCAATACTTGAAGGATATTTTTTTGGCCCTTTTTCAAAATTAAAATGCATAATGATTGAGAAAATTATGTTATTACCTTGAGGTGTAGTAGTGTAAGTCAAAAGAAGCCCATTTTTGCTTCCTCCTGAAAATTGAAAGTTGAAAGCTTAGTTCTCATAGTAAAACCAGAGGTCAAAAGAGCCTTAGAGTTTCAGAATATATTTCAAATATTGTAGAATATCAGCACAAAGTCTTCCAACTGATCCTTTTCCATTAATGGATCACTTAAAAGTCTGGAATATGTGCTAACTTATCCTTAAATATACTGGAAAGAAAGCACAAAAGTAACCACTATAGAAATGGGATTGTCAACTTTCCTATAAACGGGAAAAGTTAACAAGAAAGACACATTATTTATCTTTAATCTTTCTATATCTCTCATATTGCTAAAAGTAAAGTACATTTTTAAAGAATGTCTAATCAAACCCAAGAAGAGGCCAACAAGCATTTCAAAAACCAAAAATAGAAGTCTAAAATGATACAAAAAGCCGTTAAAAGCAATTACCAATAGGTCTTGCATAAGAAAGATTTTCATAGTTGATTTCAAAAGACACCAAAAGAAAATATGTGGTTTCGTAAAAGCACATGCACAAATCTGCGGGGAAAAACACTAAGCTTAAGTAAAAGTTTCAGTTGCAAATTCATGCAAGTTCAACAAATCAAAACAACTTATAGCTATTTGGACTATCTTATGATTTCAAAACATAATGTTTAGCTTAAAGATCAAAATAGAAATTGATCATTTCCTTATTATTTCTTCCACATTTTTATTAGCTTAATGATCAAAACAGAAAATTAAATTATTCCTTAGAAATCTATGGTCTCAAGGATCTAGGAAATTTGACAATTTTGAACACTAACCTGATAGATAATTTGCATATAGTTTTCCCGAAATCCAAGCCGTTGCTCTGGGCTATGCGCCTTATCAACTGTTTTATTCATGTCTCTTTTCAAATTAAAAAAGGAAATTTCATGTATACAAATAGAATTTTTGGGCCAACATAATAATTTTCAGTTGCACTAAGAGTGCTTCTCATAGACTACATCCAACATGTAAAAACACAAATTACACTTAAGCCATACAAGTTAGATTAACAAACGCACTACCCAAGATATTCAGCATCTCACAATTAATATACTAATCATGTGATTTCTTCTGTACCAACTCCAAGAATAATAGTGATTAATTCATATGAAAAATGAAAATATATTATAATTTCATACCTGTTGTTAATTACAATTTCACCTAAATCACTGGATGTTTGTTGGAAATGAAGCTACGAAAAGTAAAAAAATTTCAATTTAATCCTTGACCTGAAATTATAGGCTCAGCTCCACCATGAAGGCATAGAACAGTTTGTTCTTGACAAGTATAATCTGAAATAGAAATTTATAAAATTTCTATTTAGTAATAGAAGTATAGAGGACAAGTATTGTCTCTTACTTCTTGCATGACTAAGCTGAGTAATATACAAATTTTCTTACAAATTTAGGTTTAGTTTCAGATATTGCAGCAAAATATACAAAATATAATATAAAAAATAACGTTAACCAATTTGATTAAAATGGCGTCGTTGTCGGAGAGTGAAACTTAGTTTTCACTTATGTGGTGTTGTGTGTGACTTTGAGTTTACCCGTAGTGTCATATTTTACTTTATTTGTTGTTTTTGATTTTAGATTAGGTAATCACCACTTCCTCCAAATAACCATGAGTCAAGAGGAATCATCAACAACCCATCATATGAACATGTTGAAACTATGGATTATCTTGGCAATGAAGAGTATGCTGGTGCCATCCATATCCCCATAACCGAGGGAAACAAATTATTTTACATCATAAGCATTATGCTCCAATTTCTTCATGTGAAAGGCTTATTTAGGGTTCAATCTCAAGAAGACCCAAACTTGCAGTTGAAGAATTTTGTGAATGTATGTGCCCCTTTTGACATTGCTCGCATCTTACAAGAATCCATACAATTGCGTATCTTTATTTTTGCTCTAATGGGTGAGGTGGTGTTGTGGCTAGATTTCTACCCCCGGGTCTATCACCTTGTGGGTCAAACTTATGGAGACTTTCCTGGATCAATACTTTCCACCTTTAAAGATGTTACAATTACGGGAAGAATTCAGAAATTTTTGTCAATTTCATGGGGAACCTTGGTACGAAGCAGGGGGGTATTTAAGGATAAACGTATGAAATGCCCTCACCACAAGATGCTAGAGAAGATTCTTCTTCAAATATTATATAGGGCATTGGATCAAATCAACAAAGCCATAGTGGATAATGCAATCGGTGGATCCTTTGTTAAATCGTCATATGGAGTCGCATGAAGTATGTTAGATCAAATGGCTAGTTTGGATAGGGATTGGCACATGAAGGATGCCGAGGTGGCCATGGGGGATCCATCCTCATCCTTTGTATGTCAAGATTGAAGATGTCAAGAGGAAGAAAGAAATGCAAATATGATCAAAATGATGTCACACCTTGAACTTCTTACTAAGCATGTGTTAGGAGCTTTCATTGAAAGAGTAAATGTTATAGATGCAAGGGATACTAGGGCATGTGAATATGTGGAAGAAGAGATACTTTATGATAAGATTAGTTTGTTTCCTAATTATTCGGAGTGTTTCCATATTGCCTATCAAAGGCAAGGTGGGAATCAAGGCCGAAACAATGAAAACCAAGATATGTCTCAATGTGAAAAGGAGGGGTGCATTAATAAAGATATTTTGGCTCAAATCTTTATTGGTGTCGAGGGGACCGACAAGATAGTGAAAGAAATCAGGAATGATTTCTCCAAGCTACATCAAACGGTTGAGTCTCATTCAACTGCTACCCAACAACTATAGGCAAAATTGAATCAAATATTGATGCACCTCATGGAAAGACAAAATGAAGAAATGCCAAACAATATTGTAACAAATGCTATTGTCACTTGAAGTGGAAAAAGTCTTGGCAAGGTCATGGAGCTTGATGATGATCTCGACAAAAGTGAAAATGATGATCAAACAAATGTGAAGATAAAGAGGTCGAATAATTATGAGTCAAGGCCAAATGAGGTTATAATAGAAAATTCAAAGATTAAACAATGTCAAATTATCTCTATGCCACCCATCACAATTCTCTCCCTTTTCTTTAATGATTCAAAAAAAGGGAAAATGCAAATTTCAAAATGTTCCTTGATAAATTTAGCAACCTTTCCATCTACATTCCTTTAATAGAAGCCTTGCAAGAGATTCTAGGGTATGCAAAATTTATGAAGGAATTGGTCTCCAAAAAGTGGCTTGTAGAGGATGAGACAATAAAAATAACTCATCATTATAGTACAATTATGTAAAGCACCATGACAAAAAAAGAAGAAATACCCCGGTGTTTTCATAATACCATGCACCATCGGAATTTTCAATGGCCTTGTGTGACCTCGGGGCGAGTGTAAATTTAATGCCTTATGCCATATTTCATAAGCTTGAATTAGGGAAACTGCAACCTACCATAATGAGATTGCTAATGGATTATCGAACTATCAAGAAACCTATGGGAATACTTCATGATGTTCTAGTTAAAGTTGACCAATTCATCTTCCCGACTGACTTTGTGATCCTTGCTTGTGCTTTGGACCATAAAATTCCTACTATTCTCGAAAGACCATTCTTAGCCACCGGAAGAGCATTAATGGATGTAGAGTGTGGCGAGATGATGTTTTGCATAAATAATGAAGAGGTTTTCTTCAAAGTATGTAAGTCCATGAAACAACCAATGGAATTACAAGTAATTTCGGTGATTGATGCCATTGATGGTGAGCTGACGAATTATGTCGATATGAATTATGTCGATGATCCATCAGTAGGAGTTTTGTAGAATTGTGAAAGAGAGTAATCTGAAGCGTTAGATAAAGTGGTTGCATCTTTAATGGGACTTGGATCTTATACCAAGAACTCGGTAAAGTTGGACTTTGATCTTAAAAACCGTAAGAGCCTACCCGCAAAGCCATCAATTCTTGAGCTACCTAAAATAGAATTAAATCTATTGCTACCCCACCTTAAATATGTGTTCCTTGGGGATGAATACACTTTAACTGTTATCATTACAAGTGATCTCGATCTCTACCAAGTGGAAACTTTGAAGTTGGTGGTGAAAAAGTTCATACGATCCATCGGATATCATAAGAATAGCCCCTGAAGACTTCATGCATGTTGGAACCTGACAGGACGCTTGTGTTATCCATGGTGGCGGTGACAAAAACATTTGTTACCACAAAATCAAGATAGAAAAGATCATGTTCCAAGTGTGAAGCATCAAAGGAGACTAAATCAACCCATACAAGAGGTGGTGATGAAGGAAATTATAAAATGGCTTGATTCGGTAGTATCTATCTAATCTCCAATAGCACTTGGGTAAGCCTGGTTCAATGTGTTCCAAGTAAAGTGGCATTGCAGTAGTTTTGAATTAAAAGAACAACTATGTACCTATCTGACCAATCACGGGGTGAAGGGTGTGCATGGACTATTTCAATTTGAATTCTTGGACCAAAAAAAGACCATTTCCCCATGCCCTTTATGGACCAGATGCTAGATAGGTTAGCTGAGCAGGGATGTTATTGCTTTCTAGATGGTTATTCAGGGTACAATCAAATTTGTATTTCCCCGGAAGACCAAGAGAAGACAACATTCAATTGCCCCTATGGTACATTCGCATTTAAGTGGATGCCCTTTGGTTTGTGCAATACACCGATAATATTCCAATTATGTATGTTATCAATCTTTGCGGACATGGTTCAGGAGTAGATGGAAGTCTTCATGGATGATTTCTCGGTGGTCAGGAACTCATTCAAGTCATTCCTTGAGAGACTAAGCATGGTACTTGAGAGGTGTGGAAACCAACCTTATCCTCAATTGGGAGAAATGTCATTTCAGATTAAGGAGGGTATTATTTTTGGCCACAAGATCTCGAGAAAGGGTATACAAGTTGATTAATCCAAGGTCGAGGTAATTTACAAGTTTCCCCCACTTTCGTATAGGGTGTTCAGAGTGTCCTTGGGCATGTCGAGTTCTATCGACTATTTATTAGGGATTTATCCAAAATATCTCATCGAATGTGAAAGATCCTTAAAAATGAGGAAAAATTCAATTTTGATGATTCATTATTGAAGTATTTTTATTTTCTTAAGGAGTTGCTTATATCGACTCTTATTATTATGGCTCCAGATTGGTCGATGCCATTTAAAGTGATGTATGATGCAAGTGGAGTTGCATAAGGAGAGGTATTGGATCAACGCAAGGAAAAGATATTCCATCCTATCTATTATGAGAGCAAGACCTTGAATTATTCTTGATGTAACTACACCATTACCGAGCAAGAATTATTGGCGGTGGTATATGCTTTGGAGAAAATTCCCGCCAACTTGTTAGGTATGAAATTAGTGATGGACACGGATCATATCTCCCATAAATTCCTCATGGTGAAGAAGGAATCTAAGATACACCTAATTAGATGGATCTTAAATTTGCAAGAATTTGATTTCGAGGTAAAGGATCGAAAGGGGTGCAAAAACCAAGTGGCCGACCATCTTTCGCATCTTGAGAGTAATCATGAAAAGCATGGGGAGATTTAGATTGATGATGATTTTCCCTATGTGTTAGTCATGTCAATATAAGGGAAATTCACACCATTGTATGCCGACTATGCTAATTATATTGTGAGTGGTGTACTCCCTGAGGGGCTTAGCTATCATCAAAAGAAGTGGTTCTTGTTCGATGTGAAAATATATTTTTTGGATGAAACCTTCCTATTTTAGGAGTGCACGGATAGTGTGATTAGACGTTGTGTTATGAAAGAGAAATGAAGGATATCTTTAAAGCATGTCACTCCTCACCTTTCGGTGATCACTATGGGGGGATCTGAACCGCTGCCAAAATTCTTCAATATGATTATTATTTGGCCCACCATTCATAGGGATACCATTGAGTGGGTAAAAACATGTCATCAATGCCAAATGCAAGGTGGCATCTCAAGAAGACATTAAATGCCCCTTAAACCAATTCTTAAAGTTGAACTTTTTAACGTGTGAGGGGTTGATTTTATGGTCCCTTTTATGATCTCCTTTGGTAAAAAATATATATTGGTGACACTTGATTATGTTTCTAAATGGGTAGAAGCTGTGGCACTTTTGAACAATGAGAGAAAAAACATCACTTTCTTCTTAGAGAAACCCATTTTTACACGGTTCTGAACGCCATGTTCCATCATTAGTGACGGTGGCTCACACTATTCCAATCAGGTATTTGGGGCCCTTCTTAACAAATATGGGGTGAAACACAATGTTTCTACCCAATTTCACCCCAAAATAAGTGTCCAAGTTGAAGTTTCTAATAGAAAAATAAAAGCTATACTTGAGAAGATCATGAATTTAGGCTAAACTAATTGGGCAAGGTAGCTTGATGAGGCTCTTTGGGCATATAGGATGGACACAAAACACCAATTAGTTTTTCTCCATACCAATTGGTATTTGGAAAGGCATGTCACGTGGCCATTGAGCTTGGGCATAAAGCCTTGTGGGCATTGAAGATGCTAAACATGAATTGAGAAGAAGCTTCCAAGTCAAGGGTCACTAAACTTCATGAATTGGAGGATTTTTGACTAAAGGAATATTAAAATTCCTCATTGTATAAGGAGAAAATGAATAAATGGCATGATGCTAAAATATTACGGTGGGAATTTTATGTAGGCAGTAGTGTACTCCTTTACAATTCTCATTTGAATCTTTTTCTGGGAAAGCTTTGTTCTAAGTGTTCGGGCCCTTTTGTGATTTCTAGTGTATACCCGGGTGGTGCCATCAAATTAAATTATCATGAGAAAAAGAGCTTTGTAGTAAATGATCAAAGGGTGAAACACTAAAATGTGGGAGGTCCCAGGGTGGCCAAGGTGGAGTTGGTACATTTCAAAGATCCTATATGTTGATAAAGAGTTGTATCGTGATGTTAAATTAGGTGCTTAATGGGAGGCAACCCATCCTTTACACACTTATTGCATTTTCCCGATATTTTGTAGGTGTTTTGATACAATTTGGAAGTCCAAGAAAGTAGGGTAAAATAGAGTTTGAAAGCGGCAGTTGTGTAAAAAAATAGAGCAAAAATAGGGGAAAATTAGCCTCAATTACTGCGATCGTGGTCTGAGTCCGCTTTCATGATCTCCCAATCACAGTACATTCAATAGCGATCACTAACTTAAGGGATTCCTTTTAAACCCTTTTACGTCTTTGACATACTTTAGTGAGGGCACTTCAACTCTTTAATTTAGGGGTGAAGTTATATTTGTGTTCGGGCATCGTAATCTAAAAGTCTCACCCCAAAGCATAGA
Source organism: Capsicum pubescens (assembly GCA_030864215.1). Taxonomy (NCBI): domain Eukaryota; kingdom Viridiplantae; phylum Streptophyta; class Magnoliopsida; order Solanales; family Solanaceae; genus Capsicum; species Capsicum pubescens. The sequence goes on along the minus strand of CM061549.1, from coordinate 198,677,252 downwards.
GACTGGTGTGTTTCCCTTAATTGATCTCAGACAATCCTTTCTTATGATGGATTGAGTGACGACATTCTTAAGGGAAAATCATCGTGATTGGATATTATATGATAAATGCAGGGGAAGTCTAAGTACTCGTAGCATTGGAGTTTTGGGATTTCCGTCATACCTATGGTGAAGTCTAAGTAGCCATATGGTTTGCCCGCACAAGAGCCAAAATGTTATACAACATCTTACTTTAGTGCCATCAATAGAAATTTTTTCTGGGTGTAAATGCAAAGAAAACACCCCCTCCATCCATAAATTTTTAAAAACCAACGGCATGGACATGAACAATCTTGTAAAAATACTTACCTCTTTTTATGACTCCAAAGTCTTTAGTTTATAGTCTATGGTAAATACTTCCTTTTGCCCCTAGTAAGAAATACAATTGAGCATCCTTGAAAAAATTGCATGCCATGTGTGGTGAGCGTGATTGTCTAACTGTCATGCATACTTATATCATCTAGAACTTGCCCTGTTAGCATCTCAAGGCTAATTGCAATTATACTTGGTTGGTGAAATGATATTAAGCCTTCTTTGTGAACATAGGAACCCACTTTAACCTAAATATCCTACCTATATATAGAATAGTATCCTTAGTTACCCATTTCGAGCCTTTAAGCCTTTCTTTGGCAACTATATTACAAGCCTTGAACCATTTAAAGTTTATCCCTCTTTTGAACCCTACCTTACTTGAACTTTAAAAATGATACTTGAGGCGAAATGTCTAAGTTAGGGGTGGTAAATTTAGGAAGAAGTGATCTTGGGCCATGATATTGTAAGTAGATGCCTACAAAACGAAGCAAAGAGAGAAAGTGAAAAAGAAATCATCAAAAAAAGGAATAGCATGGACTGTAAAAGAAATAATCAAAAGGAAAATGCTTTCAAAGAATTGGATAAATCAAGGTAGCAAAAGTAGGCATGTGTGAATTTTGAAAACAAATGAAGTGGTCCATGATCAAAATTTGGGTTAAATAGTGTGATGTAGATGTTCAAGGAGGGTGTAGTCACTTTATATCCAAATGATATCATGTACTTTCCCAAATTTATATGGAAAAGTCCTTTGAGATCTCCAACCAAGTGTATTCATTATAGTGGCGATTGAAAATAACGGCAAGCATAAGGTATGATACGTGCTAACATTGAGAGAGTCTTTGTGAGAGTAAGTGTTTTTCACTTAAATATCTTGTAACCTAATCTATAATTTGGTGTGTGGGATTTGATTCTTGTGAGGGGGCATGTAGACTAATTGAGGTGGGTGAAATTATTATATTTCAAAATGAGGCAAAAGAGTATAATTGAGTTGCTATCGATAGAGATTTACTCCTAGACAGTTAATGATTGTTGCATTGTTGTTCTTTAAAGTCTTTTTCATCCATAAGATTATGTTTCATGTTTAGGGGAGGCGTTAGAATAACTTTTCCATGTTTGAGAGCTACCTGTTGGAATTAACCAAGTCCAAAGTCATTGTGTGTCACGACCCGAACTAGGGCCTGGCCGTGACGGACATCCCAAACCATGAAGGCCCGGACGTCCTACTCTATCTGTTCTGGTAATCATACACAATATTTATATAATAAAAGAAAATGCGGAATTATAATCTAATACGGAAACATGGTCATACTCTGGATTCAGTTTAACTATACAGAATGAAATCCGAAATCAACTAAACAACTTCTGGAACAGTCTACAAAATCTCTACTACATGATCTAAAGATAACTGCCTGAAAAGCTGGGACAAGGACCCTAGTAGACCAAAACAAAGGAATAACATAATCTTAAATAACAGGCCTTCTGGAACAAATAAGGCTCACCACTGCATGAATCACTTCTCCCTGGATACATTACTGATTAGACGGACCCCTAGACTGAGCCTTCGAACTTCGAAGGTAAGGGGTCAATACAACTGTACTGGTACACAGAGAAAATCCAAAATAATAATTTATATCTAACATATATGAGATCAATTTAAAACATTTCATAAACATATCATATAGTAACAAATCTCATGGGCATTTCTAAAAGACTCTGTAACATCACCTAATATCTGTGAAACTCTTTGTTTTACTTCTGTGCAAGGTGGTATACCCTACAACTCTGAAATTCCATGGGCTATATGGAAAGCAGAATTGACTCAGCGGGGAAGCCCCCAACCTAAGTGTGCCGCAAGAGTTGGAGTCTCTGACTCTGCTACGCCACACGGCCGTCGCCAGCGTAAAATAATATACTCGGATCGACAAATCACGGTTTTAGGTTAAGAGTTACTTGAACTCAAACCTTCTTCGGGTAACCACCTAACCCTCTTGAAGACCAGTTTTAACTCTTTAAAACATACATTCTCTGAAATCAAACTCTGAAAAATATACTCTGTTAGGGCATACATACTTATGGTATCGTCATACCATTGACTTGCAAGTCACATCTCTGAGCCATTATTGGCATATTACACTCTCTGTTTCCAAAATATAAATTTGAGACCATCATATCAATAAATAATTTCAAGGAACTCCTTCTTTAAAACTCATGTAACCTCATATATGCAACTCTCTTTGTCAAACTTTCAATGATGCAAGGTGGCCATGTCAAAGCTCTTGATCTCATGAAATCTCATTTAATAAAATATATTTACATCAAGAAACTCCCCCTCATAAATCTCTAAATCATGATCAAAATACTATGGTATTTGAGTAAATTATTTTCAAGCCGTGAATCATGTCTTTCAATCAATCACCATAAGATTATAAACATAAGGTTTTCACAAAAGAGATATTTTCATTATTTGTTCTCTCAAAAAAATCTTCGATTTCAAGTTTCATACATATACTTATATGTGTTAATCGATTTAAGGGGATAAGTCCTAAAAGCCAAAACAACAATATCATTAAACATGTATAAAGCATAATAAATTCATAAATCTCAAAACCCTTTTAACAAATTCATGCTTGATGATTTTTAAAATCATAAATGGGTGTTTTCAACAAGCCCATGTTGTTTTAGGATAAACCCCACATACCTAAATTTAGAAATTTGATGGATGATTCTTGAATCCTACGGTTTGGGGACTCCAAATCTTCCCTCAGTTTCAAAAACCCACGGTTGAATCTTGAGTTAATTGGGTTTTTAGTTTGAAACCCTAGAGAGTGTTATTATGAATTTTTTTGAAGAAAGTATGAATAATGTGCTCACTTGGGAGTATAATCCCGTGTTTAAGCTGATAAGGGGTGTGGAAAATACCTAATATACCCTTAAGGTGATGGAATAAAATATAACTGGGAGCTCGATTTTATGGGCCACCGCGACATGCCACAATCGCGGTGGCTCACTAGAAATGACGAATGGGATGCTTAGGGTCACCGTGCCGCAGAGCCATCGTATTGTCCCACTGGTTGGGACCTGGAACTTCAGCACGACGCGCCAAAATTGTGCTAGGCTACTAGAATTTGACAATTGTTAAATAGACCCCCTCCGCGATGCGCCAAGCACTAAAATGATAGCGTTTTTTGACTAGGACTTAAATTAGCCATAATTTCTTGCCCGGGTATCGTATTAGGGCAAATCTTAAATCAGCGTAAAGCTTATCAAATTTCCCATGTGATGAAAAGTCAAAATTAGGAATGTTATATACATGGTTTAAACTTTACTCACTTTAGAAGTAAAAAAATTGAGCCTAAGTCTCTCTAACACTAAAAAAAATCTTCAACTCTAAGAGCATATTACCACGAGCTAACGTATGAAAGATGCGGGGTGTTACATTATCCCCCTTTGGGATCATTCGTCCCTCAATTATGACGCGGAACATAGACAAGCATGATTTTAAACATACTAAGGCCATGAAAGAATAAGACAAGGATTGTACCTTCCATTTCATCATTCACCGGATCAAATAAGTCTAGGTATCTATCTCTCATGTCATCTTCTGATTCCTAAGTTACTTCCTTAACTTTTTGATTTCTCCACATCACTTTGACTGAAGTTATCTCCTTGCTCCTTAACTTTCTAACTTGACGATCTAATATTGTAATAGGTTCCTCTTCATAGGATAAGGAGTCTGTCACTTTGACCTCCTCTACAGAAAATACTAATGAATGGTCTCCAATACATTTATTCAACATGGATATGTGAAATACCGGATGAACAGAACCCAAACTTGCAAGCAAGTCTAACTCATACGTAACTCCACCTATCCTTCTTAAAATATGGTATGGCCCTATATAGCGAGGACTCAGCTTACCTTTCTTCTCGAATCGCATAACTCCCTTCATAGGGGAGACTTTGAGAAATACCCAATCACCAACTTTAAATTCTAGCTCCCTTCTACGAATATCGGCATAGCATTTCTGTCTACTATGGGCTATTTTAAGTCATTCTCTAATAATTTTCACATCCTCTATCGCCTGATGAACAAGATCATGCCTAAACAACTGAATCTCATCCACTTCATACCACCCAATTGGTGATCTACATTTTCTCCCATACAAAGCTTCAAACAGAGCTATCTTAATACTGACATGGTAGATGTTATTATAAGCGAACTCTATCAATGGAAAGTGATCTACCCAACTACCTTTGAAGTTAATCACACAAGCTCTCAGCATATCTTCAAGGGTCTGAATAGTATGTTCGGCTTGCCCATCCGTCTGAGGGTGGAAAGTCGTACTCAGGTTCACTTGGGTACCTAAAACCCTCTGAAAAAATCTCCAGAACTGTGAAGAGAATTGCGTACCTCGGTCAGATATGATGGATACAGGTGCTCCATGTAAATGGACTATCTCCTCGATGTATAACTTAGCATAGTCATCTCCTGAATAGTTGGTTCTCATAGGCAGAAAGTGGGCTGACTTGGTCAGCCGGTCTATAATTACCCAAATAGAATTATACTAGTTTCGGGACCTCGGAAGTCTCGTGATAAAGTCTATATTGACCATCTCCCACTTCCATAAGGGCAAAGATATCTCTTGGGAGGTACCACCTGTCCTTATATGCTCTACTTTCACTTGTTGAAAATTCAAACACTTGAAAATAACATTAGCCACATCACATTTCATATTATTCCACTAGTATATGGTTTTGAGATCATGATACATCTTAGTAGAGCCTGGGTGAACAACATACCTCGAAGTGTGATCTCCATCAAGGATTCTCTTTCTTAACCCATCTATATCTGGCACACATAGTCTACCCTGATATCTTAAAATTCTATCACCACTAATTTCAAAAGACATCACCTTCTATTAACCCATATTTTTCTTGATCTGTATCAAGATGGGATCTTCAATCTGCTTTTCTTTAACTTTAGCACAAAGGAAAGACTTATCTACCTCATGAAAAACTACTCCCTTATCTTCAGAATCCAAGAGTCACACTCCTAGATTTGTAAGTCGATGAATATCCTTTACCATCTCTCTCTTCCGCTTTTCAACATGTGAAAGGCTGCCCATAGATAGCCTATTGAGGGAATCAGCTACCACATTTAACTTGCCTGGATGGTAGTGCAGGCTCATGTCATAATCCTTCAAAATCTCCAACCATCGTCTTTGCCTGAGGTTTAATTCTTTCTGCGAGAAAACATACTGTAAACTCTTGTGGTCAGTAAATATATCAATATGTACTCCATAGAGATAATGCCGCTAGATTTTAAGTGCAAACACCACAACCGCTAACTCCAATTCATGGGTGGGGTAAATTTGCTCATGCATTTTTAACCGCCTAGATGCATAAGCCACCACTTTAACGTGCTACATAAGTATGCACCTAATTCCTACTCGGGATGCATCATAGTACACAACAAAACCCTTTGTACCTTCCAGGAGAGTCAGAACAGGTGCAGTGGTTAACTTGTTTTTCAATTTCTCAAAACTATTCTCACAGGAGTCAGACAACACAAACTTCACCTTTTTCTATACAACTTAGTAAGTGGTGCAACTATGAAAGAAAAACTCTCTATGAATCTTCTGTAATACCCCACCAAACCCAAGAAGCTTTGAATGTCGGTTGGAGTCATAGGTCTGGGCCATTTTCTCACTGCCTTAACCTTTTGGGGATCAACCTCAATCCCATCACTAGACATAATATGCCCCAAGAAAGCAATAACATTAAGAAAAAATTCACACTTGGAAAACTTTGCATACAATTTATGATCTTTGAGAGTCTGAAGGATGATTCAGAGGTGATTGGCATGATCCTCCTCACTCTTAGAATAAATCAAGATTTGATTAATAAAAACTATGACAAACAAATCTAGAAACTCACGGAACACCCTTTTCATAAGATCCATGAAGGCTGCATGGGCGTTAGTCAACCCGAAGGACATGACTAAAAATTCATAAGGATCGTATATGGTTCGGAAAACTATTTTGGGAATGTTTGACTCTCTAACTTTCAACTGATGGTATCCCGAATGAAGGTCTATCTTTGAAAACCATATAGCACCTTGAAGCTGGTCAAAAAGGTCATCAATTCTAGGAAGAGGATATTTATTTTTAACAGTGACCTTGTTCAACTTACGATAATCTATACACATACGGAGGGAACCATCTTTCTTTTGCATGAAGAGTGCAGGTGCACCCCAGGGAGAAATACTAGGACAGATAAAACCTTGGTCTAGAAAATTTGCTAGCTGTTCTTTCAACTCTTTCAGTTCTGCAGGAGACATTCTATATAGTGGAATAGAGATGGGACAGGTATCCAGCAACAAATCAATACCAAAATCTATCTCCCTATAGGTGCTATACCTGGGATATCATCAGGAAAAACTTCTAGGAACTCATTCACCACAGGGACAAACTGAAGAGAAAGTCTTTTGGTATTCGAATCTTTAACCCGAATAAGATGATACAAGAAACCCTTAGAAATGAGTTTACGGGCACTGAGGTAAGATATAAAGTGCCCTCTAGGTTCTAAGGAATGTCCCTCCCATTCTATTACTGGTTCATTCAGGAAGGAAAAAGTAACCTTTCGTGTTCTACAATCTAACATGGCATAACACTAATGGAGCCAGTCCATCCCTAGAATAGCATCAAAATCAACCATGTCTAAGTCTACGAGGTTTGCCACAGTATCCCACCCATAAAAAGTCACCACACAATTTCTGTCACCCTCCTAGCCACAACAGAATCTCCCACCGGAGTAGAAATAGAAAAAGTTTTGGCAATCACATTAGGCTCGAACCTAAAACTAACAGCCACAAAAGGCTCTGGATCAAGTAGCACATATACATCACGGGAAAAGATTTGCAACATACCAGTAACTATATTCGGTGAGGCCTCTGTCTCCTAGCGGTTGGTCAAGGCGTACAACCGGTTGCGGTCGCTTCCGGCGGCTGAAGTGGCACCCTTCTGAGGCGTTGGTGGTGCAGAAGAATTAGCCTGTGAATTAGATCCACCAAAATTACCCTTTGCTACCGGACAGTCTCTCTGGATATGACCTGTTTAGATGCACGAATAACACACCATTGCTCCAAACTGACATTTTCTTAGATAATTTCTCCCACATCTCTCACAACGCGGGTATGTTCAAGAGGTCTGAGCTACACTTCATTGAGACCGTGAACCCTGTATTCTCGGCCCCTGCCTGGACTGGAAATCCTGGGGGCGCTATTTGACTGGGGATCTGGACACTGGAACACTGGCTGTAGACTGTGAATTACCCTAAAACTTCTTTTTCTGCCATTTGTTACCCTAATTCCCACTCTGCTGCTGATTGTGGCTATGGTCTGCTGTCTTGTCTCTCTTTTCCTGCCTGTCCTTCTCTCTAGATTTATATTTTTTTTTATCAACCTGCTGCATGTGGATTGATAGTCTGGAAAAATCCATGTCCTGGTTCAACATTGTTCCCAGACATTCAAGCACTAAGTCATTCAAAAGGCCAGATGAAAATTTCCTCATTCGGGCTCTCATGTTACTAGTCATCTCTTGAGCATAATGGTCTAGTTGGTTTAATCCCGGAGTGTATTCCTGGACACTCATCTTTCCCTTCTTTATATTCATAAACTCTTTAGCTTTGGACTCTCTTAGCTCGAGAGGAAAAAACCGATCGAGGAAGGCTTCCACGAACTCGGCCCAAAATATGGGCTCAACACTCTCACCTTTTGAATCTTCCCACTCATTATACCATTGGTTCGCTACATCCTTAAGCTGGTAAGCTGCTAACTCAAACCCCTCTACCTCATCTACATGAATCACCTTAAAGATCTTCTCTATCTCGTCCACAAACTCTTGTGGATCATCTTCTACCTTGGTACTAGTAAACTTAGGCGGGTTCATTCTCATGAACTGGCCCACTCTTGTAACCTCAAACGTAACAGATGCTGACTCAATATATTCTGACCATTGAGTCTGTGTGGCTACCAACTGTGCAAGTATTTGAATGGACTTCCTGAATTTTTCATTCGATACCTCTCTCTCGCGAGGCTGAATGCGGTTAGTCCCCCGGGGAGCTCTGGGTACCCTAGGTGGGCTGGTCTGAGTAGGTGGGAATCCCGGAGTTGCATCAATCTCTAGAGTCTGAGATATATTTTGGGTCCTCATCCCATGAGTGGGAAGGACCTCATCTTTCTATGCATTCTGATCGATAGTACGACGAGGAGGCACGATTGTTTTCTAAAACACAAGAGACCATTAATTAGGGGATAATTCAGACTCTGAAGCACAAATTAAACCACAAAGAAGAGAAACATTCCTAAACTCCTAGTAGCCTCTTGCTTATAAGTGTGGCACGCTACACACCCATAAACAAGATTCTACCCAACACAATTTTGTAGACACCCTGGGACCATGAACCGTGCTTTGATACTAAGTTTGTCATGACCCAAACTAGGGCCTGGTCGTGACAGACATCCAGAACTATGAAGGCCCATACATCCTACTCTATCTGATCGGGTAATCATGTACAACATTCATATAATATAAGAAAATATGGAATTATAATCTAATACAGAAACATGGTCATACTCTGGATTCAGTTTAACCATACGAAATGAAATCCAAAATCAACTAAACAACTTCTGGAATAGTCTGTGAAATCTCTACTACATGATCTAAAGATAACTGTCTGAAAAGCTGGGACAAGGCCCCTAGTAGACGAAAATAAGGAATAACATAATCTGAAATGACAGGCCTTTTGGAATAAAGAAGGCTCACCACTACATGGATCACTTCTCCCTGGATACTTTACTGATTAGACGGATCCCTAGACTGAGCCTCCAAACCTGAGAGGTAGGGGGTCAATACAACTGTAATGGTACGTAGAGCAAATCCAAAATAATAATTTATATTTAACATATATGAGAGCAATTTAAAACATTTCATAAACATATCATAAGTAAGAAATCTCATGGGCATTTTTGAAAGACTCTATAAAATCACCTGAACTCTGTGACTCTTTATTTTACTTTTGTGCTAGGTGGTATAACCTACAACTCTAAAATTCCATAGGCTATATGGAATCTAGCACTGACTCAGCGGGGAAGCCCCCAACCCAAGTGTGATGCAAGGGTTGGAGTCTCTGACTCTGCTATGCCACACGGCTGTCGCCAGCATAAAATAATATACCCGAATCGGCAAATCACGGTTTTAGGTTAAGAGTTACTTGAACTCAAACCTTCTTCGAGTAACCACCTAACCCTCTTTAAGCCCAGTTTTAACTCTTTAAAACATGCATTCTCTGAAATCAAACTGTGAAAAACATACTCTGTTATGGCATACATACTTATGGTATCGCCATACCATTGACTTACAAGTCACATTTCTGAGCCATTATTGGCATATTACACTCTCTGTTTCCAAAACATAAATTCGAGACCACCATATCAATAAATAATTTCAAAGAACTATTTCTTTTAAACTCATGTAAACACATATATGCAACTCTCTTTGTCAAACTTTTAATGATTCAAGGTGGCCATGTCAAAGCTCTTGATCTCATGCAAATCTTTCTCTTTTAAAATAATATATTTACATAAGGAAACTCCTCTCATAAAGCTCTAAATCATGCTCAAAATACTATGGTATTTGAGTAAACTATTTTCAATTCATGAATCATGCATTTCAATCAATCACCATAAGATCATAAATATAATGTTATCACAAGAGAGAGATTTTCATTATTTGTGCTGTCAAACAAATCTTCAATTTCAAGTTTTATACATATACTTATATGTGTAAATCAGTTTAAGGGGATAAGGCCTAATGGGCAAAACAACAATATCATTAAACATGTATAAAGCATAATAAAATCATGGATCTCAAAATTCCTTTAACAAATTCATGCTTGATGATTTTTAAAATCATAATTGGTTATTTTTAACAAGCCCATATAGTTTTAGGATAAACCCCACGTACGTAAATTTAGAAATTTGATGGATGATTCTTGAAGCCTACGGTTTGGGGACTCCAAATCTTCACTCAGTTCGAACACTCACGATTGAATCTTGAGTTAATTAGGTTTTTAGTTTGAAACCCTAGAGAGTGTTCTTATGAATTTTTTTGAAGAAAGTATGAATAATATGGTCACTTAGGAGTATAATCCCGTATTTAAGCTGATGGGGGGGGAGGGGGGAATACCTAATATAGCCTTAAGGAGACGGAATAAAATATAACTGGGAGCCCAATTTTATGGGCCAACGCGATGCACCACAATCGCGGTGGCTCAATAGAAATTGATGAATGGCATTCTTAGGGTCACCGCGATGGGGATCCATCTTGTTGTCCCATTGGTTGGGACCTAGAACTTCAGCGCGATACGCCCAAATTGTGCTAGGCTACTGGAGTTTGACAATTGTTAAATAGATCCCCTCCGCAACGTGCCAAGCAATAAAATGACGGTGTTTTTCTACTAGGACTTAAATTAGCCATAATTTCATGCCCGGATATCAGATTTGGGCAAATCTTAAATTGGAGAAAAGCTTATCAAATTTCTCATGTGATTAAAAGTCAAAATTAGAAAATTATATACATGGTTTAAACTTCACTCACTTTGGAACTAAAAAAAATTATACTAAGTCTCTCTGACACTAAAAAATTCATTAACTCTAAGAGCATATTACCATGATCATTTGGTTGGTTAGATGGGCTTACAAGTGCATAGTCTCAATGAGTAAGAAGTACTATTGCTTGAGGACAAGAAAAGGTTTAAGCTGGGGGTGTTGATGAGTGGTAAATTTACCACTCATTGATGCCCAAATTCGTGTACACTATCGTGATTTAAAGGTGCTAATAGGATGAATTTATGATTAAAATACACTAATTCCCATGTTTTGTAGGTATATAGGTGATGGGTAGAAATTAAGTGAAATAAGCTAAAAAGCAATAAAAAAGGGAAGAGTTAGTGCAGAAGCTGGAAAAAACCTGGGCAGAAACTGACCCTCAATTACCACAATCGCGGTCTAAGGGTTACGATTGTGGACAGTACAACTTAGTAAATGATGGAGATTATGATGTGTTTTCCGTAATCATGGGAGTCACAATTGCGATCAATATCTTGCGAGTGATCGGACATCAGCCCAGGGGCAGAGTTATAATTTCCCACAGCTGATCCAAAATTCATAAAATGGCATAAACCCTTTCACTTTGGAGCATCTTTGAACTCCCTTTTGAAGAACATAGAGGGAGAACTTCCAATTTGTGTAAGAGAAAAAATTGTATTAAATCTTTCAAGAAATATACTTTTGGTTATAATTGAAGCTTGGAATTTTAGGATTACTCTAGTTTGTATGTTCAATTGAGAAAATAAATGTCAACTTGGGTAATTTTCTTCTTTTTATTTTTATGAGTTGCTAAAAATTTATCTTGGGATTATGTTGAAATAGGGTGAAAAGATGTGTGGGTTATGATTTATTAGTGTAGATTCTCAGTTTTTGATGTTGGGTTTCACTAGTGCTTGCTTGATTGAGTTGGAGTTTGTAGGTGAAAACCATAAATTCCCCAAATCTCACATCTTTCTTGAAAGAGGGATATGAGTATACTTTTTGATCCTATATCATCCTTGAAAGAGGGATATGAGTGAAAAGATATTAGTGAACAATAGTTGATTCATTTTTCATTATCTTCAAAATAAGGGTGAATTGAGAATTAGCTAGGTATTGAACATTTTCCTAGAAATAGGGATGTCCAATTGATGTATTGGGTGGATTTGATTATCACATCCACGAGGCTTCAGAAAGGATCCATGGTTGATAATCTTGAGGTTTGGTTGAAAAACTAGCATCAAGAACCCCTAACCTAGCCTACCCATGTAGTTGTTAACTAGAATTTGCATTCAATTATCATGAACTCATGCATCATTTTCCCCTAGGAAGATATAAACCCAAGAATTTAATCCTATTAAAAGTTTTTCAATATTTGGTGCTCTAATTTGGTAGTTCAAGTAGTTTTGTTTTTACAATCTTCCAAACCACAACCCCTCCCCCCAATTTTAAATGCATGTTTTACTTTTTTTCTTCATTACGGGTAATTGTTTTGTTGCTCTCAACACCCATAGGATTTAACTACTAGATTCACTCCTCGAGGGTTTGACCCTAACTCACATTGGGTTACTATACTTGACAATGATTTCCTTACCTATTTATTATGGAGTATTTTGAGCATGATTAGATACTCAACCCAGCTAAGCCCTGGTTGGAGTTATGACAAAAATTATATTAGAGCCTAGGTTTGGTGTCATTAGTATACAACAAAGCCATGTAAAGTAGTCTTATTTATGAGTGTGTAGCACGCCACACTTATAAGGGAAAGTCTATGAGATATTTAGGAATATTTCCTTTTCTTATTGTTATATTTTGAGCTACAGAGTCCGAGGTCTTGAATCTCCTCTAATTTCCATATGTTTGCATTTTAGATCATGCCTCCCAAAAGATATAATGCTCGCGACAACTCTTCTATCCCGTCTGTGGACAATGTGGATGGAGCTCGTCCTACTCTAGGAGTTCACACCCAATTGAGGGTCTCTACTTCTAATTTTCTTGAGGGAGTTCCATCGGTTCCCCTTTTTTTCTCCCCAGGCACCCCAGTCTGGCATGTCTAATGTTGAGTTTCACTAGTCAATTTATTTTCCTACCTAATTGATGGCCTCCCAGACTAAGTGGGATATTTCTGTAGCTCCATCCTCTAAGGCCACTAGAGTTGTCCAATTTATATGGTTGAGTCCTCCTACTTTCATCGGTTCTGAAGTTGAGGAAGATACTTAAAATTTTATTAATGAGATAGAAAAGATCTTTTGTGTGATGCATACTTCTGATGTGGAGGGTGTAGATTTTGCTTCTTATCATTTAAAAGCTATAACATATCAATGGTATGAGGAGTAGGACCAATCTAGGGGTGATGATGCTGCGTTTGCTTTTTGGGACAATTTCTCTAGTGCTTTCCTTGATCAATTCTTTCCTCAAGAGTTGAGGGAGGCAAAGGCTGAGGAATTTGTAAATTTGAAGCAAAGAAGGATGATAGTAAAAGGGTATGCCTTAAAGTTTTATTAGTTACCATGTTAGGCTCCTGAGTTAGTGTCTGGTATGAGGTCTAGAATGAGGAAGTTTGCCTCAAGGTTGTCCCTTGAGTTGAGCTTGGAAAACAAGGTTGCCTTATTGAACAAGGATATATACATCTCTAGACTTGTGGTATATATGCAACAAGTAGAAGAATAAAAAATAAGTAAGTGGAGATAAGTGAAAGGCACAGTACGAAGTTTCACTATTTGGATCATGGTGTAGGTCAACAACAAAGTGGTAGAGATAGGGGAGATGGCCTAAGAAGAAGTGGGGAAATTTTGGTTCTTACTCTATGGCTAGTGATCATTATCCAAAGTCATCGAGTGATCGTCATTCTCATTATAAAGAGGGTTTATTGCACTGGATCCCAGCCTTAGTCTAATGAGTCTCATTCATCTCTATCGTACCCTCCCTGTAGATTTTATGATCAGGCACAGGTGTTTGTAAAGAGGGGAGAAGAAAGTGCTTTAAATGTGCTCAGATTGGTTATATGCAGAAAGATTGTCCTTCTAAGGTTACTTATGGGCTGAATAAGATTCTTCTTGCTACTTCATCAGCTTCTGCACCAATGGGTACTACTTTTTCTTCTAGCTCTGGCAATGACGAAACTATTTGTAAGTTCTTTCCACTCGCCAGGATTCTGAGGCGTCCCCCGATGTTATTATTGGTACACTCAAAATCTTCTCTCATGACATATATTTTCTTCTTGATCATAGGTCTACTCTCTCTTATGTGACCCCTTATATGGCTATCTATTTTTGTTTTGATCCCGATAGGTGACTCAATTATGGCTAGAAGGGTCTATAAGGGTTGTGTGATGTCATTCTATGGTGGGAAGACCCTGGTGGATCTGATAGAGTTGGACATGTTAGACTTTGATATGATTTTGGGGGTGGTTTAGTTGCATTAGTGCTATGCATCTCTTTATTATTGAACCCGAAGGGTCAATTTCTATTTTCATAATAAGCCGATGATTGAGTATGAAGGTAGTTTCATAGTTCCTAAGGGAAGGTTTATTTCGTATCTTAGAGCCCAGAAATAGGTTTCTAAAGAGTTACACTATCACTTAGTACATATTAAGAATTCTAGATCTTAAGGTCCTTTTTCGTAGATAGTTCTTGTGGTTTGTGAATTTCCTAAGGTGTTCCCTGATAATCTTCAGTCTGACTAATGCCCTAGCAGCATTTATGGATCTTATGAATAGGGTTTTCGAGTTAGTTCTTAGAATTCTTTGTGATTGTCTTTATTGATGATATTTTGGTGTATTCCAAAATTGAGGTCGATCTTGCCGATCACCTATGCCTTGTGTTGCAAACCCTTAAAAAAGTAGTTATATGCTAAATTCTCCAACTATGGGGTCTATGTTGATATATATTTAGATTATAAGAGCCTGGAATACATGTTCACGTAGAAAGAATTGAATCTCAGCAAATAAAAAGGCTTCAGTTACTGAAGGATTATGACATGAGTCTTTACTATCATCTAGGTAAAGCTAACGTGGTTGCTGATTCTCTTAGCAGGTGTCCATGGGAAACTTATATCACGTGGATAAAAAATATGGTATTTCGTGAAGGATATTCACCGTTAGCTAATCTTGGAGTCTGTCTCTTAGATTCTGAGGATGGTGGTGTTATTGTTCAAGAGGTGGCGAAGTCATCTCTCTATGTTGAGGTGAAGGAGAAACAAATGTTGGATCATATCTTAATGCAAATCAAGAATGGTGTGGTTAGGTAGAAGGTAATGGTTTTCGAGATTAGTGGTGATGGTATCTTGAGCTACAAAGATAGATTATGTGTTCCTGATATTGATGGGTTGTGGGGGAGAATTTTTTACGAAGCTCATAAGTCACGTTATATAGTTCATCCTGGATTGATGAAGGTGTATCATGATCTTAAGGAAATTTATTAGTATAATAATATGAAGCAGGATGTGGCCAATTTTGTAGATAAGTGTATGTTATGTCAACAAGTGAAGGTGGAGCACTTGAGGCTTGGTGGGTTAACTTAAGAGATTGAGATGCTAGTGTGGAAATAGGAGATAGTCAGTATGGATTTTTTTATAGGTCTTCAACAGTCTCTCTAGGAATTTGATTTGATTTGGGTCATCATGGATAAGATGACTAAGTCTGCTTACTTATTGCCAGTGAGGACTAATTTTTGTTCAAAGGACTATGCCAAGTTCTTCATTGTGGAGATCGTTAAGTTGCATGGTACTCCAGTTTCCATCAAATATGATCGAGGTACCTAGTTCTCATCTCACTTTTGGAGGTCGTTCTAGCAATGTTTGGGAACTAAGGTAACCCTTAGTATCGCATTCCACCCGATGAAGGATGGGCAAGAAGAAAGGACCATCCAGTCCTTGGAAGACATGCTTTAGACTTGTGTATTTGATTTTGGTAGCAGTTGGGTTGACCACTTTTCTCACATAGAATTTTCCTACAACAACAGTTATCACTCTAGCATTGGTATGGGTCTGTTTGAGGCCTTATATGGTAGGAGGTGTAGATCTCCTATTAGTTGGTTTGAGGACGGTGAAAATAAATTATTTGGTCTTTATTTGCTTCACCAAGCCATGGAGAAAGTGAAGGTGATTCGGGATAGACTTAAGTCCGCCCAAAGTCGCCAAAAGTCCTACACAGACGTAAGGCGAAGGGAGTTATAGCTTAGAGTTGGTCATTAGGTGTTCTTGAAGGTTTCCCCCATGAAGGAAGTGATGTGGTTTGGCAAGAAGGTGAAGCTCAGTCCCCGTTATGTCGATCTATACTTGACTTTGAAGAGGGTTGGTAATATTGCACATGAATTGGAGTTGCCTACCAATTTGATCTCCATTCCTTCGGTGCTTCATGTTTCGATGTTGAGAAAGTACGTTGGTGATCCTTCAATGGTTTTTCCTTTGGATAAGGTGGGTATTTTGAATTTCTTGTCTTATGAGGAAGTCTCGATTAAGATTTTGGATGGGCAAGTTTGCTGGTTGCAGAAAAAGGATGTGGCTTCGGTAAAGGTTCTTTCAAAGAACTAAATGGTTGAGGAAGCTACTTGGGAAGACGAGGAGGACATGAAGTCCAAGTATCCATTCTTGTTTCCCATTCCAGATAATCGTGCTTGAGGTATGAATATTTCTTAACTTTTTTTTTCTAACTTCGTTAAAGTAAATTGTAAATTCTTTTGCATTTTTAATTTCTGTATTTATTAAAGGAAAGTATGGTTGTGTTCGGAGTCAAATTGTGCTAATAAATGCTTTGTCCTATCATTCAAGGATAAATGATCCTAAGGGAGGAGTATGTAATGCCTCAGGTTTTGTTCCTTGAAAAAATTCTAAAATTTTATCCTCACTATCTTTACTATGACTTACCCCTATGAGTCGTAGGGTGTCTTGATGGGTCAGGTGACCTTAATCAATAGGTTTTTAGAAAATAGTGCTTGAGTTACTGTCCTGAGTACGACTTTAGGACACAAATCATAGGGAGTATTGACGATTCGTTGGACTCGAATCATAATCAAATTAGTAATTAAGTGGAAAAGTTATGCTCTGAGTTTGAATGTCCCACTATGAGTCGTAAGGACTTGTTACAAGTCATTGGGTGCAAATCATAGGGTGTCAAGTGTTTACCTAGTTGGGTTCTGTGTTGACTACAATTGGCCCCTACGAGTCATAGGGTCCCATTATGAGTCATGTAGGTTGAGTCATACGGTCAACAGATTATGAGTGCCTTGGAGACTGACTTGGCTACGACTCGCGGTGAAGAGTTGTAATGAGTCTATTCAAGTCGTATGGTAACCTGTAGTCATTGACGACTAAATTTCATATTTTAAATTGAGGGCACTTTGGACAATTTTCTTCCTACCAAATTTAAACCCCACATTTATAAAACACTTAAGGGGGTTATATTTCATCCTTAACGTACTCATACACTTCCAAAGCTCTCTCAAGCATCCATACTTAGGGTTTCCAAGAAGTAGTCCATCTAAGGGCTCAAAGGTTAAATTCTTTCCGTTAAACTTAGTGTTTCAGGCATGTTACTCTTCCCTTATTGTTAATGTGTTAAAACCATATGTTTTAAAGTATTGTTCATGAGATATTTATGTTGGTTTTGAAACAAGAGTTGAGGGTTTTTAATGTTTGTTGTTGAACAATGTTTTCCCATGGTTTACATATGATTATTCATGCTTTAAATATGGTTTTGAACTTATGGGTGGATGGGTATGGTGAATGAACTAGGGAATTGTGATTTTCCCTAAACTTGTGACTTTTTGAAGTGGTTATGACCCCAACCACATATTGTGAAATTGATTTTAATTATGAGAAATGTGAAAAATTAAACTATTCTTGAACTATTGCATAATGTGAAAAGGCTAATGAAGCATATTTTTTCTGAATTGAACCTTGTTGGTTTTGTGATTTCACAAGCTATTGCATAATTAAATCAAGAGGGTTCTGAATTCCCCCAAGTGATGATAATTTATTTGTCATGTTATTGTTTTCTTTCAAGTATAGTTGGTATGACGATACCAACAATGTATTCCTTAATGTAAAACATGGTTCAATGAATGGGAATGTGTTATAAATGTTTTAATTTGGCTATAATGAGGGTTGTGTAGCTAGTTTGTGAAAGTGGTGGTCCTAAGGGATCCACACTGGAAACCGCGATTGCTGACACAGTAGTTTATATCACCGGGAGGTTCGAGTCCCCCTTAATATTATTATCATATGGTTGGGAGGTTTGAGTCCCCCATAATAAATTACATGATTTAGTGCTCATATCACTTTGATATGTAGGGAGGTTCGAGTTCCCTATAGTGCATATGTATACCCTCTGGTTCATGAAGCCACACGCACTGGGGCTCTTCCAGATGGGGGAGAGTTGTCCTATATAGACCACGAGTGCCATTTTATGTTATGACGGTTGATCTACACAATCTAGGATAAAGTTTTAAAGTGCATGTTAAGCCTTGTTCCTTATCCCGACATGTGAGACATATATGTATATGCATTTGATTATGTGCATGGGTTTTAAATGATATTGAACTATTGAACTCGGCATTATGTTATCCTTATTCCCGAGTTACATACTAGTGTTCACCCCACTAACCGTCTTTGGGCGTTGTATCCCTACGAGATGCAGGTACCAGAGCTACCTCTACTTTTTCTGTGCAGAGTTATATGGATCAACCTTGTTCTTCGGTTCGTTGTGGTGATGTGGTGAGCTTCTATACTTTGGAAGACTTAGACATTACATTAGTTCTTATCATAGAATAGAGTTGAGAGTTTCATTATCATTAACACTATCATTTTCATTCTTGTTGTCATATGTAAGAGTAGGGGACATGTCCCGATCAAGATTAGTTTTGTTTCTTTATTTAGAAGACTTTGTTTGAATTTCTATGGATATTGGGTGATGTTGGTCGGCCAGTCACCGGTCGTAGACATGTTTTGAATTTCATTAATCTTGTTATATGTTCGGGATTTATCTGACATTGGAGGATGTTGTGTTTGGTTAGGTTAGGTGCAGGAGGTGATCTCCGGTCCATATGGGACTTGAGATACCCTTCACGGTCAGAACGTGGTTTGGGTTGTGACAATATCGCAACAAAACATATAATATATAATCTAAAAATAATGTCAAATAATTTTTTTATCAATATATAATTGAAATTTTGAGATATGAGCGACATGTTTAGACACCACTAAAAATTGACAATAAAAAAAATTATTAATTATGTACACATGTATCGAATCTTTCAAAGAGAGTCTTTTTAGATAGTTCGGGGCAAGATCATTCTTCTTGATTTTTTTTTAAATTCAGCATTGCAAATTAAAGTAGGTGGTTTAAAAATAAAATGAGTTCAGCGGTAAGAAACTTTAGGTTGTTATATTGTATAACTATCTTGGCTGAACAAGGACACTTTCAGTGAAAAATATAGGCATAATATAAAGACTGATATATCAAAACATATTGTATGAAATAAAATTATTCTTGAGTGAACCTAAATTTTCTTACTGCATATGTATAAGAAAAAGTAAGAGCAATTGTTCTTATTCTATTTCGTCCCTTTTATCACTCTTCTCTCAATTAATTTACTTTCGCAAATACTCATAAATTCATATTCAGGTACATATACAAATGGAAAATCAGGTGACACAATTAGAAGAATCCTATGAAATAAAAAATGGGCAAAATACTCATCAGATGAAATAGGTATGTATGTATGTATGTATGTATATACATAAAATATGTGATAACTATAAGCAATGAATATAATCATATTGATTGAAACAATCAAGTTGTTTCTTTTTTGTTTATCTTATTAAAACGATGTCATTTTTTGTATAGAGAATATTGACCCCATTTATGACAGAATAAATGTTATTGAATGGCAGGAAAGTGTTCCTCAATTTATATGTGATATAACAAATGGTCTGTTAATATATATAATATTATTATATTTTTTATATCATTCTACCCGTATAATATACTTACCTTAATTGAACATGTCCAGGAACAGTACCCCAATTAAAAAATAAAAGTGTTTCCTACGCAATGATGTCAATGAACTGAGAAAATAAAAGAATGTGTCAGGCACAAATATGTCAATTGATAGAACTGTCTGTTTGATACATTACAAAAGAATTTCAATAATTTGGGATTGAGTGGTGGCATTAGAATGTTAGGAATGCATATAGTTGACAGAGATAAAAAAAAAAGGAACAAGTTGTAGAGCTTATTTCGTTGTATCAAAATTGTACACTGCCAATTAGTGTACCCATGATAATACTTGAAAAGGTTTCTTCATCACAACCTTCTGCAGATTATTCAAAGTTCCTCTGCTTTGAGATTTGAGCAATGGCCAGTCTTTTATTGGCAATTTTTTTTAAGTTTGTATCAAATTATTATTTATATTTATTTGGAAGAAGATTTTATTTTTATTTGAATATCTTAATCTATTAATAACATATTTTGAAGTTGCTTGTCCATAAAGAAGAAGAAGGGATAAAATATATTAGTTAATGAGATTACAGATTTCAAGCAAGATAAATTGCCTGATTAGAATTGTGCTCCAGCTGATGATGGTAAAATTTGAATCTCCTTACATTTTCATCATATTGGCTACAAAAACGTCAATAGATATTTTATCATTTTCTACCCTACTTCATTATAACAACTTTTATTATTATTAATTACAAATATTGAAAGTTGTTTTTCCCCAAACACAAGGCAGAAGAAGGGTAAAAATATATTAATTAATGACATTATAGACTTCAAGAAAGATATACTGTCTGTTTTGAATTGTATTCCTACTGATGATGGTAAAATTTGAATCTTCTCACATTTTTACTATATTGATTATAAAAATGTCAATAGATATTTTATCATTTTCTACCACACGCCATTAAAACATCTTTTTTATTTTATTAATGACAGATTTTTAAAGTTGTTTTCCCCAAATCCAAGGAGGGTGAAGGGTAAAGTATTTTGGCGACTGAAAATTCCAATTCGGATATTTTTAATAAGCAATATGCAAATTTTAGATCTAATAATTCTACACCATAATATCATCCAAGTTATTTTTGTGAGTTGCTAAAATTTTTCTTAATAAGAAATTAATAATAAATAAGTATCACTAAAATAATTAAATTGTATCGAGGCTACTATTTAAAGTTACGAATCACTGATTTTATGCTAAATTTATTCATCATAAGCACCCAATATTAAAATCAACTGCCTGATTTAAATTGTGTTCCTTAATATGAAGGTCAAGAACACGAAGATGATTTTGAAGATATGTACTTAGTAACTAAGTTGGTTATTAATTATTTTCAATTGATATTGATAGTTAAAATGGTATCTTGATTGTCATTTTATTCATTTATTATTATTTTTTTGTCAATTGGAAAAACGTTTGTAATGAAGGTATGCACTATTTAATTTTTATATATATGTGAGTAATCGAGTAAGAAATAATAAAAATAGTGAGTTTCTATGACTTTAACCCTCGATACTTTGATGATTAATAGAGTACTAAGATATCATAGATGCTATCAATGAATGTAAACATTATGGGGGCATATTTTTGGTATGAAGAAAGAATCAAATAGATGAATAAGTATAAAAGATCAGATTTTTTTATGTTGTAATCATAAAAAGATAAAATTATCAAAGACAATTGAGCCTCATCAAATTCTAAGCCAATTTTCACTTGGATTCTATTAGAGAAAACATCTATTTTGATCTTATCATTAAAGCATTTTCTCATTTCATATATACTTATTTATTCTTCATTTCATATTTTATGTAGATTGTAAAAGCAATCACGTTCGAGAGAATATTAGGATCTATAATTCTATGTTCTCATTTACTTCAATGGGATAAAAGGTCGATGCACTTATCAATCAAAGTTGGGCATAAAGAACATTCGGATTGTCGGAATAAAATTATCATAAAATTGAAAGTTTTTTTCCTCTTGAGGGATACATCCCAAAGTTTTCTTAATTATATATTTATGGTACAGATAATGAAGTATAGAATAGAATTCAGGTTGTAAGGTTAGTTTTTTAATCATTTGTGAGTAAAAATATGTAGATAATATTTTACATGAAAAGACAATATTTGATCATTTAGATTTTACAATTCTTTGTAGTTGAGGTTAAAATATAGACAAACTTCATGCTGAGATTATTAGTCATCTAAAGAAAATGCTTGATAGATGCATGATTTATCTAAAACATTCAAAATGGTAAAAGATAATTTAAAGTAGATAGAAGCTCCAAAGTTAGACTCAGATTAATATATAAAAGAGACACCGATGAAAGAAGATATAATTTGTCAACTGTTTTAGAGATAGTTGCTTTGATAGTAGGAGATTTTGAACCGTCTAGAAAAGACAATGATATTCTTATTGAAAGTCATTCTAGATAGTTATGAAGGGTTAATGAACTAAATATTGCATATTTAAGCTTGCATTATCATTTACTTTTTCATACGGTGATTATTACTATAGAGAGGACTTCCTATTAATAATACTAATGATTAAACAACATGGAAAGGTGACATGTTAGTTGTTGAGAATATTTTACTTACAAGATTCAAGTTAGGAAGGATGAAGTTTCTATGCTTCTATATTCGATAAGATTGTTTTAACAGTTCTTGATAGATTGATATACAATGTTCGAATTTGATTTAATAAAAAACGACTGAAAGCTCATATGTATAAATGATTGGAATATTCACTTTTGCAAGGAAAAATTAATCCATATTATCAAGAAAAAAGAGTAATTCTAGGATCAAGCTTACAGGGGGTGCATGATACATGCTTCAGAATTATCACGATGTTATGACAATATGAAAATAAACTAGATACCTTGATCTTTTCATCATGTTTAGGCAATTCAAAGTGGAAAGAGATATGTAGATTTGTAGAACATAGGGGCTTAAAATCTAAGGATCATCTAGATATTTATCCAAGTTTTTTAAAATAAAATTGAAACGCTTAATAAAGGACATGCAATACAAATGAATTTTTGAAAGAGTAAAAGAAGGTATATTCCGTTCCTCATTTATAATTTTTATATGCATATATTTTTCATATATTAAAATATCATTAAATATAATACTATTTGTTAATCAAGTAATTTTATTTGATGCAGTGATTTATAAAATTAAATTTCAAAAAAGTGGATTGCCTCATGCTCACATTGTACTTTATTTCCATAAGAAAAATAAGTATCCCAATGTAGCAGATATTGATAGAATTATTTTAGCAGAAATATTAGATGAATCGGTTGATTCTCACTATTATAAACCAATGAAGTTATTCATGATGCATGGACCATGTTGTTCTGCTATTAATTACTCTTCTTGCATGCATAATGGTAAATGTACAAAGCACTTCTCAAATAAATCTATTCGGTCAACCACAATTGATGAAAATGGTTATCCTATTGGTAGAAATATCAAGAAGATAGTATTAACCTGGACAATAGGTATTGTGTATTTCTTAACCGATTGGTAGTATTAATGTAGAGTGCTCATATAATGTCTATTTCATCAGCTTTTTTAAAAATAAGAATTAGAGATACAATATCTTCTTAAAGAAAGACTAAAATTTATTTATTTTCTTATTGATTTGGAATAGGTATGTGGTACCGCACAATCGATTCTTATTATTAAAGTATGGTGTTCATATTAATGTGGAATGGTACAATAAATTCAAATCTATTAAGTACTTATTTAAGTACGTTAATAATAAGGGAACTGATCGGATCACATTTGCTTTTTCTCAAAGTCCGAATGAGGAAGATTCATTAAATGTTGATGAAATCAATATGTATTATGATTGTCGATACATATCATCCTATGAAGCTGCTTGGAGAATACTTGGATTTTTAATTCACTATAGGCATCTTGAAAGAAAAACTAGCATTTCATCACAAAAATGAACAAAATGTTATGTTCTCTGATGATGATTGAATTAATGATATTGTTAATAGGCCGAGTGTAAGGGAGTCAATATTCTTAAGTTGGTTTAACGAAAATAATTTTTTTTCTGAAGCTAGAGAATTAACTTATGCAAAATATCTGCCTAAGTTTATATCAAAAAAGGATGCAAAAAAATAAAAGAAAAGAGAAACTTTATATATTTTCTATTGGGAGAAACTTCTTTGTTCCACCTGAAAGTGGTGAGTTATATTATCTCAGAGTACTATTGAATGTCATTAGAGATGCAAAAAGCTATAAGGATCTAAAAAAATCAACAATTGTGACTACACCACTTTTAGAGATGTGTATTATGCACTTGGCTTATTAGATGATTACAAAAAGTATATTAATGATATAAAGAAAGCAAGTGACTAGAAAATGCCATCGTATCTTAGACAATTATTTTTAATTTATTATTTTTTAAATTGACGTTATGAAAAATATATTTTATAATTAACATGAAAATTATCGTCAGAAGATATCCTCCAAGAAGAAAGAATATTACTATCTAATCTAGGTACAAATTTACAGTTAAGAATAATAGGTTGATATTATACTTTTATATTATTTTCATTTTGATATTTTTATTCTTTCATAGGCAGATAACAGATGATGAATTGAGAAATCATTGTTTGCAAAGGTTGAATTTTTTTTTGAAAGATTTGCGAAAAAGATTTTCATGATTTTTTTACTATGTCAAGACCTATTTACAATGACAAATAAGTGGACAATAGTAATACGCTAATCCTTGATGAATTACATTATAATAGGTGCTTTTTGTTGGTTGAACACTAATAGTTATTAATGAATTTGACAACCGAACAAAAGTCAGCGTATGAAAAAATAATGACAAGAGTAGATGAAGATAAAGATGGATTGTTCTTTTTATATGGTCATGGAGGAACTAACAAGGCTTTTATTTGGAGGACTTTGTCTTCTGGCATACGATCCAAAGGAGAATTGTGTTAACTGTTGTATCAAGTGGAATTGCATCTTTTATATTATCGAAAGATCGAACAACTCATTTGAGATGTGAAATTCTTTTCAATTCAGCTGAAGATGCAATATGAAATATAAAGCAAGGTATTCCTCTAGCAAATTTAATTGTAAAGATAAAGTTGATTATTTGAGATAAGGCACCAATGATACATAAATATTATTTTGAAGCTTTTGATCAGACTCTCAGAGATATTCTTAGGTTTAAAAATACATTTAGTTTAGATAAACCGTCTGGAGGGAAAACAATTGTTCTATCTAGTAACTTCAAAAAGATTTTGCCTATCATAACCAAAGAAACCAGGCAAGATATTGTTAATGCTACTTTAAATTTTTTAGATTTATGGAGCTACTATAAAGTCCTAAGCTAAAAAAGAATATGATATTACAAGGAAATCAATTAGGTACATATTTGAAAGAGTTAAGAAACTTTGCCAATTAAATTTTAATAATCAGTGATGAAAACATTCGAAGCTCCATTGATGGCACTAAGACTATTCAAATCCCTGATGATCTTCCCATTAAGCATTTTGTCAATTCAATATCGACAATTGTAGAGAGTACAAATCTTGATTTCTATAGTCATTCCAGTAACTTATCTTACTTCCAGCAAAGAGTGATTTTTTCTTTGATTCTAAACATGGTGGAATCGATCAATGATTTTATGGTATCACTTAAATATAATCCTGAGAATACATATCTAAATTCAAATATAGTATGCATTTGTGATTATTCTTTTACAACATTGGGGCATGTGTATACACCAAAAATCCTAAATGGTATTATGTGTTCTGAAATTCAAAATCACTCAATCACATTAAAGATATGTGTATCGATAATGTTACTGAGAAATATACATCAATCATCAAAAATTGTGTTTGTTTCTTTTCCTTCCTTTTCACTGTACAAATAACTATGTCCCATGTGCATTTTATATTATACTACTAAGGTTCAATGGATTTTTCAAGCCAAAATTAGAACCATGTGAAGATAACACTTCATCAATTACATTCAAAATACAAGGTAGTTTTAGTTGAAGCTAAAATGTCACTGTTTTTGTATGTAATAATCTTCAATTTTTTAAAAAAGGAAACTAAGCATATAACAATAATTTTAACTTCTAAACTAATTTTTTTCCTCAATTTTTAATTTCAAGGGATATGATGGTTCACGCTTATGTTGAATGAGTAGGTTGCTAAAGATGAAATGCATATATATGGCAGTAAGCGAATAACAAAATTCTCTATTGCTTTTTCAAATGGGAAAGCTATAAGGTTTTATTTTTCAATCAATAGAAATTACTTAATTAATGTGTCATCTAGTGCTATTCTACTGAGCCAAAATTGAATGTAATAAATATGCAACAGAGACAAATAAGAAAGCACTCGAATAGGTAGCCGAGAATATTGTGGATCTCTTATGTTCAAATCCCTTAGGAGGAGAGAGCATAAGAATTATTTGGTGAATGAGATTACTAATTCAGGTATTCTAATATGTAATGTGAAATTAGAGAGTTGCAATAATGCTATGTGATCACACTCACATATACTATTTAAATTGATAGAGGACGATCGTTGTCAATAGTTCAACTTATGTTGAGGTCGAATCCAAGAGGAGAAAAATTAGGTTTCTACTCCTATGGGTGTTAATAGTTACTAAAAAGATACCTGCAATATAAATAAAGTAAATTCATGATTTAAAATGGAGGGGTTGATTTTAAAAAAGGATTGATCAATGTATATTCAAGTCAACAAATGTGATTGAAAATTCAAGATGAGCAAGATCTTGGGATTATGTCTATCTAAGGACAAACTATGCATTGGCACATGATTATTTGATTCAAATTCTAGTCATTAATGATATGGTAGGATAGGTTAAAGGTCCTTAAGGCTAGTTTGTCAACAAAACCTCAAGAATGTCACTCATTAACCCTTTCTAGTACCAAATGAGTGTATCAATTAAAACCATCTATTAGCTTAATTGGGCATCCCTATTTTGAGGAAGATGCCCAAGACACAACCAACTCTCTAATCACCCTTATTTCTAAGATAGCGAAAAGATATCAAACTACATCTATTATTGTCCACTATTTCTTTGTCACCCATATCCCTCTTTCAAGGATGATATGGGTTTTCAAAGTTCACCAACACCCCTCTTTTAAGGATAATGTGAGCTTTTAAGAACTTAGGGCTTTCACCCATAAATGTATCTTGGGTATTTAGGGTTTTCACCCATAAAACCTAACTAATTCAAACAAGAAATAGAGAAACCCATCATCAACAAACTAGATTCTACACAAATACATCACAACCCATACATAATTGTACCTTAAATCAACATAATCCCAAGACAAGATAATTTAGCTACTCATGGAGTTAAGGAGAAGAAATGTAACAAAAGGTTTATTCAAAGCATCCATGGCAATGGAAATTAGAAGGTTCTTTAATTTAACTTCAATTTCACCAACTCCAAATCGGAAAATTCAAACACAAAAGTTTCCCCAATTACTAGGGTTACAAATTCCCCAAAATTCAATTGTTCAAAGTGTAAGATGTAAAACGGCAAAAGGTTTTAGCCTTATAATTGATTTGGGGTTAGCTATGCAAAATAAAAGAATTTCCCCTAGCATAAACCCGCCTACCCGTGATCCCTGCAGCTCATTCGCGATTACAGGTACGGCAACTGTGGTCAGATCCTCGTTGTCATGGAGGATGATAAATATTGATTGGACGCGATCGCAGACCTCAGACCACGATCACGATAACTGAGCCTGATTATGTGCAGGGTCTTTAGTTGTGCACTTTTCTTCTCCTTTTGATTCCTTTTTAGCTCTAATCTACATTTCTCTATCTCATCACTCGTGTACCTGCAAAATGTGGAAATTAATGAATGGAACTAACAAACTTGTCTCATTCATACATTCAAATCATTGTAGTGAGCACGAATTTTGGATGTAAATGACTGGTAAATTCACCACTCATCAACACCCCCAACTTAAACCTTTGTTTTTCCTCAAGTAACACAACTTCTTACTCAATGATACAATGCAAATTTAAGCCCATTTATACAATCCAATTATCACAATGACCTCAAACTTGATTGCTACCAAAAGTAGCTCTTCAAGCATGAGCAAAGCTATTCTCACTACACCCTTCATCGTGAAATAAAAACTCAAAGTTGCAAAGGACTTTAAAGAACAACAATGCAACAAACACTAACACTCTAAAAGTGACTCTCTATTGACCTCAACTCTACTATACTCCTTTTTCCTCATTATTCGGAAGATGACAAAATCACCCACCTTAATTTGTTTACATGCCCCCTCACAAGAATGGAAATACCATACACACCGAATTATCAAATATGCAACAAGGTATTTGAGTGTGAAACTCTCTCACACAAGGACTCTTAATGCTAACAAGCATCATACCATAAGCCTGCCCTTATTTTTCATCACCACTACAATGAATACACTTGGTTAGAGATCTCAAAGGGTTTTTTAAGCTTGTAATTTAGGCTCGTAGAAGGGTAGGATATCATTTAGGAACAAAGTGGATATACCCTCTTTGAATATCTACATCATACTATTCCATCCAATTGTTGACCATGGACCTCTTCTTTTGTTTTCACACCTTACATATGCCGATTTTAGCTACCTTGATTTACCCAACTTTTTGAAAGCATCTTTCATTTGCTTATTTCTTTTGTAATTTATGCCTCATCATTTTTTTCATCATTACCTTCTCTTTTCACCTTTTTATTGCTTAGATCATAGGAATCCACTTATATTACCTTGGCCCAAGGTCATCTCTTCCAAACTTACCATCCTCAACTTATGCATTTAGCCCTAACTTTTATTTTTTATGTTCAAGGAGGGTAGGGTTCAAGAGAGGGAAAAACTTTGAATGAGTCAAGGCTTGTAACGTGGTTTCCAAACAAAGGCTTGAAGTCTCGAATTGAGTGACTAGGGGTACTATCCTAAGCATGGGTAGGCTATTTGGGCTAAAGTGGGTTCCTATGTTCACAAAGATGGCTTAGGAATATTTCACCAACCAAGAATATTCAAAATTATCCTTGAGAGACTAATGGGGTAAGTTCTAGATGGTATAAGTATACATGAGATTTATACAAATATGCTCACCGCGCATGGCATAATAAATCCTCAGGGGCTCAACTGCCATTCCCACTAGAGACCAAATAGACTATCTATCAATTTCTACAAGCCAAAATTTTGGAGTCACAAAAAGAGGTAAAGCATTGTTACAAGGTTGCTCATGTTCGTGCCCTTTATATTTTTTTTTGAAATTTTTTTGGATGGAGGGAGTATTTTTTTCTCATTTGCACCACGCATAATTTGATATTTATGGCACCAAACCAAGAAGACATCTCACATTTTGGCTTTCACATGGGCAAATCATATGGCTACTCAGACTTCACCATAGGTATAAATGCGATCCCAAATCCACAATGATGTACGTACTTAGATTTCCCTTGCATTTGGCTCAAAATCCAATCACGGTGATTTTCCATTAATAAAGTCGTCAGTTAATCTATCATAGGGAAAGGCTTGTCCAATGTAACCATAAACAAAATAAAGATACAGTAAAATCTAAAAATGAAACAAACAACAAATCCATGAAATATGGGCACCATTAGAGTGCCCAAATATTATAAACTAGAAAAATAAAAATCATCCAAAATAACATGATAACATACAGTAATATCTCAATAATACAGGCCCAAATTAATAAATATAGAGATAGGCACCCCAGACTAATTAGATTATAGTGTCCTCACTGCATAAAAAATAAAGCATAACGAGAGATTAGGGTGCTCCCTGAAACTACATTAACAGATGCTCTCGCCCTCAAACTCTGTATCCTTTCCAGCATCATCAGAATTAGACCACTCAGCTGGGGCCTCATCATTTCTCTCTACTCTGGAAAAAGGTAATCTTCTCGAGTTAAGACCTTCCATAGGCCCTTTACCCTATTCCACATCTTACTAAGGAACTTGTCTCTCTTTTTCTACCTTTTCTTCATCTTCCTATGGGAGTCCCAAAGCTTTTTATGAGACCTTTCCAATGAAGAGTAGTACCTTTCAAGCCTAGCAATGGTGGATCCCTACGTCTGCTGATCCACGGAGGGATCTCCCTGCCCCTAAGGTAATCTCAAAACAATTTCTCTAATAGCCCTCAAATCAATACCAATCTCCTTAATGGTCCTAGCTGCAGATGGCCTATAAGACTCTGGCTTCTCACATATCAACTTATCCAAGTCAATCTTTCTCTTTTTTTTTTTTCCTGATGTACCCTCACCCCAAATTTTGAGAGGATAAATAGGGGTGCTATGGGCACCCAAGTGTCTCCAGGGTATACCTTAAGCCTGACTCTCTTGCAAAGCTCAACAATTATAAAAGGGGATAATATATGCGTACCACCATAAATCTTGAAAAACTTTATGTATGAGACCACAAGCTGACCAACTTACAAAGAAATGTCATCTAGTAAGCAAGCAATGATGTGTGAGAAGATGCTAACATATTTGAGGCTTTTAACTCTAACTAATTATGAAGCCTTAAGAAATATTTATTGTTTTTGATTATTTTATTGTTTTAATGCAGATACAAGTGATCGAGGAGGAAACTAAAGAAAAGAAGAATAAATCAGCTAAAATCTGGTGCGAATAAGTTAAAGTGTAGTTGACGCCATTTCTGAAGCATCATCAGATATGGGACAGGATGTCAAAGTTGCCATCAAGATTAGATAGAACCTGAGGAGTTGAGATGAAATGTGACGACGTTTCGAAAGCACCGTCAAATCTGTGATGAGACGTCAAAATTTTGTCAACCTGAAGCAGATCATGCTGATTTCCAGTGAAGATGTGATGACATATTTTACATACCATCACATATTTGACACGCCGTCAGATTTGCCATCAGAAGAATCAGAAGATAACAATTCACTGGAATCTTTGATGATATCTTGCACACGCCGTCAGACGTCTGACACGCCATCAAGATCGCCTTCGTTTATTCCGAAGATAAAACTGAAACCTTAATTTTTGTTTCCTTATTTAGAATTAAGTATTTACAGTACTTTTAGGGTTTTGAGAACATGGGATCTATTATAGAGGAGAAAAAATAATATTCTTTCCTCCTTATCTCAATAACAATATTAGAGTGTTTTTCCGTGTGATTCAACTACAAGTTCACTTTCAATTTCATTCATCATTGTAAGTTAATCCTTTCAATTATGAATTCAAATTGCATGCTTGTTTCATGCGTCATGAGTAGCTAAAAACTTTCAACCTAGATTATGGAATCTAGGGTTAGGTCATGATAAGATGTTAAATAATCAAGGTTTAATAAGTGTTAGGATTTCTTGATAATTCTGAGATTATAATTTATGTCTGTTGGTTGTAAACAATAGGTGTACCTACTTTGGTTTGCTTGAGAAAGAAATCATAAATAGTAGGAAGTGAATTATCAACAGGGACTCGGAAAGGCTTCATTTAATAATCAGCGCTGTAACAAGGTTGATTAACCTGAGGTAAAATCTGGGTAGTCAATTGTGATTCCCTAAGTCTGAGAGGATTAGGAAATTAGACACTTGAATAGGTCGAGAGACATTTGAGCATACCATCGATAAAGATAGCTTGTCATCCTAACCACCGCGAGAACCTTGAGTTATTTGTAGCATCTGTCATGTACCATAAACCCTAATGAACATAATTTTGGTTATTCCATAAACTCTTAATTACCAACAATCACTTGTTCAACCATTAAAATTCTCCATTTTGTCTTTTCGTGTTAGTTATTTGAATTTAACTTGTAGCTTTAGTTTTAAATTAGTTTAATCGCCACTCACATTAATCTCTATGGATTCAACCCTGACTCCAAAATTGGGTAAATATATTGACGACGACCGCCTTGCACTAATTTGAGGTGTAAGTTGAGCGTTATCAAAAATGGCGCCGTTGTCGGGGAATAATTTGGCATATTAAGTTAGTTTGGAATTTTAGCTTACTTGCTTGAATTCAATCTTGTAAATATTTGTTTGTGATTTCCTTTGTTTCTTGTGTTAGGTAGATTTTCTTTATTTTTGTTTATTTCTTACTATGGAATCATGGAATGAATGTGAGTTTGATGGTTGTAAATCTTATCTGGATGATCCATGTCCATATTTTGATGGACCTCACTTTTGGAAAAATTATAGATATGCTCCCCGAAGAGAGATGTGTGCACCATCTCCATCCTACCGGGAGTATAATTGTTCTTTATATGGTGGTCAAGATGGACATTGGATTTATTTCCCAAATTCCCCTTCCCTCTATTGTGCTAACCTAAGTTCTAGATCTTCTTATGAGTATGACAGGTCTTATGGTCAAGAAAAGGAAGAACGAAGCACTGGAAAGAGTGACATTGAAGCTATGCTTCAATTAATGTTGGATCGTATAGACACAACGAATGATACCATATGTGACATACGTCGAGACATTAGTACATTTAACGAGGGAAGAGAAATGATAGAAGAGATGGATGTCGAGGTTAATCATCCAAAACACTTTTCTACATTATGTTTAGATGATATCTTGTCTGTGGAATTATTTAAAATAATGGAAGAGTGTGAGGATGAAGAGAAAGAATCCGATGTTGATGATGAGCTTGATGTTGAGAAACCCTCGGTGATTTCCCAACCAATCGAACCATTCATAAATGAAGATGCCAAGGATGAGGAAATGGTATTAGAGTCAAAAAAGAAATCAAACACAAACCTCGTGAAGACTCTAGTCCATTTCGGGGTAAAAATACTAATAGGGAAGTTATTTCAAAATTGAGGGTTAGTCCTCATTCGAATCACTTTTCAACATTATGCTTAGTGGATGTGATGAAAGTTGAATCACCCAACCAAATGATGAATTTTGAAAATGAGGAGGAAGATTTTTGCATTTTGGAGTTTGTCCTTCCAAAAGGGTATACTACAACCCCAATATTGAAGGCCAAGGATCTTAAAGATCGATGTACATTTAGTGGCTATTTAAGATTCTCACCGTTTCCACATGATCCCACACGAAAGTTTGATGCAAAATTGGGCAAGCAGTTCAAGTCTTCAAAGTGGCGTGATAGAATATTCCTCAGTATGCCCTCACATTTGCCCAACACACCCCGAAGATGTATTGATCAAAAGTTAGGCTGGCGTTTCAAATCCTCCAAGTAGAGACATAAATAATTATCAACAAGGTATCTTGACGAAGCTTGAGTAGTCAAGATAATTGAGTCGCACCGTGACGTTAAACCAGGCACTGCTTGGGAGGCAACCCAAGGTATTTTGTTGTTTGTATTCGTCTTATGTGATTGACATCAGATGTTCACATCCATGGTGCCACAGGTATGTTTATAACTCTCTTGTTTTGGTTTGACTCATTGGAGACATTGCATGATTTTAAGTTGAGGGTGGGGATACTTGTGGGTGTTGATGTCCTCCGTGGGTTTTTGTTGTCGTGCCCTTTCCCCCCAGAGTCTTGTTCTAGTAGAGCCGTCATGTTTAGGCATATTATTTTTGCGTTGTGATGTGTTGTGGTTAACTGGGAGAAAAATAAGTATCTGCAACACTTGACATATTTTTGTTGAATTTTCTTGGAATGATAACTACCTCTCTAATTGTCTGTGTTAACTGTGTGATGTGCATTTGTATGTAACTACTGTGAATCTTTTTATGGCATTAGTTCTAGGGATATGATAATCATTGCTCACCATTGCATGAACCGGATAGGTAGTAGCTTGTGATGTACCTTTGTGCCATGTGTGTGTGAGGTTTAGCTCAGTTCTCTTTGTGTGTTGAATCTAGAACTTGTCCGGTTAGTCTTGCCTAGGTTGAAATATAGGGGTTAGGAAAGGATCATAGGCCATTATTGAAATTAGTCCACTTTTAGTCTAAATTACCTACCTTTTGTGCATGATATCTCCCTTGATCCCTACTTTGAGCCTAAATGTTTATTTCTTTTACGACACCTATCACCTTTCCATTTATGTCACAATGAACCTGTTTTTGCCCTGGTCCTCCTTGGATACTGTGCACCTTGACTTAGGAAAATAACCTAAGTTGAGGGTGTCTATCATAGGGGTAAGTGATGTACAATGAGTATAAAGAAGGATTGAATAAAAATAAAAAGAATTTAAAAAGATGGACACAGTAGAAGAAAAATAAGAAAAGGAAAAGACTGTGAAAAGAAAGAACGAAGTGTTAAAAAAAAAAGAAAAAAAAACCGCACTCATCCGGAATATGTGTGATCAAGAATGAATGAAAAATGAAAAAAAGGCTAATAGGTGGGACCCCAAAAGAGTAGTGTAGTATCAAGGAGGCTTAGTCACTTTAAATATCCGTGAACACCATTCCAGCCCCAAGCCTACATTACAAGCTGAAGAAAAAGACCTATAGTGATCCTAACTCAACTGTCTGAAAGCCTTGGTAGTGAAAATAAGGGAAAGCATATTGTATTTGACCGTCCCTGCATTGACATGCTTGATTTCATACATGAGTTAGGAGGGATTTCTTTGTTGTGAGGGCACACTAGTTATGTTACAAGTAGCTAACTTATTTGGGCAGTGCAATGTTGGTGCATGCATGATTGTGTCGCTGAATTTATGCCATATCTTGAGTCCTGTGTGTCACATTGTTGCTCTTTAATAGTATACACAGTTTAGTTTGAAATAGTTGACCTTGGAGAAGGTAAAGTATGTTTGAGATTATGTGAATGAGTGACTGCCAATTGTACTTTGTATCTTCCTAGTTATGTTTTGGTTGCTTGAGGACAAACAATTATTTTAAGTTGAGGGTGTTGATGTGTGAGAAGATGCTAACACATTTGAGGCTTTTAACTCTAAATAATTGTGAAGCCTTAATCAACTTTTGTTTCTTTTGATTGTTTTTATTGTTTTAATGTAGATACAAGTGATCGGGGAGGAAACCAAAGAAAAGAAGAATAAATCAGCTAAAATCTGGTGCAAATAAGCTAAAGTGTAGATGACGCCATTTCTGAAGCATCGTCAGATATGGGATAGGCTGTCAGAGTTGTCGTCAAGCTTAGACAGAACCTGAGGAGTTGATATAAAATGTAACGACGTTTTAGAAACACCGTCAAATCTGTGATGAGGAGTCAAAATTTCTGTCAACCTAAAGCAGATCATGCTAATTTCCAGTGAAGATGTGACGACATATTTTATGCGCCGTCACATATTTGACACTCCGTCAGATTTGCCATCAGAAGAATCATAAGATAACAATTCACTGGAATCTTGGACAACATCTTGCACAAGCCGTCAGACGTCTGACACGTCGTCAAGATCGCCATCGTCTATTCCAAATAGAAAACTAAAACCTTAATCTTTGTTTCCTTATTTAGAATTAAGTATTTATAGAACTTTTAGGGTTTTGAGAACAGGGGATCTATTATTGAGGAAACAATGATATTCTTTCCTCCCTATCTCAAGAACAATATTAGAGTGTATTTCCATGTGATTCAAATACAAGTTCACTTTCAATTTCATTCATCATTGTAAGTTAATCCTTTCAGTAATGAATTCAAATTGCATGCTTGTTTCATGCGTCATGAGTAGCTAAACTCTTTTAACCTGGATTATGGAATCTAGGGTTAGGTCATGATAAGGTGTTAAATAATCAAGGTTCAATAAGTGTTAGAATTTCTTGATAATTCTGAGATTATAATTTATGTCTGTTGGTTGTAAACAATAGGTGTACCTACTTTGGTTTTCTTGAGAAAGAAATCATAAACAGTAGGAAGTGAATTATCAACAGGGACTCAGAAAGTCTTCATTTAATAATCAGTGTTGTAACAAGGTTGATTAACCTGAGGTAAAATTTGGGTAGTCAGTTGCGATTCCCTAAGTCCGAGAGGATTAGGAAATTAGACGCTTAAATAGGTGGAGAGACATTTGAGCATACCATCGATAAAGATAGCTTGTCATCCTAACCACCATAAGAACCTTGAGTTATTTGTAGCATCTATCATGTACCGTAAACCCTAGTGAACATAATTTCAGTTATTCCATCAACTCTTGATTAACTTGTATCTTTAGTTTTAAATTAGTTTAATCGCCACTCACATTATTCCCTGTGGATTTGACCCCGACTCCAAAGTTGGGTAAATATATTGACGACGACCGTCTTGCACTAATTTGAGGTGTAAGTTGAGTGTTAGCAAGCAACCCCCAGACCCACAGGTTTGGAATAACTGTTATGTGGGTTCACAGAGAGACTCGACTATAGATGATGTTCAACAAAATTTAGGCATCAGCAATGAAATCATTCATTAATATATTTATCTTGGTAGACTCCCAAGAGACCTCTTTTCCTGGACACAACTTCTCTGCCATCCAGCTACGTGACTCATATCTCTTAGCATTAAATTGATCCATATCCACATTCGGGATCCCATATATGTCATTTATGTGTTCGGTTCCAAAGTTTACCTCCTTCCCTCGGATCCTGATGATCGGATTAAATCAATTTCATTAGCAAGAGGACTCTCATATCTTTCCATTGATATATAGTATTTTACCCAGATCATTGTGTACGAGGAGTTATGATCGATTGAAGTTTACCCAAAAATTCACTTTTGATAGGCTGAAGTAGATCGACCATAACTTTTTGCTCCAATAGACAAATTGGATGAAACTAATTTTATCGGAAAGAGGACTCGCAGAGATTTCCATTGATATATAGTAGATCATCCAGATCATTATGTACAAGGAGTTATGACCGTTTAAAGTTGGAGAAAAAATACGCCAGGCCTCAGTACTTTTGTTCCTGCACGTTTTACTGTTCACTACTATTCACGGTTCGATCGAAATATTCATAATTCATCTCTCGGGTGTCCGTTTTGGATGATCCATATATAGTTGGAAATATTATTCAATACTCTACGCAATGGTGGGTTATAATCTAAGACATTCCGCACGAAAAATTTATAATTCATTCTAGAAGATAGAACCGAACACATTTACACACAAAATTTCAACAAAAAATTTCCCGGGGTATTACATCATCTCCCCCTTGGAAACATTCGTCCTCGCATGTCGATGAATAAGTACATAATACCATGGAAATGAGGGCAAAAGGCTGGGATAACAAAATCAATCCACTTACTTCACTCCAAACTTTTGAATACTTCATAGAACATGCGATTCATAATGAGAATGGTCACATAGTTGGATCTTAAACAAAGGAGACCGATTTTAAGGAATCGATATCTTTGGTTTATTCAGAGACTGAGAATCAAAGGTCTCGAAGGGTATGTCATCAAAAGAAGGACCACTTTCTCCCAAATGAAATGTCCCTCAACACTCCCTCCAAAAGATTCAAATGACATTGTTCGGGGAGAAAATGAACCATAATTTGGTACAATCCTATCGTATGGGAACAAGGACCCATATGGCATAAATTAAGATAGGAATTTCTAGGTCTTGGGAAACATAACTCCTTGCTTCCAAACTTAGCAACACTTCCCAACTACTCCCTCGACTATGTTCAAGCCTAACTCCAAGTACTCATGAGATACGCCACATAACTCTATAATATTAATCTATATCATGAACCTCAATACACACTGAGCCTCACAATTCCTCACTTCAAACATAACTCTTATTGCTACTCCAACAACCACATACAATCTTATACTAGGGATCTGCTAACTTGAGGTGCATTCTTTTAGATATACAACCATAACATTCAAGCCTATACTCATAACCACATACGCACTTCGCACATGAACCTCTAAACGAACACTCATAAAGCATCTTCCTCGCTTTCTCTAAGATTCCATCAACTACATCATTCACACATACTGTTCAATTCTTTAAACGGAACACATAACATTTTCTCAACCAATTGAACTATACATAAAAACTCTGTATTACTATTCCTACAACCTCATAGAAGTGCATAAAACCAACGCACAACAATCTTTCCAAATAAACATTTAAAACTTCAACTAACCATGGCATGTATCAAGGACTTAGCCTTAATCTAACTTCACTTCACTACCGTGAGCACCCCACCTTCTATCATAGATAAGGAAGTATCTTCTCTCCCTTCTAGATAATTGCTCAACACCATTAACTTGACTTAATGAAAAGGTCACAAGATTTTAAAACATGAAGGGATAATGTAAATAACTTAACTCACTCTATTGAGACCTTAGGAATAAAATATCAAATACAATGGGTTCATTAAGGTATCAAAACTAAAGAAACCCATAACGGAAATTGAATCTCACTGATCAATAAGAGTATTGCCTGAGTACTAGAACTGAACATACTGTAAAACTTGAGTATATGAGTCATGGGAGGCATGCCCTGAATTTAGAGATCATAACTTATGGAATGTGATTCCAACTGCTAGAAGAACTGGAATTTATCATTTTTGGAAACTAGAAGAGTATGTAATTCTCAATCACGTGTATGAATATGAATTAAGATCATGGAACTGAAATGTAAAGCATGAGTAGGTTTTGGGACAACTGAAAATACTGAAATAACATTAGGTCAAGCACCGATCTTTCTCACAACAAATTTACAACTTACTGGTACTTCTACTAAAATGTAAAAGCTTGACTTGACTACTTGTTCTATCATCTCCCCTTAGCTTTAAGCCACCACTCAAATTCTCAAATGCTTACTAATTTCGAATCTCCACGAACATCTCTATCGCCGGAATGTACACCATCTAGTGCTTCAACTCTTATTTCTATTAGCTCAACTTGAATACTTTCTAACCTATGAACTTATGTTTCTAACCCATAAGAATCAAAATCACACTTAAGAGGCTCAACATTTCCAATCATACGCCTCACTTTAACTTAGCCATCAAAACATCATCCATCGTCTAACTAGTATTTATCCATCTAACTATCCCATGGCACGACTCACTACACCACATACACTAATCCTCAAAATTAAAGTAGTCCCATAATATCTTGGGTGAACTTTCTCATCATAATAGAATATTAAACTTAATTACAAGTCAACTACACTTAAGCTCTTATGTACACTGTTCAAGTCTATTAGGTCACTTCCGGCAACTAATACCATTAATCCGGAAACCGTCACATTCGGCTTCATGATCACCAATCGTTCAAACATAAGGTCTCACACTTCACATAATTTACAACTCCATCTCACGCATAACTCCCACGTGAAGATTATAAAACAACACATCCATGAACACTAGCCCACTTAAACTTCATAAAAAAAATAATTGGTCCTAATAATATAGCCTATCTTATTCAGAATCCATTAACA
This sequence comes from Capsicum pubescens, assembly GCA_030864215.1. NCBI lineage: Eukaryota > Viridiplantae > Streptophyta > Magnoliopsida > Solanales > Solanaceae > Capsicum > Capsicum pubescens. The sequence continues at coordinate 198,637,956 of CM061549.1, read as the reverse complement.
CATCCTTCATTCACCCGTCACTACTATTTATCCTTCATACATAACTTAACATAGTTCATAGCTCTCTACGTCTTAACTTAGCTTCCTCTTGCAATCTGGAGAGCGCCTAGATTAACAACACTTACCCACCAAGTACTTTCATCAATAACCTATACTTTTCTAACACCATAAATACCATCAATAACTCTTTCCTTACCCTAAGCAAACAACAATCCACCTTAACTAATAACTCCTCCTCTAAATTTCACTAAACTAACAAACAAGGGTATATCACTTCATTACTAATTCAATCATAAGCAAAAATTCAGATATACATATTCAATAAATCGCCCTTACCACCTTTCTTGTCACTACACTTCTAAACCCACACTTTCAACTAACACAGGAACGACAAGATAAATAACAAGTTGCTAGTGAATCGAAATAGGCCTCGCACGGCTTCACTAAACTTTGATTTTGTGTTTTGATCAAGAAAGTTATATGAATAACAAAGTAACTAGCTAGTGAATTGAAATAGGCCTCACACGGCTTCACTAGACTTTGGTTTGTATTTTGAACAAGAAAATGAGATGAATAACAAAGAAGCTATGCTAGTGAATCAAAAGATCCCCACACAGCTTCACTAGACTTTGATTTTTCACAAACATATTGATAACAAGATTACATAATACAAGAGATAGAAACTTGACACACAACATTCAACGATCTAAGAATACACATTACTCTGTATTAATTAAATAACTCATAAGAATGAGGGCATAACTTTCAACTTAAGGAACTTAACACACTAGAGAGCTCCTCTCAAGCCCTTTGTGTAACTTTTGAAATTTCTTCTAGAAAATATAGAAGCATTACCTAGGGAAGAACTAGAGCTTGTGAATCATGTTATCTCAAAAATAATACATAGAGGGAGAAGTATCGATTAACATTGTAGATTCTGAGGAGGAATCTGAAAGCACATCTAACCTAGGCTTAGTTCACGACTTTTATGAACATGAATAAAGTACTTCAATCTTTGGAACTCAAAAGCACTAACAGGATACTTTCTAGATCTCTTACAATCCCATAACTATCTATGGAGAATTAAGCTTAACTGTTTCTGATACCTTGAAAATGAGGCAGAGTTGGCCAGAATAGAGTAAGATGAGAATCTATATAAGCTACTTGCAGAACCTTTTTATAGAACGATCAGAGACTTGAAAGAAGGGAAATATTTCCTAAATTCCCTATAGTCTTTCGAAGAAAAGTACAGATGTCTCCGTACCATTCTGCAAGAATCTACTAGACACAACTTCATAGACACCCTAGGACGCTTGAACTCTGTGCTCTGATACCAAGTTTGTAACGCCCCAAAATCGGGTCCCGAGATGTCACACGGTGATTAGGGTCACAAGTGACCCCAAGCTAACCCTTCTACTGGCATAACTCATAAGCAACTGAATAAAAATACAAATCCATACAAATCAGAAGAAATTAACTCTTTTCTGAATCTAATCGATACAAAAATGGAATTTTACAGGATTACAATTCTGCCTTTAAAACTAAAATTGAAACAAAATACATCAACTTCTACTGACTGTCTATGAAGCCTCTATTAGTACTGACTGTAGGTAGCCGGGTCATGACTCCCGACTACCCCAACTCAATACGACTGAATAAAGAAAATACAGCACTATAAACTCTGCATAACTAACCCAAGACCTTGAATCAAAAGGACTCATCACCTACTGACTGGATACCATGAACTGACTGGATCCGAAGGTGCAACTATACCTTGTACCTACATTCCGAGAAAATGTAGCCCACATACGAATATATGGGTCAGTACCATGGAAAGATACCAAGCATATGGGGGTGCAATGCATATATAAAATAATATCTTAATATCATCATAGTTTATAAAATTATGCATGCTGATATAGATGACTCACTTAGCTCGAATTAAATCATCAAAATCATGGATGAATAATACATGTAAAGTAAAACAAGTGAGTCATTACAATACGTTCTCAATTCACTTTCATCTCAATTTCAAATCTTCAAAACAATCAAATCTCATGTCAATTCTCATTAGAATATATTTCTTAAATCTTTTAAGAATAATGACTTTCTCAAACTCAACCTTTTAAGCAAATATATTTTCAACTCAGATAAAAGAGTACACACACATATTGGGAGATCCTATAACCAATATAAACCATGTGAGCCACATGGATTCCAACGTACAACCCACGTTGGGGAGAGCCATCCTATCCTTTCCATCGGAGTAGGACTTCCAGTATCAATTCAAAAACACTAGTGATCACTATATAAATCAGCCTCAGGCTCACATCCTATGGGGCACGTAGTTCTAGGGAAGTAAGGTCACTTTATACCTCTACTCTGTGCTAAAGATTACTCCCGGACTTAGCTCAAAAATTTAAATCAGCCTCAGACTCACATTAAAGAAAATCCACAATAAACACTTCAACAATTTTCATCGGGAGCCAATTTTCTACCCCTTTATCATAATCAATAAAAACGTGGATTTCTTTCATAGTCGAGTTCAAAATAACTCATTCACGACCAAAAGGTCAAATAATTCAAAACATCTCAAATATTCAACATCAACGTGCATATAGCACACATTTTCTCAAAGACACAATTTCAAATGGAGTTCAAGACCCAAATATCAAAATCATAGTAAATTTCTTTCAAGCATCATGCTTTAAGTCATAATTTCATATAAATTCGACTTTTTAAAGTCATAAACATCATAATATCAAGATAACCAAGATAGAATATAAGTTCATGCTCCAAAATCATAATAAACATATAAAGATCATATCTTCGTAAAGAAAATTACTTTTGGGCACAAGAACGAAAGATTGTTCTTGTTAAAAAACCCCCACATACCTTGAATGATGAACTTTAGATTGATACTCATTTTTGAGATGTTAATCTTGCCTTTGAATGATGGTTCTTGGAGTTCTTGAACTAGGAACTTGGAATCTTGAATAAATTTGCAGAATTAATGGTGAACTTTGGAGGTTCTTGAAGTTGGATGTAAGAGCTTAGGGTTTTCTTTTTGAGAGAATTTGATGAAATATAACATATAATGCTTCTAATAGGATTTAATATAGGGTTTGTACGGATTTTGGGTGAGGGGGATTTACCAAAACGCCCCTAAAAATCAAATAATTCTCGAATTTGTCCTTTGGTGGACTGTTTTGATTGTCTGAAGTAGATCAACCATAACATTTTACTATGATATCTAAATTGGATGAAACTAATTTCATTAGAAAGAGGACTTTCATATCTTTCCGTTGATATATAGTATCTCACCCAGATCATTTTGTATGAGGAGTTATGATCGTTTGAAGTTGACCCAAAAATTCACTTTTGATAGGCTGAAGTAGATCGACCATAACTTTTTGCTCCGATAGAAAAATTTGATAAAATCAATTTCATCGGAAAGAGGACTCGCAGAGATTTCCGTTGATATATAGTAGATCACCCAGATCATTATGTACAAGGTGTTATGATCATTTAAATTTGGAGAAAAAATACGCCAGGCCTCAGTACTTTTTTTCCTGCACGTTTTACTGTTCACTATTATTCATGGTTCGATCGGAATGTTCATAACTCGTCGCTCGGGTGTCCGTTTTTTATGATCCATATATCGTTGGAAAGATTATTCGATACTATACAGAATAGTTGGTTATAATCTAAGACATTCTGCACGAAAAATTTATAATTCATTCTAGAAGATAGAACCCAACACGTTTACGCACAAAATTTCAATGAAAAATTTCTCGGGGTATTACAGTTGAACTTTGGAGCCATGAAAAAAACTTGATCTTAGTATCCCATGATGTAAACCTGAAAAATATGAGAACAACACAACAACATTCATCATCAATATTTTCATGCATAAACTATACTATGTTGTTCAATAAAGATCATGGGATGGCTACTTGGTAGTGTTTGGACATGAATTGGAATTGCAGGATTTTTGGCCAAAGCTGAAGTTCAGCCTTAGATATGGCGATCGCGGTCCACTGAGACGTGATTTTTGTGCCACGATCTCGATCTCGATCGCGGTATCTGAGGTCAGATCGGGCCAGATTTTCAACAATGCAAAATTCCAAAATTCAAAGCCAAAACATGTTCCAACTATGTATTTAACATCAATATCATTGAACAAGGTTAAGAGATACTCGATCATGCCCTTAAAATGTGACAACAACTAGTTATGAGTTTGTTTGGGCCTTTGATCGGGCACTTGATGTGCACACTATATCTCTCTCAATTTTGAACAAAATTTGGGTACTCAAGTCTTCCCCACATATGTGCACACCATTTACAACAACGAACCACCACACAAGTACAAATAATTTACAATTTTTCAATAAAAAGCATAAGTTTATGCCTCCCTTAGTTCATGTATTCTATGGCCTTCCTACAATAATTTAAGCATGAATTTAAAGTACTTACCAGAGTAATAATGCAAGATGGATACTAAGATACTTTTGGATGCCCCAAAATATGGCTAAGAGTGGGTACAATTTGAGAGAAAATTTATAAGGGAGTGTGAGGGAAATAGCACATTCGGATGATCATTTAAAAATACTTGACCTCTATCGTGGACCTCGAGCAGTGACCACGATCGTGAAGGCACGAGGCCTGCAATCACGATAACTGAGGGAATTTTTGCACCTTTGTTTTCCCCTGTTCAGCTTATTACTCCATTTAGACACACTTTTCCCCTGTTCATCTAAGTAAAAAAAACTCTAAATGCCACAAATGCATGGATAAATTAATGACAAAATTAAAATCTTCGCTACTAAATTAAAACAAAGAACACGAGCCACTTTCATGGTATTTGTCGGTTGCCTACCACATAGCACCTTAGTATTATCATGGAACGATGTCCTTCATATTTTTCAAGTTGGATCCTCGTGGGACCCCTCTTTCACTTCCTTATCTTCAACATCTATAACCGATACCACATGAAGCTCCATCGGTTATTTCTTCATTTTGCAAGGACACTTCACCATCATGAACTCTAAACCTCATTTCTTCAATATCCAAATTAGAAATGACTCTTCCGGTAGAAAGGAATGGTAAACTATGGATAATAGATACCTCTTGGTCCATCTCACAATCTAGCACCACAAAATCAGGTGGAAGGTTGAATCTATCCACTTTCACGAACACGTCGAACAAAACACCAATCAGTTTCTTAATAGACCGGTCTTCCATCAAAAGCCTCATCGATGTTAGAGTAGGGGTACTCAATCCAATCCTCTCCTATATTTCAAAGGTCATAAGATTAATACTCGCACCAAGGTCATATAAAGATTTTTCAAACTTATGTGTCTCGATGGTGCATGGAGTTGTAAAAGCCCTAGGGTACTCCTTTTCCGCTATTGCACTACTCGTGATAGCGCTACACCCATGGGTGACTTCAATGGTATTACCTTCAATAATCTTCTTATTCGACATCAATTTCTTCATAAGCTTAGAATACCCCGGAATCTCTTGTATAGCCTCAAGTAACAGGATATTGATAGAGAGGTTGTTAAACTTAGCCATGAATTTCATGAGCTTGTCTCTCTCCTTTTTTATCTTAAGACTTTGTGGAAATAGAAGAGGGATTTTCATAGTGGGCATTGTATCACTTTATGGATCCTCATTTTGAACCATCTCTTCATCAATTTCCACCAGTTCTTTTTCAACCCCTTCTTCTTGAGATTTCAGAGTTTCTTCTTTTTGCTCAACCACAACCTTTTTCTTCACATTTATGTGCTCAATGTTTGGATATTTTTTACCCAGACTTTCTCCCTCAACTTCCCTCAAATGACCTTGAGAGTCTTTCCACTCCTAGTGACTATTGCTAAAACTTAAGCATTGTTTTTTGGGTTCACAATAAAGTCACCAGGAAGGCCCTCTTTGGTTTAGCATTTAGTTGAGAAGATATTTGACTTATTTTAATTTCCAATTGCTTAATAGAAGTTGAGTGGGACACAACCGTTTGGTTGATTTGCCAAAAGTTGTCTTTCAATTCACGAACCATCTTGTCCGTTCCATCCACTTTCATCAAAATTCTTTCCAATGGTATTTTCTTCTTTGTTATTTTCCCGGTCATGAGGGGGAACATAAAGATCATAGTCACGATCTCTATCCCTTCAATCATGGTCAATATTCCTGTCTTTTTTGTTCCAACCTTGGTTCCTACCTTGCCTTTGATAGCCATGGTGGGAACACCTGAATAATTGGCCAAATACCGAATCTTTTCATTAATTTTCTTGGCCTCTTCATCATCATAGGCCTTGTATGCCACGCTATTCACCTCTTTTTTGGGTGAACCTGTCACATATTTTGTTAAAATCTCCAATTATGTCATCATTTTTTCCATGTTTTCCTCATACTTTTCATCTCTCTTCCTTTGATATTTATCAACAAAGGAGGTAGTAGGGGAATCCTTTTGGTACCTCGGCATCAAAGGTGTGCCACCCCCTATTTTGTTTTGTAACTTCCACAAGCAAGTTTGTAGATTCATGATAAGTCAACTTCACAAGAGAGCCCCCCTATGAATTGTCTACCACATTTTTGTTTAGTTGATTTGGAGACCAGTAGAAGATTTGGAGAAAAATCTTCTCCGGGAACTAGTGGTTGGGATATTGCATTAGTTTTTCATAGAATCTTTCCCACACCTTATATAAGAGTTCTCCATTCAATTGCTAAAAGTTAGTGATTTCATCACGCAATGTAGAATCCTGGATGGTGGGAAGTACCAATAAAGGAAGGCAATAATGAGTTCATCCCATGAAGTAATTGATCCATCCAAAAGAGATCGAAGCCACAATACCGCCTCTCCTATTAGAGAAAATAATAAGAGGCGCAACCAGATGGACTCTTGGGATATGTGCTTAATATCAAAGGGTGCTCACACTTCAACAAAAGTTTTCAAATGCAAATTGAGGTCCTCATGGGCTTTCCTCCCAAAAATTTCCATCATTTGTAGCATATACAATGTGACACTCAATACGTGAAAGGCCCAGTTCCCATGAGTAGGCAGGATACATATTGCACTTATACGCCCAACGTTATGGATTTGCTCCTCATCATTAAAAGTACCATCGAAGAACCTAACATGACTGCATTGTCACTCATGGCTCCGTGTATACTATAGAGATCACCTAAAAGGAAACAAAAACAACAACCAAAATAAAGATACACCACTAAGGGTATACCCTAAGTCAAAATCAACACCGCACAAGTGAAAACTAAATTTCACTCTCTAAAAATAGCTCCATTTTGATCATTCTCACCTATACCATTTAAATTGGTAAAGGAAGATCATCGTAAATATCTCAACTTATGTTGAGATAGAATCCACGAGGAGCAAAATTAGCTTTCTAGTCCTATGGGTGTTAATAGTTACTAAAAAGATACCCGTAATGTAAACAAAGTAAAATTAATGATTTAAAATTGGGGGGGGGGGGTTGATTTGGAACAAGGATTGATCAATATATATTCAAGAAAATAAATGTGATTGAAAATTCAAAATGAGAAAGATCTTGAGATTATGTCTACCTAAGAGCAAATTATGCATGGGTGCATGATGATTTGATGCAAATTCTAGTCATTAAAGATATGGTAGGTTAGGTTAAAGGTCCTTGAGGCTAGTTTGTCGACAAAACCTCAAGAATGTCTCTCACTAACCCTTTCGAGTACCTAATAAGTGTATCAATTAAAACCACCTATTATCTCAATTGGGCATCCATATTTCTAGGAAGATGCTCAAGACATAGCTAACTCTCTACTCACCCTAATTTTTAAGATAGCAAAACAATAGCAAACTACAACCATTATTGTCCACTATTGCTTTGTCACCTATATCCCTCTTTCAAGGATGATATAGGTTCCCAAAGTTCACCCACATCCCTCTTTCAAGGAAAGTGTGAGCTTTCAAGAACTTGGGGATTTCATCCACAAATCCATCTTGGGTTCTTGGGGTTTCACCCACAACCCCCAACTAATTCAAACAAGAAATTATGAAACCCATCATCAACAAATTAGAATATACATAAATACAACACAACCCACACATAATTGCACTTTAGCTCAACATAATCCCAATATAAGAAGTTTTAGCTACTCATGGAGTTAAAGAGAAGCAATACATCAAAAGGTTCATTCAATGCATCCATGACATTGGAAAATTATAAGGTTCTAACTCCAAATTGAAAAATTCAAACAAAAAAGTTTCCCCAATTAGTAGGGTTACAAATTCTCCAAAATTCAATTGTTCAAAGTGTAAGATGTCAAATGAGAAAGGGTTTTAGCATTATAAGGTATTTGGGATCAGCTGGGAAATATGATAGAATTGCCTCTGGGCATAAACTCACCTAGCCACTATCGCGGCTACTGCGACCATGGTCAGATCCTCGCAGTCGCGAAGGATGACCAATATTGATTGGCCACGATTGCGGCCCTCAAACCGTGATCGCGGTAACTGATCCTGATTGCATGCAGGGTATTCAACTATGTAATTTTCTTCTCCTTTTGATTCCTTTTTAGCTCTAATCCATATCTTTCTATCTCATCACCTGTGTACCTATAAAATGTAAAAATTAGTGCATGAAACTAAAAAACTTATCTCATTTGTACCTTCAAATCATAGTTGTGTGTATGAATTTTGGATGTAAATGAGTGATAAATTCACCACTTATCACTATGTTACAATATCATTCAAGTAATTTTTTGTGAGTTGCTCAACTCTTTCTAATAAGATATTGTAACTAAATTTAATTATCAGGAAAATATTTATTAATAATATTGTTACTTAGAGTTATTTATTACTCATTATCAGGAAAATATTTATTAATAATATTGCTACTTAATTTCTCAATTGTGAAAACTTCATGTAATTGATATATACAACAGAGAAAAATGAGAAAGCATTGATATAGGTACTCAAGAAGATAATAGATCCTTTATATTCAAATCCTTTAAGAAGGGAGCATAGAAATTCTTTGGACTAGCTGTTTATCATATTTTTAAAGTTTCATAATCATAACACATTTAAGAGTGCTAACAATGACAATGAATCAACTAACACACTAGAGGAGATATAAAATGACTCTAACAACATTACAAAGGTTTCATTCTCAGAAAATTAATTATGTTCTATGTTACATACCTCTTCACCTTTTAATTGCATAGTGTGTGGTATTAATGTCCTTGAATACTCATTCTACTTTGATTGAAAATCAGATGAATGAAATATGCAACAGAGATGCCTGCATTTACAAATGAGTCAAAAAAGAGACTATAATTGCAAACAGAGGAAGAAAACATATAAAAACCAATGACATGCAATAATAAATCAAGATGGGAAAAATAATAAGACAATCAAAACACCAACAGACAACACAAAAATAAGAAAACAATAATAAATACCAGCACAATGTACCATTCTTATCCAGAAATAACACAATATCTGTCATAATAGAGTCTGCAGAAATACACTGAGTAAAGGTTAACCTATTTATTAAGTATGCAACAAATTTGTGTTTTAGTGTTAAAAGAGAAAAGCTAACCTTTGATGTTTTAGATAGTCGGATTGATAGTTACTAATAAATTAAGACAAATAAAGAAAAGATAGATTGTGTTTTATAATGATTTTTCTGTCTTTTGATTATATAATATATCTATTTTGTAAACATATTATATTACACTACTAAGATTTAACGAATTTTGCAAGTTAAAATTAGAAGCAACTAAAGATAATACTTTCAAGAATATCTAGAATATAAGAAAGTTGTAGTTGAAGTTATGGATCTCGAAAAGTATCCGAGAATATATGGATCACCTATCTTTAGGAATGGTTATACTTAAAAGTTGATCAATACAACTTGAAAGGAACAACGTGTAATTACAACATATTGTGGATGTAGCCTACAAATAGGACAATACTTACGGAGTAAATGCATTTGAATTTCATAAAGAAACCAAGGGCAATGTCTTCATTCTACACTTTGAATGATTTACTGAAAAGATGTCTGAAAAATGACTAATTACTCCAAATATAAGCATTAGATTTGCTATTCAATCTTTCTACTTCATATTACAAGAAAACAGAAACAATCATAAACTGATTTCATTACACAAAACTAACAATGTGCATCTCCAATTTTTCTTCCCAGGTGAACAACATCGAACATTGTTGTCAAAGATGTGGTTTCAAGCATGTTTAAACAATAAAGCCATGCACTCTGCAAACTGTGTGCTTCCTATCACCCATTAGTAGGGACACCAAGGATTCAAGGCGTGGATCTTAGGAAAAACTCGCCCAATAACTCTCTTTTAAATCTGTATAGAAATGTCTTTTGAATAAATACACAAAGACTAATTCATGATTTTTTTCTTGAAAAGACAATATATAAAAATAAATATAGTCGGCAAGCTCTATTTCAACTCTTAAGCAAATTAAGGATGAAAATGTTAGTGATTACGAATAGGAAATTTAGAAATTTATAGCATAAGAAAATTGAACAGATCATGATTAGAAGTTTAAGGTTGCATCTTTGCAGCTGATTCTAAAATTTAAGATGCTATTTTGAATGAGATTCTCATATAATTTACTAAATTGTAGTTATTTCAATTCTTCTACCTAAAGTATATATTATGTATAATTTTTCTTTTAAGTGGTTTTCTTCATCAAAGGTTATCCTTGGTTGCACGCTTAGCGCTCAAGAATTCAATGTGCTTTAACACTACTTTGCAATTTACATTAAAGTCTTTGACAACATTGGGATAGATACATGTTACCTCTCTTATTCAACTACAACTTCTAATAGGAGAATATCTAGGCAAAAAACACAAAACACGTCAAAGATATTTGGCCTCATGCATATGCAACTATCAAGTTCAACCTTAGAAGTTGAGGCTATGTAGAAGAGTGAGCAAGAGAACAAGAACTTTTAGAAAAATGATTTCTAGAAAAGTCCTTTTTTATTTTTTGATTTTGAACAACCTAATTGAAATAGGTACTCGAGAAGATAATGAATCCCTTATGTTCAAATCCTTTAAGAGGAGAGCATAGGAATTTTTTGGAATAATTGTTTACCATATTTTGCAAATTCTACAATCATAATACATTTTAGAGGGCTAACAGTGACAATGGGTCAATTAACACAATAAAGGAGATAGCAAATGGCTCTAGCAACGTTATAAAGATTTTATTTTCAAAAAAATTAGTTACGTTCTTTGTTACATACATCATTACCTTTTAATTAGACAGTGTTTGGTATTAATGATCTCGAGTGCTCATTCTACTTTGTGAAAACTAAATGAACGAAATGTGCAGCAGAGGTGTCCGCATTAAAAAATGAGCTAAAACAGAGACTTTAACCGCAAATAGAGAATGAAGATATACAAAAATAAAAAATATGCAATTATAAATCAAGATAAGAAAACTAATAAGACAACTAAAACATCAGCAGACAACACAAGAATAAGAAAACAATAGCAAATACTAGCAAAATGTATCATTTTCAGTCAAAAATAATATAATATCTCTTATGACTTCATCAATACAACAATAGAAAGGAAGAAGAAGATACCCGAAGAATCAAAATAGAGCATCAATCTTAGGTAACTTAATGTAATACCCCGCATGTTTCTAAGCCAGGAAGTGAATAAGTATTCCTACGTATGAAATCTCCTATCCTGTGATTCACACTTGGGTACATGACTTACAATGAATATCCTAGTTATAGGATATCTTATGATGAATTAAGCATGTTCATATGAGTCACTTAAGGTAATACAAGCTAAGATTTTTTGAATCCATTAATTTTTAGTGTTTGATTTCGTAAGGGTCATATTTGAACGAGTATAAATCGATGTTAATGTGGTATTTTGGATAATTTAGACCCATCAAATTGTAGAGAATCAAATCAGCTTTCCAACGATACCAATTTCACCTTAATCCAATACCCGAACGAAAAGTTATGCCCATTTTTGTGAGAGACAGTAAGCATAGGCGATTGGTTAGGCGCCGCCCAACCCAAGCATAGGCGATTGGTTAGACGCCGCCCAACCCAAGCATAGGAGATTGGTTAGGAGCCACTCAAACTATCTTAGTAAATCACTTGGGCGCCGCCTAAGTCAGTTCCAGGTGCCAAAAACACTCCGTTTTGAGTTATTTTAAGGGTAACTAAGTCTTTTAACACTCCTTACACGTCCCTAAACTTAACCCTACGAAATATATAGCTTCTAAACATATTACAACCCTATTATCACCTCAAAGCTCATCATCCAAGAGAACTAAAATAGAAAAACAACTAGGGTTGCATAAGTAAGCTTGAAGATCCGATTTCAAGGAAATTCCTCCATCAATCATCAAGAATCTTCTTTCTAAGGTATGCGTGAGTTGATTCATGGACTCCTTTCGTCCATGAAGCTCAAAAACCATATTCTAAATTATGTATTATGATGTTTATGTTGTTGTTGGTTGATGTTTATGTGGTCGGAGTTTGATGATGCCTAAGATGGGATCTTTGTATGTTTTATGTGAGGATATGGTGGTATTTAACATATAAACATGTGAAATTGGTGGTTGAATGTTTGAAATCTTGATGAATCCACCTATGCCTAAGATGTGCATGTAAGGTGTTTGTGAAAATACCTAAGGGAATAGAAATCATGCTTTTATGACATAATAAGTCCTAAGTGACTATTCCATGTTCTAAGTTTATGTTCAACGTGATCCCCATGATATTGTCTTGAATTGAAGAAGTTGTATGAGATGCTCATGATATTGTTGTGATATAGAATGACCATTTTATTGAAGCCATGCAAGTATATAGATATTGTGTGCATTCCCGATCATGTGATAGTTTGTTGAGAATCATTCTTATTATGAAATCCTTACTTATGATATTGTGAACTGTGGACTCAAATCTTGTGATCAAGTCAGTCATGTGTGTCAGTTTTCTTCCATCGAGTCCTGGGAGTACTTGTACCCAAAAACTATAGCTGTGTGCCTAGAGCTAGTGTCATGTTTCAAGACATCCTCAGTCAAGCTATGTTCCATAGATTGCAGTTAGTCATGTGACTCAGGAAAGACTCAGTAAGATCGACAAATCTCTTGACTTAGTTAGATATCAGATGTTAGTAGTGTTCCGTCAGTCCAAGGAACTTAGTAAACTCAGAATCAGTTCAGTTCAGTTAGTCAATTCAGCTCAGTTAATCTGTTCAGTTTCTTTCAGTTGGGAGTTGGAAATAGCACTGAGCGAGTATGGGGATGGCGGTTTGCCCGTTAGAGAGGTAGAACCGTTAGCAGCAATCTCTGTACTCCAGAACTGCATATCCAGTGCAGGACAGGAGTCACTCGTCAGATTAAGGCTAAACTTGATTATGATATTGCCTTAGGCTTGATTTCCTATTCAGGGTCACCCGTTAGAGAGGCTTGACCATAGCAGAGGTCTCTACCTGTGGCATGGTATTGACACCCTTCCAGTCAGGGAAAAGATTGGACCCCACCAGTACAGTAGTGGGGGTATGTCAGTTAGGTTACTACCTCCCACAGTTACAGTACACTTTTAGTTTTAGTGTCAGTCTTCAGAGTAGAAATCAGGAATCAGGACTGTCAGATACAATCATCAATCTCAGTAAGGAACTCAGATAGTTCCAATGATTCCTGGACCATCCCGTCAGATAAGCTTGGTCCCATATTCAGATGCTTATTATTATATCTAGAGGTCACCCAGCAGACAGGCTTGATCTCAATCTCAGATTCAGTCGAGTATTCTCATTATCAGTTTCAGAGATCACTCGTCAGCTAGGACTGATCTCAGACTTAGATGTTCAAATACAGTTTGGAACTCAGATAGCTTTCCTCAGAATTAGGACTGTTAAATATAGTCATCCATGTCATCAGTCATTCAGTATCTCAGTATCACAAAACTCATGTTGTCAGAGTTCAAACTCAAGTAGTCAGTATCTCCACGGGTTCTGTAGCAGTTTCGTATGTATGTATGTATGTATGTATGTATGTATGTATGTATGTATTCTTACGTTCATTCTAGACAGCATGTTCATGCATATAAACCCCATACATTTAGCCTACGCCCACGTATACTGAGTACTTTAGTTGTACTGACGCATTTGCGCTATGGTACTTTCTTTTTATGTTACACCATAAGTTCTTAGGTACAGATTCCAGATCAGCAGTAGCAGTTCAGTATGCAATGAATCCTCATTTTTCAAGGACATGATCATTATATTTATTATTTCAGTATTTCAGTTTATTCTTAGTTTAGGGAGTTAGTTGGAGACATGTTCCTTCAACTCCTTATTCAGACAGTTTAGAGGCTTTCAGACGATTATAGAGTTTTCATATTTAGACTTTAGTATTTTCAGTTTTGTTTTGGTACTGTGATACCACCTTATTTCAGATATCTGATTATTCAAGATTGAACCTTACGCCCTCTTTGTTCATGTTTCCGTACATTATATGAATATTATGCAGTTACAGGTACAGATATCAGTCATGGGTTAGCTTGTGGTCCTTCGGGGTCATGAGCACTGTGTAGCATTCCGGTTCAGCGAATCGGGGTGTTACACTTAAGGTCATTTTCCCACTCTCAGCTGCATCAAGCTCTGAACTTCAGTTGCATCCATCAAATAAGCATTGAAGAGATATTAAAAGAGGTTTTCTAAATCTCTTTTTTGATACACAAGCTTATCAAGAAAATTAAAATATTAAATCCAAATACTAGAAAGCTAACCTTTGGACAACAAAATCTCCAAATTAACTCTGATTAGTGAGAAACAAATTAAATAAAAAAAATTACGTTAATTATTTTTTCACTGTTATAGAAGCAAATAAAGACAGAGAGAAATCAATGGTCATGTATTTTGTCACCTTAATAGAAGAAAATGAGGATTCTAGAGTACAAAAAAAGTACAAATATTACTCCATTTACTATACTTTTCTATTTGATTTTGGTATATTTTTTAAAATTTGGACCTATTGCTGGTTTGGACCAAGAGTTTAAGCTCAAATATTTTTGTCTTTAAAATTTATTTTCATATATAAAATTTGATTTTAATAAATTATTCCCGATAAGTTTTACTCCTTCCTTCCTAATTTATATAAAATATTTAAAATGGATACACATTTAAAATATACTAGTATACGTGACCGTGCAATGTGCAGATAATATTAAAGTATTATTTCTAATCGTTTCAGATTGTGATGTCTTGTTCGAGAACGATAAATCATACTTCCTTACTAAAAATTCAACTATCATAATATTTCTCATGAGATACTTATATCTCATATTTTTTAATTATATTATTCACAAGTTAAAAATATTAAATGATTAATATTGATTTGTTTTTATTTTCAAATTTTTATTCTGTTGTTCATATCTATTTAGTTTAAATTTATGAATAGTAATATGTATATTATTTCTTTATTTGATATGGGCGGTTAATATTAAATAAAGTTAATCATAAAAAAATATTATCTTACTTGTTAATAATAAAAATTCTATTCTACATCATTGACATATTTGAAATTAATAAATTTATGCAATATTAAAAATAACTATTAATATACTGAACTTAACATCATTAATAATAACATGAAACTTAAATATTTGTTTTTGAAAGTTAGTTTATAATATAATTATTTGAACATAAAAGATAATATCGGGATCTATATTGATCTATAATAAGTTTGACTATGCTCATCTCATGAAATATCTTAGAAAATCATAAAGAGTTGTATATTTTACTTTTCAAATTCAAATAACATATTTACTCTTTGTTTATATAAATCCCCTCAATAAATACGATTGCTTTTTTTGATTAAAAAAAAGTATAGATTATTGAAAAATAGGAGTATACACTAATTGATTTTCACGACAGTCAAGTGGCATAACTTTAGAAAGCTTTTGAAATATATAATTTTTAGTTGATTTTGTTAAAATAGAATCAATTTTAGTTGATTTTCACAAGAATATAATAAATAGGGGTGCTTATATTAAAATATAGATTAAACTTTTGATTTTTATGCATGTAAAATACTTTCTTGATTTACTTAATTATAGTAAAACATAAATTTATTTTTAAAAATAATATTATTTACATTATTTAAATTAATTATGCACATATTTTGGTATGACATATTTTTAATGATATTTTTTATTTTGAAATGATTATCTGGATATAATAATATTTTTCATATAAATTGATTGATTTATTATTTACTAATTGCTTACTCTCATATATTTTCTTGTAGTACTTTTTTATTTACTCAGTTGTAATGAAATAATAAATATTTATTTTTTATAATACTGTAATTTATATTATTTAAATATTTTTTTGGAATGACTCTTTGGTCATAAAAGTCTTTCATACATAAGTGGTTTGATTAGAATCTATGATGCTCTTAATTGATCTTTCTTGAAATACTTTATGGTTTTATTCAACTATAATGAAATCATAAATACTTTTTTTATTTGATATTATTGTTTATTTTAAGGATGACATTTTTTAAATAAGTATCATATATATATATATATATATATATATATATATATATATATATATATATTACTCAATTGTAGTGAAATCATAAATATTTATTTCATAATATTATTATTTATATTATCTAAACTAATTTTTTTACATATTTTAAGAGAGAACATTTTTTTCATAATAACTAATAAAAGCGAGTCATGAGTGTTTGAGTCTGTAATCTTATCAAAGAGAAATTATTTCGGGAGTGGTATGGCATGGGGGTCATATTGGAATGAATCAATTAGGTGAGAAAGAACCCTCGTACGGCCTCTCTCATCCTTTGCTTATGTTGAATCGAGATTTTATTAGTCTTCTTTGACCCGATTCTCGTATTTTTCTTTTTGGTACGTTGTTATGAGCAGCTTTGATGTTCAATCTTAGATCTGAGGTATGAGTCAAATCATTATAAAGAAGGTTCATGGAAAGTCAAAAAAGGGGTCATTCTCTTCTAATTGAACTTCTCCCTTGTGGCATCGTACGATCGTGTCGACTGAACAATAATAGCTTCGTCACAATACTTAATGGGCTTATTTGTACATGACAGTTTTTCTTAAATCTTAGTTTATCCTTTTACTCCCTTTAGTATTTTTTTTCCTAGATTAAAATAATAGTTTCATTATATGCATAGATTTAGAACTTAGACAATTCAACTTTTAAAGAAAAAATTACTTGAATAGCAACTTATATAAGTATTAAAACTCAAAATGGGTATACTTTATTTTGACAATCTCATTATAATTAGCTTCCAGGCATTACTTACTTTTATTAGCCAGACTAAAATTTGATTAATGATAGGATTAAGTGTTTCATGAGTCTGTTTTAGCCATATATCTAATCAATATTATTATTTTAGTAGTACATACTATTAGCAATTAAATTTTTTCATGCTATGTTCAGTATAATATTTTGTATTTTAATCTAAATTATTATTTAATGATCTATATCATAAATTTATTATATATCTAAATTTTAATTAGTTGCTTAGAATTTCTTAATTTAAACTTTCATATCATAATTCAAAAAACTTTATCATCTTAAATTCGAATAAGCCATTTAGTTTATTTTAGGCTGATTTTTTAAAATTTTATTTATTCCTCGTTTTGTTTCTTGTTTACCGTTTGCATTATTCTTTACATAATATTATTACACTATCTTATAACTTAATTTATTTACATTTTTTCCACTACTCACCTTTTTGTACAATTTTTTACTCCTGAGATGTATTTTTTAGATTTTTTTTTTTATATTGGTCATAATTAATTCATTATTTGAAGTTATAAATATATGAGTAGTATTATATATCACTTACTTTGTCTTATTTTATTACTTAAAAGAATAATTAGCCTTACGGCTAAGGCATTCTCTATTCTCCACTCTTTAATTATTACTATGCCTACTATGTCAAATAGTGACATATTTATTCTAAATTGTAATATTTAAAACTTTCATTTCTCAGTTAATTATTTGTTAATATTCAATATGCTATCAAACACTAATATTTTTCCATCTTATTCACATTATAACCACCCAATATTATTTTCTACCTATTTGTGTTCTACTCAATGTACCTATTTCTCAACATAAGGGAATTAAAACAAAAATTCTCCCCAACAAATAATGTGAAAGGATCCTATCCGAAACAAATAAATTTATCTAAAAGCCCATCTGTAATGACCCATATAGTCCTTACTAAATTATTCATGATAAATTTATAATATATTTTATTTTTCATTTCTTAATATTAACTTGAGTCCAAAATAACCATCTTTTTAATTTATTGAGTCACTTCAATCTTTTCAGCTAAGATTTAAATCGTCGATGTGTGTAAATAGACTCATGCTCGATGAATTTAATTATTCATGAGTACTAATGTCAATTCTTTAGTTTTAAAGTTCTTTAGATATGAATTAAGATCGCACAATATCCCTAACACAAAGTTAAGTTTAAAATTTTCTTTTCGATATAGTTTCAATATGGGTTTCTATTAGGGCCAACTTCAAACGATCACATCTTATAGAATATAAGGATTTAGGGGGCTAAATACCCACCAAATAAAATATCTCTGAGTCCTCTTTCCAATGCAAAAAACCGTTCGTCAATTCAAATTTCGAGTGAAAAGTTATAACTGTTTTACTGAGCACTGTTCGGGCTCAAATAGGAATTTTGCTATAGCAAAAATTTGATGGTATTTAAATTAGTTTCAACCATGTTTCAGGGCTAAAAATCCCAAAATTCATTTCCCAACCCTAGAGAGGTGATGTTCCAAAGTTTAAGGTGAAATCCTTCGCTGAGGTAAGTTTTTTTCATTATTTTCTTCGTCCTTTTAATGCTTTAATTTCTCAGAATACTTAGAAAGACCTTTAATGGTGGACTTTTAATTTTTTTTTGGAAAAAACTTATGGGTGTTTTTAGTATGACATAGAGATGATTCTAAATTATAAATTAAAGATTTCTAACATGAATTTTGAAAATTGGATTATAAATTTTGATAGTTAGAAACCTTGAATTTCATAAAGATGAGATCTTTAGCATAAAAACTCCATTAATGGTGATGGGTTAAGCCTAAAAGAAACTAGATAATGGTTAATTGACCTTGAAGAATTATATAGATGTTGAACTAAGGGTAGAATTAGTGGATTTGAATCTCCAAGATATTTGTTTGAAGAGTAATTATTTAATTACTCTTATTATTGCTTGATTTTTAAATGATTGATTATTCCAAGGCATGAAGGAAAGAAAAGAGCATTCTTGTTGCGACTTACTTCTTCGAAAAGCTTGACATTTAGGTAGGCTAGGTTAATGAGTAAAAGATTGTGTTATTTTATATTTTCATAATTTAAAATTAATGGGAGAAAACCTGTCTAGGCCTGCAGGCATGGTGTTAAGGTGGATAAAGATATAAAAACTTCATTTTAATCCCAAAAATTATGTTATTAATTGATGATGTGTTACTTCTATGATATTATGTGTTATATGCCCAAAAGAAGATTGTTGCAAATGGAGTATATGGAAATGAATATTTCTTAGTTGTTCCAGTGATGTATCTAGTTGAGTTATAATTGTATTATGTTGTATGTATTAAGTAATAATGTGATGAGGAGAATTATGCTAGGGTCAAATATTGATGAGCAAGGTTATATCAAAGGGATAGATGATTTGACTTATTGTGAAAATTGTATTATGTGAAAAGAGACAGATATAATAATATGATTGAATGTGCTAGTTATAGGTGGTGATGTTAGAACCCAAGTTCCAGTATTTGAGGAGGTAGTGATATTTTAATAATTAATGAGTAATGAAAGTTCTAATGATGACTTGTATGCCTAATTGTTAAATTGTGATTTATTTTATAACTTTCTTGCTTTGATATTGAAAAACTTAGTTTATTTATTGAATGCCTATAGAGGCTAAATTGGTGATTATGATGATTTATTGAATTTTGCCTATTAAAGACTTATTTGATAACGATAGATACTTAAATTGTGCCTATGAAAGGTGTCACGATCTGAATCCTTAGCCATGACGCGTATCTCAAGTCCCACTTGGACCGGAGATCATCCCCTGCACCTAACCAAACCAAACACAACACTCCCCAATATCAAATGAATTCCACTCATATAACAAGATAGCATGCAACAAGCTTAAGGAAATAAAAAAAGTCTATAACCAATGAATGATGACCGGCCAAACAACCGACCGACACCACCCAATATCCACAGTAGTCCAAACAAAGTCTCTACCAAAATTGAATATCAATAAAGTATCGGGACATGCCCCCGACTATAGCCAAAATAAGTCTAAATAGTCTGAGACATAAAAGACCAAAACATAAAATGTAGACTTTTGATGTATGAAAAATAACTACTTCAATGTCAAATCACAAGCTGATCCTGAAATCCTAACCACTGAGCAAGAGAAGTAGAAGCATGATCAGTTCCTACACCGTGTAGGGATACAATATCCAAAGACGGTTAGCAGGGTGAACGCAAACATATAACTCAAGGAGAAGGATACATAATATAATGATCAATAGTTCAAAGCATTCAAACCAATCCACATAATCAAATGCATATAAATATATACTTCACATGCCGAGATAAGGAACAAGGCTTAACATGCACTTTAAAACTTTACCTTGAATTGTATAGCCCAACCGTTATAGCATGTACACACGGGCTATATGGGCCCCAGTTCCCACCCCTTGGTTGATCCCTAGTGAGTGTAGCCGCACGAACCGAAGAATAATCTCATATATATGCACGGGAGGCTCAAACCTCCCAATCATATACTAAGGTAACTTAAGAACCCGATCATGTAATGATGTATGAGAGACTTGAATATCCCAATCATGCAATAACAATGATGAGGACTCAAACCTCCCTAGTCAATTAGACTCCCCTATCGGCAAACGCTGCTTCTAGTATTGACCATTCGGGCCTCCACTTTTAGGACTCGGCTACACAACCTTCTTTTAAGCCCAATTTAAAACAAGTATCACATATTCCCATTCATTGAATCATATTTCATATTAAGGCATACATTGTTGGTATCGTCGTACCAACTACACTTGTAACGTAACAACAACATGCCCAAAACAATTACATCACTTGGGGAAATTCACAACCCCCTTAGTTCAATTTTACAAATTTCCACATTTCTCATAATTAAAAACCAATTTCACAATATAGGGTTGGGAGTCATAACCACTTCAAAAGTCCCAAATTTGGGAAAATCACAATTTCCTAGTTCATTCACCACACTCATGCACCCACAAGTTCAAAACCATAATTAAAACATGATTAATCACATGTAAACCATGAGAAAACATTGTTCAATCCATAAACATTCAAAACTCTCAACCCTTGTTTCAAACCAATCATCAATATTGCATGAATAATACTTTAAAAAATATTCTATTAACAAATTAACAATAAGGGAAGAGTAACATGCCTGAAATACCAACTTTTACGAAAATAAACCAACCCTTGAGCCCTTGGATGACCTTCTTCTTGGAAACCCTTAGTATGACTTCTTGAGAGAATTTGAAAGAGCTTTTGAATAGTTTGAGTACGTTAAGGATGAAATATAATCCCCCTTAAGTGTATGGACATGGGGTTTCAATTGGGTGAGAGAGGAATTGTCCGAAATTCCCTTAAATTAAAATTTAGAATTTAGTCGTCAGTGACTACGGGTCACTATACGACTCGTATAGTCTCATTATGACTCATCATCCTGAGTCGTAACCAAGATAGTTTCCAAGACACCCACACATTGTTGACCCTAAGACTCAACCAACAAGACTTTTAATGGGGCTCTACGACTCTTACGGTCCAGTTATAGTCAACACAAAACCCTAATTGGGTAAACACTGGACATCCTAAGATCTGTACCCTAGGACACGTAAAAAGTCCTTATTACTCATAATGAGCCACTGTACTCAGAGAAGAACTTAACCACTTAATTTCTGATTTAGTTACGATTCGATCCCAATGACTCATCATAGGTATGACTGATGTCCCCAAGTTGTACTTAGGACAATAGCTTAAACACCATTCACTGGACACCTAGGGCGTTACATACCCCCCTCTTAGGATCATCCATCCTCGGATGATAGAACAAGGAATTTATTATCACGAAAAAACAAAAATAACAAGGAAATCACAGTTTCATTTAACAAAGTTAGAAAACAAAGATGTAAAGGAATACTCATACCTTAAGCATGATTATTCAAATCAAAAAACAAGAAAAAATACTTGGACTTTATGTCCTCTTCGACTTCCCAAATAGCTTTCTCAACCTTTTGGTTCGTCTAAAGAACCTTTACCAAAGCCACGTCCTTTATCCGTAACCGACAGATTTGCTGATCCAAAATCTCAATCAGAATCGCCTCATAGGATAAGGAATCCGAAATACTTACCTCCTCCAAAAGAACAACTATAGAAGGATCACCCATACACTTTCTCAATATCAAAACATGAAATGCTGGATAAATGAAGTTCAAACTAGGAGGCAACTTTAATTCGTATGCAACATTACCAACCTTTTTCACAACCAAGTATAAACCAACATAACGGGGACTGAGCTTCCCCTTCTTACCAAACCACATCACTCCTTTCATGGAAAAAACCTTTAGAAACACCCAATCACCTACACTTAACTCCAACTCCCTTCTCCTCACATCCGTGTATGACTTTTGGAGACTTTGGGATGCCTTAAGTCTATCCCAAATCACTTTCACCTTCTCTATGGCTTGGTGAATGAAATCAGGACCAAATAACATATTTTCACCAACTTCAAACAACCCAATAGAAGCCCTACAGCTCCTACTATATAGGGCCTCAAACAGGGCCATACCAATGCTAGAGTGATAAATGTTGTTGTAAGAAAACTCTATGAGAGGCAATTAGTCAACCCAACTACCACCAAAATAAAAAACACAATCTCGAAGCATATTTTCTAAGACTTGAATTATCCTCTTTGGTTTCCCAACCGTATACGGGTGAAAAATAGTACTAAAGGTTACCTTAGTCCCTAAACCTCGATGGAATGACCTCTAAAATTGAGATGAGAACTGAGTACCCCAATAAGATAAGATGGAGACTAGAGTACCATGCAACATCACGATCTCCTCAATGAACAACCTAGCATAATCCTTGGAAGAGAAATTAGTCCCCACTGGCAAGAACTGATAGACTTAGTCATCCTATACATGATGACCCAAATTAAATCAAATTGCTGGAGAGACTACAGAAGATCAGTAATAAAATCCATATTAATTATCTCCCATTTCCACACTGGTAGCTCAATCTCTTGAGTCAACCCACCGAGCCTTAAGTGCTTTATCTTCACTTGCTTACACACCATGCACTTAGGTACAAAATTAGCCACATCTAACTTCATATTTTTATACCAATAAGTTTCATTAAGATCATGATACATTTTTATCGAACCATGATGAATAGTATAATGTGACTCATAAGCTTTGGCCAAAATTCTACCTTGCAACTCATCAACATCAGGAACCCATAGTCTACCTCGATACCACAGGATACTATCACCACCAATCTTGAAAATCAATACCTTCTTCCTACCTACATCATTCTTGATTTACATCATAATAGGATCCAACATCTGTTTCTCTTTCACGTCAGCACCAAGTGATGACTTTTCTATCTCTTGAACAATAAAACCACCATTTTTGGAGTCGAAAATAAGAACTCTAAGATTAGCCAAATGGTGAATATCCTTCACCAAATCCCGCTTCTCCTCATCCATATGAGATAAAATTCATATGTATAACCTACTGAGAGTATTAGCAACCACGTTAGCTTTATTTAGATAATAGTGAAGGCTCGTGTCATAGTCCTTAAGAAACTCAAGCCCCTTCTTTGTCTGAGATTTAAATCCTTCCGAGTGAAAATGTATTGTATGCTCTTGTGATTAGTATAAATATCAATATGGACCCCATACAAATAATGCCACCAAATCCTTAATCGAAACACTCTAACTAATAATTCCAAATCATGAGTTGGATAATTCTTCTCATGAACTTTCAATTGTTTAGAGGCACAAGCAATGACCTTTCCATGCTGCATCAACACACAACCTAGTCCCACTCGGGATGTATCACAATAGACAATAAAACCATTAGTGCCCTCAGACAGAGTCAAAATTAGAGCCACAGTCAACTTATCATTTAGATTCTTGAAACTACCCTTACAAGCATCAAACCTTAAGTGCTTTACCTTCTTCTGGGTCAACATAGTAAATGGTGTAAGCAGTATAAGAGAAACTCTCCACAAACCTTCTACAATAATCAAGAAAACCTAAGAAGCTCCAAATATCGGATGGAGACGTGGGTCTAGGCCACTTCTTAACTAGCACAACATTCTGTGGATTTACCATGATCCCTTCACTAGGAACAACATGACCCAGGTAGGTCACAATATTCAGTCAGAACTCACACTTATAAATCCAACAACTAACGAAAAACCCGATTCATTGACCATACTGAGTTCAAAAAGTAGTCTTAGGGATATCCACCCCCCTAATCTTTAACAGATGGTAACCGGACTGAAGATTAATCTTAGAAAAGAACTTAGCACTATAGAGTTGATAGAACAGGTCATCAATCATCTAAAAGGGATACTTATTCTTAACAATCACCTTATTCAGCTAGCGGTAATCAATACACATCCAAAGGGACCCATCCATTTTACAAAAAAATAGAAATTGAGAACCCCATGGAGACACACTAGGGTAGATTAAACCCTTGTCAAGAAGATCTTTCAACTACTCTTTGAGTTCTTTAACTCAGTCGGAACTATTCTGTAAGGAGGGATAGAAATAAGATGAGTGTCCAGATGAAGATTAATCCCAAAGTCAATTTCCCTATCAGGAGGAACACCAAGAAGATCATCATAGAATACCATGAGAAATTCATAGACTATGAGGACTGTCTATAATGAAAGACCTTTGGATCTAGAATCCTTAATATGAACTAAGTGATAGAGGCACCCTTTAGAAATTAATTTTGGGGATTTAGGTACGAAATGAACCTCCCCTTAGGCACTAGGGAACTTCCTTACCACTTAATTACCAGCTTATTTGGGAAATAGCAACTGACCCTTTGGGTTCAACAATCAAGAGACATATAGCACGAATGCAACCAATGCATCACCAAAATCACATCAAAGTCTAACATGTCCAACTCTATCAAATCTACCAAGGTATATCTACTATAGACCAACATAAAACAACCTCTATCGACCTTTCTATCCTCAATAAAATCATCCACCTAGATGGATACAAAGAAGGGGTCAAAAATACATTCAGGATTAAAACCAAAATAGATAGCCACATAAGGGGTCACATAATAGAGGGCAGACCCTGGATCAAGTAGATAATATACATCACGACAAAAGAGTTTGAGTTTACTAGTAACAACATCAGGGGATACCTCAGAATCCTGGCGAGTGGCAAGAGCATACAGAAGGTTCCGACCAGTGCCTGAGCTAAAAACAAAAGTAGCACCTTTTGGTGTAGGTGCGGACGAGGTAGCAACATGAATCTAATTTAACTAGAAGAAACCTTTGAAGGAAAATACCTCTGCATATGACCAATCTGACTTTATTTAAAGAACTTATTCCTCCATTCTTTGCAAAAATCATGATACACCTAATCGTAGAATCTACAAGAAGGATATGATGGAGATAACTAATCCATACTAGCTTGAGACTGGGATCCTAGTGCTCTAAACCCACTATATTACCGAGAAAGACGATCACACGACTACTTAGGATAAGGAGCACTAGCCGTAGAGTAGGAACTAGAATTTCCCCACTTTTTCTTAGACTATTTTCCACTATCTCTACCACTTTGCTGTTGACCTCTACCCTAATTTGAATAGCAAAACTTCTTACTCTACCTTTCATTTATCTCGGATTGCTTCTTCTTTTTACCTTCTACCTGTTGCATATACACTACAAGTCTAGAGATGTCCATATCTATGTTCAACAAGGCAACCTTGCTCTCTAAGATCAACTTATGAGACAACCTAGAGGTAAAATTCCTTATTCTATCCCTTATTCTAGATACCAACTCAGGAGCATAATGCGATAACTAATGAAAGTTCACCGTATACTCCTTTACGAATATCCTGCCTTGCTTCAAATTCACAAATTTTGTGGACTTTTCCTCCCTTAAATAGTGAGGAAAGAAGCAATCAAAGAAGTTACTAGAGAAATCATGCCACAAAGTGACCTTAGCATCATCTCCCTTAGATTGGTCCCGCTCCTCATACCATTGGTATACTACATCCTTTAACTGATAAGTTGCAAACTCCATACCCTGCACATCGGTAGCATACATCATAAAGAAAATCTTATCAATCTCATCAATAATGTTTTGAGGATCTTCCTCAACTTTAAAACTAATGAAAATAGGAGAACTCAACCTCATAATTGGCAAACTCTAGTGGCCTCAGAGGATAGAGCAACAAAAGCAACACGCTCAGTCTGGGAGGCCACCAACTAATAAGAAAATTAATTGACTGACGAAACTCTATGTTAGACACATCAGTTTAAGGTGTCTAAGGAAGGGTAGTGGGAATCGGTGGAGCTCCATCAAGGAAATCAGAAGCAACAACCGTAGATAGGGTCTAAACTCCTAGAGTAGGACAAACTCTATCTACATTTTCCTCAGATGAGACAGAAGAGTTCCCACGGATATCAAATCTATTTGGAGGCATGAACAGAAAGACGAACAAACATAATTAGTGAGATTCAAGACTGTAGACTCTATAGCTCAATATGGCGCTCTACACACCTATAAACGAGACTCTACTTACATGACTTTGTTGGACAACCAATGACACCAAACCTAGGCTCTAATACCATCTTTGTCATGACCTAAACAAAGTCCTGGACGTGATGAAAATCTCAAGTCCCACATGGACTGAAGATCACCCCCTACACTGAACCAAACAAAACATATCACTAACTAATGTCAGATAAATTTCAAATATATAACAAGATAGTTGTAACATACCGAAAGTACCCCTGAATAACACATGGTGCTTCAGAATACAAATAGACTTATGTTAACCCATGATATCTATTTATCTTGGGAACTCACATGAGGAGTGACTAACACATCTAGAAATTAAAGATAAACTATTTTGTATCTTAATAAAAATATTTAACTTGGAAATCTTTAAATTTTTTCTTTGAATTAGAAACATAATCTGTCTGACAATCCTCTACTATTGTATAGATAGCCACTGGGAGAGACCCCAGCTCACCCGAACATAGCTAGAAATCTCATAACTAAAACACTTATAACAACGAATAGATATATAAGAATTGGGTCCTTGGATTATGAGGACTCACCAAAAGTCAGGATGTAGGTGATGATGTATGTAGTCAATCGTACTGCTGAAAACGAGCACTAGAGCCTACATTATAAGACAATGTAGTAAATAGATATATATGTAGGGCAGTACCTTTTTAATGTACTGAGTATGTGGGGGTGAATGCATAAGTAAAATAATAATTGAATATACATATATACTTTCAAATGATGCATACTAAGTGTAAATAACTCACCTTGAACTTGAAATAAATGAAAGACTGCAAGATTTCAAACATGAATGATGAAGCATAAGAATAAAATTTGTGAGCCATAACACTTAGTTTCTAAAGGATTTACTTTTATTCTTTCTTTTAGGGGATTCTTCTAACCAACATAAACCATGTGAGCTACCCTGAAGTCCAACATCTTACCCATATTGGGAGAGTTGTTTTATCATTGCCATCAAAATAGAACCTTAACTTAAGTGATCACTAAACTTCATCCATAGTGGGAAAAAGCTTAACCGATGGTGGATCATAGTTTCTAGGAATTTAGGATACGCTCATCCACACTCCCTTCACAGTTTTAAATACTATCCCTAGAATACTTATATGATCATACTATA
This sequence comes from Capsicum pubescens, assembly GCA_030864215.1. Taxonomy (NCBI): domain Eukaryota; kingdom Viridiplantae; phylum Streptophyta; class Magnoliopsida; order Solanales; family Solanaceae; genus Capsicum; species Capsicum pubescens. The sequence goes on along the minus strand of CM061549.1, from coordinate 198,609,893 downwards.
AAAAATACACCTTAAAATAGCATAAGGGATTATAGACTGAAAACTAGTTATGCTTCTTTAAACATTAAATCATAATCAAGATGAATAGTTGTGGATTTCATGTCTTATCTTAGTATGAAAAGATCAGTCTTTCTTAAATAATGCTATAATGTATGTGAATGAAGTTTCAAGAGTTTAAACGTCCTTGTAACTTAATGCTTACACTTAAGACATAGAATTCATGCTTTGTTTCATAGAAATTCTTAATGAAACATTATGCTCAATAATCACCTTGAAATCATTCAGTAATATCCAGTCAAGATAATGAAATTCAAATCATAATACAAATCTTACAAGTCAAAATATGAACATATGTAAACCTTGGTGCACTTAAAGCTTTTAATCACATGGTAGTATCATACTTCAAGAATATAGCAATTTGGGTATGAACCCTAATTCAAAACAAGTAAATTTAATCTTAAAACCATGCACTTTAGGCCCAAGAGTGAAAGAATAGCCTTTTTCATAAACCCCACATACCTGAAGTTTCTTGACTTGTGAAGAGAGAATGAACCTTGGGACATGAAAGATGAATTTAGGGAAAGGAACACTAATCTTGATGTTCTTGAAGATAGGAGGAGGAAAGTGTTGCTATTTTATTGAGGAATGAGAAATTAATGCCTCTTTGAAGGTTATAGGTCGTGGTTCTGGAGTTATAAGAAGGGAAAAGACCAAAAAGCCCTTTAACTAAAATTTATAAAAATTGCTCGCCAGTCTTTATGAGTCAAACATACGACTCGTATGGAGAGGATACGACTACGCCTATCAACTCGTAAGCTTGACAAAATAAATGATGGTGTACACAGATCATCATAAAAATGGTAATATATGACTAGTAAAATCTCCATATGACTTGTAGACCCCAACTCATATCTTAGACAGAATCTTAGGGAGCCTACACTGATGAACTTATGACTACCCTTTATACGACTCGTATAGTAGTATTAAAACTATAAAGGTTGAGTCGTACCTACAATAGGATGTCCCCATGCCATACTATTTTGAATAAGACTATAACATAACACTTGTATGTTGTATGTACGACTCAAAGAGATGAGTTGTATGATACCCAGAGACTTTCAGACGCGGGGCATTACAATATCTCTCTTTTGGAAACATTTATCCTCAAATGTAATTCATTTAGGATTTGGATTTGGACAAGAATCGACACCTCCACACTAAATTTACTACCAAAATTACCATTACCATAAGGATTTAGTTTCTCACAACATAATATACAACATAGAAATACTTAAAAGGACTTAATGAGAAAGAATTTGCTGGAAATAAAACTTTACCTTAGGTAGAAACTGAATTGGAGAAAAATAGATGAAGATACTTGGTCATCATGTCTTCTTTATCTTCCCAAGTGGCCTCTTCGGCTAATTGGTTTCTCCAAAGAACTTTTACTGATGCTACATCCTCATTCCTTAGCCTTCAGACCTACCTATCAAGTATCTCTATAGGAATCTCTTCATACGATAAGTTATATTTGACCTCAATAATCCCTAGGGGAACTACTATGGACAGATTTCCAATGCACTTCTTGAGCATCAAAACACAAAACCCTTGATGAATCCCAGCTAACCTGATTAAAGACTCAATACGTAAGAAACCTCTCCTATATACTTCACTACCTTAAATAGACTAATGAATCAGTGACTCAGCTTCCCTTTCTTTCCAAACCTCATTATTCCCTTTATAGGTGATACCTTCAAGAATACCCAATCATCCACTTCAAACTTGAGTTCTCTACTTCTTACATCAATATACGATTTCTAATGGCTCTGAGCAGTTTTCAATCTATTATGAATCAGCTAAACTTTTTCCATAGGTTCAAGAACAGAGTTAGGCCCAACTAAAGTTGCTTCACCGACCTCAAACCACCCTATAGGTAATCTGCACTAAGACCATACAATGCTTTAAATAGAGCCATTTGAATGATAACATGATAACTATTATTATAGGCAAACTCAATCAAAGGTAGATGGTTATCCCAACTTTCTTTAAAGTCTAAAACATACGCCCTCAACATGTCTTCTAATGTATGAAATATGAGTTCAGCCTGACCATCATTCTGCGGATGAAATACAGTACTAATCTTAACCTTTGTACCAAGGCCCTTTTGGAAAGACTACCAAAACTATGAAGTAAATTGCGTGCCTCTGTTTTTAATGATGGACATATATTTTGGCATAATCCTTCGTGGTATCTGAAGTCTTAATAATTATAAAATAGGTTGACTTAATCATGCAGTCTACTATGACCCAACTTGAATCATGCTGACATTTTGTACGAGGCAACCGTGTGATGAAATTCATATTCACTACTTCCCACTTCTAAGTAGGGATACTAATATGTCACAATATACCACCCGTTCTTTGGTGTTCAACTTTAAATTGCTACAAATTTGGACACTTGGCTACAAACTCAGCTATGTCCCTCTTAAACCATTCCACTAATAAATCTTCCGTAAGTCATGGTACATCTTGTAGTATCTGAATGAATGGAATACCTCTAATCATGAGCCTCAGCTAGTATCCTTTCCCTCAACCCATCTACATTCGTAACACAAAGTCTACCTTGATAGCAAAGTATACCACTCCCCCTTGAGAGAAAACCTCAACCTTCTACTGTTGAACTGTCTCCAATATCAGGCTAAATATGGGATCATTTTGCTGTTTCTCCTTTAGTTCCACTACCAAAGATGATTTCAAACTGATATGAACTACTAGTACCCCATCATCAGTGTCAAGAAAACATACTCCCAAATGAGCCAACCTATGCACTTCTTTAGCTAACTCCTGTTCTTCATCTTTCACGTTGGACACACTACCCATAGACAACCTAATTAGTGCATATGCCACTACGTTAGCCTTACCCGAATGATAGAGAACATTTATGTTTTAATCTTTTAGCAACTCCAACCACCTTCTCTGATGAGAATTCATCTCCCTTTGAGAAAATACTTACTAAAGACCCTTATGGTCAGTGAAAACGTCAACCTGCACACCATAAAGGTAGTGCCTCTAAATCTTTAAGGCAAAAACCACAACAACTAACTCCAAGTTATGAGTTGGGTAATTATTTTTGTGATCCTTAAGTTTCCTAGAGACATATGCTATCACTCTCCCATTTTTCATCACCATATATCCTAACCCAACTCTGGGCACATCATATTACACTATCAATCCATCTAACCCTTCTGGCAGAGCTAATAGTGGTGCCGACGTCTATCTATCCTTCAACTCTTGGAAACTCTTCTCACACTTATCTGACCATATAAATTTCACTATTTTTAGGTCAACTCAGTCAGTGTTATGGCTATAGAGGGAACCCTTCAACAAATCTTCTATAATACCCAGCCAAACCCAAAAAGCTTCGGATATCGAATAAAGTGATGGGTTTAGGCCATTGCTTCACTGTATTATTCTTCTAAGGATCTATATAAATACCAACCCCTAAAATAACATGTACCAAGAAAGTAACAAATTCCAACCAAAACTCACATTTACCAAACATTGCGTAAAATTGACTGTCCTTGAGGGTCTACAACACTATTCTCAAATAGTATGTATGTTCTTCCTTAATCTTGGAATACACCAGTATGTCATCTATAAAGACAATGAAAAATATGCCTAAGTATTTCTTGAAGACCCTATTCATTAAATCCATGAAAGCTGCAAGAGTATTTGTCAGTCCAAATGACACAACCACAAACTCAAAATTTTCATACCTCATTTGAAAAGCTATTTGTGGAATGTCTTGCTCCCTAACTTTCAACTGATAGTATCCCAACCTAAGTTCAATCTTGGAGAACCACCGGACACCCTGAAGCTGATCAAACAAATCATTGATTCTAGGAGTAAGATACTTGTTCTTGATAGTAACCTTGTTGCACTGTCTATAGTCTATACACATTCATAGAGTACTATTTTTCTTGCACACAAAAAGGACCGGAGCACCCCACGGAGAAATACTAGGTCTTATGAATTCTTTGTCTAAGAGGTCCTTAAGTTTCTCCTTTAACTTTTTAAGTTTGGGTGTAGCTATATGATATGAAAGGGTAGAAATGGGTTCAGTATCTGGAAGAAGATCAATACAGAATTCTATTTTACTGTCTGGAGATACCCCTGGCAGATCTTTGGGAAAGACCTCAGGAAACTCATTGACTACACGTACTAATTGAACTATTGGGGCTTCAGACTTAGTATCTTTGACTCAAACAAAATGATAGATACACCCTTTTGATATTGACTTTCTGGACTTAAGATAAGAGAAGAAGTGAACTTTAGGGGACACAAAACTACCATTCCTCTAAAAAACTGCATCATCAAGAAACTAAAACTTTACCACACAAGTGCGGCAATATGTTGATGCATAGCATTAATAGATATAATCCATGCCTAGGATAACATAGAAATCTACCATATCTAACTCTATTACGTCCTCTAGTATGATCTTATGGAGGATGATAATAGGATACTTCTTCTATACTCATCTTGCAACAACTAACTCCTCCACTAGGGTGGAAACTGAGAAGGGCTTAGAGAGATTTTTTGGGCATACCGTAAACTTTACAACAACCGATGGCATTACATAATACAGATTTGATCCCGAGTCTAACACCACAGATACATCAAGGTGAAAAACATGAAGCATACCAGTGATAACATCTGGTGAAATCTCCTGTTCCTGATAGGATGGTAAAGCATAGAATCGATTCAGGTGCTGACAAACACCGGTACTGGATAATGTACCCTATGAAGGGACTGGGCAACTTGGCTGAGCTGGTGCATTAGTAACTTGAGTCTAAGGACGAACATCCCTAGTTCCCTAATTAGCATACGAATATTTCTTGATTCTTTGGTCTAGCTTACCACAGCCATAACCACCCCCTTTTCCCAGCAAATCCTCAATAGGATGGGTTTTACCATACTTTGCATATGTCGGGTAACTAGGCCTCTTGACTACACTATTATGAGACTTGGAATTCGAAGCCCTGCCCCACTACTCCTGCTAGATCCTTAGTGTAGGGGCACTGGAGGAAGATGGCGTAGGTACTAATGAATGACCATAAAACTTCTAACATCTTTCCTCCCAAGACCTTGGCTGACTGTACTTAAATTATCCAGTTCTAGCCTTCTTGTTTCTGATCTCTCTTTTTTTCAACTTTTTTTTGTCAATCTGTTGAGCATGAGTCAATAATCGAGTGATATCCATATCCCCAATCAACATGTTAGTCCTACACTCTTTGACTGTGAATATCAAATCAGACACCCCATTAACAAACTTACTCATATAAGCTCTAGAGTCAGATAACAACTTGGGAGCATACTTGGACAATTGAGTGAACTTAAGGTAGTACTTATTCACTTTCATAGAGCCCTGCCTCTGGTTCATGAACTCCTCCACCTTAGCTTCCCTCATCTCACATTGAAATAACCTATCCAAAAAAGCATTCTGAAATACCTGCCAACTCATAGGAGCTACATTCTCACCCTTACCTTCCTTCCACATAACAACCCACTCATTAGCAAACCCTTCAACTAATAGGATGATAATTATACACTTTCATCTTTAGTCACATACATAATCTGAGTAATCTTTCTCACCTCATTAATAAAAAATTGAGGATCCTCATCTACCTTTAATCCATGAAACTCAGGTGGATTCATCCTCATGAAGTCCCAAGTCCTAGATGCAGATAAATTACCATTTTCCTAAAGTGGGACTACTACTTATTGGTTTCACTGAAGATTGGAATTCACAACTTGATCCAATGCTTAAAAGGTAGCCCAAAATTTAGAATGAGACACATTCTTATTTAGAGTGTCGATGTACAGTGGTGGTTGATCACCTTTTCTGCATGCGTTGGCTCGGCGAGGAGGCATATTTTGTCGTATAAAAGTATGAGTTAAGAGAGATAGAGATAATTGTAAGCATGATAGATCATAAAGGAAATGATGATTCCTAATCTATTTCGTAGACTCATGCTCATAAATGTGGCACACTTCATATTTACGATCAAGACTTTATGTAACATGACTTGTTTGACTCCCTAGAATTCATTAAACCATAGGCTCTGATACCATGTTTGTAATGCCCCAGAAGTACCCCCTGGATGTCACACGATGCTTAAGACTACAAATACCCCTAACCTAACCCATGATATCTATTTAGCTGGGGAACTTCCATGAGGAGTGACTAACACATCTAGAAATTGAAGATAAACTATTTTATATCTGAATAAGTCTTTAACTTGGAAATCTTTAAATAGTTTCTTTGAACTAGAAACATAATCAGTCTGACAAGCCTCTACTAATGTCTAGAACCCAGCTGACCCAAATATATCTAGAAATCTCATAAAAAAAATACTTTCAACAACAAACAGATATATGAGAACTAGGTCCTCATACTATGAGGACTTACCAAAAGTTGAGATATAGATAATGATGTCTGTAGTCAATCGTGCTTCTAGAAACAAGCACCAGAACCTATATTATAAGCCAATATAACACATAGACATATATGTGGGTCAGTACCTCTGGAATAAATTGAGTATGTGAAGGTGAATACATAATTAAACAATAACTGAATATACATATATACTTTTAAATAATGCATGCTAACTGTAAATGACTCACCTTGAACTTAAAATAAATGAAAGATTGAAAGATCGTAAACCTGAAAGATGAAGGATAAGAAAACACTTTGTGAGCCATAATACTTAGTTTCTAAAAGTTTTAATTTTATTCTTTCCTTTGGGAGATTCTTATAACTGACATAAACCATGTGAGCTACCATGGAATCCAACGTCTTACCTAGGTTGGGGAGAGTTGTTCTATCCTTGCCATCAGAATAAAACCTTAACTGAAGTGATCACTGAACTTCATCCATATTGGGAAAAAGTTTAACCTATGGTGGCTCGTAGTTTCTGCAAATTTAGGATACGCTCATCTATATTTCCTTCTCGATGCTAAATACTACCCCCAAAATACTTATATTCTCACACTGTAAGAAATCCACTTTAAAATAGCATAATGGCTTATAGACTGAAAACTAGTTATGTTTATCTTACTTTAAATCATAATGAAGATGAATAGTCATGGATTTCATGTCTTGTCTTAGGATCAAAAGATCAATCTTTCTTGAATCAGTCTATAATGTATGTGAGTGAAGTTTCAAGAGCTTAAACGTCCTACTAACTTAATGTTTGTACTGAAGACTTGGAATTCATGCTTTATTTCATAGAAATTCATAATAAAACATCATGCTCAATAATCACCTTGAAATCTTTCAACAATGTCCAGTCAAGAAAATAAAATTCAAATCATAATACAAATCTTACAAGTCAAAACACGAACATATGTAAACCTTGGTTCACTTAAAGCTTTTAATCACATGGTAGTATCATACTTCAAGAATATAGTAATTTGGGTATGAACCCTTATTTAAAAAAAGTAAATTTAATCTTAAAACCATGCACTTTGGGCACAAGGATGAAATAATAACCTTCTTCATAAACTCCACATACCTAACATTTCTTAACTTTTGAAGAGAGCTTGAAACTTGGGACTTGAAAGGTGAATTTGGGGAGTGGAACCCTAATCTTGATTTTTTTAAAGATAGAAGGATAAATGTGTTGTCATTCGATTGAGTATAGAGGAAAATAATGTCTCCTTGAGGGTTATGTGTCATGGGTTGGGAGTTATAAGAGGGGGCATTCCTGTCAGCAGAGGGTTTGACCCTTAGTAGAAATCCCTGCATTACAGAACTATAGAGCCAGTGTAAGTTGAGGTATCTTCCTGCCAGACATTATGAGGGTTGATACTTCTAATCCAAGTTATCCTACTAGCGAGGGTTGACGAAAGAGCTTTCTGTCAGAGAGGGTTAACTCACAACTTGTCCTTACTCATAGCACGGTATTAACACCCTTCCAACTTGGGTTATAGGTTAGACCCCAAATTAGTTAGAGAAGGGGCATATTGGTTAGATGATTACCTCCCACAGTCTATGTTCCAGTATCAGTCTTAGAATATAACTTAGTTCAGTTCTACAGATCAAGGACTATCAGATATAGTAACTCAGCTCAGTACAGAACTCAGTATGGTTCCACAGTATTTAGAACTTCCAGATATAGTCATTCAGATAATCAGCAATACAGTATTCATAAAATCTGATATTGGCTATCAGTATTTCGATTCAGTACTCAGTATTATCACGATCTCAGTTACAGTCTATGTATTCATGTATGTACTCTTACTCAGCTATACTCATGTTATTCAGTTATTAATATGAATGCATATGAACCCATGTATATCAGCCTACCTCACTGAGTATACCATTAAATTCAAAGTACTGACGCATGCTTTTCTTTGTGCTATGATGTCTTATATCATAGGTTCAGATGGACGGACTCCTGAGCATCCTTAGCAGTTTAGATTCTCAGCTTTCAGAGTAGTGGTGAGTCATCATAGTTTAAGGACATGCTTATTATTTATACTAGTTCTATTTTATTTCAGTAGATGGAGTTATTTGGGGCTTGTCCCATCAACTCCATAGTTCATAAAGTTAGAGGCATTTCAGACTAGATTATTTTCAGATAGTTTTTCAATTTTTCAGTACTTATATTTATTTTTTGTATTTTGATATCGCATTCAAATTTATTTACAGATTTGAACCTTATGGAATATGTTTCTACCTATTTTCACATAATTACAGTATTTATTGCTTAGTTATTGCAGCAGGTACCAGTCATGGGTTAACTTGTTGTCCTTCGAGGTTATGAGCACTGAGTAGCATCCGGGGTACAGACTCGGGGAGTTACAACTAGCTAAGTGACATTATCCTTGAGTTTCTTATGTGAATGGATTCTTAATGCTTGGAAAAATAATGTGTTTTAAATGAAAATGGCAAAAATTAGTGAAGGTTATTGATACCAAAAGAATTTGATTGATAACCTTTTTGAAATTTGATACTAATAATGAGACTGTTAAAGACCTATAACAGGTTGGTTTTATTTGATCTAGCTCATATTCTTGTGTGGGTTCAATTTGAGGTGGTTAAGAGTTAGTTAAACCTATAATAAAAATGCAGTAATGTAGAACAAAGAATGAACCTACCCTTTTACGTTGCTAATTATGAAGGCCCTCTTTACCATAAACTTGTGTTAGTAATATAGGGTTTTCTTGGCTTGATAATGAAGTGTATTTCGTGTGATTATTATTAAGTTGGAGTCTGTTTTGACAAAAAATTAGAAGTTGACTTTTGCTTTATGGTAAACCTTGAGAAGAGAAATTATATTGACTTGACCTTGTGGCTGAATTATGAATTTAGAGGTCCTATAGAGTTGGTTGATATATGACACTTTTATAGGATAGTAATCCCTATGATGGTGTCAATGAAAAATCAAATAGCTTAGTTACACTCATAGAATAATTCAGAATGGCCCTGAATGGGAGAATATATGTGAATTATTAAAAGCCATAGTTGATCTTTCCTTGGGTAATACTTGGTTGATATTTCTTATTGAGTGGTTAAGGTTTGGTGATTAAATGAGTATTAGTGATGCCGAATAAGAAAGAGTATTTGTATGCTTAATTTATGTGAATTTTATATGGCTAATTGTCAAAAGTCTATCTAATATGGAAGAGTTTATGTTGTAACCTATGTATAGTAGTAAACACTAAGCTTGAATCGTGGGTGATCTTGAGGTGAAAAGGATAGTGGTTGTAAGATGTTGTGTAACACCCCGGGAGTACACCTTGGATACCACATGGTGCTTACGGTCAAAAATGACAACAAGCTAACCCTTGATCTAGTACCTGCTGTGAGCACTGAATAATAACAACAAAATAAAATATTTGGAATATCTGAATACGCCATAAGGTTTTAAGTTCTAAAACATTTCCAAATCATAAATCTGGAAACAACTAACAAAAAATAATTGTCTGAAACTGATAAAAATAATGACAAACTGACTGACTGTCTAAAGTGTTTGAAAGCCTCTAAAATTGACTGAATAAGAGTTGATGGGACAAGCCCCAACTAACTCTAACTAACTACTGAACTAAAAGTATGAAAATAAATATAGTTGGTCCTTGAAATATGAGGACTCACCATGACTGCTGCTGTTGATGTGTTGGGATGTCTAAGTGCGGTTTGAACCCTGAGTCTGAACCTATGATATGAGATATCATAGCACAATAAACGAGTATACGGTCAGTACTTTAAATGTACTGGTATGCTAAATGGGGTTAGGATGATATGCATGGCCTCATGTATATGAATAATAATTGATATGAATGCATGAATATTGTAAAATCTGAGAGTGTATGACTAAGCATATAACATGATTCTGAAAATAGTCTGTAAAATGAAATACTGAAATCATATAAACGAATAACCGATATTTGTATGCTATGGTCAATAAAATCCTGAACTTAAGTAAACTTAATACTGAACTGAGACTGTCGGAGCTATCATCTAACCAACATGCCCTAATGAGCTAATTAGGGTCCAACCTGTGACCCCAGTTAGAAGGGTGCCAGTACCATACAATTGGTAATAGCACATGGCGAGTGGATCCACTAAAGTGTAGTCCCGAAGGACTAACAATTACCCTCACCTGGTAGGTACCCATATGAGATCAACCCTTAACTGGCAGGTTAACATCTCAACCTACGCTGGATACGTAGTTATTGAATGTAGGTAGTACTGCGAAAGGTCACACCCTCAACCGGAAGGTGATCCCTCCATCCCTGGGTTCTCTCAGTGCTAAATCCTACTCCCAACTGAACTGACTCTATCACTGGACTGAACTGAGCTTACTGACATAATGCACTGACTGGACTGATAATACTCTAATATATTCGAAACTCTTTTGAAAGTACTTAAGCTAAGTAAAAAAAAACTTTTAGGTATTCATAACCCCCGGACTCGATATCAATGATAGAAAGATCGTACTAACACTTTAAGGACATGATATATAAGCATTTATTCAAAACTCATTCTTTGAGGCATTTCATCAAACACTTGCAATGCATGGCTTAAACATGGAAATAGTTTTGTTTTAAAGCAACTAGTAGTAGCATGATTTTGATACTAAATCTCCAAAATAAGGCATAAATCAGCGAACAACACCATTCAAAACATGTAGGGTTTAATAACAACAACAATTTCATGAAAACATGATATAGAATCAAAATTCATGGGGATTCAAAGTTAAAATCACAATAACTTGTATAATCCATAACTTTGACTTTGAAATTAGGTTCTTGAACTCCATGGGTGAAAATGGCCCATGTATGAACATTTAACATACCTTGGTTTTTGAATTTGTGAGAATTGTTTGTGAATTCTTGAGACTTGGACTTGAATTTGATGAACGTAGGGCTTTGTTCTTGAGAGATTTTGTGAAGAATGAATATGTTTTGCCCTTTTCTATGCTTAAATTCATGATTTTGACTGATTTAACGTGGGGGAAATGACCCAAATACCCCTTTAGACTTGAGATTAATTACATAAAATGTGGCCAGAGACGTTGTAGATGATGCATCATGTCAATGGTGTCGACGCAATTGCCGATGCACTACTTCAATTGTGACGACTCGATGGCTAATATGACGCATCCTGATCGCATTGGCTCACTATTTTGGTCATCCAAACGTGTCTTAAATGATGTACAAAAATTTTAAAACTCACCCAAGATGACCGATAGATAACCCTGATCATGAATCAATTTAAAAATTAATAATCTAAGGCTGGAAAGATTGAAAATGAGACCATCGAAATTTCAAGGCCCAAAATGAGACTGACTGTTAGCTGAAATTTTTCTAAGTTTGGGACCTCTTTTGGCTTGCTATATAGGATTGAGATGGACTAGGACTTTATGGGGTCTTATAATATCTCCCTTTTAGGAACATTCTTCCTCGAATGAGAGTGATTAAACTAAGAGGCACTGAGGTACTACGACTATACTGATGTGCATAGCTGAAACATGACTGAATCTTGAGACAGGACACATGACTAAACTTATTCATGAATGCATGAATGATATGAGAATGATATGAAGTTGGAACTAAGCATGGAATAGAGTAAATCTAAGAAAGACCATTACCTTAGGTTGAGTCTGAGTTTGAGGAGAAGAGATGAGGGTACTTGGATCGCATGTCTGCTTCTGCTTCCCAAGTGGCTCCCTCAATGAACTGGTTCCAGCAAATAACTTTGACTAAGAGAACTTCTTTGTTATTAGTCCACGAGTCTGATGATCGAGGATTTCGACTAGGACTTCTTCATAAGAGAGACTATTTTGTACATCTACACACTCTACGAGAACTACAACTACTGCTAGGTCACCAATACACTTCTTTAAGAAAGAGACTTGGAACACTGGGTGCACTGATGCCAAATCAGCTAGAAACTCATGCTCGTAAGCCACCTTTCCAAAGCATATCAAAATTCTATAAGGACCAGCATATCGAGGACTAAACTTCCCCTTCTTACCAAACCTCTTCACTTCTTTCATGGGAGAGATTTCAAATACACAAATTCGCCAATCTCAAATTCAAGATATTTCCTTCTCACATCTACATACGATTTCTGTTGACTCTAGGCTGTCTTAAGCCTCCCTCGGATCAACTGAACTTTCTCCAATGAAACATATACTAACTTAGGCCCTATCAAAGCAGTTTTAGCTACCTCAAACCAACCAATTATATATCTATATCTCCTCCCATATAGAGCCTCAAACAGAGCCATCTGGATACTGGAATGATAGCTGTTGTTGTAAGAAAACTCAATCAATGTTAAGTGATCATCCCAAATACCCTTAAAATAAATAACACACGCTCTGAACATATCCTCTAAAGTCTAAATGGTCCTTTTTGCTTGACCATCTGCCTGAAGGTGGAAGATTGTACTGAGGTGGACTTGAGTACCGAGACTATTTTGGAATGCTTTCCAAAAGTGAGAGGTAAATTGCGTACCTCTATCTAAAATGATGGATAATGGGACACCGTCTAACCTAACCAACTCTATGATATAGAGCTTGGCATAGTCCTCAGCTGAATAGGAAATATGGACTAGCAAGAAATAGGCGAACTTGGTCATCCTATCTACAATGACCCAAATCAAATTATGCTGACGATGAGTACGAGGCAAACCTGTCACGAAGTACATGTCACTTCTTCCCACTTCCATGTGGTAATACTAAACTTCTGCATGGAACCATAAGATTTTGGTGCTTAATCATCACCTGCTGACAAGTAGAGCACTTTGCCATAAACTCTGCAATGTCCCTCTTTATCCCACTCCACCAATAGACTTCCCACAAGTCGCGATATATCTTAGTGCCCCCTAGATGAATAAACTAATACATACCATGCCTTCAAAAAGAATTCACTATCTTACATCATCTACATATGATATATATAGCCTACCCTGGCAACGTAATACGCCACCTCTCCCTAGGGAGAAAACCTTTAGTTTATGGTCTCAGATTGAACTCTTTTATTTTAACTAAATTGGGATCCCTATCCTGCTTTTCTTTCACCTTGGAAACTAAAGAAAACTTCAAACTATTTTGAACACAAACACTACCCTCAGTGGGATTAACCAAACGGACACCTAGTCTGGCAAGATGATGAATTTCCTAAACTAACTTCTTCTTACCATTCTCAACGTGAGCAACACTACCCAGGGGCAACCTACTGAGGGTGTCTGCCACTACATTGGCCTTACTCGGATGATACAAAACACTCATGTCATAGTCTTTTAACAACTCTAATCACCTTCTCTGATGCAAGTTCAGATCTTTCTATGAAAACACATACTGCAGTATTTTATGGTCTGTGAATACATCAAGATGCACCCCATACAAAAAGTTCCACAAAATCTTTAAGGAAAACACAACCGCTGCTAGTTCAAGATCATGGGTGGGATAATTCTTTTCATAGGGCTTAATCTGTCTAGAGGCGTAGGCTATGAACTTACATTTCTACATCAAAACACACCCCAAGCCATCTCTAGAAGCATAACTGTATGCAATAAATATGTCAGAACCATTGGGTAGAGTCAAAATTGGGGTTGTAGTGAGTCGAGCCTTCAACTCCTGAAAACTCTTCTCATAAGAATCTGACACTGGAACCTGACTTTCTTCTAAGTAAATCTGTACATGGGGGATTCAATAGAAGAAAATCCTTCAACAAACCGTCGGTAATAGCCAGCCATACCTAAGAAACTCCTGATATCTGATGGAGAGATGGGTCTGGGCCAGTTTATCACTACTTTGGTCTTTTGAGATACAACTCTAATGCCATCACCGAAAACTATGTGACCAAGGAAAGCTACTGACCTTAGCCAAAATTCATATTTACTGAATTTGGCAAATAACTGATGGGCTTTGAGAGTCTGTAATACTATTTTGAGATGGTCTGCTTGATCATTTTCATTGCTGGAGTAAACGAGGATGTCATTAATGAAGACTATGACGAACATGTCCAAGTACTGCTTGAACACACGGTTCATCAAGTCCATGAAATTTTTTGGGGCATTGGTAAGACCAAATGACATTCCTAGAAATTTGAAGTAACTGTATCGAGTTCTGAAAGTTGTTTTTGAAATGTTGCATTCTCTTACTCTGAGCTGATGATAACCGAATCAGAGTCTATCTTAGAAGAGTAACTGGCACCCTAAAGTTGGTCAAATAATTCATCAATTATAGAAAGTGGGTATTTATTCTTGATAGTGACTTTGTTCAACTAACGGTAGCCTATACATATTCTAAGAGAATCATCTTTCTTTCATACGAATAGAACTGGTGCACCCCAAGGAGATACACTAGGCCTAATAAACCCTATGTCTAAGAGGTATTTCAATTTTTCTTTTAGTTTTTTAAGTTAAGCTGGAGCCATATTATATATCAGAATAAAGATGGGCTGGGTATCAGGAAGAAGGTCTTTTTCGAAGTCAATTTTCTTTTCGGGGGATACTCCAGGGAGTTCTTCAGGAAACACATCTAGAAATTCACTTGCGATCAGAACTGACTCAAGATTAGGAGTCTTGGAACTAGAGTCTTTGACTCACACCAGATGATAAACACTCCCCTTGGATAACATTTTTCCTGCTCTAAGGTATGAAATAAGTTGATCCTTAAGTGCCATGGTACTACCCCTCCATTGTAAGATAGGTTTATTTGGGAACTGAAAATAGACAATTATGCTCCTATAATCAACTGAAGCATAGCATGAATAGAGACAATCCATGTCGAGAATGATGTCAAAATCCATCATCTCTAGCTCTATAAGGTCTGCTAAAGTAACTTTCTAAGACACCATAATCCAACAGTTCCTGTATACCCATCGGGATATGATAGACTTACCCACTAGGGTAGAGACTGAGAAAGGCTCTGTTAGGATTTTAAGGCTGACTCCAAAGTTGATGGATATGTAAGGAGTCTCAATAGATAGAGAAGTTAGAGGATCTACCAAAGCATAAACATGTGTATAAAAGAGTCGCAATGTACCAGTAACTACATCAGGAGAACTCTCCTGATCCTATTGGGACTGAAGTGCATAGAGCATGTTTGGGTGCTGCCCACTGGTGGCACTGCAAGTGGCACCTTACTGATACAGGCAACCATATAGAACTGGAAAATGACTGGACTGATCCTGCTGACCACTTTTTGGAAAATCCCTGACTAAGCGGCCTGGCTTTCCACATCCAAAATATACATCACTTCCAGCTCTACAAACACCCTGATGGTTTCTCCCATATTTCTGGCAAAGAGAATTCATCTGAACACTATTCATACTGACCTGAGACATAGAGCCTGGCTCCCTATCCCTATTATTATTTTTGAATTTGGGCACTGGTGCACTAGCCAAAGATGGACTTGGGAATGAAGATTTTTGATGAAATTGATGATGATTATAACCCACAAACTTTAGCTAAGTAAAATTAAAGCTACCTATTCTAGCCCTCTTATTCTCCCCCTCCTTTTGCTTAATCTTATCCTCCTTAATCTATTGAGGATGGACCATCAAACTAGACAAGTCCATCTCCTTAAACAACATTGCGGTCCTACACTCCTTGACTATACTGTAAGATTCACCAGACATGAACTTGTTTATCTTAGAACTGCTATGATCTACCACATAAGGAGCATACCTGGCCAACTGAGTAATCTTGAGGGAATACTCTTTCACACTCATGTTTCTCTACTCCAGGTTAATGAACTTTTACACATTAGCCTCCTTCAACTTCTATGGAAAGAACCTATCTGAAAAGGCAGTAGTAAACTTCTCCAATTTTATAGGCCCTGCATCCGCGCCTCTATCCACTTTCCACTACTTAAACCACATATGAGTTACATCTTACCACTGATAGGTAGATATCTTAGCACTCTCACTAGTATTTACCCCCATAGTGTCTACTACTTTCTACACCAAGTGAAGGAAATCCTATGGATCCTTTTTAGACTTAGACCCCAAAAATGAAGAAGGGTTCTAGAATACCCCAAAAAATCTAAGCCAATAATAGAGCCATATTTCAAGCTCACGCATAGTACATTACAGTTCTTTGGTAGATTTATGAGTAATTTTGATGCATATTAAGGTATCAAATAGCACCCAGCTGTTAGGAGAATCAAAATAATCCTTATCGATTTAATTTTGTATATGAATGTTGCTCTAGTCAACTTCAAATGAGCGTAACTTTTGATATACACAGAATTTTCCTACTCAAGACCTACCAAACTATAGGTAATTGAATAATCTTTCCAACAATACCAAATTCTCCTTTTAGTGAGAAGTTATGATACTTTTAGTAAAATCTGTAGCTCAATACGAGCAGCACCGCGTCGTGGTGACCTTAAGAATAGCACTCATCAGTTTTTAGTAAATCACCGCGATAGTACCATATCACAGTGAAGTTACAATTACCAATTAACATTATCCAGTGAAGCACTGCGATAAGCATTACATCGCGGAGGAGTGCCAGGTCGCACTCATCAATTTCCAGAGATGCAACGCGATCCCATCGCATCGCGTCAAAGTGCATTTTTACAATTGTCTGTGGGATACACATGCAGTCAAAATCCAGTGGCTCACCGCAATGGCACCATATCATGGTGATGGCCAAAATTGGGATTTTCAGTGACAAATTTAATTCTTTCCTGGGGCAATTGGGTCTTTTTCCATGACCCTAATCAATCCAAAACACGAGATTAAAGCCCTAATAATCTAATTAGTCATTATTTTATTCAAATTCCCTTAAATCAAGAACATTCTCTCTCAAATAGAAAACCCTAGCCATCAAGATTCAAGATCACTTCCCAAGAAAATTTCCAAGAAACTTTAAGAATTCAACTACTCAAGTATGTTTGGAGTTCATCCTTGGGGTTTCTTCCACCCTTGGAGTTCAAGAACCTCTTTTTTCAAGGTTTAAATTATGATTTATATTCATAAATTGAATTATGTTCATGCATGTGTTGATTTATAGGTTTTAGACCAAGAAGATTATGATTTTCAAGAAAATAAACTAGTTTGTGTGTTGATTCATGTTCTCATCATGTCATAATCCATGAATTGTGAATTGAATGTTGTAATCATGACAATCCCATGTTATTTTCATCATGTTCAAGAATCATGCTCCCTAAGTGTTTGACAAAATGCCTATGTAAATGATTTATGTATGACATCCTAATTGTAATGCTTTAAACTTATGATATGGTTCCTTAATTTATGATATCGAGTACTAGGGGTATTGTATACCCGATATTTATCTACTTACATATTTTTTAGTCGTAGTACAATGATCCTATAGAATCCCGATTAGTCACATTCAGACAGTTAACATAATCTGCGTGAGTTAAGTCAAGCTTAGTACAGTCGAGTGATATGTGTCAGTTCAGTTGGGAGTAGGATTCAGCACCGAGTGAACCAGGGATAGAAGCATTCCTGTCAGTATAGGGTTTGACCCTTAGTAGCAATACCTGAGTTACAGAACTACATAGCCAGCGTAGGGTAAGTCATCCCCCAGCCAGACTAGAGTTGATGCAATCATATATATATTTCATGAGTCTTCCTTCCAGATTAGGGTTCACACAACATTTTTAGTATCCTATGGCAAGGTACTAACACCCACCCTTTCAAGTGGGGTGACAGGTTGGACCCTAAATCAGTTTATAATCAGGGTATATTGGTTAGATGAACACTCCCACAATTACAGTTTCAATCTCAATAATCATTAAAGAACTCAATTAGTTCTATAGGACTATGGCTATCAGTTATCAATTACTCTACCATCAGAAATCAGCATTTAGATTTAATAGAATCTCAGATACACGATGTATACCTATATGCATAATATTGTATGTTCTGTATGTTCAGTAGTTTTAGTTTTGCATGTACTCTCATCTAATTACTTTATGACGTACATTCAGTTAGTTATCATATCATTCATATGAATCAACGCATATCAGCCTAACCTCACCTAGCATACTAGTACATTTAAAGTACTGATGCATACTCTCTCTTTAAGATATGATGTCTCATATCATAGGTTTGGATGCATGGGTTCCTGAACGTACTTAGCCAGATCATTTTTATCAGTAGCCGCTACAGTAGTGAGTCCTCATCCATTGGGGAAGTAATATTTATTCAACCATTATATTATTTCAGTACTTTAGTTATTTCAGATAGCAGTTGTGAGATAGTTGGGGCCTGTCCCATCAATTCTTTTATCTTAGATATTTAGAGGCTTTTCAGACATTATCAGTTAGCAGTTATTCTACAGATGTATTTAGTTTTAAATCAGTATTATGAACCTTATGGCAGTATCAGTTTTACTTCCGCATATCTTTTATGAATATTATTCAGTACTCATAGCAGGTACCATTAATGTATTAACTTATGGTCTTTTGGGGTCGTAAGCACCGTGTCATGCCTAGTGTGTAGACTTGGGGCATTACAAACTTAGTATCAGAGCCTAAGGTTCTAAAGTGTCCTGAGAAGTCTAAAAGCTGCCTCAAGTAGAGTCTTATGCATGGGTGTGTAGTGCACCACACTTATGGGAAAGAGACTATAAGGTATTTTAGGAAAAGTTCCCTTTTTTCAGTATTCATATCATGAGTGTGAGCATGAGATCAAGTCAAACTCTCTTTCTAATTTAAATTTCCCTTCTATTTATAGAACATGCCTCCTAGAAAGACTAATGGAAGAAGAACTGGGAACCATACGGTACCTCCACCCATTCAAGAAGATCCCCTAAATGAGCACGTTTCTTATGCAGAATTCAGGACTGTATTCACCACCCTAGCCCATTCTGTGGTATCTTAGAATATTTGACCAAATGTTGTTTAGGCTAACCCAGTGGCCAATACTGCTACAGCTAGAATTTGGGACTTCCCGCGAATGAACCCTCCTTTATTTTCAAGGTCTAAGTCTACGGAGGACCCATAGGAATTCCTTGACATAGTGCAAAATGTAACAAACATTATGGGGGTAACTGGTAGTAAGACTTCTGAGTTAGATACCTATTAATTGCAAGATGTAGCTCATACATGGTTTAAGAAGTGAAAGGTAGAGAGAGGCATGGACGCAGGACCTATCGAATGGGAGGAGTTTTTTACTGCTTTCTTAGATAGGTTCTTTCTGTTGGAGTTAAGAGAGGATAAGGTGTTAGATTTTATCAACTTGAGAAGGGAAACTTGAGTGTGATAGAATATTCCCTCAAGTTTACTCAGTTGGCCAGATATATTGCTCATGTGGTAGCTGACAACAGGTCTAAGATAAGTAAGTTTGTGTTGGCCGTATCTGATAGTGTGGTCAAGGAGTGTAGCACCACAATACTGATTAAGGATATGGACTTGTCTAGGTTGATGGTCCATGATCAAGATATTGAGGAATAAAATACTAAAGAGAAAGAGAGAGAGTAAGAGGACTAGAACAGGTAGTTTCGGTTTTGCTCTACCAAAGTCAGAAGGAGGTAACCGTCCTGAGTTTTGCTCAAAATATTTAGTCCCAGATACATCTTCGGCTAGTACGCCGATGACCAAGTTCTGAAATAGCAATAAGGATAGTGCGCCAGGCTCTAATACTTAGGGTAGTGTAAACAATACTCGAACAAATCCTCTTTGTCATAAATGTAGTAGAAACCATCAGGGTGTTTGTAGAGCTGACAGTGACATGTGTTTTGGGTGTAGTAAGCTAGGACATAGAATCAGTGAGTGTCTTTGGGTGGTTTCACAGAGTTAGAATGATCGTCCCCTAGTTTAGTCCGATCGTTCATCTCAGCAGGGTGCCGCTTTCAGTGCCACCAGTGGGCAGCGCCCAAATAGGCTCTATGCACTTTAGTCTAGCAGGATCAGGAGAGTTCTCCTGATATAGTTACTGGTATGTTGCAAATCTATCATTTACCTGTTTATGCTTTGTTAGATCCTAGAGCTTCTCTATCTTTCGTAACTTCTTATATAGCTATCAACTTTGGAGTCAGTCCCAAAATCTTAGTAGAGCCTTTCTCAGTCTCTAACCTAGTGGGTAAGTCTATCATATCCTGATAGAGAGATAGAGATGACGGATTTTGATGTTATTCTCGGCATGGATTAGCTTCATTCATGTTATGCTTCAGTTGATTGTAGAAACAGAGTAGTTTATTTCTAGTTTCCAAATGAACCAGTCCTTGAATAGAGGGGTAGTACTACAACACTTAAGGGTCAACTTATTTCTTACCTTAGAGCGAGAAAAATTATATCTAAGGGGTGTATTTACCATCTTGTCTGAGTCAAAGACTCAAATTCTGAGGCTCCTAATCTTGAGTTAGTTTCAGTAGTGAGGGAATTTCCATATGTGTTACCTGAAGATCATCCTGGAGTTCCTCCCGAAAGGAAAATTGACTTTAAAATAGACCTTCTTCTAGATACTCATCCTATCTCCATTTCTCCATACTAAATGGCTCCGGCCGAACTCAATAAATTGAAAGAACAATTAAAAGATCTCGTAGATAAGGGATTCATCAGGCCAGTTTTTCGCTTTGGGGCGCACCAGTTCTATTTGAGCGAAAGAAAGATGGTTCTCTTAGAATGTGTATCGACTATCACCAGTTGAACAAAGTCACAATCAAAAACAAATCTCCACTTTCCAAAATTGATGACTTGTTCGACTAACTTCAGGGTGTCAGTTATTTCTCTAAGATAGACCTCAGATCCAACTATTATCAGCTCAGAGTTAGAGAATGTGACATTCTGAAAATAGCTTTAAGAACTTGGTATGGTCACTTCAATTTTCTAGTCATGTCCTTCAGTCTCACCAATGCCCCAGCAGCCTCTATGGACTTGATAAAATAAGTGTTCAAGCAGTACTTGGACATGTTCTTCATAGTCTTCATTGATGACATTCTTGTCTACTCTAGTAATAAAAATGATCATGCGAATCACCTCAAAATAGTATTGTAGACTCTTAAAGCCCATCAGTTATTCGCTAAATTTAGTAAGGGAAAATTTTGGTTAAGATTAGTATCTTTCCATGGACATATTATTTCTGGTGATGGTATTAGAGTGGATTCTCAAAAGTCTGAGGTGGTAAAAAACTGGCCCAGACCCATCTCTTCATCAAATATCAGGAGTTTCTTGGGTTTAGCTGGATATTACTGGCGGTTTGTTGAAGTATTATCATCTATTGCAACCCTCATATCCAGATTAACTCAGAAGAAAGTTAAGTTTCAGTGGTCAAATTATTATGAGAAGAGTTTTCAGGAGTTGAAGACTTGACTAACCACAACTCCTGTTTTGACATTCCCAGATAGTTTAGATGGAGTTGTTGTATACTGTGATGCTTTGAGAGTTGGTTTTGGTTGTGTTTTGATGCATAAGGATAAGGTTGTAGCCTATGACTTTAGACAAGTTAAGACACATAAGAAGAATTACCCTACTCATGATCTTGAATTAGAAGCTGTTGTGTTTGCCTTAAAGATTTTAAGGCATTATTTGTATAGGGTGCATGTTGATGTGTTCATAGATGACAAAAGCTTACAGTATGTGTTTTCGTAGAAAAATTTGAATCTACGTTAGAGGAGATGGTTAGAATTGTTGAAGGATTATGATATAAGCATTTTGTACCATCTAAGCAAGGCCAATGTAGTGGCGGATGCCCTAAGTAGATTGTCTATAGGTAGTGTTTCTCATGTCGAGGGTGATAAGAAGAAGTAAGAGCAGGAAGTTCATCAGCTTGCTAGATTAAGTGTTTATTTCGTTGATTTGGTTGAGGGTGGTGTTTGGGTTCATAATAGTTTGGAATCTTCTTTGGTTGCCGAAGTGAAAGTTAAGAAAGATAGGGATCCTACTCTAGTGAAGCTGAAGGAGTCAGTCAGAGATCAGAAAGTAGAGGTTTTCTCCCAAGGGAGAGATGGTGTGTTTTGTTTCTAGAGTAGACTATGTATGCCATGTGTTGATGATTTTAGACAGTGAATTCTTGCAAAAGCACATGGTTCACATTACTCTATTCATCCAGGGGACACTAAGATGTACCATGATCTGCTGGAAATCTATTGGAGGTGTGGGATGAAGAGAGATATTATAGAGTTTGTAGCTAAGTGGTCCACGTATCAACAGGTTAAGATTTAGTATCAGAAACCTAGTGGGTCTATGCAGGTGTTCAGCATTCCCATATGGAAGTGGGAGAAAGTGAACATGGACGTTGTGATAGGTTTGGTTCGTACTCGTCAGCAACATGATTCTATTTGGGTCATTGTTGATAGGATGATAAAATCATCCTATTTCTTGCTAGTCCATACTTACTATTCAACCATGAATTATGCCAAGGTCTATCTCAGAGAGTTGTTTAGGTTGCACGGTGTTCCATTAGCTATCATCCCAGATAGAGGTAATCAATTTACGTCTCAATTTTAGAAAGTTTTTAAGAAGGGTCTTGGTACCCAGGTTTACCTCAGTACAACCTTCCACCCTCAGATAGATAGTCAAGAAGAAAGGACCATTTAGACCCTTGAGGATATGTTGAGAGCGTGTGTAGTCGACTTTAAGGACAGTTGGGATGATCACTTGCCTTTGATTCAATTCGCGTATAATAACATCTATCATTACAGTATTCAAATGGATCCGTTTGAGTCTCTATATTGTAGGAGATGTAGATATCTGATTGGTTAGTTTGAAATAGGAGAAACTGCGCTAGATTGGCCTGACTTGGTATTTGATGCTTTAGAGAAAGTTTAGTTAATTTGGGAGATGCTTAAGGCTGCCTAGGGCCGACAGAAATTTTATGCAGATGTTAGAAAGAAAGATCTTGAGTTCGAGATTAGTGATTTCGTATACCTGAAGATTTCTTCCATGAAGGGAGTGAAAAGGTTTGGTAAGAAGGGAAAGATTAGTCCCTGATATGTTGGCCCTTTCAGAATTTTGAGCCATTTTGGAAAGGTGGATTATGAGCTTGAGTTTCCTGCAGACTTAGCATTAGTGCACCTAGTATTCCATATCTCCTTGTTGAAGAAGTGTATTGTAGACCCAGTTGTAGTTGTCCCCTTAGAGAGTGTAGATGTTCAGAACAGTCTTTCCTACAAGGAAATTCCAGTCAAAATTCTTGATAGAAAAGTTCGTAGACTATGGAATAAAGAAGTTCCCTTAGTCAAAGTTCTTTGGAAAAATCAGTCCGTTGAGGGAGCCACTTGAGAAGCAGAAATAGATATGAGGACCAATTATCCTCACCATTTCTCTACAAACTCAGACTCAACTTAAGGTAATCCTGTTCTTAAAATTTATCTTTTCCGTGCTCAGTTTCAGGTGCATATCATTCTCATGTCAATTATGCATTCATAGAACCAGTTCAGTCATGAATCATGTTTCAAAATCAGTCATGTACTCACGTTTTCATCACGTATATTCAACATGTAATCTTAATCCCTTAGTGTTTTCAGCTTAATCAGTCTCCTTCGAGGAAAAATATTCATAAGAGGGAGATATTATAATACCCTAAAAATTCAAGCCAATGCTAGAGTCATGTTTCAAGCTCACATGTAGTACATTATGGTTCATTGGTAGCTTTACGAGTTAGTTTGATGCATATTAAGGTCTCAAATAACCACCAGCTGTTAGGTGAATCAAAATAATCCTTACCGATTTAATTTCATATAAGAATATTTCTCTAGTAGAATTCAAACAAGCATAACTTTTTCTCTTGACACAATTTACCAACTAAAGATGCACCAAACTATAGAAAATTTAATAAGCTTTCCAACGATACCAAATTTTCCCAAATCTGATATTCAAGTGAGAAGTTATGACACTTTTAGTGAAATCATTAGCTCAATATGAGCAGCACCGCGTCGCGGTGACCCCAAGAATGGTACTTGTCAGTTTACAGTGAATCACCGTGATGGTACCGTTTTTCAGTGAAGTTCCAGTTCCCAATTGGCAGTTTTCAGTGAAGCATATCGATAAGCATCGCGTCGCAGAGGAGTGCCAGTTAGCACTCATTAATTTCCAAAGATGCAACGCGATCCCACTTCATCGCGTCAAAGTGAATTTTCACACTTGTCCATGGTATACGCATGCATTCAAAATCCAGTGGCTCACCGCGATGGCACTATATCGCGGTGATAGAAAAAATTGAGATTTTTAGTGACCAAAATTTAATTCTTTCTAGGGGTAGTTGGGTCTTTTTCCATGACCCTAATAAATCAAAAATATGAGATTAAAGCCACAATAACCTAATTTGTCATTATTTTATTCAAATTCCCACAAATCAAGAACATTCTCCCTCAAATAGAAAACTCTAGCCTTCAAGATTCAAGTTCAATTCCCAAGAAAATTTCCCAGAAACTTCAAGAATTCAACTACTCAGGTATGTTTGGGGTTCATACTTGGGTTTTCTTCCACCTTTAGAATTCAAGAACCCCTTAAGAAAGATTTAAATGATGATTTATATTCTTAAATTGAATTGTTTTCATGGATGTGTTGATTTTATGGGTTTTAGACCAAGAATATTATGAATTTCAAGTAAATAAACTAGTATGTGTGTTGATTCATGTACTCCTCATGTCATAATCCATGAATTGTGAATTGAATGTTGTAATCATGATAATCCCATGTTATTTTCCTCATGTTCAAAAATCATGCTCCCCAAGTGTTTGACAAAATGCCTATGTGAATGATTTGTGCATGACATCCTAATTGTAATGCTTTAAACTTGTGATATGGTTCCTTTATTTATTCTGTCGAGTCTTGGGGGTATAGTATTCTTAAAATTTAGTTGCTTACTTAGTTTCCAGCCGTAGTAGAATGATCCAGTATTATCCTGAACAGTCACATTGGGACAGTTAATAGAATCAGCGTGAGTTTAGTTAAGCTTAGTACAGTCTAGTGATATATGTCGATTTAGTTGGGAGTAGGATTCAGCACAGAGCGAACCCAGTGATGGGGGCATTCTTGATAGTAGAGTGTTTGAACCTTAGTAGCAATCCCTGAGTTACAGAACTACATAACTAGTGTAGGGTAAGTTGTCCTCCTGCCAAACTAAGGTTGACGCAATCATATATATATATATTTCATGAGTCTTCCTTCTAGATTAGGGTTGAAACAACATTGTGTGTATCTTGTGGCAAGGTTCTAGACCCCTTCAAACAAGAGTCATAGGTTGGACCCCAAATCAATCTATAATAGGGGTATTTCAGTTAGATGAACACTCCCATAGTTATAGTTTTAGTCTCAGTAATCAGTAAAGAACTCAGTCAGTTCTACATGACCATGGCTATCTATTATTAGTTACTCATCCATTAGAATTCAGCACTCAGATTTAGTAAAATCTTAGATACATGATGTATACCTATGTGTGCAGTTTTACATGTTCAGTAGTTGCAGTTTTACATGTACTCTTATCTAGTTACTTCATTACGTACATTCAGTCAGTTATCATCTCATGCATATGAATCCATGCATATTATCCTAACCTCACCTAATATATCAGTACATTCAAATTACTAATGCATACTCTTTCTTTGTTCTATGATGTCTCATATCATAGGTTCAGACGCTCGAGTTCCTGACTGTACTTAGCCAAATCAGTCAATTAGTCGCATCTATAGTAGTGAGTCCTCATCCATCGAGGACGTGATATTTATCCATCCATTATATTATTTCAGTATTTTAGTTATTTCTAACAGTAGTTGTGAGTTAGTTGGGGCCTGTCTCATAAACTCTTTTATCTTAGATGTTTAGAGGCTTTTTAGACATTATCAATTAGCAATTATTCTACAAATGTATTAAATTTTGATTTAGTATTATGAACCTTATGGCATTATCAGTTTTTCTTTCGCATATGTTTCATGAATATTATTCAGTGCTCACATCAGGTACCAGTCATGGGTTAGCTTGTGGTCCTTCGGGGTTGTAAGAACAGTGTGATACCTAGGGTGTAGTCTCGGGGCATTACAGGTTTATTTGGGTGAAGTTCTAAATTTTAGCTGCAGCAGTATTGGCCACTAGATTGGCCTGAACAGTAGCTGGACGAACATTCTAAGATACCATAGAATGGGCTAGAGTGGTGAATTCTACTCTGAATTCTACGTGAGAAATATGCTCATTCAAGGGATTTTCCTGAATGGGCAGTGGTGCTGGCTAGTTTCCAGTTCTTCTTTCGTTAGTCTTTCTGGGAGGCATGTTCTGTAACCGAAAGGAAAAGTTGGATTAGACAGAGATTTTAAATTAAGATCATGCTCACTCGCATGATATAAACACTAAAAGAAGGGAACTTTTCCTTAAAATGCCTCGTAGACTCTTGTCCATAAGTGTGGCACGCTACACACCCATCAACAAGAATCTGCTCGATGTGGATTTTAGATTCCCAAGGACACTTTAGAACCTTAGGCTCTGACAACAAGCTTGTAACACCCCGAGAGTACACCCTGGACTCCACACGGTGCTTACGTGCACAAGTGGCCACAAGCTAACCCATGAACTAGTACTTACTGTGAGCACTAAATAATAACAACAAAATAACATATGTGGAATATCTGAATATTCCATAAGGTTTTAAGTTCTAAAACATTTCCAAATCATAAATCTGGAAACAACTACCGAAAAACAACTGTCTAAAACTGATAAAAATACTGACAAACTGACTGATTGTCTGAAGTGTCCAAAAGTTTCTAAAACTGACTGAATAAGATTTGATGGGATAGACCCCATCTAACTCCAACTAACTACTGAACTAAAAGCATGGAAATAAATATAGTCGGTCCTCAAAATATGAGGAATCACCACGACTATTGTTGCTAATGTGCTAGGATGTCTAATTGAGGTTAGGACCCTAAGCGTCCGAACCTATGATATGAGACATCATAGCATAAGAAACAAGTATGCAGTTAGTACTATGAATGTACTGATATGCTAAATGAGGTTAGGTTGATATGCATGGGCTCATGTACATGAATAATAATTGACTGAATAGCATGAGATAACTGAATAACTAATATGAATGCATAAATACTGTAAAATTTGAGAATATATGACCAAGCATATAACATAATTCTGATAATAATTTGTAAATTGAAATACTGAAATCTGATAACTGGATAACTGATAACTGTATGCTATGGTCCATGAAAGTCTGAACTGAAGTATACTGAATACTAAACTCAGACTGTGGGAGCTATCATCTAACCGACATACCCCAATAAGCTAATTGAGTTCCAACCTATGACCCCAGTTGGAAGGGTGTCAGTACCGTGCCACGGGTACTAATACATGGCTGTGTGTATCCACTAAGGTGTTGTCCCAAAGGACTAAGGGTTACCCTTAACTGATAGGTACCCATATGAAATCAACCCTCAACTGGAAGGTAAGCCCTCATTCCTTAGTTTACTCGGTGCTAAATCCTACTCCCAACTGAACTAACTCTAATCACTAGATTGAACTGAGCTTACTGACATGATGCACTAACTAAATTGATAATACTCTAATATATTCGAAACTCTTTTAAAAGTACTTAAGCTAAGTAAACAACTAAATTTTTGGGTATTCATAACCCCCAGGACTCGATATCAAGATAGAAGATCATACTAATACTGTAAGGACATGATATGTAAGCATTTATTCAAAACTCATTCTTTAAGATATTTCATCAAACACTTGCAATTCAAGGCTTAAACATAGAAATGATTTTGTTTTAAAGCAACTAGTAGTAGCATGATTTTGATACTAAATCTCCAAAATTAGGCTTAAGTCAGCGAACAACACTATTAAAAAACATGTAGGATTTAATAACAACAACAATTACATGAAAACATGATTTAGAATCAAAATTCATGGGGATTCATAGTTAAAATCACAATAACTTGTATAATCCATAACATTGACTTTGAAATTGGGTTCTTGAACTCCATGGGTGAAAAGGGCCCATGGATGAACATTTAACATACCTTGGTTTCTGAATTTGTGAGATTTGTTGGTGAATTCTTGAGACTTGGACTTGAATTTGATGAACCTAGGGTTTTCTTCTTGAGAGGCTTTGTGAAGAATGAATGTGTTTTACCCTTTTTCATGCTTAATTTTGTGTTTTTGACTGATTTAACGTAGGGAAAATGACCTAACAACCCCTTTAAAATAAAAATTAATTGCACAAAATGTGTCCAGCGGCGCTGCATACGATGCATCACGTTGATGATGTAAACACGATTGTCGATGCATTGTGTCGATGGTGATGACTTTATGGCCAATACGACATATCCTGATCGCATTAGCTCACTAATTCGGTCATCCAAACATGTCTCAAATGATTTCTGAGAATTCTGAAACTCACCCGAGATGACCTATAAATAATCCTGATCATGAATCAATTTAAAAATCTACAATCTAAGATCGAAAACATAAAACATGAGACCATTAAAATATCAAAGACAAAAATAAGACTGAGTCTTAACACTTAGCTAAAATTTTTCTAAGTTTAGGACATCTTTTGGCATGCTATATAGGACTGTGAATGACTAGGACTCAACGGGGTCTTACATGTTGAACCTAGATTTATATAATAAATCAAGTAGTATTGATTAAGTGTATGTGAGTATCTAAGTTATGTGACTTATAAATGGCGTGGTGGCTTACATTTGATCAAGATGTAGATTCTCTATAGGATAGTCTTGGCTAGAAACTAAGTCAGGTGTCTCAAGATTACAAAGGTAAAAGTCTAAAAATAAAATTAATAATTATTTAATATTTTATATTTATTATTTATAAAAATCAGTTAATGGATCAGAATATTACTAAAGAAAATACTAATTATTGTTCTTTTCATATCAAAGAATGTAAACTAATTGCAATTGGTATTAGTTATTAATATAGTTTTAATTTCACTATTTACAATTATTTTAATATTTCATGGACTTTTGAAATATATATATATATATATATATATATATATTGAAATTGATTGACTTTTGAAATATGTGAATGTAATTCAACAAAAATTGGTTAACTTTATAATTTAAAAGTGAATAATCTAACATTTTTTACTGAATATCTTTTTTTTAAAAAAACTTTTGTGTATCTCGCAGGTATATATATATATATAAGTAGAAACACCAGAAAAAGCCAAGTGAGAAATTATTGAGAAGCCATGTGATAATTTTAGGATAAGGTTTAATAATATTGTAATAAATTTTTTGAATTAAATGATATTAAATATTTAAATCAAATCCTATTAAAAATAATTTTTTTTAAAAACCATTAGTTTAATAATAGAAACTTACTGCAGAAGAGTTCTAAATAAACTTCTTCTATTTCACAAATTTTATTCTTTTCGTATTTATAAAATATATTGTATCCATTTGATTTAACTATTAAATAAATAAATAATAAAAATAATAATAATAATGATTAAAAAAATTAGTAGTGGTAGTACCTAATAGTAGTCACATAACAATAATGAACTTTTACTACATTTCATAAATTTATATTTTCAGATGTGGTGGTAGCGGCGGTGGTGGTGATGGTGATATGACTATGATGATGGCGGCAACAATAGAAGTAGCAGTAGCAGAAGATTACTTACAAAAAATAAGCTACTTAAATGGTGGTGGTGATGATGATGATGATGACGACGATGATGGCTACAATAGTAGCAGTAGCAGAAGATTACTGATTAGTGGATATTTTACCACGCATTCACACTCATTATTTGTGCATATTATCTTGTTCTGAATGAATAAATGAGAAAAATTTATGCTTAGATGCACTAATATCCACTCTTTGCAGACATAAAGTTGAGGAGATCTAAATATGGGGATTGGAGCATAAAATGATCAAAAGGGAGCAAGAAAAGTGTAGCTGAAGACTTGGAGCTGAACAACCTTAGGTACCGCGGTTGCAGTCTGTCAACCGCGATTGCAACGGTCGAGAAAAATTCTTCCAACCGTGATTGCTGATGCTAACTGCGGTCGCGCATCTGCGATTGCAGCCAGACTTGCGCGATCGCGGCCTAGCAGAGGAAATTAGCCTAAGGGTAAATCTGTATTTACACATGCTGATCCCAAATTGAGAAAAATGAACCAAAGCCCTTGATTGGGAGAATCATCTTCCCCATTTTTTTAGGTTTTAGTTCTAGACTTCATAGCATCCATTTTTTGAGAAGAAAATATTGTATAAAATTTTGGGTGAAGAATACATTGGAGACTTTTTAAGTGGAAGATTTTCTCACTACCATTGTTGATATTGCGGGAGAACCTAGTTTGAAGTAACATTCGCTTAAATCTTCAACAATTCATTTCAATGGAGATTATGGGTATATCTATGCTTATTTATCTTATGTGTAGCTAAATCTCTCTCTTGGGGTTATGTGTGAATAGGGGTTAAAGTGTTTGTGGGTTGTTATTGTTACCATCTATTTGGTAATTCATGTTTATGGGTTTTATTATTGCTATGCTACTTAGGTTGGGATTTAATGGGTGAAAGCCCCAAATACCCACATGGGTTTGATAAGTGAAAGCTCCAAGCTCTAGAAAATTAAAGGCCATCTTCGAAAAAAGGGTTTTGGGTGAACTTTAGGAATCCATATCATCCTCGAAAGAGGGATATGAAGACCAAAGCAATGATAGACAATTATGTGTGTAGTTTGCTAAATTTTCACTATCTTAGACATAAGGGTGAATGTGAGGTTGACTATGCCATGGGTATCATCCTAGAAATAGGGATGCCTAGATTGAGGTTGTGGTTACCAATTGTTGAACACACCCATTACGTATTTGAAAGAATTAATATGTGAAAGTTTGGTGTTTTGTTTAAAGACTAGCAATAAAATCTATAACCAAGCCTACTCATATTTGATTTACTAAATTGATGTTGATGATTAACACTCACATGTCACTCTGTAAGTAGTGCATAACCCCAAGATCCGTTCCTAATTGTTAAAACTCTAATTATTTCTAGCCCCAAATTTATACTAGAAAAATCCAAAATGAAATACTAGTGTAGGATCCTATCTCACTCATTTTATCTTTTTGTACCATTGGTTTGAATTTAACTTGTATGTATCATTTCAAAATAATTTGATCGCCATTGATCCTCGTGGATTCAACACCGTCACCAAAGTTGGGTAAATATATTGACGATGACCGTCTTGCACTTAAATTGACATGTAAGTTGAGCGTTATAAAAAATGGGGCTATTGCAAGGAAACAATTTGGCATATTAAGTTAGTTTGAAATTTTAGTTACTTGCTTGAATTCAAGCTTGTATATATTTATTTGTGATTTTCTCTATTGTAGGTAGATTTTCTTTTATTTCTATTTTTTTGTATAGCCTCTTCCGGTAAATATGAATTTGGTAGTTGGAACGCCTATATTAATGGCGTATGTCTATATTACAACAAACCATACTTCACGAGAGATTGTAACTATACTCCCCGGGAAGAGACATGATCCTCATCTCAATCTCATAGGGAGTATGGTTGTACCTTATATGGAAGTCAAGATGGACATAAGGATGATTGACCAAATGAACCCTCCCCATATTATACTAACCGAATTGCTAGTTCTTTTTATGAGATTAATAGGTCATATGATGATAAGAAGGAGGAGAAACAAACCAGATCCAATGGTTTAGGAGGAATGCTTCAAACTATTTTGAATCAGGTGACTATAACCTGGGAGAATGCATAAGACTTACATATAACTTACGGGGTGTTCGATCGAGCATATGTCAAGGAAAGGGAATTAGGCAAGAACATCATCTTAGAAGATCTCCTAAGATGGCCCATTTCCCTAGAGAAAGTTTATAAAGAAGAGAAATAAAGCTACTATGATGAGCTTGGTGGAAAAGACTCCTCAGTGGCTTCCCAATCATCCAACTTATATGTGGAAGAAGAAGTCAAAATAAAAGAAATGGTACTAGTGTCAAAGAAAGAATCAATGCTCACCTCTTATGATGACTCTAATCCATTTTAAGGCAAAGATTCTTTGGAGGAGGACAATCCCAAATTATGGGTTGGACCTCATTCATCCCACTTTTCAACATTATGCCTAGAAGATGTGATGAAAATCCATCTACCTAGAAAAATGGTGGATTATAGGGAGATGGAGTTTAATTCTTATATTTTGGAGTTTTACATTCCAAAAGAGCAAATGGAACCCCATCCATCAAAGGCCAAATAACACTACATTTGATGCACAACGAGAGGTCTATTGATGTACTCACCTTTACCCAAGGAGCCAAATTGAAAGTTAGATGTCAAATTAGGTAGAAGGTTTAAATCGTCTAAGTGGAGTCATGAATGGTTATTATAAAAGGCATCTTGCTAAGATATTAAACTAAGTGCTTGATAGGAGGCAACCTATTATGCCATAAAAAGTGGCACATATCCTTTTATTTATGCATAATAGAGTAGATTTTGTTTTTGTATTTGTTCATACATAATCCATGAAAAAGTGATTGTTAGGAGAAATTTTGATTGAAATTGAAAAAGAGAGTTGGGAAAGTGGCCTATTGGACTGAACAACAAAGTGCAGAGGCCAAGATTTTGGCCTCAGTTACCGTAATCAATTTCCATATCAATGCGATCATGGAGACCATGAGGATTGCGATTACGGTCATACTAGTTTAAGTGACCATCCAACAACCATTTTTCCCACACAATTATTATCAAAATTCTTTCAAAAATCTCCTATCTGTTGGCATTATGTAGAGTATCCAAGATTTTATCTCAACCCTTTTGCATCATCTATATGGTATGTAGTCTTAAACCCCCTTACTTTTATTATCATTGCAGGCCTAGGACATATAGATTAGAAATATGCATAAATTTATTTTTCCAATGCTAAAACTGTACTTATTTGTGTTTATTATTGTGTTTAGCAATTGTAGGGTGTTTACATGTCATTTGGCAAAGTCTTGAGTACCTATATTTTATCCTAACATGATTGAAATAGACGTGTATATTATGTCTTCATTCAATGCCCAAATGAGTTTAAGGTGAACTTCTTCAAGTTTGGGGGCTAAAATCATGTGATCTAGGCTTACTTTATATTATCATGATGTTTATGTGCCTAGTCGGAAGACAAATTTGGTGTTAACTGTGCATATCTTGAGCGAGGGCAGAACTGTTGACGATGGTCTTAGATATCATGATCATGGTTAATGCTCTGCGATTGCCATACCTGAGGACTGCTATCTGCAGAAATCCAAATTTGTGCACATCTATTTTTCACCCCTGAATCTCCTATAGCATTGCCACATACGCTTTTCTTACTAATCTAACATAAGTTTTGCTTTATAAATATTTAAAATAGTTTGAAGTGTGTTCCATAAAGGTACTCATCTATTAAATGGGAGACTTAAACGATACCAGATCCATGCCCCCGAAAATCCACAACCAATATTACAATGACCTCCCAAGGTCTAAGCTACTCCTAGAAAAGAGTATCTCTATAGACAAAATCCCAATAAAGTTCCCAGAATTCTTTGATAGACTTGCTGCTATTAGGGAGCATGTTCCAGGGTTACCCTAAGTTCTAGGGTAATCCTCCACTACTCGCCACTCATATGTAGCTCGGTCTGACTATGAAATATGTTGGGAGAAGCTGAAAAAGTAAGGTGCCAGGGATGCCAAAGTGGAGAAAATATATTCAGCTTTGGCAATATCACACAGGGACCTCAGGTAGTCGCAAGAAAATATGGTGAAGAGGGAAAATAAGAGAGAAAAATTCTTCACCAAGATGTGGAGAAAGGTAAAGTGCATCTTCAAGGTGCTCAAACCTAATAAGTGACTACTTTTGCCAAGGGTCGAGAGTGATGATAGAGCTCCTGATGAGTGGTCTGGTGCTGATAACAGTGGATATGATGCAGGGTATTCGAAAGATAGCAGTTCGTGAGGATAATTTAGGGAGCATTCTTTACTCTTATCTTGTTGACTAAGAAATGGGAGAACTGCCAGCTTTTCGGTTCAGGGTGCCTATCCCAATATTTGCACTGCTTGAATATTTTTGGGTACTGTTTGGATGGTATTCTGGATGATGTTTTTAATTCTATTTTGGATATTGTTTTGTTGTGTTTTTGAAATATTTTATTTGGGCACTCTGAAGGTGCCTATGTTTTATGGATTATCATACTTTTCTTTTATTGCTAGTGTTCTTTTATTTTAATTTTATTTTGATCTTGGTGATGCATGACTAGTTTTGCCCTATGATGGATTGATCGATGACATTCTTAAGGGCGAAGCATCATGTTTGGATTTTGAGACGTAGGTTCAGGGGAATTTTGAGTACTCGTAGCATGAGTGTCAGGAATGCAAAGA
This sequence comes from Capsicum pubescens, assembly GCA_030864215.1. Lineage (NCBI taxonomy): Eukaryota > Viridiplantae > Streptophyta > Magnoliopsida > Solanales > Solanaceae > Capsicum > Capsicum pubescens. Next base: position 198,575,067 of record CM061549.1, on the reverse strand, counting down.
AAGTCTGAGTACCTATGGCATTTTATTTTGTAAAATTTAGGGTCACTTTGTACACCATTAGTGAAGTTTGAGTAGCCATATGGATCGTTAGCCCATTTTGAGACAAGATGTGAGACTAAGGATTTGGTTGTAGCCATAGTTTAGTGAATTGTGCATAGTGCTATTGCAAAACAAGAAACCCCATCCGTCCAAAATTTTGAAAAATCAAGGGCATGGATATGAGCAATGTTGCAACAAATCTTTTTCTCTTTTCATGGCTCCGCAAATTGTTGACTTGTAAATACTTATAAATACTCTTCTTTTTTCTATCACGGGCGGGACATTTTAACTCCCTTGGAAAATTTTGCATGTTACGTGTGGTGAGATTTTGGCATTCATCTCTTATACACTTGTGTCATCTAGAACTTGCCCTGTTAGTCTTTCAAAACTAATTTTCATTGTATGTGGTTGGAGAAATGACCTTCGGCCATCCTTGTGATTTTAAGACCTAGTCTATCCTAAAAAGCCTACACATGCATAATTAAAATCCCTAGTTACCCACTTTGAGCCATTAGACCCTTTCTTTGGCAAACCTATTACAACTATGTTCCATTCTTTTTATCCTCTTTTTGAACCATACCCTTCTTGAACTTAAAAATGCAACTTGAGGCTTAAATCCTAAATTAGGGGTAGTAAAAGTGATGGAGGGAAGTTTGGAGCCACGAAGTATTAGTTAAATGCCCAATGTGCCTAAGTGTTGAAAATAAATGTTTAGAAAAGAAAAATGAAAGGATCCAACAAAGGAATGAATTGCACGTAAGTTATAAGAAAGAGAAATAAAAGAAAAGTGGTGAACAAAGGAAGTGAATTGTAAGCATATGAAAAGAAATAAAAATAAATAAGAGTGTCCCTTAGTCGTAAAAGGAAGATTTGTAAAGGGTGATGTAGATGTTTAAGGAAGGGTGTAGTCATGTTGTTCCTAAATGGTATCCTACCCTACCCCAGACCTACATTACAAGATTATAAGTCCTTTGAGATCTCTGACCATTTACTTTCTTTGTAGTGCGATTGAAAATAGGGGCAAACCTATGGTATGACACTTGTTACAAAGAGATTTCTTGTGTGAGGGAGAGAGTTGGACACTTAAAACTCCGTGTTGCATATCTTATATCTCGGTGTGTAAAATTCTTTTTCTTGTGAGGATGGCATATGAAACAAGTTTAGGTGGTTGATTTTGTCACCTTTCGAGCGACGAGGCAAATGGAGTATGACTTAGTTTTGGTCAAAAGGTGAGTCAATTCTAGAGCATTAGTGGTTGTTTCTTGATTTCTCTTTGAAGTCTTATGCATATTTTGATAGTGCATCTTATGCTGAGGGGTGTAGTAAAACTAGATTAGCACATGTGCAATAAGCTACTTGGTTGCAATTAAATTTGAGGTCATTATGATATTTAAGGCATAAAAGTTGGGGTTAAATGATTGTGTCTCATGGTAAGAGGTAATGATGCTTGAGGACAAGCAAATGTTTTAAGTTGGGGTGTTGATGAGTAGTGATTTTACCACTCATTCACACTCATTATTTGTTCACATTACCTATTTTTGAATGAATAAATAAGATAAATTTGTGGTTAGATGCACTAATATCCACTCTTTGTAGGCATAAAGTTGAGGAGATCAAAAAATGAGGATTGGAGCATAAAATGATCAAAAGAGAGAAAGAAAAGTGCAGTTGAAGAATTGGAGCAGAAGAGCCTCAGGTGCTGCGGTCGCGGTCTATCAACTGGGATCGCAGCGGTCAAGAAAAAGTTTTCAAACTGTAGTAGCTGATGTTAATCGCGGTCGTGTATCCGTGATCGCGGCCTAGTGGAGGAAATCATCCCAAGGGAAAATGTGTTATTACATGTGCTAATCCCAAATTGAATAGAATGACCTAAAACCCTTGATTGGAAGAATCATCTTCCCCAATTTTTTAGGTTTTATATCTAGACTTCATAGCCTTTATTTTTGGAGAAGAAAATATTCTATAACATTTTGGGTGAAGAATAAATTAGAGACTTTCTAAGAAGAACATTTTCTCACTACCATTGTTGATATTGTAGTAGAGCCAAGTTTGAAGTAACACTTTCTTAAATCTTCAACAATTCATTTCAATGGAGATTATGGGTATTTCTATGCTTATTTATCTTATGTGTAGGTAAATTTCCCTCTTGGGATTATGTGTGAATAGGGGTTAAAGTGTGTGTAGGTTGTTATTGTTAGAATCTATTTGGTAATTCCTTTTTATGGGTTTTATCATTTCTATACTATTTAGGTTGGGATTTGATGGGTGAAATCCCCAAATACCTACATAGGTTTGATGAGTGAAGGCTCCAAGCTCTAGAAAGTTTAAGGCCATCTTCGAAAGAAGGGTTTTGGGTGAACTTTAGGAATCCATATCATCCTCGAAAGAGGGATATGGAGACCAAAGAAATGATAGATAATTATATGTGTATTTTTCTAAATTTTTACTATCTTAGACATAAGGGTTAATGCGAGGTTGACTATGCCATGGGTATTGATGTTGGGTGTATTTATGCATTCTATCCTTGCTATTTTAGCCCTTTTAGCCTTGTTTTGAGGATAATTCATATTCTTAGTGTGTTGATAATGATATAAATGTTCATCCAAGTGTCCATGTATGTGTTTACAATGTTTAATGATGTTTTCAAACTATTTTTGATTCAAATTAATCATTTAGAATTCAACCGAGAAAACTAGTGTGACTAGCTTGAGCTGGGTGTTTGTCTAGTCTATCATGTTGGGTTCTAAGGTGATTAATGAGTTCTTGAGGTTTTTATTGTGGATTTATATATGAAGCAACTTGGTTATAATGTTCAAGGGTCAATTGGATCAAGACAAGAGTCAAAGCAATAAGCTTAAAATCAATGGGGGCAAGCCTAGTCTTAGCTCATGTTTCTAGTTGACCGTCTTGGATGTTGTGTTATTTTGAGCTCTAAATTATTGTGTTTAATGCTATATTATTCTTGGTGAATGTATTATGATGACATATTAAGGATATACAAGCTTCAAATCAAGTGGAAACAACTCAAAAAGGCTTGTAATAGATCAATAGAAACACAATACACAACTTGGACTGAATTTGGACACCAAGAATGTCCAGGGCGAATAAGGGCGCGTGGAAAGTCCAATTTGTGAGTGAAATGCACCAATATATTCAGAAGTCACCCAAAACAGTGTGTCCCCACGATGAGCCCGTGATGCGCCCTTTATCCCGGTAAAATGGAGCCTACGGTACACCCTTCATTTCAGTGCTCCCTTGCCTTAGAAAATATTTTGAGATCAACTTCCAGTCGGAGCCCGCGATTATCCTGTGACACAGTATTTATTTCAGTGCAATGGAGCCTGTGATTTAGGATCTAGAATAGTGCAATGGAGCCTGCGACACAGGCTCCATTCCAGGCCTGACTTGCATGCTGATTCCTTGTTCGAAACGGCTTTGGCTTATCCTTTTGTTATAAATACATGCTTAGACACGTTTTAAATTATTCTTGGACATATTTTTGAGATTCAGGGGCTTCTACAACCTCATAATTAGGTTTTTATTATTTTAATTTTGTTAATTCATGTTTTTAGTCGTTAATTACAATCTTGTGATTACGATTATGACTATATGTTGCTAAACGCCCTTTTTCTGGGGTTAAAGCCAAGAACATGAATACTATTATTTTGAATTAAGTTCATTTGATTTTCTTCTCATTGTTGGTTATTTTTTTATTCTTGTTTCAATTATTTTAAGGATTAGCTACCCTTAGAATACATCAATTGTCAACCTTGTGATATCGAGAGAGTGAATAGAGAGACAGAACATGGGAAAAAATAAAGTATGGTTTGTTTTCTTTTATGAAATAAAGAATTCAAATTAGTATCTAGGGCAAGGATGTACTTAGATGCCTTACTTGATTATACGTAGGATGAGAGCTTAAAGAACTTAAGTGGACTATTACATCCCCACTCAACGATGTAGTTGTAAGGTCCAACTTAGGTAATGGATTAGAGGTCGGGAGACCATGATCATGCAATTAACCTTACAAATCAACAACCAAGATAAGTAAGTTGACGAATGAAATTTAATAAGATAGTATGATTGTTCAAAGTGATTTAACCCTGGGTTTTCTCCTATTGATTGTTTCAAGATATTTACTTTACACATTGTTTACTTTTCTTTAGTTATAAATTACAAACTCTCTTTTTTGGTTACACTTGCATCAATTGAATCTAAATTGTGAACTAAAATAGAATTTTTGTTGAATTATGTCTCTGTGCTTTACTACTTGATAAGACCACGTACACTTGTGTGTGCTCTTGGACGCTGTCAGGTATCATCCTAGAAATAGGGAGGCCTAGATTAAGGTTGTGGTTACCAATTGTTGAACACACCTATTAGGTATTGGAAAGAATCAATGGGTGAAAGTTTGGTGTTTTCTTGAAAGACTAGCATCAAAATCTACAACCAAGCCTACTCATATTTGATTTACTAAATTGATGTTGATGATTAACACCCACATGTCACTCCCTTAGTAGTGCATAACCCCAAAATCCGTGCTTAATTATTAAAACTCTAATTATTCGTAGCCTCAAATTTATACTTGAATAACCCAAAAAGAAATACTAGTGTAGGATCCTATCTCACCCATTTTATCTTTTTGTACCATTAGTTTGAATTTGACTTGTATCTATCATTTTGAATTAATTTGATCGCCGCTCACATTATTTCTCGTGGATTCAACCCCGACTTCAAAGTTGGATAAATATATTGACGATGGACGCCTTGCACTTAAATTGACATGTAAATTGAGCGTTATCAACTACTTACAACAGATATGCTACTTAAATAGGGCATCGAGCTGGATCCAAAATAATCACTATATCAACCAGAGAACAAGTCAAGGGCTCACCTATTTGTTAACTATGTTTAAAATAATATTAAAATATAAAATAAAAAAAACAGAAATGAAAGAAAAGAGAGAAATGAGAAAATGAGAAAAAAATAAAATAAAATAGCGAGGATAAGGATGAGTAACAAACAAGTCATCATTTATTTATTATTATTAACTGTAAAAAATATTTGGATAAATCATATTGATTTTAAATACTTTTCAATTTAAATATGTAAATTATATAAAAACGTTATACGTTGTATTTAAAAAATCAATGATAAGGAAGAGTGTAAAAAGATCTTTTTAAAGAAAATATATATGTTTTTATATTTGAATTCGAATTTAAATAAAATTTGAGTTGAAATAAAATTCTAACTTGTTAATCTCTCTTATATATATACTTCTACAATAATATACAATGTTAAGCTAGCTTTCCTATTTTTTCTTTGTTATTGAACATTAACTTTATTGATGAATTTATTTGATGCATTCTTTATACTTTTCATTCTCTAGAAATTATTTTTATTTTAATATTTTGTTCATTGGTTTTTTTATATACTGATGAATAATGTTTGTGTTACAGATAAATTTATTCTACTATAATTAGGCCTTCAGTTCAAGTAAGTAATAATTTTCATCCTATGTTTATTACCGTGTTAGCCATAGCACCGCACAGATTGATACACACAGTGCCTAGTATCCATCATTTACGGCTAGGAGTACTGGATTATCCAATCTCATTCATTCCCCTAACTTTCGCCTCTCAGTGTCAGTATCGGCCCAGCAGAGTACTTTCGCCATTGATGTTTTTATCCCGATCTCTATGCATTTCACCGTTCGACTAAAAATTTTCTCTACCCCTACCGTACTCCAATTTGGTAGTTTTCACAGTCTGTATAAGGTTGAGACTTGGGAATTGGCAGCAGACTTAAAAATCCACCTACAGACGCTTTATGCCCAATTATTTTGAATAACGCTTGCATCGTCTGCATTACCGTGGATGCTGGCATATTCCTCTCCAATTAGTCAAGTGGCTTTCACTCCTCTAGTTTTTTTTATTATTTACTTGGATTATTATTATTATAAAAACTACTCACTATCCAAATGAAAAATGATCAATTATCTACTCAAGAAGATAGAGAGTCCCACATACGAAAAAAGGTCACAAATAGAGTTGAACCAAGTAATATTATAATAGCATAATGACAGTAGGGCCGGGATATCCCCGCCCTCCGAACCGAACGTGATGTTTGATTTTTGATAAAAACAAATACATTTTGTATCTAATAATAGATAGGAAATTATTTTTTATTATAAATTTTAGTCAAAAGCATTTAACCTGAGATCACGGTAATTTTAAGATAGCTCTCCCACTTTCATTGATATATGAATATGAGACAAATATTAGTAACAAAAAAACAAAAAAAAGAATAAATTGTTCATTAGATTATAATTAGGGAGAATTTACATCAAATTTATCTAACTATGAGTAGTAATGAAAAGGAACTGACAAAGATACCTATGAGTGGTAATTTTTGAAAAAAGAAATAGCAAATTATTTGATAAAGAAGAAAAATTAAAGTTCCTAAGGAAAATAGGGATGTCTTCAGATTGTTAGTTCGTGACCGTTATTCCTTTTTAAGATAAATATTTTTATTTTATTTATGTACACAATTTGATAGGGAAGATTCAACTGAACTATGATATTTTGGGGTATAACTTTGTACGGTATAAAGGAAAAAAATATTTTGTAACGAATAAAAACATATATATTTTTCTAATCTTTCATGTTGATTTGGTTATAATTTTTTGGAGAATATTTTACTATCAATGGTTATGGTGCAAAGTATGTGTAAAATTAGTAACTCATTCTCTTTTACCACCAAAGATTATGTGAAGTACTAAGTATTTCTCAATTTTTAATCAGAAATTTTCTACTCAAACTCTAAAAATTATAGTAAATTTCTTAAACACGTGTTCAAACTAAAAATAAACTTATAATATGAAAATGATGGATATAATTTATTCATAGTGGATTTTTAGATAATCAAAAATCAAATCGCATACTAGTCGAGTACTTATTTACCTTCTTTTAATTTTTTTTTTTTTGTTGATTAATTAAAATATTTTTCTTAATAGTATCAAATAATTTACTATATATATGTGTGAGTTTAGTAAGGAGGAAAATATTTTTCAAAATGAATATTTTTTAGGAAAATAGGTTATTTCTTACCTACTTTTTGTGATCGATATACAAATAAAATATATTCTTTTAAAATTATTTATAAATACATACATAAATATATATATATATATATATATATATATATATATATATATATATATATATATGGAGACGTAAGGGTAGGGGATGGGGGTATGGAGAACATCTTTTTTTTAAATGAGGAAAATAATAAATTGTATGTTCTTAGTTTTTAAATTGTGAGATAAATTTAAAAATTTGGAAAAAGAAGTTTTGAAATTAGACAAAATCGAGTACTTTTAGCATAGTTGTTGATTTTTAATTGATGGACAGGTAAAAGTAAAATTCGAAAAGAAAGATAAAAAAAGTAGTCACATATCTTAATAATTATAAATACACAAAATAACAGTCATTTAATATTTAATATTTAATATTTAATATTTAATATTCTATGTTTGTTATTTCTAAAAATCATCAATAAAATATGATAAATATACTAATTTCATTCTTTTCATATCAAAATATCTAAAATAATTGTGACTGTAATTACATATTAATGATTAATTACAATTTTACTATGAACAATTATTGTTAATATTTCATAATCAATTTAAAATATGTTAATAATATACAATAAGAAATTTAAAAATTTAAAGTTTCAATTTTATTATTTCAAATGAGTTAGAATTTTTTAATGATACTTTCATAAAAAAGTATTCCTCTCATCGCACATGTAGCTATACTATTTTATATACTAAAGGGAGTAGTTATTTCGTTATATCAAGTTCTTTAATAAACATATTGCGTATCTTGACGTAAGTCCTTATATCAGGTTTTGTAGTAACATATTAGTTAGTATTTTTTAATGATACTTTCATAAAAAAAACATTATACTAATTTATATACTAAAGGGAGTAGTTATTTCGTCATATCTAGTTCTTTAATAAACATATTAAGTATCTTGACGTAAGTTCTTATATCAGGTTTTGTAATAAAATATGTTACGTTAGTTGATCGTGATCGACTTAATTAACCAGACAATGTACGTAGTGATGATTTCCAAAATAAAAATCATTATCTCTTGAGGTTGCTGAGTGTGACAAGGACGACTATAGACGAGTATAACATCACTTGAATATGATAAAAGGTTTATAAAATGTATTATGAGTGATATATGTATGATATATCTAAGAGAGTTTCAGGGACAAAATAAATTGAAAAATGTCCACCGAACTGAAAATGGGTTTGATTGATGAAATTGGTGAACCAATGAAGTGAGATATGGTTTGGTGAAGATTTTTATTCCCTAAATAATATAATTAACTGAGAAAATCGAGAATTGACTAGTTGGTGGATTTGGCCAAAGTTGATGGTGTTAGACATGGTGCAAATTGAATATTGAGTTAAATTCAGATTATTGGGAGCTTACAATAGTGAAAGTGAGCCATATTTATGGCAGATTATGGATTTTTGAACGCTCAAGATAGTTCGAAGGACATGTTTGAATTAAGGCCTTGAGGTAGGTTGAGACATACTCCCTTTAAGTTAAGAACTTGAGAAAATGCTTACTAGAATTGTTAACTTATTTGAGTAAAGAGTGTTAACAACAAATTTTAATTGGAACTGTTAACTTATATGAGTATAGAGTGTTGACACCAAATTTTAATTCACGAAAAATAAATGACATCAAATAAAATTTGAAGAACAAGAAATTTTATTGACAGATATGCGGGTACAATTCTGTTCATCCTTTGATTCTTCTCTCATAATTATCTCCGTTATTCGAGGACCTCTAGTAGCATATTTTCAAACATAGGATGATTTGGTTTGGTCTCCATAAAAGGAAGGTTTTGTGGATCTTCTTGAACTATTTGATTGTCAAGAAAATATTGGGTTCGAAATTGAGAGGGTGTCATGCGGAAGCTATTAGAGTTGCAAACCACGAAGATAAAAAGTATGATAAATAAAAACATACTAAAAATCATATTATTAACATGATTTGATCAAACGACCTACATATTGAAAAAGCATAGAACTTACTAAGAGAAATCTCCCCCTAAGCAAAAATCTTTAAGAACTATACTGTGAATGTTATTGTGTTATGAAATAAGAAAAGATGTCTTCTATTTATAGAGATTCATAATATTTTCTCCAAGAAAGAGGTTAGCCAATTATGAAAGAGTTTTATATTTTAAAAATAATTATGATATTACTTTTATTTTTCCTTCAAAAGAAAATTAATACTCTCTGAGAAAAAAAACTAACAAATCTCCCCTTTTGGCTTAATTTTGTTGACCAAACTTGATCCACTTTCTTCACATGCATTATCTTTGTTCTTCACATAATCTTCATATATTACTAGTGCTTGACATTCTTAAAAGTGGAGCCTTTTGTGTAACGATCTGATTTTTTGGTATTTTTGTAAAATATTAATTTCTGTGTGATTTGAACATTTTACCTTTTCCTGTGGTTGCTTTGTGGTATTTCAAGGCGCTTGGATGATTGGTGTGATTCCCGATGTATTTTGGTGTGATTGATGTGAAATTGTAGTTTTTGGTGGCTTTGAGAGCCTTATAGTTGTCTTCGGTCAATATTTATTGATCTGTGCATCGGATGACAAAACGGACTACGTTAGCAGATTTGTAACATCAATTTTAGGTTGGTAACATGGTTGGTGCGATTTTATGACTTTTAAATTCCATTTCAATCCTCGATTCGGAAAGTTGTGATACTGTTTTTTGGGGGGTCAACTTTGTGAAAATGATATTTTTACAAGAATCTGATATCGCCATTAAGTTCAGAGCATCAAATTTGATAGGGTAGCATATTTTATTTCCGTTAATGGGATTTTGGATGAATACCGAGGGATTCGCGGAGACTTGAACCCTATTTATACCCATGTTTTGCCTTTTTTTTTTATTTTTGAGACTTCGAGGTTATGGTTTCACAAATTTGAGCAATTTCTTCTATTTCTTAGCTTGGGTAAGCTTCTAAAGACCTATTTCAACTACTTTATAATAATTTTATCATCTAATTCTTGTTTTAACACGGATTAAAGTAAAAAATTGGAAATTTTGGCCTAGAAGGCCTAAAACTTGTATTTCTTCGATTCAAACTCTATTTTCAATCCGTTTTCACTTGGGTAAGTTTTTAATCTTATAATTATCAGTTTTCTCTCAATTTTATCTTCAAAAAAAATTCAGATTCGTGATTTAAAAAACAATTTTTGGGGATTTTGCCGGCAAAACATAAACATGGATTTTCTTCAATTTGAACCTCATTTTTAATTCATGTTTTCTTGAATTTTCAGATGTGGACTCCTAAAAATAGGTGAAACATAGGCTTACTTGTCAAGCTTCGCCACAACAAGTGTCATTTGATCCTTGAATTTTTGGGCCATGAAAAATTGGTATCAAAGCAGACAGGTCTATTGGTCTCAATAGTGTAAGAATGGAATGTCTAATAGAGTCTTGTAGATTGGTATGTTGACATTAGTATCTATCTTTAAGAAGCTACAGGATGTATGTACGAAATTTCTCTCATTTTGTGCCTTATCAAACTAATATCCTTCATACCTTATGCTCTAAGTCATACTTCACTCTATTGGTATGTTGACGAAGAAGGATGCATGCTTCAAAAAGTTCTTTGACACGTTTAGAGAGCTTTATATTAGTTTACCTCTTTTAGATATTTTGTAGGGAATTCCCAAGTATGCTAAATACTTAAGGGACGTGGTTTCTAATAAAATTAAGCTATAGGATACTGAAATACTAGCACTCACTGAAGAGTGTAGCTTTGTGGTGACTCAAAAGTTGCCAAAAAAGCTTAAGGACCCTGGGAAGTTCACTCTTCCTATTCAAATTGGCAATAGCAAGGTGGTTCATGCACTAAGTGTCTTAGGGGAAAGCATAAACTTGATGCCCTTATCTTTGTTAAACACATTGGGCTTGGAAAAGCATAGATCGAGCTATGTGCTACTGCAACTAGCAAACAGGACCATAGCTCATCCTGAAGAAGTCATAGAGGATGTTCTCATAAAGGTCGGCAAATTTATTATTCCTACTGACTTTATAATTTTAGATTTTCAGGTAGATGAAAAAGTACTAGTCATCTTGGGATGTCCATTCTTAGCGACGGGAGAAGCTTTGATAAATATGAGGGAGGGCACGCTTACAATGAGGTTGAAAGATGAAGAGGCAGTTTTCAAAGTGTATAAAATGCTTAACACACTATCCCATTATAAAGACTTGTGCATGATTACTGTGATTGAAGGAGATAAGTGTGGGGTAGTGGAGACTATTCCATAAAAGACCTCTTTGAATTTCCTCATTGAGCGGCCAAAGCCACAACCACCTAAGCCCGACATGATGTAGATTCATGAGCCTAAAAAGGCTAAATTTGAAAGAGCTATTGACCTTGAGAGTTCATACTCAAGAGGTCAGAAACGAATAAGAAGATAGCCTCTAAGTGTAAGGAAAAAGGATTAAGGAATTTTGTTAAGTTGAGTAGGGTCGTGCCGTGACACTAAATCAGGCGTTTCTTGGGAGGAAACCCAAGTTAAGTAGGCATGTTTTATTTTTAATTTTTAGTTTTTACTTTACTAGTTTTTGTTTTGTTGAGTCACAGGTTGATGGGAAGTCTGAGTATCGAAAACCTGAGCTAAGAAGCATGTCCAAGACAAGTGTAGGGTCCCTGGACCCTCTTGATGTGTAAAGATGCTATACACTAGGCCTAGAGACCTTAGGGAGTATTTCTATTTCTACCTTTTAAGTATACTATAGAGACAAAGTAGATTTTTAGGTGTGGGGTGGTGAAATTCCAAGTTTTAAGGCAATTTTTAGAAAAACTTTATGTTAGGAATAAGTAAAATGTTCTTTTTGGTTCTATAGTTGATTACATGATGCAAGCATTTTGGTTCTAAAGAGCATGTTGATTGTGTGAATTGCTACTTTTGAGACTCCTAGGCTCTTATTTATGACTCTTGTACTTGTTGGCTTAATTTGAATTCATGTGGTTGTTTGGTTAAGAGTCTATGATGATACTGCTTGAGTTGAGTATGTGCCATGTGTGTGTGAGGTATTTGTATATTCCTTGTTAGATGTGTTGGATGTGATGTCTAGAACTTGCCTGGTATGTATACAAAGCAAAATAAAGAGTGTGGATTTAGGAGATGAAATTGGAATTTCTTTAATAGTCATGTCCATACCATATTTTATCTACCCTTATGCTTAATCCTAGTTAGACCCATTGAGCCATTAGATTTTTCTTTAGCAGCCTTATACGTAGCCTAATTCCTTCTTTGATAGACCTTAATTTTATCCAAAAGCTCCTAAGCTCTTTAATATAAATTAATTGAGTAAGGAGTTTGGAATTGATGAAGGAAAAGGTGAAATTGAAGCCCCTAAGTGTTAGCTATTGGTGTTAAAAAAATAATATTTCTTGTGGTGGGGAGTTAAGTAATAAAAAGAATAAAAAAAATTAAAATTGAATAAGTTGTGCATAGAATACTCCCACCATAGTGTTGAGAATGAGTTTAATGAGATGGGGTAAAAAATAAAAAGGAATGGGGTAGATAAAAGTAGTGTAATTTGGTTGTTAGATAAGAGTTAATTGTAAAAATATGATGTATTAAAGAGCTTAGGAAAGATAGTCACTATTAAGATAAAATAGTTCCTATCCATCCCTTAACCTATATTATAACCTATAAAGACCTATTTTATCCTAAGCTTAACATTCTGATATTAGTGGAGTACTACACTAAAGGCCATTTTATGGTTCATTATGTGTAACTTGTGAATTCTTTTTGAGAGTGAGTGTGTCTTGATTCTTGTACCCATTCTGTGATAAATTGTATCTATGAGAGCATTTATGGGCAACTCTCTTGCTGTGAGGGCACATGTTTAATGATAATTGGGTGAGTCATATGATGCTTTTGATTAATCAATATACATGAGGTTTACAATGTAGTGAGTCAATTTTTGAGGATACGATGTTTTGAAGTAGTATTCTTGAGCTTTCAATTGTGGAAATAATATACTTAGTATAGAAACTTGCATTTGGTGTAGTCATTGTAGTACTAGCTTTCCTGTCTTGCGCATAGTAGAAGTGTAAAGAGTTTTTCAAGAAAGAACAAGGTTTTAAGTGTGGGTGGTGATATTGGGTGTATTTATGCACTTTAGCGTTTCTTTTCGAGCTTACTAAGCCTAGTTTTGAGGACTTCTTGAGTGATTTATGTGTTAATAATAATAAAAATAAGCATCAAAGTTCTTAAGTGTGTGTTTACAATGTTAAAAGTGGATTCCAAACAAGTGTGTACTTAAATTGGTCACTAAGAAGTCATTCGAGAAAACTAGTGTTACTTGCTTGAGCTAGGTGTGTGTCTAGTTAGTTTCGTTGGATTCTAAGGAGCGTAATGAGTTCCAAACGGTTTAATGGTGTATTTATGCGTGGAATTTTTTTTTTATAATGCTCAATGTTTGATTTAATGAAGTCAAGAGTCAAAACAATAAGTTAAAGATTAAGTGTGCAAGGCTAATCTTAGCTCGTGTTTCTAGCTTGTTGTTGTGAATGTTATGTTGTTTTGATCTCTAATCCATGGTGTATTATGATGTAGGGTGCCTTTTGAGTTGATTATGATGATATATGAAGGTTTGAAAGGCTGGAAATTAAGTAGAAACACACCACAAAAGCTTGAGATGAAAGATAAATGCATAAGGCTAAGGTTGGACGTGAAAAGACAATTTCCGGTGAGCTATCGCGTTGGAGCCATGATGCAATAGACACTTGAATTGATCAGCCAACATGGATCTATTCAAACTTTACTTGACCAGCCAACGCGCTGTGTCACCCATTCAACTTGACTCCACAATGCGACGCAACCCCTTTCTCAAACACGACCAAATTGGTTTCTACTATAAAAAGGACGTGTTTCATGATATGTTATCACTTTTGGACGTCATTAAGCTGGGAAGGAGGCTTCAAAACATGTTATTTGGGGTTCATACATATTATCTTTAGTTTCTTTCATAGATTTGATCATGTATTCAAGTATTTGGATGATGATTATGTCCATTAGCGGTTAAACACCCTCTTTCTATGTTTAAGGCCAATAACATGTTTGCTATCATTATGAACTGAATTTGTTTAGATTGTTTATCATATTTGTTTTTTTGTTCATCCTTGTTTTACCTATTTTAAGGATTGCGCTCCCTTAGAATACATATATTGTCGACCTTTCGATCTAGGAAGGGGGAATAGGAAGAAAGAACATAGAAATGAATAAAGTAAGGTTCATATTCTTTTATGAAATAAGGAATTTGAATTAGCGACTAGAACAGGGATATACCAAGAAGCCTTGTTTGGTTCATATGTAGGATGATAGCTTTAAGAACTTAATTGGATTATTACATCCCCGCTCAATGATGTAGTTGTAATGGCCAAGTTAGGTAGACGATTAGAGGTTGGGAGGCCATGTTCATGAGATAAACCCTATGAATCAACAACCAAGATAAGCGATCTAATGAATGAAGTTCAATAGCATAGTATGACTGTCTTAGGTGTCTTAACCTTGGGATTTACTTTATTAATTGTCTCAAGTTTTTTACTTTATGCACTGTTTACTTTAATTATACTTTACAACTTTCAAAACTCTTTTGGTTACACTTGCACTAGATTAATCTAAATAGTAAACTAGAATTGAATAGTTGATAGAACAAGTCTCTGTGGGATCGATATTCGTCTTTCTTTAAGGCCACTATATTACTTGGTAGACCCATTACACTTGCGTGTGTGTTTGGGCACTCTCAGTGTGTATTTTTCTATCTTTTATGATGCTTCAGGTGTTGGGTTGGGTGTTGTGTTGATGCAGGAGGGTAAGGTGATTTCATATTCTTCTCGTTAGTTAAAGCCCCACTAGAAGAATTACCCTACCCATGTTTTGGAGTTATGTGCGGTTGTTTTTGCTTTGAAGCTATGAAGGAACTACTTGTATGGAGTCCATTGTGAGATTTTCTCAGATCATTGTAGCCTTCAGTATTCTTTACCAATCAAGATCTTAATATGAGGTAACACCATTGGCTTGAGTTGCTTAAGGATTATAACTTCACTATTCTCTATCATTCGAGCAAGGATAATGTGGTTGCAGATGCCTTGAGATAGAAATCAACTAGCATGGGTATCTTGGCACATCATTTAACTCAAGAAAGGCAGTCGACCTTAGAGGTTCAGTACTTAGCTAACCAAATAGTTAGTCTTCATATTTTGACACCTAGGCATGTTTTAGTATTCGTGGAGGCTAGGTCTTCTTTGATGGAGAAAAATCAAGATCACTAATTTGATAGTGTAGGATTGAGGTTGATTCAGGATAAGGTGTTGAATGGTGAGTCTAAGGAAGCCTCACTCTATTCAAATGGTATTTGAGGATTGGAGGCTGATTTTTTATACCAAGAGTAGGTAATTAGATTAGATTGATTCTGGAGGAGGCTCATTATTCCAAGTATTCCATTCATCTGGGCGTGACTAAGATGTATTGTGATTTGAGGTAGCATTACTAATGAGGTGGTATAAGGAGAGATATAGTAGATTTTATTGCTCGTTGCTTATGTTGCCGGTAGGTAAAGGCTGAGCATTTGAGGTCGGGCGGTTTGCCTTACGGGTTACCTATTCCGGAGTAGAAATAGGAACAACTCACTATAGACTTTATGACTGTATTTCCTCATGCTTACCATAGTGTTGATAGTGTATGGGTCATCGCGGATCGATTGACCAGATCTGCTTATTTTATTCTAGTTCAGTTTTTTTAGTTCTGAGAGGTTGGCCCGTATTTATATTCGTGAGATATTGTGTCTATATGGTGTGCTAGTGTCTATAATCTCAAATCGGGGTACAGTATTCACATCTCAATTTTGGAAGACTTTTCAGGATGAGTTAAGTACTTGGTTGATCTTAGTATGACTTTGCACCCCCATACTGATGGTCTGTCAGAGCAGACTATTCAGATTTTGGAGTATATGCTCCACGCTTGTGTGATGGATTTTGGTGGTTAGTGAGAGTAGCATTTAGCCTTGGTAGAGTTTGCGGATAATAATAACTGTCATTCTACTATTGATATGGCTTTTTTTAGGCTTTGTATAGTAGGAAATATCGCTCTATTAGTGGTTGGTTTAAGGATTTTGAGATTAGACCTCAACATACAAACTTTCTTCGTGAGTCCTTGGATAGAGTTTGGATTATCTAGGATAGGCTTTGAGCATCTCAAAGTAGGCAAAACTCCTATGCGGATCGTAGACTTCATGCCTTCAGACATGGAGTTGGTGATTGAGTTTTCCTTTGAGTTTCACCTATGAAGGATGTGATGAAGTTTGATGAAGAGTGGCAAGCTTAGCCCCAGGTATATTAGCCCATTTGAGATTCCTTGAACTGTTGGTGATATGGCTTATGAGTTGGCCTTGCCCCCTGATTTATCAATTGTTCATCCATTTTTTCATGTTTTCATGCTTATTTGTTATATTCTGAATGAGTCTCATGTTATTCATTGGGAGTCAGTTCAGTTAGATAAGAGATTGTCATTTGTTGAGGAGCCTGTCTCCATCTTGTCTAGAGATTTTAAACGATTGCATTCTTGAGTTATTCCAGTGGTTAAGGTCCAGTGGAAGCACCAACCTTTAGATGAGGCTACTTGGGAGGTCAAGTCTGATATGTGTGGTTCTTACCCCCATCTCTTTGTTGGTTTGGGTATTTCTCTTGCTTTTAGCTCAAGGACTAACTAGATTTTTAGTGGAGGATGATATAACGACCTAATTTTTGGTGATTTTTGTGAAATATTTATTTATGTATAAATTGACTATTTTACCCCTCCCCTTAGTTGCTTTGTGGTATTTATAAGGCGTGGGAAAGATTGGCATAGTACCTGATGTATTTTGGCGTGGTTGATGTGAAATTATGGTTTTTGGTGGATTTGAGAGCCTTATAGTTGACTTTGATCAACATTTATTGATATGTGCGTTGGATGGCAAAACGAACTGTGCCAGCAGATTTGTAACATTGATTTTTAGTTGGTAACTTGGTTGGTATGATTTTATAATTTTTAAATCTCATTTTGACCCTTTGTTTGGAAAGTTGTGAAATTGGATTTTGAGGTTCAACTTTGTGAAAATGATATTTTTTCAAAAAATCTAATATTGCCATTGAGTTTGGAGCATCGAAATTTATAGGGTAGCATATTTCGTTAGTGTTCATAGGCATCCGGATGAATTTTTAGGGGTCCGCAGAGACTTGAACCCTATATATACTCATGTTTTGACTTTTTCTCCGTTTTTTTGACTTGGAGCTTATGGTTTCACACTTTTGAGAAATTTCTTTTATTTCTAAGCTTGGGTAAGCTTGTAAACACCTATTTCAACTACTTTACTCCAATTATCATCTAATTCTTCTTTTAATGCGGATTAAAGTGGGAAATTAGGGATTTTGGCCGGGAAAGCCTAAAACTTAAATTTGTTCCCTGTTTTCACTTGGAAAAATTTCTAATCTTATTATTATCAGTTTTCTCTCAATTTCATCTTCAAAACAACTTCAGATTCTTGATTTTCAAAAGGATTTTCGGAGATTTTACCGGTAAATCTTAAACATGGTTTTTCCTTAATTTAGACCTCGTTAATTCATTTTTCTTGGATTTTAAGCTGTAAACTCCAAAATATATGGGGAACATATTTCAAAAATAAAATTATGATTTTGCCTTTCTTTTTTAGAAACCTTTTTTGGGGGTCTGTTTTGATCCCAACTTAAAAGTAGGAAATATGGGTATTATTGGTTTTGTTTTGATGCATAAATTCTATATTTTCATATTTTATTTGATTCTAAATCTGTCGGGAGGAGTAAGGCTTCAGAGTGAAGGCTTGCAGATTATTTTTACCAACATTCGAGGTAGGTCATGGTTTAACTTTATTCAGACAGGATTGTGTAGTGAATGTTGATACAAATCCATTTTAAGGGTGTGGGAACTAATAATGAAAATGGATTTATTATTGTGTTGTTCCCATGTGAGGACCTATATAATGATGTTATTTGATTGTCTTGGTATAGTATTTTCTACGTGTGACCGTGTGGGGTCTTATATTACCTTGTTGTCCTTATGTACATGAAATTAGTTGTGTCTTGATTGATAAAAAATCCTAATGTGGTATCAATGGTGTATTTTTATATGTTTAATTCTGTTGGCATACAATTTATGTTGAAATTCATGGATGGTTGTAAACATTGAGTGGATTATTGGCTCACTTGATTGGTATATTGGTTGGACATAGAAATACTCATTCTGGTTAGTTGTGAGAATTACATCCTCATATCCTATAAATTCACGAAACATTGGTACCACCATGGAAATATGGAAATACTGGAAACACTAGCTTTTTCTGACAGAAAATATGACATCTTTAAAACCCTCTACCAAAGGATGTGTCGAGAGGAGATATGAATATCGATTAGATATGGATTGTATACGGATTGATGACCCCCTCATAGGTCCTATGCTGGGAAACTTTAACTCCATAGGTGTATACGTAGGTTGTACGAAAACCTCGTGCATCACATCATCATTATCATTATTACCATCATCATCTTTGTTTCCTTTGTTCTATATTGTGCCTCTATTTGTATTGTATTATCTCTCTCAATGCATATTTTTCTATGTTTAATCCCTTCCCTAGTACTCGTATGTGTGATATTGGTTTACTTGTATTCATTCCTCGTATTTGCTATGATGTATGTGACTATTATAGAATTGATAGTGGAAATGGTGTGGGCTACTATTGTGGGGTATTGTTTGATTGCAGGTGATGTGCCCTTAGTATGTATTTTGTATCGTTTATTTTCTACTTTGCTCAGTCAGCCTATAATACCTACTAAGTACAAGTGGATCATACTCATGCCTGTTGTGCCTTTTTGGTGCATATCCTGGTTTAAGTGCGCCTCACGGTAGTTGATTTGGGCTACCTTTTAAGTTATTCGATGTAACGGTTGGATTCTTGCTTTCGGAGTTGACTACTACCTTTCTTTATTTAGACTATGTCCTTATTCACATTCAGATATAGAGTATTCCTATTTTGGATATCTCATGTATTTGATCTCGTGTTGTACTAGTGATGTTCTTATACTATGACACCAAGTTTTGGGATTATGGTATTGTTGGTTATGTCTTTCCGCTTTACTATATTATATGCTTCAACTTTGTTCTAGAATCCTTGCTTGGGTTATTGCTATTTTTTTCCTTCTTTTATGAGTTTGTGTGATAGACTTACTTGTCAAGGTTCGCAGTGACAAGTGCCACCATGACTCTTGAATTTTTGGGTCATGACATTTTTGGGTTTAAAGTATATGATTCCTTTTGGGTCAAAATAATCAAGATCTTTCCAGGGTTAAAAGTGAACTTTATTTTAAAAAAATATTAAAATATGATTGAGATTAGTCTCTACAAGTAGTATTTTGGACTTCTTAGTTATTTTAATGACAAAAATCAACTTTATCGCTAAGTTAGTTGCAACTTTGATCTTAAACTATCCTCAATTGAACCATCAACTTTGATATCATTTGTTGAGTTAGATATCGAGAGGGCGTCATGTGGAATCTAATAGAGTTGCAAACCATGAAGACGATAAATTATATGACAAAGAAAAAATGTACTAAAAGTTATATTATTAATATGGTTTGGTCAAACGACCTACTTATTGAAAACTAATATTGAAAAATATAGAAACTATTAGGAAAAATCTCTCCCTAAACAAGAATCTTAAATTACTCATTGTGGATGCTATTGTATTATGAAATAAGAAGAGAGGTCGTCTATTTATAGAGTACCAAAACCTTTCTCCAATAAGAGGTTAGCCAAATATGGAATACTTTTATATTTTTTCTCTTTGGGAAAAGTAAAAGTAATTATGGTATTACTATTATTTTCCTAAAATAGAAAATTAATACTCAGGTTTGGTAAGAAAATCAGGGCAAAAACCTAACAGAAAAGAAGATTTGATCTCTTTTTTTGAATGTTTCATGAGTTTATGGAATTTTTGAGATGCCTCTTTAAAGGAATATGTTATACTTTAAATAGGCATAATTTAGGGTTTTAGGTACAGAAGCCTCAAGTTAGGGTTTTTGATAGAGTGGTCTCCAAGAATACTAATAGGATTTGTCTCATCTTGTAGAGTCCTACAAAAATTTTAATGTCTACAAATTCCCCTACTTCAAGACTTCTCGGAGAGTAGAATTGGTGAAACTCAAAGACAAGGCTTGAAGTTTTCCATATTTGCAATTTTGTTACTCCAAATTTGTAAATCTAATTTGTGAAAGAAGAGGTGAATGACAGTTTTGGTCCCACTCAGTATGCCAATTTATTTTAGTAACAAAGTTTAATTCATGAAAGAAATGACCACAAAAATATAAAGAACAAGAATATTTAATTGATAGATATGCGGGTACAATTCTGTATCTCCGTTGATTCATTTCTCATGATTACCTCTTTTTGTGAATATTTCATACGTTATATGAAATTTTTGAGATGTCTATTCAAGAAAATATGTTACCCTTTAAATATGCATGATTTAGGATTTTAGGTAAAGTAGCCTCCGAGTTAGAGTTTTTGGTAGAGTAGCCTCCAAGAATCCTAATAGCATTGGGCTCATCTTATGGAGTCCCATAATTTTTTTATGTCTACATAGAATTTTAGTTTATACAATTGTGAATACTAATAAGAACTTCAATTTTAATATTCGATCTACTAGTTTTATGTTTCAAAATATGACAAGTTTCATGTTTGATCAGTTGATTTAGATTATCAAAAAAGTAATTAATTTTTATGATACTGTTTGATTGCTTATTTATGTGTAATTATTTTGGGTGAGAGAAAGGATACACTCCCATATGCATGTTGAAATCTCACATGCGTAGGGCTATATCTTAGATTCAGTTCAAATAATGTATCATATTTAAAAAGATAGAAGTAGTCAAACTTCTCATGGGTTACAGATTCGCTATTATCAAAAGTAACTACTCTGTAGCTTCCAAGTATTATTATTTGAAGTCAAAGATAGGTCGACACTTTCTTATGCATTTTACAGGTTTCACTCAACAACCTACTAAAGGTTCACTTAATGGGTAAAGTAGATTAGTCTTCAATCACGTCCCACCCAATTTGGAGCCGTGACATGTAAATATTTCATTGCTCAATTTTTTGGTATTTGAAAATAATATATATACCTTTTATACTTTAACGATGTAAGCCATCATTACTAGAAAAATTCCTCAATATTAGTGCAGAGTACAAATATTATCAATATTTAAAGTTTTAAATTTTAGTAGAAGTCAATCAGATTGATGTCAGCCAACTATAAGTAATGTATTCCTCTATATTAGTACACATGCCACAATAGAGGGATGATGCAAACCAAAATACCCACTTAAACAGGTTATATTTCTTTTTTCCACTTTGATGAAATAAATGATGGGGAGGCTCCAAAAATTGTTAAGATTGTCTCCCATATCTTAGAACCATAGATAAGAGGAGAATGTGGTACAGATAGGTGCAAACTCATAAATATGCAAGGATTAACATATCCGCAATCCAGGCAAGATTTGATTATGCATTCATTCATCCTTCCTACAACCGGTTGACATCTAGGTATGATCAGGCTAATAGTAGCATAAAACTGGGATAGTGATCATGATTGTAATGAAGATAAATAGGAGATTTTATGTCTAGCCCTACGAATAGAGTTAGGATGGATAAAATTTGTTAGGGTTGAAGTAGCATATAATTATTAGTTGTTTTATATATATATATATATGTATATATATATATATATATATATTTCTATGGTATGCGATACTTATGCCTTGTTATGAATGGTTCTCTATTGTAGACTCGTATTTGAGGTGGTGGGAGGCACGAATTTTGAGTAATTAGTTAAACCTTGAGAAAAAGTATAATACCATGTAATGTGGGGTTGAGTTTCTAAAATATCTAGGGTGGTAAGTCAGAAACAAAACATTGGAGTAGGTGACATGATTAAGGTTTTAAATGGTAGTAGGTGATGGTATTATAGTTTAATCCAATTTGTGCTATATGTGCATGTTAACTACTTTGTGGTGTGCCTTGCTAGTGCATGTTGTTTTGTGTGGTCAATTCAAATGATTTTTAGATGTTGTATGATTTTGACCTACCTTATTGCTAAAAATAAAATCTTTTGGTATTTGAAATATTCTCACGAGTTATTGGTATATCAAGGTTGGTAGATACTTGTGTCTGGAATTTAGTACATGGATAAAATTTATCCCATACAGGTCATGCCTAGAGAGTTGATACATCACCCATAGCGTGTATATACGAGGGTCAGGTAAGTTTCACGATTCCATAAGTGAACTTGAGATTATATTTATATGCTTGATATATTTGGAATTATTGCATTATTCTGTTACTTTTCATGTATTTTGGGATGTTGTTATTATAGTAAAGATTTCGTAACTTGGATATTGTCCTTGGAGTCATGGTTGTTGAGCCAATTTATTGTCTTTTAACTTGTCTTGAACTTATTTGACTGGGTTTCGACTTTCTTTCTTGGTGATAATATGTTAACCTATTGATTGAATATCCTAAAACGCTTATTTGATACTTATTATGCTAAGTGTATTGGTTGAGCATGTATTAACTCGTGGTACCATACTCTAGTTAGGTACTGACTACTTACTACGTGGATAAAACCTCTTATTGTGGCTTCGCATATTATATTGCTTTAGGTGGGGAAATGACTAAAAAGGTTAAGAATGATTAAAGAGTTTTGTATCAGTGGAATATGGAGAAGGATTGGTATAAGTTATGAACTAAATTTGAGCAAATATTCAGGGAACTGATTGGACATGTCACATGTCTGAATAGGTCTTCTCCAGGTATGCTAGGCGACCCATTAGATTTTTGACTTAGTTCTTGGGATTCTCTTATTTTGGTTGTTCTTAGAAATTATATGAACCCTTTTTGTAAGGCTAGATTTAGTAGTTTGGGGTGGTAGAGTCGTAAGAGAAAGAGCGGTGTCTCAAAAATCATAATCAAAAAGTTAGTGAAGGGGTGAAAAGAATCATATGGGTTTTTTTTAATGAGTCTAAGGAACAATTGTTTTCTTTTGATTATTTATGTAATATTTGTGTAATTCAATTTGGGTATATGATTAAGGATTACTGGTGTGTTTTATTTGTATTGATGTTAGTCTTACTATACACTTTTTGGGATATAGTCTTTTGCAGAAATTAGTGTTGGTTTCTTACTGCCGCGGTAGTGATCCTTAAATAGCTCCAACTTCTCTCATTCATGATGGAAACTGTGTCCAGTCCTTATTTTTATTAACAGCTCTTGTACCTTTTTAAACTAGAGGATAGTTATAATTCCATATAGTTTACAAGATTCTTTTATAATAAAATTTGTTTTACTATTTAATTATATACTTCCGTTTGATTTCTTAAGGGGATAGTAGGGGATTCTGCTATCTAGGTGGATCATAATAGGTGTCTCATGATTCAATAATTTGGGTTGTGATAACTTGGTATCAGATCCTAGGTTACAGATCTCCCAATACAAGAGAAAATATCGAATAATCCCATGTATTGGCGTGTTGACATCCACATCTAATCATTGGGGAGCTTTGAGGAATTTTAGGATATGGTTTAGATACTTTATTTTCTCTTGTATGGTTATGTGGTCGATGTATAAGTTGAGTCCAATTGGTATCTCTTGATTCCAATTGGTATCTCAACTAGGCAAGTATATGTCACTTGACTCCATTTAAACGGATGCAAGCAACATAAATTTGAACCAGGAAGTTTCCAATTAGTATCTGGGTATAAATGCTAGGTAAGGCATACTATATGACCACTTAGGTTCATCACGACCACAACTAGAAGTTCTAATGAGGAATGGACAAATGATAATTGATTGGATTTTCATGATTTCATATTGTAATACCCCATACTTTTCTAACTTAGTTCAGCTTTTAGTGTACGAGAATTTCTATGTAGAACTTTCAATACACTTAGAATTTTCTAGATTTAGACCCTACCAGATGGTTGGAAATTTAATTAGTTTTCCAAAGATATAAATTTCGCCTAAATTCGATATCTGGGTGAGAAGTTATGGTACTTTTAGTGAAACAGTATGTCAAATTGAGCAGCACCGCATCGCTGTGAGAAGCCGAATGGCATTCGTCAGTTTTTGGTGAATCACCACGATAGTACCATGTCACGGTAAAGTTCTAGTTCCCAAATGGCATTTTCCAGTATATCACCACGATAAGCGTCGCATCGCACCAGAGAGCCATTTCGTAATTGTCACTTTCTAGTGAGGCTCTCGGGACCTCTGCACCGCGCCAAAGTGCATTTTCGCATTCGTCCTTGGACTACACTAGACGATAAAATCCAGTGGCTCACCGCGATGGCACCGCATTGCGGTGATGGCCAAAATCAGAATTTTTAGTGAAGGAAATTTAATTCTTTCCCGGGGTACTTGGGTCTTTTATTATGAACTAATCAGCCCCAAACACAAGATTAATGCCCTAATAGCCTAGTTACTCATTATTTTATTCAATTTTCCTCAAATCAAGAACATTGTCTCTATAATAGCAAACCCTAGCCTTCAAGAATCAAGCTCAATTGTCAAGGAATCCACCAAGAAACCTCAATAACTCAACTATTTAGGTATGCTAGGTGTTCATCCTTGGGTTTCCTTCCACCCTTGGAGTTCAAGAACCCTTTCTCAAGTTTTAAATTATGCATTAAGTTCTTAGATGGAATTTTTTTCATGTATGTGATGACTTTATGGGTTTTAAACCAAGAAGAATATGAATTTCAAGTTAATAAACTAGTATGTGTGTTGATTTATGGATTCCTTGTGTCAAAACTCATGATTTGTGAATTGAATGTTGTAGCCATGATAATTCCATTTTATTTTCCTTATGTTCAAAAACCATGCTCCCCAATTGTTTGATAAAATGTCCATGTGAATTGAATAGTATAATTATGACAAGTTATCATGTGTTCTCATTCATGTGCAAGTTCATAACCTCCAAGTATTTGACAAAATGTCTTCATGAATGAATTGTGAACAATTGAATATTGCTATGCTTAAGATTTGTTATGTTTCATTATTGATACTCTCGAGTCCTGGGAGTACTTAATACCCAAAACCTAGTTGTTTATTTAGATTACAGAAGTATTGGGATAGTCTTAGTAATGTCACGATAGTAGCATACAGTCAGCCTTCATGATCAGTGTGAGTTCAGTTAAGTCATTCCAGTAATGATTAGTTCCAGCGTCCTTTCAGTTGGGAGTATGATTCATCTCCGAGTAAACCTAGGGATGGGGGTTCACCTGCCAGTTGAGGGTGTGACCCTTAGTAGAAATCTCTATATTCTAGAACTAGGTAGCCAGCGTAGGTTGAGATGTTAACTTTCTGTTCAGGGTTGACACATATCTCATTAGGGAACCTTCCAGTAGAGGGTGACCCATAGTCCTTCAGGACAACACTTTACTATAGCCACACAACCAGATGTTAGTACCCGTGGCACGGTACTAACACCCTTCCAACTGGGGTCACAAGTTAGACCCTATATCAGTTTACATCAGGGTCGATTAAATGATCACTCCGTCAGTTTCAGTTTCAGTCTTAGTTTTTAGTATAGAACTCAGTTCAGTTATTACAGAACCATGGCTATCCCGTTATCAGAATCCTATGTTATTAGTTATTTAGACATTAGAACTTAGCATTAAGTTTTAGTATGATCTCATATACAATATATATATATGCATATGCACAGCATTGCATACTTAGTGTTTACAGCAGTTTCATTTTCTCTATGTACTCTTATTTAGTTAGTCTATATTATTCAGTCAGTTACTATTCATGCCTATGAGCCATGCATATTGGACTTACCTAACTTAGTATACCAGTATATTCCACGTATTGATCGCATACTCTCTCTTTTCCCTATGATGTCTCATATCGTAGGATCAGATGCACAGGTTCCTGATCATACTTAGCAGCTCAGGATATCATCAGCAGATTTAGTAGTGAGTCCTCATCCAATGAGTATATTATTTTTATTTCAGCATTTAAACATTTTAACAGATTTAGCATGTTCAGTAGTCAGAGTTAGTTGGGGACTTGCCCTATTAACTCAGCATTCAGATAGTTAGAGGCTTTCGAACTAGACTACTTCAGACAAATGTTCAGTTACATTTTTAGTATTATTTTTAGTATTCTGTATTTGTTTTCAGTTTTGAACCTTAAGGCATTTTCAGCCTAACTTCCGCATATATTTTCAATATTATTATTCAGGGCTCATAGCAGGTACTAGCTCATGGGTTAGATTGTGGTCCCTTGGGACTGTAAGCACTGTATGATTCCTAGGGTGTACTCTCGGGGTGTTTCAAATATGGTATCAGAGCCTAAGGTTTTAAAGTATCCTAGGAAGTTTGGAAGTCACATCAAGTAGAGTCTTATGCATGGGTGTAAAGCGCGCCGCATTTATGGACGAGGGGATACAGGTTGTTTTAGGAAAATTTTCCCTTCTTTCAGTATTCATTTCATGATACTGTACATGAGCTCATGTTAAACTAATTGTCTAAGCTATTCTTTCTTCTATGTACAAAACAATCCACTCAAAAAGACAAACATATGAAGAAACGTAAAATAGCCAGTACCTCTGTCCATTAAGGAAGATCCCCTGAATGATCATGTTTGTCATGCAGAATTCAGAGATACTTTCACTTTTCTAGCTCACTCTGTAGCTTCTCAGAATTCTCAGCCAGCAGCTAGTCCGGCGAACCCAGCGACTAATACTACCGCAACTAGGATTCGGGACTTCACCCGAATGAATCCTCCTTCATTTTTGGGATCTAAGTTTGACGAGGATCCATAGAAAATCTTAGACATGGTTTAGAAGGTAACAAATATTATGGGAGTGACATCTAGTGAGAGTGTTGAATTAGCTGCCTATCAGTTGCAAGATGTAGCTCACACATGGTTTAAGTAGTGAAAGGTAGATAGAGGCATAGACGTAGGGCCTACAGAATGAGAGGAGTTTGCTACTACTTTCTTTGATAGGCTCTTTCCGCTGGAGTTGAGAGAGGCAAAAGTGTTAAAGTTTATTAACTTGTGGTAGGGCATCATGAGTGTGAAAGAGTATTCCCTTAAGTTTACTCAGCTAGCTAGGTATGCTCCTCATGTGGTAGCAGATAACAGGTCTAAGATGAGCAAGTTCATGTCTGGGGTGTTTAACAGTGTGGTCAAAGAGTATAGGACAATGATGTTGATTAAAGAGGTGGACATGTATAGGCTTATGGTCCATTCTCAATAGATCAAGGAGCAGAAGAATTAGAAGAAGGAGAGGGAAAGTAAGAGAATCTAGAACAGGTAGCTTTAGTTTCCTTCAGCCAAAGTCAGAGGGTGGTAATCATCCTCAGTTTCACCTAAAATCTTCATTCCCATCTCTATATCTAGCTAGTGCCCCTTTACCCAAATTCAAAAATGATAATAGGGATAGAGCGTTATGCTTTAAGTCCCAAGGCAGTGTAAGCAATGGTCGTATGAATCCTCTTTGCTAGAAATATGGTAGAAATAATCAGGGTGTTTGTAGAGCTGGAAGTGATGTATTTTTTGGGTGTGGTAAGCTAGGCCCCCGAATCAGGGATTTTCCAAAGTGTGGTCAGCAGGGTCTGTCCAATCGTCGCCCATTTCCAGCCGGTCGCCTGACTCAATAGAGTTCCGTTTCCAGTGCTACCAGTGGTCAGCATCCAAATAGATTTTATGCTCTTCAGTCCCGACAAGATCAAGAAAATTCTCCTGATGTGGTTACTGGTACATTGTAGATCTTTCATTTACATGTTTATAATTTATTAGACCTTGGAGCTTCTCTTTCCTTTGTAACCCTTATATAGCCATCAATTTTGAAATTAGTGCTGAAATCTTAGTAGAGCCTTTTTAAGTTTCTACCTCAGTGGGTGTCTCTATTATAGCTCGGAGGGTATACAGGAATTGCCCGATTGTAGTGTCTCATAAAGTTACTTCAGTTGATGTTATGGAGCTAGAGATGACTGATTTTGATGTCATTCTCCGTATAGATTGGCTCCATTCATGCTATGCTTTAGTTGATTATAGAAACAGAGTTGTTCATTTTTAGTTCCCGAATGAGCCAGTCTTTGAATAGAGGGGTAGTACTACAATGCTTAGGGGTCAGCTTATTTCGTACCTTAGAGCAAGAAAGATGATATCCAAGGGTTGTATTTATCATCTTGTCTGAATCAAAGACTCTAATTTCTAGACTCCTAACCTTGGGTTAGTTTCAGTAGTGAGAGAATTTCTAGATGTGTTCCCCGAAGATCTTCTCGGAGTTCCTCTCGGGAGGGAAATTGACTTCGGTATAGACCTTCTTCCAGATACTTGGCCTATCTCTATTCCTCCATACAGATTGGCTCCATCTGAACTCAAAGAATTGAAAGAACAATTGAAAGATCTCTTGGATAGGGGATTCATCAGGCCCAGTATTTCCCTGTGGGGTGCACCAGTTCTATTCGTGCGTAAAAAAAATGGTTCTCTTAAAATATGTATCGACTACCGTCAGTTGAATAAAGTCACAGACAATAACAAGTATCTACTTCCCAGAATCGATGACTTGTTCAACCAACTTTAGGGTACCAGTTACTTTTCAAAGATAGACCTCAGATTCGGCTATCATCAGCTCTCAGAGTCAGAGAACGTGACATTCTAAAAATACATTTCAGAACTCGGTTTGGTCACTTAGACTTTCTCGTCATGTCCTTCGGTCTCATGAATGCCCCAACAACCTTTATAGACTTTATAAACTGGGTGTTCAAGCAGTACTTGGATATGTTCATCATAGTCTTCATCAATGACATCCTTGTCTACTCCCGCAGTGAAAATAATCATGCAGACCAACTCAAAATAGTATTGTAGACTTTTAGAGCCCATCAGTTGTTCGCTAAATTTAGTAAGTGCGAATTCTGGCTAATAGCAGTAGCTTTCCATTTCTATATTGTTTATGGTGATTGCATTAGAGTGGATCCTCAAAAGACCTAGGCACTGAGAAATTATCCCAGACTCATCTCTCCATTAGATATTAGGAGTGTTTTGGATTTGGCTGGCTATTGCCGATGGTTTCTGAGGGATTTTCATCTATTGCGTCTCCCATGTCCATATTGACTCAGAAGAAAGTTAAGTTTTAGTGGTCAGATTTTTATGAGAAGAGCTACCAGGAGTTGAAGACTCGACTCACTACAACCCCAGTTTTGACATTGCCAGACGGTTCAGATAGGTTTGTTGTGTACTGTGATACTTCTAGATTTGGGTTGGGTTGTGTTTTGATGCAGAGGGATAACATTGTGGCCTATGCTTCTAGTCAACTTAAGCCCCAAAAAAAGAATTACCCTACCCATGATCTTGAGTTAGCAGTTGATGTGTTTGCCTTAAAGATTTGGAGACAGTATTGTATGGGGTGTATATTGATGTGTTCACAGATCACAAAAGCTTACAATATGTATTTTTGTAGAAGGATTTGAATATTTTCCAGATAAGGTGGTTAGAGTTATTGAAAGATTATGATATGAGTGTTTTGTACTACCTGAGCAAGGCCAATGTTGTGGCAGATGCCGTAAGTAGATTATCTATGGGTAGTGTTGCTCATGTTGAGGGATATAAGAAGAAGTTAGTTTAGGAAGTTCAACAGTTTTCAAGATTAGGTGCTCGTTTGGTTGATTCAGCTGAGGGTGGTGTTTGGGTTCAGAATAGTTTGGAATCTTCTTTGGTTGCTGAAGTAAAGAAAAAGCAAGATAGGGATCTTATTCTAGTGAAGTTGAAGGAGTAAGTCAAAGATCATAAAGTAGAGGTTTTCCCCCAAGAGGGAGATGGTGTATTGCATTGCTAGGGTAGACTGTGTGTGCCATGTGTTGATGAGTTAAGACAGTAAATTCTTGTAGAAGTGCATGGTGTCCGTTACTCGATTCATCCAGGGGCCACGAAGATGTACTGTAATTTGCAGGAAATTTATTGATGGAGTAGGATAAAGAGAGATATTGCAGAGTTAATAGCTAAAAACTCCATGTGTCAGCAGGTTAAGATTGAGCATGACAAGCCAAATGGGTCTATGCAGGAGTTCAACATTCCCACATTAAAGTGGGAGAAAGTGAACATCGACTTTGTGACAGGTTTGCCTCATACTCATCACCAACATGATTTTATTTGCGTCATTTTTGATAGGATGGCCAAATCATCTTGTTTCTTGCCAGTACATACTTCTTATTCCGCCGAGGACTATGCCAAGCTCTATCTCAGAGAGCTTGTTAGGTTGCGCGATGTTCCATTATCTATCATCTCAGATAGAGGTACTCAGTTTACCTTTCAATTTTGAAAATCTTTTCAAAAGGGTCTTGGTACCCAGGTTTACCTCAGCACAACCTTCCAGCCTCAAACAGATGGTCAAGAAGAAAGGACCATTTAGACTCTTGAGGATATGTTGAGAGCATGTGTAGTCAACTTTAAGGGCAGTTGGGATGATCAATTGCCTTTGATTGAGTTCGTGTATAATAACAACTATCATTATGGTATTTAGATGGCTCCGTTTAAGGCTCTATATGGTAGGAGATACAGATCTCTGATTGGTTGGTTTGAAATAGGAGAAACCATACTAGTAGGGATGGACTTGGTGTTTGATCCTTTAGAGAAAGTTTAGATAATCAAGGAGAGGCTTAAGGCAGCCTAGAGCTGACAGAAATTGTATGCAGAAGTGAGAAGGAAGGATCTTGAGTTTTAGATTGGTGATTTTGCGTATCTAAAGATCTCACCCATGAAGGGAGTGAAGATGTTTGATAAGAAGGCGAAGCTTAGTACCCGATATGTCGAACCTTATAGAATTCTCAGCCATTTCAATAAGGTATCTTATGAGCTTGAGTTTCCTGCAGACTTAACATCAGTGCACCCAGAATTTCATGTCTCCATGCTAAAGAAGTGTATAGGTGACCCAGAAGTTGTCGTACCTTTAGAGAGTGTTGATATTCAGAGTTATCTCTCTTTCAAAGAGGCCCCAGTCCAAATCCTCGATCGCCGAAATTGGAGTCTAAGGAATAAAGAAGTTTCCCTAGTCAAAGTTCTTTGGAATCAGTCTATTGAGAGAGCCACTTGGGAAGCAAAAACAGATATGCAAACAAAGTACCCTCATATTTTCTCCGCAAACTCAGACTCAACATAAGGTAGCAATCTTCATAGAATTTTTCTTTTCATGCTTAGTTTTAGCTGCATATCATTCTCCTGTCAGTCATGCATTCACAGGCCCATTTCAGTTATGCATTCATGAATTGGTACAGTCAGGTAATCATGCTTCAGTTGTGCATGTTTAGTCTGTACACTCAGTTCCTTAGTATTTTCATCTTTAATCAGACTCATTTGAGGACGAATGTTCCCAATGTGGAGATATTGTAATACCCCACACTTTCCTAACTCAGTTCATCTCTTAGTGTACGAGAGTTTCTATGTAGAACTTTCAATACACATAGAATTTTCCAAATTTAGACCCCACCAGATAGTAGGAAATTTAATTCTTTCCAGGTGTAGTTGGGTCTTTTTCCATGACCCTAATCAGCCCCAAACATGAGATTAATGCCCTAATAGCCTAATTACTCCTTATTTTATTCAATTTCCCTCAAATCAAGAACATTCTCTCTAAAATAGCAAACCTTACCCTTCAAGAATCAAGCACAATTCTCAAGGAATCCACAAATAAACCTCAATAACTCAACTATTTAGGTATGTTAGGTTATCATCATTGGGTTTCTTTCCACCCTTGGAGTTCAAGAATCCTTTCTTAAGTTTTAAATTATGAATTATATTCTTAAATGGAATTGTGTTCATGTATGTGATGACTTTATGGGTTTTAAACCAAGAAGAATATGAATTTCAAGTAAATAAACTAATATGTGTGATAATTTATGTATTCCTTAGGTCATAACTCATGATTTGTGAATTGAATGTTGTAACCATGATAATTCCATGTTATTTTCCTCATGTTCAAGAACCATTCTCCCCAAGTGTTTGATAAAACATCCATGTGAATTAAATAGTGTAATCATGACATGTTATCATGTGTTCTCAATCATGTGCAAGTTCATAACCTCCAAGTGTTTGACAAAATGTCTTAATGAATGAATTGTTAACAATTGACTATTTCTATGTTTTCAATATTTGTTATGTTTTATTATTGATACTATTGAGTCCTGGGGGTACTTAATATCTGAAACCTAGTTATTAGTTAGATTACAGAAGTCTTTTTATAGTCTCAGTAATGTCACGATAGTAGCATTTAGTCAACCTTCATGATCAGGGTGAGTTCAGTTAAGTGATTCTAGTAATGATCAGTTCCAGTGTCCTTTTAGTTGGGAGTAGGATTCATCTTCGAGAAAACCTAGGGATGGGGGCTCACCTACCAGTTGAGGGTGTGACCCTTAGTAGAAATCTCTATGTTCCAGAACTACGTAGCCAGCATAGGTTGAGATGTTAACCTGCTAGTTAAGGGTTGACACGTATCTTGTTAGGGAACCTGACAGTAGAGGGTGACCTTTAGTCCTTCAAGAAAACACATTAGTGGATCCACACAGCCAGATATTAGTACCCGTGGCATGGTACGAACACCTTTCCAACTGGGGTCATAGGTTGGACCCCAAATCAGTTTACATTGGGGTATATCGGTTAAATGATCACTCCCACAGTTTCAATTTCAGTCTCAGTTTTCTGTATAGAACTCAGTCCAGTTCTATAGAACCATGGCTAACCAGTTATCAAATTTCTTAGTTATCAGTTATTTATCCATCAGAACTCAGCATTCAGTTTCAGTATGATCTCTGATATAGTATATATATATAAATGCATATGCACAGTATTGCATACTCAGTGCTTACAACCATTTTAGTTTCTTCATTTACTCTTATTCAGTTACACTATTTTATTCAGTTAGTTACTGTTTATGCATATGATCCCATGCATATTATACTTACCTCACTTAGCATACCAGTACATTCAACATAATGATCACATACTATATTTTGCACTATAATATCTCATATCATAGGTTCAGATGCACGGGTTCCTAATCATACTTAGCAGCTCAGGATATCATTAGCAAATTTAGTAGTGAGTCCTCATCCATCGAGGATATTATTTTTATTTCAGCATGTTCAGTAGTTGGAGTTATTTGGGGACTTGTCCCATAAACTCCATATTCAGACAGTTAGAGGCTTTTAAAGTAGACCATTTCGGACATATGTTCAGTTACATTTTTAGTATTATTATCAGTATTCAGTATTTGTTTTTAGTTATGAATTTTAAGGCATTTTCAGCCTAAATTCCGCGTATATTTTCAGTATTATTATTCAGTGCTTATAGTAGGTATCAGATCATTGGTTGGCTTGTGGTTCCTCGGAACTGTAAGCACCGTGTGATGCTCAGGGTGTACTCTCGAAGAGTTACACTTATGTTGTGAGTGTAGTTGCTTGATTTGGTGAATCTATTCTATGTAAATTTTATGAGTTGCCATGCGTTTTATGGTACTAGGTAAAACTTTGACTATGACTATACTACTAGCTGAGGGTAATATAACGGTTTAAAGAAATGCTTAAGGCTAAGGGAGTGGGGTTCTTATGTGAAATCATATGTATTTTGATAATTGTGAAAAGGTGCAATTATGTGGAGTCTAATTTGTTGTTGTTGCTACAAAATCGGGAATTTGTGCTAAGCTTTGTTAAATGCATAAAATTTGTATGGTTGTTTTTGTTGTTGACAAGGTTAAAATTTAACTGTTGTTGACAACAAATTCTTGCCTTCGAGACTATATTTAATTTTGAGTTGATTCGATTTCAAATACAATTAAACTATTATTATATCCGAATATAAACTTTTCAAAACATGACCTAAGTTAATTTTATCATTTTAAGTAGCAATTACATATTTTCTTATGCATATATACAAGATCATATAATTTTTGTTATATAAATAACTATTTTTATCGAAAATCAATTTTTTTTATAAAGGGTTATCTTGAAAAATTAATTCAAATGTGTAAGTCTTGATTTTAAATATATTTTGTTATTAAAATGAATTATTTGGAAAATAATTATTTAATTTTTTGAAATGAAGAAACTCAAGATTAAATTTATTATTACTTTATTTTGAATTTTGATTCAATTTGGCCGATTTATTATATTTGACCATAATCGAACTCAAACAGGCCATAATTGCAATGTATTTGGACAATTAATATTTCATTTGGTTGGAAGCTTAAATAATTTGGCTAAACTCTAACCTATTGTCTCTATTTCTTAAAGAGCCTAAAATAATTAAATCCCATTCTTTTAATCTTCCCCAATTAGGGGCGGATCTACCATTTGGTTAGGGGGTTCATCCAAACCTCTTTCGACAGAAAATTATACTATTATACATAATAAAAATTATTTTTATGTGTATATAATAGATATTGAATCCCCTTCGATTTATTCGTAAGTTTATTTCTGAACCCCCTTTGTGAATATTTAGCTCTGCCACTGGCCCCAACCAATTCAACCAAGATCCAAGCACCCCAACCTAACAACAATACATAACAGTGCCCCTACCCCTTTTAAATTTGGCAAAACTTCACATATAGACAACTTAGACTCTTCCTAACCAACTTCATGCTCTAAGTTTTATTAATTGCATTCTATAAACATTAGTTAGTGACCAATGTATTTGAGACTCATTTATCCAATATAATTAATATTAATTTAAAAAGAAGGGAAGAGTAACTAATATCCATTATTATCTCCAACTTCTCTCAATATTCTCCTACTATATAACAAAAAATGGTGGTTATTCTCCTTCCATAATTGACATTTTTATACAAATATATATATACAAACTAGTTATTCTTTATACAACTGAATTATATATATATATATATATATATATATATATATATATATGTACAAAAGAAAATTTGTATATACAAACACATTAGAATTTTATAATTATGTATAATGTATAATTTATACGTATGTATATCAATAGTATATTGTACAAACGTAATGAGACAAACATATTTATATAACATATACATATGTATATCAATGCTATATAAACATATACAATTAAATTATTGAATATTTGTATATTATAATCTTAATATGTTGATACTCATTCTAATAAGTGATACATAATGTATAAAAACCAGCATATGTATATAGAAATAATTATAGTTGTATGCATATGTATATACGTATATACAAATCTACATATGTTTATATATACAATTATAAAACAGATGTATACACATATATATATGAGTACTAACACAGAACAAACTTGTATACATATATAGTTATATAAAAATATACATATATTCATAAAAAACATACATTCAATACATTCATATGTGCATAAAAATATACAAATGAAAAAAATATACAATGCATACCCACATACAAAATCTATACAAATCGGACTGAATACAATTAAATCACTTATATATAATTATCAAATTCACAAAAATTGGATAAAATACACAATCATGAAAATAATTCATCAAGATTTATTCTGTGAAATTAATACTAATGTACAATTCGATTTTTAAATTATACATTCTATTATATAAGATTTTTAGAAAATTGAGATTAAGCATAAACATTACAATTAATCATAGCTATAGGTTCAATACCTCTTTTCAATCATTAATCAGAACTATATGTTCAATACCTCTTGTCAATCTCTTATATGGATCATTATCATCCATTTGAATCAAGTTAATTGATATATAACTTGAAGAAAACCTTAAAAAATGCCAAATAAGAAAAATTTAAAACTTAGAGACTAATAAATGAAGTAAAAGTTAGAAAATAAAAATAAATAAAGAAAATGCAGTGTACGTACAAGAAACCCTGTAAGATTACTTCAAAATCTTTAATGAATATCCAAGTTAAATTTTAGGATAACAGATTGTGGATGAATTGGGAGAAAAACTTTCTTTGAAATTATCCTTAAGTGAAAGAATCATGTAATGGCTAAGTGAGACAAAGGTGTAAAGCTTTCAACAATCAAATTAGCCAATTAGATAAGAGCGGATGTTTGATAAATTAATTAGGTGAGAGAATCTTGTATTGGCTATATACACAAGGTATAATATTTGTATATAAGGGCTCACATACAAAACAATTATAAAACAAAAAAATAATTATTTAAGGTAATTATTTAAATCTTAACCATACCAAGTAATTAAGGACTTATTTTATCAATAAAATCTAATTTTTTGTTTAAATTTTTTGCCCCAGACCACCATTATTTAATCCTGACCCATGCCCAATCGGCCTTGAGCCGCTCCAGCTCAACACCCCTTATAATTCCCTTCTCCTCTATCAGCAACATAATAATGAGAACAATAATCCAACAACATACAAAAAATATCAATGAACCAACCTAGCAAGATAAAAAACACGAACAATTATGGCTAATACCAAACATCACCATAAATCAGTACTAACGGTGTTCAAGTCAATTTCCCTTCGTTCCTCTTCAATTTTACGAAAGACATATGATATGCACATGAGACCTTGTATCCAAAATGCGAGAAGGTTATTGAATAAGCAAAGGTTTTCATTCTAATGTTTGAAATATGTGAATTCTGAGAAATATACGAATTCATACTTATTTGTGTGAATCCCATTGATTCTTGAAGTGAATTCCTTTCTTCCCAATTTCTATTGGTTGACCTAATTTCGAATTTTGTCAAAAAAATATGAAATTAGTACAGATTCTTGCTATAAATCTTATCCCATTTTGAAATTCAAAAATCCTAACCCAAAATCCCTAAAATACCCCTTCAATTTCCCCCAAAATGATCCTCATTTTTTCCTATAAATAGGCAGTGGATAGAAGGTTGAAAGAAGGATATTTTTGGAAAAAAATTAGAAATTCGGGAGGCTTATGCTTCTAATTTTACCTAACCAAGTATCCCAGAAGAAACTAACTCAAAAAAACTCAATTCCGATGAAAAATTAAAATCCGACGAGTCAGAGTTTAAAATATATAGTGGAAGTCCTTTTGATTGAAGCTTGTTGTACAAGTTTTTTGCTCCACAAAAGGTATGAACATAATCCCTTTACACTCTTCTTCATTAAGAAACAGTATCCGTTAATAAATTTCATGTTCTTGTTTTGATTTTTCTTAGTGGAAGTATTGATCCATATTAATCCGTGGTTGTTCTTTTAAGAAATATGTGTGTTTGATATTGTTTGAACAGTTGTAAGCCTGATTTTGGTGTTTGTATGTCGAAAATATTTAAGCTTTAAAGGTCTGTTATTGAAGATGTGATTTCGGATACCTGTTTTGCTTGACATTCGTATGAATAGATTTGTTTGGTTACGGGTCATGATTATGGTTACTGTTTTAGTGTTTTCGACTCTCTGAAGCACTTTCTTATTTCTTTTATACCAAGTATAATCCATACATAAGTAGGAAAGACTATTTTTTGTTTTCAAATCATCTCCAACATGCTTAAAAATCTATTCTTTGAGTTAGATTAGCAAAAACATTGGCAATGTCTTCTCAAAGTTGCCCTTTCTTCTTTTTTTGCAAAGAAACTGCCCTGCTTTCCACTAATATAAGTTTTTCTAATAAATGTCTTTGTTGTTTATCATTCTAGCTTTCATGAACTTGTGTTAATGACTTTGTTTGATTTGAAACTCTGCTATAATAGTGGTTGATCGAACAGTTCCTTAAAATTTCATTTGACTTATAATATCATATAGAATTTAAAGAGTATTAGAGGTGAAATAATCTCATTACATAACATGTTTCACTGTAAGAGGTCCTCGGGAAGTTGTTTTTCCAAATTGGCAGCGAGAAAAATTGTAGGTTGCTTTGCTCCCATTATTTTTTCACCTACAGGGCCTCTATTATTTTAGCTTGTATTTACTTAACTTTCAATTTTTTTGTATACTGTTGTCACCAAATCAGTGTACGAACTTGCAAATGGGTAACTAAAGAAAATATGACTATGTCTAGAACAATCTTTTATTGAATTGGACAAGGCCTGTGATTGTTTCTTGAGCGCATGATTTTTCTTGTTCTTATTTCATAATTAACCATACACTAATTCTTATACTTTTTTATGAATGCGATATGAATCCGAGTCCATTGTACTCCATTTTTCCTTCGTATTTCTGATGATCCATGGAGGCCCAATATTTTAAGTAAAACCTCCTCCAAGTCCAAAAGAAAAATAGACTAAAGTCATTAAGATCAAGGTTGTGTACAAATTTATACAACAAACATACATTATTTACATGTGTCGGAAGCTGATATATAGACTCAAAATATGAAAAAATTAGAGAAGGAAGTGTGTATATAGATTTACAAGTTGATATATAGTGACTATAACAGATAAAAAGAAGTTGATATAAAACTAATATACATAGTTGGAGGGGGCTAAAAAGTCTATAAAATAGGCCCAAAGGGCTGACCATATTTGAAGTGGGCGAAACATGGGCCCAATATTTGAACTTCGCTCTTTTATCAATTTGTAAATTCGTATTCGATTATTTATGTATATTAAAATCTCGAATTTGGATTAAAATATTAATAAATCCCTTTTGAATTGTTATTTTTGTTATCCCCAAATTTTTCTTTGATTATTGTTCATCACATAGTATAATATTCGAAACTGATAAAAGTATTTTTTTCCTTTATGTTACCTCTTTGAACAAATCCTTAGGAATAAAAAATAATATTTTATTTTATTAATGTATTAAATTGATTTATGAAAGTTAAAAGAATTCTCATCAACCTAAAAATCATTTTTTCTTATTAAAATCAAAACACTTTCACCAATTATTCAGATTTCATAACTTGTTTAAATTGATATTTTTATTTAATGATAAAAGTTTCTATCATCAAAAAATGATATTCAAAATCACTTTCTCATATTTCTTAAAAATTATTTATTTTTCTAAATTGATAAAAGAATTAAACCTAGTTAACGTTTTCTTTCAAGAGAAGTTTTCATTAATTTAAAATAAATAATTTTTCACTGGAATAAAATGAACGCCATATTTTATAAATGAATTTCATGATTTTACAAAATTAGTCATGTTTTTGAAAATTAGTCAAATCAATCAATTTGTCTATTGGTCAATCATTTTTTTAATGTACACTCTTGAGTAATTTTAAAACCTTCTCAGGCTGTTGCCTAATCCTTATCCTTTTTTTTCCAATTTTAAGGATTTGTTTCTGTTTTCCAGTCTTCAAAATATTTTTAACTTTATCTTGATATTTTCGTAAAAAATCAAGTGGAAACTCTGTATTTTCTTAAGTTGTTTTGAAATTTTCTTTAAAAGTTTTGAAATAGTGTAAAATTTTAAAAATCAATGTCTAACGCTTCAAGATAAAAATGGACAAAACACCTGTCATGAAAAATAAGGTTTAAATCCACAATAACAGGGGTGGTCTAAAAGGAACTTCTCTTGTAATTATGTTTCTAGAAACTCAATGTGTAATAAAGTGGTGTTAATGATTTGTTATAAAGTGGATAAACTCATTTTTGAGTAATTAACAAGGCATAAATGTGATCGAAATCGCACTATTAGTCTTTCTAGGGTCCAGAATGGAATGTGTTAAGTATGGTAAGAATCTAGGCTGCCACTATTTGTGGCGCTATAATGACATGAGGGTCGCTATAGTGACCATGCTTCCATATCGATATTTCCTCTACTATAGCGACATGTAGGCCATTATAGTGACACTGGCGATGCAATGATAGTGACCTGTTTTCCCTTGTTTTGACCTTCACGTTTGGCTTATTTGTTTTGATATTTTTAGTACAAAGCATTGCATGAATATAAAAATTGCATAAATCGCATAAAAACATATGATATTATTAATGCATAAAGGGAAATATTAGCATCAATGTGCGAAAAAAGTAAATAAAAAAAGTATAATGTCTAGTACATACCCCAAACGGGGTCAAACTAATCACTATCCTAAAATAAAAGAGAAGGGGAGGGGATAAAGGAACCTATATAGATATCCTATCAGTCGTGGGCTGTTGAAGAAGGGTCATCCCTTCCGCATCACTCAGGAAGATAAACTCCCTCAAATCCTCTAAGTCTAACTCAAGAAACTTTTAGTTGGGTACTGCACACCCGAACATAACCTTCATGGTCTTCCACATTTGGTAAAGCAAATGATCCCAATAATGACTCTTCTTCCTCTCTTCATTGAGCATTTGGTAAAACATCAAAATATCCCGGGTAGTGGAACTAGAGGGGCGCTTCTCCATGGATCTACTAACCAAAATTGAATTTTCCTCATATTATCTTCTAGGGATTGAGGACTGGGACTAGAAGGGAGGGCATCATCATCATCATCCTTGTTTGCCTTAAGGGCCTCTTCTGTAGCACAGTTATTCTACATCCCACCTGCCTTTCTCTTATTTCTCTTCTTGGATGAAGGCGCTCTCACTAAGAGAGGGCACATGGGGATGTCCTTCTCTACCACCATATCATTAGGATCTTTTGGTACCTCCTCCTGCATGCACAACTCATCTACTAGCCCAGGGAGAAAGAGACCCTTTTTAGTGCCATGGTAGAAGTCCTTTATCTCTATCAGAACTTAAGCCACTACATTCAGCTGAATTTTCTAAATAGTGAAGGCCACCACCAGGGCCTGAGTATAGGTGTTTTTGGTATTTCTATTCAACGAAAGAACCTCCCT
This sequence comes from Capsicum pubescens, assembly GCA_030864215.1. NCBI lineage: Eukaryota > Viridiplantae > Streptophyta > Magnoliopsida > Solanales > Solanaceae > Capsicum > Capsicum pubescens. The sequence goes on along the minus strand of CM061549.1, from coordinate 198,534,126 downwards.
TGTCAATAAGTTCAACCACCTCCTATCATCCGCTAAAAACTAGGTACTGGTGACACCCTCAGTCAAAGGCCAGTAGACCCATTCCCTAAACTCTTCCAAAACTAAAGTGTTTTGTAATCATACCATGTCAATCGCCCGTTCCTTAGCTTGGTGACACCCTCTAGAACATTATTAATAGTCGAGAGTTAATTAAGACATCCACTCCATGAATGCAAATAATGGGTAGAGGAATCCCAAAGAACAGTAGGGAGTAAGACATAAAACTCCCTCACACAACTCAAGACTTCATTAGGGAGAGCTACCACAGTAGGACCCAACCAAAATCCTATAGTTGGTTATAGAGTTTCGATGCTCTTTCCACCACTTTTATCATGTTGAATCCCTACTCAAAGAAACTCCTCATTCATGATATCTTTCCCGACTTGCTTTATCAGGAAATCTTTCGTAGGTGGGGGCGTTTCCTTGATTACCAGTCATTATAAAGGTTTAACCTACAAATTTCAACAACCAAACTTATTATAAATCATAAAGCATCAAGAAAGTATCAATCTAAAAAGTTTAAGAAATTTCAACTTTTAGCTGGAGGTGACTACGTACGACCTCTTTATATAATGGCATGTATATCACTATAGTGTCATCTCTATAGTTGTCTTGCTATAGCGACGAAGTCTGCTATAGGGACCTTCATCCTTCCCAGTAGTTAGGGTCTATTTAATGCAAAAATTTGGGCATGATAACCCTAAATCATTCCTAAAACATCAATTCAAAACCAAAAAATGACCCTTTACATTCTCCTTCATTTTGGCTCATTTAAACTTGTAAATTTTGAGTTTCCTACTCTCAGTACGCAACCAAAGTATTGTGAACATAAGAGAAGTAACCTTACTTCAAATTTCCAATCAAGTTCCAAGTTAAAATTTGAAAACTCAACTAAAAAACCCCTTTATTCGACATGATTCTAGACTTAAACATGCAATTTTGTGCATAATAAAGTAATAAAGAGTAAGAGAGTCAAATATTTCCTTGTTCTAATAATGAGAGCAAAGTGATCAGAGAAAGGGGAGCGTGTTTTCAAGTAAGATATGAGAAATGTGAATGGAACCCATTTCTCCTCTCTTTAAACTGCTTTGGGTTGCTATAGCGATATGTGATACTATAGCAATGTTGCTATAATAGGATAAATTCCACTATAGCAGGCCCCACCTCAGGTTCTGTAAAATTTTAAGTTTCAATCTTTAAACACCTACTTTGATGTTTCTGATTTGATGGTTTTCCAGGTATTCAAAAAATAAATTCCTTATTTGGATTGTTGCTTATGAGCACAAAAGACCTCATTTAGTTAGGCCGACGACGGAGATCCAATACTAAAAGTGTAGTAATTGGTGTTAGGCATTTGTATTCTTTAAATTTTCTAGGTATTTTAATTACATAATAGGGTTCAAGTATTGATAATTACTTTCTTACAATCTCGTGGAAAGTGTGTTAAGTCCAAAAATCTAGACCTAGAATGTTTATTCTTAGATTATTTTATGATGAACGATAGGTAAATTTGTATCTGTTATAATAACCTAAGCTGGCATTACTAGGAAATGCCTCGATATTAATGTAAGGTACAGATATTATCCATATTTTATTGGTAAAGTTATGCGAAGTCACGTGTGTTAGAGTTTTGAAACTTAAAGGATATTGGTTCATGCTGACGTCAGCCCACTATAGTGAGATTTATTCCTCTATAGCGGTGTGCATGCCTCTATAGCGGGATGATGCAGACCAGAATACTTACTTAAGCAATTTTTATTTCTTTTCTCTACTTTATTGAAATAAATAATGTGGAAGGCTCAAAAAACCCATAGAATTACCTCCCATATCTTGGAACTATGGAGAAAAAAAGAAAGGGTATTGATGGATGCAAAACCATGGATATTTAAAGATTAACATATTCACGATCTTGACAAGGCTGGATTTAACATTCATTCGTCCTTCCTACAGTTGGTTGACATCCAGGTAACCTAAGGTTACTTGTAGCATAGAACATAGTTAGAGAGCATGATTGTAACATAATGGATAGGAAATTTTATAGCTAGGCCTACGAGCATGGAGTTAGGATAGCTAAAATCTGTTAGTGTTTGGGTAACAAACTATTATGGAATATTTATATATATTTTCATGTAATGTTATATATATTCCTTGTTATGAATGGTTCTCCACCTTTTACTCATATTTGAGGTGGTGGGAAATACGAATTATGGGTTATTAGCTAAACCTTGAGAAAAGAGATAATATCATGTAATGTGGGAGGAGGTAAGCTTTTTGATGGAGCCCAAACTATACCCTTCAAGAAGATATAACACAGTTTCTATCAAATTATAGTAACCCAACTAGGTTGGGGTCGATCACACAAGGAATAGGTTGAATTTATTTCTTGAACTTGCCGAAGTAATCGGAAGTGCAAAAATGTAAATGGGAAGAATTTGTAGTAAACTATAAAAAGTAACAAATTGTGAATGCTTTTGGTTGTAAATAATTTAAGATGAATAATAGGACTGTGTTCCCACTGGATTCCTAACTCCATAGTTTTTTCATGCTCAATTCAACTATCTAACCACCACATATGTAGAATCTCAGAAGCTAGGTATTACCAACCATCTTGTGAACGCAATGGTAAATCTCACCCTTTACCTTATGAGTCTCTGGGTGTCACCTTTCTAACCCTTATCTTTTATCCCAGTTTAACTATCACCTTATTGGTCTCAAGTAATTAGAAGAGGGTTGATAGCCTCGAATCACTGTTGTAATTTTTTTTTTCCAATCTCAATCTCTCTTGTGAAGACGATCCTGAATACAGGCGTGATCTCAACGTTGGCCGCCACTAGGAAAATAATTAAACTGAAGAAGATCACAATGCATGTGTAAAAAATGATCTAGAGGAACCTCACATTTACCTTACTTCATTACTCTGGCAGGGTTCCCACAACCATAGCTAAGAGATTTAGCCACTCACAATTGCAAAACAATCGATGGAAAATAAAGTCGGCAGTGACTGATGTGCTATTGAAATCTAGCACTTTTGACTCATAAAATAAGGAAAATATGCAGGTTTCAGAGGTTATTTTGTTAGATATGATGCTTTTTAGTTATGTTTTACAAAAAATCATATTTTGGATGATAAGTTCATAAAAAAGGTAGAAAAGGTGTTTTTGGATACTTTTGGAGGAATTATAGATGTTCGGGATACTTTATGTCTTGATCATGATTTCCGATACTTACTAAGTCAACCTACGGATCATATGTAGGACTTATAGACAGAAGGCAGGCAAAGTAAGTACCAAAAGTCTAAAATCTCGAGAGATAAACTTGTAGAATTTTTTCATCTGATACTTGTGCCATGTACCTGCGCCCAGGGAAAGGACTGCACATACTACCTGTGCCCAGGGTCAGAGTGCAGGTATGGACCACTTGTGGCCACCAACCTTGTTTTCTCCTATTTTGTTCAGGCTTTGGTTTTAGGGTTTCATTATGTACTATAAATACCCTTTATGTATTTTTTAGTAGGAGTTACACACTTTTGATACTAATAAACATATTTTGATTCCACGATTCGATTTTGATCTTGGGATTCTCTTGTATTGACTTTGGTTCATTAATTTAGTTACGGTTGTGGATTTTATTACTTCTTGTCATTGTGATTTCATTTATGCTTTCAATTATGAGTGTTATTGATTTCTTCATAAGCATGAGCAGCTAAAAACTATAGCTAGGGTTATGGAAACCCTAGCAGATAGACGAAACAGGGAAAGTGTTTTCGTTGTTCTGAATTGATACCCACACATGCATTGCTTTATCTTCGTTATAATAGTTTCTTAATAGGTGCACATGTTAGGATCCCGCCTGGAAATTACTGCTTACTCTAAAAGAGTAGTGACTAGAAAAAGTAAAGGACAATAGTAATTTGGAGTTTAACTATCGATCCAAGCTTCTAGGTTCTATCTTAGTAAGATGGTTAAATTTCATCCAATAACTAGAGACTTAAAGGGTAATAGTTAAATGGGATCAAGATAAGAGTTTGTAAGACGATATCCTGAGGCTCTAATGGTAAAGGATGAAATCCTTCAGCTCGTCCAAAAGACTACAGAAGGTACATAACTTATCGATTCTGCATGCAAAGTTTTGGGTTGGTTCAACAAAGCATGATAAGCCTACGGAGTTGAGAAGCTAGAAAAGAGATGAACCTCTTGAAGAGGTTCATGATGTTGTACCTCCTATCCTCCCAAAGGAGTATAGAATATTGTTGATCGAAAGACTGGTGAGTTATTAGATCAAGAAGTAGACTAGAGAAGGGCAACAAAAGAAGCTCAACGAGTATTTAGGGAGGCAAAGCTAGCTAAGCGGAGACAAGCAGCAGATCGTTGAGAAGAACTCAATGGAAACTAGAATAGAGCTAGAGGTGCCCATGTTCAAGTAATCCCAGTATATCAGTATGTGCAACTATATATAAATGATGAAGATGGCTTGAGATATGTTGAGCTAGTAGAGACTGGAGCCATAGTTCCTTCTATTTTACCCCAGACATCAAATTTGATATCATGAGTGCAATGATCCAGTTTTTAAATCTAAAGAATGTGTTTGCAGGTCTTCCTACAGATGATGCATACTGCACCTTGCCAATTACCTCAGGATCTGCAGTTTATATACAAACCTAGAGGTGAATCAAAAAGCATTTTGATTAAGGCTATTCCCCTTCTTACTTACAGGTGAAATATGTTTATGGTTAGGAGAACTGCCAAGAGGCTTTATCACTAATTGGAACGAGTCTCATAAATAATTATTGAATAGGTTCTTTCCTCTATCCAGGATGTTTAGCTTAAGGATGAGATTTATAATTTCAGGCAGTTACAATCAGAATCTATGTTGAGGCATGATTTATGTTTAAGAAGTAGCTGAGTTTGGTGCCCAATCATCGGTTGTCAGGGACGAGCTTATTAGAGATTTTCTACCGATCCTTGACCATCAGCTCCAAAGCCATGGAAGACACTATATATGGAGGAACTTTTATGAGACTATGCTGGGAGGCAGCTTCAGAGATGTTAGATCAGATCTCATTCAATAACCAAGCATGGAAAACTTGAGAGGCTGAGAGAGGATCTGGTACTTATGCTATTGGTGCCTCCTTCGACCATAAAGTAGCTAATAACAAGGTAGCGCTAGAGATTACATTGCTAAGAACTGATCTTGGGGTACTAGAAAAGAAACTTGCAAAAATAACTTTTGAGAAGGTAAATGTAGTAGCAGCATAGGGGTCAGCTTCTAAAGCTTACAAGTAAGAATTGGAGGAGGAAGAAAATTATCTGGATCATCAATTGGTGGGTCTCCGAACCCAAGGGAAAGGGAATCAAGGTCGGAACTATTATGATAGATACAAAGATCGTAGCAGAGAACAAAATGGTGACTGGAGAAATAAGGATGACTACAAAGAGATGGTAGAAAGATAGGTAGATTCCACCTGGCAGATGAGATGTAGAATCTAGAATGGAAGAGATGCTGGCTAAGCTGGTGAAGGGTCAGGAAAATCAAAAGATCAACCTTAAGGAGATTAAGGCCGACATTTCAGGATTAACCCAGAAGGTCGAGTCACATACCAATGCTATCAATTAGTTAGAGCACCAGTTTAGGAAGATGTTAGCAACTCTAAACTAGAGTCAACCAGGTACCTTTCTGAGTAACACAATACAAAATCTAAAAAATAGTGTTCACGTACTTCCTATTACCACGAGGAGTGGTATCACTACTATGGATCCCCCACGACCTACTATAGAGGCTACTGAAGATGAGGCACCTATTGTTGAGTCTGACAAGGTAACAGGTGATAAAGGTAAAACTACTAAAGACAAAGGTAAGGGCCCGGTCATTGAGCCAGTAATCAGACAGATTCCGAGACCGCCCCCAATATTTCTTCAGAGATTAAAGCAAAAGAAAGAGAAAGGTAAGTTCAAGAAATTCATTAATATGCTGAAAGAATTGAGCTTAAACATACCTCTTCTTGAGTTGTTAGAGTAGATGCCTATATACGGTGGGTTCATGAAACAACTGGTCATAAGGATGAAAGAAGCCACATTTGAGGCTATTGATGGTATGCACCGCTGCAGTGTAGTCACGACTAGGTCTCTGGGGTAGAAAAAGGTGATCCCGATGCATTCACTATACCATGAACTATTGGTTCATTTTAATTTTAGAAAGACTTGTGTGATTTAGGGGCCACTATTAATTTGATGCCGCTGGCTGTATTCATGAAATTGGGCTTAAAACCTCTAGAACCGACTATGATGCAACTATTGATGGCTGACCGCACAGTGAAAAAACCTGTGGGAATCTCTTTTGATGTGATTGTAGGAGTGGATATATTTATCGTTTTGTTGACTTTGTCATCTTGGACTGTGGGGTTGACACAGAGATGACCACTAGGAAGACGCTTTATGGTCACTGGCAGAGATATGGTTAACATGGAGAAAGGTGAGCTAAAATCCAGATTCAATGGTGATGAGGATACATTCACCATCTAAGAGTCAAGGAAGAAGACAATCGACATGAGGATAGTGTCGGTGATTGATTGTATTGATGACCCTGGAGGATATTCCTATGGTTATCTTGATGAATTTTGAGTAGTCGAGTTACCCGCATCGTGCTATGACGTTAACTCAAGCGTTGCATGAGAGGCAACCCATGGGATTGTTGGCGAAGTCTGAGTAATCAACATAACTATGTCGTGCCGCAATGTTAGATTAACCACTGAGTAGGAGGCAACCCACTATTATTAGTGTTCACATTTTTGTTGTTTTTATTTTTTGTAGGTTCTTATCTCTTGGAATTATCCGAAATATGGTAAAAATTGCTACATTCATTGATTTCCAAGTAAGGGGGCTATATGACCAACCCATCATGGTCACAAGTCCCACATGGTAAGTTGAGTAATAAGCTGAAAAGTTGAAATTTTGAGGATAAAAAAATGTATAAGTTTGTGCACTTTGGCATCTAATTTTATTTTTGAGGCCTCAAACTTAGGTTGTAGGACCATAAGTAGCTAGAAAATTATCGAAGCTCCAAGTCCGGACTGCAGGAAAGTGGGCCAAACTTTTTGGCCCTGCACATGCGCCCACAACCTGACCGTAAGTGCAGGCCGCAGGTAGGCTGCTTGTGGGCCTGATTTTTAATTTAAATTTTGGGCCCACCAACACTTATATATGACCTAAAACAATCCCCACCTATATTTAAACAACCTTAACCTCATTCTAACTTATTCAAATCCTCAAAACTTCACTTTTCTCATTGAATTTAAACATTTCTCTTAAAAGACAAACTAATCCCACACTCAAGTAAAGGCTAAATTGACACTTATTTGATATACCAACTTGTCCCAACATTCTAAAAACAAGTTTCAACTTTGGTTTTCTTGATTTCTTCATTATTCACTTCCGGTTCTTCATAAAAGATGTAACTTTCTCGGTTTCTAATGGTTATATATTGATCTATCTATTGTTTAAACAAGTTGATATAAGTATTCTATTGGAAAATATATAAAATCTATCATACTTGTATGCAGGTGCCTTGAAGTATCCTAAAATCATAATGTAGGGCCTTGTTTGGAAAAAAAATATAAAGTCAGGCCCCAATCAGAAGTTGAACTTTAATGAATAAAAGTAATACCACTAGTTGAGCATGTTTGTTTTCTTTAAAATCTATGATTTATGATATGTGTGCACATTGGACTTTTTGGGATTTCAAATAGGTTATAGGGGTGTGAAAATTGAGGAAAAATTTGAACTTTTTGAATTTTGAGTTTTTCTTCAACTTTTGTTATCCCTTACTTTTGTTGGAAACCAACAACTACTTTTCTAGGTACGTATGTCTCTTAAGGATGTGAAGAAGATAAAGGCTGCTACTTTAAAGATACGGGCAGAGTCTCCCAATAATAGTGGGTTAGTGGAGGAGTACCCGAGGCAGCGACGTAGAAACACTATAGTTGAGGTGACACACAGAGTCATAAGAGGGCAGACTCGCCAAGCTGCTCAGTCAGCTACAACCCAGTCGAGAATGAATTCATCCAGGATGTCACAACCATACACTTCTCCATCTAATGATGAAGATGATAAGGAGATAGAGTTTAATTCTACTCCATAGGTTTTTACTTAGGACCCCTAATCCAAGGAGGGGTCCTAAGATTCATCTATGAAGGTAGAGAAGGAGGATACATTGGTGGTTCCCAAGTCTAAGAAGGATACCACTACATATGTACAACAGACATATGTACCCTAGTATGAGGAGGGTACAAGGCAGGTTACCCACAATGAGTCAATACAGTAGAGGCAGAGTCTGACTTCCGCATATGCCTCAGATTCACCTCCCAAGGAGGGACATCTTAGGTATTGTGTGAAAGGAAAGCGAGAGATATTTAAAATTGAAAGTCATATCTAGGAGGTAGGCATGACTATATGGTGCATTTATGAGGAGCGCAAGATTGACCTATCAGGGCTAGATCGACTACCACAGTTGCAAGCGACATTTGATAGATATCAGCAAGAGTAGATGACTAGGACACTTAGTTCTTATAACCCGACTATGGTATCACAATTTTATGTATCCTACTGAGATATAATAGTACCTCCTATGCACAGAAATCAAGGCTTGGTGAGATTTTCTAAGCAGCCACAACTTGAGTACACATTGGTTAGAGGGGTTAGAGTTGACAATCGACACAAATTATTCGTAGAGTTATCTTTAGCCCAGATTACATTACTCCTGTATCTATAACTGATTACGAGCAAAAACTTAGGATCGTACATATTCAACATACCATGTAGGAGGCTGAGCACCAATCTGAGAGGGTTAAGATGGTTATGTGGATAGCCAATTATATTTCACCTTTAGGTGATGTGACCCCATGGATTGAGAGGCATGCTATGATCAAGAATGGCCCATTAAAATTGAGGCAAAGTTTTTATGGTTGATTATTAGATACTGATTGATACCCACTGCTTTGGATAATATATTGACGTGAGAGAGAGTTGGACTAGTTGCTTGTATGATGGCCGACTATGCTGCTGATTTTGTTGTCATCCTCAGTCATGAGTTATATAACAGAGACTTTGGGGAGTTGGCTATTTTTCCATTCCCTTGCATGATTTAGAGGCTATGCAATGAGGTCAGTTTTCTTGAGATACAAGGTATAATTGAGAGGTTACTTGCAATAACGATTGTCCCGACTAAGACTATGAGGGATCTAGTAGGTCCAGGCTCTTCCAGGAGATCGAGAGGGAAGATTGTAGTACAACTGGCCTAGACTAAAGGTCCAACAGTTTCCATAAAGTCTGATGAGTCACATCAAGGTGATGTAGGTATTGGTATTAATATAGAAATGGGGGAGTAGAGAGAGGATCCAGACTATTGTACGCAAAGTGAGGGGACACCATCTATATCTTCTTCAGCTCTGATTTCAACCTCAAAGCCGGTGGGTGTACCTTCAGATCCTACTCTCCATCTATAACAGCTCCTGCTTCAGGTATGATCACTATAACTAGCGAGTTTTTACAGAGCTTAGTGGACAACCAAAGGGCTACCGATGCTAGGGTCAGGGTTGTTGAGATCGAGATGAATACTCTCTATGCACAGATGAGGTCAGGGGTTAGGACTATATTTGAGTAGGAACAGGCTCGATGAGAGGCTACACTAAGTGCTGCACTGTCCAAGCTACGGGTTGACTTCTAAAAATGGCTCGATGAGTTTGAGAAATGGGTTACAACCTGATTCATAAAGATAAATACGCCGAATCTAGCCCAGATAAGGGAGGTGTTTTATATATTACTAGCAGAGGTATGCTCTCTCATAAAGGCTGTATTGTAGCCACTCCCTCAGGTATATCCCAAGTGGTCCAGATATCAACTTTATGCCCATCTTGATAGTTTGATTTCTTAACAGAGGGTGATGAGGAGGTCCTAGAAGTTTAGGCAAAGAGAGGTCATATAGACGACTTAGAGTAGTGCAACTCCACCACTACCGCATCCTCCAACTTCTATGTACCCATCTAGGGATGCTCATGATTCAGACGACTAGTGCATCCCAGGTATGTTATCACTTCCCTCTATTTTACTTTATTTTAGCGCATTGAGGATAGTGTACAGTTTTTCATTAGGGGCTGTCATACTATGACAACGTGGGTTTTTGTTGCCTCTTTCTTTTACTATCGGTTGTAGTATGGTAGTAGACCCGATATGTCTAGGATAATTTTGTGTGGTGTTGTGTTTTATTTTGTATTGTGTGTTCTTTTTGTAATTAGGAGAATCTAATATTTAGGGCAATAGTCATGTTTTGACTGATTTATGATACCCCTCCAAAAAAATTATGTTTTAGAACTGTGTGAATGTATATATGTGTTAACATTGTGGATCTTGTTATGGCATTAGAATTAGGGACATGATAATCACTCGCTAACAATTGCATGAATCAGATAGGTAGTAGTTAGTAATATTGACTCTATGCTATGTGTGTGAGATACTACCTAGTTGCCTTTATGTGTCGAATTCAGAACTTTCAAGGTTAGTCTTTCCTAGGTTGAAGGATAGTCAGTTAGGAAAGGATCGTAGGTCTTTGATTTTAGTCCACTTTTATCCTAAATGACCTTTCCTGTATGAATTTTATTACTTGATCTATGTTTTGAGCCTTGTAAGTTTATTTTTCTTATTTCACCGTTCACCTTCCTATTTATATTATAATGACCCTATTTTGTCCCTGGTGATCCTTGGACATTGTGCACCTCAACACAAGTAAAATACCTAAGTTAAGGGTGTCTATCATAAGGGTGCGTAGTGTAAAACTGGTATGAAGAAGGGTAAAATAAGAGAAAAAAAGTTAGTAGGGCTGGGTGTGGTAGAAAAAGAAAAGAAAAAATTGTGAAAAAAAAAGAAAAAGAAAGAATAAAAGACCACACCTAACCTGAATGTACAATAAAGAATTAAAAGGGAGAAATAAGGGTATAATAAAAAGAAAATTGGCTAGTAAGTGAGACCCCCAAGGTTAGTGTAATGCCAAGGAGGCTTAGTCACTTGCTATGCCCATATGTACCATACCAGCCCCTAAGCCTACATTATAAGCCGAGAAAAGTCCTTTAGTGATCCTAACTTGACTAACTGAATGCTAATTTAAAGAAAATAAGGGCAAGACAATGGTATTTTACATGAATTAATTGGAATAAGTGAGAGTGTATCTTGATTGACCCTATATTGACATACATTATTTCATATGAGTGAGTGGGACATCCTTCTTGTGAGGGCACTTGAGTCATATTGCTAGCTATTTGGTTATTTTGAGTAGTGTAACTTGTATATATATGGGTGGTTGCCTGTTGATAATGTAATTTCCATACCTTGATCATATTGTGTCAAATTATTGTGATTCATGTTCATACACCGTTGGTTTTGAAAAATAAGATTGGAGGGTGATGATGTAATTTGAGCTTTAAGAGTTGACTTACAGCCTTGAATAAATTAGATTCTCCTAGTTAAGCATCATTTTTGTTTTTATTGTGTTTTGTTTCCTGAGGACATGCAAACGTTTTATGTTGAGGGTGTTGATGTGCTATAGGAATAAAACACTTTCGACACTTAAAATGAGGAAAATATGCAGGTTTCTGAGGTTATTTTGTTAGATATAATTCTTTTTGGGTATGATTTGCAAAAAATCATGTTTTGCATGATAAGTTCATGAAAAAAGTAACAAAAAGGTGTTTTTGGGTACTTTTGAAGCAATTATAGATGTTCGAGACACTTTTTGACTTGATTGTAATCAAAGCATAATAGAGAATCAAACAAGATATGAAAAGATGACTCTCGGTACTTACTAAGTCAACATACGGATAACACATAGGACCTACGGGCCGCAGGTAAGCAAAGCAAGTGCCAGAAGTCCAAAATCCCGAGAGTTGAACTTGTAAGATATTTTCATCCGATACCTGTACCTAGGGCAAAGACCTTAGGTACTACCTGCGCCCAGGGTCAGAGCGTAGGTACGAAATACATGTGGCCACCGAACCTATTTTCTCTTATTTAATTTGGGCTATTCTTTTAGGATTTTATCATGTACTATTAATACCCTTTATGTGTTTTTAGTAGGAGTTACGTACTTTTGATACTCACAAATATATTTTGATTACAAGATCTGATTTTGATATTGGGATTCTCTTGTATTGACTTTGGTTCATTAATTCAGTTATGGTTGTGGGTTTTATTACTTCTAACTTTGTGATTTCATCTATTCTTTCAATTATAAATGTTATTGATTTATTCATAAGCATGAGCGGCTAAAACCCATAGCTAGAGTTGTGGAAACCCTGGCAGATTGACGAAGTAGGGGAAGTGTTTTCGTTGTTCTGAACTGGTCCCCATGCATGCATTACCTTATCTTTGTTATAATAGTTTTCTTAATGGGTTCACACATTAGGATCCCGGCTAGATATTGCTTCTTACTCCAAAAGAGGAGTAGAGACTAGGAAAAAATAATGACAACAGTAATTTAGAGTTTAACTGTCGATCCACACTTTTAGTTTCTATCTAAGTAAGATGCTTAGATATAATGTAATAACTAGATACTCAAAAGTTAAAAGTTAACTGGGATCAAGATAAGGGTTAGTAAGGTGACATCATGATACTCAAAAGTTAAAGGGTGAAATCCTTCTAGTCATCCGAAAGACTGCAGAAGGTACATAACTTATCGATTCTTGATACAAAGTATCAGGTTGGTTCAAGAAAGCACGATAAGCCTACGGGGTTGAGAATCCAGGGGGAATACAATCCTAGTGTTCACCTACGACTGATTATAACCGAAGTTAGTATAGTTACTTGCTCGAGATTACTATACAAAAACCCCATTTACTTTTCTTGCTCTGCCTTCGGACTACAAATGCTGAGATCCACGATTACACGTGTTCCCTTAGGATTTTACCCCAACCTATATTGGGTTACTATATTTTAGCAACGACCGTATAATCATATGATAGGAGGTGTTGTTTTGATGTCATCAGTGGCTATGCCTCAGTTAACGAGTCATCTGAACTAATGACGACTAGTTATCTACTCTATTGCTTTTATTGCTCACTTAGTGGTGACGACTCGTAGTCAAATCCTATGAGTTGTTGGATGCAATCATTGTTATTCCAGTGGATTTTTTGATTTTGGGACTTTCTCTTTATTGTCAACACGAGTCTTCACTATGAGTCATTGGCTGTCATTATGACTCATAGCCACCCACCATTTCCATTGGGCTTCAACTTGTCCATCTTCAGGACTTTTTCTGATTTGCTCGGAATGGATCCTTAATATGATATATTGACACTCCTAACGAGTCGTGGTCACCCTAAATTTCACTCCTAGAGTCAACAACCATTACGGTTGTCACCACGATTAGGGTTATGAGTCGTATAGTCACCCAACGACTCATAGTCCAGTCAGAAGATTTGATTCTTAGAGTTTTTTCATCCAATTTTGTTCCACAACACTTCCAACCTAATTATCCTACAAAACACATAAAACACACATCATATATAACAAAATGCCCTAAGTGTTTTCATATTTTCATAGTTTTAGGCATCGAAAGTGCATTGAAACTATGACACATCAACACCCTCAACTTAGAATGTTTGCATGTTCTCAGGCAACAAAAAATACAAAACAACACATGATACATAACCAGGAACAACATAAGATACCTACAACAGTCAATCCCAACTTTTAACTTAAAATAACATCACCCCTCTGATTTTTTAATTTTTAAAACCAACTGTGTAGATCGATGTAACACAACAACATGACATCCAACCCTACTTTATTTTTCTCTTAATTAAGACCTCCTTTATACGCACTTCTAATCACGCACCCCTATGATAGCCACCCTTAACTTAGGCAATTTGCCTGAGTTGAGGTGTACAATGTCCACGGAGGACCAAAATAGGTTCATTGTAATTGAAATGGGAATGCGAAAGGTGAAAACAGGGATAGATATATCTAAAGGCTCATAATAGGGATCAAAGTATACTTCTTCACATTTGGAAGGTTATTTCGCTAAAAGTGGACTAATTTCAAGAAGGGCCTATGATCCTTTCCTAACCGACTAACCTACAACCTATGTAAGACTAATCAGGAAAGTTCTAGATTCCATACACAAAGAGAACTACGTAGCATCACACATACGTATGGAATAGGGTTGTATCACAAGCTACTAACTATTTGGTTCATGCAAATGTTAGCTATGATTACTATATCCCTAATCCTAATGCCAAAATAAGATTCACATTGGTCACATAGAAATATATACACATCACATAGTTTAAAACTAAATTTTTCGAGGGGGTATTACTTTTCTAACACATTTAAATTTAAATAAAAAATACATCAACATACTTTAGGTATTTATTTTCCTCCTCGTTAAACAAAAACAAAACAAAGTATTAGAAAAAAAACATAATACGTCCTAAACATTCAGAATCTACTAAAGATAGACTCCGGGGAAAATAGACACGATAAAAAAAACCCTAAAGGGACATTTAGACTCACAAGTAGCACTAACCCCATCATATAGACATACATTGTCCCTAATACACTAGGCCTCTACAAAATAAGAAAGTTAGGAACATACTGGTGGCATCGTAGGTACATATATCTAACATTAATCACACCAACACAAACTAAAAAAAATGCACAACTAAACTAATACCTTGCATTGCCTCCTAAGAAACAACTGATTTAAGAGTGTCAAATCTAAACTAACGGGTGACTCCTGGGAGGTAGTCAATCCTGAACTGATGGGTGACTACTCAAATCCTATGCTGGCTAAGTAGTTCTGGAGTAGAGGGACTGCTACTAATGATTCTTCCTATCTAACAGGGAAGTCGCCATCCCTACACTCGCTCGGTGTTAAATCCTACTCCCAACTGAATGACACTTGAATACTTGTTGGTGCATGCACTGATAATTTATAACTAATAACTAATATGCTCAGGTCATGGTATTCTAAAAATAATAGTGCATATAGATTCTGAGGTAATTATTAATATATAATTGATGTTAGGACTAAAACTGAGTTGTACTAGGCTTGACTGAACAGTTACTGATCGTGTTGACTGATTAAACTTGACTGAGTTCACAGAGTTTTGTAACTGACTAAGTACTACTGATCATGACGTTACTGAGGTTATTCTGTAACTACTGTAGCTCTAGGTAAATAGCTAGATGTTCAGGTATTGAATACCCCTAAGACTCAATAGCACAGAATGTAAAACATAGCATGATCTTGAAAAGCATAGCCATATTCAGTTGTTCACAATTCATACATAGAGGCATTTTATCAAACACTTGGAGGTTATAGACGTGTACATAAATGAGAACACATGGTAATGTGTCATGATTACCCTATTCAATTCACGTGGATATTCTATCAATCATGTGGAGATTAATACTTTAATATGGTGCAATTCACAAAACACATAAGGATCATAAACTTGGACATGGGAATGTCTTAAACATTGGAGCATAGCATGATTACATAACTAAAATCATGAATTGGGGAATTCACAAGTAATTCGCTTAAAATAGGACATGGTTATTTCATCAAAACATGTAAAGTTCATAACTTGAACACGAGAATGTCTTAATCATGAGGTAATAATGGAGTTACATGGCCAAATTCATAACTTGGGGATTCATCTTGAAATTGACTTTACATTATATGAGAATTTCATCAAACATGTGAAAGGCATGAATTTCAAACATGGGATTATTACTAAACACCATGAATTTAGGATCTATCATGGAATTTACTTGAATAAAGCATGCGAAATTCAAATTCATAGCACGAGAAATTTAAAATCTTTTATGGAATCATACATGGACTGAATTGAATTAAAAGCATTATGAAAACATGAAATTCATTCTTTCATGAATATACAAAATACCATAGTAATGGAAAATTCATTCTTTAATTAATATAAAAGAGTTTTTAGGGTTCCATGGGTGAAAGAGGGGCCATGGATGAGCTCCCACATACCTTAAAACATTAATCTTGAAGGAGAAACACAATATTTAAAGCATTCTTGAATTACTAAACTTGAGTTCTTACTTTTCTTGAAGAAAGACTGATGAAGTTCTTGGTGTTCTTAAGGAGGCTAGGATTTTTCTTTCAGAGAATATATGAATAATTGAGTGTATTTTGCTTTCGGGGGCTGAAATTAAGTGTTATGGGAGGATTTGGGTGAGGGAAGTGAACAAAGTGCCCCTATACCCTTTAAAAACTTTATAAGCGTGTGAAATAGTTCTGTAATGTGCACGCTGATACGTCGCATCGATATCGCATCGGCTCACTGCCTCACACGGAAAATACCGTAACTTTTTGCTAGGGTATTGAATTTTGGCAAAATTTGTAAAGTTGGAAGTCTAATTCAATTATCTATAATTTTATGGGTCTTGAGCTGAAAAATTCTATGTATATAAAAAACTATACACTTTTAAATTAGACCCTTGTAGGATCGAATGCCAAACTTTAGATGAATCAAAGGCTCTAAGCTCAACTTTGTTCTAAGTGATTCTTATGGACACTTATCACCTCAAAAGCAAATCAAACATGAGGAGAAAGTTAATGAAAATTATATTCATATGAGAATCATTTTGATCATAGCTTATACGCGTAAGAATGATGGATCAAAGACTAGCCCAAAAATATGGGGTATTACATTATCTCCCACTTGGGAATATTCGTCCTCGAATGAAACTAGTTAGAATGAAACTACTATACGAAGGTAACTCAGATCATATTCTAAACATGCCTGAATTAGAACATGATTGCATAACTGATTTTGAAACATGATATCATGAACTGAACAGATTTCTTGGATATATGCAATAACATAAGAATGATTATAAGGTTGAGATAGAAATGAAAGAGTCTACTGATGATAACCATTAATTCAAGATGAGTCATATTTCATGAAGAAAAATTAAAGGTTTAGGACATGAATACTCAGGGTATTACATCTGCCCCTTGGGATACTTCGTCCGCCGAATGATACTAGCTTGATTGAAATACTAAGGAAAGACTTAGATGATGCACGGGAAACTTATGGACTGGAACATGACTGAATACCTTGAATCTGAAACTGATGCATATGCATAAACTGATCTAAATTTGAAATTTGCATAAACGTGAATTACCTCATGAATTGGAAAGATAGAAAACCATAGGAACTTGTCTGTTTGACTA
This sequence comes from Capsicum pubescens, assembly GCA_030864215.1. Taxonomy (NCBI): domain Eukaryota; kingdom Viridiplantae; phylum Streptophyta; class Magnoliopsida; order Solanales; family Solanaceae; genus Capsicum; species Capsicum pubescens. The sequence continues at coordinate 198,516,837 of CM061549.1, read as the reverse complement.
GTAGACTAAATTGCTGGCTATATGGACTGAATTATACTAAGAGCTTATACTCAACTATACATTATACTTGTACACCAACACGATGTTCAAGTCTATCTACATAACCACACATGAAATTGTAAGCAAATCATCACAAAAACATCTTTCTTATTTTCTCTAACCTCTATCCTTAAAATTTTCATGCACTAGCCTAAGAAAACAAACATAATTTTAACTAATCATGACATAAGGAGAGGTTATTGAAAGTTAGAACATGAGGAATTAAAACATAAAAAAATAAATTTTACACTCAACTAAGGCTTGAGGAATAAATTATCACTGACATAAATTCATCAGAGAGGTCTGAACTGAGGACATACATGGCATTAAATGAATTTCACTAATTATTATGAGTGTAGCATGAGTATCTAGATCTGAACATACAGTAAAACATGAGTAAATGAGTCATGAGTTGCATGACTTGAGTTTGGATTTCATGATTTCATGGAACATGCTTATACTACTGAGTGAACTAGAACTCGTCATACTAGAAACTAAAAGCATTAATGGTTTTTCTATAAAGTGCATGAATATGAGCTGTGATGTGGAGTTGATATGTAAGACATGAGTAGATGTCATGACGGCTGAAAAACTTTGCAATGAGATTAGAATAGGATGGGAATCCTCTTTCCTTACTGCTTTTCTACACACACTGGCACTACTACTAGAATTTGAGAGCCTGACTAGGTCACTTGTTCTATCATCTTCCCCTTATCTTAAAGATATCATCTTAAGTCTATGACCACTTTACTAAACTCTAAACTGAACTGTAATCACTTTACTCTAGAGTATGTGGTATAATAATACACATGAATGAAAAACTCATCCACACCATCACACTCAATCTCGAATCAACAAACTTAAATTCTGGCATACACTGTTCAAGCCTACTAATTTACCTTTTGTACAACTAGCCCCAAGAATATATAATATGCTCAATTTAGATAATGGTATCCTAACTCTACTACTGCTAAACTTTTGGGTTTATGATTCTAACTCAAAATCACATGCTATCATAGGATTATGAGAAGGAAATTAAAAATGCATCTAACTTTGGCTTAATGCACGATTTTCATGAACATGAATGAAATATTTCAAACCTTATGACATAAGGGAACTGATGGGATACTTTCTGAGCCAAGATGTAATTCCATAACTATCTGTGGGGATTGGCTGAGAAACACTATCGGTAGGGATTTAAGCATCATTGTTTCTATCTCCTCAAAACTAAGGCGGAGTTAGCATAAATAGTACACAATGAGGATATGCATAAATTTCATAGATAATACTTCTACTGCATGATCTAAGACTTGAAAGAAGGGAAATATTTCCTAAATGCCTTATAGCCTCTCAAAGAAAAGGACAGACATCTTTGTACCATTCCATAAGACTCTACTAGACATGACTTTATAGAAATCCTAGGACACTTGAACTCTGTGCTCTAATACCAAGTTTGTAATTTTCCGTGACTATCCCCTAGTCTTCACACGGTGCTTGGAAACACAAGTGATCTCAAGAAAACCCATGAAATGGCATACTATTAAGCAACTGAATAATAACATAATAAATAACTATTCTGCTGTGGGAAATATAATCATACTGAAAATCAGAAATAAATACAATACTGATAAAGCTTTACAAATTGATAAATCTGAAGGAAGAAACTGAGATTTACATGACTGACTCTGACTAACATCTATGAAGGCTCTACTATACTGACTATAGATAGTTAGGACATGCCTCCAACTACCACTAATTAATACATATGGAAAATAAATAAACTATATATGAACTAGAACTATTTGGAGATCTCATAGTAGGAGAACTCATCACCTTCTGGCTAGAATTTACAACTGTCTGATTGTGATATGCGGGCTACAATTAGTACCTACATTATGAAATAATGAAACCACACAGATGTATATGTGGATCAATACTTCTACAATACACTAAGTATGCAGGGGTGAATCCAATAAGTAAAATTGATTTCATACGTAATCGTAAAACATACATGCTAAGTGTAAGTAGACTCACCAATAGGCTGAAAAAAATTAAAAATTCAAATATCTCAAAGCATGAGTGAAAAACATTTTCTGATAAGATGGTGAATCTCTACACTTAGTTTTTATAAACTTTACTTTTATGATATAAGCATAACTGAAGCTGGGATATGATAAAACATGGATTTTGTATGAATACTTGGTCTGAAACTATGCGATGGAGACTGACATATATCAAGGATCTAAATATACTATCACACTAAGCATGAATGCATAAACATACTAACTTATCTGATTAACTAAATGACTGATAGCTGAATAATGGGTATGTAAGAATGAACTGTACTAAGTTTGAATAACAGGACTAAAACTATAGAGTATTATGCATATGAGAAAGGGACTAACTGAGTAGCATGAGATAACTAAGCATGAATTCGTGAAAACTATATTATCTGAGAATATAAGACCAAGCATATAACATGATTCTGAAATAGTTAGTAATCTGAAGTACTAAAATACTGATAACTGAATAACTAATAATTGTACGTTATGGTCAAGCAACCCTGAAATTGAACTAAGTTACTGATCTAATTACTTGACTGAGACTGTGATAGAGACTGTAACTACGATGATAACTAAGACTATAACTGATACTGTAATTAGGATGTAACTAAGACTACAACTAAGACTGTAACCGATACTGTAACTGAGCTTATACTAGAACTGAATACTGAGTTCTGATTTTGAGTAACTAATAGTTGCAATTACTGATAACTGAGTTACTGATAACTGGGTGACTATTTTTTATAGTACTGATTCTATAGAACTGAACTGAGTTCTATACTGAGACTGGAGCTGAAACTAAAATTGTTGGAGTGTTCATTTAACCGACATTCCCTAATTTGAGATAATCGGGGTCCAATATGTAACCCCAGTTAGAAGGGTGTCAGTACCATGCCATGGGAACTAACATTGGCTATGTTGATATAATATACTAATGTACTGTGTTGTCTCGAAGAACAAAGAGTGTCAAGCCTAAATTAATGGGTGATCGCTGGGAGGTAGTCAAGCCTGAACTGATGGGTGACTCCTCAAATCCTATGCTAGCTACGTAGTTCTGGATAATAGGGACTGATACTAATGACTCTACCAATCTGACGGGGAAGCTGCCAACCCTACACTTGCTTAGTGTAAAATCCTATTCCCAACTGAATGACACTGGAATACTAGTTGGTGCATGCAATGATAAATGATAATTGATAAATTATAAGATCAGGTCATGGTATTCTTAAAATAATAGTGCTTACAGTTCTGAGGTAATTATTAATGTATAACTGATGCTGGGTTTGAAATTGCACTGTACTAGACTTGACTGAACTGTTACTGATCGTGTTGACTGGTTGAACTTGACTGAGTTCACTGAGTTCTGTAATTGACTGAGTGTTGATGATCATGACATTACTGAGACTATTTTGTAACTACTGTAGATCTAGGTAAACAGATAGATTCTTACGTATAAAATACCCCCAGGACTCAATAGCATGGAAAGTAAAGCATAGCAAGATCTTGAAAAGTATAGCCATAGTCAATTGTTCACAATTTCACTGAGGCATTTTATCAAACAGTTGGGGGTTATAGACTTATACATGAATGAGAACACATGATAATATGTCATGATTGCCCTATTAAATTCACATGGGCATTCTATCAAGCGCGTGGAGATTAATACTTTAATATGCGGAAATTCGCCAAACACATAGGGATCATGAACTTGTACATGGGAATGTCTTAAACATGGGAGCATAGCATGATTACATAACTAAAATCATGAATTGGGGAATTCAGATGTAATTCGCTTGAAATAGGACAAAGGTATTTCATCAAAACATGTAAAGTTCATAACTTGAACACGAGAATGTCTTAATCATGAGGGAATAATAGAGTTACATGGCGAAATTCATAACTTGGAAATTTATCTTGAAATTGACTTAATATGATATGGGAATTTCATCAAACATGTGGAAGACTTGAATTTAAAACATAGGAGTATTACTAAACATCATGAATTTAGTATCTATCATGGAATTTACTTGAATAAAGCATTTGAAATTCAAATTCATAGCCTGAGGAATTTAAAATCTTTCATGGAATCATACATGGGATGAATTGAATTAAAAAAATCATAAAACATGAAATTCAATCTTTCTTAAATTTACAAAATACCATAGTAGTGGAAAATTCATTCATTAATTAAAAGAAAAGAGTTTTTGGGGATCCATGGATGAAAGGGGATCTATGGATGAAATCCCACATGCCTTAAAACTTTAATCTTGAAGGAGAAACACAATCTTGAAAGCATTCTTAAATTACTAAACTTGAGTTCTTGCTTTTCTTTAAAAAAATTGATGAAGTTCTTGGTGTTCTTGAGGAGGCTAGGTTTTTTCTTTGAGAGAATAGATGAATAATTGAGTGTATTTTGCTTTTGGTGGCTGAAATTAAGTGTTATTGGTGGATTTGGGTGAGGGAAAGTGACCAAAGTGACCCTAGACCCTTTAAAAGCTAAAGTAGCATGTGAAACAATTCCGTAATGTGCATGCCGATGCGTCGCGTTGATATCACGTCGACTTTCTGCCTCCCAAGTAAAATGCCATAACTTTTCGCTCGGGTAACAAGTTTTTCCAAAATTGGTATTGTTGGAAAGATAATTCAATTATCTATAATTTGATGGGCCTTGAAATGCAAAGTTTTATGTACAAAAAAAGTTATACACGTTTAAAGTAGACCCTTGTAGGATCGAATGCCAAACTTTTGACGATATATTTTTCACCTCAAAAGTAAATTAAACATGAGGATACAGATCATGAAACTTATATTTTCATGGGAATCATTTATATCATAGCTTATATATGTAGGAGTGACGGTTCAAAGACTAGCCCAAAAATGTGGGGTATTAAAACAAACTATACAACCCCTTGAAAATTCAATCTCATATTCAAGAATACAAAGAAATTTCAAGAATAGTAAAGTAAAAATAACCAATTCTCAAGAAGTGACTCTCCATCAATAGTAAATCAAATATGCTCATTTTCTTTACTTTTAGAAGATTTTAACTTCACCAATCTATCTTATTCTACACGCCTCCTCGCAAAAGGAAGCCCCTATACACCATATTTTCAACATGAAACAATGGACGAATGTTCAAACACTCACACTCATAAAGAACTCGTAAATGTAAACAAGTGTCATGCCATATGCTTTCCCTTATTTTCGATTGCTACAAACTCAAAAACTCTAGGTTGGAGATCTCGAATAACTTTTTCAAACTTGTAATGTAGGCTCAGGTAAGGGTTGGATAATCGTTTGGGATAAATATGACTACACCCATCCTTGAACTCTACATAACACTTATTAGATTAGACTTGGATAATTGGATACTTCATTCCTTTTTTAACCAAACACGTGCCTACCTTTTTGACTTCAGTTCACCCATTTTTTGAAAGAATTCTCTTTTCATTTCTTTCCCTTTTTGCCATTTCATACTTTTTCTTTCTTTTGTTGTTTCCTTTATTTTTTGCCTTTATTTTCCATTATGGATTTTCTTTTAGGCACTCATTTACAAGAAAATGGACATGATTGCCTCAATAGTCATGATCACCTCTTCCAAGTTCCACTACACCCCCAACTTAGGCATTTAGCCTCAAGTTGACAACTTCAAATTCAAGGAGGGTAGGGTTCAAGAGATAGATAACTTTCAAATGGTTCAAGGCTTGTAATGTAGTTGCCAAAGAAAGGTTAATAGGCTTAAAAAAGGTGACTAGGGGTACCATTCAGACATGGGTAGTCTTTTTAGGCTAAAGTGGATTTCAACAGTCACAACGACGACCTAAGATTATTTCTCTTACCGTACAAAATCAAAATTAGCTTTGAAAGACCCACAGGGAAAATTCTAGATGACCCAAGTAAATAGAAGAATCATTCGACTAATATTCATCACACATGGTATGAAAACTATACTGGAAGGATCTATTACATTTTGTACTTAAGAACAAGATGATTCATTTACCATATTATCACCAACTAAAGAGTTAGGAGTCACCAAAAAGTGAAAAGCTTTGTTACAAAACTATTCACTTCCATGCCCTTGATTTTCTCAAAAAAATTTAAGATGGAGGAGGAAGATTTTTTCACATCTTACCATGCAATATTAACTTTAATTAGCACCAAGAAAGCCAACATTTCATATTCGGGCTCCAAAGAGGGAAATATTTATGGCTACTTGGCCTTCACCATAGATATCAAGTCAATCCCAATTTATAATACCACGGGTACTCAGATTTCCCCTGCATCTATGACTCCAATAGATCAACATGACAATTTTCCCTTAATAATGTTGTCACTCAATCAATCATAGAGAAAGGACCGTCCAACATCACAATCAAAAAGGAAAATAAAAATCTAGAAATAAAAAATAAAAGAAAAATCACTAATCCACAAAATCTATATATAACATATGCTCGATAGGTATACCCAATATAGAAACCAAAACATTAAAATAGCATCCATATATTACAAACCAAATATGAACTATGAATCCAAATCAGACAAAACAAATATGAACTATGAAATACGAACACAAGGGCAACACCAACAAAAAATTTGCAATGTCCTCACTGAATATCATGAAAGCATAAAAGAGTTAAAGGGGGTCCCTAAAACTATATCACAGACTGCTTCCACTCTCTGTGTCCTCCTCTTTAGCAGCTTGAGAATTAGGCTCATCATTAGTAGAGCTTTGTTCCTGAATTTTATCATCAGATTTAGGCCTTAAAGTTAGTTTTTATATGGAAGAATCATGATCTCGATAGGTTCTTTGCGATTGTGATAGTCCGCCGGTATGTGTATCACAATTGTGACATGCCATTACTGATCACAGTAGTTGTGGTATGTCCAAGATTCCAGATCGCGATCATGATCTGTGTTGTTGCGATTGCGATAATAGAGGTATCTTTTCTCCTATATTTAGCACCCTTATTTTTATAGTTGCTATACCTCTAAATTCGATGTTCCACTATTTTTGTCTTCTAATTTGTTCAACAAAAAACACACAAAGAGCTTTAACTTTGGATTGTAAAGGAGTATATCATCACCCACATGAAACTCCCACTTTAAGATTTTTTCATCATGCCACATCTTCATCTTTTCCTTGTATAGAAAGGAGGTTTCATATGCTTTGAGTTGGAAATCTTCCAACTCATGGAGTTGAGTCACCCTTGATTTAGATGCATTCTCCCAATCCATGTTTAATTTCTTCAAAACCCATAAAGCTTTATGCTATAATTCAATGGGTAGGTGGCACGCCTTTCCAAACATCAATTGATAGGGAGACATACCAATAGGAGTTTTGTAGGCCATCCTATATGCCTATAGTGCATCATCGTGTTGCCTTTCCCAATTTGTTTGACCAACATTCATGATTTTCTCAAGGATGGATTAAATTTCATGATTTAACACCTCGACTTGGCTTTTTGTTATGGGTGATATGGGGTAGCAACCTTATGCATCATCCCATACTTGTCAAAGAGAGCACTGAAAACCCTATTGCAAAAATGAAAGCTACCATCACTAATAATGACCCATGGATTTTTGAACATCATAAATGTACACTTCTTCAAGAAGTAACACTTTTGCTTTTATTTTTTGGGAGATCCATGACCTTCACCCATTTTGAGACGTAGTGAAAAACCATCAAAATATATTTATTCCCATAAGAGCTCACGAAGGGAGCCATGAAGTTGATCGCCCACACATCAAATAGTTCAACTTCAAGGTTGGCCTCTCATGCCTCCTTGAAAGTCTACCTTAAAATTTGCATTGATGGCAAGATTTGACCATCTCAATAGAATCCCTATGAAGGGAGGGCCAATAATATCCTCTTTGAAAGACCTTCGCGTCTATTCGAATCGCACAATGATGAACTTCAAGTAGGGAAGAGTGACATGCTTCAAGGATATCTCACATTTCCACTACTATGACACACCGTTGGATTACATCTTCCGCATATTTCCTAAACAAAAATGGTTTCATCCTAAAATATGTTTTCACATAGAATAGAAATTGCTTTCTTTGATATTGGTTATGATCATCGGGAAGCATACCACTCACAATATAGTTAGCATAATCCATATATCAAGGTGTAACGCTTCTTGAGAGTGATATGACTAGCTCATTGGAGAAGGTTTCATTAATCTCTACCTCACTAAACTTCTCATGATTGGATTCACAGTGGGAAAGGTGGTCGACTACTTGATTTTCACACCCTTTTCGATCTTTCACTTCAAAATCAAACTCTCAAAAGAGCAATATCCACCTAATCAAATGAGGTTTTTCCTCTTTCTTTTCCATGAGATATCTAATAGCAGCGTGGTTTATGTGAACAACCACTTTTGTACCCAACAAGTAGGCTTAAATTTTTTTGAAAGGATACACCACTTCTAGCAACTCTTGTTCCATAACTATATAGTTATGTTGGGCATCATTCAATGATTTACTTGCATACTAGTTTGGTTGGAACAAATTCTATTTTCTTTGTCCCAATATCGCACCTAAAGAACGATACTTGCATCACAAATTAGTTCAAAGGGAATTTACCAATCTAGCACTATTATGATAGAGGCTGGCACATAGAGTTCCTTGAGGCAATTAAATTCCTTTAAACAATCTCCATTAAATTCAAATTTTACCTCATTTTCAAGGAGTTTGTACAAATGATGAGAAATCTTTGAGAAATCCTTAATGAAACATCTATAGAACCAGGATGACCAAGTAAACTTCTAACACCCATTAAGGAAATAGGTGGAGGAAACTTAGCCAATACCTCAACCTTTGCTTGATCAACTTGGATGACTTTTCCTGAGATTTTGTGATCGAGTACAATGCCCTCCTTGACCATAAAGTGATATTTCTCCTAATTCAAGACAATATTGGTCTCCACATAACATTAAAGAACTTTGCTTAAGTGATTAAGGCCAGACTCAAAAGAATCCCCAACCACCGAGAGGTCATCCATAAAGACCTTTATGTTATCCTTCACCATATCTGCATAGATGGATTGCATGGATCATTGAAATATGGTCGGTGCATTGAATAGCCAAAAAACATGTTCTTCAAAGCAAAGGTGCCATTAGGACAAGTGTAGATGGTCTTTTCGTGGGTTTTTGAGGTAATGCAAATTTGGTTGTACCTCGAGTACCCATCAAGGAAGTAATGCCAACCCCAATCGACTAGTCTATCTAATATTTAGTCCACACAGGGAATCAAAAAATGATCTTTTTTAGTCCACAAGTTTAATTTATTATAGTCCAGACACACTCTCAAACCCATTACCAGTCACAAAGGCATAAGATCATTGTTCTTATTTGGGACTACCATTATGCTGCCCTTTTGGGAATATATTAAACCAGACTCACCAGTATGTTATTAGAAATTTGGTAGACAACACCCACAACAAGCCACTTTATAATTTCCTTCTTGACCACTTCTTGCATTGGTGGTGTTGAACCCTTGGGGGTTGCACCACACAGTGAGGGACTAGGTCCCTTAGGATTAATTACAAGAAATAGAACTGTAGTGCAATTATGAGATTTGAGCAAATCAAGGCAATGCAGGAAGAGTAAAAAAACAAAATATTTATGTGGAAACCTATAATGGTAAAAACCTCGGCTTGACCTCACAAGAACCTCCAAATCCACTATAATAAATCTCCTGATTTCAGCCTACCTCAAGGCTCCTTTCGCTAGTAGTAACTCTACTATAAGATCATCTTGGTAACTATACATGAACTCTCTCAACTAATTACCTCTAATTAGCTACAATCTTAGATAAATCTACCTAATCAGCTCTCTAAAAAAACACTACTCTTATAACATGAGTAATTATTTTACAAATCAACACTCAAGAACAATTTCAATATAAGCTCACATAATCAGCTAAGAACTTGAGCAATTTTGAACTAAGTTTTTGTTGCCTTGCTTCACTCTTTAGAATTGCATAAAACCAATTGTTGAAGAGGCGTCACTTTTCTTTTATAACTGGGTGATGATTAGTGCTTGGAAGATCATTGGACCAGCTGCCCAAGTCAGTACAAAATAGCATAAAATAGCACATACAAGTTTGTTACATAAGATGAAAAAAATGTGCAGAAGGTGCGTGCTAGCTGTACTATACCTTGCATGTTAAGGGATCTGGTCCCTCGTAGTTAGATCCTCATCATCAAAACTATATATATCAATTTTCCCCCTTTTGATGATGACAAACCAAACCATATAATTTGAGCATTAGTGCACAATCATCACATTTAATAAGAGTGATAACCACCTGAAGATAAATATTCCCCCTACCATAATTCTTCCTCTATCATGCAAAATAGGGACCTGGTCCTTTGTTGTCATTTTGCAGAAAAAACATCCCCCTGTTATTGTGCATCTTTAATTTATGCACTTGCATTTATTAAGCATTTATTCCCCCTATAATTATGCCCTATTCATTTTATTTGGTGCCTTTTCACTTTTTATTTACATACTTCCCTTTGTCATTGATCATTGTACACACTTCTCCTTGTCAATGTGCTACCATACCATACTACTAGGTACTTATATATGAAGTCAGTATACTTTTTTTAGACTTTATCAAAAAGGATTAACAGTAAACCAAGAGTAAATTACACATAAATTAGTTAACTCATGGCCACTAGGGCAAACCTAACATGAATAATAACTTTGAGGTAGACCCAGATAAAGAGCAAAAAAACAAGAACATATTTATGTCCATAAGATTATGTATCACTTTTTAGTGCAAGAGTTTTACTTCAAGTTCCATAAAAAATCCACATAAATTGGAGGAAAAATTGAATTATTGTGGGAGAAAGTTTGATGATATGAAGCCATCTTGAGCGATTTAACAAATGTAACTCATTGGTTTACATTTTAACAATCATTTCAAACTCATCATTTTTTCTATTATATATAATTTCTGATGTTCCCTTCACTCCTTTTTTGTTATCTCTACAAATTTTAGCACGGGAAATTTTTTCTTCTTGGGACCAGTTTCCTTTAAAATTTGGTGCCTTTTAATAGGATGTTCAGAATTTGCTATGAAGTCTTTGTTTTAGAATGATTTGGATGATTGAGTTGAGCAAGGTTTATGAGGTTAATGCAAATATGAAATTGGATCCATTTTAGCCTTAGATAAGTTTACTAGCATGGGAGGAGAGACTGTGGCCCTTTTAATAAAACAAGAAGAAAAACATACACATTCATGACACTAACTTGATATATGGAACCAAGTCCCTCTCCTTTCTTGAGTGACTTCTCACATTTGTGTTCACTTTATCTAATTTCTTCCCAAGCTATTTCCATGTGTGTATACCTATAAGGCATGATGTTGAGTTATAATAACAACTATATATTATACCAAGGATACTTGTCTCCTAATCATAGCCAATTTTGTGGAGAACTATCGATTCACATAGTAGATTAGGTCATTTTAGTCAGTCCTAATCTCTACATGATTTTAATAAATTTCTCCTTGTATAGAGCCTTAGTAAGGATATCTGCTATCTAATCCTCAGTCTTTCAGAACTTCATACACGTTTCTCCTTTCTCAAGATTTTCTCTTAATAAGTGATGCCTTATATCAATGTGCTTAGTCCTCTTTTGCTGCACAAGATTCTTGACCATGTTTAAAGTACTTGTGTTGTCACACATTTGTAACGCCCCGATTTTTTGAACCAAATACTACACGGTGCTAATGTCCCCGAAGGACCACAAGCTAACCCATGACTGATATCTGTACCTGTAAACTGCATAATATCTCATAAAATATGCGGAAACATAAACTGTAAGGCCATAAGGTTCAATACTGATACATATTTGAAACACATAGTATAACAATACCAAAAAAGAACATAAATACTGAAGTCTGAACATCTAATCAGACATCTAGTCCGAAAGCCTCTAACTGAACTGAATAAGGAGTTGAAGAAACATGTCTCCAACTAACTCCATGAACTGAAAAACTGTAATAAAGTAATAATAATATTGTCCTAAAATAAAGAGGAGCACAGACTGCTGAAATCTGCAATGCTACTGCTGCTCTAAAACTCATGCCTCTGTACCTATGGCGTCAAATAAAACACCATAGTGCAAATTGATAACGCTCAAACTACAGCTCTCGTAAGAGTGTAAGCGGTCGTTGTCAAATATAGAACCCAACTGGGTTGGGTATCGATCCCACAGAGAATACTTGGTCACTAAGTAAGCAAAGATTATTAGACTTTTGGTGCAAGTCTCGTAAAAGAGGGGATTTTGTAGCGTGTAATAATGTAAACAAAATAATAGAGTAAAAACAGAAAATAGCAAAGTAAAAAGAAAGAATGTTTAGTAAGATGTTTAACCAATGAGAATTTAGAGTTGGGGTTATGTCCACCTTATGAGTTATACGTCTCTATTGGCTATGAGTTATGCGGAATTCAGACATGCATGTGCTTATAGAGAGTTATATTCTATGGTAAATCCAGGCGTCTTTCGACCATCAAGGATTATTTCAGTTTAACTCTTTCGAGCTTAAAGCGTGTCTAACGGTACAAACTCTCCAAGAGGTTAATCCAGTTACGACACTAACTTTTTAACAGGGGTTGGTGCCCTATTACCTTGACATTATCTCTTTTCCAGACATATAACTTTTCTTTAGAACAAGTTAATGCTATACTGGCGTATTCTATGCGTTTGCAACCACAAGAATTTGTATTAAGATGAAGAGAATAATGATATAAGCATCATACGAGTCACGAACTCAAAAACTCATAGCAATAGATAGTATCTCATAAGGCTTCCATAACCCCAACAGAGAAGTTTAGCTATTCATGAGTGCGACGGAAATCACAATAGACTTTATCATTATAAAAATCTCACGTGAATTCCTTACAAATAGCTTTTCTCTTGTTGTAAAAATTAAAAGTCGAATATATGAAAAATAATGTCAACAATGAATTAATGAATAAAAGGAGAAGGATAGAATAGGGATGAGGGTGGCGGAGAATTGTTTTGATAGATGGATGGATGGTGGATAGATGGGAATAATAAAAATCTCCAGCAAAATAGGGTATTTATAACACCCATATCCTATTCCTACTAAGCTACTGCATTACTTATCCTAGTCCTACTAGGTTACTGCATCATTATCCTACTCCTAACAAGTTACTGCTAGTCCCCAAAGTCTTTAGAATTGCTGTTTTTGTCCGGGATAGATTTGCCATGCGCCACCTTTGGTCCTTGGCGTCCAAGTTTTGCTTTCCTCCTTTCGTGAAGCTTTCTTTGGCGTCAAGTTATCCATAAAATGCTGAATTCTGCATCATTTATACCTGAAAACTTGCTAATCATGTTCGTTAGCTCACTTACAGGAAAAAGGACTAAAAGTGCATGAAATATATAATTTGTCCTCAAAACATAGCTGAAATATAGGCAAAATATAGCACTATAGGCGTGTAAATTAGCCTATCATCAACACCCCACACTTAAAGCTTTGTTCGTCCTCGAACAAACTATCATGTCCATCTCAACATTTACTTAGGGTTTCACAGCAACAACACGAAATATTCGTCAAGACAAGCATAACAATTATCAACAAAGAGTAGTTTTCTGATCATTAGTAGAAACAATTTAACTTCCAACATAGATTCGTGATGGTGGTTAATTCGTGTCCACAAGTTTAGGTACAAAGAATCATACACAACCACCCAAAACTCATCAACCATGTGTGTCTCACAATATGTCACCCATAATCACTCTCAAGTATTGAATATATTTCAAACATGGGTATAAGATTATCCTTGCTCTCATTCTCACAAAGAATTCATATGTTGCAACTGATGACCATAGGCTTGCCCTTAGTGTAATGCTCCACTAAATATCAGAATGCTAAGCTTAGGATCAAATAGGTCTTCTATAGGTTGTAATGTAGGCTAAGGGACGGGTAGGACTATTTTTGCCAGAAATAGTGACTATGTTCCTAAGCGCTTTAATACATCACATTATGTCATTAACACTTTCTTTCATACAACCTTTCTACTTTCTTTTATTCTACCACCCCTTCTCTCCTCTTTTGTTTTTTCAATTTTAAACATACAATTTTAGTTTTCTTTTCCTTTTTCTTTTCATAACACACCTCTTATGATAGCAATTCTTTTTCATAACAACTTCAAGCACCAATACATTCTAAGGCATCACACTCATCCAATTTCCTTTTATTTTGCCACATGACTTTACAATTTAAAGCGCTTTAGGAATTTGGATCAAATTATGGTCTTGAAAAAAATGGATTAGGCTTACATATGAGGCTGTCAAAGAAAATAGGCTAAAGGGCTCAAAAGGGGTTAACTAGGATAATGTCCACGGGTAGGTAAAAAGAAGGTAAACAAGTATAGGTTGCCAAAGAAATGCCTAAATCATCTCCTAAACTTACATTCTTTATTTCGCTTTACATACACACCCGGCAAGTTCTAGCATCAGCCACAAACATAGAATATACTATATCCTCACACACACAAGGCACATGGTCGACTTTATTGGGAGTATCATAGACTCTTGACCCAACAGATGAAGGAATCAAACCACACAATTACCACATAGTGAGTCACAATTAGAGCCTAAACGTCTCAATAGTCATGATTTTAGCACAGACTCTTGTTATAATACCATGCTGCCTATTAGAACAATTTCATGCAAAGTAAAAAAATTTAACTAAAAAAAACAAACAAAACAAACAAAACAAACAAACATAAATAAATGCAAATGCGGATAAAGAAGTATAGCATGCAAGAACCAGCACCCCACACTTAAACGGGACACACTGTCCTCAGTGGAGAATAAATAAGAAGAACCTAGTTACTCGGACTCCTCCTCTATGTCTGGGGTCATACCCCCTTCATCGGAATCATCATAGGAGTCATCGTCATCAGAATTCTCCTCTACGTCGGAGTTTGGCATTCGTCGATCATCATCGGTTGGCACATCATCATCAAGAGGTTCCTCGAAGTATGTACCTACTCCACACATTGCCTTTGCATGCTCATTCATGGGGTAGTCATAATCCAGTCGTTGGAGCTCTGCAGCAGTTGGAGCACGACCCCCGCTCATCATTGTAAACCGAGTCATGTCATACAGATGGCGAAAGAAACACTCATCTCGAGCATGCCTTTCTAAAGTGGTAAGGTTGACTCCATGCGTGGTTTCAGCATCTTTAACCTTCGTGAGGTCAACCTTCTTTGGGTTGTGTGGGAGTTTATGATCAGCCGGTTCCTCTTTGATGTCTTCTTTCCTTAGTATTGCAGTCAACAGGTTGCCAAAACTGAAGTGGGACCTCTTGTGTAGCCTAGCTTTCCGCATTATGGAACGAATAATTGCCTCAATGTTGATAGGGACATTCGTCATCAATGCGTATAACAAGCATGCTCTATCTCTTGTTATCTTGGTGTACTGAGTCCCTGGAATTAGGCAAGAGTTGACTATGCGCAACCATATCCTTGCTTCCCTATTCAAAGGAGCATATGGGAAGGTATTGTGTCGACCAGTGTCCTTGTGTCTACTCCAGCGTTCCATGGATCTTGTTCCACAGAGTGTGTGTCGAATAGATCTATATGGAGGTCTACTGTACAGCTCCTTGAATGGTGATGGATCGACTGAAGGCAAGCCAAGAAAGGAGTTGAAGAAATCCGCATTGAGTTGTAAAGCTTGGCCCCGAATCTTGACCTCGCTTCCTGTGGTTTTCGGTGACCAGTTGGCATAGAATTCTCTTGTTAAATCGAGATTGCATTCTCCCATGTCTCGGAATATGAAATCAAGATGTAATGCCATGATCTTGGCCAACATGCGCGGTTCTTTATTTTCTAGGCTTTCCTTGTTTATCAAGTCCACATGAACATATTTTCTTTCTTTGTTGTTCCTATACCATTCCTTTGCTTCCTCCTTAAGAACCCATTTTATTCCGAACATGCGGCGCGGTAATTGCATTGAGGATGATTCTCCTTGCTCTTTTCGGCCTCTTTTCTTGCCTTTTTGTGAAGTGGTAGCCTTATCTTTGCCTTGTATTGCTTTGGGTGCCATTGTACTTGATTGATGACTTTGGATGATGTTCTTGTGAAGAAGAAGAGCAAAAGCAAAATTTTGGAGTGGATTTGGGGACTATAGGCGGCGCTTATGCTAGGTTTCCAATGTGTTTTTGGTTCAAGACTAAGTCTCATATTTATAGGAGAAGGTTGGGTCGGGTTTTGACCCATTTAAAATTGGATTTAGAGACAAGAAATGACCATAGGCGGCGCCTTTTGCTTTGCCTATGCTTGGCATAGGCGGCGCCTTTGCATAGCATTGTTGAGCATAGGAGCCACCTATTCCATGGCATTCGTAGGCATAGGCGGCGCCTATGCCATAGCATATGAGATTCAGAGACAAAAGGCATTGGCATAGCGACGCTTATGCTATGGCAAACTTGGGCATGGGCGGCGCCTATGCTATGGCACACTAGATTTCGAGAGCTTAGGCCATAGTATAGGCCTTGCCTTGTTCGTGGCCTAGTTTTATATAGGCCTAGCCTTGTTGGTTGCCTATATTTTCATAAGCAATGCCCAATCCATAGCCTTTTGCTTCTTCATCACTAACTTACCACCTTTTACATGCAATACGTCCAAATCAAAATTTGAAACCAATCTCCTCGTTTACACCTCTTGCACCTACACTTGCTCAAAGAAAACAAAAATAATTAAAAACGATGGGTTGCCTCCCACCAAGCGCTTGATTTATTGTCGCGGCACGACATTGATATCTCGATTACTTAGACTTCATCGAGATAGATGGGGCATCGTTTTCTGAATGGATTCAGACGACGCTGATGCTTACTTGTAGGCATGCAATCTTCTTTGATATGACTCTTGTGCATACATATCCCAGGAGGGATACCAATTATATCATCAATAGTCCAACCCATAGCTCTCTTGTGCCTCTTCAGAGCAGATATAAGAGCCTCTACGTGCTGTTCACTTAGATCATCCGCAACCGCAACACTTACTGGAAGTGTATTTCCACTTCCCAAGAACGCATACCTTAGATAATTGGGGAGTTTTTTCGATTCTAGCACTGGTGGCTCTTCAATGGAAGTCTTCGCTGTTGGTGACGGTTGATTCTTAAGATCAAGGTCCGACTGCTTATGAGTATAAGAATAGGACCCTATTTCTGTTAAAGCACACATAGTTTCTTCATAATCTTCATCATCCTCATGCTCAACATTCAGCAGCGCAGCAGACAATGGCTCAACAGTAAGCTGTTTCTCTACAGATAATGCTTTCTTATCCTCATAATGAACATCATCTACGGAGAACACATTTATATAATTGGGCTGCTTCATTGCTTTGCATATATCAAAGTGGACCACTTCGTCATTCAATCAAAATAAAAGCTCATTAGCTCTCATGTCAATAAGCACACTTCCTGTTGCAAGGAAAGGACGTCCCAAGATTATGGGAACTTTAGAATCCACCTCGCAATCCAAAATCACAAAGTCTGCAGGAAAAATGAAGGTAGACACCTTCACCAACACATCATCCAAGATACCCACAGGTCATTTTACCGACCTATCTGCCATCACGAGCCACATATTGGTTGGTGTAGGGTCGCCCAACCCCAACTTTCTGTAGACGGATAGTGGCATCAAATTAATGCTAGCTCCCAAATCGCACAATGCCTTAGCAAAATTCATAGATCCAACCGTGCAAGGAATAGTGAAAGCACCAGGGTCTGCCTTCTTCTGTACTAAGGACCTTGTGGCAATTGCACTGCAATGATGAATATTATCTGCCGGCTCATAGCTTACTGCCCGCTTCTTTGTTAAAAGGTCCTTCATGAATTTAGCATATCCGGGCATCTGCTCTAGCGCTTCCACCAAAGGAACATTAATAGTCAGCTGCTTCAACATAGTAATGAATTTACTGAATCTAGTATCATCAGCTTTCTTCTTCAGTCTCTGCGGAAAATGTGGTGGTGGAAGGGGAATTGTTTTCTCCACCACTTCCTTTTTATCTTGCTTCCGATTATCAAACTTTTTAGGAGTTTCGTCAGCCTTCTTCTTCAGTCTCTGAGGAAAAGGTGGTGGTGGAAGGGGAATAGTTTTCTCCACCACTTTCTTTTTACCTTGCTTCCAACTATCAATCTTTTCAGGCTGCAGACATCTAGGGGTGACGTCATGAACACACTCTTCATCTTCTTCGGCCTCTTCACCTTCTGTATCAATAACATTATCCGCTATATCATCAACTACCTGCTTTCCTTTAGATGGATTTTCCAACACTTTACCACTTCGGGTAGTAATAGCCATACACGATCCATCATTCCTCGGATTTTTCACTTGTTGCTAGGTAGTGTTCCATCTTTTCTTTGATTGAATGCCGCTGAAAGTTGACTCAATTGCTGCTCCAGTTGTTTTATTGCAGTAGAATGCGAGTCAACCAATTGATTTATTGAAGACAAATTATTCTTCACCTCGGTTACGCCCTTGTTGGTTACCTCCACTCCTTTCAACATCTTAGCCATCATATCTTCCATGGACATCTTCCCAGAGCCAGACGCCACAGCCTCACGATTTCCAGAAGGAACATACAAACCACTCCTGTCAGTCTTATTCTTTCAACCACCTTGATCGCGGTCCTTGTATCCAGATTTATCATAATAGTTCCGACCTTGGTTTCCTTGGGCATTGCCTCGGAAACCCCCATGATTATTCAAGTAGTTGGCTTCTTCCTCGGAATAGGATTCGTCTCTTCCTTTTGACGCAACTGCTTTGACTTTTTCGGTCTTCCCTGAAAATAAATGCTTGGTAAGAAGATCCATCTGTGTTTTCATGTGCGCCATATCTTGATCACGTTCTTCTTCTCTTTTCCTTTGTTCTACAGTTATGCCAATAGATAAAGTGGGGCTTGCTACCTCAGAATCCCTGGTAAGCCAAGCTCTACTTTGCTTCGTCATCCGATCTAGCATATTGCTTGCCTGACCAAAGGTGAGGTCCATGAATGACCCACCTGTTGCATTATCAACCACTGGCTTCGTCACCGAATTCAAAGATCTGTATAATATCTCCATCAAGTGTACATTGGTCATATGATGGTTTGGGCACCGCATAAGCTTCATTTTGAACCTCTCCCATGTTTCGTGGAGAGCTTCAGTTGGAAGCTGTCGAAAATTGCTGATTTCATCTCTCAACTGTGCTCTTTTGGATGGCAGAAAGAATCTTTCTAGGAAAGCGTCTTTCAATTGCCTCCAATTCGTAATGGAATCAGGAGTCAACCCATTCAACCATAGAGTTGCCTTCCCAGACAGAGACAATGAAAATAAGCATAGTCGAATTGCATTCTGTCCAACGCCAGGATTGTTGAACGACTTGTATGTAGAAATAAAGTTGATCAGATGCATATTCGGATCATCGCCTGCTAGTCCACCAAATAATCCCTTGAGTTGCAAAAGATGAATCATGGCGCTAGTGATATTGAACTTTGCTCCGGGTGCCAATGACGGAAGAATAATAGCTCTTGTGGCACCAGCTCCGTCAAGATCATCATCATCATCATCGAACGGTATTTGCACAGCTCGATGTTCAGGTCTAAATCTGACTTGACGATCTCTTTTATTAGCAGGTGTCGCAACCTCAGCATCACGCCTAGGGTTTAGTAACTCGTCATCACCTAGGTCCTCATTGTTAGGATTTGTTTCTCGCCCAGGGTTATCAATATTCTGTTGATGTACTTGGGCAGCGGCCAATGCAGCTAGTCTAGCTTGCTCCTGTTGAGCATCCCTTTGCGCCTCCATTCTGCCAATACGATGTGGTTCAGGATTGATATGTAATAACGGTTGACCAGAACTTCGAGTATGGGGCATGCACTGAATAAAAACCTGTAGAAAACAAAAACAACAACTAAAAGTAAAGTATGAGAATCTTTGACCAAAGGGTCTGGTAACTATCACAAACATAGTTGACAACTGTATTCCCCGGCAACGGCGCCAATTTTCGATAACGCTCAAACTACAGCTCTCGTAAGAGTGTAAGCTGTCGTTGTCAAATATAGAACCCAACTGGGTTGGGTATCGATCCCACAGAGAATACTTGGTCACTAAGTAAGCAAAGATTATTAGACTTTTGGTGCAAGTCTCGTAAAAGGGGGGATTTTGTAGCGTGCAATAATGTAAACAAAATAATTGAAAACAGAAAATAGCAAAGTAAAAAGAAAGAATGTTTAGTAAGATGTTTAACCAATGAGAATTTAGAGTTGGGGTTATGTCCACCTTATGAGTTATACGTCTCTATTGGCTATGAGTTATGCGGAATTCAGACATGCATGTGCTTATAGAGAGTTGTATTCTATGGTAAATCCAGGCGTCTTTCGACCATCAAGGATTATTTCAGTTTAATTCTTTCGAGCTTAAAGCGTGTCTAACGGTACAAACTCTCCAAGAGGTTAATCCAGTTACGACACTAACTTTTTAACAGGGGTTGGTGCCCTATTACCTTGACATTATCTCTTTTCCAGACATATAACTTTTCTTTCGAACAAGTTAATGCTATACTGGCGTATTCTATGCGTTTGCA
The DNA here is from genome assembly GCA_030864215.1 of Capsicum pubescens. Taxonomy (NCBI): domain Eukaryota; kingdom Viridiplantae; phylum Streptophyta; class Magnoliopsida; order Solanales; family Solanaceae; genus Capsicum; species Capsicum pubescens. The sequence continues at coordinate 198,496,120 of CM061549.1, read as the reverse complement.
ACCACAAGAATTTGCATTAAGATGAAGAGAATAATGATATAAGCATCATACGAGTCACGAACTCACAAACTCATAGCAATAGATAGTATCTCATAAGGCTTCCATAACCCCAACAGAGAAGTTTAGCTATTCATGAGTGCGGCAGAAATCACAATAGACTTTATCATTATAAAAATCTCACGTGAATTCCTTGCAAATAGATTTTCTCTTGTTGTAAAAATTAAAAGTCGAATATATGAAAAATAATGTCAACAATGAATTAATGAAGAAAAAAGAGAAGGATAGAATAGGGATGAGGGTGGTGGAGAATTGGTTTGATAGATGGATGGATGGTGGATGGATGGGAATAATAAAAATCTCCACAAAAATAGGGTATTTATAACACCCATATCCTATTCCTACTAAGCTACTGCATTACTTATCCTAGTCCTACTAGGTTACTGCATCATTATCCTACTCCTAATAAGTTATTGCTAGTCCCCAAAGTCATTAGAATTGCTGTTTTTGCCCGGGACAGATTTTCCATGCGCCACCTTTGGTTCTTGGCGTCCATGTTTTGCTTTCCTCCTTTCGTGAAGCTTTCTTTGGCGTCAAGTTATCCATAAAATGCTGAATTCTGCATCATTTATACCTGAAAACTTGCTAATCATGTTCGTTAGCTCACTTACAGGAAAAAGGACTAAAAGTGCATGAAATATATAATTTGTCCTCAAAACTTAGCTTAAATATAGGCAAAATATAGCACAATAGGCGTGTAAATTCGCCTATCATCACGAATGCGTCAGTACGACTGAAGGTACTGGGTATACGAGTGAGGCAGGCTAAATGCAAAGGGTTTTATATGTATGAACAATGCTGACTGATATGAACATGAGAATCCATACATACATATGTAACTACAACTAAACTCGTGGTGATACTAACTACGGAGTATGAATACTGACAACATGAGCTTACTGATGCTGAGATATTGAATGACTGAGTTTACTGATATTGAGATACTGAATGACTGAGTTTATTGATAGTGAGATACTGAATGACTGAGTTTACTGATATTGAGATACTGAATGACTGAGTTTACTGATATTGAGATACTGAATGACTGAGTTTACTGAAATTGAGATACTAAATGACTGAGTTTACTGATGTTGATATGTAATTCACTAATAAGTGAGGAACTAATACTGTATTTCTGAATATTGGGAGACTTATACTACTATATTACTGATAAATGAATCATTGTTTCTGATAGTTCTGATTATGAGGAACTAATTTGAATTGACTGTATATAACAGTGCTGAAACTAAGCTTGTGATAACATGACTACTGAGTATGAATACTGATGACATGTATTTACTGTTAATATATCATGAATGATAACTGAATTTTGATTACTGATATATCTGATAAAATGAGTTCTGATAACTGATAGCATGAATGACTGTATCTGACAGTCCTAAATCTGATGGAACTAGCTGAGTTCCATACTGTATCTGAGTTGACTTTATCTGACAGTCCTGATATCCTGAAGAACTATCAGAGTTCTTTTACTGAGATTGATACTGAAACTGTAGGAAGTAGTTATCTAACCGACATGCCCCAAATACGCTATAATAGCTAAGATGGGATCCAATCTCTTCCCTGATTGGAAGGGTGTCAATACCGCGCCACTGGTAAGGACAAGCTGCGAGTGACCCTTATCTGGCAGGTACTCTAAACAGAATGGTGGAAACCCTCATCTAACAGGTTAAGCCATCTCATCTACCCTCAACTGATAGTTATTGATGTCTCAACCTATGCTGGCTACATAGTTCTGAAATGCAAGGACTGCTTCTAAGAATCACACCATTTACTGGCAGGTGAGTTCCCATTCTTGGGTTCGCTCGGCGATGAATCCTACTCCCAACTGAATGACATTGAACTGATTATACTGAACTGATTTCCTAGTTCATACTAGAATTAAATGAGCTGTTACTGATTGTTTTGTTTAACTGAACTGAACATGGACTGAGTTTATTGAGTTCCAATGACTAGCGGAACACTACTGAATTCTGTTAACTGACTAAATACTACTGAGTTCTGTTAGCTGACTGGGTTTACTGATGTTTAAACTGAATACTGAACTAAATTGTACTGATACTAAGATTTACTGAATTCCATAGACTGATAGAATATTATTGAGATTACGTAGATTACTGAGTACTGAGTAAAACTAAATTGATACTGCCTTTACATGAGTTTTCCTGAGTCATGAGACTGACTGAAGTCTACTGAACATGGATTGACTGAGAGTATCGTGAAAACATGACATGGCTCTAGGAACACAGCTATATTTTTTGGGTACAAGTACCCCCAGGACTCGATGGAAGGAAACTAACATCACATGACATTCTTGAGTACATGATCAACATTAACAATCTATAATATCATAACTTGGGGGATTTCATGGAATACATGTTTATCATACATCTTGTGCATAAGTAGTATTTGCAAGTAAGCATAGCATAATCTCATCAGACTAGTTCATGAGAAATCCAACAACATTTACAAGACACAGTATCAACATGGAAGTCATTGGAACGTAAGGGCATATCCTGAATCCTTCACTTATTCACAATTTAGCTATATTGCATCATTTCTTGTTTCTTAGGAATTTTATCAAACACCTTACATGAACATCTTATGCATAGCTGAAATCATTAAATTATACATCATGAACAACCAAATTTACATGTTTCCATCTCATATGATATCATGAATTCATAAAAACATATAAAGATTCCATCTTGGGAATCACCCAATATCAACAACATGATCATCAACACCCAACAATATAGAAATCATGCTTTATAATGAAAAAGAGGGTTTTTGATCTTTATGGATGAAAGAGATCCATAAATCAACACAACGCATACCTTAGTTCTTGATTTTTGGAAGATTGACGGAGAGATTCTTGGATTTGAGTCTTGAATTTGGATTTCCTATTGAAGTCCTAGCGTTATTCTTGAGAGGTTTTTGAGAGAGGAGAGTATATTTTGCTGTAATTGAGAAAAAATCCTGTGCTTGGTGTTTATATAGTAGTGGAGGATGACCAAATTACCCCTAAGGAAAAAAAAAGATGAAGTTGTCCCTCAGTTGACAGTTTTGATAGGCTGTAGTAAATTGATCAAATATTTTTACTCAGATCTTGGATTTGGATGAAACCAATTTCATTAGAAATAAGAATCAAAGATATTTCCATTGATATATTGAAGTTCTCCCATTTCATTATATACAGGAAGTTATGATCTTTTGAAGTTGACCCTGAAAAGCTGAAAAAAATTGGGTACAAAGGCTATAAGAGGGCTCCGCGGCTCAAACGCCTTTAGCTACTGGTTCAGGAAACCAAAAATGACCTTACAATACTATAAAAATTCCCAAACTCACCCAGGATGTACTAAGAGTTTGATCGATCGTAAAGTAACCTGAAAATAAAAAAACGTAGGCCGGAAAGGTCGCTAAATAAATCCCCAAAGTTTGGAAGTATAAAAATGAGACTAAGTCTTGAGAACTTAGGAAAATATTCTAAGTGTTAGAGCTTGTAAAGATTAATGAGCTGAATTTTAGACTTAGAATTTTACGGGGTCTAACAATATCTCCCTCTTGGGAACATTCGTCCTTGAATGGAACTAACTGAGAGGGAAAAAAACCAACTGAACATGAATAAATGGAACATGATCTCATGACTGATGAACTGAATATATCATACTGAACATGCATATCTAATGTATGTATAACTGATTTATGAATGTAGGACTTAGTGTTCTGGTGAGCTGAGTTTCTCAATCAGGAATGCATATTTGATGCTTAACTGATAAGGAGGATCCATGCATATCTGATGCATGATTATATGACTGCCATGATACGTGAATGCATGACTAAAAGTACTGATGAGCTGATCACGCATATCTGATGTGTGAATTCATGACTAAACTTACTCATGAACATGCAATGGTTAAGGTACCAAGTTTTAACTAAAAACTGAGCATGGAACTGAATACCAAGTTTTGTACTGAAATATGAACATGAGAACGAGTAAGTTTAAGGAAAACTATTACCTTGAACTGAAAATACTGATAATTTTGAGATTAATTACTCCATATGCATGATCGAAAACATGAGAACATAACTGAGTTTGGGACATGGTAGATAAACTGAATATCATGATCTGAACTGAATCTTGAGAACATGGCATACGACTGAAGTTGGAGTTTGAGGGTTAACTTATGAGTACCCCTTCTCCAAACTATATTCATTAAAAAAAAAGAGCAGCATGTTTATGTCATGAAAGTTTGGGGGTATGATGTATCTCCCTCTTGGGAAACTATGTCCCTCAAATAATAATGACTTGGATGAGCTACTGAGGGGAATTGAGGCGATGCGCAAGACACCTAGGAACTGAGTCATGACTGAATAACTAGGATTTGAAACTGAGACATGATACATGAACTGAGCTGAACATGAGTGCATAAATATACTAACTTATCTGATTAACTGAATAACTAATAGCTGAATACTGGATCTACAAAGCTAAACTGTACTTAGTCTGAATAGATGGGCTGAAATTTTTGTGTTTTATGCATAAGAGATAAGGACTAACTGAGTAGAATAAGGTATCTGAGTATGGATTCATGAAGTCTGTATTATTTGCGAATGTGAGACCAAGCGTACGACATGGCTCTGAGGTATTCTATAAACTGGGGTACTGAAACACTAATAACTGAGTAATGACAACCTGAATGCTATGGTCAAGCATGTCTGGAACTGAACTGAGTTTCAAATCTAGTTACTGAACTGAAGATAACATTATAACTAAGCCTATAGCTAGTACAGAAGTACTAAATTCTGAGGCTAAGTAACTGGTAACTGAAGCCATGGTTCTGTAGGACTATCTGAGTCCTTTACTGAATATTGATTTCTGAACTATCATTGTAACTGAGTTTTAGACTGATACTGAAGTACTGAATTCAAGGACTGAACACTGATCACTGAGTGCTGGATACTGAAACTATAATTGAGTTGGCAACTGAGTTTTTTGATGGCTACATACTGGGGACTGACATAAGTCAAGGATCTAAATGTACACTTACACTATGTACTTTCCCAACTTCTAAATACAACCCCTTTCTAGACGTTTACTTGCACATTTATCATGACATTCAATCCTATCTTTACAACTACACCCTAATGCAAAGTAAGAATGCAACAATCTTCTGTTATCTAAACAACTGCTCATCACTATACTGTTCCATAAGGAGAGCTAACTGGAGAAGTAAATTAGGAGGACCTGAAACATGAATAGATACAATCTAAACTTGACACATGACTAAAACTTGAGGAATAAAATATCAATAGTTTAGATTTACCATTAAGGTCTGAACTGAGGATATACATGACGTAGTCTAAATGTATTTGATCTGTAGCGCATATCATGAGTCATGGAAGCTATGTATACTGGAAAGCATGATATGCGTACATGATTCATGAGCTGCATGACCTGAGTCTAGAGTTTCTGTACTCGTGGGACATGATTTGATATACTGAGGGAGATGGAACTGAACCCCTTATATTGGGAACTGAAGGCGCACATAATCCCATAGAAAGTGTGTGAAAGTAGATTGTGCTCATGGAACATGATTCGTACTGTGGAGTAAACTGGGACCCCTTATACTGTGAACGAAAATCATACATAATTTATGGTAAAAAGAAATGCATGAGTCTGGTTCGTGACTATAGAGTTGACATGCAACTCTTGAGTGGATTTTTTTTTGTGATAGCTGAGGTGCAAAACTCTGCACTGAGATAATGATGGTTCAAGAATTGTCTTTCCTTACTGCTTTCTATACATACTGGCTCTACTACTGAAATCTGAGGGCCTGGCTTAGGTACTTGATCTACCATCACATACCTAGATTTTGTTTAACACCTGCCTGTCTTACTAAACAAATCATCTGATTTTGTTTCCTCATATACTGCTAATATCACATTTACACCTTCATGCTTAATTTTAAGTCAATAAACTTAAATTATTGCTCGCCTTCTAGCATTTTTAAAACCTACTAATTCATGTTGGTACGACTATCCCCATGAATACATAATATAATCAGACTAGATAATACTATCCCAACTCATCTACTGCTAAACTCTTGGGTCCATGCTTAAAATTCTAGGTTTACACTATCATAGGATTCTGAGAAGGGATCTAACGGCATATCAAAAATTAGATTTGAGTTTACAAAGGAGTTATCATGATCATAAATAAAATCTGTACAACTTTGGAATATGACTGAACTGAGGGGATATTGTCTGAGCATGTGGAAAATCCCATAACTGTCTCCAGGAACTGCATGAGAAAGCCCTATCTTTAGGACTTGAGCTTCACTATTTTTTTTACCTTGAAAGTAAGGTAAGGTTGACATGAGGGGAGCCTGATGTGAATCTACATGGGTTCCTTAGAGAAACTTGCTATATCACGATCTTGAGACATGAAAGAAGGGAAACTGTTCCTAAAACATCTCATAGCCTCCTGCACATAAGTGTGGTGGACAATACGCCCATGTACAAGACTCTACTTGATGCAGCTTTCAGACTTCCTAGGACACTGTTGAACCTTAGGCTCTGATACCAAGTTTGTAATGCCCTGATTTTCTGAACCAAAATGCTACATGGTGCTCATGACCCTGAAGGACCACAAGCTAACCCATGACTGATATCTGTACCTGTAAACTGCATAATATCTCATAAAATATGCAGAAACATGAACTGTAAGGACATAAGGTTCAATACTGATACATATCTGAAAAACATGGTATAATAATACCAAAAAGGAACATAAATACTGAAGTCTGAACATCGAATCTGACATCTAGTCTGAAAGCCTCTAACTGAACTAAATAAAAAGTTGAAGGAACATGTCTCCAACTAACTCCATGAACTAAAAAACTAATCTGAAATACTGTAATAAAGTAATAATAATATTGTCCTCAAATAAAGAGGATCACTGACTGCTGAAATCTGTAATGCTACTGCTGCTTTGAAACTCGTACCTTTGTACCTATGGCATCAAATAAAACACCATACAGTGAATGCATCAGTACGACTGAATGTACTGAGTATACAAGTGAGGTAGGCTAAATGAAAAGGGTTTTATATGTATGAACAATACTGACTGATATGAATGTGAGAATATATACATACATATGTAAATACATCTAAACTCGTGGTGATACTGACTACTGAGTCTGAATAATGATAACATGAGCTTACTGATGCTGAGATACTGAATGACTGAGTTTACTTATATTGAGATATTGAATGACTGAGTTTACTGATATTGAGATACTGAATGACTGAGTTTACTGATATTGAGATACTAAATGACTGAGTTTACTGATGTTGATATGTAATTCACTAATAAGTGAGCAACTAATACTGTATTTCTGAATACTGGTAGACTGATACTATATTACTAATAAAGGAATGATTGTTTTTGATAGTTCTGATTATGAAGAACTAATTTGAATTGATCGTATATAACAGTCCTGAAACTAAGCTCTTGATAACATGACTACTGAGTATGAATACTGATGACATGTATTTACTGATAACATATCATGAATGATAACTGAATTTTGATAACTGATATATCTGATAACATAAGTTCTGATAACTGATAGCATGAATGACTGTATCTGATAGTCCTAAATCTGATGGAACTAGCTGAGTTTCGTACTGTATCTGAGTTGCCTATATCTGACAGACCTGATATCCTAAAGAACTATCTGAGTTCATTTACTGAGACTGATACTGAAACTGTGGGAAGTAGTTATCTAACTGACATACCCTAAATATGCTATAATAGCTAAGATGGGGTCCAATCTCTGCCCTAATTGGAAGGGTGTTAATACCGCACCACTGGTAAGGACAAGCTGTAAGTGACCCTCATCTGGCATGTACTTTAATGAGAATGGTGGAAACCCTCATCTGACAGGTTAATCCACCTCATCTACCCTCAACTAACAGGTATTGATGTCTCAACCTATGCTGACTACATAGTTCTAGAACACAAGGACTGCTTCTAAGAATCACACCCTCCACTGGCAGGTGAGTTCCCATCCTTGGGTTCGCTCGGTGCTAAATCTTACTCCCAACTGAATGATACTGAACTGATTATATTGAACTAATTTCCTAGTTCATACTAGAATTAACTAAACTGTTACTGATTGTTCTGTATAACTGAACTGAACATGGATTGAGTTTATTGAGTTCCGATGACTAGCGAAACACTACTGAATTCTGTTAAATGGCTAAATGCTACTGAGTTCTGTTAACTGATTGAGTTTACTGATGTTTACTGATGTCTGAACTAAATATTGAACTAAATTGTACTGATACTGAGATTTATTAAATTCCATACACTGACGGAATATTACTGAGATTACGTAGATTACTGAGTACTGAGTAAAACTAAACTGATACTGCCTTTACATGAGTTTTCCTGAGTCATGAGATTGTCTGAAGTCTACTGAACATGGCTTGACTGAGAGTATCATGAAAACATGACATGGCTATAGGCACATAGCTATATTTTTTGGGTACAAGTACCCCCAGAACTCGATGGAAGGAAACTGACATGATATGACATTCTTGAGTACATGATCAACATTAACAATCTATAATATCATAACTTGGCGGATTTCATGGAATACATGTTTATCATACATCTTGTGCATAAGTAGAATTTGCAAGTAAGCATAGCATAATCTCATCATACTAGTTCATGAGAAATCCAACAACATTTACAAGACACAGTATCAACATGGAAGTCATTGGAACGTAAGGGCATATCATGAATCCTTCACTTAGTCATAATTTAGCTATATTGCATGATTTCTAATTTCTTAGGCATTTTACCAAACACCTTACATGCACATCTTAATCATAGGTGAAATCATCAAATTATACATCATGAACAACCAAATTTACATGTTTCCAACTCATATGATATCATGAATTCATAAAAACATATAGAGATTCCATCTTGGGAATCACCCAATATCAACAACATGATCATCAACACCCAATAATATAGAAATCATACTTTATAATGAAAAAGACAGTTTTTGAGCTTTATGGATGAAAGAGATCCACAAATCAACACAACGTATACCTTAGTTCTTGATTTTTGGAAGATTGACGGAGAGATTCTTGGATTTGAGTCCTGAATTTAGATTCCCTATTGAAACCCTAGCCTTGTTCTTGAGAGGTTTTTGAGAGAGGAGAGTATATTTTGCCGTAATTGAGAAAAAATACCGTGTTTAGGGTATATGTAGGGGTGGAGGATGATCAAATTACCCCTAAGAAAAGAGAAAAAGACGAAGCTGTCCCTCTGTTGACAGTTTTGATAGGCTGTAGTAAATTGATCATATCTTTTTACTCAAATGTTGGATTTGGATGAAACCAATTTCAATAGAAAGAAGACTCAAAGAGATTTCCATTTATATATATCAGTTCTCCCAGTTAATTATATACAGGAATTTATGATCATTTGAAGTTGACCCTGAAATGCTGAAAAAAACTGGGTACAAAGACAATAAGAGGGCTCCGCGGCTCAAACGCCTTTAGCTACTGGTTCGGGCAACCAAACATGCCCTTACACTACTATAAAAATTTCAAAAATCACCCGGAATGTACTAAGAGTTTTATCGATCGTAACGCAACTTGAAAATCAAAAAACGTAGGTCGAAAAGGTCGCCAAATAAATTCCCAAAGTTTGGAAGTATAAAAATGAGACTAAGTCTTGAGAACTTAGAAAAATATTCTAAGTGTTAGAGATTGTAAAGCTTAATGAGATGAATTTTAGACTTAGGATCTTACGGGGTCTTACAACATTAGAGGTATGGTATCTGAGAAAATACCAAAGTCATTTAATTGTTGCTTGATCCATAGCAGTTGTGCGCAATAAGAACCCACTGCAACGTATTCATCCTCAACATTATATAAAGCAACTGAATTTTGGTTCTTTAGACCTCAGGAATTAGGGATGAGCCAAGAAAATGTTCCATTCCTGATGTGTTTTTTTTTACTACTAAATATCCAATATAGTAAGCATAAGCACAGTCTCCTAATGGATAGTAAGGGACCAAGTTCCCTATACCCTTCAGATAACTAAGAATTTATTTTGAACCTTCCAGATGAGACTCCTTCGGGAACACTTCAAATCTAGAACACATTCCTACACTAAAAACAATGTTAGGTCTTCTTATAGTAAGATATAGCAAGGATCCAATAATCCCTCTATACAGTGTTTCCTTCACTAAAGGACCTAACCCATCATAATTTATTTTTGAGCTTGTTCCAATTGGGATATCAATTGGCTTGTCATCTCCCCTGTTATACTTCTTCAGTAGCTCCTTGATATACTTTTCTTGACAGATCATTGTTCCTTGAGAAGTTTGTTTAATCTGGATCTAGAAAGAATCTCAATTCACCCATCATGCTTATCTCAAATTCACTTCTTACCAGTTTAGCAGATTCTTCACATAAGGATTCAGAAGTAGATCCAAAGATTACGTCATCAACATATGTCTGAGCAATCAATAGACTGCTACCCCTGGCCTTTAGGAATAGAGTATTGTATATTTTCCCTCTTTTGAAGCTATTTTCTAGGAGAAACTTTGACAGTCTATCATACTAAGCCCTTGGTGATTTATTTAACCCATAAAGATTTTTGCCCAATTTAAGTACATGATGAGGAAAATCAACATATTCAAAGCTTGGTGGTTGTTTGGTATATACTTCTTCTTTCAAATTTCTATCTAGGAAGGCACTTTTGACACCCATATAAAATAGTTTGAATCCCATATATGTAGAAAATGCAACAAGAATTCTAATTTCTTCTATTCTTGCTATAAGAGTAAAGGTCTCATCATAGTCAATTACTTTTTCCTTATTATAACCTTGAATATTATAGTTACATCTTTATCTTTCTTATTTCTATACACCTATTTAGTCCCAACAGTTGTTCTATCAACAAGCCTGGGGACCAGATGCCAATCTTTGAGTCTTTCAAATTAATGCAATTCTTCTTCCATTGTATTAACATAATCAGTATCTTTCAGGGCCTCTTTTACATTTTTAGGCTCAATTTGAGATACAAAGGATGAAAATACCATAGAATTCCTTGCTTGAGCTCATGTTTTAACTCTTGTTTGCAAGGGTGTAGTCAGGTTCTCAAGGGGATGAGAGGATTTATGTCTCCAACTTTGCCTTTTGATATTTATACCACTGGGACTAGGTCCTTGTGAATTCTGATTGGTTTCTCATGGTTGTTTTTATAGTGGAGCTAGAACTTGTGGCTAATATCATGGATTATCATCCTCATCATCACTCTCATCTTCATTATTGATCCCTTGATTATCCTCTTCAGTAATAACATCCTTTTGAATAAATCCCTTCTCATAGCCAAGATTTCATCTCCCATACTCAACATTGACCAAAGCCCTTATCGTAGCCAGTAATGGCCTTCAAAAGAATGATTAGGACTTCATAATCAATCTCATAATCTAGAATAACAAAGTTGACCAAAAAGATAAACCTGTCAACTTCCACCAACACATCATACAACACATCAACGGGCTTTTTTATTGAATGATCGGTCATTAGAAACCTCTTAGTGGTAGGCTTAGGAGCACCTTAGCCCAACTTAAAAAAAATGGCAAATGGCATCAAGTTAGTACTTGCCTCAAGGTCACATAATGTTTTTGCGAATTTATACACCCCAATGTTGCAAGGAATAATGAATGCACCCAAATCTTCTTTCTTCACCACCAGCTAGACGTTATAGAGCTACAATTGTGGGTCACTGATGTGTGAGCTAATTCTAACATATTTGACGCTTTTAACTAAGAATAATTGTAAAGTCTTAAGCATATTTTGTCATTTTTGAATGTTTTATGTTTGATTTTGCAGTAGAAGTTATGATGCAAGAGAACCAACAAGGATGTAAACAAAAGAGTTGAAATCTAAAGTAATTCAAAGAGAAGTGTGGCTGACGACATTTCTGATAAGTCGTTAGCCCTATGATTAGTTATCAGCTTCATCGTCAACCTCAGATAGAGAATGCACTTGAGTTGAGAGTTGTGATGACATTTTGTTATAAGCCGCCAAGGAGCTGATAGGTCATCAAAGTTTCCGTCTGCCTAAGGTAGAACATGAGGGCTAAGGTAGAGACTTAACAACATTTGTGACAAGTCATCAAGGAGTTGATATGACATCACCGGTTGTCATCAGCTTTAGGCAGCGAGTATTAAAAGCAAAGAGGAGCTGACGACATTTGTGATAAGTCATCAGCCTCCTGATAGGTTATCACGAATGGCGTCACCTAATCCGAGGAATTTTTGAACTTTATTATTTTGTTTCCATAATTAGGGTGAACTATTTAAAACAATGTTGAGGGTTTTCTTGAGAGTTCCGAACATCTTTTCGAGACATGTATTTTGATATTTTCTCTCTCTAGTTTCTTGACTTGAACAAGCAATTACTTTGAAGAGATTATCATTATTATTTTGGAATTAATATTGTGATCTAATTTGAGAATCTCTAGTTTCTATTCATCTTGTGGTAAGTTTATCTTTCAAATTATGACTATAATTAGTTGTTTTGATTATTACATCATGAGCGTCTAAATTCCTTTAACCTGAATTATGGGATCTAGGTTTAAGTCTTGATAAGGTGCTGAGTGTTCAAGATTAAAAAGGTGGTAGGACTCCTTGATAATTCTGAGGTTTTAATTATCGTCTGTTGGTTGCAAATGATAGATAATACCTGCTTTGATTTTCTTGATAAAGAAATCAAATATAGTGGGAAGTGAATTATTAATAGGGACTTGAAAGCACTAAAAACTTTCATTTAATAATAGACGTTGTACCAAGGTTGATTAACCTGAGGTAAAATATGGTCATGAATATAAATTCCCTAAGTCTGAGAGGATTAGGTAGTTAAATGCTTAAGTAGGTTGAGAGACATTTAGGCATAACTTCGATAAAGATAACTTGTTTTTCTACCTACCGTGAGAATCTTGAACCACCATTAGCATCTGTCAAGTACCAAAACACCTAGTGAACATAATTCTTGTTTTTCCGTAAACTCTTGATTACGAACACTGTAACTAAAGTTACCAACAATTACTTGCTAAAATAAAAAACCCCATTTCAGGAAACATCCATCTATCATTTGATTAAATTGCAAATTACTTAAGAGGGAAGGTGGAAAGACAGTGTCTTGGGCCGGGTCGGATTTTTTTACCTGGGCCTAGACTTTCAGTAAATTTTGGGGTTTTTTTGTGACAACATTTCTGATAAGCCGTCACATATGTGATAGCTTATCAAAAAATATCATCATCCTTAACATACCTTACCTCAGAGATGATGTGTCTGATGACAAATCTGACGGCTTATCATAATTATGACAGCCCGTCAAAAAAATGTCTTCAGGAGGACTTGGCCGAATACATCGATCCCACCTTCTTTTTACTTGAAACTCACTATAAAAATAAATAACTTGCTAGAACATAAAAAATTTTGGTTTCCTCCTAATAACGCCTGATTTAAAGTCGCGGCAAGACTTGGTTATCTTGACTACTCAGACTTCATCAAGACAACCTGCTTCTACCTCTTTACCATCTTCATAGAATACGTCCACGATTGAGAAAATACTTATCTCTTCTTTTTGTGTCATAGATGAGTGTATTTTCAATCGTTTTTCTTTATCATTTATCCTGAACTTCAGCTCATTCAGCTACATATCTACTATGACTCTCCCAATTGTAAGGAATGGTCTTCCCAATATGATGGGCACTTCGAAATCCACCTCACAGTCTAGGACTACAAAATTAGCAGGCAGAATAAAGTAGGCCACCTTTACCAATACATCATGTAATATGCCCACTAGCTTCTTTACATACCTATCTTTCATAACCAATTGCATGTTCGTCGGGGTAGGATCCCCCAAAACCATTTTCTTGTACACCACAGGTGGAATTTGGTTTATACTGGATCCCAAATCGCATAGCGCTTTTGTGAAATTCATGGAACCAATAGTCCACGGGATGGTAAACTCTCCCGGGTCTACCTTTTTCTACACTAAAGACCTTGTAGAGATAGCGCCACAATAAACAAGATTGTCCTCCAGCTCATGGCTAACCTTCCGTTTCTTCGTGCGAAGGTCTTTCATAAACTTCGCGTATCCTGGCATTTGTTTGAATTCCTCCACCAATGGCACATTTATTGTCAACTTCTTAAGCATTGCCATGAATTTACTGAATTTTGCATCATCAGTTTTGCTCTTCAATTGTTGAGGAAAGGGAGGTGGTGGTCTTGGGATAGTTTTCAACACTACCTCCTTTTCTTTTTATTTCTCTTCTTTTGGAGCATCATCAGAGTTATCCAGCTTCTCAGACTCCACTGGACCTCCTTCTTTCGGTTCATCATAAACTACCTCATCAACTACATGTTAACCCACAGAAGGGTCAGGTAATATCTTACCACTTCTAGTGGTAATCACCATACATGAGCCATCATTTCGGGGATTTTGGACAATATTACTTGGTAACATTCCGCTCTTCCTGTGGTTGAATGCTGTGGAGAGTTATCTCATCTGCTACTCCAACTGTTTGATTACGGTGGAGTGCGAGTTTACCAACTAACTAATAGATGATTGATCAGTCTTCATAGTAGTCACACTAGAGTTGGTACCTTCCACTCTCTTCAACAACTTATCCATCATATCCTCTATGGATATCTTTTCAGAACTTGTTGTGGTAGTCTCACAATTTCCAGGAGGGACATAAAGCCTGCTCCTATCATTGTTATTCCTCCAATTTCCCTGCCCCTATCTTTATAACTAGGCTTATCATAATAATTCCGACCTTGATTCTCTTGGCCATTGCCTCAGAAACCCCCCTGATTATTAACATAGTTCGTCTCTTCTTCTGCATCGGCATCAAATCTATACTGAGATCCCACAACTTTTACCTTCTCAGTCTTACCTGATAGCAAGTGCTTGGTTAGCAAGTCCATCTTTGTTTTAAGGTAAGTCATGTCTTGGTCATGTTCCTCATTTCTTCTACATTGTTCCACAGTAATACCACCAGATACAGTGGGGCTAGCTACCACAGAGTCTCTGGTATGCCATGCCCGACTCTGTTTGGTCATTCTTTCTAGCATCTCTGAAGCCTCTGGGAATGTAAGATCAACAAATAAACTACCAACAACATCATCTATAATTGGCTTTTTCACAGAGTTAAGAGCCTTGTACAAAGTCTCCATCAAGTGTATGTCTGTCATATTGTGGTTTGGACACTGTGTCAGCTTCTTCTTGAATCTTTCCTAGGTTTCATGCAAGGCTTCAGTTGGGAGCTACCTAAAGTTGCTGATCTCATCTCTCAACTGTACCCTCCTGGAAGGCGGAAATAACCTTTCTAGGAAAACTCTTTTCAACTGCCTTCAGTTGGTTATAGAATCTGGTGTCAGCTTATTTAGCCATAAAGTTGCCTTCCCAGACAGAGAGAACGGAAACAATCTCAACCGAATAGCTTTCTGTCCCACTCCTTGGTTATCAAAAGATTTAGAGATGGTATTAAAATTCACCGGATGCAAGTTTGGGTCATCCCCAGGAAGGCCACCAAATAACCCCTTCAGATTGAGGAGTTGAATCATTGTACAAGTAATGTTGAATTTATCCCCAAGTTCCAATGGTGGAGGAATGATTGCACCCATTGCACCTGCTCAGTCCATTCCATCATCATCATCAATGAGGTCATACTGGACAGGTTGGTACTCTTACCTTTCTCGAAAAGGACGGTTCCTGTTAATATTATGTCGTACTGGTGAAGCTACTTGCTCTACCCGCCTTGGGTTAATAGGATTTAGCAACTCTTCATCTCCCAAATTTTCATCCTTAGGATTTTGATGTCATGCTTATTGAACAACATTTTGCACATTCACCTGAGCTCTAGCTAAAGCTATCAATCTGTTAGCCTCTTGTTGTTCTACCATTCTTCCAATTCATTGTAGTTTTGGATAAAGTGGTAATAATGGTTCTCCAAAACTTCTGGTGCTTGGTATACATTACAAAGATCCTGCAGTAAACAAAAACAACAAATAAATGTAAAACTAGGAAACTTGACTAACAGTCAATTAGCGCATCCAACTTTAATTTACGACCGTATTCCCCGGCAATGACGCCATTTTTGATAACGCTCAAAGTACACCTCTCTAATGAGAATGTAAGTGATCATTGTCATTATTAAATCCAACTAGGTTGGGGTCGAATCCCACAGGGAATATGGTGTGAACTTAAGTCATTTTCAATTTAATCAACTGATAGCTGGACGTTTCCTGAAATGGGGTTTTTTAGTTTAGCAAGTAATTATTGGTCACTTTAGTTACAGTGTTTATAATCAAGAGTATATGGAAAAACTAGAATTATGTTGACTTGGGGTTTTGGTACTTGACAGATGCTAATGGTTGTTCAAGATTCTCATAGTAGGTAGGACAACAAGTTATCTTTATCAAAGTTATGCCTAAATGTCTCTCGACCTACTTAAGCATTTAACAACCTAATCCTCTCGGACTTAGGGAAATTATATTCATGACCAGATTTTACCTCAGGTTAATCAACCTTGTTACAACATCTATTATTAAATTGAAGTTTTTAGTGCTTCCAAGTCCATGTTAATAATTCACTTCCCACTATATTTGATTTCTTTCTTAAGCAAATCAAAGCAGGTATTATCTATCGTTTCCAACCAATAGACAATAATTAAAACCTCTGAATTATCAAGGAGTTCTACCACCTTTTGAATCTTGAACACTCAGCACCTTATCAAGACTTAACCCTAGATTCCATAATTCAGGTTAAAAGAATTTAGTCGCTCATGATGTAATAATCGAAACAACCAGTTATGTTCATGATGTGAAATATAAACTTACCACAAGATGAATAGAAACTAGAAATTCTCAGATTAGATCACAATATTAATTCCAAAATAATAATGATAATCTCTTCAAAGTAATTGCTTGTTCAAGTCAAGAAACTAGAGAGAGAAAATATCAAAATACGTGTCTCCAAAAGATTTTTGGAACTCTTAAGAAAACTCTTAACAATGCTTTAAATAGTTCACCCAAATAATCGAAACAAAATAATAAAGTTCAGAAATTCCTCGGATTAGGTGACGCCATTCGTGATAGCCTATCAGGAGCCTGACGACTTATTACAAATTTCACCAGCTCCTCTTTTATTTTGATACTCGCTTCCTTAAGACGAGGATAATCGGTGACATCCCATCAAATCCTTGATGACTTATCACAAATGTCGTCATGTCTCTACCTCATCCCTCATGTTCTGCCTTAGGCTGACGACAACTTTGACGACCTATCAGCTCCTTGACGGGTTATCTCAAAATGTCATTACAACTCTCAACTCAGGTGCATTTTCTATCTGAGGCTGACAATGAAGCTTATTCTTATCACAGGGCTGACGACTTATCAGAAATGTTGTCAGCCACACTTCTCTTCGAATTACTTCAGATTTCAACTCCTTTGCTTCCAACCTTGTTGGTTCTCTTGCATCATAACTTCTACTGCAAAATCAAACATAAAACAATAAAAAATGAAAAAAGTTGCTTAAGACTTTGCAATTATTCTTAGTTAAAAGACTGAAATGTGTTAGCATTAGCTAACACATCAGTCACCTAAGTGGTTTCAAAATTGATGAATTTCTTCTTCATTACGAAGTTATTCATAAATTCAACATACCTGAGCATTTCTTGTAAGGCTTCTAGAAAAGGAATGTTCACCAATAAGGTGCTAATTTTTTCAAGAAATTTCTTAAACTTTATATTATCATTTTTCTTCTTAAGCGTTTGAGGAAATGGGAGAGGAATTTTGAATTTGGGTAATGGAACAATTGGAATTTCCTATTTTTTTAGCATTACCATCAACCACCTTAGGAAATTCCTTACTTTTACCCTTTTCTTCACATATCATTGGGTTTTCAACACTTGTTTCATTTGAATTTAGAACATTATTACTTGGCTTTTATCGACAATGTATAGTTCCATTTTTTTGTTCATAATTTTCCTTTTCATTAGAGTCTTCTCAAAGATTAAAAACATCTTTACCAAGAGTTGAACTACTCCTTGTGACAATAGCCATGATGTGAGCATCATTTTTCAAATTGGTTATCGTGTGACTAGGAAATCAACCTTTTGGTATCACATTAAGTTGTGCCTAAATTTGTCTTAATTGAATCTCAAGTTGTTTAATAAAGGCTGAATAAGATGTAACCATTTGGTTGAGTTGTGATAAATATCTTTTTATCTATCTCAACATCTTATCAGTCCCCTCAACATCCGTCAAAATACGAGCAAGAACATATTAACTTTTGAATTTCTCTAGATCAATGGGGATTTCCTCTTTACCCTTGGCTCTATCATGTGGAGGTACGTACTGGTTATAGTCTCTATTCTTATCTCTCCAATCCCGGTCTCTATGACAATCTTTGTCACGTCAAATCTCTATCATGATCCCTTTTGTTCTAACCTTACTTCCCATTTTTCCTTTGATAGGTAGGGTAGGAACCCCCTAATTGGTTAGACAAGAACCAAATTCCTTATCAAGAACCACTACTTCCTCATGAACATAACCTTTAACATAATTCGAAGCCACAAGATTGACTTTCTTAGAGAGAGCCCCCATTACATGCTTGGTGAGAAAATAAAGTTGTCATCAGTTTTTCAATGTTCTTATCTCTTTCCTCTATTTTTTCTTTATTCTTGTCTTACAAATATGCGGAGGGAGACCCCATGGCCACCTTGATAACTCTTGTGTGCCAACCTCTATTTTTCTTGGTTACTTGATCTAATAAAGCCGCAGCAACACCATAGGATAATTTGTCAAGAGAACACCCGACCATATTATCAACCACCATTTTGTTCAATTGATCCAATGCTCTATAGATAATTTGAAGAAACATTTTATTTGGAACCTCATAATTTGGGAATTTCATTATATTATCATTGAACCATTGCCAAACTTCATTCAATGGTTCACCCTTAAGTTGGAAAAAGTTGGTGATCTCATCCCTTAGTTGCAATATGCGAGAAGGAAAGTACCTATCCAAGAATACTTCCAGGAGATCCACCCATGAAGTTATAGAACCGCAAGCAAAGACTGCAATTATAAGACCACTTCTCCTATCAAAGGGAATGGAGAATCTCATAACAGGATTGACTCTTGAGAAATGTGTGATTTTTCAAATGAAGAGCACACATCAAAAAAATTCTTTAAGTGTAGATTAGCATCCTCGTATGCTTGGCCTCTAAATAACCCTTTCATTTGAAGAGAATAAAGCATCAGACTAATAATATGAAACATTTTTTTTCTTTTTTCCAATGAAATGCGAATAACACTAGTTTGGTCTGCATATCTAAGATGATCCATGTCCTCAAGTCTATCAAATAATACGGCATTACTATTGCATTGGCTCATGGTATTGTGTATGCTATTATTATATCCTGAGAAAAGACAAAAACAATAAATAATATAAACTAAAATACTACAGTTAACCCAAGGTCACTAACAATACAACAAAAGTGAAAACTATGTTTCACTCCTAGGCAATGGTGCCATTTTTTTTTATAATCCTCAAACTTACACTCAAAATTTGGTGTAAAGCGATCGTTGTCAATATATTTACCTAACGATGAGTCGAGATCGAATTCACGAGGAGTGAATATGTAGAATTCAAGACCTACGAGTGTTAGTAGTTAACTAGATGTTAACCCAAAGTGCATAATAAAATAACATATAAATGTAAATGGGGGGTTTGGTTTTAGTAATTTTGTAATAATAATGTTTGAACGCTATTATGAGATTGAATATCAAGGATTGAATTTAAAATGGGGAGAAGCCTTGGGGTTACTCAATACTTGGTGGCATTCATGCATAGGTCATTAACAATTCATCGAAGTTTAGTTGAGGGTATTGAGTAGGGTAGATTATAGAGTATTGATGTTAATCTTTCAATAAAATACCAAATATAACAAGTGGGTCCTTTTAAACACCTCACAAATGTAGCAAATTTACCAATCTATTGCCTCAATTACCATTCTTATTTCTAAGAGATACTATTAAATGAGCTAACCCAAGTTATTATTCATAATTATTCATCACCCATATACCCTCTTTCAAGGATGATACGGGTTATAAGGTAATTGGGGTTTACAACCCCCAATTCTTAATTAAACATAGAACAAAGGCAAAACCCACGCAAACAACTAATTAAAAAGAAAAATAATAAACACCCACACATTAATCACAATCTAATGAAGCATAACCCCAAGAAATAAATTTAGCAATTCATAGAAATAATGGAAAGATATATACTTAAATTAGCATTAAATTGATCTATGAAAGGCAAGAAGAATGTATTCCCAATCTTTAGATCCAACAAAGTATCTAAAATATCTCTTGGAAATCACTCACAAATTATTTATCACTCAAAAATAGTGTTCGTATCTCTCTAACACTGAAAACGGAATGCTGGAAATGGTAGATATTGAGATTTTTACGTCTTGGAATCCAACAATGTGTGATCACAAGATTTCCCTTGAAAATATTGTGGCATTAGTGATCATAGTACTTTTACTCGCGATTGCAACTCTATTCTATTTAGACTCTTGTGGTTGTGATACATCAGTTCACGATCACAGAATCTATGTCTGCTTGGACCAGTCACAATTATGATGAATCTTCTCTCGATTGCAACATCTTCCCCTGTCCCGACCAATTATGATCGTTGCCTCTCAAATTATGATATCAACATCTAAGGCTGTTCCTAAGACCCATCTTCAGCTTTTGTCCTGCTTTGCTCAATTTTCCTCTTTTCTAGATTTGACTTTATTCCTTTTTCACCAAATTTACCTGAAAGATCACAAACACTAGAATTTAGTGAATTTGATTGGAGAATGAGTCTCGTATCATCAATTTAATCACCATAGTGTGCAAGAAATAAGATATAAATGAGTAGTAAATTTCCACTCATTAGGGGTTTATATATATATGAATCAAAGAAGCTTGATCTTGATTAGAAGAAAAGAGTGAACCCTCCAGCTCGACCGTCTATTGAGGAGCCTCTAATTT
The DNA here is from genome assembly GCA_030864215.1 of Capsicum pubescens. Classification (NCBI taxonomy): domain Eukaryota; kingdom Viridiplantae; phylum Streptophyta; class Magnoliopsida; order Solanales; family Solanaceae; genus Capsicum; species Capsicum pubescens. Next base: position 198,474,878 of record CM061549.1, on the reverse strand, counting down.
TAGAGCTCAAAGCTCTTCCATTCCATCTTTATTATGCATTTTTTGGAGACAAAAACACTTTGCCAATTTATATTGTGGTTGATTTGGTCAAATGGCAAGTTGAGGCTCTTATTTCTATTTTAAAAAGGTTTAAGAGGGTCATTAGATTATTCATTGCAGACATCATCGATGATTTTGCTCAGAATTTGCACAAAAAAACCAATTTAAGATTGAGTGTGTTGCCTTGTTTGAGAATCAATGGAGGTTAAATCCTCGATGCAAGAGTTGTTGAAGAACGAAATCATCAAGTACTTACACACGACTGTAGTTTATTTAATTTTTTGATATCAAATGGGTGAGATTGGTCTAATTTGTGATAAAGAAAAGAGGAATAACTTCGGTTTCAAATAATGAGAATGAGCTTATTTTGATGAGGTCACTTGTCCATAAGGGATGTTCACACTCAAGAAGATGTCATTTGTTTTTGTGTAATGCACCATCGACTTTTCAACTTTCTGTGATGGTTATATTTTCTGACATGATTAAGGATACCATAAGGTATTCATAGATGATTCTTAGTTTTAGGTAACTCATTTGATGGTTGTTTGGAATATCTTACCAATGTTTTGAGGGGATACAAAGAATATAACTTGGTTTTAAATTAGGAGAAGTGCCACTTCATGGTTAAAGAAGGGTTAGTTCTTGGTCACAAGATTTCAAGAAAAAGGGATTGAGTTTATAAAGCAAATATTGGGGTGATTGAAAAGTTGCTTCTACTAATTTCTATGAGTGGTATTCATATATTTTTATGTGGGATTTGTAGAAGATTCATCAAGGACTTCTCTAAGATTGACAGTATATATTGTAAACTGTTGGAGGAAGAGGAAAAATTTATGTTACATGATCCATGTCTAAAAGCATTTGAGTGCTTGAAAGAGAAGTTGTTTCAGCCCTAGTATTATGTCTCTCGGTTGGTCTATTTCATTTTAGCTTATGTACGATGCTAGTGGCATGGAGCTAGGTCTAATCCTAGGTCAAAGGAAAGAGAATATCTTACATTCCATCTACTAAGATAGCGTGAAAAAATTAATCCAGCCCAAAAAAATTATACTATGACTAAATAAGAGTTGCTTGTATTGGTGTTTGCTTTTAAGAAATTTTGAGCTTATTTTCTTGGCACAAAAGTCATTATGCATACTAACTATTCAACTCTTAGGTACTTTATGCCAAAAAAGGATGGTAAAGTTGGGTTAATTAATTTGGTATTGTTATTGGGGGAATTTGACTTTAAGGACTAGGACTGAAAGGGTATTGAGAATCAAGTGGTTTACCACCTATCATAATTAGAAGAAGAGGCTATGCTGAAAAAGAAGGATGATCTTGAAATAGGTGACACTTTTCCAAATGAGCATCTATTAGCTGCATCACAATATTTTATTCATAGTTTAAGGATTTTTCAATCTACTTAGTGAGTGATATGGTTCTTGAAGACCTTTATTTTATCGACTTAAGAAATTTATGTATAATGTGAGGAAGTTCTTTTGGGTTAAGCCATATTTGTTCAAAAGTTGTGTTGATGGAGTAGGGCAAATGTGTGCTTAAAATTGAGATGATGAGTATATTAGAGACATGCCATTTTTCTCTATTTGGGGGTCATCATAGTGGTGCAAGGACTCACACAATTTATTGCAATGTGGATACTACTGGACCACTATTTACAAATATACACATGACTATTCCAAGGCATGTGACCAATGTCAAAGTCGAGGAAACATCTCATGAAGAAAAGATCTTTTGATAACCACTATTTTGGAGCTTAAGTTGTTTGATATATGGGGCATTGACTTCATGTTCACTTTTGTGAGTTCACATCGTATGAAATATATCTTGGCGGCTATTGACTATGTTTCAAAATGGCTGGAGGTAGTAGCTCTTTAAAACATAGAAGGGTGGAGTGTCATAACATTTTTGAAGAACATCTTTTATAGATTTAGGACTCTAAGGGTTATCATTAGTGATAGGGCTTGCATTTGTAAAATCATCTATTCCGAGTCTTGCTTTAGAAATATGGTGCCAATTCCTTATATCCTTATACAAGAAGGTTGGTTGATATCTCCAATCATGAGATTAATTCGATCTTGGCAAAGACTATGAATACTAATAGGGTAAATTGGATGAGAAAGTTAGATGTTTCATTATGGGCCTTCCAAACAATATTTAAGACCCCTATTGGTACCTGTCTATATCATCTTGTGTACGATTAAATATGCCACTTGATTTTCGAGAAAGAGCATAAGCCACTGTAAGCTTTGACGAAGCTAAATCTAGAGTGGAATGATACGACCAAGATGCGACTAGAATAGCTTAACAAGATGGATGAAATCTTACTATGAGCCTATGAATAATCATCTTTATACAAGGAAAGGATAAAGCTCTACCATGATTGCATTATCAAGAAATGAGATTTCACCATAGGTGATTTGGTATTCCTTTTTGAGTCTAAGCTAAAGTTGTACCCGATAAATTTAAAGTCAAAGTTAGAGGGCTATATAAAGTGACTAGAATTTTCCCCTATGGTGCACTTGAGCTAGATAAAAAAAAGGACTGATGTGTAAGGTGAATGGAAAAAGGGTGAAATATTATCTAGGGTTGATTAAGAGAACGTGGTTTGCAATGTGGATTTTGATTATTTTCTTGAGGTGCCAATCACACCAGAGTCATGCCGCAATGTTAAATCGAGCGCTTCATGAAAGTAAACCATGGGCTTGCTGGTGAAGTCTGTGTAACCAACTTATCCACATCTTTCCACGATGTTAAATCAAGGGCTTCTTGGATGGAAGCCCATAATATTGTACTTATTATTTTTACTTTTATAGGGTAATTTGTTTTACTTGTGTAGGGAATGTGCAGGAAAAAATATCAAATTAGACTCATCACTAAATCTATGAGAGAATTGCATGACTGTTGGAAGAAATCACAATCATGGGTTCAGTCATTTAATCATATTTTACCAAAGTCCTGAAGGATGAAATTTAGGAGTCTCCCTATGAAAGGTAATCATTATTATACTAATATGTCACAATTATGGTTCCAATATACTGACCACTCTCCTAAAGCCAATAATAAAAACATGAACCTACAATTTAAGGGCGATCATAGTGACATATCATGATCACCCTTAAGGCTTGTAGGTTCCCAGGTAAGTTTTCTTACAACCTTAATAGTACTATAAAGTGGAAAGAGGTTTTATACCATGATCATACAAGGCTCCCATCTGAGGATTCTAGTTAAATGAGTATGACCCATCTGACCTGACCCATTTAGGGTTTAAACACTCAAACCTTATCACTAAGACCCAACTGAAATATAATCATTATTTCCAATCATAGAAATGGAAAAATTATCACTCTCACTCAATCCAAAGAGTAAAAACAAGTGCACCTACCTGTGATTTGTACGCTACTGCTACTCCTCAAGCTTTGAACTCAGTCACCCAAATAGTATTTTAATTTAGAAAAGCAAAAAAAATTGTAAGTCTTACAATGTAAACTTTATTGATAAGTGAAAAAATGGGTTCACTAGGGTAGCATAGTAATGGGATTACTAAAAAATAAATGTGGGTCTGAGTTTGTAGAATTGAAGGCATATGGGAAGTCTGAGTACCCGTTACTATGAAAAACTTTTGTCTCGAAGGTCTCAAAATGGATCTAAAAAGGGTCAAACAGCTGGTTTAGGATATATTAAGTGTAATTGTACTCCAACACAAAACCTACTATCATAGTATGAAAATACATTCATAGGTTGAGTTGTTGTAGGGTTCTAGGTCCAAAGTATAGGAGATCATCATATGAGTACATCCTAAGATTGCCCTATATTAGTACGATTGTGGTATGAACTCATCTTATGTGACATGCTGTAAGTACTTTGAGAGTATTCCTATGATCAAAATGAACGACTGTACTTTCATTGCACAATCATAGAAAAGGACCGTCTGATGTAATTAACCCCAGTACTTTTTGGGGAACTCCTTCGATGATTGGAAGGTATGATCTTACCTTTATTACATGATACTAGGATGGTTCATCTGAGAAAATCCCTTCACCTATTTTTTACACTTTAGAATTGAGTCTAGTTTTTTCCAATGCAGGTCTAATGGCACAAAAATCACAGGTCAAGCTAAAGAAGGCTATGTTTAAGAAAAGGGAACCCAAAGAAACTTATCCTACCCTAGAGAATGAGTATTATTAACCCACTAGTACCGAGGTTAATGAAACACCACAAGTATTGGACACTTACAAAAATTCCAAGGTTTGGACTCACTAGGCTTGGTACGACTCAAGGATACCATTCGTATCCTTTGGATATGAATTAGGGGCTTTCTTGAGGGTTTATTGGTACCCTAGGTAGTGTATTTAGCTTGTATACTACCTAATATATGACATTTATTAGTATGAGTCTCATAGAGGGATACGAGGGGTGTAAGGCCTAGTCATATATTATCTAAGGTGTTGTCTTGTGGAGTCTTCCCTAGATACGATTAGTGGATACGATTAGTGGGTACAATTGGGGGTGTCACTCATAGACTTAAGGTACATCTAGGGAGGTAAGTCATATTGAAACTAGTAGGTAAGGTCTTGGTATGATCTTGGGTATGAGTTGGGGTACCAATCATACCCTAGGATACAGATGGTAAGGGGAAGTTATACCCCTGGACGTGACTTGTTTTAAATTTTAAGTCAAGGTTAGTTTTAACATTACCTACTCCTAAAAACCTTATGTTCTCAAGATATATAGAACTTGGTAGCTTTCCATAACACTGGTTAAAGGATTAAAACACCTTAAATTCTCTCTTGAAGATTGTAGGCTAGGGTTTCTTCTTGTATTTTTCAAAGGGCTCAAAGGTCATGATTTCTTACATGAATCTTCATGTATAAGGCATGTACTCTTTCCATCAATGTTATTTCCATCTAAAGGTATGTGTCTTATGTTTTAAACATTGACTTATGAATCATAAATAGTGGTTTTCAGAATATATGTTGGGGGTCTTGATGCACATGGTTTGGTATTGGTTTAAACTATGTTTTTACATTTTTTGGGTAATGGTTTGCATATGTCATTATTGGTTGTTTATGTTTTAACAAATGGGTCATGATTAACCCTAATTATGGTGGTTTGTTCATTGTTTTTTTTTCTTGGTAAAGGTCTTCCCTAAATATGTTTGATAAAATGCCCCAAAAAATGTTTTTACTTTATTATTGAACTTTCATTGGGACTCTTGCATGGTTTGGTTTGGTAATTGAACTCTAAATGGTTTTGGATGGTTTTGTATAGTTTATATTTTTTAAATGATTTAAATGCTTGGCATTGACTAAAATGGTTTGGAATGGTTTAAAGGGGTAAAGGTTTTGGAGGTCATGGTTGATCTATTTTGAAAACTTTTTGGGATACATGGAAATCCCTCAAGTAAATGCATTAATGGAATTGGTTTAAATTATTTGGAAAGGTAAAAGGACAAATGGTTATGCTTTTGGGGAACATAAAAGTCCCCCAAGTAGTTTAATATGGTAAATGGAAGGGAACTTGAAAGTCCCCTTAAACCTATATATGGTTGGCTATGGATAATACTTGAAAGGATTGGTATAATGATACCAATAATAATGGCCTTGATAAATAAATAGTTAATATAATTAGTTGGTTATTTTGAACTGGTTTTAATTGGGCAATAATGGCGAGATATGTAGCTAAGCCATGGAAGATGGAGGTCTTAGGGGGACAAATCTGGAAACTCATATTTGCCCATGTGAGGTTAGTATTGGTAACCATGTACATGATGTCACACTTTATATTAGGGGATATACTAATTATCCTAAGGTTTTCTTCCCTGGTCGTGTGGCTACACACATTAGGGCCCTTTCAGTAGGGGGAGCTGAACATATATAGCCCGTGGGTCGGTTAGAATGACAAAGCTACACAACCTAGGTAAAGGTTTTAAAGTCATTCTAAACCCATCCCCTTTCCCGGTATGGTTATATCTATGTGTGGTTTTACTTGGTTTTATAAATGGCATTATCTTATCCTTATCTTGAGTGCATGCTAGTGTTCACCCACTAACCCATCTACTAGTTGTTGTATACCCACACTATGCATGAAACAGTTATTCCACTTCTCTTGCTTATAAAATTTAGGGACAGTCAATGTTGGATTAAAGTGGAGATTTTCCATAGTTTGGAAGGAATCTATTTAATGTCATGGGTTACTTTACATATCTCTTTTCTTTCATAGACATCAGTTTTTGGCTATGGTCTGGGGCATATCCTGACTAGGTACTCTTTGGTTGGTCTAGAGGCTTTGTATGAACAATTATGGACTTGGATATGGTATGGATGGTTTTGTTATATATTATATACGTTGGATTATTACAATTAGTTTTGGCTTATGGTTTCCACATTGGGTTGGGTTTGTTGTTGGGCGGTTCCTTGTCCTGGTTAGGCTTGGGAGTGCCCAATACAACAAGGCCCTAGTTCGGGTTGTGTCAGTTAAGTAATCTACTAGCCTCTTGAGTGAACAATACTCTTCTCATACCACGGTATGAAAGTACAAGGAACTTAAGAAAGTCAAGGCCACCACATCTATGACCTTGTTGAAAGCTACTACCTCCGTCAACCATCCCTAGTCTTAAGAGGAATGACAAGACCCGTATGAAAATAGTGATGATTATGAGGCTGATGATAAGGAGATAAGCTCCTCATAGATTAAAGAAGAATCAAACCCCAAATCCTCCTAGCACAAAAAAGATATGGGGACATAGGGTCTCCTTGTCTAAGTCCCTTTTTAGCAACAAATTTCTCAATTAAGCTCCCATTTACAAGCGTAGTATAACTAACAGTAGTTACACAAGTCATTATCCATTCAATTATTTTTGCGCGGAAGCTATATTCAATAAGGATCACCTCAAGAATCCCCACTCAACTGAGTCATAAGCTTTCCTGATATCTATTTTCATGAAACATCTTAGGGAAATATGTTTTTGGCCATATCCACTAATTAGTTCATGAGCCACTCTTTCATTGTCTAAAATACTTCTTCCCTCAATAAATGTAGACTGTGAGTGTCCCGCAATAACATCTAGCATTGACTTCAATTTTATTGTAAGGATCTTAGCTGTAAGCTTATATAAAGTAGTACACTATGCTATTGGCCTATACTCCTTCACAAAATTAGGACTATCAACTTTAGGAACAAGGGTGATGGTCGCACAATTAATGCTCTTCAATAGCCTCCCATTCTCAAAAAATTGTAAAATTTCCTTAGTGACCTCTTGTCCCACTACTGGCCAATTACTTTTAAAAAATTCTATTGGAAAACCATTAATACCTGGTGCCTTGTCATAGAGAAGGTGTTGAACTATCTGAAAGACCTCCTTCTCTGTCACTTACTATATTAGTTTCTTCTTTTTCTTATTATTTAGAGAAGGACCACCTCTTGCTATGTCAATATTGAGGTAAGGCAATTCACTTGCTGCAGATCCCAAAAGTTACTGAAAAAACTAAGTGAATTTCTGTTGGATTTGGGATGGATCCGTGATCCTCATTCCTTGCTCATTACAGATAGTCCTAATTTTATTCCTTGCTTGTCTATGTTTTAACTGAACATGGAAGAATTTTTAGTTGGATTCTCCATGTGCTATCCAAGTTTCCCTGGACTTCTGCCTCAACACTTGTTCATTTATCTAATCCCACTTTTGAAGTTGAGCAGTGACCTATTTATCTTGCTGGATCAAAGTTGTGTCAAACATATTAGCATTCAAATCTGCTTGCATTTGTTGCAACTCTGATCTTAGTTTCTGTATTTTCTGCTCTAGTGAGGACATCAGTTGGTTTATATTCTGAGCTTTAGTTCCAATCCTCAACAACTTCTGCCACACTGAGTACATTGCACACCTTTGTATATTGTGCCCCTAAATATCTCTCACCATACTCTGGAAATTTTCTTGGCTTAATAGGACATTCAGAAACTTAAAAAGTCTTTTAGTAATCTGAATCTGCACCTCTTTGTTGATAGTGATTGGTGAATGATCTGAGCATCTTAGTTGTCTAAATACAGCCTGTAGATCCCCAAACTTCATAAACCATGCTACATTTCCTAGTATCCAATCTATTCTGCTATATATTCTAGTAGTTTCTTCTCTCCTATTATAGCAAGCGTAATTACATTCATGTTTAGGTAGTATGCCCAATCCTAACTGCTCTATGCAGTCCTGGAAGTCCTGTATGTCAGTTTATTGAATAGGGGATCCATTAAACCTATCAGTTACAAAGAGACCTGTATTAAAATCACCTAATATAACCCAAGGGTCAGTTATATGCTAGTGAATTCCTTTCAACTTCTTCCACATGTCTTTCCTACCTATAGTTTTATTATAGACATCATAAAACTTGCAAATCTGGATCCTTTAGCCTCCACATAATAGTGCACCAGTTGTGATGTAGCTAATTAAATTGTGACCTTAACCTGTTGGTCCTTCCAGCATAGCCATATTCTTCCTATCTGATCCACATTATAGTCAGCTGTATATGTCCATTCCTTACCCAGTATTTTTATGATGGTACCTTTTTTACTACCCTTTATTTATGTTTCTAAGCAACCCATTTAATTAATTTTATTGTAATTCAGAAAGAATTTGAACTCTTTCTGTTTAAAGGGTTGGTTCAACCCTCTTATATTCCATGAGTAAAAAATCATGTGGGAGCTCTAGAGGGCTTCTCAGGACCCTCAGTAACTCCCAATAAACTGAATTAACTTGCCTCATGGATGATTCTTTCCTCTAGTCCCCTAGTTTTGTTGTAACCTTCAACATAATTTGCAGTTTGTTCTTCCTGTATTGTCTCTTTTCCCCTTGATTCTCCTGGCCGCTTGCTTTTGTAAGTTTTTAGTATCAGCAGCTCTAGTGTGATCCTGTTGACTTGGTTTAGCTGTAGGAGCAGTTTTTGGCATCCATTATGTAGGACCCAAGCTCTTCTCCTGTACTAGTGCTTTAGGAGGTTCATGGTTCTATTTTGCTTGTTTCTTTAGTGGACATTTGTGTATCTCATATCCCAAAATCATATAATCTTGACAGCACTCTGGACACCAATCATAGTCCAGGTTCTAATTTCTAGTATTACCATTAGGCTCTTCAATCAACATATTTTCAGGTAATGGTAGAATCATATCTATTTCTATTAGCATTCTAGCATAGGAAATCCTACCCTCTCCAGTAGTTAGGCTATCAGTGCATACTGGTTTACCTAAGTAACTTGCTATTCTACTCAAATTCTCGATAGACCAGTATTGAATTGGTACGTTAGGGAAGATACCCTATAGTGGCACTTATTTTAGAAACTCTTTAGTTCTATGAAAATTTAGAGCCCATGGTTTCAGCACAAATGCTCGATAGTCATATGTGTATGGTCCATTGGTAAGGACTTTTTCTCTATCATCTTCATTCTCAAACCGAAATATGAAATATCCATCCTCATGTAGGAAAACTTGAGGTGTTACCACAAATTTCCAGAATGTATACACTAAGTGTAACATCTATTTAAATGATGGATTTTTCCCAACAACATATCCTATTAATGCACAATCCCATTTACTTTATTGTTTTTACACTTTATCCATATTTAATTTAACTATTTTAACCCCATTCTTCATTACAGGAGGATAGTATTAAAGTTCCTTACCCATCATCGGAAGCTTGCTTTACTGCTCAGCTGGTATAGAGCTTGCCGAGAATGTGAGCTTCTTCATCACCTGCGTTGAGCCCTCCCCATCTTTGACATTGTCGGGTGGAGTTTTGGTGGTTTGAGCATTTTGAGGTTTTTGTGTTAGGACTTTCATCAAACATTTCAAACCACTACTAGTCCCCATCATCCATTCAGCTAGTTGGGTTGTAGGTAGTGGCTAAGGAACCCCTATTTTTAGTGTAACTATTATCGCTGCAGAGCCACTACTAACCCCTGGTACTTTCTCAGCTAACTGTACTGGAGATTGTTGAGTAACCCCCATTGCTGGAGAGACTGGCTTCTCTTTTGATGTAGATTATTGTTTCTGTGTTGCCGATGGTCCTGCAAGTGTTACCATGGTCATGATTTTTGCCTTCGTCTATCATTTTTAAGCCATTTCTGACGTCAGCATATGTTAGCTATCATCGTCTAATGTGTTCCCCTTTGAGTTGTATTGCCTCTCCTCCTCGTCTTTGGAGATGTTGTTTCTCCTTGGGATTGATCTTTTTTCTAACATTCATCCAATTTCCATCCTTCTTTATAGAATTGCTCTGACTGAGTTGAAGGATCTTAAGGAGCAATTGAAGGATCTTTTAAATAAAGGTTTCATCTATCTAAGTGTTTTTCCTTGGGGTGCTCCTGTGTTGTTTGAGAATAAGAGGGATGGTTCCCTTCGAATGTGCATTGACTATCATTAGTTTAATAAGGTAACCATTAAGAATAAGTATCCTCTCCCTAGGATCGATGACTTTTTTTATCAGCTTTAAGGTGCGAAGTATTTTTTTAAGATTGATCTTAGGTCGAGTTATCATCATCTTAAGATAAGGGAAGTGGATATCCCTAAGAGTGCCTTCAGGACTCGATCACTATAAGTTCCTAGTCATAACTTTTGGGCTGACTAATTCTCTGACAATGTTTATAGATTTGATGAATAGGGTTTTCCATCAATTTTTGAATTTGTTTGTCATTATCTTCATTGATGAAATTTTGGTCTATTCTAAGAGTGAGGCGGATAATGTCGATCACCTTTGTGCTGTGTTGTAGACCTTGAAGGATTAGCTTTTGTATGCCAAGTTCTCCAAGTGTGAATTTTGGTTGAAGGTTTTGACTTTTCTGGGTCATGTTATTTCTTGTGAAGAGATCATGGTAGATCTAGAAAAGGTTATGGTACTCAAGAAGTGGACTAAACCTGTGACTCTAACCAATATTTAGAGCTTCTTGGGTTTAGCCGGTTACTATAGGAGATTTGTGAAAAGTTTTTCGACTATAGTTTCCCATCGACTAAGTTGACCTAGAAGAAGGTGCAACCCTTGTAGTTGGATGCATGTAAGGGTAGTTTTGAGAAGTTGAAGGATAAGTTGACTTTAGCTCTAATTTTGATCCTGATCGAGGGTAATGATGGTTTCATAGTGTATTATGATGGTTCTAATATTGGGTTGGGTTGTGTGTTGATATAGCATGGTAGGGTTGTGTCTTATTCTTCTGGGCAATTGAAAGTTCATGAGAAGAACTACTTTATTCATGACTTGGAGTTGTTAGCGGTGGTGTTTGTGTTGAAGATTTGGAGTCACTATCTTTATGGGGTTCATGTTGACATCTTTTATGATCATAAGAGCTTGTAGTATATGTTTACTCAGAAAAAGCTAAATCTCAGGCAAAGGAGGTTGCTTGAGTTACTTAAGGACTACGATATGAGTCTTCACTACCATCTAGGTAAATCTAATGTTGTTGCTGATGCTCTAAGAAGGTTATCCATGAAGAGACTAGCTCATGTGGGTGTGTATAAGCAGGAGTTGGGGAAGGACATTCACCATTTATCTAGCCTTGGAGTTCGTCTCCCAAACTCTGAATATGGTGGTGTGTTTGTTCAGCAGGCATCACAGTCATCTATTGTTGTTGAGATAAAAGAAAAGCAAATGTTGGATCCTGATTTGATAAAGATTAATAGTAATGTGGGTTAGCAGAAGGTTGTTTACTTTGTGATTAGTGGTGATGGCATCCTGAGGTACCAAGGTGGGCTATGTATTCCCGTTGTGGATGGATTGAGGGAAAGGATTTTAGTCGAAGCCCATGGATCTCATTATGCTATTCATCCCAATTCCATGAAGATGTATCATTATCTTAAGGAGTTTTATTGGTGGAACAATATGAAATGGTATGTGGTTAGCTATGTGGCTAAGTGTATGGTGTGTCAACAAGTTAAAGTTGAGCACATAAGACCCATTGGTTTGTATAAGAGATTGAGTGGTCCAAATGGAAGTAGAAGTGATTAACATGGATTTCTTTACTGGTCTTCCTCGGTCTCAGAATTAATGTGATTCAATTTGGGTCATTATGGATAGGATGACCAAGTTCACTTATTTCTTGCTGGTGAGGACTAGTTATTCAGCAGAGGATTATGCTAAGTTGTATCTTGTGGAGATTGTAAAGTTGTATGGTTCTCCAGTCTCTATCATTTCAAATTGTGGTAATCCGTTGTCATCTCACTTTTGGAAGTTTCTTCAAAAAGGTTTGGGAACTAAGGTGTTCCATAGTACCGCTTACCACCTGCAGTTGGATGGACAAGCGGAAAGGACCATTCAGACATTTGAGGTTATGCTTCGTGCTTGCGTGATCGACTATGGTGGTAGTTAGTTTTACCATTTTCCTTTGATTGAATATACTTTTAATAATAGTTATCACTCTAGCATTGGTATGGCTTATTTTGAGGCATTGTATGGTCGGAAATGTCACTTTTCTATTGGGTGGTATAAAGTTTGTAAGGGTAAGTTGTTTGGCCCTAATTTGGCTCACCAAGCCTTGGAAAAAGTAAAGGTGATTCGTGATAGGTTGAAAGTTACTCAAAGTCACCAAAAGTCCTATACGGATGTGAGACATAGGGATTTAGAGTTCAATATTGGCTATTGGGTATTCTTGAAGGTATCTCCCATGAAGGTAGTAATGCGGTTTTGTAAGAAGGGGTAGTTAAGTCCTTGGTATGTTGGTCCCTACTTGATTTTGAAAAAGGTTGGAAATGTTTCCTATGAATTAGAGTTGCCTTCTAGTTTGACCTCCATTCATTCTATTTTCCATGTCACTATGTTAAGAAAGTGTATGGGTGATCATTCATTGGTCGTTCCTTTGAAAGGGTTGGGTATTTTGGACTACTTATCTTATGAGGTAGTCCCGATTGAGATCTTGTATCATAAAGTTCATCTGTTGCGGACAAAGGATGTGGCTTCGGTAAAGGTCCTTTGGAGGAACCATAAGGTTGAAGAGGCTACTTGGAAGCGAATCAGAACATGACATCTAAGTAGACATTCCTATTTTATGTTCCCAAAATTCATGCGGAAGGTATGTATTCTTCGTTATACTTTTATTTTCAAACTTTGTTAAAGAAAAGGTTAATTTCCTTGCATCTTAGTTTTGTAACTTGGTGAAAGGTTAGAGTTAAGGAGTTGGTGTGCTAGCTCGTGCTTGTTCTCTCCTTACCCTTCATTCGAGGACGAATGATCCAATTTACTAAGAATTGAAACACCTAGTTTTGACCCTAAGCAAATTCTTGAACACTAAGATTCTCGACATTATACGATTTGAGGTACTAGTCGTATGATATCGTACGATTTAGGGTCCCTCCTCTCATATTAAATATAGTGTGGCTGTGTTGGTTTCTATCCAAGGTACGATTGAACACCTTACTAGTCATTATTTGGGGTACGAATGATATGTTACTAAGTCATATGGTGCCGTAAGTTTTGTCCAAAGTAATTTGTCTAGGGTACAGGTTATAGGGTACTTCTCATATGTTAGGATACAATATAGTCATGTGTCGTCATATGTTTGTCAGTATGGGGGTCCAAGATGATGCTAAGGTACCATATAAGGGTACCACTTATACCCTAGGGTACGGTTTAGGGGGATAGGCCGTACCCTCCTCCATGCATGTTTTGATCTTTTAAGATGGGGCTATTCTGGATTTTTCCCATCCAAAAACCCGTAAGTCCCCACATCTTAAAACATGTTATGGCCTCTTATAACCAACTATTGAAAGATCAAATACTTCAAAAACACTCTCTAAACTCTCTCTTTAATATTAGGGTTAGGGTTCTTCAAAGGTGATCATCTTGAGTCTTAAGAGTCAAGTTTCTTTCATTAATCTTCTTGAATAAGGCATGTGACTCTTTTCTCATTGTTAGTTCTCAAATATCATGTTATTTAAAATGTGATTATGATTCTTAAATGGTGATTTTGAAAACCATTATTGAGCGTTTTGTTATATATGATTGAGTATTGTTTACTCTTGGTTTAACTTGTGTTTATGCATGTTTTTGGTGATGGTTTCACATGTGAGTGCTTGCTAATTGAGGTTTAACATATTGGTCATAGGTTACCCATAAACCTGATGGTTTTTACCTTGAATTTGGCCTTGATAATAGTATGCCCTCTAAGTGTTTTTGAAAATGCCTAAAAGAATAAATTAGTCACATGTTAATGATGTTTTGAACTAACTCATTGGCCAAATGAATATGAATGGTTGGTAAATGGTTTTGTGAAGGCCTTGCTGGACATATAATTATTTAAATGGTAACCTTGGTGGTTTAATTGGTTACATGGGTTTGAGTCCCTAACATTAAATTGATTTATCTCTTCACTTGAAAACAGGTTCAAGTCCCTAAACTTTGAATTGAATAAGTGTCTGTGTTAGAAGATGGGTTCGAGTCCCAAAGTCAAATGAATGCATAGTTGACTGATAATGGTAATGGAATATGGTATACTTGCAAGTAGTGTTGGTATGACGATATCAACAAAATGACTATGGTAAGTAATTGGCTTAATAGTTATGTGTGTGGAATGGTGGTTTTAAATTGGGCTTAATAGCGGGATATGTAGTCGGGCCATGAAAGGGGAGTCCAAATGACTAACAATGGGAATCACACTAGCTGTTGTGGGTATCTTATGACCAGGTGGTTTTAGTACCCCAAATGAATATATAAAAGGGAGGTTGAAGTCCCTCTTACTACATGTATTGGTTCTTAACTCACCTTGACTACGTCGGGAGGTTTGAGTACCTCATATAGGCATATTTGAATTTGGATATTCTCTGGTTTGTGCTGCTAAATGCATTTGTTTTCTTCTACCTAGGGGAGAGCGGGGCCCATATAGCCCGTGGGTGCCTTGTTCTATGACGGTCATGCTACACAACCCAAGTTAATGGTTTCAAACGTAATGTTAATCTTGTTCCTTATCCCGACATGGTATAAATATATATATATGTATATGTATGTATTGCATTGGTATATGAATTGATTGATTGGTTTTGAATTGTTTTAACTATTTTATCCTTATCCTTGAATTATATGTTAGCGCTCTAACCTCTAACCATCTCCGATGTTGTATCCCCATGCGATACTGGTATTGTTCATACTTCACCTCCTACTCAGTGATTGGACTCGAGATCAACTTATGTTGACTTGAAGTGGTGAGATTCCATACTCTGGAAGGCTCCATTTCTAGTTTTAGTTTCTTTTGTTTTCATTGGTTAGTCTTTGGACATTTGTTTTTCTATGGTCGGGGGCATGTCTCAACTGGATGTTGTTTTGATTTTGGATAGAGGCTTTGTGAGACTACTAAGGGTTGGTACGGGCGGTGTCGACAGTGGTATCAGCCTTGGCATTGGTATTGGTAGTGGGACTGATACCATCTGAATTTATTTGATTGTGATTGGTCCATTTTATTATGGTATGGATATGGACTTGGTTATCATTTAGGTTTTTTTTTAAGGTTGTTATTTGGTATTGAATGGTTAGACTTGTTTAGGTTTGCCATGTCCTGGACCTATCCCAAATTCTTTGTGTTGTTAATAACCCTATCTTTTTATATTTTTGAAATTCATCCAACTCAGGCTATATGTTGGTTTGTTGGATTGGGTAGCAGTTTAATCTCCGATCCTTATTGGGTTTGAGATGCTCGTACGACCTAGGCCCGGTTCGAGTCTGTCACTCAAAAGCTATGGTCTAGAGTTAGTGAGAGAGTTTTATGCCAACTATGCAACTATAATAAAGAATATCTCCCTCGAGCAAGGATAAAGACATGAAAAAGAAGTCCCGATTAGAAATGGTACTAGTCCATGACCATGAGGTGGATATATTTGTGAAGGAAATCTTTAATTCCTTGTTTGGAGAAGATTTTGAGTTGATAGATGAGACTCCAAAGTATGACAATCGGATGAATAACTTGAAGTGAGTGAATAAGTTAATTGTGGATGATAAGGTCCTATATTACATGTGGTTGGAAGACCATATTATGGAAGTACAATGAATGCAACATAGGCAAACGGAGTAGCAATATATAGCATAATTTAAAATTTTCCACCAAGGCTTGGTGGTCAATTGTAAAGCACCGAATCAAACCCACAACCAATGATATAACATTCAGTACAATTAATGAGTGTTTGGTTATTTCTTTAGGCTGATTTAGAGATAAACATCTCATGGATCATCGCGGAGGAGATTTGAGATAGGGTACTATAGTTCATCACCACACTACTATTCCCTTTTCTTATCACTTAATAGTTAAGAAATTCCTAGGTCCCGATTATATTTAGCCAACTGATGAAGATTACAAACATGAAATTGATTAAGGATTTAAAGAACGTTGCAGCCTATGCCTGAGGTGTGGAGATACCTGATGTATCCAGGGGTGCCTTGGCTTGTGAAATCCTATCGTATGAAGTCGATGCTTTTTCATCATCATCAAAGCCAACCACCACATAATTGGGTACATCTACCCATACTTCTACTAGTTGCATACTAATATCGACTGCTTAGTTGGACCAAATCTTGAAGACATAGGTGTTATATTATGTGAGGATCAGGAAGTTAGAGATAAAGGTCAAGCCCTACATAGCTAATGAGATAAAAAAAGTTGTACGAGTAGTTCATACTCATATTGATAGGTTTGAAGTCAAATATCATATAAAGTTTCACAAGTACAGGCCCCTAACATGAGCTCCATTGAGGCTGACTTGACCGCACTTAAAGTAGTGGTCAAAATTCATACTGAGCGGATCATTTTGGTTGCACCTCCTCCACCACCTTCTATGCCATTTTTGGTAGAGATTGTTGTTAATATGGACTTTATGGTTCTAGAATTTTATAGCTAGCCTTCGATAGTTGAGGGGAGTATTTTAGACATTGAGGTGATGGGCAAGAATTTACAACCCTACAAAAAGGTCTAAAGAAAAAAGTGAGAAGAGGAAAGATCAAAATGAGAAGAAGAGAAAGAGAAAGTCGAAGAGTACTACATCGACGTCCAAGGCAGTGATTTTTTGAAGTGTAAAGACACCACCTACAATTGAGGTGGTTGAGAAGATTTTGGAGGCTCAGCAGATCCCCGTCTCTCCCCCCTCCCGTATTAGTGACATTGAGTGAACCAACTACCATTGATGCCCACCTTTTAGAGAGTTTCCTAACCACAACCAAGTCACCCAACTAATTAGAGTACAAAAGGCGTCTAGTGCACCTCAGGTATGTCCCTTGTCCCATTTTTTAGTTTCTAGCTTACAATGAGGACATTACTTGTCATTTAAGTTGGGGGTGTAGGTATACCAAAATAGAATGATTTTACTGTCGTGCTCATTTTTGCTCGGTTGCACTATCTTAGTTAGAACAGGCATGTTTAGGTGTTTATTTTTTTTAGTTTGTGTTTAATTTTTTTAGACTTTTATTATTAGTTTGTGTTTTATGTGCAACTTAGAGAAAACTAAAAAAACCTGGTGTAGTCGAAAATAATAAAGAGCATGCAGATTATTTTTTAGCGATGTTTTATATGCTTATGCAATGTGTTATATGCTTACTTGAATTATAAATGTTGTTTGGATCTCGTCATGGTATTAGTATTGTTCGTGTGAAAACCTGACCTGACACTGCATGCACCAAATAGGTAGTGATTGAAACAATAGCCCTGGACCAAGAGTGTGTAAAGATTTACCTAGTTGGCGTGTATGTGCAGCCTAGAACTTGCCCAGTTAGTCTCACTTAAGTTGATGACAGAAGGTTAGGAAAACACCATAGATCAGTTTTAAAATAGTCCACTAAATGCAAAATAATCCTAACAAATGAACGTAATATTCCTTAAGCCAAATTTGATCCTAAATAGATTTTTTCTTTTGAACTACCCTATTCACTCTCCCAATTATTACAATGAACCTTCTTTAGAACTAGACTCTCCTTGTACACGATGTACCTAAACTCCGAAAAATTATCTAAGTTGAGGGTGGCTAGCATAATGGTGCGTAAGATATTGGATATGAATAAACTGTAGTAAGAAAGAAAAGGAGTATGAGTTCTACAGGAAAAAGAGAGAAAAATAAAGGCAAAGAAAAAAAAGAGAAAAATAAACAAAAGAACCACACCCAAAATTTGAAAAGTGAAAAAGGAAAAAACATAAAAGAAGGTGGACTAAGTGGAAGCCCAAACTAGTGTAGTGATAAGGAAGGTTAGTCACTATAGCCATATGTATATCATACCTATCCCCCAAGCCTAAATTACAAGCCAATAAATTTTATGGTGATCCTAATTTGATTGTCCAATAGTAAGGGTATAGAAAATAAGGGCAAACCTATGGTACCAAATGAACACAACCTGACTTCCTTATGAGAGTGAGACATTTGAGTCAAACCCATTCTTAATGGATATAGAATATATGAGTCATGAGACTTCTTTGTTGTGAAGGTATAAATCCCTTTAGTTACTACTTTTTTAGGTCATGTAATTTGTCTAACGTGTTGGGATGTCTGCTAATAATGTAATGACATGTGTTGATCCTTTTGTATTATGGTGTTTGGTTTGTGGATAAATTGCACCTGTGGAATTTTCACCTATATTAGAGGGTGTTGAACTATGTTTTGTTATGCACACTGAAAATTGATTTTGGTGAAATATTGGTTGCCATAGTATTCTTGGGTTTCTTTAAGTTAATCATCATTATAGTAGAGTTTTTTTTGTTTCCTAAGGATATGCAAATATTCTAAGTTATGGGTGTTGATGTGACATGAAATTTTGACACTTGGGATGCCTAAAACAGTGAACATTTGCAAGTACAAAGTTACTTTTATGTTGATATGATGGATTTTTAGGTATTTGCAGGTCAAACGGGTCTTGAGGAGTGGAGTTCTAGATTTTGGAATAGATGGGAATCAAACGAGAATTGCCATGACTGTGGGATCTGACCACAGTCGTACATGGGTATCGTAGGAATAAACGAAGAAGTGACTCTAAGATGATGCTCCAACGTAAGTTTTCCATGATCGTACCTTGATCATACAATCATACCATGTGATTGTAGGAAGGAAGACCTAGAACCATGCTTTCAGAAGTTAAATGGAAAGAGGATCATGCAAATGGATCCCATGACCATACCTTGAAGTGACAGTCGTAAATTTAGGTTTTGGGATTGGAGACCAAAATTGAAGTTTGTAGGAGTTGAAGTTAAAGATGATTTGACAACTGTATTATAAGGTCGCATGTTGATACCATAGTGTCATACTAGCAATCGTACAAAGCAATACCTGAATATTCTAAAGTCCCTGATAAAACCACGTTATACAAAGGTTGATCGTGGTATCTAACCACGATTTTACCTTCCTCTCATCCAACTGAGACCGACCAGATTTCCTATTTTATTTAGGAGAAGCTTTGTTTTGTCTATAACTACCTTTATGCATTTTATTTGTAAGTTTACATTTTATTATTAATTTTAGTATATATTAATTCTTTTTGAAGTACAAACATTAAGTTATAAGGTTTTAGTTTAAAGTGATATTTTGGGAGTTATCTTAGTATTCTTGTAAGTTCATGATTATGTCCACTTTAATGAATTCTTCTTGTGTGCTTGCAATTATGATTAAATAAGAACCATAACTAAGGTTGTGGGAACCATGACAGATTAACAAAGTAGGATTCATAGTATGGAGTAAGCTACAATCGGTGTTCACCTGTATTATTTTTTCCCTTGGTTTTGAATGCCTTTTGTGGATGGACAATATTAGAACTTGCCTAACCTGTATTTTGGATGAAAAAAGGAGTATGGACTGGAAAAAGGAGATAACCAACAGAAACGTTGAGCTGTCAACCTCAACTTAATAGCTTGAGCCCATAATACAGGATAACTAAGTAGGATCTAGGGTAGGGGTTAGTTGTGTAGGCTCAGGAGAAGAGAAAACTTACCTTAGGATATTGCCTAGACAAAAACATAAAACTGTTCTAGGTATACATATCCTGATTTTGCATATCGAGCACTACGAGATGTAATGAATTAAGACAAACGTACGGAGTAATGAAGTTATTATAAAGAATAGTCCTAGTGATACTCTTATATTGATTACAAATCAAAAACTATTACTACTTAATTACTGAATTACAAACCCCTTTCTATTACTGGAAATTGTTATTGTTTGCCTTGATATACATATTGATTTATATTTCAACTAATTTCTCGTGGGATTGACCCCAAGATTATTTGGGCTCCATAATTGACAACGACTACTTTATATCCATTTTTTGAGGTTTTGATTTGGGTGACATCAATTGACCAGTCCTTTATGTTTTTCTGTGAGACAAGAACATAATCATGAACTCAAAATTAAGAAAAAAAAAAGGATGGAAAATATGAATGTGGCAAATGATTTAGGGTACTACACTCTATAAACTACTCTATGTTTCATTAATCAAGATGTTGTATATTCCAAACAAATGTATCACAATAAAGCTCTCAAAGTATGCCCAGGTCATGCGGTCTAGTAGTTAACAAAGAACATTATAGAATAAGAATGAGAGTTGACATAATTAATTAAAATTTGTGTCCCTTTGGAATTATAAATAGTTTATTTACTTCTCTCTCTAAAGAAAAAAAATTATCCTTCGATCAAACAAGAAGAAAGAAAACTTAATATGTCAAAAGCTCTCCAAAGATTTCCTGGAGAATAGTATCTTCTAGGAAATATTTGAAATAATCTTCTGTAACAAGGTACGATTCATAGATTGTGGATATTTTAATATAGTTCATGTTTATATACATCTGATGAAACACTTCGAATTTTGGTCCTTGAAATTTTTTTGAGTTTTTAAAGTCACTGCCCAAACTACGACTCACCTTACGAGTCGTAAGGTGTCATTATGGGTCATAGGACCTAAATTGTAGCCTAACTAGTGTGTATTGGACAAGTTTCAATTATGATTACGATTGGATCCTAATGATCCATAAAGACTCTATATGAGTCGTATAGTCCCATCCATCGACAAACCAGTCTAATGCCTAAATGTTTCTTTCTTGCCTATAATTTGACCTATTGAGACATTATGTGTGAGTACGAGTCATATGATATGATTCATAGCTAGACCAATGTGTGTAGCCATGGATTTTGTCTAGACTATGACTGGAGGTCACGAGTCATAGGGTGACCCTACAAGTTGTAAGGTCACTCATAATGTTTAGGCAATAATTTTTTAGTATTTCATTAAGGGCACTTTGGACATTTATCCCTTTTGCCAAATTTGACCAGCAACTTTAAAGCCTTATTAGGACCTCATTCTCATCCATAACACACAAAAAACATTCTCTCAAATCCCTAAGCCAAGAACAAGCTAGGGTTACTCATACATGGCCATCTATAGCATTAAGGATTGAATTCTCTCCATAATTCTTAATATTTCAGGCATGTGACTCTACCCTTAAACTTGTTTTTCTTAAAGCATGAAATTATATGGTTTTTTATGTGGATTTGAACATGGGTCTTCATATGGGTTGAGGATTCTGGCATAGTTTATTCTTAAATTGAATTCCCATAATTTATTATGCATTGTTCATGCTTTATTAATGATTTTGGACTTGTGGGGTGCATGGGTATGGTGAATAAACTAAGGGGTCATTGTTTTCCAAAATTTAATTTTTTTGACTTGATATATAGTTTTGGAAATTAATAACTGAACGATCTACGAAAGCTAAAAGCAGTCCACAAACACAAGACAAACCCAAGAGCACAATAAACAACACACGGGAATCAAATACACAAAGAAACTGAGACATTAACAAAAGGATACAAACACACAAATAATGCAATAAAGCAAAGGAAGTTAAGAAGACATAAGATCTTATGAAACAAAGAGAACCGACACGTATATCAAACATAAAATCCCTTAAAGTAGCAACATCAAACACCCATCTTCTTATGGTTACCACTAAGGGAATGAACTCACCTCATCAACCACCGTTTCTAAGAAAGGGAACAATATTGGATTTTCTAAGACCTATACTAACTACTTGGATTTTCCAAGCCCTACTCTAAATATGTTACACTCTTAAAGAGAGAAGAAAGTCTTTCACATATTCATCATCAATCAAACTAAATAGAAAATGACCTAATAGAATACTATTTACAGGCTATTGCAAATAAAAGGTAAACTGACTATAACACCCTTAATGAGAGAGGCTGCCATGAGGTGTTTGAAATAAACATGTGTAATCTCTAAAATGCCCTCAATGAGTTCCAACACACAAAAGGTTCCTTCTTAAAGCTCTAAAGTAGTGGGTTCAACTTGTAGTCTCGGGTATGCATCAAAGGCAAGCCCCCAAGCAACCTTCCACACGCAGGGCTGCTTTATGGTATGCTCCAAACGGGTCCTCCATGCATGCTCTTGTGTCCTCGAGGTGACCAAATCTCGAATCTTTAAGTATTGGTCTCCAATGATGTCTTCAAAAGATATGATGACAATTTGTCTCATATCATCATTCCCTTCTTGAAAAGGATTCGGCCTCAAATCCATACCTTGCAAAATCAAAGGAAGGACAAGCGAACACAAATTCCTCATAGCATGAGGGTTATGATTAGCATAAACAATCATTTCATCATGCCAAGGTTGTATATATTTGAAATATAACCAAGGATCCTTTGAATTGAATATCAGAAATCAATGAAAGATGCACAAAGGATTTGGTTATGGGATTCACCAAGAGATAAAGAAACTATAAAGGTCCTAATGGCATCAAATAATCCACAAGGTAGAACTACCTTCATCTTATGATCCATAAGATACAATTGCTTCTTTATCTCTTCAAGAGACCACACCAAGGGTGGTGCTTCAATTGGTTCTAAAGTCCACAAGATCCATATATCATTATCACACACATAAGTGGACAAACTAATAAATTTCCTTCATCTACATAAAATAAATACAAGATTAGCATGGATATCATCATAAGAAAAGAGATACAATAGAAAGGAATCAAGTGTAAAGGTATACACGGCCGAAGACAAAGCATTTAAGCACATACACATTCTTTCTTTCGAACACATAGACAACTTGGTATCTACAAGTTGGGATTCACTCAACTTAAGCACAAGTGTGTCAGGAAAGGATGCACATTTAGAAGAATTACACCAAGGAGTCAATGGCACCCTTGCCCTTGGTTTTTCAAGAATGACTACACATTCCTTACCCTTAAGAGTACTCTCATCTTTCAAAAAGAGATTTCCATCTTTAGGAGTAATATTGTAACACCATAGTGGATTGTCATATAGGCTATAGCCTTAAAAAAAAACTATACCTTCAACGTCATTATCACCACTAAGTTCATTAGGAGTGATTATAACATCTTCAAACAAGACATTATACCTAAAGAGAGAAGGATTTATCCCATTGATAGATTTGGAACAAGCAAGCTCACTCTATATAAGTTCATTATCAAGTTTCAAAGATCTTTCAAGTACATGATTGCCCCTAGGAGCCAAGCAAATATTAGAATCTATACCATAATACAAGTTACGGGTTCACTCCCATTCCCCTGACGAACATTTTCAAATTCTTCACTCACTTGAGATTCATTAATTACATCACACATAACCTCAAGTGGTGGGCAATTTTTACACAGAAGTTGATCAACACAATTTTCACAAGACGATATACTTTCATTAAACACAATTACGTTAACACTAGGTGGACACAAATCAATCTTACAAGAAGAGTCAATTCGATCATCAATAGGATCAACTAGTGAATCCACACACACATGTACATCATCAACAAGTGGTAAAGAATCAATACACTCACATGTCGGTAAGATACCATTCACACTCAATGGGCTACTAGCCACATAATTATCATTCACATGCACAAAAGTGTAAGAGTTAGTTATTTTACCTCAAAGTTCTTGAGTATGTTCTTCTTTACCTTGGTTTGAAGGTCCTCCACAAGCTTGGGCAGAAACTTATCATCGGCCTTTCTCTCTTTCACTTTCCATGTTGGTACATACAAAAATGTCCTTAGAAATAGAAGTACAAGCAATATTAGTATGTTTTGGTAGCAATCCCCTCATTTTGCTCCACACAACCTCTTATTTTTCCACTCTCAAATTACCACCTTGCATAACCTTACTCCTTTCAATCTTTTGTCTCTCATAATCATTAGGATAAGTGTATATGAACACTTCTTTGTGCGGCTTGGGCAGAATGTACGTCATGAGGTTATTTTCCTACCGGTCTCCTATAACATTAGGCCAATTTTGCACATTTGGAACTTTATGTTGTGCAAACTAATGGGCATCCAAGCTTACATGATCGTATGTAAAGGGAAAAATATCACACCATACCTCCTCATAGTAGTCAAATTGGCAGAAAACAACCTTCACCATCTCGGTAACCTTAAACGCCTCCAAGGAATATGAAACAAGTAAAGTTTCTCGAAACAACCCCACATAGTCAACCATGGATAGAAGGATGTAGTTTCTATACCACCAATCATTTAGCACAATTAGGTAGCCCGATATCCCACAAATGATCACCTTTTAAGAGTGATCATTTTTTCTTGGATCAACACTGTAAGGAACATGGGTACCCTTCGGCTTTGGAGATGCATACCCTCTTCTTCTCGTGGGACAACATCCATTATAGATAGTATAACCATTCACACCACTTCAACCTTGATAAGAAGTACTACAAGGTGAAGAATATGAATTTTCACACTCCACACGTGCATTCTCATCATAGCTCTCATAAGCTTTACGAATGAAGGGGTTATATCTTTCACCCCTTCTAGGGTCGGCTTGGGTGGTGCAAGATTCCCCATACATCCCAACTTCCTCATAAAAACCAACACAAGGCTCATAAATATCTCCATGTTCACCATAAGCAATAGGCACTACATTCACCTCACTTTTTCCCTCAAAATCATAACTCTCAAATCTGTCCTTGCCGTGATCATGTCTATACTCATAGCTTGCATAATTTCCATCATCATCATAGACATAAAATACCTCACAACAACAATAGTCTTCCATGTCGTAGTAAAAAATAATCCATGGATATCATAGAAATGTTCCCCCTTATGTCACCTATGGACCTACAAAATAAACAAACTAGATTAGTAGTATAAGATCCTCACCAGCACTCGTAGGCAATCACCTTTGTGATCCTCACAATTGGAGAGGCAAATATTGAAAGTTGCTTATACTCCGGTAGTCAATAAGATGTTAATCCTACTTAGCGGCCGAAATAGATTCTTGTTTGATCTACCCAAGACTCAAAACAGAAAATTCTACTTACAAACTTGAAATAAAAAGTTACGAAGAATTAAAAGAGAGAAAATCATACAAATAACAAAGACACGATGAAAACAGATTCAAAAACTGATTTACAATCTATTATGTGATTACTAGTTTGTCAATTAGTACTTAGAATCAATAAATGAAACTAAAGGAACAAGAAAAAGAAACTAAGAAATCGGAAATTTAAACTTCAAGGTATTTTGAACGTTTATGACTTGGCACATTGATGACATGGAAGTTTTGTGATGTGGCAGTTTGTGTGACATGGCAGATTTTTTTTTCTTGTTTGCAATTTGAACCGGTCAAATTGAATTTGGAAGATGTGGAAATCAGCCTTGGGAGGGAAAACACAAGCTTGGAGGCTTTTTCAATATTCAAAAGGGTTTGACTTTTCTTTCACCTTTTTGGCAAAACACCCTTTTGAAAGTCTTTACTCCCTTTCCTCTTTTGTTTGTTTTAGAAGTTGCTCTTACTCCTTTTTGGTAAACAAGACTTTTGAAAGTGTTTTTGTTTCTTATCTTCTTTTGTATTTTCTTGGGATACACTTTCAAGACTAACAAGGGACCACACCTTTTCCCACTTTGTTAAGATCAAACCACACTTCTTTAAGTGTTCTTGCTCAGCAATATATGAAGAACAACAAGAGCAACAAGAACACTCAAAAATTGGATCCAAGCCAAATGAGGTCCGAATTTGATAATTTTTGTTCCTTTTTGCACATGTTGAGATCTACAACAATAACACGTTTCCAAGGAACCAATCCTCAACAAAAATCCAAAATTTCTAGATTCACTTTTCTAGTTTCTTCAACCTTCAACTCAACAATGGTTAATATCTCAAAACTACCGAGTTAAGCTCAAATCAAAGATAAATACTCACTTAGTGTTAGGGAATTAGAACCTAACACTAGAAACAAACAAAACACACAAATAATTCCTAAATCTAAGACTCAAAATTTTGGCCAAAGACCAAAAATGGGACATAATATTTCTTTATGGATTTTTGGTTTATCAACACCTTTTTTTGTGATTTTTGTCTTAAAGAGCCCAAGATTGATTTTGTTGGAACAAAATCAATCCTTTCTCTGATACCAAATGATAACGGAACAATCTTCGAAAGCTAAAAATAGTCCACAAACTCCAGACAAACCTGAGAGAATAATGAACAACACTCGGGCAGATGCAACATAAAGAAATGGAGACAAGAACAAAAGGATACAAAAATACAAATAATGCAATAAAGTAAAGGATAGCTAAGAAGACATAAGATCTTACAAAACAAACAGAACCAAAATTTATATCAAACGTAAAGACCCTCAAAGTCGCAATATCAAACACCCATCTTCTTACGGTGACCACTATGGGAATCAACTCACCTCGTGAACCACCGTTTCTAAGCAATAGAACAATATTGGATTTTATAAGCCCTACACAAATGACTTAGCTTTTCCAAGCCCTACTCTAAATGTGTTACACTCTCAAAGAGAGAAGAAAGTCTTTCACATATTCATCATCAATAAAACTAAAGAGAAAATACCTATAGAAGACTATTTATATGCTATTACAAATAAAAGGTAAAATGACTACAACACCCTTAATGAGATGGGCTTCCATGGGGTGTTTGGAATCAACATATGTAATCACTAAAATGCCCTCAATGAGTTCCAACACTCCAAAGGCACCTTCTTCAAGCTCCAAAGTCGTGGGTTCAACTTATAGTCTCAGGTATGCATCAAAGGCAAGCCTCCAAGCAACCTTTCACATGCGAGATTTCTTTATGGTATGCTCCAGACGGTTCCTCCAATCATGCTCTTGCATCCTCGAGGTGACCAAAGCTTGAGTATTTAAGTGTTGGTCTCCAATGATGTCGTCAAAAACTATGATGACCGTTTGACTCATATCATCAATTATGTTCCCTTAACCCTAAATGTTGAATTAATGTTGAATATGGTTTTGTCACTTGATTGGACTTTTTCACTTACACTATTGCATGGTATAAAATGTAAATGAACCACGAATTGGTTTTACTAAACTTTGAGAATTATGTATTCCCCGTATGACTAAATGATTCATCCTAAGGGGAAATAAATTCCCCTATGTTATGGTTAATGGTTATGGCTTGGTAATGAACTTGTAAGTGTTGTTGGTATGACGATACCAATATGATTCCTTAATGAATGAAATGTTTTAATTAATTGGAAAGTGTGCTAAATTTTTTAATTGGGCATAAAAGAGGGTTGTCTAGATGGGTTGTAAAAGTGGAGGTCCCAAGGGACCAATACTGCAAACCGCAGTTGCCAACGTGGGGGTATAAATAGATTGGGGTTCTAGTCCCCTTTCTTATAATTGGGTAGTTCAAGTTCACCTTATTATATGATTGGTAGGTTCGAGTCCCCTATATTACATTACATAATCAGGTTCTTAAGTCACCTTATTATATGATTGAGAGGTTCAAGTCCCCCGTGCATATATATAATTGATTGTTCTCTGGTTCGTGTGGCTACACATACTGAGGCCCGACCAGGAGGAAAGAAAGGAAGCCCATATAGCCCATGGGTACTATTATGATAGCTAAGCTACACAAGCGAAGTTAAGATTTTAAAATACATGATAAGCCTTGTTCCCTATCCTAACATTTTATATACGTGTATATATATATATGCATACATGTACATTAAGTTGAATTGGATTTTGAATTATCATTCCTTTATCCGTATCCCTGAGTTACATAATATTACTCAACCCACTAACCATCTTTGGATGATGTATTCCTATGCGATACAGGGTCCGAAGGCAATCCTACTTTTCCTGCACAGTGTTAGGTAGATTGGCTCTGTTCGTCAATTATTTGCAGTAAAGTGGTGAGCTCCAATTTGATCATTCCATTAGTTTCCTTCCATGAATTAGGATTAAAGATTTTACATTAACATTATCATTGTCAGAGTCGGAGGCATGTCCTGACGTAGGTTACTTTTATGGTATAGAGGCTTTGTGTATTACTATCGATGGGTTTTGGTTGTTGACATTCATAGACTTTTTAGTCAATATTTACTCTATCTTGTTATATGTTTAGAATTTAGCCACTACTAGGTGTTTTGTGTTTGATGTCACCCAAAAACTAACTCCAACAGAAGTATGTTGCGGTCGATGCCAAATATAGTAACCCAACTAGGTTGGGGTCGAACCCACAAGGTAAATATTGAATAGTTTCTTGAATTAAAGTAATACACGATTAGTATAGGAAAGTAAATGGGGGATTTTAGTATCAATCTCAAGTAGTAACCAAATCATGAGTGCTTTTGAGTTTTAAACAATAGAAGAGGAACACTAGGCTTGTGTTCCCCCAGGCTTCCTAACTCCATAAATTTCTCGAGATCAACCCAACTATTTTGTTATTCTTCATGTAAAGTCTAAAATATAGGTATTATCAACCATCTTGTGAACGTGAAGATAAATCTCACCCTTTACCGGTTCAGTTTCAGGGCATCGCCTTATTTCTTCTAGTTATGACCTCAGTTCACTATCTCTTTTTGAATTTAAGTTATTAGATGAGATGGCAGGAATTATATGGTGGAGGGGAATCTTAAATTACTGTCTTAATCTTCATTTTCCAATCACAAAATCCCCTGTCAAGACATTTGTAAATACATTCTATCTTAAGCTTCTGCAGCAGATAGTAGATTAATTATTGTGAAGAAGATTAAGATACGTGCATAAACACTAGAATAGATTAATACCACACTTCCTCTACGTAGCTAATCCACCAGGTTTCCCATAACCCTAGTCAAGGAGATTAGCCACTCATGTTCCTGCAAGAATCAATGATTATAAATGAAGGACACATATAATTAATTGTACAAGAATAAGTTGAATATACTCAAAAGTCTTGAATTGAATAAAAATCCTAAATGTCAAGAAAAATTTTAAAGTATGTGAAATGTAATAAGAACAATGTAAAAGTACGTAACCTATTGTAAGAATGTGTAACCTAATAAAAGATAAACCCTAGTGTATTTATTGTATCTCAAAATAAAATAGAAATCCTAATAAAAATGGGAAAGGTAAAGTTATTTCGGCACTTAGTATGACTCGATCTTTAACTTGTACCAACATCATACGAGTCATACTTGTGACTCTCGTATTCACTCCAATGTATGATCTTCCAAGGATTCAACTTTCTGTTCAGTATACGACTTTTGCTCACGAGTCGTACCCTACTATACGACTTGTGTCCTTCACTCATATCAACCTAGGACTTCTGTCTTTCTAAGCTTTGGACACTGGTCATCTTATGGTTTCCCTATATGAGTCGTACTCAAACTTTCGACTCTTATACTTCTGAGACTTCAACTTTGGATAGCATCTTTAGATTCTGTCATGCTTACAACTTTATGGTATGGCTCGTACCCTCGTTTATGACTCAGATTCTCCAGTCATATCTTGTTTACACTTAGATTGTAAATTTGTCTTTGGGTTCTAATGTTCTTACGAGTCATCCTATGACTCGTATCGAGTGTTAAAAACACATGGGTTAACTTGTATCTTGATCAGAATTGGTATTTTCCATGTATTTTTCTTCTATTTTTATCCCAACGCTACTATAGACGTGTTTTACCTGAAATAAAACAAAAAGTACATTATATCTACTAAAATAACTTGAGTACCTGCATAAATTCATGATTTTAAGCATCGAAAGTGTCATATTTCCATGACATATGAATGTTCTATTTGGTTTGGAAAGTGGGGTGGTCTCCGATCCTTAGTGTACTTGAGATACCCGTCACGACCAGGCACTAGGTAGGGTCATGACATTTGATTACACTAATTGACTACTCAAATAATATTCAATGATCCTCCAAATTGTTTGTTTGATTAGATTCATCTAATTGGAGCAATATACTTTAGATATAATGGAAAATCGTTGACCTGGCGATGTTTTAGAGATAATGATGGAAAACCGCATTACCAGCTTGGTTTTAGGATGGTAAACAAAATCCTAGGAAATAAATACAAGGTATTAAGGATAGAATAGTTGATCTTAAGAACAATACTATCTTTTTGATATAAATGAATAAAGTTACTTCAGAGAGAATTATGTTAGTTGTATAAGGATGAAGAAACCAACTGGAAGCAAAAGATTAGAGTCTTATGGAAACAAGAATACATCTTTCCTCCATGTAAATATTTTCTTAGAGATGTAAGTCTACTAGTATTAAAGGGTTTCATTTAGAAGATGGTCATTGGATCTCCAAGAAAAAAAAGATTGTAAAAAAATAGAAATATTATATAAGATCCTCTTTACTAACTCTAGACCTTCTAACTTCCATCCTATTTTGTTCTTAATTTCATCCTTCAGTTGATAACTCTATGAATACGTCATGTCCTAATATCTTAGATAATGATGGCACCTACTTCAACCCACCAATATATAAGAAAAGTCATATCCCGAAATGACAAGTAACTGGCCAATAGGAAGAAGATAAAGGGAACAAGAATGGAACCAATAAAAATAACAGAGGAAGAAGTAGAAATGGTATACATACATAACATGTTATACAAGAAAGGAAGAGAAAATATACAAAATGAATCACTCACAAAACCTAGTAAGGTTGATACAAGAGTCACTATAACAAAACAAAGTGTACCAGACATTATCCAAAATATACATATATATACACAATAGTCTCAAAATACAAAACACTATCACTGAGACGTATCGAGGAGGATCAGTTCCAGACTCTAGAAAGCTCACCCATCTCCGGATCAGTAGCAAGGCCTGATAATAATATTAGCGATGGTGGCTAGTACTCAGATATGTATATGGGGAAAAGATATAGAAGTGATGTAAGAGTACCAAATCAATGGGTACTAATAGGCGTCATCGGCCGACAAAGCTCAAATATTGTGAAAGCATAAATAAAAT
This sequence comes from Capsicum pubescens, assembly GCA_030864215.1. Taxonomy (NCBI): domain Eukaryota; kingdom Viridiplantae; phylum Streptophyta; class Magnoliopsida; order Solanales; family Solanaceae; genus Capsicum; species Capsicum pubescens. The sequence goes on along the minus strand of CM061549.1, from coordinate 198,443,637 downwards.
GCAAAAGTATAAGCTAAGATAATAGTAAAAAGGGTAAGAAAGTAAATGATAAGTTATGCTGAGAAAATGTGATAAGGGAATAAATAACTTGAATAGGAAAGTAAAGGCCTAGATATAACCTAATAAGACCCTCATAAGCCTAGAAGGCACACACAAGAAGACAAATGCCCCAATTGAGCCCCTATAAACCCGATTGGTACAAATAAGAGAAAATCTAAGGTAAGATTTATAAGTAATAGAAGTAAACTTATAAAAGGCAAAAATAGAAATAATGCATTGAATACTCCCTTCTCGTCTCAATAATCTTTCAATCACAAATCTGTAATGAAAGCCTATATCTGGTGTGAACTAGAATCAATGGATAATAACAAGAGGATGGATATTCCATATGCATCGGTTAGAACTTCTATACCAGAACCAAGTACAACTACCAGAACTCCCTATAATAACCATAATCAACACCAGAGCACTAAAATGATAGTAATAGACTAATGACGGACTCGAACGGGAACTAATAAGTAACCAACCATAATTGTAACAAATGATTCCATCATGAGCAAACCATAAAATAAGTTGAGGCTATACTCATGTCAGAACTCATAATAATTATAAAAGAACATATATCAGACTTTAACCAAAACTAAAATAAATATATAAATAAATATCTAATCATTGAATAGCTAGCAAAATCCTAAGGGTTCCAAACCTATCCAAGTTTATTTTTTAACTAAGTTCAATCTCTGGTTATTAGATCTACTAAGACCAAATGGGTTCCCATGTCTAAGTCAAGAAGAAAAGTTCAAGCTAGGTACTATCTACTCAGGAAAAAAGCTAAATAAGCAAGTACTCAATTCTACGTCAATCATATCCTAAAGTAATAGCCGAAAGTAGATTTCATGAGTCCAACTAAGACAAAAAGAGCTTTATTTTAAACATTCTACCAAAATAGGGTATTGGGGCCTACTGTAGGGTCATAATAAACCAACCTAAGGTAGAACCTATCCCAATATGGTCTAAATCTTTTCAATCCCATCCCAAGGTACTATAAGGACAAATTCTAGTCCTAAAGTATAATAATGCACTATACTAAAGTAAAATAAAACCAGATTCTATCATAAAAGAGCCTTGACCAGCTAAATAAGTTGTAAATAGCTAAAATAATAGCCGGTCCATAAGTACCCACCCAAATATAGAAAATTACTACACTAATACCATAATTAAGAACAATCTAGAGAAAGGGTAAGCTTAGCTTACATGTACACCATTAAAGCCCATTGAATCCTCTATATCAAAGCTTTTCCCTTCCAATAAGTCTCCAAGAGCTGCCATACTATCAAACTAATGATCTATACATAAATACAAGAAAATCAATACACATATTTTACATATATTCTTTGAGTCAGTAATTAGATCAATATTCATTATGGGGCCCGCTTGCCAAATCACAAAATTGAAACTTTCATTGCATCTATCTTAGCTCAAGGATCAATTATCACATAAATTTAGCTAAATCAAAGCTCAAGAAGTCCTTAACCCATACCCAATAACATAGAGAATTTAAGAAATAAAATAGGGAAATAGTGGAACTTAGTGAGATAAGAATAATAAGACGCACAACAATCTACCCCAAATCCAATCCCTTCTTCAAACACTTAATCCCTCAGAATTTCATAGCTTACAATGGTCCATAATAGTGATCTACACTTAGAAATAAAAGCCATAAATGAGAAAGGTGATATATATATAAATATATATATATACATACATATATATAAATATATATATATACATACATATATATAAATATATATATATACATACATATATATATGTATATATATATGTATGCATATGTATATATTTATATATATATATAAATATATATATGCATAAATATATATATACATATACATATATATATACCTATAATGTCCGCTTTAATAGCTAAATGACTACTAACATGGTCATTTCTAAAGCGACTAGGCCCTGGTTAGCCAAGCTCTGCTAAAATGGTCTACAACTGTTAAAGCAATGCTAGTCGCTAAAGAGGCTACCACTAAAGAGGTCTTTTGGCTGATAAAGCAACTGGCCTATATAACTTGACACCAGGAAAATTTCACAAGTCCGAATAGATTCTGATCAGGTGCTCGAGATTGGTTTTCTAATACCCCATATATTTCTAAGCTAGAAAATAAATTATTGTTCCTACACATGAAACCTCCTATACTATAATTAATGTTTGAGAACATGAATTAGGATGAGTATACTAGTCATAATTAGGCTTATGATGTGTTAAGCATGTTCATAAGAGTCACTTAGAGTAATCCAAGCTAAGAACTTTTGAATCCACCAAATTTTCGTGTGTGATTTCACATTGGTCATCTTTGAATGAGAATAACTTAATTTATAGGTGGTATTTTGGAATATTCATACCCTTCAAATTGTATAGAATTGAATAAGATTTCCATCGATACCATATCCGCCTAAAACAAACACCCGGTGAACAAGTTATAGCAGTTTAAAGTTTCAGCAGTGTCATTTCAGTCAGTGGTGCATCGCACCATAAGACAAAATGACGTTTGTCAATTTCCAGTGTCTCTCCATGATTCCACCGTATCACGGTGAGTTTCCAAGTCATAAACAAATGGCAACACGATGTCTCCACGTTGCGCCAGGGGCCCAAATCGGGAAATTTTTAAAGAAATTAAAAGATGCATCTAGAGGGGTATTTGGATCATCTTCCCACCCCTATATAAGCTCCCAAACATGGAATTAAGCCGTTATTTCACTAAAACATACACTTACTCATCAAAATCCTTGCAAGAACACATAAGGGTTTCAAGTTCAAGAAAATTCAACCATCAAATTCCAAGAATATCTCTGTCAATCTTCACTAAATCAAGAATTAAGGTATGCGTGTATTCTTTCATGGCCTCCTTTCGTTCATGAAGTCCAAGAACCATATTTTAAACTATATGCCATAATTTTTATGTTTTGATTTGATTGTTGATCTTGTTTATGTGTTGAATAATGTCAAGATAGAATCTTTATGGGTTTATATGAAACTAGGATGGCATGTTAGTTTAAATATATGAACTTTGGGTGATTTGGGTGGTTGAATTCATGAATAAACTTATGACCAAAGTGGTGCATGCTAGGTGTTTGATAAAATACCTAAGAGACTAGAAATCATGTATTTTATCTAAATAGAACTTAAAAGACAAGCCCATGCTCTATCCCTTATGACTTAACATGAATTCTATGAAAATTGTCATGTATTGTTGTTGTACTATGGAATGCTCATGAAATTAGAACCATGCAAGTATGTACATGTTATATGCAGTATCTTCCATGTTTAAGAATATTATAACCATGTGTAGTATGAAATCCTCTATTTATGGTATTATGAATTGTGAATGTTATTCTTACGAACAAGTCAGTCATGTGTGTCAATTTCTTTCCATCGAGTCCTGGGGGTACTTGTACCCAAAAAATATAGTTGTATGCCTAAAGCCATGTCATGTTTTCATGATACTTTCATTCAAGTCATGATCTATAGAAATCAGTTAGTCTTGTGACTCAGGAAAACCCAGTAATCTCAGTAATCTCAGTGCCCAATAACCTCCGCAACCACAGTATTCACAGTTAATCTCAGTAACTTTAGAACTCTCAATCATTCCTCAAAACTCAGTACATTCCGTCCGTCATCGGAATCTAGTAAACTCAATTTCGCTCTGCTAAACAATCCCACTAACATCAGTTCAGTTAATTAGTTCAGTTCATCTATTCAGTTCAGTGCTTTTTAGTTGGGAGTAGGATTCAACACCGAGTGAACCCAATGATGGGGAATCACCTACCACAGTCAAAGGGTGAGATTCCTAGAAGCAATCCTTGCATTCCAAAACTACATAGCCATTGTATGTTAAGATGTCCCTACCCATAGGGCTAATGCCTCTCTTTTGAGTTTACCTGATATTAGGGCAGACAGAATGAACTCCCAAAAATAGAATAGGGTTACTCACATATTGTCTCTACCCATGGAATGGTATTAATACCCTTCTGATTAGGGAAAAGATTAGACCCCACCAGTTTAGTTCTGGGGTATGTCATTTAGATGATTACCTCCCACAGTCACAGTTTCAGTCTCAGTCTTAGTTTTAGTAATAGACTCAGATAGTTCTTAAGAATATTATGACTGTCAGATACAATCAACTCATATACAATACAAAACTCATCTAGTTCCACCATATTCAGGACAGTAAGATACAGTAACTCATGTTATCATTATTACTAGTTCTCTAAACTCATATTACTAGCATCCATCTTAATGACTGTCAAATACGATCAAGCATATCAGTTCCTCATATTAATGGCTGCCAGATACAGACAATCAGATTAATACTTTATAATTAGACTGTCAGATACAGTCGACCAGACCAGTCCTTCCTAATTAGGACTATCATACACAGTTATTTATGTATCAGTAACATAACACTAGTCCCTCAGTCTTTAGTAATACAGTGTTAGTTCCTCACTTATTAGTGATTGTTAGTAAAGTCATGATGTCAGTATTCAGACTCAGTAGTCAGTATCATCACGAGTTCAGTTATAGTTTCTCATGTATATATGTATTCTTACATTCATATCAGTCAGCATTGTTCATGCATATAATCTTTTGCATTTAGCCTACCTCACTCGTATACTCAGTACATTTAGTCGTACTGACACATTTGCGCTATAGTGTTTTCTCTTATTTTACAACTTAGGTTTAGAGGCACGAGCTCCAGATCAGCAGTAGATTCCAGTATCAACAGTCAGAGTTAGAATTAAGTCCTTATATTTTGAGGACACAATGATTTCATTGCTATTGCAGTTTTCAGTTTATTTTAGTAGTTAGAGTTTGTTGGGGACATGTCCCATCAAATCCTTATTCAGATAGTTAGAGGCTTTCCAAACTATAGCATGTAAGACAGTTATTTCAGATTTTATTTGGTATTTTTATACCATTTTCAGATGTTGTTCTTATCAGATGTTTATTCAATTGAACCTTATGTCCATTCAGTACATGTTTCCACATTTTTATGTTATATTATATAGTATACAGGTACAGATATCAGTCATGTGTTAGATTGTGGTCCTTCGGGTTCATAAGCATTGTGTAGCATTCTCGTTTAGAAAATTAGGGTGTTACAAACTTGTAACCCGGTGAAGAAGTTATGGCAATTTAAAGTTTCAGTAGTGTCATTTCAGTGAGTGGCGTGTCGTGCCATAAGCCAAAATGACGTATGTCAATTTTCAGTGTCTCTCCACGATTTCACTGCATCACGGTGAGTTTCCAGGTCATAAGAAAGTGGTAACGCGATGTCTCCGCGTCGCGCCAGGGGCTCAAATCGGGAAATTTTTATAGAAATTAAAAGATGCATCTAGATAGGTATTTGGGTCATCTTCCCACCCCTATATAAGCTCCCAAACACGGAATTAAGCCGTTATTTCACCAAAACATACTCTTTTTCATCAAAATCAGCTCAAGAACACATTAGAGTTTCAATTGAGGGATTCACGTTCAAGCAAATTCTACCATTAAATTCCAAAAATCTCTCCGTCAATCTTCACTAAATCAAGAACAAAGGTATGCGTGTGGTCATTCATGGACTCCTTTCATCCATGAAGTCCAAGAACCCTATTTTAAACTATATGAAATGCTTGTTATATTGTGATTTGATTGTTGATCTTGGTTATGTGTTTAATGATGTCAATATAGAATCTTTATAGGTTTGTATGAAACTAGGATGGCAGGTTAGTTGAAATATATGAACTTTTGGTGATTTGGGTGGTTGAATTCATGAATAAACCTATGCCCAAAGTGGTGCATACAAGGTGCTTGGAAAAATACCTAAGAGACTATAAATCATGTATTTTAGCTAAATAGAACTTAAAAAAACAAGCCTATGCTCAATCCCTTATGACTCAACATGAATTCTATGCAAATTGTCATGTATTTTTGTTGTACTATGAAATGCTCATGAAACTAGAACCATGCAAGTATGTACATATTATATGCAGTATCTTCCATGTTCAAGAATATGATAACCATGTGTAGTATGAAATCTCCTATTTATGGTATTATGAATTGTGAATGTAATTCTTATGATCAAGTCAATCATGTGTGTCATTTTCTTTCCATCAAGTCTTGGGGGTACTTGTACCTGAAAAATATAGTTGTATACCTAGAGCAATGTCATGTTTTCATGATACTCTCATTCAAGCCATGATCTATAGAAATCAGTCAGTCTTGTGACTCAGGAAAACCTAGTAATCTCAATAATCTCAGTGCCCTGTAACCTCATCAACCTCAGTATTCACAGTTAATCTCAGTAACTTTAGTAATTTCAATCATTCCTCAGAACTCAGTACATTCCGTCAATTATCAAAATCTAGTAAACTCAGTTTAGCTCCGCTAAACAAACCTACTAACATCAATTCAGTTAATCAATTCAGTTCAACTAATCAATTCAGTGTCTTTCAGTTGGGAGTAGGATTTAGCACCGAGTGAACCCAAGGATGGGGAATCACCTGCCATAGTCAGATGGTGAGATTCCTAGAAGCAATCCTTGCATTCCAAAACTACATAGCCAGCGTAGGTTGAGATGTCCCTACCCATAGGGCTAATGCATCTCTTTTGAGTTTACCTAATAGTAGGGCAGACGAAATGAGCTCCCAAAAATAGAATAGGGTTACTCATATATTATCTCTTCCTGTGGCATGGTATTAACACCCTTCCAATCATAGAAAAGATTGTACCCCACCAATTTAGTTCTGGGGTATGTCAGCTAGATGATTACCTCCCACAGTCTCAGTTTTAGTCTATGTCTCAGTTTCAGTAATAGACTTAGATAGTTCTTCAGAATATCAGGATTTTCAGATATAGTCAACTCGGATACAATACGGAACTCAGCTATTTCAACCATATTCAGGATTGTAAGATACAGCCACTCATATTATCATTATTACCAGTTCTCTAAACTCCTATTACCAGTATCCATCTTTATGACTGTCAGATACGGTCAAGCATATAAGTTCCTCATATTTATGGCTGCCAGATACCGTCAATCAAATTAATACTTTATAATTAGACTATCAGATATAGTCAACCAGACCTATTCTTCATAATCAGAACTGTCATGCACAATTATTTATGTATCACTAACATAGCACTAGTCCCTCAGTATTTAGTAATACAGTGTTAGTTTCTCACTTATTAGTGATTGCCAGTAAAGTCATGATATCAGTATTCATACTCAGCAGTCAGTATCATCATGAGTTCAGTTATAGTTTCTCATGTATATATGTATTCTTACATTCATATCAGTCAGCATTGTTCATGCATATAATCCTTTGCATTTAGCCTACCTCACTCGTATACTAAGTACATTTAGTCATACTGACACATTTGCGCTATAGTGTTTTCTCTTATTTTACAACTTAGGTTTAGAGGCACGAGCTCCAGATCACTAGTAGATTCCAGTATCAGCAGTCAGAGTTAGAAGTAAGTTCTCATATTTCGAGGACACGATGATTTCATTGCTATTGCAGTTTTCAGTTTATTTCAGTAGTTGGAGTTTGTTGGGGACATGTCCCATCAAATCCTTATTCAGACAATTAGAGGCTTTCCAGACTATAGCATGTAAGACAGTTATTTCAGATTTTATTTGGTATTGTTATCCCATTTTCAGATATTGTTCTTATCAGATGTTTATTCAATTGAACCTTATGGTCATTCAGTACATGTTTCCCTATTTTTATGTTATATTATGCAGTATATAGGTATAGATATCAGTCATGGGTTAGCTTGTGGTCCTTCGGGGTCATAAGCACCGTGTAGCATTCCGGTTCAGAAAATTGGGGTTTTATAGGTTTGAAATCCCATGCATGTAAATGAACTATGCTATTCTATGAAATTTGGAATTTCAGACCCAATGGCACCATGGAATTTCCATCAAGGTTTGTTTTAATAAAAATACTATCCCACACCTAAGGGGTCATTTTTGCCAAACTCTATCCAATAGGCAAAAATGAGTCTGAAATCCTCGGGACCCAGACCAATGGTCCTTCTACCCTAAAATAAATGTTATAGAGCTGATGAGACTAACACAAATGGCATCCAAGGAAGTTTACCTAAGGTTTTGACCTGAGACTGATTGATTAACATTAAAAGCATCAAAATAGGGAAATGGCTCAAAAAGACAAACAAGCTGCATGATAATCAAATTGTCAGTCCCAGTAAGTCATAAATATCCTAGGGCATCTATAGGAAAGATCCAAACACAAAAAATGTACTAAAATAATGAAATACTTGTAGGATCATTACAACATCCACTACAAAAATGACTTTCATCCACAAAAGTAAAGGATTAAGAAGTACCTGAAGGCTCTAACGGGTAAGAATACTGGGTCCGCATCTGATGCTTGGTCTTCCAGGTTGTCTCCTCGACTGGATGATGTCGCAACTAAACCTTAACCATAAAAATGTCTTTAAAGTGGAACAACCTGACATCTCTATCTAAAATAAATACAAGATCCTCAATAAAGGTTAACCTCTTATCCAACTATATCGAGTCCAACCAAAGCACGTGAGACTCATCTGGAATATAACACTACAAGATAGATACATGAAAAATTAGATGGATGGATTAAAAGGATGGAGGCAAGGCTAAATCATACTCTACCTCCCTAACTATTAAAAGGATCTTAAATAGTCTAATATATTTGGGGCCAAGCTTTTCCCTCCTCTTTACCTAATCATATACTTTATCCATGATACTTACCAAAAGACTTGTTCTCCTACTCCAAACCTCAAGGGACAAAGTCAACAATCCATATAATATTTTTCCTACTCTAAGCTATTCATAGCCAATGTTGAATCACCTAAACATGATCCAAAGACTCATACAAATCTATTCCATGGGGTTGAACCTTAGAAGTCTCAAACCAACCAACCAAAGATCGATAGAACTTACCATACAACGCCTTAAATTGTGCCATCTGAATACTCAAACGGTAGCTGTTATTATAGGCAAACTTTGCCAAAACTAAAAAATAGTCCCACTGACCTCCAAAATCCAATACACTAGCACGAAGCATATACTTTAAAATCTAAAAAATCCACTCCAACTACTCACCAGTTTAAGGGTTAAAAGCAAGCTAAGGTCAACCCAGGTACCTAACTCTTCTTGAAACTCCTCCAAAATATAGAAGTAAATTTAACACCTTGATCGGAAATAACAGGCATAGGTACCCATACTCATTGAGTGTTAGCCAAACCATAGCTCAAAATGGCAAGTAATAAGCTAGCAAGCAAAAGATAAAGGGGAAAAAAGAATCAAACCGATAATAATAATAATAATAGTTTAGGCAAAAGAAGAAAAAATATACATAAATAACATGTTGTACAAGAGAGAGAAAAGGAAGAAGAGGATAAAATATATAAAATAAATCCCTTTCAAGGCCTGGTAAGGTCAGCACAAGAGCCACGACAACTAAAAATAGTGCTAAATAGCATCCAAAACATACATATTTATACAAAGTAGTCGAGAAAATACACAAGACTATCACTGAAACGGATGGAGGAGTATCAACACAGGACTCTAGAACTCACATCCCATCTCTAGATCAGTAATAGGGAATAAGGATAGCTTAGTTATAGTGTCTCATACTTGAATCTACATTAGGTTAAAACATGTAGAAGTGCAGTATGAGTACCAAAGAAACTTCTACCTAATGGGTATCAACAACCAACTAAGCTCAAATATAGTAAAAGAAAAAATAGAGTGTGAGATTACAAGCTAAATTAATAAAAAAATCGACAGGAAAGCAAATATTAAACAATGTTGACCAAATGTGATAAAAGAAGTAAGCAAATTGAATATGAAAGTAAAGGCCTAGATATAACCTAACTGGACCCTTATAAGCTCAGAAGGAATACACAAGAAGAAAAATAACACAATTGAGCCCCCATAATCCTGATGGGTGAAAATAAGAGGAAATATTAGGTAAGAAACATAAATAACTGAAGTAAACTTATAACCGGCCAACACAGACAGAATGCACTGAATACTCCCTTCTTAGCTCAATAATCCTTCAATCCTAAATACATAATAAAAACATATGCTAGGCTTTAATAAAAACCAGTGGACAATAATAAGAGGCCATATAATATTTATACAACCAATAGAACTCCTATACCAAAACCAAGTACAATACCATAAATCCTCATAATAATCATCATCAACATCGAGACACCAAAGTTATAGTCATAGACTGATATTGAACTTTAACCAGAACTCATAACTAACCAATCATAACCATAACCGCAACTGATGACTCCAAAAGAAGCAAACCATGACTATAAATGGATGCCATACTCATGCTAAAAATACTAAATAATAGCAATGTAGAATATGTCATACTTGAATCGTAATTGAAATATAGAAACAAATATATACCTAAGCATGGAATAACTAGTGGAAGTCTAGGGGTTCCAAACCTATCCCACTCTATTTGTTAATTAAATTCAATCTTTGGTTTTTAAATCTACTAAGGCCAAGCATGGTTTTATTTCTAAGTTAAAGAGAAGCAGTCTAGAGTTAAATAATATCTTACTTAGTGAAAGAAACAAAATAGGAGAGTAGTCAAGTCTAAGTCAGCCCTAACCTAAATTAATATCCTAAGGTAATTTTCATGAGTCCAACTAAGCTTAAAAGAGCTTTGTTATTTATAATTTTGATGAGAATAAAATGACTAGAAGGGACCAGGTCTCTGAATGTTTAAGGAAATAGTATAGGTGGCACGTATCTACAGAGATTTGTCCATTTGTGTAAAAAACTGGCAGGTGCTACTTGTAATACCCCGATTGTTCCTTGAGTCTAAATTCGTCTTCTGAGTATATAAAAATGACTTCCAAAGTAAATAATGATAGAAACGTGTAGAATTTCACTAATTTCTACTTTTTTCATGTAGAGCATTGAATAAGCTTTCCATCGATGCCAATTTCATCGAAATACGACATCGGACGGGGGAGTTATGGCTGTTTTACTAAACAATATCGGAATCTCCTAGGCCTGACGGTTGACCTAACGAACCGCTAAGTCCTTGGTGGATCCTCAAGTGTCCCGTCAATCCAAGTCAGTGACACCACTTTTTGGTCATAGTTTGACGTCCAAAGTGGTGGAGCATCAAAAAGTTGACGGACCGTCAAGGGGTCCGTCAGGTCGAGGCAGAATATTCCATTTTTGGCCCCCGAGTGACGGACGATCTAGTGGACCGTCAGATTCCTAAAGGACCGTCACTTCGACCATTACTCCATGGCAGAACATCCCAGTTTTGGTGCTCGAGTGACGGACGACTTTGTGGACCATCAGTCCCGCTGACGGACCATCAGGTCAACCGTCACAGGCCCCGATGAGCGAATTTCAGCTTTTTCAAAAGGGTATTTTGGTATTTTCCGCCCATTTTGGAATTATAAATATATCCGAGTAGTACAGGAAAGATTATTTTCTCTTATTTCTCTCCAATCACTCCAAGAATTCTCTAGAGGCTAGGGTTTTCTTCCAAGACCCCAAATAAAAAATCCAATCTTCTCCTAAGAAATTCAAGAATCTCCCATAGATTTCTCTAAGTGGTTCAAGAATCAATCTTTTCTAGTCAAAGGCATCAAGAATATTAGCCTAAAAGTGCGAGAAAGAAATTCTAATCAAGTCTCTTATTCCCAAATTTATAATTCAAGGTATGTGGGGTTTGAACAAGAACACTTCTTTCGTTCTTATTCCCAAAGATTTAATTTTTACTATTGAAATCCATGATTTAGAATAGTGTGTTTACACCCAAATTACTTTATTAATGATTTATGATATTTGAGCAAATCAAGATTGATACACATGACTATTTTATCAGTTTATTCCTTAAATTGAGAACTTATACCATGAATTGAATATTGTTATTATGAGTTGATGATTTCCGAATGATTTGAGAAAAGAGTCATGATTTAATATTTTCTATGAGAAGTTTGATTATTGAATATATATATATATATATATATTGATATTTGAGCTTGAGAGTCAAGAATGAGTTCTATGATGTTTTCTTGAAGTTTTTGATACATGAGTATTTTACAACTTCTAAATTATGACTTGATATTTAATATTGTTAATTTCATGTTTCTACCATGAGTTGGTATTTCAAGTGTTTTCAAGACATGTGTCAAGCTTTAAGCCTCCTTATGACAAATTGGATTATCGAGTATATTGATTCATGAGATTGAGTTGTTATAATGAGTCTTGATATTTCCTCAAAGTTATTGATGTTACAATGACTAAATGAATTGATACATCTTAATGTTGAGAAAGATTTTTTGATTTTGAGTCGAGTTAGGAATCCACAGTTGTATATGATTTACCGATGAGATATATATATTTATGTTTTGGTCTCTATTGTAGACCCATAATTTTATATTGATTAAGGTAGATTTCCTAATGCGTTCGGAGCTAAGTTTGGGAGGAGTATTTAGAACCGAGCGGGAAATATGGTATTTCCCCAAAACTACGTGCCACCGTAGGATTTATGTTGATAATTGTGGGCTAGAGTCCGAGTATGGGATTGTGATAATGAGATTGAGGTTGTACTCCCTAGCAAGAGTACAACACCCTTGCTAATGTGGGGTTCTCTCCTTAGGAGAAAGAAATGTCGGACTCCATGCGGCTCACATGGTGTAGTCATGTCGGTTATAAGAAACTCCCAAGTCCATAAGAGTTCAAGTTTCATGAGTTACCGAGTCACTCTAAGTCATGATTTAAAGAGTTTGAGTTGAGTATAATGATTTATGAGATATTTAATACTTGCATTACTAATGATGAGTTTCAAGGAATATATTTTAATTAATTCAAGCAAAGAAAGTCGTTATCGTCAGCATGCATGATTTTTGTAATCATTTATGATATTATTTATAATGTTACATTGCACCCCCATATACTCAGTACATTATTTAAAGTACTAACCCCTATATATTTCTATATGCTACAGTGCCTTATAATGTAGGTACAAGTTATAGCGCAGATACCACATTCAGTCAGTTTGCAGCTTCCAGTTAGTAGGTGATGAGTCCTTTTGATTCGAGGGTTTGAGTTAGTTATACAGTTCGAGGAGTATCATATTTTCTTACTTTATTCATATTGAGATTGGGTAGTTGGGAGTCATGACCCATCTATTTGAAGTCAGTACCAGTAGAGGCTTCATAGTCAGTCAGTAGAAGTTGATGTATTCAGTTTTAATTTCATTTGTAAAAGTAGAGTTGTAACCTTGTAACGTTCATAATTGTATTGATCAAGTTCAGATAAGTTCTATGTTTTCACTGATCTCATGTAGACTTGAGCATTTTATTCAGTTACTTATGAGTTATGCCAGTAGAAGGGTTAGCTTAGGGTCACTTATGACCCTAAGCACCGTATGATGTCTCGTGACCCAATTTTGAGGCGTTACAAACTTGGTATCAAAGCATAGAGTTCAAGTGTCCTAGGGTGTCTATGAAGCCGTGTCTAGTAGAGTCTCACAAAATTGTACGGAGATGTCTGTTCTTTTCTTTGAGAGGCTACAAGTCATTTAGGAAAGGTCTCCATTCTTTCAAGTCTTAGATCGTGCTATAGAAAGGTTCGTTGAGAAACTTATACAGATTCTCATCTTACCCTATTCGGGGAATCCCCGCTTTATTTTTAAGGTATTAGAGGCAGTCAAACATAATTCTTTGTAGATAGTTATGAAGTTATAAATGAGCAAGAAAGTATCCTATTAGTGCCTTATCATGCTTTTCTTATAAATCATGCAATTAGCCTAAGTCAGTTGCGCTTCCAGATTTCCTCCTCAGAATCCATATTGATAGTCTGTACTTGTTTATCTATGTACTGTTCCTGGGGTAACATGATCAGCGAATTCCAATTTTCCTTCTCTGATAATTCTTTCAGACTTACTAGTGTGGAGTTTCAGAAGTTTTGCAAAATAGCTTGAGCGAAGCCTCCCAGCGTGTTATAAGTCCCCCAAGTTTAATGTTATGTCCTCACCCTTATGAGTCATTCAGTTAAGAGAGAGTGTGATGTGTATTCCTAAATCATCAAATATTTTATGCAAAGTTTCTACCTTTCGTAATTTTGTCATTATTATGTTGTTGAAAATGAAAGACTAGTGAAGCCGGGTAAGGCCTATTTTGATTCACTAGTGACTCTTTGTGTATCTTGTTTCCTCGTGCTGATTGGAACTGGGTTTAGAGATGTGGTCATAAGAAGGGTTGTAAGTGTGATTTATTGAAAGTCTGTATAGCTGAGCCTTTTTGCGTGTGATCGAGTTCGTGATAAAGTGATATGTCCTTGTACATTATCTTGTGGAAGGAGGAGAAAGAGTTATTGGTTAAGGTAAATAGAAGTTTTCTAAAGTACGAAAAGAGTTGTTGGCGGTGTGTTGCATAAGACGAGTATAGGTTATGGACGAAGATACTTAGTGAATGAGCGTTGTTAACTAGGGTGCTCCAGGGATTTCAAGAGGAATTTAAGTTGAGGCTTAGAGAGATATGAACTAAGTTAAGCTAGGTACTAAGGATAGATAGTAATGATGGGTAGAAGAAGGATGTGTTGATGGGTTGTAAATGAGATAGGCCATATGATTATGACCAATTATTGTTATGAGGTTTAAGTAGGCTAGCGTTTATGGATATTTTGTTTTATAGTTTCCAATTGAAATTTTTTTGTGTGAGGTGGAGTTGTAAGTTATGTTGAGCTCTAGGCATTAATCTTGGATGATTGGTGGCGATAAAGGTGGATGTGATAATTTCTTGGTTAATGATGCTAGTTATAGAGAAGTTATCTAATAGGTTTGAACAGTGTATACAAGAACTTGAGTCTATTCGGCTTGTAATTAAGTTTGATATTGTATCTATGATAGGGAAGTTTACCCAAAATGCTATGGGGCTATACTACTTTCGAGGATCATTGCAAGTGGTGTAGATAGTGGCGCTGTGGAGCTACTATATGGAGAAAAGACTAGTCAGGTAATGAACGATATTCTTGATAGCGGACTAAAGGGGTTTAGATTGAAAATGTTGATCCTTTTATTTTGTGAGTTTGATTCTCATTATTTGGAAATATAAGTCTACAAGTGTGATATTAGTAAGTTATAACAGTAGTAGTATGATCCATCAAAGGTTGGGAAGCATTCAAGTTGAGCGTTAGAATCTAAGATTTGAAATTTCAAAAATTTAGTTAATAGGAATGAGGGTTGAGTGTTAGGTGGTGTATACTCCGACTATGGGGATGATCGTGTAGATCTGAAGTTAGAAAGCGTGCGGGTATCATATGATGACTACTGGAGGTATAGGGGGATAGGATGTAATTCAGCCGGCGGTGTAAGGAAATAGTTGTATGATTTTAGATGTAGTCACTCGGATTAAATTCTATTATTCTTGTGTATTGATTATATCCCGAACTCTAGAGTAAAATAATTTTAGCTTAGGTTAGTGCGTATATGGTGGTTCACCTATTCAGAGTGATGGCTTACATCTAAAGGGGAGATGATAGGACGAGTAACCAAGTTAAGCTCCCAGATTTTAGGAGATGTGCCAGTAAGTTGTAAGGTACCAGTGGGAAAGAATGATGCTCGACCCATTCTTATTTTGGAACTTTTCAATTTTTCCAATAATTATTCATGCTTTACGCTTCAGTTCCATAATCATAACTCATGCATACCATAAAGAATTGTTCTCTCTCTTAGATCCCAAAATGCAGAGTTTCAAATCTTTAGCAGTTGGAATTACATTTTGTAAATTGCGAGTTCCAAATTTAGGTCATGCGGATCATGACTCAAGTACTCAAGTCTTGTGGTATGTTCAGTTCAAGTACTCAAGTAATGCTTCTAATGATCAACAAAAATTTAGATTTATATTGTGCATGTCCTCGGGCTATATTTCTTTGATAAGTTTATGATGTTAAATCCTTTATTCTTCAATCCTCAGTTGAGTGTCAAGTTATTCATAGTATCTATTCATGTGTCAAATCCTCATGCTCTAATCTTTTAGTTACCTTTCCTTAATCAAGATAGTAGTGGTGAATGGTTGTTTAGATGGGAGAGAGAAGATATTTCCTTATTAACATCAGAGGGTGGCATGCTTACTTTGGCTAGGCGGTAGGGTGAAGTAAGATTGAGGCTAAGTCTTTGATACATCCATGGTTAGTTGAAGTTTAATGTGCTATGATTGGAAAAATTGTTGTATGTTTGTTTTGTGTAAATCCATGAGTCTGAGGGGAAAATTAAAGTGAAGTGTTTGTGTGGGACTTGATTAGTTAGGAGTATGCCTGGTGTACTTGTCTAGGGTGAGTGCATGAAAATTATTCTTGATAAGGGGTGTGTAGGACATGAAGAAGAGGCTTTATACTTTATAAGTGTTTGATTTGGAATGCATATGTGGTTATGAAGATGGGATCGGAGGTCGAGTTTGTGTAGGTGTGGATGGATACATTGCACCTTAGTAAATGACTAGTACTAGATGGATTGGAGTTGTCGGAAAGGTAATAAGAATTACTCTTGAAGTTAGAAGTTGTAAAAATATTGATATATGGAAGTCAATGATTCAGAATGGTGTTATGTGGCGAATTTGGTGGTTCTAGGTTAGGAATGAAAACGATGAGAGGGTTTGGTTTGAGGAGATATGAGTAGATGGAAGCATCAGTTCCATGTGAGGATTATAAGTCGTATCGATTAAGTATAGTATTGGAAGGGTATAGTATAGTTGAGAGAGAATTCGAGAAGTATGGTTAAGTTTGAGAGTAAGAAGTTGCATCACTAGAGGCCTAGTACTTCTATCCTGACTTATGATTTACAGGTTTATGTTCCAAGCTAGAGGATTATGGAAATTGTATGATCTATGATTTAGATGTCTTGTTTAGATATTTCCCGAAGTTCCTTGCTCCTTCATACCATTAGAATTCCTTGGAAGGGGGTTGAAGGAATCCTCCACTTAAGTATGAGTATCTAGTACGATTCTGTTTGCATAGTCGGCAACCCAGTTTTTAAAATTTAGCAGATAGGTTCTATGGTTTTCCATTTTTTGAAACTAGTCTGGTCTTACCACTCGATGTTTCATAAGTACGGTCAATCCGGCAAATGGTTGCTCGCACCCAAAAGCTATGAATTCAGTTCTGTATATGTATCAGGCATCAGTTTTAGATCCGGATATCTAATTATGATTTAGTCTGTAGGTATTCATTGAACGGTCTTTATTTTTTTTCCAAACATTCTAACCTAGACAATGTAATACCCATTGTATAATTTTAGCCTTGTTCTTTGTAACCTGTGCTTGCATAAATTATCACTTCGCAGTCTATGAGTACGACTGCACCCTGATCACATCAAGTGAATCCTAAACTCTCAGCATGAGCCCGTTCTTTATTATAAGAAGAAGGTAAACCAGCTCAGACTTAGTTGAGAATTACAGTTATCCTTTATTCTATTATTTTCCAGTCTCGGATCCAATGGTATAGCTATTCTCACCATGAGTTATACATTCAGCGAAGTACTCCAAAGATTAGAAAGATATAGATTCATATTTGCAAGATGTTTCAGCTATGTATCTTTAGTTTTCTCTATGTTCTTGGTGAAACTAGCAATATTCGAGGACGAATGTTTCCAAGGAGGAGATATTGTAATACCCTGACTTTTCCTTGAGTCTAAATCCATCTTCTGAGTATATGGAAATGACTTCCAAAGTGAATGATGATAGAACCATGTATAATTTCTCTAATTTCAACTTTTTTCAGGTAGAGCATTGAATAAGCTTTCTATCGATGCAAATTTCATCGAAATCCGACATCGGAGGGGGGAGTTATGGTCGTTTTACTAAACAATATCAAAATTGTCCAGGCCTGAGGGTGGACTTGACGGACCGCCAAGTCCTTGGTGGACCGTCAAGTGTCCCCTCAAGACAAGGCAGTGACCCCTTTTTTTGGTCATAGTGTGACGTCCAAAGGGGTGGAGCATCAAAAAGTTGACGGACTGTCAAGGGGTCCGTCAGGTCTAGGCAAAATGTTCCATTTTTGGCCCCCGAGTGACGGACCATCTGGTGGACCATCAGATTCCTGACAAACCATCACTTCGACCGTCACTCCGAGGCAGAACATCCCAGTTTTGGCGCTCGAGTGACGGATGACTTGGTGGACCGTCAGTCACTCTAACGGACTGTTAGGTCGATCGTCACAGGACCCGATCAACAAATTTTAGCTTTTTCAAAAGGGCATTTTGGTATTTTCTGCCCATTTTGGTATTATAAATATATCCAAGTAGTAGGGAAGATCATTTTCTCTTATTTCTCTCCAATCTCTCCAAGAATTCCCTAGAAGCTAGGGTTTTCTTCCAAGACCCCAAAAAAAAATCCAATCTTCTCCCAGGAAATTCAAGAATCTCCCATATATTTCTCCAAGTGGTTGAAGAATCAAACTTTCCTAGTCAAAGGCATCAATAATCTTAGCCTAAAAGTGCGAGAAAGAAGTTCCAATCAAGTCTCTTATTCCCAAATTTATAATTCAAGGTATGTGGGGTTTGAACAAGAACACTTCTTTCGTTCTTGTGCCCAAAGATTTAATTTCTACTATTGAAATCCATGATTTAGCAAAGTGGGTTTACACCCAAATTACTTTATTAATGATTTATGATATTTGAGCAAATAAAGATTGATACACATGACTATTTCATCATTTTATTACTTAAATTGAGAACTTATACCATGAGTTGAATATTGTTATTATGAGTTTATGATTTCCAAATGATTTGAGATAAGAGTCATGATTTAAGCTTTTCTACGAGAAGTTTGATTATTGAATATATATATATATATATATATATTGATATTTGATCTTGAGAGTCAAGAATGAGTTCTTTGATGTTTAGTTTAAGTTTTTGATACATGAGTATTTTACAACTTCCAAATTATGACTTGATATTTAATAATGTGAATTTCATGTTTCTACCTTGAGTTGGTGTTTCAAGTGTTTTCAAGACATGTGTCAAGATTTAAGCCTCCTTATGACAAATTGGATTATTGAGTATATTTATTCATGAGATTGAGCTGTTATAATGAGTCTTGATATTTCCTCAAAGTTATTGATGTTACCGTGACTTAATGAATTGATACATCTTAATGTTGAGAAAGATTGTTTGATTTTGAGTTAAGTTAGGAATCCACAGTTGTATATGATTTAACGACGAGATATATATATTTATGTTTTGGTCTCTATTGTAGACCCATGAATTAATATTGATTAATTTGGATTTCCTAACGCGTTCTGACCTGAGTTCGGGAGGAGTATTTAGCACCGAGTAGGAAATGTAGTATTTCCGCGAAACTAGGTGACACCGTAGGATTGATGTTGATAATTGTGGGCCAGAGGCTGAGTATAGGATTGTGATAATGAGATTCAGGTTGTACTCCCTGGCAAGAGTACAACACCCCCTCCAATATGGGGTTCTCTCCTAAGGAGGGCAAAACGTTGGACTCCATGCGGCTCACATGTCGGTTATAAGAAACTCCCAAGTCCATAAGAGTTCAAGTTTCATGAGTTACCGAGTCACTCTAAGTCATAATTTATAGAGTTTGAGTTGAGTATAATGATTTATGAAATATATAATGCTTGCATTACTAATGATGAGCTTTAAGGAATATATTTCAATTAATTGAAGCAAAGAAAGTCGTTATCGTCAGCACACATGATTTTTCGTAATCATTTATGATATTATTTATGATGTTACATTGCACCCCCACATACTCAGTACATTTTTTAAAGTACTGACCCCCATATATATTTATATATTCTACAGTGCCTTATAATGTAGGTACAAGTTATAGCGCAGATACCGCATTCAGTCAGTTTGCAGCTTCCAGTCAGCAGGTGATGAGTCCTTTTTATTTGAGGGCTTGAGTAAGTTATACAGTTCGAGGAGTATCGTATTTTCTTACTTTAGTCATATTGAGATTGGGTAGTTGGGAGTTATGACCCATCTATCTAAAGTCAGTACCAGTAGAGGCTTCATAAACAGTCAATAGAAGTGATGTATTCAGTTTCAGTTTCATCTGTAAAAGTAGAGTTGTAACCTTGTAATGTTCATAATTATATTGATCAAGTTCAGATAAGTTCTATGAGTTATGAGTTATGCCAATATAAGGATTAACTTAGGGTCACTTATGCCCCTAAGCACCTTGTGACGTCTCGGGACACAATTTTGGGGCGTTACACTACTTGTACTAATTAGGACACCATGTCCAATGATATTTCAACCCTAATCATCACTCATCTATAAAAAAAATATCCTTCTTTATTAAATGTTTTTTTGCAAATACAAAAAGAGTGTTGAAAAGAGAAAAGAGGTAAAAACCCATTTTACAAAAATTCTCACGCATAGCTCATGTTCTTAGCTTGCTCTATATACTGAAGTAGTGAGTGTTCTTGAGTGAATCCTGATTTGTAAATGAATTACTCAGTCTATAAGAGTAATGAACTTTTCTTCTTGATTGAGAGCGCTTAGGTACGGTTACATAAGGTTGATATTAGTTAGAGTTAATCAATATCAAGGTGAGTCCTTGGAAGAGTTATTAAGATGAGATAGTATTAGAGTTACTACAACTGAGAAGAGCCTAGAGTTAGGATAAAATTAAGTCTGTAATTAAAAGGTTAATTATAGTGGATTTATGAGGTGCTTGTGAGGGCAAGCCATGGTTTTTCCTTCCTTGAGCAAGGGTGTTTCTATGTTAAATCATTCTGTTGATTATTTTCCTGCAAATCCTTTAATTTTCTAACACCTCATAGTTGCTTTACTGGTCTATTTCTTGTGATTGACTTTGAGGGACCTGGTCCCTCACTATGTGGTGCAACCCCCAAGGGTTCCAATAATAGGTATCAGAGTGAGGTTCAATCAAAAAGGTTCATAGCTTGAGATTTCTAGTCATCATGGCTGCTATAACTATACCAGGAGTGAAAAGAAAGGAACAAAAGGGGAGAGATTACTAGCTTTAAATGCTTTAGAATCTGACTCAAGTAAAGAGACACTGATGTTGCACTTCTGGCAACAATTATGTTTAGAGCAATGAAAAAAGGTGGTAGCTCTGATGAATTCATGAGAAACTACCCAATGCAAAAGAAGAATCAATATCCTAATACATTAAGAAGAAAAAATGCAGCAGTTGTAGAGTACTGAAGGTGTTGGCTACAAGAAAAGACTTGTCAACCAAATTTAATCGGAGAAAGACAAAGAGTATGGATATGGGTTCATATTAAAATAGTAAGATAAAAAAATAATCTCAGGTTAATGGTGTTCTCTAATGGCAACTACTGAAGATAAAGAAGAAAATGGGGTAGAAAAGAGGGATTTCACCTAAAACTGGTTTATGGATAGTGGTTGTTCAAGATACATGACTAGAAGGGTTGATTGTTTTATATCCCTCAAAACACTTCAATTGGGAGGTATGTCTTTAGGAAATGGAAAAAAAGGGTATATCCAGGGTGTTGGAAAGTTTAGAAAATCACCTCATCATGCAATAGAAGATGTGTATTATGTAAATGGACATAAATACAGTCTTCTAAGTGTATCTCAAATATGTGACAAAAGAAATGAGATAAAATTCTCATTTGATTGATGTAATGTTTGAAATCTGGAAGAATTATTATCAAAGCCAAAAGGATCAAGAATATGTATATAGTTGTTCAGGAGTCTGTGGCTGATGGGGAATTAACTTTCTTAAGTGCATAAGGTGAAGATGCTAATTTATTGCTCAGAAGATGCTAATTTATGGTAAAGAAGATTAGGACATGTAAGTTTCTCCTTATTAAAAAAACTTATTTTAAGGTACCTAGTCTGTGGCCTGCCAAAGCTGATATTTCCAGACAACAAAGTTTGTGATGCTAGTGTTAAAGGTAAACAAACTAGATCCTCCTTCAAATTGAAGAAGCAAGTAAGTACTTCTAGACCTCTTGAAATAGTACAGATGGATTTATGTGGACCTATTAAAGTCTAAAGTAGAGGAGGAAAGAAATATGTGTTGTTTATTATAGATGACTACACCAAGTTCACCTAGACAATGTTTATAAGAACTAAGGATAAAATATATGGGGTTCTTGTGGCTTTTGCCAAAAAAATCAAAGTGAATCTAAATTGTAAAATAGTTGAATTCAGGTCTGAACATGGAACTGAATTTGAAAATTTTCAAGTTGATGAATTTGTGTTAAGCAAGGAATAATTCACAACTTTAATGTTCCTAGAACTCCACAATAAAATGGATTTTTTGAAAGGAAAAACAAAACACTCATAGAGATTTCTAGGATTATGTTAATTGATAGAGGTCTTCCAAAGAGTTTCTAAGCTGAAACACTAAATACTGCTTGTTATGTGAATAATAGGTATTTGATTAGAACATTTCTGAATAAGAGTCCATATGAGTTGATATTCAATAAAAATCCCAAGGTAGACTATTTTAGACCATTTGGATGCAAATACTTTATGCTAAATAATGGGAAGAGAGAATTAGGAAAATTTTATTCAATGAGTGATGAAGCAGTATTTGTAGGCTACTCCTAAAAAAGTAAGACTTACAGTGTTTAATAAAAGATCTGTGTGTGTTGAAGAAAGTTTTCAAGTGATCTTTAATGAGTCAGGAAATCAAAAAAAACTCAGAAGATGGTGCAGATTCATAAGTTGAAAAACTCATTCTTGTTTAAAGTGGTGATAATTTTGAAGATGATGATCATGGGATAAATATTCCAGAAGAGAATGATGACATGAATGATGATCTAGGAATCTCAGTCAAAAATTCCAGCTCTAGTAAAAAAACAACCAGAGGAAACTAGTAAATTCACAAGGACCTGGTCCCAATGGTTTCAATCTCAAAAGAAAAAACTGGAGGCATAAATCCTCTTATCCCTTTAGAACCTGACTACACCTTTGGAAACAGGAGTCCAAAAAAGGGCTCAAGCCAGAAATGTTATGGCATTTTTAGCCTTTTTATCACAAATTGAACCAAAAAATAGGAAAAAAGTTGTAAAAGATACTAAATGGATAAAAGCAATACAAGAAGAACTCCAACAATTTGAAAGAAGCAAAGTCTAGCATCTGGTCTCCAGGCCTATGGACAAAATCATTATTAGGACCAAATGGGTGTAAGGAAATATGCAAGATAATAATGGATCTATCATTAGAAATAAGACAAGGGAGGTTGTTCAAGGTTATAACCCAGAAAAAAGGATTGGCAATGATAAGACCTTTGCCCTTATAGCAAGAATAGAGGCAATCAACATTCTTGTTACATTCGTTGTATACGTAGGATTCAAACTATTTCATATGGATGTGAAAAGTGAATTTCTAAATGGAAACATAAAGTAAGAAGTCTATGTCAAACTATGTAACGCCCCGAGTCTACACCTTAGACGTCACACGGTGCTTATAATTTCGAAGGACCACCAGCTAACCCATGACTGATAACTATTGTGGGCACTAAATGATAATACTGATAACAAACATGAAACTATAACTGAAATTCCATAAGGTTCTCACGATACTGAAATAAATATGGAATACTAATAGTAATACTAAAAAACTAAACATCTGTCTGAAATAGTCTAGTCCCAAAGCCTCTACTTGTCTGAATATAGAGTTGATAGGACAAGTCCCCAACTAAATCCGACAACTGAACATACTGAACTTATGGAATGCTAAAATAATAAATTTTTCCTCAAAATATGAGGATTCACCACTATAACTATTGTTGATAACCTGATCTGGTAAGTACGGTCAGGATCCTGTGTATTTAAACCTATGATATGAGACATCATAGCAGAAAAGAAAGAGTATGCATTAGTACTTTAAATGTACTGGCATGCAAAGTGAGGTAGGATGATATACATTGGTTCATATGCATGAGATAATAACTAACTGAATGACCATCATGAAATAACTGAATTAGAATACATGCAAAAGTTGTAACTACTGATCAAGCTAAATATCCAATATTGTGCATATAACCTCTACCTGAATTTAACTAAAACTGAAGTACTAAATTTTGGTGGGTAAGTAACTGATAACTAATAGTCATGGTTATATAGAACTATCTGAGATATTTACTGAATTCTGAGATTGAATATTGATTACTGAGTACTGAATACTGTAACTATAACTGTAACTGTGGGAGTATTCATCAAACCGACATACCCTGATTATAAACTGAGTTAGGGTCAAACATGTGACCATAGTTGCAAGGGTGTTAGAACCGTCCCATGGGTACTAACAATGGCTATGTGGATCCACTAAAGAATCACCCTCATCTGGCAGGTGAGATTTGTGTTACCCTCAACTGGCAGGTAAACACTTTACCAACCCTCAACTGGCAGTTTGATGTATTTTAACATATGTTTCCTACGTAGTTATAGAACTAAGGGACTGCTACTAAAGATCACACCCTCAACTTGCAGGTGAGCCCCCACCCAAGGTTAGCTCGGTGCTGACTTCTACTCCTAATTGAATAGACACTGAACTTATTACTAGACTGTACTAGGATTAACTGAACTATTACTGATCGTGTTGACTGATTGAACTGGATGGAGTTCACTGAGTTTTGTAACTAAATAAGAACTATTGTTCATAACATTACTGAGATTATTCTGTAGCTACTATAATTTTAGGTAAATAGCTAGATTTTTGTGTGTTAAATACTCCCAAGACTCGATAGCATCAATAGTAAAACATGGTAGAATCTTGAAAACATTAGATTTATTTACCTATCCACCAGACATTTATTTAGATATTTTATCAAACACTTGAGAGGCATGAACTTGTACATGAATGGGACCACATAATAATATGTCATGAATTTACTACACAATTTACATAGGCATTCTATCAAACACTTGGGGAGCATAATTAATGCACATAGAATTCATCAATATATAAACATCATGGGCACAACATTCAACTAGCAATTCAAGGGTTTATCAAGAGAATCACATAATTCTACAAATTTTCTAATTAATTCCCTTGAAACTTGTATGAATCTTGATTTGAAACCCATACAACAATAAATATATGAACACAGTCCAATTCAAACATGTAAATCATGAATTGAATAAACTTATAGTTTAAAAGGTTTCTTGAACTCCAAGGATGGAAGGAAACTCAAGGATGAATACCTAAAATGCCTTGATTGTTAATTTTGTGAAGATTGTGATGAGTTACTGAGACTTGATTCTTGAGCTGGATGAACCTAGGACTTGTTCTTTAGAGGATTTTGAGAATAATAAGTGAATTTAGGCCTTTATGATATTAAATCTCGTGTTTAGGTTGTATTGGGTGAGGGGAAAAGGACCTAAAGACCCTTGGAAACTCAAAATTTAATGGATGAAAACTCCCCAGCAATGCGATTGGCAATGCACCACATTGATGGGATCGATGCGATCACCCACGCATTGCATCGATGGGTGCAATGCGGTAGCCAACACGATGCATCAATATCACGTTGGCTTGTTGTTTTGCCCATCCAAACATGACACAACCAAAATCCAAAAATTCCAAAAATCACCCAATATGACCTATCGATATGCCTGATCATGAATCAACTTGAAAATCAACATTCTAAGGTCGTAAAGATAGAAAATAAGATCATCCAATTTTGAAGGATAAAAGTACTTCTAAGCCTTAACACTTATATATATTTTTCTAAGTTTGGGGCCTCTTTTTGCATGCTATAAAATATTGAAACGACTAAGATTTTTCGAGGTCTTACAATATCTCCACCTTGGGAACATTTGTCCTTGAATGAGACTGGATGAACTGAGAATATTGATTGATTAAGTTTGCATGTTGAACATGCACAACTAAAGCATGATTACATCTTTGAAGCTGCTGATAAACTGAGTTTTCATATTAAACATGCATAACTGAAGCATGATTACATGTCTGAACTGATTTATGAATGCATCATTATCATGAAGATGATATGCAATGATAATTGATACTAAGTTTGTAAAGGTAATCTGAGCATGGAACTGAGTAAATATAAGGAAGACTATTACCTCAAGTTGAGTCTGAGTTTATGGAGAAGAGGTGAGGATACTTTATTCGCATATCTGTTTCTGCTTCCCAAGTACCTCCTTTAACGGACTGATTTCGCCAAAAAACTTTGCCCAAAGGAACTTATTTGTTCCTCAGTCTGCAAACCTGAGATCAAGGACTTTGACTAGGACTTTCTCATAAAAGAGGTTGTTCTGAACATCTATACTCTCTATAAGGACTACAACTGTTGGGTCACCTATGTACTTCTTTATAAAGGAGACATGAAACACTAGGTGGACTAAAGCTAAGTCTGAAGGTAACTCAACCTCGTAAGCTACCTTTCTAAAATGGATGAGAATTTTGTAAGGACTGAACTTCCCTTTCTTTCCAAACCTCTTCACTTCCTTCATGGGAGAGATTTTCAAGTACATAAAGTCGCCAATCTCAAACTCAAGATCTTTTCTTCTCACATCTGCATATGATTTTTGTCGGCTCTAAGCTGTCTTAAGCCTCTCCTTGATCAACTAAACCTTCTCTAAGGTATTAAATACCAAGTCAATCCCTACTACTGCGTCCTAACCTACTTCGAACCAACCAATAGGAGATCTACATCTCCTCCTATAAAGATCTTCAAATGGATCCATCGAAATATCGGAATGATAACTGATATTTTACACGAACTCAATCAGAGGCAAGTGGTCATCCTAACTACCCTTAAAGTCAATGACACAATCTCATAACATATCTTCTAAAGTTTAAATGGTCCTTTCTGGTTGACCATCTGTTTGAGGGTAGAAGGGTATACTGAGGTGAAATTGGGTACCAAGACTCTTTTGGAAGGCTTTCCAAAATTAAGAGGTTAACTACGTACCACTATCTAAAATGATGGACAACGGAACATCGTGCATCCTGACCAACTCTTAGATATAGAGCCTGTCATAGTCCTCGACTGAGTAAGAGGTATGAACTGGCAAGAAATAGGTTGATCTGGTCATCCTGTCTATAATGACCCAAATTGAATCATGTTGATGACGAGTACAAGGCAATCCCATCACAAAGTCCATGTTCACTTATACTAAAATCCTGCATGGACCCACTAGGCTTTTGATGCTCAATCTTAACCTGCTGGCATGTGGAGCACTTAGCTACAAACTATGAAATGTCTCTCTTCATCCCACTCCACTAATAGACTTCCGATAAATCACGATACATCTTAGTAGCCCCTAGGTGAATCAAGTAACGTGCACCATAGTCTTCTACAAGAATCCTCTACCTCATGCCATCCACACATGGCACACATAGTATACCCTGGCATCGCAACACACCATGTCTCATTGGGAGAAAACCTCTACTTGTTGGTCTCTGAATGTCTCTTTCAACCTAACTAAACTGGGATCCCTGTCCTAATTTTCTTTCACCTCGAAAACCAAGGAAGATTTCATACTATTTTGCACCTATACACTACCCTTAGCTGAATCAACAAAATAAATACCAAACCTGGCAAGATAATAAACTTCCTAAAATAACTTCTTCTTACCATCCTCAATGTGAGAAACACTACCCATGGATAACCAACTAAGAGCATCAACCACTATATTGTCCTTGCTCAAATGATACAGAACACTCATGTCATAGTCTTTCAACAACTCTTACCACTTTCTCTAATGTAAGTTCAAGTCTTTCTGAGAAAATACATACTACAAACTTTTATTGTATGTGAATATATCAACATGTACCCCATACAAATAGTTCCTTCAAATCTTTAAGGAAAACACTACAGTAGCTAATTCGAGATCATGGGTGGGATAATTCTTTTCATGGGGCTTAAGCTGTCTAGAGGCATAGGTTATGACCTTACCGCTCTACATCAAAATATACCCCAAACCAACTCTGAAAGCATTACAATACACAAAAAACCCGTCTGAATCATCTGGTAAAGTCAAAATTGGGGTTCTAGTGAGTCAAGTCTTCATCTCCTAAAAACTTTTCTCACAAGAATCTGACCACTGGAACTTGACTTTCTTCTAAGTCAATCTGGACATGAGGGATGCAATAGATGAAAATGCTTCGACAAATCATCGGTAATAGCTAGCCAAACCTAGGAAACTTCTAATATCAGATGGAGAGATGGGTCTGGGCCAGTTTCTCACTACTTTAGTCTTTTGAGGATCATTTCTAATGCCATCACTTAAAACTATATGAAAAAGAAAAGCTATAGACCTTAGCCAAAATTCGTATGTACTAAATTTGATGAATAACTAATGGGTTTTTAGGGTCTGTAATACTATTCTGAGATGGTCTGCATGATCATGTTCACTGCAGTAGTAGACAAGAATGTCATCTAAGAAGACTATGATGAACATTTCTAAGTACTTCTTGAACACTCTCCTCATAAAGTCCATGAAAGTTGTTGGGGCATTGGTAAGACCAAATGACATGACTAGAAATTCAAAGTAACTACACTGAGTTTTGAAAATTGTTTTTAGAATGTCAAATTCTCTGACTCTGAGCTAATGATAGCTTGATCTGAGGTCTTTCTTAGAAAAGTAACTAGTACCCTAAAGTTGGTGAAAAAAGTCATCGATTTTGAGAAGTGGATTCTTGTTCTTAACTATGACTTTGTTCAACTGACAATAGTCAATACACATTATGTGAACATCTTTCTTACACACGAATAGAAATGGTGTGCCCCACGAGGAAACACTGGGCCTGATAAATCCCTTATCTAGAAGGTCTTTCAACTATTATTTAAATTTTTTAAGTTCAGTTGGAGCAATTATATATGGCGTAATAGAGATGGATGGAGTATATGAAAGAAGGTCTATTCTAAAGTCAATTTCCCTTTCGGGAGGAACTCCAAGAAGATCTTCAGGGAACATATCTGGAAATTCACATGGAACTAAAACTGACTCAATATTAGGGGTATCGGAACTAGAGTCTTTAACTCGAACGAGATGATAGACACACCCCTTGGATATAATTTTTCTCACTCTATGGTAGGAAACAAATTGATCCCTAAGTGATGAAATACTACCCCTCTTTTCTAGGACAAGTTCATTCGAGAACTGAAAATAGACAACTTTATTTCTATAGTCAACTGAAGTATAGCATGAATGAAGCTAATCCATGCGGAGAATGACATAAAAATATGTTATCTCTAACTCTACAATGTCTTCTAAAGTAACTTTCTGAGATACCATAATCAGACAGTTCATGTATACTCGCCAGGCTTTATAGAATTACCCACTAGGGTAGAGATTGAGAAGAGTTCTGCTAGGATTTCAGGACTGACTCCAAAGTTAATAGCTATATAAGGAGTTACAAATGATAAAGAATATCCTGGATCTAGAAAATCATAAACATGTAAATGATAAACTTGTAATGCACCAGTGACCACATCAGGAGAACTTTCTTGATCCTGGTGGGACTGAACTGCATAGGGTCTATTTCGGCGCTTTCCACTAGTATAACTAGAAGTGGCACACTGCTGAGACAGGAAACCAGACATAGTGGGGGAATAATTTTACTGACCCTATGAACTCGACTGAGGATAATCTCTAATTCTATGACCTGGTTTGCCGTACCCGAAACACGCATCACTGCCATCTCTGCAGATACCCTAATGGTTTATTACATACTTCTGGCTAAGAGGATTTCTTTGAGTACTGCTAACACTACCCTGAGATTTAGAGCCTATTTCCCTATCCTTATTACCATTTTTAAACTTAGGAACTAGAACACTAGATGAGGATGGAAACGGAACTGAAGATTTTGGGTAGAACTAAGGATGATTACTACCCTCTGACTTAGGCTGAGTGAAGTTGAAGATACCTATTATAGCCCTTTTATTTTACCTCTCTTTATCCTTAGTCTTCTGCTCCTCAACCTGTTGAGTATGAATCATTAATCTAGCCATGTCCATCTCTTTAATCAGCATTGCGGTCCAACACTCCTTAACCACACTATCAGACACACCAAACATGAATTTACTTATCTTAGATCTGCTATCACCTACCACATGAGGAGCATATCTGGCTAACTGAGTAAACTTAAGAGAATACTCCTCCACTGTCATGCTCTTCTTCTTTAAGTTAATAAATTCTAACACCTTAGCTTCCCTCAACTCCAATGGGAAAAACCTATCTAGAAAGTTAGTAGAAAATTTATCCCATTCTATAGGCCCTACATCTGTGGCCCTATCTTCCTTCCACTACTTAAACCATGTATGAACCACATACTACAACTGATATGCAACTAACTCAGCACTCTCTCTAGAAATTACCTCCATAATATTTGTTACATTCTGCACCATGTCAAGTAATTTCTATGGGTCCTCTTCAGATTTAGACCTTGAGAATGAAGAAGGATTCATTTGGGTAAGGTCTCGAATTCTAGATGCAACAGTATTGGCCACTGGGTTAGCCTGAATAGCAGCTGGGGGTTCATTCTGGGTTTCCATAAAATATGCTAAAGTGGTAAAAGCTGCTCTAAATTTTGCATAAGAGACATGCTCATCCGGGGGATGTGCCTTAACGAGTAGATGTGCTGACTGTTTTCCAATTTTTCTTCCGTTAGTCTTTTTGGGTGGCCTAATCCATAAACGGAAGGAAAACTTTGATTAGACAAAGAGTTTAACTTGAGAAAATGCTCACTCGCACAACATAAATACTGAAAGAAGGGAACTTTTCATAAAAATGTGTCATAGCCTCTTGTGTATAAGTGTGGCATGCTACACACCCATGAAAAAAACTCTACTTGATGTGGCTTTCAGAATTCCTAGGACTCTATTGAACTTTAGGCTCTGATACCAAGTTTGCAATGCCTCGATTCAACACCCTGGATGTCACACGGTGCTTACAATCCCGAAAGACCCCAAGCTAACCCATGATTGATACCTGCTATGGGCACTGAATGATAATACTGATAACATATGCAGAAATATAACTGAAATGCCATAAGGTTCTAAAGAAACTAAAATAAATATTAAATACTGATAGTAATACTGAAAAACTAAATATTTATCTTAAATAGTCTAGTTCAAAAACCTCTAACTATATAAATATGGAGTTGATGGGAAAAGTCCCCAACTAACTCCAACTATTGAACATACTAAACTACTGGACAAGTCACCACTATAACTGTTGTTGATAACCTGAGCAACTAAGTATGATCAGGAGCCTGTGCATCTAAACCTATGATATGACACACCATAGCACAAAAAAAAAAGTATGCGTCAGTACTTTGAATGTACTGGTATGCTAAGTAAGGTAGGATGATACACATGGGTTCATATGCATGAGATGATAGCTGACTGAAACACCATCATGAAATAGCTGAATAAGAGTACATGCAAAAACTGTAGCTACTGATCATGCTGAATATGAAATACTGTGCATATAACCTTTGCCAAAATTTGACTAAAATTGAAGTACTAAATTATGGTGGCTAAGTAAATAATAATTGATAGCCATGGTTCTGTAGAACTATTTGAGTTCTTTACTTAATTTTGAGACTGAATACTGATTACTGAGTAATGAATACTAAAACTATAACCGTGGGAGTATTCATCTAACTGACATATCCCAATTTTAAGTTGAGTTGGGGTCCAGCCTGTGACCTCAGTTGTAAGGGTGTTAGCACTGTTCCAAGGGTACTAATAATGGCTATGTGGATCCACTAAAGAATCACCCTCATTTGGCAGGTGATATATATGTTACCCTCAATTGGTAGGTGAATAATTTACCAACCCTCAACTGGTAGGTTGATATATTTTAACCTACGTTGTCTATATAGTTATTGAACTAAGGTACTGTTACTAAAGATCACACCGTCAACTAGAATGTTAGCCACCATCGTTGGGTTTGCTCGATGCTAAATCCTACTCCCAACTGAATAGACACTAAGAAGATTACTAGACTGGACTAGGCTTGACTGAACTATTACTGATCATGTTGACTGACTGAACTTGACTAAGTTCATTGAGTTATGTAACTGAATAAGCACTAGTGTTTGTGAAATTACTGAGACTATTCTGTAGCTACTATAATTCTTGGTAAATAGCTAGATTTTTGGGCATTGAATACCCTCAGAACTCGATTGAATCAATAGTAAAACATGGCAGAATCTTGAAAACATTACATTTATTTTCCTATCCACCATGCATTCATTTAGACATTTTTTCAAACACTTGAGAGGCATGAACTTGTACATGAATAGGACCACATAATAAGACATCATAAATTTACTACTCAACTTACATAGGCATTCTATTAAACACATAAGAAGCATAATTAATGCACATTTAATTCATCAAGATATAAACATCATGGATATAACATTCAACTTGCAATTCAAGGGTTTATCATGAGGATCACATAATTCTACATACTTACTAATTAATTCACTTGAAACTTGTATGAATCTTGATTTAAAACTCATACAACAATACATACATGAACACAATCCAATTTAAACATGTAAATCATGAAATTAATAAACATATAGTTTTAAAAGGGGTTCTTGAAATCCAAGGGTGGAAGAAAACCTAAGGATGAACACCTAACATACCTTGATTGTTAATTTCATGAAGATTGTGATGAGTTCTTGAGACTTTATTCTTGATCTTGATGAACCTAGGGCTTGTTCTTGAGAAAATTTTGAGAATAATGAGTGTACTTAGGACTTTAGGATATTAAATCGCACGTTTAGGTTGAATTGAGTGAGGTGAAAAGGACTTAAATGACCTTGAAAACTTAGAATTTAATGCACAAAAACTACCTAGTGATGCTCCGCTTTGATGGGATCGACGCAATCACCGACGCATCGCGTCGATGGGTGTAACACGGTAGCCAACATGATGCATCAAGATAGTGTTTTCTTTCTCTTTTTCCCATCCAAACATGACCCAAATAAAATCCAAAAATTTCAAAATTCACCTAATATGACCTATCGATATCCTTGATCATGTATCAAATTGAAAATTGACATTCTAAGGTCGGAAAGATCGAAAATAAGATCATCCAATTTCGTAAGCTAAAAATGATTCTAAGACTTAACACTTAGCTGAATTTTTCTACGTCTGGGGCCTCTTTTGGCATGCTATAAAGAACTAAAATGACTAGAATTTTACGGGGTCTTACAAACAACCTCCAGGTTTTAAAGATGTAGACTTTCCTTATAGTGTACTTAAATTGGATAAAGCTCATTATGGTTTTAAGTAAGAACCAAGGGCCTAGTATGAGAGACTCTTAAAGTTTCTCTTGGAAATTGGCTTCAAAAGAGGGAAAATAGTTAATACTCTATTTTTAAAGATCAGAGGTAGCAGCTTATTGATTTTCCAGATATATGTTGATGACATAATATTTGGAGATACTTCTCAAATCCTATGTGAAGAATTTTCTAACCTAATGGAGAGTGAATTTGAGATGAGTATGATGGGTGTTTGAACTTCTTCCTAGGCCTATAGATTAAAAAAACATCTCAAGGGATAATGATTTGTCAAGAGAAGTACATAAAAGGAACTACTAAATAAGTATAACATGGAAGATACTGAGCCAATTGATACCCTAATTGGAACCAGCTCAAAAATGGACAATGATGAATTAGGTCCTTAAGTGAATGAGTCAATGTATAGTGGGATTATTGGATTCTTACTATATCTCACTGTAAGTAGACCAAATATTATTTACAGTGTTAGAATGTGTGCTAGATTTCAAGTATACCCTAAGGAGTCTTATTTGAAAGCTGCAAAAAAAATTCTTAGGTATTTGAACGGGACAAGGGACCTGGTCCTATACTATCTATGAGGAGACAATTTTGATTTGGTGGGATATGCTGATGCTGACTATGTTGCATATTTGGTAGATAGAAAAAGCACTTCAGGAATGGCACATTTTCGTAGCTCGTCCTTAATTTCCTGAGAATCTAAGAAGAAAAACTCAGTTGCTCTATCTACTATTGAGCCTGAATATGTTGTTGTTGCTTCTTGTTGTTCCAAACTACTATGGATCAAGAAGCAATTAAAAGATTTTGGTATTTTCTCAGACACTATCCCTCTAATGTATGACAACACAAGTGCTCTAAAAATATCCAAGAATCTATTAAAGCATAAGAAGACTAAGCACATTGATGTGAGGCATCACTTCCTAAGAGACAATGTTGAGAAAATGGTTATCCGCATGTAGTTCTACAAGCCTAGGGATGAGATAGCAAATATCTTTACTAAGGAACTTCAGAAGGAACAATTTGTAAGGAACAGTCCGAATCTAGGTCTGATCAAAATGACCTGACCTACCATATGAATCAGTGGTTCTCTAAACAAATTGGCTATGATAAAGAGACAGGTATCCTTGAAAAAGTATGTATTTTTTAGTCTAACTCAGTATCATACCTTTGTAGGTGTACACCCATAGGAACAACTTTTGAAGAAAATAGATAAAGTATGCACAAACTTGAGAATTCAATTAGAAAAAGAGAGGGACCTGGTCCCATCTCTCAGATTAGTATCATGAATATGCATATTTTTGCTCTATTAAAAAAGGACACATCCTCTCTCCCCATGTCAAAAAACTTGTCCTATGTAAAATTGAAATGAAATTCATCTTTGTGTTAACTCCATGGACCCAGCCTAACTAAATTATCTTAACTATTGAATTCCAAACCCTTTCTTCACTTACCTTCCTGATGAAAATATAAACATAAAAGCACATTACCTCTCAAATAGTATGTTGATTGGTGATCCTTCAGTTTTTGGTAAACCAAAAAGAAGTTTGGATGGTCCCAAGAACCAACATGATAGCCTGAAAATAAAAGTCTCCAAGTGAAATTTGTAAATCCTTCTGAAAAGCACAAGACTTCACCAGACTTGTGAGGGACCTGGTCTGAAGAAGGAGACAATTACTGATGATGAATATATTAGGGCTTATAAAATTATAAAAACAAAAGGCAAATGCTTGAAATATAGAAATTGAGTGATTACTGCTGCAAAGTCAGAAATTTTCAAAAGAGGGTCTATGAGTATTTTCATAACTTAGAAGTGAGAAATGATGAACTCAAGAATAATGTGACAACTCTATCTAATGAGGTTTTGAGTTTGAATACAACAACAAAGTTGTCGCTACTAAATCCTGAGGGTTCGAACAGTTACACTATCATAAGATGGTTTTACTTCTCTAAACCTTATTCCCAAATCTTTCACCATTTTAACTCCTCCAAATTATCTGGCTTTTTCTATGGAACAAAAATATAATTCTTAAACTTCAATGATACATAATATGTTGAATATGAATGAATTCTTGCTTTTGTGCTCTTTATATGTTTCTCCTTAAAAATGTTCTTCATGTTAGTGTTGCCCCAATGGCCATAAGTTAACTGACTTGTGCTTACTATTACTCTTTTTTTACTATTTTCACTTTTAAATTATACCAAAGGGGGAATACTGATCTCATTTGTATGAAGGGATATCAAGGGAGGAACTGGACCAAGATGTTAAAAGAAAACATTGCAGATATGTTTGTATATTGACAGGGGAAAGAAAGGATGTTATGAGCTACAGTGAAGGTATTCAGGTATAGTGACTGATCTTGGGTTTATTTATACGTCTAAGCACCATAACTTACCCTTATTTGAGCTAAGGTTTAAGAACAAAAATCCTAGTTTCTTATGTTTGTACTCTACTTTGATGTAATTGAGCTAACCTATGTGATTAGCATGATAATAGGTGTTAAGGAGGTAGATAAATACATAATGGAACTATAGATTGTGGATGACAAAGCACACAAGAGAAAAGTATCTTTTTAGACTAAATGTGGCACCTAGAAACTATATCCAATATTAATTTGTCATTTATAATTAGTTCAGGGACTTATAAGCCAATTATGAGAGAAAAGATTATTAAATAGACTTGATGCTGAATTTTTATCATTATTCAGTATTCTGTATTAGTTTTTGAACAAGGAGAGGGGTGGTTATAGCTTGGAGAGAGAGAAAACATTTTTCTCTTATTTTCACGATTCACACACCAAGATCATCTTCTAGTTTTTGGTATGATGAATATATTTATGATGATTTTTATTTTTTCCATGAGTATCTAAGCTCATTTGTTAGGGTTATGGAAACCTTGTAACATACAATCTATTACTTTGGTGTTTGAATTCATTATGCATTAATTTGTTTACATCATACTCTCTTTGTTTATCTTGAATTCTCGTGGT
The DNA here is from genome assembly GCA_030864215.1 of Capsicum pubescens. Taxonomy (NCBI): domain Eukaryota; kingdom Viridiplantae; phylum Streptophyta; class Magnoliopsida; order Solanales; family Solanaceae; genus Capsicum; species Capsicum pubescens. The sequence continues at coordinate 198,407,314 of CM061549.1, read as the reverse complement.
TGCAAACATTAAGGATATGCCTTAAAACACAACTTGTTCGATAGAAAGGTTGATGAACAAAAAAGAGAGTAGTGAAAAGAAAATAGGATTTTCAACCCCTATTTCATATGTTAATGCCTTAACAGGATTAACTACTTGGAGATTTCGTATTCTTTTTGTAAACACTTTTGATTCGAGAGAATTGAAGTGAATTATTCCTTGGTGGTTGATAAACACTAGGATTATGCTATTAAAAGTAATACGTTTCTCTGTAAGCATGATGCATGTATGAACTCGTAAAGTCCATAGTTATAAAGTATTAAAAACTACAAGTTAGACATAACCCTAGCTTTCTATTTCTCTAAATTTGAATAGTACTACACATATTTCATATTGTTAAACTGAAACCATTAATTTGTTAGCTGAATCAAATTCCATATTTTGTTTTACGAAAATGAAGGATTAAAAGTCAACTAATCTGCATACAACTTAATAAGCACCATATTCCCGGTGGAATTCGACCCCAACCTAGTTGGGTTTTGTATTTGACAGTGACCACTTATTCTTTTGTAAGAGAGGTGTAATTTGAGCGTATCAAATTTTGGCACCGTTGCCTGGGAATATGGTTGACGATTGAGTTTATGTGTGTTAATTGACTTTTAGTCAAGTTTCCTTAGTTTATGTTTGTTTATTGTTTTTGTTTGTTACAGGATCATTTTTGTTTATGCCATGAACTATAAGTTTAGGAGAACCATTATTACCCTTCAATCTTGAACCTCATGTCATTGAAAGAATGGCTAACCAACAGGAAGCTGAAAGATTAGCCGCTTTGGCTAATACTCAATTAAATTAACAGAATGCAAATAACCCAGGTTGGGTACCTAATCTAGTTGAAAAGGACCTATAAGATGATGATTTAATTGACCCATCTAATAGGAGATGTGCATTGGGAGTAGTTGCACCTGTAAATCAAAATCGTCCATTCAGAGAAAGACTAAACCACCAAACTGTGCAGTGTGATATTAACAATGGTGAGGACGATTTAGATGGATCTAGAGCTACAGAGGAAATCAATCTACCACCATTAACTCCTGGGGTGGAATTTAATATTACCAGTACTATGATCCAGCTACTGAATTTGAAAGGACTCTTTAGTTAATTACCTGGTGATGATCTAAATCTGTATTTGGTGAATTTTATCTATATTTGTAAGTCGTTTGATAACCCTGGAGTAGGACAAAATGTTATTCATTTGAGATTGTTCCCACTGTCTCTGTCTGGAGAGACAACTATGTGGTTGAATGAGCTGACTCCTAATTCTATAACAAACTGGAGGCAATTGAAAGGAGCTTTCCTAGAAAGGTTCTTTTTGCCCTCCAGAATGTTACATTTGAGGGATGAGATCAGTAACTTTAGGCAATTGGATAATAAAGCTTTGCATAAGACTTGGGAAAGGTTTAAAAAGAAGTTGACTCAATGCCCAAACCATAAGATGACTGATGAGCACTTGATGGAAACATTTTACAGAGCTTTGAACTCACTTACAAATCCAATAGTGGATAATGCTACATGAGGAGATTTTACGGAGCTCACCTTTACTGAGGCTGCGGACATGTTAGAAAGAATGACTTAGACAAGTAGAGCTTGGCATACTAGAGATTCTATGGTAGAAATCAATATTGGATCTAGTGTAATATTAGTAGAGAAGCATAGGAAAGAAGAGGAGTGTGATTAGGATATGGCTCACATGAAAACCCAGATTGATCTTTTCATGAAATATTTACTATCAGGGAATATAGAAAATGTAAAAGTCGTGAGGTCCCACGGTAAGAGAGCTGAATCAAATACAAAGGAAGAGGCTAACTACTTGCATAACCAGGGGGTTTCCATACCGGTGGTCAAGAAATCTAAGGTTGGAACCATCAAGGAGATTGGAAGAATAAAAATAATAGGAGTGGATTGTGTGTACATCCTAGAAGCCATGATAATGTTGCCACTAGTTCAGGCAAAATGTCCATGGAGAACATGATAGAGAAACTATTAAAATGAGTTAAGGCGACCAATTTTGGGGTGACTATGATGAAGAGTGGCATATCTTCCATGAGTAAACTAGTAAATTTGCACTCAACTGCAATTAAATCACTAGAGTAACAGATGAGCCAATTATCCGCAGTATTCAACCAAAGATAGATTGGGACTCTACCAAGTGATACAGTTCAGAATCTGAGGACTGATGGATTGTGTATGGATATTACCACTAGGAGAAGTAAGATGTTATCTAATCCAGTATTGGGAGCATTCTCTCATACTGATGTAGTTGAAATGGATTGGGAGATGGTTGATAAATCTTCAGTAGTTCCTGTGGAGTAGGGAGGTTCAAAAAAGAAGAGTGCAGAAGTGGAAAAACCACCTAAGCCAAAGCATATTAGTGATATGGAGAAAGTCATAAGAAAGAAGGTAAAATTTCATCCAGTTGAAATCCCAAGGACGCCACCCCCATTTCCACAGTGATTAAAGAAAAAAGAAGATGAAGGCTAGTTTAAAAAATTCATGGCTATGTTGAAGCAATTGACAGTGAACATGCCTTTAGTTGAAGCACTTGAGCAGATGCCAGGATATGCTAAATTTATAAAAGCTCTTTTGATGATGAAAAGAGTGGTAAGATATCAATTGGTGGATGATCTCCATCATTGTAGTGCTATTTCTACAAGGTCACTGGTGCAGAAGAAGACAGACCCAAGAGCATTCACCATCCCTTGTATGATTGGGTCTCTAGATTTTTCTAAGGCCTTATGTGATCTTGGAGCTAGCATCAATATGATGCCACTAGATTTTTATAAGAATTTGGATTTGGGAGACCCCACATCCACAAACATGCGACTTGTAATGGCGGATAGATCGGTGAAAAGTCCGGTTGGTATTCTACATAATGTACTTGTAAAAGTGGCTGATTTTATATTTCCTACCGCTTTGTAATTCTTGATTGTGAAGTGGACTTCGAAGTACCCATAATTTTGGGCAAGACGTTCTTAGCAACTGGGAGAGTGTTAGTTGACATTGAGCTAAATGAGCTGAAATTTATGGATCAACGAGAAAGAAGTTAGTTTTGAAGTATGTCTAGTTTTGAAGTATGTCAGTCCATGAAATAGCAAAGGGACATAAGTTTCTTCTCGCTTGTTGATTTATTCTATGAAGATGAGCGAGATGTACCAGTTAAGGATAGGTCTATTGTGGAGACCATAGCTGGTTTGGTTGAACATGCAAGCAAGGATGTGAGTGACTTCAAATTGGCTGGACTTGGAATAAAGCGTTTTCTTGATCCAATAAATGAGGTACAAATAGTATCATCGATGTATCTTGACGAAGTCTGAGTAGTCAAGATAATTGAGTCGTGTTACGATGTTAAATTAGATGTTACATGGGAGGCAACCCATGATTTTATTTTTATTTTATCATACTAAAAAAAAATACAAAAATAAGAGTTGAGCCACGACCGAAACTACGGTGCTTGGTGGGAGGAAACCCATCCTTCTAATCATTTTGAGTTGTTTTTTATTAATTATAGGTGCATGAAGTATTAAGGAGGTGATTGGTACCAAATTCGATTTGGAATTGAGCCATAACAAAGGTGGTAAGTTTAGGAGTAAAGAGAATATTATAGGTAAGTTGGAGTGGTCAATTGTTAAGGCTCGAGTTATGATTCGCATTAGAGTTGTTCCCGGAATTATGTTAATTCGACCCCAAAAATTTTGTGGTACGACTTAATTTTTATGATTTTTAATGAGGCCTGTGGTGGTAACGCAGGGATCGGGCCAACAAGCTCAATCTCTGAGCGCACTACTGACCTCAATGGGGGTTCTTGGATAAAGCCCCTGAGGTATAGACCTTTCCCACTAACTCAAATTATTCCTCATATGGAGAATGAGGTGCATGGCGTCCAAGTTTAAGTGTACTACAGGGTGTGTGACACCTATGTTTACATAGTCCATGAAAAAAGTGTCACCTAATACTTAGCCTAAGCCCACTTCCTCACGTGGGTGATGCCTTGTACGTCACCTAACTTAACTTTAGCGGCAAGATTTGCGCCGCACACCTTCATTTAGGCGATTGATTGTGCGTCGTTTACCTAGCCGTACACATGCTCACTAGTTCATATTGTCTATAGCTTATGCATCTCTTAAGTTAATTTAAGCATTAGGTTGTGCGCCGGACACACCGACTTGTGCGATAATATGTGCGATGCCAACCATACCGCAAATACTCATTGTTTGGGTTAGGCGATGCCTTATGCGCCGCACAGTTCAACTTGTGCGATTCATTGAGAGCCTCCTACTTACACTTATGCGATAATATGTGAGCCACACACCATAACGCATATGCTCACTGTCTCACTTGTGCGATGACAAATGTGAAGCACACTTAAACTTGTGCGATGAGTTGGGCGATGCATACCACTAAAAGTTCAACATACTATCCGATTTTAACTTGGGTCAACCCGACTTAGATTTCATCCTTTAAATAGACTCCACACCTAAATGCCCAAATTCATCCTTATTTCACCCCTAATCCATAGAAGCTTTTGCTCTCAACATTCCCCTTGTCCTTTAAGATTCTTCTTTGCTTCATAATCTCAACAATTCTCCCTTTATTTCTTCAATCTTCCATCTTTAAGGTAATTTTTTCTTTCTTAATCCTTAATTTTTGTGACTTTATGTTGTAGTTGTTAATTGATTTCTTGAGGATTATGGACTAAATTCTTGCCATGGCTGTCAAAGAGAGGTTTTGAGCATCTTGGGAAGATAAATATCATTGTTGTAGTATACACCATTGTTGTAGAACTTTGAGCTTTTGCATGTGATTGAATTATTCATGACTAATGTAGTTTAGTTGTGTAACCATTATTTCACAACTTACTTGATGGAACATGGTGTTGGTTAAATCGTGTAAAAGTGATGGTGTTTTATGTATAGTGATATGTTGAAGCTATAAGGCATAACTTTGTTCAAAAATTATTTCATTAAGTAAAATTAGTGGAATTGAAGTGAGTGAATTGTATTATGACTAATGTTGGTGCACCATATGAAAGTGTATGTCGGCGAAGTCTGAGTACCTGACAATAACACTTAATTGGTTTATACTAATAAATTAAGTATGGGGTGGTGACTTCACCACCTCAATCTTAATTGTAGTTACTTTTATTATGTTTGGTTGATGTGGATGATGTGATGAATGCAGGAAAAATGGTTCCGATAATGATCTCCCTGCAGGTGGCATTACTCTTAATGTGGATGAGGAGTACTACTAGCCAGGTTCTTTATCTTGTTATTTGCACTAGGAAAAGTGCTTAGCTTAAGTAAGGGGTGACTGGTTACTTTGCTACTTGTTTTGTAAGAAACTAGTACCCTCTCTTTAGTATACTTTTGTGATAGTATTAGTTATTTTGTTTATCTTGTTTTTTGTTAGATGTTTGTTTGTTTGATTTAGTCATAATTAGGTGTTTTTATCGATGATGGATGGATGACGACCGTCTTAATAGAAAATTAGTCATTTACTTGTATGTAACTGTTCTTGTAGATCACATGACATCATAACATAAGTATGTGATGGATCATTACATTTGAAACACCTAGGCTCTAGTTGTGACTCTTGTTGTGATTGTTGGTTTTATTTGAATTCATTTAATTGTTGGGTCGAGAATCTATAATGTTCCTAATTGATTTAACCACGTGCCATGAGTGTGTAAGACAATTGTATATTCCTTATTCCAGATGATGCTAGAACTTGCCTGCTGTGTGTGCAAAGCGAAATAAAGATTATGAGTTTAGGAGATGATTTAGGCATTTCTTTGATAGCCATTGTTCATGCCTTCTTTTTACCTACCATTGAACATTATCTTACCTAGCCCTATTGATCCTTTATCTTGTTCTTTTGTTAGCCTTATATATAGCCTAACCCGTTCTTTAATAGACCATAATTTGATCCAAAAGCTCCTAAGTGCTTTAATGTAAAATCAATTTGAGTTAGGAGTTTGACAACAAGAGGAAAAAGGTAAAATTAATTCCCCAAAGTCTAGTTATTGGCGTGTGAAATTGATGTGGTTAGGAGTAGCAAAAATTGTTGAAAAAGTTCCAAAATTATATCCCGGACATGTTACAATGAATCTGTTTTGGCCCTTGTCCTTCTTGGACATTATGCACCTTAACTAAGGCAAATCTCTTAAGTTTAGGGTGGCTAGAATAGGGGTGCATAACATGAAATAGGTGCAAAAAAATGAGAAAAAAAATATATTGAAAGAGTTGCATACTCCCACCATAGTGTTATTAATTGAGTTTAATGGGATAGGGTGAAAACAAAAGATATAGATAGATTAAAGTGGTGTAAATTGGTTGTTATAAATTGGTCTTAGTTGCATAATGTAGTGTATTAAAGCACTTAGGGAAGATAGTCACTATTTTTGGCCAAAATAGTTCCTACCCATCCTTTAGCCTGCATTACAACCCATAAAAGACCTATTTGATCCTAATCTTAGCATTCTGATATTAGTGGAGCATTACACTAAGGGAAAGCATATGGTCATCAGTTGTAATTTGAGAATTCTTTGTGAGAGTGAGTGCAACTTGATTCTTGTTCCCATTTTGTTAGAAATTGCATGATTGTGAGTGATTATGGGTAACTTTCATGTTGTGAGGGAAAATGGTTAATGAAGGTTGGGTAATTTATATGATTTCTTTGCTTAAATGGTATGCATGAATTTTCCAATTTAATGAGTCTATTCTTGAGGGTAGGTTGTCTCTAGTAATGATCCATGAATTTACTTCTTGTTCATAATTGTTGTGTTAGCCTATTTGAGCATCTTGTGTTTCCTTTGTGGGTGTTAAAACTTGTGTAGTATGCATAAATGGATAAGTTGTTTGAGGATGAACAAATCTTTAAGTGTGGGGTGGTGATCTTGGATGTATTTATACGCCTAAGCACCATAACTTACCTATATTTTAGCTAAGGTTTGAGAACAAAGTTCCTAGTTTCTTATGTTTTTACTCTACTTTGATGTAATTGAGCTAACCAATGTGAATAGCACGATTTCAGGTGTTAAGGAGATAGATAAAGACGTGATGGAACTATGGATTGCGGATGACAAATCACACAAGAGAAAAGTAGCTTGTTGGACCAAATGTGGTGCCTAGAAACTATGTCCGAGACTAATTTGTCATTTATAATTAGTTCAGGGAGTTAGAAGGCAATTATGAGAGAAAGATTATTAAAAAGACTTGATGCTGAATTTTTATCATTATTCATTATTCTGTATTAGTTTTTGAACAAGGAGAGGGGAGGCTATAGCTTGGAGAGAGAGAAAATGTTTCTCTTATTTTCACGATTCGCACACCAAGATAATTTTCTAGTTTTTAGTATGATGAATATATTTATAACGATTTTTGTTTTGTCCATGAGTAGCTAAGCTCATTGGTTAGGGTTATGGAAACCTTGTAACATGCAATCTATTACTTTGGGTTTTGAATTTATTATGCACTGATTTGTTTACATCATACTTTCTTCATTTATCTTGAATTCTCGTGGTTGCAACCATAGAAGCTATGCCTTAAAACACAACTTGTTCGATAGAAAGGTTGATGTACGGAAAAGAGAGTAGTGACAACAAAATAGGATTTCCAACCCCTATTTCATATGTAAATGCCTTAACAGGATTAACTACTTAGAAATTTTGTATTGTTTTTGTAAACACTTTTGATTCGAGAGAATTGAAGTGAATTAGTCCTTGATGGTTTAGAAACACTAGGATTCTGTTATTAAAAGCAATACATTTCTCTGTAAGCATAATGCATGTATGAACTTGTAAAGCCCATAGTTAGAAAGAATTAAAAACTACAAGGTTGACATAATCCTAGCTTGCTATTTATCTGAATTTGAATACTACTACACATATTTCATCTTGTTAAACTGAAACCATTAATTTGTGAACTGAATCAAATTTCCCTTTTTTATTTTATGGAAATGAATAATTCAAAGTCAACTAATATTTATACAACTTAATTAGCACCATATTCCCTGTGGGATTCGACCCCAACCTAGTTGGATTCTATATTTGACAGCGACTGCTTACTCTCTTATAAGAGAGGTGTAATTTGGGTGTATCAATGACAGGGGGAAGTATGCATATGTACTAGATGAATTATGGTACATAATGATAGGGGGAAGAAATTGAAGCCTGATAAGCAATTGACAATAAGGGACCAGGTCACTGTGTTGAATAAAGTTGAAGCGTGTTGATTGAATGATAGGGTAAATATTCATCTTCAAAAGTGGTAATCACTCTAATTAAATGTAATGAATGAATATTGATGCTCAAATCTTTGTGGTTGGTTTTTCATCATCTAAAAGGAGGAAAATTATTATATGTAGTTGTGATGATGAGCAGATGACTACAAGGGACCAGGTCCCTGGATGTTCAAGGCAGCAGTACAGCTAGCACGCATCTGCATAGCTTTGTCTGTTTGTGTAACAAACTGGCAAGTGTTTTTTGTACTAATTAGGACACCTGGTCTAATGACATTTCATCCCTAATCATTACTCATCTATAAAAGGAAAAATATGTTTCTTCATCAAATAGTTTTTGGTAAATACAAAAAGAGTGTTGAAGAGAAGAAAGAGGCAAAAATATAGTTTACAACAATGATCAAGCATAGCTCATGTTCTTAGCTTGGTCTGTATACTAAAGTAGTGAATGTTGATGAATGAATCCATATTTGTAAATGAATTACTAAGTCTATAAGAGTAATGAACTTTTATTCTTGATTGACAGTTCTTAGGTTAAGTTACCTAAGGTTGATATTGGTTAGAGTTAATCAATATCAGGGTGAGTCCTTGGCAGAGTTGTCAAGATGAGGTAGTAGTAGAGTTACTACAAGCCATAGGAGACTAGATTTAGGCTAATATTGAGTTTATAATTAAGAGATTGATTATAATGGATTTATGAGGTGCTTGTGAGGGCTAGCCGTGGTTTTTCCTTCCTTGAGCAAGGGGGTTTCCACGTTAAATCATTATGCTGATTAATTTCCTTCAAAGCTTTTAATTTTCCAGCACCTGATAGTTGTTTTACCGGTCTATTGCTTGTTATTGACTATGAGGGACTTAGTCCCTCACTTTGTGGTGCGACCCCCAAGGATTCCAACAAGCTTTATTTCAAACATTCTATCTAAATGCAGTAGTAGGGCCTATATAGGGTCTTGATAACCCAAAACAAAAGTAGAAATTGCCCAAATCTAGTATAAATCTTCACAATCATATCCCAAGGCACTATAAGCACTAATTCTAGTCCTAAAGGATAATAATATACTATACTAAGGGAAAATGGGCTCAGAATCAATAAAAAGAGGGAACCAACCTGCTATATAAGGTGTAACTATCTAAAACAATCAATGAGCCATAATTACCCGCCAACAGCTTGCATATTATTACACTAAACCATAATTAAGAATAATATAAAAAGAAAGAGTTAGCCTAGCCTACCTGGATGTCACCAAAAGCTCATCGAATCCACTATACGAAAGTTTTTTCATTTTGAGAAGCCTCTAGGAGCTGCCACGCTATCAAAACAATTATTAATACATCAACATGAGAAAATATATACTCATATTGTGTATATATGCTCTGGGTCAAAATTGAACTAAAATTCCCTGCGGAGCTTGCTTGGAGAACCACAAATTTAAAACTATCACAACATCCCTCTCAAATCTAGGATTGATTGCCACATAAATTTAGATAAATGTGAGTTCAAAAAGTCCCCAACTAGTTCTAAAGACTTCAAATTTAAGAACATTTTGGGGAATTAATTTAGAAATTAAGCAAAACTTACAAAGACAATGATGATAAAACTCTCAAGAATCCGCCTACAAGACGATCCCAACTTTAAAAACTTAATCCCTTAATATTTTAGAGCTGACAATGGTCTATAATGGTTATTTATACTTAGAAATAAAATCCAGAATGAGGAAGGTGATATATATGTACCAGCGATGGCAACTTTATCAGTTAAATAACTATTAAAGAGGTCACCGCTAAAGCGACCAAGCCTTGGCTAGCCAAGATCCACAAAAATAGTATAGAGCCACCGATGTGACTCTTGCTAAAGTTTTTCCAAGATTTTAAATCAGTCACTTTCCCACTAAAGTTATTGCACCTGATAACTTAGCTCCAATCCAATTTCATAAGTCCCCACAAAATCCAATCTGGTGCAAATAATTGATTTAAAATTCCATTCATGCAAATGAACTATGCTACCCTACAAAATTTGGTATTGTAAATTCAATGTCATCACTGAAATTTCCATACGGGATCATTTTGATAAAAGAGGGCCCCACACCCAAGGTGTTCTTTAGCCAAAATCCAATCAATAGCTCGAAATGAGTCTGGAAGCCTTAGGACTTAGACCAATGGTTCCCCAGCCTAAAATTGAAATTTTGGATCTCATAAAACTATCAAAAATGAAATCTGAGGCCATTTACCAGAGGTTTTTTCCAGAGACCCATTCCTTAACTTTAAAAGCTCTAAAATAGAGAAATAGCTGTAAAAATCAAAGAAACTATCCGATAACTGAACTGTCAGTCCCAGCAAGTCATAAATGATCTAGGACAACAATAGGAAAGCTCTAAATAAAAAATAGTACAAAATAGAGAAAATTAACTGGAGGATCATTAGAGAATGATAGGCTAATTACAGATGCTATGAATGAGGAGATTTAAAATGCAACCTTTGGTATGACTTCATTTTTATTCCAATAGTAATTAAATATTTTGTCAAACGATATTTATGAAGAAGTTAGAAGTTTCTTTCATTCACCCTCATGGAATCAAACTTTATTACTTTGATATCGAAAGTAAAACATCCTAGTGTTGTTAGCCAGTATAGACCCAATATCTTATTCTCAACAATTTATAAAATAATTGAAAAGAATATAGTTGCCAGACTGAAAAGTTATCTTCCTACTAATATTTTCCTTAACCAGACGTTTTTTTTTTGTATAAGAAAAGTTGTGGATAATTTTGTTCTAGCTCGTGAATTTATTCATATGTTTAAGATTAAAAGATGGGGTAAGGAAAAGTATATGAGTGTAAAGTTAGATATTGCCAAAGAATATGATCAAGTGGAGTGATTTAATATACAAAACTACTAACCAAACTGGATTTTATGATGCATTTGTTAATTGGATAATGCAATGTGTCACTACCCCAATGCATAAATTTAATATTGACAGAGAGGTAGTAGGAGAAGTTACACCTGCCAAAGTTTTAAAACAAAAGGATCCTTTATCACAATTTTGGTTCCTTATATGTGTTGAAACAGATAAACTAAATTTAAATCAGGCAAACGTTAATGAGGATGGATAAGATTTAAGTTTTTATAAAGGTGAACTCACAGTTAACCATTTATTTTTCACTGATGATTCTTTTATATTTTGTAATGCTATATTCGGAATCCCCTTAATGTTTTGAATGTTCTTTAAAAAAATATGAACAATATTTATGTTAAAAGGTAAATTTTACTAAATCGGCCATATTCTTTAAGAAAAATACTTTTGAAATTTATATAAGTGGGATTATTGAAGAGATAGTCCAGCTAGGAAGAAATGACCTAGGGCATAAGTTAGGTTTATCGGTGGTTGTGGGAAGATAAAAAAAATGCTAGAATCTATAAAGAATAGACTAAAAGAAAAGATTAAATGTTGAAAAAAATACTTTTTGAAGTCCTTCAAGAAAAAGAAGTCATTTTTAAATCTGTATTATCTTCTATACTGTCTTATGCATTACCATGTTTTCAATACCTAAAAAAATTGTGTAAGGAGCACTACAAGAAAAACTGCATCTAGCAAAGGAAAATCTAGTCCTTAATGGTCCAGATCTAGTCCAAAATGATTATTTACAATGAAAGTAGCACGTCACCAGCTGTTACAATAGCCTTTGACACCAAAACATTTTTACAACATGACTAAAATTCTTGTCGCTAAATTTGTTTGAGATGGCAAAAAATTTGATCACAAAAATTTGTTTACCCACGGTAAATCCTTTCTTAAATACATGATTTTCTTCATGGTAAACTATCATTTTTTTGTAATTAATTCACTTTTGTGTTGAGAAACTACTTGGTCCTAGATTATACTTTAGAGAAAAGAAAATATCTCATCCTACATTATCCTTTAGAGATGAGAAATATTTCTAATCTCTAATGGTCCTACAGTTTCATATATTTCATCAATAAATATAAAATTGCTACAAAAATTCTTGATACAAAAGATGATGCATACATATATATATATATATATATATATATATATATGTTGGTTAAAATATTCCATGACTTTAGCTTCAATATATGCTTTTAAAAAAATAGTGTCATGACCCAAAAATCTAGGCCGTGATGAAACTATCATAGCTCAGCCTTGATAAGTAAGTCGAAATCCCTAAATGAAAATGTAACGACCCGAACAAAGGCCTGGCCTTGACAGTTATCTCAAGTCCACCAATGACTGGTCTAATACCCCGTATTAGACTTAGATTGGTTCTTCTCTTAGTGCATGCCTAAGAGTCTTAAAGCATAAAAATTTAGCTAAGTGTTGGGGACTTAGCCATTTTAAGAAATCCTAAATTCGAGGATTTTGAAGTTGACCTTCCAAACTCTGAGATGATGATTTTTGAGTTAATTCATGTTCAAGAGTGTAGGTAGCATATCTTGGGGAAGTTTTGGATGAGGATTGGGTCACTTTTGGATTTCGATTCAAGAACCTCATTGCGATAGTGGTGTGTCGCGGTAGGTATAGCGATGGGCACATCATCGCATCACAATGAAGGGGTTTTGTCTAGATTTTAATTTATAATTTGAATGTATGTTTCATAATATTTATCCTAGACTGTGAAGTGCTTATGAGATGAAAAATGTTCATACAAATTACTTAGAATAAAGTTGAGCTAAGAGCCTTTGATTCATCCAAAGTTTGGTATTTGATTCTACAAGGGTCTTCTTTGAACGTGTATAACTTTTGATATACGTCGAATATTTCATATAAAGACCCACCAAATTGTAGATAAATGAATTATCCTTCCAACAATAATAATTTTACTTTAATTCGATACCCGAGCAAAAAGTTACGATCATTTTCGTCAGAACTAGTAAGACACCGCGATAAGACCGCATCATGATGATCCTTTAATTCGCATTTCAGTTACGAATTTTTGGTTTATATGATGGAGGGGAAATTTGGTCTTTTCCCACCTCAACCCAATTCATAAAAATACAATCTAAGGCTTCAGTTAGGGCATTATATGACCATATTATCTAAATTTCCTCTCAAGAAAAAACCCTAATCATCCTTAACTCTATCTATTCCATCATCTTCTCTTCAATAAAAACTAAAAACTTAAGTTCTAAAATCAACGAATTTCACGAAAACTTTCAAGATCATCTCCAAGGCTTTTAAGGTCAGGATTTATCCACCAAGTCAAGTCTATTAAGGTATGTGGTGTTATGAACAAGGGTATCCTTTCACCATTGTTCCCAGATTACATAATTTTAAGAATCAATTTACTTGTTTTGAATTAGGATTCATACCAAAGTTTCTATATTCTTGAAGCACGTGATTATCATGAGATTTAAAGCTTTGAGTACATCAAGAATTTCTTATGTTTATGTTTTAACTAATAAGATTTTTATTATAAATGAGAATGCACTATCTTGATTTCATATTGCTGAAGTATTTCAAGATTTTTATTGAGCATGAAATGTTGTTATGAATCACCATGATTTTTAAGCATGAATTTCAAGCCCTAAGTTTAATTGCCGAGATTTCAAGAGAATTATATTCTTAAGTTCTTCTTTGATAAGTTTATACCAAGGTTTAAACAAAGAAGTGATCTTTTGATCCTAAGCTAAGATATGGAATCCACATTTGTTCATCTTGAGTTTGAATTAAAGAAAAAAAAATTAATTGGTTTTCATTCTATAAACTCTTATGCTATTTTAAGGTGGATTTCCTAAAGTATAAGAATATAAGTAATAAGTGAGTAGTATTTAGCACCGAGTTGGGTATGAGTCCAAGGTTGCATGCCCCAGAACTATGAGCCAACGTAGGCTAAGCTTATTCACAATATGGATAAAGTTAAAGATAGTGATCACTTATGTTAAGGTTCTAAAGATAGTTATCATTTAAGTTAAGGTTCTGTTCTGATGGCAAGGGTAGAACAACTCTCCACAATGTGGGTAAGACATTTGATTCCATTAGAACTCACATGGTTTATGTCTGTTAGAAGAACATCCCAAAAGAAAGAGTAAAAGTAAAGCTTTTAGAACTAAGTGTTATGTCTCATAAAGTTTATACTTATGCTTCATTACTCATGTTTATGATTTTACAACTTTTGTTTTATTCAAGCTCAAGGTGAGTCATCTACACTTAACATGCATTATTTGAAAGTTTATGAGTATATTCAGTTATTGTTTTACTTATGCATTCAACCCCACATACTCAGTACATTACAGAAGTACTGATCCATATATATGTCTATGTGCTACATTGTCTCATAATGTAGGTACCAGTTGTATCCCAAACATTATATTCATTCAATGTGCAGCTTCCAGTCAGCAGGTGATGAGTCTTTTTAATTCAAGGACTTGAGTCAATCATAGTTTGAGTAGAACCTTGTTTTCTTTAATCAGTTGTATTGAATAGGGGTAGCTGGGGGTCATGCCCCGGCTAGCCATAGTCAATATTAGTAGAGGATTCATAGATAGTCAATAGAGTTGATGTATTTGATTCCAGTTTTATTTTGTATAAATAGAGTTGTAATCATTTTAAATATTTTTTATTAGAATATGTTCAACTAAAGATATCTCTTCCACACATTACTCCTAGTTTTATATAAGTAAATCAGTAGCTCAAGTAATATGCCAGTACAAGGGTTAGCTTGGGATCACTTGTGGCCTTAAGCACCGTGTAACGTCTAGGAGGTAGTCTCGGGGCATTACAATCGAAGACCACCCCTTCGTCTAGGAAACTAGAGCACAATATAATATAACAGTAGAATTCTAGACTTAAAACTAGGTAAATATGTATGACTCAGCAGAAGTCTAAGAATTCAACAACAAATCCCAAGTCCACAGTAATTCACAAAGCCTCTAAATAGAACTAAAATAAACCTAACTCGGGGCATGCCCCCAACGATAGCAAAAACTAAACCAAGAAAATGTATATGACCTAAGGAAACTGAAATATGAAATGAGGACTTCCAAAGTATGAAATCTCACCACTTAAATCTGACTCACGAGCTATCCCATGATCGCCTAGTCACTGTGCAGGAAAAGTAAAAGTATCTTCAGTTCCTGCATCGCATGGGATGCAATGTTCGGAGATGGTTAGTAGAATGAGAACTAGCATGTAAATTAGAGAACAATGATAAAATAATGCCATGATCTGTATTTCAAAATCATTTAAAGCCAATGCACATAATCATATATATATGTGTGTGTGTTATTATGTCATACCGGTAAAAGGAACAGGGCTTAGCATGAAGTTCAATGTTATCCTAGACTATGTAGCTCAATAGTCATATAAGGAAACTGCGGGCTATATGGGTTCAGCTCCCCCAACTAAAAGGGCCCCACCGCATGTTAGATATACGAACCGAAGGTATCAAGGAAGAGCAGGGAATGCCTTGACCCCATGTCAATCTAAGATACTAATATATCAATAGTGAAAACCATGCACACAAGTCATCAACCAGACTTCATGTAGGCAAACATTAGTTTTTAGTATAAGTTATCCTAGAACCACACCTTCACGACTTAGCTACATAACCCCCATTAATCCTAATTTAAAACAAGTTTCACATAACCCATTCATTTACCATGGATTTATACATTAAGGCATACTAAAATATCATTATACCATGAATTTACAAGCTTATAACTATGCCATTACAATTGCATTAACTTGGGGGAATGCCTCGACCCCCTTTTTGTTATCAAATCCACTTGGGTGAATCCCTCGACCCTCTTTTTATTTTTTAAATCCTCTTGGGGGAATGCCTCGACCCACGAGATATCAATTTCAGTCAAAACATGGCCAACAAGGCCTTCAATAGCCATGTTTAATATTTTAACCATTTATGCAATGCAATAGTATAGATGAGAAAGTCAAACTTAGTGACAAATCATATTTCAAAACCAATTACACAAATGGAATGAGGGAATACAATTTCCAAACCAAATTCAATACCAAAATTATCAAATTAGGGGAATATCTCGACCCCTATTCCGATTACCATACCCATGCACCCTATTAGTTCAAAACATGAAAACAAAGCATGAAGAATTGTATTAAAACCATGGAAAAAATCAATACAAGATGCATTCATTCCAAAACCCTCAAACCCATATTCACAAACCATAATTTAATCATATGGATACAATTACAAACACATACTTTTAATAAAATAATAGTGGGAAGAGTAAAATTCCTTAGATACACGAGAACTAGGAAGTAATTTAGAGCTTGGGACCTAGAGTATGAATGTACGATGAAATCCTTATGCTTTCTTGGGATTTTGAGTTTGATAGTGTAATTGGTGAAATTGATCTCTTAAAACTGAGAGGAATAGGTTTATAATGCTTAAGGATTGTACATAGGTGAAAGGATCCCAATACCCTCATCCCATGTAATAAAACAAAAATACACAATTTTACATAGAGGCATGGTACAGACCTTATCGCGGAGGCTAACCTCTATGCCACAGACCCTACCACAGAGATTATTCTCCATGTCATGGACCTTATAGTGTAGATTATCCTCTGTGACATGGGGATATCGTAGAGGCTCACTGCCTCCATTGTCTAAATCACCCCTAACCCCATCCAAAAATTACAAAACTCTCCCAAGACACCCCATCCATATGCCTAAACACAATTTAAGACAAAAATCAACATTTAAAAAATAAGAGGACCAAAAGTAAAATGCTCTAAATTTGGAGGGTGTTATATTTTCCCCATGTAGGATCGTTTGTCCCCGAATGATGAGTTAGGATAATATGGCACGAGAAATAGCATGAGTATACCAGAATCAAATTAAAACCTCAGAAAGTAGAAAGAGGGAAATAAAACTCATACTTAAGCATTGTTAACCAGAGAAGGATACAAGAACGAATACTTGGACTTGATATCCTCTTCGATTTCCTAAGTATCTTCCTCAAGAATGATATCCTCTTCGATTTCCTAAGTAGCTTTCTAAAGCATTTGGTTTCTCCATAGAACCTTCACCAAATCCAAATTCTTGGTCCTCAAACGTCAAAATTGTCTATCTAATATCTCAACCAAAACTTCCTCATAAAACAAGGAGCCTAAAATACCCACACTTTCCAGAGGGATAACAAAGGAAGTATCACCCATGCACTTCTTCAACATAGACACATGAAACAAAGGGTGAATAGAACCCAAACATGTAAGCAATTCTAGCTCAGAGGCAACTATCCCCACTCTCTTTAGAATCAAATAAGTCTAATGTATCAAGGATTGAGCTTTCCCTTCAATCCAAATTATATTACTCACTTCATGGGAGACACTTCAAAACTACCAAATCACCAACATTAAATTCAAACTCTCTTCGCCATAGGACTTTTAGCGACTTTGGGATGTCTTAAGCCTAACATGAATCACCTTCACCTTTTTCATAGATAGATGAACTAAGTCGGGACCAAAAACCTCAGCCACACCAACTTCGAACCACCCAATGGGAGATCTACATATCCTACCATACGAATACTCAAATAGAGCTATCCCAAAACTAGAGTGATAGTTGTTGTTATAAGTGAATTTGATGAGAGAAAAATGATCGACCCAACCAACACCAAAGTCAATCATGCAAGACCTCAGAATATCATCAAAAATATGCATCATCCTCTCCACTTCTCTATCTACCTGAGGGTATAAACTTTTTCTAAGATTCACCTTAGTCCCCAAACCTCTCTAGAAATGTAATACCCTACATGTTTCTAAGCTAGGAGATGAACCATTTTTCCTACATAAGAAATCTCCTATCCTGTGATTCATACTTGAGTACATGACTTACAATGAGTATCTTAGAGTTAAGATAGCTTATAATGAGTTAAGCATGTTCATATGAGTCACTTAAGGTAATACAAGCTAAGATTTTTGAATCCATCAAGTTTTAGTGTTTGATTTCGTAAGGGTCATATTTGAAAGAGAATAACTCGATGTTAATATGGTATTTATGCATATTTATACCCAACCACTTATATAGAATCGAATTAGCTTTCCAACGATACCAATTTTGCCTTAATCTAATACCCGAGCAAAAAGTTATGCCCATTTTCGTGAGAGACAGTAAGGGTATGCGATTGGTTAGGCGCCGCCCAACCAAACTTAGGTGATTGGTTAGGTGCCTCCCAACATGGCTTGTACAATTACTTGGGCGCCGCCTAAGTCAGTTCCAAGTGCTAAAAACACTCCGTTTAGAGTTATTGTAAGGGTAATTAAGTCTTTTAACACTCCTTACAAGTGCCTAAACTTAACCCTACAAAATATATAGCTCCTAATTACATTACAACCCTACTAACATCTTAATTTCATTATCCAAGAGCAACATAGGAGAAAAACAACTAGGGTTGCATAATTAAGCTTGAAGATCTAATTTCAAGGAAATTCCTCCGTCAATCATCAAGAATCTTCCTTCTAAGGTATGCGTGAGTTGATTCGTAGACTCCTTTCATCCATGAAGCTTAAGAACCATCTTCTAAATTATGTATTATGATGTTTATGTTGTTGGTGGTTGATGTTCATGTGGTTGGAGTTTGATGATGCCTAAGATGGGATCTTTGTATGTTTTGTGTGAGGATATGGTGGTATTTAATGTATAAATATATGAAATTGGTGGTTGAATATTTGTAATCTTGATGAATCCACCTATGACTAAAATATGCATGTAAGGTGTTTGTGAAAATACCTAAGGGAATAGAAATCATTCTTTTATGACATAATAAGTCCTAAATGACTATTCAATGTTCTAAGTTTATGTTCAACGCGATCCCCATGCTATTGTCTTTAATTGAAGATGTTGTATGAGATGCTCATGATATTGTTGTGATATGGAATGACCATGTTATTGAAGTCATGCAAGTATATACATGTTGTGTGCATTCCCGATTATGTGATAGTTTGTTGAGAATCATTCTTATTATGAAATCCTTACGTATGATATTGTGAATTGTGGACTCTACTCTTATGATCAAGTCAGTCATGTGTGTCAGTTTCCTTCCATCGAGTCCTAGGGGTATTTGTACCCAAAAACTATAGTTGTGTGCCTAGAGCTAGTGTCATGTTTCAAGACATCCTCAGTCAAGCTATGCTCCATAGCTTACAGTTAGTCACGTGACTCAGAAAAACTTAGAAATATCAGTAGTTAAGTAGTCTCAGTAGTTTCAGTACTCTCAGTCAGACCTCAGATCTCTAGTAGCTTTTCCTTCAGTCAACGGAACTCGGTGAATTTAGCTTAGTTTAGCTAAGAAAATATTATCAGCTCAGTTAATCATTTCATAAATCAGTTAAGTTAGTCAGTTCAGCGCAGTTAATATTTTTAGAGTCTTTCAGTTGGGAGTAGGGACTAGAACCGAGCGAGTGCAGGGATGGCGGTTTTTCCCGTTATAAAGGCAAAGCCGTTAGCAGCAATCATTGTACTCCAGAACTATATAGCCAGCGTAGGATAGGAGTCACCTATCATATTAAGGCTATACTTGACTATTATATTGCCTTAGGCTTGATTTCCTGTTCAGGGTCACCCGTCAGAGAGGCTTGCCATAGTAGAGGTCTCTACCCGTGACACGGTATTGACACCCTTCCAATCAGGGTAAATATTAGACCCCACCAGTACAGTATCGGGGCATGTTGGTTAGATTACTACCTCCCACAGTCACAGTTACAGTTACAGTTTTAGTATCAGTCTTCAGAGTAGAAATAAGGAATCAGGACTGTCAGATACAGTCATCGATATCAGTAAGTAACTCAGATAGTTCCATTGATTCCTAGACCATCCCGTCAGATAGGCTTGGTCACATATTCATATTCTTATTATTAGATCTAGAGGTCACCCAGTAGAAAGGCTTGATCTCAATCTTAGATTCAGTCGAGTATTCTCATCAACAGTTTCAGAGATCACTCGTTAGCTAGGACTGATCTCAGACTTAGAAGTTCTGATACATTTTTGAACTCAGATAGTTTTCCCCAAAATTAGGACTGTTAGATACAGTCATCCATGTTATCAGTCATTCAGTATTTCAGTATCACAAAACTCATGTTGTCAGAGTTCAAACTCAAGTAGTCAGTATCTCCATAAGTTCAGTAGCAATTACGTATGTATGTATGTATGTATGTATTCTCACGTTCATATTAGTCAGTATGTTCATGCATATAAACCCCATGCATTTAGCCTACTCCCACGTATATTCAGTACTTTAGTTGTACTGACACATTTGCACTATGGTGCTTTCTTTTTATGTTACACCATAGGTTCTGAGGTGTAGATTGCAGATCGGAAGTTGTAGTTCAGTAAGCAGTGAGTCCTCATCTTTCGAGGACATGATCGTTACATTTATTATTCTAGTATTTTAGTTTATTTTCAATTTAGGGAGTTAGTTGGAGACATGTTCCTTCAACTCCTTATTCAGATAGTTTAGAGGATTTCAGACGATTATAGAGTTTTCAGATTTAGACTTTAGTATTTTCAATTTTGTTTTGGTACTGTGATACCACCTTATTTCACATATTTTATTATTTAAGATTGAACCTTAAGCCCTCTTTGTTCATATTTCCATATTTTATATGTATATTATGCAGTTACAGGTACAGATATCAGTCATGGGTTAGCTTGTTGTCCTTTGGGGTCATGAGCACCGTGTAGCATTCCGGTTCAGAAAATTGGGGTGTTACAAACTTGGTATTAGAGCCTAAGGTTCAATAGAGTCCTAGGAAGTCTGAAAGCCGCATCTAGTAGTGTCTTGTACATGGGTGTGTTGCACACCACATTTATGTATAGGAGGATATAAGATGTTTTAGGAACAGTCTCTCTTCTTTCAGTATTCATGTCGTGACAGTGAGCAATCTGATTTGTATAACTTGTTTTCTCATCCTTGCATCTATTCATGCTATCCAAAATCTCAGAGAATGTAACTATTTCAAGGTAAAACCTCCTAGTAGTTTCAAGTTCAGTCCATCTCATGCATTAGTTTCAAACCCCTGAAGTTTAGTTATAATCTAGTTCGTAGATGCCCTGTGCATCACCCCAGTATCTCGGTAAGGTAAACATTCCTAGAGGTACATAGTGTCCTAAGGGGGAGATACCCCACCTTTTCTTGATGCTTTCATGTTCCCGTTATAAATTAGTTATCAAGTACCATGGCATAATAGGTCAAGCTTTCAAGAGTCAGCTCAGTCAGATATTCAGGCATTAGATATACGTGTTCAGTAAACAAAGTACTATTTATCAGTATCTTCACTCATACATTTAAATATCATGTCAGTCATGTAATCATGCATCAGATATGCATGGATTCATCCTTTCAGTTGTACATCATATATGCATTCTCATTATGAGAAAACTTACTTTATTAGAATCCTCAGTCTTATATTCATGAATCAGATTCCCATGCATCAGATATGAATGTTCAGTATGTTGTGCTCAGCTTTCAGTCATGAAACCATGTTTCAGTAGTGTATGTCTTATACGTACTTCATCTTACCATCTCTCCCGCCTCATTTAGTTTCCACTCGAGGATGAATGTTCCCAAGGGGGAGATATTATAATACCCTGCATATTTCTAAGCAAGGAGACGAACCATTTTTCCTACATATGAAATCTCCTATCCTGTGATTCATCCTTGAGTACATGACTTACAATGAGTATCCTAGTGATAATATAGATTATGATGCGTTAAGCATGTTCATATGAGTCACTTAAGGTATTACAAGCTTAGAGTTTTTGAATCCATCAAGTTTTAGTGTTCGATTTCATAAGGTTCATATTTGAACGAGTATAACTCTATGTTAATGTGTTATTTCTGTATATTTCTACCCACCAAATTATAGAGAATCTAATTAGCTTTCCAACGATACCAATTTTGCCTTAATCCAATACCCGAGCGAAAAGTTATGCCTGTTTTCGTGAGAGACAGTAAGGGTATGCGATTGGTTAGGCGCCGCCCAATCAAACTTAGGTGATTGGTTAGGCGCCGCCCAACCTAGCTTGTGCGATTACTTGGGAGCCACCTAAGTCATTTCCAAGTGCCAAACACACTCTGTTTTTAGTTATTTTGAGGGTAATTAACTCTTTTAACACTCCTTACACGTCCCTAAACTTAACCCTATGAAATATATAGCTCCTAATTACATTACAACCCTACTAAAATCTTAAGTTCATTATCCAAGGGCACCATAGGAGAAAAACAACTAGGGTTGCATAATTAAGTTTGAAGATCCAATTTCAAGGAAATTCCTCTATCAATCATCAAGAATCTTCCTTCTAAGGTATATGCGAGTTGATTAATGGACTCCTTTCGTCCATGAAGCTCAAGAACCATCTTCTAAATTATGTATTATGATGTTTATGTTGTTGGCGGTTGATGTTTATGTGGTTGGAGTTTGATGATGCCTAAGATGGGATATTTGTATGTTTTGTGTGAGGATATGGTGGTATTTAATATATAAATATGTGAAATTGGTGGTTGAATATTTGTAATCTTGATAAATCCACCTATGCCTAAGATATGCATGTAAGGTGTTTGTGAAAATACCTAAGGGAATAGAAATCATTCTTTTATGACATAATAAGTCCTAAATGACTATTCCATATTCTAAGTTTATGTTCAACGTGATCCCCCTGTTATTGTCTTGAATTGAAGATGTTGTATGAGATGCTCATGATATTGTTGTGATATGGAATGACCATGTTATTGAAGCCATACAAGTTTATACATGTTGTGTGCATTCCCAATCATGTGATAGTTTGTTGAGAATCATTCTTATTATGAAATCCTTACGTATGATATTGTGAATTGTGGACTCTACTCTTATGATCAAGTCAGTGATGTGTGTCAGTTTCCTTCTATCGAGTCCTGGGGGTACTTCTACCCGAAAACTATAGTTGTGTGCCTTGAGCTAGTGTCATGTTTCAAGACATCCTCAGTCAAGATATGCTCCACATATTTCAGTTAGTCACGTGTCTCAGAAAAACTCAAAAATCTCAGTAGTTCAGTAGTCCCAGTAGTTTCAGTACTCTCTGTCAGACCTCAAATCTCAAGTAGCTTTTCTGTCAGTCAATGAAACTCAGTGAATTCAGCTTAGTTCAACTAAGAAAATATTATCAACTCAGTTAATCAATTTATAAGTCAGTTCATTTTAGTTAGTCAGTTCAGCGCAGTTAATCTTTTTAGAGTCTTTCATTTGGGAGTAGGGACTAGCACCGAGCGAGTGCAGGGATGGCGGTTTTTCCCATTATATAGGAAGAGTCGTTAGAATAAATCCATGTTCTCCAGAATTACGTAACCAGCGCAAGAGAGGAGTCACCCATGAGATTAAGGCTATACTTGACTATTATATTGCCTTAGGCTTGATTTCCTGTTCAAGGTCACCCGTCAGAGAGGCTTGACCAAAGTAGAGGTCTCTACCCGTGCCACGGTATTGACACCATTCCAATCAGGGTAAAGATTAGACACCACCAGTACAGTATCGGGGCATGTCGGTTAGGTTACTTCCTCCCACAGTCACAGTTATAGTTACAGTTTCTGCATCAGTCTTCAGAGTAGAAATCAGGAATCAGGACTGTCAGATACAGTCATCGATCTCAGTAAGGAACTCAGATAGTTCCATTGATTCCTGGACCATCCCGTCAGATAAGCTTGGTCCCATATTCAGATGCTTATTATTAGATCTAGAGGTCACCCGGAAGACAGGCTTGATCTCAATCTCAGATTCAGTCGAGTATTCTCATTAATAGTTTCAGAGATCACTCGTTAGCTAGGACTGATCTCAGACATAGATATTCAGATACATTTTGGAACTCAGATAGTTTTCCCCAGAATTAGGACTGTTAGATACAGTCATCCATGTTATCAGTCATTTAGTATCTCAGTATCACGAAACTCATGTTGTCAGAGTTCAAACTCAAGTAGTCAGTATCTCCACGAGTTCAATAGCAGTTACGTATGTATATATTTATGTATTATCACGTTCATATTAGTCAGTATGTTCATGCATATAAACCCCAGGCATTTAGCCTACCCCCATGTATACTCAGTACTTTAGTTGTACTGACGCATTTGCGCTATGGTGCTTTCTTTTTATGTTACACAATAGGTTCTGAGGTGTAGATTCCAAATCAGCAGTAGCAGTTCAGTAAGAAGTGAGTCCTCATCTTTCGAGGACATGATCGTTACATTTATTATTCCAGCATTTCAGTTTAGGGAGTTAGTTGTAGACATGTTCCTTCAACTCCTTATTCAAACAGTTTAGAGGCTTTCAGGCGATTATAGAGTTTTCAGATTTAGACTTTAGTATTTTCAGTTTTGTTTTGGTACTGTGATACCACCTTATTTCAAATATTTTATTATTCAAGATTGAACCTTACACCCTCTTTGTTCATTTTTTCATATTTTATATGTATATTATGCAGTTACAGGTACAGATATCAGTCATGGGTTAGCTTGTGGTCCTTCGGGGTCATGAGCACCGTGTAGCGTTCCAATTCAGAAAATCGGGGCGTTACAAGAAAGAATGTCAAAAGTGAGATAAGAGTTGTGTACCTCTGTCTCAAATGATAGAAAAGGGAGCACCATACAGTTTGATGATTTCTTGAATGAACATCTTTGCATGATCCTCGCAGAGAAATTAGTCCTCACTGGCAAGAAATGAGCAAACTTAGGTATCCTATTTAAGATGATCCAAATAGAGTTAAACTGGTTACGAGAACACAAAAGTCTGATAAAAATATCCATATTAATCACTTCCCAGTTCCACACAGGAAACTCAAGTTCTTGAGACAACCCACAGGGCCTCAAGTACTCAACCTTTACTTGTTGAAACACCATGTACTTACCCAAAAAATTAGCCATATTCTTCTTCATGTTATTTCACCAATAAATCTACCTAAGGTCATGATAAATCTTTATCGAACAAGGATGAATCGAATAACGTGACTCATGAGCTTCGGAAAAAATTCTACCTCAGATCCCATCCACATCGGGAACACATAACCTCTCATTGTACCTCAAGATACCATTACCACCAATCTCGAAATCCATCACCTTCTGTTTATCCACATCATCCTTGATTTGCATTAATATAGGATCCAACACCTATTTTTCCTTCACCTCAGTGCCAAGAGATAACTTTGCCACCTCTTTCATAAACACACCACCATCCTCAAAATCTAAGAGAAAAAATCCAAGATTATCCAAATGGTGAATATCCTACACCAAGTCCCGCATATCTTCATCCACATGGGATAAACTCCACATAGATAACCTGCTAAGAGTATCAGAAACCACGTTAACCTTACCTGGGTAATAGTGGAGACTCATATCATATTAACTCCTTATGGGTGAATACAGATTATAGGCTCTTATGATCTGAATAAATGTCAACATGGATCCCATATAGATAATGTCGCCAAATGTTCAATGCAAACACCACGAGTAGCAACTCCAAATCATGAGTCAAATAATTCATCTCATGAACTTCCAACTACCTAGAAGCATATGCTATCACCTTTCCATGCTACATCAACACACAATCAAGTACCACACGGAATGCATCACAGTAAACCACAAAGCAATTTGTACCTTTGGGTAGGGTCAAATTCGAAGCAGAAGTTAATTTATTATATCATCTATAAACAAAATTATGAACAAATCCAAAAACAGATGGAATACTCGGTTCATGAGATCTATAAATACCACTGGGGCATTTATCAACCCAAAAGACATGACTAAGAACTAAAAATGTCCATACAGGGTACGAAAAGTAGTCTTACGGATATCATCCTCCCTAATCTTTAACTGATGATAACCCAACCGAAGGTCAATCTTAAAAAAATACTTAGCACCCTGAATTTGGTCAAACAAGTCATCAATCTTATGAAGAGAGTACTTATTCTTCACTGTTGCCTTATTCAGCTAGCAGTAATCAATTCCCATCTGAAGAAAACTATCATTCTTATGCATGAAAGAATGGGAGCACCCCATGGAGACATACTAGGGCGGATAAAATCCTTATTAAGAAGATATTTCAACTGCTCCTTAAGTTCATTCAACTCAACTGGAGCCATTTATAAAAAGATATATATATATATATATATAGGATGAGTGTCCGGATAACTCAATTTCCCTATCGAGAGGGACGCCCAAAGGATCATCAGGAAAAACCTCAGGAAATTCACTAACTATTGGAATAGATTATAAAGAAAGACCCTAAGAGTTAGAATCCTTAACCTAAACCAAATGATAAATACACCTCTTGGAAATCAATTTCCAGGCTCTAAGATATGATATGAACCTTCTCTTAGGAACAAGGGATCTCCCATCCCACTCAATAATCGGCTTATTAGGGA
The DNA here is from genome assembly GCA_030864215.1 of Capsicum pubescens. Lineage (NCBI taxonomy): Eukaryota > Viridiplantae > Streptophyta > Magnoliopsida > Solanales > Solanaceae > Capsicum > Capsicum pubescens. The sequence goes on along the minus strand of CM061549.1, from coordinate 198,380,670 downwards.
ATTTTAAAATGACCTTATGGGTTCTACGGTCTAAAGAACCACAACAAAAATACAATTAATCCATCCCCAAGATGATATCAAAATCTAGCATGTCAAATTAAGTCAAATCCACCAAAGTTTCCATACCACCAATAGACCCATACAACCCCTATATACCCTTCAAGAAACCACCGAGTCACCCACTGGGGTAGAAACAGAAAAAGGGTCCAAAATGTACTCGGGACAAAAACAAAATGCACAGCCACAAATGGGGTCATATAAGAAAGGGCAGACCCCAAATCAAGGAGACAATATACATCTCGATACAAAAGTTTTAGTATACCAGTAACAATATCAGGAGATGCCTCAGGATCCTGAAGGATAGTAAGAGTATATAGATAATTCCAACTAGTGCTAAAGCTAGAAATAGCACCCCTTGGTGCAGGAGCTGAAGAAGCAAAAACTGGGACCTTATCATCCCCTGTAGCAGCATCACCTGAAAGTCATTTCCTCTAAATATGGCCTAGATATCCATACCTAAAAAATTTATTCCTCCCCTCATCACAAAAGTATTAGTGTAACTATCCATAAAATCTTTAAAGAAGATGCACTAGAGATGACTAGGCCCTACTAGCCTGAGATTGGACACCTTATGCCTTAAAGCCATTATTGATCTGAAAGCGGCCATCACCGGATGGCTTTGGGTAAGAAGCACTAGTTGTCGAATAAGAACTCAAATTGTCCTACTTCTTCTTCGACCATTTTCCATCATCTCTACCACATTGTTGTTGACCTCTACTCTGATCCAAATACCAAAACTTTCTACTCTACCTCTCCCCCATCTCTGATTGCTTCTTCTTTTCCTCTTTAACGTGCAGCATATACACCATAAATCTAGTGATTTCCATATCCTTGTTAAACAAGGTGGCTTTTCTCTCAAAAATCAAATCATGGGACAAACCAGAAGCAAACTTTCTCATTTTATCCCTCATGCTTGACACTAACTTTAGAGCATAATAGGAGAGATAATGAAACATCAAGGTTTATACCTTCACAGTTATTTTTCTTTTTTTCAAATTAATGAACTCCTCAGCTTTTGCCTCCCTCAACTCCCGAGAAAAGAAGAAATCAAGAAAAGAACTAGGAAAGTCATCTCATAGTTCCACATCTGCATCATCATCCTTGGACTGTTCCCATTATTCATACCATTGATACGCTACATCCTTTAACAAATATGCAGTGAATTCAACTCCCTCTACATCAGTAGCATGCATAACCCGAAAGATCTTCTCTATCTCATTTATAAAACCTTAAGGATCCTCCTCAACCTTAGTACCAGTAAAAGTTGGAGGGTTAACCTCATAAACTATCTAACTCTAGTGACCTCAGATGAACTTCTTACAATACCAGTAGGACCTGTCTAATGTGACTAAGATTTCACTAACTAGGTCAATATATAAATGGATTGGCAAAACTCAACATTAGTAATATATCCCTAAGATGACTGAGTACGGGTGCTACCAGCTGAAGAAGGATCGGCAGAGGTAGGTGGAACTCCATGGGGGTAATCAAAATCAGCAACTCTTGATTAGGTATGTTCCCCATAAGTTGGATGAAATCCGCACATACTGTACTCAGGCGGGATAAATGAGTTTTCCTAAGCTTTAGATCATCTCAGAGGCATGATCTTAAAAGAGAAAAAATGGTAATTAGAGGAGACTTCAACACCTAGACTTTATATCCCAAAAAATAGATTAGAAGAAAGGGAAACATTCCTAAATTCCTCCTAGCCTCTATCTTATAAGTATGGCGTGCCACATACTAATAAAAGAGACACTACTCAACACGGCTTTGAGAAAACCAAACTATCCATGAACCTAGGCTCTGAAACAAACATTGGTCATGAGCAAAAACATGTCCTGGTTGTGGCGATATCTCAAGTCCACTGATGACCGGAGACCACCCCCTTAACCTAGGCAACCAAAACACAATATAATATAATAGTGGAATTCTAGACTTAAAACTAGGTAGATAAGTACGACATAGCTAAAGTCTAAGAATTTAATAATAAATCCCAAGTCCACAGTAATCCCCAAAACCTCTAAATAGAACTAAAATCAACCAAAGTCAGGGCATGCCCCCGATGATAACCTTACCAAGAAAAAATATATGACATAAGGAAATTGAAATATGGAATGAGGACTTCCGAAGTATGAAATATCACCACTTCAATTTGACTCACGGTCTATACTATGATCACTAAGTCACTGTGTAAGAAAAGTAGAAGTATCTTTGATTCCTGCATCGCATGGGATACAACATCCAAAAATGGTTAGTGGGATGAGCACTAGCATGTAACTCAGGGAACAGGGATAAAATAATACCATTATCAATATTTCAAAATCATTAGAAGCCAATGCACATAATTATATACATATATATATATGTGTATGTGTATGTTTGTGTGTGTGTTTAAGCATGTCATGCTGGGAAATGGAACAAGGCTTATCATGAAGTAAAATATTATTCGAGACTATGTAGCTTAACCATCATAAAAGTCACCCAAATTCTATATATGTTCATCTCCCCCTACTGAAAGGGCCCCACTGCATGTTATCCATACAAACTTGAGGTATCAAGGAAGAGCACGAAATTCCTCAACCCTACGTTAATCTATGATACAAATATATCAACAGTGTAAACCATTCACATAATTCATCAACCAAACCTCATGTTGGCAATGATGAGCTTCCAGTATAAGTTATCCAAGACCCACACCTTCACGGCTTAGCTACATAACCCCAATTAAGATGAATTTAAAACAAGTTTCACATAACACATTCATTTACCATGGATTTATACATTAAGGCACAACACAAGTATTGTTACACCACGTGCTTGCAAGCTTATAACTATGCCATTACAATTCCATTATCTTGGGGGAAAGCCTCGACCCCCTTTTTATTTATTAAATCCACTCGGGGGAATGCCTCAACACTTGAAGTTTCAATTTCAGTCAAAACACGGCTAATAAGGCCTTCAAAATCCATGTTTAATCTTTTAACTAATTATGCAATGCAACAGTATAGATGAGCAAGTCAAACCATGTAAGAAATAATATTTCAAAACCAACTACACAAATGGGTTGAGGGATCATAATTTCCAAACAAAATTCAATACCAAAATTATCAAATTGGTGGAATACCTCAACCCCCATTCTAATTCCCACGTCCATGTACCCCATTTGTTCAAAACATGAAAACAAATCATGAACATTTGTATTACAACCATGGAAAAATCAATTCAAGGTTCATTCATTCCAAAACCCTCGAACCCATATTCACAAACCACAACTTAATCACATTGATACAATTATAAACACGTGATTTTGATAAAATAATAATGGGGGATGAGTAACGTGCCTTAGATACATGAGAATTGGGGCATAATTTAGAGCTTGAGACTCAGAGGATGAATGTACAATGATATTTTTATGCTTTCTTGGGGTTTTGAGTTTGAAAGTGTAATTGGAGAAATTAATCTCTTAAAACTTAAGAGAATAGGCTATATAATAATTAAGGGTCATACATAGGTGAAAGGACCTCAATACCCCTTATCACAAGTAAATAAAACAAAACTGCATGGATTTTACATAAGGGCATGGCACCGACATTATCGCGGAGGCTAACCTCGGTGCCACAAACTCTAATGCAAAGATTATTCTCCATGTCATGGACCCTATCGTGGAGATTATCTTCCATGACATAGGTATATTATGGAGGCTCACCATCTCTATGGTCTAAAACCACCTCAAACCCTTTCCAAAAATTTTGAAACACTCTTGAGGTCCCCCATTCACATGCCTAAATACAATTTAAGTTAAAATTTGACCTTTCAAATTCCGGAGGACCAAAAATAAAATTCTTGAAATGAGGAGAGTATTACAGAAAAAGAAATAAGAAAATTAATTAAGGGCAGGTGAAGCAAGACTTCTAGAGAGAAGTCTAGCCAATACAAGTACAATTATAGTGGAAGACCAAAAGAAATATAATAAATCCTAAAATCTGATGACACAAGTGTAGAACATCTAAGCAACCATCCAATTATTGATTAATATAAAATTTTCTTGAGTCGTAGCTAAAGTCAAATGAAGATATATAAGGAATAAACTCCGAACTTTGGAGCGCAATAGTACCTCAAAACCCAGAATCTTCCTACAAAGATCAACTACCATGTGTTGTACTCAAACTAGAATCCGCACCAAAAGGGTATAGTAAGAGTGAGTACAGTCTACTTGTACTCATTAGGTATCATATTGGACAAAGTATAAAATAAGATAAGTAAATAAAATATTATGATCATGCAAATTGCAAGTAGAAAAGTTCTAATATATACCTCTATACAACATCAAGGGAAAAACATGCATGAAGGTATAACAAAAAATAAATACACAACACATAAATAGATAATGGGAAGCAGAGAATATGTCAACGCAATAAGATGTATGGTGAAGTGAAATGGCTGAAAGTCTTTGTTTGACCTTCTTTATACACCTATCAAGCCTTAATGCTTCATGAATAAGATCCATGGGGGGTTCTCAAGCCATATAGTATCTCAAATTCTTAGAAATCTTAATCTCATGCCTCAATCTACCTAGCTGGTATATCCCTAAGTCAAGTTTTTTTAGAAAATATCTTATTTTCTTTCAAAAATCAATGTTTCTCAATTGAGTCGATATCTCATGAATATGTATATATGCAATGAGGATAGAATTCTCTATGAAGATATTCAATCTTTTCAACATGTATGCAAGCGAGCTCAAAAATTAATTCAATATGTTAATAATCATGATATCAGTTTTAGTTAAGAATTATTAGAATAAACATGCATGTAAGATATTATTAATATCATATCAACCCATAACTTGGGTATTTCTATTATAATAAAGGCAAACAGTGCTCAATAAGGCCTATGATATAAATTTAAGCCCCCACACGAGCATCACATTAAGAAATAAGGCAATCAAATACACACATAAACCCAATGATGTCAAATAAAGCCTCTGTATGGTCAACACACATTATATAATAGCATAAGCCAACAACAACAAAAAAAATAAGCCTTGACACGGGCATCACGCAATATAAATAACTCTAAAATCACATCACGTAGCTATTTTCCCCAACCCATAGCATGATTTACTTATTCACTAACTACCTATCTCAGTCTAAATAAAGTTAAGCTATAACTTACCTCTAAAAATTGAAACTCAATCCTAAAGTCCTTGAACATGGAGGTTTCCCCCTTTTGGACAGCCTCAGAATCAACAACAATATTCAAAACTAGCATGAATGCATTAAAAACGTTATGAATACCCATGTTATCCATATTTAAGTCGGGTCCAAAAATAATTTAAAAAATGAGTTTGAAAATGAAAGAGGTAAAATTAGAATTTTATTCAGAATTATATTTTTCAAAGCTAAAGGAATCCACAGTTGAAAAATCACATAAAAATAACTTTAAAATAAAGTCCAAATCAAATAGGAATCATTTTTAAGTTTTTTTCTAGAAAATCCTTAAAATTCTATGTTGGAACAAAGATTAAAGATAGTTTTGATGATATAAATCAAGGTAAAGTAATGAAAATAAGATTTTGGAGCTTACCCAAGCTCAAATGGTGATGAAAACCCTAAAAATTGTTCAAACTCATAGGTCAAAGTTCAAAAAAATTAAAATTAAAAAAATGAAGCATTTATACTTTTCTATGAATAGTAACTCACAAATGGGTCAACCTATTGCGTTCGCGAGGGTCAACTTTGAATAGCAAAAAAAATTGGCTTTGCATTCGTGGCTAAGGCTTCAAGTTTACAAAGGCCAATAAATAGAACCTTCACATTTGCTATGGACCTTTTGCATCAACGATGAAGGGAGAATTTTCATCTCTACATTTATGGCCAGGGGCCTGCATTCAATGAAAATGATCTAGCTTGAACCAGCTATTATCAAACCAGTTGAATTTGTATGCTTTCACAACCTTTGAACAAACCTTTGGAATTTGTTTGGGATCCCACAAAAATAAATTCTATATTCTACCAAGCTATTTTTGAAGTTCCAGACTCAATGGAGATGTCAGAATTTCTAAAATGATTATTTTCAATAAATTAACCTTCGAAACTCCTTTAGGAAAATTTCCAAATGAAGGGTTGAAAAGAAAACTAAAGGATCTGAATGCAAACCAACTTTTTTACTAATCAAAATTCAATATTTTGGATCTAATGGAACTGTCTAAATTATCATCGGCACTCAAAACAATAAATATTGACAAAAGTCAACGATATGTCTTTTAAAACCTCTTAAAGACACAAACTCTTCAAAATTATTTTTATCGTATCGAAAATAATTTCAACCATTCTCATATCCTAAAATCAACATGTAAAAACTACGAGAAAGGAAAAATGGTCAAATCACATCAAAAGAAAATTTTGCAAATTAGGTCATTGCACATAGCTAACATCTCAGGCTCAACTATAATATATATTCTGCAAATGTTTGTAACAAAATAATAATGGTATTATGCATCTTCTATTCTTGTATCATAACTTGTAACTCCAACTTCAAAATTTGCAAGTATAGAATTTTGAAATGCCAATAAATAACTATTGATATATTCAAATTATACAGTAAGATTTAGTTGAAACACTCACCCTAAAAGTAGTCTAAATTTCATCAATCTAACATCCACAAGCATCAACAACTCTATAAATGTAAGAAAAATTAATTGGCAAGTCCTTGAGATACATTAACCATGAATTTAAAATCTATTTTGAAGAGCAACTAAGTCAATCGGGAAAAAAACAAAAATAAATAAGCTGAAGAATATTGGAGAAAATACTGAGTAGATATTGAAAATGGTGAAAATAAGCTACGTGCTTTGTTAAAAATAAAAAATAGAGAAAAAAGACTTTGCACAAATGTCTAGATAGTGTATAAGCATAGGAAGAAGAAGTTATATTGAAAAAAGGTAGAGAAAGACAAAGTTGTGAACCCATGGTTAATAAGTAAAACAAAGAAAAAGAAAGTTGTGAAGTTGTGGTTAGCATTGGAAATAGTGGAACAAGAAGTTACGTTGTTGTGGTTATCACTCTTATCAATGAATTATCTATTCCAGCAAAACCCAATGATTCTATTATAACAAAAGAAAAAATAGAAACCAAACTATTTCACACAATATGTTGTTCAATAAAACCTTTTAAAACCTCTTATAAGCTATACCAACAAACTAATTGCATAACATAACCCTCACCTTTGAGTAGAAGAAAAATGTATTATATGTTACGTTTGTTATATATCCAAACTCCAAAACATGCCTATACTGTTACATCGGCTATATGTCCAAACTCTAGAACACTCCAATTTCTCTCTGTATCTCATAGTTATGGTAGAAATTTATATACTTTTGAACATGAAAGTTAAATTATATATTTGATCATCCCTGCTTCAAAACATGGGTTTCATAGCTATTTTAGTCTTTTCCTATTGAGAAAAAGTATTTTAATAAAACAACAAGATATTGCAACTTTGCAAATGCTATTGTTTTCCAAGTATGCAACATTGGAAATGCTATTATTTTCCAAGTATGTTAAATACTAATGACATAAAAAAATCTAAAATAACTCTAGGAATATCAATTCCTATGACCAAAGCACATGGATAATTGACAAAGAAAAATGATCACATAGAACAAGATCTTAGAAAAACATTAAAAAAACAACACCAAAGAACAATAAGCCTAAGAAAATCATAAATAACAAGACCCCATCTTAGAGATTACGAAGACCGGTGGAGTTCAATTCGATGGAAACTTCCGCCATGATGGGCTTTGACCAAGAGAAGTTTTATGGAGAGAACTAGAAGAGCAGTTTGGCGTGGCGAGCTGAATTTGGTTAAATAATGATGATATATTTGATGGAGAAAATAGAGAGTTTTGTAGTTTTGGGAATTTTTGGTTTAGAATATATGTTTCTTTTGGTACTTTAGAATTTTAATTTTTTTAATATTTTAGTGTTAGACTTGGCACACTTTCTCTCACTCAACAACCCTCAATTATATTTTGGGGATAGTAACTAAATTTTTTTGGGACTAGATTTGATACTTTCGTAATAGAGTACAGAATTAATGTAATGACCTGAATTTGTGAATTTCCATTTTTATTATTTTGGCTATTTTGTCCTTTTTCTTAATTGTTACATATTGATTTTGAGGTTTAGGAATAATTGACATAATTTTTATGTGATCGAGAATAATTTGTGCGAGTTTATGGTTTTTTTAGAGATTCGAGAAGTCATATAATAGACTTTTGTCAATATTTGATAATTCGAATGCCAAATGGAAATTTTACCTATACCAGTAGATTTGAAATGTCAAATTTAGTTTAACAATGTGGTTGGTTTGCGTTCGGGAGATTTCATCTTTTATTTTAACCTTTTATTTAGTATATAGTGACAAGGGGTCAATTTGGTGAAAAAATCTTTTTACAAAAAACCGACATATCCATTGAACCAAGAATGTTAAAAATAGCCTAGTAGCACAGTTTATTTGCATTCAAGGGATTCTGAACTAATTCCAATGATCTAATCGAAGACTTTGCATGTTGGATAAGTTGTTGGTGTTGAGTTTCATCTGTCATAGCCTCTTAAGCCGCCTATGTTCGCTAAAGTAGGAGTCTCTAAAGTGGTCAATGAACTACTTAGTCAAACAACTGGCATGTTACCCTTGTTAAAGTGATCACCTTACTACTTTTGTGGAGGCCTCTTAGTAGTTAGGACTAACTGTTTATGAAGTCTCTACTAGTATTGACTATAGGTAGTGGGGACTTGACCACAACTGTCCCAAATATATACGACTAACTAAAGAAATTAAAATTCTCGTCGAACTATGACTGACTCAAACCCTTGAACCAAAGGGGCTCATCACCTGTTGACTGGAAGTTGTAACTGTCTGATTATAATGGTGTACTACAGCTGGTACCTACATTATTAAACAATATATCACATAGACGTATATGTGAATCAGTACTTTTAGAATGTACTGAGCATGTGGGGGTGAATGCATTAGTAAAAACTGTAACTAATTTTGTATATAACTTGTAAAGAATGCATGCTAGTGTAAATGACTCACATTGGCTTGAATAACTGAAAGTTGAAAATCATAAATCATAAATAATAAAGCATACTCTATAAATCTTGTGAGCCATAAGACTTAGTTTTACAAACTGTACTTTTACTCTTTCTACTAGTGGAATAAGTAGGACTGAAGTCAAGTCTATTTTCAAATCATGCAGGCCTAGTGTAAAAGGACTCACTTTTATCATATGTAAACTGAAAATTGAAAATGTCATAGCTAATGTCTTATGTAAAACAATATCTAAGTAATATTGTGAGCCTTTACACTTACTTTCGAAAAGTTGTTCTGTTATTTTGTTCTAGGACTTAGGAATTAGGGAGGTTCTTATAACCTACATACACTATGTGAAATTTCATAGTGTCCAATGTCTATTTTCCCTAAGGGGAAAATCTCTTGTTGGGGAGAGGTGTCATACTCTTGCCAAGGAGTATAACCTGAGGTGAGGGATCACAATCTGTATCTTCATCTATATAAATGGGAATAATCTAAATTTGTACCTATGTTGGCTCATAGTTCTAGTGTATGATACCTTGGAATCATACCCAACTTGATTCTAAATACTACTCTCTTTACTTATATGCTCATTCTAAAGAAAATCCACTTTAAAACTAGCATAAGGATTTATAATGAAAACCAAATATGCAACTATCTGTTTTAAACTATATTCAAAAATAATCTGTGTGTATTCCATATCTTAGCTGAGGATAAACAGATCAAATATTCTTTTAAAATCTAAATAAACGCTTGTCAAAGAATGCTCAAACATCATCTTTCTTGAAATATCAAGGGATAAACTTAGTGCTTAGAACCCATGCTTGAAAATCATGTCAAATCATAATAGAATTCATGCTCAAAAGTTATAATCTTGAAATACTTTAACAATTCTACTCAAGACAATGAAATTCAATTCTCAACATATATAAAATCAACTCACACGCATGAATGTGTAAAAATAGCTATGCAATTCAACACTTAAATCAATTGCAACTTTATAAACTTCAATAATGATATTTGGGTATGAACCCTAGACTGAAATTCACATAAATTCAACTTTAAAAACTAGTTTTGGGAATAAGGACGAAAGGATCATCCTTGTTCATAACCCCACATACCTTAATGATGACAAAATTGTGAAAAGATTGGACCTTTAAGCTTGATTTTGTAAACCCTAGTTGTTTTTCTCCTCTTGTGTTTTGGATGATGAAGTAATAATGTTAACAAGGTTAAAACATGTTTAGGATATATTAATGTCATGTAGTTATGATTAGGGACGTTTATGAGGTGTCAAATGACTTAATTGCCCTTAAAATAACTCAAAAATAGAGTGTCTGTGTTGCTTGGTGATAACGCTCAATCTACAACTCTCGTCGGAGTGTAAAGCGGTCGTTTGTCAAATATAGAACCCAACTGGGTTGGCTATGGATCCCACAGAGAATACTTGGTCAGCAAGTAAGCAACGATTACTAGACTTTTAGTGCAAGTCTCGTAAAAAGGGGGGAATTTTGTTGTGCAAGTAATGTAACCAAACTATTAAAGTAAAAACGGAAAATAGAAAAGAAAAAAGAATGAATGTTTAGTAGGATGTAAAACAATGAGAATTGTGAAGTTGGGGTTATGTCCACCTTATGAGTTGTACGTCTCTATTGGCTATGAGTGTGCGGAATTCAGACATGCATGTGCTTATAGAGAATTGTATTCGATGGTAAATCCAGGCGTCTTTCGACCTATTCGAGGATTATTTCACTTTAACTCTTTCGAGCTTAAAGCGTGTCTAACGGTACGAATTATCCAAGAGGTTAATCCAATTACAACACTAACTTTTTAATAGGGGATGGGACCCTACTACCTTGACATTATCTCTTTTCCAGACAGATAACCTTTCTTTCAAACAAGTTAAATGTTATACTGGCGTATTCTTGCATTTGCAACCATAAAGAATTTAGATTAAGATGAAGAGAATAATGATATAAGCAGCATACGTGTCACGAACTCACAAACTCACAGCAATAGATATTATCTCATTCGGCTTCCATAACCCCAACAGAGAAGTTTAGTTATCCATGAGTGCAAAGGAAATCACTATTGACATTGTTGTTATACCACAATTAAGATTTCACGTTTATAATGGTGTGGTAGGCGTTTAGGCGTGAATTCCTTAGCAAGGTAACGTTTCTCTTGTTGCGGAATTTAAGAATTGAATAGATGAGTAGAAGAAGAAAAATAGAATTAATGGGAGAATTAAAAGAAGAGTTGTAGAGTAATAGAATTCATTCCCCCCTCCTCAAAATCTCTAGCAAGATAGGGTATTTATAATACCCATATCCTAATTCTACTAAGCTAATGAAATACTTAACCCAATTGTACTAGGTTAAAGTATCATTATCCTAATCCTAATAAGCTAATGAAATACTTAACCCAATTGTACTAGGTTAATGTATCATTATCCTAATCCTACTAAATTACTGCTAGTCCCCAAAGTCTTCAGAAATGTTGTTTTAGCCCGAGACAGATTTTCCATGCGCCATTTTTAGTCCTTGGCGTCCAAGATTGGCTTTTCTCCTTTCGTGAAGCTTTCTTTGGCGTCAAGTTATCCATAAAATGCTGAATTCTGCATCATTTATACCTGAAACTTTGCTAATCATGTTCGTTAGCTCACTTACAGGAAAAAGGACTAAAAGTACATAAAATATATAATTTGTTCTCGAAACTAGGCTAAAATATGGGCAAAATATAGTACTATAGGCGTGTAAATTCTCCTATCATCAACACCCCACACTTGAATCTTTGTTCATCCTCGAACAAAATATCATGTCCCTCTAAACATCAACTTAGGGTTTCACAGCAACAACACAAAATATTCGTCAAGACAAGCACAACAATTATCAACAAAGAGTAGTTTTTCGATCATTAGTAGAAATAGTTTAACCTCTAGCATAGACCCGTGATGGTGATCAACTTGTATTCAAAAGTCAAGGCACAAAGAATCATACACTACTACCCAAAACTCACCAACCATGTGTGTCTCACAATATATTACCCATAATCACTCCCAAGTATAGCATATTTTTCAAACATGGGTATCAAAATATCCTTGCTCTCACTCTCACAAAGAATTCATAAGTAGCAACTGATGACCATAGGGTTGCCCTTAGTGTAATGCTCCACTAAATGTCAGAATGCTAAGCTTAGGATCAAATAGGTCTTTTGCTGGTTGTAATGTAGGCTAACGTACGGGTAGGACTATTTTGGCCAGAAATAGTGACTATGTTCCTAAGCTCTTTAATACATCACATTATATCATTAACACTTTTCTTTCAAACAGCCTCTCTACTTTCTTTTAATCTACCACCTTTTTTCTCCTCTTTTGTTTTTCAATTTTAAACATAACTAACTTTTCAGTTTTCCTTTCCTTTTTCTTTTGATAACATACCTCTTATGATAGCACTTTCTTTTTCATAACTCATTCAAGCACCAATGCATTCTAAAGCATCATACTCACCCAATTTCCTCTTATTTTGTCACATGATTTTTTTTTTTTTACTTTAAAGCACTTAGGAATTTGGATCAAATTATGGTCTTGAAAAAATGGATTAGGCTTACATATGAGGTTTGTCAAAGAAAATAGACTAAAGGCTCAAAAGGGGTTAACTAGGATGATGTCCATGGGTAGGTAAAACGAAGGTAAACAAGTATAGGTTGCCAAAGAAATGCCTAAATCATCTCCTAAACTTACACTCTTTATTTTCGCTTTGCATACATACCAGGCAAGTTCTAGCATCAGCCGCAAACATAGAATATACTATTAATCTCACACACACAAGGCACATGGTCGACTTTATTGGGAGTAGTATAGACTCTTTCCCCAACAGATGAAGGAATTGAACCACACAATATCACATAGTGAGTCACAATTAGAGCCTAAACATCTCAATAGTCATAATTTTAGCACATACTCTTGTTATAATCCCATGCTGCCTGTTAGAATAATTTCATGCGAAGCTAAAAAGATTTTACTACTAAAAAAAACTACTAAAAACTTAACTAAAAAAAAATAAAACAAAACAAAGCAAACCAACATAGATGCGAATAGAGAAGTATAGCATGCAATACCACCACCCCACACTTAAACGGGACACTGCCCTCAGTGGAAAGGAAATACGAAGAACCTGGTCAGTCGGACTCCTCCTCCTCAATGTCGGGGGTCATACCCCCGTCGTCGGAATCATTATAGGAGTCGTCGTCATCAGAATTCTCCTCTACGTCGGAGTCTGGCATTCGTCGATCATCATTGGTCGGCACATCATCATCAAGAGGTTCCTTAAAGTATGTACCTACTCCACACATCTCCCTTGCATGCATATTCATTGGATAGTCATGATCCAGCTGTTGGAGCTCTGCAGCAGTTGGAACACGACCTCCGCTCATCATTGTAAACCGTGTCATGCCATAAAGATGGTGAAAGAAACTCTCATCTCGAGTATGTCTCTCCGCCGTAGTAAGGTTGACGCCATGTGTTGTTTCAACATCTTTGACCTTTGTGAGGTCAACCTTCTTCGGATTATGTGGGAGTTTGTGATCAGCTGGTTCCTCCTCGATGTCCTCCTTCCACAAGATTGCAGTCAACAGATTGCCAAAAGTGAAGTGGGACCACTTGTGTAGCCTGGCCTTCCGCATTGTAGACCGAATGATTTCCCCAATGTTGATAGGGACATTCGTCATCAATGCGTAGACCAAACACACTCTATCTCTTGTTATCTTGGTGTACTGGGTCCCTGGTATGAGGTAAGAGTTGAAAATACGCAACCATATCCTTGCTTTCCTATTTAAAGGAGCATAGGGGAAGGTGTTGTGTCGCCCGGTGTCTTTATGTCTGCTCCACCTTGCCATGGATCTACTTCCAAAAAGTGTGTGTTGAATTGCTCTATATGGAGGTCTACTGTACAACTCTTTGAATGGTGTTGGATCGACTGAAGGCAAGCCAAGAAAGGAGTTGATGAAATCCGCATTGAGTTGCAAAACTTGGCCCCGAATCTTGACTTCGCTGCCTGTGGTTTTCGGCGACCAGTTGGCATAAAATTCCCTTGTCAAATCAAGATTGCATTCTCCCATGTCTCGGAAGATGAAATCCAAAGGTAATGTCATGATCTTTGCCAACATACACGGCTCCTTCTTCGCTAGGCTTTCCTTGTTGATCAGGTCCATATGAACATATTTTCTTTCTTTGTTGTTCCTATACCATTCCTTCGCTTCCTCCTCAAGAACCCATTTTATTCCAAACGTGCGGCGTGGTAATTGCATTGAGGATGATTCTCCTTGCTCCTTGCGACTTCTTTTCTTGCTCTTTTGGGAAGTGGTAGCCTTATCTTTGCCTTGTCTTGCTTTGGGTGCCATTGTACGTGATTGAAGGCTTTGGAGATGTTCTTGAGAAGTGGAAGAGCAAAAAGAAAAGTTTTGAGAAGATTTGGATGCTATGTGCGGCGCCTATGTTAGGTTTTCAATGTGTTTGTGCCTCAAGACTAAGTCTCCTATTTATAGAAAAAGATTGGGTCGGGTTTTGACCCATTTAAAATCGGATTTGGAGACATAAAGTTACCATAGGCGGCGCCTTTAGCTTTGCCTACGCTTGGCATAGGCGGCGCCTTTTGCAAAGCATTGTCTAGCATAGGCGGCGCCTATGCCATAGCATTTGGTGAGCATAGGCGGCGCCTTTTACTTTGCATTTGAGATTCAGAGACAAAATGCTTTAGCATAGGCGGCGCCTATTCTATGGCATACTTGAGCATGGGCGGCGCCTATGCTATGGCACACTAGATTCCGAGACCTTGGGTCATAGTATAGGCATTGCCTTGTTTGTGGCCTAGTTTTACCTAGGCCTTGCCTTGCTCGATGCCTATATTTTCATGAGAAATGCTCAATCCATAGCCTTTTACATCTTCATGCCTAACTTACCACCTTTACCATGCAATACGTCCAAATCAAAATTTGAAACCGATCTCCTCGATGAATACCTCTTGCACCTATATTTGCTCAAAACCAATAAAAACGATTAGTACGATGGGTTGCCTCCCACCAAGCGCCTTAGTTTTGGTCATGGCACGACTCTTATTTTTGGATTTTTATTTATCAAAAACAAAACACGTATTAGAATAAAAGAATGAAAAATGATAAACGATAAACGATAAACGATGAACGATTGGTTGCCTCCCATCTTGCGCTTGATTTATTATCGCGGCACGACATAGTTACCTCGAGTACTTAGACTTCGTCAAGATAAGTGAGGGCCATATAATTTATCAAATCAAGAGGACCGATATAGGGCTTTATTCATTGGCCATTCACTTTGAAGACAACACCATTATTGTCTTCCAACTCTACTACTCCAGAAGAGTAGATTTGGTTAAGTTTGTATGGACCAGACCACTTGGATTTTAACTTACCTGGGAATAACTTTAGTCTGGAATTGAAAAGAAGGACCATATCATCCTTTTGAAAGTTTCATCGAACAATCCGCTGATCATGATACTTTTTCATCCGCTCCTTGTATAGGTCTGATCTTTCATAAGCATGGAGACGGAATTCGTCCATCTCATTCAGTTGCTCCAATCTCAGATTTATTGCATCATCCCAATTCAAATTCAATCGCTTCAATGCCCACAATGCCTTATGCTCGAGCTTAATGGGTAAGTGACAAGCCTTCCCATAAACTAGTTGGTACGGGGACATGCCAATGGGTGTTTTGAATGCAGTCCTGTACGCCCATAGTGCATCATCCAGCTTCCTAGACCAATCTTTCCTATTAGCATTCATCGTTTTAGCAAGGATTTTCTTGATCTCTCGGTTGGAAACCTCTACTTGGCCGCTAGTTTGTGGGTGATAAGTTGTGGCTACCTTATGTTGCTTGACACCATATTTTTCCAACACGGATTTGAATAGCTTGTTGCAAAAGTGGGATCCTCCATCGCTTATGATAGTACATGGTACTCCAAAGCGAGAGAAGATATTTCTCTTCAAGAATGCAACAACGCGCTTTCCCTCATTGTCGGCCAACGCTACTGCTTCAACCCATTTTGAGACATAATCTACAGCAACTAGGATGTACTTCATTCCAAATGAATTTACGAATGGACCCATGAAATCAATACCCCATACGTCAAAGAGCTCTACTTCAAGGATTTTCGACATGGGCATCTCATGGTGTTTCGAAATAGCACCTTGTCGCTGACATTGGTCGCATCTTCTAACAAAGTAGTAGGCATCTCTAAATATCGAAGGCCAATAATATCCGCTTTGCAATACCTTTCTTGCTGTCTGATTACTTGCGTGATGTCCCCCAACTTGGGAAGTGTGGCATGCTTCCAATATATTAGGCACCTCTGCATGGGATATACATCGTCGGATAACACCATCTGTGCATCGTCGAAACAAATATGGCTCATCCCAAAAGTAGTGTTTTACATCATGCATAAACTTCCTCTTTTGATGGTAAGATAAGTTTGCAGGTATCACATTACTTACTGCAAAATTTGCAAAGTCGGCATACCATGGTAACTTTTCCATTATCGTTGCTAAGATCTCCTCATCAGGGAATGCATCATCAATCTTGATTTCAGGCTGCGCCATATGCTCGTTTTCGAGTCTAGATAGATGATCAGCCACTTGGTTCTCGCAACCTCTTCTATCTTTAACTTCGAAATTGAATTCTTGCAGCAGCAACACCCATCGAATTAGTCTTGGTTTCGCATCCTTCTTTGTCATTAGATATCTTAGAGCTGCATGGTCTGTATGAACGATCACTTTGGTCCCCAACAAATAAGCACGGAACTTCTCAAACGCGTACACAACCACTAGGAGCTATTGTTCTGTGACAGTGTAGTTCTTTTGGGATTCGTTCAGGACCTTTCTAGCATAGTAGATAGGTTGGAATAATTTCTCCTTCCTCTGGCCAAGTACAGTGCCCACGTCTACCCCACTAGCATCACACATGACTTCAAATGATAGGGACCAATCTAGTGCAACCATGATAGGGGCTTCAATTAGTTTTCCTTTGAGGCGTTCGAATGCCTTCAAACAATCTTCATTGAAGTCAAATTTTGCATCTTTCTCCAAGAGTTTTCACAATGGACTAGCAATTTTGGAGAAGTCTTTGGTAAACCGCCGATAGAAACCTGCGTGACCGAGGAAACTACAAATTCCCTTTACAGAAATTGGTGGTGGTAGCTTCTTAATAACCTCAATTTTCTCTTGATCAACCTCAATCCCTCTTTCGGAGATTTTATGCCCCAGAACAATACCTTCTTTAACCATGAAGTGGCATTTTTCCCAATTAAGCACTAGGTTGAATTCTACACATCTTTGCAACGCCATACTTAGGTTTACCAAGAACTCTTCAAAAGACTCACCAACGACTGAAAAATCGTCCATGAATACCTCCAAAGTATCTTCAACCATATCAGAAAAAATGGACATCATACAACGTTGAAAGGTGGCTGGTGCGTTACATAGCCCGAATGGCATACGTTTGAAGGCAAACGTGCCATATGGACATGTGAACGTTGTCTTCTCTTGGTCTTCGGGGGCAATACAAATCTGATTATAGCCTGAATAACCATCTAGAAAACAAAACCATCCTTTCCCCGCTAATCGATCTAGCATTTGGTCCATAAATGGCATTGGAAAGTGATCTTTGAGTGTCCAAGAATTCAGCTTTCTGTAGTCCATGCATACTCTCCATCCGGTGACGGGTCTGAGTGGAATAAGCTCATTCTTTTCATTTGCGACCACCGTCATGCCTCCTTTCTTGGGAACACATTGTACCGGGCTTACCCATGTACTGTCGGAGATTGGATACACAACTCCTGCGTCTAACCACTTGATAATTTCTTTCTTCACCACTTCTTGGATAGGTGGGTTAAGACGCCTTTGATGCTCAATGGTGGGTGTGCAATTTTCTTCAAGCTGAATCTTGTGTGTACAAATCCCAGGTGGAATACCAATAATATCAGAAATGGTCCAACCAATGGCTCTTATATACTTCCGTAGAATAGCAATGAGAGTTGCAACTTGTTGCTCACCCAAATCTGCTGCCACAATGACTGGAAGTGTATTTCCGATTCCTAAGAATGCATACTTTAAATGACTAGGCAGCTCCTTCAATTCTAACGTGGGTGGCTCTTCAATAGATGGCTTGGCTGGTGGTGTGGGTCGATTTTTGAGATCGAGGTCCAGCTTCTTGGGAGTATGGTGATATGTCCTTAATCCTGATAGAGCACAAATAGCTTCTTCGCAATTTTCAGCATCCTTATCTCTTCATTCATGAGCACAACCGCCACTGGGTCATCAATAATTTGCTCTTCTTCAAGTAGTTCTTTCTCATCATCAAAGTAAACATCAGCCACCGAGAATATGTTCATCTCTTTGGGTTGCTTCATTGATTTTCACACATCAAAGCGAACTACTTCGTCATTTATTCGGAATGAAAGCTCATTAGCTCTCAAATCAATAAGCACGCTTCCTGTAGCAAGGAAAGGGCGCCCCAAGATTATGGGAACTTCTGAGTCTGCTTCACAATCCAAAATAACAAAGTCTGCCGGAAAGATGAATGAAGAAACCTTTACCAATACATCACATAGAATCCCAACAGGTCGTTTTACCGACCAATTCGCCATTTCGAGCCTCATATTGGTTGGAGTAGGATCACCTAACCCCAACTTTTTATAGATAGATAATGGCATCAAATTTATGCTGGCTCCTAAATCACATAATGCCTTGGCAAAATTCAAAGATCCAACAGTGCAAGGAATAGTGAAAGCTCCGGGGTCAGCCTTCTTCTAAACTAGTGATCGGGTAGCGATGGCGCTGCAGTGATGAACATTATCTTTCAACTCATAGCTTGCTGCCCGCTTTTTCGTCAAAAGATCTTTCATAAATTTTGCATACCCAGGCATTTGTTCAAGTGCCTCCACCAATGGAACATTAATGGTCAGCTGCTTTAACATAGTCATGAATTTGCTGAACTTTGTATCGTCCGCCACCTTCTTCAATCTTTGAGGAAAAGGTGGTGGTGGGTATGGAATTGTTCTCTCCACGGCTTTCTTCTCCTCTTGCCTTCGTTTTTCAGCCTTTTTAGGCTGCAACATACTCGGTGTACCGTCATGGACGTCGTGGGTGGATTCTATGGCAGCTTCTCCTTTTGCCTTGTCATCAATGTCTGCTACATCGTCGACCACTTGTTTTCCCTTAGATGAAGTTTCCAGCGCCTTACCACTTCGAGTAGTAATAACCATGCATGATCCCTCATTCCTTGGATTTTGCACAGTGTCGCTAGGTAAAGTGCCAACCTTTCTTTGATTGAGTGCTGCTGAAAGTTGGCTCAATTGCTTCTCTATTTGCTTGATTGAAGTGGAATGTGAATCAACTAATTGCTTCATAGAGGAAAAATCATTTATTACCTCCGTTACTCCCGCGCTAGTTGCTTCCACTCCTTTCAGTAGTTTAGCCATCATGTCTTCCATACTTCCAGAGCTAGATGTGGTGGCGTCACGTCTTCCAGGGGGAACATACAAACCACTTTTTTCATTCTTGTTCTTCCAACTACCTTGGTCCTTGTTTCCATATTTATCATAATATTTCCGACCTTGGTTTCCTTGGGTATTACCTCGGAAACCCCCCAGATTGTTTAAGTAGTTGGCTTCTTCTTCCGAATCAGATTCGTCTTTTCCTTTTGACGCAATGGCTTTGAATTTTTTGGTCTTCCCTGGTAATAGATGCTTTGTAAGAAGATCCACTTGTGTCTTCATGTGCGCCATATCTTGAACACGTTCTTCTTCTCTTCTCCTTTGGTCTGCAGTCATGCCTATAGATAAAGTGAGGCTTGCTACCTCAGAATCCCTGGTATGCCAAGCTCTACTTTGCTTCGTCATACGATCTAGGATATTGCTTTCCTGACCAAAGGTGAGATCTATAAATGATCCTCCAGCCGCATTATCCATAATTGGTTTAGTTATTGAATTCAAGGCTCTGTAAAGTATCTCTATTAGGTGAACATTAGTCATGTGATAGTTTGGGCACCTCATTAGCTTCATCTTGAACCTCTCCCATGTTTCATGAAGGGCTTCAGTTGGTAGCTGATGAAAGTTGCTGATTTCATCTCTCATTTGTGCTCTTTTGGATGGCGGAAAGAATCTTTCTAGGAAAGTGTCTCTCAATTGCCTCCAATTTGTAATAAAATCAGGAGTCAGCCCATTCAACCATAGAGTTGCCTCCCCAGACAGAGACAATGGAAATAAGCGTAACCGAATTACATTCTGACCAACTCCAGGATTGTCAAACGACTTGCATGTAGAAATAAAGTTGATGAGATGCATATTCGGATCATCTCCTGCTAGACCACCAAATAATCCCTTGAGTTGCAATAACTGAATCATGGTGCTCGTGATGTTGAACTTGGCTCCGGGTGCCAATGGTGGAGGAATAATGGCTCCTGTGGCTCCAGCTCCATCAAGATCATCATCATCATCGTCGAAAGCTGGCTGCATAGCTTGGCGTTCAGGCCTAAACCTAGCTTGACGATCTCTTCTGTTGGCAGGTGTTACGATCTCAGCGGCATGCCTAGGGTTTAGTAGCTCGTCATCACCTAGATCTTCATCGTCAGGATTTGTTGCTCGCCCAGGGTTATCAATATTCTGTTGATGCACTTGAGCGGCGGCTAGCGCAGCTAGTCTAGCCTGTTCCTGTTGAGCAGCCATCCTTTCAATTGCGTGTTGTTCCTCCATTCTGCGAATACGTTGTGGTTCAGGATTGATAGGTAATAACGGTTGACCAGAACTTCGGGTATGGGGCATGCACTGAATAAAAACCTGCAGTAAACAAAAATAAAAACTAAAAGTAAAAGTACGAAAATCTTTGACCAAAGGGTCTAGTAATTACTGCAAACTTAATTGACACTTGTATTCCCCGGCAACGGAGCCAATTTTTGATAACGCTCAATCAACAACTCTCGTCGGAGTGTAAAGCGATCGCTTGTCAAATATAGAACCCAACTGGGTTGGGTATCGATCCCACAGAGAATACTTGGTCAGCAAGTAAGCAACGATTACTAGACTTTTAGTGCAAGTCTTGTAAAAAGGGGGGAGTTTTGTTGTGTAAGTAATGTAACCAAACTATTAATGTAAAAATGGAAAATAGCAAAGCAAAAAGAAAGAATGTTTAGTAGGATGTAAAATAATGAGAATTGTGAAGTTGGGGTTATGTCCACCTTATGAGTTGTACGTCTCTATTGGCTATGAGTGTGCGGAATTCAGACATGTATGTGCTTATAGAGAATTGTATTCGATGGTAAATCCAGGCGTCTTTCGACCTATTGGAGGATTATTTCACTTTAACTCTTTCGAGCTTAAAACGTGTCTAACGGTACGAATTCTCCAAGAGGTTAATCCAGTTACGGCACTAACTTTTTAATAGGGGATGGGACCCTACTACCTTGACATTATCTCTTTTCCAGACAGATAACCATTCTTTTGAACAAGTTAAATGTTATACTGGCGTGTTCTTGCGTTTGCAACCACAAAGAATTTAGATTAAGATGAAGAGAATAATTATATAAGCAGCATACGTGTCACGAACTCACAAAGTCACAGCAATAGATATTATCTCATTCGGCTTCCATAACCCCAACAGAGAAGTTTAGTTATCCATGAGTGCAAAGGAAATCACTATTGACATTGTTGTTATACCACAATTAAGATTTCACGTTTATAATGGTGTGGTAGGCGTTTAGGCGTGAATTCCTTAGCAAGGTAACGTTTCTCTTGTTGCGGAATTTAAGAATTGAATAGATGAGTAGAAGAAGAAAAATAGAATTAATGGGAGAATTAGAAGAAGAGTTGTAGAGTAATAGAATTCATTCCCCCCTCCTCAAAATCTCTAGCAAGATAGGGTATTTATAATACCCATATCCTAATTCTACTAAGCTAATGAAATACTTAACCCAATTGTACTAGGTTAATGTATCATTATCCTAATCCTAATAAGCTAATGAAATACTTAACCCAATTTTACTAGGTTAATGTATCATTATCCTAATCCTACTAAATTACTGTTTGTCCCCAAAGTCTTTAGAAATGTTGTTTTAGCCCGGGACAGATTTTCCATGCGCCATTTTTAGTCCTTGGCGTCCAAGATTGGCTTTTCTCCTTTTGTGAAGCTTTCTTTGGCGTCAAGTTATCCATAAAATGCTGAATTCTGCATCATTTATACCTGAAACTTTGCTAATCATGTTCGTTAGCTCACTTACAGGAAAAAGGACTAAAAGTGCATAAAATATATAATTTGTTCTCGAAACTAGGCTAAAATATGGGCAAAATATAGTTCTATAGGCGTGTAAATTCGCCTATCATCACTTGGCCAGAGGATTTGCAATGCACAACCCATGGCAAACCTTAAGGTTTGAATCGTAAAACCTATGGAAAACCTTAAGGTTTGCGATTCAAACCCTATGGCAAACCTATTCCAGTGAATGTTTGCGATTGTTAGGTGACGCACACCACTTTGCAAAGACATAACTTTTCCCTCGAGTATTGGATTAAGGCAAAATTGATATCGTTGGAAAGATGATTCAATTATCTAAAATTTGGTGGGTTTTAATCTACCAAATTCTGCACATACATAAAGTTGTACTCATTGAAATATGACCCTTTTGAAATCAAACACCAAAAATTAGCCGAATCAAAGGCTCTTAGCTCACTTTGCTCTAAGTGACACTTATGAATATCTTTCCCACCTCATAATCTTTCTTCACACTAGGTTAATGATCATGAAACATTGATTAAAGTATGAATCATGGGACTAGAGTTTACATGCGTAGGAACGGAGGTCCGATTTCTAGCTTAGAAGTGTATGGGGTATTACAATATCTCCCCCTTGTTAACATTCATCCTCGAATGAGACTGGTTAGTTTGAGAGTATTGTACTAAGGTAACTGATATCATATACTGAACATGTATGACTTCTAACATGATTACCTAACTGAGTCTAAAACATTATACATGAACTGAAAATCATAACTGAACATCTAGAATCTGAAACTGATGCATGATGCATGAAGTGAGCTGAATTTGCAAATTACATAAAGTTGGAAAATTACTTCTTGGAATGGACTTTCTCACAAAATAGTAATACTAAATGGGAAGTTGTAAATCTATAGGAGATTATCTGTTTTATTACTAAACTGGATCGTAGGCTTTATGGACTGCACCATACTCCCATAGTCAAATTGAGTGTTTCTCTAACACCCTTCTAAGAAATTCTAATAATATTATGGAGAAAGGGATTTTTGGCATAATCTTAACAAGAAATCTGACTAAGGAATCACAACATTGATACAATTCTATAGCATGAAACATAGACCTATAAATCATAAGCTAGGATAGAATTTCTAGGCTTAGGCAACACAACTTCTTACTTTCAAGCTTAGCACACTTCTCAAATACTCCCTCAACTATACCATTCCCCTTAAATACCATACTCATTTGATTCAACTTAAAAATCTTCACATGGCATTGATAATCCCATCTACTAAAGTCTAAACTAAACTGAATTCTCTCACCATGATCAAGCCTAACTCGAAATCACAAGATACAACACGCTACACTATAATACTTGTCTAAACCACATGATTCAACCTTCTATGTCTCTTTCAAAGATCACACCCTAAGGATAACATGCCTTACAAATTCAATGACTAACTCTGAACTTTTACTATAGATTCACTAATGCATATTTCATTCCTCCACTTATATCCTAATATAACATTCAAGCCTATCTTTATAACCACATATGAACTTCAAGGGAAACACCCATAAAAGCATACTTTACATATTCACTAAACCTCTATCAGTAACAACTTTCGTGCACTATTCTTAAGAACATACATACAAATTTTCAACTAACCATGATATTTTTCAAGGACTTGGCCTTAATCTTACTTCACACTTTAGCCTAACACAGAAAATCATAAGTAACCTTTCTTAATGAAGGTCATCACCTCCCTATATTCTAAAACATTGCTTATCCATTATCATCACCACTATCTTAACGTAGGAAGAGGTCACTGAAGGGCTAACACATAAGGACCTGAAGCACAAAAGAATACTATACATAACTCTGACACTTAACTGAGGCTAGAAGAATAGAATGTCAAAGGCATGGATTCATTAAAGAGATCTAAACTAAGGACATAAATAATATAAACTGGATTTCACTAGGATCATAAGTTTTTGAGAACTGATCATACTCTGAAACATGAGTTCATACTTATCATAAGCTATTCAACATAATACTAGAGTTCATAGATTCATGAGGGATAACTCTAATCATAGATTGAAGTAGTTACTTGCTTGCTAGAAACTGAGAATAGACTTGAGTATGCATATAGTGTATAAGCATTATCCATCGGTATTGATCTATCATGCAAGACATGGATTTGGTGTGATAATAACTGAAATCCAAGGAATACTCTAGAGTAAGAAGGGATCACTATCTCTACACAACTCTTATTAAGAAGTATCACAATCTAATTCTAAAAACTTGATTTGATTCTGCACTCTACCGTCCCCCCCTTAGGTCAAAGTTGTTATTCTAAGCTTATGGGTCTACTCCATATCCTTGAGATAGAGTCATAATTTCTTCATTATAATGTCTACACATAAATTCTAAACTCACAAAAATAAACTATATTTTGAACTTACTAACTTCATTCTTGAACAACCTTTTTTATATACCATCCTTAACTCTCTAGCTTCAATAATCATCATCAAGGACTTACACTCTCATTTGCCAACATATCTACCTCAGTAAACGCATAATCATAGCCTACCAAGATCACACTTCTATACTTATATTTTTCCCAAATCATCAGAATCAAAATCATTCTTAAAAGACTCAACACCATCTATCCAAAGCTCATCAACTTAGCTATTAAGAACACCATGTACTATATAACTAGACTTCTTCCACTTAGAAACTCAAGGGTACTACTAACCACACACGACACTGAATACCCTTAGAAAATAATACAACCCTATATCACCTTGGGCACACCTCTACATCATATCAAACTTAATGTCAAATCAATAAACTTAAATTCTTGCATTCATAAATTCAAGCCTATTGGTTCACCTTCATATTTCTAGCATCACTAACCAAGAAACCATTACATACACCTTGATGATCATCAATTATTCAATATTAGTGCCTAGTGATAGGCGTGATTAACAACGCAACCTCACATACTATTCTTACTTGGAATCTATAAAACAAGACATCGAGAAATATTAGTCCACTAAAACCTCATAACAACAATAATCGATCATAATCATATGGTGTAACTTATTAAAATCCATTAGTACATCCTCCTTCTACACATTACGATTATTTACTCATCAATACACCTAAATTAAATTCATATCTCTTAAATCATCAACAAATCTTCTTTTTCATAGCCACATGGGGAAGCCTATATTAACCATACTTAACCACCAAATACTTCATGAATATCCTATACTTTTCGAACATAATAAATATCATCAATAATTCCTTTTCATACTTCAAGAAAACAATAATTCACCCTAACTAATAACTTTTTCTCTACCTTTCACTAAACTAACAAATAAGGACATCACCATAACGCAAAATTTATAGCATGCATAAGTTTATCTATATGCTTTCTATCAATCGTCATTCCCACTTTCTTGTCACTGCACTTCTAAACCCACACTTCCAATTATAAGAAGGTTCTACTACTTATAAATCATAACACTGAAGTCCATACTATCCCTGGAATGCAAACTCTATTTAACAATCTAGGTTTATGTTATCTCCTCTCTTGAGAAAAATCACTATATGTATTGAAGTGTTAACAAGGAATCTAAATACATACTTACTCCATCTTAACTAAACAACTCATAAGGATGCAGACATAGCTTTCAACTTTTGGAACTTATAACACACTAACAAGCTTCTCTCAGGACCCTAATGTGACTTTTGAAATTTCTGATAGTAAATTTGAGAGCATCATATTGGGAGGAATTAGAAGTTTCTAATCATGTTATCTCAAGAATATAACATAGATAGAGAAGTATGGATTAACACACTTCTATTGTTTTGATGTTCTTATTCTCTTCCATTTTGAAAAGCTTGTATTCATTGACCAAAGCAGTAATTTTTTATTTTTTAACCTTTGTGGTTCCTTCATATGTCACCTCCAATTCATCCCATATCTCTTTTGCAGTCTCGCGGGTTGATATCTTGTCGTATTATTCTCCACTAACTGCATAAAGAAGTAAACTTATAGCGTGTGCATTAGTTTGAATTACCACTTGTTGTTCTTTAGTGACCTCAAAACTTTCAAGGTCTTCTACATTAGTACTGCTTGATTCTTTATCTTGGTCCCTTCTTAATAATAACCCAATCTTAGAAGTCCTTTGATTTGACAAAGATTTTGAATCTGGTGTTCCAGTAAAAGTAGTGTTGTCCATTAAAGTATGGTGGTTTTATGGAGGACTGATCATCTTGAAGAAGAGCAACAAGAATTTTATATTTTTCTATTTGATCTTTACTCACGTGCGATTAAGCAATGTTGTTGGTGACACCTTCTCTAATAAAAATTGAAATTAAAAAGGTGGGTGAATTAAAAAAAATTTAAGTCGACTATTGACTCCTCACAGTCGACTTGCCTACAGATCAGTATAATTTACAAAATAGATTATACTTAAACCAAACACATAAATAAATAGATAAAATTTAAAGTAAAGAACACAAAGATTTATCCTGGTTCGGAACACCAATGTGGTGCCTACTTCCAATCCTCTTAGGTTTCAATGTGTTCCTTAGATCTTTCAGTGTTGGCTCAAGTATAATGATGAGAAACAAGTTCTGAAGATTTATTTTATTCTTCAAATCTTGTAACACAGCTTCAATTTGTATTACAAAGTTGACTCGGTCCTATTCTTTATATAACTATTGTAATCTAAAGATTACAAAGCTTTATGAGACTAAGATTGAGATATTTAAAGGTTTTTCCTTAAAGTTGCATATCTGCTTCAGCCTTTTGTCTCGTCTTTTATAGTTTCTAGATTCTTCTGGCATTGCTTCTTGAAAGAAAACCCAAGAGATCTCTCCTCAATCAATGATTTGAATTAATTCCTTGATTGAGGGATGGCACCATAAAGTATGTCCATACGTGATGCAACTTCCACAGCTATACATTTCCATATTAGATATGTCCATGTAGAGGTTGTGGTCTTCTTTCCTATTATTCTAATTCTTGATTGATTTGATTTGCCATGATTTTGGGATAGTGATACTTCTTTCTTTAATTCAAATGCTTGATTTATTTACTGTCATACTCTATAGATGTCGTGAATGTGTACATGGATCTTCGTGATTAGATGCCCTTCTATTTTTAGAGTCGGCTCTCTTGATTATTTCCATGATGAATTAGACTTCTTTGATCCTTCATATCTTAGTATGAGATATCCTTCAATCATTAGCAATCTTCCAATATCCTGAAAAAGTCCACTTATTAGTTTGTCATTATTAAAACTTTAATATAGGAGGTTAATAATCTCCTCCTTTTGATAATGATAAATAAGTGTAAACATCAGTTGACTTCCCTGTCTGTCACAGTAGTCAAATTGCTCCCCCTGACTTGTACATATTTCTGTTGTTTCAAGTTTTCTTGAGTATCAGTTGACTTTTATTTATCGGTAGTTGACTTTCTTCCCCTAACTGGTAGGCATTTTCTGATTTGTTGATGTTCCTGTCTTTCTCCCCTTTTTTTCATAATGAAAAAGAATACCAAAAATAAATAGTACACAAGCAATAGATACATTTAATCTATTAACTAGGTAGAGAAAAAAGTGTAGCAGATCGTGTGTTAAAAATCATCTTACAATCCATCAAAATAAGGGACAGGACCCCCTTTTGAATAAAAACAAAGTCATCACTGTCCACCGCTTCTTGAGAAAGTAGGTCAGAGTATTATCCATGTTATGATAGGAGGTGTCATATGATTATTCAACATTTTTTAAGAAGAAATAATAGGAGTTCTGAATGGAAATAGCTACATCATCATTGGAGTATTGGACTTGGGTCTTGAGGGAATCAATTCGGGTGACAGCCAAGTAAATAATTTTATATCCTCCTGCTTGAACCCTTCAAGAGACAATTGAACCACGCTTTTGTCTGTGCTGGTACTTTTCTTGAGGTCAAAAAGTTTTTAAGTTGACTATTACAGCAGTGCAACACTTTTCTCAATGGATTTGAACCGATCCTTAATCTTCTCCAGCTCCTTCAAGACAGTAATCATAGGGTTAGAAATAGATTTATTTACCTTTCGAAGTTCTGACCTTGCCCATACTGAATCCTTCTGGCACCATTCATCTTCAACCAAGACATAACCCATACTGGCAAACATCTTGGAGTCATAAGTGTCAACAACCTCTACAGAGGGGTAAGCAGATAGATCAATTGAGTAGTACTGAAGAACTCGAGTAATGAGCGTGCCATATGGAAAACTGGCAGAGGCAGGTACATCAACTGCACTTTCAATTATGTACTCTTGGATCCAAGTTGCCCAATTGATTTTGATTTTCTTAACCAGACAGTATAATGCATAAATATTACGATCGATAATATTATTGAGGAATCCTTTCCAAGGAATCAGTGTATTAGCAATTATGTGAGCCATAATGCAAAATTTGAAATAGAGGGATAGGGGACCAAAATAGGTCAAAACAGAGTCGGGGTATGACAGAACTCTCTTGGCTTATACAAAGTTGAACTTAAAATCATCTGGCCAGTTTCTATTCATAAAATAGATGTTACTAGAAAACTTCATATAAAAAGCAATTTCAAACAAAAATTATTCATAATGATTCTTGTGCCAAGCACAAGAGTCTTGAGTTCACCACTATTAGGGGAAAGACTAAGATTTGCATTAAATATGTTAACTAGATCCTTATAAACCAAAAGTCCACATAGATGAAAGGCAAGGGAAAAATCTTCAAAACTTATAGAAGTTACTAACATAATAGAAAAAATCTTTTAATTGACGAAGATTGATAATGCAATAGGGTATAACAGAGTGACTCTTAAGGTAGAGAGTTTGTCTTTGTGAGAGAATGTCCAACACTTGTGCATGTCCTCTAGAGACAGGGAGTAAATAGAGTTTTGACAAGGTTTGTTGGCAGAGAAGGCTGGACTAAAAGTAGGATAACATCTCTTGATGAGAGTTGACTGAGAGCCCATTGAGGATTCATCAAAAAATTTGAAGAGGAGAGAAGGGCTGCTAAGAGTGCTTTGGAAAGTGATTTGGACATATTCATTATAGAATGGGTTATGGTCATGGGAGAAAATAAAAAATGAATTTTAAAAGAGGGAAGATAGGGAGAGAAGAGGACAGTTAAGAGGACTTGAGGAGGGGAGGATGTATGCGACTGTTAGAAAAGATAGAGGAGGGGAATACAAAGAGGTGTGAGGGGAAAAGGGTGACTGATAGAAGTTAAAGGGTGGAAGTTGGAGAATTATTGGGAATGTAAAGAGATGCAGAGGCGGCAAAAGGGGCATGAAAAGTGGTGAGAGTAATGATCACTTCCCTTTTGAAAACCAATTTTTCGGTAAAAAAATACTGATAATAAAATTGGAGAAAATAAAATATTTTTTGCCCAAAAATAAAGAACAAAAATCATTAATACCAAGAATACCAAGTCTTTTTCTAAGGTAACAAAATCTTTCTTCTAACAGGGGTTTTGTAAAAATATTTAACAGTTGACTTTCGGAGTCAACAAATGTTAACAAAAAAATTTCATTTTCTACATGATCATGAATAAAATGATATTTAATATCAATGGTTTTTCCCTAGATACACAGTATATTTATATAGACAAATAGCATTGGTGTTATCGCACATTACAGGAATAGATTCGAAAGACAAATTAAATCAAGTAGTTGGTGTATAATGCATAAAATTTGAGTACCATAACTTCCAACGGCTATGTATTCAGCTTCATTTGTTGAAAGTCCAAATGAAGTTTTCTTTTTATTGTGCAATGAAATCAGGGCATCACCAAGAATTTGACAAGTTCCACTAGTGCTTTTTCTATTACTTTTATCACCTACAAAATGAGTGTCTAAATATCCAATTAAGTCGAAATAGGAAGATAAAGGATACCATAGTCCAATGAATTGAGTTTCTATGAGGTATCGAATGATTCTTTTGACTGTAGTCAAATAAGATTTTTTGGGAGTCGACTGTAACATGGCACACTTACATACGCTAAACATGATGTATGGTTGATTAGAAATCAGGTATAGTAGTGATCCTATCATTCCCATGTATATTTTCTCATCAACATTCTTTCTATACGAGTTCAAATCAAGGCTTGTGGATGGACTCATTGGAGTTCCATAGTCCTTTTCTTTTCCCATACCGAAGTTTTTGATGAGTTCCTACGTGTACTTGGCTTGAATGATGAAAGTACCTTTGGGAGTTTGATTGATTTGTAAACCCAAGAAGAATGTGAACTCACCCATAAGACTCATTTCATATTCTCCTTTCATCAAATTAGCAAAATTCTCACAAAGAAAGATGTTATACCTACAAAAAATGATATCGTCAACCTAAATTTGCACAATAAGAATATTTGAATCAAGTTTCAGTATGAATAGATTTGTATCAATTTTACCACTTGGAAAATTATTATTTAGTAAGAAAGTACTCAATCTCTCATACCAAGACTTTAGATCTTGTTTGAGATCGTAGAGTTCTTTTTCCAATTTGAAAACATGGGTTGAATATGAAAGATTTTCAAACCTTGGGGTTGTTTTAAAAAAACTTCCTCATGAATAAGACCATTAAGAAGGCGCTTTTTGACATTTATTTGATATAGCTTAAAATATTTACAAGAAAAATCTAATAAAATCTGAATTGATTCTAACCTTGCCATGGGGGCAAAGGTTTTGTCATAATCAATACCTTATTGTTGATAATAGCCTTGAGCTACAAGTCTGTATTTATTTAGGATAACCTTACCTTCTTCATTGATTTTTTTCTGTAGACCCATCTAGTTCCAATTATCGAGTAGTTTCTTGGTCTTTCAACAAAATTCCAAACTTGATTTCATTCAAACTAGTCCAATTCTTCCTTCATATATCCAACCCATGATTCATCTTTGAGGACCTCATCAGTTTTCTTTGGTTCAATTTGAGATACAAAGGCAATAAAAGCTTGTTTTCTCAATAATGCTCTTGGTTGCACCCCGTCTTCTGTATTTTTTATGATGAATTCATTTATATAGCTAGCATTGTGTTTCCTCTATCTTAAAATACTTGGCTTTACTATTTCAATTGTAGAACTTGATTCTGGAAGAGGTATAGTTGACATGCTTTGTAATGGCTCAAAGTTTGTGCTATATTTTCTCCAGATTGTAGATTACTTACCTGTTCTTCATCAACACTTAAAATCATAGGGGGTGATTAGATTCATCAAGTACAATATACGTAGATTCTTCAAAACATAAACTTCTTTTATTATAAGCTCTGTAAGAACGACTAGTGGAAGAATACCCATGGAAAATACCTTCATCACTTCGTGGGTGAATTCTCTGTAGTTATTCTTACCATTATTGTGGATAAAGCATTTGATAGTTTGACATGCTTAGATTTCTATTTGATAGTTTCTTTATTCCTCTTTGAGTTTTCATTTAAATTGAGCTTCGCAACTTTTCTTTACTTGAGCAAGTTTTTTATATTTATCTATAATTTTTTGAAGCTCTTCAGTTATCATATCTAAATTAGATTCAAGAATATTACAATTACGACAATCGTGTGGTCTTACCTCGCTAGATTTACTTGTTTCCATAAAGCACATATTGGTGGCTTCTATTTCTTCTTCGGTTTCATGTTCATTACTCTAGGCTCCAAAATTTAGATTCTTTCTAGATGATCTTCTTCTTAATTCTGAATAAAAAATTTTAAAGTGGTTAGGCCTTCCACAGTGATAACAACGATCATCGTTTCTAGTGGAGTCATTATTCTTGGCTTCTTAGAATCTTTTCTGTCTCTATCTCATGATCTTCCTTACTCAATGATTTATGAGAGTCACTCCTTCTCTATTGGCATCATTCATAATGTCCTCTTCTTTAGTTCGTAGGGTGTTGAAGTCTACTATTTTCTTCTTTTCCTCTTGGTGGTACCTTTTGATATAATTTCATTCATATGCAATAAGGCTACCTCATAGTTCGTCATATGTCATGTTATTAAGATCTTCATTTCTAGAATGGCAACTGTGGTTTCCTAAATTTTTAGGACACTTTAGACAAGCTTTTGGACCTACAGGATGTGTGGATAGATCATCCTCAGTGATTTTTGTTTGCATACGATCTTGCAGAATCTGGAAAACATTATTTCAATGTTCTCATTCTCTTTCATTTTTAACAACTCATATTCATTGACTAGGGCAGTAATTTTTAATTTTTTAACCTTTGTGGTTCCTTCATATGTCCACACCAATTTGTCCCACATCTCTTTTGCAGTCTCGTAGGTTGATATCTTATCATATTCTTCTCCACTAACTGCACAAAGAAGTAAACTTATATCTCTTACATTAGTTTCAATTACCTCTTATTGTTCTTTGGCGACCTCAAAGCTTTCAAGGTCTTCTACATCAGTACTACTCGATTTTTTTTCTTTGTCCTTTTTCTTGTCTTTGATTCTTGGGATAGGCTTTGGTCCCTTCTTAATAACAACCTAGTCTTGAAATTCATTTGATTGGACAAAGATTCTGAACCTGTTCTTCTAGTAAGAGTAGTGTTGTCCATTAAAGTATGGTGGTCTTGTGCCGGAGTGATCAACTTGAAGAAGAGAACCGAGAATTTAATAGTTTGCCATTTGATATTTTCTCACATGTGGTTAAGCAATATTGTTGGTGAGACCTGCTCTGATACCAATTAAAATTAAAGAGGGGGTGAATTGAAAATTTCTGTGAGTCGACTATTGACTCCTCATAGTCAACTGACCTGCAGATCAGTATACTTCACAAAACATATTTGACTTGAAACAAACACGTAAATAAATAACTAAAATTGTAAGTAAAGAACATGAAGATTTATCCTGGTTCGGAACACCTTTGTGGTGCCAACTTTTTGTCCCCCTAGGTTTCAATGTTTTTCTTAGATCTTTTAGTGTTTGCTCGAGTACAATGATGAGAAACAAGTTTTGAAGACTTATTTTATTCTTTAGATCTTATGGCAAGCTTCAGTTTGTATTACAAAGTTGAATAGATCATATTATTTATATAGAAATTGTAAGCTAAAGATTACAAAGCTTTGTGGGACTAAGAATGAGACACTTTGAGATTTTTCCTTGAAGTTGTGCATCTACTTGAGGCTTTTGTATCTTCTTTTACAGTTTCTATCTTCTTCAGCCACTGCTTCTTTAAAAGAAACCCAAGAGATTTCTTCTCAATCAAGGATTTGAATTGATTCCTTGATTGAGGGATGGCACCATAAAGTATGTCCATACGTGGTGCAACTTCCATAGCTATACATGTCCATCTAAGATATGTCAATGTAGAGATTGTGGTCTTCCTTCCTTTTTTTCTAATGAATGATTGATTTGATTTGTCATGATTTTGGTACTGTGTTCCTTCTTTCTTTAATTCAAATGCTTTATTGATTTGATTTTCATTCTATGTAGATGTCGTGGCCGTGGATCTTCGTGATTAAATGCCCTTTCATTTTTAGAGCCCTCTCTCTTTCTTACTTCCATGTTGAATTATCCTTTTTTGATCCTTCATATCTTTGTGTGAGATATCCTTCCATCATTAGCGATCTTCCAATATCCTCCAAAAGTTTGCTCATTAGTTTGTCAGTATTAAAACTTGAATATAGGAGGCTAACAAAGATGGCCCCTTTTAAAGCACTATATGGTAGGAAATGTCGATCTCCTGTTGGTTAGTTTGAGACCTCAAATATTAGACCTCGTGGAATTGAATTACTTTATGAGTCTTTCAATAGGGTTTGGGTGATTCGGGATAGGATTCAGGCATCCTAGAGTAGGCAACAGAGTTATGCAGACTATAGGCTTTGTGTTCTGAATTTTGGAATTAGTGATCGAGTTTTTCTTTGTGTTTTGGCCATGAAAGGCATGATATGTTTTAGAAAAAGGGGAAAACTCAACCTGATGGTCATTATACCATTTGCGATTCCTTGGACATTTAGGGAGGTTCTTTATGAGTTGGCCTTTCCTCCACGCTTTTCATACATTCATCTAGTTTTTCATATATCTATGCCTAGGCATATATTTTGAATGAGTCTCATGTGCTTCATTGGAACTCAATTCAGTTTGATGAGAGGTTGATTTTTTTTTGAAGATCCAGTCTCCATATTATCCAGGGATGTTAGACGATTGCATTTTAGATATATTTCAATGGTTAACATTCAGTGAAGACACCATCATGTTGAGAAGGCTACTTGAGAGGTTGAGTCCAACATGCGTAGTAGTTTCCCTTGGGTTTTTACTAATTAGGGTATTTCCTTTTCCTTTAGTTTGAGGATGAACTAGAGTTTAAGTTATTGATGCTATAATTACCTAAATTTGTGAATTCAATCTGTAAGTTCTCTGGCCATTTTCCCTTCCCCGTAGTTTCTATATGTCAATTTAGGGTTTTAGTGATGCTTGGCACAATTCTCGATTCGATTAAGAATGATTTGTATGTGTTTTTTGTTTTTTGTACGTCTTGAGAAGTTGTATACTTGAATTCAGTCAACTTTTGATGATTTGAGTGTCAGATAATAATTTGGACTATGCCAGTAGTTCCAGAATGTCGAATTTGGGTTAGTAGCATGGTTGGTTTGGGTTTGGGATATTTTTGTATTTTGCCTTTTATTTAGAAAATAGTGAAAAGGGATCGCGGGGTTCAATTTGGTGAAAATAATCTTTTTTTTCAAAAATACAACATCACCATTATGTTCAGAACATCGAAAATAGCCTAGAAGCAATGTTGGCTAAGTTGTTGGTGCTAAGTCTCAACTATTGCATCCGTTTAAGCAGTCATGTGTTCCCTAAATCACCGAATGGACCACTTAAGTGAATAGCTAACGCATCCCTATATCACTAAAGTGATCACCTTTCTGCTTTTGCAAGGGCTGCTTATGCAAAAAGGGATCGCTTAAGCAAAGGCCGACCATATCTGGCCTAGTCTCTTTAGAGATGTCCCATCCACATAAGTGATGATTACTTCAGCAATTATTAAGCTGCTTATTTGGACATCACTAAAATAGTATATAAGTCTAATTTTTATGTTTCTCCTTGATGTCACCCAAAACTTCACCTCCAAAAGTATAAAGCTTTCGATGTTAAAATATAGTAACCCAACTAGGTTGGGGTTGAACCCATATGGAATAAGGTAAAACTATCTCTCAAACCTGTTGAAACAGTCAGGCAGTGAAGAAAAGTAAATGGGGGGATTTGTTTTGAATAATAGAAAGTAACAAAACTTGAATGCTTTTGGTTGTAAACAATTTGAAATGAACACTAGTTTTTTGTTCCCCCGGCTTCTAACTCTGTAGGATTATTGTGCTTAATCAAACTATCTCACTACTATGCATGTAGAATATGATAAGTTTTGTCTCACCAAAAGCCTCTTGACACTCTTTGGTGAATCTCACTCATCTCCTCTCAGTCTCAGACTATCACGTTACTAGCCCTTATCTTGGACCCTAGTTTAACCATCTTCTCTTGATATCAGGTTATTAGACGAGGGTTGATATCCTCGAATAACTATTTTGATCTTCTTTTCCCAATCTCTACCCCTTCCAGAGTTCATAGTGAATATAAGTGGGTTCCTAATGTTTGAAACCGTTAAGAAATAAATTAAAGCGAAGAAAACTACAATACATGCAGCAACAAAGATTTAGAAGGATTGCACTTCCCTAACTTTGTTAATCCACCGGGGTTCCCACAACCCTAGCTAAGGGAATTAGCCACTCATAGTTGAGAAACAATCCACAAAATTCATAAGTGAAATCATACAAACTATTTCACAAAAATGGACGAAGAAAACCCAAATTCTCAAATCAATAAATCAACCAAAAACTAAGAACACAATAACCCCAAGATCAAAATCCAATCTCGGAATAAAAATATATGTTTGTGAATACTATAAATATTTAACCTAACAAAGAAAAGTCAAAAAAAGTATTTATAGATTACATTGGAACCCTAGGAAACTGTAATACCCCATACCTTTTCCTAGCTTAAAATTGTCTTAAAATGTTAAGAGTTTTCTTTGAAAGACCAATCCACTTTTGTACATGTGGTATTTTTAATATTTTAACATTTTGTCATGTGGTAAATTTAATAAGATTTCCATCAATATAAAATTCTCCTAAATCCGATAACCGGGTAAGAAGTTATGACTATTTTTAATTTCCCATCGTAAAACAGCGCCATATTGGTCAGTGGCGCGCCGCACCACAACCTAAAATGCCAATTTTTCTTTTCCATTGTGTTATAGAGATTTCCTATACGTCACGCCAAATTTCAGATCACAAAATAAGGGGTAACGCGATGTCTCCGCATCGCGCCATCCCTCAGTTTCCCAATAGTCAAATTCCAGTGACAGGCGCAATAACGCCGCGTCGCGCCAGGGGTCCAATTGGAGAAATTTTTACTAAAATTACAAGATGCATCCAAGGTTAAAAGGGTCAATTTACCACCCCTATTTAAGCCCTTTAACACGTGATTCAGCCACTTTTCACTCAAAATACACTCTCTTCTCTCAAAAACCTCCCAAGAACAACCTAGGGTTTTTCATAGAAGATTCAGAATCAAGAATTTCCTCCATCAATCTTTGTATATTTATGAACTAATGTATGCATAGTGTTCATTCATGGACTCCTTTAATCCATGATGCCTAAGAATCCCTTTTATAAATTCAAGTCATGGATTTTCTTATGAATTTCATGATTGGGCTACTCTTGTTCATGTGGAAAATGAGAAATTGAATTCTACTCCATGTTGGGTGATAAATTCTATGTGGGTTAAATTATTATTGATATAGATTCTTGAAAAGCTATGAATACACCCTTGAATGATGAAATTAAAATTGAACCATGATGTTTAATTATTGTACAATGATGTTTACATGTACCATGCCTACAATATGTTTGATTAAATGCCTAGATGAAGGAAAAGTGTCTAACTAGCATGATACCATAAAATCCCCATGTATGTACAAGTTATGCCTATCACATGTTTTGATGATATGCTTCTATAAATGTAATGTGGATTATGATGTTAGTTATATGTTCAAGTAAGTTATGCTTGGTCAGTTTCCTTCCATCGAGTCTTAGGGGTACTCGTACCTAAAACATTAGTTGTGTGCCTAGACCTATGTCATGTTTTCATGATACTCTCAGTCGAGCTATGAATCCTTAAACTTCAGATAGTCTTATTACTCAGGAAATCTCCATGATCTCATGAACTCAGTCAGTTGTTAGATATCAGTAGTATTCCATCATTCAACGGAATTCAGTAACTCAGCCCATGTTTAGTTCAGTAAATCATGTTCAGAGTCTATTCAGATGGGAGTAGGAATTAGCACCGAGTGAACTTAAGGATGGGAACACATACTATCAGATGAGGGTGTGATTTTAGATGTCATCCTTGCATTCCAGAATGATGTAGCCATCATAGGTTGAGATATCAACACTGTCCGATGAGAGTTGATGAGGTGGATAAGCACTGTCAGATAAGGGCCCCACCATTCTCTATTGGGGACACTATCATATAAGGGTCACCCGCAACTTGTCTTTACCAGTGGCATGGTATTGACACCCTTCTAACTGGGGTTACAGATTAGACCCTAACTAAGATATAATGGCATATTAGTGGCATGTCAGTTAGATCCACAATTTCATGTTACAGAATCAGGACTGTCAGACACAGTCAATCAGTCTCAGTAATAGAAATTAGATAGTTCTTCAGATTTTAGGACTGTCAGATACAGTCAACTCAGATACAGTATGGGACTCAGATAGTTTCATTAGATTCAGGAATATCAAATACAGTTACTCATGTTATTAGTTATATCAGTTATCAGTTTTTCATGTTATCAGTATTCAGATTCAGTAATCTTGTTATCACGGTATTAGTGTTAGTTATTATGTCTCATACATATATTCTCAAGCTCATGATAGTTAGTCTGTTATTGTTATTATTCATGCATATGAACCCTATGTATTCAGCCTACCTTATACATATACCGGTACATTCAAAGTACTGGCGCATTTGTGTTATGGTGTCTTATACCATAGGTTCAGATATACGGGCTTCAAAGCATCAGTAAATTACAGTCTCAGCTGTTAGAGTTAGCAGTGAGTCCTTATATTTCAAGGACATGATCATCATTATAATATCACAGTAATTAGTTTATTAGTTGGAGTCAGCTGGGGATATGTCCCATCAACT
The DNA here is from genome assembly GCA_030864215.1 of Capsicum pubescens. NCBI lineage: Eukaryota > Viridiplantae > Streptophyta > Magnoliopsida > Solanales > Solanaceae > Capsicum > Capsicum pubescens. The sequence goes on along the minus strand of CM061549.1, from coordinate 198,341,982 downwards.
CCTTATTCAGACAGTCATATTTTAGAGGCTTTCCAGACTATAGTATGTTCAGATAGCTTATTTCAGTTGTTTTGGTATTTCATACACCTCCAATATGTTACATTTTTATCATATACTATGTCTCAGTTTTGAACCTTATGACCTTTCAGTTCATGTTTCCGCATTATAAAGTATTTTATGTCGTATACAGGTATAGATATCAGTCATGGGTTAGCTTGTGGTCCTTCAGGGTCATGAGCACCGTGTAGCATTTTAGGTATCATATTTGGGGCGTTACAAACTTGTTATCAGAGCCTAAGGTTTAATAGAGTCCTAGAAAGTCAAAAAGTTGCATCTAGTAGAGTTTTGTACATGAGTGTGTTATGTGCAACATTTATGTATAGGAGGCTATAAGATATTTTAGGAATAGTTTCCCCTCTTTTAGTATTTAAGTCATGCCAGTGAGCATAATCTCAAGTCAATCTCTCAGTCTAATCCATTTCTCTCCTTTTTCTACAGAATATGTGTAATACCCTGAATAAAGTTCAAACCAATATTAGTGCCATGTACCAATATCATGCATAGTACATCATGGTTTTTTTATATTTTTATGAGTAGGTTAGATGTATATTAAGGCTTCAAATAACTCCCAGCTATCAGACGGATCAAAACATTCCTTACCGATTGAATTCTTAAGAAGGATATTGGTATAGTCAACTTCAAATGAGCATATCTCTCATTATAATTGGAATTTTTAATATCATGACCTATCAACAAATAGATAATTGAATTAATTTTCCAACGATACCAATTTTTCCTAAATCGGATATTAGAGCAAAGAGTTATAACTATTTTACTCCAGCATGTCAGGATGGAAACAATGTGATAAAATTTGAGGTAGCTTACCACATTTGTGACGCCCTACCACGAAGGTCGTCAGCCTTAGGAAGAAACCAGCTCCTAAGTGATGAAATTTGTGGTATCTTACCACATTTGTGACACCCTATCACAAAAGTCATCAGCCTTAGGCAGAAACCAGCTACTAAGTGACGACATTCGTGGTAGCTTACCACATTTGTGATGCCCTATCACGAAGGTCGTCAGCCTTAGGGAGAATCCAGCTTCTGTGTGACAACATTTTGGACGGCTTGTCACATTTTTGACTCCTTGTCACAAATGTCGTCAGCTATGATTTTCAGCAATTGGAAATTTATTTCATAAGGGTATTTTGGTCTTTTCCTTCACCCTCCACGACTTATAACCCTAAAAAGGCATAATTTTTCCCATTTTTCTTCAGTTAAGCATCTTAAAAACCCTCTCTTACACTTTTAACCACAAGATTAGGGTTTTCTCTCAATATTATCTCCTTAAGAGCAAGCCCAAGGAGTTCTTCAAGCACCTTCAGAAACATTAGATCTCTTTCAAGATTCAATCACTAAGGTATGCATAGTGTTCATCTATGGATCCAATCCGTTCATAGAGATCAAGAACCATGTTTTAAATACTATTTTGTTAAGGTTTTGTGGTGATATGAGCATGTACATGTTGATGATTGTTGTTTAAGTTTCAAGATGATATCTAAAGGTGTTTTCATGGAATATATATGCTTGTTAGTTGAAAACTATGAAACTTAGAAGGTGTAAAATGGTACAAGTTATGAAACACACCTATGCCTTAAAGAATGCATGCAAGGTGTTCGATAAAATGCTTAGGATTCTAGACATTCATGTTTATATGGTTCCATGATGTCTAAATGAAAAGTCCATGTTAGCTATATACTTTAATATGAATTCCATGCTTTTCATGTGTTGCTATTGTTGTGGTATGAAGCATGTATGATAATGGAGATATACAATATGCACATGAAATATAGCTATGCACTCCCTACCATGCTTAATATGTTGAGGAACTACATGATGTATAATATCCTCTATTTATGATAATGTGAATTGTCGACTCCAATATTATGATCAAGTCACTCATATTGTGTCAGTTTCCTTCCATCGAGTCCTGGGGGTATTCGTACCCAAAAACTATAGTTCTGTTCCTAGAGTCATGTCATGTTACACGATATACAAAATCAAGCCATGATTCAGTAGAATTTAGTCAATCATGTGACTCAGGAAACCTCATGGTCTCAGTCAGTTATTAGATATTAGTAGTATTCTATCAGTCAATGGAATTCAGTAAGTTCCACTTACGTACAGTCAGTTAAATCATGTTCAGTATCTTCAGATGGGAGTAGGAGTTAGCACCGAGTGAACCCAAGGATGGGAACTCACCTGTATATGAGGGTGTGATTCTTAACAGTCATCCTTACATTCCAAAACTATGTAGCCAGCATAGGTTGAGACATCACAGCCTATTATATGAAGGTAGATGAGGTGGATTAACCTATTATATGTGGGTTCCCACCGTTCTCACTAGTGTTACCTGTTATATGAGGGTTGCTCACATGTCTTTACCAGTGGCGCAGTATTGACACTCTTCCAGTCAGGGCAGATATTGGACCCCATCTTAGCCATAATGGCACATATGGGGCATGTTCATTAAACAACTACCTCCCACAGTTTCAGACTCAGTCTTAGTAAAAGAACTCCAATAGTTCTTCAAATATTAGTATACCAGGACTGTCAGATACAGTCAAATTCAGTTATAGTGCAAAACTCAGATAGTTCTATCAAATTTAATTCTATCATACACAGTCGCCCATGTTATTAGAACTACAGTTTCAGCCATGTCAGTTATCAGTAAACCATGTATTAGCGTACAGATCTAGCTATCACGTACTTACGATCTTAGTTACTTAGTATGTATGTTTACATTCTCACGTTCATATCAGTCAGTCAGTTAGCATTGTTCATGCATGTAAACCCTTTTGCATTAGCCTGCCTCACTCTTATACTCAGTACTCCAGTTGTACTAACTCATTTTCTCTATGGTTATTTTCTTTAATGATACACCATAGGTTCAGAGACACGAGTTCCAGATCAGTAGTAGCATCCATCCGCAGATTTGCAGTGAGTCCTCATCCATTCGAGGGCGATATTATTTTATTTCAACTATTATTTCATCTTAGTTTTTCTAGATGGAGTTAGTTGGCGACATATTCCTTGAACTCCTTATTCATTCAGTACTTAGAGGCTTTCAAATTTAGTATTCAGATTTAGTTCAGATTTGATTCAGTTTTTAGTTGTTTTGGGTATCTTTCACCCATATGGATATTGTGTCTTGACTGATTTTTATGTACTTGAAACTTATGGCCTATATGTTCATATTTTCCACACTATTACGTTATATATTGTAGTTTACAGGTACAAATATCAGTCATGGGTTAGCTTGTGGTCCCTCGAGGTCATAAGCATCGTGTAGAATTCCGGTTCAGAAAAATTAGGGCGTTACAAACTTGGTATCAGAGCCTAAGGTTCAATAGAATCCTAGGAAGTCTGAAAGCCACATCTAGTAGAGTCTTGTACATGGGTGTGTTGTGTGCCATATTTATGTAGAGGAGGCTATGAGATGTTTTAGGAACATTTTCCTTTCTTCAGTATTCATGTCGTGCTAGTAAGCATAATTTCAAGTCAGTCTAATCCGCTCTTCTCTTATTTCATAAACATACCTCCAAAGAAAAGAAATCAGCTAGCTCCACATCCTGAAGATCCTTTGGGCAAACATGTTTCTCATGCGGAGTTCAGGACCGCATTTACCGTTCTTGCTCAGTCTGTAGCTGCCCAGAATGAATGACCAATAGTCATTCCGACCAACCCAGTAGCCAATTCAGCAGCAGCTAGGATTTGGGACTTCACCCAAATGAACCCTCCATCTTTGTTTGGGTATAAGACAGACGAGGATCCTCAGGAATTCGTTGACCAAGTCCAGAAGGTCATTGATATCATAGGAGTCACTTCTTCTCAGATTGTCGAGTTAGTCACATACCAATTGCAAGATGTCGCTCAGACTTGGTACAAGAAGTGGTTAGAAGAAAGGTTAGAGGATGCAGGTCTTGTTGAGTGGGAAGAATTTTTCATGGCTTTCTTAGACAAATTATTTCCCCAAGAGATGAGAGAGGCCAAAGTTCTTGAGTTCATCAATCTCAGGCAGGGAAATATGACAGTTAAAGAGTATTCTCTTAGATTTACTCAGCTAGCCAGATATGCCCCTCATGTGGTTGTAGAAAATAGGGCAAACATAAGAAGTTCGTGTCAGGGGTGAATGATAGCATGGTAAATGAGTGTAGGTCTGCGATGTTGAACAGTGATATGACTTTAGCCAGGCTCATAACCCACGCTCAACAGATAGAGGAGAAGAAGGTTAAGACTAGGGAGAGGCAGAACAAAAAAGCAAAAGCAGGTAGTTTCAGTATTGATCAGCCCAAATCAAAGGGAGGAAATCGTTCGCAGTTTCATTCTAAGTCAGCAATTCCAGCCCCTTTCTCCGCTAGTGACCTAGTGCCAAAGTTCAGGGACGGCAACAGAGATAGGGCACCAGGCTCTAAATCTCAGAGCAGTGTTAGCAGTTCCCGCACTTATCCTCAGTGTCAAACCTGCGGTAAGCACCATTAGGGTATGTGTAGAGCGGGTCAAGGCATTTGTTTTGGTTGTGGCAAGCCAGGACATAGAGTTAGGGATTGTCCTCATCCAGGTCCTTAGGGTCAGAAGAATCGTTCTAGAGCTCAGTTCGGTCGCCCAAACCAGCAGGGTGCCACTTCCTGTGCTACTAGTGGGCAACGTCCAAATAGAATCTATGCTCTTCAGAACCGACAGGATCAGGAAAATTCTCCTGATGTTGTTACTGGTATGTTTCATATTTTCCATGTTCATGTTTATGCTTTGCTAGACCCAGGTGCATCCTTGTCTTTTGTCACTCCATACATAGCAGGAAATTTCAGAAATTACTCCTGAAATTTTAGCAGAGCCCTTTTTAGTCTCTACCTTAGTGGGTAAAACCATCATAGCTCGGCGGGTATACAGGAACTGCCTGGTTATGATATTTCATAAATCCACATCAACAGATTTAGTCGAGTTAGAGATGACTAATTTTGATGTCATTCTCAGGATGGATTGGCTTTATTCCTGCTATGCCATAGTCAACTATAGAAACAGGATAGTTCAGTTTTAGTTCCCGAATAAGCCCGTTCTAGAGTGGAAGGGTAGCACTTCGTCTTTCAGAGGTCAGCTTGTTTCCTACCTTCGGGAAAGGAGAATAATTTCTAAGGTGTGTGTGTATCATCTCGTGCATGTTAAGGATTTCAGTTCCTAATCTCCCAGTCTCGAATCAGTCCCAGTGGTTAATGAATATTCAGACGTCTTTCCCGAAGATCTTCCAGGCATTCCTCCCAAAGGGAAATAGACTTCGGCATAGACCTTCTCCCAGATACTCAGCCTATTTCTATTCCGCCATACAGAATGGCACCAATAGAACTCAAGGAACTGAAATATCTGTTGAAGGATCTCTTAGATAAGGGATTCATCAGGCCTAATGTATCCCCATGGCCAGTCTTATTCGTGCACAAGAAAGATGGTTCTCTCAGAATGTGTATTGATTACCATCAGCTCAACAAAGTCATGGTCAAGAATAGGTATCCGCTGCCTAGGATAGACGAATTGCTTGACCAACTTCAGGGTGCCAGTTATTTCACCAAGATAGACCTCAGATCAGGCTATTATCAGCTCAGAGTTAGAGAATGTGACATTTCGAAGAAAGCTTTTCATACTCGGTATGGTCACTTTGAATTTTTAGTCATATCCTTTGGTCTTACCAATGCCCCTACATATTTCATGGACTTGATGAACCGGGAGTTCAAGCAGTACTTGGACACATTCGTCATAGTCTTCATAGATGATATTCTGGTCTATTCTCACAAAGTGCGTAATCATTCAGACCATCTTATAATTGTTCTTCAGACTCTCAGGGATCACCAGTTATTCGCCAAGTTCAGTAAGTGTGAATTTTGGATAAGATCAGTAGCATTCCTTGGCCACATTATTTCCGGTGATGGCATTAGAGTAGATTCTCAGAAAACCAAAGCGGTAAGAAACTGGCCTTACCCTGTCTCTCCATTAAATATCAGGAGTTTCTTGGGTTTGGCTGGCTATTACTGACGGTTTTTAAGGGATTTTCTTCTATTGCATCTCTTATTTCCAGATTGACTCAAAAGAAGGTCAAGTTTCAGTGGTCAGAACCTTGTAAGAAGAGTTTTCAAGAATTGAAGACTCAACCCATCTCATCTCCAGTTTTAGTACTTCCCAACAATTCTGATGGATTCATAGTATATTGTGATGCATATAGAGTACGTTTAGGTTGTGTCCTCATGCAGCATGGTAGAGTTATAGCCTATGCCTCCAGACAATTAAAGCCCCATGAGAAGAATTATCCTACTCATGACTTTGAGTTAGCAGCAGTTGTCTTTACCTTAAAGATTTGGAGAAATTATCTATACGGTGTTCATGTAGACATCTTCACAGATCATAAGAGCCTTCAGTATGTCTTTTCCCAGAAAGATCTCAATATTCGTCAGAGAAGGTGGTTAGAGCTCTTGAAGGATCATGACATGAGTGTCCTTTATCATCCTGGCAAGGCCAATGTAGTGGCCGACGTACTCAGTAGACTGTCCATGGGTAGTGTTTCCCATATTGAGGATAGTAAGAAGAAATTAGCTCAAGAGATTCATTAGCTTGCCAGACTAGGCATTCTCTTAGTCGACTCTTCAGAGGGTGGTGTATGTGTTCAGAGTAGTTCAGAGTTATCTCTAGTTTACGAGGTTAAAGAGAAGCAAGACAGGGATCCTAGCCTTGTCAAGCTAAAAGAGTCAATTCCAAGTCAGGAAGTAGAGGGTTTCTCCCAAGGAGGAGATGGTGTTCTTCGTTGTCCGGGTCGTCTGTGTGTTCCTGTTGTAGATAACTTGAGGCAGCGAATTCTTGCAGAAGCGCATGGTTCGGGATACTCTATTCATCCAGGGTCCACTAAGATATACCGCCACTTGCGGGAGATCTATTGGTGGAGTGGGATGAAGAGGGATGTTGCAGAGTTTGTGGCTAAGTGCTTTACATGTCAGTAGGTTAAGATAGAGCATAAAAAACCTAGTGGTTCCATGCAGGAGTTCACTATTCCTACTTGGAAGTGGGAAGAAGTGAACATGGACTTCGTGATGGGTTTGGCTAGAACATGTCATTAGCATGATTCAGTTTGGGTCATTGTAGACAGAATGACCAAGTCATCTCATTTCCTTCTAGTTCGTACCTCTTACTCAGTTGAGGATTATGCCAAACTCTATATTAGGGAGTTGGTCAGATTACACGGTGTTCCACTATCTATCATATCAGACAGAGGTACCCAGTTCACCTCTCACTTCTGGTAAGCATTCCAAAAGTGTCTTGGTACCCAAGCTCATCTCAGTACAACGTTTCATCATTAGACAGATGGTCAAGCAGAAAGGACCATTCAGACTCTAGAAGATATGATAAGGGCGTGTGTTGATTTCAAAGGAATCTGGGATGACCACTTTCCTTTGATTGAGTTTTCATACAACAACAAATATCACTCCAGTATTCAAATAGCTCCATTTGAAGATCTCTATGGTATGAGATGTAGGTCTCCGATCGGTTGGTTCAAAGTTAGTGAGACCGCATTCATAGGGCCTGACTTAGTATTCGATGCCTTAGAGAAAGTTTAGTTAATCAAAGAAAGACTCCGGGCTGCTCAGAGCCGATAGAAGTCTTATGCGGATGTTCGTAGAAAGGATCTCAAATTCGAGGTCGATAACTATGTATATCTCAAGATCTCTCCCATGAAGGGAGTGAAGAGATTCGGGAAGAAGGGAAAGATCAGTCCCCAATATGTTGGTCCCTTCAAGATTCTCAGTCTCTTCAGCAAGGTAGCCTATGAGCTCGAATTGCCTTCGGATCTAGCCTCAGTTCATCCAGTCTTCCATGTCTCTTTGTTCAAGAAGTGCATAGGTGACCCAGCAGTTGAAGTCCTTATTCAGAGCATTTACATTCAGAATAGCCTCTTTTATTAAGAGATTCCAGTCAAAATACTCGACTATCAAACTCGTAGGCTGAGGAACAAAGAAGTCCCTCTAGTCAAGGTTCTTTGGTGAAATCAGTCCTTGGAGGGAGATACTTGGGAAAGAGAAGCATACATGAGAACCAAGTACCCTCATTTTTTCTCCGCTAATTCAGAATTAGATCGAGGTAACCATTTTCCTTAAGCTTATTCATTTACATATTCAAAATTCCAGTATAAAATTGGTATCAAGTATCAGTTCATAGCTTATCATGCATTCATGAATTCATCTTATCAGTCATGCATCAGATATGCATGTTCAGTTGGGATTTATTTATTTTAGAATTCAATTCAGTCCTAAAATCACCTACCAGTTGAGCATTATCAGTGTATGCACCATTTATCTTTTCTCCCCTCTCAAGCAATCATCATTCGAGGACGAATGTTTCCATGGGGAAGATATTGTAATACCCCAAAAAAAATGCAAACCAATATTAGATCCATGTACCAAGATCAGGCATAGTACATCATGGTTCTTTAATAGTTTTATGAGTTGGTTAGATGTATATTAAGGCTTCAAATAACTCCCATCTATCAGACGAATCAAAACATTCCTTACCGATTGAATTCTTGAGAAGGATATTGGTATAGTCAACTTCAAATGAGCATAACTCTCATTATACTTGGAATTTTTTATCTGATGACTATCAAAAGATATATAATTGAATTAGATTTCCAACGATACCAATTTCTCCTAAATCCGATATCGGAGCAAAGAGTTATTCCTATTTTACTCCAGCATGTTAGGTCGGAAATAGTGTGACGATATTCATGGTAGCTTACCACATTTGTGACGCCCTACCACGAAGTTCATCAGCCTTAGGCAGAAACTAGATCCTAAGTGATGACATTCGTGGTAGATTACCATATTTGTGACGCCCTATCACGAAGGTCTTCAGCCTTAGGCAGAAACCAGTTCCTAAGTGACGACATTCGTGGTAGCTTACAACATTTGTGATGCCCTATCATGAAGGTTGTCAGCCTTAGGAAAAAAATAGATCCAAAGTGATGACATTTGTGGTATATTACCACATTTGTGATGCCCTCTCACAAAGGTCGCCAGCCTTAGGGAGAATCTAGCTTTTATGTGATGACATTTTTAATGGCTTGTCACATTTTTGATGCCTTATCACAAATGTCGTCAGCTATGATTTTCAGTGACTGGGAATTTATTTCATAAGGGTATTTTGTTCTTTTTATTCACCTTCCACGACTTATAACCCTAAAGAGGCATAATTTTTCCCATTTTTATTCAGGTAAGCATCTTAAAAACCCTCTCTTACACTCTCAACCACAAGATTAGGGTTTTCTCTCAAGATCATCTCCTCAAGAGCAAACCTAAGGAATTATTAAAGAACCTTAAGAAACATTAGATCTATTTCAAGATTCAATAACTAAGGTATGTGTAGTGTTCATCTATGGATCCATTCCGTTCATAGAGCTCAAGAACCATGTTTTAACTACTATTTTGTGAACTTTTTGTGGTGATATGAGCATGTACATGTTGATGATTGTTGTTTAAGTTTCAATATGATATCTAAAGGTGCTTTCATTGAATATATATTCTTGTTAGTTGAAAACTATGAACCTTAGATGGTCTAAAATGGTGCAAGTTATGAAACATACCTATGCCTTAAAGAATGCATGCAAGGTGTTCGATAAAATGCTTAGGATGCTAAAAATTCATGTTTGTATGGTTCCATGATGTCTAAATGACAAGTCCATGTTAACTATATACTTTAATATAAATTCCATGCTTTTCATGTGTTGCTATTGTTGTGGTATGAAGCATAAATGATAATGGAGATATACAATATGCACATGAAATATAGCTATGCACTCCCTACCATGCTTAATATGTTGAGGAACTACATGATGTATAATATCCTCTATTTATGATAATGAGAATTGTGGACTCCAATCTTATGATCAAGTCAGTCATGTTGCGTCAGTTTCCTTCCATCGAGTTCTGGGGGTATTCATACCTGAAAACTATAGTTGTTTGCCTAGAGTCATGTCATATTTCACGATATACAAAATCAAGTCATGATTCAGTAGAATTTAGTTAGTCATGTGACTCAGGAAAACTCATGGTCTCAGTCATTTATTAGATCTCTGTAGTATTCCATCAGTCAATGGAATTCAGTAAGTACCACTTACGTACAGTCAGTTAAATCATGTTCTGTCTCTTCAGATGGGAGTAGGAGTTAGCACCAAGTGAACCCAAGGATGGGAACTCACCTGTATATGAGGGTGTGATTCTTAGCAGTCATCCTTACGTTCCAGAACTATGTAGCCAGCATAGGTTGAGACATCACAGCCTATTATATGAAGGTAGATGAGGTGGCTTAACCTGTTATATGTGGGTTCCCACCATTCTCACTAGTGTTACCTATTATATGAGGGTTGCTCACATGTTGTCCTTACCAGTGGCACGGTATTGACACTCTTTCAGTCAGGGCAGATATTGGACCCCATCTTAGCCATAATGGCATATATGGGGCATGTTCGTTAAACCACTACCTCTCACAGTTTCAGACTCAATCTTAGTAAAAGAAATCAGATAGTTCTTCAGATATTAGTATACCAGGACTGTTAGATATAGTCAAATTCAGTTATAGTGCAGAACTCAGATAGTTCCATCAAATTTGAGACTGTCAGATACAGTCGCCCATGTTATTAGAATTACAATTTTAGCTATGTCAGTTATCAGTAAACCATGTATTAGCGTACAAATCTATCTATCACGTACTCATGATCTTAGTTACTATGTATGTATGTTTACACTCTCACGTTCATATCAGTCAGTCAGTTAGCATTGTTCATGCATGTAAACCCTTTTGCATTAGCCTGCCTCACTCTTATACTCAGTACTCAGTTGTACTAACACATTTGCGCTATGGTGCTTTTCTTTAATGATACACCATAGGTTCTGAGACACGAGTTCCAGATCAGTAGTAGCATCCATCCACAGAGTTGCAGTGAGTCCTCATCCATTCGAGGGCCATATTATTTTATTTCAATTATTATTTCAGTTCAGTTTTGCTAGACGGAGTTAGTTTGAGACATATTCTTTGAACTCCTTATTCAGTCAGTACTTAGAGGCTTTCAGATTCAGTATTCATATTTAGTTCAGATTTGATTCATTTTTTAGTTGTTTTGGGTATCTTTCACCCATATGGATATTGTGTCTTGACATATTTTTATTTAGTTGAATGTTATAGCCTACATGTTCATATTTTCCGCACTATTACGTTATATATTGCAGTGTACAGGTAAATATATCAGTCATAGGTTAGCTTGTGGTCCCTTGGAGTCATAAGAACCATGTAGCATTCCGATTCAGAAAAATCAGAGCGTTACAATATGCCTCCTAAAAAAAATAGGAATCATCCAGCTCATCAGCCCGAAGAACCTTTGAGCGGACATATTTCTCATGCAGAGTTTTGAGCTCCATTCACTACTCTTGATCACTCAGTTGCTGCTCAGAATGAATGACCAGCTGTCATTCTATCCAATCCAGTAGCCAATTTAGCTTCAACTAGAATTCGGGACTTCACCCAAATGAATCCTTCAGCCTTTCTCGGGTCTAAGTCAGATGAGGACCCTCAGTAACTCCTAGATCTGGTGTAGAAGGGTTACATACATAATAGGGGTTACTTCTAGCGAGAGTGCTGATCTATCTGCATATCATTTGTAGGATGTTGCTCACACTTGGTTTAAACAATAAAAGTCAGAAAGGCCAGATGATGCAGGTCCTGTTGAGTGGGAGGAGTTTGCTTTTACTTTCCTTCATAGATTCTTCCCCTAGATCTTAGAGAATCTAAGGTGTTAGAATTCATCAACCTCATGCAAGGAAATATGACGGTGAAAGAGTATTCTCTTAAGTTTACTCAAGTTGCTAGATATGCCCCTCATATGGGTGTATATAGCAGGGCCAAGATGAGTAAGTTCGTTTTAGGGGTGAATAATAGCGTGGTTAATGAGTGTACATCCGCCATGTTGAATAGTGACATGAATTTATCTAGGCTCATAACTCATGCTCAACAGATAGAGGAGCAGAAGATTAAGCAAAGAGAGAAGCAGAATAAAAGATCTAGGATAGATAGCTTTAATTTTAGTTAGCCTAAGTCAGAGGGCGGCAATCGCTCTCAAATTTATCATAATTCATCAGTTCCAGCTCCTTCGTCATCCAGTGCTCTAGTTAATATGTTCAGAGAGGGTAACAAGGATAGAGAGCCAAGCTCTAAGTCTCAGGACAGTATTAGTAGTGCCCGAACTAATCTCTTTTGTCAGACTAGTGGTAAGAACCACAAGGGTGTGTGTAGAGCTGGCAGCGATTTCTATATTTTTTTGGCAAGACAGTCCACAGAGTTAGAGACTTCCCTCAGTCAGGTTATCAAAGTTAACTCCACTCCTCAGCTCAGTCCGGTCGCCCAAATCAACAGGGTGCCACCTCCAGTTCTACTAGTGGGCAACACCCAAATATAATATATGCTCTCCAGTACCGACAAGATTAGGAAAATTCTCCTGATATAGTTACTAGTACGTTAAAGATCTTTTATGTGCATGTTTACGCTTTGCTAGATCCAGGTGCTTCCTTATATTTTGTTACTCCCTATATAGCAGTTGATTTCAGAGTTAGTCCTGAAATTCTAGCAGAGCCCTTTTTAGTCTCTACCCCAGTGGGTAAAACCATCATAGTCTGACGGGTATACAGGAACTGCCCAGTTATGATATTTCAGAAAGTCACTTTAGCAGATCTAGTCGAATTAGAGATGACTGATTTTGATGTCATTCTCGGTATAGATTGGCTTCATTCCTGCTATGTCACAGTAGACTACAAAAATTGGATAGTCCAGTTTCAGTTCCCAAATAAACCCGTCCTTGAGTGGAAAGGTAGTGTATCCTCTTTTAGGGGTCATCTTGTTTCCTACCTTTGGTAAGGAAAATGATATATAAGGGATGTTTATATATCCCAAATGTGAATGAATATTCAGATATCTGTCTTGAAGATCTTCCAGGAGTTCCTCCTGAAAGGTAAATAGACTTCGCCATTGATCTTCTTCCAGATACTCAGTATATCTCTATTCTGCCATATAGAATGGCACCAGCAGAACTCAGAGAATTAAAAGAATAGTTGAAGGATCTCCTAGATAAGGGATTCATCAGGACTAGTGTTTCCACGTGGGGCGTACCAGTCTTATTCGTGCGCAAGAAAGATGGCTCTCTCAGAATGTGCATAGACTACCGTCAACTTAATAAGGTCACGGTCAAGAACAAGTATCCTCTTCCCAGAATCAATGACTTATTTGTCCAAATTTAGGGTGTCAATTATTTCTAAAAAATAGACCTCAGATCTGGCTATCATCAACTCAGAGTCAGAGAATGTGACATTCCAAAAATAACTTTTCATACTCGGTATGGTTACTTCAAATTCCTAGTCATGTCATTTGGTCTTACCAATTCCCCAGTAGCTTTCATGGACTTGATGGCCGCATGTTTAAATAGTACTTGGACATGTTCGTCATAGTCTTCATAGATGATATTCTGGTCTATTCTCGCAGTGAGCGAGGTCATGCAGACCATCTCAAAATAGTACTTCAGACACTCAAAGATTATCAGCTATTCACCAAATTTAGTACGTGCAAATTTTGGCTAAGGTCAGTAGAATTCCTTGGTCATATCGTTTTGGGTGATGGCATTAGAGTAGACCCTAAAAAGACTGAAGCAGTAAGAAACTGGCCTCGGCCTGTCTCTCCATCAGATATTAGGAGTTTCTTGGGTTTGGCTGGCTATTACAGACGATTTGTTAAGGGATTTTCTTCTATTACATCCCTTATGTCTAGATTGACTCAGAAGAAAGTCAAGTTTCAATGGTCAGATCCTTGTGAGAAGAGTTTTCAGAAGTTGAAGACTCGACATACCTCAGCTTCAGTTTTAGCTCCTCCAGATAGTCCAGATGGGTTCGTAGTGTATTGTGATACGTCTAGAGTGGGATTAGGTTGCATCATCATACAGCATGGTAAGGTCATAGCTTACGCCTCCATATAGCTTAAACCCCATGAGAAGAATTATCTTATTCATGATCTTGAGTTAGTAGTCGTAGTCTTTTCCTTGAAGATTTAGAGGTATTATCTCTACAAAGTTCATGTAGATGTCTTCACAGATCATAAGAGTCTTCAGTATTTCCTTTCTTAGAAAGATCTCAATCCTCATCAGAGAAGGTGGTTAGAGATCTTGAAAGATTATGACATGAGTGTCCTCTATCATCCAGGCAAGGCCAATGTAGTGGCCGACGCTCTCAGTAGACTGTCTATGGGTAGTGTTGCTCATGTGGATGACAGTATGAAGAAGTTAGCTTAGGAAGTACATCAGCTTGACAGACTAGGCGTTCTCTTTGTCGATATAGATGAGGGTGATATATGGGTTTAGTGTAGTTTAGAATCATCTCTAGTTTCCAAGGTAAAAGAAAAGAGAGATAGGGAGCCTAGCCTTGTCAAGTTGAAAGAGTCAGTTCAGGATCAAAAAGTAGAGGTTTTCTCCCAAGGGGGAGATGGTGTTTTTCATTGTCAGGTTCGTGTCTGTGTTCAAGGTATAGATGATTTAAGGCAGCGAATTCTTGCAGAAGCACATGGTGTGTACTACTCTATTCATCCAAGGTCTATAAAGTTGTACCGCGACTTGCGGATAGTCTATTGGTGGAGTAGGATAAAGAGAGATGTTGCAGAGTTTGTGGCTAAGTGCTCTACATGTCAGTAGGTTAAGATAGAGCATCAAAATCCTAGTGGTCCTACGCAGGAGTTCATTATTCCTACTTGGAAGTGGGAAGAAGTGAACATGGACTTCGTGACGGGTTTGCCTCAAACTCGTCATCAGCATGACTTAGTTTGGGTCGTTATAGACAGGATGACCAAATCAGCCTATTTCCTTCCAGTCCATACCTCTTATTCAGCCGAAGATTACATAAAACTCTACATCAGAGAGTTGGTTAGATTGCACGGTGTTCCATTATCCATTATCTCAAATAGAGGTACCCATTTCACCTCTCACTTCTGTAAAGCGTTCTAAAAGGGTATTGGTACCCAAGTTCATCTCAGTATAGCCTTTCATCCTTAGACAAATGGTCAAGAAGAAAGTACCATTCAGGATCTAGAAGATATGCTAAGGGCGTGTTCAATTGATTGCAAGGGTATTTAGGATGACCACTTGCCTTTGATTGAGTTTACACACAACAACAGCTATCATTCTAGTATTCGGATGGCTCCATTTGAAGTCTTTATGGTAGGAGATATAGATCTTCGATCGGTTGGTTCAAAGTTAGTGAGGCCTCAATCATAGGGCCTAACTTAGTATTCGATGCCTCAGAAAAAGTCCAGTTGATTAGAGAAAGACTCCAGGCTGCTCAAAGCCGATAGAAGTCTTATGTAGATGTTCGTAGAAAAGATCTCGAGTTCGAGATTGGTGATTATGCCTATCTAAAGATCTCTCCCATAAAGGGAGTGAAGTGGTTTTGCAAGAAAGGGAAACTCAGTCCCCGATATATCGGTCCCTTCAAGATTCTCGGTTGATTCGTCAAGGTAGCTTATGAGCTCGAATTGCCTTAAGATATATCCTTAATTTATCTAGTCTTCCATGTCTCTTTGCTCAAGAAGTGCATACGCTACCCAACAGTTGTAGTCCCTATTTAGAGCATTGATATTCAAAATAGTCTCTCTTATGAGGAGATTCCAGTCGAAATCCTAGACAATCAGACTGGTAAACTGAGGAACAAAGAAGTCCCTCTAGTTAAAGTTATTTAGAGAAATTAGTCTTTCGAGGGAGATACTTGGGAAGCAAAAGCATACATTAATATCAAGTATCCCCACCTCTTCTCCGCCAACTCAGATCAAGCTCAAAGTAACAGTCCTTCTTAAGCTTACTCAGTTTCATGTTCAGTGTTCATCACAAACTTGGTATCAAGTACCATTTCACATTCATTCATGCATTCATGTATCAGTTCAGTTATACAATTATCCATCAGACATGCATTCTCATTATGTAAAAATTAGTTCCTCAGAACACTCAATCATGCATTCATGAATCAGTTACGCATGCATCAGGTTTGCGTATTCAGTATGATATATTCAGTTATCAGTCATGTAAGTCATGAGATCATGTTTTAATTATTCATGTTCAGTATGCATGTCAATGTATGTTCTTCCCCTCACTCTCAGTTTCATTTGTGGATGAATTTTCTCAAGAGGGAGATATTGTAATACCCCATACCTTTTCCTAGTTTGAAATTGTCTCAAAAATATTAGGAGCTTTCTTTAAAATATGAATCCACTTTTGAACACGTGGTATTTTTAATATGTTCACCTTTTTTCATGTGGGAAATTCAATAATCTTTCCATTGATATAAAATTTTCCTAAATCCGATAACCGGGTAAGAAGTTATGACTATTTCAAGTTCCCATCATAAAACAGCGCCATATTGGTCAGTGGTGCACCGCACCACAAGCTAAAATGGAAATTGTCCTTTTCCATTGTCTTAACATGATTTCCTCCGCATCGCGCCAAAGTTCCAGGTCACAAAAAAAGGGGCAATGCGATGGCTCCACATCTCGCCATCCCTTAGTTTCCCAATAGTCAAATTCCAGTGGCACGGCGCGATAGCGCCACATCGCGCCAAGGGTCCAATTAGAGAAAATTTTACTGAAATTACAAGATGCGTCCAGGATTAAAAGGGTCAATTTCCCACCCCTATTTAATCCATTTAACACGTGATTTAGCCACTTTTCACTCAAAATACACTCTCTTCTCTCAAAAACCTCTCAATAACAACCTAGGCCTTTTCATAGAAAATTCAGAATCAAGAATTTCCTCTATCAATCTTTGTGTATTTATGAACTAAGGTATGCATAGTGTTCATCTATGGACTCCTTTTATCCATGAAGCCCAAGAATCCCTTTTCTAAATTCAAGTTTATGGATTTTCTAATGAATTTCATGATTGGGCTGCTCTTGTTCATATGGATAATAAGAAATTGAATTCTACTCCATGTTGGGTGATAAATTCTATCTGGGTTAAATTATTATATATATAGATTCATGAAAACCTATGACAACATCCTTGAATGATGAAATTAGAATTTAATCATTATGTTTAATTATTGTACAATTTTGTTTACATGAACCATGCCTACAATATGTTTGATTAAATGCCTATATGAAGGAAAAGTGCCTAACTAGCATGATACCATGAAATCCCCATGTATGTACAAGTTATGCCTATCACATGTTTTGATGAAATGCTTCTATAAATGTATTATGGATTATGATGTTAGTTATATGTTCAAGTAAGTTATGCTTGGTCAGTTTTTTTTCCATCGAGTCCTGGGGGTACTCGAACCCGAAACATTAGTTGTATGCCTAGAGACATGTCATGTTTAAACGATAATCTTAGTCAAGCTCTGAACCCTTATACTTCAGATAGTCTTATGACTCAAGAAGTCTCCATCATCTTATGAACTCAGTTAGTTATCAGATATCAGTAGTATTTCGTCAGTTAATGGAATTCAGTAACTTAGCCCATGTTCAGTTCAGTAAATCATGTTTAGAGTCTATTCAGATGGGATTAGGAATTAGCACCGAGTGAACCCAGGAATGGGAACACACACTATCAAATGAACGTGTGATTCATAGAAGTCATCCTTGCATTCCAGAACTATGTAGCATGCATAGGTTGAGACATCAACACTGTCCGATGAGGATTGATGAGGTGGATATGCACTGTCAGATAAGGTCCCCAATGTTCTCTTTTGGGGACACTATCAGATAAGGGTTACCCATAGCATGTCCTTACCAGTGGCATGGTATTGATACCCTTCCAATTGGGGTTACAGATTGGACCCCAACTCAGCTATAGTGGAATGTTAGGGGAATATTGGTTAGATAACTACTTTCCATAATTTCATTTTACAGAATCAGGACTATCAGACACAATCAATCAGTCTTAGTAATAGAACTCAGATAGTTCTTTAAATTTTAGGACTGTCAGATATAGTCAATTCAGATACAGTGTAGGACTCAGCTAGTTCCATTAGATTCAAGATTGTCAGATACATTCCCTCATGTTATCAGTTATATCATTTATCAGTATGTCATGTTATCAGTATTCAGATTCAGTAATCATGTTATCACGGTAATAGTGTCAGTTATTATATCTCATGCATGTATTCTCATGCTCATGATAGTTAGTCTGCTATTGTTATTGTTCATGCATATGAACCCCATGCATTAAGCCTACCTCACATGCATACCCGTATATTCAAATTACTAATGCATTTGCACTATGGTGTCTTATACCACAGGTTCAAAGACACGAACTCCTGAGTATCAGTAGATTCTTGTCTCATCGTTCAGAGTTAGCAGTGAGTTCTCATCTTTCGAGGACATGATCATCATTCTATTGTCTCAGTAATAGAGTTAGCTAGGGATATATCCCATCAACTCCTTATTCAGACAGTCATATTTTAGAGGCTTTCCAGACTACAGTATGTTCAGATAGCTTATTTCAGTTGTTTTAGTATTTCATACCCCTCCCAAATGTTATATTTTTATCAGATACTATGTCTCAGTTTTGAACCTTATGGCCTTTCAGTTCATGATTTTGCATTATAAAGTATTTATGCAGTATACAGGTACATATATCAGTCATGGCTTAGCTTATGGTCCTTCGGGGTCATGAGCACCATGTAGAGTTCTGTGTATCAGATTTAGGGTGTTACAAAAATCTTTCCAAAACAAAATAGAAAAATTCAAGTCAGTGTCCACATACGGTACCCCCTGCGGGCCGTAGGTGGAACCTATGATCCATAGGTATCCCCACGTAGGTGACAAGGTCTTCAAAACTTCTACAGGATCTCTAAACACTAAACTTCTTGCATTTATTCTGACAGTTACTGGTCGTAGTCATACCCATGAGTTATAGGTTACCTATCATAGGTAGCTGGGCCAAAAATTTTAATTCTAAAACTCAACTCTCTGATACTTATTCAGGCACCTACGCCACTTAGGTAGTACCTGCGGGTCGTAGGTGCCCACATAGGTGGTCCAAAACTTCAATTCAAACTTTTTTCCTTTTTTTAGCTCCCAAAACCAAGTTTCTTTCAAAACAAAACACAACATATCATATCTAACAAAATGACTTAAGTAACACCATGGTTTCACAGTTTTAAGCACCAAAAGTTCTATGAAACCATAGAAAATAACTTCTCCATTTCGTAGTCGACTGGACTACCACTCTTTAGAACATACCTTTAATCTTTGGGGGAACCTTATTATCATATAGAACTTTCAAAGTGAGACTCCATTTCAATCACTCTTCCCCAATACGATGTGTGACATCCTCACTTCCCACTTCCCAAGAGGAGGTTAATTTAGAAGATAAACCAAGCTATGAGTATATGCTTGGCAGCAAAGAATCCTCAGTGATTTCCAAATCAACCAAATCAAATGATGTTTAACATACCAAAATAAAGGAAATAATTTTAGATTCTAAAGAAGAAGCTAACCACATCTATTATGATGGATCTAGACTATTTTGGAGTAAAAGTGATAATGAGGAAACGATTCCAAAAGTTGGGATAGACCTCATTCAAACCACTTTTCAACATTGTGCCTAGAGAATGTGATAAGAATCCATCCACCTACACGAATGATGAATTGTGAAGAGGAGTATGATTCTTACATTTTTAGATTTAACCTTACAAAAGAGTACATGGAAACCCCTTCACCAAAGGCCATGGAACTCAACTTACAATGTACAACTAGTGTCCTATTGATTTCTATATTTAATTTCTCCATTGGAATTTTCTGATCTAACTGAGTTATTTCG
This sequence comes from Capsicum pubescens, assembly GCA_030864215.1. Lineage (NCBI taxonomy): Eukaryota > Viridiplantae > Streptophyta > Magnoliopsida > Solanales > Solanaceae > Capsicum > Capsicum pubescens. Next base: position 198,322,059 of record CM061549.1, on the reverse strand, counting down.
GACTAAACGGTGGACCTGACTACATTAATTGAATAAAATATATTTAAGAATAGTAATTTAAGATGTATTGAACATAAAAATTTTAAAAACAAACTAACTTCTTTAATGATTTGGAGAAGAAATTTAAATGAACATCAAAAAATAGTTGAAACTTGTATATTGAAGATGGAGTGGAGAGAAATATGACTTCAATTTAAAATCTCCAAAATGGGGAAAACCGCCAATAAATTACCAAGATTCTAGGTGCATCATTAGGTCATTTTAACGATAATGGAGGGTTAGTGTTATGTATCGGTTTTAGAGAGAGAAAGTGATAGTTAGAATTTTATAATTACTTTGTAATGGTGGTGATTTATGTAAATATGGTTAGTTAAGGTGTATGTTTTTTCATTAATTAATATTGACATGCTTTTGAGAATTAGTTTAGCAACAGAATCCCAATAAAATTGACATTACATACAATCTTCGACTAATTAAATAGGACAGAAAATATCTTTTTACTAATTTTACACTTAATCGTGTATCCCCTAAATATAGTAATGCATCCAATGTTCTATATATGTGGCACATTTTATTTTTTACGCCATTTGGAAAAGAATATCATCTTTTCTTATCTTGAACTATTTAAAAGCACAATTCCTCTTTTGCCCTTATTGGTCCCACCTAATTTAAAAGAAAGTACTTTTTTTTTTATTTTTCTAGAAAGGACAATTTGATAAAATCATAAAGTCTACTTATTTTTTAAACTCCATGTCCAATCTAAAGTCAACACATAAAATGTTATAACGGGAATGAAATTTATAAATATCAAATAAGACCCCAATAATGACATCCCACCCAATATAGACTAATATTTTATAGGTTGGGCACAAAATTATTTGGATTTGAACTGAGATTCAACCAGTAAAGAACCTTTTCTAACTAATCATGAGTTTAGCCTAATATATGCCTAAATAGGACCTAATTGTGAAAATCAGGAAAAAAACCCAATTTCATCTCTATTTTTACTCTCTATCTATCTTTTTCTCTCTATCTTTCTAGTTTTATCACAAGACTAGTGAATCTCTTCAGTTTCATTACAAGTCTGCCTTCCCTCTGACACATCTCTGTAGCTTGATCATAGGTATAACAACTTTTCAATATATCTCATCTCTCTCTAGTTCATAATAGTCCAACAACTAAACTTCATCAAAGGTTCGACAACACTTTTAGGTTCGACAACACTTTTAGTCATAAATCCCTTTTTCTTCTTCTTTGTTCTTTGTTCTCAATTTTCCACTTTTTTTAGTTGAAAATCAAGAATTTAACTTTTGAACTAGTAGCTTTTTAAGGGAAAAAGTGTAACATCCCTGATTCTTGATCCTTGAAAATTCTGAAATTTTATCCTCACTTCCCAAACTACGACTTCCCTTACGAGTCGTAGGAAGTCTTGATGGGTCTTATGGACCCAATCGTAGTTTGGCAAGTATGTTAGCCTGGAGTTTCCATCCTAACTATGACTTAGAGTCTACAAGTCGTATGGTGTCTTCAGTAACTAAACTAGTGTGATGCCCAAATTATTTCTGCATTAACAACGACTGGGCCAAGTAAGTCTTAAAGACTGAGTGTGAGTCTTATGGTATGACTCATAGACAAGTTAGTGTTTGGGATCCTAGACACTATCCAACTTATAATTAGATGATAAGAGTTGTAGGGTGACCCTATGAGTCGTAAGGGCACCCATAATGACTGGTAGAGATTTTTCAGTATTTTCATTAAGGTCATTGTGGTCAATTCCTTTTTTCCCTTACTTAAACCCCACGCCCATAAAGCAATTTAAGGGGTTATTTCTCATTCATAACCCAATCAAAAACACTCTCAAACTCTCTAAATTATTTAAAGCAAGACATTTAGGGTTTCAAAGTAGTTCATCAATTAGAGCTCTCAAGGGAAAATTTCCTCCATAACTCTTGATATTTTAGGCATGTTACTCTTCCACAATTATTACTTTATGAAAATCATCTATTTAAATGGTTTAATTAGATGGTTTTGAATGTGGGTTTTGATGTGGTTGAGGGTTTTGATATTGTTGATTCTTAAATTATTTCCCATGATTTATTATGCATTGCCTATGCTTTATTGGTGTTTTGGTACTTATGGGGTACATGTGATTGGTGGAATAAACTAAGAGGCCATGGTTTCCCCCAAAATTGGTATTTTGAAATTGGAATTGGTTTTGAATAATTATGTCTCAACCCACTTGTGTACATGGCTTTGGATTGTGAAATTTCCAATTGGCTTGACTTACTCACCTATGATATTTCATTGCATTAATGATTAAACAGTGAACATAGATTTTGAAAGCCTTGTTGGCTATGATTTGATTTAATAAACAAAAGGGGTCGAGGCATTCCCTTTCCTAAAACATCTCATAGCCTCGTGTCCATAAGTGTGGTGCGCTACACACCCATGCACAAGACTCTACTAGATGCAGCTTTCTAACTCCCTAGGACTCTGTTGAACCTTAGGCTCTAATACTAAGTTTGTAACACCCCGAGAGTACACCCTGGATGCCACACAGTGCTTACGACCCCGAAGGACCATAAGCTAACCGATGACTGATATCTACTGTAAGTACTGAATAGTAATACTAAAATAAATATGGAAAATAGGCTAAAATGTCATAAGGCTCAAAATCTGAAATACTGATAAATGTAACATCTGTTAAAAACATCTGAAAACTAAACACTATCTGAACTGGTCTAGTCTGAAATCCTCTAACTGTACTATTTAAACATGGAGTTGATGGTACAAGCCCCCAATAAACTCCTACTACTAAACTACTGATAAACTAAAATACTGAAATAAAAGCATATCCTCGATAGATAAGGACTTACTACTAAATCTCTGATTGCTGACTGGATCTACCTAAGCGCAATCGGGAACCTAAGTGTATGAACCAATGATATGAGACATCAGAGCGCAAAGAAAGAGTATGCATCAGTATGTGGAATATAATGGTATGCTAGATGAGGTAAGGCTGAATGCAAGGGTTCATATGCATGAACAGTAACTGAATGAATGATATAGAGTAACTGGATTTAAGAGTACGTGAGTAACTAAAACTACTAAAATCACTAATTATGCAATATTGTGGACATACATAAATATATACTGTATCTGAGATTTTCTGAAGCTAAGTACTAAGTTATGAAAACTAAGTAACTGATATCTAAAGTTATTAATAACTGATTTACCCATACTGATTGACTGTGTCTGACAGTCCTGATTCGGTGAAACTGAACTAAATCCTAAATTGAAGACTAAAACTGAAATTATGGGAGGTAATCATATAATTGGCATGCCCCAAATAAGATAAGATAGCTGAGTTGGGGTCTAATCTTTAACCCCAATTAAAAGGGTACTAATACCGTGCCACGGGTACTAACATCTGATGTGGAGTCATCCCTATCTAATGGGTGACCCCTGAGATCAGTCCTAACCTAGTGGGTGATCCCTGAGTATGTCAGTCCTATCTAACAGGTGACATCTCATAACCTACGCTGGCTACGTAGTTCTGGAACTTAGGGATTATTTCTAGGGACCTAGTCCTAACTAACGGGTAAGCCCCCATCCCTAGGCTTGCTCGGTGCTGAATCCTACTCCCAACTGAAAGACACTGAACTTATTATATTAAACTGGACTGGACTGATACTGAGTTTTCCTGAGTTTTGTAACTGACGGTGTTCTACTGATCGTGACATGACTAATACTATTCTGTAACTGACACTGACACTGGCTCTAGGTAGACAACTAAATTGTCGGGTATTAAATACCCCCAGGACTCTATAGCATGAAAAGTAAAGCATCACATGATCTTGCAAAGCATAACAATGTAATTTATCAAACATTTGTAGGGCATAAGCTTGTACATCTACTAACATATCATGATTTTATCACTTTATTCACATGGACATTCTATCGAACACTTGGGGAGCATAACTTCATGCACATAACCATGGATAACATATAAACATGGCAACTACAATTTCATGGGTTTAGTATGCAATTCATACAATTCTCGATAAAATACTAATCTAATTTCATGAATCTTATAATAATCATGGATTAAACCTAATTAACATCATAGACACATTAATCACTTTGTAAATTCAAGTATTTATCAAGATAATCACATATTCACCACACATGCTATTCAATTTCATAAAGGCTTGAAATTTAATCATGGACTAAGACCCCACAATAACATGAACATGAATTCAATTCAATTCAAACATAGAAGTTCATAATCCAACAATCTTGTAATTTAAAAATGGATTCGTGGACTCTATGGGTGAAAGGAAACCATAGATGAACACCTAACATACCTTAGAAGATTCTTTCTTGAAGGTTCTTAGAGGATTTCTTGAGGACTGACCTTGATTCTTGAAGCTAGGGTTTTTGCCTCTTGAGAGAGAATGTTTTAAATCTTGAGAAAAGTGAGTGAATAATGAGATATTAGGTTATTTAGGGTATAAATCCCATGTTTAGGCTGATTAGGGGTTTTGAGAATTGACCAAACAGCCCCTGAAATTAAATAACAGAAGATGGAAAACCCGATTTTTCACCCAGCGCGACGCGGTACAATCGCGCCGGCTCACTGAAAAGTGGACAACTGGGAACTGGACTGATGGAATGATGCGACACCATCGTGGTTCCTCACTAGATGGGAAACTGGGCCATGGCGCGACGCACCATTATCACAAAGCAACACTGAAAAAGTGATAATTGGAAAATCGGTTGGTGGCGCAATGCGGTGGTATTGTGTTGGCTCACTGGAAGATGTTAATTGCTATTTATACATACTCCGTGATGCAATACTGTCTTGAATGACGGTATTTAATGACTGAAAGTTAAAATAGCCATAACTTCTTACCCGGTTATCAAATTTAGGTGAATTTTATTTCGTTGGAAAACTAATTTAATTTCCTACGCAATGGCAGGATCTAAACTGAAAAATACTCAGTATTTAGATAAATTATTATTGTATCACTCATGTATTGAGAGTTAATATAGGCTAGGGAAATATGGGGTATTACATAAGTTTGGGGTGGGGGTGTACTAAGGTCGCCGCGGGCTATACTTGCCATGTTTCAAAGCCCGCAGCCATAATCTAAAAAAATTGAAGAACTGGTATGTTTTGTTTATGTTTTTGAGTAGTTAATGTTTTTGTAGTTTATTGTGTGCTGGAAAGAGCTGAAATAGGAGGAGAATTTTTGCTTGTGGCAGTAGACCATTTTTTCGAATAACTACGCTGAAATGGTTTTATTTTGTGCTGAAAGTTTGATACCCTTCCTAAATTTTTGTGTTAATTATGTGATGTGTGTACCTGTGTGAGACTACTGTGAATTTTACTATGGCATTAGGATTAGGAATAGAACAATTAGGATGAATAATTAAATAACTAGATAAGTAGTACATAGCGATATAACCCTGTGCGAGTGTGTGTGAAGCTCTACTTAATTCCTGGTGTATATGAATCTAGAACATGCTTGGTTTCTCTTACCTAGGTCTAGGATAGTCAAGTAGGAAAAGATCATGGGTCATTTTTGTTTTAAATCCACTTGAGTCTAAATGCCCAACCAAATGAATTATGAATCCCTTTGATCCAAATATTTGAGCCTAAATTTGACCAAGTTTTATATTTACACCGATTTCACCTGCCCATTTCTACAATGAACCTGTATTTACCCTAGTCCTCATTGGATATTGTGCACCTTAACTCAGGAAAATTGCCTAAATTTAGGGTAGCTATTATAGGGGTGCATAGGAAAAACGAGTGTGAAGAAAGAAGTGTGGAAGAAAAATGAAAAAGGACAGGTGTGGTTAAAGTAAAAGAAAACAATAGAAAGAGGAAGAAAAAGTTGCAAGGAAAAAAAAGAAAAAAATGAAAAGAAAAATAAAACCACACATGGACCATGAGATGTTCTTTAAATAAAAAGAGAGAAATAAGGGCGGAAATAAAAGAAATAAAAATGTAAAAAATGAGTGGACCCCAAATAAAACGATGTCAAGGAGGCGTAGTCACAAAATAAATTCCAAAAATATACCATTCCATCCCCTTACCTACGTTACAAGCCAAATAAAGTCTTTTAGTGATCCTATCCCGACTATCTAAAAATCTAGGAAGAGAGCATATGGGCAAGCCTATGGTATTCTATATACACCGATGATACTTATTTGTGAGGGAGAGCATATTTTTCTATATCCTTGAAAAAATAATTGTTCCATAGTGAGTGAAATAGAGATTTGTTTGATTAAGAGTGCACATGGGGTATGTTGTTAGGTTGCTAGATTGTTCGGTGAATGTGATTTGTAAATGCCTAGTTGTTTGTTACTAATGTAATGCCATCATCAGATTCTTTTTTACCATGCCATGTACCTAATCTTATACACAATTGGCTCTTGAAAAATGAAATTAGGATGGGAAATAAAAAGGTTGAAAACTGAATTGAAAATTCACTGCCATAGGTATCTTAGGATCTTCTTGTTTAAGCATCATTTTGTTTTGTAATAGTCTTTGATTTTTCTCTTACCTAAGGACACGCAAACTTCTAAGTTGAGGGTGTTGAAATGTCGTGGAAACATGACACCTTTGATTCTTAAAATAATGAAATTATGCTTGTACTTAGGTTATTTTAGTTTATATGATGTGGTTTGTTGCTTGTTGCAGGTAAAACAGGTCAATCATAGAGTTGGAAGGAAAATTGAAGAAAAAGTCCTAAAAGACTAAGTCTGCAAAAGGTATTAGTCTCCTAACGAGTTGTGAATACCTCATACAACTTGTAGGATAACTCATAAGTAGAACAAAAACTAAGACCAAGAAGAAAAACTAAGTGATGAGAAGATATGACTGAGAGTATGAGCCATAAGATGAGGGTACGAGCCGCATCAAGAATCCGTACAAAGTACATAACCTAAGAAAGAAATTCATAATTAAAGTCTTAGAAGAATACAAGTCAGAAGTATGAGTATGACTAATATGGAAAAACCGTAAGTCGACCAGTGTTTAAGAGATTAAAAGAAAGAAATCCCAGGTGGATACGAGTAAAGGCCATGAGTCGTATGGTCAAGGTACGACTCATGAGCATAAGTCGTAAGAAGAATAGAAAGTTAAATCCTAGAAGATCAGACACTAGAGTGGATACGACAGGCACAATTAAACTTGTAAGAAGACTTACGAGTGGACAAGTGAGTCAAACCTGGTGCCAACATAACTTTTCCTTTTTCCTTTTTATTAGGATTTTTGAGTATTTTTTAGATACTATAAATACCTTAGGGTTTATATTTTATTAGGTTAAACTCTTTAAAATTATTCTTATTACTTTTACATTCCTTAAAATATTCATGAGATTTTAGGTTTTTGTTCAATTAAAGACTTGGGATTTTATTCATCTTATTCTTGTGCAATTAATTACATGAATTCTTCATTAATTGTCATGGGTTCTTGCATAAACATGAGCGGCTAATTTTCTTGACTAGGGTTGTATACATAAAGAAAGTGAGATATTCATCTATTCTAGGGTTTATGCATGTATTTTAATCTTCTTCACCATAATTGACCTCAGAGCTACTGCAAAAGCTTGGGGATAGCCTGTATTCGTAAACGTCTTTACAATGGAGTTTGTGATTAGAAAAAGAGGATTAAGATAGTACTTTGATATTCACTTCCATCTTATTATTCTGTTATCTCATCTAATTAACTTAAGTCTCAAAAGGTGAGAGTTGAACAGAAGTCATACATAAGAAGAAATAAGGCGACACCCTGAGACTCACAAGGTAAAGGGTGAGATTTATGAACACATTCACAAGATGGATGATAATACATATCTTGTTAACTTTACATGCAGAATAGTAGAATAGGTGGGTTGAACATGAGAAACTTATGGAGTTGAGAAATCAGGGGGAACACAGTCCTAGTATTCGTCTTCTATTATTTACAACTCAAAACATTCAAGATTCAGTTACTACTTACAGATACTTCCAAATTCCCCCATTTACTTTTTTGTACTACTCGTGGATTACATCAAGTTAAGAAACTGTTCAATGTTTTACCTGTGGGATCAATCCCAACCTAGTTGGGTTAATATATTTGTCATCAATCGAAACATATTTCTTTTGCAGGTTAGTTTTGAGCGAAATCAAGTTGCCTGTGAGAAAATAGGAAGTGATTAATATGGATTTCATTACTGATCTTCCGCAATATCTCCATCAGTTTGATTCTATTTCGGTTATTGTGGATAAGATGACTAAGTCTGCTCACTTCTTACCAGTGAAGACTAACTATTCAGTGAAAGATTATTCTAAGATCTTTATTGAAGAAATCATAAAGTTGCATGGTGCTCTAATTTCCATCATATCTAATCGAGGTATTCAGTTCTCATGTCACTTTTGGTGTTCCTTTCAAAAAGGTTTGGGGACTAAGATAAATCTTAGCGCCACCTTCCACACGAAGATAGATGGACAAGTAAAAAGGACAATACTAACTTTTGAGGATATGTTAAGGTCCTGTGTGATCAATTTTGGTGGAAGTTAGGTTGACCATTTGCCTCTCGTTAAGTTTTCTTATAATAATAGTTATTACTCAAATATTGGGATGGCTCTTTTTGAGGCTTTGTATGGTAGGAGATGTAGGCCTTTATTGGTTGGTTTGAGGTTGGCAATAATATGTTGTATGGTCCCGACTTGGTTTACCAAGATATAGAGAAGGTGAAGGTAATTTGGGATAGGCTTAAGACCGCCCAAAGTTTCCAAAATTCCTATGCAGAAGTAAGGCAAAGGTTTTTAGAGTTTGATGAGGGTGATTTGGTGTTCTTGAAAGTGTCTCCCATGAAGAGAATTATGTAATTTGGAAAGAAGGGGACGCTCAATCCTCGTTATGTTGGTCCATATCATATTTTGAAGTGAGTTGGCAATGTGGCTTATGAATTGGAATTCCCTTCGAGTTTAGGTTCTATTTATCCGGTCTTCCATGTTTCAATGTTGAGAAAATGCATGGGTGGTCCTTCCTTGGTTGTTCCTTTGGATGGTGTGGGCATTTAAGATTCCTTATCCTATGAGGAAGTCCCGATTGAGATCATGGATCGACAAATTCGCCGGTTGCATGCGAAGGACGTGGCTTTGATAAAGGTTCTATCGAGGAACCAAAAGTGAGAAAAAGCTACTTGGGAATCCGAAGAGGACATAAAGTCCAGATACCCATTCTTATTTCCCGCTTAGAAAAATTATGCAAGAGTTATGTGTATTCCTTATTATCTTTGTTTCTAACTCTGTTAAAGAAAATATTTAATTACTTGATATCATTGTTTTTTGTCTTTGTTAATGGTAAGTGTGATTGAGTTCAGAGTCAAAGAATGCTAAAAATAGCCTTGTCTCATCATTTGAGGACGAATGATCCTATGGGGGGGAGAATGTAGCACCCTAAATTCTTGGTCCTTGAAAATTTCTTAAATTTTATCCACACTGCCCTGACTACGACTTCCCTTACGAGTTGCAGGGAGTCTTCACGGGTCTTATGGACCCAATCATAGCTTGTCCAGTATGTTGGCCTGGAGTTTCTATCCTGACTATGACCTAGACCCTATGAGTCATAGGGTCTCAGAATGATTCATATGGTGTCTTTCGTAACCAAACCAGTATGATGCCTAAATTATTTCTGTGTTGACAACTACTTTTCCAAGTGAGTCATAAAGAATGAGTACGAGTCTTATGGTATGACTCATAGACAATTCAGTGTTTGGGATCCTAGACACTGTCCAGCGAACGACTGGACGATAAGAGTCATAGGGTGACCCTACGAGTCATAAGGGCACCCGTAACGACTGGCAGAGAATTTCATTAAGGGCATTATGGTCAATATGCCTTTTCCCTAATTAGACCCCATGACCATAAATCACTTTAAGGAGTTATTTCTCTTTCATAATTCAATCAAAAACACTCAAACTCTCTAAATTCTCTCAAGCAAGATATTTAGGGTTTCTAAGAAGTTCATCAATTAGAGCTCTCAATACCAAATTTCCTCTATAACTTTTGATATTTCAGGCATTTTACTCTTTCTCAATTATTACTTTATGAAAATCAACCATTTAAATAGTTTAATTAGATTGTTTTGAATGTGGATTTTGATTTGATTAAGAGTTTTGATATGTTTGATTTTTAAAGTATTTTCCCATGATTTATCATGCATTGCCTATGCTTGATTAGGGGTTTGTAACTTATGGGGTACATGGGAATTATTAATAAACTAAGGGGGCATGGTTTCCCCCATAATTGGTATTTTGAAATTGGAATTGGTTTTAAATAATTGTGTCCCCTCAACCCACTTGTGTACATGGCTTTGGATTGTGAAATTGCTAATTGGTTTTACTTACTCGCCTATGATATTGCATTGCATTAATAATTAAACAATTAACATGGATTTTGAAAGGGTTATTGTCTGTGATTTAATTTAATGAACAAAGGGGGTCGAGGCATTACCCCAAGTTAATGTGATTGTTATGTCATAGAGATATGCTTGCAAGTGTAAGGGTATGACGATACCCATGGTATGCCTTAATGTTTGGTTCATTATTTAATAAATAAATTATGTGAAACTTTCTTTAAATTGGTCTTAATGGGGGTTATGTAGTCAAGTTGTGAAGGTGTGGGTCTTGGATGACTTGTACTGGAAACCAATATTTGCTGACATGAAGTTTGGTCTTGATGACCTGTGTGCATAGTTAACACTATTGATATATTTGTAACTTGGACTGACGTGGGGTTAGGGCATTCCCTAGTCTTCCTTAATACCTCTGATTCATGTGGGCTAACACGCACTAAGGCCCTTTCAGTAGGGAGAGCTGAACCCATATAGCCCGTAGGTGCTATTTTTTACGGTTAAGCTACATAGTCCAAGATAAAGTTTTACTTCATGCTAAACTTTGTTCCCTTTACTGGCATGAAATATTTATACAAATATTTATGATATGTGCATTGCCTTAAATGATTTTTAAAATGTGGTTTATGGTATTATTTTATCCCCTACTCCTAAGTTATATGCTAGTTCTCAACCCACTAACCATCTCTGTATGTTGTATCCCTATATAATTCAGGCACCGAAGATACTTCTTTTTTTATGTAGTGTTAGGTGGATTGGCTTAATTCGTTGGTCATTGGTGGCGAAGTGGTGAGCTTCCATTCTCCGGAAGACTTTGTTGTTTCATCAATTTCCTTTCATAGACTAGAATTGAATAGTTCATATTAACATTATCATTATCCTTGTCATTGTCAGAGTCTGGGGAATGTCCCGACACTTTATTAATTTTGGTTTTGTTAGGTGGGTTTGTGAATAGTACTGTGGACTTGGGTGGTGATGGTTGGTTTTTTGGTTGGTTACCGATTATCTATTATAGACATGTCTTCAATTCTTTGATCTTATCTTATGCCATCTTGTTATATGTTCAGAATTCATCTGTTATTAGGGATATGGTATTTTATTTGGCTAGGTGCAAGGGGTGGTCTTCCGTCCTTGTTGGACTTTAGATACTCCTCATGGTCAGGCCCTAATTTGGGTCATTACAAAAAGGCATTTTTATTTCTTTCTCTTCTTTGCATAAAATAAAATACTATGTTGTTCATTTCTTCCTGCATTGCATAATTAATTTAGTCCTTTTTTTGGGATATCCTCTTTTAACCTTGTTATGGATCATAATAAAGACTCTAATGTAGTGATTGAAGAGAGTTTTTCACATTCATAAAAATGACAAAAGAAAAAATTGTAATGTGGGAGGGTTATAAAAAGCTGCCACGGGATAGCAATAATGAAATAAGAATAAATTGAGCAATTTATGAAGGTTCTTTGGTTGATTCAACTTCAGGAATTATAAATTTGAATCATCACTAAGGTAAATACTTTAAAAATGCATCCACCACAGACTTTCCAATAAATCACGAAGATTATCATCGTAAGATAGCTAAGGCTATAGTTAGATACAACTATCCATTTTGTTTTATGGAGCATGAAGGAATTAAGGAGTCAAATAATTTTTTGAATGTGATTATTAAGATTTTTTTATGAAATACTACAAGAGCTGGTGTTAGTAAGTTGTATCAAAATAAAAAAAGTGAGTCAAGAGTGAACTTAAAATTATTCCAAGAAAAATATGCCTAGCATCCGATTTATGGAGTTTGATTACCTAAAATGATTATATGTATGTTACTGCACATTAAGTTAATAGAAACTGAGTTTTGTACAAGAAAGTTTTCACACTTCAGGATATGCTTCCTCCCCATTCTGGTGTTGTTTTAGATTCAAAATTGATCGATATGCTTCAAGAATGAAGAATTGATTAGAAGATACTTTCTATAACTTTAGATAATTCATATTATAATGATGGTATTGTGGATCGATTGATTGAACATTTTAAGTTATTGGATTCTTTAGTTTGCAGTGGAGATTTTATGTAATTCTATATGTTAATCACATTTTAAATTAGATTGTCAAGACAAGTTTGAAAATAATTGATGTTATTATATTTAACATTACAGAAAGTATAAACTATGTTAAAGGTTCAAAATCAAAAACTTTAAAATTTGTTGAGTGTAACAAGAATCTTGGCTTTAAATTGAAGAGAAAACTCTGTCAAGATGTAGTGACAATATGGAATTCTACATGCTTGATGCTTGAGAGTGCTATACCTTACCGTCGAGCATTTTCTAATTTTAAAGTGCTTGATACTAAATTTTAATAGTCCTTCCAAAAAGGACTAAATTAAAGTTTAAAGGATTGCTAAGTTTTTTATGCTTTTCTATGATGTCACTATTTTATTTTCAAAAAATAGTATCCTACTATTAATTTGTATTTTCACAATATTTGAAAAAGACAACTGATGATAAGAGAAGAGAAACATAGTGAGAATCTTAATATCAGATAAATGACTATAGAAATGGAGCAAAAGTTCAACAAATATTGAAAGGAAGATCATCGTTTTATTGTTTCAATGGAAGTATCTCTTGATCCTTGGTACAAGTTAAAGATAGTGAATTTTGTTTCTCTAAAGTTGATCTATCTACTTGGAATGAAAAGGTAAAGGTAGTTGAAGATAATATGTACAAATTATTTAAAGAATGTTTGAAATGTTCAATTTATGATATTAATAAAGTAAGAAGTAGTAATGGGGGATGCAATGTTGAAATGGAAGATTAAATAAAAGAGTTTGATATTTTTGGAAGTTCACCTTAACTTGGTTCAATAAAGACACAACTAAGTTGTACTTGGAAGAACCATTGTTGGTTCACAAAGGAAATAAAAATTTGGATGTGCTTAAATTTTGGAAGGATAATAGAAAGAAATATCCAGAACTATCATTGATGGAATATGATTTGGTAAGTATTCCTATCATCAATGTTGCATTTTACCACTTTTAGCATTGGAGGGTGTATAACTAAAAACATTCAGTGTTATATTTCATCCAAAAATGTAGATGTTAAGTTATGTTCACAAGATTGGCTTTATGATCATCTAAGTAAAATATGATTAAAATTATTTTTGTGTCATTTGTTTATCTGATCTTCCTTGTAGATTCATATTTTCTGATTTAATCTATTTATCTTTTGTTAACTTTAATGAGGAAGATAAAATTACAATAGATATAAAGAAAATTATTGATATACTTCCTAGTTAGCTACTTGGTGATGTGTACAATCTACAGGTATATTCATTGTTTATTTTCATATAGTTAATTTTTGTCAGTATGTAAATCATAAATCATGTGGGTACCTACCCAAATCTATCTTAGATAGGAGAACCCTTACCACTCAACCATTAATTCAAATTCAAGGGGAGGGGGTGAATTAAAAAAAAAAATATGAGTCGACTGGTCAGGATTGATAGTCAACTCTCCAGGAAAAGAGTATACTGAACAGAACAGTTTTAAACTTAAATTCACAAATAGATAAGCAAGTATATAAGATAATAACGCAGAGATTTATCCTGGTTTGTAACACCAATGCGGTACCTACTTCCAGTCCCCTTGGGTTTCAAGAGTTTCCTTAGAGATTTCACAGTAGAATTGGAGTACAAATGTAAAAGGCAAGTTTTGAAGCTTATTTTGTTATTCATATCTTGTGATTCAACCTCAACTGGTATGACTAAGTTAACTCAATCTTGATCTTTTGTAACTACTGTAAACTAAGAAGTACAAATCTTTATTGAGACTAAGACTGAGACACACTAAGAATTTCCTGTGAAATTGTGTAGCTTCTCGAGTCTTCAGTCTTCCCTTTTTATATTCTTCAGTTGATCCTTTTGTTTTACTTCAAAATGAAACCCAAGGTATTTTTTCTCAATCAAAGATTTTATTTGGGTCTTTGATTGAGCGTAATACGTCCATATTTGATATGTTCGTATATAAGGCATGGCTTGCCTTTTCATCACAACCATTCATGTCCATATCAGAGATGTCCATGAAGAGGGTATAATCTCCTTTTCATGATGGTCTATGATTTTGCTGATCTTCCTTCAATCGAGATCTAATGATATCTTAAGAGATCTTATCTTGATGTCATTCCAAGTCCAACTTTGAATCCTTGCAAAGACATTGCACGAAATTCTCTTCCAAATATATCTCTATGATGATCTTTCTTTCCTTAATTATCCTTCTGGTATATCCTACAAATTATCAGCCATTAGTTTGTCATTATTAAAACAAATTTCATTGATATAGAGAGATAAAAATCTCCCCTTTTTGATAATGACAAATATTAAACATTAGTTGAATTCCCTATTATAGTAGTCAATTGGTTCCCCCTGTCTTGATGACTCTGTGCCTTAATTGCAGTCGACTATCTCCTCCTTAGTTGTAGCTCTTATCTAATGTAGATCTCTTCTCCCCTTTTTGACATAATCAAAAATAGCATAGCACAAGACTAAGCACATAGATCAAACAAAATCAAAACATATAACAAATAATCATGAAATTCAATGAAAAACAAAAAGGAAATTGTGGCAAGACATGTCAGAAAATATCAGTTTACAGACCCAAAAGATAAAAAGAGATAGAACCCTTTTGAATGGTAGTTCAGAAGTTCATCAGTTGGTCAAAAATTGTAAGTCCCCAAAAAATTCTAGTCATATCAATCCTATATAGCATGCCAAAAAAGATCCCAGACTAAGAAAATTTTGGCTAAGTGTTAACACTTAGTCTCATTTTTGGCCTCGATATTTCAATGGCAACATTTATGATCTTTCTGGCCTTAGATTATTGATTTATAAATTTATTCATGATCAGGGATATCAGTAGATTATATTGGGTAAGTTTCAAAAGTTTTGGACATCGTTTGAGTTGTGTTTGGATGGCCAAAACAGCAAGTCAATTCAATCTTTATGCGTCGCGTTGGCTATCACATCGACACCATCAACGCGATGCACCAATCACATCACTGGGCACAATTTGTGTATTAAGTTATGGGTTTTGGGGGGGAAAGAGTCATTTTCCACCCATCTTGACCCACCTATATCACAAAATTAAACCCCCCAAAGGGTAAAATTAACTCATTATTCACATAATCCTTTCAAGAACAAAGCCCTAGTTTTATCAAATTTAAGTCCTAGTCCCAAGAATTCACCACAATTCCTACGAAATCAACAATCAAGGTATGTTAGGTGTTCATCCTTGGGTTTTCTTCCACCCATGGAGTTCAACAACCCTTTTTAAAACTATAGGTTTTCACATTCATGAGTTACATGTGCAAATTGGGTTGTATTCATGTTTGTGTTACTGTATGGGTTTCCAATTCAATATTTAATTATAATTTTCATGAACATAAGATAGCATGTACGTTGATTGATGTAATTCCCATGCCAAAACCCATGAAATTGCAAGTTTAAGTTGTTGTAATGATGTTTATGTGTTTTTCATTATCATGTACATTAATTGTTCTCTCCAAGTGTTTGATAGAATGTCCATGTGAATTGAACAGTGTAATCATGACATGTTAGTATATGTTCTCGTTCATGTACAAGTTCATGACCTCTAGGTGTTTGATAAAATATCTCAGTGATTAAATTGTGGACAATTGACTATTGCTATGCTTTCAAGATTTTCTATGTTTTATCTATTATGCTATCAGGTCCTGGGGGTATTTATTACCCAAAATCTAGTTGTTTACTTAGTTGCAGTAGTTATAGACTAGTCCCAGTAAAGGTCAAGAATAGTAGTACTCAGTCAGTTAATAAAACTCAGTGAACTCAATCCAGTACAGCCAGTCAATGCGATCAGTGTCAATTTAGTCAAGCCTAGTACAGCCTAGTGATCAGTTTAGCATCTATTCAGTTGGGAGTAAGATTCAGTACTGAGAGAACCCAGGGATGGGGGAATTCCTGCCAGAAGAGGGTTTGACCCTTAGTAGCAGTCCCTATATTATAGATCTATGTAGCCAACGTAGGGTAAGTCATCCTCCTGCCAGACTAGTGTTGACGCAATTATATAAATACTTCATGAGTTTTCTTTCTATATTAGGGTTGACCTAGAATTATTAGTATACCATGGCAAGGTGCTAATAGCCTTCCAACTTGGATCATAGATTAGAACCCAAATCAGTCTATATCAGGGTATATCGATTAGATGAACACTCCCACCATTATAGTTTTTGTTTCAATATTCAGTGAAGAACTCAGAAAGTTCTAAAGAACCATGGCTATCAGCTATCAGTTACTCATCCATCAGAATCCAATACTCAGATTTAGTATAATCTTAGGTACACGATGTATATCTATATGCGTAGTATAGCATGTTCAGTATGTTTAGTAGTTACAATTTTGCAAGTACTCTCATCCAGTTACTTCATGATGTTCATTCAGTTAGTTATCAGCTCATGCATATGAACCCATGTATATTAGTCTTACCTCACTTAGTGTACCAGTACATTCCATGTACTAACGCATACTCTTTCTTTGTGCTATGATGTCTTATATCATAGGTTCAGATGCTTAAGTTCCTGACCATACTTAGAAGCTAAGGCTATTAGCAACAGTTATAGTAGTGAGTCCTTATTTTTCAAGTATAGAGTTTATTTATTTTAGTGTTTCAGCAGTTTTGTAGTTATTTTGATTAGAATTAGTTGGGGGTTTGTCCTATCAACTCCATATTTAGACAGTTAGAGGCTTTCAGACTAGTATAGATAGTTATTCAGTTTTCAGATGTTATTATTAGTTATATTCAGTTACTATTATTTTAGTATTTTGAGAACCTTATGGCTTTTTCTGATTTTTTTCCGCATATATATATTCCAGTATTATATTTAGTGCTCACAGAAGGTGCCAGACATTCATTAACTTATGGTCCTTTGGGGTCATAAGCATCGTATGATGCCAAAGGTCAGTCTTGGGGCCTTACAAACTTAGTGTTAGAGACTAAGGTTCTAAAGAGTCCTACGGAGTCTAAAAGATGCATAAATTAGAGTCTTGTGCATGGGTGTGTAGCACACCACACTTATAGACAAGAGGCTATGAGGCATTTTTAGGAAAAAATTCCCTTCTTTTAGTGTTTATGTCATGCAAAAAAGCATGAGATCTATTTAAAATATCTTTCTAACTCATCTATCCGTCCATGAATAGAAAATGCCTCCCAAAATAGACAACAAAAGAAGAAATGAGAATCAGTCTGCACCTCCGCCTGTTCAGAAAGAAACAAGAAATGAGCATGTCTCTCAGGCCAAATTTAGAGTTTCTTTTACTATCTTAGAATATTCAGTAGTTGCTTAGAGAAATCTGCAGGATGTTATCCTATCTAGGCTTTTGATTCATGCTCAACAGAGTCAGAGAGGGGAACGTAGAAAAAAAAGGGGAAAGAATAAGAGGGCTAGAACAAGTAGTTTTTAGCCTTAGGTCAAGGGGTAGTGACCACTCCCAATCCTTTCAAAAATTCTTAGCCCCATCTATGCCTTTAGCCATTGCGCCAGTGCCTAAGTTTAAGAATGATAGTCGAGATAGAGCATCAGGTTCTAAGTCATAAGGTAGTGGGAAGGGTGTTCCACTTTATAAAGAATGTGGTAAGAATCATAAGGGTGAGTGAATAACCGGTAGTGATGTGTGTTTTAGATGTGGAAAACCCATCCATAGAGTTAGAGATTGCCTAAAGAGTGGTCAGCAAGGTTGGTCCTGCCGTCCTCCAGTTTCATTCAATCACCTGACTCAACAGGGTGCTACTATTCCTAGTGCTAATAGTGGTTAGTGTCGGAATAGGCTATATATAATTCAGTCCTGAAAGGATCAAGAAAGTTCTTCTGATGTGGTTACGGATACGTTACCGGCCATTTATTTACATATTTATGCCTTGTTAGATCCTAGAGCCTCTCTTTGTTTTGTAAGCCCCGATGTAGTTGTCAAGTTCAGTGTCAGTCCCAAAACCTTAGCACAGCCCTTCTCAGTGTCTAATCCAGTGGGTACATCTATCCTAGCCAAATGTGTATATAGAAGTTGCCCGATTACAGTATCCCAGTAAACCCCTTTCAGTTGATTTAAGAAATAGAGTAGTTCAGCTTCTCAATGAACTTGTTAGTAAATGAAGTGGTAATACCTCAGTTCTTAGGAGTCAGACGTGATTTCAGCTTTCTTCCCAGAATTTTATGATAGAATATGATCTAGAATTTGAATCATGAAACCAGGAGCTGAGCAATAGTAGTAGAGTTAGGATGATGTTATCTGAAGATGAGTAGATCATATATTTCATGGGACTAGCCATGTGAAAGGTGAATCAGTAGGCTTGAAGCAGTGTATACAAGAATGTAAGTTTGTTGATTCGAAACATATGTTGTGGATGTGATGTTTGTAGGGTATGACGAAAGTAGTATAGTTATTAAGGAATTGGGGATATCCATGTTATGTGTTAGGATCTAGTTTAAATCTTTGAAGGTTGAAATAATAGAAAGAGGAGTTGAAAATTCTAAGTTAGTCAGTTCTTAACATATTACATGGTGTATTTGGGGCTATAGAAAGTTAATAGTCCTATCTCAAAAGGAAGTATCAGTCGTAGGGTTTTACACTTTCAGGTGCAGTCTTTCAGGGTGAGTTTAGTGTTTATGAGTATTGTTATATCTCGGACTCTAGAGTAAAGTGGTTTCAGTACAGTTTAGATATGTTGATTAAGTGGTCCACTGACTTTGAATGATGGCCTTAAGCTAAGGGGGAGATGATAGCACATGCAACCAAGTCAGGCTTTTAGATTTTAGTAGTAATGTCAGAATGTGTCAAAACGCAGTAGGAGAAGATGATGCTCAACCGATCCTTACCTCAGCACCAAGTTTTATTTTTCAGTTATCACGATATCTACTCATGCCTTACATGTCAGCCCTATGATCATAGTTCATATCAATGCACCTCATAAAGAATCATGTACGCTTCTAGTTCCTAGTATAAAAAGTTCTAGTTTTCTCAGTAGTACAGATCATGTTCCATAAATTTATGAACTCCAAATTCAAGTCATGCAGCTCATGACTCATCTATTTATGCTCTACAATATGTTCAATTCCAGTACTAATGCAACATTTCTAATGATCAGTGAAATTCAGGTTATGTCATATATGTCCTCAGTTTAGGTCCCTTGAAGATCCATGATGTTGACATTTTATTTCTCAGGCCTCTTTTAAGTGTGAAGTTTTGTATAGTGTTCATTCATGTTTTAGGTCCTCATGTTTTAGCCTTTCAATGACCTCTCCTTATGAAATAATAGTAGTGATGAGCAATTGCTTAGATAGGAGAGAGTAAATATTTTATGTTAAGGAAAGATTATTGCATGCTTGTTCTACTCGAGGTTGTAGTTACAAAGATAAGCTTGAGTGTCAATTGGTATGTAAGTGGATAAATGCATTATGCATTTGTGAATGGATAGTAAGAGGTTATATTTAGTTGTTGAATGGGAAACCAGAATTATTCATGAGATAAAAAGTGGTGAAAATGCAGGGTGTGTGAAAATTCATGATTCAAACTAGTATACAGTGTTATGTGTGAATTTCATAGATTCGAGTAGGCTTGTACTGTACACAGTGAGAGAATTCAATCCAGCTCAGACTTTAGTAGGTAAAGTTATCAATGCCCATGTAAATATTTTTAATAATCGCAGGTGAAGTGCAGTAATAAGGTGGAAGGTATAGTTGAGAGAAAGTACTAGAGGAATATGTCTAATCTTGAAAGTTAGTAGTTACAGTGCATAAGGCCTAGTATCTCTATCCTAGATGATGTTTTGTAGGCCTGTGTTCCACATTATAGAATTTTTTTCTTATTATGATTTCTTATCCAGAGGTCTTATTCAGACCATGCCCAAGATTCCCTGCTCTCTAAAAGTGATCAGGACTTCTTAGAAAGATTGTTGAAGAAATACTCCAGTTACGTATAAGCTTTCAGTATTAGTTAGTCTATGCAGTTAGTAATTTGAATTAGCAGTTAGACAGATAGGTTCCTAAGGTGTTTTCATCTTCCTATCTAGTCTTACTATCTGAAGTTTCATGAATATATTCCTTCCAAGAAATAGTTTGTATGCATCTATGTAAATTGTGAATCCAGTTTAGTTCATGCATTGTCTTTTAGATCCCAGATAGTTGGTCAGGATTCAGTGCGTAAGCATCCCGAGCATAATCTTCGTGTTCCTAGTATTTCAGTCAAGTTAGTATCATTCAGGGGATGAACTATCCTAAGGGGGATATGTAATACCCCCAAGCTTTTTATGTACTAAATCTCTCATTTTTCTTCATGAAATGAGATCCAAATTGAAGTAATGGTTACTCATAAGTTGACTCTCTTGTTTATATCTCAGTCGTACACCTATTCTCATGTCAGTGCATGTATTCACGAAAATCGGTTCAGTTTTAGGTTTGCTTGACCATAGCATATATTTATCAGTTATTCAGTTATCAGTGTTTCAGTATTTCAGATTACAGACTATTTTAGAATCGTGTTATATGCTTGGTCTTGCATTCTCAGATATTACAGTTTGTATGCATTCATGCTCAGTTATCTCATACTATTTAGATAGTCCTCAACTCATCTGCATAGTACTCCACAGTTTCAGTCTAGTTATTCAGCCTAAGTACAGTTCAGTCTCACATGACCAGTATTCAGCTAGCAGTCATTCAATTAATCAGTTAAATTCTGTATACGAGTATGTTTGATTTTGTATGTTTATGCATTCCTGCTTAGTATGATTGTACACTCATATCCTCAAGTTATGTCAGTCTCCATCACATAGATTCAGACTCAGTATTCATATAGTAGCAATGTTTTACCATATCCCATCTTCAATTCTACTTATATCCTTAAAGTATAGTTCTACAGAAACTAAGTGTAGAGATTCACCATCTTATCATAGTATGTTTTCCATTTATGCTTTGGGATATTTCAGTTTTCTTTTTATTCCAGCTTATTGGTGAGTCTACTTACACTTAGTATGCATGTTTTAAGAATGCATATGAAATCAGTTTTACTTATTGCATTCACCCTGGCATTACTATATTCCATGCTGAGTTACAGTTGTATAACATTCTCATATTATTCATGCATTCATGAAATAGTTCAGTCATATGTCATGCCTCCAGAATTCAGTCATGCTTCAGTTATGCATGTTAGTGTAAGTATAGCTCCTTAGTTCAGTCAGTCTCATTCAAGGATGAATGTTCCCAAGGGGGAGATATTTTAAGACCCCAAAAAATTCTAGTCATTTCAGTCCTATATAGCATGACAAAAGAGGTCCTAGACTTAGAAAATTTTAGCTAAGTGTTCATACTTAGTCTCATTTTTGGCCTCGATATTTCAGTAGCAGCATTTATGATCTTTTCGGCCTTAGATTGTCAATTTTTAAACTGATTCATGATTAGGGATGTCAATAGGTTATATTGGATGAGTTTCAGAATTTTTGGACATCATTTGAGTTGTGTTTGGAAGGAAAAAATAGCAAGCCAATGCGATCTTAACGTGTCTCATTGGCTATCGTGTCGACACCATCGACGCGACGTGTCAGTGATCACGTAGATCCAATCGACGCGGCGCATCGTCAATTCCATCACTGGGCACAATTTATGTATTAAGTTATAAGTTTTGGGGGGCAAAAGAGTCATTTTCTACCCATTTTCACGTACCTATCCCAAAATTAACCCCCCCCCCCCCCCCCCCCCAAGGGTAAAATTTATTCATTATTCATAAAATTCTCTCCTAAGCAAAGACCTAGTTTCATCAAGTTCAAGTCCTAGTCCTAAGAATTCACCACAATTATCACGAAATCAATAATCAAGGTATGTTAGTTGTTCATCCTTGGGATTTCTTCCACACTTGGAGTTCAAGAACCCTTTTTAAAACTACAAGTTTTTAGTTTCATGATTTACATGCGCAAATTGGATTGTATTCATGTTTGTGTTTTTGTATGGGTTTTTAATTCAATATTTAATTATAAGTTTCACGAACATAATATAGCATGTATGTTGATTGATGTAATTGCCATGCCCAAAACCTTTGTAATTGCAAGTTTAAGTTGTAGTCTTGATTATTATGTGTTGTTCATTATCATGTGCATTAATTGTGCTCTCCAAGTGTTTGATAGAGTGCCCATGTGAATTGAAGTGTAATCATGACTTGTTAGCATGTGTTCTCATTCATGTACAAGTTCATGACCTCCAAGTGTTTGAAAAAATGTCTCAGTGATTGAATTGTGGACAATTGACTATTGTTATGCTTTCGAGATTTGCTATGTTTTATCTATTATGCTATCGAGTCCTGGGTATTTATTACTCGAAATCTAGTTGTTTACTTAGATGCAATAGTTATAGACTATTCCCAATAAAGGTCAAGAACAGTAGTACTCAGTCAGTTAACTGAACTCAGTCCAGTACAGTCTTTCAACTCTATCAGTGTCAGTTCAGTAAAGCCTAGTACAGTCTAGTAATCATTTCAGTATTGATTCAATTGGGAGTAGGATTCAGCATCGAGCGAACCCAGGGATGAGGAAATTCCTACCACTAGAGGGTTTGACCCTTAGTAGCAGTCCTTGCATTATAGAACTACGTAGCCAGCATAGGGTAAATCGTCCTCCTACTATCAGTTATCAGTTATTCAGCCATCAAAATTTAGTACACATATTTTGTATAATCTCATATACATGATGTATATCTATATGCACAGTATAACATGTTCAGTATGTTCAGTAGTTACAGTTTTGCATGTACTCTCATCCAGTTACATCATGATGTTCATTCAGTCAGTTATTAGCTCATGCATATGAACCTATATATATTAGTCTTAGCTTACTTAGCATACCATTACATTCCACGTACTGACGCATACTCTTTCTTTGATCTATGATGTCTTATATCATAGGTTCGAACATTCAGGTTTCTGGCCGTACTTAGCAGCTCATTCTATCAACAACAGTTATAGTGGTGAGTCCTTATATTTCGAGGACAGAGTTTATTTATTTTAGTATTTCAGCAATTCAGTAGTTATTTCGATTGGAGTTAGTTGGGGGTTTATCCCATCAACTCCAGATTCAGACAGTTAGAGGTTTTTAGACTAGCATAGAAGCTATTCAGTTTTCAAATGTTATTATCAGTTATACTCAGTTACTATTATTTTAGTATTTTGAAAACCTTATGGCTTTTTCAGATTTTCTTTCGCATATATATATTGCAGTATTATATTCAATGCTCACAGCAGGTGCCATTCATGGGTTATCTTATGATCCTTTGGGGTCGTAAGCACTGTGTGGAACCTAGGGTGCAGTATCGAGGCATTACAAAAATAGGTGAGAGTGTTGTTCATATTTTGACATAATCATTCATAGAAATTTTCAAAATTTTTGGAAAGCTAGAGTAGGTATTCTGGAAAGAGATGGCAAGCTCATTGTTAGAGGAGTTAGTCTCAACTTTGATTGTTTCCACCCTTGCAAACATCCTGTTAAATAGTTTTACACCATCTTGTTTGAGACCATCAAGAATAAGCGCACCTTTCCCATACTAGTACTCATTTTCTTACTCAGTTGCAGTAACCTGGTAGTCGACTCCTGAAGAACAACAACCCTTCTTCAATGCCTTGAGCCAATCCTTAAGTTTCTTCAATCTCATTTACCAAAGAGAGCATAGGGTTAGACATAGATTTACATACCTTATGAATATCAGACTTGGATTCGGAGGATTCTTTCTTACACCATTCATTTTGTCCAGGAGATATCCCATGCTTGCAAAGGTCTTGGACTTATAGGTGGAGAAAACTTCTACCACGGGGTACTCTGAGAGATCAATGGAATAGTTAAGGAGGATTCTAATAATGAGTAGTACATAGGGTAAGATAGTTAAGGCATGAACATCTACAACACTTTCCAACATGTTTTCACGAAACCTAGCAATCAAATTAATTTTATACTTTTTATCCAAGAAATACAACACAAACATATCTCGATATGTCACATTGTTGAGAGAGCCTTTTCGAGGGACTAAGGTAGTGGCGATAATATGAGCCAAAATTTTGTACTTAAAACAGAGAGACAGAGGGCCAAAGTTGGACAAATTAACTTCGGGATCAGAAACAACCTTTTCAGCTTCCTCAAAGCTAACCTCGAAATTATCAAGATAAGAGTCATTCATGTAGGGAATGACCCCATAAAATTTGGTATCCAAAACCTTTTCAAACAAGAAGTCATTTAGAATGATTCGTGTTCCAAGAACTAGAGTTTCCAACTTAGCACTATCTTAAGATAGGCAGAGATTGGCATAAAATATGCGCATGAGATCCTCATAAACTTTCATGCCACAGAGACGATAAACCATAGGTAGATATTAGGAATTAAATAAGGAACTTACATTGCATTGGAATTCCTTTAACTGAGAGAGATTTAAGATTCTTCAGGGTACAATAGAGAGACTTTTTAAAGTAACAAAGTTCTACCGTTATGAGCAAGTCTAGAATTTATGCATGTCCTCTAGTGGAAGAGAATCAATAGGATAGGGACGACTTTTCTTAACAGAGGAATTAGGACTGAGACGAAGCTTCTTCAGAGGACCCAGAGATGAAAATTGGGTCATAATTATTGAAAAGGTAGTCTGGAGGGTGATGATAGGCGTAGTTACACACCTAAAGTACAATAATTTACCCATATTTTAGCTAAGTTTTGAGGACAAAATATATAATTCATGCACTTTTAATCCTTTTTCCTGTAAGTGAGCTAACAAACGTGATTAGCAAGCTTTCAGGTATAAATGATGAAGATTTCAGCATTTTATGGATAACTTGACGCCCAAGGAAGATTCACGAAGAAGGAAAGGAGAGCTTGGACGCCTAGGGACTAAAAGTGACACATGGAAAACCTGTCCCGGGCAAAAACAGCATTTCTAAAGACTTTGGGGATCAGCAGTAACTTAGTAGGATTAGGATAATGATGCAGTAACCTAGTAGGACTAGGATAAGTAATGCAGTAGCTTAGTAGGAATAGGATATGGGTGTTATAAATACCCTATTTTGCTGGAGATTTTTATTATTCCCATCCATCCACCATCCATCCAT
The DNA here is from genome assembly GCA_030864215.1 of Capsicum pubescens. Classification (NCBI taxonomy): domain Eukaryota; kingdom Viridiplantae; phylum Streptophyta; class Magnoliopsida; order Solanales; family Solanaceae; genus Capsicum; species Capsicum pubescens. The sequence continues at coordinate 198,296,507 of CM061549.1, read as the reverse complement.
CCATCAAAACAATTCTCCACCACCCTCATCACTATTCTATCCTTCCCCTTTTTCTTCATTAATTCATTGTTGACATTATTTTTCATATATTCGACTTTTAATTTTTACTACAAGAGAAAAGTTATTTGCAAGGAATTCACGTGAGATTTTTATGATGATAATGTCTATTGTGTTTTCCGTTGCACTCATGCGTAGCTAAAATTCTCTGTTGGGGTTATGGAAGCCTTATGAGATACTATCTATTGCTATGATTTTGTGAATTCTTGACACGTATGTTGCTTATATCATTACTCTCTTCATCTTAATCTAAATTCTTATGGTTGCAAACACATAAAATACGCCAGTATACCATTAACTTGTTCGAAAGAAAAGTTATATGTCTGGAAAAGAGATAATGTCAAGGTAATAGGGCACCAACCCCTGTTAAAAAGTTGGTGTCGTAACTGGATTAACCTCTTGGAGAATTTGTACCGTTAGATACGCTTTAAGCTCTAAAGAGTTAAAGTGAAATAATCCTTGATGGTCGAAAGATGCCTGAATTTACCATAGAATACAATTCTCTATAAGCACATGCATGTCTGAATTTCGCATAACTCATAGCCAATAGAGACGTATAACTCATAAGTTGGATATAACCCCAACTCTCAATTCTCATTGGTTAAACATCTTACTAAACATTCTTTCTTTTTACTTTGCTATTTTCCATTTTCACTTTGTTACATTATTGCACGTTACAATCCCCTCTTTTACTAAACTTTCACCAAAAGTCTATTAATCTTTGCTTACTTAGTGACCAAGTATTCTCTGTGGGATTCGACACCCAACCCAGTTGGGTTCTATATTTGACAACGACCGCTTACACTCTTACGAGAGCTGTAGTTTGAGTGTTATCAAAAATTGGCGCCGTTGCCGGGGAATACGGTTGTTAACTAAGTCTGTGATAATTACTAGACCCTTTGGTCAAAGTTTCTTGTACTTTACTTTTAGTTTTTGTTTTTGTTTTCTGCAGGTTTTTATTCAGTGCATGCCCCATACTCAAAGTTCTGGTCAACCGTTATTACCTATCAATCCTGAACCACAACGTATTGGCAGAGTGAAGGCACAACACGAAATTAAAAGGATGGCTGCTCAACAGGAACAGGCTAGACTAGCTTCTTTGGCCGCCGCTCAAGTGCATCAACAGAATATTGATAACCCTGGACGAGCAACAAATTCTGACGATGAGGATCTAGGTGATGACGAGTTACTAAACCCTAGGCGTGATGCTGAGATAGTAACACCTGCTAACAGAAGAGATCATCAAGATAGGTTTAGGCATGAATGCCGACCCATGCAACCAGCATTCGACGATGATGATGATGATCTTGATGGAGCCGGAGCCACAGGAGCCATTATTCCTCCACCATTGGCACCCGGAGCCAAGTTCAACATCACGAGCACCATGATTCAGTTATTGCAACTCAAGGGATTATTTGGTGGACTAGCAGGCGATGATCCAAATATGCATCTGATCAACTTTATTTCTACATGCAAGTCGTTTGACAATCCTGGCGTTGGTCAGAATGCAATTCGTTTACGCTTATTTCCATTGTCTCTATCCGGTGAGGCAACTCTATGGTTGAATGGGCTGACTCCTGATTCTATTACAAACTGGAGGCAATTGAAAGACGCTTTCCTAGAAAGATTCTTTTCGCCATCCAAAAGAGCACAGTTGAGAGATGAAATCAGCAACTTTCGTCATCTTCCAACTGAAGCCCTTCATGAAACATGGGAGAGGTTCAAAACGAAGCTTATGCGGTGCCCAAACCATCATATGACCAATGTCCACTTGATGGAGATATTATACAGATCTTTGAATTCGGTGACGAAGCCAGTGGTTAATAATGCAGCAAGTGGGTCATTCATGGAACTCACCTTTGGTCAGGCAAGCAATATGCTAGATCGTATGACGAAGCAAAGTAGAGCTTGGCATACCAGGGATTCTGAGGTAGCAAGCCCCACTTTATCTATTGGCTTGACTGCAGAGAAGAGGCGTAGACAAGAGGAACATGACCAAGATATGGCTCACATGAAAACACAGATGGATCTTCTTACCAAGCACTTATTATCAGGGAAGACCAAAAAGGTTAAGGCCGTTGTATCACAGGGAAGAGATGAATCCGACTATGAGGAAGAAGCGAACTACTTGAATAATTAGGGGGTTTCCGAGGCAATGCCCAAGGAAACCAAGGTCGGATCTATTATGATAAATCTGGATACAAGGACCGCGATCAAGGTAGTTGGAAAAACAATACCGACAGGAGTGGTTTGTATGTTTCTCCTGGAAGACGTGACGCCACTGCATCTGGTTCTGGAAATATGTCCATGGAATATATGATGGCTAAGCTGCTGAAAGGAGTAGAGGCAACCAGCACAGGAGTAACTGAGGTAATAAATGATCTGTCCTCAATGAAGCAATTAGTTGACTCGCATTCCACTTCAATAAAATAGCTGGAGAATTAATTGAGTCAATTATTTGCGGCATTCAACCAAAGAAAGGCTGGAACACTACCCAGTGATACGGTGCAAAACCCAAGGAACGACGGATCATGCATGGCTATTACTTCCCAGAGTGGTAATGTGTTGGAAAATCCATCCAAGGACAAGCAGGTGGTTGATGATATAGCAGATAATGTTATTGATGTAGAATGTGAAGAGGCCAAAGAAGCTGAAAAGAGTGTTCATGATGTCACCCCTAGACGTCTGCAGCCTGAAAAGATTGATAGTTGGAAGCAAGGTAAAAAGAAAGTGGTGGAGAAAACTATTCCCCTTCCACCACCACCTTTTCCTCAGAGACTGAAGAAGAAGGCTGACGATACCAGGTTCAGTAAATTCATGACTATGTTGAAGCAGCTGACTATTAATGTTCCTTTGGTGGAAGCGCTAGAGCAGATGCCCAGATACGCTAAATTCATGAAGGACCTTTTAACAAAGAAGCGGGCAGTAAGCTATGAGCCGGCAGATAATATTCATCATTGCAGTGAAATTGCCACTAGGTCCTTAGTACAGAAGAAGGCAGACCCTGGTGCTTTCACTATTCCTTGCACGGTTGGATCTATGAATTTTGCTAAGGCATTGTGCTATTTGGGAGCTAGCATCAATTTGATGCCACTATCTGTCTACAGAAAGTTGGGGTTGGGCGACCCTACACCAACCAATATGCGGCTCGTGATAGCAGATAGGTCGGTAAAACGACCTGTGGGTATCTTGAATGATGTGTTGGTGAAGGTGTCTACCTTTATTTTTCCTGTAGACTTTGTGATTTTGGATTGCGAGGTGGATTCTGAAGTTCCCATAATCTAGGGACGTCCTTTCCTTGCAACAGAAAGTGTGCTTATTGACATGAGAGCTAATGAGCTTTTATTTCGGTTGAATGACGAAGTGGTCCGCTTTGATATATGCAAAGCAATGAATCAGCCCAGCGATATGAATGTGTTCTCCGTAGATGATGTTTATTATGAGGATAAGAAAGCATTATCTGTAGAGTAACAGCTTACTGTTGAGCCATTGTCTGCTGCGCTGCTGAATGTTGAGCATGAGGACGATGAAGATTATAAAGAAACTATGTGTGCTCTAACAGAAATAGGGTCCTATTCTCATACTCCTAAGCAGTCGGACCTTGATCTTAAGAATCAACCGTCACCAACAGCGAAGACTTCCATTGAAGAGCCCCCAGTGCTAGAATTGAAAGAGCTCCCCAATTATCTAAGGTATGCATTCTTGGGAAGTGGAAATACACTTTCGGTGAGTGTGGCGGATGATTTAAGTGAACAGCACATAGAGGCTCTCATCTCTGCTCTGAAGAGATACAAGAGAGCTATGGGTTGGACTATTGATGATATAATTAGTATCCCTCTTGGGATATGTATGCACAAGAGTCATATCGAAGAATATTGCATGCCTACAAGTAAGCATCAGTGTCGTCTGAATCCATTCAGAAAACGATGCCCCATCTATCTCGATGAAGTCTAAGTAATCGAGATAGCTATGTCGTGCCACGAAAATAAATCAAGCGCTTGGTGGGAGGCAACCCATCATTTTTAATTGTTTTGTTTTCTAAAGATTTTGTCGATCCACGGCCAAAACTAAGGCGCTTGATGGGAGGCAACCCATCGTTATAATCATTTTTGATGTTTTTGAGTAAATGTAGGTGCAAGAGGTGTAAAGGAGGAGATTGGTTTCAAATTTTGATTTGGAAGTATTGCATGTTTAAGGTGGTAAGTTAGGAATGAAGAAGCAAAATTCTATGGGTTAGGCATTGCTTATGAAAATATAGGCAAAGAACAAGGCAAGGCCTATGTAAATCTAGGCCACGAACAAGGCAAGGCCTATGCTATGGCATAAGCTCTCGGATTCTAGAGTGCCATAGCATAGGCGCCGTCTATGCTCAATAATGCCATAGCATAGGCGCCACCAATTCTCAATAATGCCATAGCATAGGCGCCGCCTATGCAAAAGCCTTCTGCTCAACTAGGCAAAGCATTAGGCATGGCCTATGCTATGGCCTTCTTCTCAACTAGGCAAAGCTAAAGGCGCCGCCTTTGCCTCCCAAAACTCTCAAAACTTTTATTTTTGCTCTTTTAACTTTGCAAGAACATATTCCGAGGCCATCAACCAAGTAAGTACTTATTTTTTCTTCTTTTATATTACGTAAGTATTACAATACTACGCCTATAATAAGTTGTTAAATCGTGAAGTAGTGTTGGAGATTTGAATGTGGTTGATACAACTAAGTGAGTGAAAGAATATGTATGGATGCTCTTGACTTGTTTTCAACTTGTATTTGATTTTGATACACTGTCATACTTTTGCGAAATCGACATGGTCAAGATAATTGCATAATCTTGTAACTTGAAAGCTTACATGTTGAAATGACTTGTTCATTAAGATGAAAATCATGGGTGACTACAAACATGCGATGTTGTGATTATTTCTATGCCATAAATTGATACGATATCTATGTAGTAGTTTTTTTCAAAAGATGCATTAGTCCAAACACGAAAGCATTGTCAATATTGCATAACGTTAAGTGGACATGAAAGTATGACTGTGCTGAACATATTGTTGGAACATATCACCTAAATGTATGTCGATGAAGTCTGAGTAATCGACATCATTCACTTAATTAGTTTGTGTCAACAAATTAAGTGTGGGGTGGTGCCACTATTGTCTGTTTGTCGATTGAATCTTCCGAGATAAAGCTAACATGACTTTATTGAGATCTCAGGTAGAATGGCACAAAAAGGATGACAAGGAAAAGAAAAAGCAATCACTTCACAAAAAGGCCAGAAAAGGGGACGAAAAGAGCAAGGTGAATCCTCCGTGCTGCAAATACCTCGACGCACTCTTGGAATCAAGTGGGGTACTTATGAGGAACTTCTGAGGATGACGACTCTAATGATGATTCCGACGCAGGGGGTATGACCCCAGATATAGAGGAGAAGTCCGACTAACCAGGTTCTTCTTATTTATTTTCCACTGAGGGCAGTGTGTCCCGTCTAAGTGTGGGGTGCTGGTATTTGTATGCTTTACTTCTTTATCTGCATTTGCATCTATCTATGTTTGTTTGTTTTTTTTGTTAGTAGTTAAATTTAAAAAAAAAAATTAACTTAGCATGAAATTGTTCTGAGGGGCAGCATGGTATTATAACAAGAGTTTGTGCTAAAATCATTACTATTGAGATGTTTAGGCTCTAATTGTGACTCACTATGTGATAATTGTGTGGTTCAGTTCCTTCATCTGTTGGGTCAAGAGTCTATACTACTCCCAATAATGTCGACCATGTGCCTTGTGTGTGTGAGGATATAGTATATTCTGTGTTTGTGGCTGATGCTAGAACTTGCTTGGTGTGTGTGTGAAGCGAAATAAAGAGTGTGAGTTTAGGAGATGATTTAGGCATTTCTTTGGCAACCTGTAATTTTTTACCTTCGTTTTACCTACCCGTGGACATTATCCTAGTCAACCCTTTTGAGCCTTTAAGCCTATTTTCTTTGACAGCCTCATATGTAAGCCTAATCCATTTTTTTCAAGACCATAATTTGATCCAAATTCCTAAGAGCTTTAAATTGTAAAGTCATGTGACAAAATAAGAGGAAATTGGATGAGTGTGATGCCTTAGAATGTATTGGTGCTTGAATTCGTTATGAAAAAGAATTGCTATCATAGAGGTGTATTATGAAAAGAAAAATGAAAAGAAAACTAAAAAGTTAGTTATGTTTAAAATTGAAAAACAAAAGAGGTAAGAAGGGGTGGTAGATTAAAAGAAAGTAGAAAGGTTGTTCAAAAGAGAGTGTTAAACGGCATAATGTGATGTATTAAAGCGCTTAGGAACATAGTCACTATTTCTGGCCAAAATAGTCCTACCCGTCCCTTAGCCTACATTACAACCTGTAGAAGACCTATTTGATCCTAAGATTAGCATTCTGATATTTAGTGGAGCATTACACTAAGGGCAAGCCTATGGTCATCAATTGCAGCATATGAATTCTTTGTGAGAGAGAGAGCAAGGATAATCATATACCCATGCTTCGATAGATGAAAATACTTGTGAGTGATTATGGGTGATATATTGTGAGACACACATGGTTGATGAGTTTTGGATAGTTGTGTATGATTCTTTGTGCCTTAACTTTTTAATACGAATTAGCCATCATCACGAGTCTATGTTAGAGGTTAAATTGTTTCTAGTAGTGATCAGAAAACTACTCTTTGTTAATGATTGTCGTGCCTGTCTTGATGAATATTTTGTGCTGTTACTGTGAAACACTAAGTAGATGTTTAGATGGACATGATATTTTGTTCGAGGACGAACAAAGCTTTAAGTGTGGGGTGTTGATGATAGGCGTATTTACACGCCTAAAGTACTATAATTTATCCATATTTTAGCTAAGTTTTGAGGACAAAATATATAATTCATGCACTTTTAGTCCTTTTTCCTGTAAGTGATGAAAAAGGACTAAATTATATTTTGTCCTGAGGACAAAATATATAATTCAAGCACATTTAGCCATCTTTCAGGTATAAATGATGAAGATTTCAGAATTTTATGGATAACTTGACGCCCAAGGAAGCTTCAAGAAAGAAGGAAAGGAGAGCTTGGACGCCTAGGGACTAAAAGTGACGCATGGAAAACTTATCCCGGGCAAAAAAAGCATTTCTAAAGACTTTGGGGATCAGCAATAACTTAGTAGGATTAGGATAATGATGCAGTAACCTAGTAGGACTAGGATAAGTAATGCAGTAGCTTAGTAGGAATAGGATATGGGTGTTATAAATACCCTATTTTGCTGGAGATTTTTATTATTCCCATCCATCCACCATCCATCCATCCATCAAAACAATTCTCCACCACCCTCATCCCTATTCTATCCTTCCTCTTTTTCTTCATTAATTCATTGTTGACATTATTTTTCATATATTTGACTTTTAATTTTTACAACAAGAGAAAAGCTATTTGCAAGGAATTCACGTGAGATTTTTATGATGATAATGTCTATTGTGTTTTCCGTTGCACTCATGAGTAGCTAAACTTCTCTGTTGGGGTTATGGAAGCCATATGAGATACTATCTATTGCTATGATTTTGTGAATTCTTGACACGTATGCTGCTTATATCATTACTCTCTTCATCTTAATCTAAATTCTTATGGTTGCAAACACATAGAATACGCCAGTATACCATTAACTTGTTCGAAAGAAAAGTTATATGTCTGGAAAAGAGATAATGTCAAGGTAATAGGGCACCAACCCCTGTTAAAAAGTTAGTGTCGTAACTGGATTAACCTCTTGGAGAATTTGTACCGTTATATACGCTTTAAGCTCGAAAGAGTTAAAGTGAAATAATCCTTGATGGTCGAAAGACGCCTGAATTTACCATAGAATACAATTCTCTATAAGCACATGCATGTCTGAATTCCGCATAACTCATAGCCAATAGAGACGTCTAACTAATAAGGTAGATATAACCCCAACTCTCAATTCTCATTGGTTAAACATCTTACTAAACATTCTTTCTTTTTACTTTGCTATTTTTCGTTTTCACTTTGTTACATTATTATACGTTACAATCCCCCCTTTTACGAAACTTTCACCAAAAGTCTATTTATCTTTGCTTACTTAGTGACCAAGTATTCTCTATGGGATTCGACACCCAACCCAGTTGGGTTTTATATTTGACAACGACCGTTTACACTCTTACGAGAGCTGTAGTTTGAGCGTTATCAGAGGGGGTTAAGAAAGATTCACCTTTGATCGAGTAATGGTCATTAAGAAAAGATATATGGTGAGAGAGGTATAAAAGGATAATGAGGAAGATGATGTGGTAAAAGTTGAAAGAGATTAAGTGAATTAAGGTGACTATTGAAATGAAGGGATGACAGACTGTTTGAAGTGAAAAGGTAAAGGATGATAATTAAGAGAAAAGAGGAAAATGAGGCGTAAAAAAGGTTGGATAAGAAAGGAAAAGGTTCAGAGTCAGAGGGGTAGAAATATGGAAAAAAAAAATTGTAAAAAGATTTGTTTTACCAAAATAAAAGGGTCTATGCATTTAAAGATATTTAATGCATGATATATCGAGTTTTTTCCTTAAAAACAAAGTTTTTCTTCTAGTATAGGTTTAGTAAAAATGTCAGCAAGCTGATTTTTAGAATCAACAAATTATAAGAAAAAATCTCCACTTTCTAAATGTTCACGAATAAAATGATACTTAATATCTATATGCTTAACCCTAGAATGATGCATAGTGTATTTTGATAAACTAATAGCACTAGTATTATCACATATAATAGGCACAGATTCAAATGATTAATTACAGTCAAGTAATTGATGCATAATCCATAGAATTTGAGTACCACAGTTACCAATGGCTATGTATTCTGCTTCGGTAGTTGATAGAGCAACTAAAGTTTGTTTCTTGCTATGCCATGAGATTAGGGCATCACCAAGAACCTGACATGTTCCAATAGTTCTCCTTCTATCACTTTTGTCATCTACAAAATCAACATCTGAATATCCAACTAATTCAAAGTTTGAGGATTGAGGGTAAGAAAGTCTGACAATTTTCATCCCTATGAGATAGAGGATAATTCTTTTGACGGCATTCAAGTGGGACTCCTTGAGCCAACTGAAACCTTATACATTTGCACATGCTACACATAAAATTTGGTCGACTCGAAGTTAAGTAAAGTAGGGACCCAATCATTCCTCTGTACATCTTTTAGTCAACATCCTTTCCGGATTTATCTGAAACAGAGTTTGTTGAGGGGCTCATTGGAGTTCCGAAAGCCTTCCCTTTTCTTATCCCAAATTTCTTGATAAGCTCCTTGGTGTACTTGGTTTGAATGATAATGTAGCTTTGGAGGTTTTCTTGATTTTTAACCCCAAGCCAAATGTGAGTTCTCCCATGAGACTCAATTCAAATTCACCCTTCATTAAATTTGCAAAATTCTTTCACAAAGAAACATCAAAACTCCCAAAGATAATATTATCAACATAGATTTGCACAATAAGTAAATTTGAGTCTAACTTTTGAGTAAAAAGAGTAGTATCATTTTTTTCTCTTTGAAAATTATTACTTAGTAGAAAAGTACTCAACCTCTCCTACCAAGACTTTGGAGGTTGTTTGAGACCGTAGATTTTTTTTGAGAATTTGAAAACATGGTTTGGATTAGACGGATTTTAAAAACTAGGAGTTTGTTTAACATAAACTTCCTCATGAATGTATCCATTCAAGAAAGAACTTTTTACATCCATTTTATATATCTTAAAGCATTTAAATGAAAGAAAAGCCAAAAATATTTGAATAGATTCTAACGGTGATACAGGATCAAAGGTTTCATCACAATTAATACATTCCTGTTGAGAGTAGCCTTGAGCTACAAGTTTGGCATTATTTTGGATAAACTTACCTTCCCCTTTCAGTTTATTTTTGTAGACCCATCTAGTTCCAACAAGTGAACAACTCTTGGGTCTATCAACTAGATTCCACACTTGATTTTGTTCAAACTATTTTATTTCTCCCTTCATGGCCTCAACCCAAGACTCCTCTTTGAGGACCTCATCAACCTTCTTGGCCTTGATTTGAGACACAAGAGCAACAAACACCTATTTTATTAGTGAAGCTCTTGTCTGCATCTTATCATTTGGGTTTCCAATAAGAAATTTTAGAAAGCTTGCATTGTGTCTCCATTCTCTTAGGACATTTATTTTTGTTGTTTCATCAACAGGAACTGAATTTGTATGGACTGTAGTCGACTCAGTGATTAATGGTTCTGGAGTTATGTCTGTTGACATGACCCAAACTGGGGTCATTTCGTGATGTCCATCCCAAGTCCAACCAGAACTGGGGATCACCCCCGATACCCAACCCAACCTCCAAACACATACCCAGAGTCGGATAAATTTTGAACACATAACATGATTGTTATTTGTAGATATACTGACTTTGGGATAGGTCTATTTCCTAAACCAACCCAACCAAGTCAATCAGTCCAATAACCAACCAAACCAAGAAAATAACCCAAATATGTTTATATGTATAATCCAAAACAAAATGAAAAAATCATAAATCAAATAAATTCACACAGTATCATTCCCAATACCAATACCAATGCCAAGGATGACACTACTGCCGACACCACCCATACCAACCCATAGTAGTTCCACAAGGCCACTAACCGAAAGTAAAATAATATCCAATCGGTACATGCCTCCGACTATAGCCAAAACCATAGTCTATATATTTACCAAAGAATGTAAAGACATCCATGGCATGAAATGGAGCCTTCCGAAATATGGAAGATCACCACTTCAATCCAACACGAGTTGATCCCGAGTCCAATCACTAAGCAGGAGGAGTAGAATTGTTGGTTCCTGTATCACGTGGGTATACAGCGTCTGAAGATGGGTTGGCGGATAAACTCTAGCATGCTCTCCGGATAAGTAAAAATTAATGCCAACCTTTAAAACCAAGTAAACAACCATCACGCACACAACCATACATATATATATATCCATGACGGGAGAGGGAATGGGGTTTAGCATGCCTTACAACCATTAACCTGGGTATGTATAGCTTAACCATCCTAGAACCACCCATGGGCTATATGGGTCCGGTGTTATCCCTTGAATGGGCCCCTGTGTGTGTAGCCGTATGAATCGGAGATACCATAGGAATAGGGGATTCTCGTGTACCCTTTGCTCTCTATGATACATATACACAAGTGGAACTTAGGTGATTCCCATGTACCACGTAAGTATTATATATGACGCTATGACCAATCCTTACGTAGGAAAACATGAGTTTCCAGTATCCGTCCATTGGACTCTAACCTTCATGGTTAGCTATCAAACCCCAACATTATTGCCCAACTAAAACCATTAGCATACAACCAAATCACCAATTCCATTTAGTATTAACCAAGGCTATAAGTAGTGGTATCGTTATTCCGACCATAGCTTGCAAGCATTTTCCTTAACCATCCTCTTTAAATAAGGGATTCCTATGTACCCATAGATTACATTATTAATTTTCTTTGGGGATTTCCATATACCCCACAAGATGATCATTATTAAGTTTGCCTGGGGTATTCCCATGTACCCCATAAGTGTATTCAATTAATCAATAACCATGACCACCAAGGCCTTATTATTTAACCATAAAAGACCATCAAAACCAGTTAGAGTTCCATTACCACTTTATACCATGCAAAGTTTTCAATGAAAGTTCAACAATATCATAAAAGCATTCTCATAGGAATTTTATCAAACATGTTGAGGGAATATAGTTTTCAAAACCAAAACCAAGTACCAAATAAACATTACCATGCAACCACATACTCAAACCACCATTAAAATATTAAAACCATAATTCAATCATGGGAAAACCATAACCAAACCATTTATAACCAAGACCCCCAACATATATTCAAAACCCAAAATCATACGATAATTATTCCATGAAAACCATAAAACATGCCTTTATTTGGAACTAACAATGAGGGAGGAGTAATATGCCTTAGATTACAAAGATGACGGAGAGAAACCACCCTTGTAAGCCCCAAATGACCTTATTAAATTAAACCTAGCCTTCCTTGACCCAAGAGCCTTGGAAAATTTTGAGAGAGTTTCTAAGTGTTTAAGATTAGAATAATATGCTAAAAGCATCAGCAATCGCATTAGCTTTACCTGGGTGGTAGTGAAGACTCATATCATACTCCTTGAGAAGCTCAAGCCATTTTCTTTTCCTGAGGTTGAGCTCTTTCTGAGTGAACACATATTGTAGACTCTTATAATCCGAGAAGATGTCCACGTGCACTTCTTAAAAATAGCACCGCTAGATTTTTAATGCAAACACCACTCCTAATAGCTCCAAATCATGAGTAGGATAATTCCTCCTATGCACCTTCAATTGCCTAGAAACATAGGCTATCATATTACCATGCTTCATAAGAACACAACCAAGTCCAACATGAAATGCATCACAGTAAACCATAAACCCGTCAGTGCCTTCAGACAGAGTCAAAACTAGAGCCGAAGTTAGCTTATCCTTCAGCTTCTCGAAACTACCCTCACAAGCATCGGACCACAAGAACTTAACCCTCTTCTGAATCAATTTAGTCAATGGGGTAGCTATCATTGAGAAACTCTCCATAAACCACCTATAGTAGCCACCTAAACCCAAGAAGGTTCAAATATCCGCTGGATTCATTGGTCTAGGTCGCTTCTTAACCATCACAACCTTTTGTGGATCCACCATGATCCCCTCAGTAAAAATAATGTGGCCCAGAAAAGTGATTGTATTCAACGAGAATTAACATTTAGAGATTTTGGCATACAACTATTGTTCTTATAGAGTCTACACACAACACGAAGGTGATTGGCATGATACACCTCACTCTTAGAGTACATAACAATGTCATCAATAAACACAATGACAAATAGATCCAAAAACTGATGAAAGACCATAATCATCAAATCCATGAATGCCACATGAGCATTGGTCAAATCAAACGACATCACCAATAAATCAAAGTGACCATACCAGGTGTAGAAAGTTGTTTTAGGGATATCCACCTACCTAATATTAAGTCGATGATACCCAAAATGAAGATCAATCTTAGAAAAGAATTTTGCACCCAGCAACGATCAAACAAGTCATTTATACCTAGGACAGAATACTTGTTCTTAACCGTCACCATATTAAACTGTCGGTAATCAATATATATCCAAAGGGAACCATCTTTTTTACAACCGAATAACACCGGTACGCCCCCACGAGGGCACACTAGGATGGATAAAACCCTTATCCAAAAGATCCTTAAACTGCTTCTTAAGTTCCTTCAACTCAGCCAGAGCCATTCTATAAAAGGGAATAGAAATTGGATGAGTGTCCAGAACAAGATTAATCCCAAACTCAATCTCCCTATCTGAAAGAACACCAGGAAGGTCATCAGGAAAGAGCTCAAAAAACTCATTCACCACTGGAATTGAATGCAAAAAGGACCCTCTGAATTAGAATATTTAACCCGAACCAAATTATAGAGACACCCCTTGGAGATTAATCTCTGAGATCTAAGATATGATATAAACTTCTCCTTAGGAGCTAAGGAACCACCCTCTCACTCAATAACTAATTCACCAGGGAACTCAAAGACAACCATATGATTCCACAGTCTAATGACATATAGCACGAGTGTAACCAATCCATCCTAAAATAATATCAAAATCAACCATATCTAATTCATACAAATCCACCAAAGTCTCCTTACTACCAACAGATACCACACACCCCCTATAGACTCTTTTAGCAATCACAAAGTCACCTACCAAGGTAGAAATAGAAAAAAGATTTGAAACATACTCCAGACCAAAACCAATATGCCCAACTACAAAGGGGGTCATATAAGAGAGAGAGGACCCCAAATCAAGTAACAATATACATTGCAAGAAAAGAGTTGCAATATACCAAGATGGAAAGTGATGTCTCGGACTCCTATCGGGTAGTGAGAGAATAAAGATGATTTTGTTCAGTGCCAAAACTAGATGGTGGACCTTTTGGTGTTAGAGCTGAAGACGAAGAAATTGGAATCTTATTTGCTCCTAAAGTGACCCTACCAATCAAATAGTTTCGAAGCATATGGCTAGACTAACCACATTTGAAGCACATGTCCTTCCCCTCATCACAGAAACCCCGATACAACTGACCACACAAGAAGGACATGATGAAGCTGACTGAGCCCCACTAGCCTGAGATTGGGCACCCTTTACCCCAAAAATTATTGCCATCTTGCTGACACCTATCTCTCAACGGCTTCGGGTAGGGAGCACTTATTGTGGAGAAAGAATCAGAACTCCCCCACTTCTCTTTTGGCCACTTACCACCATTTCTACCACTTTGTTGTGGACCACCACCTTGCTCAAAAAACCTAAACTTCTTTACCTTCCTTCCTCTATCTTAGACTACTTTTTTTCCTTCTCTACCTATTGCATAGGAATAACCAAACTAGAGATATTTATGTCTTTAATCAACAATACATTCTTTGTTTCAAGGATCAACTCACGAGATAATCCCAAAGAAAACTTCCTCATTTGGGCTCTCATATAAGACACCATCTTAGATCTTACCGAAACAACTGGTGAAACTTCAAGACATACTCCTTGACTGATATCTTCCCTTATTTCAGATTAACAAATTCCTCTACTTTTGCTTTCCTAAACTCTTGAGGAAAGAAGCAATATAAAAATGCATTAGATAAAGTTTCCCACAGAGATGACTCATCAACCTCACCCCTTGCCCTATACCATTTCTCATACCATTGGTACGCCACATTTTTCTACTGGTGGGAAGCAAACTCCACCCCTTCCACATTCGTGTTATGCATAACCCTAAATTTTTTTCCATCTCATCCAGAAAAACCTGATGATCCTTCTCCACCTTAACATTAGTAAAAGTTAGAGGTCTCATCTTCATGAACTGGCCAACCCTTGTGGCCTCAGAAGATGGAATAGAAAATGCACCACACACAACCTGAGAAGCTACCAATAGAGAAATCATATGAAGAGACTGAAGAAACTCTACATTTACTATATCGACTTGAGGAGGACTAGAGAGAACCAGCAGAACTCCAGGAAAATTAGTGATTGGACCTCTAGACCGAGTAAGGATCACATGGGTAGAGAATGTCCCCTCAACATCATCCCTAGTTGGGATACAGGAGTTTCCATGCATATCAGATCATCGAGGTATGATCTTTAAAGCAAACAAATAGTGATTAAATAAGATTCCAAGACTTAGAGTCCAAGCTTAAAAATAGAACATAAGAAAGATAAACATTCCTAAGTGCCTCGTAACCTCTCTGTCTCTCTTATGAGTGTGGTGCATTACACACCCTTAAAAGAGACTCTACTCGATACAAACTTTTGGACTCCCAATGGACCATGAACCTAAGACCCTGATACCAACTTGACAAGACTCGAATTGGGGCCTTATTGTAATGGGTATCCTAAGTCCAACCAGGACCGGGGACCACCTTCGATACCCAACCCAACCTCCAAACACATACCCTGAGTTGGATAATTTCTGAACATATAACAAGATAGCATATTTATAGATAAACTGACTTTGGGATAGGTTTATTCCTAAACAAACCCAACTAAGTTAATTTGTCCAATAACCAACCAAACCAACACAATAACCCAAATATGTTCATATATATAATCTAAAACAAAATAGAACAATCATAAATCAAAAAAAGTCATATGGTACTAGCCCCAATACCAATATCAATTCCAAGGTTGACACCATTAATGACACCGCCAATACAAACCCATAGTAGTTTTACAAAGCCTCTAACCAAAAGTAAAACAATATTCGGTTTGGACATGCCCCCAACCATAGCCATTACCATAGTCTATAAAATGACCACAGTTTGTAAAGACATCTATGGCATGAAATTATGCCTCCCAAAATATGGAATCTCACCACTTCAATCAAACACAAGTTGATCTCAAGTACGATCATTGAGCATGAGGAGTAGAATTGTCGGTTCTTCCATCGCGTAAGGATACAGCGCCCAAAGATGGGTTAGAGGGTAAACTCTAGCATGCACTCAGGATAAGGTTAAAATAATACCAATCTTTAAAACTAAGTAAACAACCATATGCACACACAACCATACATATATATAGATATCCATGCCGGTAGAGGGAATTGGGCTTAGCATGCCTTAAAACCATTAACCTGGGTATGTGTAGCTTAACCGTCCTAGAACTACCCACAGGCTATATGGGTCTAGTTTTACACCCTGAACGGGCCCCGATGTATATAGCCGCATGAGTCAGAGATACCATAGGAGTAGTCGATTCCCGTGTTGTAAGACCTCAAAAAATCCTAGCTTAACTCAGACTTTTAGAGCATGAAAAGAGGTCCCAAACATAGGAAAAATTCAGCAAAGTAATGACAGTCTCATTTTAGGACCTCAATATTTTCATGATTTTACTTATGACCCTTATGACCTTAAAGTCTCAATTTTTAAGTCGATTGATGATCAGGGAGGTCAATGGGTGTTCTCAAGTGAGTTTTAAATTTTTTAGGCCTCGTTAGAAGCTTGTTTGGATGTTAAAAATAGTGAAACGATGTGTCGCCTCACTTATCGTGTTGATGGATATTTTTCCCCAGTATTCAGTGCAAATTCCTATGAGCCGATGCAATATCAACGCATTGTGTCGGCCTTCATATTTACCCCATTGATGTAGTGCATTGGACTGCATCTCACTAGGTATGTTTTCCAATAATTAAAAATCCACATCCAAAGGGATAATTGAGTCAATTTTCCCACTCATATTCTGCCCAAAACACACAATTTTAACCCCAAATAACAAAGATATCTTATTATTCATACTTTTCACCTCTAATAACAAAAACCTAGATCTAAGAATCACGAACAAATTCCACAACTCCTACTCCAAGAAATCTTATAATCTAAAGTTTTGGGTTCAAGAACTTCAAGAGGAAGCTTCAAGAACACCATTAGAGAGTCAAGAATCAAACTTCTACATTCAAATTCATCAACAAGGTATGTGGGGTTTATGAACAAGGATCCTCTTTCATCCTTGTGCCTAAAACTAACTATTAACTACAAATTTACATGGTTTTTATATGAATTTACATGAATTTTATATTAGGGTTCATACCCAATGATACTATTTGTAAGATTATGAGATCTAAGTGATTTAGAAGTTAAATTGCTTGTTTATTCTCATATCTTCATGTGTATTACAGTAAATTTGAGATTTTGAAGTAAGTTATCATTGTTTTCATCACCAAGCATGATTATTATGATGTTTTGACATAAGATTGATGCATGGGTTATTATCCCTAGGTTGAATATTATTATTTCAAGAAAAATTATGCTTTAAGCAATAGATGATTAGTTTAATTTTAGATTTTCAGTAAAGATTTGATCTTTTAATTCTCAGATATGATTTGGAATCCACTTTACAGATTTATTACAGATTACAAAAATCAGATTTAGCTTTACTTATAGATTGAATTAGATAAATGCATAATTGGTTTAATAATAAATCCTTATACTAGTTTTAAAAGTGGATTTCCAACAAAATGAGCATACAAATTAAAGGGAGTAGTATTTAGCTTCAAGATGGAAGTATGGGATTAGCGTGCCCTAACTTCTACAGAACTACGTAGCCAATGTAGGTACAGATTTAGATTATTCCCATTTCAATATGGATTATAGATATATATGTGATCACTTAGATTAGATTATACTCCTTGGCAAGAGTATGACACCTCTCCCCATTGTGGGGTTTTCTTTATAGGGGAACAAGACGTTGGACTCCATATTTGCTCACATGGTTTATGTCGGTTAAGAGAACCTCCCTGCTAGTAAAAGTAAATAAATAGTTTTTGAGTAACTTTCTTAACAGAATAGAATAACAGAAAAGCTTTTAAGAAAACTATGTGTAAAGGCTCACAGCTTTATTCAGATTATGATCTTTTTTTAGAAAGATATTAGCTACAGACTACAGCTTTCAGATTTTAGATAGAGAAGTGAGCCCTTTTTACAATTAGACAGTATGATTTACAAACAAAACATTAGTACAACTTTTAGAACTAAATGTTATGAATCACTAGATTTACAAAGTATGATTTGCTATTCATGATTACAGATTTCAGTTTTCAAATATTCCAACTTATGTGAGTCATTTACATTTAGTATGCATTATTTTATGAAATATGACAATGATGGATATTATGTTTTACTTATGAATTCAACCTCATATAATCAGTACATCCTTAAAGTACTGGTCTACATGTACGTCTATGTGCTACATTGTCTCATAATGTAGGTTCAGGTGCTCAATTTCCTCAGCGAGAGTGATTTCGAGCATCTCCATCTACATCCCGGCAGTTGGTGAGTCCTCATAGTTTAGGGACTTACTCATTCAATTTATTTTTATCTTATTAGTATAGATAATTCAGTATTTATAGACAGTCCAAGTCAGCTGGGGGTTTGTCCAGTGACTCTCTAGTTATTAGTAGTAGAGGTTTGTCTGAATACTAGTTTGCGTTAGATTTTCAGTATTGTTTTATCAGACTTTTAAGATTAGTATTTTCAGATATTTTTAGTTAAATCAGACAGATTTTATATATATAGTATGATTTTTGTGCTTATATTTCATTATTATGAGATTCAAACTTAGTAGAAGGAAGACGGGGTTAGCTTAAGGCTACTCATAGTCTTGAGAACCGTGTGATATCTTGGAACACATTTTCAGGGCATTACAAACTTGGTATCAGAGCCTAAGGTTGATGAAAATCCTAGGGAGTCAGAAAAGCCGTGTTACATAGAGTCTTGATCGTGGGTGTGAAGCGCGCTATATTTATGAGCAAGAGGCTACGGGACGTTCATAGGAAATCATCTCTTTCTTTAATGATCTATTATGCTTATAGTATTTCTATCTTATTTTAACTCATGCTCTTACATGACAGTTAAATATGCCTCCTCGTTGAGCTAACGCCTGTAGAAATGATAACCAGCCACCCTATCTCGTCAATTCTTTGAATAAGAACGTATCTTATGCTGAGTTTTGTCCTGCCTTTCAGGCGTTGACCTAGGCAGTGACTGCCAATATTTAGGGAAACCATCAGGCTGCAGTCCCACTTCAGCTGAATAGTGATGTAGCAGCAGCCAGAATTAGAAATTTCATGAGAATGAATCTGCCAAAGTTCATTAGATTAAAGGCAGGTGAGGACACACAGCTTTATTTGGATGAGGTAAATAAGATCACCCAAATTATGCATATTTCTGAGGAGGAGAGTGTAGATTTAGCATCCTACAGGTTAAAGGATATAGCATATGATTGGGTAGTTAAGTGGAAAAATGGTAGAGGTGAGAATGTAGCTCCTATGAGTTGGCAAGTGTTTCAAAATACATTTCTGGACAGGTTCTTTCTGCATGAAATGAGAGAGGCTAGGATATAGGAGTTTGTGAACCTAAGGTAGGTCTCAATAAAAGTGAAGGAGTACTTCCTTAATTTCAATCAATTTTCTAAGTATGCCCCTGATAGATGGTTGATCCTAGGAAAAGTATGAGTAAGTTTGTTACTAGAGTATCTAGTTTGGTAGTCAAGGAAGGTAGGACTTCCATGATTATTGGAGACATAAATTTTTCTAGATTGATGATTCATGCTTATGTAATACCCCGGGAAATTTTTCGTTAAAATTTTATGCGTAAACGTGTTGGGTTCTATCTTCTAGAATGAATTATAAATTTTCCGTGCGGAATGTCTTAGATTATGACCCACCATTGCGTACAGTATCGAATAAGATTTCCAAAGATATGTTGATCATCCAAAATGGACACCCGAGCGACGAGTTATGAACATTCCGATCGAACCGTGAATAGTAGTGAACAGTAAAACGTGCAGGAAAAAGTACTGAGGCCTGGCATATTTTTGCTCCAACATTAAACGATCATAACTCCTTGTACATAATTATCTTGGTGATATACTATATATAAACAGAAAGCTCTGCGAGTCCTCTTTCTGATGAAATTGGTTTCATCCAATTTGTCAATCGGAGCAAAAAGTTATGGTCGATCTACTTCAGCCTATCAATAGTGAATTTTTGGATCAAATTCAAACGATCATAACTCCTTGTACACAATGATCTGGGTGAGATACTATATATCAATGGAAAGATATGAGAGTCCTCTCTCTAATGAAATTAGTTTCATCCAATTTGGATATCGTAGTAAAACGTTATGGTTGATCTACTTCAGACTATCAAAACACTCCACCAAAGGACAAATTCGAGAACTATTTGATTTTTAGGGGCGTTTTGGTCATTCCCCCTCACCCAAAATCCTTCCAAACCCTATATTAAATCCTATTAGAAGCATTATATGTTATATTTCATCAAATTTCCTCAAAAAGAAAACCCTAAGCTCCTACATTCAACTTCAAGAACCTCCAAAGTTCACCATTAATTCTGCAAATTTATTCAAGATTCCAAGTTCCTAGTTCAAGAACTCGAAGAACCATCATTCAAAGGCACAATTAACATCTCAAAAATGAGTATCGATCTAAAGTTCATCATTCAAGGTATGTGGGATTTTTCAACAAGAACAATCTTTCGTTCTTGTGCCCAAAAGTAATTTTCTTTATGAAGATATGATTTTTATATGTTTATTATGATTTTGGAGCATGAACTTATATTCTATCTTGGTTATCTTGAGATTATGATGTTTATGACTTTGAAAATTCAAATTTATATGAAATTATGACTTAAAGCATGATGCTTGAAAGAAATTTACTATGATTTTGATATTTGGGTCTTGAACCCCATTTGAAATTGTCTTTGAGAAATTGTGTGCTATATGCATGTTGATGTTGAATATTTGAGAAGTTTTGAATGATTTGACCTTTTGATCATGAATGAGTTATTTTGAACTCGACTGTGAAAGAAATCCATATTTTTATTGATTATGATAAAGGGGTAGCAAATTGGGTCCCGATGAAAATTGTTGAAGTGTTTATTGTGGATTTTCTTTTATGTGAGCCTGAGGCTGATTTAAATTTCTGAGCTAAGTCCAGGAGTAATCTTTAGCACCGAGTAGGAGGTATAAAGTGACCTTACTTCCCTAGAACTACGTGCCTTTGTAGGACGTGAGCCTGAGGCTAATTTATATAGTGATCACTAGTGTTTTTGGATTGATATTGGAAGTCCTACTCCGATGGCAAGGATAGGACGGATCTCCCCTACGTGGGTTGGACGTTAGACTCCATGTGGCTCACATGGTTTATGTAGGTTATAGGATCTCCCAGTGTGTGTGTGTTTCATTATGTCTATGGTGAACGGTGAAGTGATTTGAAAGTGGAATTGTGAAAGTTATTCTTTTGAAAGATTTAAATTATATTTACATTATGAGAATTGATATTCTTGATGAACTGAAAGTGATTGACAAATTATATGATGACTCACATGTGTTATTATACTTATTTCATCCTCTTATAATTATGATGATTTTCTTCGGGCTATGTGAGTCTTTCATACATCCTGCATATTTTTTATAAATATTTATGATGATGATGTTTATACAACTGCATACACCCCCATATACTAGGTTCCTTTCCATGGTACTGACCCATATCTTCGGATGTGGGATGCATTTTCTCAAAATGTAGGTTCAGGTGCTCAGTTCCATGTTCGACAGTGATTCTTCGGGCATGCTGTTCTACATCCTCTGTTGTGGTAAGTCCTCATTTTCCGAGGATGTAATGTCTGATGTTGGTTTCACGAAATTGTTTACATTTGATAACTGAGTATGAGTCAGTTGGGGCATATCTTAATGGCTCATTGGTTTTATTAATTTTCTTAGAGGCTTGTCAGACTAGTATAGATATTGGGAGTTGACTAATAAGTCGTATTGTGTTATCTTCCTGAAATTCTTTTATTCTTGGATGATGATTACTCTGTTGATATTTAAGGGTTATTTATGGAAACCCCATTGAATTGTGTTGAACTGAATGAAAATGGCTCAAAGGGTTAGCTTGGGGCTACTCATAGCCTCAAGCACCGTGTGACGCTCTGGGACCCATTTTTGGGGTGTTACAAACTTGGTATCAGAGCCTAAGGTTTTAAGGTATCCTAGGGAGTCTGACAAGTCGTGTTAAGTAGAGTTTTGATCATCGGTGTGTAGCGCGCCACATCTATGAGCAAGAGGCTACAAGACATTTTAGGAAAAAGTGTGATTCCTTCTTTCAAAAGTCTATCATGCTTAAAGTGTCTCTCTTTGCTATTGATTCTTGCTCTCCTCTTTCAGAAATATGCTTCGTATATTTCAGTTTGATGTGTATGCTTTGTTGGATCCTGGATCCAGTTTCTCATATGTTACAACCTTTGATTGCTGTGAATTTGAAATGAGTCCTGAGATTATTCCTGAGCTTATCCTAGTTTCTGCCCCAGTGGGAGATTCGATTGTTGCCCAGAAAGTGTATAAAAAGTGTCCTATTACCATTCTTCATAGAGTCTTGTTGGATGATCTGATTGAGTTAGACATGGTAGATTTTGATGTGATTCTGGGTATGGACTGGCTGTATTCTTCTTATGCCTCTATTAATTGTCAAACCCGAATGGTCAAGTTTTAGTTTTCAGGTGCATCCGTGTTTGAGTGGTCTGGGAATTCTGTGTCACCCAAGAGTCATTTTATCTCTTACCTCAAAGCTAGAAAGCTTATTTCCAAGGGGTGTATTTACCATTTGGTTAGAGTCAAAGACACTAAGTCTGAGACTCCAACTCTCTAGTCTATTAACGTCGTCAATGAGTTTTCTGATGTCTTTTCGGTTGATCTCCCAGGGATACCTCCTGATAGAGAGATAGAGTTCGGGATTGATCTTTTTCACAATA
Organism: Capsicum pubescens; assembly: GCA_030864215.1. Lineage (NCBI taxonomy): Eukaryota > Viridiplantae > Streptophyta > Magnoliopsida > Solanales > Solanaceae > Capsicum > Capsicum pubescens. Next base: position 198,273,542 of record CM061549.1, on the reverse strand, counting down.
CTCAGCCCATTTCTATTCTTCCTTACCGTATGGCCCCTGCAGAACTTAAGGAGTTGAAAGAGCAACTCAAAGATCTACTAGATAAGGGTTTCATAAGGCCCAGTATTTCTCCTTGGGGTGCTCCTATATTGTTTGTGAGAAAGAAAGATGGATTTTTGCGTATGTGCATTGATTACCGCCAACTAAATAAAGTCACCGAAAAAAATAAGTACCCCCTTCCGAGAATAGATGATTTGTTTGACCAATTGCAAGGTGCAAGTTATTTCTCAAAGATAGACCTTCGTTCTGGCTATCATCAACTCAAAGTTAGGGAGTGTGACATCCCAAAAACCATTTTTTGAACTCGTTATGGCCATTTTGAGTTTCTTGTTATGTCTTTTGGGTTAACTAATGCCCCAGCAGCTTTCATGGACCTCATGAATCGAGTGTTCAGACCATATCTGGATATGTTTGTCATAGCGTTAATCGATGATATACTGGTGTACTCTCGTAGTGAGGATGAACATTCTGATCATCTCTGAACTGTCTTGCAAACCCTTAGAGATCACAAGTTGTTTGCCAAGTTCAGTAAGTGTGAGTTTTGGCTAAGGTCAGTTACTTTTTTGGGTCATATCATTTCTTTCGAGGGTATTAAAGTTGATCCCCAAAAGACCGAAGCTGTTATAAATTAGCCTAGACCTATTTCTCCGACTGATATCCGAAGTTTCTTGGGTTTAGTTGGCTATTACGGCCATTTTGTTGAGGGTTTCTCCTCTATAGAGTCTCCTATGACTCGGTTTAGCCAAAAGAAAGTGAAGTTCTTGTGGTCCGAATCTTGTGAGAAGAGTTTTCAGGAGTTGAAGACTCGACTCACTTCAGCCCCTATTTTGACTTTGCCTGATGGTGTTGATGGTTTTGTGGTGTACTGTGATACTTCGAGAGTTGGGTTAGGTATCGTATTGATGCAGAAGGGTAAGGTGATAGCTTATGCTTCTAGACAGTTGAAACCCCATGAGAAAAATTACCCTACCCATGACCTTGAGTTGGCTGCTATTGTGTTTTCTTTGAAAATCTGGAGACACTATTTGTATGGTGTCCATGTTGATGTTTTCACTGATCATAAGAGTCTGCAGTATGTGTTTACCCAGAGAGAATTGAATCTTAGGCAGAGACGATGATTAGAATTATTAAAGGACTATGATATGAGTGTGTTGTACCATCTGGGCAAGGCTAATATTATGGTGGATGCCCTAGGTAGAGTGTCCATGGGTAGTGTTTCGCATGTGGTAGAAGGTAATAAAGAGTTGGCTCGTGATGTACATCGTTTGGCTAGATTGGGGGTTAGGTTGTTTTACTCTGCTGAAAGTAGTATAGGGGTTCAGAGTAGTTCCGAATCCTCCTTGGTTTCGGAAGTGAAGGAAAAGCAATACTTAGATGCTAGTTTGGTCAGACTGAAGGAGTCAGTCAAGGACCAAAAAGTAGAGGTTTTCTCCCAAGGAGGAGATGGTGTGTTGAGATTGCAGGGTAGATTGTGTGTCCCGAATGTTGATGATCTGAGACAGAGGATTATGGCTGAAGCGCATGGGGCGCGATATTCTATTCATCTTGGTGTCACCAAGATGTACTGAGACTTGCGGGAAATCGATTGGTGGAGTGGCATGAAGAAAGATATAGCAGCGTTTGTAGCTAAGTGTGAAACATGCCAACAGGTTAAGGTGGAACACCAAAGACCTAGTGGTATGATGCAAGAGTTTAGTATTCCCACCTGGAAGTGGGAAGAGATAAATATGGACTTCATGATTGGTTTACCTCCTTCCCGACGCCATCATGATTCCATTTGGGTTGTGGTTGATAGATTGACTAAGTCTGCTCATTTCTTGCCTGTTCATACTTCATATACTGCTTAGGATTACGCTAGATTGTATATCCGAGAGCTAGTCATACTGCATAGAGTTCCCTTGTCTATCATTTCGGATACGGGTATTCAGTTCACTTCATAATTTTGGAAAGCTTTTCAGAAGGGTCTTGGTACCTAAGTGCTTTTGAGTTCTTCTTTTCATCCGCAGACCGATGGTCAACCTTAGCGGACCATCCAGACCTTAGAGGATATGTTGAGAGCTTGTGCACTTGACTTTAAGGGAAGTTGGGATGATCACTTACCGTTGATAGAGTTTGCTTACAATAACAGTTTCCACTCTAGTATTGGCATGGCTCCGTTTGAAGCCTTATATGGGAGGAAGTGTAGATCACCCATAGGTTTGTTCGAGGTGGGTGAAGTGGTTGTGAGTGGCCCTAATTCGATATTTGAGGCTATGGAAAAAGTTAAGTTGATTAGGGAAAGGTTGAAAACTGCGTAGAGTCGTCAGAAGTCATATGCGGATATTAGAAGGAGAGACCTTGAGTCTGAAGTTGGTGACCTAGTGTATCTGAAAATTTCACCCATGAGGGGGGTGAAAAGATTCGGAAAGAAGGGGAAGCTTAGTCCCCGTTATGTTGGTCCTTACAAAATTCTTAGTCGTGTTGGTAAGGTAGCTTATGAGGTCGAGTTTCCTTTCGAGTTGTCCTCTATTCATCCAATATTCCATGTCTCCAAGCTTAGAAAGCATATTAGCGATGCTGTGGTAGTGGATTCCTCTGTGAGTGCTGACATTCAAGAAAATCTTTCTTTTGATGAGATTCCTCTTGAGACTCTTGATTTCAGTGTTCGAAGACTAAAGAACAAAGAAGTTTCCTTGGTCAAGGTGTTATGGCGAAACCAATCTGTTGAGGGTGAAACTTGGGAAGCTGAGGTGGATATGCGATCCTAGTACCCGCACCTATTTTCCACAAACTCCGATCAAGTCGAAGGTACCGTTCTTTCCTAAATCATGCACTTTTGATAAAAGTTACAGCAGTTCAGCTGTCATTTATTATGTGTTCAGTTGTAGTTTCTTGAATTTATGCATTCTATGTTGCATTCGGAGTGAGAAACGATGAGTTGATGAGTCTAACAAATGGTTTCAGCTGTATGCTCTATTCCCTATCTAATCTTGGCATGTCTAGCATCATTCGAAGATGAATGTTTCCAAGGGGGGATGATGTAATACCCCGGGAAATTTTTCATTGAAATTTAGTGTGTAAACGTGTTGGAGTTCTATCTTCTAGAATGAATTATAAATTTTCTGTGCGAAATATCTTAGATTATAACCCACCATTGCGTAAAGTATCAAATAATCTTTCCAACAATATGTGGATCATCCAAAACGTACACCCGAGCGACGAGTTATGAACTATCCGATCGAACCGTGAATAGTAGTGAACAGTAAAACGTGCCGGAAAAAGTACTGAGGCCTGGCGTATTTTTTCTCCAATTTTAAACGATCATAACTCTTTGTACATAATGATTTTGTGATATACTATATATCAACGGAAAGCTCTGCGAGTCCTCTTTTCGATGAAATTGGTTTCATCCAATTTGTCTATGGGAGCAAAAAGTTATGGTCGATCTACTTCAGCCTATCAAAAGTGAATTTTTGGGTCTACTTCAAACGATCATAACTCCTCGTACACAATGATCTGGGTGAGATACTAATATATGAGAGTCCTCTTTCTAATGAAATTAGTTTCATCCAATTTGGATATAGGAGTAAAATATTATGGTTGATCTACTTCAGACTATCAAAACAGTCCACCAAAGGACAGATTCGAGAATTATTTGATTTTGGGGGCGTTTTGGTCATTCTCCCTCACCCAAAATCCGTCCAAACCCTATATTAAAGCCTATTAGATGCATTATATGTTATATTTCATCAAATTCCCTCAAAAAGAAAACCCTAAGCTCCTACATCCAACTTCAAGAACCTCCAAAGTTCACCATTAATTCTGCAAATTTATTCAAGATTCCAAGTTCCTAGATCAAGAACTCCAAGAACCATCATTCAAAGGAACGATTAACATCACAAAAATGAGTATCGATCTAAAGTTCATCATTCAAGGTATGTGGTATTTTTCAACAAGAATAATCTTTCGTTCTTGTGCCCAAAAGTAATTTTCTTTATGAAGATATGATTTTTATATGTTTATTATGATTTTGGAGAATGAACTTATATTCTATCTTGGTTATCTTGAGATTATGATGTTTATGACTTTGAAAATTCAAATTTATATGAAATTATGACTTAAAGCATGATGCTTGAAAGAAATTTACTATGATTTTGATATTTGGGTCTTGAACCCCATTTGAAATTGTCTTTGAGAAAATGTGTGCTATATGCACGTTGATGTTGAATATTTGAGATGTTTTGAATGATTTCACCTTTTGGTCGTGAATGAATTATTTTGAACTCGACTGTGAAAGAAATCCACGTTTTTATTGAATATGAAAAAGGGGTAGTAAATTGGCTCCCGATGAAAATTGTTAAAGTGTTTATTGTGGATTTTCTTTAATGTGAGCCTGAGGCTGCTTTAAATTTCTGAGCTAAGTCCGAGAGTAATCTTTAGCACCAAGTGGGAGGTATAAAGTGACCTTACTTCCCTAGAACTACGTGCCCCCATAGGACGTGAGCCTGAGGCTGATTTATATAGTGATCACTAGTGTTTTTGGATTGATATTAGAAGTCCTACTCCGATGGCAAGGATAGGATGGCTCTCCCCAACATGGGTTGGACGTTGGACTCCATGTGGCTCACATGATTTATGTCGGTTATAGGATCTCCCAGTGAAGAGTTACTACTAACATTACTACTAAAATTCTAAGTCAGTGGACCACTCCCAGTGAAGAGTTACTACTAACAATACTGCTTAGATTTTAGTAGTAATGTTAGTTTGTGTCAAAAAGAAATAGGAGAAAATGATGGCCAACCCATCCTTACCTCAGCACTAAGTTTTGTGTTTCAGTTATCACGATATCTACTCATGCCTTACATGTCAGCCCTATGATCATAGTTCATGTTCATGCACCGCATAAAGGATTATGTACACTTCCAGTTCCTAGTATAAGAAGTTCCAGTTTGCTCAGCAGTACAGATCATGTCCCATAAATTTATAAACTCCAAATTCAGGTCATGCAGCTCATGACTCAAGTGTTTATTCTCTATAATATGTTCAGTTCCAGTACTCATGCAACACTCCTAATGATCAGTGAAATTCACGTTATGTCATATATGTACCTAGTTTAGGTCTCTTGATGACTCTATGATGTTGTCATTCTATTCCTCAGGCCTCTTTTAAGTGTAAATTTTTTTATTATGTTCATTCATGCTTAAGGTCCTCATGTTTTAGCCTTTCAGTGACCTCTTCTTATGAAATATAATAGTGATGAGCAATTTCTTAGATGGGAGAGAGTAAACATTTCATGTAAAGAAAAGATTATTGCATGTTTGTTCTACTCCAGGCTGTAGTTATTAAGATAAGCTTGAATTTTAGTTGGTGTGTAAGTGGATAAATGCATTACGCATTAGTGAATAGCTAGTAAGAGGTTATATTTAGTTGTTGAATGGGAAACCAGAATTATTCATGAGATGAGAAGTAAAAATACAGGGTGTTTGAAAATTCATGATTCAAACTAGTATACAGTGTTATGTGTGCATTTCGTAGATCCAAGTAGGCTTGTATTGTACATAGTGAGAGAATTCAATCCATCTCAGACTTCAGTAGGTAGATTTATCAGTGCCCATGTGAATATTTTTAGTAATCTCAGGTGAAGTGCAGTAAATAGGTGGAAGGTATAGTTGAGAGAGTACTCGAGGAGTATGTCTAAGCTTGAAAGTTAGTAGTTGCAGTGCAAAAGGCCTAGTATCTCTATCCAAGAAGATGTTTTGTAGTCCTGTGTTCCACATTACAAAATTTATGTCTTATTGTGATTTCTTATCCAGATGTCTTATTCAGACCATGCCCAAAATTTCCTACTCTCTACAAGTCATCAGGACTTTTTAGAAAAATTATCGAAGAAATACTCTAGTTAAGTATAAGCTTTTAGTATGAGTTAGTCTATATAGTTAGTAATTCAGATTAGCAGTCAGAAAGACAGGTTCCTATGGTGTTTTTGTCTTCTAATCTAGTCTTACTATCTAAAGTTTCATGAATATTTTCCTTCCAAGAAATAGTTTGTTCACATCCATGTAAATTGTGAATCCAGTTCAGTTCATGCATCATCTTTCAGATCCCAGATAGTTAGTCATGATTCAGTCCGTAAGGGTCCTGAGCATAATCTTAGTTTTTCTAGTATTTCAGTCAAGTCAGTATCATTCGGGGGATGAACTATCCTAAGAGGGAGATGTAATACCCCCAATCTTTTCATGTACAAAATCTCTCTTTTTTTTATTTAAATCAGATTCAGCTTAAAGTGATAGTTACTCATAAGTTGACTCTCTTTTTTATATCTTAGTCGTACAACCATTCTTATGTCAGTGCATGTATTCATGAAAATCAATTTAGTTTCAAGTTTTCTTGACCGTAGCATATAGTTATCAGTTATTCAGTTATCTGTGTTTCAGTATTTCAGATTACAGTCTATTTCAGAATCATATTATACGCTTGGTCTTGCATTCTCAAATATTAAAGTTTCCATGCATTCATGCTCAGTTATCTCATGTTGTTTAGATAGTACTCAACTCATCTGCATAGTACACAATAGTTTCAGTCCAGTTATTCAGCCTAAGTACAATTTAGTCTAACATGACCAGTATTCAGCTAGCAGTCATTAAGTTAATCAGTTAAGTTTAGTTTATAAGAATGTTTGGTTTTGTATGTTGATGCATTTTTGCTTAGTATGATTGTACACTCAGATCCTCGAGTTATGTCTGTCTCCATCACCTTGTTTCAGACTCAAAATTCATACAGTAGCCATGTTTTACCATATCCCAGCTTCAGTTTTACTTATATCCTTAAAGTATAGTTCTACAAAAACTAAGTGTAGAGATTCACCATCTTATCATAGTATGTTTGTCATTCTTACTTTGGGATATTTCAGTTTTCTGTTTATTACAGCTTATTGGTGATTCTACTTACACTTATCATGCATGTTTTAAGATTACGTATGAAATCAGTTTTACTTATTGCATTCACCCTAGCATTACTGTATTCCATGCTCAGTTATAGTTGCATAACATTCTCATATTATTCATGCATTCATGAAATAGTTCAGTCACGTGTCATGCCTCATAATTCAGTCATGCTTCAGTTATGCATGTCAGTTTAAGTACAGTCCTCAGTTCAGTTAGTCTTATTCAAGGATGAATGTTTCCAAGGGAGAGATATTGTAAGACCCTAAAAATCCTAGACATTTCAGTCTAATATAGCATGCCAAAAGAGGTCCTAGACTTAGAAAATTTCAGCTAAGTGTTCACACATAGTCTCATTTTTGGCCTTGATATTTCAGTGGCAGCATTTATGATCTCATTTTTGTCCTTGATATTTCAGTGGCAGCATTTATGATCTTACAGGCCTTAGATTGTCGATTTTTAAATTGATTCATGATTTGGGATGTCAATAGGTTATACTTGATGAGTTTCAAAAATTTTGGGCATCGTTTGAGTTGTGTTTGGAAGGCAAAAACAGCAAGACAACGCAATCTTAATGCGTCGCATTGGCTATCGCGTCAACACCATCGACGTGACGCATCAGTGATTGCATCAATCCCATCGATGCGTGCATCACCAATCATGTCACTGGACGTAATCTGTGTATTAAAATATGGGTTTCGGGGGTCAAAAGAGTCATTTTCCACCCATCTTCACACACCTATATCTCAAAATTAAACCCCCTCCCCCCAAAGGATAAAATCCACTCATTATTCACAAAGTCCTCTTAAGAACATAGCCCTAGTTACATCAATTTCAATTCCTAGTCCTAAGAATTCACCACAATTCTCACGAAATAATCAATCAAGGTATGTTAAGTGTTAATCCTTGGGTTTTTTTCCACCCTTGGAGTTCAAGAACCCATTTTAAAACTACAAGTTTTCAGTTTCATGATTTACATGCGCAAATTGGGTTGTATTCATGTTTTTTTGTTGTATGGGTTTTCAATTCAAGATTTAATTATAAGTTTCATGAACATAAGATAGAATGTATGTTGATTGATGTAATTCCCATGCCAAAACCCTTGAAATTGTAAGTTCAAGTTGTAGTCATGATGCTTGTGTGTTATTCATTATCATGTGCATTAATTGTGCTTCCCAAGTGTTTGATAGAATATCCATGTGAAGTGAATAGTGTAATCATGACTTGTTAGAATGTGTTCTCGTTCATGTACAAGTTCATGACCTCCAAGTGTTTGACAAAATGTCTCAGTGATTGAATTGTGGACAATTGACCATTACTATGCTTTCAAGATTTTCTATATTTAATCTATTATGCTATCGAGTCCTGTGGTATTAATTACCCGAAATTTAGTTATTTACTTAGTTGTAGTAGTTATAGACTAGTCCCAGTAAGGTTAAGAACAGCAGTACTCAATTAGTTATTAGCTCATGCATATGAACCCATGTATATTAGTCTTACCTCACTTAGCGTACCTGTACATTCCACGTACTGACGCATACTCTTTCTTTGCACTATGATGTCTTATATCCTTAGTTCGAATGCTCAGGTTTCTAACCGTACTTAGCAGCTCAGTCTATTAGCAAAAATTATAGTAGTAGGTCCTCATATTTTGAGGATAGAGTTTATTTATTTCAGTATTTCAGCAGTTCAGTAGTTATTTCTGTTGGAGTTAGTTGGGAGTTTGTCCCATCAACTCCATATTCATACAGTTAGAGGCTTTCAGACTAGCATAGCTAGTTATTTAGTTTTTAGATGTTATTATCAGTTATACTCAATTACTATTATTTAAGTATTTTGAGAACCTTATGGAATTTTCAGATTTTCTTTTGCATATATATATTCCTATATTATGTTCAGTGCACACAGCAGGTGCAAGTCATGGATTAGCTTATGGTCCTTTGGGGTCGTAAGCACCGTGTGATGCCCAAGGTGCATTCTCGGGGCTTACAAAAATAGGTTAGAGTGTTGTGCATATCTTGAAATAACCCTTTCATAGAAATATTCAAAAAATTTGGAAAGCTACAGTAGGTATTCTAAAAAGAGATGGCAAGCTCATTGTTTGAGGATTTAGTCTCAAATTTGATTGTTTCCACCCATGCAAACATCCTGTTAAATAGTTTTACACCCTCTTGTTTGAGACCATCAAAAATAAGCACACCTTTCCCATACCAGTACTCATTTTCTTACTCAGCTACAGCAACCTGGTAATCGACTCCTGAAGAACAACAACCCTTCTTCAATGACTTGAGCCTATCCTTAAGTTTCTTCAAACTCATTCACCAAAGAAAGCATAGGGTTAGACATAGATTTTCATACCTTATAAATGTCAGACTAGGCCTTGGAGGAATCTTTCTTGCACCATTTATATTAACCAGTACATATTCCATGCTAGCAAAGGTCATGGAGTTATAGGTGGCTGAAACTTCTACCACGGGGTACTCGGAGAGATCAATGGAATAGTGAAGGAGGATTCAAGTAATGAGCATTCCATAGGGTAAGCTAGTGGAGGCATGAACATCTATAACAATTTCCAACATGTTTTCATGAAGTCAAGCTATCTAATTAATTTTATACTTCTTATCCAAGCAATGCAACACAAACATTTCTTGATAAGTCATATCGTTGAGAGAGCCTTTTCGAGGGACTAAGGTAGTGGCGATAATATGAACCAAAATTTCGTACTTAAAATAGAGATACAGGGGGCCAAAGTTGGATAAATTAATTTTGGGATCCAGAAACAATCTTTTAAGCTTCCTCAAAGCTAACCTCGAAATTATCAGGACAAAAGCCATTCATGTAGGGACTAACCCCAGAAAACCTGGTATCAAAAACATTTTCAAACAAGAAGTCATTTAGAATGATTCTTGTTATAAGAACCAGAGTTTCCAACTTAGCACTATCTTGAGATAGGAAGAGATTGGCATAAAACATACATATGAGATCCTCATAAACTTCCATACAACAGAGATGAAAAACCGCAAGTAGATCTTAGAAATTAAATAAGGAACTTACATTGCAATGGGATTCCTTTAACTGAGAAATATTTACAATTCTTCCAAGTACAATAGAGAGGCTTTTGAAAGTTACAATCTTCTACTGTTGTGAGCAAGCCTAGAATTTATGCATGTCTTCAAGTGGAAGAGAATCCAGAGGAGAGGGACGACTTTTCTTAACAGAGGAGTTAGGACTAGGAGAATATTATTTTTTATTGAAAGTTGATTGTAGGGGATGAGAGGAAGCTTCTTCAAAGGACCCAGAGATGAAAACTGTGTCATAGTTATAGAAAAAGTAGTCTAGAGGGGGTTTAGAAATATTCATCATTGATCGAGTTCTGGTCATTAAGAAAGGAGATATGGTGAGAGGGGTATAAAAGGAGAATGAGGAAGATGAAGTGGTAGAAGTTGAAAGAGATTAAGTGAATTGAGGTGACTATTGAGATGAAGGGACGACAGACTGTTGGGAAATGAAAAGGTAAAGGATGATAATTAAAAGAAAAGAGACAAAGGAGGGGTAAAAAAGGTTGGATAAGAAAGGAAAAGGTTCGGAGTCAGAGTGGTAGAAATATGGATAAAATTTGAGTAAAAAGACTTATTTTACCAAAATAAAAAGGTCTATGAATTTAAAGATCTTTAAAGCATGAAATATCGAGTTTTATCCTTAAAAACAAAGTTTTTCTTCTAGTAAAGGTTTAGTAAAAATGTCAGCAAGCTGATTTTTAGAATCAACAAATTATAAGAAAAAATCTCCACTTTCTAAATGTTCACGAATAAAATGATGCTTAATATCTATATGCTTATACCTAGAATGATGCACATTATATTTCAATAAACTAATAGCACTAGTTTTATCACATATAATAGAAACAGATTCAAACAATTAATTACAATCAAGTAATTGATGCATAATCCATAGAATTTGAGTACCACGGTTACCAATGGCTATGTATTCAGCTTCGGTAGTTGATAGAGCAACTAAAGTTTGTTTCTTGTTATGCCATGAGCTTAGGGCATCAAAAAGAATCTGACATTTTCCACTAGTTCTCTTTCTATCACTTTTGTCATCTACAAAATCAGCATCTGAATATCCAACTTATTCAAAGTTTGAGGATTGAGGGTAAGAAAGTCTGACAATTTTCATCCCTATGAGATAGCGGATAATTCTTTTGACGGCATTCAAATGGGACTCCTTGATCCGACTGAAACCTTGTACATTTGCACACACTAAACATAATATTTGGTCGACTCGGAGTTAAGTAAAGTAGGGACCTAATCATCCATCTGTACATCTTTTAGTCAATATCCTTTTTGAATGTATCTGAATCACAGTTTATTGAGGGGCTCATTAGAGTTCCGAAAGCCTTCCCTTTTCTTAACCCAAATTTCTTGATAAGCTCCTTATTGCACTTGGTTTGGTTGATAAATGTACCTTTGGAGGTTTTCTTGATTTGTAACCCCAAGAAGAATGTGAGTTCTCCCATGAGACTCAATTCAAATTCACCCTTCATTAAATTTGCAAAATTCTTGCACAAAGAAACATTAAAACTCCCAAAGATAATATTATCAACATAGATTTGCACAATAAATAAATTTAAGTCTAACTTTTGAGTAAAATGGAGCCTTCCAAAATATGGAAACTCACCACTTAAATCCAACACGAGTTGATCCCGAGTCCAATCACTAAGTAGGAGGAGTAGAATGGTCTGTTCTTGTATCACGTGGGCATACAATTACCCGAAGATGGGTTAGCGGGTGAACTCTATCATGCACTTTGGATAAGTAAAAATTAATGCCAACCTTTAAAACCAACTAAACAACAATAGCACACACAACCATACATATATATATATCCACACCGGGAGAGGGAACCGGGTTTAGCATGTCTTTAAACCATTAACCTGGGTATGTATAGCTAAACCATCCTAGAACCACCCACGAGCTATATGGGTCTAGTGTTACCTCCAGAACGTGACCCAATGTGTGTAGCCACATGAATCGGAGATACCATAGGAATAGGGGATTCCCGTGTACCCTTTACTCTCCATGATACATAGACACAAGTGTAACTTAGGGGATTCCCATAATTCCTCCCATGCACCTTCAATTGCCTAGAAACATAGGCTATCATTTTACCATGTTGTATAAGAACACAACCAAGTCCCACACGGGATGCATCATAGTAAACCTCAAGCCCATCAGTGCCTTCAGGCAGAGTCAAAACTAGATTCAAAGGTATCTTATCCTTCATCTTATCGAAACTACCCTCACAAGCATTAGACCACAAGAACTTAACGCTCTTATAAATCAATTTAGTCAATGGGGTAGCTATTGTTGAGAAACTCTCCACAAAACACCTATAGAAGCCAGCTAAACCCAAGAAGGTTTGAATATCAGCTGGATTCATTGGTCTAGGTCACTTCTTAACCATCGCAACCTTTTGTGGATCTACTATAATCCCCTCAGTAGAAATAATGTGGCCCAGAAAAGTGGTTGATTCAACTAAAATGACTGTATTCAAATAGAATTCACATTTAGAGAATTTTGCAAACAAATGTTGGTCTTACAGAGTCTGCAACACAGCACGAAGGTGATTGGCATAATACACCTCACTCTTAGAGTACATTAAAATGTCATCAATAAACATAATGAGAAAACGATCCAAAAACTGACAAAAGACCATATTCATCAAATCCATGAATACCACAGGAGTATTGGTCAAACCAAACGACATCACCAATAACTCAAAGTGACCATACCAGGTGCAGAAAGTTGTTTTAGGGATATCCACCTCCCTAATATTAAGCCGATGACACCCAAAACGAAGATCAATCTTAGAAAAGAATTTGGCACCCTGCAACTGATCAAACAAGTCATCTATACTTAGGATAGAATACTTGTTCTTAACCATCACCTTATTAAACGGTCGATAATCAATACACATCCGAAGGAAATCATCTTTTTAACACACAAATAACACCACTGCGCCCCATGAGGACACATTAGGATGGATAAAAACCTTATCTAAAAGATCCTTAAATTGCTCCTTGAGTTCCTTTAACTCAGCCAAACCCATTATATAAGAGGGAATAGAAATTGGACGAGTGTCCAGAACAAAATTAATCCCAAACTCAATCTCCCTATCTGAAGGAACACCAGGAAGGTCATCAGGAAAGACCTCAAAAAACTCATTCACCACTGGAATCAAATGCAAAAAGGACCCTCCGAATTAGAATCCTTAACCCGAACCAGATGATAGAGACACCCCTTGGAGATTAATCTTCGTGCTCTAAGATATGATATAAACTTCCTCTTAGGAGCTAAGGAACCACCCTATCACTTAATAACTGATTCACCATGGAACTCAAAGAAAACCTTATGAGTTTGATAGTCTAATGGCACATAGCATGAGTGTAACCAATCCATCCTAAAATAACATCAAAATCAACCATATCTAATACATACAAATCCACCAAAGTATCCTTACTACCAACTGATACCACATACCTCTTATAGACTCTTTTAACAATCACAAAGTGACCTACCTGGGCAGAAATAGAAAAAGGATCTGAAACATACTCCAGACCAAAACCAATATGCACAACTACAAAGGGGGTCACATAAGAGAGAGAAGACCCCTAATCAGGTAACAATATACTTTGCAAGAAAAGAATTGCAACATACCAAGATAGCAGATGATGTCTCAGACTCCTGTCGAGTAGTGAGATCATAATGATGGTTCTTTTTAGTGACGAAACTATATGGTGCACCTTTTGGTATTGGAGACGAAGATGTGGCAGTTGGAACCTTGTTCGCTCCCAAAGCAACCCTACCAATCGAACAGTTTCTAAGTATATGGCTTGGATGACCACATTTGAAGGCACATGTCCCTTCCCTCATCAAAGAAAACTCGATACCATCGACCACATAAGAAGGACATGATGAAGTGACTGAGACCCACTACCCTGAGATTGGGCACCCTATGCCCTAAAATTATTGACATCTTGCAGACACCCGTCTATCGATGGCTTCGGGTAGGAAGCACTACCTGTGGAGAAAGAACCAGAACTCCCCCACTTACCACCATTTCTACCACTTTTTTATGGACCACCACCTTGCTTAAAAAACCAAAAATTATTTACCTACCTTTCCCCTATCCCAGCCTATTTTTTTCCTCCTCCACCTATTATATATGAATAACCACCTAGAGATATTCATGTTTTTTATCAGCAATGTAGTCTTGCTTTCAAGGATCATCTCACGAGATGATCCCAAAGAAAACTTCCTTATTTGGGACATTATATCAGAAACCATCGCTAGAGCATACCGAGACAACTGGTGAAAGTTCAAGGCATACTCCTTGACTGATATCTTTGCTTGTTTCAGATTAACAAATTCCTCTGCTTTCGCTTCCCTCAACTCTTAAGGAAAGAAGTAGTCTAAAATACATTAGATAAAGTTTCCCATAGAGATGACTCATCAATCTCACCCTTTGCCCTATACCATTCCTTAAACCATTGGTACGCCACATCTTTATGCTGGTGGGCAGCAAACTCCGCCCCTTCCACATTCATGTCATGCATAACCCTAACTGTTTTTTCCATCTCATCCAGAAAAACCTGAGGATCCTCCTCTACCTTAACATTAGTAAAAGTTAGAGGGCTCATCCTCTTAAACTGGCCAACCCTTGTGGCCTCAGAAGATGGAATAAAATATGCACCACGCTCGGCCTGAGAAGCTACCAATAGAGAAATCATATGAATCGACTAAAGAAACTCTGCATTTGCTATGTTGAACTGAGGAGGACTAGAGGGAACTAGTGAAACTTCAGGAAGATTAGGGATTGGACCTCTAGATCGAGTAAGGATCGCATGGGTAGAGCATTTCCCCTCAACATTGTCCCCACTTGGGATAGAGGAGTTTCCATACGTATTAGATCATCGAGGCATGATCTATAAAGCAAAAAAACAAGGATTAGAGAAGATTCCAGGACTTAGAGTCCAAGCTTAAAAATAGAACATAAGAAAGAGAAACATTCCTATGTGCCTTGTAGCCTCTCTCTCTTATAAGTGTGGTGCATTACACACTCCCTTAAAAGAGATTTTACTCGACACAGACTTATGGACTCCCAATTGAACATGAACCTAAGGCCCTGATACCAACTTGACACGACTCAAATCAGGGCCTTGTCGTGATGAGAATCCTAAGTCCAACCAGGACTGGGGACCGCCCTCGATACCCAACCCAACCTCCAACACATACCCTGAGTTGGATGAATTCTGAACATATAACAAGAAAGTATATTTATAGATATACTGATATGAGGATAGGTCTATTTCCTGAACCAACCCAACCAAGTTAATTTGTCCAACAATCAACCAAACTAAGATAAGAACCCAAATATGTTCATATATATAATTCAAAACAAAATGGAATAATCATAAATAAAAAAATTCATATGGTATTAGCCCCAATACCAATACCAATACCAATACCAATACCAATACCAATACCAATACCAATACCAATACCAATACCAAGGCTGACACCATTACCGACACCGCCAATACCAACCCATAGTAGTTTTACAAAGCCTCTAACCAAAAGTAAAATAATATCCAAATAGGACATGCCCCCAACCATAGCCAAAACCATAGTCTATAAAATGACCAAAGTTTGTAAAGACATCTATGGCATGAAATGAAGCCTTCCAGAATATGAAATCTCACCACTTCAATCCAATATGAGTTAATATCAAATCCGATTACTAAGAATAAAGAGTAGAATGGTCGATTCTTGCATCGCATACGGATACAGTACCTAAAGATGGGTTAGCGGGTGAACTCTAGCATGCACTCAGAATAAGGTTAAAATAATGCCAACCTTTAAAACCAAATAAACAACTATATGCACACACAATAATACATATATATAGATATCTATGTCGGTAGAGGGAATCGGGTTTAGCATGCCTTAAAACCATTAACCTGGGTATGTGTAGCTTAACCGTCTTAAAATAACCCACAGGCTATATAGGTCAAGTGTTACCCCCTGAATGGGCCTTGATGTACATGAAAACCCACAAAAATAGGAGATTCTCGTGTTGTAAGACCCCGCAAAATCCTAGCTTAACTCAGTCCTTTAGAGCATGAAAAGAGGTCCCCAACTTAGGAAAAATTCAGCAAAGTAATTATACTTAGTCTCATTTTAGGACCTCGGTATTTCCATGATTTTATTTACGACCCTTATGACCTTAAACTGTCAATTTTTAAGTCGATTCATGATCAGGAAGGTCAATGGGTGTTTTTGGGTGAGTTTTAAATTTTTTAGACCTTGTTAGAAGCTCGTTTGGATGTTGAAAATAGTGAGATGATGCAATCTTGAGGCGTCGCATCGCTTATCGCATCGATGGATATTTTTCCCCAGTATTCAGTGCAAATTCCTGAGAGCCAACACGATATCGATGCATCGCATCGTCCATCGCGTCGACCCCATCGATGTGGCACGTCGGTCTGCATGTCGCTGGAAATGTTTTTCAGTAATTAGAAATCCATGTCCAAAAGGGTAATTAAGTCAATTTCCCCCTCATATGCTGCCCAAAACACACAATTTTAATCCCAAAGAACAAATATACCTCATTATTCATCTTTTTCATCTCTAATAACAAAACCCTGGCTCTAAGAATCAAGAACAAATTCCATAACTCCTACTGCAAAAAATCTTATAATCCAAAGTTCCGGGTTCAAAAACTTTAAGAGAGAGCTTCAAGAACACCATTAGAGAGTCAAGAATCAAACTTCTACATTCAAATTCATCAACAAGGTATGTGGGGGTTATGAACAAGGATCCTCTTTCATCCTTGTGCCCAAAATTAACTTTTAACTACAAATTTACATGGTTTTTATATGAATATACATGAATTTTATATTAGGGTTCATACCCAACGTTACTATGTGTAAGATTATGAGATTCAAGTAATTTAGAAGTTGAATTGCCTGTTTATTCTCATATCTTCATATGTACTGCAGTAAATTTCAGATTTTAAAGAGAGTTATCATTGTTTTCATCACCAAGCATTAGTATTATGATGTTTTGACATGAGATTGATGCATGGGTTATTATCCCTAGGTTGAATATTATTATTTCAAGAAAAATTATGCTTTAATTAATAGATGATCAGTTTATTTTCATATTTTCAGTAAAGATTTGATATTTTGATCCTCAGATATGATTTGGAATCCACTTTATAGATTTATTACAGATTACAAAAATTAGATTTAGCTTTACTTACAGATTGAATCAGATAATTACATAATTAGTTTAATAATAAACCCTTATACTAGTTTTAAAAGTAGATTTCCAACAAAATGAGCATACAAATTAAAGGGAGTAGTATTTAGCACCGAGCTGGAAGTATGGGATTATCGTGCCCTAACTTTCACAGAACTACGTAGCCAATGTAGGTAAAAATTTAGATTATTCCCATTTTAATATGGATGACTGATACAGATGTGATCACTTAGATTAGGTTATACTCCTTGACAAGATTATGACACCTCTCCTCATTGTGAGGTTTTTTTATTAGGGTAGAAGACGTTGGACTCCATTTTAGCTTACATGATTTATTTCGGTTAAAAGAACCTCCCTGCTAGTAAAAGCAAATAAATAGCATTTGATTAACTTCCTTAAAAGAATAGAATAATAGAAAATCTTTTAAGAAAACTAAGTGTAAAGGTTCACAACTTTATTTAGATTAGATTTTTTTCAGAAAGATATTATCTACAGACTACAGCTTTCAGATTTCATATATAGAATTGAGCCTTTTTTACACATAGACAGTATGATTTACCGATAGAACATTCGTATAGCTTTTAGAACTAAATTTTATGACTCACTAGATTTACAAAGTATGATTTACTATTCATGATTACAGATTTAGTTTTCAGATATTCCAGCTTATGTGAGTCATTTACATTTAGCATGCATTTTTTTATAAACTATGACAATGATGGATATTATGTTTTACTTATGCATTCATTCACCCCCATATACATAGTACATCCTTAAAGTAATATTCTTCGTATACATCTATGTGCTACATTATCTCATAATGTAGGTTTAGGTGCTCAGTTTTCACAGCAAGAGTGATTTAGAGAATCTCTATCTACATCCCAACAGTTGGGGGTTTTCCCATTGACTCTCTAGTTATTAGTAGTAGAGGTTTGTCAGACTGCTAGTTTGCTTCAAATTTTTAGGATTGTTTTATCAAACTTTTGAGTTTAGTATTTTCAGATACTTTTAGTTAACTCAGATAGATTTTCCACATATAGTATGATTTTATGCCTATATTTCATTATTATGAGATTCAGACTTAGTAAAAGGCAGACAGGGTAAGCTTAATGCTACTCATAGTCTTAAGCACTATGTGACATCTAAGGACCCATTTTTTAGGTGTTACAAACTTGGTATCAAAGACTAAGGTTTATGAGATTCCTAGGGAGTCAGACAAGCCGCGTTACATAGAGTCTTGATCATGGGTGTGAAGCACGCCATATTTATGAGCAAGAGGCTATGGGACATTCTGAGGAAATCATTTGTTTCTTTCATGATCTATTATGTTTATAGTATTTCTATTTGATTTTAACTCATGCTCTTATGTGACAGTTGAATATGCCTCCTCGTCGATCTAATGCCCACAGAAATGATAACCAGCCACCCCAGCTCATCGATCCTCTGAATAAGAATTATCCCATACTAAGTTTCAAGATATCTTTCAGGAGTTGGACCAGGCAGTGACTACCAATGTTTAGGGAAACCATCAGGTTGCATTCCCACTTCAACTGAATGGTGATTTAGCAAAAGCCAGAATCAGAGATTTTATGAGAATGAATCCTCCAAAGTTCTTTGGGCCAATGGCAGGTGAAGACCCACAGCTTTATTTAGATGAGGTGAAGAAGACCACTAAGATTATGCATATTTTTTAGGAGGAGAGTATAGAGTTGGCATCTTATAGGTTGAAGGATGAAGTGTATGATTGGGGAGTTAAGTGAAAAAATGGTAGAGGTAAGAATGCAGCTCCTATATTTAGAAAGTATTTCAGAATGCATTTTAGGACAGGTTCTTTCCGCATGAAATGAGAGAGGTTAAGAAAGAGGATTTTGTGAACTTGATGCAAGGCTCAATGAAAATAAAGGAGTACTACCTTAAGTTTATTCAGTTTTCTAAGTATGCCCCTGATAGATGGCTGGTCCTAGGGCAAGTATGGGTAAGTTTGTTACTAGAGTATCTGGTTTAGTAGTCAAGGAGGGTAGGACTGCCATGCTTATTGGAGACATGGATCTTCCAAGATTGATGATTCATGTTCTATAGATTGAGGCAGATAAGTTAAAGGGAAGAGAGAGAAGAAATAAGAAGGCTAAAATAGGGCAGTTTAAGTATGGCCAAGCTAGGTCTCAGGGGGAAATAGGTCTAATGAAAGTGTCCTATCACTGTCCTTTATAAAATCATGTTAGCAGACCTAATAGATTTAGATATGGTTAACATTGATCTTATTCTTGGTATGGATTAGCTTTATACCTATTATGCATCTATAGATTTTTGCACCCGAGTGGTCAAGTTTCCATTTCCAGATGAGTCAGTCTTTGAGTGGACAGGAAATTCAGTGTCTCCCAAGAGTCATTTCATTTCTTATCTTAAAGCCAGAAAATTGATTTCTAAAGGGTGTATCTATCATCTAGTTAGAGTAAAAGACACCAAGTCTGAGACTTTAACAGTTCAGTCAGTGAGTGTAGTTAATGAGTTTCCTGATATTTTTCCTAAAGATATGCCAGGGTTACCTCCCAATAGGGAAATAGAGTTCGGTATTGACCTTCTCCCAGATACTCAGTCTATTTATATTTCTCCATATCATATGGATCTAACCGAGCTTAAGAAGTTCATATGCCTATATTCCATTATTATGATTTCCAGAAGCCAAAACTAATGAAATTTTAAGGATCAAAATACAAGGTGTTTCATCTACTTTGGCCCCTGACTATAGATCATTTACCTTCTTTTTATCAAAACTCAAGCTCATAAAAGAGTGATTTGTTTCATCAATTACAATATCCATAGATTCTTCAATACATAGAGTCTATTTATTATAAGCTCTGTAAGTATGACTGGTGGGAGAGTACCCAAGGAAAATACCTTTTTCACTTCATGGTCCAAACTTCTCTAAGTTATTCTTACCATTGTTGTGGATAAAGCATTTATATCCAAAAGGATTAAAATAACTGATATTAGGCTTTTTCCTTCTCTATAGCTTATAGGAAGCTTTCTTCAGAATTGGTTTGATGAGACATCTATTGAGAATATGACATATTGTGCTTAATTCCTCTGCCAAAAAATAATTTGGTTCTTACGGCCTCTTTAAGAGATCTGTTCTTTCATTCCACCACATCATCTTGGTGGGGATATTAAGGATATTAAAAGTTCTGTAAGTAACCATTTTAAGCTCAATACTCTTTGAAAGCCTTGTTTTCAAATTGTCCACCATGATCACTATGAATATTGGTGATAAATATCCTGCTTCTCTTTGTACTCTTCTACAAAAGATCTTAAAATTAGTGAATGCTCCATGGTTGTGAGTAAAAAATATTACCCAAGTAAAATAAGAAAAATCATCAATAATGACTTTTTCCACCAATACTTACGGTCTTGGTAGGACCAAGCAAATCTATTTGGATTATTTGAAGAGGTTTTGTAGTAGTGACAATATCATTGACGTTGAATGATGTCTGAGTCTATTTACCAAGTTGAAAAGCATCACAAATGTGATCTTTATAAAACTTTAACCTTGGCAGACCTTTCACCAATTCAAGTCTAGAGATTTTTGCAATGGCGTGCATGCTGTCATGCCCAAGTTTTCTGTGCCACAACAATGTGTCATTGGCTTACACAATAATTCAGGTTAGAGTAGCAAAATTAGGATTATTAAGAACATAAATATTATCAACATGTTTATCGATAATAAAAATGTCTCTGTTTTTATGTTTGATGGAGTAACTCTCAGCTTTGAAGGATAGTCTGAATCCTACATCACATAGTTGATGGATACTCAGTAGATTGTGGTTAAGTTTGTTCACGAGATATACTTCGATGAGTTCACAGGAGGATTTGAGATTTACTGAGCCAACTTTGATGACATCAACTTTAGCAGTATCTCTAAATCTGACAAATCCTCCTTTAATTTTCTTTAGAGAATAAAAATTTTCTTTCTTCCTGGTCATATGTCTTGAACATCCACTATCGATGACCTACATCCCTTTCATATAGGTTTTGCGGATATGTTCCTGCAAAACAAAAATATTAATTTTGTTTAGGTACCCAAGTGGTCTTGGGTCTTTGAGGGTTAGATGTATTTTCTTTAGGTTGCCAAACCCAAAAACCTTTAGACCTTTGTCTGCAGTTGTATGATTTGTTCCCCTTTTTGCCACAAGTGTAATAGACTGGTCCTTGAAAATAGAAAGAGCTTTTAGCTGACTCAAATGGACTTGATGAGGAACTTGATTTAATTTTAAAAGAATTTGACCTTATGGAACTAAGACTTGGTGATTTTCTAATGCCGCTGAACTCTATTCTTACATCATCAAGTTCTTGTTGAAGTAAGTCAATTTTGATTTGACATGCTTCAAGTTCAATTTGCTTGTTCCTTATTTCCCGTTCAAGCTTTCATTTTAACAAAGCTTCCCAATTTCTTTTCTTAAGAAAGTTTATTGTATTCATCAGTAACTTTTTGAAGCTCGTTAGTAATCTTATCAAGATTTATCTGTAGAAGGTTGTAATTATGATAGTTGAAGGGTCTTACCTCTCTTGGTTCACCTTTTACCATAAAGCACATGCTGGCCATTTCTATCACTTCTTCAGTTTTATCTTCATCACTCCATGCCCCAAAGTTTTTATTTTCTTAGATGATCTTCTTCTTAATTCTGGACAACTATGCTGAATGTGCCTTGGTTTTCCACATTAGTAACAATGATTATCATTCCTTGTGAAATTATTGTTCTTGTATCCTTGTGGTCGTTGCTGCCTTTGTTTCATGATCTTCCTTACTTTGTAATTTATGAGATTCATTCCCTCGTTGTTTTATCCATCTAGGTATTTTTCTTCTCCGGTTGTTATGACATTAAAAGCCACTGGTTTCTTCTTTTCTTCCTTATTGTACCTATTAATATGATTTTATTCATAGGCAATAAAGTTACCTCTTAATTTGTTGTAGGTCATATTATGGAGATCCTCATCTTCAAGAATGGAAGCTTTAGTTTCCCATTCTTTTGGGAGACTTCTTACAAGCTTCTAGACTTGCAGAATGTTTGATAAATCATATCCAAGGACTTCAGTTCGCATACAATTTTGCTGAATTGAGAAAACATTGATTCCATGCTTTCATTTTATTTCATTTTGAAGATCTCATACTCATAGACCAGAGCACTGATCCTCACCTTTTTAACTTTGGTTGTTCCTTCATAGATTATTTCTAGTTTGTCCCACATCTCCTTTGCGATTTCACAGGTTGATATCTTGTCATATTTTGCTCCGATAACTACATAATAGAGTAAACTTAAGCTCTTGTATTAGTTTGAATTACCTTTTATTGTTCCTTGGTGACTTTAAAGTTTTCAAAGTCATCTACATCAACACTGCTTGATTCCTTGTCTTTCTATTTTCTTTAATTCCTAGAATGGAGTTTAATCCCTTCTTAATGACAACCCAGGCATAAAAGTCATTTGACTAAACAAGGATTTTGAATATATTCTTCTAATGAGAGTAGTGTTGTCCATTGAAGTATGGTGGTCTTATGGATGAGTGATCATCTTAAAGGAGGGATCCTAGAATCTGATAGTTTTCCATTGGATCTTTGCTCACGTGTAGTTAAGTAACACTATTAGTGAGACCTGTACTGATACCAATTGAAAATCAAGAGGGGGGTGAATTGAAAAAACATTTTTTGAATCGACTGGACAGGCTTGATAGTCAACTCACCAGCAGACGTGTATACTGAATAGAGCAGTCTTAAACTTAAATGCAAAAATATATAAGCAAGTAAATAAGATAATAATGCAGAGATTTTCCTAGTTTGGAACACCAATGAGGTGCCTACTTCCAGTTCCTTTGGGTTTCAAGAGTTTCCTTAGAGCTTTCAAAGTAGAGTTGGAGTATAGATATAGTAGACAAGTTCTGAAGCTTATTTTGTTATTCAGATCTTATGACACAATCTCAACTGGTATGACTAAGTTGAATTGGTCTTTATCTTTTGTAACTATTATAAATTAAGAAGTACAAAGTTTTATTGAGACAATGATTGATACACACTAAGAATTGCCGATGAATTTGTGTAGCATCTCGAGTCTTCAGTCTTCCCCTTTTATATTCTTCAGTTATCCTGCTGTTTTGATCCAAAAGTAAACCCAAGGGATTTTATCTCAATCAAGGATTTTATTTAGTTCCTTTATTGAGGGTAATATGTCCATATTAGATATATCTGTATATAAGGGGTGGTTTGGCTTTTCTTCACAACCATTCATGTTCATATCAGATATG
The DNA here is from genome assembly GCA_030864215.1 of Capsicum pubescens. Taxonomy (NCBI): domain Eukaryota; kingdom Viridiplantae; phylum Streptophyta; class Magnoliopsida; order Solanales; family Solanaceae; genus Capsicum; species Capsicum pubescens. Next base: position 198,249,967 of record CM061549.1, on the reverse strand, counting down.
TCCATAAAAGTGGTGTGATCTCCTTTCTATACTGCTCTGTGATTTTGTTGATCTTCCTTACAATTTGGGATCTAATGAGATGTTATGAGATCTTCTCTGTATGTTGTTCCAAGTCCAGCTTTGAATCCCTTGTAATCAGGGATTGCACGGGATGCTCTTCTAATATATCTCTATGATGATCTTCTTTGCCTTAATTATGTTTATGGTATCTCCTACAAGTTATCACCCATTATTTTATCATTACTAAAATATATTACATTAATATGGGAAGCTAACATTAATCACTGCAAATAATATTGCTAAAATCTTAAGCATTAGTAAACAATAACCCTTCCTTTTAACACAAAACGTATTACAATGTACATTGCAAAATTTAATTATTCAACTCCCCAGAACCTAGTCTAAATAGGTACAAGAGCTCTAAACAAATGAAAGATAACTCAAGACACATCCATATAAGAGTAAAACGACAAAAGTAGATGAAGAATAATCACCTCTTTACCTATAAAAAGTCCAACTGACCTACAACATGGCTATATCCCCAAAAGCAGCTATAGTAAGTGTAGTATCAATACAGCTACATGTACTGTTGGTATCATGGCCCGATCAGGATTAGAAAACAAACAAAAAATAGCAATCAGGGAGAGATCATAATAGTAGTAAGAACTTAAAAAATTGAACATTACCAACACTCTTCAACTCTCAACATTACCACCTTCTTTTTTATGATAGCACTATTAATCTTTTCTTTAGAGTGACTAAGTGATCACAATTCCATAGAAATTCCAAGTCCATATTTTTTACATACTCACTTCCTTGTATAGGTCTAATATCCCTAACTCATGATAATTCTATCTCATTACTTTATTCCTTACCTTCCACCTATAATGCCACCACTCCAGCCCTTAATATAAACAAAAATAATTCTATAAGAAAGATAGTATAGCATCTTTCACATATATAATTACACACAAAGGAAATAAGATCTACACACAACTAAGGCATAACTTATATCCAAGTATTTATATCCATCATTTACATTTAGGCTATTTTGTCAACAATAGTCAAAGACAACTACATGTGAAAATACAACCATGAATGGATGTATAAAATATGTTTGTACATACATACTAGGATTGGCAGGGACCCTTAGTTTTGACCTACAGGGGAGAGCTCAATTCATCAACCAGTACCGGCATGGTATCTAATTCCAGTATCAATTTGTAGCAACATGATACTCAATCTTAATATCAATCTATTTTTGAGTAACACTCGATCCCTAATTCAATCTATGTTAGCGTGACACCGGATCTTAATATCAACCTATAGCGACTTGACACCCACTCTCAATCTCAACTTAATATAATCTCAACACAATTCTCAATACATGATGATAATAATTAATTACAAGCATGTCCAAAGGTTAATCACAAATATTCTACTAAAATATAAGCATAAAGTCAAATTAAGTCTATAACTATATTTGACTTTCCTATACATATCCAAAAATCAAGAATTACTACCAATCGATTGTTGTATATCTTTTTCTTAATTTCTATATTTACTTAACAGAACATATAACGCTACTTATTTACAATTTTGTTACACTAACACCAACCCTAGCATGAGCGACTATACCCAAACTTAGTTCCACATACAATCCTCTCCTATCGCTCTTTACACTACCATAATTATCCTCAAATCTACTGACTCCTCCCTCCATGATCAACTCGATTCCACCTACTTTCACTCTACTTTAAACTTGAACACATGCAAGGCAATTTTACATCTACCCAATGGTTTTACCCCTTCACCAAGTCTTTTAAAATCAACTCAAAATAGCCGTCATTTATCAACCTACCTCTAGTTTATACAATAATAATAATTCCATAACAAATAAAGGGTTAAAACATTTCATTAACTTAACATGCATCACCAAATTCATCAATCCATTATCCTAAGTTTAGGCTATTTTCAAATTCGTCCAAACTCCATGCCGGTCGTCCTAGTCATAAAGTCTTCCATAAAAATTATAATTATTACATGAATCTATCCTGAATATACAATAACTAAACCATAACCAACCTTGTGGACAAGTTTTATTGTTGTAGAGAGTGAAAAATCTCTCATGATGTGCCTTTTGCTATCTAATATATTAAAATTTCCTCAAGGAATGCTAGGAAATTACCCTCATGGATCGTAGGTTGTACATCCTTATCGTTCTAAGCCTGGGGTTCATCTAGAGTATTTTTGATGAAGGCAAATGAAATAAGAGACCATAACTGGAGAAATATTTCATCAATTATTTTTTACTTTTTAGCTCATTTTGATGTTTTGTTATAATAATAGATGTAATATAAAAATGAAGTGACTTTTTTTTAGGTATTTTAAGTATACAATTTGAAATTTCTATTCCCTTTTAATATGAGAAAGATGATATTTTTTATGAATTTGTGGAGAAATATAGATGGCATCATCAAAATGGTCAAGAGAAGAATAGGTTTAATGTGGAAGAATATTTGACCGGTTCATCATTAATCTAATTGTAGAGTGAAGAGTGTTGAAATTTTATGATTGAAAAAGAATGTGAACATATTTATGCTTTTGATTACTTTGAAAAATTGACAAATGGGGATTTGTCTATTGGTACTAGAGATGAAATTCTTGATTGAATTATTGAGGTTTCGTTCACAACCTTTTATCATATTATAGAGTAATATATTAATTTTTTATTAATTCTTCTCAATCACTTATATTAATTGTCTTTTGAATTGCTAATGAAGATGTTACTTAGGATCCTAAAACAGTAAACTAAAAAATGGACTACTTATTTAAGAGAGTTGTTTTATATGGTGTATGTTTTCTTGTTTCAAAAGTGGAGGTTGATATTTGATATCATTTTTGTTTATATTTGGGGGATTTCATTAGGGGAGAATGATTCTTGGCTTTTATTTTCTTATTGTAATACTCTAAACTTTTGAACCAAGATCCAAATCATTCTTTGAACCCGTATAGATTTGAACTTGATGATTTATAATGGTATATAGGTGTTAAAATCAATTTCTTAGTATGTTAAGAGATTTAGATATGAATTAAGGTCATACGAAACTTTTAGCTCAAAATTAAGTTGAAAGTTTCTTAACCGATTGAGTTTTTATATAAGATTTTACTAGGATCAATTTCAAATGAGCATAACTCCTAGAATATGAAGATATTTTAGCCCAAAACCCAGCATATGAAAGGTATTTAAGTCTTTTTTCCAATGCCACCAACTATTCTTTACTCGATTATGGAGTAAAAAGTTATGTCCATTTTACCAAAAGGTAGTATTCTGACCGACTCACTAAAAATTTTATGCGGACCGGTGTGCGGTTGCACACTATATTGTGTGATTCATACACCCAACACACACCAATAGACAAAGGAAAAAGTGTAAGGCAAGTTCACAGGAAGCCGTGTGTTGCTATTGTACGGCCGCACAACACTTTTGGTGGTCCGTACAAGGCTCTGATGGGATCTTTTGATGTTGTTATTTAAATGGTATTTTGTTCATTCCTTTATAATATAAATCATACCTCGTTGACTTATATCTATAATACCCCATACTTCTACCTAGCTTGAAATCGTCCCAAGAATGTTACAAACTTACTTTGAAATATGAATCCATTTTTGTTCGTGTGGAATTTTTAAGATTTTTACTTTTTATCATGTGAGAAATTAAATTACCTTTCCAACGATACCAATTTCGTCCAAATTTGATATCGGAGTAAAAATTTATGTATGTTTTACTCAGAGCTGTCAAAATTGCCCAGGTACGACGGCCAGGTTGACGGACCGTAGATCTAGCGATGGACCATCGCCTAGACCGTCACAACCAAGGCAGTGAGTCAAACTTCTAGATAAGGTGTAATGGATAGGTTGACGGACCGTCTCCCAAGCCGTCGCTATAAGGCAGTGAGTCTTTTTTTTGGTCCACGTACGATGATCGAAATGAAGGACCATCGATCCAGCGATGGACCATCGCACGAGCCGTAGTAGGTCCCGTTCAGCGAATTTTAAGTTATTTTTAAAAAGGGTATTTAGGTATTTTTCCACCCGTTTTAACCCCTAATTATATCATTCCAAGGATCATAAGTTCATTATTCATTCACAACATCAAATTAGTGTTTTCTCTCAAAGATAATCCCCAAGAACAAGATCCAAATCCTTCTTCAAGAAACCAAGAAATTAAAGTTCTTCAAGTCCAAGAACTTCAATAAAACTCACAATCAAGGTATGTCATATGTTGATTCATGAGTCTCTTTCAGCCATGTAGCTCAAGAATCTCTTTTGAAAATCCAAGATTTGTGTATTGATAAATGTTCATAACTTAAATTAAATTGAAATTCATGTTCATGATGTTATGGGGTTTTGATTCATGTTTTAAATTACATATTCCAATAATTGACCCTAGTATATGAAGATTTCCATAATAACCATGATAACCCCCTTCAATTTACAAGTAGATTAATGTATCCATGATTATTAGATGTGTTGGTAATTGTATAACCATAGCATGCTCCCCATGTGTTTGATTAAATGCCTATGCAAAGAAAAAGTGCCATACTAGTATAATAATATGTAATCCCCATTCATGTACAAGTTCATGCATGTAAAGTGTTTGATGAAATGTATTAATCAATGAACTATGGATTTTTTATGTTAGTCATGTATTTAAGAAAGTCATGCTTTGTCAGTTTCTTTCCATCGAGTCTTGAGGGTACTTATATCAGACAATTTAGTTGTGTGCCTCGAGTCAGTGTCATGTTTTCATGATACTCTCGGTCAAGCCATGATCCATAGAACCCAGTCAGTCATGTGACTCAAAAAACCCAAAAATCTCAGTAATCTCAGTAGTTCAGTAATCTCAGTTATCTCAACACTCAGTAATCTTGGTAAACTCGGTATTCCCAGTAAATCTTAGTAACTTTAGTACTCTTAGTTAGTCCTCAGATCTCAGTAGCATACGTCAGTCAACGGAACTTAGTGAACTCAGTTTAGCTCTGCTAAATAATACCATTAGTATCAGTTCAATTTGGTTAATCAGTTTAGTGTTTATTCAGTTGGGAGTAGGATTCAGCACTGAGTGAACCCAGGGATGGGGACTCACCTGTTATTCAGTGGAGGGTGTGATCCTTAGAAGAAATCCTTGTGTTCCAGAACTATGTATCCAGTGTAGGTTGAGATACACCTTACACATTTAGGGACTTATACATCTCATTTGGGTTACCTACCAAGAGGGGTTGACGAAAGAGCTCCCTGTCAGAGAGGGTATACTCATAGCTAGTCTTTACCTGTGGCACGGTATTGACACCCTTCCAGCTGGGGTTACAGGTTGGAACCCACCAGTTCAGTTTTTTGGCATGTCGGTTAGATAATTACCTCTCACAGTTTCAGTTATAGAATCAGGATTGTCAGATACAGTCATTCAGTCTCAGTAATAGAACTCAGATAGTTTTACAGAATTTAGGGCTGTCAAATACAGTCAACTCAGAATAGTGCAGAACTTAGCTAGTTCCATCAAAACTAGACTGTCAGGTACAGTCGCTCAGTATCAGTTATTTCAGTTATATAGTTATCAGTATCTCATGTTATCAGTACTCAGACTAAGTAATCATGTTTTCATGATCCTAGTTATAGTTATTATGTATACATGCATAAATTCTCATGTTCATATTATTCAGTCAGATAGTATACATCATGCATGTAAACCCTTTGAATTCAACCTACCTCACATGCATACCAGTACATTCAAAATACTGACGTATTTATGCTATGGTGTCTTATACCATAGGTTTAGAAGCACGAGCTCCAGAGCATCAGTAGTATTCCAGTCTCTGCAGTTAGAGTTAGCAGTGAGTCCTCATCTTTTGAGGACATGATCATTTCTTTATTATCTTATTAATTAGTTTATTAGTTGGGGTTAGTTGGGGACATGTCCCATCATCTCCTTATTCAGACAGTTATGTTTTAGAGGTTTTTCAGACTACAGTATGTTTAGAAAATTTGTTTTGGGCATTTATACCCCATCCCAGATGTTATATTTTATCAGATATTATGTTACAGGTTGAACCTTATGGCCTTTCAGTTCATGTTTCCACATTATACAGTATATTGTAGTATACAGGTACAGATATCAGTCATGGGTTAGCTTGTGGTCCTTCGGGGACATGAGCACCGTGGAGCATTTTGGGTACCAAATTTGGGGCGATACAATAGCACTCTAATTCATTAGATTTCTCAAAGAAATATATTAAAATCTCTTCATCTTCTAACTCTAAACTTCTAAGCCCTAAGATTCAAGATCCAAGGTTTCAAGTCCAAATTTTTTTCTCCAAGAATTCTCCAAATTTAGGGATGTAGGACTTTAATGGATTTTTTTATTCTACCACCATGTACAAAACTCCATTAAATTTATGAAATTCAAGATTATGGTTAGGGTTATGACCTCATTTTTAGTTATCTCTTTATTTAAGCAAATCGTAAGATTTCTTCAAGTTTTTACTTATGTTTATGATACTTATGAATATTGCATTTTTATATATACAATTAGGAAAGTGTCTCTTTGTTGGATTTGATTTTTTACATGATTTTTTACACATTGTTTTTAAAGCTTAAGGTTTAAAGTATGAAACTTTGAGTCTTTATGATAGTATGAACATTGAAGAAGGTAGAATGACCCATATATGGGTAAAATTCATAATAGTTGTTAAATATGAAATCTTAGTAAAGGTTCAAGATTTACACATGATGAGATACAACTTATGTATAATACGAGCATATAGTATGAACAATTTTGGTAGTATTATTTAGTACCGAGATAATAAGGATTTAAATAAACTCAAGTTCCATAACTACGTACCACCATGGGTTTTACCCCTTTTAGGTAAACTTTCAAGATCCTTATGTATATGGTTCTAACTTTGGCCAGTTAGAACAATCTTTTTCAATGGGTATATTATACTAAACTCCATGATGCTCATATGATTTATATTGATTATAAGAAACTCTCATCCAAAAGACAACTTTATTTTTACAGTTTACATGATATGACCCTTTTACGATTTCATATGATATGATTTCGAATATGTATTATTTTCAAAAAATCATCACTTTAATCTTTAAACTTCTTTAACTCTTGGTTGACACGAGTCTTTTTGAAATCTGTATTTATTTTATTTTTTTAAATTATGCTAAAAGTATACCTTTCTTGTACTGATCATATACCTCTTCTACCTACATTTTTATTTGATAAAGATATGAGTGATTATATTTAGGCACGTAGCTAGTTGTTTGCATCTCAAATTCCAGCAAGGGTGAGTTCTATTTATCTAGGGACCAAGATTAGTTGTTTTCCTTCTTAATATAGATATTATTGTATGGGTAGTTGGGGGACTTTTCCCAATATATTGTTTATCAGACTTATAGGTTTTGACAAACATTAGAGCATGATTTATATTAGCCCTTCATGCTCAGTATTTTGTTTATTTGAATTTCCATTTGTGTTTTCAAACTCATAAACTATGATTTCAGTTACAACTGCTATTTTATGTCAGCCATATGCTTGGATATATTATGCCAACGGATAGCTTGGGATCACTTGTGGTTCTAAATAATGTGTCCCAACTAGGGTATAGACTCAGTTCATGACAAACTTGGTATCAAAGCATAGGTTTAAAAGTCCTAGGATATCTAAAAAGTTGCATTTAGTAGAATCATGTTTATGGGTGTAAAGCGTGTCACACTTGTAACAAGGAGGCTATAGAGAATTAATAATTCCCAAACTACCCTTCCTTAGAAGGATAAATGGTTTCTGTCAAATATAGTAACACAACTAGGTTGGGATCGATCCCACAGGGAATAGGCCAAAGATATCTCTCAAACCTTTTGAAACAGTCAGGCAGTATGGAAAATTAAAAAAGGGGGATTTATTGAAATAGTAAAAGAGAAATGAATTGGTTGATCTTGGTTGTAAGCAATCTAAGATAAACACTAGGCTTGTGTTCCCCTTATCTCTAACTTTGTATATTTATTATGCACTATCAAACCTTTCTGATACCTTGCATGTAGAATATGATAAATTATGTACCATCAACTATCTTTTGGACTCATTGATGGATTTTACCCTTTACCTTTTTCATCTCGGGATGTCTCCTTACTAACCCTTATTCTACATCCTAGTTAACTATCACCTTGTGGGCCTTAAGTTATTAGATGAAAGCTAATCATCTTAAGAAGATAATACTAGAAAGCTTATTTTTGGTGATTAACTCCTAAATTATTGTTGTGATCTTCTTTTCCTAGTTACTACTCCTCTTTTGGAGTAAGGATAAATAATCTAGTCAAGATGTTAACATTTTCCACCGCTAAGAAATCAATAAGAACAAAGAAAATCCAATACATTCAAGAATCTTTATTTAGAACGACTTGGCACTTCCTCTACTTTGTTAATATGTTAGGGTTTCCACCACCCTAGCTAAGAGAATTAGCCGCTCATAGTTATGAAATCAATCATGGAATTAACAAATAAAATTACAAAATCAATCTTACAATAATAAGATGAGAAATCCCAGAGTCTTAAATTGAATAACAAACCATGAACAATAGGATGTTTGTGAACTTGGTCCCAAAGGGCCTCTCTGAATTGCCTCAATATGTGAATGAATGAATGAATAAACTAAAAAAATCCTAAAGGATATATATAGATTACAAGAAACCCTAGAAATCAAATTCTAAATAAAATAGGAAAACTAAACTAACCATACATAATAAGACTTATAAATATCATAGGTGCATATTTAGGTTACATAGAAATCCTAAAAATCGAAGTCTAAACAAAAAAGGAAAAGTGGAGTCGGTGGACACTTACTTGGGCCACTTACGGAGTTTAAGTAGTACTTACGATCCACAAATGAACCCAGGTAAGTTCCAAGAAATTTTCCTATAGCTTTTCACTCTCTAGATCTTTAATTTTGGCCCTTAACTTAGTTATATATGGATTATATGTGCTACTTATGGACCATAAGTGTACATAGGTAAATTCAAAGACCCTACCATCAGATAGACAATTGAATTAGCTTTTCAATGATACCAATTTTGCATTAATCTGATATCGGGGTGAAATAGTTATGGCATGATTACTGAAGCATTGTTAACTCTCTAGATCTTCAACTTGTGTTACATGTTTTGGACATATATGCCCAGTAACTGCCACATATGCTCAAAAATGACTAAGTGAGTAGCCAAAAACTTTATTTTTCATCTTTTCTTGAATTTAGCATACAAAACTGAATCTTCTGCAAAACATACCCAAAACACATCATATCTAAAAAACCAACCTAAGAATCATGCATATTTTCATAGTTTTAAGCGTCAAAAGGCTATAAATTTATAGCATCTCAAGAATTTTGGAAATAATTTTCCTTCTTTCATGACTAAGTTCTTGCTATAGAGCTTAACTCTATAAATCTTGTAATGACCCTCCAGGTCATTTTTTTTCTTTTCACAGATTTTTGCCATTTACAGCTTTCATATAGCTGTCCCAAGTCATTTATGACTTGCTAGAGCAAATAGTTCAGTTATCGGGTAGTTCATTTGGTTTTTAGAGTTAATTCTCTATTTCAAAGCCTTTGCTAGTAAGGATTAGCTATCAGGCATAAACTTCAGTTTAATGACATCATACGCCAATTTTGATAGTTTCGGCAGCTTTGGAATGCCAATTTTAGGCTAAGGGTGCCTTTGGTTTGGGTCCCAAGGCTTTCATACTTATTTTGGGCTATTGGTTAGAATTTAATAAAAATGGCTCTTGGGTGTGGGGCCCATATTTCATCAAAATGACCTCCGATGGAAATTTTGATGGTGCCACTGAGTCCGAAATATCTAATTTAATAGTGTAGCATAGTTTGTTTGAATTTATGGGATTTCAAATGAATCTCAAAAGGTTAGTGGCAACTTGGAATTTTTCAAAGTTTCAGCAGATCCAACTCAGCTGGTGCATCCGCAAAAGAAATGGCTGCTTTAGCGGCCAACCGGTTCCTTAAGTGACAATGGCTTGCCCAACTGGGTTGCTAAAGTGAAATCCAGACCGCGAGAAAGGTGGTTGTTTAAGCGTCAACCTATCGGTTTTAGAGAAAGGGCCAAACCAGCAGGTACCACTGTAGCGGTACATAGCCGCTTAAGTGGTGACTGCATCACCACTTAAGCAGTCAAGTGGTTGCTTAAGAGACACCTGGGAGGTCGTTAAATCCCCCTTCTTGCCTAATTTTTTTCTATTTTCTCACAAATTATCAAGAGATAAAAAAACATAAAGAGTGTGAGAAACTGGGAGACTAATTATTAGGAGATTGTAGGGTGTTTATGTGCTTAAAATAACCATTTCCTCATTGAAAATATTGTAAGTTTTTAATTAATTCATGATTTATTTCCCAAAAATTAGTCATAAATCCCTAGTTCTTGGTGTCTTTATTTTAGTATCAATTGAGCTCGGAGTTTTCCCGTTCTTGAGGATAAATGATCCTTTAGCATAGAGGGACGTGTTGACAATTTCAAATATGTGATTCCACAAAAGGGCCCCACATGGAATTTTCACTTGATTTTGGACCTAAAGAATAAAAATGCAACATGGCTACCATTTTTCTCATATTAATGTATAGATTATTATTTTTATAGCATGGCATCATGCGAAAGCTTCTTGAAAGGGGAAATCATTGATTTTAGTGGACTTTATCGGGCTTTCTTAGGCATCTAGGTAGTCTACACGTACCATTCTCTTAGATTGGGGTAAATTATAGTATTAATATATTAATATTCTAGTTGAGTTGGGAATTAGGTCTTAAAGGTATATTTAGTGTAATTTAGATTACTTAGCTAATTAAGGACCCGTAATTAGCCATAATCGACTTAAAAACTTATTCTTTAGGTAGAATTGCTATCTTAAGACTCAATGTGGCTTATTTGGCATCTTGTGGTGAGATTTGATACCTTAGACTAGTTTGGGATAGAATTTTCCTTAGGATAGATTATCGAGGATTACAAGTGGGCCCTTCCGACCCACCTTAGGCTAAGATTGCTATTGATTAGTTCCTTGTAGATAATAGGCTTTTATATGTTACCTTAATTTTATTCTAGAGACTTAGGAAATTTTAGATCTATGATGATTATTCTAGAACTGTGATTGGGGAATTATGAGTTTTGGTTCAAGTTCGGCGACTTATGATATTAAGATTGATTTGATTCTGGTATTATTAATGATATTATTTCTGGTTCAAATCTGATATCTATAATAGTAGTTTTGGTTCAAGCCTGCATATGCGATACTAGTTCTTGTTCAAGTCCAACATTGAGAGGTAATTCATGATGATTCTATAATCCATTTGAGTTTGATATTTTAGGTATGGAAAGATCCACAGTTACAGTTTTGAGATATGGATAGTGGTATAATTACTATTATTGTTTTTTTCTATTGAATCCATTGGGCTTATGGGGGTCCACATTGGGTTATTTAGTTTATTTGCACCTTTTGAGCTTATGGGGTCCCAGTTATGTAGAGATAGTTATGTTTACTTATTATTATTATTCTGAGTGTTTACTTTAGTAATTGTAGATTTATTCTAGGTTTGGCCTTTTTCCTTGACTTAGCTTGTTTATCTCGCATTTTTATTATATTTTTGTTATGATTTAGCTCAGTCTAGATGATGCCTACTGAGTTCTTGTTGTTTTTGTACTCATACTACACTTCTGTACCTTTTTAGGAAAGATTCGAGTACTAGCTGACATTGTGATTGTGTTGGTCAAAGTTCGGAGACAGGGTAAGTTATTTGAGTTGGAGTTAACCTTTTCTACATCTTCTATTTTTTATAGTCTTTTTATTTTTGTTGTATATTGACTTTGATAATACTCATATTCTTTTGGATTAGAAGTTTTTTTGTTATTTTTACTAGGTCGAAGGATGATATTACTTCTCTTTTATTTCACTTCTATCATGTTATTATTTTATGATTTATTATTTGTAATTCATTTACTTGAATATTTCCAGCATTTATGCCATTTTCCACCAATTAGACCATTACTCGCGATTCCAGACTACAATTTTGCTTACCTACTGATGGGATAAAGTAGGTGCCATCATGGCTCAGAAAATTAGGTCATGACAAATTGGTATCATAGCCTAGGTTCACCAATATTGTTTGGACAAGAGCAAGTGTTTAGTAGAGTCCTGCAAATCAGAATGATGACGTTCTTTTTCTTATCTTTGGGAGGCTATAGGAAATTCTTAGGAGATCTTTACTTTTTTCACTCATTTCATGCTAATAGTATGTGTTGGTTTCACTCTTTTATAGATGTCTAGGATGCAGTTACTACTACTAGAGATGAGGACCCTAAGTCCACAACTTGAGATCCTATTGGAGTATATGGATGACCTAGAGGTCAAGGGAATAAGAGAGGTGCAGACCCAACTAGATATCAAGGTAGAGAGCCATCTCCAGACCTTATCCCAACCCTTACACCTAATATTTCTCCACCCCAGTTAGTGGTGGTCCAGGGGGAAGCCTGTAGTTCATCTTTTATATTTGGTTAGTGGTGCATCGTATAATGATTCTCAGTCTGTAGATTAGAGTGGTACCCAGGAAAGGGCACAACCTGTAGCTGCAGCTCCTAAAGTTGAGGTCCCTCCAGCATTTGCGATGCTCAACAGGTAGTCACCCAGCCTGCTATGTCTGTGGAGAAGTAGAAGATGTTAGGTAGATTCTTGAGATTGACATCGCCTGGGTTTTCTGGAGAACTAAGGAAGGATACTTAAGAGTTCTTGGTTGCCTGTGAAAATTAGGGTGGGCGTTGGGTATTTTGGTTTGAGTTTGATTTTTTTATTTTAGTTTTTTTTTGTTTTTGGTTATGAAATTAGGCATACCGAAAACCAAACTGAATTAGTTCATTCAGCTCGATTTATGTAAATTTTTGTTTGGTTCTATTTTGGTTTAATAATTTTGGTTTTTCGATTTTGGATCTATTTAATGGGCTAAATTATATTTGTAAATTGGTCTGCTAATAGGATGGCGGCAATGAGCCAACGAGTTTTAATACAAATAAATAAGAAAACAAAGAAAAAAAGAACCCAAGCGGTATCATTTATTTGGACTACATGTATCAGTAAGAAATACAAAATCCTAGCAGTGTTGATTATGATATCCTTGTAAGTTGTAACACTCAGACAATGCACAGATGAATTATCTAAACTATTATCTGAACTCAAACAAAAGATATGATTTTACACATAAGAAATCCTAGTTGTAACACAAATAAATCCTAGTTGTAACACAAAAGAAACATTTTACTACTATCTGAACTCACACACATGAAGAATCTCACACATATATTGTATATTGTAAATGGCATACCCTCACGTTATGACATAAATGTGTGAATTATCCTGATTCACACGATGACATTATGACATACACACATATATTGTATATTTACATATCACACACTTGTAATCTCACACGGGATCAGTTGTAGTCACACACATATACACAGAAACAGTAAATCTGTAAACACAAAATCCCAATTCCAACTGCCTACAATCTAAATACACATATACTAAATAGTAAACAACACATACATACACATGTATTTGGGTTGTAGCTAAATAGCTAATTGGCTTAGATAATATATATTATAAATATTAAATATATATTATATATATAATAATTTAAAAAATTATATTAAAATTTTTTGTTTAAATCAAAAAAAATAAATTACATCAACCTAAAAACTGAAAACCTAACCGAAATACCGAATTTATAAAAAAACAAAACCAAAACCAAACTGAAAAAAACAAAATGATTTGGTTCGGTTTGGTATTTTGGATTTTTGGTATTTATGCCCACCCCTAGTGAAGATAGGCTCCGTAATTTGGGTCGAGTTGCGACTCAAATGGTACTGACTACACGATTTTTCAATTGGATTTGGGAGCTCAACATTGGTGGAGAGGTTATCTTAATTTCAAGATAATTGGATCTCCCCCATTGACATAGACTCAATTCTTCGACGTCTTCTTAGAGAAGTATATGCCTCGTAGCCTTAAGGTTCATTTGAGAGATCAGTTCTCAAGGTTAGAGCAGAGTTTTATGACTGTTCTAGAGTATGAGGCTTGATTTCATGAGTTGACCATGGATTCTACATCTATCTTACAGACTAACTATAAGTGGATTCGGTGTTTTTTTTAGAGATTGCAAATTCCTTTGTGCATGGCTACATAGAGTTTGGGCATTGCTGCCAAAGGTTTTATTAAGGTTTTTGGTCATGATCAAATTATATAGGAGATGCATCATTAGGACCAATGGGAAAGTGATAAGAAGCTCCGATATTAGGATAGTTCTTGTGGGAGCTGGAGTGGCTTGTAGTTTAGAGGTAGCGGTTCTCAGGGTAGGTACCCTCCATGTTAGTCTTATCAATATCAGGGACAATTTAGTAGGCCCATTCATTTTGTACTTTAGATTACTAATGGAGGTCACCTAGCTACAGTGATCATCCTAGCCAGAGTATGGCCAACCTTTTGAGAGGTTCTCTGGGTTTTCTAGCCACGGTGCTTATTCTAATTTAGTTAAATCTTTTGGTTATAGTGCAGTGCCTGGGGCATGTTATGGTTATGGGGCCTTCAGCTTTTTCTAGAGATTGTCCTCGATGTGGGGTAGTTGTACTTATAGCGCAAAGTGTTCCACCTATTAAGGCAGTGCCACCTCCAGCTAGAGGTGGAATGTAGGGTCATTAGTATGGTCCCGAGGGTTCTTATTGATGTTCCCCAGGCAGGCAGGATAGGTGATCTATTAGGTGCCCAGCATGGTAGCGGGTGAGGTTATTTATATGTTGTACTTGGTAGATCGGAGGTAGAGTCTTCAGATATCATTATTATAGGTACAATCTTAGTGTGCCATCAACTGACTTTTGCATTATTTGATCCTGTATCCACTTATTCTTATGTGTCTACTTATTATGCAATATAGTTAAGAGTTGTTTTGGGATTCTTTACCTATGCCATTATGTGTATCACTCCTGTAGGTGATTCTTTCACAGTGGATCGAGTTTATAAACCATGTGTTGTGATTATTCGAGTGTTTTGATACTCAAGACAATCTTATTGTACAAGATATTATTGATTTTAATGTGATTTTAGGCATGCACTGGTTATCCCTCTATCACGCGGTCTTGGATTATTTTTCCAAAATAGTTACCTTAGCCATGCCCAGCATACCACCAGTTGTGGCAAGGATATTTTAGTCGCGATTCACTGGGGTTTATTTCTTATATTCGGTCTAGGAAACTTATATCAAGGGTTTGTGAGTCTTATCTCACTTATATTTGTGATGTTATATCTTGGTTGACTATATTTCTATAGTTTGTGACTTTTCTAATGTTTTTTCCTACTGAACTAACTGGTCCTCCTCCTGAGAGTGATATTGAGTTTATTATTAATCTTGAGTCGGGCACCTAGCCTACTTCTATGGCACCCTACTGTATGGCTTCTATTGATCTTATAAAGCTTAATGCTCACTTTAGGATTTTTTGAGTAAAGGTTTTATTAGAACGAGTATGTCGCCTTAAGGTTCTCATATCTTATCCGTGAGGAAGAAGGATAATTCATTGCATATGTGTATTGATTACAGTCATCTTAATAAGGATATGGTGAAGAAGAGGTATCCTATGCCTCGAATTGATGATTTATTCAACCACCATCAATTAGCATCGATGTTCTCTAAGATTCACTTGAGATCTAGTTACCATCAGTTGAGGATTTGGGTTGAGGACATCATAAAGACAGCCTTCAAGGCTCACTATAGCCATTATGAGTTCCTAGTAATATCTTTTAGATTAACCAATTCCCTAGCAGTGTTCATAGATTTGATAAACCGTGTGTTCTATCCTTATTTGGATTCTTTTGTGATTGTGTTCATCAATGGCATTCTTGTATACTCAAGGAATAGGGAGGAGCGTACGCAGCATTTGAGATTATGGACTAAACTTTGAGAGATCATAAGCTTTTTGCTAAATTTTTAAAGTGTGAGTTTTGGATCAAGTAGGAGACATTCCTAGGACATGTGGTGTCTAAGGATAGAAATATGGTGGATCCAGCAAAGATTGAGGCTATTCGTGATTGGGCTAGGCCTACATCTCAAAATTGAGGTTCGTAGCATTATTGGTTTGGCCAGTTACTACAGACATATTTATAAAAGCATTTACTACTATTATAGCAACGATGACTAGATTGACTCGTAAGGAGGTTCCTTTCTTGTGGTCTGGGGAGTTTGAGTCAAGCTTTTAGAAGCTCAAGCAATTTCTTACTTCAACTCTTATATTGGCTCTTTCTGTTGGGGGTAAGGGATTCATCGTCTATTATAATGCTTCCAGTGTTGGTTTGGGTTGTGTTGATGCAGTAGAGTTGAGCTATTTCTTATGCATCGAGGCAGCTGGAGGTACACAAGTGTAACTACCTCATTCATGATTTGGAGTTGCCGATGGTAGTTGTTATGCTTAAGATTTGAAGACATTATCATATGGAATGCATTGTGAGATATATATCGATCATCAAAGTTTTCAATATCTTGTGACTCAAAGGGAGATTAATTCTAGGCATTGGAGGTAGATAGAGTTGCTGGAGGATTATGACATATTTAATCTATTCCATTCGGGGCAAGGCAAACACGATAGCAGATTCTTTGAGCCAAAAGGCGATATGGGTAGTTTGGTTTTTATTTCAGTTTTGGGGAAGCCATTTGTATGGGACATCTAGTCCTTAGGAAACTTTATGGTATGCTTGATATTTCTGATTTTAGGAGAATCCTTGTTAATGTTGAGTTGAGGTCTACCTTATTTGAGCAAATATATAATTGTCAGTTTGAAGATAGAGGGCTTTGTGTTATCCGTGATTAGGTGTTGAGTGGTGAGTCTAGGAAGGCTACCATAGATACTGAGGGTATTTTGAGGTTGTATAGCCTCATTTCTATTTCGAGGATGGGCGATTTGTTTCAGTTGATCTTGCATTAGGCTCACAGCTCCAGCTATGGTATCCACCCAGGGATATCTAAGATGTATAGGGATTTGAGACAACATTACTGGTATAATGGCATGAAGAGAGATATGTCAAACTTTGTAGCTCATTACCTATATTGTCTACAAATGAAGGCTGAGCATCAGAGACCTGGTGGCTTTATTTAGAGATTGCCCATTCTCGAGTAGAAGTGGAAGCATATCACCATGGATTTCATTAGTGGTTTGCCTCGTACCTCCCGTGGTTCAGAAAATCTTTGGGTCGTCATATATTATTAGACCAAATCGACATATGTCATTCATATTCAGATGTCCTTTAGTACTGATAGTTTATCCCATATCTATGTTCATGAGATAGTGCACTTGCATGGAGTGCCTATATCTATCATTTCAGATCTGGTGGATCTTAGTGTAACCTTCCACCTTTAGATCGAGGGAAGTCGTAGTGGACTATTTAAGTTCTTGAGGATATGCTCTGAGCCTATGTTATGGATTTTTGAGGTTAGTGGGAGAAACACTTATGTAATGCCCCAATTTTCTAAACCAAAATGCTACACGGTGCTCATGACCCCAAAGGACCACAAGCTAACCCATGACTGATATTTGTACCTATATACTACATAAAAGACTATAAAATGTGGAAACATAAACTAAAAGGCCAAAAGGTTCAATACTAATACATGACTGAAAATATGGTATATAATACCAAAATAAATCTAAAATAACTATCTGACATGCTATAGTCTGAAAGCCTCTATACTGTTTGAATAAAGAGTTGATGGGACATGTCCCCAACTAACTCCATCTACTAAAATAAACTGAAAACTGAAATAGTAACATAATCAAATAATATCGTCCTCAAATGATGAGGACTCACTGTTAACTCTGTCTGCTAAAACCTGGAATGCTACTGACGCTCTGGACCTCGTGCTTCTAAACCTATGGTAGAAGACACCATAGCGCAAATGCGTCAGTACTTTGAATATACTGGTAAGCAAGTGAGGTAGGCTGAATGCAATAGGTTCATATGCATGAAAAATACTAATTGATTGACTAACATGAACGTGAGAATACATACATGCATACGTAACTGTAACTAACATCGTGCTAGGACTGAATACCGAGTTCTGACTACTGAGTTTACTGATATTGATATCTAAGTCACTGATGAGTAAGAAAGACTGATACTATATTACTGTATACTGAGGGACTGATACTATGCTACTGATACACAAATAACTGTGTCTAACAGTTCTGATTATGAAGAACTGATCTGGTTGATTGTATCTAACAGTCCTAAAGTTGAATACTGATAACATGAGTTCTGATAACTGACATATTTGATAACATGAGTGACTGTATCTGATAGTCCTGAATTTGATGGAACTAGCTGAGTTCCGTACTATATCTGAGTAACTAAATTTGAGATCAGTCCTATCAAGCGGGTGATCTCTGAATCTGATGATACTGATAATAAAGATGATTTGACTTAGTCTGAGATCTGTCCTACCTAGTGGGTGATCTCTAAATCTGATTAAGTTGACACTGATTGACCATAGTTGAGATCAGTCCTATTTAATGGGTGATCATGAAGTCTATTTATAAAGATAAATATTGATTGTATCTGACAGTCCTAAATCTGTACTACTGAACTGAATTGACTGTATCTAACAGTCCTAATTCTGTATATGAAACTATAGGATGTATTCATCTAACCAACATGCCCCATACTATGCTAACTGGGGTCTAACCTGTAACCTCAGTTGGAAGGGTGTCAGTACCGCGCCACTGGTAAAGACAACTGTTGTGGAGTCAGTCCTAATCTAGCGGGTGACCCCTAGGATAAGTCCTATACATTTAAATGTTCTAATGGGTGATCCCTGAATATGTCAGTCCTATCTAATGGGTGAAATATTGTACCTATGCTGGCTACATAGTTTTGGAACTTAGGGATTGCTTCTAGGGATCTCAGTCTTATTCTAGCGGGTGAGTCACCATCCCTAGGCTCACTCGTTACTGAATCCTACTCCCATCTGAAAGACACTAAACTAATTAATTGAGATGAACTGATTAACTGAACTAAACTATTAGCTGAACTGAACTGATTAGATGAACTAATACTAGTGGTATTGTTTAGCGGAGCTAAACTAAGTTTACTGAGTTCCGTTGACTGACAAAATGTACTGATGTCTGAGGACTGACTGAGAGTACTGTAGTTACTAAAATTTTACTTGGAATACTGAAATCACTGAGATTACTGAACTACTGAGATTTCTGAGATTTCCTGAGTCACATAACTGACTGAGTTCTATGGATCATGGCTTGACTGAGAGTATCGTGAAAACATGACATGGCTCTAGGCACACAGCTAAATTGTCGGGTACAAATACCCCCAGGACTCGATGGAAAGAAACTGACATAGCATGGCTTACTTGAACACATGACCAATCAACCCAATTCATAATTCATATATTGAAGAACTTCATCAAACATGTGATATGCATAAGCTTGTACATACATGGGGATTTCATGATATCATGCTAGTTAGGCACTTTTCCTTCATCTAGGCATTTAATCAAACATATTGTAGGCATAGTACATGTAAATAATATTATACAACAAACAAACATCATGATTCATCTCTAATTTTATCATTCAAGGGTTTAGTCATAATGTTGCATGAATCTATAGCTATAATAATTAAACCCACATAGAAATTCTCACCCAACATTGATTTGAATTCAATTGATTATTCTCATCATAAACAAAACAAACCCAACATGAAATTCATAAGGAAATCCATAAACTTGAATTTACAAAAGAGATTCTTGGGCTTCATGAACGAAAGTAGTCCATGAATAAACACTATGCATACCTTAAAGTTTGATCTTGAAAGAGATCTAATGTTTCTTGAAGGTTCTTGAAGAAATCCTTAGGCTTGTTCTTGATTTTCTTAACTAGGGTTTAACCCCTTTGGGAGAGAATGTTCTTGTTATTGAGGAGAATGAGAAAATAATGGGATAATAGCCTTCTCAGGGCTTTAATACCGTGTTTAGAGTGAGGGAAAAAGACCAAAATACCCCCATGAAATCACTTCCCAGTTGCTGAAATGATCAGCTGATGACCAAGGCTGATAAGCCATCAGATCTGTGATAGCTCGCCAGCCCAGGTCATCACCTGGGAGATGGAATTTTTGGGTTTCTGTCTAAGCCTAACGACATGGGCTGATAAGCCGTCAGACTTGTGATAAGTCGTCAGCTCATGTCGTCGTTCATTTGCCAGGCGGACATGCTGGAGTAAAATAGGTATAACTTTTTGCTCTGATATCATATTTTGGCAAAATTGATATCGTTGGAAATATAATTCAATTATGTATCTGTTGGTAGGTAATGAGCTCAATAATTCGTAGTATAACTAGAGATATGCTCATTTAAAGTTGACTATAGCAATATCCTTTCTTAAGAATTCAATCGGTAAGGAATGTTTTGATTTGTCTTATAGCTGGGAGTTATTTGAAGACTTAACATACATATAACTTGATCATAAAACTATAAAATAATCATGATGTACTATGTATGAGCTTAAAACATGGAGCTAATATTAGTTTGGATTTTTTGGGGTATTATAATATCTCCCCCTTGGAAATATTCGTCCTCTAATGAGAATGACTGAGATAAAAGAAAAGATCAACTGAAGTACGTACAAGACATACACTACTGAAACATGGTTTCGGGATTGACATGACTGATAAGATGAATACATCATACTGAACATGCATATCTGATGCATGAGTAACTGTTTCATGAATGCATGACTGAGTGTTCTGATGAACTGAGTTTCTTATAATAAGAATGCATATCTGATGCCAAATTTTATGACTGACATGATAGGTGAATGCATGACTGAAAGTACTGGTAAGCTAATCACGCATATCTGATGCGTGAATACATAACTGAACTGACTCATGAACATGTGACTGAACATATAATGGTAAAGATACCAAATTTGAACTGAAAACTGATCATGGAACTGAATACCAAGTTTGTTACTAAAATCTGAACATGAGAATGAGTAACTTCAAGGAATATTGCTACCTTGAACTAAAAATACCGATGAGTCTGAGACTAATTACTCAATATGCATGAGCGGAAACACGAGAACATAACTGAGTTTGGAATGTGATACATGAACTGAACTGAGTCTATAATACATGGCTTGCAACTGAGGTTGGAGCTTAAGGGTCAACTTATGAGTATCCCCTACTCTATACTGGATTCATTACATAAAAAGAGAATGGAATACTTATGTTATGAAAGTTTGGGGAATCATAGCATATCTCCCCTTGGGACACTAGGTCCCTCACAGAATACTAACTTGGCTAAGATACTGAGGGAAGCTGAGGCGATGTGGAAGGCACCTTGGAACTGAATTGCGACTGATTATATGAGATCTGAAACTGAGGCATGACACATGAACTGAACTCATTACTGAACTGAAGCATACATTATAACTAAGACTGTAACTGAGATAGCAACTAAGTTATGATAGTCGCATAATGAAGGCTATCATAAGTTAAGGATATGAATGTACACTCACAATCTAAACTTTTCCTGATTTCTATGTACAACCTCTTTCTAGTCATTTATTTGCATATTAGCATGACATTCAAGCCTATCTCCATAACTAAACCCTCATGTAAAACAAGCATGCAACAATCTTCTCTTAACATGTATCATTTACTCTCTCACTTATCTAAGCAATTGCTCATCACTACATTGTTCTCACAAAGAGAGCTCACTGAAGGGGTTGAATTAAGAGGACCTAAAACATGAATGGACACTACTGAACTTGATGCACTACTGAGGCCTGAGGAATAGAATATCAACAATATAGATGTACCTAAAAGGTCTAAACTGAGGATATACATGACATATCCTGGATTAACTGATCAATAGGAGTGTAACATGAGTCATGGGAGCTGAGAAATCTGTAAAGCGTGATATGTGTACATGAATCATGAGTTGCATAACCTAAGCAGGGACCTTTCTACATTCGTGGGATATGATTTGTATTACTAAGGGGAATAGAACCGAACCCTTTATGCTGGGAAATAGAATCGTACATGATTCTATAGAAAGAGTGAATATAAGTTGTGTTCATGGAACTGAGACATGAAGCATTCATAGTCATCATGCTGACTGGAGTGTGAAACTTTACACTAAGATAAGGATGGGTTAGCAATCGTCTTCCCTAACTGTTTTTCTGTACATACTGGCACTACTAATGAAATTTGAAATCCTGAATTGGGTACTTGATCTACCATCTCCCCCTTGTATTTAAGCCATCATCATAAGTCTGTGAACACTAAACTAATCTCTGAACTGAACTACAATCATCATCACATACTTACACTCTGATCGACACATGCTCGCGTTACTAAGCACATCATCTACCTCTGTTTCCTCATATACTACTAATATCACATGCAATAAGGACACCATCCAATGGAGGAGGCTACTTAGGAGATCAACAGAGAGATGCAGACCCAGTATCACCACCTATTTGAGCCTTCAAGTACACCCTAACCCTTTACTTTCATAGATAAAAGTTCTTTTAGTAGTGGATAATGTAATGACCCTCCAAGTCATTTTTTTTCACACATTTTCATTTTTTAGAGATTTCATATATCTTCCTTAAGTCATTTGTGACTTTTTGGAGCTGACAGTTTAACTACAGGCCAGTTTATTTGTTGTTTTAGAGTCAATTCCCTATTTTGAAGACTTCGCGGTATGGATTAGTTATCGAGCGTAAACTTTAGTTTAAGGACCTCGTATTCTAATTCTAATAGTTGCATTATATTTGTAACATCAATTTTAGGTTAGGGGTACCTTTGGTTTGGGTGCCAAGTCTTCCAAACTCATTTTGGGCTATCGATCAAAATTTAATAAAAATGACCCTTGGGTGAGGGGCGGGGCCCACATTTCATCGAAATAACCTTTGATAGAAATATTAATGGCTCCATTAAGTCTGAAATATTGAATTTGATAGGGTAATATAGTTTATTTTCTTTCACAGGATTTTGGATAAATCCAAAGGAGTTGGTGGAAACTTGGAACATACCCAGCAGGTACCGCTTTAGTGATACAAAGCTGCTTTGGCAGTGACCACTTAAGAGGTCAAGTGGCCGCTTAATCGGCACCTAGGAGGTCATTAAATCCCTTTTCTTGTACGATTTTCTCTTATTTTCTTAAAATTCTCAAGATCTAAAACCCCTAGAGAGTGTGGGAAATTTAGAGCCTGATTATTGGGAGATCATGGGGTATTTGTGAGCTCAAAATAACCATTTTTTAATCGAAATTCTTGTAAGTTTCCAATTAATTCTTGGTTTATTTCCAAAAATTAGTCTAAATACCTAGTTCTTGGTGGGTTAATTTTAGAATCAATTGAGCTTGGAATTTGCCCATTCTTGAGGGTAAATGATCCTTGAGCATAGAGAGATGTGTTGACGATTTCAAAAGTATGATTCCACAGGCAGACCACATATGGGATTTTGGACCCAAAGCATAAAAATGAAAAATGGGTACCATTGTTCTCTAATTAATGCATAGATTACTATTTTAATAGTGTGTCATCATTGATGTACTAGGGTTTCATGGAACTTTTGATGCTTAAACCAAGACAATTAAGCAAGTACTAAAATCCTTTTGTTAGATGTGATGTGTTTTTATAGTTGTTTTGCAAGGAAAGGGGTTTTGGAGCAGAGTGGGAGAAAAAGATGATAAATAGTTATAGAAAACTACTTACCGACCCACTTACCAGCCATAAGTGTTACTTACGCCCATGGTAAGTAGGGTCATAAGTAGCAGAAGAGAAATTTTGATGTTTACTTTTTTTCTCCGGTACTTACATAGACACTTACCGAAAATAAGTACTACCTACTAACCGTAGGTACCCAAGGTAAGTAGTAGAAGTGAAATTCTTAAACATGATTATTTTTTCATTGCTACTTACCTAGGTGCTTATGAAGGTAAGTACTACCTACTGGACGTAGGTACTCAAGGTAAGTAGCAAAAGTGAAATTTTAAAAGTTGATCTTTTTTACTCTGCTGCTTACCTAGGCACTTATTGAAGGTAAGTACTACCTACAGGCCATAGGTACCCAAGGTAAGTAGAAGAAGTGAAATTCTGAAAGTTGATTTTCTTTCTTTATTTTCTTTTGCTACTTACCTGGGCAATTATCGGAGGTAAGTACTACCTACGACCAGGTGCCGACCTAGTTTTCCAAGTTTGTTTTGGATACAATTTTTAGGGGTTTTTATGTAACTATAAATACCCCATTGATTTATTATTATTCTTTCACGCACTCTTTACATTCACAATAATATACTGATTCTGAGATTTGACTTTTGATATTGGAGTCCATTGTTCTTGGTTCTATAGTTGATTATTAGTTTGAGATTCTGGGTTTTGTTCTTAAATTATTACAAGATTATTCATATGCTTTCTTTATCAAATTCAATTGATGTTCTTGCAAACATGAGCGGCTAAACCACCTAACTAGGGTTATGGAAACCCTGATGGAATAACGAAATAGAGAAAGTGCAACGTCGTTCTTGATTAATATTCTTTTATGTACTGTGATCCTATTTGATGTTATTGATTTCTTAACGACTGTAGATGTTAAGAACCTACCTGTATTTGATACTTACTTCACAAAAGAGGTAGAGATTAGGAAAAGTAGATCACAACATTAATTTGAGGCTACCAACCCTCATCTAATTAACTTGATACTAAAAAGGTAATAGTTAAACTAGGATCCAGGATAAGGTTTTGTAAGGTGACATTTTGATACTCATAAGATAAAGAGTAAAATTCATCAAAGTCGTTCACAAAATGGTTGGTGATACATATTTTATAGATTCTGCATGCAAGATATTGGGATATTTTAGTGAAGTACGATAATTCTATAGAGTAAGGAAGTCAGGGGGGACACAGTCCTAGTATTCATTTTATATTGATTTCAACCAAAGAGACCAATATTTGTTACTCTTGATATTGTTCTCACAAAATCTTTCTATTTACTTTTTTGTAGTTTTTTGACCACGTCAGCAAATTGCTAAGAGATATTCAGCCTATTCTCTATGGGTTTGACCCTAACCTTTGTTGGATTATATATTTGACAGCGATTGTGTTGTACTTTCTTTGGAGGTATAATTGGGCAATATTAAACTTTGGCATCATTGCCCAGGAATACGGTTGCGAATTGATTAATTAAAGTTGTTGAGGTTGTTGGGTTTCATTTATTTCTAAGGCGTACATCAGTGAATTACCAATACTAGGAGTTCAGGAAATCCCTTAATCCCACCTTATCCAGAGCTTGAAAAAACCTTACGATAGAATCGTAGGGTGTCAAAACACGATCATGATTCTTGTAATGAGCATCCTTATGAAGATCCACTTGCTTTGAATCTGCCAGCTCTACATAGTGTTTAAGAGATAGCTAAGGAAACCACTGCTCATTTCTTTGATGAAGAGAAAAGGGAGATTTCTACCCATTATGCATCTCAAGAAGCCAGAATAAGACAGAAAGCTGAGCCTCAAGCAGAACATGACAGAGCTAGGAGGGAGAGATTTTAACCACTCTCAGCCTTCTAGTACTTTCTAGAATATGATGATCCATGGGAAGAGTTGGGTTACATTGTATTTATTAAGATAGGAGCTATCATTTCTCCTGATTTTCCCCAAGAAGTGAGGTTAGATAATAAGGGTTCTATGATTCAGCTGCTCAAGCTGAAGGGTGCATTTTCTAGTTTGTTGACTGATGATGCAAACATACACATCATAAACTTCATAGGGATCTGTATTTCGTATAATTTACCTGGCATGAGTTAGAAAGTTTTGAGACTCAAGTTGTTCCCATTCTCTCTAACGGGTGAAGCGATATTATGGCTAGGGAAACTACCTCGCGGGTCCATCATTAATTGGAATGAGTCGCAGAAATAGTTCTTCGATCAATTTTTCCCACCTTCTAGAATGTTGCAGTTGAAGGATGAGATTTATAATTTCATGTAATTGTATTCTAAACTATTGTATGAGGCATTGTTAAGGTTCAAGAAAAAGTTGATGATGGTGCGCAATCACAGTATTTTGTGGAGGAATTTTCCTGAGATATTTTACTGAGCCCTAAATATAAATACCAAAGTTGTAAATACTATTACTGGTGGAGCTTTTATGATCCTGGGTTGGGAGTTAGCATTGAAAATCTTAAGACTAGGTCTCTATTACCAACCGAGGATGGCATACTCAAGAGGCAGAAAGAGGAATCTATACTTATACTATTGGTGCTTTCAGCGAGCAGAAAATTAAAGATGATATAGTGGCTCAAGTGGTTGCACAACTGAGGATGGAGATTGGGTTGTTGACCAAGCAATTTGCAACTTTGAGTTTAGAAAAGGTGAATGTTATAGGCACATAAGTTAAATCTCTTAACCTATATGATTTAGTTTTTGAGGATGAGGTAAAGTACCTAGATACAGGGGTGGTGAGTTTCTGAGTCAAGGACCAAGAGTTAAATCAAGACACTTGGAACTCGAGGGAAGGGAATCAAGGTCGTAACTATTATATGGACATATATGAAGATCGGAGTACAAAGACAGATGGTGACTGGAGATGAAAGGATGACTATAAGGAGGAGGGTGGTGTATATGTTCCACCGAGGAACTGTGATATTGATTTAAGGATAGAAGTAATGCTTACTAAGTTGGTGAAGGGTTTAGAGAATCAAGAGAATTGCCTTACGGAGACTAAGGAAGACATATCGTGATTGACCTATAAAGTAGAATTGCATGTCGCCGTGATTAAGCAGCCTGAGTAGTAGTTTGGTTAGATATCAGCAATATTGAATCAGCACAACCAAGCATTCTTTCGAGCAATATTGTGTAAAATTTAAAGAACGATGGTCATTGTTTAGCTATTACTACTCAAAGTAGTAAGGGCATTATCGATCTAACCATGCCTGTGATTAATAATGTGAGAAATAACCTTATGGATGTTGATGATGCACCCAAAGCGGAATCAAAAAGGTTGGTGACTAGTGGTGAGTCATCATAAAAATGATGCATGTAGGGAAACTAGATGAGAAGAATAAAGGCAAGGGTAAGTAGGAATAACCAATCTTGAAGCCTATTCCATGACCTCCCCCACTTTTTCCTCAAAGGTTGAAACAAAAAAAGAAAGAAGAGAGTATAAGAAGTTTATTGCTATACTGATGAAGTTGAGTGTGAACATACCTCTTCTTGAGGCTCTTGAGCGGATGCCAGGCTATGAAAAATTTATGAAGGACTTGGTGACAAAGAAGAGAATTTTTAGTTATGAAGATACTAGTGGTTTGCATAATTATAGTACGATTACATCTTGATCACTTGTTCAAAAGAAATATGACCCCAGTGCCTTCACAATTCCTTATACGATTGGGTTATCCAGAGTTTCTAGAGCTATGTGTGACGTGAGTGCAAACATTCACATGATTCCACTGAAAGTGTTCAAGTAATTGGGCTTGAGACTTCCCGAACCAATGAGGATGCGGTTATTGATGGAAGATTGTACGATTAAAAATCCTGTAGGCATATCGTTTGATGTTTTAGTAAATGTGGACAACTTTATCCTTCTGGACGACTTTGTTGTCTTTGATTGTAATGTTAATTTTGAGATGCCCATAATTTTGGGGAGATCATATTTGGCCATGGGTAGAGAATTGATGGATATGAAAAAAAGGTGAGCTTAAGTTCAGGCTGAATGATGAGGAAGTCACGTTCAATGTTCACAGAACCATGAAGCAGCCAATTGACATGAGGGTGGTTTTGGTAATAAACTATGTTGATGACCCTAGAATCCTACCTTTTGGCTACCTTGATGAAGTCTGAGTAATCAAGGTACCTACGTCGTGTCGCAATGTTAAATCAGGCGATGCTTGGGAGGCAACAGAAGGTATATTATTATTTTTGCATTTGTGATAATTTGGGTTAGTGCGATTAATGTCAGATCTACATAGCTAAGGTGCCAAAGGTATGTTCCTAACCCTTTTACTTTGTAGTTACCCAATGCATTTGAGATTGCATGTCTATTCAATAGAGGTGGGGCTACCTGTGGGTCTAGATGTCCTCTTGGGATTGTTGTTGTCATGTCTCTTTTTCTTGGAGTCTGTTCTTAGTATAGACGACATATTTAGGTCATTTTATGTTTGTGTTTTATATATTTTATGCTTTGTTTGTGTTTAATTAAGAGAAAAATAAAGAACCTAAGGGCAGTTGATGTCTTTTGTTTGGTTTTAAGTGTTTTGAGAAAAATGATACCCCTCCAAAAAGTTTTTATGAGTTGTGTGGTGTGCTTGCTTGTATGTGCGACTATTGTGAATCTTATTGTGGCATTAGGATTAGGGACAAAATAATCATAGCTTAGCATTTTCATGAATTAGACATGTAGTAGTTGGTAATACAACCCTGTGTCATGTATGTGTGAGATACTTATAAATAGTAATACAACCCTGTCTCATGTGTGTGATAGATACTTACCTAGTTACGTTTGTGCATTTAATTCATATCTTGCCCGGTTAGTCTTGCCTAGGTTGTAGAATAGTTGGTTAGGACATGATCATAGGTCGTTCTTGATTTAGTCCACTCTTAACCTAAATAACCAACCAAATGTGAAAAAGTATCCCTTGATCCCTAATTTAAGCCTACATAGACCTATTTTCTTATTTTTACCTTTCACCTTCCCGGCTGAGTTACAACAAACTTGTTTTGGCATTGTTCCCCCCATGGACATTGTGTACCTTAACTCAGGCACATTGTCTAAGTTGGGGTGGATATAATAGGGTTGCACAGTTGAAATTGAGTATGAAGAAGGGTTTAAATAATATAAAATATGGTTGAAAAAAGAATTAAAAAAACTGCACCAAACCTCAATAAGTAATAAAATAGAAAAGGGAGAAATAAGGGAGAAATAAAAGAGAAAAAAGTGATTGAGAAGTGGACCCCAAATGTAATTATAGTGTCAAGGAAGGCTAGTCACTAAGTACCAAATATATCATACTAGGCCCTAATCCTACATTACAAGTTGAATAAAGTCCTATAGTGATCCTAGTCTGACTGTCCAAAAAACTTAGGTCAAGAAATAAGGACAAGCCTATGGTATTCTATGCACATTGATTGAAACTACTTTTAAGATTATGAGTATCTCAATATCGTCCCTACATTGACATGTATGATTATACTGTGAGAGATAAGACTTCTTTCTATGAGGGTACATGGGTTGTGTTGCTAGCTGTTTATCTATTCAGGTACTGTATATTGCTATTTGCTTGATTGTTTGTTGATAATGTAATGTCATAGATTCATTCCTTTATGTCGCATTGTTATACTACATAGATCCACACTAAAAAGTTATAAATAGGAGAGGATAATATTTTTGAGTTGAAATTGAGTTGACTGTCGTAGGTTCCATAGATTTCTCTTGGTTAAGAATCGTGTTGTTTTGTTATTATGTTTGTTGCCTAAGGACATACAAACGTTCTAAGTTGAGGGTGTTGATGTGTCATTATTTCATGAAACTTTCGATGCTTAAAAAAAGGAAATTATGCAAGTACTTAGGTCCTTTTGTTAGATGTGATGTGTTTTTATGGTGGTTTTACAAGGAAATAGGTTTTGGCGCAGAGTAGGAGAAAAAAATGATGAAAAATTATAGAAGACTACTTACCGACCCACTTACCGGTCGTAAGTGGTACTTACGTCCATGGTAAGTGGGGTTGTAAGTAGCAGAAGAAAAAATTTGAAGCTTACTATTTTTGCTCTGCTACTTACCTAGGCATTTACCGGAGGTAAGTGCTATCTACTAGTTGTAGGTACCAAAGGTGAGTAGCAAAAGTGAAATTCTAAAACTTGATTTTTTTTTTGCTTTGCTATTTACCTAGGCACTTACTAGAGGTAAGTACTACCTACTGGTCGTAGGTACCTAAGGTATGTAGCAAAAGTGAAATTCTAAAAGTTAATATTTTTTGTTTATTTTTTGCAACTTACCTAGGAACTTACCGGAGGTAAGTACTACCTACGGCCAGTATGTGGGGTCGTAGGTAGGTGCCGGCCTAGTTTTTCTAGTTTGTTTTGGGTCAAATTTTTAGGGTTTCTAATGTAACTATAAATACCCCATTGATGTATTATTATTTTTTTAATGCACTCTTTATATTCACAATAATATATTGATTCTGAGATTCTACTTTTGATCTTGGGGTCCATTATTCTTGATTTTATGATTGATTATTAATTTGAAATTCTGGGTTTTGTTCTTAAATTATTGTAAGATTATTCATATTCTTTGTTTATCGAATTCAATGGATGTTCTTGCAAACATGAGTGGCTAAACCACCTAACTAATGTTGTGAGAACCCTGATGGAATAACGAAGCAGAAGAAGTGCGAAGTTATCCTTGATCAATATTCTTGCATGTATTGTGATCTTCTTTGGTATGATTTCTTTCTTAATGATTATAGACGTCAAGAACTTGCCTGTATTTGATAGTTACTTCATAAGAGAGGTAGAGATTAGGAAAAAGTAGATCACAACAGTAATTTGAGGCTACCAACCCTTATCTAATTAGCTTGAAATTCAAAAAGTAATAGTTAATATGGGATCCAGGATAAGGGTTTATAAGGAGATACTCTGAGTATCACAAGGTAAAGAATGAAATTCATCAATGGCATTCACATAGCGGTTAGTGATACATATCTTATTAGATTTTACATGCAAGATATTGGGATATTTCGATAGAGCACGATAATTCTATGGAGTTAGAAAGTCAGGGGAACACAGTCCTAGTATTCATCTCATAATTATTTCAACCAAAATGATCAATATTTGTTACTCTTGATATTGTTCTCACAAAATCCCTCCATTTACTTTTCTGTATTTTTTTGGCTACTTCAGTAAATTCATAAAAGATATCAGCCTATTCCCTGTGGGTTTGACTCCAACCTTTGTTGGGTTATATATTTAACAGCGAACGCATTATACTTTCTTTGGAGGTATAATTTAAGTGACATTAATTTGGTGGAAAGCTTCTCGAAAGGGGAAATCATCAATTTATTAGATTTAATCTGGCTTTTTTCGGCATCTAGGTAGGCTTACCCTTCTCTTAGATTGGGATTAATTATAGTATTGATATAATATTATGATATTTTGGATTGGGAATTAGGTCTTCAAAGTATATTTATTATAATTAGGATTACTTAGCCGATTAAGAAATCATAATTAGGAATAATCGACTTAAATGCTTGTTCTTTAGGTAGAATTGCTATCTTAGGACCCAATGTGGATTATTTAGCATCCTGTGGTGATATTTGATACCTTAGACTAGTTTGTGGTAGAATTTTACTTAGAACAAATTCTCGGGGATTAGAAGCGGACCTCCGGCCCACCTTACATCAAGATTACTATTGCTTAGTTCCTTGTAGATTTATAGTCCTTTATACGTTACCTTGATGTCAGTCTTGAGTGTTAGGAGATATTAGATATCTGATGTCTATTCTAGAACTGTGTTGAGGAGATGATGAGTTTTGGTTCAAGGTCAACAACTTATGATATTACGACTAGGTCGATTCGGGCATTATTGACGCTTTTATTTTTGGTTCAAGTTTGGTATCCATGATAGTAGTTTAAATTTAAGTCCGGCATATAAGATATTAGTTTCATTTCAAGTCCGACATTGAGAGGTTATTTATGACGGTTCTAGAATCGGTTTGAGTCCGACGTTTTTGGTATGGAAAGATCCACAGTTATAGTTTTGAGATGTGGATAGCTGGTATAGTTACTGTTATGATTTCTTCATGATTACATCCATCGGGCTTATGGGGGCCCATCTATGTAGAGATAGCTATGTTTTCTTATTATTATTATTATTCTAAATGTTTACTTTCAGTAATTAGGGCAGTATTTTAGGTTTGGCATTTTTCCTTGACCAAACTTATTTATCTCATATTTTTATCATATTGATATTATGATTTACCTTAGTCGGACGGTGATGCCTATTGAGTACCCGTGATTTTCGTACTCATACAACACTTTTATAATTTTTTTGTGCAGATCCGAGTACTAGCTACCGCTACTGGCGCTGTGATTTTGTTGGTCAGGGTTTGGGGATAGGGTGATCTCTTGAAGCCGGAGTTGACCTTTTCCCCATCTTTTGCTTTGATACTCTTTCTAATTTTGAGACTATTGTATATTGACTTTGAGAGTACTCATATTTTTTTAGATTACAGGCTCTTGTACAGACCTTTCTAGGTCGTAGGGTGATATTACTTCTCCTTTATTTCACTTTTGTCATATTATTATTTTATGATTTATTGTGTGTACTCCATTTACTTGCATATTTTCAGGATTTATGCCATTTTCTATCAATTAGCCCATTATTCATGATTCTGAGCTACGTTTGGCGTACCTACTGATAGGGTAAAGTAGGTTCCATCATGACTTGAGAAATTGGTTCATGAAAAATCTCTTCTAACTCAAACTTGGCACGTGCATCAGATTATGCCTCCACACAAAGGTTCCGAACACCCATGACAGGCCAGGAATAAAAACCCTCAGGTGCTGCCAGTTCCACCTTAGGTCGATGTTAATAATGCTAAATTTTGAAGTTCTATCTAGATATTTGTCCAAGATGACAACCCAAATTAATTGTCATGAAGTAGCACCTACAGGTCCTCGCGGTGTTCCAGACACTACTAGGATCCGTAACTTCTTAGGATGAATCCACCTAATTTCTTTGGGTTAAAGTTAGATAAGGACGCCAAGATCTTTATTGATGAGGTTTAGAGAAGTATGATGTGTGCAAATGATGTTGAAGGTGTTGATCTTGATGTTAACCAACTTAAGGATGTTTCTAGAATTTAGTTTGACCAGTGGAAAAAAGTTAGGGGTGATGGTATTGTATTTCCAGATTCAGCTATGTTTGAGGAAACTTTATTGGGCGGTTTTTTCTCGAAGAGTTGATGGAGAAAAAGAACTAAGATTTCTTCACTCTGGAGTAAGGTTCTATTAGTATGAGAGAGTACAGCCTCAAGTTCACTCAGTTGTCTCATTATTCTTCAAAGATGGTTACTAATATGAGGAACAGGATGAGTTTTTTGTTCATGGACTTTCCCGCCTTTCAGCTAAGAAGGGTAAAATAGTTATGTTGATTGGTGATATGGATATTCCCATGCTTACAATCCATATTTAGCAAGTTGGGGAGGACAAGTTGAAGGGGGACTTTCATAGGCCAGTACATCAGGTAATGAGTTTACTCAGCAAAGAATCGATCATCCTTTCAGAAGAGGTCATCTGACCAACACTATCATTAGCCAGTACACCTGAATCTTGGTCTAGATATGATCAATAGGTTAGAACATTGATCTCGAGATAGTATTGCTAAAGGATTTACAACTTACCTTACTTGTAATACTTGTGAGAAAAATCATGCCCATAAGTGTTTGTATTGAAAGGATGGGTTCTATAGATGTGGTCAGATAGGTCATAAGTTTAAGGATTGCCCCTCTACTAGGCAGGTCAATGGGGGTAACATCCCCTAGGCTACTTCATCATCTGCTCCATCAGGTCAAAATGTTCATAAAGGAACCACTTAAGGTGAAGGCTGTAGTGCGAACCATTTTTGTACTTTGTCTTCTCATCAGGTCATAAGACTTACCTTGGTCGTTAGTGGTATGTTAAAAGTTTTCTCTCTTGATGTTTATGCCTTGTTAAATTTAAAAGATACTTTGTCCTTTATCACTCCTTACATTGTGATAAATTTTGGAGTCAGTCCCGAACAACTCCTAGATCCCTTCTCTATTTGCAATCATTAGTTAGTGGAAACAGTAGTCTAAGAACTAAACTGAAACAGATAAAATCAAGTGTGATGACTAAAAAAGTGAAGCCCTTGAAATCCATTATTGTATAGCTTGAGCAGCTAGTGACTGTAACTTTTTTCTCAATAGCTCTACTAATTTATAGACACCATGTAGCACTTTGAAGTATGTTTATCCTGCAAATTTGTAGTTCCTATGACTACCTGTAATGGATTATTTTGTAGCTCAAAAGTATTGTGAGAATGCCATTTTAAATTTTGAAAAATTGCTCATTGTTTTTCCTATGGTTACCTATAATGGATGAATTTTTCTAGAAGAATGTTATTATGGCTCAAAAGCTCATGTTTTGAGTCAAAACTGGGTCTTGAAAGGGTTTGAGTCTAAGGACATTGGTTAGGGTTCGGTCAAGTGTCTTTTCTTCTAGGTTTCAAGTTGAGAGTCA
This sequence comes from Capsicum pubescens, assembly GCA_030864215.1. Taxonomy (NCBI): domain Eukaryota; kingdom Viridiplantae; phylum Streptophyta; class Magnoliopsida; order Solanales; family Solanaceae; genus Capsicum; species Capsicum pubescens. The sequence goes on along the minus strand of CM061549.1, from coordinate 198,215,549 downwards.
AACCCAAAGGCTCGATCCCCGACAGATAATAGGGGAGGTGGGATGTTGTGGAGGAAAGTGGACCATTCCAAAAAAGGGCCAAGTTGGGCGGGTCATGACCCAACCCATTTTTAGCTCATTTCATGAGCCCAAGAAGCTTTTGGCTGATTTGAACCCAACTCATTTATTAATGCAACCCATTTTAATTTACCCAATTTTAGCCTAACCCATTTATTTGACATCCCTACATAAAAGTGTGTTTTGTTTTGAAGAGAAGATGACAAGAGAATTGTATTCAGTCATTGAAGTAATCACTAACAACTTTGCCAATTGAGATCAGACTATAGATTTCAAAATTAATAATTATAAATGTTTCGTCTAGGAAAATTTATAAAATTGAAACCCATCTAAATTACTTTTCTTCTCTCTTTTCTATTCTATAGTTAGATTGAATGAGTGTAAGTAGGTAAGGCTGAAATTGATTGAAAACAGTCAGACAATGATATATAAAAACTGAAGGAAGACAAAAAGTGATTTGGACTAGTTAAGAGTTAAAAACAAAAATCAGACCTGAAAATACTAATGTTACGTGTGTATATCAGCGTATCTACCATACGCACAATTTTCACTGACATCATTGCAACATATGTAATATCACACTATTTATTGCGTATATCAGTTACATCATACTTACGGATTTTCATGAACATCATGTGTATATCATATTGTATATCATATATAGCAATACATAGATATATGTCACATTTCTGTGTATACAAATGTACATGATATACAAAAGATAAACTAATATCTAACATATATCTATATCTATCTATATTATATTGAAAGTGTGAATGTCCTTATAAATGTTGTTTAAACTTTTGACCCTTCATTAAAACACTTCGCAATAAACAAATAGGTAAAATATGGTCCCAGACCTTTATATTTTTATTTGTATGAATGCATAATTATAAGGTCTTCGTTCTATTTGGATTATTTATACTTGTGATTCATGTATGTTGTATGTCTGTCTACACCTCGAGGTAGGGGTAAAAATTTGTGTACCTTCTACCCTCCTTAGACCCCTTTCTAGGTCTACTCTGAGTCTTTTGTTGTTGTATTTATGTTTTCCAATGTAATTTTATATCAAGACATAGTCGGGACCTTCATGTAATATGTTCGTTTGTGTAGAGTCGTTCCCTTCATGTAATATATTCTTAGACCTTATTAATATATGGTGTATTCTTGGAAGAGGTTGCTTCCATAGAGACAAGCAACTTTTAGTTGAAGAGTTATTGAATTATGTTACATTTACATGGATATGATCGAAACCACTGCAGAAAAAAATATCTACCAGAATAGCTACCTATTTCAAGAAATTAACATCAACATTAATCCATTCTTAGCTTACCACTGTCCAGGTATGAAAACGAGTTCTCTTTTGTTTTCATCGAATATTAGACTATTTAATTCAAGTTATTTTCACTGACACATGTTGTCTAGGGGTCAACAGAGTGGGAGAGGAACTATGAATTTTTAGGTTAAAATTTCAAATGAGGCAAAAAACACTAGGTGATGTTTTCTTATCTTGTCAAACTTTGGTGGACAAGTTACTTATAACTTGTGTTTGTGAGAGTTATAGGTACAGGATATTTAGTTGAGGTGCATGCAATTGTTCCAGACACTATTGTCATAAAAAAGAAAAAAATAGCGTTATTTTCATGTCACGTGAAACTGAAAGTACTATTTTTTCTTACAGGTGCCCACAACTTTTTCCTTGCATGCTTTTGGAGACATTTCTCAATAGATATCTAGGAGATGATGTTCTACTCAATTTTCCTATATTTGTTTTATGGAAGTTGACATTATATTTTAGAGGAAGGATAATAAATAATTTAACAATTGTGTTTAAAATAAATAATTATTTCCACTCCTTTCTTTTCTTTGAGTTTCACAAACTAATAATATAGAGAAAATTACATGGTGGAAATTCATAATAACATCAGCTATGATCTCCAACATTATAGCTAAAGTTGCTTTCCAAATGATTTTAGTTTCTTCTGAAACTATTAGGATCCAGATACTCTTTTCCAATTGAAATCTAACTAAAGAATATATATCAGTTAATATGAGTATCATAGTAAAATATGCACTGCACTTATTATTTTGTAAGAGGTGTATGTGAAGTTTGCCTTTATATAACGAGGCAAAAGGTTCACTATCCTTTCTTTCAAGGACCTACAAAAGTTCATTAGTTCATTACTAGGTCGACAAGTGGTACCATTAATATTGTTAATTTTAGAGTTTCCTACTTTATAGTTCTACTTTTTAATATAGAGAATTTTTATAAAAATGAAAAAGGACAAACGTGCAACGCACGCTCCCATAGATGTGTGTATGTATACATGAGGATATACAGGGATAAATTGGGGGATACATAGATGGAACAATCTTCGACCTCAAGTTTTCTTAGAAAACAGGTTGATTTCTTACTTATTTGCCAGTGTTTCGTAAATAAACAAAAAAATATTTTCTCAAAAACATTTATATGTAATCTTAGCTTAAAAAAATAGAGTTGGGACTGGAAGGGGTGTGGGGCCTCAGAGTGGAGGGGTGGGATGGTCAAGGGGTGGGGGTTGGAGGCATTAGGTGGGTGGGAGGATACAATACACAGAGAACGTCACTTACATTACTTGTTTTCACTACTTCCATCAAGGAAATCATTTTCCTCTTTTTTAAGAACTTGTTTTCCTACAGAATAGTTTCGAAAGATTTTGTCAACCAAAGATGGAAAAATAAGAAAACATTTTCTTAAAAATGTGTTCCTCCGTACCAAACACACCCTAAATTTGAAAATGAAAAACTTCAAATCCTTCTAGCAATTTATGAATGCATTACAATTATATGACTTACCTAATGAAATATAAGATCTGAAGTTGAACTATTCATGTGGCTCAACACATTTTCATATCAAAACAACCAGAACTGCTGCTTAAATAGAACTTCTCAGTGAACTATTTAGCCAAACCAGAGATCAAATTCACTATACTAATAAACATTACAGTTGTACTAGAAATACATCAAAAATTGAGGCACATATACAAGAAAAATGCTTAATTTAAATCAGCTATAGTTGGAGTCTATATGTAGGAATTGCCATTAGATGTTTTGCTCTACAAGTTACCACTCCAAATTGCTCAGTCATGTCCAGATCACTAGGCGGAATACCATTTGGAAGTTCCCAATTAAAGCAGTGCACCAATTGCGCAACCACAAGGCGAACAATTATGATTCCCAACTGCATTCCAAGGCAACTTCTTCTACCAGAGCCAAATGGTAGAAGTTGAAAGTCGTGTCCACGAAGATCTACACTGCTCCCAACAAATCTTTCTGGCAAAAACTTGTCTGGTTCAGGCCAGGCATTAGGATCCCTTTGGGCTGCGTATACATTGACAATAACTCTCGACCCCTTTTGCACGAAGAAGCCATCGACAACACAGTCTTCTATAGACTCATGAATCAGCAATGGTGCAGCAGAATGCAACCTGAGTGCTTCTTTGATCACCATGTCTAAGTAACTTAAATTCTCCAGGTCTGATTCTTCTACCATTCTATCAAGTCCTACAACTTCTTCCAACTCTTTTTGTAGTTTCTTCATGACATGAGGATGCCTTAGTAGCTCAGTGAGTATCCATTCTACTGATGTTGCTGAAGTGTCCATTGAAGCCATAAACATATCCTGCAACCCAAAATTTGTGACCACAAAAGTGAGTTGTAACGACGACACTCTCCTCAGGAGCAATAGTTGATAACTAGCGTAAAGCTGGTAAATTAATGATGAAACTTTACAAAACAGACAGCTAACGTTGTAAAAATACTAGTGTAATCTTACAAGTGGGGTCTGGGGAAGGTAGAACTCCTGGCTCAAGGAAAAACATATCGAAGCGGATACTAAAGAAAAGCATGGCAAAATATTCTGAAAAAAATAAAAAGAACCGTAACATATATAAATGCAAATGCCAGAATTTGTTATTGCTGCTAACTTAATGACCAATATCAATGAAATTACATACCAATAGGACAGCTTTGACATGGCGTCGATCGAACTTGAATCCAGCTTCACCAGATTGCATAATGTCCATCATGGTGTCTACAAAATCCTTAGTTTCCCGCTGTTCCTTGGACTGAGCATGTTCAATAATCTTCTCAAGAAATTCATCAAAAACCTTGGAAAGTGCCTTTAGCCTACCAGTAATTCCCTGGAGGTCCAAAACACCAAGATAAGGAAAGAAATCACCAAGATTTGGTGTTGCTGCCAGATGTACAACTTCTTGAACTATAGATTTAAAACCCCTTTTGTTCAAATTAGGGGTGTTTACAGTTTGGTTGTTAACCAAACCAAACCACGATCCAAACCAAACCGATTAAAAAAACTGATATTTGGTTAGGTTTGGTTTGGTTTGGTTTGGTTTTGAATTTTAAAAAATTGATACTAATTTGGTTGGGTTTGGTTTTACTCTAAAATAACCGACAAAATAACCAAACCGAACCGATATACATATATATTAGAATTATTTATATATTATTCATAAATACAATCTAAATATTTGTTACATTTTATATTTTAATCATAATTTAACTTTAGTCGTAACACATTCAGTCATAAGTCTTTATCCAATTGACAGTACCTTATGAGATTCTAAATGAATTTCTCATTTTGAATGACAAATGATATTAATTGTGAAAATAATATCTTGTTGTATATTGAATTTTATAGCTGAGATTCATTAGACTATAGACAATCACTAATTTTAACTTTCTTTTTTAACCTTGTTGAGCAAGAAGTTTATGTGTTCACCTTTTGGGGGTTTATAATATCATTCTGTTAATATTGTTTTTTAATATTTCCTTAGAAGTGTTCATATGGTGTTGTCGTGGCTTTGCCGAAGTATAACACTCAGTTAACATCATACTTTCAAGGTTGATATATAACACTCGGTTGACATCTCATATGTTATATTGGATTTATTTTTTAAATTTTCAACTTTTATCATTAGCTAAAATTATAAACCGAAAAAATCGAACCAAATCGGACTAAACCGACAAAAACCAAACCGATGGTTATTTTTTTATTTGGTTTGGTTTGGTTTTAGAAATTTTAAAACCGACTAAGTTGATTTGGTTATGGTTTTGACCAATAACCGACCCATGAACACCCCTAGTTCAAATCCTCATCCATAAACTTTTTTCCAAAAACCATTACGCAACTCAAATTTGCATTCAATGATGAAACTTTAGCACTAAGATCATCATGTTCTTGATCAGCAGCCTGTTTGATTGTCTTAACCAAATGGGAAAATTCCACTACTAAAAAAATGTCAAAAAGCGATGGTCAGCGTCGCTTTTTTGGCCAAAGGCGACGGAAATCCATCGCTTTTTTTTCCGTCTCAAAAAGGGGCATTGGTTTTTGAAAACGACAACCTGCGTCGCTTATTTTTCGACGGACAGCATCGCTTTTGTGGAGAAAATTTTTTTTACTTATTTTTTTAAAAAGCGACGTTGTGCATCGATTTTTGTTCTTCAATGAAGAACACATTATGAACAAAAAGCGACGATGTGTGTCGTTTTTTGTTCATCATGTGAAGAACACATGATGAACAAAAAACGACAGACATCGTCGATTTATTGAAAAAAAAAAGTTTTTTTTTCAGAAATATTGACACTGTCCGTCGTAATTTGAGAAAAATAAAATATTTTTTTTAAAAGCAATATTGGTCGTCGCTTTTTGTTCTTCATAATAAATAAAAAGCGACGGCCACCGTCGTTAATCTTTAAAAAAAAAATTACCGATTTAAAAAGCGACGCAAAGCGTCGCATTTCTGGAAATATATTTAAAAAAAGTGACGGCCAAAAGAGACCCTATCCATCGCTTTTTTGCATTTTTTTGGAATGCAAATATTTGCATTTTCTACATCCCACCTGCCAAATAAATACAGTTTAATAGATACGTCATGCAACAGACATTACTAATCATACAAAGAACTACATTATCAAAACATTTAAGTAATTCAAATCATCAACGCTTCAACAACATCCAAAACACTAATCCAATATTCAAAAACACTTAACAGGTAATTCAAAAATATTCAAAACACGTAAGTCTTTAAGTTTCTTAATTCAAAAGTTAAAAGTTAAGTTCAAACATTAATGTCTAAAAAAAGTCTAGAAGCAAATCCAACTAACACTAAAGAGTAGGGTCAACAAACTCATCACTTTTTGTTTCTTCTTTGCTACTTGAATCGGGAGATGGAGAACGGTGATGACGGCGACTCATGCTAACAACTTGTTTCTTGAGTTCCTCGACAATCTTGCTCATGACTTCATTTTGAGCAACGGACTGTGCGAAGGCACGTGAAAGATCTGCAATCTGCTGCAATATAGTAGCAAGCTGAACACCATCAATCGCCTCAGCCTGACGCGTGGAACCAATACCATCCCATCCAGCACGAAGACGTTGTAACTCATTTTGAGAACCAAACCCATAGGTTTTCCCCCTTTTTTTTTCTCCCGCCACTTTTTCGATCCAAATTTTATTTGATTCCTCCTGTGTAGGCTCGGTTGAACCAAATTCCGACAAGTAGCGTATAAATTTATTCTACATATTAAAAAAGATACATTAGTAAATTTTACTAAATTATAAAAAAGACAAGGATAGGAAAGAATGTTGTGTTTCATGTTCTTCCCAATAACATTAAGAGTCAAAACAAGCACTATAGCACAAATCTAAAAGATGATTGTAGAATTGGACAGCAGCATAAATACAATACATATAAGCTCCCTGCAAATCGGCTAGTAGGAACCTTTGGCAGAATAGTATTAAGTAAAAGTGTTCTGATAACTGATAAAATATCTCTAGCAAGTGATGGTTCAGGTAAATCCCTTATACAAATAACAAGGTGGTTGTGTTCTGTAAGGCCATATATATAACGAAAAGATGTTTAGTCTTCTTCCTAGCTATTTTCAGGTTGAAATTCCCCCTGAGATATGTAGGAACATGTACTTAGCTAACAGACTATTCTATAAGCATTTCTGTGCAAGAGGAAAAAAAAAACTTCTTCCGTGGTTTTTAAACATGAAACTGGAAATAACATCAAATATTTAGTGTATGTTGCCAGCATTTCTAGGAAGTTAGAACTCTTTAATATTGATTACTGTGATGTACCTACTAGTATTAAGCAAGTTAACCAAGTAGGCATATTATAGTTTCTTTTTTTTATAACCGTGGTGTTCGGACCAGCTTGCGCGCACCTCGACTAATTCCACGGGATACATGCCATGTTGTGCTAGCAACAAACATATTATAGTTTCAAAATGCAAGTTTTCTAGGTTTTTACCTTTATGCACCTAACACAGTTTTTCTGGTATTGGACTCTTATGTACCTAAGATAGAACATTTTCTTTTTTGCATTTGATATGCAGGCAGTTGAAGAAATATACAAGGTTGCTTCAATATCACTCAGTCCAAATGCACCTGGACAGATATTTGTAAGTCAATAGTTACATGTCTCCTCCGGATAATATTATGTGTTTTAAATTAGCAACATCATTTTCTATTCCAATCAACTTAGTAATGTCCTGTTCATTTGGGTCTTACAAATAGGGCTAATGGTGAACCCCCTTAAACCTGGTGATATCTCATATGAATAATATGTCAGAGATAGGTATGACTGCTGACAAGCCCATGAAATTCTTGAACCTTTTTATGAATTGACAAATTGGCACAAAAAGAAAAAATTCTTTTTTTCTCCAATGGGGTTTTGGATATGGACTTTGAAACTATGTGGTCCCTGAGTATATTCTATCTAACTAACGAGTTCTAAGAAAGCTTAAAGTACGTCACAGGTTTGACCATGCCATAGATAAATACCCGTCATAAGTAAAGGGTAGAAGAGTGGATCCATTATCTATCAGGTTTCAAACCTTTTGCTATAAGTCCTTGGGAATTTCTAGTAATCCAAAAAGGAAAAAAAAAAGAAATCTTAAAGCTATAAATACATCTATGACTTTAACACCCATAAGTATGAGAATATTCAAATAAGCAGAACCATTAGAATTTGTCTCATCTTTTATGGACGTTTTTTCGTAGGATAACTTGCCAATGAGAGTCAAAAGGAAGTTGTGAGTTGAAGATAAGTTGCTTACTCTAGGGAAATGCAGGCCTGTAATCAATATCTGACCTCTTGTGGAAATATATATCCTATAAGAAAACCGTGTTAAGTATGATAATTGATATATAGATATTGCAACTTCTTACCCAACACGTGAACTAATGCAAGCCCTAGATTTCATTACATATTTCCAAATCCAGTTGTGTTTAGCTCATTGTTATGTTTACAGGGGCGACATCAAGATAGGATGGCAGGAGGTAAAGAGGAGTATAATGTGTTCTTTTACTCCCTCGTGTTAACAGATACCCAGGTGCAGAATCCTTTTCTGTTTGCTAGTTTCTGTTGATATTTGATTATACGTCATTTGGATACAACAATTTTAATAGTATGACCTTACAAGCTATGTTGAAATGCAGAAAATGTAATACGCAACCAAAAGATAATAGTTCTTGATCGATCAAGGTTATAGCTTTAAGGTACTATCTCTCGGCACCTTAAAGAGGAATAAAAGTGCATATTGAATCACCACTGAATAAACACCCAAGTAACCAAAAACCAAATCCTTGGAACCTTAAGAACTATACGGGTTACTTGCTAGTCGATAACAAAAGGTAGCCAACAGGAAAATGATATAGCTAATTAAATATAAAGGTATAATAGAGTAAAATATAAATATAAGTCTTACATTGGCATTTTCAGCCCTGGGCTCAACCCACACATCCGGGTCCGACTCATTCATTTTTTTCAGCATTTTCAAGTAGCAACACTTAAGCATTTTCAAGTCTCAAGTTCACAATTTGAAGTAACTACACTTAAACATTTTCAACTCATTAACTTCGCATTTCAAGTAGTAACACTAAAGCATTTTCAAGTCACAAGTTCCTAATTTGTAGTAACTACACTTGAGCATTTTCAAGTCATTAACTTTACATTTCAAGTAGCTACACTTAACCATTTTCAAGTCACAAGGTCACAATTTCAAGTAACTACACTTAAGCATTTTCAACTCTTTAACTTCACATTTCAAGTAGCTACAATTAACCATTGTTAAGTCACAAAGACACAATTTCAAGTAACTAAACTTATGCATTTTCAAACCACAAGGTCACAATTTCATGTAACTACACTTGAGCATTTTCAAGTCATTAACTTCACATTTCAAGTAGCTACACTTAAGCATTTTCAAGTCATAAGCTCACAATTTCAAGTAACTACACTTAAGTATTTTCAACTCATTAACTTCACATTTCAAGTAGCTACACTTAACCATTTTTAAGTCACAAAGACACAATTTCAAGTAACTAAACTTATGCGTTTTCAAATCACAAGGTCACAACTTCATGTAACTACACTTGAGCATTTTCAAGTCATTAACTTCACATTTCAAGTAGCTACACTTAAGCATTTTCAAGTCACAAGCTCACAATTTCAAGTAACTACACTTAAGTATTTTCAACTCATTAACTTCACATTTCAAATAGCTACACTTAATCATTTTTAAGTCACAAGTCACAATTTCAACTAACTACCCTTTAGCTTTTTCAAGTCATTAACTTCACATTTCAAGCAGCAACACTTAAGCATTTTCAAGTATTAAATCATTAACTTCACATTTTAAGTCACTAGTTCACATTTCACCACAATCACCATAGCTAAAAACATGTATGTTATTTAATCTTCAGGGGAGCACAAGACCCACAACACTAAGTAGAAAATACAGATAAAGAAACTGTTGAGAACCAACCAGCCAAAATCGTGATGTATTCCCTTCAGTAATCAAGCTCTCCAACTGCAATAGTGTCAAATGATTACAAGAACCTGGCATTTACATTTACACTCAGTAAGCCTTTAATTTTATTTTTACAACAATCACTATGTACCTTATGCACAGAAAACTATAAGAAACAAATGTACCCTCACAAGAAGCTTTTCTAAGTACGGTAAACCAAAAAAGAGGAGTAGCAAGAGTACCTAGTCCTTCATATGGAGGCTGTTGAGCTATAATATGTATAACTACAAAGGAAACACCGATACAACAACTGCATTAGTTAAAATCATCAAATAAATGACATTCTCAAATAAGGGTAAGAATGAAATTGCAAAAGGCTGAGAAAGACATTAAGTTATCCATCTCTAAGTTGCATGGACTCTTCACTTTCAAGGCCATACCCATATCGGATTCTCCAAAAATCCATTACCTTTGGCGAATCCGACACACACGTGTTGACCATTTTGAAGAGTCCGAGCAACATAGATCCATCTAATAAATAGATTTCATGTAGTGCTTATTCATGCATCTCATTATGAAAAACACAGTGCTTTTGAACATCCCTATCAAGTTTCAGAGCTAGCATTATCATAAACTGCAAACAAGAGTAGAACCCGCCTAATAATGCCAATGCATACCAGCGAGACAGGTGATAATCCAAAACTAACGCGATGGCAGTAAGAAAAATCTGAAAATAAGCAATTTTGTGTTAAATCTTCCAATGGTAAATAATGAGAATTCAGCAGAAAAATAAAGAAATACTTGGATGTAGATGGTAAGGAAATTTGAAACCAGATCTCCCAGTTTTGGAAGCTAATGATATTACTTATTGTTTATGGCATATGCTTTACAATTATAGAACAACAAGTACTACTAACTAATGTCACTTGCCATCGTATGTGCACGTTCAATTTTATTTCATAAATATATACTATATAGTATATGATAGTGACATTGAACACGTAGAAAATGACAGGTTAAATTTGATAAGTTTACTAGTTGATTGGTTATTCAGACTGAGTACGTAGTTTAGCAAGGGGGATTTATGTAGAATCTTAAACAGAAAACAAAGAACATACTGCATTTTTTAAAACAACTAGGAATTTGATGCTTTCCTGTTGCTTAATCTTGTAGACAGAACAAGAAGACTAACAGAGTAAAAATAACATAATTTCTAGTTACTTAATCTTGTGGCATTTCCTCTTTAACTTCCATAATATTTACAAGATTATCTCATATACAAATCTTGCTAAGTGGAATGAACAAAAAACTATTTCTACTCTATCACTAAGAAAATAGCAAGTATATCAAATGGTCCATCAAATTATTATTCCATCCTTCACAAAATTAAACAACTTTACCAAATTTCTCTTTTAAATTCACCATCTTCAACCAGTAGATAGAATGAGTGACTAACAGAGTAATTAGTAACATAATTTCTAGTTCAGCTATATCTTAATCTTATGGCATTTCCTCTTTAACTGCCATAAAGACTTATAAGATTATAATATGCATCAATCTTGCTGGGTGGATTGAACAAAAACTATTTTCTACTCAATCACTAAGAATATCAAGTATATCAAATGGTCCATCAAATTATTATTCCACCTTCTCCCTTTCAATAAATTTACCAAATTCTCCCTCCAACCTCACCCCCACAGCCAACCCCTTCAACCAGTAAATAGAACAAGAAGTCTAACAGAGTAACATAATTTCTACTTCACATAAACCTTAATCTTATGGCATTTCCTCTTTATCTTCCATAAGGATTAACAAGATTCTGACATATATAAATCTTGCTAAGTGGAATGAACAAAAACTATTTGTTACTATATCACTAGAAGTAGCAAGCATATGAAATGACCCATCAAATTATTATTCCATCCTCTATAGAATTTAACAAATTTACCAAATTTCATTATCAAATGGTCCATCAAATAATCATTTCATCCTTCACAGAATTAAATAAATTTTCCTTTTACCCCACCCCCATGTCTACATACATAGCTAAAACCCTATTAAGCTTAACTTGAATTTGTATGTAAACTTTCACTAAATTACACCATTAAAAGCTAAAACCCCATAAGAACAATCATCAAATTTACCTTGAACTGTATGTAAACTTTCACTTCAATTACAAAAAATTAACACCAATTACAAACAAATTCCTTTACTTTATCAACAGTATCAATAGTCCAACTAGGAATTTGAGGTACCCAGTCGATGAGAGCTTCGGTTGTGACGTTATAACGATGGCTGCGTTGAAGGGGCGTTGATCGGAGAAAGAAAGGAAGAGAGTGAGAGAGAGAGAAGCGACACAAGAGAGAGAAAGAAAGGAAGAGAAAGAGAGAAAAGAAAAGAAATGGTTATGTTGTTTCCCTAATACGCGGGGACTAAACAATTTGACTTAATTTTCAACGGCAAATTTTGACATTGGCCGACGCTTTTTAAAAATTAATATATTCAATTTATTTTTTAAATTTATAAATATTATTTATTTATTATTAAATTAAAAATATCAAATATCGACGATATCCGTCGCTTTTTAAATAATTAATTTTTATTTTATTTTAACAAAAGTGACGTTATCCGTCGATTTTTGTAAAAAAAATAAAATTACAAATTGTGACGGACACCGTCACTTTTCTAGAATTAATATTTTAAAAAATAAAAATTATAGCAACGTTGTCCGTCGCTTTTAATAAAAATAAACAATAATTAAAAATGAAATTTAAAAACCGACGGATTACGTCGCTTTTTAAAAAAAATAATTTTATTTAATTTTAACAAAAGCGACGCTATCCGTCGCTTTTTATAAAAAATAAAATAAAAAAAAAATAATTACAAATTGCGACGGACAACGTCGCTTTTCTAGAATTGATATTTTATAAAAATAAAAATTATAGTGACGTTGTCCGTCGCTTTTAATAAAAATAAAAATCAATTTTAAAAATCGACGGACTACGTCGCTTTTTTAAAAAAAAAAATTATTACTTTTTAATAAATTACGACGTTGTCCGTCGCTTTTATTAAAAAAATTATAAATTATTTTTTAATTACTTGGCACAAAAATCCGTGAAAAAAAGCAACGAATATTGCGACGTTGGCCATTGGTTTTAGTAAAAAATAAATAAAAATAAAAATAAAACTAAAAAAGCGACGGCCAACGTCGCTTTTCTCGTCGCTTTTTAAAGCGACACAGTCCGTCGCTTTTTGACCTTTTTTTAGTAGTGTTCTTGCTTTCTTGATGGTTGATATGAGTTGATTTTCTGACTACTCACAAGGTTCAAAGTAGTCAATTTTCTCATGTTCCTCCAATAAGATCCATATTTAGAGAAAATCAAGTTCCTTTGTCCATAACACACATGTTGTGAGGCTTCATGATGAGGTCTACTAGCAAATACTTGATCATAAGTCTTAAGGACCTTTTCAACTGTCTCAGGGGAAGAGGCAACAATTGTTGGTACCAAACCAAGTTGGATGTGCATAAAAGGACCATATTTTTTGGATAATCTGTAAAAATCTTGGTGTGGATTTTTGCCTATCAAATGAAGATGTCCCAAAATGGGAATTCCCCATGGACCTGGTGGAAGTTTTTTTCTGTTTTTGATGTTTAGTAACTTATTGACCATGTATATGGCTACAGCTACTACAGTTGTAGTCCATATGAAAGTCATAATTGGAGGATCCAATAACATACTTTGTATATAAAGAAATATTCAATATAGTTCCTCAAGCTTCAAGGTGGAGAGTATACTATTTATAAATGAGATAATGACAGAAATGGTCCCTCATGTTTGGGAGAAGGTTTAAATTAGTCCTCAAAATATGCTCTAAACGGTTTTAGCTATTGAAATTTTCTAAACGTGAACACTTTTAGTCTATATCAAATATTTAACAATATTCATCGGTTAGATCTGATGAAATTCATCCCCCATAAAAGAGATTTAGGATGTGTTTGGTATATTTTTCAATTTTCTCATGTTTGGTTGGCTTAAAAGTTTTGAAAAATATTTTTCAAATCAACTTATTTTCCTCAAATCTAAGGAAAATGACTTCCTTTCAAAAAGTAATAAAAATATTTTCTAAAACTATCTTTCAACTTCACTCTTAAGTTGAAATATTCATACAACTCTCAAAATCACTCACCCCTATTCCGACCCCCTGTCCCCTACCCCCATCCTACCCCCTACCACCCTCATCCAAAAAAAATATTTTAAATTTTTTTCTTTCCTCATTCCCCACCCAAAACCCAAAACCCTACCCCCCCCCTCCTTCCCCACCACCACCACCACCACAAAAAAAAATTAAATTAAATTTATTTTTTAGAAAATTTTAAAGTTTTCCTTGCCTCATCTTCACTCACCTACCCCGACCCCCCACCCCTACCATCCCCCATTCAAAAATACTATTTTTAATTTTTTTCTTACTTCAGCTCCTAACCCAAAACTCAAATCCCTACTCCCTTAGAAAAAAACTAAAAAAAAATTGTTATAAAATATAATATAAAGAACAAGAAGAATGGAGAGAGAGAAGAGAGGATGCTTCTTTATTTCTCTTGAAAGATGAGAGATCATAATTATTCTTCAGAATACAATGAACAAAATTCTTTTATTTATAGGGGAAAATACTCCTAGTTTTTCTCTAAAAGATAGATACTTCATATCCTAATATATATAAAATAGATACACTCACTATAATGTAAATACATTTATACGTGAAGCGTGGTAGACTAATCGGTTCTAAATAAAATAATCATTAAAAATGATAAGGAGCAAATAATCATAATTAGAAGGCAATGTGCTTTTGAAGAGTCTACGACATAACACTTCATAAAACTTTATGAAAGGTTCAGGTACCTGAAAATAATAAAGTGATGAGATCTCAAAATATTATGTCGCATTATGAACCGATACAAAATGATATATCATTAATGATATCTTTCATACGATAGTGGCGCAATATTGTAAAAGATTACGAGGATCCGAATTAAGAGGGGTTTTGTTCATTATATTCTCAATCTTATGATATCTCATCCTCAAGAGAAATAAAGAAGTCTCCCCTCTTCTCTCTCTATTTATTCTTGTTGTTCTTAATTTATATTTCATAACATGTTATCAGCACTAGACTCTGCCAAACAAGGTGAGATTATAAATCAGAAGAATTTCAAGGTTAGTAATTCTTTATGTTATCTTTCTTTTGCTACTACTAATATAATTATTATTGAATTTGAGGAAAAATAATTGGTTTGGAACCATTTATATTTTAATTTATTCCTTAAGAACAATATAATAAAAAAAAGGATGATAATATGTTGGGTTCAAGTCCCATCGATTCATGCCTAAGACGTCTTTATATGGATAAGATGTTGAGTTTGAATCTCAATACACCATATTGATGATATTATGATGGCTAAGGCAAAATAATAGGTGTTTAATAAAAGTTCATAAAACATATCCCATTAATATTCTCTATTCCATGAAGTGAATATGGTAGCATAAATCTAAAAGTTGACAATTTGTTTCATTATTGAAAGAAGACAAGTGATTGAATGCACGAATATAAGCGTGGAGAGACAATATGATAATAATTATCAAAAGTGATAATATTTTCACACGCTTATTATGATTATAAGATATGCTAGAGAAAAATTCTCTACATTATATGTATGCCTCAATTTACTCCTGAAGTACCAATATGATGAAAGAGGTTATAAGATATATAAGTTATCATAATTTGATAGGCTCAAGACACGATTATATTCCATTCTTGGGGAATGAGAATTTTGATTATTATAAGCACAGATTCATTTCCTAGAGTGAATGTGATAATATTTAGTGAAGCTTATTAATATAAATGTGTACTTGATTGTGATGGTATGACAACTCACCTCCGAAAAAGGCAGAATAGCTGAGATGAGTTATTTTGAAATCTACTTCTGAAGTAGTAAATCTGAAATTTATTCATATAATAGTAAATCTGAAATTTACTAAAGCAAAAACACATATCATGGTAAACTTGAAGTTTAAAAGATTAAAAGTTCATAAGTTGACATGAACGATTGCGATATCCCGAAGATGTGCATACTGAGTGTTGAACATATATTGAAGAATTAGAAAATTCTTCATGAACTTTAATGTTGCTTGTTCTCATGATAAGTTAGTTGGACCAACTAATTTTGGGATTGAATATCTCAAAATTTGAAAAGAATAAAAGGTGAATAAGGGTCCATTCACCTATCATGTGATATGTTTAAAAGATGCATCAATAAGATGATCACATGTACATTCATGGTCAACCTACGTTTGACATTCATAAAGTTACTTGTTCAATATACATTGAGCATAATTTTCAGATTGTGTAATCAAGATAATTCATCTTGATGATGATGGTTTAGCATTGAATACCTTTCATAAATAGCTGAACCATTACTAATGTGAACAAAGTTTCATGTATTGGTATGAAATATGATATATTACATATAATAGCACTTGTATGCATTAGACCAATATATTATGATTATCTTTTCCCTCTCAATTAGTTCAAGGTCAGGAACCAACTATTTCATCTAATAGTTTTGATGTGCGGTATACGATTAATAAATATACCATGATGCACAAAGATAGATTCCTCAAAGAAGATGGAGGATGTATGTTAGTTTTCCTAACATAAGGGGGAGATTATAAGCAGCTATGAAATATGTTAGGAATTATCATCAGATCCTCATTCAAAAGATAATTCAAATCAAATGCCGAAAGCATAGCATATTTAGCTACAAGTGCTCCTATTTTGTGTCCTTAAAGGATAAAGTCTATGCATGCGTGAAGCATGATAGACCAATTGCTTCCCAATAAAATAATCCTTGAAAAGGATAAGGAGAAAATAATCATGATAAGAAGGCAATGTGCTCTTGAAGAGCCTACGACATAACACTTCTGAAACCTTATGAGAGGTTTAGGTACCTAAAAATAATGAAGTGATGAGATCTCAAAATGTTATGTCGCATTGTGAACCGATATAAAATAAGAAATCATCAACGATATCTTTGATACAATATTGGCATAATATTGTAAAAGATGATGAGGATCTGAATTCTACATTAATTTAAGCATACTGACGTAGAAATATTTATCAAGTGACTTGAAAGGATGCATTTTGGTAAGCGTAAAACTTATTTGATTTGTAGTCCAGACACTTGAAGATGTCACACTTGACATGTTAGATATTGTTACTTGACAAACATCCATATGAAAATCCCTAAAGGATTCAAAATGCCTGAAGCATAGAAAGTTTCTGGGAAATTTTTTATTATCCTCATAAGATATAATTTGATGATTTGAGTATCATTGAAAGATTTAAGTATCATTGAAACTCTTGGAGAGTTTTCAAAAAGCAATAGAGTATTTGCTTAAATGAGAAACATGCAAAAATTGAATAAGGATCCATTCCGACCTCAAGAAAAGAATGAGGAACTCCTTGGTTATGAAGTACCATATCTTAGTGCAATTGATGCACTAATGTATCTTGCAAATACTACAAGGCCTGATATAGCCTTTTTATAGTTAATTTGTTAGCAAGTTTGCAATCCCGATCTTATTGGTCATGCTGATTTTGGGTACTTATCTGACCTACATAAAGCCGGTCTCAAATAGGCTATGTGTTCATATGTGGTAGTACTGCAATATCTTGGAGATATACAAAGCAGTTTATCGTAGCCACTTCATCGAATCATGCTGAGATAATAGTTATTCATGAAGCAAGCCGAGAATATGTATGGTTGAGGTCCATGATACATCTGATTCGAGAAAAGTGTGGTGTGAAATATGACAATCTACCCACAATTTTATATGGAGATAATGCATCATGCACAACACATCTTAATGGAGGATTCATAAAAGGAGATAGAACGAAGCACACTTCATCAAAGCTTTTCTACATACATGAGCTACAAAAGAATGGTGATATCAACGTGCAACAAATTCGTTCAAGTGAAAATGTGGCTGATTTATTCACCAAGTCTTCTCCAATTACAACTTTTAAGAAGATGGTGCACAAGATCGGGATGCAAAGGTTCAAGGATGTTCTCATTAAGGGGAGTTAATACGCGTTGTATTCTTTTTCCCTTATGAGGTTTTGTCCTACTGGGTTTTCCTTATAAGTTTTTTAATGAGGCAGCCGATATGCGTATTGTTAGAGATGTGTACTTTTTTTCCTTCACTAAATTTTTTTTCCTACTGGGTTTTTACTAGTAAGGTTTTAACGAGGCACATTATCTATCTAGACATTCAATGGGGAGTGTTATAAATATATTTACATTATAGTGAACGTCTATCAAGATCTAATAAGATCTAGTTGATATCTATCGGGATTTGAAGTATCTGACTTTTAGTCTGAAACTAGGAGTATTTTTCCCTATAAATAAATGGGTTTTATTCATTGTATTCTCAATCTGATGATCTCTCATCCCTCAAGAAGAAATAAGAATTACTCTCCCTATTCTCTCTACTCTTCATCTCTAGAGTAATTCTTATTTCTTCTTGAGGAATGGGAGATCATCAGATTGAGAATACAATGAACAAAACCCCTTTATTTATAGGGAAAAATACTCCTAGTTTCTGACTAAAAGTCAGATACTTCAAATCCTGATAGATATCAACTAGATCTTAGTAGATCTTGATAGACATTCACCATAATGTAAATACATTTATAACAAAAATAATTATTTTAAAAAAATACAAACGTTTTTCTTTTCCTCCGCTACCCGACCCCACTGCCATCCCACCCCTTCCAACCCCCCTCCCCCTTTGAAAAAAAATATTTTTTCTCGTATCCCACCCTTACTCCCTTACCCCGACTAGCCCACTCCCCCCTCTCCTCCCCTCCCAAAAAAAATTATTTATTTTAAAATAAATTAAAAAAAAATTATCTCACTCTTACTACCTATTTTGACAACCTCAACCACTACATACCAACCTTCTCCCTCCAAAAAAAAGTTTTTTTAATTTATTTTTTGAAAAAAAATATTTTTTTTCTTATCCCACTCTTCTTATCCTATTCGTTCTCATTATTTTTGTTAAATATAAACAAATATTTTTCGAAAATATATACTTACCCAATTTGTATAACAAACACAAGAATATACGAAAGAAACAACTTATTTTTTTAGAAAACGTTTTTCCTCCTTCATATCGAACACACCCTAAAAAAAATTTTCAGGGTCAAAAATTATTTTTCTAAAATATAGTTTTACTCTTTATCTAAATACTAAAATGTATTTTCTGAAAAATAATTTTTCATTCACCAACCAAACACTAGAAAATATTTTTTGAAAAGTATTTTTCATCCACCGACCAAACATAAGAAAATAAGTAAGAAACCAACTTATTTTCTAGGAAAATTATTTTTCATAAAAAATATTTTCTAGAAAAATATTTTTCAAGAAAAATAGTTTCCTTCATACCAAACACACCCTTAATAGAAAATAGTAGGGAAGTTTCATCAAACCCTAGAAAGTGCATGCAATACAAAAATTTGTACAAGACCAAAGATAAATAAAAAATGCAGCTAAGTAGAAAAAGATTAAAAATAGGGAAAACTGCAAGAACTGTACCTCCAGATATAATATCCCGCTAAATTCGTTTTTTTATTCACATTAGATGATATATTATGTGCTATATATGGGTCCAACATTTTTTTATTTAACTAATTTAGGTGTACGCACTTCGCGCATGTACCTCACTTTAATGAGTTCAAATGTTACACTAAATAAAAAATTTATTTAAATAATAAAAATTAATACAATAATTTGATTCAACATCTTTTAAATATATAAAGATGGAGAATTTACTTAATTAAATCTAAACTTTACCGAAAATGATTCTCAAAGCTGGTCGACATTCATCTACCACCTGTAAACTGCAATAAAACAATACGATAATAGAGACATCAAATAATACAATTAAATCTAACTTTTGTACTAAAATTTCCTCAAAACGTTTGACACTCATTTACCACCTGTTAACTATAACAAAATAATACGATAATAGAGATATCAAAATAATATAACTATACCTAATTTTTACACAAGAAAATTTCTGAAGTCGGATATATCAAAGCAATACAATTAAACCTAACTCTTACCTACAACTTTTATCTACCACCTGCAAACTACAATAAAACAATACAATAAAAAAATATCAAAATAATACAATTAAATTTAAACTTTACACACAAAAATTCCTCAAATCCGATCGATAGTCGTCTACAACCTGTAAACTACCACAAAATAATAAACTAATAGAGATATTAAGACAATACAATTATTATACAAATTAATAATAAAAACATTTATTGAATTTATTAAACAAAGCTTGATGGCTTGTATATATTTATCTATACATTGATCGAAAAAAATGAGAAGGTAATACTTTACAAAATAAAAAAACCAACTACCTAGCATCTAAGAAATACAAGTGAATCAATAGCTAACTTAAAAGAAAAAGGAAGAATAAGAAGAGAGAATAAAAAAACAGTTAAAGAAAAAATGTAAAAAAGGGCACGCATATATGTTATTGAAAGACCTCGCATATTGTGTGCATAAATTAGTATAAATAATTATTCTCTAGATCTCAATATTTATAGAAGTATTTTCTTAATAGA
This sequence comes from Capsicum pubescens, assembly GCA_030864215.1. Lineage (NCBI taxonomy): Eukaryota > Viridiplantae > Streptophyta > Magnoliopsida > Solanales > Solanaceae > Capsicum > Capsicum pubescens. Next base: position 198,194,975 of record CM061549.1, on the reverse strand, counting down.
GTTTTATTTTTGGAGTATTTTTGTAGTTGACCAGTACAAAGGAAAATATTAATTGATTCTCTTTCCATATATTTTAGAGTCCCATATAATTTAGGAGTTTAGTATAATAAAAAAATAATTAAATAACAGATTAAATAAAATAGTAAAAAGATAATTTTGTCTAAATGAGAGTCTTTTAATGAAGGACAAAAAGTTCAAATCACTTTTCTAAGGACTTCACACTTTTAATATATTATAGATAATATTTCATGATTTACTTTCAATTAAACATCTTATAAATCTTTTAAAATAAAAAATATATATATAAATATGTTTTTTGTGTTATGACAAAAAAGAGATAGATTTTCATATATTATTTTTATTTTTCATTATGTTTATTTATTTTTAATTTTTTATTTTGAGATTTTACTAATATCTCAAAATTCTCAATAACTTTGTAATAATCTTTATCAAATTTGACACTTTACATGATAATTAAAGTATATTAATTTTTTAATCAGATTTATAGTATTATTATATAGGTTTTAAATTTTTTATTTCATTTTCAAAAAGGTTTACATCACTAAATTTAAAATTGATCAAATTATCCTAAAAATATTATTTGTAACATAATTTCTTATTAAATTTAAAATATATAGCTATACTTCTCTAGTATTTTCAGTTGTTTTAAAATTTTAGTTTCTTTATAATAGAAATTATTTATCTTTCATGCTTTTCTCACGTTTCGTTTATTTTTTATTGAAAAAATTCTTAATTATATATTCATGTATTTTAAATTTATGTAAAATTGAATTATTAGTGAATCAGAAAAAGCATCAAACTAATTTGATCATTGTAGCGTCTCGTGTCTGCATCCTGGACGTCACACGGTGCTTACGACCCCAAAGGACCACAAGCTAACACATGAATGGTACCTGCTGTGAGCACTGAATATAGTACTGAAATATAAATGCGGATGTAACTGAAAATGCCATAAGGTTCATAAACTGAAAACAAATACTGAATACTGAGGATAATACTGATACCAACATCTGAAAAACTGAATAACTGACTATGCTAGTCTGAAACTCTCTAACTGTCTGAATGTGGAGTTGATGGGACAAGTCCCCAACTAACTCCGTCTAAGAAAAATATTGAATCTACTGAAATATTGAAATAATAACTCTGCACTCAAAATATGAGGACTCACCACTGAATCTGCTACTAATATCCTAGGCTGCTAAGTACGGTCAGGAATTCGAGCATCCGAACCTATGATATGAGACATCATAATGCAAAAGGAAGTATGCGATCAGTACGTGAAATGTACTGGTATACTAAGTGAGGTAAGGCTATTATGCATGGGCTCATGTGCATGAACAATAACTGACTGAATGATATGAAGTAACTGAATGAGAGTACATGGAGAACAAAATTACTGTAAACACTGAGCATGCAATACTGCGCATGTAGATATACATCGTGTATCTATATTATACTGAGACTGAGTACTGTATTTTGATAACTTACTGATAATTGAGTCATGATTATGTAAAATCGAACTGAGTTCTATTTTGAATATTGAAACTGAGATTGTGGGAGTATTCATTTAACCGACATACCCCGATGTAAACTGATTTAGGGCCTAACCTATAACCCTAGTTGGAAGGGTGTTAGCACTTTGCAACGGGATACTAACAATGTTGTGTCAACCCTAGTCTGGCAGGAAGACTCATGAAATGTATATATATATGATTGCGTCAACCCTAGTCTGGCAGGAGGAGGACTTACCCTACGCTAGCTACGTAGTTCTGTAACACAGGGACTGCTACTAAGGGTCAAACCCTAAACTGACAGGAATGCCCTCATCCCTGGGTTCGCTCGCTGCCGAATCCTACTCCCAACTGAAATGACACTAGAACTGATAATTACTGGACTGGCTTGACTGGACTCACGTTGATCGTGAAGACTGACTGAATACTACTTTCTTGACCTTACTGTGACTATTCTATAACTACTGTAATCTAAGTAAACAACTAGATTTTGGGTATTAAATACCCCCAGGACTCGATAACATCCATAATAAAATATAGAACGATCTTGAAAGCATAACAATAGTTAATTATTCACAATTCATTCATTGATATATTTTTTCAAACACGTGTCAACACATGCTAACATATCATGATTTCACTATTCAATTTACATGGGCATTTTATCAAACAATTGGGGAGAATAATTAATGCACATGATAATGAACAACACATAAGCATCATGACTACAACTTAAACATGAAATTTTCAAGAGTTTTGACATGGGAATTACATCAATCAACATACATGCTATCTCATGTTTACGAAACTAATAATTAACTCTTGAATCAAAACCCATTCAACAACACAACCATGAATACAATCCACTTTGTGCATGAAAATCATGAATTTTATAACTTGTAGTTTTAAAAAGGGTTCTTGCACTCCAAGGGTGGAAGGAAACTCAAGGATGAACACCTAACATACCTGAATAGTTGAATTCTTGAGGTTTCTTGGGAATTGTCTTGGAAATTGATCTTGAATCTTGAAAGCTAGGGTTTTCTAATTGAGAGAGAGTGCTTTTAATTTGAGAGAAATTGAATAAAATGACTAATTAGGCTATTAGGGTATTAATATCGTGTTTTGAATTGATTAGGGTCATGAAAAAAGACCCAACTGCCCTTAGAAAGAATTAAATTTCCGTTACTGAAAAATTCGATATTAGCCATCACCGCGATGCAGTGCCATCGCGGTGAGTCACTGTATTTTTCGGCTAGTGTAGTCCAAGGTCGAGTGCAAAAATGCACTTTGGTGCGACGCAGAGGTATCGCGGAGACTCACTGGAAAGTGACAACTACTGACACTATGGCGCGACGTGCCGTTATCGCTTTGACACACTGAAAAATGACAATTGGAAACTAAAAATTCACCGCGATGCGGCACTATCACGGTGATTTACTGGAAACTGACAAATTCCATTTTGACCCCCACCGCAACGTGGTGCTGCTCCATTTGACATACTATTTCACTAAAAGTGTCATAACTTCTCACCCGAATATCGAATTTGAGTGAAATTTATATCGTTGGAAAGATAATTCAACTTCCTACCATTTGGTGGATCTTAATCTGAAAAATTCCAAGTGTATTGAAGGTTCTACATAGAAACTCTTGTACACTAAGAGTGGAACTGAGTTAGAAAAGTGTGGGGTATTACAATCATATATGTAGTATACTCCTACATAATGATACTTCTCATGATACATATATAAAATGACTATATATTTTTTAAAATTTTCGTTCGAATTATTTTCAAGTAGTGTATTAAAGAGGGAGGTCTTTTCATATACAATTTGAGAGTATTTTAATGAAAAAATTACACAAAATCACAAATTTAAGAGATCTTATTACCCAAAATTCCTTACCTTTTAAACAATTACTTAAAATCCTGAATTTAATATTTTACTCTTGATAAATATAAACAAAACCCCCATTCTACTTTTACTCTACAATTAACGCATGCAACTCATTTTTTAAAAAAAAATTCATCGCCTAAAGTCTCTCCCAAAGTATCATCAATTGAGACAACTTTCATCTCCATACTGCATCTTCTTCACTAATTTCATTGTCTTTTTTGATCTTTTTATCAACTTTTCTTTTATCAGTTTTGATTTTTTTCAACTTTTAAGTCAATGCCCATCAAGGAAAAGAAGAGAAATTGTACAATCAGTTTTTAGATTTTCGACGATAATGATCAAAGTGGTGGTGGTGGTGTGGACGAACGACGGAGGGACTAGGGTAGCCAAAATTCTGGTGATGGTACGGAAGAACGACGGAGGGGTGGTGGTGGATTATATGTATCGATCATAAGTAAATTGAACAATTAGTTAGATTTTCGACGAGAATGATCAAAGTGGTGGTGGTGGTGAGGACGAACGACGGAGGGGGTGGGGTAGCCAAAGTGACGGTGATTGTGCGGCACGAACGACGGCGGGGAGAGGGGTGGATTATATGTATTAATCATAAGTATCAAGACATATACATATGCATCAATTATATGTATGAAGACATATACATACGTATCAAATAAATATATTTAATACATATATAGATACATATCAAGAATTTTTGTACTCTTTTCATAATTATAAGGATGATGCATATGTTTTTTTGGTTACTTAATGATTTCACCACCCTCATTCAGTTTAAATATTTTTCAATTAATACATATGGTATTTTATTTAATTGTGTGATACATTTTACATGTGCATCATTGATACATTTTATCCCGTGAAAAACGACATGTGTAACACTAATATAATAGTATAAAAAATATGTATTGATGTTGTTAATCAGTTATCAAAAATATTACATTACCAATATGATACATTTGTTGTTGGACTACTGGTGACATATATGACAGATACTTTGTGATAGTGCTTCATATTTTTATTTATTTATAAATGTTTGATACATTTAATATATGTTTGACATATGTAAATTATTTATTTTTGTGCGAGACTGGTTTTTTAATAGGTATTGAGTAATTTTACCAAATGTATCATTATGATACATCTGAAACCAGATGTATTTATGCCACGATTTGCGCCTAATTTTTACTCCCTATAATAATTAAAAATTAGTTACTTCCTTATTTAACTAACCACTAAATTATAAATGTATCACAATGCATATGTATCAAGGCTAAATATATGTATCACAAATATCAAAATCCGAAATATCATGTTATTTAAACAAAGTTATGAAAAAAAGTGTTAGAACCCAATAAAAATTTGGGACTTATGTAAGTTATCCTATTTTAATATTTTATTATCAAAAAATAACTTGAAATAAAATTTTATAATTTTTTTGATTGAATAATTGCCAACTAAATGCAACAATTGAAATTCAGAACTTGTTAAAATGATATTAGTTTGAAATAGTATAATAAACATTAAATTGTAGACTATTTGGAGAATATTTTTCTAGGTTATATAGCTAATGTGTGAAGTAGGAAGTAGTGCATTTTAAAGAAGGGAGAAAAGATTGAATAGAAAATTAAGCCCACAAAAAGAGATAAATTTTGAATGATGAATTTATATTGTGAAATGACTATAATATTGATCGTCCATAACTCACTCTTTTATCATAAAATAAGAAGGATGAATACACACACAGGTCCCTAAACTTTTTGACTTTTTTCGTGTTGCTACCTCAATTAAGCCATGTACATATTAAATCCCTTTATCATTCACAAACCATGTCAATTATGCACAATCGCTGACATGACGCTGATATGTCGTGACATGTGTAATACATTCTCCACTAGGAGAGAAAGAAGCCACAATTAATCAAAAAATTTAAATATAAAAAAATCCAACCAATAAAAAAAACACATTAAAGAAATAAAATTCAAAAAAGATAACTATCATCTTTTTCTTCATATCTTCTTCTCTATTGTATCTTGTCAAGCCTCCAGCATCTTCCTCTTCCATAAATCTTTAAACATATCATTTTATACCTTTAAATTGCATCTGGAATCAATGGTAGTTTTTGTATACAATAAAATTCAATTCACGTCTTCTTTTGATTGGTTCTTCAATAATCCATTATTGATTCTTCACAATTCAAAATTCATTATTTTTTTCACCTGAAATCATTGTTGGGTATTGTTTTGGTGAAAAAATGAAGGAGTGCAGTTGAAGTTTTTTTTCTTCTCACTAAAAATTATGTTTGAAAAGTGAGAGAAATTTTTTAATAAACGAAAAAAAGTTGGAAGAAGTGCTTCAATGGTGGAAAAAAAAGAAATAAAATTTAGAGAAGCGAAGAAGAAGATACAAATTTTTTTTTTTACTTTTTTGTGCTCAATCGACGGGGGAAATAGGTGTTTGGAAGGAAAGAACTGTTGCAGTGGGGGTGGGGGTGTATTATGGGGTTTTCTCTTCTTTTTGTTTTTATAAAAACAATTAGATTTAATTATACTAAAAAAATATTTTTATGATTATTTTAAGTTAAAATGTCATGTGTCGTTATTTGATATGCCGCTTTGCCGTATTATTAGCATGTGTATTACACGCATTTTATAGTTTTTGTCACATCAACAGATTGTGCTTAATTGACACGATTTGTGAATGATAAAAGGATTCAATAGGTACATGGCCTAATTGAGGTGCCAATACAAAAAAGTCAAAAAGTTCAAGAATTTGTCTATGTATTCAGCGAAATAATAATTATCGGTTAGATCTAACAAAGAGAATTGCTTAAATATTTGATGAGATCAAACCCAATTTAATTAATACTCTGATATTATAGTAATGAGTGTCTTCTTAGGTTTCATAAATGTCAAATATTTGAAATAAATTTAGTTTATCGAAACAACCAAAATCGGATATAGTATGTACTCCCTCAGTTAGGGCTGGTAATGGGGTGGTGCGGGTGCGGGACAGTGCGGATTTTAAGCTTTATGGGACGGTGCGGGTTTTAAGTTATGCGGTGCGGTGTGGGTACAGGGCGGGTTAAATTAAGTTTTTTTTTAAATGGTGCGGTGTGGGTTGCGGGTATATGCGGATTTAAATTAAAAAAAGCTAAAAATTAGTATTATTCTCATGAATATACCTAAAATTATATGTATTCTTTACTTAAAATTTTATGATACTTAAAAGGACATGTATAACACTACAAATTAAATAATTTTATAGCTTTTTTTAATGTCTTATTCATTTTAATAAAAATATAATATTTGATCATTATTTGTATACGTGATACTTTTTGACAATTTCTTAGTGAAAAGTTATATAATAGAAATTAGTTATTATTTTCTAGTTGTAAATTTGAAAATATTATGATTTTCAATGAAGTTCCGATTTTTTTTTTTTAAAATTAAAATAAAAATATGAAGCGGTGTGATGCGGGTATAAATGTGGGGCGAATTTATGCGGGTTTGAAAGTGATGTGGTACGGTGCGATGTGATTTTAAAACTTGCGGATTTAGAAAAACTCACACTGCACTCGTACCGCACCACACACACCATTGTCATCCCTATCCTCAGTTCCTTTTTACTTATTAGGATTAACTTTTTGATATTCATAGGATATTGATATGAAAAAAATAATAATTTATAATATTTTTTATATAATTTTGAAATATTTAAATTTAATTTTAAAATATTAAATTAAATTAATTTAAAAATTAATCAAATTAATTCTCAAAAAGTGAAATATGACAATTATTTTGATACGAAAGAACATTTGAGAATGTTAGTTTGAACTTTTTTTGAAAAAATTTGAGTTTCACAAATGGGAAAGTGACAAGTTCATTTTGGAAATAGAGAAATGCTATTATCTATCTAAACTCAAAAGCAAGGAAAAGGGCCACATTTCAGGAACAGAAGGCGAGAAAATATAAAATTGACAAAAGTAGATGGGAAAATCATGGCGGCCAACTGAATGGTAGGGGTGGACATAAGTATCGAAGAATTGAAAGAATTGAAAGAATTGAAAGAATTGAATCGAAATTTAATTTTGGTTTTTATTTTTCAGTTTTTTGGATTGATTTTGATTTTTAATTTTTAAATTTCAGTTAAACGATTCGTTTTTCGATTTTCTTAAAATTTTTTTTGATTAAACCGAAAAACTGAAAACCAAAATTATATAAATAATATTATAATATATATATATATATTATTAATTTATTATATATATAAAATAATATATATTATCAATATATTATATTAATTATATATACATTTTAGTAACCCTAATTCCAACTCCAAGGCGCCTAAATCCCTAAACAGTAAACATATTACCATTCACATTCAAGTCTCAACACTCACGAACAGTAAACAGTAAATTCAAGGCGCCGTTTTCAATTTACACCACCGACGATTCGGCGAAATAGACGAAAGACCGGCGATCTACTCCCTTGCTTTACAACGACACTGCGACCGGCGACCCGTAACCGCAACCCGTGACCCACGAATTTGGTGTTTCGTGTTTGTGTCTAAAGGGGAGCATTCAGGTGAGTTTATGACATTTTCTGCTTAACATGATAGTTTATTGCATTTTTTTTATTTTACATTTGGAATGGAAACGAGTACTGCATCATCCAAGAGACTCCGTATGTTACTCCTAACGTTGACATTGCTTGTTACCATAAAGAACTTGATGACATTATTTCGTTTCATTGAGTTACTTATAGTTATTTATATTTGGGAATAAAAAATAGATTTGAAAAAAAATATTTTTCTTAAAAAAATCATCAATCTTAAATGCTCAGTTATGAAAAAGAGAGGCTCTCTAATTTAATATTTCAAACCGAAATAAAAATCCGAAATAACCAAACCGAGTTTGTAGAAATCGAACCAAACCGAATTTATTTCGGTTTGGTTATGGTTGTCATTTTTGTCAATTCAAAAACCAATAAATCGAACCGATATTAAACAATCAGACCGAACAGATCAAATGCCCACCCCTACTGAATGATACATGCATCTTGGAGCCACCAAAAAAGAATAAATTACAAATAATTAGCTGCAATTCTGATATACTTCCTCCATTTTATATTTGTTGGCCGTTATGAAGTTGACATAGTTATTAAGAAAAAATTTATTTTACTAAATTAACTTTATTAATTATACTTTAAAATATAAATTTAAATTTATACACTTTATTTAGTCATTAATGATAAAAATAGTATCAAAAGAGCATAATAATTTTCTTGATTTTATAAGAAGGACAATTAAATTAAAATAAATATTTTTAGAAAGAAGGTCAATCAATATGAAACGGAGGAAGTACTCCCTCCGTTTCATTTTAGTTGGCCTTCTTTCTAAAAATATTTGTTTCAATTTAGTTGTCCCTTTGATGAAATCAAGAAGATTTTATTATGTTCTTTCAATACTACCCTTAACACTAAATGATTAAACAAAGTGTATTTACTCAAATTTATATTTTTAAAGCATAATTAATAAGACGAATTTTATAAAATAAACTTCAAATTGATATTTTCTTAATGGGTGTGCCAAGTCAATAGGGGCCAACTAATATGAAATGGAGAAAGTAGAATAAATTATTTTGTCCTTTCCAAAAAAAAATAAATTTGTAATTCAAAGTTCTTAGCTTTTAACATTCTGCAACAGAATCTTGTTCTAGTTATTCTATAGAAAAATCGAAATATCTTTCTTTCTTCGGTAGAGATTAATCACAAATGAAGCGTAAATTGTACAAATAACTAAGGTCTAATTCCAAGGATAGGGTAATAAATTAGTGGCCACCTTAAGATATTTTATTTACTTTGGCCAAATACATAATAGACATTTAAAGCTGCTATCCACGGCCAGATAAACACGTTAACTATTTATATCATTAAGACTTGATAAATCGACAATACTTTAAATTTGTCGATAAACTTCACTTAGACACTTGAAGTATGCTTGTTCCAATTAAACATGTGATAAAATGTTCCTATTAGATATTTTCAGTTTAAGTTTTGGAATAACTTTTGTGCTTATTCTCAAGTCTTCATTACGTAGATACGTTAACTACTTAAAATATACATGTCACCTTCTTTAACTATACACATTTATCTCAATACGTTGAATGTCCTCAAGCATATTCAAATTGAGGTTGATTTGTCTAACTAAAGGGAATTATATACTGTGTATTTTATGTGATTAACTTAACTATTACCTAGCTAATAGATGCCTAAGGACACGTAATAGCTTTTCAAAATTTAAATAAGAAGTATCTAATAAGAATACTTTATAATGCTCACATTCTCAAGTAAAACAAATGATAATTAGTTTAAATAAAATTTACTCACAAATTTTTAAAAATATTAATTTATTAATTGATTACTTTGGAACTTCTATTGAACTTAATATATTTATTAAGAGCATATTTAAATTATTTGTTATCCTAATTACCTCTCTACTTGGCTATTTGATAGCTTTTCTTCCATGGACAATCTCAGTGCAATAAGGTCTGAGTTTGATCTATTATAATCTAAAAGGGTAGCAAATTTAAGTAACACATTAAATCAGGCGAGAATTCAAACACTTCCCAAAAAAGAAGCATCAACATTTTAAAGAATGGCAAATTTGCGTAACACATTAAATCAGTCGAGAATTCACTCACTTTCCAAAAAGAAAGTGTCAACAAAAATTGCTAGAGATCTCAAACAACTAAACTTTGAGAAAATGACAAAAACGTTCTCTTATGTTTGAGGGGTATAGTCATATAATCCCTCTGTTTTTCAAAAGTTGACCCTCTTTCTAAAAAAAAGAAAAAAATACGTCCAAAACATGTAATCCAAAACACATTCAAAAAAGAGTAAAAGAGATCATTATCCTTAATTTAAATATTCTCATCACCTCCCCACTCCCTTTTTCAACATTACCTATCATTAAAAACTAAAGTTACTTTTTGTGAAACTATAATTTTGATCATTATCCTTAATTTAAATATTCTCATCACCTCCCCACTCCCTTTTTCAACATTACCTATCATTAAAAACTAAAGTTACTTTTTGTGAAACTATAATTTTAATGACCTGAATTTGTTAATTTTCTCATTTCTACGTGTTTTGATCATTTTACCCTTTCTCGTAATTACTATATGTTGATTTTGAGGTATTGGGATGGTTAGCACAGTTTTTGATGCAATCGAAAACATGGTGTGCTAGTTTGTGGCTTTTAGAGGATTGAAAAATCATATAGTTGACTTCAGTCAGAATTTATTATTCTGAGTGTCAGATGACAAAATGGACTATGTCAGCAAATTCGAAATATCAAATTTGGGTTCGCAGCGGGGTTGGTTCAGTTTTAAAATTTTTATATGTCATTTCGACCCTTCATTTAGAAAATAGTGAAATAGGCTTTCGAAAGTTGATTTATTGATAATGATTATTTTTAAAAAAATTGATGTTTTCATTGAGTCTGAAACATCGAAATTAGCCTAATAGCATATATGGTTTACTGCTATAGGGTACTGAACGAATCCCGGGGATCCATTTAGAATATTCGTAATCATGCAAAATTAACCGGTCATAGTTGATAACTGGTGCCTGGATCCTTGCCCGGATGGTACTAAACGCTCATATCATAATCTTTCAACAATTCTAACCATCTTCTCTGACGCAGATTCAAATCTTTCGGCGAAAACACATACTACAAGCTTTTGTGACCTGTGAACACATCTACATGCACCCCATACAAATAATGCCTCCAAATTTTCAAGGCAAAAACAACAGCTGCTAACTAAAGATCATGGGTAGGGTAATTATTTTCATGTGGTTTAAGATATCTAGAGGCATAGGCCACAACCTTACCCCTCTGCATCAAAACACAATCCAAACCAACTCTGGAAGCATCACAATACACAACAAACCTATCTGAACCATTTGGCAATGTCAAAATTGGAGCTGTGGTGAGTCGAGTCTTCAACTCTTGAAAACTCTTCTCACAGGAATCAGACCACTGAAACTTAACTTTCTTTTGAGTCAATCTGGACATGGGAGATGCATTAGACGAAAATTCTTCAACAAACCATCGGTAATAGCCAGTCAAACCTAAAAACTCCTGATATCTGACGGAGAGATGGGTCTGGGCCAGTTTCTCACCGCCTCGGTCTTTTGAGGATCAAATCTAATGCCATCACCGAAAATAATATGGCCAAGGAAAGATATTGATCTTAGCCAAAATTCGCACTTACTGAATTTGGAGAACAACTGATGGGCTCTAAGAGTCTGAAATACTATTCTGAGGTGGTCTGCATGATCATTTTCGTTATAGGAGTAGACAAGAATGTCATCAATGAAGACTATGACGAACATGTCCAAGTATTTCTTGAACACTCGGTTCATTAAGTCCATGAAGGCTGCGGGGGCATTGGTAAGACCAAATGACATAACTAGGAATTAGAAGTGACAATACCGAGTTCTAAAAGCTATTTTCAGAATGTCACATTCTCTGACTCTGAGTTGATGATAGCTGGATTTGAGGTCTATCTTAGAGAAATAACTGGCATCCTGAAGTTGGTCGAACAAGTCATCGATTCGGGGAAGTGGATATTTATTCTTGACTGTGATTTTGTTCAACTGATGGTAGTCAATACATATTCTAAGAAAACTGTCTTTCTTACACATGAATAGAACTGGTGCGCCCCACTGGGAAATACTGGGCTTGATGAATTCCTTATCTAGGAGATCTTTTAATTGTTTATTTAATTCTTTGAGTTCAGCTGGAGCCATTTTGCATGGCGGAATAAAGATAGGCTGAGTATCTGGAAGAAGGTCTATTCCGAAGTCAATTTCCCTTTTGGGAAGAACTTCGGGAAGATCTTCAGGGAACACATCTGGAAATTTGCTTACTACTAAAACTGATTCAAGATTAGGGGTCTCAGAATTTGAGTCTTTGACTCAGACAAGATGGTAAATACACCCCTTGGATATCATTCTTCTCGCTCTAAGGTAGAAACAAGTTGACCCTTAAGCATTGTGGTACTGCCCCTCTATTCAAGGACTGGTTCATTTGGAAACTGAAAATGAACTACTCTGTTTCTACAATCAACTGAAGTATAGCATGAATGGAGATCCATGCCGATAATGATGTCAAAATCCGTCGCTCTAGCTCACAAGGTCTGCTGAAGTAACTTTTTGGGACACCATAATCGGACAGTTCCTGTATACCCGTCGGGCTATGATAGACTTACCCACTGGGTAGAGACTGAGAAAGGCTCTGTTTAGATTTTGGGACTGACTCCGAAGTTGAAAGCTATTCAAGGAGTTATAAAATACAGAGAAACTCATGGATCTAGCAAAGCATAAACATGTAAATGATAGATTTTCAACGTTTCAGTAACCACATCAGGAGAACTCTCTCGATCCTATCACGACTGAAGTGCATAGATCCTATTTGGACGCTACCCACTAGTAGCACTGGAATCGACACCTTACTGAGATGAGCGATCAGACTGAACTGGGGGACGATTATGCTAACTCTGTGAACCCACCTGAGGACACTCCCTGATCCTATGGCCTGGCTTGTAACACTCAAAACATACATCATTGCAAGCCCTAAAGACTCCCTTATGGTTTCTACCATATTTATGACAAAGGGGATTTGTGCGAGCACTGTTCACACTACCTTGGGACTTAGAGCCTAGCGCTCTATCCCTATTATCATTTTTGAATTTTGGAACTGGAGCACTGGCTGAGGACAGAACTGGGACTGAAGATTTTGGGTGAAACTGAGGATGATGTCCACCTTTGGATTTTGGCTGAGTAAAATTAAAGCTACCCATTCTCGCCTTCTTTTTCTCTCTCTCTTTCTCCTTATTCTTCTGTTCCTCAATCTATTAAGAATAAACCATAAGCCTAGATATATCTATCTCCTTAATTAACATCGCAGCCATGCACTCTTTGACCACACTGTACGATACCCTAGACACAAACTTACTCATCCTAAACTTGTTATCAGCCACTACACGAGGAGCATACCTAGCTAACTGAGTAAGCTTGAGGGAATACTCCTTCACTCTTATGTTTCCCTGCTTTAAGTTGATAAAGTCTAACACTTTGGCCTCTCTCAACTCTAACGAAAAGAACCTATCTAAGAAGGCAGTAGCAAACTTCTCCCACTCCATAGGCCTTACATCTGTGCTTCTATCTTCCTTTCACTGCTTAAACCATGTATGGGCTACATCCTGTAACTGGTAAGCAGCCAATTCAGCACTCTCACTAGAAGTCACCCCCATAGTATCTGTTACCTTTTACACCATGTCTAATAATTTTTGTAGGTCCTCCTAATACTTAGACCCTGAAAATGAAGGAGGGTTCATTCGGGTGAAGTCTCGAATTCTAGCTACAACTGTATTGGCCACTGGGTTGGCCTGAATAATAGATGGGCATTCATTCCACGCTGTTAAAGAATGATCTAGAGTGGTAAAAGTTTCTCTGAATTCTGCGTGAGAGACGTGCTCATTCAGGGGATCTTCCTGAACAGGCTGAGTTGCTGGATGATTTCTAGTTTTTCTTCCGTTGGTCTTTTTGGGAGGCATGTTCTGTAAACGGAAGGGAGAATTGAATTAAACAGAGAGTTTGACTTGAGCTAATGCTCACTCGCATGATATGAACACTGAAAGAAGGGAACTTGTTCCTAAAAATGCCTCATAGCCTCTTGTCCATAAGTGTGGCCCGCTACACACCCTTACACAAGACTCTACTTGACGCGGCTTTCAGACTTCCTAGGACTCTTTAGAACCTTAGGCTCTGATACCAAGTTTGTAACGCCCCGAGTCTGCACCCTGGATGTCACACGATGCTTACAACCCCGAAGGATCACAAGCTAACCCATGACCGATACTTGATAGGAGTACTAAATATAATACTGAAATATAAATACGGAAGTAACTGAAAATGCCATAAGGTTCATAAACTGAAAACAAATACTGAATACTGAGGATAATACTGATAACAACATCTGAAAAACTGAATAACTAACTATGCTAGTCTGAAAGCCTCCAACTGTATGAATGTGGAGTTGATGGGACAAGTCCCTAACTAACTCCGTCTAAGAAAAATATTGAATCTACTAAAATACTGAAATAATAACTCTGCCCCAAAATATGAGGACTCACCACTGAATCTACTGCTAATATCCTGGGCTGCTAAGTACGGTCAGGAACCCGAGCATCTGAACCTGTGATATGAGACATCATAGCGCAAAAGAGACTATGCGATAAGTACATGGAATGTACTGGTATGCTAAGTAAGATAAGGCTATTATGCATGGGCTCATGTGCATGAACAGTAATTTACTGAATAAAAGTATATGGAGAACATAAATAATTGTAAATACTGAGCATGCAATACTACACATATAGATATACATCGTGTATCTGTATTGTACTAAGCCTGAGTACTGGATTCTGATAACTGAGTTACTGATAACTGAGTCATGATTTTGTAGAACCGAACTGAGTTCTATACTAAAGACTAAAACTAAGACTGTGGGAGTGTTCATTTGACCGATATACCCCGATGTAAACTGATTTGGGGCCCAACCTGTAACCCAAGTTGGAAGGGTGTTAGCATCTTGCCACATGATACTAACAATGATGTGTCAATCCTAGTCTAGCAGAAAGAATCATGAAATGTATATATACATGATTGCGTCAACCCTAGTCTGGCAGGAGGACGACTTACCCTACACTAGCTACGTAGTTCTGAAACACAGTGACTACTACTAAGGGTCAAACTGTATACTGACAGAATACCCCTATCCCTGGGTTCGCTCGGTGCTGAATGCTACTCCAAATTGAAATGACACTAGAACTAATAATTATTGGACTGGCTTGACAGGACTTGCGCTGATCGTGAAGATCGACTGAATACTACTTTCTTGACCTTAATGTGACTATTCTATAACTACTATAACCTAAGTAAACAACTCGATTTCGGGTATTAAATACCCCTAGGACTCGATAGCATCCATAATAAAATATAGTACAATCTTTAAAGCATAACAATAGTCAATTATTCACAATTTAGTCACTGAGACATTTTGTTATACACTTGTCAAACACATGCTAACATATTATGATATTCACTATTCAATTCACATGGCATTTTATCAAACACTTGGGGAGCATATTTAATGCACATGATAATGAACAACATATAAGCATCATGAATACAACTTAAACATGAAATTTTTAAGGGTTTTAAAATGGGAATTACATCAATCAGCATGCATGTTATCTCATGATCATGAAACTTATAATTAACTCTTGAATTAAAACCCATTTAACAACACGACCATGAATACAATCCACTTTGAGTATGACAATCATGAATTTTATAACTTGTAGTTTTAAAAAGTGTTCTTGGACTCCAAGGGTGGAAGAAAACCCAAGGATGAACTCCTAACATACCTAAATAGTTGAATTCTTGAGGTTTCTTGGGAATTGTCTAGGAAATTGATCTTGAATCTTGAAAGCTAGAATTTTATAATTGAGAGAGAGTACTTTTAATTTGAGAGAAATTGAATAAAATACTGACTAATTAGTCTATTAAGGCATTAATCTCGTGTTTTAGATTAATTAGGGTTTTGGAAAAAGACCCAACTTCCTCTAAAAAGAATTAAATTTACGTTGTTGAAATCTTGATTTTGGCTATCACCGCGACGCGGTGCCATCACGGTGAGCCACTGGATTTTGTAAACTATTATAGTCCAAGGTCAGGAGTGTAAATGCACTTTGGTGCAATGCGGAGGTATTGCAGAGACTCACTGGAAAGTGACAACTGCGAAATGTCACTATGGTGCGATGCGCCGTTATCGGTTTGACACACTGAAAAATGACAATTGGGAACAAGAACTTCACCGCTATGCGACACTATCGTGGTGATTTATTGGAAACTAACAAATGCCATTTTGACCCTCACCGCGATGCAGTGCTGCTCTATTTAACATACTGTTTCACTAAAAGTGTCATAACTTCTCACCAAGATATAGTATTTGGGCAAAATTTATATCGTTGGAAAGCTAATTCAATTTCCTATTATTTGGTGGATCTTAATCTGAAAAATTCCAAGTGTATTGAAGGTTCTATATAGAAACTATCGCACACTAAGAGTGGAACTAAGTTAGGAAAGTGCAGGGTATTACAATATCTCCCCCTTGAGAATATTCGTTCTCGAATGAGTGTAATTTAAGATGGAAATACTACGGAACTGAGTTTACACACTGAACATGTATAACTGAAACATGATTACATGACTGAACTGATTCATGAATGCATGACTATCATAAAAATGATATGCAACTGGGATTGAGTATGAGACAAAGAAATTCTAAGAAGATTGTTACCTTAAGCTGAGTCTGAGTTTTTGAAGAAGAGATGAGGGTACTTGGTCCATATATCTACTTCTGCTTCCCAAGAGGCTCCCTCAATGGACTGATTTCACCAAAGAACTTTGACTAGGGGACCTTCTTTGTTCCTTAGTCTGCGAATTTGGTGATCGAGGATCTGGACTGGGACTTCTTCGAAGGAGAGATTGTCCTGAATATCTACACTCTGTAAGAGGACTACAACTGCTGGGTCACCAACATACTTCTTTAGTAAGAAGATGTGGAACATTGGGTGTACTGAAGCTAAGTCTGCAGGAAGCTCAAGCTCGTAAGCTACCTTTTCGAAATGCCTTAAGATCTTATAAGGACCAAAATACCGGGGACTAAGCTTCCCCTTCTTTCCAAACCTCTTTAATCCCTTCATGAGAGAGATCTTTAGATACACAAAGTCTCCAATCTTAAACTCAAGATCTTTCCTTCTCATATTCGCATACGATTTCTGTCAACTCTGAGATGCCCTAAGCCTCTCTCATCACTGTACTTTATCTAAAGCATCAAACACTAAGCCAGGACCTACTACCACGTCCTTACCTACTTCAAACCAACCAATCGAAGATCTATATCTCCTTCCATATATAGTCTCAAATGGAGCCATCTGAATACTGGAATGATAGCTGTTATTATACGCAAACTTAATCAAAGGAAAATGATTATCCCAACTTCCCTTAAAGTCGACTACACACGCTCTTAACATATTCTCAAGGGTCTGAATGGTCCTTTTTGCTTGACCATCTGTTTGAGGGTGGAAGGCAGTACTGAGGTGAACTTGGGTACCAAGACTCTTCTAAAAAACTTTCCAAAGATGAGAGATGAACTGGGTACCTCTGTCTGAGATGATAGATAACGGAACACCATGCAACCTAAACAACTCTCTGAGATAGAGCTTTGCATAGTCCTCGATTGAATAAGAAGTATGGACTAGCAAGAAATGGGTTGATTTAGACAACTTATCAACAATGACCCGAATCTTGCTGACAACGAGTACGAGGCAAACCTGTCATAAAATCTATGTTCATTTTCTCTCACTTCCAAGTGAGAATACTGAACTCCTGCATAGACCAACTAGGTTTCTGATGCTCAATCTTAACCTGCTGATAAGTAGATCACTTAGCTACAAACTCTGCAATATCTCTTTTCATCCCTCTTCACCAATATATCTCTCGCATATTGTGGTACATTTTAGTGGACCCTGGATTAATAGAGTAACGCGCACTATGCGCTTCTGCAAGAATTTTCTGTCTCAACTTATCAACACATGAAACACATAATCTACCTTGACAACGCAACACACCATCTGCCCTATTGGGAGAAATCCTCCACTTTCTGATCTTTGACCGAATCTTTTAACTTGACTAGACTGGGATCTTTATCTTGCTTTTCTTTTACTTTGGAAACCAAAGATGATTCCATACTATTCTGCACACACACACTACCCTCAGCTGAATCAACTAAATGGACACTTAATCTAGCAAGCTGATGAACTTCTTAAGCTAATTTTTTCTTATCATCCTTCACATGAGTAACTGTACCCATGGACAATCTACTAAGGGCATCTTCCACTACATTGGCCTTGCCCGGATAGTACAAAATGCTTATATCATAATCTTTCAATAATTCTAACCATCTCCTCTGACGCAGATTCAAATCGTTCTATGAAAACACATACTGCAAGCTCTTGTGACATGTGAACACATCTACAGGCACCCCATACAAATAATGCCTCAAAAATAGGCAAAAACAACAATTGCTAACTGAAGATCATGGGTAGGGTAATTATTTTCATGGGGTTTAAGATGTTTAGAGTCATAGGCCACAACCTTACCTCTCTGCATCAAAACACAATCTAAACCAACTTTGGAAGCATCACAATACATAACAAACCCATCTGAACCAATTGGTAATGTCAAAATTGGAGCTGTGGTGAGTCGAGTCTTCAACTCTTGAAAACTCTTCTCATAAGAATCAGACCACTGAAACTTAACTTTCTTCTAATTCAATCTAGAAATTGGAGATGCAATAGCCGAAAACCCTTCAACAAACCATCGGTAATAGCCATCCAAACCCAAGAAACTCCTGATATATGACGGAGAGATGGGTCTGGGCCAGTTTCTCACTGCCTCGATCTTTTGAGGATCAAATCTAATGCCATAACCAAAAATAATATGGCCTAAAAAAGCTACATACCTTAGCCAAAATTTTCACTTACTGAATTTGGCGAACAACTGATGGGCTCTAAGAGTCTGCAATACTATTTTGAGGTGGCCTGCCTGATCATTTTCGTTATGGGAGTAGAAAAGAATGTCATCAATAAAGACTATGACAAACATGTCCAAGTACTGCTTGAACACTCAGTTCATTAAGTCCATGAAGGCTGCTGGGGCATTGATGTGTGAGAAGATGCAAACACATTTGAGGCTTTTAACAGAAAATAATTGCAAAGTCTTTAGCAATTTTTGTCGTTTTTGATTGTTTTCTCTTTGATATTGCAGTAAAAGTCAAGATGCAAGAGAACCAACAATAATGAAAGTAAAAGAGTTGATTTCTGAGCAAATAGAGAGAAAAGTATAGCTGACGACTTATCTGATAAGTCGTCAACCTTTTGATAAGCTATCAGAGTTGCCGTCAGCCTTAGACAGAAAATTAGATTCAGCTGGAAGAAGTGACGACAACCTGTGATAGGACGTCAGAGTTGTTATAAGTCATCCGACTCGTCGTCAGGCTTAGGCAGTGCTTGAGAACTTGAAGTGAAGAAGTGACAACAATTTTGATAAGTCATCAACTTTGTGATAAGTTATAAGAATCATCATCAGCTATAGACAGTGTGAGGTAGTAGGAGTAGAAGTGTGATGACATTCCCTGATAAGCCATTAAAAATGCCATCATCCCAAGGTAGAAATCATGAAAGTGGAAGAGGACCTGACGATAATTCTGATAAGTCGTCAGACTCCTCATAAGCCATCAGAGTTTCATCGTCAGCCTAAGGAAGAAATTATCAAACTTGAACAAGAAACTGACGATATTCCTGATAAGTCGTCAGACTCCTGATGAGGCGTCACACTCCGTGGTCACCTGCGCGAGAAAAGATCTGTAATATGTGATTTGTTTCCATAATTAGGCTGAAGTATTTAAGGCATAATTTAGGTTTTTTCGGAGGATATTGAACTTCACATTTTCATCAAGTTTTCTCTCTAGTTTTCTCTGCAACATTACAATTTACTTTTAGAGAAATCATTATTACTTTTTTTGGGATTTTCTACTGTGATTTAGAAGGAGAAACACTTGTTGATATTCATCATTCTGTAAGTTATCATCTATCAAACTATGCATACAATTGGCATTGTTGCTTTCTACGTTATGAGTAGCTAATTCCTTTAACCCGAGTTGTGGGATCTATGGGTCGGGTTTGTAATATAACTAAGTGTTCAAGAGTTTAATGGTGGTAGAAACTTCTTGTTAATTCCATTATTTTATATTCTGACTATTGGTTGCAAATAATAGGCCTTGCTTACTAGTGATTTGCTTGAGATAAGAAATCAACCCTAGTAAGAAGCAAATTATCAACAGGGACTTGGAAGCATCAAACTTTCATTTAATAATTAATGTTGTAACATGATTAATTAACTTGAGATAACATCCTGTTATGAAATTTAAATTCCCTACGTTCGAAAGAATTAGGTGGTTAAATGTCTAAATAGATTGAGAAACATTTAGACATAACCTCAACAAGAATAGTTTGTTGTTCCTACCTACCACAAGAATCTTAAACCATTATTTGCATCTGTCAAATCCCAACACCCATAGTGAACATAACTCTGGTTCTCCATATCATATTGTTTACAAACACTAAAACCGAAGTCAGACATAATTATTGATAATTTCCCAAAAACCCCATTTACAGGAACTTGCTAACTATCAGTTGATTGACTCACGAACAACTTAAATCGACACCATATTCCCTGTGGCATTTGACCCCAACCTAGTTGGGTTATATATTGATAACGATCGCTTACATTCTCGTAAGAGAGGTGTAGTTTGAGCGTTATAAAAAATAGCGTCGTTGCCAGGGAGTACTGTTGTAAATTGAAGTTTGTGTGCGCTAATTGACTGTTAGTCAAGTTTCCTAGTTTTACGTTTATTTGTTGTTTTTGTTTGCTGTAGTACTTTTGTGGTGTATGCCAAGAACCAGAATTTTTGGAGAACCATTATTATCATTTTATCCAGAATCACAACTAATCGGTAGAATTGTAGACCAGCAGGAGGCTGACAGGTTAGCAGCCTTAGCTAGAGCTTAGGTGAATGTGTAGAATGACGGTCAACAAGTACGACATCCAAATCCTTAGGATGAAGACTTTGGAGATGAGGAGTTTCTAAACCCTGGTAACCCAAGGCGTACAGAGCAAATAGCTACACCAGTACAACGTAATGCTAACAAGAACCTTCTATTCCTAGGAAGGCAAGATCACCAGTCGGTCCAATATGACCTCAATGATGATGATGATGGAATGGATGGAGCAGGTGTAAAGCGTGCAATTATTCCTCCACCGTTAGCACCTGGGGTGAAATTCACCATTACAAGCACTATGATTTAACTTCTTCATCTGAAGGGGTTGTTTGGTAGCCTTCCTAGAGATGATCTAAACTTGCCTCTGGTGAACTTTTTCACCATTTGTAAATCTTTTGATAACCCAGGAGTGGGTCAGAATGCTATCCGTTTGAGATTATTTCTATTGTCTCTGTCTGGGGAGGCAACATTGTGGCTTAATGAGCTGACACCTGATTCTATAACTAACTTGAGGCAGTTGAAAGGAACTTTCCTAGAAAGGTTCTTTCCACCTTCTAGGAGGGTACAGTTGAGGGATGAGATCAGTAACTTTAGACAGCTCCCAACTGAAGCCTTGCATGAAAACTGAGAGAGATTTAAAAAGAAACTGATGCAGTGTCCGAACAACAACATGATGGACATACACTTGATGAAGACTTTGTATAGGGATCTTAACTCTATGACAAAAATGATTGTAGATAATGTTGCTGTCAGTTCGTTTGTTGATATTACATTCCTAGAGGCTTCAGAAATGCTAGAGAGAATGACTAAACAGAGTCAGGCATGGCATATCAGAGGCTCTGCAGTAACAAGCCCCACTATTTCTGTTGGTATGACTATGGAAAAATATAGAAGATACGAGGAGCATGATCAATACACGGCTCACCTAAAAACACAGATGGACTTGCTAACCAAGTATTTACTATCAGGTAAAATTGAGAAAGTAAAGGTTGTGGGATTGCAGGGCAAAGTGGAGTCCAACTTAGAAGAAGAGGCGAACTATGTAAATAATCAGGGGGATTTCTGAGGCAATAGCCAAGGAAATCAAGGTCGGACTTATTATGACAAGGCTGGAATAAGAACTAGAAGCAAGGAAATTAAAGGAGCAATAATGATAGGAGCGGGCTATATGTCCCTCTTGGAAATTATGAGGCTTCTACAACAAGTTATGAAAAGATATCCATGGAGGACATGATGGCTAAGTTGTTAAACGGAGTAGAGGCTACCAACTCAGGGGTGACTACCATGAAGACCGATCTCTCCTCTATGAGCCAGTTGGTAAACTCGCACTCCACTTTAATCAAATAGATAGAACAACAAATGATCCAACTCTCCACAGCACTGAACCAGAGGAAGAGTGGAATGTTACCTAGTGATATATTACAGACTCCACAGAATGATGGCTCATGTATGGCGATTACCACTAGAAGTGGTAAGATATTACCTGGCCCTTATGTGGGCAAACGTGGAGTTGAAGATGTGATTGAAGTAGATAGTGAGCTTGAAAAATATAATCCAGTGGAGTCTAAGAAACTGGATGGAATTAATATCCCTTCTAATCATCAACAGGTTGATGAATTGGAAAAAAGGAAAGAGAAGAAAAATGAATTAGTGGTAAAAACTCTCCCAAGACCACCACCTCCCTTTCCTTAAAGATTTAAGAAGAAGGTTGACGACATAAAATTTAGTAAATTCATGGCAATGTTGAAGCAGTTAACAATAAATATGCCTTTGGTGGAGGCACTCAAGCAAATTCCAGGGTATGCTAAATTCATGAAGGACCTTATGACGAAGAAAAGAGCATTGAGATATGAACCGGAGGATAATCTCCATCATTGTAGCGCTATTTCTATGAGGTCCTTGGTGCATAAGAAGGCATACCCATGAACATTCACTATTCCTTGTACGATTGGGTCTCTGGAATTCGCTAAGGCCTTATATGATCTGGGAGCGAGCATTATATGATGCCGCTGGCTATATATAAAAAGTTGGGTTTAGGAAATCTCACACCCACCAATATGAAACTCGTGATGGCGGATAGGTCTGTAAAATGACCTGTTGGTATTTTGTATGATGTATTAGTGAAGGTAGCTAGCTTTATATTTCCTGTGGATTTGTTTATTCTGGACTGCGAGGTGGACTTTGAGGTGCCCATAATCTTGGGTCAACCTTTTCTCACAACCGAAAGTGTGTTGATTAATTTGTGAGCAAATGAGCTCTTATTTAGGATGAATGGTGAGGTAGTGCGATTTGATGTATGCCAATCAATGAAGAAGAATAAAGAAATAAGTGTGTTCTCAATTGTTGATGTATATTATGATGATGAGCATGAGGTGTCAATAGAGAAGAAACTTATTGTCGAGCCTTTAGTCGCAATTCTGATAAATTTTGATCGTGAAGGCATTGAGGAGTATGAAGAGACTATTTGTGCTTTGTCAGGAATGGGTTCATACTCTTATAATTCTAAGAATCTAGATCTTGATCTTGCTAATCAACCAACACCAACGGCTAAGCCATCCATCAAAGAGCCACTGGTGTTGGAATTGAAAGAACTGCCAGGGCATTTAAGGTATGTGTTTTTAGGCAACGAAAATATTCTACCCATTATTATTGCAGCTGATTAGGGCGATAAGTAGGTAGAAGAACTTATTTTGGTACTTTAGAGGTATAAAAGAGCAATAGGATGGACTATCGCAGATATTATTGGCATTTTCCCTGGCATCTACACGCATAAAATACAACTTGAGGAAGATTGTACTCCAACCATCGAGCACTAGCGCCGTCTTAACCCACCAATATAATAGGTGGTTAAGAAGGAAATTATTAAGTGGTTGGATGAAAGAGTGCTTTACCTTATTTCTGACAGTAAATGGGCGAGCCCAGTTCAATGCGTGCCCAAAAAAAGGGACATGACTATTTTTGCAAATGAAAGAAATAAGTTGATTCCACTCAGGCCTGTGATTGGGTGGAGAGTTTGCATGGAATACCGCAAACTAAACTCATGGACTTTAAAAGACCACTTCCCGATGCCCTTTATGGACCAAATACTTGATTGATTCGTCGAAAGAGGGTGGTATTGCTTCTTGGATGGTTATTCTAGATATAACAGATATGTATTTCTCCTGAAGATCAGGATAAGACGACATTCACATACCCATATGGAACCTTTGCATTTAAGAGGATGCCATTTGGGTTATGCAATGCACCCACTACTTTTCAATGATGCATGATGTCCATTTTCTCAGATATGGTGGAGGACCCCTTAGAGGTGTTCATGGATGATTTATCTGTGGTGGGAGATTCATTTAAGCTATATTTGGAAAACCTGAGTATGGCCTTGCAATGATGTGTTGAATTCAATTTGGTGCTTAATTGGGAGAAATGCCACTTTATGGTAAAGAAGGGCATCGTTCTCAGGTATAAAATTTCAGCAAAAGGGATAGAGGTTGATCGAGCCAAAGTTGAAGTTATTGAGAAACTACCACCTCCCATTTTAGTGAAGGGAGTGAGTAGTTTTATTGGACATGCTGGCTTTAACCGAAGATTTATAAGAGACTTCTCGAAGGTTGCAAATCCACTTTGCAAAATTTTGGAGAAAGAAGTGAAGTTCTCCTTCAATGATGATTGCTTGAAGAAATTTGAATGACTTTAAAAGAAGCTGGTCGAGGCCCCTATCATTGTTGCACTGGACTGGTCAAAACTGTTTGAGATCATGTGTGATGCAAGCGGTGTTGCCCTTGGAGCTGTATTGGGATAAAAGAAGAAAAAAATATTTCATCCAATATTTTATGCCAACAAAGCACTGAATGGAGCGCAGAAGAACTACACCATCACTGAATAGGAACTCCTGGATGTAGTGTATGCTTTTTAGAAATTCAGGGCTTACCTGCTTGGGACCAAGGTAGTGGTCCACACTGACTACACTGCCTTGAGGTATTTGATGGCTAAGAAGGATGCAAAACCAAGGCTGATTAGATGGGTGTTGCTTCTACAAGAATTTGACTATGAAGTCAAAGATAGGAAGGGTTTCGAAAATTAAGTTGTGGATCATCTGTCTACAATGGAAGGTGAGCAGGCAGTTAGTGATGAAATGGAGATAAATAATGCATTTCCTAATGAGGAGATCTTGGCTGCTGCTATGGAGAAAATGCCTTGGTACACTGATTTTTCAAATTATGTTGTGAGTGAAGTTATTCCAGAAAATCTTTTCTTCCATCAAAGAAAGAAATTCCTTCATGATGTAACACACTACTTCTGGGATGAGTCGTATCTTTTTCAGCGATGTGCTGATAATATTATAAGGAGATATACGCAAGAAGTGGATGTATTATGTTTATTGGAAGTATGTCACGCTTCCCCAGTTGTAGGTCACCATGCAGGTGACTGAATGGATAAAAAGGTATTGTAGAGTGGCTACTATTGGCCAACATTGTTTAATAATGCTCATGATTTTGTGCTGAAGTGCGACCAATTTCAGAGGCAGGGGTCGATCTTCAAAATACATGAGATGCCTTTGACTAAGGTGCTTGAAGAGGAATAATTTAACGACTGGGGCATCGATTTCATGGGTCCTTTTGTAAGATCATATAGGATGAAGTATATTCTAGTTTCTGTTGATTATGTCTCAAAATGGGTTGAAGCTATTGCCTTTTCTGATAATGAAGGAAAAAGGGTTGTTGCTTTTCTCAAGAAGAACATCTTCTCTTGCTTTGGAGTCCACATACTATTATAAGAGATGGAAGATCTCATTTTTGCAACAAAGTGTTTTGAGCTGCCTTAGCAAAATATGGGGTGAAACACCATAGAGTAGCCACTCCATATCACCCATAAACTATTGGACAAGTGGAGGTGTCAAATTGAGAGATTAAAGCCATCCTAGGCAAAACGGTGAATTTTAGTCAGCAAGACTGGTCTCGAAAGCTTGATGATGCCTTATGGGCATATCGTACTATTTTCAAGACACCCATTGGTATGTCACCTGTAAGACCACACAAAATTATCTCATAGTCTGAGCCTTAGAGAGTGTTCAGTCGAGTGTTAATCTGGCCCTAAAAGGTTGAGAAGTTTCTTCCCAAGTGAAAAGTATTTTGAACCGTGTATAATTTCCCTAATATTGACTTTTTTTCATGTAGAGAATTGAATAATATTTCCATCGATACCAAATTCGCCAAAATCCGACACTCGGACGAAGAGTTAGAGCCATTTTAGTGAGACAGTGTGCCACCTGACACTTTAGCGCGTCGCGGAGCCAACCAAAATGGAAATTGTCAAACTTCAGTGAGCCTCCGCGATTATGGCATGTCGTTCCAAGAATTAATTTCAGAGTTGTCAATTTCTAGTACACCAACGCGATTCCACTGCGTCGCAGTGCCTTTCCAGTTCTCAACCAAGGTGGCAATGCGATTTCCACCGCGTCGCGCCACCAACCAGTTTCCCAATTGTCCAGTTTCCAGTGAGCTGGCGCGATTCCACTGTGTCGCGCCAGCATGTGAAATTGGGATTTTTAGATTTCGTTTTTAAATTTCAAGGACCAATTGGTAATTTCCTAAAGCCCCAAACCAGTCTATATAAGGGATCCATACCTTAAATAACGAAACTACTTCTTTATTCATCAATTTTTCTCCCAAATCAAAATATTTTATCTCTCAAGAACAAGACCTAGGCTTTCTAATCCAAGACCCAAATCATCAAGATTCCTCCGTTAACTTTTCAAGAATCAAGAAACTAAGATATGCAAATGTTGATTCTTGGATCCCTTCATCCAAGAAGCTCAAGAACCCTTTTTCTAAATTTCAAAGCTTTTATGTTTATGAGTTTTCATTATTCATGTGAGTTAAAATTGATGTTCATGCTATTATTGAGTTGTGATTCATGTTGGTTAACAAGATTTTCAATCTTGACCCTAGTATGTGATATTCATGATAAACCCTCTTCAAATTGCTTGTTAAGTGGTGTGTTTATATCAATTAAGTATAGAAATTGTTGAATAAGCAAAGCATGCTCCCCATATATTTGATAAAATGCTTATGTAAAGGAATTAGAGCCATTCTATTATGTTGATTAGAAATTCCCAATTGTGTGCAAGCCCATGCATGCCAAATGTTTGTTGAAAAACCTTAGTGAATGAATTGTGATATGATAGCATGAAATTCCCCAATTATGTGCTCTTTGGTACATGGTAAGACTTTAATACATGCCAAGTTTTTGATGCAAGACCTTTTTGAATGGAGTATGGTCCAATAGCATGTCTCCCCTATGTTATTACACGTTTAGGATTCCTAAATTCTTGAAGTGATGCCTTAGTGATTGTGATGGTAAATGATTGTCCCTGGTCTTTATTATTCAAGAATGGTTATGTTTTACTTTTATGTTATCGAGTCCTGGGGGTATTTATACCCGATAATTCAGCTGCTATCTAGAGACCGTGTCAATTTTCATGATAATTCTAGTCGAGCCATGATTCTTAGAACTCAACGAGTTATAGAATAAGGTATTCTCAGACAGATACAAAATTTAAAAAATCTCAGTAATCTTTGTAATTGTTGTAATCTCAGTATCGCTAGTAGTCTAGCCTCAGTTCTGTACCCAGCTCAGATCTAGTAGTATTCAAGTGTTCAGTTCTGACCTCTATAGTAATCGAGTACTCTATTCAAAGCTCAGTGTCATTCAGTTAGATAATGAGATTCAGTAGTATTTCGTCAGATATGAAACCAAGTGAATTCAGCTTAACTCAGTCAGATTATTCGAGAAACATGAACAGTATCAGATTCAACTTAGTTTGTGTTCAGTTAAGAATCAGTTCAGAGTCTTTCAGTTGGGAGTAGGAGCTAGCACCAAGCGAGGGAAGGGATGGAGGCTCCCCATCAGAGAGGTTGAGTCATTAGGAGCAATCCCTGAATTCCAGAATTGCGTAGCCAGTGCAGGATGCAGGAGTCACCTGTCAGGAAAGTCTAGTCACCCGTCAGATAGGCTTGACTATTTTATGCCTTAGGGTTGACTTTCTATGAGGGTCACCTGTCAGATAGGCTTGACCAGAGAGGTCTTTACCCATGGCACGATATTGATACCTTTCCAGCTGGGGTTATAGGTTGGATCCCACCAGTTGATATTTGGGGCATGTCAGTTAAGTGACTACTTCCCATAGTTGCAGTTTCAGTATCAATCTTCAAAAATTAGGACTGTCAGATACAATCATCTATTTTAGTGAGAAACTCAGATAGTTCCATTGATTCATGGACCACCCGTCAGATAGGCTTGGTCCCATATAAAGTTATTCAGTATCAGATCTAGAGTTCACCCATCAGAAAGGCTTGATCTTAGTCTCATATTCAGTTGAGTAATCTCATTATTAGATCCCGAGATCAACCATCAGATAGGCTTGATATCAGTCTCATATTTGGTTAAGTAATCTTATTATCTGATCCCGAGACCACCCATCAGATAGGCTTGATCTCAGTCTCATATTCAGTTGAGTAATCTCATTATCAGATCCCGAGATCACCCGTAAGATAGGCTTGATCTCAGTCTCATATTCAGTTGAGTAATCTCATTATCAGATCCTAAGATCATCCGTCAGATAGGCTTGATCTCAGTCTAAGATTCAGTTGAGTATTCTTGTTATCATATCTAGAGATCACCCATCAAATAGGCTTGATCTCAGTCTCAGATTTAGTTGAGTATTCTTGTTGTCAGATTTGGACATGATCATTTCTTATCATTGATAGTAGATTTTGGAATTATCCATTAGAGAGGTTTGATCTCTAATGCTGTCAGTCGAGAGTAGAAAACTCAGAATTCAGTCATTGATATAAGTAGATTTAGTTAATCTGTTTCAGTATCATCAGTTTTTGAGATCACTCGCTAGATAAGACTGATCTCAACTCCAGTTCTCAGTTATCAGTATCATATGATTCAGTGATCAGTATCTCAGGCATTAGTAGTGAGTTCTAATGGCAGTAAAGTAGTATCTGGGTTTTAGTATTTTGAGACACGATGATTTTAGTTATGGTTCGTGCATTCATACATGTGTTCTTATTCAGTACTTTCATGATTATTCAGTTAAGTAATTATTCATGCATAAGCCCTTGCATTTATCCTTATCTCATCTTCATACTCGGTACATTCCCGTACTGACACAATTGTGCTATGGTGTTTTTATTTGATACCATAGGTTCAGAGGCACGAGATCCAGAGAACCCTTAATAGCTTAGTCCCAGTCAGCAGCAGTAGATATAGCAGAGAGTCCTCTTCAGTCGAGGATGATCCTTATTTTTATTATTGTCATATCAGATTTGGTTTAATTTTAGTAGACAGAGTTAGTTGGGGACATGTCCCATCAACTCCACAGTTCATACAACTTAGAGGCTTTTTGGACAGGTGTATCAGTATTTATTTTTCAATTTTAAGTATTTTTTTATGTTTTGAACCTTATGGCCAGTTTTTGCATTTATTATCTATATTATGCAGTATTTAGGTACATATATCAGTAGAGGGCTGGCTTGTGGTCCTTCAAGATTATGAGCACCGTGTGACGTTCCGGATCCAGAAAATTAGGTCATTACATCACTATTCCTGTTAGTCTATGGAAAAGTATGCCACTTACCAATAGATATGGAGCACAAGGCTTTATGGGCACTCAAAAGGTTAAATTTAAATTGGAAGGAAGCAACAGATCTAAGACTGGAGAACCTGAATGAGATAGATGAAGTTCGTCTCGGGGCATATAAAAGAGCAGACCTATACAAAGAAAAGATGAAGAAGTATCATCATTGGAGGATCTAGAAACAAGATTTCCAAAAAGGTGACTTGGTGCTTATGTTCAATTCCAGACTTAAACTGTTCCCAGGTAAGCTTAAATCCAAGTGGTCAGGCCTGTTTAGAGTTATTCAAGTCTACTTATCTGGAGTAGTAGAACTTGAAAATGAAGACGACAACATCTTCAAGGTTAATGGGCAATGAGTCAAACTTTATATCGGTCCAAAAGACTCGATGAAAAGTATTGCTACTATCTGTCTCGATGAAGTCTGAAGTAATCGAGATACCTGAGTCATGCCGCGATGTTAAATCAGGCGCTACATGAGAGGCAACCCATGATCCCCGTTCTTGATCTACTCCAGGTATACCCTAACCCTTAGTTCAGTTTTTCTTTGATTTTAAGTTGAGGGTGTAGGGTGAGTTATTATTGTAATATTTTGTAGTTGACTAGGAGAAATACAAGTACCTGAGGAAGTTAACATGGTTTTGTTATTTTGTGAACACCTCTCAAATGGTCTGATTGTTTAACTGTGTGATTTGTATCTAATTTTGACCACTGTGCATCTTGTTATGGTATTAGTTCTAGTGACTTGATAATCATTGCTAAACCATTGCATGAACTGGATAAGTAGTAACTTGTGATATACTTGTGTGCCATGTCTGTGTGAGATCTTACTTAGTTCTCTTTGTATGTTAAATCCAGAACTTGCTCGGTTAGTCTTACCTAGGTTGAAGGATAGGGGTTAGGAAAGGATCATAGGCCATTTTGATATTAGCCTACTTTTAGCATAAATGAACTTCCCTGTATGCATAATATACCTTGATCTCTATTTTGAGCCTAAATGGCCTATTTTTTTATAATACCTATCACCATCCCATTTATAGCATAATGAACCTGTTTTGGCACCGGTCCTCCTTGGATACTGTTCACCTTGACTTAGGCAAATGGCCTAAGTTGAGGGTGGCTATCATAGGGGTGTGTGATGTAAAATGAGTATGGAGAAAGGTAGAATAAAAGAAAAGAATAAAAAGCCGGGTGCGGTGGAAAAGCACAAGAAAAAAAGTTGTAAAAAAGTGATTGTAGAAAAGACCGCACCCATCCTGAATATGTGTGATTAAGAAAAGAGAAGAATAGAAAAAGGTTAATAAGTGAGACCCCAGAATCTAGTATAGTGTCAAGGAGGCTTAGTCACTTTAAATATCATCGAGTATCATACTAGCCCCTAGCCTACATTACAAGCCAAAGAGAAGACCTATAGTGATCCTAGCTGACCTGTCTGAAAATCTTGGTAATGAAAATAAGGGCAGGCCTATGGTATTTGGCATACATTTATTGGAACTTCATTCTGAGAGTGAGCATCTTTTGATTGCCCCCAAGGTTACATATGTGATGTCGGATATAAGTGAAGTGGGACTTCTTAGTAGTGAGGGTATACTGGTAACGTTGCTAGTTGCTAACTTATTTGCATAGTGTAATCTTGGTACATGCATGGTTGTTATTATTGAATTGATGCCATAGCTGGATTCCTGTGTGTCGCATTGTTGTTCTTCAATAATATGTACAGTTGTTTTTTTTAAAAATTAATTGACCTTGGAGATGGTGAAGATGTTTTGAGATAATATGGATGGTTGACTGCCGAATGTACTTTGTATCTTCTTGGTTGTGTTTTAGTTTCTTGAGGACAAGCAATTGTTTGAAGTATGAGGGTGTTGATGTATGAGCATATACTAACACATTTGAGGCTTTTAACTAAGAATAATTGAAAAGTCTTAAGCAACTTTTGTCGTTTTTGATTATTTTCTCTTTGATATTGCAGTAAAGTCAAGATGCAAGAGAACCAACAATAATGGAAGTAAAAGAGTTGATTTCTGAGAAGTAAAGAGGGAAGTATAGCTGACGACTTGTCTGATAAGTCGTCAGCCTTGTGATAAGCTATCAGAGTTTCCATTAGCCTTAGAGAGAGAATGAGATTCACCTAGAAGAAGTGACGACAACCTGTGATAGGCCGTCAGAGTTGTGATAAGCCATCAGGCTCATAGTCAGGCTTAGGCAGTGCTTAAAAACTTGAAGTGAAGAAGCGACGACAATTCTGATAAGTCGACAACTTTGTGATAAGTTATAAGAATCATCGTCAGCTGTAGACAGTGTGAGGTAGTGGGTGCAGAAGTGTGATGACATTCCCTGATAAGACGTCAGGTGTCAGATAAGCCTTCAGGAATGCCGTCATCCCAAGAAAGAAATCATGAAAGTGGAAGAGGACCTGACGCCAATTCTGATAAGTCGTCAGACTCCTCATAAGCCGTCAGAGTGTCATCATCAACCTAAGGTAGAAATCATAAAACTTGGAGAAGAAGCTGACAACATTTATGATAAGTCATCAGACTCCTAATGAGGCGTCACACTTCGTCGTCACCTATGCGAGAAAAGATCTATAATTTGTGATTTGTTTCCATAATTAGGATGAAGTATTTAAGGCATAATTTAGGGTTTTTCTGAGGAACTTGAAATTCATGTTTTCATCAAGTTTTCTCTCTAGTTTTCTCTGCAACATTACAGTTTACTTTTGGAGAAATCATTATTACTTTTTTTGGGATTTTCTACTGTGATTTAGAAGGAGAAACACTTGTTGATATTTATCATTCTGTAAGTTATCATCTATCGAACTATGAATACAATTGGCGTTATTTCTTTTTACGTTATGAGTAGCTAATTTCCTTAACCCGAGTTATGGGATCTATGGGTTTGGGTTTGTAACGTAACTAAGTGTTCAAGAGTCTAACGGTGGTAGAAACTTCTTGTTAATTCCATTATTTTATATTCTGACTATTGGTTGCAAACAATAGGCCTTGCTTACTAGTGATTTTCTTGAGATAAGAAATCAACCCTAGTAAGAAGAGAATTATCAATAGAGACTTGGAGGCATCAAACTTCCATTTAATAATTAATGTTGTAACAAGACTAATTAACTTGAGATAACATCCTGTTATGAAATATAAATTCCCTACGTTCGAAAGAATTAGGTGGTTAAATGTCTAAATAGGTTGAGAAACATTTAGACATAACTTCGACAAGGACAGTCTGTTGTTCCTATCTACCACAAGAATCTTGAACTGTTACTAGCGTCTGTCAAATCCCAACACCCTTAGTGAACATAACTCTGGTTCTCCATATCATATTGCTTACAAATACTGAAATAGAAGTCAGACATAATTATTGATAATTTCCAAAAAAAACCATTTAGAGAAACTTGCTAACTATCAGTTGATTGACTCACGAACAACTTAAATCAACACCATATTCCCTGTGGTATTCGACCCCAACCTAGTTGGGTTATATATTGACAATGATCACTTACATTCTCATAAGAGAGGTGTATTTTGAGCGTTATCAGGCATTGGTAAGATCAAATGACATGAATAGGAATTTGAAGTGATCATACCAAGTTCTAAATGTTGTTTTCGAAATATCACATTCTCGGACTCTGAGCTGATGATAGACGGACCTGAGGACTATTGTAGAGAAATAACTGGCACCCTGAAGTTGGTCGAACAAGTCATCGATTCTGAGAAATGGATATTTATTCTTGATTGTGACTTTGTTCAACCGACGGTAGTCAATACTCATTCTAAGAGAACCGTCTTTCTTTCATACGAATAGAACTGGTGTGCCCCACGGCGAAATACTTGGCCTGATGAATCCCTTATCTAAGAGATCTTTCAATTATTTCTTTAATTTTTTTAGTTCATCTGGAGCCATTTTGTATGGCAGAATAGAGATAGGTTGAGTATCTTGAAGAAGGTCTATTCCGAAGTCAATTTCTCTTTTGGGAGTAACTTCAGGAAGATCTTCAGGGAACACATGTGGAAATTCCCTCACTACTGAAACTGATTCAAGATTAGGGGTCTCAGAATTTGAGTCTTTGACTCGGACAAGATGGTAAATACACCCCTTGGATATTATTCTTCTCGCTCTAAGGTACGAAACAAATTGACCTTTAAGCTCCTTGGTACTATCCTTCCATTCAAGGATTGGTTCATTTGGAAACTGAAAATTAACTACTCTATTTCTATAATCAATTGAAGCATAGCATGAATAGATCTAATCTATGTTGAGAATGACGTCAAAATCCATTATATCTAGCTCACAAGGTCTGCTGAAGTAACTTTCTGGGACACCAAAATTGGACAGTTCTTGTATACCCGTTGGGCTATGATAGACTTACCCACTAGGGAAAAGACTGAGAAAGGCTCTATTAAGATTTTGGGACTGACTTTGAAGTTGACAGCTATGTAAGGAGTTACAAAAGACAGAGAAGCTCATGGATCTAGCAAAGCATAAATATGTAAATGGTAGATTTTCAATGTACCAATAACCACATCTGGAGAACTCTCCCGATCCTGTCGGGACTGAAGTTCATAGAGCCTGTTTGGGTGCTTCCCACTAGTGGTACTAAAAGCGGCACCCTACTGAGATGGGCGACCGGACTGAACTGGGGGATAATTATGCTGACTCTGTAAACCCACTCGAGGACACTCCCTAATTCTATGGACTGGCTTGCGACACCCAAAACATACATCTTTGCTAGACCTAAAGACACCCTAATTATTTCCACCACATTTCTGAAAAGGGGGATTTATACGAGCACTGTTCACACAACCTTGGGACTCAGAGCCTTCTCTCTATCCCTATTATCATTTCTAAAATTCGTTACTAGAGCATAGGTTGAGGACGGAGCTAGAACTGAAGATTTTGGGCGAAACACCTTCAGACTTTGGCTGAGTAAAATTAAAGCTACCTATTCTCGCCCTTTTACTTTCTCTCTCTCTCCTTATTTTTCTGTTCCTTAATTTATTGAGAATGGACCATAAGCCTAGATATGTCCATCTCCTTAATTAACATCCCAGTATTGCACTCTTTGACCACGCTGTCAGATACCCCAGATACGAACTTGCTCATCCTAGACGTGTTATCAGCCACAGTATGAGGAACATACCTAGCTAACTAAGTAAACTTGAGGGAATACTCATTTACACTCATATTTCCATGCTTCAAGTTGATAAACTCTAAAACTTTGGCCTCTCTCAACTTCAACGAAAAGAACCTATCTAAGAAGGCAGTAGCAAACTCTTCCCACTCCATAGGCCCTGCATCGCTGCCTCTATCTTTCTTTCACTGCTTAAACCAAGTATGGGTTACGTCCTACAAATGATAAGAAGCTAATTCAGCACTCTCACTAATAGTCACCCCCATAATATCTGTTATCTTTTACACCATGTCTAAAAATTCATGTGGGTCCTCCTAAGACTTAGACCCTAAAAATGAAGGAAGGTTCATTCGGGTGAAGTCCCTAATTCTAGATGCAACAGTATTAGCCACTAGGTTGGCTTGAATAGAAGCTGGGCATTTATTCTAGGCTTCTATAGAATGAGCTAGAGTGGTGAAAGCTGCTCTGAATTATGCGAAAGAGACGTGCTCATTTAGGGGATCTTCCTGAATATGCGGAGTTGTTGGCTGATTTCCAATTTTTCTTCCGTTGGTCCTTTTGGGAGACATGTTCAGTGAACGGAAGGGAAAATTGAATTAGACAGAGAGTTTGACTTGAGCTAATGCTCACTCGCACGATATGAACACAGAAAGAAGGGAACTTGTTCCTAAAAATGCCTCATAGCCTTTTTTCCATAAGTGTGGTGCGCTACACACCCATGCACAAGACTCTACTTGATGCAACTTTCAAAATTTCTAGGACTCTTTAGAACCTTAGGCTCTAATACCAAGTTTGTAATGCCCCGAGTCTGCACCCTAAACGTCACACGGTGCTTACGACCTCAAAGGATAACAAGCTAACCCATGACTAGTACCGCTATGAGCACTAAATATAATACTGGAATATAAATACGAAAGTAATTGAAAATGCCATAAGGTTCATAAACTGAAAAAAAATACTGAATATTAAGGATAATATTGATAACAACATCTGAAAAACTGAATAACTGACTATGCTAGTCTGAAAGCCTCTAACTGTCTAAATGTGGAGTTGATGGGACAAGTCCCCAACTAACTCCGTCTAAGAAAAATAATAAATGTACTAAATTACTGAAATAATAACTCTACCCTCAAAATATGAGGATTCACCACTGAATTAGCTGCTTATATCTGGGCTGCTAAGTACGGTCAGGAACCTGAGCATCCGAACCTATGATATAATACATCATATAGCAAAAGAGAGTATGCGATCAGTATATGGAATATACTGGTATGCTAAGTGAGGTAAGGCTATTACGCGTGGGCTCATGTGAATGAACAGTAACTGACTGAATGATATGAAGTAACTGAATGAGAGTACATAGAGAATGAAAACTACTATAAATACTGAGCATGTAATACTGCACATCTAAATATATATCGTGTATCTATATTATACTGAGACTGAGTACTAGATTTTGATAACTGAGTTACTGATAACTGAGTCATGATTCTGTAGAACCAAGCTAAGTTCTATACTGAAGACTGAAACTGAGATTGTGGGAGTGTTCATTTTACCGACATACCTTGATGTAAACTGATTTGGGGCCCAACCTGTAACCCCAGTTGAAAGGGTGTTAGCACCTTGACACGGGATACTAACAATGCTGTGTCAACCCTAGTCTGACAGGAAAACTCTAGTCTGGCAGGAGGACGACTTACCCTACGCTGGCTATGTAGTTCTGTAACACAAGGACTGCTACTAAGGATCAAATCCAATACTGATGGGAATGCCCCCATCCCTGGGTTCACTCAGTACTGAATCCTACTACCAACTGAAATGACACAGGAATAGATAATTACTGGACTGGCTTGACTGGACTCATGTTAATCGGAAAGACTGACTGAATACTACTTTCTTGACCTTACTGTGATGATTCTATAACTATTGTAATCAAAGTAAACAACTAGATTTTGGGTATTAAATACCCAGGACTCGATAACATCCATAATAAAATATAGCACTATCTTGAAAGCATAACAATGGTCAATTATTCACAATTCTATCACTGAGACATTTTGTCAAAACTTGTCAAACACATGCTAACATATCATGATTTCACTATTCAATTTACATGGGCATTTTATCAAATACTTGGGGAGCATAATTAATGCACATGATAATGAACAACACATAAGCATCATGACTACAGCTTAAACATGAAATTTTCAAGGGTTTTGACATGGGAATTACATCAATCAATATGCATGCTATCTCATGTTCGTGAAACTTACAATTAAATCTTTAATTAAAACTCATTCAACAACACAACAACGAATGCAATCTACCTTGAGCATGAAAATCATGAATTTTATAACTTGTAGTTTTAAAAAGGGGTTTTCGACTCCAAGGGTGGAAGAAAACCCAAGGATGAACACCTAACATACCTGAATAGTTGAATTATTGAGGTTTCTTGGGAATTATCTTGGAAATTGATCTTGAATCTTGAAAGTTAGGGTTTTCTAATTGAGAGAGAATGCTTTTAATTTGAGAGAAATTGAGTAAAATG
Organism: Capsicum pubescens; assembly: GCA_030864215.1. NCBI lineage: Eukaryota > Viridiplantae > Streptophyta > Magnoliopsida > Solanales > Solanaceae > Capsicum > Capsicum pubescens. Next base: position 198,157,452 of record CM061549.1, on the reverse strand, counting down.
ACAATTAATCAAGCTATTATGGCATTAATATCATGTTTTGTATTGATTAGGTTAGGAAAAAGACCCAACTGCCCCTGGAAAAAATTAAATTTCCGTCACTGGAAATTCTGATTTTGGCCATCACCGTAACGCGGTGCCATCCCAGTGAGCCACTCAATTTTGTCGGCTAGTGTAGTCCATGGTTGATTGCAAAAATGCACTTTGGTGCGATGTGTAGGTATAGAGGAGACTCATTGGAAAGTGACAACTGTGAAATGGCACTATGGTGCGACGCGCCGTTATCGTGTTGACACTCTAGAAAATGACAATTAGGAGTTAAAACTTCACTGCGACGCGACACTATCGCGGTGATTTGTTGGAAATTGATGAATGCCATTTTGACCCTCACCACGATGTGGTGCTACTCCATTTGATATACTATTTTACTAAAAGTGCCATAACTTCTCACCCAGATATTGAATTCGGGCAAAATTTATATCGTTAGAAAGCTAATTTGATTTCCTATCATTTGGTGGATCTTAATTTGAAAAATACCAAGTGTATTGAAGGTTATACATAGAAAGTCTCGCACGCTAAGAGTGGAACTAAGTGAGAAAATTATGGGGTATTTCAATATCTCCCACTTGGGAACATTCATCCTCGAATGAGTGTAATTTAAGATGGAAATACTGAGGAACCGAGTTTACACACTGAACATGCACAACTGAAGCATGATTATATGACTAAACTGATTCATGAATGCATGACTGTCATGAAAATGATATGCAACTGGGATTGAGTATGAGACAGAGAAATTCTAAGAAGATTTTTACCTTAATCTGAGTCTGAGTTTACGGAGAAGAGATGAGGGTACTTGGTTTGCATATTTGCTTCTGCTTCCCAAGTGGCTCCCTCAACGGACTAGTTTCTCTAAAGAACTTTGACTAGGGGAACTTCTTTATTCGTTATTCTTCGAATTTGGCGATCGAGGATCTTGATTGGGACCTCTTCAAAGGAGAGATCATCTTGAATATCTACACTCTGTAAGGGGACTACAACTGCTGGGTCACCAACACATTTCTTTTACAAGGAGATGTGGAACACTGGGTGTACTGAAGCTAAGTCTGCAGGAAGTTGAAGCTCGTAAGCTACCTTTTTAAAATGACTCAAGATCCTAAGTCTACAGGAAGCTCAAGCTCGTATGCTACCTTACTGAATTTGGTGAACAACTGATGGGCTTTATGTGTCTACAATTCTTTTTTGAGGTGGTCTACATGATCATTTTCATTACGAAAATAACAAGAATGTCATCAATGAAGAGTAAGACGAACATGTCCAAGTACTGCTTGAACACTTGGTTCATTAAGTCCATAAAGGCTGCTGGGGCATTGGTAAGACCAAATGACATGACTAGGAATTTGAAGTGACTATACCAAGTTTTAAAGCTATTTTCAGAATATCACATTCTCTGACTCTGAGTTGATGATAGATGGATCTGAGGTCTATCTTAGAGAAATAACTGGCACCCTAAAGTTGGTCAAACAAGTCATCGATTCTGGGAAGTGATATTTATACTTGACTGTGACTTTGTTCAATTGATGGTAGTCAATACACATTCTAAGAGAATCGTCTTTCTTACAAATGAATAGAACTGGTGCGCCCTATGGGGAAACACTGGGCCTGATGAATCCCTTATCTCGGAGATCTTTCAGTTGTTCCTTTAATCCGTTGAGTTCAGATAGAGCCATTCTGTATGGCTGAATAGACATAGGCTAAATATCTGGAAGAAGGTCTATTCCAAAGTCAATTTCCTTTTTGGGAGGAACTTCAGAAAGATCTTCAAGGAACATATCTGGAAATTCCCTCACTACTGAAATCGATTCAATATTAGGGGTCTCCAAATTTGTGTCTTTGACTCGAACAAGATGGTAAATACCCCTTGGATCTCATTCTTGTCGCGCTAAGGTATGAAACAAGGTGACCCTTAAGAGCTAGGGTAATACTCCTCCATTCAAGGACTGGTTCATTTGGCAACTGAAAATGAACTACTCTATTTCTACAATCAACGAAAGCATAGCATAAATGGAGCCAATCCATGCCGATAATGATGTCAAAATCCGTCATCTCTAGCTCACAAGGTCTGCTGAAGTAACTTTTTGGGACACCATAATCAGACAGTTCCTGTATACTCGTCGGGATATGATAGACTTACCCAATGGGGTAGAGACTGAGAAAGGCTCTGTTAAGGTTTCGGGATTGACTCCGAAGTTGACAACTATGTAAGGAGTTACAAAAGACAGAGAAGCTCATGGATCTAGCAAAGCATAAATATGTAAATAATAGATTTTCAACATACCAGTAACCACATTAGTAGAACTCTCCCGATATTGCTGGGACTGAAGTGCATAGGTCGTGTTTGGGCGTTGCCCAATAGTGGAACTAAAAGCGGCACCCTGCTGAGATGGGCAACCGGAATGAACTGGGGGACAATTATGCTGACTCTGTGAACTCACCTTAGGACACTCCCTGATCCTATGGCCTGGCTTACGACACCCAAAACATACATCGTTTCCATCCCTACAGACACCCTGATGGGCATTTTATCAAACATTTGGGGAGCATAATTAATACACATGATAATGAACAACACATAAGCATCATGACTACAACTTAAACATGAAATTTTCTAGGATTTTGACATGGAGATTACATCAATCAACATGCATGCTATCTCATGTTCACAAAACTTATAATAAACTCTTGAATTAAAACCCATTCAACAACACAACCATGAATACAATCCACTTTGAGCATAAAAATCATGAATTTTATAACTTGTAGTTTTAAAAAGGGTTCTTGGACTCCAAGGTTGGAAGAAAACCCAAGGATGAACACCTAACATACCTAAATAGTAGAATTCTTGAGGTTTCTTAGGAATTGTCTTGGAAATTGATCTTGAATCTTGAAAGCTAGGGTTTTATAATTGAGAGAGAATGCTTTTAATTTGAGAGGAATTGAATAAAATAATGACTAATTAGGCTATTAGGGCATTAATCTCGTATTTTGGATTGATTAGGGTCATGGAAAAAGACCCAACTGGCCCTATTAGGGCATTAATCTCGTATTTTGGATTGATTAGGGTTATGGAAAAAGACCCAACTGCCCCTAGAAAGAATTAAATTTCCATCACTGAAAATTTTGATATTAGACATCACCGTTATGCGGTGCCATTGCGGTGAGCCACTGGATTTTGTCGGCTAGTGTAGTCCAAGGTCAAGTGCGAAAATGCACTTTGGCGCGACGCAGAGGTATCGCAGAGACTCACTGGAAAGTGACAACTGGGAAATGGCACTATGGCGCGATGCGCCATTATCACGTTGACATACTGAAAATTGACAAGTGGGAAAAGGAAATTTACCGCGATGCGACACTATCACAGTGATTTACTGGAAATTGATGAATTCCATTTTGACCCTCACCACGATGCGGTGCTGCTCCATTTGACAAACTGTTTCACTAAAAGTGCCATAACTTCTCTCCCGAATATCGGTTTTTGGCGAAATTTATATCGTTCGAAAGATAATTCAATTTCCTAACATTTGGTGGCTCTTGATCTGAAAAATTCCAAGTGTATTAAAGGTTCTACATAGAAACTCTTGTACACTAAGAGTGGAACTGAGTTAGGAAAGTGCAGGGTATTACAATCATAGATGTAGTATACTCCTACATAATGATGCTTCTCATGCTACATACATAAAATGACTATATTTTTTAAATTTTTCGTTCAAATTATTTTCAATTAGTGTATTAAAGAGGGAGGTCTATTCATAGACAATTTGAGAGAATTTTAATGAAAAAATCACACAAAATTACAAACTTAATAGATCTTATTACCGAATTTTTTTTACCTTTTAAACAATTACTTAAAATCTTGAATTTAATATTTTACTCCTGATATATATGAACAAAACCCCCATTCTACTTTTACTCTACAATTAATGCATGCAATTCATTTTTTTTTTCAAAAAATTCATCGCCTAAAATCTCTCGTAAATTATCATCAATTGAGACAACTTTCATCTCCATTACTGCAACTTCTTCACCAATTTCATTGTCTTTTTTGATCTTTTTATCAACTCTTCTTTTATCAATTTTGAATTTTTTTTAACTTTTAAATCAATACCCATCAAGGAAAAGAAGGGAAATTGTATAAACAATTGTTAGATTTTCGACGATAATGATCAAAGTAGTGGTGGTGGTGTGGACGAACGACAGAGGGGCTAGGGTAGACAAGATTATAGTGATGGTACGAAAGAATGATTCAGGGGTGGTGGTGGTGGATTATATGTATCAATCATAAGTAAATTGAACAATTAGTTGTTAGATTTTCGAAGAGAATAGTCAAAGTGGTGGTGAGGACGAATGACGGAGGGGGTGGGGTAGCCAAGGTTATGGTGATGGTGCGGACGAACGACGGAGGGGGAGGAGTGGATTATTTGTATTAATCATAAGTATCAAGACATATACATATGTATCAATTATATGTATCAAGACATATACATATGTATCAAATAAACGTATTTAATATATATATAGATACATATCAAGAATTTCTGTACTGTTTTCATAATTATAAGGATGATTCATATGTTTTTTGGTTATTTAATGATTTCACCACCCTCATTCAGTTTCAATATCTTTCAATTAATACATATGATATTTTATTTTATTTTGTGACATTTTACATGTGCATCATTGATACAATTTATCCCGTGAGAAACGATATGTGTAACACTAATAAAATAGTATAAAAATATGTATTGATGTTATTAATCAGTTATCAAAATATTACATTACCAATATGATACATTTGTTGTTGGAATACTGGTGACACATATGACAAATACTTTGTGATAATGCTTCATATTTTTTATTTATTTATAAATGTTTGATACATTTAATATATATTTGACATATGTAAACTATTTATTTTTCTGCAAGATTCAATTTTTAATGGGTACTGAATAATTTAACCAAATGTATCATTATGATACATCTGAAATCGAATGTATTTATACCATGATTCGTGCCTAATTTTTACTCCCTATAATAATTAAAAATTAGTTACTTTCTTATTTAACTAATCACTAAATTATAAATGTATCACAATGCATATGCATCAAGGCTAAAGATATGTATCACAAATATCAAAATCCAGAATATCATGTAATTTAAACAAAGTAATGAAAAAAAGCATTAGAACCCAACAAAAATTTGGGACTTATGTAAGTTATCCTATTTTAATATTTTATCATCAAAAAACAACTTGAAATAAAATTTTATAATCTTTTTGATTGAATAATTGCCAACTAAATGCAATAATTGAAATTCAGAACTTGTTTAAATGATTTTAGTTTGAAATAGTATAATAAACATTAAATTGTAGATTATTTTGAGAATATTTTTCTGGGTTATATAGTTAATGTGTGAAGCAGGAAGTAGTGCATTTTAAAGAACAGAGAAAAGATTGAATAGAAAATTAAGCCCACAAAAAGAGATAAATTTTGAATGATGAATTTTTTATTGTGAAATGACTATAATATTTGATCATCCATAACTCACTCTTTTATATCATAAAATAATAAGGATGAATACACACACAGGTCCCTGAACTATTTGACTTTTTTCGTATTGGCACCTCAATTAAGTCATCTATCTATTGAACCCTTTTATCATTCACAAACCATATCAATTATGCACAATCGCTGGCATGGCATTGACATGTCGTGACATGTGTAATACACTCTCCACTAGGAGAGAGAGAAACCATAATTAATCAAAAAATGTAAATCCAATCAATAAAAAAAACTCATTAAAAAAAGATAACTATCATCTTCTTCTCCGTATCTTCTTCTCTATTGTATCTTGTCAAGCCTCCAACATCTTTTCCTTCCATAAATCTTTAAACATAGCATTTTATACCTTCAAATTGCATCTGAAATCAATTAATGTTTTTTGTATACAATAAAATTCAATTAATGGCTTCTTTTGATTGGTTCTTCAATAATCCATTATTGATTCTTCAAAATTCAAAATTCATTATTTTTTTCATCTGAAGTCGTTGTTGGATATTGTTTTGGTGGAGAAATGAAGGAGTGAAGATGAAGTTTTTTTTTCTTCTCATTAAAAATTGTGTTTGAAAATTGAGAAGAATTTTAAAAAAGCAAAAAAGGTTGAAAGAAGTGCTTCAATGGTGGAATTTTTTTTTAGAGAAGTGAAGAAGAAGAAGAAACAAATTTTTATTTTTTTTACTTTTTTGTGCTCAATCGACGGGGGAAAGGAGCGTTTGGAAGGAAAGGGCTGCAGCAATGGGGGTGGGTGTATTATGGGGTTTTCTCTCTTTTTCTTTTTAAAAAAATTAGATTTAATTATATTAAAAATATATTTTTATGATTATTTTAAGTTAAAATGCCAAGTGTCGTTATTTGATTTGCCATTTTAATGCATTATTAGCGTGTGTATTACACGCATTTTATATTTTTTGCCACATTAATAGATTGTGCTTAATTGACACGAATTGTGAATTATAAAAGGATTCAATAGGTACATGACCTAATTAAGATGTCAATACGAAAAAAATTAAAAAATTTAAAGATCTGTCTATGGATTTAGCGAAATAATAATTATCGGTTAGATCTAACAAAGAGAATTCTTTAAATATTTGAAGAGATCAAACCCAATTTAATTAATACTCTAATATTATAGTAATGAATGTCTTCTTAGGCTTCATAAATGTCAACTATTTGAAAAAAATTTAGTTTATCGAAACAACCAAAAACGGATATAGTATATACTCCCGTAGTTAGGGATGACAATAGAGCGGTGTAGGTGCGGAACGGTGCGAATTTTTAGCTATTGGGGGCAGTGTGGATTTTAAGATATGCGGTGCAGTGTGAGTACGGGGCGGATTTAAGTAATTTTTTTTTAAATGGTGCGGTGCGGTGCGGGTTACAGGTATATGCGGATTTAAATTAAAAAAAAAAGCTAAAAATTAGTATTATTCTCATGAATATACCTAAAATTATATGTATTCTTTACTTAAAATTGTATGATACTTAAAACGTCATGTATAACACTAAAAAAAAGGGCAACCCAGTGCACTAAAGCTACCGCTATGCGCGGTGTCCGGGGAAGGACCCCACCACAAGGGTGTATCATACGCAACCTTTTCTTGCATTTCTGCCAGAGGCTGTTTCCAAGGCTTGAACCTGTGACCTCCTGGTCAAATGACAGCAACTTTACCAGTTACTCCAAGGCTCCCCTTCATGTCATGTATAACACTACAAAATAATTTTTTTTATAGTTTTTTTTTTAAATATTTTTATTTATTTTATTAAAAATATAATATTTCATCATTATTTGTATACATGATACTTTTTGACAATTTCTTAGTGAAAAGTGATATAATAGAAATTAGTTATTATTTTCTAGTTGTAGATTTGAAAATATTATGATTTTCAATGGAGTTACGAATTTTTCAAAAAAATAAATAAAAAAATATGGAGCGATGCGATGCGGGTATGCGCGAGTATAAATGTGGGACAGGTTTATGCTGATTTAAAGGTGATGCAGTGTGGTATGGTGTGGTTTTAAAACTTACGGATTTAGAAAAAACTCACACCGCATCCATTGTCATCCTTATCCTCACTTCCTTTTTACTTATTAGGATTACCTTTTTGATATTCATAGGATATTGATATGAAAAAAATAATAATTTATAATATTTTTAAAATTATTTTGAAATATTTAAATTTAATTTTTAAATATTAATTTAATTAAATTTTAAAAATTAGTTAAATTAATTCTCAAAAAGCAAAATATGATAATTATTTTGATACGAAACAACATTTGAGAATATTAGATTGAACTTTTTTGAAAAAAATTGAATTTCACAAATGGGAAAGTGACAAGTTCATTTTGGAAATAGAGAAATGCTATTATCTATCTAATCTCAAAAGCAAGGGAAAGGAGAAAATATAAAATAGACAAAAGTAGGGAAAATCATGGCGGCCAACTGAATGGAACATGCATCTTGGAATCGCCAAAAAGAATAAATTACAAATAATTAGCTGCTTTGATATACCTCCACCATTATTAATTGGCCACCATGAAAATGACACTGTTATTAAGAAAAAATTCATTAAAAAATAGTTTATTGAATTAACTTTATTACTTATACTAATATAATCATTAATATTATAGATAGTATCAAAAAAACATAATAATATTTTCTTAATTTTATAAAAAGGATAATTAAATTAAAATAAATATTTTTAGAAAGAAGGTCAATCAATATGAAACGGAAGAAGTACTCCCTCCATTTCGTTTTAGTTGACCCTCTTTCTAAAAATATTTGTTTCAATTTAGTTATCTCTTTGATGAAATAAAAAGGATTTTATTATGTTCTTCCAATAATATCTTTATCATTAAATGATTAAACAAAATGTATTTACTCAAATTTATATTTTTAAAGCATAATTAATAAGGCGATTTTAATAAAATAAATTTCAAATTGATATTTTCTTAATGGGTGTGTCAAATCAATAGGGACCAACTAATATGAAATGGAGGAAGTAGTATAAATTATTTTGTCTTTTCCAAAAAAAAAATAAAAAATTGTAATTCAAAGCTCTTAGCTTTTAACATTCTGCAACAGAATCTTGTGCTAGTTATTCTATAGAAAAATCGAAATATCTTTCTTTCTTCGGTAGATATTACTCACAAATGAAGCGTAAATCATACAAATAACTAAGGTCTAATTCCAAGGATAGAGTAATATATTAATGGCCACCTTAAGATATTTTATTTACTTTGGCCAAATACATAATAGACATTTAAACCTGCTATCCACGGCCAGATACATGAGCAATTGTTTGAAGTTGAGGGTGTTGATGTATGAGGTTGTTGATGTATGAGCATATACTAACACATTTGAGGCTTTTAACTGAGAATAATTGAAAAGTCTTAAGCAACTTTTGTCGTTTTTTATTGTTTTCTCTTTGATATTGCAGTAAAGTCAAGATGCAAGAGAACCAACAATAATGGAAGTAAAAGAGTTGATTTCTGAGAAGTAAAGAGGGAAGTATAGCTGACGACTTGTCTGATAAGTCGTCAGCCTTGTGATAAGCTATCAGAGTTTCCATTAGCCTTAGAGAGAGAATGAGATTCACCTAGAAGAAGTGACGACAACCTGTGATAGGCCGTCAGAGTTGTGATAAGCCATCAGGCTCATAGTCAGGCTTAGGCAGTGCTTAAAAACTTGAAGTGAAGAAGCGACGACAATTCTGATAAGTCGACAACTTTGTGATAAGTTATAAGAATCATCGCCAGCTGTAGACAGTGTGAGGTAGTGGGTGCAGAAGTGTGATGACATTCCCTGATAAGACGTCAGGTGTCAGATAAGCCTTCAGGAATGCCGTCATCCCAAGAAAGAAATCATGAAAGTGGAAGAGGACCTGACGACAATTCTGATAAGTCGTCAGACTCCCCATAAGCCGTCAGAGTGTCATCATCAACCTAAGGTAGAAATCATCAAACTTGGAGAAGAAGCTGACAACATTTATGATAAGTCATCAGACTCCTAATGAGGCGTCACACTTCGTCGTCACCTATGCGAGAAAAGATCTATAATTTGTGATTTGTTTCCATAATTAGGATGAAATATTTAAGGCATAATTTAGGGTTTTTCTGAGGAACTTGAAATTCATGTTTTCATCAAGTTTTCTCTCTAGTTTTCTCTGCAACATTACAGTTTACTTTTAGAGAAATCATTATTACTTTTTTTGGGATTTTCTACTGTGATTTAGAAGGAGAAACACTTGTTGATATTTATCATTCTGTAAGTTATCATCTATCGAACTATGAATACAATTGGCGTTATTTCTTTTTACGTTATGAGTAGCTAATTTCCTTAACCCGAGTTATGGGATCTATGGGTTTGGGTTTGTAACATAACTAAGTGTTCAAGAGTCTAACGGTGGTAGAAACTTCTTGTTAATTCCATTATTTTATATTCTGACTATTGGTTGCAAACAATAGGCCGTGCTTACTAGTGATTTTCTTGAGATAAGAAATCAACCCTAGTAAGAAGAGAATTATCAATAGGGACTTGGAGGCATCAAACTTCCATTTAATAATTAATGTTGTAACAAGATTAATTAACTTGAGATAACATCCTGTTATGAAATATAAATTCCCTACGTTCGAAAGAATTAGGTGGTTAAATGTCTAAATAGGTTGAGAAACATTTAGACATAACTTCGACAAGGACAGTCTGTTGTTCCTATCTACCACAAGAATCTTGAACTGTTACTAGCGTCTGTCAAATCCCAACACCCTTAGTGAACATAACTCTGGTTCTCCATATCATATTGCTTACAAATACTGAAATAGAAGTCAGACATAATTATTGATAATTTCCAAAAAAAACCATTTAGAGAAACTTGCTAACTATCAGTTGATTGACTCACGAACAACTTAAATCAACACCATATTCCCTGTGGTATTCGACCCCAACCTAGTTGGGTTATATATTGACAATGATCACTTACATTCTCATAAGAGAGGTGTATTTTGAGCGTTATCAGGCATTGGTAAGATCAAATGACATGAATAGGAATTCGAAGTGATCATACCGAGTTCTAAATGTTGTTTTCGAAATATCACATTCTCTGACTCTGAGCTGATGATAGACGGACCTGAGGACTATTGTAGAGAAATAACTGGCACCCTGAAGTTGGTCGAACAAGTCATCGATTCTGAGAAATGGATATTTATTCTTGATTGTGACTTTGTTCAACCGACGGTAGTCAATACTCATTCTAAGAGAACCGTCTTTCTTTCATACGAATAGAACTGGTGTGCCCCACGGCGAAATACTGGGCCTGATGAATCCCTTATCTAAGAGATCTTTCAATTATTCTTTAATTTTTTTAGTTCATCTGGAGCCATTTTGTATGGCAGAATAGAGATAGGTTGAGTATCTTGAAGAAGGTCTATTCCGAAGTCAATTTCTCTTTTGGGAGTAAATTCAGGAAGATCTTCAGGGAACACATGTGGAAATTCCCTCACTGCTGAAACTGATTCAAGATTAGGGGTCTCAGAATTTGAGTCTTTGACTCGGACAAGATGGTAAATACACCCCTTGGATATTATTCTTCTCGCTCTAAGGTATGAAACAAATTGACCTTTAAGCTCTGTGGTACTATCCTTCCATTCAAGGATTGGTTCATTTGGAAACTGAAAATTAACTACTCTATTTCTATAATCAATTGAAGCATAGCATGAATAGATCTAATCCATGTTGAGAATGACGTCAAAATCCATTATATCTAGCTCACAAGGTCTGCTGAAGTAACTTTCTGGGACACCAAAATTGGACAGTTCTTGTATACCCGTTGGGCTATGATAGACTTACCCACTAGGGAAGAGACTGAGAAAGGCTCTATTAAGATTTTGGGACTGACTTTGAAGTTGACAGCTATGTAAGGAGTTACAAAAGACAGAGAAGCTCATGGATCTAGCAAAGCATAAATATGTAAATGGTAGATTTTCAACGTACCAATAACCACATCTGGAGAACTCTCCCGATCCTGTCGGGACTGAAGTGCATAGAGCCTGTTTGGGTGCTTCCCACTAGTGGCACTAAAAGCGGCACCCTACTGAGATGGGCGACCGGACTGAACTGGGGGATAATTATGCTGACTCTGTAAACCCACTCGAGAACACTCCCTAATTCTATGGACTGGCTTGCGACACCCAAAACATACATCTTTGCTAGACCTACAGACACCCTAATTATTTCTACCATATTTCTGAAAAGGGGGATTTATACGAGCACTGTTCACACAACCTTGGGACTCAGAGCCTTCTCTCTATCCCTATTATCATTTCTAAAATTCGTTACTAGAGCATAGGTTGAGGACGGAGCTAGAACTGAAGATTACTGGAGAAACACCTTCAGACTTTGGCTGAGTAAAATTAAAGCTACCTATTCTCGCCCTTTTACTTTCTCCCTCTTTCTCCTTATTTTTCTGTTCCTTAATTTATTGAGAATGGACCATAAGCCTAGATATGTCCATCTCCTTAATTAACATCCCAGTATTGCACTCTTTGACCACGCTGTCAGATACCCCAGATACGAACTTGCTCATCCTAGATGTGTTATCAGCCACAGTATGAGGAACATACCTAGCTAACTGAGTAAACTTGAGGGAATACTCCTTTACACTCATATTTCCATGCTTCAAGTTGATAAACTCTAAAACTTTGGCCTCTCTCAACTTCAACGAAAAGAACCTATCTAAGAAGGCAGTAGCAAACTCTTCCCACTCCATAGGCCCTGCATCGCTGCCTCTATCTTTCTTTCACTGCTTAAACCATGTATGGGTTACATCCTACAAATGATAAGAAGCTAATTCAGCGCTCTCACTAATAGTCACCCCCATAATATCTGTTATCTTTTACACCATGTCTAAAAATTCATGTGGGTCCTCCTAAGACTTAGACCCTAAAAATAAAGGAAGGTTCATTCGGGTGAAGTCCCAAATTCTAGATGCAACAGTATTAGCCACTAGGTTGGCTTGAATAGAACCTGGGCATTTATTCTAGGCTGCTATAGAATGAGCTAGAGTGATGAAAGCTGCTCTGAATTATGCGAAAGAGACGTGCTCATTTAGGGGATCTTCCTGAATATGCGGAGTTGCTGGCTGATTTCCAATTTTTCTTCCGTTGGTCCTTTTGGGAGACATGTTCAGTGAACGGAAGGGAAAATTAAATTAGACAGAGAGTTTGACTTGAGCTAATGCTCACTCGCACGATATGAACACAGAAAGAAGGGAACTTGTTCCTAAAAATGCCTCATAGCCTTTTTTCCATAAGTGTGGTGCGCTACACACCCATGCATAAGACTCTACTTGATGCAACTTTCAAACTTTCTAGGACTCTTTAGAACCTTAGACTCTAATACCAAGTTTGTAATGCCCCGAGTCTGCACCCTAAACGTCACACGGTGCTTACGACCTCAAAGGATAACAAGCTAACCCATGACTAGTACCGCTATGAGAACTAAATATAATACTGGAATATAAATGCGAAAGTAACTGAAAATGCCATAAGGTTCATAAACTGAAAACAAATACTGAATATTAAGGATAATATTGATAACAACATCTGAAAAACTGAATAACTGACTATGCTAGTCTGAAAGCCTCTAACTGTCTAAATGTGGAGTTGATGGGACAAGTCCCCAACTAACTCCGTCTAAGAAAAATAATAAATGTACTAAATTACTGAAATAATAACTCTACCCTCAAAATATGAGGATTCACCACTGAATTTGCTACTTATATCTGGGCTGCTAAGTACGGTCAGGAACCTGAGCATCCGAACCTATGATATAATACATCATATAGCAAAAGAGAGTATGCGATCAGTATATGGAATATACTGGTATGCTAAGTGAGGTAAGGCTATTATGCATGGGCTCATGTGAATGAACAGTAACTGACTGAATGATATGAAGTAACTGAATGAGAGTACATAGAGAACGAAAACTACTATAAATACTGAGCATGTAATACTGCACATCTAAATATATATCGTGTATCTATATTATATTGAGACTGAGTACTAGATTTTGATAACTGAGTTACTGATAACTGAGTCATGATTCTGTAGAACCAAGCTAAGTTCTATACTGAAGACTGAAACTGAGATTGTGGGAGTGTTCATTTTACCGACATACCTTGATGTAAACTGATTTGGGGCCCAACCTGTAACCCCAGTTGAAAGGGTGTTAGCACCTTGACACGGGATACTAACAATGCTGTGTCAACCCTAGTCTGACAGGAAAACTCTAGTCTGGCAGGAGGACGACTTACCCTACGCTGGCTATGTAGTTCTGTAACACAAGGACTGCTACTAAGGATCAAATCCAATACTGATGGGAATGCCCCCATCCCTGGGTTCACTCAGTACTGAATCCTACTACCAACTGAAATGACACAGGAATAGATAATTACTGGACTGGCTTGACTGGACTCATGTTAATCGGAAAGACTGACTGAATACTACTTTCTTGACCTTACTGTGATGATTCTATAACTATTGTAATCAAAGTAAACAACTAGATTTTGGGTATTAAATACCCAGGACTCGATAACATCCATAATAAAATATAGCACTATCTTGAAAGCATAACAATGGTCAATTATTCACAATTCTATCACTGAGACATTTTGTCAAAACTTGTCAAACACATGCTAACATATCATGATTTCACTATTCAATTTACATGGGCATTTTATCAAATACTTGGGGAGCATAATTAATGCACATGATAATGAACAACACATAAGCATCATGACTACAGCTTAAACATGAAATTTTCAAGGGTTTTGACATGGGAATTACATCAATCAATATGCATGCTATCTCATGTTCGTGAAACTTACAATTAAATCTTGAATTAAAACTCATTCAACAACACAACAACGAATGCAATCTACCTTGAGCATGAAAATCATGAATTTTATAACTTGTAGTTTTAAAAAGGGTTTTTCGACTCCAAGGGTGGAAGAAAACCCAAGGATGAACACCTAACATACCTGAATAGTTGAATTATTGAGGTTTCTTGGGAATTATCTTGGAAATTGATCTTGAATCTTGAAAGTTAAGGTTTTCTAATTGAGTGAGAATGCTTTTAATTTGAGAGAAATTGAGTAAAATGACAATTAATCAAGCTATTATGGAATTAATATCATGTTTTGTATTGATTAGGTTCAGGGAAAAAGACCCAACTGCCCCTGGAAAAAAATAAATTTCCGTCACTGGAAATTCTGATTTTGGCCATCACCGTAACGCGGTGCCATCCCAGTGAGCCACTCAATTTTGTCGGCTAGTGTAGTCCATGGTCGATTGCAAAAATGCACTTTGGTGCGATGTGTAGGTATAGAGGAGACTCACTGGAAAGTGACAACTGTGAATGGCACTATGGTGCGACGCGTCGTTATCGTGTTGACACTCTAGAAAATGACAATTAGGAGTTAAAACTTCACTGCGACGCGACACTATCGCGGTGATTTGTTGGAAATTGATGAATGCCATTTTGACCCTCACCGCGATGTGGTGCTACTCCATTTGATATACTATTTTACTAAAAGTTCCATAACTTCTCACCCAGATATCGAATTCGGGCAAAATTTATATCGTTAGAAAGCTAATTTGATTTTCTATCATTTGGTGGATCTTAATTTGAAAAATACCAAGTGTATTGAAGGTTATACATAGAAAGTCTCGCACGCTAAGAGTGGAACTAAGTGAGAAAATTATGGGGTATTTCAATATCTCCCACTTGGGAACATTCATCCTCGAATGAGTGTAATTTAAGATTGAAATACTGAGGAACCGAGTTTACACACTGAACATGCACAACTGAAGCATGATTATATGACTAAACTGATTCATGAATGCATGACTGTCATGAAAATGATATGCAACTGGGATTGAGTATGAGACAGAGAAATTCTAAGAAGATTTTTACCTTAATCTGAGTCTGAGTTTACGGAGAAGAGATGAGGGTACTTGGTTTGCATATTTGCTTCTGCTTCCCAAGTGGCTCCCTCAACGGACTAGTTTCTCTAAAGAACTTTGACTAGGGGAACTTCTTTATTCGTTATTCTTCGAATTTGGCGATCGAGGATCTTGATTGGGACCTCTTCAAAGGAGAGATCATCTTGAATATCTACACTCTGTAAGGGGACTACAACTGCTGGGTCACCAACACATTTCTTTTACAAGGAGATGTGGAACACTGGGTGTACTGAAGCTAAGTCTGCAGGAAGCTTAAGCTCGTAAGCTACCTTTTTAAAATGACTCAAGATCCTAAGTCTACAGGAAGCTCAAGCTCGTATGCTACCTTACTGAATTTGGTGAACAACTGATGGGCTTTATGTGTCTACAATTCTTTTTTGAGGTGGTCTACATGATCATTTTCATTACGAAAATAACAAGAATGTCATCAATGAAGAGTAAGACGAACATGTCCAAGTACTGCTTGAACACTCGGTTCATTAAGTCCATAAAGGCTGCTGGGGCATTGGTAAGACCAAATGACATGACTAGGAATTTGAAGTGACTATACCAAGTTTTAAAGCTATTTTCAGAATGTCACATTCTCTGACTCTGAGTTGATGATAGATGGATCTGAGGTCTATCTTAGAGAAATAACTGGCACCCTAAAGTTGGTCAAACAAGTCATCGATTCTGGGAAGTGATATTTATACTTGACTGTGACTTTGTTCAATTGATGGTAGTCAATACACTTTCTAAGAGAATCGTCTTTCTTACAAATGAATAGAACTGGTGCGCCCTATGGGGAAACACTGGGCCTGATGAATCCCTTATCTCGGAGATCTTTCAGTTGTTCCTTTAATCCATTGAGTTCAGATGGAGCCATTCTGTATGGCTGAATAGAGATAGGCTAAATATCTGGAAGAAGGTCTATTCCAAAGTCAATTTCCTTTTTGGGAGGAACTTCAGAAAGATCTTCAAGGAACATATCTGGAAATTCCCTCACTACTGAAATCGATTCAATATTAGGGGTCTCCAAATTTGTGTCTTTGACTCGAACAAGATGGTAAATACCCCTTGGATCTCATTCTTCTCGCGCTAAGGTATGAAACAAGGTGACCCTTAAGAGCTAGGGTAATACTCCTCCATTCAAGGACTGGTTCATTTGGCAACTGAAAATGAACTACTCTATTTCTACAATCAACGAAAGCATAGCATAAATGGAGCCAATCCATGCCGATAATGATGTCAAAATCCGTCATCTCTAGCTCACAAGGTCTGCTGAAGTAACTTTTTGGGACACCATAATCAGACAGTTCCTGTATACTCGTCGGGATATGATAGACTTACCCAATGGGGTAGAGACTGAGAAAGGCTCTGTTAAGGTTTCGGGATTGACTCCGAAGTTGACAACTATGTAAGGAGTTACAAAAGACAGAGAAGCTCATGGATCTAGCAAAGCATAAACATGTAAATAATAGATTTTCAACGTACCAGTAACCACATTAGTAGAACTCTCCCGATATTGCTGGGACTGAAGTGCATAGGTCGTGTTTGGGCGTTGCCCAATAGTGGAACTAAAAGCGGCACCCTGCTGAGATGGGCTACCGGAATGAACTGGGGGACAATTATGCTGACTCTGTGAACTCACCTTAGGACACTCCCTGATCCTATGGCCTGGCTTACGACACCCAAAACATACATCGTTTCCATCCCTACAGACACCCTGATGGGAATTTTATCAAACACTTGGGGAGCATAATTAATACACATGATAATGAACAACACATAAGCATCATGACTACAACTTAAACATGAAATTTTCTAGGATTTTGACATGGAGATTACATCAATCAACATGCATGCTATCTCATGTTCACAAAACTTATAATAAACTCTTGAATTAAAACCCATTCAACAACACAACCATGAATACAATCCACTTTGAGCATAAAAATCATGAATTTTATAACTTGTAGTTTTAAAAAGGGTTCTTGGACTCCAAGGTTGGAAGAAAACCCAAGGATGAACACCTAACATACCTAAATAGTAGAATTCTTGAGGTTTCTTAGGAATTGTCTTGGAAATTGATCTCGAATCTTGAAAGCTAGGGTTTTATAATTGAGAGAGAATGCTTTTAATTTGAGAGGAATTGAATAAAATAATGACTAATTAGGCTATTAGGGCATTAATCTCGTATTTTGGATTGATTAGGGTCATGGAAAAAGACCCAACTGCCCCTATTAGGGCATTAATCTCGTATTTTGGATTGATTAGGGTTATGGAAAAAGACCCAACTGCCCCTAGAAAGAATTAAATTTCCATCACTGAAAATTTTGATATTAGCCATCACCGTTATGCGGTGCCATTGCGGTGAGCCACTGGATTTTGTCGGCTAGTGTAGTCCAAGGTCGAGTGCAAAAATGCACTTTGGCGCGACGCAGAGGTATCGCAGAGACTCACTGGAAAGTGACAACTGGGAAATGGCACTATGGCGCGATGCGCCATTATCACGTTGACATACTGAAAATTGACAAGTGGGAAAAGGAAATTTACCGCGATGCGACACTATCACAGTGATTTACTGGAAATTGATGAATTCCATTTTGACCCTCACCACGATGCGGTGCTGCTCCATTTGACAAACTGTTTCACTAAAAGTGCCATAACTTCTCTCCCGAATATCGGTTTTTGGCGAAATTTATATCGTTCGAAAGATAATTCAATTTCCTAACATTTGGTGGCTCTTGATCTGAAAAATTCCAAGTGTATTAAAGGTTCTACATAGAAACTCTTGTACACTAAGAGTGGAACTGAGTTAGGAAAGTGCAGGGTATTACAATCATAGATGTAGTATACTCCTACATAATGATGCTTCTCATGCTACATACATAAAATGACTATATTTTTTAAATTTTTCGTTCAAATTATTTTCCATTAGTGTATTAAAGAGGGAGGTCTATTCATAGACAATTTGAGAGAATTTTAATGAAAAAATCACACAAAATTACAAACTTAATAGATCTTATTACCGAATTTTTTTTACCTTTTAAACAATTACTTAAAATCTTGAATTTAATATTTTACTCCTGATATATATGAACAAAAACCCCATTCTACTTTTACTCTACAATTAATGCATGCAATTCATTTTTTTTTTTCAAAAAATTCATCGCCTAAAATCTCTCGTAAATTATCATCAATTGAGACAACTTTCATCTCCATTACTGCAACTTCTTCACCAATTTCATTGTCTTTTTTGATCTTTTTATCAACTCTTCTTTTATCAATTTTGAATTTTTTTTAACTTTTAAATCAATACCCATCAAGGAAAAGAAGAGAAATTGTATAAACAATTGTTAGATTTTCGACGATAACGATCAAAGTAGTGGTGGTGGTGTGGACGAACGACAGAGGGGCTAGGGTAGACAAGATTATAGTGATGGTACGAAAGAATGATTCAGGGGTGGTGGTGGTGGATTATATGTATCAATCATAAGTAAATTGAACAATTAGTTGTTAGATTTTCGAAGAGAATAGTCAAAGTGGTGGTGAGGACGAATGACGGAGGGGGTGGGGTAGCCAAGGTTATGGTGATGGTGCGGACGAACGACGGAGGGGGAGGAGTGGATTATTTGTATTAATCATAAGTATCAAGACATATACATATGTATCAATTATATGTATCAAGACATATACATATGTATCAAATAAACGTATTTAATATATATATAGATACATATCAAGAATTTCTGTACTGTTTTCATAATTATAAGGATGATTCATATGTTTTTTGGTTATTTAATGATTTCACCACCCTCATTCAGTTTCAATATCTTTCAATTAATACATATGATATTTTATTTTATTTTGTGACATTTTACATGTGCATCATTGATACAATTTATCCCGTG
The DNA here is from genome assembly GCA_030864215.1 of Capsicum pubescens. NCBI lineage: Eukaryota > Viridiplantae > Streptophyta > Magnoliopsida > Solanales > Solanaceae > Capsicum > Capsicum pubescens. Next base: position 198,137,929 of record CM061549.1, on the reverse strand, counting down.
AGAAACGATATGTGTAACACTAATAAAATAGTATAAAAATATGTATTGATGTTATTAATCAGTTATCAAAATATTACATTACCAATATGATACATTTGTTGTTGGAATACTGGTGACACATATGACAAATACTTTGTGATAATGCTTCATATTTTTTATTTATTTATAAATGTTTGATACATTTAATATATATTTGACATATGTAAACTATTTATTTTTCTGCAAGATTCAATTTTTAATGGGTACTGAATAATTTAACCAAATGTATCATTATGATACATCTGAAATCGAATGTATTTATACCATGATTCGTGCCTAATTTTTACTCCCTATAATAATTAAAAATTAGTTACTTTCTTATTTAACTAATCACTAAATTATAAATGTATCACAATGCATATGCATCAAGGCTAAAGATATGTATCACAAATATCAAAATCCAGAATATCATGTAATTTAAACAAAGTAATGAAAAAAAGCATTAGAACCCAACAAAAATTTGGGACTTATGTAAGTTATCCTATTTTAATATTTTATCATCAAAAAACAACTTGAAATAAAATTTTATAATCTTTTTGATTGAATAATTGCCAACTAAATGCAATAATTGAAATTCAGAACTTGTTTAAATGATTTTAGTTTGAAATAGTATAATAAACATTAAATTGTAGATTATTTTGAGAATATTTTTCTGGGTTATATAGTTAATGTGTGAAGCAGGAAGTAGTGCATTTTAAAGAACAGAGAAAAGATTGAATAGAAAATTAAGCCCACAAAAAGAGATAAATTTTGAATGATGAATTTTTTATTGTGAAATGACTATAATATTTGATCATCCATAACTCACTCTTTTATATCATAAAATAATAAGGATGAATACACACACAGGTCCCTGAACTATTTGACTTTTTTCGTATTGGCACCTCAATTAAGTCATGTATCTATTGAACCCTTTTATCTTTCACAAACCATATCAATTATGCACAATCGCTGGCATGGCATTGACATGTCGTGACATGTGTAATACACTCTCCACTAGGAGAGAGAGAAACCATAATTAATCAAAAAATTTAAATCCAATCAGTAAAAAAAACTCATTAAAAAAAGATAACTATCATCTTCTTCTCCGTATCTTCTTCTCTATTGTATCTTGTCAAGCCTCCAACATCTTTTCCTTCCATAAATCTTTAAACATAACATTTTATACCTTCAAATTGCATCTGAAATCAATTAATGTTTTTTGTATACAATAAAATTCAATTAATGGCTTCTTTTGATTGGTTCTTCAATAATCCATTATTGATTCTTCAAAATTCAAAATTCATTATTTTTTTCATCTGAAGTCGTTGTTGGATATTGTTTTGGTGGAGAAATGAAGGAGTGAAGATGAAGTTTTTTTTTCTTCTCATTAAAAATTGAGAAGAATTTTAAAAAAGCAAAAAAGGTTGAAAGAAGTGCTTCAATGGTGGAAATTTTTTTTAGAGAAGTGAAGAAGAAGAAGAAACAAATTTTTATTTTTTTTACTTTTTTGTGCTCAATCGACGGGGGAAAGGAGTGTTTGGAAGGAAAGGGCTGCAGCAATGGGGGTGGGTGTATTATGGGGTTTTCTCTCTTTTTCTTTTTAAAAAAATTAGATTTAATTATATTAAAAATATATTTTTATGATTATTTTAAGTTAAAATGTCAAGTGTCGTTATTTTATTTGCCATTTTAATGCATTATTAGCGTGTGTATTACACGCATTTTATATTTTTTGCCACATTAATAGATTGTGCTTAATTGACACGAATTGTGAATTATAAAAGGATTCAATAGGTACATGACCTAATTAAGATGTCAATACGAAAAAAATTAAAAAATTTAAAGATCTGTCTATGAATTTAGCGAAATAATAATTATCGGTTAGATCTAACAAAGAGAATTCTTTAAATATTTGAAGAGATCAAACCCAATTTAATTAATACTCTAATATTATAGTAATGAATGTCTTCTTAGGCTTCATAAATGTCAACTATTTGAAAAAAATTTAGTTTATCGAAACAACCAAAAACGGATATAGTATATACTCCCGTAGTTAGGGATGACAATAGAGCGGTGTAGGTGCGGAACGGTGCGAATTTTTAGCTATTGGGGGCGGTGTGGATTTTAAGATATGCGGTGCAGTGTGAGTACGGGGCGGATTTAAGTAATTTTTTTTTAAATGGTGCGGTGCGGTGCGGGTTACAGGTATATGCGGATTTAAATTAAAAAAAAAAGCTAAAAATTAGTATTATTCTCATGAATATACCTAAAATTATATGTATTCTTTACTTAAAATTGTATGATACTTAAAACGTCATGTATAACACTAAAAAAAAGGGCAACCCAGTGCACTAAAGCTACCGCTATGCGCGGTGTCCGGGGAAGGACCCCACCACAAGGGTGTATCATACGCAACCTTTTCTTGCATTTCTGCCAGAGGCTGTTTCCAAGGCTTGAACCTGTGACCTCCTGGTCAAATGGCAACAACTTTACCAGTTACTCCAAGGCTCCCCTTCATGTCATGTATAACACTACAAAATAATTTTTTTTATAGTTTTTTTTTTAAATATTTTTATTTATTTTATTAAAAATATAATATTTGATCATTATTTGTATACATGATACTTTTTGATAATTTCTTAGTGAAAAGTGATATAATAGAAATTAGTTATTATTTTCTAGTTGTAGATTTGAAAATATTATGATTTTCAATGGAGTTACGAATTTTTCAAAAAAATAAATAAAAAAATATGGAGCGATGCGATGCGGGTATGCGCGAGTATAAATGTGGGACAGGTTTATGCTGATTTAAAGGTGATGCAGTGTGGTATGGTGCGGTTTTAAAACTTACGGATTTAGAAAAAACTCACACCGCATCCATTGTCATCCTTATCCTCACTTCCTTTTTACTTATTAGGATTACCTTTTTGATATTCATAGGATATTGATATGAAAAAAATAATAATTTATAATATTTTTAAAATTATTTTGAAATATTTAAATTTAATTTTTAAATATTAATTTAATTAAATTTTAAAAATTAGTTAAATTAATTCTCAAAAAGCAAAATATGATAATTATTTTGATACGAAACAACATTTGAGAATATTAGATTGAACTTTTTTGAAAAAAATTGAATTTCACAAATGGGAAAGTGACAAGTTCATTTTGGAAATAGAGAAATGCTATTATCTATCTAATCTCAAAAGCAAGGGAAAGGAGAAAATATAAAATAGACAAAAGTAGGGAAAATCATGGCGGCCAACTGAATGGAACATGCATCTTGGAATCGCCAAAAAGAATAAATTACAAATAATTAGCTGCTTTGATATACCTCCACCATTATTAATTGGCCACCATGAAAATGACACTGTTATTAAGAAAAAATTCATTAAAAAATAGTTTATTGAATTAACTTTATTACTTATACTAATATAATCATTAATAATATAGATAGTATCGAAAAAACATAATAATATTCTCTTAATTTTATAAAAAGGATAATTAAATTAAAATAAATATTTTTAGAAAGAAGGTCAATCAATATGAAACGGAAGAAGTACTCCCTCCGTTTCGTTTTAGTTGACCCTCTTTCTAAAAATATTTGTTTCAATTTAGTTATCTCTTTGATGAAATAAAAAGGATTTTATTATGTTCTTCCAATAATATCTTTATCATTAAATGATTAAACAAAATGTATTTACTCAAATTTATATTTTTAAAGCATAATTAATAAGGCGAATTTAATAAAATAAATTTCAAATTGATATTTTCTTAATGGGTGTGTCAAATCAATAGGGACCAACTAATATGAAATGGAGGAAGTAGTATAAATTATTTTGTCTTTTCCAAAAAAAAAATAAAAAATTGTAATTCAAAGCTCTTAGCTTTTAACATTCTGCAACAGAATCTTGTGCTAGTTATTCTATAGAAAAATCGAAATATCTTTCTTTCTTCGGTAGATATTACTCACAAATGAAGCGTAAATCATACAAATAACTAAGGTCTAATTCCAAGGATAGAGTAATATATTAATGGCCACCTTAAGATATTTTATTTACTTTGGCCAAATACATAATAGACATTTAAACCTGCTATCCACGGCCAGATACACACACGTTAACTATTTATATCATTAAGACTTGATAAATCAACAATACTTTAAATATGTCTATAAACTTCATTTAGATACTTGAAGTTGTTCCAACTAAACATGTGATAAAATGTTCTTATTAGACATTCTCAATTTAAGTTTTAGAATAACTTTTGTGCTTATTCTCAAGTCTTCATTACATATATACGTTAACTACTTAAAAAATAAATGTCACCACCTCCTTTAACTATACACATTTTGTTAGGATTTTTGCCCCGATTTTCTTACCAAATTTAAGTTTTACTTTTTCTTGTAAGGAAACTAAAAGTAACCATAAATACTTTTACTTTTCCTTAAAGGAAAATATAATTTTTTTTCATATTTGACAAACCTCTTTCTCGGAGGAAAGGTTTTGTACATCTATAAATAGAAGACCCCCTTCTCATACCATAACACAATAGCATCCACAATGTAGTATTTTAAGAGTCTTTGTTTAGGGGGAGATTTCTTCCAATAAGTTTTAGGATTTTTAATTTTATTTTTAATATGTAGGCCGTTTGGCCAAATCATATCCAATAATATATTTTTAGTTTAATTTTTCATGTGTTGTCTGATTTATCGTCTTATGGTTTGCAAACTAATAGCTTCCATATGACGCCCTCTCGATTTCGAACCCAACACATTTGTCTCAATACGTTGAATATCCTCAAGCTTATTCAAATTGAGGTTGATTAGTCTAACTTAATTTGTCTAACTAAAGGGGATTATATTCTACATTCTATGTGATTTACTTAACTATTACCTAATAGATGCCTAAGGACACGTAATAGCTTTTCAAAATTTAAATAAGAAGTATTTAATAAGAATACTTTATAATGCTCACGTTCTCAAGTAAAACAAATGATAATTAGTTTAAATAAAATTTACTCACAAATTTTTAAAAATATTAATTTATTAATTGATTACTTTGGAACTTCTATTGAACTTAATATATTTATTAAGAGCATATTTAAATTATTTGTTATCCTAATTACCTCTCTACTTGGCTATTTGGTAGCTTTTCTTCCATGGACAATCTCAGTGCAATAAGGTCCGAGTTTGATCTATTATAATCTAAAAGGGTAGCAAATTTAAGTAACACATTAAATCAGGCGAGAATTCAAACACTTCCCAAAAAATGAAGCATCAACATTTTAAAGAATGACAAATTTGCGTAACACATTAAGGCTCCATTTGTTTTTTTTTTTTAAGATTCAGACGTCTGAATCTGAATGCATATCTGAATGATTAAGATGTTATCTCTAGATCTGAAAACTGAATGATTAAGACTGTTTGTTTTTCAACATCTGAATGTGTAAAAAATATTTATTTGTATACATAATAGAATAAAAAATACAATTCAAATAAAAAATTAATTATATATTAAAAAAGTATGTAATTTAATACAACAAAATTATTAGTATTTGATTGAGAAAAAATATTTATGTTTGTTAGTGATAGTGGAGATGACTTATAATGGTGGTTGCAGTGACAATGATTGATGTTAGTGATTAATAATGTTGGTGGTGATAATTATGATGGTTGCTATTGTAGTGATTATTATGATAGTGGTGGTTGTTGTGATGTGACGTTGCTTGATGTTAGTAGTTTAAGGTGTTGATTGTGTTGACTGAAACATGAATGCATGATAATTGACAATGTGTTGGTGCTAGTTAAAGATGTTATTTGTTGTGATGGTGGAGATGGTTGTTAATAGAGATAAATTGTAGCGATGATACTGGTTGAAGTGGTGGTAGAGGTGGCGTTACTAGTGACAATGGTGGTGGCGGCCAAAGAATTTATAGAGGTTATGATGTATTAGTGGTAGTTAGTGATGGTGCTAGTTGTGATAGATAAGTTGGTTGGTAGGAGAGATTGGCCGGTAGTGGTTGCTGATTGTGTTGCTGTTGATCGCAGTGGTGGCGATGAATATAATTAGAATAAAAGAGGTAGTAGGTGTGGTAGCGATTGACAATCGTGATTGGTAGCAGTATTTGTGTCGATGGTGGTTGTGATGGTAGAGGTGGTTGGTGGTGGTGGTTGGTGGTTGACAATGGTGACAGTGGAAGAGGTGGTTAGTGGTGGTGACTGCTGATTATGAATAGAGTGGTGAATAGTATCCAACACCAAAATATCCCTTCAGACCTATTAAGACTTGATTATATATCTCAATGATTAAGACCTATTCAGACCTATTAAGAGTTAAAACCTTAATAAAAAACAAATGCACTTAATGGTCTAAAGTCTGAATCATTCAGATTCAGACCTCCATTAAGTGCAAACAAATGAGGCCTAAATCAGTCGAGAATTCAAACACTTTCCAAAAAGGAAGTGTCAACAAAAATTGCTAGAGATCTCAAACAACTAAACTTTGAGAAAATGACAAAAACGTTCTCTTATGTTTGAGGGGTATAGTCATATAATCCCTCTATTTTAAAAATGTTGTCCCTCTTTCTAAAAAGAGAAAAAAAATACGTCCAAAACATGTAATCCAAAATACATTCAAAGAAGAGTAAAAGATGTCAATATCCTTAATTTAAATATTCTCACCACCTCTCCACTCCCCTTTTCAACATTACCTATCATTAAAAACTAAAGTTACTTTTTGTGAAACTATAATTTTAATGACCTGAATTAGTTAATTTTCTCATTTCTACGTGTTTTGATCATTTTATCCTTTCTCATAGTTACATATGTTGATTTTGAGGTATTGAGATGGTTAGAACAGTTTTCGATGCAATCGAAAATGTGGTGTGCTAGTTTGTGGCTTTTATAGGCTTGAAAAATCATATAGTTGACTTCAGTCAGAATTTATTATTTTGAGTGTCAGATGATAAAATGGACTATGTCAGCAGATCCGAAATATCAAATTTGGGTTCGCAGCGGGGTTGGTTCAGTCTTAAAATTTTTATATGTCATTTCAACCCTTCATTTAGAAAATAGTGAAATAGGGTTTCAAAAGTTAATTTATTGATAATGATTATTTTTCAAAAATCCAACGTTTTCATTGAGTCTGAAACATCGAAATTAGCCTAGTAGCATATATGGTTTACTTCTATCGGGTACTGAACGAATCCCGAGGATCCATTTAGAACATTCATAATCATGCAAAATTAGCCAATCATAGTTGATATCTAGTGCATGGATCCTTCTTTGTGAACGTGGGTCTGTGACCGCAAATGCAGAGAAGGAATTCATCCTTCATCACGATCGCGAGATGGTTACCGCTATCGCGAAGGGCAATAGGGTTCTTCTTCGCGAACGCGATGAGGTTGCCGCGAATGCGAAGGCCAATTTAATGGCTTGATTAGTAGTGACCCTTGCAAATATAAAGGGTTGACTGCGTTCGCGTATTTCCATGATTTTACTCCATTTTAAGAACGCCAAGCTTCGGGAAAGGAGATTTTTGAGGGTTTCAACATTGATTTTCATGTGGGTAACTTCTAAACTCATATTCCCACTATTTTCCATTAATTTTATCTTCAAAAACACATTTAAATCATGATTTCAAAGTGAAAAATTCAGGGTTTTACCTGTAAAGTTTAAAAAGATTTTTTCTTTATTTTGAACCTCGATTTTAACCCATTTTCGCATAGATTTTCTCTATTAGACTCTTATAACCCTGAAATATATGTTTTTGAAATAAAATTTAGTTTTACCTCTTTTATTTTTGAACTTGTTTTTCAAGTTCGTTTTGAACCCAACTCGAATAAGGACAATATGGGTGTCATTAGTTTTTTTTAATGTGTAGATGCAATATTTGATTGTTGTAGTTGGTTTTAAGGCCGTTAGATAACCAGATGGTTAGGCTTGATATTTTGACACCTGAGCATATTTTAGCCTTTGTTGATGCCAAATCTTCATTGATGGAGAAAATTTGAACTCACTAATTGATAATGATAGTTTAAGGGTGATTCAGGATAAGGTGTTGAGTGGTGAGGCAAATGAAGCCTCTCTTATTTCTGAAAATGTATTGAGGATTGGTGCCGAGAGTTGGAAATTGGGTAAGGTTGATTTTTGGAGGCTCATTGCTCTGGATATTTTATCCATCCAACTATGAACAAATGTATCATGATTTGAAATAGCTTTACTAGTGGGGAGGTATGAAGAAGGATGTGGTAACTTTTGTATCTCGTTATTTGTATTGTCAGTAGGTGACGACCGAGCATCAGAGATTGGGTGGTTTGCTTCAGAGATTACCTATTCCTTAGTGGAAGTGGGAGTTGATTACTATGGACTTCATGACTGCGTTGTCTCATACTTCTTGTGGTTTTGATAGTATTTTTTCATTTGGATCGGTTGATCAAATCAACCCATTTCATTCCTAGTCAGATTTCATCAGTACTGAGAGATTGGTCTGTATCTACATTCATGAGATAAATCATTTTCATGGGGTAAGATCATTTTGATGGGGTACCCATGTATATTATTTCAAACAGAGACCCAATATTCCCTTTTAGTTTCTGGCGTACCCTTCAGGTGGAGTTGGGTGATCGAGTTGACCTTAGCACAACTTTCCACCCCAGAATGATCGTCAGTTGGAGCAGACTATTTAGGTTTTAAAAGATATGTTCAGTGCATATGTTATGGACTTTGAGGGTAAGTGGGAGCAACATTTGTTCTTAGCGGAGTTTGCTTATAGTAATCGCTACCATTTGAATATCGAGATAAAACAACCCGAACCAGGGCCTAGTCATGTCGGGTGCCTCAAGCCCAACTAGGATCGGAGACCACCCTTAATACCCAATCATAACAACCCTACACCCGATGTCGAGTGAATTTCGATTATATAACATAATAAGATGGAACAATCATAAATCAAATATAGTCAAGTGGTGTCAGCCCCAATATCAATACGGCCAAGGCGTCCAATACTAACACCGCCTATGCCAATCTAAAGTAGTCTCATAAAGTCTCTATCCGAAATCAAAATAATATCTGGTCGGGACATGCCCCGGACCACAGTCAAAAACCAAAGTCTAAGAAATAACCAAAGTATGTAGAGAAGTCCATAACATGAAATGGAGCCTTCCGGAGTATAGAAGCTCACCACTTTAATCTGACACAGAGTTGTCCCCGAATCCAAGTTACTGAGCTGGAGGAGTAGTGTGGCCAGTTCCTGCATTGTGTGGGGATACAACGCCCGAAGATGGGTTAGCGTGTGAATGCTAGCATATAGTCAGGAGTAAGGATAAAATAATGCCAGCATTTAAAACCAAGTAAATAACCATATACAATCACATCCATAAATATATATATATAATCCATGTCGGGAAAAGAAACCGGGTTTAGCATTCATTTGAAACCTTAACATGGGTTTATGTAGCTTTACTGTCATAATCCACCCATGGGATATATGGGTCCAGTGTTACCCCTGAACGGTCCCCCATGCGTGTAGCCGCATAAACTGGAGATAGCACAGGGGTCGGGGATTCTCGTGTACACTTCGCCCTCCATGATACATATATATAAGTATAAACTTAGGGGATTCACATGTACCCCACAAGTACAAGGTCTCCATGACCAACCCTCAAGTCGGCAAACATGAGTTTTCTGTGTCTGTCCATCGGACTCACACCTTCATGATAAGCTATCACAACCCGCTATTATTGCCCAATTAAAACCATTAGCACATAAGAAACCAACCATTTCCAGAAGTTGTTTACTAAGGCATTAGGAAGTGGTATCATCATACCGACTATAGCTTGCAAGCAATGTCATTAGCCAACACTTAGGGGATTCCCATGTACTCCCATATGATTTTCAGTTAAACTAAAACCATGGCCTCCAAAGCCTTACAAAACCCTTTAAAACTATTTAAACCAATTATGTTCCATTACCATATTATGCAATGCGATAGTTTCAATAAAATTCAAACTATTTGAACCATTTACATAGGCATTTTAACAAACATGTTGAGGGCTTATAGTTTACAAAACCAAAACCTAGTATTAATTGACCATTCTCATGCAACCACATATTCAAACCATAATTGTAACATGAAAAACCATAAGGCATGGGAAAACAATATCCAACCATTTACAACCAAAACCCCCCAACATACCATTAGAAACCAAATAATACCATAATTAAATCATGAAAATTATTCATTAAAACATGAATTTATTTGAACTAACAATGAGGGAGGAGTAACATACTTTGACACCAAAGAATATGGAGAGAAATCACCCTTGAGAGCCTTAATTAAACACCTTGAAGAAAACCCTAGCCTTTTCTTAATCCAAGAGCTTGAGAGAGATTTAAGAGTGTTTTAGGAGTGTTTTGATCTTTCAAAGTAATGAATGAGGGACCAATTAATGTTATAGTACATGTGTATTAAGTGTTTTAGGGTGGAAAATATCTAAAATATCCTCAGCTTATAAGCTGAAAAATAAGCGTTAGGGGGTACAACCACACCACCCAAATCGTACCCACAACATACGAGTGGTACCGATCACTCGTACCCTAGGCAGCAACTTATAATCCAACACTGTCCAACACACGACCACAAGGGCCAACTCGTACCCATAACATACGATTGGTTCCCTTAAACTGTATCCTAGGTAAAATCATCTAGGCTAGACATAGAACATCATACAATTTGGCACTATACTTCTCGTACCCTAATATACGACTAGTATGATGCCTTTTTTTACCTTGGATAATAAACAACCAAATCACACTGATTATCATACGAGTTGAGGACCCTAAACCATACCCACATTATACAACAAGTACCCTCAAGTCGTATGATGTCCAAAAGCTCAAACTCAAGAAATTTACTAAGGGTAAAAAGCCAAGGTGTTTCATGAGATGGCCCCTTTCGAGTCATTGTATGGTAGGCACTGTTGATCTCCTATTAGTTCATTTGATACTTTAGAGGTTAGACCTTATGGTATTGACTTGCTTCGCGAGTCTTTGGGTAGATTTTGGGTGATTCAAGATAGACTCTGAGAAGCCCAAAATAGACAAAAGAGTTATGCAGAACGTAGGATTTATGACTTAAAGTTTGGTATCGGTGATATAGTATTCCTTCATGTGTCGCCTATGAAAGATGTGATGAGCTTTGGGAAGAGGGGAAAGCCTAGACTAGGTATATTAAACTTTTTGAGATTCTTCAGATAGTTAGGGAGGTTGTTCATAAGTTGTCCTTACCTCTGAACTATTTATCCATTCACTCAATTTTTCATGTGTCTATGCTTCAGCGCTATATCCCATATGAGTCTCATATGCTCGTTGGGACTCGATTCAGTTGGATAAGAGGTTAACCTTTGTTGAGGAACCAGTTTCCATTTTAGCTACGGATGTGAGGTGGTTGTGTTCTAAAGTTACTCTTATAGTTAAGGGTCAGTAGATACATTGTCCTATTGAGGAGTCTATATGGGAGTTTGGATCCGACATTTGTAGTAGTTACCTTTAGCTCTTTACCGATTTAGGTTTCTTATCTTTAGTTTGAGGAAGAACTAAATTATTAGTGTCAGATGTTGTAATGACCTGAATTTATGAATTTTTCTATTTCAATATGTTTGTCCATTTTTTCCTTTCTCTTAGTTACTACATATTGGTTTTGAGGTTCGGGGATGGTTGGCATAATTTTTGATATAGTAAAAAATTTATTGTGTGAGTTTATGGCTTTTAGAGGTTTGAGAAGCCATATAGTTGGCTTTGGTCAGTATTTGTTGTTTTGAGTGTGAATGGCAAAATAAACTATGCCAGCAGATCCGAAATGTCAAATTTGGATTACCAGCAGGGTTGGTTTTATTTTGAAACTTTGATATCTCATTTCAATCCTTCATTTGAAAAATAATGAAATAGAGTCTTTGGGGTTAATTTATTGATAATGACTCTTTTTAGAAATTTTGTCACTATTGTGTTTGAAACGTTAAAATTATCCTAGTAGCATATATGAGTTACTTCTGACAGATTTCGATCCAATTCTAAGTGCCCGTTCAAAATATTCAAAATCATGCAAAAGCAACTGATGCACAACTGATATCTGGTCATGGATTTTTTTAAATACGGGTCTCTAATCGCGAATGCGAAGAAGTAATTCACCCTTCATCGTAATCGCGAGGTGGTGGTCGCGATCGCAAAGAGCAATAGGGTTCTTCTTCACAAAAGCGATGATGTTATCACGAATGTGAAGCCTTGGTCACAAACATAAAGCCCAATTTAATGGTCTAGTCATCATTGACCCTTGGAAATGCAGAGGGTTGAAAGCATTCGCGAGGAACTGTTCACTGAACAGTATACATACTCTAGTTTTACAATTTTACTTCATTTTTGGACCTCCAAGCTTCGGAAAAATATTAAATTTTATGTGGGTAACTTCTAAACTCATAATCCTACTATTTCCATTGATTTTATCTTCAAAAACACATTTACATTATGATTTCAAAGTGGAAAATTGGAGTTTTGACCGGTAAAGTTTTAAAAGGATTTTTCTTCATTTTGAACTTCAATTTTAACCCATTTTGTGTGGATTTTCTCTTGTAGATTCCTATAACCATGGGAAATGTATTTTTGAAATAAAATTTTGGTTTACCCCTTTTGTTTTTGAACTAATTTTTAAGTCTGTTTTGAGCCTATCCCAAATATGAGCAATATGCGTATTATTAGCTTTCTTTAACGCATATATGTTATCTTTGAATGTTGTAGCTGGCTTTGAGGTCGTTTGTGAGGGGAAGGCTCCATGTAAAAACACTTTAGACCAAGATATCATCATTTTGAGGTAGGTTGTAGCTTAACTTCTTTCAGATTGATTTGGATAGTTAATATTTAAGTAAAGCATGCCATAGATTGGAAAAAATAACTATGGGGTTTATGTATCAAGATTATTTTACTGTTTTTCTCGTGTGGAGGGTTATAACCTGTGGTTGTTAACTTGTGGTATCTAATATTGTGTATTGCCTGTATGGGAGATTTATTTGACATTATTCGCTTTATCTATACATTTATATACCTTCATTCTACATATAATGTTCGTGCGGGGGTCTTGACTTGATAACATAGGCCTTATTTAAGCATTGGTTGCTTTTATCATGATAGTTATACCCAAGTTAAGGATTGATATTATAAATGATGTCTTTCTTGCATATTTATTTTGATGGTGCCAAACATTGAGTTAATAATCATGAATTATGGACACATTGAGTTAATTTTTGGGATCACTTATATATATTTACATGTTGATTGGATTGGATATCTTCATTTTGGACTTATTGTGAGCATTACATCCCCATTCATACATATACATTCATGAGATATTGGCACTATTGAGAAATACCATTTTTGAAAAAAAAATGAGACACTTTTATGAATATCCTCTCCATGAACACGATCTAGAAAGGTGATATGAGTTGAGATTGAGATATGAGGTACAATATATGGGTTGTGAACCCCCCATGGGTCCTACCTGATAGCTGTGATCTCGATGAGTGCATTCGGAAAGTCATGTGATGGATTTCATCGTTCATCTCTTCCACATTGCATTGTATTTGCATCTTGCTTGCTCTTTCTTAGTTTTCTTGACTCGTACTTTGTGTCTGTATACTTTCATATGTATATTAGTGTTGTTTTCATTTCTTTGTATTCATATATTAGAATTATTAGTGGAGACAGTGCAAGCTACTTTTTGGTACTTTTCTACTTGTAGGTGACGTGCTCACATGATATTTTACTTATCTTATTTTCTACTTTTCTCAATCGGTGTATGATACCTACTGAGTACAAGTGGACCGTACTCACCCTAACTGTGTTCTTTTGGTACAGATCCTAGCATGATATGACATGTGGAGGTTGAGATTGTGTTGTTGGTTGGTGATATTAGAGGTACTAGACCGTTCTAGGGTTCAGGGTGGATTTTCATATCTTACTCTATCTTACTTATGTCTTTATTTGGATCAGAGACAGATTTTGTACTTTTCAGATTTGGATTTTTTGTTGCTCTTACATTATGACACCTGATTTTGGGTGGTTTATGTTATTTCTTCAGACTTTCAGTTATTATATATAAGTATTTTTTGATTGGCCTGACTTCAATCTAGAAGTCTCACTTGGGTTTTTATGTTATTATCAATTTTTCTGTTTTTGTATCAATTTAGGTGATTGGCTTATTTATCAAGGCTCAGCCACGATAAGTAATATCATGACCCATTTTTGGGTCATGACAATAATCTATAACTATCTTTTAATTATTTATTTCCTCCCTCCCCCATCACCACCTAAAAAGGAAAAAATCTCCTACCATTACAATTATCCTTAAAAAAATCAAAAGTTTTCTCCCCAATGTATTACTATTTACAGGAAACAATAATGTTACTGAGGTTTTCTTATATGAATCATTGGTGACTTCATTACTTGTTATATTTAAATTAATTTTAGATATTGATATATGTTAACCTTTTTTACCAATAAAGAAAGAAAAATTACTTTCTCAGTGTATCATTTATGAGTAAGTGTATATTATGAATTACACTAACTTAAGTTTATATTATGAATTATACTAACTATTTTATTAAACAAAATAATTATATTACTTATTTAATTATACAAGGATAGTAAATTTGTCAATTTAAAGTAAGATTTTCACATACATACATTTTGCTACTTAATTAATAGTTGAAAAATATAAGTATACATATGTTTGATATTTGAATAATTAATTGAAAGTACAACAACAAACCTAGTGTATTCACACATGTGGGGTCTATGGATGGTAGAGTGTACACAGACCATACCACTACCTCAGGTGAAATAGAGAGGCTATGTAACGACCTGAGACTACCCCTCAGTCGTCAAACGGTGCTTGGGGCCACAAGTGATCCCAAGCTAACCCTTGTACAGGCATAAATCATGAGCAACTGAAATAAATACAAAACTCTGAAAGAATCATGGAAAATAAATCTTTTCTGAATATGATTAATACAAAATTATATTGAAACAATTACAACTTTGATAATATATAAAATGACTGGAATCAAATACATAAACTCTACTGACTGTCTTCGAAGCCTCTACTAATATTGATTATATATAGATGGGATGCGACTCCAACTACCACTAATCAATACATATGAGTAAAAAAGTAAAGTACATAAATAACATCTAACTGAAGTCCTCGAAGCAGGAGGACTCATCCCCTGCTGGCTGGAATCAACAACTATCTGTTTATGATGTGTATGCTACAACTGGTACCTACATTATTAAATAATGTAGCACATAGATGAATATGTGAATCAGTGCTTTTGGAATGTACTGAGAATGTGGGGGTGAATTCATAAGTAAAACAGTAATGCACTATTCATACAAACTGTCAAAAACTGCATGCTAAGTGTAAGTTACCGACCTTGGCTTGAGTAATCAAAACTACAAAGTCATAAATCATGAGAAGTAAAGAATAAAGGTACTTCTGTGAGCCACCACACTTGGTTCTAAAAAAACTTTAGTCTTGTTTTGTTTTCAAATCATGCTGGCTAAGTGTAAAACAAAGGACTCACCTTTATCATATGGAAACTAAAATCTGAAATCTGATAACTGAAGTTTTATGTAAGACAATATCTTTGTAAATTTGTGAGCCTTTACACTTTGTTTCAAAAAAACCGTTCTGTTATTCTTTTTCTGTTAGAGCTTAGAGTTTAGAGACTTTGGAAGGTTCTTCTAACCGGCATAAACCATATGACCTGTCATGGAGTCCAATGTCTTACCCACGTTGGGGAGAGCTGTTCTACCCTTGCCATCAGAATAGAACCTTCTCTTAAGTGATCACTATCTTAGTCCACTATGGGTAATTCATAAACCTATGGTGGCGCTTAATTCAGGATCATGAGACCTTTGGAATCATACACAACTCAGTGCTAAATACTACTCCCATACTTATCGCTCAGAACTTTTAGTAAATCCATCTTAAAATAGCACAAGGGTTTATAATGAAACCAATTATGCTTCTCTTTCTTTAAATCATGATCAAGATGAATAATGTGGATTACATATCTTAGATTAGGATCAAAAGATCAATTTATTTCTTAAATCTTGGCAAACAACTCATAAAAGAGGCTTAAAATCATAATCTTCTTGAAATATCAATACTTAGACTTAGGGCGTAAAAACCCATGCTTTAAACTCATGAAAGTTCATAGTAAAACGTCGTGCTAAGTATACTTCTTGAAATACTTCAACAATATCCAAAGTGAAAAAATCAAACTCACAATATCATGCTTAAAACTTTATTGAAAATCTGTAAAATCGTATCACAAGCATAAAGATGTGAAAATAGACATGCAATTCAACATTTAAGTCACTTGTAACATCATAATCTTCAAACAATAATAATTGGGTATGAACCCTAATTTGCAAAACATGAAATCTTAAATAAAGATCAAGTTTTGGGCCCAAGGATGAAAGAGTATCCTTGTTCATAAACCCCACATACCTTAGTGAAGATGAAATTGTGAAAAGATTGGACCTTTAAGCTTCATTGAAAGAATCCTTGTAGAGAACTTTAAATTTGAATATTAACTTCTTGATTCTTAAGAGATGACACTTGTATTTTATTTAATAGGGGAAGGGTTTTGGATCGTAACTTGACTGATTAGGGGCTTAGAGATTGTAAATAATGCGTTTAAAAATCCCTTATAATGGTTTGGAATGATTAGGGACGGTTTAGGGGTGTGAAATAACTTCAACACCCTTTATATAAGTTAAAACAAAGTGTTTTTGGCACTTGGCAATGACTTAGGTGACACCCAGTCAATCGCCCAAGATAAGCTTTGCGTTGCCCACCGCCCAAATTTGGTTGGGCGGTGCATTACCTATGGCACACCCTTACTGTCTCTTACGAAAATGGACATAACGTTTTTCTCGGGTATCGAATTAACACAAAATTGGTATCGTTAGAAAGATAATTAAATTATCTTCCATTTGGTGGGTATTGAGATGAAAAATTCTACATACATCAAAAGTTATACACTTTCAAAGTTGACCCTTGTAGAATCGAACACCAAACTTTGGACGAATCTAAGGTTCTTATCTTAACTTGGCTCTAAGTGATTTCTATGAACATTCTTTACCTACTAGGAACTTA
Source organism: Capsicum pubescens (assembly GCA_030864215.1). Classification (NCBI taxonomy): domain Eukaryota; kingdom Viridiplantae; phylum Streptophyta; class Magnoliopsida; order Solanales; family Solanaceae; genus Capsicum; species Capsicum pubescens. The sequence goes on along the minus strand of CM061549.1, from coordinate 198,120,695 downwards.
ACACACTATTATAATTATCATGAAACTTATATTCACGTGAGAATCATTTGTATTAGGGCTTATACGCGTAAGAACAATGGTTAGAATTCTAGCGCAAAAATACATGGTGTTACATTATCTTCCTCTTGGAATCATTCATCATCGAATGGTGGGTAGGAAATTATTGAAACATTAAAAGTATGGAATAATATAGACATGACATGTCCTCTAATGAAGGATTTAGATTAGCTGAAACTTAAAAAATTCTATCATGAAGCAGAATTCTGAGTTGACTTGACTTTACTTACTATAAGGAGATGATTCATATTGAGAGTTTAGAATTTTCTTGAAGTGTTCTTGCGTAATACCCCAAAGTTTCCTAGATAATTTCATCCCAAGAATGCCTAGTACTAGCTTCTAAATTGAATGATGATTATTTCATGAGGAATTTTCAGGATTTTCACTTTTTGTCATGTGTGAAATTTAATAAGCTTTCCATCGATATAAGATTCGCTTAAATTCAATAACCGGGTAAGAAGTTATGCCTATTTAAAGTTCCCATTGTAAAACAGTGCCATATTGGTCAGTAGCGCGCCGAGCCACAAGCTAAAATGGCAATTGGCCTTTTCCAGTGTCTCGACGCGATTTCCCCCGCGTCGCACCAAATTTCCAGGTCAGGAAGGAAGGGGAAATGCGATGGCTCCGCATCGCGCCATCCCTCAGTTTTCCAATTGTCAAATTCCAGTGACACGATGAGATAGCGCCGCATCGCGCTAGGGGCCCAGTTTGGAAATTTTTTTCTGAAATTACAAGACGCGTCCAAGGGTTAAAAGGGTTAATTTACTACCCCTATTTAAACCCAATAACAAGTGATTTAGCCATTCTTCACCCAAAATCTACTAGTTTCTCTCAAGTTTCTCTCAAGAACAAGATAGCATTTCTATTGGGGATTCAAATTCAAGAAGGTTTCACCGTCAATCTTCACGAAATCATGAACTAAAGTATGCATAGTGTTCATTCATGGACTCCTTTCGTCCTTGAAGCCCAAGAATCTCTTTTCTATGTTTATGTCTATGAATTTCTTTATCAATTTCATGTTCGGTTTGTTTTGTTTATGCTGAGAATGATCAATTGAATTCAAATCCATGTTAGGTGATCAATTTTATGTGGAATTGATTTGTATAGATGTATATTCATGTGAACCTATAAATAAACCCTAGGATAGTGAAATTAGAGATGAATCATGATGATTAATTGTTGTATAATGTTGTATACATGTGCTATGCCTACCATGTGTTTGATTAAATGCCTAGATGAAGGAACAATTCCCAACTAGTATGATATCAAGAAATCCCCATGCATGTACAAGCTTATGCATATCACATATTTGGTGAAGTGCTTCAATATATGAATTTTGAATTGTTTTGTTGGTCATGTGTTCAAGTAAGCCATGCTATGTCAGTTTCTTCTCATCAAGTCCTGGGGGTACTTGTACCCGAACATTTAGCTGTGTGCCTAGAGCCATGTCATGTTTTCACGATCTCCTCAGTTAAGGTACGATCCATTGAACTCAGTCAGTTATGTGAATCAGGAAATCTCAGTAATCTCAGCGATCTTAGTACTCAGTAATCTCAGTAACCTCAGAATTGCCAGTCAATCTTAGTAAATTCAGTATTCTCAGTCAGTCCTTAGAACTCAGTACATTCCGTCAGTCAATGGAATTCAGTAAATTCAGTTTAGCACCACTAGTATCAGTTTAGTTCAGTTAATCAGTTCAGTTTAATTAATCAGTTCAGTGTCTTTCAGATGGGAGTAGGATTCAGCATCGAGCGAGCCTAGGGATGGGGACTCACCCACTAGATAGGACTGAGATTTCTAGAAGCAATCCCTAAGTTCCATAACTATGTAGCCAACGTAGGTATGAGTTTTTACCCGTTAGATAGGACTGACATACTCAAGAATCACCCGTTATCATATTTAAATGTATACGACTGATCCAGGGGTCACCCGCTAGATTAGGACTGACTCCACAAAAGTTGTCTGTACTAGTGGTGCTGTACTAACACCCTTCCAGCTGGGGTCCAACCTGGACCCCAGTTATCTTAGTATGGGGCATTTCGGTTAGATAAATACATCCCACAATTTCAGTTATAGAATCAAGACTGTCAGATATAGTCAATTCAGCTCAGTAGTATAGATTTAGGACTGTCAGATACAGTCAATCCTTATCATTATAAATAGACCCCAAGATCACCCACCAGAAAGGACTGATCTCAACTATGGTCAATAAGTATTAGTATCATCAGATGTAGAGATCACTCGCTAGATAGGACTGATCTCAGATTCAGTTACTCAGATACAGTATAAAACTCAGCTAGTTCCATTAGATTCAGGACTGTTAGATACAGTCACTCATGTTATCAGTTATATCAGTTATCAGAACTCATGTTATCAGTATTCAGCTTCAGGACTGTTAGATACAGTCAATCAGACCAGTTCTTCATAATCAGAACTGTCAGACACAGTTATCCATGTATCAGTAACATAGTATCATTCCCTCAGTATTCAGTAATACAATATAAGTTTATCACTCATCAGTGACTCAGATGTCAATATTAGTAGACTCAGTGGTCAGAACTCAGTATTCAGTCCTATCACGATCTCAATTACAGTTATGTATATATGCATGTATTCTCACGTTCATGTTAGTTAGTCAGTTAGTATTGTTCATGCATATGGACCTATTGCATTCAACCTACCTTACTTGCATACCAGTATATTTAAAGTACTGATGTATTTGCGCTATGGTGTCTTATACCATAGGTTTAGAAGCACGAGCTCCAGAGAACCAGTAGCATCCCAGTTCAATGATTAGAGTTAGCAGTGAGTCCTCATCCTTCGAGGACATGATGATCACATTACTATTTCAATTTTTAGTTTATTTCAGTAGTTGGAGTTAGTTGGGGACATGTTCCATCAACTCCTTATTCAGATAGTTTAGAGGCTTTCAGACTACAGTATGTTCAGATAATTATCTCAGTTGTTTTGGTATTACTATACCATATTTTCAGTTATGTACTAGTATTGAACCTTATGGCCTTTCAGTTCATGTTTCTGCATTTATGATATTATTACTATTATTCATTGCTCAGTTTACAGATATCAGTCATGGGTTAGATTGTGGTCCTTCGGGGTCATGGGCACCGTGTAGCATTTCGAGTACCATATTTGGGGCGTTACAAACTTGGTATCAAAGCCTAAGGTTCAATAGTGTCCTAGGAAGTCTAAAAAGCCGCATCTAGTAGAGTCTTGTACATACATGTATTGTGCACCACACTTATGTGTAGGAGGCTATGAGGTATTTTAGGAACAGTTTCCCTTCTTTCAGTATTCATCTCGTGCCAGTCAACATAGGCTCGAAGTTAAACCAGTCTAATCCATTTGTCCCTTTCTTCTATAGAACATGCCTCCTAAAAGAAGAAACGGGAATCAGTCAGCCCCTCAGCCCGAAGAACCTTTGGGCAAACATGTTTCTCATGTGGAGTTCAGGGCCGCATTCACTTCTCTTGCTCAATCAGGTGCTACTCATAATGAATGCCCAGCTGTCCTTCCGACCAACCCAGTGGCCAATTCATCTACATCCAGGATTTGGGACTTCACCCGAATGAACCCTCCATCCTTTCTTGGGTCTAAGTCAGATGAGGGCCCTCAGGAATTCCTAGATCAGATTCTAAAAGTGACTGACATCATGGGGTGACTACTATTGAGAGTGCTGAGCTAGCTGCATATTAGTTGCAGGATGTGGCTCATACTTGGTTCAAGCGGTGGAAGTCAGAAAGGGAAGATGATGCAGGACCTATAAAATGGGATGATTTTGTCACTGCATTCTTAGAGAGGTTCTTTCCCACAGAGCTGAGAGAAGATAAGGTGTTAGAATTCATCAACCTCAGGAAGGGCACCATGATGGTGAAAGAGTATTCTCTTAAGTTTACTCAATTAGCCAGATATGCTCCTCATGTGGTTGCAGATAGTAGGGCCAAGATGAGTAAGTTTGTGTCAGGGGTGAATGATAGTGTTGTTAATGAGTGTAGATTCTCCATGTTGAATAGTGACATGACTTTATCTAGAATTATGACCCATGCTCAGCAGATAGAGGAGCAAAAGATTCAGATAAAGAAAAAGCAGAATAAGAGGGCAAGGATAGGTAGTTTCAGCTTTGCTCAGCCTAAGTCAGGAGGTGGTAGCCGTACTCAGTATAGTCATAAGATTTCAATCACAGCTCCATATTCAGTTAGTGAACCAGTACCCAAGTTTAGGAATGACAGTGTGATAGGTCGCCAGGCTCCGACGCCCATGGTAGTAAGAACAAGAGTCTTACCTATCCACTTTGTGAAGAGTGTGGTAAGAATCACCTAGGCGTATGTAGAGCAGGCAGTGAGGTATGTTATGGATGTGGTAAGCCAGGACACAGGCTGCGAGAGTGTATAGTAAGGGCTCAGAAGGGAAAAGATTTGCGCCAGCAGGGCGTCACTTCCAGTACCACTAGTGGTTAGTGTCAGAATAGGTTTTACACTCTTCAGACTTGCCCTGATCAAGGAAATTACCTCGGCATAGATTCGGGTACGTTATACATCCTTCATACTCATGATATGCATTGTTAGACCTCTTTCTCTCATTTTAGCTTAAGATTTTTCAGCATGAGTTATTCAGTGATGAATCAGTTCGTGGATGCCCTGTGCATTACCCCAGTATCTTAGTAAGGTGAGCGTTCTTAGAGGGACATAGTGTCCCAAGAGGGAGATACCCCATTATTCCCCAATGCTCTCATGTCTTAAATTAAGTTTCTCTTTACATAAGGAATCAAGTTTAGAATAGAGGGTAATCATAAGTTGACCCTCAAAGTTCCAACCTCAGATATGGGCCAAGTATTCAGAGTCTTAGTTCAGTTCACGAAATTCAATTTATGTATTATGTTTCAGTCTCAGTCATGCTCTCAGGTTATAGTTTATGTATACTTCTAGCATAATCATAGGGTCATCAGTGCTTATCAGTCACGTAATAGTTTTCTTAAACTTACTCAGTTCCCTATTAAAATTACCATTACAAACTTGGTATTCAGTTCATGCTCAGATCCTCATTACAAACTTGGTACTAAGTACCCTTGCATATTCAGTCGTGCATCCATATATCAGTTTAGTCATGTAATTATGCATCAGACATGCATTCTCACTACGGGAAATTTAGTTCATCAGAATATTCAGTCATGTATTCATGAGTCAATTATTAGTCATGCATCAGATATGCATGAATTCAACTTATTAGTCATGCATCAGATATGCATGTTCAGTATGTTGTATTCAACCATCAATCATGTCACTCATGAGATCATGTTCCAGTTATTCATGTTTAGTATGTACGTCAGTGTATGTTATTCCCCTCACTCTCAGTCTCATTCGAGGACGAATGTTCCTAAGGGGGAGATATTGTAATACCCCAAAGTTTCCTAGCTTATTTCGTCCCCAAAAGGCCTAGTACTAGCTTCTAAATTAAATAATGATTATTCTATAAGAAATTTTCAAGATTTTCACTTTTTGTCATGTGAGAAATTTAATAAGCTTTCCATCGATATAAGATTCTCTTAAATCCGATAACCGGGTAAGAAGTTATGCCTATTTTAAGTTTCCATCGTAAAACAGTGCCATATTGGTCAGTGGCGATCCGCGCCACAAGCTAAAATGGCAATTGTCCTTTTCCAGTGTCTCAGTGCGATTTCACCCACATCGTGGCAAAGTTCCAGGTTAGGAAGGAAGGGGAAATGCGATGGCTCCGCATCGTTCCATCCCTCAGGTTCCCAATTGTCAAATTCCAGTGACAAGATGCGATAGCGCCGCGTCGCGCCAGGGACCCAGTTCGGGAAAATTTTACTGAAATTACAAGACGCGTCCAAGGGTTAAAAGGGTCAATTTCCTACCAATATTTAAACCCAATAACACGTGATTTAGCCACTCTTCACCCAAAATATACTAGTTTCTCTCAAGAACAAGCTAGGGTTTCTATTGGGGATTCAAATTCAAGAAGGTTTCACCATCAATCTTCACGAAATCATGAACTATGGTATGTGTAGTGTTCATTCATGAACTTCTTTCGTCCTTGAAGACCAAGAATCTCTTTTCTATGTTTAAGTCTATGGATTTCTTTATAAATTTCATGTTGGGTTTGGTTCGTTTATGCTGAGAATGATCAATTGAATTCAAATCCATGTTAGGTGATCAATTTTATGTGGAATTGATTTGTATAGATATATATATTCATGTGAACCTATGAATAAACCTAGGATGATGAAATTAGAGATGAATCATGATGATTAATTGTTGTATAATGTTGTCTACATGTACTATGCCTACCATGTGTTTGATTAAATGTCTAGATGAAGGAACAATGCCCAACTAGTATGATATCATGAAATCCCCATGTATGTACAAGTTTATGCATATCACATGTTTGGTGAAGTGCTTCAATAAATGAATTATGAATTATCTTGTTGGTCATGTGTTCAAGTAAGCCATGCTATGTCAGTTTTTTCTCATCAAGTCCTGGGGGTACTTGCACCCGAATATTTAGTTGTGTTCCTAGAGCCATGTCATGTTTTCATGATCTCCTCAGTCAAGCTATGATCCATAGAAATCCGTCAGTCATGTGACTCGGGAAATCTCAGAAATCTCAGTAATCTCAGTAGTTCAGTAATCTCAGTGATCTCAGTACTCAGTAATCTCAGTAACCTCAGTATTCCCAGTCAATCTCAGTAATTTCAGTATTCTCAGTCAGTCCTTAGAACTCCATACATTACATCAGTCAACAAAACTCAGTAAATTTAGTTTAGCTCCACAAAAAAATACCACTAGTATCAGTTTAGTTCAGTTAATCAGTTCAGCTCAATTAATCAGTTCAGTGACTTTCAGATGGGAGTAGGATTCAGCATCGAGCGACCCTAGGGATGGGGACTTACTTGATAGATAGGATTGAGATCCCTAGAAGCAATCCCTAAGTTCCAAAATTACATATCCAACGTAGGTACGAGATGTCACCCATTAGATAGGATTGATATACTCAGGGATCACCCGTTAGCGCGTTTAAATGTATAGGACTAATCCCAGGGGTCACCTGCTAGATTAGGACTGACTCCACAGTAGTTGTCTTTACCAATGGTGCGGTACTGACACCCTTCCAGCTGGGGTTACAGGTTGGACCCCAGTTAGCTTAGTATGGGGCATGACGGATAGATGAATACATCCCACAGTTTCAGTTACAGAATCAGAACTGTCAGATACAGTCAATTCAGCTCAGTAGTATAGATTTAGGACTGTCAGATACAATAAATCCTTATCATTATAAATAGACCCCAGGATGACCCACCAGACAGGACTGATCTCAACTATGGTCAATCAGTATCAGTATCATTAGATGTAGAGATCACCCACTAAATAGGACTGATCTCAGATTCAGTTACTCAAACACAATACGAAACTCAGCTAGTTCCATCAGATTCAGGACTGTCAGATACAGTCACTCATGTTATCAGTTATATTAGTTATCAGAACTCATGTTATCCGTATTCAGCTTCAGGATTATCAGATACATTCAACCAGACCAGTTCTTCATAATCAGAACTGTCAGACACATTTATCCATGTATGAGTAAGATAGTATCAGTCCCTCAGTATTCAGTAATACAGTATTAGTTTCTCACTCATCAGTGACTCAGATGTCAATGTTAGTAGACTCAGTAGTCAAAACTCAGTATTTAGTCCTATCATGATCTCAGTTACAGTTACATATACATGCATGTATTCTCACGTTCATATTAGTCAGTCAGTTAGTATTGTTCATGCATATGAATCTATTGCATTCAGCCTACCTCACTTGCATAACGGTACATTCAAAGTACTGATGCATTTGTGCCATGGTGTCTTATACCATAGGTTTAGAAGCACGATCTCCAGAGAACCAGTAGCATCCCAGTTCAGCGATCAGAGTTAGCAGTGAGTCCTCATCCTTTGAGGACATGATGATCATATTACTATTTCAGTTTTTATTTTATTTCAGTAGTTGGAGTTAGTTGGGGACATATCCCATCAACTCCTTATTCACGCAATTTAGAGGCTTTCAAAATATAGTATGTTCAGACAATTATCTAAGTTGTTTTGTTATTATTATACCATATTTTTCTGTTATGTACTAGTATTGAACCTTATGGCCTTTCAGTTCATGTTTCCGCATTTATGATATTATTACTATTATTCAGTGCTCAGTTTACAGATATCAGTCATGGGTTAGCTTATGGTCCTTCGGGGTTATGGGCACCGTGTAGCATTTCGGGTACCAGATTTGGGGCATTACATCTTGTTACAATAATACATATAGAACTGTGATGTGATAAATTATGCAGACAGAATCATGAGACAATGAGACTAAGATCATACAATGGGTAATAGATTGTTTGAGCTGGAATATTTGGAAAACTAAGATCATTCACTGAACACTTATGAACTGAATCATGACTAAATATCTAAATTTGAAACTTATGCCTGATGCATGGATTGAGCTAAATTTGTAATTTGCATAAATGCGAACATTTTACCTCATAGAATGGCCTTACTCACGAAACTTTGGGTAGTACGACTAGAGGAAAGTTGGAAATCTAGAGGAGCTTATCTGTTTGATTGTTAAGCTAGATTGCAGTGTATATGGAATAGATCATACTGATTGGTCATACCCAAATAGAGTATTTCTTCAACACTTTTCTACGAAATTCTAATAATACCAGGGAGCAAAGAATTTTGGGCATGATCCGAACAAGACATCTGACTACGAAATCACCACATTGATACAACTCTATAGCATGGGACATAGACATGTAATTCTAAACTCGAACAAAATTACTAGGCTTTATGCAATGCAACTTTGTACTTTCAAGCTTAGCAACACTTCTCAAACACTCCCTCAACTATATTATTCCCCCTTACATATCATACTCATTGATTCAACTCACAATTCTCACGTGGGCATTGATAAATCCATCTACTAAAGTCTAAAATGAACTAAATCCTCTCACCATGATCAAGCCTAACTCAAAATCACAAGGTACAATACGCCACACCCTAATACTAGTCTAAACTACATGATTCAATCTTCTATAACTTTTTAGAGCTCACACCCTAAGCATAGCATGCCTTACCACTTCAATGACAAAGCACCTCACCTATTTTTAACTAACCATTACATGTATCAAAGACTTGGCCTCAATCTTACTGCAAATTTTAGCCTTAGATAGAAAAGCATAAGTAACTTTCTTAATGAGGGTCATCAACTCCCTCTCATTTAAACCTTTGCTTATCCATTATCATCATCAATATATTAACATAGGAAAAGGTTATTGAAGGGCTAACACATAAGGACCCAAAACACGAAAGAATACTATACATAACTCTGACACTTAAATGAGGCCTGCAGAATTGAATGTCAAAGGCATAGATTCATTACAGAGATCTAAACTGAGGGCATACATGATATAAACTGGATTTCCCTAGGATCATGAGTTTTTAAGAACTGATCATACTATGAAACATGAGTTCGTACTTATCATAAGATATTCAAAATAAGATTTGAGTTCATAGATTCATGAGGGATAACTTGAATTACAAGTTGAAGCTGTTACTTGCTTGCTAGAAGCTGAGAATGGACTTGAGTATGATGAAGTGTATAACTATTGTCCTTTGGCATGGATTAATCACGCAAGACATGGATTTGGTATGATACTGACTGAAATCCAAGGAATACTCTAGAGTAAGAAGGGATCACTATCTCATCACAACTCTTATTGACATGATTCACAATCTAATTCTCAATACTTGATTTGGTTCTGCACTCTACTATCCCCCCTTTAGATCAAAGCTGACATTCTAAGCTTACGGGTCTACTCCATATCCTCGAGACTGAGCCATAATCTCTTTTCTCTAATGGTCTACACATAAATGCTAAACTCACATGAATAAACTATATTTCAAACTTACTGGCTTCATTCTTGAACAACTTTTTCATTTACCATACTTAACTTTCTAGCTTCAATAGTAATCTTCAAAGAAATACACTCTCATTTTCAAACATATCTACCTCACTAAACATATAATCATAGCCTACTAAGATCACACTTCTATACATACATTCTCCCCAAATAATAGGAATCAAGTTCATTCTTAAAAGACTCAACATTATCTATCCAAAACCCCTAAACTTAGCTATTAATAACACCATGTAATATATAACTAGCCTTCTTCCACTTAGAAACTCAAGGGTACTACTAACAACACACGACACTTAATAACCTTAGAAAATAATACAACCCCATATCACCTTGGGTACACCTCTACATCATACCTAAAATCATCATATTAAATCTCAAATCAATAAACTTAAATTCTTGCATTCACAGTTTCAAGCCTATTGGTTCAGCTCCATATAACTAGCATCACTAACCAAGCAATCATTATTTCCACCTTTATGTTCATCCATTGTTTAAACTTAGTGTCTAGTGCTAGACATGATTAACAACCCAACCTCACATACTATTCTCACTTGGAAGCTATAAAAATAAAATATCACGAAACACTAGTCCACTAGAACTTCACGACAATAATAATCGGTCATAATCATGTAATATACCTTATTAAAATACATTAGCACATCCTTGCTCTACACATTCTGACTATTTACCCATCCAAACACCTAAATCACTTCCATATCTCTATAAGTTTAAACTAAACTCCTTTTTACAACCTCAAGGGGAGCCTAAATTAACAATACTCAACCCGCCAAATACTTTTATTAATAACCTATACTATTCTAATAAAATAAATACCATCAATAACTCCTTTGATACTTCAAGCAAGAAACAATTCTCCATAACTAATAACTCTTTCTCTACCTTCTACTAAACTAACACACAAGGACATATCACTTCACTACTAACTCAATCGTATGCAAAAGTTCAACTATATACATTCAATCAATTGCTTTTACCACATTTCTTGTCACTGCACTTCTAAACCCATACTTCCAACTATAAGAAGGTTCTACTACTTATAAATCATAACACTCTAGGTTTTCAATATCCCTTGAATGCAAACTCTATTTAACAATCTACGTTCATACTATCCCTTTTTATGAGCATTGTCTGTATTGAAAGGTTAACGAGGAATCTTAACACATATCTTACTCTATCATAACTGAACAACTCATAAGAATGAGGACATAACTTTCAACTTGAGGAACTTATACCACACTGGTGAGCTCCTCTCAAGCCCCATCGTGACTTTTGAAATTACTGATAGTAAATCTGAGAGCATCATCTTAGGATGAATTAGAACTTACTAATCATGTTATCTTAAGAATATATCATAAATAAAGGATAATGGAGTAACACAAGAATAGACAAAAGTTTCTGAGAGAACAAATTTACAACATGATCTAGAACATAAAGAATGGAAATATTTCCTAAATGCCCTGTAGCCTCTCGAAGAAAAGTACACTTGTCTTCATACCATTTCACAAGACTCTACTAGACACGGTTTCACAGACACCCTAGGACACTTAAAATCTGTTCTCTAATATTAAGTCTGTAACAACCCGAGACTACCCCCTAGTCGTCACACAGTGCTTGGTACCACAAGTGATCACAAGATAACCCCTGTACTGGTATAACTCATGAACAACTGAAATAAATACATAATTCTGAAAGAATAAGGTAGAAAATAAATCTTTTATGAATATGATTAATAAAAAACTATATTGAAACAATTACAACACCGATAATATATAAAAAGACTAGAATCAAATACAACAACTCTACTGACTATCTATGAAGCCTCTACTAATATTGATTATAGATAGTTGGGATGTGAATCCAACTACCACCAATCAATACATATGAGTAAGAAAGTAAAGTACATAAATAACATCTAACTAAAGTCCCCAAAGTAGGAAGACCCATTCCCTGCTGGAATATGCAACTGTCTAATTATGATGTGCATGCTACAACTGGTACCTATAATATTAAACAATGTACCACATAGACGTATATGTGAATCACTACTTTTGGAATGTACTGGGCATGTGGGGGTGACTGCATAAGTAAAATAATAATGCACTATTTATACAAATTGTCAAAAAATTTATGCTAAATGTAAGTGACTCACCTTAGCTTGAGTAATCAAAATTTTAAAGTCATAAATCATGAGAAGTAAAGCGTACAGGTAATTCTGTGAGCCACCACACTTAGTTCTAAAAACCTATAGTCTTATTCTCTTTTCAATTCATGCTGGCTAAGTGTAAAAAAAGGACTCACCTTTATCATATGAAAACTAAAAGATGAAATGTGATAACTGAAACCTTATGTAAGACAATATCTAAGTAAATTTGTGAGCCTTTACACTTATTTTATAAAAACTGTTATGTTATTCTTTTTCTGTCAGGGCTTAGAGTTTAGGGACTTTGGGAGGTTCTTCTAACCAATAGAAACCATGTGAGCTGTCATGGAGTCCAACATCTTATCCACGCTGAGGAGAGCTGTTCTACCCCTGCCATCGGAATAGAACCTTATCTTAAGTGATCACTATCTTAGCCCACTATGGGCAAATCATAAACCTACGGTGGCACGTATTTCTAGTGCATGAGACCTTTGGAATCATACCCAACTAGGTGCTAAATACTACTTCCATGCTTATCGCTCAGTACTTTTAGGAAATCCTCCTTAAAATAGCACAAGGGTTTATAATGAAACCAATTATACTTCTCTTTCTTTAAATCACGATCAAGATGAACAATGCAGATTCCTTATGTTACATTAGGATCAAAAGATCATTTATTTCTTAAATCTTGGTAAACAACTCATAAAAGAGGCTTAAAATCATAATTTTCTTGAAATATCAATACTTAAACTTAGGGCGTAAAAACCCATGCTTTAAACTCATGCAAGTTCATAGTAAAACATCATGCTCAGTATACTTCTTAAAATACTTCAACAATATCCAAAGTAAAAAAATCAGACTCACAATATCATGCTTAAAAACTTAATTGGAAATCAGTAAAATCATATCACACTCATAAAGATGTGAAAATAGACATGCAATTCAACATTTAAGTCACTTGTAACATCATAATCTTCAAACAATGATAATTGGGTATGAACCCTAATTTGCAAAATATGAAATCTTAAATAAAAATCAAGTTTTGGGCACAAGGATAAAAGGATATCTTTATTCATAAACTCCACATACCTTAGTGATGATGAAATTGTTAAAAGATTGGACCTTTAAGCTTGATTGAAAGAATCCTTATAGAGAACTTTGAATTTTGAGCTTAATTTCTTGATTATTGAGAGATGATACTTGGATTTTGTTCAAGAGGGGAAGGGTTTTGGATCATAACTTGATTGATTTGGGGCTTAGGGATTGTAAATAATGCGTTTAAAAATCCCTTATAATGATTTAGAGTGATTAGGGATGGTTTAGGGGTCTAAAATGACTTCAACACCCCTGATATATGTCAAAATAAAGTCATTAAGGCGAAATTGGTATCGTTGGAAAACTAATTAAATTATCTACAATTTGATGGGTCTTGAGGTGAAAAATTCTACATGCATAAAAATTTATACACTTTCAAAGTTGACCCTTGTTGAATCGAACACCAAACTTTGGACGAATCTAAGGTTCTTACCTCAACTTAGCTCTATGTGATTTCGATGAACATTCTTCACCTACTAGGCACTTAACATACTAAGATAATTATCATGAAATTTATATTCACAAGGGAATCATTTGTATTAGGGCTTATACGCATAAGAACAAAAGTTAAAATTCTAGTGCAAAAATATGGGGTGTTACAAGCTATTTTTGATAGACCCCCGTCTTAGAATAGTTAACAATTTAACAAACACAAAACATAAATGCATATAAACTAGTACAGTGCAAAATAAATCTAACCCCACTAGATATAAGATAAACTATAACCACAAGATAATACTTAAAACTATCTATCTGAAATCATAGACATCACTCAACACCACGAACAAGAAACTTCAACCACTAATGAAGAACGATTTCCTACTGTTACCGACGTACTCCCACCCCTAACCCTCTACCCTAATCCACTTCCTCCATACCTTCTTATAAGGTATCATGTCCTTCGTAAGCTGTAACTACTCCATATCATGCCTAATCACCTCCTTCCAATATTTCATTAGCCTATCTTTACCCCGCCTAAAACCATCCATAGCCAGTGTCTCCCACCTCTGCACTGGAGCATCAGAGTCCCTCCTTATCACATGACCAAACCAATATAACCTCACTTCTTACATCTTATCATCCAGTAAGCCACTTTACCTTCTCCTGAATAATATCATTCCTAACCCTTTATTTTATGGTATGGACACACATCCATCACAATATCCTCATCTCTGCCACCTTCAAATTTTAGATGTGGGAATTCTTAACTGGCTAACAATCCACTCCATACAACATAGTCGGTCGGACTGCCACTCTGTAGAAATTACTTTTAAGCTTTAGGGGAACCTTCTTATTACATAAAACTCTCGAGGAGAGCCTCCATTTCAACCACCCTTCCTCAATACTATACATGACATCCTTGTCAATATCAACATTGCCCTAAATCATAGACCCCATATACTTGAAACTCTCCCTATTTTGAATGGCTTGAGTGTCCAGCATCACAACCACACCTGCCTCCTGCGACACATCACTAAACTTACACTTCAAGTACTCCATCTTAGTCCTGCTCAATCGAAATTCTTTATTCTCAAGGGTCTATCTCCAAATCTCCAACTTATCATTAATACCTCCCCTAGTCTCGTCAATCAATACCACATCATCAATAAATAACATGCACCAAGGCACCTCCCCTTGAATATGTCACATCAAAATATCCATCATCAAGGCAAATAAAAAAGGCTAAGAGTCGATCCCTAGTGCAACCCTATCAAAATTGGAAAGTGCTCTGAATCTTCACCTAACATCCTCACACGAGTATTCACGCCATCATACGTATCTTAAATTAACCTAGTGTATGCCACGGGCACCCCTCTAGCCTCTAATCACCTCTACAGAATCTCCCTGAGAAGTCTATTATATGCCTTCTCAAGATTAATAAACTTCATGTAAAATTCTTTCTTCCTCTGCCAAAACTGATCCACTCATCCTTTCAAGGTAAATGTCCTTAGTAGTTGAACGACCTGGCATGAAATCGAAGTGATTCTATGAGATAGTCACAATCTTTGTCAGCCTTAACTCTACCACCGTTTCCCAAACTTTCATAGTATGAATCAACAACTTAATACCTCTATAGTTGTTACAGCTCTGTATGTCTCCCTTGTTCTTATATAATGGAATCATCGTACTCTACCTACATGTTTCAGGCATCTTCACCAACCTAAAAATGATGTTAAACAACCTTGTCAACCACTCTAAACCTACCCCGCCGGTGCTCTTCAAAAAATCTACTAGAACCTCATCTGGCCCCGTCGTCCTACCCCGACACATCCTATGAATAACCTACTTGACCTCCTCAACCTTGATACGCCTAAAATAATCATAACTGTGACACTTCTTAGATTTTTCCAAGTCCCCCAACATGAATTATTTGTCCCTTTCGTCGTTCAAAAGTTTATAAAAATAGGACTTCCACCTCTTCCTAATATGGGCATCCTCAACCAACACAGTACCATCCTCTCTTTTGATGCACTTCACTTGGTTAAGTTCATGATCCCTCTGCTCCCTGGCCTTGGTAAGCTTATACAACTTATTATCCCCACATTTCTCCTCTAAAGATGCATACAACCTCTCTAAAGTTGCTGCCGTAACCGCCAACTTAGCCTCTTTTATATCTATCTTATACTTATCCTTATTTTCCCAACTCTTCTCATTATCCTTCTCTCAACCAACTTAGCATAAGCTACCTTCTTAGACTTCACCTTCCTCTTAACCTTTTCGTTCCACCACCAATCCCCTCGATGCTTGCCAGCTTGACCTCTCGAGACTCCAACTCCACTCTTGCGGTCTTTCTAATATAATTGACTGTCGTCTCCCATATACTATCCATATCCTTTTGACTCTCCCAAGATCCCTTACTCCTCAACTTCTCCTCCATCTCCAAATCACAAAACAAAGTCAAGCTACCCCACTTAATCTTAGGTCGATCCTCCACACTCCTCTTCTTTTTTCCCTTATTGATTACTAAGTCCATCACCAACAACTTGTGTTGAGTCAAAAAATTCTCACCGGGTATGACTTTACGGTCTTTACCTATCACTCTCACCCTTCCTAAGGAGAAAAAAAGTCTATTTGAGTCTTGGCCACTAAATTATGAAACGTAATAAGGTGTTCCTCCTTTGAAAAACTCGAATTCGCTATCCACAATCCAAAAGCCCTAGAAAAATCCAAAAGAGAAGCTCCTCCTTTATTTCTCTCCCCAAAATTGAAACCGCCATGCACATCATCATAACCTCTCGACAAAGACTCAATATGCCCATTGAAATCTCCTTCTACAAAAAAATTCTCAGTGCTCGAGACGCCCCTAAACACCTCATCCAAAACCTCCCAAAATACCTTCTTCTTCTCCTCGTCCAAAACTACTTGCGGAGAATAGGCACTAATATATTAATAACATTTTTGGCTAAACATATAAAATTGACTTATTTTTTAGAAGTGTTTCTTTTAAAAGTGCATTTAAAAAAGTATCTTTGGTGAGCTAGAAGCAGTTTGTGTTTGATCAATAATTAAAAAAATACTTTTGAGTAGCAATTAGTGTTTGACCAAAATTTTAAAAGTTCTTAATATAGATTAATTTAACCTCTATACTTATATTATAAATAAGATTGGTTAAATATATTATTTTGAAATTATAATAATTTTTAATTTGGGTTAAATAGTCTCATATTTTTTGTATCTTTTAGAAAAGAACAAAAAGTGGAGTACGAACTTTTATTGTGTTTGTATCCCAAAATTCAAAATTTGAGATTATTTTAACTTTCATTTAAAATAAAAGGAGATATTGTTTTACTGTGTTAAAAGTAATAAAAAAAATTTGGGGAATGATAATAAAGAGAAATTATAAATAGACTCATAATCTATTAAATTGATTTGGTAAGTTGATCTTTATAATTGATATAAAAATAAAAACAAAACTACTAAGAAAATAATCTCCCCCTAAATAAGTCTTTGTTTGTGAACAACATTGTAAAAATTATTATATTATTTTAAAAAGTAATAATTTTTAATTACAGAAGTTCAAAATATTTGCTTCCAAGAAAGAATTACCTCAAGATCTTGACTTGTTAAACAAGTGGACTATTCCAAAAGTTAATATAAAAACTATTTATGATTATGGTTTGTTTGATAAACTTTCCTCAAACAAATTGTAAAGACAACTGAACAGTCTTTAGCTTTAAATTCATCATAATAGATTATTCATTTATTAAATAAATGAGATATTGATTTATATAAAAATTATTATAATTTTTTGCATATTGGTATGGTCCAAATTTCTTTTAAACCTTTAACCCTTAAAGGGTTACCAAAGACATTTTTGGCTGCTTTTAGAGATGCTAGAAATTTAAATTTCCGACAATCATTGATGGGTTCAATTAAATCCTAGATGTAAATTATATGATACATCTGATCAGACCATTTTGGTAGAAACTAATCTTTCGAAGTCTAAGGTCACCACTAGAAGACCTATCGGGTGGGATGAGATTAATTTTTCTGCTTCCTGGACTTTAAATTCGGTTATATTCAAAAGTTAGATTACTAATAACTTAACAAACAATGAACTTTTGCATATTACTCAAAATCCGGATGGTAGGATTTTCATTCAATTTGATGATTAGTCTACTCTTTATAGCAGTCATTCATTTTCTCAATCTCAGTCTAGACTATTACCTGCTCTGCATCATATTTGTCCAATAAAATCATTATATGGTCCAACTCATAATCGTGCTGCTTCTTTACATACTATTGATACTGCTTCAACAATATTTCTTGAAAAAGTTAAAATCAATCCTCGAACAAATGTTGTTCAAGATAATGATAATATCTCTGATAGAGATAACCCTACTGCTTTTGAAATGAACTTCAATCCAAATGATATTTGATGATTCCACACCAAATTAATTTTAGTCCGAGATCTCAGGCAAGAAAATATATTAAACAAGAATATTTTGATAAAAATGGAACCAATTTAGAACTTGTTTTTTTGAGTATTATAGTCCAGAAGAACTTAATAGTATTTCTCAAGAATTCTATAAAGTATGTGTATTGCATAGTCAAATTATGCATTTTTCCCTTGGTTTATAGCCACTTATTTGTCGTTATACATAAATGTCCTAGAACGATGTTATAAATATGGTAATGGTAATATTGTGAAAGTAGTTTACCCAACTCAAACACCATTTATTTTACCTAATAATATACCTATTACTTTCTCTGGATTTAAAAAATTCATTGATAATGAAATTATGGTGGTAAGTATCATAGAGATTAATAATCTGATTTCTCAAAATAATTATTTAAATCTGTATGTTAAAGTTTTCAGTGAACATATTAGTTCTCTTGATAAGAAAACTCAATGAGTTAACCGATTTAGTTAAACAAATGAGTACTAGCCAAAAATCTACTGAGCTTGCCTCCTCTTCAAGAAGTAAAACAGAAGTGGTTGTTTATGTTAGTATTCAACAACCTCCTAAAATTAAAGGATTTCAAAAAAATAAACATTTAAAAGATTTAGAAGAACTTCTTGATAAAAACTTTTAGCATTAAGTGCTAATCCTATTGATTTATCAAATGATTTTGCTGATCAAGTAGAATCTACTTCTGATTTGAAAACTCAGACTAAGTCAGAACTTAATAAGCTCAAAGGTATGGTTAAAAAATAACTAGGTAAAAGATATTCTTATTTACCTCGTATGGAAACATACTATTATTACCGACCTACTTCTCAGGATGTTTTAATTGAGAAGCGAGATTGGAATCTGACTAATTCGTCTTATAGTAGTTCTGACATTTATGAATGGAATCTTGATGGCCTAACTGATAGGTAATTAATGATTTTTGGGCATCGGATGATGATGTAGTTAACTATTTGCAAATGTATTGAAGGAAATACTAATAGAAATATTTGCAGAATGATTATTGTAGGTTGTACAGGCTAACTTCGTGGCTGGTGGGATAATTTTTTAACTCTAGATAAAAAAACTTATATTGTTAATTCTAGAGCTACTAGAATTGGAGTTGATAACTTAGGTATGGAACTAGATGAAAACTTGGAAGATGCGGTATATGCCCTTGTTCTTACGATTTTAGAACAATTCAATAGTAGATATACCAAGCAGCATAAAACAGTTCGTACTCTCTTAAATGGTCTTAAATGTAGGACTTTAGGAGAATTTAGATGGTATAAAGATACCTTTATGAGTCAAGTTATGGAATTACCATAGAACATATTGGCCCATTGAAAGACTAAGTTTATAGATGGCATTCCACCCTTATTTGCGGAAAGAATTAGAAAAGCCCTTAGAGGGCCTTACGGCGAAGTTCCATGGGAAAATTACACCTATGGAAAATTGAGAGGAGTATTTACATAAGAATGATTAAACTTTTGTAATGAGTTAAAATTGTCTAGACAACTTAAGATTGATAAGCTTAAAGAAAGAGATCAGCTAGGAGATTTCTGTAATCAGTTTGGAGTTCCTGAACCAGCTTTTTCTTCTAGAAAAAAAAGTTATAAGCATTCTAACAGTGACAAACCTTATAGGAAAAGGAGATCTAGATATATATCTAAAGAAGAGAGTGAAACTAGAAAATCTCATCGTAAGTCTACTAGATTTGTGAAAAATAGATCTAAGCGAGATCTTGATAATATTAAGTGCTACAAATGTGGTAAGTATGGACACATTCCTCCAAATTAAAAGCTTCAAAATCTATGGTCTTTAGGACTAGATGGAGAATTGCATGATAAAGTTTATGAACTATTATACACTTTTGGATCCAAATCGGACTATAATTCGGAATCGGATTTCGAAAATGAAGTTGATTTGCTTAATTTATCTAATAATGATAACAATATTGATGCTTCATGTGTTAATTACAAAGGTGGTACTTGCACTTGTAATAATGAATTTTATAAATTGCAGTCCTAATTTGAAGATTTAAATATAAGGACTATCACTTCTGATAATGTATTAGAACTACTAAAAGAAGTTTCTGATGAAAAACTTCGTGAAAAAATTATAAATTTATCTACAAGTTCAAAACAAAAGAATGCTGATAGCAATTCTTCTCCACTTGAGAGAAAGTTTAATTATTTTACACCTTATTCTTTTTCAGATGTTAATAAGCGCCTTGCCATAAATTCTACCCCTGGTAGAGATACTTCTTTTGATGATTTAAAAATTAATGTTGAAAACTTGAAAAAGGAGATTATATCTCTTAAGCAGATTCAAATGATTTGTGATCACATGATTTTGCAAATAGAGAAAGATATTTCTCCCACAAAAATTTCTAAAGAGAAAGGTAAGATTGATGAAGAAAATAGAGAAGATGATATTCTTAAAAAATATCTTTATTTAAAAAATAATTATTTTCTGTGAATGATGCCAATTATTACTGCACACAAATGGTATATCAAATGTACTATTCTAATTGATAATCATTTCCCTGTAACTAATGATGCTATGATTGATAGTAGAGCGGATGTTAGTTGCATTCAAGAAGATTTAATTCTCACAAAATATTTTCAAAAAATACCCTATGTATTTAAAATCTGCATCAGGACATGCTCTTGATATAGAGTATAAATTACCAAATACTTATATTTGTCGGAATAAAGTTTGCATTCCGCATTTCTTCTTTTTGATAAAAAATCAGTTATACCCTCTAATTATACTTGGAACTCCATTTATTAATGTCATTTATCCTTCTACTCATATTGATGCAAAAGGATTTACTGTTACTTACAAGAAAAAAAGAGATATCTTATTCTTTTGTTACAGATCCAGTAACTAGAGATATTAATGCTTTAGTTAAGATGAAGAAAAAACATGTTGATTCCTTACAACTTGAATTACTTAGCATGAATATTTGTGATACTATGAAATCTGCTAAGAAACAGGAGAAAATTATATTAATTTTCGAACAAATGGCTGTTGATATTTATGCGGATCACCCTAGTTCTTTCTGAAATAGAAAAAGGCATATTGTCACTCTTCCTTATTAAAATAATTTCACCGAGGAGATATCCCGACCAAATCACGAC
The DNA here is from genome assembly GCA_030864215.1 of Capsicum pubescens. Classification (NCBI taxonomy): domain Eukaryota; kingdom Viridiplantae; phylum Streptophyta; class Magnoliopsida; order Solanales; family Solanaceae; genus Capsicum; species Capsicum pubescens. Next base: position 198,099,342 of record CM061549.1, on the reverse strand, counting down.
CTTGTCAGATGAAAATTAAATTAGTAGAATTCTGCAAAAAGAAAATTGATAATTTGCTACAAAAGGGTTTAATAAAACTTTCAAAATCTCCTTGGTCTTGTACCACCTTTTATGTTAATAACGCGACAAAAAAAGAACTTGGTGTTCCCAGGATAGTAATAAATTACAAACCTTTGAATAAATATTTGAAATGGATTAGATATACCATTCCTAACAAAAAGTATTTAATATCAAGATTGTATGACACCAATATATTTTCAAAATTTGATTTAAAAATTGGATATTAGCAAATTCAAATATTCAAAGAGCATATTTATAGAACTTCTTTTAATGTTTCGTTTGGGCAATATGAATGGAACGTTATGCCTTTTGGATTAAAAAATGGCGCTTCTGAATTTCAGAAAATGATGAATGATATTTTCAATCCTTATATGGATTTCATCATTATTTATATTGATGACATATTAGTGTTTTCTATGAAATACAAATTGCATATCAAGCATCTTGATATTTTTAAGAAGATTGTGATACAAAATGGTTTGGTTATATCTAAAATAAAATTAGTTTGTTCCAGACAAATGTTAGATTTTTAGGACATAATAGTTGTCAAGGGAGGATTACTCCCGTACAAAGATCAATTGATTTTGCATCAAAATTTCCTAACATTATTACTGACAGGACTTAGCTGCAAAGATTTACGGGAAGCTTGAATTATATACCGCCTTTCTATAAGAATTTATCATGCGATTTATCCCCATTAAATGATAGGCTAAAAAAGGATTATAAAGGTCTTTGGACAGATAGTCACACGAATCTGGTTAAACATATTAAATAGACTGTTAAATATTTACCCAGTTTAACTCTGACCAACCCATTATGGAAGAAGATTATTGAGATGGATGCGTCTAATATTGATTATGGTGGAATACTAAAACAAGTTAATCCCCATGACAAAAGTAAATATTTGATAAGATTTCATTAGGAAAATGGACTAAAGCCTAGAAAAAATATGCTAATGTGGCTCACGAAATGTTAACCATTGTTAAATATGTTTTAAAATTTTAGGATGATTTATAAAATCAAAAGTTTTAAATAAAAACTGATACCCAATCGATCAAGTACATATTCAATAAAGATTTTAAACATGATGCATCGGAATTGATATTTGCAAGGTGGCCAGCTCAATTAGCCCTTTTTCATTTTGAAATTCAATATAAAAAGTGAATTGATAATTCTCTCCCCGATTTCTTATCTTGAGAATATCTTAGGTAAAAATGAATTTTTATAATTCCTTTTTAACTAAAAAGACATTGATCACCATCTTGAAGGTAATGTCATTATACAAAGATTTGCAACTTATAATTGATAAAATTTTCCATGATATAGTTGAAATCAAATTTTATGTCTGTGATTATGAGGAAGTCAAAGAAATATTTGATCTATATGAATACAGTTTATCTAAATAACCCTAATTATTATTGTTGATGTATACATCCTCCTTGGTAATGGGCCAGAGAAAGAAGAAGAGACAGAACAAGGGGAAGATAATCCCCAGGAAAATCGTATTGTTATACGGATCCTCATCTAAATCTCAAGGATTGTTATATGGATCCTCATCCAATTCTCTAGTTAGACAGATGGGGAAAAAGAGTTTGATAAACTCAAAAGTATCTCAACAAGGCGAATCTTCGTCATCTCCTTCGATTCATTGGAAGATATTCTAGAAGACAGTCCATTATATGGACATTTGCAAGCCCATTTAACCACCCAAAAGCAAAGTAATACATTTGCTTCATTCACCAAAGAGGACCGTGCTAATATCACGTCCTATGAAAAAGAAATAAACAAGTTATGATATTTCTTGTCTAAAATTCTGAGATTCAGAGAAAAAATGATCCATGGAAGATATTCCAATGATACTTGATTAATGGTCTATATTATCCCGGTGAGTCATATAAAACTCATTCTTATTATGAGACTATTCTCATTTCCACAGGTAGTGCAGAATTTCAGCACTTTCCTAGTTCTAACACAGACAAAAAAGTTTATAACTTCTCAAAACTCATTATTAAGCGAATTAGATCTGTTGAAGATTGGGGGATGACCACAATGATAGAAAGACAAATCAGTATTAATAATTCATGAATTAACATTACTTATTGGGATTATATGCAGGCCTTTGATAAAGTGCTCTATTATCACAATGACCGACATAATCATACTTGGTTTATGAAAGTCCGTGCAAAGATATTTACAGAACCAATTCCTAATCAATTTTTAAGCTGGTGGTCATACCACGGGCCAACTGTCCAGATATTACCTGACCCATTTCTCAAGTTATACAAGGAATGAAACAAGGTTTTGCCAATGCTTAACAAGCTATACCACGCAGATCATATCTACTGTTTAGAAATAATTAATCAAATTTATTTCTTTATTGAATTCTCGATTCATTGGATTCACCAATGGACCCCAAAACTATGATTCATAGAGGATCAAACTCCGTGTTTATACCAGATATATTATAATAATTTCTGGGACAAACTATTGAGAAAGGACCCAAAGACCAAATAATTATATGGTTAAGAACTCTTGGATTCTATTAAAAACAAGATCCAGGAGCATTCCACAACTCCTCAAAAGGATGTGATTGAGGACAGTTCCATTAGGCATATTGCTAGAAGAATCTATATTCAAGATGAAGATAAAGATGAAATGATAGCATGATATCTAGAAGAAGTAAAAAATAAATTTACTTTAAAACCTTAATCAATATTATAAATCAGATACTTCAATGAAGAATGTAGCTAGTAATGATATAGCAGAGGAAGATTTCCCAGACTCTCAGCTTATTCCCTCAGATAAGATACTTTTAGAGGACACCACCTAACAAGATGAAAGATTCATTAATCAAATGAAGGAGAGGGAAAAAAAATAAACTGTAGATACACTGTTCACTCATTATAGATACACTGTGGATGTACTGTACACAAACAGTAGATACACTGTTCACACACAGTAGATATACTATATAAGGGACCCAAATGTGGGACGCATTTTACTGTGAATAGATTCTTTTTTTTGTTTATATATAGGATCCCTTAATTTTTAAAGAAGCAGAAGCTTCATTAGACTCTTTTTTAAGAATTTCTCTCTTGTAATATTTCTCTCTCATAGTGAATAAAGAGATTACCGTACATTACTATTCCGGCCTTTGCTTCGACCTCATAAGGTATTTACACTAAATCTTATTTTGAGTACTTTACTTATTACTCTCTATCTCTCTCCAGTCGTGACCATGTACGACTAAACATATCTATATCTATGTTGGATATCTAACTTCTCTTGTATAATAATATTGAAAGATCCAGACTCTATCAAAATATAAAAGAATTTTTATCTAGTTTTTTGTCTTGGTTCTAAGATGGTGGTACAATAGAATTTAGTACTGCTTCTACTGGCTTTGCCTTAGTGGCTCCGTATAGCAAGCCGTGACTCTTAAGCCCATTAAAATTGTTGAAAAATGGAGTCTTTCTTCACGGTTAGAACCGCTAGATACATGGGCTCAACATAAGTATGTATTAAAGTCTGACAGGCCCCTTGATTGGATAAAAGATTTTTCTTCCATATAACCAATAAACTAATTGAAATTCTCATATATTTTGGTTTTCTAGTATTATAGGTCGTGATGGCCACGCGGCTTAACACTAACCTCCGATCCTGCAATCTGGTATCACAGCCTAGGAACTTTCATGATAATTATGTAATAGATTTGAACTATTCAACATAGATATGGATTCTTGTACTTAAAGGAAATAGGAGAAGTGAGTACGAAAAGTACCATACTTGAAGAGGTAGATATGCCTTAAGATCTTGACTTGTTAAACAAGTGGACTATTCCAAAAGTTAATATAAAAACCATTTATGATTATGGTTGGTTTGATAAAATTTCCTTAAAACAAATTGTAAAGACAACTGAACAGTCTTTAGCTTTAAATTTTTCAGGACAAACTATTCGTTTATTAAATAAATGAGATATTAATTTATATAAAAATCAGTTATATGCTCCAATTATACTTGAAACTCCATTTATTAATATCATTTATCCTTATACTCATATTTGATGCAAAAGGATTTACTGTTACTTACAAGAATAAAGGGATATCTTATTCTTTTGTTATAGATCCAATAACTAGAGATATTAATGCTTTAATTGAGATGAAGAAAAAGCATGTTGATTCCTTACAACTTGAATTACTAAGCATTAATATTTGAGATACTATGAAATCTTCTAAGATATAGGATAAAATTAAATTAATTTCTGAAAAAATGGTTGTTGATATTTATGCGGATCACCCCAGTGCTTTCTGGAATAGAAAAAGGCATATTGTCACTCTTCCTTATGAAAATAATTTCTCCGAGGATGATATCCCGACCAAATCATGACCTTGTCAGATGAATACTGAAATAGTAGAATTTTGCAAAAAGGAAATTGATAATTTATTACAAAAGGGTTTAATAAAACCTTCAAAATCTCTTTGGTCTTGTATTGCCTTTTATGTTATTAACGTGGCAGAAAAAAAATACGGTGTTCCCAGGTTAGTGATAAATTATAAACCTTTGAATAAATATTTTAAATGAATTAGGTATCCCATTCCTAACAAAAAGGATTTATTATCAAGATTGTCTGACGCTAATATAACATACTTATAGAACTGCTAGCAATGTTTCATTTGGGAAATATGAATGGGACGTTATGCCTTTTGAATTAAAAAATGACCCTTCTAAATTTAAGAAAATCATGAATGATATTTTCAATCCATATATGGATTTCATCATTATTTATATTGATGACATATTAGTGTTTTCTAAGGCATTTGAAATGCATATCAAGCATCTTGATATTTTTAAGAAGATTTTGCTACAAAATGATTTGGTTATATCTAAACCAAAAATCAGTTTGTTTCAGACAGATGTCAGATTTTTATGACATAATATTTGTCAAGGAAAGATTACTCCCGTATAAAGATCAATTGTCTTTGCATCAAAATTTTCTGAGATTATTACCGACAGGACTCAACTGCAAAGATTTATGGGAAGCTTGAATTATATATCGCCTTTCTATAAGAATTTATCACTCGATTTATCCCCTTTATATGATAGGCTAAAAAAAGATTATAAAGTTCCTTAGACAGATAGCCACATGAATCTGGTTAAACATATTAAAAAGTAATAAATAAAAGAAATGATATTTCTTGTCGAAAATTATGAGATTCAGAGAAAAAATGATCCATGGAAGATATTCCAATAATACTTTATTAATGGTCTATATTATCCGGGTGAGTCATACAAAATCCGTTCTTAAACTGGTGGTCATACCATGGGCCAACTGTCCAGATATTGCCTTACCTATTCATCATGTTATACAAGGAATGGACCAAGGTTTCACCAAAGCTTAATGAGCTATACCACGCATCTCATATCTGCTATTTAGAAAAAATTGATCAAACATATTTCTTTATTGAATTCTCGATTCCTTGGATTCACAAAAGTACCCCAGAACTGGGATTCATAGAGGATAAAATTCCGTGCTTATACCGGATCTATTATAGTAATTTTTGGGACAAACTAATGAGAAAAGACCCAAAGACCAAAGAATTATATGGTCAAAAAGTCTTGGATTCTATTAAAAATAAGATCCAGTAGTATCAGCAACTTCTCAAAAGGATGTGATTGAGGACTGTTCGATTAGGCATATTGCTAAAAGAATCTACATTCAAGATGTAGATAAAGATGAAATGATTGCACTATATCTCGAAGAAGTACAAAGAAATTTACTTCAAAACCTTAATCTATATGATAAATCATATACTTCAATGAAGAATGTAACTAGTAACGATACAGTAGAGGAAGATTTTCTAGACTCTCAACTCATACCCTTAGATAAGATACTATCAGAGGACGCCATTAAATAAGCTAAAAGATTCATCAATCAAATAAAGAAGAAGGAAAAACATAAACTGTAAATACACTGTTCACTCACGGTAGATACACTGTGGATGTACTGTACACAAACAGTCGACACACTATTCACACACAGTAGATATACTATATGAGGGACCCAAATGTGGGACCCATTTACTGTGCATAGATTTTTTTTTTTGTCTATATATAGGATCTTTTAATTTTTAAAGAAGCAGAAGCTCCTTTAGACTCTTTTGTAAAATTCTCTCTCTTGTAATATTTCTCTCTCATTATGAATAAAAAGATTACTATGTATTACTATTTTGGGCTTTGCTCCGGCCTCAAAAGATATTTACTCTAAATCTTATTTTGAGTACTTTACTTATTACTCTCTCTCTCTCCGGTCGTGACCATGTCCAGCTAAACAGATCTATATCTATGTTGGATATCTAACTTCACTTACACAATAATTATGAAAGATCTATACTCTATCAAAATATAAAAGAATTTTTATCTAGTTTCTTGGCTTGGTTCTGAGATGGTGGTACAGTCGAATTTAGTACTACTTCTGTTGGCTTTGCCTTAGTGGCTCCATCTAGCTAACTGTGACTCTTAAGCCCATTAAAATTGTTGAAAAAAAGGCGTCTTCCATCATGGTTAGAATCACTAGATACACATGGGCTTAACATAAGTATGTATTGAAGTCTGACTGGCCCCTTTCTTGGGTAAAAGATTGTTCTCAATCACATCTTTTTGGGGAGTTGAGAAATACTCCTTGATCTTGTTTTTATCAAATCAACTTTATTTTCTACATCAATCTTACCTTTCTTTTTAGAATTTTTGTGGGAGAAATATCTTTCTCTATTTGCAAAACCTGTGATGACAAATCATTTGATTCTGCTTAAGAAATTTAATCTCTTTTTTCACGTTTTTAACTTTAATTTTTAAATCATCAAAAGAAGTATCCCTACCAAGGGTAAAATTTATGGCAAGGCTCTTATTAAACTCTGACAAAGAATAAGGTATAAAATAATCAAACTTTCTCTCAGGTGGAGAAGAATTGCTATCAACATTCTTTTGTTTTGAACTTGTTGATAAATTTATAATTTTTTCACGAAGTTTTTCATCAGAAGCTTTTTTTAGTATTTCTAATACATTATTAGAAGTGATAGTCCTTATATTCAAATCTTCAAATTGGGACTGCAATTTATAAAATTCATTATTACAAGTGCAAGTATCACCTTTGCAATTAACACATAAAGCATCAATATTTTTATCGCTATCAGATAAATCAAGCAAATCAACTTCATTTTTGAAATTCGATTCGAAATTATAATCCAATTCAAATCCAGAATTGTATAACAGAACATAAACTTTATCATGTAATTCTTCATCTAGTCCTAACGGCCTTAGCTTTTGAAGCTTACAATTTGGAGCAATGTGCCTATACTTACCATATTTGTAGCACTTAATATTAGCAAGATCTTGCCTAGACCTATTTTTTGCAAATCTAGTAGACTTACGATGAGCTTTCCTAGTTTCATGGTCTTCTTTAGATCTATATCTAGATCTCCTTTTCCTATAAGGTTTGTCATTGTTAGAATGCTTATGACTCTTTTTCCTAAAAGAAAAAGCTGGTTCGGGAACCCCAAACTAAGTATAGAAATCTCTCAACTGATCTCTTTCTTTAAGCATATCAATCTTAAGATGTCAGGACAATCTTAACTCATTACACAAGTTTAATCCTTCTTGTGTACATACTCCGATCAATTTTCCATAGGTGTAATTTTCCCGTGGAACTTTGCCGTAAGGTCCTCTAAGGTCTTTTCTAATTCTTTCCTTAAATAAGGGCGGAAGGCCGTCTTTAAACTTTGTCTTCCAAAGGGCCAATCTATTCTTAGGTAATTCCATAACCCAACTCATAAAGGTATCTTTATACCACCTAAATTCTCCTAAAGTCTTGCATCAAAGACCATTTAAGAGAGTACAAATGGTTTCATGCTGATTGTTATATCTACCATTGAAATATTCTAAAATAGTAAGAACAAGGGTATTTACTGCATCTTCCCTATTTTCAACTAGGGCCATACCTAAGTTATAAACTCCAACGCTAGTGGCTCTAGCGTTAATAATAGAATCTTTCTACTCTAGAGTTAAAACATTGTCCCACCAGCCATGAAGTTGGATAGTAAAACCTGCAATAATCATTCTACAAATATTTATATCAGTATTTCCTTTAATATTTTTGCACATAGTTGAGTACATCATCATCTTATGCACAAGAATCATTAATTTCCTATCAGTTAGGCCATCAAGATTCCATAAATAAATGTCAAAACCATTATAAGACGTATTAGTCTGATTCCAATCTTGCTCCTCAATTAAAACTTCCTGAGGAGTAGGTTGGGAATAATAGTATATTTCCATATGAGGTAAATCAACATATCTTTTACCTGGATTTTTTTAACCATACCTCTGAGCTTATTAAGTTCTCACTTAGTCTGAGTTTTCAAATTAGAAGTAAATTCTACTTGATCAGCAAAATCATTTGATAAATCAATAGGATTAGCACTTAATCCTGAAAGTCTTTTATTAAGAAGTTCTTCTAAATATTTTAAATGTTTATTTGTTTGAAATCCTTTAATTTCAGTAGGTCGTTGAATACTAGCATAAGCAGTTGAAATTTCTATCTTACTTCTTGAAGAGGAGGCAAGCTCATTAGATTTTTGGATAGTACTCATTTTCTTAACTAAATCGGTTAACTCATCACATTTTTTTGTCATGAGAACTAATATGTTCACCCAAAACTTTAACATACAGACTTAAATAATTATTTTGAGAAATCAAATTATTAATCTCTGCGATACATACCGTCGCAATTTCATTATCAATGAATTTTTGAAATGTAGAGAAAGTAATACCAGTATTATTAGCTAAAATAAAAGGTGCTTAGGGTGGGTAAACTGCTTTCACAATATTACCATTACCACCTTTATAAGATCATTCTAGGACCTTTATGTATATCGACAGATAAGTGGTTATAAACCAAGGAACAAAATGAATAATTTGATTATGTAATGCACATACTTCATTGAATTCTTGAGAAATACTATTAAGTTCTTCTGGACTATGAGACTCAAAAAACCAAGTTCTAAACTGGTTCCGTTTTTTATCAAAATATTCTTGTTTAATATAATTTCTTGCTTGCGATCTAGGACTAAAATTAATTTGGTTTGGAATCATCAAATATCATTTGGGTCGAAGGTCATTTCAGAAGCATCAGGGTTATCTCTATCAGAGATATTATCATTGTCTTGAACAACATTTGTTCGAGGATTGATTTTAACTTTTTCAACAAATGTTGTTTACGCAGTATCAATAATATGTAAAAAAGTAGCACGATTATGAGATGGAACCATATAATGGTTCTATTGGAGAAATATTATGCAAAGTCAGTAATAGTCTAGATTGAGATTGAGAAAATGAATACCTGTTATAAATAGTAGACTGATCATCAAATTGAATGAAAATCCTACCATCCAGATTTTGAGTAATATGCAAAAGTTCGTTGTTTGTTAAATTATTAGCAATATGGCTTTTGAATATAACCAAATTTAAAGTCCAAGAAGCAGGAAAATTAATCTCATCCCACCTGATAGGTATTCTAGTAGTGACCTTAGACTTTGAAAAATTAGTTTCTACCAAAATGGTCTAATCAAATATATCATATAATTTACATCTAGTATTTAATATAGACAATAACTTGTAATAAATTCTCTATGACAAACATATAAGTTTAGAACCTGGTGCATAATTATATCCATGCGTTTTTACATTTAATGTTAAAGCATCAAGTATATTGACATCAAATAGTGATTACTACAAATTGGGTTAAGTATTAAAGTAAACTGGACCATATGCCACAGTTGATTCAATTGATCCCATCAAAGATTGTCAAAAATTTAAATTTGTAGCATCTCTAAGAGTTGCCAAAAATGTCTTCGATAACCCTTTAAGGGTTAAAGGTTTAAAAGCAATTTGGACCATACCAATATGCAAAAAATTATAATGTTTTTTGTATAAATCAATATCTCATTTATTTAATAAATGAATAGTTTGTTCTGACAAATTTAAAGCTAAAGACTGTTCAGTTGTCTTTACAATTTGTTTTAAGGAAAGTTTATCAAACCAACAATAATCATAAATGGATTTTAGATTAACTTTTGGAATAGTTCACTTGTTTAACAAGTCAAGATCTTGAGGTATATCTACCTCTTCAAGTCTAGTACTTTTCATACTCACTTCTCCCATTTCCATAAGTACAAGAATCCATATCTATGTTGAATAGTTCAGATCTGCTACATAATTATAATGAAAGTTCCTAGGCTCTGATACCAGATTGCAGGATCGGAGGCTGGCGGTAAGCCGCGCGGCCATCCAAACCTATAATACCAAAAAATTTAAATATACAAGAATTTTGATTAGCTTATTGGCTGTATGGAAGACTAATCTTTTGCCCAAGAAAGAGGCCTTCAGACTTCTATACATACTTATGTTGAGCCCATGTGTCTAGCAGTTCTAACCATGAAGAAAGACACCATTTTTCAACAATTTTAACGGGATTAAGAGTCATAGATTGCTAGATGAAGCCACTGAGACAAAACTAATAGAAGTAGTAGTAAATTCCACTGTACCACCATCTCACAATCTGCAATACCCTGTACCTTTTTTAGCTAGAATCAATCCCTAGGATGTTAAGGGATAGATCCCAAGATGAATATTATTTATTTTGTGTGTAATTATTTAGATTTAGACTTTCCATTGTGTAGGAAATTGAATGAGCTTTCCAACGATATAAGATTTGCCTAGATCCGATAACCGGGTAAGAAGTTATGGCTATTTTAAGTTCCAGTTGCAAAACACTGTTATTTGGACCCTTAGCGTGTCATGGAGCAGTATTAATTCCTAATTGTCAATTTTCAGTGGCCCTCCATGATATTAATGTATCGCAGAGAGATCCAAATTTCTAACTGTCCAATTCCCGTGAAGGTCCACAATAGTGGCACGTCGCGTCGAGTTTCCAGGTCCCATCCAAGGTGGCAACGCGATACCTCCGCGTCATGCCACCAAGACTTTTCCCAGTTGGCATTTTCCAGTGGCTTGGCGCGATAGTGGTGCGTCGCGCCAAGGCAAAAAATTAGAACCCAAATTTATTTTTCCATTTAGGAGTTAAAGGGGGGTATTTTGGACTTTTTCCCAACCCCCAATCCATCCAAACACATGATTAAAGCCTTTTAGAAGAATTATATATCAAGTTTCATCAAAAGTACTCTCATCCAAAACCCTAGGCTTCAACATTCATCTCCAAGAAACTCAAGATTCCACCATTATTTTTTCAAATTGTTTCAAGATTTAAGATCCCTAGACCAAGAGCTTCAAGAATTTTCATTCTAGAGCACAAATAGCATCTAAAAAAGCAAGCTTATTCATTTAGTTCATCATCTAAGGTATGTGGGGTTTGAATAAGGACAAATCTTTCATCCTTGTACCTAAAAACTTATTTTTTATTAAAGATTACATGATTTGCAAGTTAGGGTTGATAGTTAGGGTTGATACCCAATTCTTATTAAATTTCATTTATGAAATTATCATGCTATTTAAGGCTTTAATTGTAAAAAGGTTTTCATATATCCATGTTTGAAATCATGAGATTCATATTATGAGTTATGTTCCACTATCTTGATTGAGATTGTTGAAAGCTATTAAGATGATTGTTGAGCATGAAGTTTAAATATGATTTTTGATGCATTAAAGCTTTATATTTTGAGTCTTAAGTTCAAGTGATGAGTTTATAAGGAGATTATGATCTCAAGTTTTATTGACAAGTTTTGATAAGTTCTTTCAAAAGCAAAGATTTATCTTTTGATCCTAAACTAAGACAAGGAATCCACATTATTCACGTAGTTTGAAATTTGAAGAAGAGAAGCATAATTTGTTTTGATTATAAACCCTTATGCTATTTTAAGGTGGATTTCCTAAAGTTCTGAGCCTAAGTATGGGAGTAGTATTTAGCACCGAGTTGGGTATGATTCCAAGGTCTCATGCCCCAAAACTATGCTCCACCATAATATTAAGTTTATTCCCACTTCTACGTGGATGAATAAGATAGTTATCACTCAAGTTAAGGTTCTATTCCGATGGCATGGGTAGAACAGCTCTCTCCAAGGTGGGCAAGACGTTGGACTCCATGTCAGCTCTTATGGTTTATGTCGGTTAGAAGAAACTCCCAAGACCAAAGTCCTTGAGTCCCAAAGTCTCTAAATCCCAAAGGTTCTAAGTTTCAAAAGAAAAGAATGATAAAAAATCTTTATAAGACTAATGTTATGACTCACTAGATTTACAAGTACGATTTGTTATACCTGATTTTGCCTTTTGGTATTTTAAATATTCAAGCTTATGTGAGTCATATACATCCATATGCATGCACTTTTTAATTATGATGATGTTTACTTATGCATTACACCCCCATATACTTTTACTTTCTAATTATGATGATGTTTACTTATGTATTACACCCCCATATACTCAGTACGTCTTCAAAGTGCTGATCCACATATACGTCTATGTGCTACATTATCTTATAATGTAGGTTTAGGTGCTCCGTATTAACAACGTGAGTAGTTCGAGCATCTTTATCTACGCTCCCACAATTGGTGAGTCCTCATGATTCGAGGGTCTACTTCTTCAGATTTTCAGCTTTTATAGTATTTGAGTTACCATTTTTGATTGAGTCCGAGTAAGTTGGAGGTCTGTCCCAATGTCTCTCTAGTTCTTTATTAGTAGTATAGGCTTTTTGGACTATGATTTAATTTATAGAATTTCAGTATTTGTTGTTCAGACATTATCTATAATTTATTCAATTCAGTTTTGGTATAATACAGTATTATTTCTTGATTAGATGATCTTGAAGTAAGGTTCAGACTTAGTAGCAGGCTCAAAGGGTTAGCTTGAGGCTACTTGTAGCCTTGATCACCGTGTGACATTCCAGGATTAGATTTTGGGGCGTTACACAACCAAGCCAAGAAACTAGATAAAAATTCTTTTATATTTTGACATAGTCTGGATCTTTCATGATTATTATACAAGAGAAGTTAGATATCCAACATAGATATAGATCTTTTTAGCTAGACATGGTCACGACTGGAGAGAGAGAGAGAGAGAGTAATAAGTAAAGTACTCAAAATAAGATTTAGAAAAAATACCTTATGAGGCCGGAGAAAATGCTGAAATAGTAATGCATGATAATCTATTTATTCACATTAAGAGAGAAATATTACAAAAGAGAAAATTATACAAAAGAGTCTAAATGAGCTTCTACTTCTTTACAAATGAAGAGATCCTATATATAGATAAAAAAATCTATGCACAGTAAAAATGGGTCCCACATCCGGGTCCCTTATACAGTATATCTATTGTGTGTGAACAGTGTATCTACTGTTTGTGTACAGTACATCCACAGTGTATCTATTGTGAGTGAACAGTGTATCTATGATTTATTTTTGTCTTCTCCTTCATTTGATTAATGAATCTTTCAGCTTATTTAATGGCGTCCTCTAATAGTATCTTATATGAGGGTATGAGCTGAGAGTCTGAGAAATATTCCTCTGCTATATCGTTACTAGTTACACTCCTTATTGAAGCATCTGATTTATCACATTGATTAAGGGTTTGAAGTAAATTTCTTTTTACTTCTTCTAGATATCATCTATCATTTTATTTTTTTCTCTGTCTTGAACGGAGATTCTTCTAGCAATATGCCTAATTAAACTGTCCTTAATCACATTATTTTGAGGAGTTGCAAAATACTCGTGGATCTTGTTTTTAATCCAAGAGTTATTGACCTTATAATTCTTTGGTCTTTGGGTCCTTTCGCATTAGTTTGTCCCTGAAATTATTATAATATATTCGGTATAAGCACGATGTTTGATCCACTATGAATGCCTGTTCTGGGGTCCATTTATGAATCCAAGGAATCGAGAATTCAATAAAGAAATAAATTTGATCAATTTTTTCTAAACAACAGGTATGATCTGGGTGGTATAGCTCATTAAGGTTTGGTGAAACCTTGGTCCATTCCTTTTATAACTTGAGGAATGGGTCAGACAATTTCTGGACAGTTGGCCCGTGGTATGACCACCAGTTTAAAAACTACTTAGGATTTGGTTCTGCAAATATCTTTGCACAGACTTTCATAAACCAAGTATGCTTATATCGGTCATTGTTATAATAGAACACTTTATCAAAGGCCTGGATATAACCCCAATAAGTAAAGTTCATTCGGGAATTATTAAGACTAATCTATCTTTCTGTCTTTATGGTCATCCCCCAATCTTCAACGGATATAATCCACTTAGTAATGAGTTTCGAGAAGTTATAAACTTTGTCATTTGTGTTAGAACTAGGAAAGTGCTAAAATTCTGCACTACCTGTGGAACTGAGAATAGTCTCATAATAAGAACGAGTTTTGTATGACTCTCCCGGATAATATAGACCATTAATCAAATATCTTTGGAATATCTTCCATGGATCATTTTTTCTCTGAATCTCAGAATTTTCAACAAGAAATATTATTTCTTTGTTTATTAATTTTTCATAGGATGTGATATCATCACGATCCTCTTTGGTGACTGAAGCAAATGTATTACTTTGCTTTTGGCGGCTAAATTGGCCTGAAAATATCCATAAAATGGACTGCCTTCTTAAATATTTTCCAGATGAATCGAAGAAGATGATGAAGATTCACCTTGTTGAGATACTTTTGAGTTTATCAAACTCTTTTCCTCATCTGTATAAATGGAGAATTGGATGAGGATCCATATAATGATTCTTGAGATTTAGATGAGGATCCGTAAAACGATCCTTGCGAATATGATTTCCCTAGGGATGATTTTCCCCTTGTTTCATCTCTTTCTCTTCCTCTGGCCTAGTGCCATGGAGGATCCATACTGCATGAATAATAATCAGGGTTGTTTAGATAAACTGTATTCGTACAAATCAAACATTTCTTTGACTTCATCATAATCATAGACATAAAATTCGATTTCAATCATATCATTAATAATTTTATCAGTTATAAGTTGTTGCAAATCTTTGTATAATGGTATTACCTTGAAGATGGTGACCAAGGTCTTTTTAGTTAAAAAGTAAGTATAAAGATTCATTTTAAACTAAGATATTCTCTAGATAAGAAATCAAGGAAAGAATTATCAATTCCTTTTTATATTTAATTTCGAAATCAAAAGGGGCTAATTGAGTTTGCCACCTTGCAAATTGATAACACTCAACTTACACATCAATTTAGTGTAAGGCGGTCGTTGTCAATATATTTACCCAACTTTGGAGTCGGGGTCGAATCCACAGGGAACAATATGAGTGGCGATTAAACTAATTTGAAACTAAAGCTACTAGTTAAATTCAAACAACTGACACAAAAAGATAAAATGGGGGTTTTCAATGATCAAACAAATGTTAAAGTTGTAACTTGCTTCAGAACTTAAAGCCAAAATTTCAATAGTTCAAATCAATGATAAAGAATAAACTAGGGTTGTGATCACTATGATCACTAATCCCCATTAAATAATAGCTGTGGAATTGGGTTCTCATGACTTGCGGGAAACACCAGATTATCAGTTTCTACAGTCCATCTACGTGTTTCTCAACCTACCTAGATGTTGAACTCCCTAATTCTCTCAAACTTAAGAAGTCATTCTATTCATACTGATTTTATCTCAAGTTGATCAATCTTGTTACAGTATTAATCATTATATGAGAACTTAACCTTCCCAAATCCTCATTGATAATTCACTTCTTACTAGGGTTAATTTCTTATCGCAAGCAAATCAACAGTAAGCAAAGCGTATTGTTTGCAACCAACAGAAAATAATTAATACAAAAGAATTATCAAAATGTTCCTATAATCACTCGAACCCTAACCAACTACTAAATCAATGAAAGAATAGTCATAGATCCCATAATCCTAGTTGTGGATTTTAGTTGCTCATAAGATAGAAAGAGATAACAATGATTGGATTCATAATTTAAAGCAATTAAACTTACAAAATATGAAATCCAAAGTTGATTCCCCTCCAAGTACAATTAGAATTTCCCACAACTAAATCAAAGGATTGAAAAATTAAATTACAAGCTTAGAGACTAAAGGGAAGTAAAATAGACTTTGGAATGAGTTCTCGATAGTTCCTGATGATGAATGAACCCTAAAAGCTTCTATTTATAACCGTAACTTAAGAAAAAGTCAAAATTAAAAATTCAGATTTTTGCCCCTTAGGTGACAATATTTGTGACAGCTTATCACAAATCTGACGACATTTGAGATGACTTATCACAACATTTGTGATGATATTTATGATGACTTATCACAAATCTGACGACTTATCACAAAATGTCGTCAGAAATGCTTCACCTTTCTAATTCTTTGCCTATATGTGATGACATATTCTGATATCTTATCACAGATCTGATAGCTTATCAGACCAAATCATCAGATGAAATCTTCAGAACTTAATTTCTTGCATATTTCACCAAAAATCATCCTTCTTGACGTAGCTTTCATGAGTTTTCATCCATCTTAACTTTTCTGTAAAATCATAAGAAATATAATAAAAAACAACAGTAGTCACTTAAGAGCTTACAATTATTCCGAGTTAAAAGTTCTAAATGTGCTAACAGAATGCTAGCACATCAACACCCTCAACTAAAACAATTGCTTGTGCTCAAGCAACTACATAACACAACACTACGATGCTTAACCAAAAGAAACATAAGATACCTATGACTCAAAACTCATCACTTTCTCTAAGTTCAACCACTTTAACTGAGTTGTGTATATTAATGAAAAACAACAGTGCGACACACAGGAATCAAGATATGTCATCAATTCAGAAACAACAACCATGCATGTACCAATATTACACTATCCAAACAAGTTAGCAACTAGCAACATAACTAGTGTGCCCTCACAACAAAGAAGTCCCTCCCCACTCATATATGAAATCAAGCATGTAAATGCAGGGACGGTCAAGATACACTCACTCTCAGAAAGAATTTCTAGTCAATGTATGCCAAATACCATAAGCTTTCCCTTATTTTCATTACCGAAGCTTTCAGACAGTTAAGTTAGGACTACATAGGAATTTTCTTCATCTTGTAATGTAGGCTTGGGGCTGGTATGATACACAAGGATATTTAAAGTAACTAAGCTTCCTTGGCACTACACTATTTTTGGGGTCTCACTTATCAACCTTTACCTTATTTCTCCCATTCTTGATTAAAGCACATTCAAGATGGGTGCAGTTTTTATTCATTCATCATTTTTTTTACAACTTTTCTTTTCTAATTCTTTTCCTACCACACCCCGCCTTGCATTTGTTTTTAATATTACCCTTTTTCATACTCACTTTATATCACGCACCCCTATGATAGCCACCCTCAACTTAGGCTATTTGCCTAAGTCAAAGTGCACAATGTCCAAGGAGGACTAGGGCCAAAACAAGTTTATTGTGATATAAATGGGAAGGTGATAGGTATAATAAAAAGAATAGGTATTCGGGCTCAAAATCAGGATCAAGGGATATTATTCATACATGAAAGGTCATTTAGGCTAAAAGTGAACTAATATCAACAACGGCCTATGGTCCTTTCTTAACCGCTATCCTACAACCAAGGCAAGACCAATCGGGCATGTTCTAGATTTAACACACAATGGGAACTAGGTAGTATCTCACACACACACGACACAAAGGTACATCACACGCTACTACCCATTTGGTTTATGTAATTGTTAGCAGTGATTATCATGTCCCTAGTACTAATGCCATAAAAAGATTCACAATAGTCATATATAGATGCACATCACACAGTTACCAGATAGACAATTGGAGAGGTATTTATCATTCCAAGAAAAATCAACATAAATATGTCAACTATTCTAGATACTTATTTTCGCCTCAGTTAACCACAACACATCACAAAACAAACATAATACGCCTAAACATGTTGGCTCTACTAGGAATAAGACTCCGGGGAAAAGAGGCACGGCAACAAAAACCCTAAGAGGACAACAACTCCCACAAGTAGCCCCACCCTCAACGTAAAATCATGCAATATCCCCAATGCGTCAAACCAAAATAAGAGAGTCAGAAACATACCTGTGGCACCATGGGTGCGAAGATTTAATGTCAATCAGAATATACGAATATAAATAATAAAATACCTTGGGTTGCCTCCTAAGAAGCGCCTAATTTAGTGTCGCGGCACGACCCGACTCAGCTTTTTCCTCCACCTTGAGGATATAAATTTCACCCCCAACTTAGAGTTCATCTTCTTGCCTCGATCATAGGGTGGTGGTACAAACATTAAGAATCCGAGTAATGGATAATGCATGGTAAACAACTCGGTCTTAAAGTGAGATGTGTTTTTATGTTACTTGTTCCTCATCTTTACACTCTTCTACTATTTTAAATGATTCCACAGACAAGATATCATCTAAACATAATGTAGAAAAGTGCTTTGAATGAGGCCCAATCAATCCTACTTCAAAATTTACACTATCTACTACACACTCACTTTTTTTCACCTTCTTAATGTCAGTATCAAGATCAAGATGACAATCGAGTGGTTGCGATTCTTGAGTTTTCTCCTCAAATTGGCTAATGTCTTCCTCATATTCTTCTCTGTTTAGACACTGTAAACATGGTGGGAGTGGTAAATCCTTTAGCTCTGCCCACAGCTATTCTTGATTCTCTAAAATTTGTTTCATCAATTTGTTTGCTTGAATCATGACAGCACATATATCTTCAGTATGATCACTTTGACCACAAGCCAAATACCAAGTTACAGTAAGTAGGACAGTATCCACATCATATTGTGAAGGTCCAGTCCATGCACTTCCAGGTAAATATGGACAGCAATCCTCAAAATATGGTTCCTCACAATAATAACAAGAATCGTCACAAGAATTGTCATCACTCAAAAAACCATTTATCCAAGCTGACATCTCAAGAAAGGTGTGAGAAAAATAAAAATAAAAAAAATAAAAAAAAAACTAAATAAATATTTACAAGTTTAAATTCAAATAAGTAAACTAAAATTCCAAACCAACTCAATACGCAAAATTGTTCCCCGGCAATGGCGCCATCTTTGATAACGCTCAACTTACACGTCAATTTAGTGCAAGGCGGTCGTCGTTAATAAATTTACCCAACTTTAGAGTCGGGGTCGAATCCACAGGGAACAATATGAGTGGCGATTAAACTAATTTGAAACTAAAGCTACAAGTTAAATTCAAACAACTAACACGAAAAGATAAAATGAGGGTTTTTAATGATCAAACAAATGTTAAAGTTGTAACTTGCTTGAGAACTTAAAGCCAAAAGTTCAATAGTTCAAATCAATGATAAAGAATAAACTAGGGTTGTGATCACTATGATTACTAATCAACATTAAATAATAGTTGTGGTATTGGATTCTCATGACTTGTGGAAAATACCAGATTATTAGTTTCTATAGTCCATCTAAGTGCTTCTCAACCTACCTAGATGTTAAACTCCCTAATTCTATAAAACTTAAGAAGTCATTCTACTCATACTGATTTTATCTCAAGTTGATCAATCTTGTTACAACATTAATCATTAGATGAGAATTTAACCTTCCCAAATCCTCGTTGATAATTCACTTCTTACTAGGGTTGATTT
The DNA here is from genome assembly GCA_030864215.1 of Capsicum pubescens. Lineage (NCBI taxonomy): Eukaryota > Viridiplantae > Streptophyta > Magnoliopsida > Solanales > Solanaceae > Capsicum > Capsicum pubescens. The sequence continues at coordinate 198,079,609 of CM061549.1, read as the reverse complement.
CTTATCTCAAGCAAATCAACAGTAAGTAAAGCCTATTGTTTGCAACCAACAGAAAATAATTAATACAAAAGAATTATCAAGATGTTCCCATAATTACTCGAACCCTAACCAACTACTAAATCAATGAAAGAATAGTCATAGATCCCACAATCCTAGTTGTGGGTTTTAGTTTCTCATAAGATAGAAAGAGATAACAATGATTGGAAAGCAATTAAACTTACAAAAGATGAAATCCAAAGTTGATTTCCCTCCAAGTACAATTAGAATTTACCACAACTAAATCAAAGGATTGAAAAATTAAATTACAAGCTTGGAGACTAAAGGGAAGTAAAATAGCCTTTGGAATGATTTCCCGATAGTTCCTGATGATAAATGAACCCTAAAAGCTTCTATCTATAGTCGTAACTTAAGAAAAAGTCAAAATTAAAAATTCAGATTTTCGCCCCTTAGGTGATGACATTTGTGACAGCTTATCACAAATCTGACGATATTTGTGATGACTTATCATAACATTTGTGACGACATTTGTGATGACTTATCACAAATTTGACGGCTTATCACAAAATGTCATCAGAAATGCTTCACCTTTCTTGTTCTTTGCCTATATGTGATGACATATTTTGATAGCTTATCACAGATCTGATAGCTTATCAGACTAAGTCGTCAGATGAAATCTTCAGAACTTAATTTCTTGCATCTCTCACCAAAAATTATCCTTTTTGACGTAGCTTTCATGAGTTTTTATCCATCTTGACTTTCCTACAAAATCATAAGAAATATAATAAAAAACAACACTAGTCACTTAAGAACTTACAATTATTCTGAGTTAAAAGTCCTAAATGTGCTAATAGAATGCTAGCACATCACAAATATCAATTTGAAGCATCATGTTTAAAATCTTTATCGAACATGTACTTGACCGATTGGGCATCAATTTTTATTAAAAACTTTTGATTGTATAAATAATCCTAAAATTTTAAAATATATTTAACAATGGTTAATATTTCGTAAGCCACATTAGCATATTTCTTCTAGCTTTAGTCCATTTTCCTTAATGAAATATTATAGAATATTTACTTTTGTCATGGGGATTAACTTGTTTTAGTATTCCACCATAACCAATATTATTCGCGTCTGTCTCAATAATCTTCTACCACACTGGGTTACCCATAGTTAAACAGGATAAATATTTAACACTCTGTTTAATACATTTAACCAGATATGTGTGACTATCTGTCCAAGGACCTTTATAATCCTTTTGTAGCCTATCATATTTTGGTCACTTACTACTCGCGTTATAAGTTCTTATAGAAAGGCGATATATAATTCAAGATTCCTAAAAAATCTTTACAGCTGAGTCCTATCAATAATAATGTCAGGAAATTTTTACCAGATTGCAGAATCAAAGGCTAGCGATAAGTCGCACTTCCATATAGACCTATAATCCCAAAAAATTAAAATATATGAGAATTTTGATTAGATTACTGGTTGTATGGAAGACTAATCTTTTACCCAATCAATGGTCCTGACAGACTTTAATACATACTTATGTTGAGCCCATGTTTCTAACGGTTCTAACCGTGAAGGAAGACACCTTTTTTCAACAATTTTAACTGGCTTAGGAGTCACAACTTGCTAGATGGAGCCACTAAGGCAAATCCAATAGAAGCAGTACTTAATTCGACTGTACTACTATCTCAAAATAAAGAAATTCTTTTATATTTTGATAGTGTCTGGATCTTTCATGATTATTATGCAATAGAAGTTAGATATCCAACATAAATATAGATCTATTAGCTGGACATGGTCATGGACGGAGAGAGAGAGTATTAAGTAAAGTACTCAAAATAAGATTTAGAGTAAATAGCTTATGAGGCCAGAATAGTAATGCACGATAATCTCTCTATATAATGAGAGAGAAATATTACAAGAGAGAAAATTTTACAAAAGAGTCTAAAGGATATTCTGCCTCTTTACAAATGAAGAGATCCTATATATAGAGAAATAAAAATAATCTATGTACAATAAAAATGGGTCCCACATCTGGGTCCCTTATACAGTATATCTACTGTATGTAAGCAGTGTATCTACTATTTGTGTACAGTACATCCATAGTGCATCTACTGTTTATGTTTTTTCTTCTCCTTTATTGGATTAATGAATCTTTCTGCTTATTTAGTTTCATCCTCTGATAGTATCTTATCTGAGGGTATGAGCTGAGAGTCTGGGAAATATTTCTTTGTTGTATCGTTACTAGTTACACTCTTCATTGAAGTATCTTATTTATCATATTGATTAAGGGTTTGAAGTAAATTTCTTTTTACTTATTCTAGATATCATTCTATTATTTCATCTTTATCTCCATCTTGAATAGAGATTCTTCTAGCAATATGTTAATTAACTATCCTCAATCACATCCTTTTGAGGAGTTGCAAAATACTCCTAGATTTTTTTTTAATCCAAGAGTTATTGACCATATAATTCTTTAGTATTTAGGTCCTTTCTCATTAGTTTGTCCCAGAAATTATTATAATATATCCGATATAAGAACAAAATTTGATCCTCTATAAAACTCAATTTTGGGGTCCATTTGTGAATCCAAGGAATCGAGAATTTAATAAAGAAATAAATTTAATCAATTTTTTCCAAACAACATATATGATCTGCATGGTATAGCTCATTAATCTTGGGAGAAACCTTGGCCCATTTCTTGTATAACTTGAGGAATGGGTCAGACAATATCTGAACAGTTGGCCCGTGGTATGACCACCAGTTTAATAACTAATTAGGAAATGGTTCTGAAAATATCTTTGCACAGACTTTCATAAACCAAGTATGCTTATGTCAGTCATTGTTATAACAGAACACTTTATCAAAGGCCTAGATATAATCCCAATAAGTAAAGTTCATTTAGGAATTATTTAGACTGATCTGTCTTTCTATCAATGTGGTCATCCCCCAATCTTCAATGGATATAATCCACTTAATAATGAGTTTTTATAAGTTATAAACTTTCTCGTCTGTGTTAGAACCAGGAAAGTGCTGAAATTCTACACTACCTATGTAAATGAGAATAGTCTTAAAATAAGAACAGGTTTGTATGACTCACCTTTGTCAGACATGATTTCTCACTGTTCCATCATATTATATTTTGGGATTGATTTTTATATTATTTTTTGGTATTCCCTTTGGTTTATGGTCTTCTATTATTTGATTTGGTATGGTTGGGTGGTTGGTGTGGTACGGTTGGATTCGGTTAGGTCGGTCATAGTTGTAACCCTATCCCAGAGTATTTATAAGAACAATAACACTATCTTGTTATATGTTTAAAATTCAGAACATCTAATGCTGGATAAAAGTGGTTGGGGGACAGTCCTATGTCCTGGTTGGACTTGGGATGCCTATTTTGATAAGGCTTAGGGTTGGGTCGGGTCAAGTTGGTATTAGAGCCTAGGTTCATGGTCAACTGGAAAGTCCACAAAGCCGTGTGGAGTAGAGTATCTTTTAAGGATGTGAAGCACGCCACACTCATAAAAGAGAGGTTGTAAGACATTTAAGAATGTTTAACTTTCTTGGTATTCTATCTTCAATCTTGAGTTCTCAATCTTAGAATCTCCTCTAATCCTTGTTTGTTCTTCTCTCAGATCATGCCTCCTAGATATGGAACATAAGGAAATTCTTCTATTCCATCTGGGGATAATGCTGAAGGGGTACATCCTACATCTGGAGTACATCTTTGATCTCACGGTCCTATTCCTGATGGTTTTGGAGTTCCTTCTATTCTGTCTAGTTCTCCTCAGGTCCCTCAAGGCAATGTGACGAATGCAGAATTTTGTTAGTCTATCCATGTTATTTACTAATTGGTTGCTGCTCTGGCTGACAAGGGTGCAGCTAGTGCTTTGTTTGCTGAGGCCACAAGGGTTGGTCAAGTAATGAAGATGGGTCCTCTAATTTTTACTAAAGTGGAGATGAAGAAGGATCCATGGGGCTTCTTGGATGAGATGGAAAACATCTTTTGACTGATGTAGGCTACTATTATAAAGGGGATTAACTTTGCATCTTATCAGCTCAAGGACATTTCTTATCAGTGGTATGAAGAGAGGGATAAAGATAAAGGTGATATGGAAGAGGAAGGGTTGTGGAAGGCCTTTTTAATGCCTTTTTGGATCGGTTATTTCCTCAAAAATTGTGGGAAGCTAAGATGGAGGAGTTTGTGAACTTTAGGTAGGGGAGGATATCAGTAAAAGAATATGCTTTGAAGTTTCATCAGCTATCAAGGTGTGCTCCTGATTTAATTTGGTGGCTGATATGAGATCGAGAATAAGAAAGTTCGCTTCTGGGTTGAATAGAGATTTAATTCTATAGAGTAACACTGGCATATTGATTAACAATATGGATATCTCAAGGTTGACTGTTCATATGCAGCAGGTTGAGAATAAGAAGAGGAAACATGCAAAGTTTGGGGATAGGTAGGGAAAGAGGAGTAGGTTTTATGATCAGGGAAGTGCTTAGTCTCAGGGTGGTAGAGATGGTGGAAAGTGGAAGAAAAAGAAGTGGGGGAGTTTTGGCTACTTTTCTGTGAGTGCTCCTTATCAATTGGGATATAGACATCATCAAGGTGGTGACAATTCTCTGGCACAGGTTGCCCAATATCAGGTGAGCAAAGGTCAGTCAGTTTCTTTGTGTCCTCCTTGTTGATTTTGTGGTCATCCTTATTGGGGCTATTACGAGGAAGAAAGGGACAAATGCTTCAAGTGTATCCAGGTAAGCCATTCGCTCAGGGATTGTCCTGTCAATAAGGTTGCCATGGGGGTGAATAAGATTCCTGTGGATTCATCTTCTGCTTTTACACTTGGTGGAGGGGCATCTGTTTCTGTTACTTCTCCTGGATCTAGTGTTAGTTGGAACAGGTTGTATACTTTGGCATCACAACAAGAACTTGAAGCATCACCTAATGTCGTTACTAGTACGTTATAGCTTTCTCTCATGACATATATTATTTTTTGGAAACAGGGTCCACTCTTTCTTATGTGACTCCATAGATAGCTATGTCTTTTTATTTTGATCCCAAAGTTATCTCAGATTCTTTTTCTATCTCTACCCTAGTAGGTGACTCGGTTATTGCTAAGAGAGTTTATAGAGGGTGTGTGGTATCTAGGGTTGGGCAAATCGAAAAAAATGAAAAACCAAACCAAACCAAAATTTCAATTTCGGTTTGGTTTTTCAGTTTTTTGGATCGGTTTCGATTTTCAATTTTTAAAATTCGATTAAACAGTTCAATTTTTGGTTTTTCAAAACAATAATTTAGATAAACCAAATAACCAAAATTCTGTAAATAATTAATAATATATATATTTTATTATATATATATAATATTTAATATATAATAATATAAATATATAATAACAACCCTAGTCCAGTAATCACACCGCATACAACATACTCACTCTGCCACTCACAGGACATAACTTAACTGTCAATTGTTAAACACTCGATCAAATCATAGACCATCTGTGAGACCATCGACTGTACAACGACACCAGAGTGATGAGTGGCAAGCTGGCGGCCAGTCAACCAGACAACCATTGCGGGCTGCCGACTCAATTTTTGGATCCATGTTGAGTTATTTATATTTATCAATGAAAAATAGGTTTGAAATAAATTATTTTTAAAAAAAAATCATTAATTTTAAATGTCCAGTCATAACAAAGAGAGGTTCACTACTTTAATCTTCAAAACCAAAATAAAAATTCAAAATAACCAAATCAAATTTGTAGAAACTATTTCAGTTTGGTTACGATTTTTATTTTTGTCAATCTAAAAATCGAAAAACCAAACCAATATTAAACTATCAAACCAAACAAATTGAATACCCCATTTGTCTTTATCACTTGGTCCAAGTTAAAGATTCTAGCTCAGAAGATCCTTTGTCTTTGGTACTTGTGGTTAATGAGTTTTCAGAAGTCTTTCCGAATGATCTTCCTAGTGTTCCTCCCAGTAGGGAAATAGAGTTTGGTATTGATTTACTTTTGGACACTCATCTAATTTCTATTCCTTCGTATAGAATGGCTCCGGCTGAGTTGAGGGAACTCAAGGATTTTCTGGATAAGGGATTTATTCATCCTAGTGTTTCTCCATGGGGTACATCGGTATTGTTTGTGCACAAGAAGGATGGTTTTCTTTGGATGTGCACTGACTACAAGCAGTTGAACAAAGTGACGGTCAAGAACAAGTATCCTCTTCCTAGAATAAATGACTTAGTTGACTAGTTACAAGGTGATAAGTTCTTCTCTAAGATAGATCTTCAGTCTGGGTACCATCATCTTAAGATTAGGGAGGTGGATATCCCTAAGATGGCTTTTCATACTCTGTACGGGTATTTGAGTTCTTGGTGATGTCATTTGGGTTGACTAATGCTACAACATCATTTATGGACTTAATGAACAGGGTGTTCAGGTAGTATTTGGATCTTTTCATCATTGTGTTTATTAATGACATTCTACTTTATTCAAAGACTTAGGTGGATTATCCTAATCACCTCCGCGTAGTGTTGCAGACCTAAAGGAACAATAATTGTATGTCAAGTTCTCTAAGTGTGAGTTATGGTAGAACGCTATGACTTTCTTGGGCCATATTATTTCTAGTGAAGGGATCATGGTGGATCCATAGAAGGTTGTTGTGGTGAAGAGGTGGCCTAGGCCCACGACTCCATCCTATACTCGGAGCTTCTTGGGTTTAGCTAGGTATTATAGGAGGTTTGTGGAAATATTTTCTTTGATAGCTGCTCTATTGACTTATTTGACTCAGAAGAAGGTTAAGTTTTCTTGGTCAGATGCTTTTGAAGGAAGTTTTGATAAGTTGAAGGATAAGTTGACTTTGGATCCAATCCTGACTTTACCAAAAGGTAATGATGGGTTTGTGGTTTATTACGAAGCATCTCGGGTAGGGCTTGGTTGTGTTTTGATGCAATATGGGAAGGTGATTTCCTATGTTTACAGGCAGTGAAGGTACATGATAGGAATTATCCTACTCATAATTTGTAGTTGTTGGCGGTTGTATTTGATTTGAAAATATAGCGGCATTATTTGTATGGTGTTCACGTAGATATCTTTTCTAATCAGAAGAATCTTCAGTATGTGTTCACTCAAAAAGAGTTTAATCTCAGGCAGAATAAGTGGCTTGAGCTTCTCAAGGATTATGATATGAGCCTTCACTACCACCCTAGTAAGGCTAATGTGGTTGTTGATGCTCTTAGCAGGTTATCCATGGATAATTTGGCTCACGTGGAGGAAGGAAAATAGGAATTGGTGAAGGATATCCGCCGCTTGGATAATCTTAGAGTTTGTCTCTTGGACTCTAAGGATGGTGGTGTGATGATGCAAGAAGTGTTTTGATCATTTCTTTGTGCAGAGATTAAGGAGAAGCAAATTCTTGATCCTATCTTGATAAAAATCAAGGGTGATGTTGTTGGGCAAAAGGTAGTGGTGTTTGAGATCGGCGGTGATGGCATTTTATGATACCAAGGGAGGTTGAGTCTTCCTGATATCGACGGGTTGCGGCAAAGGGTTTTGGCTGTGGAGCATGAGTCGTGCTATGTTGTCTATCTTGGATCGACTAAGATGTATCATGCTCTCAAGGAGATCTACTAGTGGAATGGCATGAAGAGGAATGTGGCTGATTTTGTGGCCAAGTGTATGGTGTATCAACAGGTTAAGGTTGAGCACATGAGGCCAGGAAGGTTGTATCAAGAAATTGATTTACCCGAATGGAAGTGGAAAATGATCAATATGGATTTTGTTACCGGTCTTCCTCGATCTCAACATTAGTATGATTTGATTTGGGTCATCGTGAATAGGATGACCAAGTCTGCACATTTCTTCCCAGTGCAGACTACCTTTTCGGCGGAGGATTATGTGTGGTTGTATCTTTAGGAGATTGTGAAGCTGCATAGGGTACCTATTTTGATTATCTCAGATCGTGGTATGCAGTTTATGTGTTATTTCTTGCAGTCTTTTCAGAGAGGGTTGGAGACTAAGGTTAGTCTGAGTACTGCTTTTCATCGATAGTTGGATGGGCAAGCAGAAAGAACTATGCAGACATTGGAAGATATGCTTCGAGCCTGTATAATTGACTATGGTGGCTATTGGGTTAAGCATCTACCTTTGATGGAGTTTTCTTACAATAATAGCTATTATTTGAGTATTGGTATGGCTCTTTTCGAGGCATTGTATGGTAGAAGGTGTAGATCTTTTATTGGGTGGTTCAAGTTTGGGAAAGCAGACATGTTTGGTTCGGATTTGGTTTATCGGGTGATGGAGAATGTCAAGGTGATTCGGGATAGTCTTAAAGCTAGCCAAAATTGCCAAAAGTCCTATGCAGATGTTAGGCGTAGAGACTTGGAGTTTGAGGTTGGGGATGGGGTATTCCTTAAGGTGTCTCCCATGAAGGGAGTGGTGCGGTTTGGCAAAAAGGGAAAACTCAGTCCTCGGTTCATTGGTCCTTATGTGATTTTATGAAGACTTGGCAATGTTGCTTATGAATTGAAGTTGCCATCTAACTTAAGTTTGGTTCATCCGATCTTTCATGTTTCTATGTTGAGAAAGTGTCTTGGTGATCCTTCTTTGATTGTTCCTTTGGAAAGATTGGGTATTTTGGATTCTCTATCCTATAAAGAGGTCGCGATTAAGATATTAGTTAGGCAAGTTCATAAATTACGGACTAAGAATGTGGTTTTGGTTAAAGTTCTATGGAGGAACCATAAGGTGGAAGAATCTACTTGGGAAGCAGAAGAGGACATGAAGTCCAAGTATCCGCATTTATTTTCTTCTCCTGGGATTCATGCGGAAGGTATGTTTCTTGAACACATTTGTATTTTTTGAGTTAGTTAAAGGAAAGATTAATATCTTTGCCTCTTTGTTTTCAAATTTTATTGAAGGTATGTTTGATAATGCAAATGACTCTCTGTGTGGTTACCCCTACCTTGTCCTTCATTCGAGGATGAATGTTCCTAGTGAGGGAAATTGAAACATCCTGGGTTTTGACCCTTAGAAAATTTCCTAGAATTCCTTTCTCTACACCCAATACGACTCATGGGTATGAGCCGTATGTTAGGGTACGAATGGTATGGTCCTGTCGAATGTTGACCAGTGTTAGTGGGTGGGATGTTTTTGGTCACTGGAATGGGTATGACTTAGGGGTATGAGTCGTAGGGCTTGGTATGAGTCGTATTAGGGACTTGCATGGTGGGCAGTGTTTGATCCTCCTGGTATTTTATTCTGCCAGGGATACGGGTTATGGGTACGAATCATATGTTGTGGTTATGACTTGGTTGGATGAGTCGTATACTGGACAGTGTTCGATCCAAGGGTTAAGGCTTAGGTATGAGTTGTGGATACCGATCGTTTATGAGGGTACGACTCATATGGGTCAATCGTATCCCTGGGGGGGGGGGGTTTCAAGGAACTTAAGTGGGGGTATTTTGGACATTTCCCTACTTACCCTAACTAGTACCCACGACGTCTAATACACTTAGAAGGTTATATACCCTATTACGGATTGCTTTGGTCTTGTCTTGGTGATTTCTTTCCATTAATTCTTCGGTATAAGGCATGATTTTGTTCCCTTATTGTTATTTCAACTAAAGTCATGGTTTATATGATTGATTTCATGGTTTTCCTATTTCATGATTATAGTTTTAAACTATTATTTTGGAGTTTTGATATTGAATGCTCGGTTATAGTTTTCTATGGTTTTAATTATTCTTTTATATCATCAAAGGTCAATTTGGACAATTGGATTATATGGTAATGGTTTAATGGTCTTTGGAATTGGTTTTGGTTATATTGTGCCCCCAAGGTGTTTGATAAAATGCTTATAAAGATATGTTTATTGGATTGACTTCTTTTAATGGAACTCTTGCATGTTTTAAACTGGATAAAGGATTTATGCATGGTTTAAATAGATTGAAAAGACTAAAGGCTAAATGGTTATGCTTGTGGAGAACATGGAAGTCTCCCAAGTGGATTTAATATGGTAATTGGAAGGGCACCTAAGGTCCCCTTAACCTAAATAGTTTGGCTATGGATATTACTTGCAAGTTAAGGGTGGTACGACGATACCTCTAATATTGGCCTTGGTTAATAAATGGTAAATCATTTTTTTTGACATAGTTTTAATTAGGCATTAATGGTGGGGTGTGTAGCTAAGCCGTGGAAGGTGGCGGTCCCGGGGAAGCCAAAATCGAAAAATCATATTTGTCGATATGAGGGGTCTTGATGACCATGTGTGTGTGTCATATCTTATATTGGGGGATGTACTAGTCATCCTATAGGATATTCCCTGGTCGTGCGTCTACATGCACTAGGGTTCTTTCACCAGGCGAAGCTGAACCCATATGGCCCGTGGGTGGTTAGGATGACAAAGTTACACAGACCAGGTATAAAGGTTTTAAATGCATGCTAAACCCAGTTCCCTTCCCCAACACTTATATATGTATGGTTGTATGCATTGTGGATGGTTTTACGTGGTTTTATAACTGACATTATTTTATCCTTATCCCGAGATCATGCTAGCAGTCATTCGCTAACCCCATCTACTGGCGACTGTTCACCCACGCTATGTAGGAACTGGCCATTCTACTCCTCCTATTTAGCTCGTAGATTTTGAATGAGCATTTAGACTGAAGTAGTGAGCTTCCATCCTTTTGGAAGGCATCATTTCATGTTATGGATTTCTTTAGACACTTTACTTTTATTTTGGATATTGGTTTTGGCCATGGTTGGGGAATGTCCCAATCAAATTTGTTTACTCTTTTGGATAGAGACTTTATGGTACTTCTGGGGGTTAGTATGGGCGGGATTGGTAGAGGTGTCAACCTTATCATTGGTATTGATATTGAGGCTAGCATCATTAGACATGATTTCTCACTATTTCATCATATTATATTTTGGGATTGATTTTCATATTATGTTTTGGTATTCCCCTTAGTTTATGGTCTATTATTTGGTTTGTTATGGTTGGGTGGTTGGTGTGGTACGGTTGGACTCAGTTGGTTCGGTCACAGTTGTGACCCTATCCCAGAGTCATAATGAGAACAATAACGCTATCTTGTTATATATTTGAAATTCAGCCCATCTAAGGCTAGATATAGGTAGTTGGGTTGGGTAAAGGGGGGCGGTCCCCGATCCTGGTTGGACTTGGGATGCCCATTATGGCAATGCCCAGGGTCGAGCCGTGTCATAACTAATCAGTTGCAACAGGTTATTTATTTGTTGTAACATATAACTCATCTGTTGGAATCAACTTCAAAGGTTCTGTAGTCCATCTCAACAGGTGATTCATCTGTTGTAACAGATGTGTAATTTGATGCAACATAGGAGTCAACTTTTCCAATAGCTGACTCTTTTGTTATAATCAGCTTCAGGTTCTATAGTATTGTAACATAAATTACCAATAAGTGATTCATCTGTTACAACATATTATTCACTTGTTGCAACATATTACTCATCTATTGAGGTTCATATTACGGCACTATAAAATCACTATTTATTCTATTTTGATGTCATTATTAACTTTTTTTAACAAATGTCCTTATCTAGGTACCACTAATGGGGGGATCAATAACAAATGTCCTTATTTAGGTACCACAAGATGTAATAGCAAAACTTGTGTTGTTGTTTGTTATGGACTTTGATATTTTTAACTCATTGTTGTGAACATAAATGTTATTAATTATTATATAAAATATCTTTTTCATTAACTTGTGTATCAATAAACAGAGGTAACACAGGACCTAAATACAACAGACCATAAAATTATTTTCAATGCACTACCCATCTGTTGCAACAGATGGACATTTGCTGGAAGAAAATAATACAGTTCATCAAACTAGAATGTGTTCCTCCAACATATGACAAATTTGTTGCAATAGATGGATAATCTGTTGGAGCAACACAATACAGTTCCTGTCACAAACCCAACAGATGACTAATCTGTTTAAACAGATGGTCCATCTGTTGAAAGTACTCAAAACTCTTGTTTGCTACTGGATTCAAAATTATTCCTTACGTCCAACCATTGACATGTTTGTTGAGAAAACGAAATAGAAAAAAAGAAAATTAAATAAGAATTAAAATGTCAAACTCGACCAAACATAAATTTTTCATTAAACAAAAATAAAATACATTAGGTAGGTAGATCCGATATAGAAAAATAAAAACACATACGCTAAAAGAAAAAAAATCACCTAATTATTATTATCATTATTATTATTATTATCATCCGGCCAATCGTCAATCGAAAGCAGTAGTGCACTCCTCAGCTTGTGAATCTCTCGAAAGCATCCTTACTCTAATGGCGGCCAACTCTTGCTGGAGTTCTTTAACCTACCTTTGAAGTTCCCGCACGGTGTCGTCCAGAATAGCAATGTCCCAAACAAGATCAACCATATTTAGAACACGTATGAATTGACACAAAAGTACAGTAGTTTGTGCGTTATCAGATACGAACGTCTATGTACCGATCCATGAGACTCTATTAGATATCCCATTCTTACACCGTTGTGACCAATAAAACCTGACGGCTCTAATACCAATTTGTCACGACCCAAAAATAAGGGTCATGATGTGTAACACCCTGATTTTATGAACCGGAATGCTACACGGTGCTTATGACCCCGAAGGACCACAAGATAACCCATGACTAATATTTGTACCTGTGCACTATAATATAGAATGTAATAATATGGAAAACATAAACATGTAGGCCATAAGGTTCAACGGAATAAAGAATCTGTAAAATAGTAACATCCGTATGGATGAAAGATACCCAAAACAACTGAAAACTGAATCAAACCTGAACTAAATCTGAAAGCCTCTAAATACTGTCAGAATAAGGAGTTGAAGGAACATGTCTCCAACTAACTCCGTCTAGCAAAACTGAGTTGAAATAATAAATAAAATAAAATAATATCGTATCATCCTCGAATGAAGAGGACTCACTGCAACTCTGTATACTGGAATATAACTGCTACTGTTGGTCTGGAACTCGTGTCTCTGAACCTATGGTGTAACATGAAAAGAAAGCACCATAGCGCAAATGCATCAGTACAACTGGAGTACTGAATATACGAGTGACGTAGGCTAATACAAAGGGTTTACATGCATGAATAATACTACTGACTGACTGATATGGACGTAAGAGTACAAACATACATACATAGTAACTAAGATCATGAGTACGTGATGGCTAAATCTGTATGTTAATACATGGCTGGAATCATAGTTCTGACAACATGGATGATTGTATCTGACAGCCCTGAATCTGGTTGAACTCTCTGAGTTTCGTGCGATAACTGAATTTGATCATATCTAACAGTCCTGGCATACTAATATCTAAAGAACTGTCTGTGTTCTTTTACTGAGACTGATACTGAAACTCTGGGAGGTAGTTGTTTAACCGACATGCCCCATATATGCCATTATGGCTAAGATAGGGTCCAATCTCTGCCCTGACGGGAAGGGTGTCAATACCGCGCCACTGGTAAGGACAACATGCGAGCAACCCTCATATAATAGGTAAATCTAGTGAGAACGGTGGGAACCCTTATATAATAGGTTAAGCCACCTCATCTACCCTCATATAACAGGCTATGATGTCTCAACCTATGCTAGCTACATAGTTCTGGAACGCAAGGATGACTGCTAAGAATCACACCCTCATATACAGGTGAGTTCCCATCCTTGGGTTCACTCGGTGCTAACTCCTACTCCTATTTGAAGAGACTAAACATGATTCAACTGACTGTACATGGACAGATTAACTGACTTCCATTTACTGACGGAGTAGTACTATTATCTGAGAGTTAACTGGGATCATGAGATTTCTGAGGTTTCCTGAGTCATATGACTGACTGAGTTCTATAGATTATGGCTTGACTGAGATTATCGTGACAACATGACATGGCTCTAGGCACACAGCTATGTTTTTTGGGTACGAATACCCCCAGGACTCGATAAAAGAAACTGACACACATGACATGACTTGATCACAAGATTAGAGTCCACAATTTTCTATATTATAAGTAGGGGATAGTATACTTCATGTATTTAATCAACACCTCAAATATGGTAGGGAAAGCATGGATATAATTCGCACACAAAATTCATATTTCCATCATCATACATACTTCATGCCATCACCATAAGAATACATAAATAGCATGGGCATTCATATTGAAGTGTATCGCTAACATGTACTTGTCATTTAGATATCATGAAATCATGTAAATATGAACTTCTAAAATCCTAGGCATTTTATCAAACACCTTACATGCATTCTTCAAGGCATAGGTGGATTTCATACTTGCATTAGTTCAACCCACCCAAAGTTCATGATTTTCAACCAACAATCACATATATTCCATGAAAAACATCCTTAGATATCATCTTGAAACTTGAACAACAATCATCAACGTGTACATGCGTATATCACCACAAAAGTTTACAAAATAACATTTAAAAGCATGATTCTTGAACTCTATGAACGAATTGAATCCATAGATGAACACTACGCATACCTTAAAGCTTGATCTTGAAAGAGATCTAATGTTTTTGAAGGTGCCTGGAAAAATCCTTAGGCTTGCCCTTGATTTTTCTTGACAAGGGTTTAACCCCTTTGGGAAAGAATGTTTTTGTTCCTAAGGAGATAATCTTGAGAGAAAACCCTAATCTTGTGGTTGAAAGTGTATGAAAGAGCTTTTTGAGATATTTTAACTAAAGAGAATGGAACATAATACGTTCCTTGAGGGTTATAAGTCGTGGGAAGTGAAGGAAAAAGACCGAAATACCCTTATGAAATAAATTCCCAGTTGCTGAAAATAATAGATGACGACATTTGTGAAAAGGCATCAAAAATGTAGTAATCCATCAAAAATGTTGTCACAAAGAAGCTGGAATTTATGATTTCTACCTAAGTCTAACGACCTTCGTGGTAGGGCGTCACAAATATGGTAAGCTACCACGAATGTCGTCACTTAGGAGTTGGTTTCTGCCTAAGGCTGACGGCCTTCGTGGTAGGTTGTCACAAATGTGGTAAGCTACCATTAATGTCGTCACACAGGAGCTGAATTCTGCCTAAGGCTGACGACCTTCGTGGTAGGGCGTCACAAATGTGGTAAGCTACCACGAATGTCGTCACACAGGAGCTGGATTCTGCCTAAGGATGATGACCTTCGTGGTAGGGCATCACAAATTTGGTAAGATACCACGAATTTTGACACACAGGATCTGGATTCTACCTAAGGCTGACGACCTTTGTGGTAGGGCGTCACAAATGTGGTAAGCTACCACGAATGTCGTCACACTATTTCTAGCCTGACATGCTGGAGTAAAATAGGAATAACTCTTTGCTCCGATATCGGATTTAGATGAAATTGGTATCGTTGGAAAGCTAATTCAATTATATATCTGTTGATAGGTCATATACTCAAAAATTCAAAGTATATTGATAGATATACTCGTTTGAATTTGACTATACCAATATCCTTCTCAAGAATTCAATCGGTAAGGAATGTTTTGATTCGCCTGATAGCTGGGAGTTATTTGAAGCCTTAATATACATCTAACCTACTCATAAAACTATTAAAGAACCATGATGTTCTATGCATGAGCTTGGTACATGGATCTAATATTGGTTTGGATTTTTTGGGGTATTACAATATCTTTCCCTTGGAAATATTCGTCCTCGAATGATGACTGCTTGAGAGGGGAGAAAAGATAAAACAATGCATACACTGATCATGCTCAAATGGCACATGATTTTAGGACTGAATTGAATTCTAAACTGAATATATCCCAACTGAACATGCATATCTGATGCATGACTGATAAGCTGAACTCATGAATGCATGATAAGCTACACACTGATAGTTGATACCAATTTTATACTGGAATTTTGAACATGTAACTGAATAAGCTTACAAGAATGGTTACCTCTAGCTAAGTCTGAATTAGCGGAGAAAATATAAGGGTACTTGGTTCGCATGTCTGCTTCTTCTTCCCAAGTAGCTCCCTCCATGGACTGATTCCGCCAAAGAACCTTGACTAGAGGTACTTCTTTGTTCCTCAGCCTACAAGTCTGATAGTCGAGGATTTCAACTGGAATCTCTTCATAAGAGAGGATATTCTAAATGTCAACGCTCTGAATAGGGACTACAACTGCTGGGTCACATATGCAGTTCTTGAGCAAAGAGACATGGAAGACTGGATGAACTGTGGCTAGATCTGAAGGCAATTCGAGCTCATAGGCTACCTTGCCGAAGTGACTGAGAATCCTGAAGGGACCTACATATCGAGGACTGAGCTTTCCCTTCTTGTCGAATCTCTTCACTCCCTTCATGGGAGAGATCTTAAGATAGACATAGTCATCGACCTCAAATTCGAGATCCTTTCTATGAACATCCGCATAAGACTTCTGTCGGCTCTGAGCAGCCCAGAGTCTTTCTCTGATCAACTAAACTTTCTCTAAGGCATCGAATACTGAGTCAGGCCCTATGACTGCGGTCTCACTAACTTCAAACCAACCGATCGGAGACCTACATCTCCTACCATAGAGAGCTTTGAATGGAGCCATCTGAATACTGGAGTAATAGCTATTGTTGTATGCGAACATAATCAAAGGCAAGTGGTCATCCCAGCTTCCCTTAAAATCAACTGCACACTCCCTTAGCATATCTTCTAGATTCTAAATAGTCTTTTTTGCTTGACCATCTATCTGAGGATGAAATGTTGTACTGAGATGAACTTGGGTACCAAGACCCTTTTGGAATGCTTTCTGGAAGTGAGAGGTGAACTGGGTACCTCTTGAGCTAGTACTGTTGGTGCTGCTATCACTCTTCTCTTTAGACTGGGAAAGTGTAGAAAGTGTTCGGTCCCTTTGACGAGTGTTGAAGATTGGTGCCTCCTTGCTTCTAGAAGGTTCACCTCGTCTTCTTACCCGACCACTACCTCTAGTCAATGGGAGTTTTCGTGCCATGATGACTGAAAAAAATTAAGGAATCAGTTACAACACAAAATCTGCAAAAATAGTAACAAAAATTGGTTGGATAGTCAAACTAATGGGCCGTCGATGATGAGATGGTCCGCCGGTTGGGCCATCAAACCTTATCTAGTGAGATCTGATTTACAGAAACTTGCGACGGTCGAACTGGTGGTCTATCAGGTTACTGACGGTCCGCCAAGTTGTCCGTCACAACTTATCCAGTGTGCAACTTTCTTTGGACATTTGCGATGGTCAACTTGATGGTCCATCACAAATTCGATGGTCTGCCAAAGATACCGTCAGTCCCTATTTCTAATTTTGGACTTTTTTTTGACATTTTGTCGAATAGTTGGTCTACCTTATTCGATTTTCAGCACACAACGACAATAATTTGATGGTTATGCTCACAATTTTCTACTCTAAACACTTGGGTTACTCAGGCTTCACCCAACAATGTATACCAAAGTTCAGAACTCAGACATCAACAATTTACACCACAGAAAGAAGCAAGATGAACCTTTATAGACCATAACCATTTCAATCATATTTTGCACTTTGGAGAAGCAAGAAAACGGGTTAAAATCATACCTTGATAATGCAGAAGTTTCACTCTAGTTGCTTTCACTTCAAAAAGAAAAACTACTTAATACTTTAGCCTGTGATTTCTTATTTTGTTGTGCTAACGAGAAAAGAGAGGAAAGAACTATTTAAATAGGGAAGAAAAAAGAAGATGGAGAGTCCTAAAGGGAGTAACTGCCTTTAGATACTAGGAATCCAGAGAGAGTTGGAAAGTTTTAGAATTTGAAGAGGCTACAACGTATGTAACCGCCACATTTAATCTCTTAAAAAGCATTTGGGTCAAGTGCGGGTCATTTAAATATGCATCATCTTTAACCCGACCCGACCCAGCATTAGGGTTACAGCGATGGTTGACCTGACGATCCGTAAGGTATTCAACGGTCCGCCAGGTTGGCCGTCAAAGCTTAGCAAAGACTGGGAAACTCTATTTTATTACGATGGTCACTCCGACGGTCCATCAATGATGCGATGGTCCATCGAGTGGTCAATTAAACCTTTCCAGAAACTCAGTATTTTAGCTTCAGTTTGACGGTACCTCCGACGATACATCATTTTATTGACAGTCTGCCAGCTCAACCATCAAGCCTTATCCAGAATGATCAATTTTTCACATTGACTTTGACGTTTAGAGTGGTGGTCCATTGATACTTTGACGGTCCGTCGGTTATCCCGTCGACCACCCATCAACTGTAAAAAATCTTCTCTTTCTGCAATTTTAGTCCTGCACACTCGACAAACATATTAGATTGGACAAAAACAACAAATAAACTTTCATTATGATTACAACAACACTTGGTGGGTTGCCTCCCACTAGCGCCTGATTTAATATCGTGACACAATGTAGTCATTTCTATTACTCAGACTTCATCGAGATAGATAGTAGCTATGCACTTTATCGAGTCCATTGGACCGATATAAAACTTCAGTTGTTGCCTATTCACTTTGAAGACACTTTAATCTTTATTTACAAGTTCAACTACTCTAGATGAGTAGACTTGATTAACTTGAAATGGACCAGACTATTTTGATTTTAACTTACCTGGGAACAACTTTAGTCTGGAGTTGAAGAGAAGAACCCAATCACCTTTCTGAAAGTCACACTTTGCAATCTTCTGATCATGATGCTTCTTCATATTCTACTTATAAAAATCATCTCTTTCATATGCACCGAGACGAAACTCATCCATGTCATTCAGCTATCCCAATCTCAACTGTGTAGCCTCATTCCAGTTCAAACTCAGCCTCTTAAGTGCCCACAGCGCCTTATGCTCCAATTCAATTGGTAAATAACATCCTTGCAATAAACTAACTGGTATGGTGACATGCCGATTGGTGTCTTGAAAGTTGTTTTGTATGCCCATAAGGCATCATCAAGCTTCCTAGACCAGTTTTGTCTGCTAGCATTCACTATTTTAGCAAGTATGGTTTGATCTCTCTATTCGAAATCTCCACTTGCCCACTAGTTTGTGGGTGGTAGGGAGTCGTTACTTTGTGTTGCTTAACACCATACTTTTCTAAGGCATCTCGAAACACACAATTGTAAAAGTAAGATCAACCATCACTTATAATAGTGTGTGGCACCCTAAGTCGAAAGAAAATGTTCCTTTTAAGGAACGCAACTACTCTTTTCCCTTCATTGTCAGCCAAAGCAATGGCTTCAACCCATTTTGATACATAATCAACAGTAACTAAAATGTATCTCATCCTATATGAGCTCACGAAGGGCCTCATAAAGTCGATGCCCCATACGTCAAATAATTCTACATTTATCATTTTTGTCAAAGGCATTTCATGGCGTTTGGAGATTGACCCCTGCCTCTGACATAGGACACATCTTCTCACGAACTCATACGCATCTTTGAATAAAGTCGGCCAATAGTAGTAGGTTTGAAGCACCTTTCTAGCAGTACGATCACCGTCATGATAACCTCCAACCGGGGAAGCATGACATGCTTCTAATATACTCAATATATCTACTTCTGGAGCACATCTCTTTATGATATTGTTAGCATATTGCCGAAATAGATATGGCTCATCCCAGAAATAATATGTCACATCATGAAGAAATTTCTTTCTTTATAAAAAGAAAGATTTTTCGAAATCACCTCACTCACCACATAGTTTGCGAAATTAGCGTACTAAGGTATTTTCTCTGTAACAGCAGCCATGATTTCCTCATATGGAAATTCATCATTGATATTAATTTCATCTGTAACTGCTTCCTCACCTTCTAGCCTAGATAGATGATCCGCAACTTGGTTTTTGCAACCCTTCCGATCTTTGACTTCAAAGTCAAACTCTTGAAGAAGTAGCACCCATCTAATTAACCTTAGTTTTACATCCTTTTTCTCCATCAAAATCTCAAGGTTGCATGGTCAATGTGGACCACCACCTTGGTTCCTAGAAAGTAGACCCAAAACTTCTCAAAAGCATAGACTACTGTAAGAAGTTCCTGTTTTGTGATGGTGTAGTTCTTTTGAGCTCCATTCAGTGCTTTGCTGGCATAATAGATTGGATGAAACAAATTGTCCTTCTTTTGTCCCAGCACAGCTCCAAGGGCACCACCGCTTGCATCACATATGGTCTCAAAATGGTTTTGACCAATCCGGTGCAACAATGATAGGAGCATCAACCAGCTTCCCTTTAAGGCATTCAAATGCCTTAAACCAATCATCATCAAAGATGTACTTAGCTTTCTTCTCCAAGAGTTTGCAAAGTGGGTTTGCAATCTTTGAGAAGTCCTTTATAAACCTTTGATAGAAGCCATCATAACCAAGAAAACTATGCACTCCCTTCACTGAGATGGGAGCTGGTAGCTTCTCAATAACCTCAACCTTACCTCAATCGACCTCTATCCTCTTTGCTGAAATTTTGTGTCCGAGAACAATGCCCTCTTTCACCATGAAGTGGAATTTCTCCTAATTAAGCACAAGGTTGATCTCCTGATACCCCTACAAGGCTCTACTGAGATTTACCAAACATAGCTCAAACGAATCTCCTACCACAGAAAAATCATTCATAAACACCTCTAAGGTGTCTTCAACCATATCTGAGAAAATAGACATCATGCATCGTTGAAAGGTAGCAGGTGCATTACACAATCCAAATGGCATCCGCTTGAACGCAAAAGTGTCATAATGTCATGTGAATGTCATTTTCTCCTGATCTTTAGGAGTAATAAAAATCTGATTGTAACCAGAATAACCATTCAAGAAATAATACCAACCTCTTCCCGCCAACCGATCAAGCATCTGATCCATAAAAGGCATTGGGAAGTGGTCCTTCAATGTCCATGAGTTGAGTTTTTGATAGTCTAAGCAAACTCTCCACCCAGTGACAGGTCTGAGTGGTATCAACTCATTCTTCTCGTTTGCTACAACGGGCATGCCCCCTTTCTTGGGCACATATTGAACTGGGCATACCCATTTACTTTCGAAAATGGGGTAAACCACTCTTGTATCTAGCCACTTGACAATTTTTTTCTTAACCACCTCTTGCATTGGTGGGTTAAGACGGCATTGGTACTTGATGGTAGGAGTACATTCTTTTTTAAGCTGCATCTTATGAGTGCAGATGCCAGGGGGAATACCAATAATATCTGCAATAGTCCAGCCTATTACCCTTTTATACCTTTGAAGCACAGAAATAAATGCTTCCACCTGCTGCTCGCCTAAATCAGCTGCAATAATCATGGGTAGCATGTCCCCATTGCCCAAAAACACGTACCTCAAATGGCCAGGCAACTCTTTCAGCTCCCAGGTAGGTGGCTCTTCTATAGAAGGTTTAGTAGGTGGATTTGGACGATTTTTCAAGTCCAAATCCAACTTCTTGGATGTGTATGAATAAAACCCCATGCCCGTTAAGGCACACATAGTCTCCTCATAATCTTCGATACCGTCATGATCAAAATTCATCAATACAGCGGCCAAAGTCTCCACAGTAAATTTTTCTTCTATAGGCACTTTCTGCTTCTCTTCGTAATAGACATCCATAATACAGAATACGTTTA
Source organism: Capsicum pubescens (assembly GCA_030864215.1). NCBI lineage: Eukaryota > Viridiplantae > Streptophyta > Magnoliopsida > Solanales > Solanaceae > Capsicum > Capsicum pubescens. The sequence continues at coordinate 198,057,984 of CM061549.1, read as the reverse complement.
TATCTTTATGCTATTTCATGGACTGGCATTCATCGAATCAAACTACCTCATCATTCATCCTGAATAGTAGCTCGTTTGCCCATAAATCAATAAGTACACTACCAATTGCGAGGAAAGGTCGACCCAAGATTATGGACACCTCAAAATCCACCTCGCAATTGAGAATGACAAAATCAGCTGAAAATATGAAACTGTCCACCTTTACTAATACGTCATATAGAATCTCCACGGGCCACTTCATAAACCTATCCTCTATAACTAGTCTCATATTTGTGGGATTAGGATCCCCCAAACCACCTTTCTTATACACAGCAAGCAGCATCAAGTTTATACTAGCTCCCAAATCACATAGTACTTTTGTGAAATCAAGAGACCCAATAGTGCACGGGATGGTAAATGCTCCCGGGTCTACCTTCTTCTACACCAAAGACCTTTTGGAGATAGAACCATAATGATGGATATTGTCCGTCGGCTTATAGCTAACCGTCCGCTTCTTTGTGAAAAGATCTTTCATAAACTTTGAATACCCGGGGATTTGTTCCAATGCCTCCACCAATGGAAAATTGATCGTCAACTACTTAAGCATGGCCATAAATTTTCCAAACTTTGTGTCATCAGCCTTCTTCTTTAATCTATGAGAAAAGAGAGGTGGTGGTTTTGGTAGAGAGGTCAATACTACTTCCTTTTCCTTTTCTTTCCCTTTTTCTAATCCATCAACCAGCTGATGATTAGAAGGAACATCAATGTCATCCTGCTTCTCAGACTCCACAGGATTACTTTCTTTAAGCTCGACATCTTCTTTGATCACCTCTTCAATAACATATTTGCCCACAGAAGGGCCTGGCAATACCTTACCACTCTGTATGGCAATTGCAATGCAAGAGCCATCATTTTGAGGGTTCTAAACTGTATCACTTGGCAAAGTTCTACTCTTCCTCTGATATAATATTGCTGAGAGTTGGCTCATTTTCTACTCCAACTGTTTGATAGAAGTAGGGTGTGAGTTTACCAGCTGACTCATGGAAGACAGATCACTCTTCACAGTAGTCACCCCAGAGTCGGTAGTCTCAACTCCCTTTAATAATTTCTACATTATGTCCTTCATGGACATCTTACCATAGCTAGTTACAGCATTATCTCTGCTTCCAGGAGGTACATATAGTCCACTCCTATCATTCTTTCTCTTTCAGTTCCCTTGATCTCTATTCTTTCAACCAGCTTTTTTGTAATAGTTTCGACCTTGATTTCCTTGGCTATTTCCTTGAAAACCCCCATGATTATTTAGATAGTTTGCCTCTTCTTATGAATCAAAGTCAGCTCTTCCCTGGGATGCAACAGCTTTCACCTTCTCCATTTTTTCAGACAATAGATGCATAGTCTGCAAATCCATCTGTATCTTTAAGTGTGCAATTTCCTGGTCATGTTCTTCCTCCTTTTTGCGTTGCTCTACAGTCATACTACCAGTCACAGTAGGTCTTGCTACCACAGAATCCCTGGTATACCAAGCTCTACTCTGTTTGGTCATCCAATCAAGCATCTCCGAAGTCTCTGGAAAAGTAAGGTCAACAAACGACCCTCCGACAGAATTATCCATAACTGGCTTCGTAATAGAGTTCAAATCCCGGATAAAGAGTCTCCATCAAATGAATATCCATAATGTTATGGTTCAGGCATTGCATCATCTTTTTTTCAAACCTCTCCCACATCTCATGAAGAGCTTCACTGGGAAGCTGTCGGAAGTTACTGATATCATCCCTCAACTGTACCCTCCTGGAGGGTGGAAAGAACTTTTCTAGGAAATCTTCTTTCAACTGCCTCCAGTTGGTTATAGAGTCGGGAGTCAGTCCATTGAACCATAGTGTCGCCTCCCCAGAAAGAAACAATGAAAATAAGCGCAGTCGAATAACATTCTAACTTACTCCTGGATTATCAAAATACTTGAAAATGGTGACAAAGTTCACCAAATGCATGTTTGGATCATCTCCGGGAAGACCACCGAACAACTTCTTAAGATGAAGGAGTTGAATCATCGTACTGGTAATGTTAAATTTAGCTCCGGGTCCTAGAGGTGGAGGAATGATATATCCTATTGCACCTACTTTATCCATTCCATCTTTGTCATCATTCAAATCAAACTGTACAGGTTGACACTCTTGCCTCTCCCTAAAGGGGCAATTTCAGTTTACATTGCGGTTAACCGGTACAGCCAGATTCTCTATACGCCTTAGGTTAACAGGATATAACAAATCATCATATCCCAAATCATCATTTCCAGGATTAGGATAACGCCCCGACTAGCGTCATTCTATTGATTAAGTTAAGCTCTAGCCAGAGCAGCTAGTCTTTTAGCGTTTTGGAGGTCTGTCATTCTGCCAATTAACTGTGGTTCTAGATGTACTGGTAATAACGGTGAACACAATCTATATGTACTTGTCATACAAAATACTACCCTGCACATAACAAAAACAACAAACAAAAGTAAAATTTGGGAAACTTGACCAAAGGTCAATTAACAAGCACAAACTTAATTGACCACCGTATTCCCCGGCAACGGCGCCAAAATTTGATATGCCCAAATTACACCTCTCTTACGAGAGAGTAAGCGGTCACTGTCAAATATAGAACCCAACAAGGTTGGGTGTCGAATCCCACAGGGAATACTATGTTCACTAAGTATTGTGATTGTTATTAGACTGTTGATTGAAGGTTCCTGAATAAGAGGTGTTTTGATTTATCAATAATATTCTAATTAATTGTAGCAAGGTTGTTCCAACTAATGATTCTTTCTTCTAGTAATAATTCAATGATGTTAACCAAACTAGAGTTATGGTTACCAAGATGTTTAAACCGTTAGGGATGTGAATCACTTTTGAGTTCTACTCAATAACTTCAATTGCAATAGCAGTTGAATTCTATTGTTTACCCATTAATTTCTCAACATTAATGGATAGTTTATCCTTTAACACTCTCAAACTTAAAGAATATATTGATTATTCAACCATTTTCTCATGTAGGTTAATTCTTGTTAAGGAATTTTCCATTAATCTAAAGATTTAGGTCTCTAGATTTCATGTAAACCCTTTCTTTTCCCAACAAACACTTTTCTATTCGAACAAGTGATTGTTCTTGGGATCACCTTTCAAGTTTGCAACCAAGAAAAGTCATTAAAGTGAATAAAGGTTTTTGAAAAATCAATTACCTACAGAAACTCAATTGGAATCACAACCCAGATCAATTGTTTACATCAAGGCTCCCATAACCCTAGTTTTGAGAGCTTAGCCACTCATCTCCATAGAAGAAAGAGAAAGAATACTTATATTATTCATAAACAAATTCAAAGTTCACTTACAAAGGTTACAAGAATTAATTCTTGAATCTTCAATAGCAATGGAATGATTAGATCCACAAATGTAGTTTGATTCACTGATTTCTACATTATAGAAAGTTTCAAAGAAGGAAAACTAAGATAAAAACATTTCCCAGATTCAGAATATCCCTAAATAAAACCTTAGATAGGTATTTATATGCTCCCAGGTTTAAAAGATTTAACATTTAAACTCAGAAAAAGTCGCGTCCAAACTAACGGTTCAGCTGACGGCCCATCGGACATCGACGGTCCGTCACATGGTCCGTCACTGAGTGCTTTAAGAATATTTGTGGCCTGATGACGGACCGTCGATGTCCACTTGGAGTGTTTGACGTTGAAGCTTTACTCACCCGTTATGTTGTCCTTTTATGGCATCACAGGACTAAGAAGATTGAGGATGATGCCTGACATGACCCAAAACTAGGTCCATGTTATATGAGTACCCCAAGCTCACATGAACCGAAGGTCGCCCCAATAACCCAACCTAAACATCTCATCATACCATAGGAGTTGAAGGGACTCCAACTCACAAGTTAAGATTTGCAGAAGTAATATCATAAGTCCATATTAGATTCATATTATCTAACTCACACCCAAGTTCACAGTTGTTCATAATACCTATATACAAAATGAAGTCAATAAATGTTTATGTCGGGACATGCTCATGGGGTCATTACCCTAGTCCAATATATCACCAACATATGACTAAATAATTCACTTAGACATTTCCATAAATAACTTGCGTGCATACCTTCAACAAGGCTATTTACATGGTATATATTATCAAGATTAGGATTAAATAAGACCCTCATGTTAAACCACATACAAAAAGCACTCACACATGCAAATCATCATCAATATGACATATAAACATAAGTCTAAGAAAGATTTAACATTATACATCATTAGGCAACAAAACCCTTCTCATTTGATATCAAAACCACCATGTACACTTACTAATCCAAGTGTGAAATACATGGGTTTAGATATATTTAAAGAGGGGAAGAGATACATGCCTTAAACAAGATGGCACATCAATAATCTTGGCTCATTCTTGCCACTAGATGAGCTCCCTCCAAATCCTAGCCTCCAATCTCTCTTCAAGAAGCTTTTGGAGTGTTTGAGTCTTGTAAATGAGGGATTAGGAGGCCACAATGCCTTATATAGTGAAGGGACTTAGGGTTTTAGGCAAGGGAAATGACCATAAATCCGTTATTTAAAAGATGAAAAGTGAACTCGCCCAGGGGTGCGACTCCCCCATACGATTCTCATAGTAATCGTACCCTAGGGTATGAATACCCTAGGGTACGAATGGTACCCTAACTCGTACCCTAGGCTTATCATAGCTCAACCATACTATTGTGGGTACGAGTGGGAACCCTGGAGTCATAACCAAAGGGTACTACTCACCCCTAGTCGTATACACAAACCGTATACCCAACAGTCCACTCCAAATGGAGACTACCCTCTATAAGATTGAGTTTCATACGACTTGTATGCATGAGGTACGGTTACGGGAAGGTCATGTCATATAGAAAATAGTATGCTACCCTAACATGCTGTCCAAGGTACAAGAGAGGGAAGGGATAGTGGATACGACCCGTATCCATGGGTACGACTCAAGCTCCAAGTCGTACCTGACTCAGAGACACCAAAAGTTGTTATTTTTCTCAAGGTTCAAGATCTAAGTATTTTAATTCTCCCCCACTAGGATCATTCGTTCGTAAATGAAGGGTATGGTAAGCGTGTACACAATCTAAAATATCATCACACACCACTTCAATAAAGGTTAAAACAAGCATCCAACAAGGATACAACACACATCATGCTCATTATCAATCAATCAATCATCTCATCAACTTTGGGACTCTAACCTATTGCTTATTAACACTTACTCATTTCACAATTAGGGACTTCAACCCATCAACTTTCAAAGACATTAAAAACCTTAAAGCATTGGGGACTTTAACCCAGCATTTATCAAAACATGAATTGATTCAATGCAATAGGGACTTAAACCCATAATAATAAGACACACATATTTTCAAGCATTAGGGACTCGAACCCACGGTCTAACAAGGCACAATCAATTAAAACTTAGGGACTTTAGCCCATGATCTAAACAAAATATAAATAAATTTCAAATATTGAGGACTCCAACCCATTGTCTAAAAAGACATAAATCAAAGCAAGGATATTAACACATACCTCCATCATAATCTTCCGGAATGGGAAACAAATGCGGGTACTTGGACTTCATGTCCTTTTTTGCCTCCTAAGTAGCTTTCTTAGACTTTTGGTTCCTCCATAGAATCTTCACCGAAGTCACCTCTTTTGTTCGCAACCGGCGAACTTGCTGATCTAAGATCCTCATCAGGACCTCCTCGTAGGACAAAGAGTCTGATATACCAACATCTTCTGAAGGTATAACCAAGGAAGGATCACCCACACATTTCCTCAACACAGAGACATGGAAAACTAGGTGAATGGATTCCATACTAGAAGGAAACTCCAACTCATAGGCAACATTTTCAACCCTCTTCACTATCAAGTAGGGCCCAACATAGTGGGGACTAAGCTTCTCTTTTTTCCCAAACCACATCACTCCTTTCATGGGAGACACTTTCAAGAATACCCAATCGCCAATGCAAAACTCTAAGTCACTGCACCTCACATCCGCATAGGATTTTTGGCAACTTTAAGCATTTTTCAATCTATCACGAATCACCTTTACCTTCTCTAAGGCTTGGTGAACTAAATTAGGTCGAAGCAACTTACTCTCTCCAACTTCGTACCACCCAATATGAGATCAACATCTCCTATCATACAATGCCTCAAAAGGCGTCATGCCAATACTAGAGTGGTAACTATTATTATAGGTGAACTCAATCAAAGAAAAGTGGTCATACCAACTACTACTATAATCAATCACACAAGCCCGCAACATAACCTCCAATGTTTGGATATTCTCTCTGTTTGCCTATCTATTTGCGGGTGGAATGTTATACTAAGGCACACCTTAGTTTCCAAACCTCTTTGGAAGGACTTTCGAAAGTGGGATGAAAATAAAGAACCATGATCTGAGATAATAGAAACTGGAGCACCATGCAACTTCACGATCTCCGCCAGATACAACTTAGCATAATCTTTCACCGAGAAATTAGTTCTTACGGGCAAGAAATGGCAGACTTGGTCATTCTATCCATAATGACCCAAATAGAATCATACTGATTCTGGGATCTAGGAAGACCGGTAATGAAATCCATATTAATTACCTCCCACTTCCACTTAGCCAATGAAATTTCTTGGTACAAACCATCGGGCCTCATGTGCTCAACTTTCACTTGTTGACACACCATACACTTGGACACATAGCTATCCATATCTCACTTCATATTACTCCACCAATAGAACTCCCTAAGATCATGATACATCTTGGTAGAACCAGGATGAATAGCATAATAGGCTCCATAAGCCTTTCTCTCCATCCATCGATGTCGGGAACACATAGCCTACCTTGGTATCTCAAGATACCATCACCACCAATCATAAAGTCTGCAGCTTTGTGTTGACCCATGTTACCCATGATATTCATCAAGTCGGGGTCCAATATTTGCTTCTTTTTTATCTAGACAACAAGAGATGATTGAAATATCGGATGTACAAACACACCATGATCCTTGAAGTTCGCAAGTTGAACTCAAATATTAGACAAACGGTGAACATCTCTCACTACTTCCTACTTATCCTCATCAACATGGTCCAAACACCCTATAGACAATCTACTAAGATCATCGGCGACTACATTCGCCTTACCGAGATGGTAATGAAGACTTATATCATAGTCTTTCAATAGGTCAAGTCACCTTCTTTATCGGAAATTTAACTCCTTTTGAGTAAACATATATTAAAGGCTCTTATGATCGAAAAAGATGTAGACATGAACACCATAAAGATTATGCCACCAAATCTTCAACGCAAAGACCACGACTAATAACTCTAAGTCATGGGTAGGGTAGTTCTTCTCATGAAATTTCAATTGCCTAGAAGCATAGGCCACCACCCTATAATGTTGCATCAATATGCAATCGAGATCAACACAAGAAGCATCACAATACATCACAAAACCATCACTACTCTCGGGCAAGGTCAAAATAGAAGACGAAGTCAATTTATCTTTCAATTTCTCAAAACTACCCTCACACGCATCGGACTACAAGAGCTTGACCTTCTTTTCGGTCAACTTGGTCAATGGGGCAGCTATAGTAGAAAAACTCTCCATAAACCTTGTATAATAATCGGCTAGATCCAAGAAGCTTCAAATATCGATTGGAGTCGTAGGTATAGGCCATTCCTAACTGTCGCAACCTTTTGGGGATCTACCATAATCCATTCACTAGAGATGACATAACCAAGAAAAGCTATGACTTTTAACCAAAACTCGCACTTGGAGAACTTGGCATACAAACGATGATCCTTTAAAGTTTGCAATACAGAATGGATGTGATCTATATAATCTACCTCACTCTTAGAGTACACTAAGATATCATCGATGAAGACAATGATAAACATGCCCAAGAATGGAGGAAAGACCTTATTCATCAAATCCATGAATGCTTTCAAGGCATTGGTCAACCCAAAGGATATGACAATAAACTCATAGTGACCATACAGGGTTCTAAATGCAATCTTAGGGATATCCGCATCCCTAATCTTAAGCTAATGATAACCCAATATAAGATCAATCTTAGAGAAAAATTTTGCACCCTGAAGTTGATCAAATAAATCATCGATCCTTGGTTGAGAATATTTATTCTTTATGGTCACTTTGTTAAACTAATGATAATCAATGCACATACGAAGGGAATCATCCTCCTTGCGCACTAACAACATAGAAGCACCCTACGGAGACACACTAGGGAGGATAAAACCTCCATCTAAAAGGTCTTTCAATTGATCCTTAAGCTCTTTCAACTCTGCAGGAGCCATTCTATAAAGAGGGATAGAGATTAAACGAGTGTTCGGAACAAGATCAATGCCAAAATCAATTTCCCTATTGGGAGAAACACCGGGGAGATCATCGGGAAACTCAATAACCATAGAAACGGATTCTAGGGAAAGATCTTTCAAGTTAGAATCTTTAAATTGGACCACATGATACAAACACCCTTTTGCAATCAACTTTCAAGCTTTAAGATAAGAAATAATCTTCCCTTAGGAACTAGAGAACCACCTTACCATACAATGACCGGATCATTAGGGAAATTTAACATGACCCTATGGGTCTAAAAATCTAAGGAAGCATAGCAAGAGTGCAATCAATCCATCCCCAAAATGATATTAAAATCAACCATGTCTACCTATATCAAGTCAACAAGAGTATCTCTTCAACTAACAGATACCACACACCCTCTATAAACCCAGTGAACATCAATCGAGTCTCCTACCAAGGTAAAAATATAAAAAGGAACCAACAAACTCTTGAGACTACAATCAAGATGCACAACCATATACAGAGTCATATAGGAAAGAGTAGACCCTAGATCAAGAAAACAATACATATCATGGGAGAAAAGTCTCAACATACCCGTGACAACATCGAAAGATGCCTCAGAATCCTGGCGGGTAGCAAATTCATACAAGCGGTTTCGGACAGTGGAGGTGCTAGAAATAAAATCAGAGGAAGAAATAGCACCCTTTGGTGTGGGAGAAGGTGGAGTAGCAATAGGGGCCCTATTGGCCCAAGAAGCTGCTAGAAAGAGGCACTCACACTGCATATGCCCAACCTAACCATAATGAAAACACTAGTTTCTCCTCTTGTCACACTAACCATAATAATTCTATCCACAAAATCTATAAGGAGGGCGAGGTGGAGCCAACTGGGCCTCACTAGCCTGGAATTAGGCACCCTATGACCGGGACTGTAACATCCCAATTTTCTAAACCAAAACACTACACAGTGCCCATGACCCCGAAGGACCACAAGCTAACCCATGACTGATATTTGTATCTGTACACTGGATAATATAACATGATAATGCAAAAATATGAATTGAAAGGCCATAAGGTTCAATACTAAACAAACATCTGATAACACAATGTCTGAAAATGGTATAACAATACCAAAACAAATCTAAAATAACTACCTGACATGTTGTAGTCTGAAAGCCTCTAAACTGTCTGAATAAGAAGTTGATGGGACATGTCCCCAACTAACTCTGACTACTGAAATAACCTAGAAAACTGAAATAGTAATGTAATCATCATTTCCTCGAAAGATAAGGACTCACTTCTAACTCTGACTGCTGAGACTAGAATCTACTACTGATCTGGAACTCGTGCCTCTAAACCTATGGTATAAGACACCATAGCGTGAATACGTCAGTACTTTGAATGTACTGGTATACAAGTAAGGTAGGCTGAATGCAATAGGTTCATATGCATGAACAATACTAACTAACTGACTAACATGAATGTAAGAATACATGTATGTATATGTAACTATAACTGAGATTATGTTGGGACTGAATACTGAGTCTATTGATATTGACCCCTGAGTCGTTGATAAGTGAGAAAGAATGATACTATATTACTGAATACTGAGGGACTGATACTATGTTACTGATATATAAATAACTATTTTTGACAGTTCTAATTATGAAAAACTGGTTTGGTTGACTGTATATGACAGTCCTGAAGCTGAATACTGAAAACATGAGTTCTGAGAACTAATATAACTGATAACATAAGTGACTATATCTGATAGTCCTGAATCTGATGGAACTAGCTGAGTTCCATACTGTATCTGAGTAATTGAATCTGAGATCAGTCTTATCTAGTGGGGGATCTCTGAGTATACTGATAATAAAGAAGATTTGACTTAGTTTGAGATCAGTCCTACCTAGCGGGTGATCTCTGAATCTAATTATACTGCTATTGATTGACCATAGTTGAGATCAGTCCTATCTAATGGGTAATCTCGTAGTCTATTTATAATGACAAGGATTGATTGTATCTGACAGTTCTAAATCTGTATTACTGAGCTGAATTGACTGTATCTGATAGTCCTGATTTCTGTAACTGAAACTATGGGATGTATTCATCTAACCGACATGCCCCATACTAAGCTAACTGGTGTCTAACCTATAACCCCAGCTGGAAGGGTATCAGTACCATGCCACTGGTAAAGAAAACTGTTGTGGAGTCAGTCCTAATCTAGCGGGTGGCCCCTGGGATCAGTCCTATACATTTAAATGCGCTAACAGGTGATCCCTGAGTATGTCAGTTCTATCTAACGGGTGACATCTCGTACCTACGCTGGCTACGTAGTTCTATAACTTAGGGATTGCTTCTAGGGATATCAGTCCTATCTAGCGGGTGAGTCCCCATCACTAGGCTAACTCGGTGCTGAATCCTACTCCCATCTGAAAGACATTGAACTGAACTGATTGGCTGAACTGAACTGAGCTGATTAACTAAACTAAACCAATTAACTGAGCTGAAATGATTAATTGAATTGAACTGATACTAGTGGTATTGTCTAGTAGAGCTAAATTGAATTTATTGAGTTCTATTGACTGACGGAATGTACTGAGTTCTGAGGAATAACTGAGAATACAGAAGTTACTGAGATTGACTGAGAATACTGAGGTTACTGAGATTACTAAGCGACTGAAATTACTGAGATTTTTGAGATTTCCTGAGTCACATGACTGACTGAGTTCTATGTATCATAGCTTGATTGAGGAGATCATGAAAACATGACATGGCTCTAGGCACACAGCTAAATGTTCTGGTACAAGTACCCCCAGGACTCGATGAGAAGAAACTGACATAGCATGGCTTACTTGAACACATGACCAACAACACAATTCATAATTCATATATTGAAGCACTTCATCAAACATGTGATATGCATAAGTTTGTACATACATGGGGATTTCATGATATCATACTAGTTGGGCATTGTTCCTTCATCTAGGCATTTAATCATACACATAATAGGCATAGAATGTGTAAACAACATTATACAACAATCAAACATCATGATTCATCTCTAATTTCACCATCCAAGGGTTTTAATCCTAGGTTTACATGAATCTGCATCATTACTAATCGATTACATATGGAATTTATCACCAAACATGGATTAGAATGCAATTAGTCATTATCAACATGAACAAGAGCAATCCAATCATGAAATTCATAAAGAAAATCTATAACTTGAATCTAGAAAAGAGATTCTTGGACTTCATGGATGAAAGGAGTCCATGAATGAACACTATGCATACCTTAGTTCATGATTCTACGAAGATTGATGAAGAGATTCTTGAAATTTGATGGTGAATTCCCTTGGAATTGAACCTTCGATGAAAACCCTAGGGCTTGTTCTCGAGAGTTTTTGAGACTAATTGAGTATAAGCTGCTGAATTATGGACAAATCTCGTGTTATAAGGCTTATATAAGGTGGGAAATTGAACCTTTTAACCCTAGGACACGTCTTTAATTTATGAGAAAATTTCCCGATTTTCATTCTTGGCACGACGCGCCACTATCACGCCAAGTCACTGGAAAGTGATAAATGGGAAATTGCACGATGGCGCGATGCGGAGCTATCGCGTTACCACCTTATCTATGACCTGGAAGTTTGGCGCAATGCGCCACTATCGCGGAGCAACACTGGAAATTGACAATTTCCATTTGAGTTATCTCCGCAACGCGCTGAAGGCTCAGGTGATACACTGTCTCACTAAAAAGGCTCTAACTCTTCACCCGGGTGTCGGATTTGGGTGAATTTGGTATCGATGGAAAGATTATTAGATTCTCCACATGATAAAAAGTGAAAATCTTGAAAATACCACATTTACAAAAGTAGATTCATCTTTCAAAGAAAGTTTCTAACATTCTTGGGGAAACTCTTCAAGCTAGGAAAAGTACGGGAACCACCACTAAACTAAGTTCGACGGTCACCCAAAAACTTTGGGTAAGGAGAACAAACACTATCCAAGGAGAAATAACTAAAAATCCCCTACTTCTTCTGTGTCCACTTGCCACCATCACTGCCACTAGGCTCAGGAGGCCTAAATTTCTTTCCTTCCCCCTCACTAAGCTCAACTTGCTTATTTTTCTCTTCTTCTACTTGTTGCAATTACACAATATCAATTTATAAATATCCATGCTCTTAATAAGAAAGAACGCCTTGATCTCAAGGACTAACTCATGGGACAATCCCAAGACAAATTTATACATTCTAGCCCTCATGCTAGAAACCATCTCTAGAGAATACCTTGATACTTGATGGAATTTCAAGGCATACACTTGAACGGACATCCTCCCCTGCTTCAATTTTACAAAATCTTCCGCCTTAGACTCTCTTAATTATTGAGGAAAAAAGTGGTCTAAGAAAACCTCAAAGAAGTCCTCCCGCATGGCAGGACTAGAATCAACACCTTGAGAAATTTCCACCCCTCATACCATTGGTACGCTACATCTTTCAATTGATAGGAAGCTAACTCAACGGCCTCAATCTCCAAAGAATGTATGATTTAGAAGATCTTCTCTATTTCATCAACGAAGCCTTAAGGATCTTTTCAACCTTCATACCAGAGAACATAGAATAGCTTAACCTTATAAATTGGCCAATTCTTGTGGACTCAAAAAAAATGGTTGTCGGAGCACCACGCTCCGATTAAGAGGCTACCGACTGAGTTAAGAGGTTGATAGAGCGACAAAACTCGGCATTAGTATTATCCCTCTGAGGTGACGGAATAGAAGGGTCACTCTCATAGTCGAGGTTGGTGGGAAAAGGTGGACCCCATGAAGATGGTCGAATGCCGCAGCCGTAGCCCGGGTCCGAACTCTAGAAGTTGGACAAGCTTCATCTATAGGGCCCTCAGAAGGGTTTGCTTAGGCCTCAGATCTCCTTGGGGGCATAATCTAAAAGATAGCAAACTGAAATCAGAGAAATCCAAGACCTTAGACTCTATAGCTTGAGATTGAAACATAAGAAGGAAAAAAATTCTTAAAATGTCTCATAGCTCCTCTTTTATAAGTGTGGCACACTTCACACCCATAAAAAAGGCTCTAATTGACATGGCATTATGAACACCCAACTGACCATGAACCTAGGCTCTGATACCAACTTGACATGACCCAAAACTCGGGCCATGTCGTATGGGCACCCCAAGCTCACATGAATTGGAGGTTTCCCCAATAACCCGACCCAAACATCTTATCATACCATAAGAGTCAAAGGGACTCCAACTTACAAGTTAAGATTTGTGAAAGTAATATCATAAGTCAAAATTAGATTCATAATATCTTAATCACACCTAAGTTCACAGTTGTTCACAATGCCTCTACACAAAATAAAGTCAATAAATGTATATGTCGGGACAAGCTCATGATGATTAGCCAAACCAAGTCTAAATGAGACTAAGTCTAAACATAAGAGACCAAGAAATGAAGATCTTCCAGAATAAGGAAGATCACCACTTCAAGTCAATGAACAAACTACTTAAATTACCTAATCACTGCATAGGAAAAGAAGAAGATGCTCCAGCTCATATTTCACATGGGGATATAGCGTTCGGAGATGGTTAGTGATTGGAACGCTAGCATGTAACTCAAGGATAAGTGATAAAATATCATCATCAATCAACATCAAGTCAATATATCATATTTTATCTCATTCACACACTTATCCATACATATAGATTTATCACATGCTAAGCAAGATATCAAGGCTCATCATCATTCTCAAGCATTCATTCATTAGACATGAAGTGGGAGACTCCAACACTTCACACTTATAGGTTCAATAACTCACATTATGCATACAACTTTTACCACATATGCAATCATTCAGACAAGGGGCTCTAGCCATACACACATCCAATTAGACATAGGACTTCAACCACATGTCCACACATTCAATTGAGCATGGGACTTTGACCTTATGCTCACACATTATGCAAGGGACTCTAACCTCATGATACACTTGGACTCTAACCATAAGTCATTCCATTTGGAGAGGTTCACTAACCTCAAGAGATCTCTTTAAGTAAGGAACTTTAACCTCGAGCAATATCATTAGTCAAGGGACTTCAACCTCAATCCATCCATAAGGCAAGGGACTTCAACCTCAAGCCACCATATAAGGCAAGAGATTTTGACCTCAAGACATCACAACTATCATTAGTTGACATTTGGGAATTTAACCCTTTGCCCATACATCAACATATATTTAATACAACATTTAAGGACTTTAACCATTTAAGTCAATTTAACATTATACATGACCACATGGTTCTTATGGGAGCATTCATTACTCGACCATATCAATAGGTCAATGCCTCCACTTAATTCAACATAAAACTCAAGTTACGGCCATTAATACCCTCACAACATTTCATATTTCAATAACAATCTTATACCATATTCCCACCATACTTAGGTTCAACACACAATTTAATTTATTTTTATATTTAGGGACTTTACCCTCTCAATAGCCATCAACCAACAAGGTCATCGATTTCACCATACATGGTTCATAATTACTTTAACATATCATTTATCAATCATTCATACTCATGGTTAAATTTCCCTAGTCCAATACATCACCAACATATGACTATACAATTCACTTAGACATTTCCACAAACACTTTGGGTGCATACCTTCAACAAGGCTAATTATATGGTAGATATTACCAAGATTAGGGTTACTCGAGAACTTTATGTTAAACCACATACAACAAGTACCCACACATTCAAATCATCATCAATATCACATGTAAACATAAGTCTAAGCAAGATTTAACATTAAACATCATTAGGCAACAAAACCCTTTTCATTTGATTTCAAAACCACCATGTACACTTATTAATCCAAGTGTAAAATACATGGATTTAGAGATATTTAAATAAGGGAAGAGATACATCCTTAAACAAGATGATACACCAACAATCTTGGATCTTTCTTGCCACTAGATGAGCTCCCTCCAAACCCTAGCCTCCAATTTTGCTTCAAGAAGCTTTTAGAGTGTTTTGGAGTGTTTGAGTCTTATAAATGAGGGATTAGAAGACCACAAAGTCTTATATAGTGAAGGGACTTAGGTAAATAAAAATGACCACAAATTCATTAGTTAAAATCAGAAAAGTGAACACGCCCAAGGGTACAACTCCCCCATGTGATTCCCTTAGTAATCATATCCTATGGTATGAGTGGCACCCTAAATCATACCCTAGGCTTCTTCTAGGTCAACCATACTATTCTGGGTACGAGTGGTCATACTGGAGTCATAACCAAAGGGTACGACTCACCCCTTAGTCGTATACACAAACTGTATACCCAACAGTCCACTCCAAATGGAGACTACCCTCTATACAATTGAGTTGCATACGACTCGTATGCATGGGGTACAATTAAGTGAAGGTCATGTCTTATAGAAAATATTATGCTACCCTAACATATTTTCCAAGGTACAGGGGGAGTGGATACGACCCATATCCATGGGTACGACTCAAGCTCCAAGTCGTACTTAACTCAGAGACACCAAAAGTTATTGTTTTTCTCAAGGTTCAAGACCTAAGTGTTTCAATGCCGTGAGTGATGATGAGATTTCAGACAAACAGTGAGGCCACGATTTAATTGTGATAATACCGACATGATTGTTATTTCATAGACAGTTTAATTGGTATTGTTAGACTAGTTTATGAATCTTATTTTTGATATAGCAAACAGTTTTTGAATCCATCTTTTGGTATAGCAAGTTTATTTTGAATCTTAATTTTGGTATAGCAGGGTGTTTTTGAAGTTGGTTTATTGTAACACTATAGTGTTTTGGATACTTTGTTTTGAAACAACATAGTGTTATTTTTGCAGTTGTTTTAATGTATATATAATGTTTTGGTATCAACTAATATAGCCACATATGGCGAATGCATTTTTAAAATTTTATAAGTAATGTTCACCATTTCTTTTCATATGAAGGAAATTATATAGAAAGGTTGTGTTTGTATTTATATTAGACATATGAATCAAATATGGTGAATGTAGTTTTTTCTTATTTAATAAAAATCATGTTCCTCATTTATATTTGTCGAATGGATTCTAGATTCAGATTATGTGTGTGTATTTAGACATACGAATATGTTTGAGGTATGTGACAAGTATTACAGATATTTTTAGTCTTATGTATACATATATACATTGAAATAATTATATAATCATATACGTTATTCCTATAACGCTTAAAAAATAATATGATTGCATGTATACGTGTAAAACTAAACATAGCAAAAACATATAATACAAATTTGCAAAACAATTACAGTGGCATGTTATATACATATACTCATATAAAAAGGACAGCTACATAAATACAGATGACACCCAAATATAACATATATATATATATACATTTATATATATATTTATATATATATGTATTTGACAGTTATTATTTGATCGGATTGAGAGAGTTATTAAAATATCAAAAAACTTGTCACATAATATTATATTTGAAAATAAAACATTAAAAATTGAGATTTTAATCAAAAAATGCACAGTCACATACAATAATACAAATACAAATACAAAATTACAATTCAACTTATATACAATTGAGTATATGCTTTACAGTACAATGTAATTTGCATCCACCAATTAATATAACTTTTTAGAAAGATTAACTAGCATTTGTATAAATAAATGTAATCAAATACAAATATATATATATATATATATATATATATATATAATGTTTAAATGATGATATCATGGTATACACGTATAATAAAAAAAATTAACATACATAAAAACGTATATGCATACATGTAATATTCTTATAGATATAAATCTCCTGTAATAACTATTGCACATGTATACAATTAAAAGTGAAGTTATAACTTATGCACATATAAGTTCAAAAACTGCATATATATAAATAAATAAAAAATTAACTTAACAGATAACACCTCATGTTTTTAATAAGTACTTCGAAATAACTCTAGACATAAATCATAACTGATAATTTATTCATAGACTTATCGATTGTTTAAAATAAAATAAAAGAAACATAAATTAAATAAAATGTAAAAAACTATTCAATGCGACGTACTTTCCTGCACGAACGCCTATTGTGTCCCCTTAACCCACAAGCACTACATGAATTTGTGAACTTAGTCCCATAAAATTCTCCTGCGGACTTTTATCTTTCTCTTTTCTTTGACCTCCCTGGGGACATCTGTATTTTGGCAGAAGAATAGTTTGCTCAATATATAATATGGTATCTCCCATGTAGATGTATTAGGCAGAGGCAATATTAGAACCTCACACGTACCCAACATCGATACAGGGTTGTATAAGTCAGAGCAATAATCATCAGGTTTAAAATACTTGCTCTTTAACACTGCATAAGTATGAGCACACAGAAGTTCATCAATTTGAAATCTATGGAAAGAACATGTCTTCTTCTCTAGGCAAATAATAAAACGTCGATCTTCATGAAGCACAGAATAAACATAGTTCGTTGCCAGCAAAACCTGCGATGAATATATAGTTATATATATATGTATTCAAAAATAACAGATGCATCATATACTTTTAATAAAATACTTACCTTATTCGCATAATCTTGGCCTCGTTTATCTCAAGGATATTATTATATCTCCCGCATACAGGTGTGCGCATGAATATCTCAACCTACCGATTGTTGTGATGCCATCTGCCAAACGTCTTTCTAACTTCCTCTAAGAAATCATATATAGGCAATTCCCTCGCTTCCTTAAGATGCATGTTAATAATTTCAATGATGTTTGATGTTAGCATGAACCCCCGATTTACAGTTGCATACACCCTAGTCCACTTGTTATAACTGGCCGACCGCAAGTAATCTTTCACCCTAATATCTATTTGTTCAACCTTCTCCATTAGACTGTTGAATTCAGAAAGTGTATATGTTTTTTGTCATTGCATAAAACACATCTAATAATTTAGCATGTACTTTCTAAAGTTGGTTACCACATTTTTTCACAAATGTCAGATGCAAGTATACTGTACAACACCATCATATATTGTTGACACAGCCTTTATAATACTCTCATTCTTGTCGGACACAACACACATATTTAATTTTATACCATAAGCTTCTTTCAATTGCTCAAAGAACTAACTCCATGTTGCATAATTCTCAGAATTTAATATTCCATAAGCAAGTGGAAAAATATGTCCTGCATACATCACGTTATACATATAACATTTATGAAATATATTTATTTTCATAGAATGTATTTAAGATAATATGTTTCATTTTTTAAACATATATGTATATATTTGATACCATACAAATAATATTGAAAAAGAATTTCATCTGATTATATGTATTTAATATCATATATAAATATTTAAAAAAAAAAGAATAAGTAGCAGAAAAACCTGCTCCATCAAGTGTACTTGCTGACACAAAAGTTTCATTATATGTTTCCCTTATGTGACTGCCATCAATAATAACAATGGATCGACATGAATTAAACCCTTCAATTGAAGAGTAGAGTGATATAAGCACATAAAGAAATTCATCATCTGGTGTTTCTTTTCATTCGTACATGTGAACCAGGGTAAGTCTTTTCCAACATGTATAAATATTCTGGCAGTCTATTGTAGGATGCATATGTTGTCCCCCTCAATAAAATCAAAGCTTTCGTCTATCCGTCCAGGCCATTGCATAAGTCAAATTCAATTCGAGCTCATTCTTAATATCCTCCTGTATGTATTTTGTCGTATACACTCTTTTATGGTTGGATAACTTCTGCTTCATAGTGCCACCAATCAATGCACTATTAACATATTTTTGCTCATATACTCGATAGTTTAAAGGACAAGTATGTTCCTGCCGGAATTTTTGAATCTTAAAAAAAATCAGTCTTCTAATTACTAGATGCCATTAAAAATCAACCACATTCATTCGATTTACACACCAAAGTATACCTGATATGAAATAGTTATATATTAATAATTTACACAAAAATAAAACATAATTATTAAAAAAACTTCAATTATACCACCAAGCATTCTGCATACCTACAGTCTTTAAGGACATTATAGAACTTATATACTCATTATACAAAACTATTTTTTGAAAGCTTACAAATATACTAACACACGAAACTTATGTATATAATTATACATAAATACAAATATACTAAAAAGATTAGGAGACAGAACATATATATATTGTGAAATATACAGTTAGAAGACAGAACTAAAGTAATAAATTTTATACACCCATTACAGTAATATATCAACATTTTTCCTTTTGAAATAAGTATGAATATATACATATACAAATATATAAAAATAAATAAAATAATAGAAAAAATTCACTTACCCGTTTGTATTTGTTTTTTTCTTATTGAATTGAAATCTATTTCTGATTGCATAATGGGTCATCATCTACTTAAAAGTGACTTTGTCTATAGACTTGACCAACAAGTACCTCGTTATGATTTGGGTCAGAAATAATTATACGTTCTTTCCCATTTATAGCAACAACTTCAATAAGGTCACAAGAATCTGCACTAATTTCACTCTTTTTTTCATCAACATTGTTTGTAAAAATGTCAAGATTTTGATCAAAAACAGCACTCTCTCCTTCAACCTTCGAATATGCTTTATCGTTTTTCAAAGATTTATCAAAAATAGAAACGAATAACAAATAGTCCGAATTCTTTTTCTTCTTTTCGTATCATTACGTACACTGCCACCCCTATGTCATTATGAATCTCTATTCTTTTACTGCTACTGTCAATTTTATACTCTATTTTCACCGTTGTCAAACTAAAGTCAATACAAAGTTGCTTACCAATCAATTGAAGCAAATTATCGTACTTTTCAATTTCATCAATTGCAATTGAGTCTAGCTGGTATTGTTCATACTCATTATCAATATTTCATACGCCTGAATGCTTCAAATCTATTGATAATAGCCCTATTATTTTTTGCATATAATCTGTTGACAAAATACATACCATACAAATTGCAATTACCAATGGAATTCAGAAAATAAACTAACACAAACAAGGATTATAACTTTTAACAACTTCTGTGAAAAAATTCGTAGTTACGAAAATTGAAATTGAAACTGATTATGAAAATAAGGATTATAATTGAAATTGTTGAATACAAAAATACCCGTAATTACGAAAATTGATAAATTAAAATTGATTCAAATTTGTATTGTGTATTCGATTTCAGTAAACAAATTCAAATCAATAATAGAATAGATTTTCGTATTGTGAAACTAATTCAAATTTGTATTGTGTATTCGATTTCAGTAAATAAATTCAAATCAAAAAAGAATTTTCGTAAATCGTATTTAACAGATTTTTTTATAGACAAATTACTTGTAATTAATTTGGTGTTGATTTTCTCCTCATGCAAATCCCTAGTTTAAAAAAAATTACTAATTTTTGATAGAGTGATTAACGCATAAACCCAAATTTATTGATATGTTATACCAATAAGTGGGAAGTTGGAGAAGATTAAGAAAATTTATTGCATTAAAATTATATTTTTTTCCTCTATTTGTTGTTATGAACTTTTTCTTCTTTTTTTATATATGTACATATAACTGTCATTTGTTTTATCTATAAATTGTAAATATTGAAACATAGATTAGAAAATTAGTTATAGATGTTCTAATGAGACTATATGTGAATTTTTCCTAATAGCTATGTAATGAGTCCAACAAAGGAGAGGAATTGGGCCTGTCTTTGTCCAATGAAGAAGTTATAATCTAAGGCCCAATGCTTGACACAAGAGAATTCGAAAAGATTGATTTGGTTCGGATTGTTCTCTATGACTTGAGAACATGAATTGGAATCGTTAGTAATCGCGGATCAGCATGCCGCGGTGAATATATATCCGGGCTCGAGGGCAAATCAATGTTCATAAGGCACTATGCTACTGACGTCTAATTAGGTGAGAAAGAGTTTCAAGTCAGGTTTTGAAAAATTATTGGTGGGATAGTTCTAGTTCATAAGTGATCCTGAACTAAGGTATGATTCCATTTTCCTTTGAAGACAAAGAAAGTTATAGCATCTTAAGCTGCTACATGGCGTATTGGGAGCTTTTTAGTCATAGTGAGAGCTTTCGGAAGAACTTTTTAGGTCAAGATCATAGGAAGAGGGAAGAACAAGGGAGAAGATCTCATTTTAAAAAAGACGATTCTAAAAGAAAGTCAAAATATAATACACCTTTCATTTAGAACAACTTTCGATGTATCCGAAGTTATTCGACCATGATCCTCCTCTTCTTTTTTCTTCCACAATTGATCGTCTTCTTCTTTGTTCTTTGACAAATAATTCCTATCGAAAACACCCCCATCCCCACCTCAAGTTGGGGGATCTATCAAAAGTCTTCAACTTGCCCATCATTGGTGGTGATGAAGATTAGTGAGTGGCTTAGCAAAATATGTCTGGAAAGTTAAAAGCTATATGGAACAAAATGAAGTGAAATCTCAAACAGGCAAGATACTGTGGACGAATAAAATATGACAATCAAGCTTCAAATTCTTGGTTCTCTCATGAAAGATCGGATTTTTCGCGATGTAAATAATTGTCTAACTATCGGACTGAAGAGAAGTGGAAAGTCAAGGAGTGAATATTTAGGGAGTGAAATGAATCCTTCAAAATTTCATGCACAAATAGACGTCAATGTTTAACATTAATGAATATGGGGTTCGCCCACAATCTGACGAACAACCATTTTTTTAGGAGCAATTCGTTTTGGTATATTGGGTTGAAAAAGATGTGTTCCTAATGCCAGGCTCATATCTTAGAAATTTCTGTCACTAATAAGGCATAACGACAAGACTTCATTGCGTTGAAGATAAACGACCAGTAGAAATTAAAGAACCAATATATATTGTAAGAGAAGTAATTATAAGTAGGAAATTCCTTCAAAACTTAAAAACTCCTATGTAATATGCATGATGTTAGGCGTATTTACACGCCTAAAGCACCTTAATGTACCCATATTTTAGCTAAGTTTTGAGGACAAAATATATAATTCCTACACTTTTAGTCCTTTTTCCTGTAAGTGAGCTAACCAACGTGATTAGCAAGATTTCAGGTATTTATGATGAAGATTTCAGCATCATTTTATAGACTGTTGGACGCCAAAGGAATCTTCACGTAAGAAGGAAGGCAGCTTCTGGAAACTTGTGGACTGAAAATGATGCATGGAGAACTTGTCCCGAGCGAAAACAGCATTTCTAAAGACTTGGGGGATCAGCAGTAACTTAGTAGGATTAGGACAAGTATGCAGTAACCCAGTAGGACTAGGACAAGGATAAAAACCCTATTTCAGTAGGACTAGGACAAGGATGTTATAAAAACCCTATAATGCTGAATTTTTCAGCATTCAATTATTCATTCATTGGAAGCTTTTTATTATATTCACTCATTCATTAATTCAAAGCTTTTCATTCACTATCAATTATTCATTCGATATTTTAGGACTATTCACGTTACAATATTCTGTAAGTCTAACACAAAGAACTCGGCTCTCTTGAGAAGAATGGCTAGGGCAAAACGTTTGAGAGCTTTTGACGCCATATCACTTCCATCGCCAAGATTATTCTAGGTTGTGGTATGATGATTATATCTATTGTGATTTCCGTTGCATTCATGAGTAGCTAAACTTCTCTGTTAGGGTTATGGAATCCTTATGATATAATATCTATTGCTATGAGCTTGTGAATTCTTAATACGTATGCTGTTTATATCATTACTCTCTTCATCTTAATTGAATTCTTGTGGTTGCAAACATATAGAATACGCCAGTATAGCATTAACTTGTTCGAAAGAAAAGTTACATGTCTAGAAAAGAGAGAATGACAAGGAAATAGGGCTACCAACCCCTGTTTAAAAGTTAGTGCCGTAACTGGATTAACCTCTTGGAGAATTCGTACCATTAGTATACGCTTTAAGCTCGAAAGAGTTAAAGTGATATAATCCTTGATGGTCGAAAGACACTAGGATTTACCATAGAATACGAATCTCTATAAGCGCATGCATGTCTGAATTCCGCATAACTTATAGCCAATAGATACGTAAAACTCATAAGGTGGACATAACCCTAACTTACAATTCTCATTGATTAAAACCTACTAAACATTCCATTTTTCTTTGTTACTTTGATACTCTTTTTTTACACTACAATTAAATCCCCCCTTTTTCGTAGAATTTTCGATCAACAGTCTACTAATCGTTGCATACTTAGTGACCAAGTATTCACTGTGGGATTCGACACCCAACCCAGTTGGGTTCTATATGTGACAACGACCGCTTACACTCTTACGAGAGCTGTAGTTTGAGCGTTATCAAATTTTGGCGCCGCTGCCGGGGAATACAGTTGTCAACTAAGTTTGTGATAGTTACTAGACCCTTTGGTTAAAGATTCTCATATTTTACTTTTAGTTGTTATTTTTGTTTTATTCAGATTTGCTTGAGTGCATGCCAAACACTCAAAGTTCAGGTCAACAGTTATTACCTATCAATCCTGAACCTCAACTTATTGGCAGAATGGATGCACAATGTGACATTGACAGAAGGGCAGCTCAACAGGAGCAGGCTAGACTAGCTGCACTGGCAGCTGCTCAAGTGCATCAACAGAATATTGATAACCCAGGTCGGGCAACAAATCCTGATGATGAGGACCTGGGTGACGAGGAGTTACTTAATCCACGGCGTGCAGATGAAGTGGCAGCACCTATGCACAGGAGAGATCATCAAGCTAGAATGAGACCTGACCGCCGAGCTGTGCAGGCCCCTTTTGATGATGATGATGATGATCTTGATGGAGCTGGTTCCACAGGGGCTATTATTCCTCCGCCCTTGGCACCCGGAGCTAAGTTTAATATCACTAGCACCATGATTCAATTATTGCAGCTTAAGGGGTTATTTGGTGGACTCGCAGGCGATGATCCGAATATACATCTGATCAACTTTATTTCAACATGCAAGTCGTTTGACAATCCAGGAGTTGGACAGAATGCAATTCGGCTGTGCTTATTTCTATTGTCTCTGTCTGGGGAGGCAACTCTATGGATGAACGGGCTAACTCCTGATTCTATTACTAATTAGAGGCAACTGAAAGATGCTTTCCTAGAAAGATTCTTTCCGCCATCCAAGAGAGCAT
Source organism: Capsicum pubescens (assembly GCA_030864215.1). Lineage (NCBI taxonomy): Eukaryota > Viridiplantae > Streptophyta > Magnoliopsida > Solanales > Solanaceae > Capsicum > Capsicum pubescens. The sequence continues at coordinate 198,033,413 of CM061549.1, read as the reverse complement.
AGTTGAGAGATGAGATCAGCAATTTTCGACAGCTTCCAACTGAAGCTCTCCACGAAACATGGGAGAGGTTCAAGAAGAAGCTTATGCGGTGCCCAAACCATCAGATGACGAATATCCACTTGATGGAAATATTATACAGGGCTTTGAACTCGGTGACAAAGCCAGTGGTTGATAATGCTGCAGGAGGGTCATTCATGGACCTTACTTTTCTTGAGGCAAGTGATATGCTAGATCGTATGACAAAGCAGAGTAGAGCTTGGCATACCAGGGATTCTGAGGTAGCAAGCTCTACAGTATCTATTGGCTTGACTGCAGAGCAGAAGCGTAGAGAAGAGGAACGTGACCAAGATATGGCGCACATGAAAACGCAGATGGATCTTTTGACCAAGCATTTATTATCAGGGAAGACCGAAAAGGTTAAGGCCGTTGTATCACAGGGAAAGGATGAATCCGACTATGAGGAAGAAGTGAACTACTTGAATAATCAGGGGGGTTTCCGAGGTAATGCCCAAGGAAACCAAGGTCGGAACTATTATGATAAATCTGGATACAAGGATCACGATCAAGGTGGTTGGAAGAATAAGACTGATAGGAGTGGTTTGTATGTTCCTCCTGGAAACCGTGAGGCTGTGGCATCTGGCTCTGGGAAGATGTCGATGGAAGATATGATGGCGAAGCTGTTGAAGGAAGTAGGGGCAACTAATACGGGAGTGAATAAGGTGAAGAACGATTTGTCTTCAATAAATCAATTGGTTGACTCGCATTCTACTGCAATAAAGCAACTAGAGCAGCAATTGAGTCAACTTTCAGCGGCGTTAAATCAAAGAAAAGCTAGAACACTACCTAGTGACACAGTGCAAAATCCAAGGAATGATGGATCGTGTATGGCTATCACCACCCGAAGTGGTAAAGTGTTGGAAAATTCATCCAAAGGCAAGCAGGTGGTTGATGATATAGAAGATAATGAGATCATTGCAGAACCAAAAGATGCCGAAGTAGCTGATGAGGTTGTTCGTGACGTCACCTCTCAACGTCCACAGCCTGAAAAGATCGCCGAACTGAAGCAAGATGAAAAGGAAGCAGTGGAGAAAACTATTCCCCTTCCACCACCACCTTTTCCTCAGAGATTGAAAAAGAAAGCTGACGATACCAGGTTCAATAAGTTTATGACTATGTTGAAGCAGCTAACTATTAATGTTCCTTTGGTCGAGGCACTGGAACAAATGTCTGGGTACGCAAAATTTATGAAGGATCTTTTGACAAAGAAGCGGGCAGCAAGTTATAAGTTGACGGATGTTGTTTATCATTGCAGTGCAATCGCTACCAGATCACTAGTTCAGAAGAAGGCTGACCCCGGTGCCTTCACTCTTCCTTGCACTGTCGGATCTTTGAATTTTGCCAACGCATTATGCGATTTAGGAGCCAGCATCAATTTGATGCCGCTATTTATTTACAGAAAGTTGGGGTTGGGTGATCCTACTCCAACCAATATGAGGCTCGTGATGGAAGATAGGTCGGTAAAATGACCTGTTGGTATTTTATATGATGTGTTGGTGAAGGTTTCTTCATTCATCTTTCCGGCAGACTTCGTTATTCTGGACTGTGAGGTGGACTCTGAAGTTCCCATAATCTTGGGGCGCCCTTTCCTTGCAACAGGGAGTGTGCTTATTGATTTAAGAGCGAATGAGCTTTTATTCCGGATGAATGATGAAGTAGTCCGCTTTAATGTATGCAAATCAATGAAGCAACCCAAAGATCTGAACGTGTTCTCGGTAGCTGATGTTTATTTTGATGATGAGAAAGAATTATCCGTAGAGGAGCAGCTTATTGTTGACCCATTGGCGGCTGTGCTTATGAATATAGAGCGTGAGGATGCTGAAAATTATGAAGAAACTATTTGTGCTCTAATAGGAATAGGGTCGTATCCTTATGCTCCCAAGAAGCTGGACCTCGATCTCAAAAATCGGCCTACACCACCAGCTAAACCATCCATTGAAGAGCCACCAATGTTAGAATTTAAGGAGCTACCCAGTCATCTAAAGTACGCATTCTTGGGAAGTGGAAACACCCTCCCGGTTATTGTGGCGGCTGACTTAGGTGAGCAGCAAGTTGCAGCTCTCATTGTTGTTCTAAGGAAATACAGGAGAGCCATCGGTTGGACCATCGCTGATATTATTGGTATTCCGCCTGGGATATGTATGCACAAGATTCATCTTGAAGAAAATTGCATACCCACTATAGAGCATCAAAGACGTTTGAATCCACCTATGCAAGAGGTGGTGAAGAAAGAAATTATTAAGTGGTTAGATGCAGGGGTAGTGTATCCAATCTCTGACAGTAAATGGGTGAGTCCGGTACAGTGTGTGCCCAAGAAAGGGGGCATGACGGTAGTTGCAAACGAAAGGAATGAGCTAATTCCACTCAGACCTGTCACAGGGTAGAGAGTATGCATGGACTACCGGAAGCTGAATTCATGGACGCTTAAGGATCACTTCCCAATGCCATTCATGGACCAAATGCTTGATAAATTGGCAGGGAAAGGATGGTTTTGCTTCTTAGATGGTTATTCCGGCTATAATCAGATCTGTATTGCTCCCGAAAACCAAGAGAAGACAACGTTTACATGCCCATATGGTACGTTTGCCTTCAAACGTATGCCATTTGGGCTATGTAACGCACCGCCACTTTTAAGCATTGTATGATGTACATTTTTCTGATATGGTTGAAGACACCTTGGAGGTATTCATGGACGATTTTTCAGTTGTGGGTGAGTCATTTGAATCGTGCTTGGCGAACCTAAGTATGGCGTTACAGAGATGTATTGAATTCAACTTGGTGCTAAACTGGGAGAAGTGCCACTTTATGGTTAAAGAAGGTATTGTTCTTGGGCATAAAATTTTTGAAAGAGGAATTGAGGTGGATCGAGCTAAAATTGAAGTCATCGAGAAACTACCACCTCCAATCTCTGTAAAGGGAGTTCGTAGTTTCCTCGGGCATGCAGGCTTTTATCGAAGGTTCATTAAAGACTTTTCCAAGATTGCTAGTCCGTTATGCAAGCTTTTGGAGAAGGATGCAAAGTTCAACTTCGGTGAAGATTGCTTGAAGGCATTCGAATGCCTCAAAGGGAAGCTAATTGAAGCTCCTATCATTGTAGCACCTGATTGGTCCCTACCATTTGAAGTTATGTGTGATGCAAGCGGAGTAGCTTTGGGTGTTGTACTTTGCCAGAGAAGAGAAAAGTTATTTCATCCAATCTACTACACGAGCAAGGTCTTGAACGGAGCCTAGAAGAACTATACTGTCACGGAACAAGAGCTTCTAGCAGTTGTTTATCCTTTTGAAAAGTTTCGTGCTTACCTGTTGGGGACTAAAGTGGTGGTTCATACCGATCATGCAGCCCTGAGATACCTAATGACGAAGAAGGATGCAAAGCCAAGGCTAATTCGATGGGTGTTATTGCTGCAAGAATTTGATTTCGAGGTAAAAGATAGAAGAGGTTACGAAAACCAAGTGGCTGATCACCTATCTAGACTTGAGAATGAGCACACAGCGCAGCCCGATCTTGAGATTAATGATGCATTCCCCGATGAAGAGATCCTAGCCACGATGGTGGAAGAACTACCATGGTACGCAGACTTTGCAAACTATATGGTAAGTAATGTGATACCTGCGCATCTATCTTTTCATCAAAAAGGGAAGTTCATGCATGATGTAAAACACTACTTCTGGGATGAGCCATATTTGTTTCGACGATGCGCGGATGGTGTTATCAGGCGATGCATATCTCATGTGGAAGTGCCGAGTATCTTGGAAGCAAGTCATGCTTCCCAAGTTAGGGGGGCACCATGCAGGTGGTCGAATAGCAAGGAAGGTATTGCAAAGCGGCTATTATTGGCCTTCGATATTTAGAGATGCCTACGAATTTATGAGAAGATGTGACCAATGTCAGAGACAAGGAACGATTTTGAAGCACCATGAGATGCCCATGTCAAAAATTCTCGAAGTAGAGCTGTTTGATGTGTGGGGTATTGATTTCATGGGCCCATTCGTAAATTCGTTTGGGATGAAATATATCCTAGTTGCTGTCGACTATGTATCCAAATGGGTCAAAGCAGTAGCGCTGGCTGATAATGAAGGAAAGCGTGTTGTAGCATTCTTAAAGAGAAATATCTTCTCTCGTTTTGGGGTACCACGTACCATCATAAGCGATGGAGGATCACACTTTTGCAACAAGCTGTTCAAATCCGTGTTGGTGAAATATGGGGTCAAGCAACGTAAGGTAGCCACACCTTATCACCCACAAACTAGTGGACAGGTAGAGGTTTCTAATCGAGAGATCAAGCAAATCCTTGCTAAGACTGTAAACGCTAATAGGAAGGATTGGTCTCGGAAGCTGGATGATGCACTATGGGCTTATAGGACTGCATTCAAAATGCCAATTGGCATGTCCCCATACCAACTAGTTTATGGGAAGGCTTGTCACTTGCCCATTGAGCTCGAGCATAAAGCATTATGGGCGTTGAAGCGACTGAATTTGAATTGGGATGATGCCATGAATATGAGATTGGAGCAGCTGAACGAGATGGATGAATTCCTTCTACATGCGTATGAAAGATCAGACTTCTACAAGGAGCGGATGAAAAAGTATCATGATCAACGGATTGTTCAACGAAACTTTCAAAAGGGTGATATGGTACTTCTTTTCAATTCTAGACTGAAGATATTCCTAGGGAAGTTAAGGTCCAAATGGTCTGGTCCGTACAAAATTAGCCAAGTCTACTCGTCTGGAGTAGTTGAGCTAGAAGACAATAATGGTGTTGTCTTTAAGGTGAATGGCCAACGAGTAAAACCATATATCGGTCCTCTTGACTCGATAAAATGCATGGACACTATCTATCTCGATGAAATCTAAGTACTCGAGGTAACTATGTCGTGCCGCGACAATAAATCAAGCGCCAGATGGGAGGCAACCCATCGTTTTTCATTCTTTATTATTTTACTAAGAGTTTGTTTTTGTTAAAAAAAATATATATATAAATATCCAAAAAGAAAAGTCGAGCCACGACCAAAACTAAGGCGCTTGATGGGAGGCAACCCATCGTTCTAATCGTTTTTGTTGTTTTTGAATAAGTGTAGGTGCAGGAGGTGTAAAGGAGGAGATTGGTTTCAAATTTTGATTTGGAAGTATTGCATGTTGAAGGTGGTAAGTTGGGAATGAAGAAGTAAAAGGCTATGAGTTAGGCATTGCCTATGAAAATCTAGGCAACGAACAAGGCAAGGCCTATGCTATGGCCTAAGCTCTCTGAATCTAGAGTGCCATGGCATAGGCGCCGCCTATGCCTAACAATGCCATAGCATAGGCGCCGCCTATGCAAAAGACCTTTGTCTCTGAATCTAGAATGCCATGGCATAGGCGCCGCCTATGCCTAACAATGCCATAGCATAGGCGCCGCCTATGCTCAACTAGGCTTTGCAAAAGGCGCCGCCTATGCCAAGCATAGGCAAAGCATTAGGCGCCGCCTATGCTCACTTTTTGGTCTCCTAATCCAATTCCAAATGGGTCAAAACCCGACCCAAGCTTGCCCTATAAATAGAACCTTAGTCTTAGAACAAAAATGCATTGCAAATTCAACCTAAGCGCCGCCTACCTCTCTAAAATCACTCAAAAATTTTATTTTTGCTCTTTTAACTTTGCAAGAACATCTTCCAAGGCCATCAACCAAGTAAGTACTTCTTTGCTCTTATTTTATATTCCGTAAGTATTACAATACTACGCCTATAATAAGTTGTTAAATCTTGAGGTAGTGTTGGTGATTTGAATGTGGTTGACTTGTTGTGATACAACTAAGTGAGTGAAAGAATACGTATGGGTGTTCTAGACTTGGTTCCAACCTGAATTTGATTTTGATACACTGTCATACTTTTCCGGAATCGACATGGTTAAGATAATTGCATAATCTTGTAACTCGAAAGCTTGTATGTTTGAATGACTTGTCCATCGAGATGAAAATCATGGTTAACTACAAACATGAGATGTTGTGATTATTTCTAAGCCATAAATTGATACGATATCTATGTAGTAGTTTTGTTCAAAGAGATGCATTAGTCCAAACATGAAAACATAATTAAGAGTACATGAAAAAAAATTGAAAAGGATAGTGAATATGACAAGAAAAGTATGACTGCGCTGAATATATTGTTGGAACATAACACCTAAATGTATGGCAATGAAGTCTGAGTAATTGACATCGTTCACTTAATCAGTTTGTCACAACAAATTAAGTGTGGGGTGGTGCCTCTACTGCTTGTTTGTTGACTGTATCCACCGAGATGAAGCTAACATGACTATTATTTTAATGTCAGGTACAGTGGCACCAAAAGCAAGACAAGGAAAAGAAAAAACAACCACCTCACAGAAAGGCCAGAAAAGGGGAAGAAAAGAGCAAGCTGAATCCTCCTCGCTACAAATACCTCGATGCATGTACGGGATAAAATGGGTCCTAGAGGAGGAAGGAAAGGAGTGGTACAAGAACAATAAAGTAAAAAAATATGTTCATGTGGAGTTGATACAAAAGGAGAGCCTAGCAAAGAAAGAACCCTGCATTTTGGCAAAAATCATGGCGCTGCATCTTGATTTCATTTTCCAAGATATGGGAGAATGCAATCTTGATCTAACGCGAGAATTCTATGCCAATTGGTCCCCAAAAACTACCGGAAGTGAAGTGAAGATTCGGGGCCAAGTCTTGCAACTGAATGTGGAGTTCTTCAACTCTTTTCTGGGTCTTCCATCTGTAGATCCATCACCGCTCAAGGAGCTTTATCGCAGACCTCCATACAGGCCAATCAGACACACACTATGTGGAACAAGATCAATGGCACGGTGAAGTCATCACAAGGATACCGGTTGGCACAATACCTTCCCGTATGCCTCCTTGAACAGAGAATCTCGGATATGGTTTCGGATAGTCAATTATTGCCTGATTCCAGGGTCACAGTACACAAAGATCACACGTGATAGAGTGTGCTTGGTGTACGCTTTGATGACGAACATCCCCATCAACATTGGGGCGATTATTCTATCTTCAATGCGTAAGGCCAGGCTGCACAAGAGGTCCCACTTCAGCTTTGGCAATCTGTTGACTGCGATATTGAGGAAGGAGGACATCGAAGAGGAACCTGCAGATCATAAGCTACCACACAACCCGAAGAAGGTTGACCTCACAAAGGTTAAAGATGATGAATCCATGCATGGCGTCAACCTAACCACTGCAGAAAGACATGCTTGCGACGAAAGCTTCTCCTGCCATTTATATGGCATGATAAAGTTTACCATGATTAGCGGGGGTCGTGTTCCAACTGCTGCCGAGCTCCAACAGTTGGATTATGACTACCCAATGAATGAGCATGCGAGGGCGATGTGTGGAGTAGGTGTATATTTTGAGGAACCTCTTGATGACGACATGCCAACCGATGATGATCGACGAATTCCAGACTCCGGCGTGGAGGAGAACTCTGAAGACGACGACTCTGATGATGATTCTGATGCAGGGGGTATGACCCCAGACATAGAGGATAAGTCCGACTAATCAGGTTCTTCTTATTTATTTTCCACTGAGGGCAGTGTGTCCCGTCTAAGTGTGGGGTGCTGGTATTTGTATGCTATACTTCTTTGTCTGCATTTGCATTTATTCTAGTTCTTGTTTGTTTTAATTAGTCGTAATTAGTTAGTTTAATTTTAAATTTTTTAGATTTTGCATGAAATTGTTCTGATAGACGGCATGGTAATATAACAAGAGTTTGTGCTAAATCATTACTATTGAGACATTTAGGCTCTACATGTGACTCACTGTGTGATAATTGTGTGGTTTAATGCATTCATCTGTTGGGTCAAGAGTCTATACTGCTCCCAATAAAGTTGACTATGTGCTTTGTATGTGTGAGGATATAGTATATTCTGTGTTGTGACTGATGCTAAAACTTGCCTGGTGTGTGTGTAAAGCAAAATAAAGAGTGTGAGTTTAGGAGATGATTTAGGCATTTCTTTGGCAGCCTGTGATTGTTTACCTTCTGTTTACCTACCCGTGGACATTATCCTAGTCAACCTTTTTGAGCCTTTAAGCCATTTTCTTTGACAGCCTCATATGTAAGCCTAATCCAATTTTTTCAAGACCATAATTTGATCCAAATTCCTAAGTGCTTTAAATTGTGAAGTCATGTGATAAAATAAGAGGAAATTGGGTGAGAGTAATGCCTTAAAGTGAATTGGTACTTGAATTTGTTAGGAAAAAAAGAGTGGCTATCATAGAGGTGTGTTATAAAAAAATAAAAAAAAATAAAAAAAGAAATAGAAAAACAAAAAAGATAAATTGTGTTTATGATTAAATAAAAAGATAGTTATGCTTGAATGGCAAAATAGGTGAAAAGGGGTGATAGATGAAAGAAAGGTAGCAGGGTTGATTAAAAGAGAGTGTTAATGGCATAATGTGATGTATTAAAGCGCTTAGGAACATAGTCACTATTTCTGGCCAAAATAGTCCTACCCGTCCCTTAGCCTACATTACAACCTGTAAAAGACCTAATTGATCCTAAGCTTAACATTCTGATATTAGTAGAGCATTACACAAGGGCAAGCCTATGGTCATCAGTTGCAACATATGAATTCTTTGTGAGAGTGAGAGCAAGGATAATCTTATACCCATGTTTTGAAAAATGAAATACTTGTGAGTAATTATGGGTGATATATTGTGAGACACACATGGTTGATGATTATTGGGTAGTCTTGTATGATTCTTTATGCCTTAACTTGTGGATACGAATTAACCATCATCACGAGTCTATGTTGGAGGTTGAATTGTTTCTAGTAGTGATCAGAAAACTACTCTTTGCTGATAATTGTCGTGCCTGTCTTGATGAATATTTTGTGTTACTGCTGTGATTTCTAGTTAGATGATTGCATGGACATAATATTTTGTTCGAGGACAAACAAAGCTTTAAGTGTGGGGTGTTGATGTTAGGCGTATTTACACGCCTAAAGCACCTTAATGTACCCATATTTTAGCTAAGTTTTGAGGACAAAATATATAATTCCTACACTTTTAGTCCTTTTTCCTGTAAGTGAGCTAACCAACGTGATTAGCAAGATTTCAGGTATTTATGATGAAGATTTCAGCAGTTTATGGACTGTTGGACGCCAAAGGAAACTTCACGTAAGAAGGAAGGCGGCTTCTGGAAACTTATGGACTGAAAGTAATGCATGGAGAACTTGTCCCGGGCAAAAACAGCATTTCTAAAGACTTGGGGGATCAGCAGTAACTTAGTAGGATTAGGACAAGTATGCAGTAACCCAGTAGGACTAGGACAAGGATAAAAACCCTATTTCAGTAGGACTAGGACAAGGATGTTATAAAAACCCTATAATGCTGAATTTTTCAGCATTCAATTATTCATTCATTGGAAGCTTTTTATTATATTCACTCATTCATTAATTCAAAGCTTTTCATTCACTATCAATTATTCATTCGATATTTAAGGACTATTCACGTTACAATATTCTGTAAGTCTAACACAGAGCACTCGGCTCTCTTGAGAAGAACGGCTAGGGCAAAACGTTTGAGAGCTTTTGACGCCATATCACTTCCATCGCCAAGATTATTCTAGGTTGTGGTATGATGATTATATCTATTGTGATTTCCGTTGCACTCATGAGTAGCTAAACTTCTCTGTTAGGGTTATGGAAGCCTTGTGATATACTATCTATTGCTATGAGTTTGTGAATTCTTGATACGTATGCTGCTTATATCATTACTCTCTTCATCTTAATTGAATTCTTGTGGTTGCAAACATATAGAATACGCCAGTATAGCATTAACTTGTTCGAAAGAAAAGTTACATGTCTGGAAAAGAGAGAATGACAAGGAAATAGGGCTACCAACCCCTGTTTAAAAGCTAGTGCCGTAACTGGATTAACCTCTTGGAGAATTCGTACCATTAGTATACGCTTTAAGCTCGAAAGAGTTAAAGTGATATAATCCTTGATGGTCGAAAGACACTAGGATTTACCATAGAATACGAATCTCTATAAGCGCATGCATGTCTGAATTCCGCATAACTCATAGCCAATAGATACGTAAAACTCATAAGGTGGACATAACCCTAACTTACAATTCTCATTGATTAAAACCTACTAAACATTCCGTTTTTCTTTGTTACTTTGATACTCTTTTTTTACGCTACAATTAAATCCCCCTTTTTCGTAGAATTTTCGATCAACAGTCTACTAATCGTTGCATACTTAGTGACCAAGTATTCCCTGTGGGATTCGACACCCAACCCAGTTGGGTTCTATATTTGACAACGACCGCTTACACTCTTACGAGAGCTGTAGTTTGAGCGTTATCAATGCACAATAGACAGTTAACAGTACAAACAAAGCTAAAAGGACAAGCAAAGGTGCAACGAAAAGAAGGTAATATAACGATAATTTCATTTTTACCAACGAACAATTCAACTTCATATATTGATTGTGATTGAAGATAAAAACAAATCAAAAATAGTGATGTGGTCCAGCTTTTCTTTGTGCAAATGGAGAATGAGTCTTTTTCTTTGGAGAGTGGGTCCATACCTATATATCAGAAGAATTATTTAATTACCATTATTGAAACCGAGATGGAATAGACGGGGCAGAGTAAGCAGAATAGAACATTATCGTAGGGAAGAAGTGATTTCGAAAAACATACTCCCTCCGTACCAAATTATTCGTATCAAATTTTTTAATTCGATTTCTCATTTTACTTGTTTTTTTTTTTTTCAAAAAGAGACAAAAATATTTTTTCATGTTTTACCCTTTGCATTAATTACTTTTTCTCCATTAATTATTGTTTCTTCAAATTAAAATATAAATATTATTTACTAAGAATATTATGATAAACTAATCATATTATTAATTATTTTTCTTAATTAATGTATCATCTCAATTTGGAATGAGTAATTTGAAACGAAGGGAGTATTTGTTTCTCCGTACTTTTTATGTAATATACCTTGTAATTACCTTCTTACGAAAGAAAATCTTATAGTGCTCCAACTACCAACGTTGGTCATAAAGTCTTGGAGACAAGTACTTCGAGGAACCCAATAATTTTCGTTTAAGTTTAGTATCTGTATTAAAAATCTCAGGAAAATATAGAAATACATACTTGGGATGAAAATTCAATAGTGTTAATCCGTGCTTATTTTTAGCGCACGTGACTCCAATTTTTAAAACAGGATGTGGGTCAGGTTGTTTTTTTGTGTGCTAGGTAGACTTTATATTTTGGTTGATTTAATTAATGACGTTGCATCATTATTTGCTATGTGTACAAAGTGGTGTGTCAAAATCATATATATTTTTCGTTAAAAAATAATGTCATGAACGGGCACTTTAATTTGTTGAATGACAGTGACAGATGAATCCAACTTTTAACAAATGGTGTAGATGAATTTTTTCTCAAATTTCAATGGCATATTTAAGATTTTTTCATTGAAAAATTGAACAATGTGCCCGCCCTTTGGGTGGTTGTTATCTATATTGTATTGTACTCTTATTTTAAATATAGTGTTTATTTTTATTGTTATTTAATATTTCATGAGTTTAAATTTTATGTTGTATCAATTTTTTACATCATCAGATAATTTTAGTGACATTTAACCGTAATAATCTATTTTTAAAAATTATAAAAAAAATATCAATAAGATAACCAAAAAAAAGGTTATTCATGGCAAGTAAAATCCTACTTGATTCCAACCAAACTTATTTCCATAGCCAAATTATTTTCTTTTCTAAATTTAATACGATTATGAATATTTCCGTATGCTTCATCGATTCAAGTAAGCATTAATGGTTGGGACAATATAAAACAATAACTTTTTAAGTAAGCTTCAAAGGTTACGACAAGTTTCTTTCTTCTTAGCGGTATGTCATCATATATTTCAAACAAAATTTAAATTCTTTTCTTGTTTACTAGCATAACAGATCTAATCGTTGATAGTGAAAGTTTATTAAAAGCTAAGCTTCATTAAGTTGTAATTGGTTCAGATACCAATTGTTTGAACATCATAGGAAAGATGTAGAACAAAACTTTCAGGAAAAGATTATACCATCAAATTCTATACCTTGTATCGTGTTTGAATTCATGGTTATTTAGTAAGGAAAGTCTCATTTCATGTAACAACTTCGGAATCGGTTTAAGCTATTAAAATAGGTAAGCTGTTGTTGGTATGAACGTATCGTTACCATAATTTTATTTTCTTATTTCGAGTTTGTTTATTGCTTTACAATCCATTTTATCATTTTTCTAGTTTTTTTTATAATAACCATACCTTGTATGCTACTTTTCTTTATAATAATGCAATTTTGTTCTTGATATTGATGTGTGAAATAATGTAAAAACGAAAATAATACACTCTGTTCAAATATTATATCATCAAATTAATGATATATAGTATAATATGATGCATTATGAAATAATGTGTAATAATTATCGATCCAAACAAGCATGTTGAACATGTTTGAGAATGAAAAAATAAAAAGATGTTTTTTCTATCCTTTAGAACAAGGGTGAGAGAAAGGCCAGAGGCGAGGGGCGTTAGGAAGCACTTTCTATTTTACTATGTGAATTTAAATTAATCAAATTATAAATAAAATACAATACATTTTGACATTGTTTAAGTACTTTTTTCCTCCGAGAAATGTTTTCTTCATAAGCATAGTAATGGGAATAAGTGCACCAAGAGAGCTTATAATTTTGTGGAGCGAAGTTAGGATTCCAAATACGGGAAAGTAGAGGAGTCGGTAAAATAGCAATAGCAAGAGTTATTTTTCTAATATATAGAAGAGCCTTAGAAGCAGGTGATGGTCGTCATGCCTGCTTTCAAGGGCAATTCAGTCTTTTCGCTAAAAGTGTTGTGTCATCCAAAATATGCAGTCACTCCTATCGACACGTATGTTTTTTCCTCTTCTCTGCTTCTGGATATTTTCTTTGATTATCTCCAAAAGTTAAAACTTACGCCTACAAATTCTTCAACATGGAATTGGATTTTAGCTAGCTATATTTAAGCTTGATTTTTGTCAAAAATATAGAATACTAGCTAATTACAGTGAGAATATCAAAGAACTAAGCAACTGGTAGCATTCATTTAGAGAGAGAATAATTGCAATTCTCATTGATTCATATTTTGTTAGCTTACAATGAAAGCAAATGGGAGTATTTATAGACTCCAAGTTTCAACTCACTATCACTCAACATGTGCACAACATGTGTTTGTTATAACTAACTCTAACCAACCCCTCACTCCTTTTAGCTTTATTTTATTTAGCTAGATATTTCTAACACACCCTCTCAAGCTAGAGGCTGAAAGATATCGAGAACTCCCAGCTTGGAAAACAAAAAATAATATTGTGATGCTTCTAGAGCCTTTGTAAGCATATCTGCAAGTTGGAATTTAGTAGAGAGGTACACTGGCTGAATTAGACCTTCTTTGAGCTTTTCCCTGATAAAATGACAATTGATTTCTATATGCTTGGTTCGTTTATGAAAGATTGGATTAGCGGCAATTTTCATAGAAGCCTTGCTATCACAGTAAAGATGAATTGGAGTAGGTACAACGACACCAAGATCCTTCAATAAACCAACCATCTAAATGATTTCTGCCACAGCACCTGTCATGCTCCTGTACTCGGCTTCTGCTGAACTTTGACTTACAGTGCTTTGCTTCTTGGATTTCCAAGAAATCAAAGATGATCCTAATTGGATTATGTAACCTGTAACTGATCTTCTCGTATTTGGACATGATGCCCAATCCGAATCAAACTAAGCAACTGACTCTGTAGCTGATCCTTTCTTGAAGAAAATTCCCAGACCAGGTGAATTTTTCACATATTTGAGTACCCTTAAAGCAGTCTTCCAGTGCGATTTCTTGGTTTGTTGCATAAACTGGCTTAACAATTGCACTGTGAAACAAATATATGGTCGGGTGATGATCAAATAAATCTGTTTTCTAATTAATTTTTTATAACAAGAAACATTACTGAGAAGAGGATCATCTGTTTTATTGTGCTGCTAATTATACTCAGCAGTAGTAAGTTTGATGTTCTGCTCCAATGGTGTAAAAACAGGTTTAGACCCTTCTAATCCAATATCAGCAATGAGGTCTAAGATGTATTTCCTTTGGTTTAGCATAATTCCATGAGTTGATCTGAGAACTTCTATCCCCAAGAAGTATTTTAGCTCACCTAAATCTTTCACCTTGAATTGACTATGCAAGTAGGTTTTTGCATCCTTAATCAGAGAAGGATTGTTACCTGTAAGCAATATATCATCAACATATATCAATAGAATCACAATATCATTACCCTTTTTTTTGGTGAATAACAAGTGGTCATGAGAGCTTTGGGCATATCCAGCCTCTAAAAGTGTAGTGGTCAATTTAATATTCTACTGTCTAGAAGCTTGTTTAAAACCGTAGAGAGATTTGAGCAGCCTACATACTTTAGTCTCCCCTTGGTTGTGAAAACCTTAAGGCAAGGACATGTACACTTCTTCATAAAGATCACCTTGCAAGAAAGCATTGCTCACATCCATATGGAAGAGATCCCAACCTTTGTAAGCAGCCACACTAATCATTGTTCTAACAGTACCCATCTTTGCAACCGGAAAAAAAGTATCATGGTAGTCCAATCCTGCTTGTTGAGTGTATCCTTTTGCAACCAACCGAGCCTTTTACTTGTCTATAGAATCATCCGCCTTAAGTTTGACCTTATAGACCCATTTCGAATCAATGGGACGCTTCCCAGGTGCAAATGGAACCAGTTCCCAAGTCTTATTTTCCTCAAGGGCACTGATCTCTTGCTGCATAGCCTTAACCCAAGCAGGTTGTTGAGAAGCTTCTTGGAAAGATTTCGGCTTTTGAATATCTGAAAAACAACTTAAGTAGGCTTGATATAATGCAGACAAATGGGAATACGGCAGATAATAGCCAATAGGATAAGTACAATTGCTAGAAGGTTTCACTGAAGTCACATAGTCATTAAGCCAAGCAGGTAGTTTTGTCTTTCTTGTTGGTCTTCTCTTATCACAGATATTAGCGGGTGGGAAAACCAACACCTCCTCAGGATTTTTATTACCCTCAACTATGATTTCATCAGGAGGTAAATGATCAATTAAATCAGGAACTTGTTCCTGTAGATCAGTACCATAGGGAGTAGATGATACATCTTTAATGACCACAGGGAAAGAAGTAGTATCAGGAGTAGGAAAAACAAGAGATGAGTGCTGAAGCAAAGTTGTCGTGTCAGTGTTGGGATAATTTTCCATGTGTTGGAATGGAAAAACATACTCATAAAAGGTCACATCCCTGCTCACAAAGATGGTACCTTTGTAAAGATCATTCAATCTATAGCCCTTTTGTGTTTCTAAATATCCCAACATAACTGAATTCCTAGCTTTTGCCTGAAACTTATCACCTTTAGGCAAGTTACTAGCATAGCAGAGACAATCATACACTCGCAGATGATCAAGTCTTGGTGGTTTGGCATGAAGTAGTTCGTAAGGGGATTTACCACTCAACACCTTTGAAGGTAACTTATTAATCAAGTACACTGTTGTCTTGACAAAATCATCCCAAAATCTGATAGGCATTCTACTCAAAAATTTTAAAGCTCTTGCTACCTCAAGAATGTGTTTGTGTTTTCTTTCAACTATCCCATTCTGCTGAGGAGTATAAGCACAACTACTCTGGTGAATAATCCCATTAGATTTAAACAAGTCAAGGCATTTAGAATTGAAAAATTTTATGTCATTATCTGATGTAAACACTTTAACACAAACAGCAAACTGGTTCTTTATTAACAAGAGAAAGTCTTTCAACACAGTAAACACTTCACATTTGGAATGAATGAGACAAATCCAAAAATATCTACTATGATCATCAACTAAGGTCACATAAGGAACTGGAGAAGCCTCTGAGATCTGAGATGCTCTAGGTATGGTCGCGATTCAGCACAATCATAATAAGGTAAGGAAACCATAACATCAAGTTCATCCCAAGAATTTTTCATCTTAGAGTAGTAAGTAGTAACAGAATCTTGTTTCAATGTCGCAATCTCAGTCCAGAGGTGATAAATTTGAGTCAAGTTTGATCTATCAAATCTCTCTTTGAAATTAATCCATACCTTCTTTGTATTTGATGTAAACACAATACTTGGGATCAACTCCTCTGCCACTGTACTTCCAATCCAAGAGAGTACTATTGCATTGCATTTTTTCTAAAGTTCTGCCAATTCACCTCTGTAATGAGATTTGAGACACAAACCATCTACAAAACCTAATTTCCTTTTGCCTCGAAGTGCCAAAGTCATAGATCTTCTCCACAGCATATAATTTGTAGGTCCCATGATCTTGATAGGAATTAGCACAATACCTGGAGTATCGGAATCTTAAAGATACAAGGGATGATGGTGGTCAATCGTAACTATTGTAGTTCCTGATGAGGACACACTAGCACTGGAGTCTGCCATGGAAAACCAAAGTCGAGCTTCAAAGTTGTCGAAACACAGCTAGGATGAAGATCGCATCTTTGATACCATGTCAAAAATACATAATACTAGCTAATTACAGTAAGAATATCAAAGAACTAAGCAACTGGTAGCATTCATTGAGAGAGAGAATAATTGTAATTCTGATTGATTCATATTTTGTTAACTTACAATGAAAGCAAATGGGAGTATTTATAGACTCCAAGTCTCAACTCACTATCACTCAACATGTGCACAACATGTGTTTGTCATAACTAACTCTAACCAACCCCACACTTCTTTTAGCTTTATTATCTTTAGCTAGATATTTCCAACAATTTTACTCTATTCAAGGTACTGTGGTTCAGATAGAACCACAATTGAAAAACCTAAATCGATCGAAGTCACCGTCTCTTCAAAAAATTTTAAGTTGTTCATTTCTTGGTGCTTCGAGTTGAATTTAAAGTAATTTAATGTCTAGTTTGTTGGTTTTTATGGGTCTTTTGTTTCTGTGTTTTAAGAGAAAAATTTAAAAAAAATCTCTGAACTATTTTTAACTTTCTACGTGTGATTTGCGGAAAGCTAGGTCTAGGAATTTTGTTTGAGTCATGTTTGGAAATTGATACCGGTACTTCTTTGTGTGATTTGAAAATTTATTATTTGGGTGAGATTTTTCCTTGTAGGTGTTTGTGGAAATTCTCCAACGACGCAACCTCTAAGGTCATGGAAAGAATATGTATTTGTGTGTGTGCTTGCGTGTATAGTAGTCCCTCTATCCTAATTTATGTGCCACAGTTGAAATTTTAAAATTCAAATTTAGAATTTTTTACTGTAAATTTGGTTCAATATGGGGATTTATCCAAGGAATGGAGAACATTATAGTTTAGAAAGCGTTAAAGAATCAATTGAAGAAAGAGTTACACATACACCTTTCATAGAGTGCAATGTGGATTCACAAGGGAACCACCAATTATACCAAGTTTACTTTTGTGTGGACTCTTCTGCATCAAATTTTATTGACTATCCTGTTTTTCCACATGGAGGAAAATGTGGTTCCAAGATTGAATTTTCTCCTTTCTCCTCAAATGATCGTGATGAATTTTAATTTTTCGTTTTAGCTAATTGATCCAACATGATCATATTCTTGATCTCCTTTGTTGTATTTGTAAGTGAAAATCTTCTATATTTGTTCACTTGTACTAATAAAATTTTATTCCAATGTAAAACATGTACTGCATTGATTTGTACACTTTTACTTATTCATAATGGACTTTACATCTAGTTAAAAGAAAAGGGGTGGGGTGGAGAGAGGGGGCAGGGGTTCCAACCTGCTGTAATTTTAAGGAAAATCTTGAGCGTGATGTGCATTTATGAGGTTAACATTATGTAAGATAGAACAATTGTGAATGCCATTAGAAGATTGGATAATTTAATCTTTAACTTGACTCTTGAAACCACCAACTGTATTGAAATAGTTTGTTTCTTTCTAGAATTCTATTTATGTATCTTACAAGCTTTCTATTAACTCGCAGTATATGAGTTATGTGTGAGTCTGAATATTGGTTATGCAGTGGTAGAGTAATTTCATGTGTTCTGCAGTGGGGAATATAGCTGACTCTCCAAAGCTAATTCGAACAACATATTCCTAATGCACCTGCATTCTTGAAATTAAGTTTTACAACTGGAAGCATACATATTGATCGTTATCGTATTACTACATCAAGTCAAAGAAAACTAAATTAAGTGTTGGGATAGATTGAGTGAATTGCAGTTGCATATAGATAATTTCTGCATATATACATCTTTCTTAAGTTGGTAAGATATAGGCGCAGAGACTTCCACATAGATCTAAAAAAAGGCATCAAAACATTGTGTTAATCTGAATTAACCTTATTTGCTACATGTTCATGTTCAACATTAAAGTGAATGTGTTTTATGTGGTTGTATACCGCTAGGCATTAAATGTTGCGACTGATTCATTATGTTGCACAATTTTGCCAGAAGTTTTTGCTTATTCAATTTACTTGCCATGATCTGTTCTTTGTTTTGTGTTGGTTGTGTTTGTTTCACACATAAATTATTTCTATCTTTAAAGAATTGCTAATCATGAGGTCAAATTAGAGGTTGGCTTAAGATGCACAGATTAATACAATAGAAATGAGGAACTGCGATATGGTGAGTTCTGCTTTTCTGAATAATAAAGATTTAGTTTTCCCAGAAAAATAGAACTCACCAAATCTTGAAGTTGAAGCTGAAGATTAATATTAGTCCATTAGTTACATTCATCCTTCCTATGTTTAGCATTGATGAAAAAAAATAGATTACGAGTGAGTTTATTCTGTTAAATTGATGATGAGGAAAATATTACTTTTTCCACGATTGATATGAATAAACAATATAATTATGAGTTTCTCCACTACTTAATGTGTCAAATATCATACTTTGTGTACAAGTGAGATGGTGACTATGAATGTCATATTCATCACATGCTCTTCTGTTCATAGATGTCGACAGATAAAAAGAAAACTGCCATTTTTAGCTCATACTACCAGAAGCGCCAATACTCAGTGGAAACTACTTCTAAAATCAACTTTAGAAGACGTGAGCTATATCAAAAACTTTCACCTGATAAAAAAGAGGCATTTTTATCGAACCGACTATTAAAAAGGCTTGAATCAAGAAGTCACTGTGTAGGGGTATCATGTTCCCAAACTGGAGTTGAGTTGCATCTACAAACAACACTGACAATATGTGATCCATCTTTTGTTGCTGCGAGAGGTTAGAAACGAGAAAAATATTATGTTCTTTTTGTGTCATCAACAGAAAAACATTTCTCTTTTCCTTCGATTATAGTTAGACGCAATTTTCAAATGCTCACCATTCTGTAATTCCTACACTAGCTGATATATCCTCCACTCATTCCACAAAGCCTATCTCTGACAAAGAAAAAACTATTCTTGAGTATTTCACTGTATTTGAAGTTGGTAAGTGTCAATATTAACCTGTTATAGTAACAACTTTTTCTTTTTTAATATATATATTAACAAAAATGCTTTGTACATTAGGTTCAACGTCTACTGTGCCTCATGAACACCACGATTCACGTGCATTGGCTATTGCAGAGAAAGGTTTGTCGTGCTTCATTTTTCTACCAACTTTTACTACTAATCACTATCAACCGGTAATACTATATGTTACTGTAACTAATATGTATAAGTGCTTTCTTTAAACTATTTGCACACCATTTTCTAATCGTTTGTTATTTCAACAGTAACTAATATATTTTCCAGTGATGGGACGATACTTAGCTTTGTCAAGGAAAAAGTTCCTATCAATCATTGCTCTGTCTTTGAACTTGGTAAATGTCAATAATACAATACCATAACTTGTTTTCTCTCTGTCTTTCAACATACGTTAATAAAATGATTTTTTTATTAGGTTCAACATCCACTCCACCTCATGAACAACCAGACATGGAGATATTGGCTACCACAAACATAGGTTCGTGTTCTCTCCAATCTTCTACCAATATTTACTGTTGATTGCTTTCTACCACTAATGTTATACGTTGCTGCAACTAATATACACAGGTTATAAATCAACAAGAACCAATTGGAACTTTAAACAATTGCCCAATAATTTGACTATTTTAAAAAAAAAGTTCCAAACTGTAAATATTGTGGTGCAAAAAAAATTGAGTATGAATCCCCCGCATTTTGTTGTGGCAATGGTACAATTACGTTGACATCACATAGAATACATGTTGAATTGTTGAATCTCTATTTAGGAAATACTGAAGAATCTGAGAACTTTCATACTTACCTTAGAAAGTATAATAACATGTTCGCATTTACTTCACTTAGAGTGAAATATGATAAAGCTTTAACGAAAAGGGACCATGGTATTTACACCTTTAGAGTACAGGGACAAATGTATCACTTTATTAATGATTTGATTCCATCACCTCAACAACCAAAAAATTTACAGTTATATTTTTATGATGCTAATACGGAAAGACAGAATAGAATGGCTTCATCAGATATACTCAGAGAATTTGTTGTTGAGAAGTTAATAGATATACTAAAGATAAATCCTTATTATGTTTTCTTAAAATCTTTAATACATATTCCACAACTATCAAACTTTTATATTGCATTAAATTGTGACTCAAAGTTAGATCATCGAGTATATAATTTACCGAGCGTATCAGAAGTGGCAGCATTATGGCTAGAACAAGAAACAACTAATAATAATTTTACACCACATATTCGAATTTATACTCAAAGTAACAAGAGTCAATTAGTAAATTACTACTATGGCTGCTATGATCCTTTGCAATATCCACTTTTGTTTCCTTATCGACAAAATAGATGGCATTGTGGTATTCAAAAGATTGAACAACCAATGCATAAACCAAAAAAACAAAAAAGAGCTTGTTATAAAAACGATCCAACTTTTAAGTTTGTCTAACATGTGTTCAATTGATGAACTACTTGATATGGAAGCTTAAATTCTACAAAAAGAAAAACAAAGAAGGAATATTGTTTCGTGTCGAGAATACTATTGTTATAAACTCCAAATAAGAGATGATGAGGAAAATATTATTTTACATTCTGGGAGACTATTTCAACAATATTTTATCGATGAATTCATACTAGAAACTCAGAGATTAGATTTTTCTTTTTAAAATCAAGATTTATTCCGAGTTGATGTGCTACAAGGAATTGTTGATATCCCAAAACTCGGCGAAAGAGAGGCTTCTAAGATAGGGAAAAAAAATTCCTTCCATTAAGTTTCACAAATGGTCCAAGAGATATGCATCGGCATTATATGGATGCTATTGCATTAATGCAACATTTTGGAAGGCTTGATATATTTCTAACTATGACGTGTAATCCCTCTGGGCCTGAAATAAAAGAACATATGCTCTCAACTGATGAAGCTCAAAATCGACCTAATTTAGTTAGTCGTGTATTCAGAGCTAAAGTTGAAGAAATGAAAACAAATATACTAAAAAGAAACATATTTGGAAAGGTTGCATCTTTTATGTACACTATAGAATTTCAAAAATGTGGATTACCTCATGCTCATTTTCTTGTTATACTCAATGATGACTATAAATTATTGACACCTGAGGCTTATGACAAATTTATCTCCGTTGAGATACCTGATCCTAAAGTCAATCCTTACTTATATAAACTTGTCATTAAACATATGATGCATGGACCTTGTGGTCACTTGAATCCTACAAATTCATGTATGAAAAAAAAAAGTGTGTAAATTTAAGTACCCCAAGAGTTTTGCTGACAATACATCGAAAGGCAAAAACGCTTATTCAATTTATTAAAGAAGAAACACTGGTAAGTTTGTGAAAGTTAGAGAGCATTTGCTAGATAACTCATGGGTTATCTCTTACAATCCTTATCTATTGTGCAAATATAATTGTCAAATAAATGTTGAAGTTTGTTCTGATATTAAAGTTGTCAAATATCTATATAAATATATCTGTAAAGGACATGATAAAATTTCATTTCACTTACATGAAGAGAACGCAAATATAGAAATAGATGAGATTAAAGAATATCAATCAGTTAGATGGGTATCTCCACCAGAAGCTATGTGGCGTATGTTCGCATTTTCTATCAGCGAAATGATTCCAAGTGTTTATCACTTGCAACTACATCTTGAAGGACAACAATTTGTTTCTTTTAAAAAATCGATAGTATAGATAGCATCTTAAAAATCCTATGCTTAAGAAAACTATGTTAACCGAGTTTTTCTTAATGAACCAAACAAATAAACATGCTAAAGAGCTTAACTTATTGTATAAATATTTCCCCCAACACTTTGTGTGGTCACCTAGCTATAAAATATGGACTCGATGAATACGTGGTAATGTTATCGGTCGTGTTGTAACTTATCATCCAACGGAAGGAGAAAGATATTATCTTCGATTATTACTAATGAATGTAAAAGCACCAAAATTATATAATGATCTTAAAGTAAATGGAATATGTTACAAAACTTTTAGAGAATCTACTGGAAAAAAAAAGAACTATTACATTGTGATAACAACTTAGTTGAATGTATGTTAGAAGCTACATGTTATCAAATGCCTTATAGTTTAAGACGTTTATTCCCTACTATATTAGTATATTGTAACTCTGATAATCCAAAAGAATTATGGGAACAATTTAAAGATTCAATGTCTGAAGACTTTAAGAATGTAGGGAACATTACAACAAAAGATATCCACTTAACAGTTTTAAACCATATCAATGATATATTACATTCTATGGGACGTAATATCAATGAGTTCAATCTTGTTCCAGAAACCATCACCTCTTCAAAAATCGCAAATGAAACAAGAGATGTATATTTCAAGAGAAATATTATTGTGAGTGCTGAAGAATTATTATTACACGAAAAGCTAAATACAGAATAAAAAAAGCATATGATACAATCATTCAGAGAATATTTAGCGATAAACCAGGGGCATTCTTTATAGATGGTCCTGGTGGAAGCGGTAAAATATTTTTATACTGTGCTTTATTAGCAACTATTACATCCAAAGGATTCATAGCATTAGCAACAACAACTTCTGGTGTTTCTGCTTCTCTGCTTCCAGGAGGATGAACGGTCCATTCACGTTTTAAATTTTCAATTAATATTGATGAAAAATTCACTTGTAATATCAGCAAGTAGAGTTCATTAGCATATTTAATTCATGACGCTAAATTAATTGTATGGGATAAAATTTCAATGGCAAAAAAAAAACATGATTGAAGTATTTGATTCTCTTTTGAAAGATATAATGGATTCAAATGCATTGTTTGGTGGAAAAGTGACTGTGTTTGGAGGAGATTTTAGACAAACTCTACTTGTGGTTCGAAGTGGAAAAAAAAGAAGACTTCATTCGAGAAAGCATATTAAACTCAGAAATATGGAATCATCTTGAAAAACTACATCTATTAGAAAATATGAGTGCAAAAACTGACCCCTCTTTCTGTGAGTATCTAATGCGAATCGAAAATGGAAAAGAAAAAACAAATATCGATGACAAAATAAATATCCCAAGATGTTCATTGTTCCTTACACTAATTAAAAAGAATCACTAGATCTTTTATTCAAAATAGTATACCCCGATTTTCACAACTCTTTTCATGATTCTGCTTTTTTGACTTCTCGTGTTATTTTAACAACAAAAATAACTTTGTTGATGAACTAAATGATAGACTTATAAACCAATTTTCTCAAGATGCCAAGACATTTGTTTCGCTTGATGAAACTATTGAACCAAGTGATAAAAGTCAGTTTGAAGATTTTTTACATTCATTAAATCCTCCTGGTTTGCCTCCCTATAAACTAACATTAAAAGAAAATTGCCCTATTATTTTACTCAGAAATTTAAATCCTTGTGAAGGTTTATGCAGTGGTACACGATTAACATGTTGTGATTTTAAGAATCGTGTCATAAGTGCTAAAATTGCTAATGGCGATTTTAAGAATACACATGTATTTATTTCCAAAATATCATTATTATCTTCAGATGATGAAAAATTACCAATTCCATTTAAAAGAACATAATTTTTAATACACCTATGTTTTGCTATGACAATAAATAAAGCTCAAGGAAAAACATTAGATTATATTGAAATTTATTTGTGTGAGCCTGTATTCTCTCATGGTCAATTGTATGTGGCTTTATCGAGAGCAAAAAATTCAAACTGTATAAAATTATTAATATGACCACCTACGGCTGATAGCAATGATGACCAGTCTACATATAATATAGTGTACGATGAAATCATTCAAAAAGCCTTTTTGTAACATCATACCATTTGCTATGTTCAGATATGTCAATTAAATCAGCCTATAGTAAATTAATTTGTCCACAATTATTACTGTGATCGCTTTATCATATTTTCATCCCTCTGTTCAATTTTATTCACTACATAATGGTTGTTTTTGTGATTTTTGAATTTTGTACTCTAATAGTTTCTTGAACTCTTATTGTACCTTACAAAATATCTTACTAAAGTTCTGGAAACAAATAAAACCAAAAGTTGAGACTATTGCAAAATGTTTCTTCTTGCTGACAAAGTGTTACCTCGGGTTTACTTGAAGCTTTCTAATAGATTTAAGTGTTATGAGAATTCTGACGTTGAAAATTAATGTTGATTTCGGTTGTTAAAATTCAACATTGGGAAAGAAAAAAATGTCACGGTACTATTGTTGTTGCACAATTATTGATTTTCTTTGGGATGCCAAGTCCTCTTGGTTTCATGTTTTCTGTAATATTGTAATATTGTTACTCATCGATTTTTTTGGATAAGTTACATATCTGCCTATGAACATTAATTTTCTCTGAGTGACGTTTTCCACAGGTTATTCGCTTTACTTTCTAAACATTTAATGAGTATTACTGTGCTACATGCTATTTGAACTGCATTTCTTCCTTAGCATTTTGGTGGTTCTCTCATGTTCATATGATGAAAAGACATACATTTTAAAGTATAGGTAAAATTTCTAAAAATTTGAATATCGAGAAGTGAAAAGTTTCACCAAAATTGGGATAAATGGAGAACATTTTATCACTTATGTGATAGAGTTGTATATTAATGCGATCAGTTTCACTTTGCTGCCATGAAAATTTGAAATGTTCCAAGTTTGCATGTATATCACAGGAGCAAGAAAGGATGGAAAAAAGATGACTCCCAAAGTTTCCCAGTTCTGGTTCGAAAAATCTGCTTAGTTCAGATACTATAAGCAATTCTTAAATATTTCATCAACTCATCCAAGGATAAAAGGTACAAGAGAGCTCTTGTTATGCTAATACTTTTGCATTACAAAGTAGTATTAAATGACCATATTAAATTTATGTTTTAGAAAATGAAGCATCATACGGGTTTGGAGAAACTGGATCCAGAAATAAAACCTTAAGTGAAGACATTTCAAAGTTGAACATCATACGCAATGAGGTGAATCAGCCTTCTTTACAGCCAAGAAATGTCTAGGTGCAGTGTGATGATTGCCAGAAATAGAGACGTATAGCTTCTGTACTTGCTGATCAAATTGAAGAAACAAACTGCAAATGGTACGTGGTTACTCATCCTCTGCATTATTTAATCAGTAGCTTCTGTTTAGCACGGCTAATATGGAGAGCTTTAATACTTATATGCGATGTTTCATTCTTTATGTGAGCTTTGATTCTTATATGCGATGTTTCATTCTTTATGAACTTAAGATAATGACCGAAAACTTTAGACAGGATTACATGCTGGATGGAGGAGAATTTAGAAGTTTTTATAAAGGATATATTACTCAAGATTTGAGGGAAGGATTCCAACCAATTACAGTAGTTGTTAAGATTCATGATGGAAATAACAACAGGGCCATAGAGAATGGTTGGTAATTATCCTCATGAAAAATTCTCTATAAGCTTTTTAACTTTCCTGTCTGCTAGGCTGAAGTAATATTTCTGGGCCAACTTTCGCACCCAAATTTGGTAAAGTTGATCAGTTACTGCTGTGAAGCTGATCATCAAGTTCTTATATGCGAGTACATGGCTCAGAAAAATGTTGAGAACAATTTGATCTCGAGTAAGTGTGTTCAGTTCTTTTCTATGTGATACTTTAGATGTTCATTTTAATGATCCGTAGTTGTGATAATGGATAGTTTCTCTAGACACATGAGGACATTAGGGAGAAATTTTTTCTCAGGTAGTTGCACTAGATTCCCGAATATACTGACACTGCGCATTGTCTTTCAGGTATATTGTTAATATTTACTGCTATTACCTTCATTAATAAACTTTTCTTTATTGTAGATGTGGTTTACTATTCAACTGTATAACTTAGACATTTCTAATTAAGAATTCAAAGTTTGAAAGATGACATTTATATATAGAACTCGAAATGGGCTACAGCGATTCTAACACCATAGCCAGCTAATGTCGAAATCATGTTTCTCACTTAGGATACTGAATTTGGTTGATTGTTGTCTTCTTGTGATCGATATACAGAATTTCTCAAATGAAGAGTTTGCCCACATACCTCAACGTCACTTAATCTGCAGGAAGTTTGGAATACAGGGGAGTAAGCTATGCACAAGATTGTGACATTCCAAGGTAAAACAATAAAATCTTGATACTTTTTCCCCTTATTGTTCCCTCCCTTGATACATAAATAAATACTTAACTTGACCTCATCTGGCAACTAAACACTCCTACTTTGAATCTAGACACCTCAATTAAAGAATGTGAAAATTGACAGTGGAGGTGTGCCAGTTAGTTTCAGCAACCTCTTGGCTAGAAAATGGACACGAAAATTGACATCAATTTAGTTATGAACTATCAATAACCAACTTTATGAAGTATTAGTAGCCAAAGAGAAATCATTCTTTTTTGCAAATTGGAACTTTTATAGTAGGCCTAACCTAAGGACCAAAATAGAGGAATCTATGTGATCCAAATGGCACAAATAGCACGATCACAGATGACTAATTCCTAAAACTAGCTCAAAACATTAGAAGCATACATTAAAACATATTAACTAGCATATCCTTTATGTTACTGATAAAACAGAAGGGTCTAATAGACATGTCCGGCAAAACTTTGTTTATTCCAAAAACTACTACTACATAACATAGTTATTTTGAGTTGCTACTCACCAACGGATAAGTTCCAAAGGAAAATTGTCCTTTTTAAGCCCCGCAATGTTAAATGCTTTAGAGAAAGTGTCCTTCCATCTCTGCAACTCCACCGTGTAAGAAAAAATTATATCATCTGCAATGAATTGATCCAACAGTTGATCAATGATGCCCGATACTTCTGATGCAGTTGCACAATAGAACGCCGAGAAGAATTCCTGTCCTTGGTTGTCAACGCACTCCATTATCTTAATGAGTTCCCACAAACACTGTACCATTGAATAATATGTATAACTCATTATTTGGTTCATGAGGATAAGGCAAGAATAGGCAGCAAACGTGTGCAGACCCTGCATATCGATACGATTAACAAATCTTCATCAAGATGGAGAGCGGCTGATATTCTGGTCTTAAACACTACTCATTGGTGGAATTACCATAAAACTAATGCAGGTAAGCCATTTGGAAGAAATTCTCCCATGGACTAATTTAAAGCTACTTTCAGTTTAATACTCCTTCTGTTTCAATTTGTTTGTCTTAGTTTTGACAAGAAAGTAAACGTTCAGATCTTGTGGATTTAAAGTGCACTAGAGGCCCACATTGATCGGGAGATAGGCTACCGGTCTCTTTACCACTTATAGTGATTCCTGTATAGTAGTTTATTGTATGATGATTAGCTTATTTGAATTGTGGATCTTTTTCCCTACAACAAAAAGTAGTCAACAACTAAGCTGTATTTGGTGCAAATATGCTGACACAATCGTATTGGCATCCTTGAATTATATCCAATAATCCACCAAATATTATTTTCATTTATTTATTATCACAGCTAATACTGCTGCTTTATTTGTAGGCCATTTGACTCCTAAGAGTGATGTTTATTGTTTTGGTCGTATTCTTCTCGAGCTTCTCACGAAAAGAAAATCGCTTGACAAATCCAGACCAACCCAACAACAAAACCTTCACAAAACTGCAATGCCTTTACTTTACCGGTGGATTGATGGAATCGATTTCATATTGCAATGCTTTTGTCAAAATCTAATGCAATTCTGACAGCGACGTACAAAATTGACGATTATGAATCATAGCAACGTCGCCATTATTGAGCCCGCGCTAGCACGGGCTTCTACATCTAGTTTTATCAAGAAATTACATATGGGATATCTATGACGAGCCTAGTAACCGATGACTTTGAATTTTTGTCTTTAATAAAATAAATATTTTTAAACATTAGCCTTTTTTCCTTATATAAAATAGGTTCATTTTTGTCTCTCTACGTTTCAAATATTTTTAAACTTTTCATGCTCATTTATAACTTAATTTCTATTTTTATTTCTTATTTCTTATTTTTTTAATTTTTGCTTGATTTTTATTTTATTTTCTTGTTTTAATTCATTTGTCTCGACTTTTGTTTTTTTTACTTTTTTTTCTCAAATATTATCTATTTCTTCATTTTTTTTCCTTTTTAATGCATTTATCTCAACCTTTCGTTTTTATCATTTCTCATTTTTTCCTCAAATTTTATTTTTATTTTTTAATTCTCATGTTTGTTTTACTCAATCTTTATTTTATTTTTTTTATTCTTTTTTTTTCTTAACTTTATTCTTTCCTTTTTTTTCTCTATTTTGTTTTTCTTTTTTCTCAGCTTCTATTATATTTTGCTAATAAATAGAAAATTGGATAATCTACAAAGGAATTTTCTTTCTTTGACATAAAAGTAAATTTAAGAGCACGACTTGTTGTTTGAAAGTACTTTGGAATAAGTTGTCTCTAAGACAATAGTTATAGAACATTTCATAAATTAGACATAGTGTGATAATGTCAAGTCTTGCTCATGGGGCATAACTTATTACAAAATTCGTGAGTTAAGCCTTGCGGACTAAGCCTTGCCTCTAAGACAAAAATTATAGAATATCTCATAAATCAGGACACGATGTGGTAGTATTAACTCTTGCCCATGGGGCGTAACTTGTTGTTTGAAAGTCCTTGGACTAAGTCATGCCTCTAAAACAAGAGTTATAGAACATCTCATAAATTAAAACATAATGTGGTAGTGTCAACTCTTATCCATGGGGCATAACTTCTTGTTTAAAAGTCTTTGATTTATAAAAACATCCCATAAATCAAGAGACAATGTGATAGTATCAACTCTTATCAATGCGTAATTTATTATTTAAAAGTCCTTCGGCTAAGTCTTACCTTTAAGGCAATAGTTATAAAGCATCTCATAAATCAAAACATTATGTGGTAGTGTCAACTCTTACCCATGGGGCGTAACTTGTTGTTTGAAACTCTTAGGGTTAAGTATTGTCTCTAAGACATGATTTATAGAACATCTTATAAATTAAAACACAACGTGATAGAGTCATCTCTTGCCCACGAAGCATAACTTATTTCTTGAAAGCTCTTAGTCTAAGTCTTGTCTCTAACTCTAAGGGAAGATTATAGAGCATCTCATAAAATGAATATTGTGGTAGTGTCAACTCTTGCCCATGGGGCATAACTTGTTATTAGATGGTCTTTGCCTCTAAAAAAAAAAGTTATAGAGCATTTCATAAGTAAAAAGTACAATGTGATAGTGGTGACTCTTACTCAATATACGTAACTTGTTGTTTAAAAATCATTAAGATAAGTCAGTACCTCTACAACAAGAGTTGTAGAAGTTCTCATAAATCAAGACATAACGTGACAGTGTCAACTCTTGCCCCTAGGGCATAACTTGTTGTTTAAAAATTCTTGAGCTAAGTCTTACCTATAAAGTAAGAGTTGTAGAATATATCGTAAATCAAAACACAATGTGATAGTGTCAACTCTTACCCATGAATGTAACTTCTTGTTTGAAAATTC
Source organism: Capsicum pubescens (assembly GCA_030864215.1). Lineage (NCBI taxonomy): Eukaryota > Viridiplantae > Streptophyta > Magnoliopsida > Solanales > Solanaceae > Capsicum > Capsicum pubescens. The sequence goes on along the minus strand of CM061549.1, from coordinate 198,003,370 downwards.
TAAATTTCGCTCCAAGGCAAGATTTATAAAACATATCATAAATCAAGATACAATGTAGTAGTGTCAACTCTCGCTTACGGGGCGTAACTTGTTGTTTAAAAGAAAAATAATAAAAGTTGCGGAAAAAAAAATAAAGAAAGATATTTAAAAAAAGAAAAAGAAAAAGAAAAAAAAATAGAGGTTGAGAGGATATAAAGGAAAAAAAGATTGAGAAAAAAGGGGGAAAACAAAAAATAAAAATAAAAATAAAAATTGAGAAAAAAAAACAGAAAAAATTTAAAAAGTAGAAGTTGAGAGGAGAAAAGGAAAAAAAAGAAGGATTGAAAACAAAAAGATGAAAAAAAATAAAAATCAAAGTAAAATGAAAAAGAAAAAAATAGAAGTTGAGAGGAGAAAAGGAATAAAAAATACGGATTGAAAAAAATAAAAGTAAAATAAAAAAGAAGAAAAAAAAAGTTGAAAGATAAATAAGTATGAAATTATTTAGCAATATTTGAGATATAGAGGGGCAAATAGGTAATTGTTCTACATATCTATATCTATACTACATTAAAATTGTGAAGGGTCTTAGAAATATTGTTTGAACTTTTTACCTTCATTAAAAGTTTCTGTTTTAGACAAAATCATCTTTTCACTATTTTTCTAATATTTAAAATTAAAAATTAATTAAATATTAATAGTAAAAACTTTTCTTATAAGAAATTATCAGAATCAACGACAACTAATATTTTTTTCATTCGTTTAAGAATTCTAAATCAATTAAAGTTAATTTTAAAAAGATTTGAAAAATCTGAAAATAAATATGAAAAAGTTAGATTAAGAAAAATATAAAAAGTAACAAATTTTTAAAAGTTTTAAGTGTAATCAAAGATTTTCTAAACATCTAACTCTAAAAATAAGGAAGATTTTAAATATAGATAAAAAAAAAACTAATTGTACTACAAATAAGATTCAAATCGATACGTCTCTTAGCCTCTAGCAAGGAAAAGAGGTACTGCATTACAAACGCAAAAATGATGATCAAAGGCAGAGCTAGCCCTTTGACAGGGGGTTCATTCGAAACCCCCTTCGACGAAAAAATCTACCATTTATATATGATTAAAATTATTTTTATGTATTTATAGCAGATATTGCACTCCATTCGACTAGGTTTTCTTCAAATATTGAACCCTCTTAGTTAAAATTCTGGCTCCGCCTCTGATCCATTAACCACTTGAAACTTTTAATAGAAGAATATATATGTGCTTACATTAAAGTATATATTATGTTTAAATTATTATATTAAAGTATGAAGGATCTTTAAAAAGTAATTTAAAACGTTTTTCACTTCATTAAAAATCTTTGCAATGGATAAAATCATCTAATTTTAAATAATCAAAGGCTATATGTGCTATACATGTTTAAATTAGTAAAAAAGAAAAAAGAAAAAAAAAAGGAAGGAAGACTACCTTAGGACAAAAAAGCAAAGCCAAGGCGTATTTATGTAGTTTACCCTCACTCTCATCTCAATTTGATGGTGTTTGTTGCCTCGCGGACATTAAAGAAAACAAACACTGAATGGAGTGCATCCTCCGCAAAATATCCTTCTCATTGAATTGTTAAGGGAAAAAGAAAATTACGTGAACAATAAGGAGGATGTTCGGGAAGCACGTAATGGCCCGTAAGCTTCATCTTTTGAAAACTTACAGTTGTGCTTGACGACATAGATAACGAAGACCATTTGGATTAGCTAACCGGGGATCTTGGTTGGTTTGGCAATGGCAACAGAATTGGAGAACTAACACCTTTAGAATTTCTGACTTCAAAATGGATTTTGGAATTAGGGAATGACTTGGAAGATGGGAAAAATGAAGATAGCTGCATAATGCAGTCACACCCATTTTGGATCTCTACAAGAAGCTCCAAAAGCAGGTGGGAGATGTGGAGAATGAAAGTGGTGGTAATTGTAAACTGATCGTGAAGAATGAAGATGATGCAAGAAAGAGAAGAACGAACATTAAACCTCACTACTTTACAATTGATGCTGGAAGAACAAAACTAGCACCTAAATCAAGGACATCGATATGGCTTCTTGGTCCAGCTGAGATGATAGATGATGTAACTGGTGGATGGAAGCTTTTATAGAAGCAGTCATCTGTTTTTGTTTTTTTTTGACATTAAGAGGTAAAGCTTTCGAGATCCTGAGCATGGCAATAAACTCCAACAGGAAGCTGGGCATTTCAGCTAATGAAACTTGCCGATCCTTTATAAGCTACACAACCTACTATTGCACTGAGTCTCCTGGCTTAGTTTGAATACCCAACACCAATGCATGTTAGTCTATTGGCGAGGTGATGACTGATCATTGTTGTATCTTGATACATGAGTGTTTCATTTTGTGTTAATCTGCAAAGTTAATTCAGTGCGTATGAATATTCCAAATGTTTACGTTGGTTCGTTGTCCATCAGTTTGTGGTAACTGACATCTAAGATGATCATGTACAAATCTGTCATTGTGGATTACTGATTTCCTTTTAGTTTTTTCTTCTCTTCAAATTGTTGTAATTTAGGAATGAAAATCACAAGGCAATAATGAAAATGCATGTCTAGTGGTGTATCCCCTTTATGCCTTTTTTTATTCGAAATTCTAAAAGGCACAAAGGAAGAAAGGCTAGCTTCTTGTATGCAATAATAGAAAACTATAGTACTTGTCTTAAAATTTGCAGCTATAATTTCAACCAATGTAGCTACTTTACAGTTTCAATCATGAACAGCAACAACATACCCAACTTAACAGAAAATTGTACTTTCTGTCATCTCTAGTATAATATTTGTGATTTTGAACAAGTCCAATGGACTAGGCATAAGACCCAGCCCCTAACCGTAGATCCAGAAAGGAAATACATGGAGGTGGGGAACAACGAATATTACCTCCTCATGATATGCTGCAGACTTAGAGTTGAACATCCTCAACAATCCAGTCAATGCAATATTCATACAAATTAACAAAATAAGACTAGACAAGCACTAATAAGTAAAAGAGAAGATGGGGTTAACCACTTCTTTCTTAGCAATGAAACTAAAATAAGCAAGCTAACAGTTTTGGTAATAAAATCTGAAACTTAAAAGCTGGTGGTGAGCAATAGATAAAGTAATAAGCATAAGAGGTTGTAACATGGTAACTCAAAAAAAAAAATACATCATCCCCCCCCCCCCCCCAAATTGTCCGCTCAACTTACTCTAGTACTTAAACTAAACTTCTGTTTATTTACCCCCTTAACATCTTTTAATTGTATTAATTTCACCCCTCAAGCTGACGTGGAATTTTAAAAATAAATGCATTTTTTTATTTAATAACTGAGATGGTCCCACTTTTTTAAATATATATATATATATATATATATATATATATATTAAAAGAAAATACTCTTTTCTTCTTCAATGCCCCCCACCTCCCTTCACCTCTCATCCCCACCCCGCACGCCTACACCCCACACCCCACGCCCTTTTCTTCTCCAATACATCAACAAACAACAACACCCATTAATTCCTCCATTAACAACCTCAAACACATCCTCCAACAACACTTTCCTTCAATTTTTTTCATTTTCCTCCATTAATACATTCTCCAACGAAGAAATTGAAGACACTAAATTGCTTCATTAATTCAGTTCGAAGAATAACAAAATTGAAAAAAAATCGTAACTTTTATTTTTAAAGTCCATTGTTCCTTCTTTATTCTTTATTTATGTCACTTGTAATAAAAAAAATAGTATTTTATTTCTCTGAAACTGATAATTGTTTACATTTTCAAAGGTGAATTTGGTGGTTGAAAACGTTGAGAGAGTTGGATTGAAGGTTGAGATGGTGTTTAATGGAGGAAAAATTTTAATTTGATGTTTTTGTGATTGTTCTCTAATGGTGTTAATTAAGGAAAATGAAAAAAAAATTGGAGGTGGGGATGGGGGTTTGTTGGAAGAGGAGAAAGAAAAAGAGAGGGTGGGGGTGGGGACGGGTGGTTTGAAGAAGTAGGAAAATGAGGGGTGGGGGTGGAGGAAAATTGAAATTGAAGGTGGGGTGGGAGGTTGTTAATGGAGGAAAATAGAAAAAAATAGAGGTGGGGTGGGTTTGATGGAGGAGGAGAGCTGGGGGAAGGGGGGAGGGGGGAGGGATGGTTTAAAGAAAAAGAAAATGGGGTAGGAGGTTTTTATTTAATTTAATATATATTTATATAATATTTAAAAAATACTTTTCTTGCGTGGTTTCGGTGTGGCAATGATGTAACGCTGATGTGTCGGCGCGTGTGATGCACTCTCCGTGGTGAGAGTGGTATTCAGTCTTGAAGGGTGAAATTAATTCACTTTAAAGATGTTAAGGGAGGTAAATAAACGGAAGTTTAGTTTAAGTGCTAAAGTAAGTTGAGCGGACAAGTTCGGGAGGGGGGTTTATGATGTCTTTTCTCAAAAGAAAAAGGTCATCTATCATGCATAAGCAAGCGCTAAATAAGTGATTTTGGAGAGATTAAGCTTTCTGTAAAAGCAAATGCATCTGAATGGCATCAGATAATCCAAATGGTCCTCTGGATGTCCTAAATGAATGTGCCCCATCACCCTGGAAATCTAGGGCCAGAATAGCAGTTCACCTTCCGCAAACCTATATTTTAGTATGGCTTCACAAATTTAGCGGATAATCTATTATAAACAATGGATTCCACGATTCCTAGGCACTATAGTCTTTCAATTCCCACCTTAAAAAGTGTGCTTCCTCTAACAAGCATAAGTAAATGAACACAAAGCATTCCGTCGAGTACAGAAATGCCAATAAAGATGCTGCCCTTCAAGTATAATATTTGTCATGGCAAAGGTATTTCTGTCAAATTTGTGCTGAATGTCACTCAATGTTGAGAGTCTTGCCATTAAATAGAAACTATTCAAAGATTACATCCCCAAAAATCCATTTTTCCTATCCCTAAAGATCAGCTACTCTATCCCTTTGAATCCACTATTGCATCTCTAATAATTTGTTATTCTATCTCTTTAGTTACTTGATCATATCTCTATAATTACAAATATACTACAATATATAATTACATTAATGTAGACAATATTGACTATTAATTCATGATCTTTGAGTTGTCCATTATGCTAACATTCCCCCTCAAATTCTTATTGGTGGATCAAGAAGCATTAATTTTCCTACTAGAAACGGATGACGTTATCGTGGCATGGATTTGGTAAACACACCAGCTATTTGAAGATCATTGAACACGTGTGGAAGAGTAACAAGTCTTTTATCTACAGCTTCTCGTATATAATGACAGTCTACTTCGATGTGTTTGGTCCTCTCATGATAAACCGGATTAGTAGCAATCTAAATAGCACTTGTATTATCGACATGAAGAGGAGTCAGTGTAGATTGAGGAAATCAAATCTCAATAAGTAATCCACGAAGCCATAAAACCTCAGAGCAAGCAGTAGACATAGATCGATATTCAGCCTCTATTGAAGATTTTGAGCCACGATCTTGTTTCTTACTCTTCCAAGATATCAAGGAATCTCTGAGAAACATACACCAACCAATAACTGAACAACGGGTATCAGGACATCCCGCCCAGTCAGAATCACTACAAAATAATCCACGATTAGATGTTCCTAGGATATACTGAATGATATGAACGTACAACCACCAAATAGAGATGACGGAGACTTGCATAAATTGACTAACTTGTTGAACTGCAAAAGAGATGTCAGGTCGAGTAATAGTAAGGTAATTTAAGCTCCCAACTAATTGTCGAAACATAGTTGGATCAGGGAGAAGATCGTCTTCTTCACGATGATACTTTACATTCAATTCTAATGGAGTATCTACGGAGGAGGAATCTAGAAGATCAACCAAAGAAATCAAATCCTGAGCACATTTGTGTTGATTTAGAAACACACTTGAAGAATCACTATGACCTTCAAATCCCAAGAAATATGTAAGCTTACTAAGATCTTTCATATGAAAAGAATCCTTAAGTTGTTGTTGCAAGCTAGTGATTAGTGAAGAATCAGTTCATGTAATGATAATGTCATCTACATATACCAAAAAAAGAATACAGTATGTAGATGTTTTTCGAAGAAACAAAGATAAGTCATATTTGCTCTGCTCAAAAGAGAATTGTAGCAAAGTAGACCAAAATTTGTCAAACCAAGCTCTAGGGGGTTTTAATGCATACAAAGACCTCTTCAACTTGCATACATCTATGTAGGCGATGAAAACAAACCTGATGGAGGTTTCATATAAATATCCTCTTTGAGATCACCATGAAGAAAAGCATTTTTGACATTCATTTGATGAAGAGTCCAGTTTTGTAAAGCAGCAATGGCAATAATAGTTCGCATCGTAGTCATTTTTTCTACCGGTACAAAAGTCTCCTCAGATTCACACCATACTCTTGTTTGTTACCAAGAACAACCAACCAAGCTTTGTACCGATCAAGAGTTCCATCGGAATGAAGTTTAATTGAATAAACTCATTTACATCCAATTGGATGGACATTTGAAGGACATGAAACAATATCCCATGTGTTATTTTCTTTAAGAGTCAAAAGTTCTTCTTCAATTTCTTTCTGCTAACATTCATGCTTGGAAGCTTGTGAGTAACAAGTTGGAACAGAAATAGTGGATAAATTAGAGGAAAAGACATACCAATTAGGAGTATAAGATACTCCGGTAGATCGCCGAGTAGACTCAAGAGGAGCAGGACTTGAAGAATTCTCATATTCTAGTTGTGGAGCAGTTTAAGGTGGTTGATCAATATTGGGAGAGGGTAAAGTTAACCGCCGACGTTCATACACAAATCTAGGGATGAACCTCTTAGAAGAAGATGACAAATCCTCAAAAGTAGGAAGAAGGGGAGAAACAGGAGATAACTCAACATGAGTAGGAAAGAAATACTGATTCTCAAAGAAAACAACATTTCTAGAAACATGAAATTTATTAGAACATGGATCATAACAAAGAAAACCTTTCTGTGATATAACTCATAAAAACACATTTAGTAGATTGAACAGAAAGTTTATTGCGCTGAGAGGGATGAAGATGCACAAAACAAATACAATCAAATATATGGAAATTATCATAGCTAGGATTTTTGTGATAAAAAAAAAAATATGGAGATTTAAGACTTAACACTTTAGATGGTAGCCTATTAATTAAGTAAACAACAGTAGACAAAGCTTTCACCCAATATTTAGATGGAACAGAGGACTCAATTAATAAAGTATGAGTGACATCTAAAAGATGACGATTTTTACGTTCAGCAACCCCATTTTGTTGTGATGTATATGGATAAGAATGTTGTGAGACAATTCTTTTTCAAGCAAAATTTTTTTGAATTCATAAGACATTCTCCACCAGAATCAGATCTTAATAATTTGATGCAAGTAGAAAATTGAGTCTCAATATAGGCCAAAAATGTCTTGACTATGGAAAATACTTCAGATATACCCACGTAAATCGACTATAATCATCTATAAATATCACAAAGTACTTGAAATAAGCATGAGAAACAACTGGTGAAATACCCCAAATATCACTATGAATGATATCAAAACACTTTGTAGCACAACTACCAAAATTAGGAAAAGGAAGAATTTCACTTTTGCCGAATTTATAAGTAGAACAATCAAAAGAAGCAGTGGAATTTTTTTTCTATTCCCCAATAAACCAGAATTTGATAAATAAGACAACATCATAGAATTTGGATGTCCTAAGCGCTTATGCCATACCTCAGTCTTTCTAGGTGTAGAAGTACCAGCAAATGATAGAACATGAGGAACGAAAAAATGTGTAGGAAACAGTCGTCCAATTTTAGGCCCCTTCACAATTATCGTCCTTGACACCTGATCCTGCACAAAACAATCATTATGAGAAAAATGCACATCACAATTGTTATCTATCAATTGTCCAACTGAAATAAGATTAGTGAAGAGCTTTGGTGACACAAAAACATTGCTGAAAGTTTTAGTAATATCCCCAACCTTAGTAATGGGTAAATTACTAACATTGGCAACTTGAATTTGTGATGGATCATGATACTTACGAATAATTTTTAGCATTCTAGCTGAGTTGGCCATATGATTGGAAGCGCCAGAATCAGCAAGCCAAATATTAGATGCAAGATCATTACCTTGTAGCCCCAAAGTTGAAAAAGCTGATATGATCATTTGTCTTACCATTTCTGGAGTAAGAACTTGTCCCGAAGATGAGTTCTCAGTAGTGAAATCATTTATCCCAGCTTGAAAAGCATTGACCTTACGATTTTGAAAGCGTGTGGGACACTCTTTGATAATGTGTCCTTGTTGTTTGCAATAAGTACAAAACTTCCTGTCACAATTGCTAGCAATATGACCATATTTTTTGCAACTGTAGCATTGAGTTCTAGTCATATCCCTACCCTTTCCTTTACCTTGGGCAGCAAATGCAACAACAACATCATCAACTTGCTTGAAAGCATTTTGTGTGACAAAATGCTGCTCTTCACGAAGTAATTCCCTAAAACAAACATCCTAGGAGGGAGACGGGTCACGATTCATCAAGTTAGAGCGAACTCTCAAACTCGAAATGTAACTTCATAAAAAATTGGTCTCGTTTTCTTTGCTCATGAACTGCCTAAATTACAGAAAAAAATTCGATTGGTATTTTGGCATAAACAATATCTGTAAATTCAACCCATAAATTTTGAAATCTAGAAAAATAATCCGAACAAATTGATCTCCTTAAGAGTAATTAGCAATTTCACACTCTAACTGAAAACGTCTTGCGTTATTGTCTTGGTAGTAAACCTTTTGTAAATAATCCCACATGACCTTAGCAGTCTTGTAAACCCTGAGATTAAGAACAATAAGAGGGTCAATTGACCCCAAAAGCCATATCATCACCCGAGCATCCTTAATCTAGCATTCACCTAACTTTGTAGGATCGATAGGAGCAGGGGCGTTTCCATCTATATGCCCCCGTAGTTCTTTTCTGGTGACATAATTGAAATTGAAATTCCCAAGAAGAAGAATTTTTTTCATTGAAGCAAACATTGAAGAATTCAAATTGATGCAAAACCATGTTCTTGAATAGCTATAAAAACGAGAAACACTGTGACTCAAAAGACAACCAGAATGACCAAGATCAAAAGTCCAAGATGTTGACGAACCATCAACACAACCAAAATTTTCAAAAAATTAAAATGAACCAAGATGGACTCTATGAAACTAGACATCCAAAACAAGGCTCTGATACCATGTCAAATTTGTGTTGAATGTCTCTCAATGTTGAAAGTCATGTCATTAAATAGAAAGTATTCAAAGATTACATCCCCAAAAATCTGTCTTTCCTATCCATAAAGATCAGCTGCTCTACCCCTTTGAATCCGCTATTGTATCCCTTATAATCTGCTATTCTATGTCTTTAATTACTACATCATATCTCTATAATTACAAATATACTACAATATATAATTACATTAATTACTACTATGTAGAAGAGTGAAGAAACACACAGGAGTTCGTCAATATGTGTGTTTCTTGTCATTCTTCTATATGATAAGGGCATTTCTGTCATTTTATTAGTACTGTTATTTTAAAGATACTGTACAACTGTACTTTATATGGTTGTACTTTTACAATTTTGGACAAAAAAATGGAGCATATTGTACTTATTACTACTTGGGTAACCAAGAGCTTTTGCTTACCTTTTCTACCGTGTGGGTCCCATTTTTTTTTTTATTTTTTTTTTCCTTTGGTTTCTCTTGCCTAGAATGGTTACTAAAATGCTTTTTCCTTGAAATTACATATTGACTGAAATTATATATTATTAAAGATTATTCTTATTTATTCCTAATTAAATATTATAAGTCATTTATGTATTAAAAAGTTAATAACATTTAATAAAAAAAAAATTATGATATGTTTACTTCGACTTCTTCAACCGTAATTTTATTATATCACTACTGATTAATTATATAAGTCATTATCTACGTATTAGAAAATTAATAATATTTAATAAAAAAATAGACATTTATGACATGTCTGCTTCAATTATTTCAACCGTAATTTTACTATATCACCTCTAATTAATTATTATAAGTCATCTAAAAATTAAGAAATTAATAATATTTAATGAAAAGGGTACAATAGAAAAAAAATGATAAATTAATATTTTAAATTCATTTGACATTTTATATAAGGCTCACTTAGTTTATTTCATAAGTATTTTTTATAGTAATTTTATTATATCGCTTATAATTAGTTATTATAAGTCACTTTATACTTCGTTGCTTCAACCGTGATTTTATTATATTATCTCTAATTAATTATTATGGTCATCCAACCATTGTGCCACATAAATTGGAGTAGAAGAAAAAGTATTTAGAATAATTTAAACCTTAAATTATTTTTAACCTATAAATAGAGAAAGAATTCCAAAAAGCATAAAAATCATTATAACCTGATAAAGAAAGAGTAGAGGTAGGACCCCATATCAATGCCACAAAGTTTGGACAAAGAGAATAATATATATTGTTTGAAAATTACATAAAAAGTATTATAAATTACAATAATTAACAATTTAAAATACCTAACAAAAAATTAATCTGCTATGTATTTCAAAAAATACTATGAACCACAATAATTAACAATTTAAAAAATTTAAAAGAGATAAAATATTTGGTTGACTGTCGAAGTTATATTAGTGTCTCTTAGATTGAAATAGATGAAAAGGTATTATAAATCAGAATAATGAAAACTTAGATTATTTTAAAAATATAATTAACTATCAATGCCGCAAAAGATTGAACAAGAAGAATAATATAAATTATTTAAAAATTACATAAAAATATTATATGTTACAGTAGTTAACAACTGAAAATATTTAAAAACATATTAAAATATGATTAATTATCTAAATTCAATTTGTATCACATAAAATTATTTAGAAACGCGATTTAGTACGCACCTCTTCGTCAACGTGTCTACTTCTTCCGTGATTTTACTGTATTACCCTTAAATAATTATTATATGTCATTTATGTATTTACAAATTAATAATATTTAATTAAAAAAGTAAAATAGACAATTATGACATATAAGCTTCAGCTGTTTCAATCGTAATTTTACTGTATCACTCCCTAATCAATTATTATAAGTCATCTAGGTATTATAAAATTAATAATATTTAATAAAAATAAATAGAAATAAAATGATAATTTAACTCGTGATATTTTAAATTACTTTGACATCTTATATGAAACTCACTTAAATTTTTTGGCACAAGTATTTTTAATAGCAATTTTATTATATCATTTCTAATTAGTTATTACGAGTTATTTAATACATGTATGATTTATCACACCGTCATATTTGGTTAGATCTTACATATTAGAAAATTAATCATGTTTAATAGAAAAAGTAAATTAGACATTTATAATATATCTGCTTCAACTGCTTCAACGCTACTTCAATCGTGGTATATGATTGACTTTCGAAATTATGTCAGTGTCATATAAATTAGAATAGAAAAAAAGGTATTATAGTATAAACCACATAAATCTCTTCTATAGTGAAAATATTTACATATAATCTCGTTAGGCTTTTTCTCTCCCTAATTTGTAAAATATACTTATACATTAGGTAAACCCTTATACATTGTTGCAATGTATGATAAAACAGATTTATCTATATTTATAGAAAGAGAAATTAGATACTATCTTTCTCTACCTTAATTAATGCAATTAATTACCTATCATTATGTGGTGTATGATTAAATATAGTAATTAAAATTTAAATTCAAAAAAATTCTTGAACATTACTATTAATTGTTCTCATTTACAATATTTTATGTTGTTTATTCATTTTAACAGATAAAAAAATCTTATTATTTCCTTCTTATACTATTTTAAGTAGTAATAAATTACATAACTAATAATAAAATATAATTTTAATTAAAATCTTTTTAAAAATTATGTAACAACATAAAATAATATAAAATCTAGTAGGAGTATTTATTTTTCATTCTCTTTCCTTTACTTTAGTAGGAGTAATATTAATACGTATGGATTATTTATGTTCACATTGATATGATCCATTAAGCTCCTAGAAAATTGATTTGCAAAGTATGTTTTGACGAAAGAAATTATCTTTCATTCACGGAATCATATAAATTTATTATAAATAATTTAAAATTCATGAAAAAAATAAACATCAGTTAACAAAATAGTCAAATGAGAATAATATATATCCAAATACAGTTGATATATTCAATTTTATTATTTAATATGTGATGTATTTATTGAATCAATGCAAATAACAGATAAGATAACATTATACAACAATTGCACATGTATGTGGGCACATTATACATTTAAAAATAATCTGCAGTAATGTCTAATGTCATACTATACATTTAAGTATTAACATTAAGCATGTATACTTCTGTATCCTTATCAGAAGGTATCATGTAACCTTATACAATATTAATACTTTCTAATTGTATAATATCAAATAATACATAAAATGTCTCTTAAATGTAATAAGAACTTCTTAATGTATAACATAATGAAATATATAGCAGAAAAATTACATTATACATTAGTCTTCCAAAAATAACTAATGTATAATGTCTGATATATTATAACTTATACATTAAAATATAATCTTCCAAAATATATAATAGCACACTATACATATAAAATATTCATCTTATACATTAATTATCGACAAGATTATAATAATTCTAAGAAAAAATTAATGTTATTGTAATATTACATTGGCTACACGCTAATAAGAAAAAAGAATGATTCAATTTCCTTTATTACATGAATTGAAAGTGTATATCTTCAATTCCAATTATAAAAGTGACGCAAATAGGAGGGGGATGAGAGAGTATTAATATTACATTAGCTTGATTGTAGACGTAAATAAGGAGCACATATATGGAGCAAAAATCAGTGCACTAAAATAGAAGCAAAATATGGCATTTTGACGTGTATGAGGGGTATGAGAGAGAAAGAGTGAATTTAAGGGATTTAAGTAATTACTTTGGGATTTTTGTAATTTCTTTTCCAATATGGAATTTTAAATAATAAGGTAAAGTTACCTTTTGTATATATGTAATTTTTAATTATTAATATTTCTCCAGGAATCACTTTTCAACATGAGAATTTCACCAGGTTCTTTAATACCATCTATGCCATTGCAAATTTCTAGGAGCTTATAATCAGCATTAGTTGAGTCATAACCCAATCCCAAACAATAATTACCCAGCAGGGAAAACTCTGGATCAGGTAGTATTGATTCTCTTGTGGAGGGATTCGATAGCATAAGTATGGAATGTTTATCACTAACTTTACCATAACAAGGATAAATGGGTAATAACCAAGCCATTGCAACAACAATAGACTCTGCTTATAGAGCTTGCAGGGCAATCAAATTTTTGTACATTCTCAACTGACGATAAAGAACAAAATACATTCAAATTATCTTTTGTGCAAATTTCAATTACTACGCTATGGAAGATTGCAAAACAAATTTGATTCCTGATGATAATAGAAGCAATGCACTCTTTTCAATTTACCTGAGAAACCTCTGTTCCTTGCACAATGCATATAGATTCTTTCTGTAAGCACCTATACTTAACAAAAGATATACTACACGGTTTTCTCCATTAAAACACCTCTAGTTTAGGATATAAGGCTAGTGTCAGTTTGGGTCGGTAGGGTAGGGCGTAGCTTGGTGGGTGTATTATTCTTGGTATGCTACCTTGTTGCATGTTGTATTGCGATGGTGTACTATTCTTTGGTTGCTATTCCTTGTGGGTGGTGTATTTATGTCTTGTCATCTTGTTACGTGCTTTTTTGCGGATTTGATTAATATTCTTTGTCTTGAGCCGGGGGTCTATCGAAAACAGCCTTGCTACTTCTCCGGAGGTAGTGGTATGGACTGCGTACATCTTACCCTCCCCAGACCCCACTATGTGGGAATACACTGGGTTTGTTGTTGTTGTTGTAGTTTCTTTCAAGCCAAGTATTCCACATGATGCATAGAGGAACACTTCTCCAAGATATTTGCTAGTAATGTACTAACTTTTTGCCCACCTGCCCTGCCAGCCAAATATGACATTGTACGCCAAAAACATGTCCAGGTAAACTCCCAGTGAAGATTAGGAGACTTGAGAACTGGTGAGCAACAGATCAAATAATACGAACACAAAAGTTGTAACATGATAACAGAAGGAAAAAAGTTCCACAAGCATACATAAGAAACTAATAAGTGATTTTGCAGAATCAAGCTTTCTGTAAAAGCGTATCCGTCTTGATAAGTATCACATCGAGGCCATAATATAAACGGTCCATTGGGTGTCCTAAATCCACGCCCGGAACTTTGAAAAAGCCTGCACCAGAATAGCACTTCACCATCCGCAAACCTATATTTTGGTGCAGCACTAAAAATTGATGGATTTTCTATGGTTAACAATGGAATCCAAGATTCCTTGACACCATATTCTTTCAAAACCCATAACTTAAAGAGTATCCTTCCTCTGATGAAGAGAATTAGAATGAAGACAAAGCATTCCTTCCAACACTGAAATACCAATAGTGGTGTTGCCCCTCAAGCTTAACATTTCCTCTGGCAAAGGTATCTCACTGTACACATCATTTGAAATACTAAACAAAACCACCACATAATAACTTCCTGAAATACTAATCCAATGAAATGACGCAAGTACAAATGCCAAAAACTGCATAGCAAACAATAGACTGTACCACGAGGATGTTCATCAATTCTTCTCCAGGAGCCACCTTTCAACGAGAGAATGCAACTTCCTGTGTCCTCGTGAATATAAAGGATCTTATACTCACCACTGGTTGAGTCATAACCTAAACAAAAACAATAAGTTCCCGTCCATGGAAATTCTAGAGGGGGAAGTACTATTGATTCTCTTGTTGAGGGGTTCCAAAGCAAAATTGTGGAGGGTTCAAAATACAAATTATCAGGAACCTGGATAACAATCAAGCCATCGTAACAACAACGGATTGTGAATTGCAATGATTTAGGGTTTAAAGGGCAATCAATTTTTGGTACATCCTCAACCAGCTGAACCGACGACAAAGGGCAATAATATAAGGAAAAAATATCATCCTTAGGGCACATGTAGCAAAGAAGAAGTTTTTGGGAATCTTTATCACTCTTGGCATGACTGAGATGCTTCATCTTAAAGTAAGGATTGGAGATCAATGTTCCCCAAAATTTTGAAACACATTTGAATCGAAGAAGAGACCACACAGGTAATATGCTAAGGATGCCCATAAATATTTCCTCTGGGAAGTGAATTGTCGTGGCCTAGATAGGACAAGAAAGAGCGATCAGACAATTTTGAAACACATTTAAGCCAAGAGCGTGGAAAAGATAAAACCTGGTTTTTCTTTCAGTTTCTTCTATCTACTGTTTTACGAACAAATAAATAAAATGGAATATATCAAGTGGAGAATACTGAAATTACTGAGCACTTGGCAGTGGCACCAAGTAAGCAACAGACAAGCAATGTACTTGAAGAATCTGTCATGTTTGAAACCTTGGCTATAGTTGTGGTGTCCAGTTTGACAAGATAAATCGGTGAAAGCATAAAACTGGTGTGAGAAAAAAGGCATAAATTTCACATTATTTCCATTGAGGATGACAGAATATACAGAATTGTTGTCAGCTAGCCATAATATCTTCGTTGAAAAAATGTTATCCTTAATGTTGTTAATCATAACTTGGGAAAATGTCTAAGATACCACGCATCCAACAAAAAAAAGGACGAAAGACTTTTTAGAGAGAGGAATTCCTCTTCTCCTCTCTAACTTCTTTATACTTCTACAACGCTCATCTTTGCCTGATTAACCGTCGGAACTGCGAAACCCATCTCGGAATGGTCTCTCCGAGCCACCCCCCAGCCACTCCTGATCAATCTCCCCCCCCCCCCCACACTGTCCTCCTCTCTCAGTAACCTGAAAATCACAAAACCCCTAAATGTTCAGGCACCTTGTGGAAGTTTGGATCCATCTATAAATTTTGCCACAGCTCTTGGTAATTCAAGTAACAATGGTACAAGGAGGAGCAAAGTGTGACTCAATCGTAGACCGTATGATCTGGTCTCGGGCAAACCAGTGGTGACATTCTCGAAGGAGTAACACAACCTTCTTGCCGAGACATGCAGGCTTACAATTATAGGTAAGTTCCCCAAAACTCAACCTTCTATTGAAAAAATTCACGTGGAATTTCAGAAAACTATATCTCTGAAAGGGTCAGTCACAATAGGAGCCTATGATTCACATCACGTCTTCGTCGATTTTGACTTAGAAGAGGATCATTGGAATGTCTACGGTAGGAACTTTATTGCTCTCTGTAATATGGAAATGAAACTCTTAAAGTGGAAGCAAAATTTCAAACCTGAAGCTGACACCACCCTAGCTCCGGTTTGGATTAATCTCCCAGACTTGAAATGGCATTATTTTGAATGGGACACTTAGTGTCGTGTTATTGCTCCTATGGAGTACCTATTATAACAGATAAGCCCACTTTGTCAAAGGCAAGACCGACTACTACTAAGATTAAGATGGAGATAGATATAACGAAACCTCAGGTGGAGGAATTTGGATCAATTTCATGAACGAAAATGGAAAGCTTGAGTTAATAAATCAGAAGGTGGAATATGAGAATGTCCTCAGTATTGTTGGCACTGCAAAATACAAGGAGATAGTGGTGCTAAATGTAGAAACATTCCCCCCCAGAACAGAGAAATGCTTTGCAAAAGATTGAGACTCAACACAACAATGAAGCTCCTCCCAAAACTGACAGGCGAAAACTGTAAGGTTAACAAAACCCAACAGTGAAATGCAAGAGTATACCAAACCAGATAATAGAAAAGAAATGGTAGATATGATCATGAGTCCAATGGTGAAAGATCCCAATGCAGATGAGGAAGGATGGAAAACAGAGACTAGAGGAAAGAGTGCAAACTGCAACAAAACTCAACACCTGGCTACTTTATGGAAAAGACTAGACACAGTCTTATACAACTAGGAATGGTTTGATCTGTTCAATAACACTTATGAGACTCAAACGGCTAGCTAAGTTGCTCGGACTCGGGTGCGGGTGTCCGATACGGGTACGGATCTAGAGGTCGGATCCTTCACGGTCTCAATTTAAAGATTCGGGGATATGGATCTAGAAATGGATACAGGTGCGGGGATTCGGCGAAAAATAATTTAAATATCTAAAAATAGAGTTATAAAACATAAATTTTGAGATATTATGTGGAAATCTTAAGGAGAAAATATTTTTCAAGGAGAAAATCCTGAAAGGAGATAAAAAGAAAAGCAATAATATAGAAACTTCTATATACAAGGTATTTCATTTTCTTTAATTTCACCTTAGCTTTTATTTTGATTATAGAATTTCATAAATCTGTCCGGACTTTCCTAGTCGATTTTGGTCAAAGTACCCAAAATCGGTTGACCATATCGAGTATGGATCCCACACCCACACCCACACCCATGTCGTGTCGACACGGGTGCGGCACCGAAAGTGAAGAGTCCGAGTAACTTAGACGGCTAGAGCATGTTCAGACCATGCTCCTCTTCTCATATAACTTAGTAAAAGTGAGGAAGAATTTATCAGATATTGCAAGTTCCTGAATGCTTGGACGAATCACCCTCAATTTCAAGATGTGGTTAAAAATTTGTGGGATGAAGACTGTCAAGGAAATCCTATGCGGAACTATACCTGAAGCTAAAGAAAACTGCTACTAAGCTCGGTAGATGATCTAAAGAGTTCTATGGAGATACTACAGGGAACCTAAAAGGATGGAAGATACATTAATAAACTGAAACAACTTTTAACCAGCAACTCTCCTTAGAACGAAATCAGCCTCAACAAAGCCAAAGCAGAGTATTTCAGTTCCTCAAGACACAGGAAGCCATTCTAAAACAGAAAGCTAGAGTGAGATGGTTGAATGAGGGACTCCAATACTGCCTACTTTTCACACAGTCATAAAGGATAGAAGAAGAAGACTTTGCATCAATAAGATCATGGATGAACACCAAAACTGGGTGGCAGGCAACAAAGATGTCTCAGAGGCAGCCGTTAGATACTTTCAAGGCATTTTCAGTCAGATTCCTGACTACAATGATTTTGGTGACCTGTCTTGCATTAACGCCGTGATTGATGAAGAGACTGACAATTCTTTGATCGGACTCCCTTCAGAAGATGAGAACAAATTAAATCTTTTTATATGGGAGCGCTCCTGGACCAGATGGTTTTTCAGCAAAAATTCGTCCAATCTTGCTGATCTATTGTAGCACCTGAGATTACTACAGCTATATTATTTCTTTTGTGGAGCTATCTCCCCAAGTGGTTGCCACATTCTTGTATTACTATGATTTTCTCCGATCCGAGACACATAAGCCTAAGCAATGTCATTAACAAGATATTTCTAAAGTTCTCAAGTCCAGACTAAGCAAGATCCTACCAACGCCTAATTGGTAGAAACCAAAGTGCTTTATGAAGGGAAGGTCCATCAGTGAGACATGTATTGCTAGCTCAAGAGATCATCCAATACATTGACATACCAAATTTGTATGGAAATGTGGATCTTAAACTGGACATGGCAAAAGAATATGATAGAGCATTTGGCCTTACGAATTTCGATGAGGAAGATGGGATTCTGTCAGACTTAAATAGATATCATATGATATACAGACACATATCCAGCAACCGGTATTCTGTACTTCTCAAAGGTAATAGACATTCTTCGAATCTGAAAGAGGATTAAGACAGGGAGACTTTATATCACCTTCGCTCTCTGTTATTTGTGCTGAATTTCTTTCCCCAAAAAACCTAATATTTTAAACTCCCAAACTGATTCATTGGCTTTAGTGTGAGTAAGATAACATTATAAATCACCTTGCCTTTGCTGATGACATCATTTTGGTTTCCAGTGGCTGCAGGAGGTCTTTAACTTTGATAATGGAAACTGTTGGCTTTTTTAAAAAAAGATGGAGCAGAAAAAAGGGTTAAAATGACTCTCAATAGATTGAAATGGCTTTCAATATTTTTTATTAAGCATTGGGGGGCTTGAAATAGCCAAACTTAATACACAAATCTGACTAATTTGAAATTTAAAACAACCTAGAATATATCAACAACTAAACAAACTAACAAACAATTAAAATTAAAATTCAAATTCATCCTAGAACTAGAAAACTTATTGTTCTAAAAATTACTGCAGTAACTAAATCAAATTTCAACACTCCTCCTTTGCTTTAGTTACTGCAATTGAAATAATTGATCCTCCTCAATTTGTGCTCTGGCAATTGATGCTGAATTTTTCTTGATTTTTTTGAACTTGCACATTTTTTTTTATATTGATCTTTCTTTTCTTTCTTTTTCTTCTTTTGGTTTTGTGCTTAATAAACACCATCAATGATCTTGTCTCGTTTGAAAGTACTTTCATCTAGACAATGTAGGATTTGCAAAATGTTGTGGTAAGGATTTTTCTTCCACCACATCATCACATAAAGCACAAGTTTTAAAATATGATTTCATTTTACTGACCAGATCTTATAGTTTTCGCTGGTAAAAATATTTGGGGCATTCAAAGAGAAATTGTTGCTTGTCATGGTTGAATACAACAACATACCCAGTATATTCCCACCAAGTGGGGTCTGGGGAGGGTAAGTGTATGCAGTCCATACCACTACCTCAAATGTGAGATAGAGGTTTCCAATAGACCCCCGGCTCAAAATAAAGCAATTTAATATAAGGTGAGACATAGTAATAGAACAAGATAACACTGAAATTAACATACTCAATACTACCAAAAGCAAGATACTCCAAGTAAACACCAAAACATACAACATCCTAACTCAGACTAGCCTCCTACCCTAATTCGCCTCCTCTATAACTTCCTATCCAGAGTCATGTCCTCGGTAAGCTGAAGTTGCTCCATGTCATGTCTAATCACCTCCTTCCCATATTTCTTTGGTCTACCTCTACCTCGCTTGAAACCATCCCTAGCCAATCTCTCATACCTCCGCACTGGGGCATCCGCGCTCTTCCGCATCACATGGCTGAACTATCTCAACCTCGTTTTCCTCATCTTGTCCTCCACCAAAGCCACTCCCACCTTGTCCCGAATAATCTCATGGTTGAATAGTTGGCTAAAAATGATATGATTGAAAATAGCCCTGACATGTTAAAAAATGGTAGCCCCAACGGGATAAAAGTGGTGGCCCTTACAGGTTAAAAATGGTTTGGGAGTTACTTTGAAGAACTCACATATTCCGTAAGATCAATGAGGCTCTGATATCACTGTTGATTCTTTTAAAAAAGACGGAGCAGCAAAAAGGGGTTAAAATGACTCAATAGATTGAAATGGTTATCAATAATTTTTATTAAGCATTGGGGGATTTTAAATAGTAAAACTTAATACACAAATCTGACTAATTTTAAATTTAAAACAACCTAGAATATCTCAACAACTAAACAAACCAACAAACATTTAAAATTCAAATTCATCCTAAAACTAGCAAGCTTATTATTTTGAAAATTACTGCAGTAACTAAATCAAATTTCAAGAGAAACACTGGCTACATATGAGAAAGTCTGGTCAGTTGGTGAATAATCAAAGTGGATGTAGGAGGTCTTGTGTTTCTCTAGCTCCCAAACAATAAGGAGAGAAATTACAACAGTGGAGGAAATTACAGGGATGATCCATAGAATTTCCGATCAGGTATCTAGGTTGTCCACTATGTATTGGAAGGAAAACTACAGCTATCTTCTCAGACATGATTTCTAAAGTTCTGAACAAGACCTTGGATGGCATTCAAAATTACTCTAAATTGGGGGAAGGATAGTACTAATAAAGCATGTGTTGTTAGCTTTGCTTGTCCACCACCTACTTGCAGCTAACCACCCTCCAATTGGAGTCCTTAATCAGATTGAATTGAATAGATTCTTTTGAGGAGGCACCAATGACACTAAAAAATATCATTGGCCTTCTTGAGAGAATCTTCTTTTTCCTAAAGATGAGGGAGGAGCTGACTTTAGAAGATTCCAGGATACTTGAAATGCTTTTACTACTAAGCAATGGTGGAAACTTAGAACAAACAATTCTTTGTGGAGTAAATTCCTTTTGCCTAAATACGGTCAAAGGATTCATTCAGTCAGAAAAACGTGGTACTAAGGTCATTCCCCTTCTTGGACGTAATGTGTAAGATCAAGGATCCCAATTCCCATGGACTATCCCATTTTATGGAAGGTTGGCAGAGGTGATGTTTCTCTTAAAATTTGATAATTGGTCAAGCCTAGGAGCCCTGTGGAAATTCCAACCGAAAGACAGGAAACCTAGAAACACTAAACTGGCTGATGATTTGTTTGGTGATGTTTGGCATTGAGGAGGATGGGATCTACTGTTGCCTGCCCATATCAACAATATGCAGACAACCCTCAATCCTGATATTGAAGATAGACCAGTTTGGACAGAAGAGCAAAAGGACAACTTCTCCTTAGCCTAACCTAGCAATTAATGCGGGGGAAAAGAACCAAGTCTTGGATTGATTGCATGACTTGGAATAACAAAATGCCTTTTAAGATGAACTTTATCCTGTGAAGAGCATTAAGGGAAAAAATTCCTACCAATGGTGGAATTGCTAGAATGGGGATGCTATTCCATCCAAGTGTTGTTGCTGCAAAGTTCCAGAAGAAGAAAACATTGATCACCTTCTTTGTACAGGTAACTATGCTCAAGTGGTTTGGAAGATCATATGTGGCCCTATGGTCATACGTTTTACTAACATTCCTTTGAGACAACTATTGATGAACAGGTGGAAATGGAACCAAAAATCCAGTGATCTTATATATGGTAAGTTGCATTCCTACAATAACTATTTGGGAACTGTCAAGGGAAAGGTGTGAGCCAAGTATTGTAAAGAAAGGCACAACGTTCAGAGATCTATAAGTAACATTTCTAATACTGTACTCAACTAGTCAACCAGTTTAACAAAGTACAGATAAGTTCGAACAGGGACATCATTTTACTACTCATGGAAAGAACCATTAACTCTAAAAGAATTATTATGGTAAAGCGGATCAAGCAATCTATCAGTTTTGTCAAGCTCAATTCAAATGGGAGTTTCAAGAATGAAAGATGTGGAGGTGGAGATGTGGTAAGGAATTATGAAGGGCATCTTATATTTGCCTATTCTCTGAATTTGGAACAAGTATAAAGTGAGCAGAAGCATGCTCCCTCTTGTTTGGCATCAATTAGTGCATAAGTAACAAGCACGATCTCATCGCAGCAGAAAGTGATTCAAAATTCCTGGTAGATTACAGTTTCAAAAAAAAAAAAAAAAACTCCAGGTAGATTGTGTAAATGACCTCAACAACACACCATAAAGGATACAGAAATAGTTGAGGAATTAAAGATCCATATGAACAGGACACTGCTAAGTGGTAACACGATGCATAGAATCTGACACCTCCCCGATGCTGGAAGGTCGGAAGAAGAAGTGTTATAAGCTTTGAATGGAAGCTCTGGTAAACAGCAGCAGTAACTCTTAACTTTCCTAAGGTAGTGAAATTCCTTAAGTTGCAACCTGCACAAATGGTGTAAAGACTCCGACATGGAACCAGTGAAACTGAACTCTCAGTGGAGATGTGTTGCTATAGAGAAACCAACCCAGTAGCTGACAAACTGGACAATCTAAGACATAATGAGCAGCACAACAAAATGTACTATGTTTTTGAAGATCTACCTCAACAAGTTAAAGGGCTCATGGCAGTGGATAGGATGGGAATCAATGATTTCAGAATCGTCAAAAAAAGGAAGAATGAGCACCCAAGGGTGTGGCCTAGTAGTCAATGAGGTCTCAGGGCCTAGTAGTCAATGAGGTCTCAGGGCCTAGTAGTCAATGAGGTCTCAGGTTCAAATCCTAGCAGAGATAAAAAAGACTAGGTGATTCTTCCCATCTATCGTAGACTTGGTGAACAGAGATACCTGGTAGCTGTTGCTGGTGGAAGGTGGGAGGTGGGAGATGGCAAGTATCCCGTGGATTTAGTCGAGGTGTGCAAAGTTGGCCCAAACACCGCAATTATAAAAAAAAAAAAAAGAGGAAGAATGATATTATCGGGAAACCACATTGAATGGTGGAGTCTAGTGCCTAATTGTAGCTTTAGTTACATTTTTTGTAAACATGGTTACTTGATGTTGAGGTTATTCGAGATAAGGTGGGAGTAGCTTCGGTGGAAGCCAAGATGAGGGAAGCGAGGTTGAGATGGTTCAGACATGTGAAGAGGAGGGGCACGAATGTCCCTGTGCGGAGGTGAGAGAGGTTGGCTAGGGGGATGATTCAGGCGAGGTAGAGGTAGCCCGAAGAAACATTGGAGGGAGGTGATTAGACATGACATGAAGCAACTTCAACTTACCGAGGACATAACCCTAGATAGGAAGGTGTGGAGGAGGCGGATTAGGGTAGAAAGATAGTAGGAACGAGTGTCGTAGTGCTAGTAGGTAGGAGGACTACCATCCATGTTAGTAGCTATAGTACTAGTATTATTTCAAAATGTTATATCGTTTGTTGTATTACTTGGTGAGTCTTTTTTATGGTATTATTGGGTGTGGTAATTTCTATTGTATATTGTACTTTTACTATTCCATTTCTAGATTGTTTTATCTTGGGTCGGAGGTCTATCGAAAACAACCTCTCTATCTCTATCTCACCTCTGAAGTAGTGGTAAGGACTGCGTACACTTACCCTCCCCAGACCTCATTTGGTGGGAATATACTGGGTATGTTGTTGTTGTTGGATACTTTAATGTTCATTCTAGTGGCCAAATATCCAAGTTCTAGATGCATTTACATCCTCTCTCTTTTGGTGTACTTGTGAGATCCCTATTTGTATAGAGGATTGGACCTCTTTTGTTGAGAACCTTACTTTGATGTAGGTTCTCTTCTTTTGGTATATGTATACGGGGTTCCCCCAAATGTTAGTAAGCTTATATACCTTATCAAAAAAAGGAATAAATGTCTATCTTTCAAATTGATCAGGGAGTTGTGGCACCCTTTTGTAAACTCCCTCAAATCGAAGTGCAACCTTCTGGAAAGATGAATAAAATGCAGTAGATTCGTTGCTAAAAATATCCCAACCAACAACAATTAAAAAAACTCAATTGCAAGTAACACCAACCAGCAATCAGAACTTACCCGATCAACGTCCATCTGGTTTGTGTTATCATTTGACGGCTCCACAATGCTCTTACCTGATTTCATTAAAAAAATTGTGGTTGGTTATAAAGCGAAATAGAGAGAGAGAGAGAGAGAGAAAAGAGAAGACTGAGGAGGTAGCTGGTGAAATAGTTGAGATGCATAAACACACACACACCGACAAAGCAGCAGCTGCAGAAAAGAAACAGATACCTTCCAAGATATGATTAAACTATTGGGTCACATCTTCTCCAATACAACATACCAAGTGTATTCCCACAAAGTGGGGTCTGGGGAGGGTAAAGTGTACGCAGTCCATACCACTACCTCAGATGAAGTAGAGAGGTTGTTTCCGATAGACCCGCGGCTCAGGACAGATAACAGTATAAGCAACAAACAAACAAAAAAACATAAAAGCACACAACAAAAATGGGATAACACACCGCTAGATAATAATGAAAACAAGGCAGCCACAAGGTAATGGTGATAATAATTTGATTGAAAAGGTTAGCCTCTAGTTTTGGAATTGCAATGTTCTTCTTCTGTTTCTGTATCATTAAAGCAGAACTACTATTTGCTAATTTCCCCTCATTCTTAATTTTCTTTGTCATCTTTCTTTGGAGCGTTTAGTTAGTTTCTCAATTGCTAAGCATTCATTGTAGAGACTCAACTTTTTTGGTTTGCAAATGAAAAGGATCGCCCTTTTTGTAGCCCACAATTGGAGCTGCTCGCTAGGGTTTCTTTTTTAACTGAAAGTAAGTTTTATTTTTATTCATTCGTTATCACAATTTATGCAACTCAATTATTAATTGAAGAGTCTAATTAACGCAAATACTGGTTAGTTCAAGTATTGCCAATGATTTTAGGATGCAAATAATAAATTATCATGACAAAAAGGAAAAATTTCACCAGTTTATCCTTTTTGGACAAGTAGTCCCTTTCTGGACAATTGTTTAATAAATGCCCTTTTTATTGTTTCTTACAATTTACGGTTCTGTTTCAAGTTACGGTTAAAAGATTCTTTTTGAGCAAACTGAAAATGCATGAGAAAATGTTAGACTGCGGTCTAAAATTTTTTAAGTTATTCAAACGTTAAACGACAGTCTAATATTTTATTTGTAAGATTGGAAAACATATGAATAAACATTAGACACAGGTCTAATGTTATTTGGAAGGTAAGTTTTAAGGGCTATCTTTGCACAACTTCTAAAAATAGAGACAATGTGGCGTAAAAAGGACATTGATGTAAATCGGCAATAGGTACACCAGTACTTCACAGAGAAGAAGCTCCAAAGATGACACAAAAGGCAAATAGCCAATAAAGGAAGAAATTAGTATCTCCTAATCAAATTCCCAGACGTATCTGTTTCTTTCTGTGCATTTTCTTTTTTTAAGAAAACCTCGGATTTGCAGGTGCTATTGTCGATTTGGGGCTGACCACAATTTTCAATTGCAGCAAGCGAGTTGTGAAGCCGTCAAAGAATTCAAAGAAGATGGATGCTGTTGATCAGGTTACTTCATTTGTTGGTTGAACTTAGATTCTAATTTCTTGGTTTGTTTGCCATGGTTAAAAGGTGTTTCTCCTGTGTTTAGTTTCACTCAAATTACTGTTAAAAAATTTAAACCATAGTGGAAAAATTTAGCTGAACAATTCTGTGCTGTTCGGTGGTGAATAGGAAGAATGGGGATAATGCATGCAGTCTCAGTAATTTTTTCCTCACTGATCCGATCACCAGAATTTCTTGGCACTTTAGAGCACATCTAACCCGGTGAGACAAAAAAAACAAAAACAAAGCCGACAAATCATTACCAAGCATCAATGGCTTCAATCATATAATTCTTGTGTCACCGCCACAAAAAATGTCAGAAAACTAATTTATGCCTTTTTTAATCCGACGCCAATTTATGCATTCACTGGGTCATATTGTAAAACTAGACATCACAACCATAACCAAGGCCTCAAAAATGTTGGAAATTCATAAAGTAATTCGCTTTTCCGTTGCTTGCATGGTGCCACTGCCAATTGACAAGTAATTTCATCCACTTGAAATTTTTTGATTTGTTATTTGTTAGTAAATAGTAACAACAACATACCCAGTGTAATCCCATAGGTGGGAGCTATTGAGGGTGTTGTGCATGCTACCTTGTCTCTACCTTGTGAAGTAGAGAAGTTGTATCTGATCGATCCTCAGCTCAAGCAAAGCATAACAAAAAAGCAAATACGTAAAAAGCAAATACATAAGTAGAGAAGTCATGTCGAAAACAATGAAGAAGAGAACAATAACAACAACAAATAATATGAAAACCAAAGCACAAGAAACAACAGGTAATACTAAAGTAGAAGAATATGGTAGTATGAGTAATAATGTCACTGATAAGTAAGTAGGCAATGGTCGACTACCTACTAACCTTCTACCCTAATCCCCATCCTCTATATCTTCCTATCTAGGATCATATCCACGGTAAACTGCATGTGTGCTAGGAAATCATGAAATTTTCTAGGTTGAAATTGTTTAATATTTTTTGTTGAGAAAGATAATTTTTTATCTATATATACACAGGTGTACTACATCAAAAATGTGCAATCCCCCTTCCAAAAGTATTAGAGAGACTTTTTTTCCCTTCAAAAATATCTTTTGTTTGTCCTAACACTTTCGGTTCACACCAAAAATAATAAAGAGCTAAACAATTCATCTTAAAATACTGTAAATTGTTCTGTTTGCCCTCAAAACACCTTTGATTTCTTTCTTTCCATACTGTCCACCATATACATGCTGGAACAATCTTCCATCTCTCCTCCTTTTCTGTAGTATTTCCCACTCTGATCCAACACTTAAGAACACCTTCAATGTTCCTTGGTTTTACCCAAGTAATCTTCCTTAGGCTGGTGAATATCCTCCAAAGCTGATCCGTCCATTTGCAATGTAAAAAGAGATGGTTAACTGTCTCGGCTTGTTCCCCACATAAATAGCATCTAGAGCATAGTTGGAAACCCCTTTCCTTCATATTTTCTTGTGTTAGCACCGCTTCCTTAGTCAACAACCAGGAGAAACAATTGACTTTGTAAGGGATTTTGACCCTCCATATCATCTTCCATGGCCAAAGTTCTTCTCCTGTTTGCGAGATGATGAGATCTTTGTATGCAGAGTTTACACTAAAAACCCCTTTACTGCCAATCTTCCAAACTGTTGTGTCCTCTTCCCCTGTTAGATTGTTAAACGATTCCATAGTATTGTAGAAAGCACCTATCCTCTCCATCTCCCAATCATTTAAATTTCTTCTAAGCTGCAAATTCTATCCCTGTACTGTCCACATTTCAGATACAGTGGCCTGTTGCTGTAGGCTTAGGATGTGAATGTCTGGGTAAAGCTGTTTCAGGGGCCTCTAATCTATCCATTTTTCCTCCCAAAATGATACTTTCTGGCCATTCCCTACTTTGAAACTAATCCTGGATAAGACTAGTGGCCAAAGATTCCTAATGGATCTCCAAATGTTGCATCCATATGGAGTAACCACCATCTTTGTTATCCACCTATCCTCCATGTCATATTTCTCCCTGATTACCTCTATCCATAATGTATTTTCCCCTGTAATAAATTTCCAAAGCCATTTCATCATTAGGCTCCTATTTTGCATTTTCATATCCCTGATCCCCATTCCTCCTCCTTTCCTGCTTTTTGTTACCACCTCCCATTTGACCAAGTGAAATTTTTTCTTGTCTTCATTCCCCTGCCAGAGAAAGTTTCTTCTTAGGACATCTATCCTCTTTATCACATTGTTTGGTGCTGGAAAAACAGACATCATATATGTTGGAAGTGCATCAAGCACACTATTAATCATAGTCAATCTACCTCCTAAAGAGAGGTATTGACTCTTCCAGTGGGTAAGCTTCTTCTCACACTTTTCAATTACCCTATTCCAAATCCCTTTAGACTTGCTTTTGGCTCCCAGAGGCATGCCTAAATATATGGTTGGTAGCTCACCTACTCTGCCACCCAAAATTGTTGCCAAATTGTCCACCTCTGCCACTTCATTTATAGGATAAATGAAGCTTTTTCCCCAGTTTATGTGTAAACCAGAAACTGCTTCAAATATGATGAAAATCACCCTTAGGAACAACATCTGGTCCTTCTCTGCTTCGCAAAAGACTAGGGTGTCATTTGCATATTGCAGGTGAGTTATTTCCAGGTTGTTTGCTTCCTTGGTGCCAACCCGAAAACCCCTTATCCAATCTCCTTCCTTGGCCGTCTGAATCATGTTGCTAAGTGAGGTCTAGGGAGGGCAGAGTGTATGCTAACCATACCACTACCTCGTTGAGATAGAGAGGTTGTTTCCGAAAGACCGTTGCCTCTAGTGCAACAGATCCAAGTACTAAGTACAAAATAGTGCATTAATCGAAACACAATAAACAATTGGTTTATATCTGAATACCTTTAAAAAAAATTGTGTAATCACGTTTTCATCTAGACCATAGCCCATCAGGTATGCTTTGTGTTCAGTCTACTTCTATTTGTCAAAGGAAGGACTCTTTAAGTTATGGGTATTGAAAGATCATGGTGTTAAAGAATCTTGAAATGCATTTTTTTTAATTATTATAGATGACCCCGGGTTTTTTCGTGCCATACCAAACTATAAGTTTGAGGATGATGAAGAGCTATTTTGGTGCATACTTTTTGATTGTACAGGACATTCTTTTAGGACATCCATAGGACCAATTCGATCTTGGCCTCGATGTTATAAGGATACTGTTCAGAGTGGAATCCTTGATTGCTTTCAGCTGTGGGGGTGAGGATGTGCTCGAATGGAACTCCAGTTACGAGACTTGGAAAAATTTACAGAGATAACATGCTTTATTTTATTCTTCTTATTTACAAGCAAAAACGGCACCCATGGTTCAGGTAAGTTTTCCCATTGTGGTCTAAAACAATTTGAACAATTTTATGTGAATTACACACGTGAATACACCTCTAAGCTATAGCAAACAGACCTAGATATAGAATCTAAGTCCAAAACAAAGGGAAGGCAGGTGAACTAAAGCTCCCACTGTGTGCGTGGTCAATTTGAACCCGTGACCTCCTGGTCATAAGGCAGCAACTTTACTTGAATAGAATATAAGTTCAACCAATAACAATTAAACTCAATTGAAAGTAAGACCCTAAACTCACCTGATCAATAATTCCAGTATTTCTTTATTTTTTGATAACCATGTTCTCTGGACCAGCTTGGGTGCACCTCTTACTAATTCCATGGGATACATGTCACCTCCTACCAACAATAAGTACTGTGTAACTCTTCCACCAATACTCGGACAGATGGGAAGACATCAATAATTCCAGTAATTTCTCATACACAAAAGCACAATAACTCTGAAAAATGATTTCTTTAATGTTAATAATTTAAAAAAAAAAACAGCAGCAGCAGTAAGAAAGACAAACCTTCGCAAATTTGATTAAACTTTTGGTTGGCTTCTTCTCCAT
Organism: Capsicum pubescens; assembly: GCA_030864215.1. NCBI lineage: Eukaryota > Viridiplantae > Streptophyta > Magnoliopsida > Solanales > Solanaceae > Capsicum > Capsicum pubescens. Next base: position 197,973,640 of record CM061549.1, on the reverse strand, counting down.
TGCTAACAATAATTTGATTGAAAAGATTTTCCTTCTTTTGTATTTTGGGGCAGCTTTCTTCGCTTCTCGTATTGAAAAAATTCCTCAATCGGAGCTTTATTTGAATGCTAGGGGTCTGATATTGTAGAGGGACTGCGCGGTTTGGAATGAGAGATGGGTCGGTTCTGCTTCTCTTCTCTAATTCAAGTTTTTGAAAAAATGGCAATTATTAACCCACTTCTAATTACTGCCTCCGTTTTTTTACTAGTTTTTATTTGTAATTATTTTTTTAATTAAATTTTAATTTTTATTTGTCACTTTTAATATATCAACAAAATAAAAAATTTATTTTATCCTTAATATCAATTATTTATTCTTTAAATTATTTTCAACATATATTACTCTAAACATCAATTAATATGAGTAGAATGATAAAATAATCCTAACATAATTATTTTTTTAATGGTGTGTCATGTCTAAAAGTGACAAGTAAAAGAAAATGAAAGTATTTGATACAAAATAGCCCTTTTACAATTATTGGGTTAACGAGATTAACATTTAATGACTTAAAACTCTTGCATAGAATCAAGAATAAGTGGTGCACGGTAAAAATCTATGTATACAATATTAGATTAACTAGTTTAGTCACACATGTCTCACACATATAACTTTTAATTATTTAAAATTAGACATTTATTATGAAGATTTTTAATGAAATGCAAAAATAAAAAAGACATAACAAGCAGTTTTGTAAAATAAATAAATCAAGTTTTAACTTTATACAAAGCAAAAACAACACACATCACAAATAGTAGTAACACATACTATACTAATATTTGGACAACTTTGCAAAAATCAAATTTGTAGATATAGATGTAAATGTCGATGTAGATTTATAGATTGTTTAAATCTTCTTAAAATCAGATTCAGTTAATTTAGAATTCTTAAATTAATGAAAAAATATTAGTTGTCATTAATTTTGATAACTTTTAATAAGAAAAGGTTTTACCATAAATATATTTAATTAATTTTCATTTCTTAAATATTAGAAAAAATAGTGAAAGGATGATTGTCTAAAACAAAAACTTTTAATGAATGGCAAAAAGTTCAAACGATATTTCTAACGCCCTTCACACTTTTAATATATTATAGATCATAGATTATTGATTACTGTAAGTCATATAATATTTTTTAAATTGCATTATATGACAATAGATTTTTTTAACAAAGCTTAATAATGTTTTTATTTTAAAAGAAACACATTAGAAATGATTGATAACAAATCCTTGATTTTCTCCCTCTCCTAGTTACTTAAATAAAGGATTGATCACAAATCCTTAATCCTTAATTTTCTGTCTAATATTTTTGTACTTTTGTTTTCTCACCATGCAATCCCTTCAAATTCTCCATCTAACAAAGTAACAAAAAAATAAAAAAAATCTAATAGTTGTCTTTTCATAAATATCACTCATATACTTTCCTTAATTTTTTTTATATTTTCTTTTCTTTGATATTAATCCCCATTATTATTTAAGATTGCTTTCATCTCATAAACTTTTTTAAGATTATTGAAATTCACATTTTCTCCTTAATATTTTCATACACTGATATTTTTTTTTCCTTATTTCCTTGCAATATAAATTTATTCTTGAATCAAATTTTATACATTAGTCAACGTGAATTTCATGTTTTCATTCATAAAATTTTAATGTTTTTTTAGGAAATAACGAATTCAATAAATAACTTTTCATACACAGCTGATACAAAATCGTTGTTTGAAGTTTTATTGAAATCATGTATTTTACTTTTTATGTGTATTTGTTAATAAAACAACACAACTTGATAAACAACTAATAATGCCGAAAGATATATCAATATTTATTAAATTCAGAATTCAGAAAAATAAAGTATACCTAAACTAGTTAGATTTAGCATATTTTAGACACAATCCATACATAAAACATGTTTGTATATATCCATGATTTCTTAAAAATGAAAGAGCAAATACGATAAACAACTTCCCATTCATGATTCATATCAGTTTGTATACAAATTTCTTACATACAGACATGTAAAAATAAAAAAATTAAAGATACATCTCTCTCTCTTTATATATACTAGTTTAGTGTACGTGCGTTGGACGTGTATTTCATGTCAGATATAAAAGATTGCATATAAAAAAAGTATATTTTCTTATATTGCAATTGAAGTTGCAATATATGTAACATTATATTCATGATTTAAATGACAAAAATGTTTGTTTCTTCTAATTTGAGTATATGTTGGTGGACTTGTATGTCACATTAATTAATTAGCACCTCTTTTATAAATATAAACATACTAAGGATTGAACCAAATCTACCTTGAAGATTGCTCAATGCGGTGTTAAAATATTTCTAAAGTCCCTCAAAAAGCACATCTTCAGAAAAGTAACTTTCTATCTAATCTCATAACCTTTTTATATGATTTTAAACTACATATATTGAGATCACCGTTAATTAATATAAATGTATAAAAGAACAATAAATTATCGAAAAATTACATTGCCTTTAGATAGAACGACTTTTTTTTTAGGTTAATTTTCACGTAATACGTATACATTAGTTTATATGTAACTGTCATAGAGTATAATAGATCGTTGTGAGCGTATATTCTTGTATTGCATCCTAAATTGTATGTCCATCTTCTCTATCACTCATATTACACTATATCCCAAGATAGTGTCCACTTCTCTTACAACGAAACTGTTCAACCATATACATATACCACAAAAACTAAAATCAAATTTACTTTTTTGCCATTTACATTTCTAAAGGTTAATTTATCGTCATATGCTTCCTCAGTAAGTACTAACCAATTTCATATCTCAATTGGTACAAGCTTTACTAAGACATTTAGCTTCTCTAAATAAAATTAAGAACAAAAATGTAAGAGTTTTGATTTCAAGTTTTGCAAAAGCAAGGACGTGCCACCAAAGTTGTACAAATGCCTAAAGTATCATAGACCCAATAATAGGCAATGTAGAAAATTGTGTGCATTTCTAGATCATGTCGAACTTTTACGTAACAGTTTGAGGTTTGTATAAAGACAACAGTATAATCACTAAAGAAATGAAATAAAATAAAATTCTCCATGAACAATATGAGATAACAAATCAAGAGCAGATAATAACAACTCCCTGAATATGGGAAATTCACAGATTTTACAACATCAAAGCAAAGAAAAAACTTCTTATGAATACATGAGATGTATCATACCTTCTCTCGTAAAGAATCGAAAAGTGAATGAAAAGAATTACTTATCTTTTTAAGGCAATCTATATGGGTTTGCTCACACGTGCATGGGATAACCTCTGGTATTATCAGGATCATCTTTACACCATTATCCACATTTAACTTCACCCATTCTTAAGAAGCATCTCAAAAGAACTTGACTATGGATTGCTTGATGTAACTTTTAGACTTGTCCACATTTTTCTTTCCTAGCCAACAAATGAACTTTAGGGAACTGATTTTGTGTAAAGAGTTTCCTGAAATGACACACTCAATGAATGGTGAGCATAAAAGACATTTTAATGTTGTTAAATCTAGTAAACACGTCTACTCTTTCAATTTTTTAAATAAATTAGTATAAAACTTTGAGTACACAAGTATAATAAGTTAGAATAAAACTTTATAGTATATATATCAAATTTAAACAATAATTATGTAGTGATGAAAAAATTAAATAGTCTCTACATGTTTATCAAAATAATTTGTACATTTAGATTTTTGGATGAAGTACAAAATCATTGCAATATGAGTAGTTTCATATTTTTTAGCAATAATACAAAAATGCGAAATTTCATAAAATTAGAATACATGGAAATTAAATAAATTTCGATGGTGAGTATTTGAAAATTATAGACCAAACAACTTACGAAAACAGCCTGAAACTCTTCTTCCTTTTTTCGCAACACTATGATAAAAACTTATGAAACAATTAGAACTAAAAAGTTGTCAAAAAAAGATAGAAACATTCTGTTTGAATGGACTAAAAAAGAATGTAGAACAAATAAAGTGAAATGAAGTGAGTATTTTTTTTTCATCCTCCAAGACAATTAAAAAGGGGTGAATAACAAATATCGTGTATTGAATTGGTGCTTCCATATATATGGTTATCCAGAGAGCTATACATACTATAAGTAGATAGCCAGATTGTAGATGAACATCGTTAGTAGTCTTGTAGACACCATAATAAGACAAGCACGAATCAAGAAAATTAATGTCATATACAAAGGCTTATCTGACGAATCGTGAAAAATTAAAATTAAAGAGTTGTCAAGAAAGAGATATTTTTTTTGAAACGGATTTAAAAAGTAGGTAAGAAAGGCATTTGTAATGGAGAGTTTATAACTTACGAAAGAATAAAAATAGAGAAGCAGCATATTCTCATTATCCATCATTATAACTTACAAAATCACGCACTTCATGGTTGAAGTCTCGTTCAAGCAAAAGTTAGAAAAGAGTGCATAAATTGAAGCCGATCTCTGAAAAGCTTCAAGTGGATTTAATGTTAATGCATATTTAAATTAGTATCCTTAATCAAATTCAATTGCAAAAATTTTCTTATTTGTACGTCATTGATACGATTCTTTGAAAATTAAATAGATCTTAACTATCATGTACCTGATTTAGGAAGAGATATTAAAAAAACAAAGAACAACTTAAAACCTAATTTTCAACCCTTCTTCTTATATTCTTTGAACACTTCCTCCGCAAATTGCTTTTCTCACTTGCTATCTTCTCGAACCTAGAAAATAAAAAATATATAAAAGTAAAAGCATATAAGATATTTGAAAGAAAACTAATAGTTAAGACTTCAATAATTGTAATAAATATTGTCAGTAAAAACACGTGCTAAATCACGACAACAACCAATTATGCAACCTTTTTGCTGCTAATCGATAGGTGCTAATAGAATTTGAAGTAAAAATTTTGCGCTATGGACAAAACACGTTAGGGAATTTTTCTTTTCTCTATATATAAATAAAGAGTCCAAAATCTAAAAGGATCTGAAAGTGCTAAAGAATTACGTAAAGTACTTAGAAAGATTAATTGGTAAGTTGTTGTTGTTATTATTATTATTAGTATTATTATTTTCTATAAATACATCAGCTCTCAAACTAAAGATCCTAAATAGTAGGAGTTTTTCAACAAAAATTCACGGATTACTATATTTTTTACATAGATTTTTTTCCTTTATTTACAATTTTACTAACCTGCTCCTTTACCTATTGCAATTTTACTTGCTCCTTTACCTATTGCATTTATTTTCAAATCTTTTTAAAATCAAATTTAGTTGAGTTAGAATTTTTAAGCTAATGGAAAAAGTATTAGTTGTCATTAATTTTGATAAGTTCTCATAAAAAAAGGTTTTATCATTACTGTAAATATATTTAATTCATTTTCAACTTTAAAATATTAGAAAAAAATTGTGAAAAGACGATTTTGTCTAAAGCAAAGATTTTTAATGAAGGGTAAAAAGTTCAAATCACTTTTTTAAGGCCTTCACACTTTTAATATATATATATATATATATATATATATGTGTGTGTGTGTGTCTGTGTGTGTTGAATTCTAATTTTTTTAAAAATTAAAAAATGGAGTTGCTCATGTGGCATACCTCTAAGGCTATCATTGAGATTTATCCTTTTTATGGTCTTTTTTGAATTTTTTCTCATTTTAAATTTTATATGTTGAGTTCAAAAAATCACAACGGCCACCTCTATTGATGAGGTTTGATTAATATACGAAATTAATTATAGTAGTAATGAAAGAAAGTGAAACGGTTCTTACGTTTGAGTTACTTGAAAATAATAACTGCAATAGTTGGCACAACTATGATAATAATAAGGGGTAGTGGAGCTTTCTTATCATCATTCCCTGTTATTGAAGTTGTTTTTATCATCCCTCTCTATTGGACCTGTCTTTAGATCAAATTGGAAGTATAACCATCCCGATTCTCGTCTTTAAGTTTAATTTATACTTAGTTATATACATGTCTTTAGATCAAGTTGGAATATATTCTGTAATTCATCTGTAGGTGGCGGAGCTAATTCGAAGGGCACGTCGTTGAAGAAACGATGAGTTTCATAACGAAAATAACAACTAAGCCCTATAATTATTATCATAAACGCCAAGAAAATTTTCTGGACTATATAAGTGCTCATTTCAATTTCATGCAAATTTCAAGATTCAATACAATAGTATTTTGCTCGCTCTAAAATTGAACATTTTTACTTTCATTTTGCAATTTGTGAAGGTTTGACACTTTATGTTTGAAAATGTTTTGTGTGTATGCAATAGAGTCAAGACAAATTAAAAGCTTTCGATTACACTAACAAGTATCTGATGACAGATAAAGTGTTCCTACAGAGGAAAAGGAGGTGAAAGAGATAAAAGAAATTAAAGAAGAATTGATTTCACAATGGACGTGATCATAAAACGAGAGAAATAGTTTTTTAGCCTTTTACAAATTTTTTTATTTTATGTTTTTTCTATAAGAATTTTTTTTTTGCACATAAGAGATGTTTAATTTTACTTCTCTTGTTGCACATGTACATAATACATTGTAAGAGGACAAGAACTCTCATTTTTTTAAAAAAAAATCATCCGGTGTTCGATATCCATAGTGGAGCTCCGACTAATTCGGATCGTGCACTGCAGGGCCTATTCTGGGGTGATCTTTCCAACAAGATTTTCTCCATACCTAGAATTCGAACCCAAGACCTCTGATTAAGGATGAAGTAGTCCCATCACTACACCACAACTCATGTTGGTAAGAACTCTCATTTCTTTTATCATTATAAAAGGGAAAATTAGAAAATTACGGTTGATAAATTTGAGAGGAAAGGCAAGAGTGGAAAAATTATTGATTTGCAAAGAATTTTAAAATGGACAAAGAAGAAAAGCGTTGAAAAAAAGTAGGAATTTTTTTTCCTTTTCCATTTCATTCATATTTCTTTTCTATTTAAGTTTCTTTGGGTTATGAGTAAATTATGATATTTTTGCCTTTTGCCTTATTTATTATCTAAGTTATTTCCATTCAAGATTTATGTATCAAAATTTTGAAAATCTTAAATGAATCGACGACAATTGCTTCCTTTTAACAAATAATAAGGTAATTGTTATGAATGTATTTACATTATAGTGAATGTCTATCAAGAATATAGATAAAATTTATCAAGATCTATTTGATATCTATCAGGATATTAAGTATCTATCTCTTAAAGAGAAACTAAGAGTATTTTTCCCTATAAATAGGGGGTTTTGTTCATTGTATCCTCAAGGATCCCAAGAGATCACTCAAAAGAAATAACAATTACTCTCTCTTCTCTTTCTATTCTTCTTCTTTGCTTTATGTTTCATAACACGTTATCAGCACGATGCTCTAATCAATTGAGGTGAGATTATTGATCTAAAGTTAATTTCAAGGTTACTAATTCCTTATGTTATTTGTATTTTTGCTACTAATGATATAATTATTGTTGAATTTGAGAAAAAATAATTGATTTGGAACCACTTATCCTTTAATTTTGTTCATGAAGAACAATATTGTTAAAAGATTTGATGAATTCAAATTTCATCTCATTAAGAGGGTAAGACATTGGATTAAAAAGTTTCAATGCACCACGATGATAAAATATTGAGTTCAAGTTCAATCGATTTATGCCTAAGACACCTTTATATCGATAAGACGTTGAGTTCGAATCTCAATGCACCATATTGATGATATTACGATGGCTATGGCAAAATAATATATTTTAGATAAAAAGACATGAAATTTGTCCACTGAATATGCTCTATTTCAAGAAGTGAATGTGGTAGCAATATATGATAAGTCCAAAAGATGACAATTTGCTCCATTCTTGAAGTGAATGTGGTAGCAATATAGAGAAATTCTCTCTATCATATTTATGCCTTGATTTACTCCTGAAGTAGCAATATCATGAAAAAGATTATAAGTTATCAAATTTTGATAGACTTAGGGCACAATTATATTTCATTCCTGGGAATGAGGATTTCAATTATTTCAATACAAACGTGCACTTGATTGTGATGATATCACAACTCATCTCCAAAAGAAGCAGAATAACTGAGAAGAGTTATTTTGAAATCTACTTCTGAAGTAGTAAATCTGAAATTTATTCATGTAATAGTAAATCTAAAATTTACTAAAGCAAAAAGGCACATGTCATGGTAAACTTGGAGTTTACTAGTATAAAAGTTCATAAATTGATATGAAAGATTACTACATTCCGAAAATGTGCATATTGAGTAGTAGAAATATGTTGAAGAAATGGAAGATTCTTCAAGAATTGTTTATGTTGCTTGTTCTCATAATAAGTTGGTTGGATCAACTAATTTTGGGATTGGATCCCTTAAAATCTGAAAAGTATAAAAGGTAAATATGGGCCCGTTCACCAGTCATGTGATTTGTTGAAAAAAATGCATCAATAGGATAATCACATGTTCATTTATTGTCATCCTGCAGTTTGACATTCATAAAGTTGTTTGCTCAATAAAATTGAGTCAAGAGCATAACTTTCAGACTGTGTAATCAGGACAATTCATCTTGATGATGATGATTTATCATTGAAGCCTTCGATTAATAGCTGAACTATTGCTAATGAGAACAAAAGCTTATGTATTGGTTTGAAAAATTATATACAAAAGTACTTGTATACATCAAATCAATTAATTGTGATTAATTCCCCCTCAAAGTTGGTTCTGAGTCAGGAACCAGGAACCAACAATTTCATCTAATAGTTTTGATGTGCGATATACGATTAATGAATATACCATGATGCACAAAGATGAATTCCTCAAAGAAGATGGAGGATGTACGTTAGTTTTCCTAACATAAGGGGGAGATTATAAGCAGCTATGAAATGTGTTAGGAATTATCATCAGATCCTCATTCAAAATATAATTTAAGTCAAATTCGAAATCATCTCATATTTAAGCTGCAAGTGCTCCTATTTTGTGTCCCTAAAGGACAAAACCTACGCATGCGTGAAGCAAGGTAGACCAATCGATTCCAAATAAAATAATCCTTGAAAATGATAAGGAGCAAATAATCATAATAAAAAGGCAATGTGCTCTTGAAGAGGCTACGACATAACACTTCATAAAACCTTATGAGAGATTCAGGTACCTGAAAATATTGAAGTGATGAGATATCAAAATATTATGTCACACTGTGAACTGATACGGAATGATATATCATTAATATCTTTGATACAATATTGGTGCAATATTGTGAAAGATTACGAGGATCCAAATTCTACGTTTATTTAAGCATGCTGATGTAGAAACATTTATCAAGTGACATGAAATGATGCATCTTGGTAAGCATAAAACTTATTTGATTTACAGTTCAGACACTTGAAAATGTCGCACATGATATGTTGAATATTGTCGCTTGACAAAATTTATATCAAAACTGTTTAAGGATTCAAAATGTTTGAGCATATAAAAGTTCTGGAAAACTTATTTATAATCCTTATATTGTATAAGCTTATGGCTTGAAAATTATTGGAACTCTTGGAGAGTTTTCAAAAGTAATAGATTATTTGTTGAAATGGGAAACATACCGAATTAGATTGGTCCTAAAGTGCCATATCTTAGTGCAGTTGATGCACTAATGTATCTTGCAAATACTACAAGGTCTGATATAACCTTTTTATGGTTAATTTGTAAGTAAGGTATATTTTTTCTCCTATTAAGAGACATTGAAATGGGATAAAAGACATGAGCTCATTTTATTCTAAAGTTTGTAGTCTCAATCTTGCTAATTATGCTGATGCTGGGTATTTATTTAATCCGTATAAATCTCGGTCTCAAACATGCAATGTGTTCACATGTGGAGATACTACCATATCTTGGATATATGCAAAGCAGTCTATCGTATCCACCTCATTGAACCATGCTGAGATAATAGTTATTCATGAAGCAAGCCGAGAATGTGTATGGTTGAGGTTTATGATACATCTCATTCGAGAAAAATGTGGTTTGAAATGTGACAATGTACCCATAATCTTATACAGAGATAATGCACTATGCATAGCACATCTTAATGGAGGATTCATCAAAGGAGATAAAACGGAACACATTTCATCAAAGCTTTTCTATACAGATGAGCTACAAAAGAATGGTGATATTAATGTGCAACTGATTCATTCAAGTGATAATGTGATTGATTTATTCACCAAGTCTTTTCCAACTACAACTTTCAAGAAGATGATGCACAAAATTAGAATGCAAAGGCTCAAGGATGTTCTCATTAGGGGGAGTTAATACACGTTGTACTCTTTTCCCGTACTAGGTTTTGTCCCACTGGATTTTTCTTATAAGGTTTTTAATGAGGCAGCCTATATACGTATTGTTAGAGATGTGTACTCTTTTTCCTTCACTAGATTTTTTCTAGTAAGATTTTAATGAGACACATTATCTATCAATTAGACATTCAAAGGGGAGTGTTATGAATGTATTTACATTATAGTGAATGTCTATCAAGAATATAGATAAGATCTATCAAGATATAAAGTATCTATCTTTCAAAGAGAAACTAGGAGTATTTTCCCCTATAAATAGAGGGGTTTTTGTTCATTGTATCGTCAAAGATCCCTCCAGAGAAATAGTAATTACTCTCTCTTCTCTCTCTATTCTTCTTCTTTGTTTTATGTTTCATAACAGTAATGACCTTTTTCATGAACTATCCTGTATTTAATTTATTATTTGTCTATTACTCACTAGTAAATTTGACCGCGTTTCGCGCGGTATGAAAAATGATAGATTCATAAAATTATTTTCTTATGATATTTAAAAAATGACTTTCGCTCTTCCAAATAAATTAGCTTCATCGAAAAAAGGAAGTGATTCCTCCTTAGTGTGGTTGGATGGTTGTTACCTATTGTTTTTATTGTATTATGTTTTTAGTTTAAGTATAATGTTTGTTTTATTGTCACTTAAATTTTATTGTATTGTTAAATATGATTGTCAGGTAACGAAGAGAAATCTCATTTTATATAACAATCGATTTGGTTTGATCGCATCGTTACCTCATATTTCTTTCTTATTCTATCTTTAGTTGATATTTAATAATCTTATTTTAGCATTTATTCTACCTTTTTATAGTAGTTCTAATAACGGAAAATGATACAATATCTAATAAATATTGCATTCATTAATCAGTGTCATACAACATAACACAATACATTATAAATCAGTACATAACAACCATCCAAACAGTGTTTTATAAATTAGCACCATCTGCCGCATAGAAAAATATCAATTAAGTGATATAGAATTATTCCCACAAGAAAATGTACAATGCAAGAAACTTGGAGGAGTACTAACGTCCAGGAGATGAAAATATTCAGCAGGTATGATGGTTGAGGCAGGTACCAAATGTATATTAAGATGATCCCAAGGGTGCATATAATATATGCAACTGTTGCAAGCAACATCATCTGGACGTGGCTGCAAAATGATTTTATTTTCATTAGCGTTAATCATCAACCGTTTAAACCTTCATAAGAACTAATTCCTTGAAGAAATTCAATCTTGAAGCCATGTTTCTTTCCAACTTCTTTCTATTGATATATATATATATATATATATATATATATATATATAAACTGGTTTGATGTTAGAGGTTAATTCAATACATTTATGACTTTTGAATTTTTTTCTTTAATGCATTATTAAAATATGCAAATAAAGAAGGTCATTCAATTAGATATTTACTACAGTTATTTAATGAGGTTAAATGAGAAGTAACCTAAGGATATTAAATCTGAAAAAATAATGAATAGTTACTTTTTTATCCTAATAAATGAATTAAACAACCTAAAAATCTGAGGAAAAAAGATAAATAGCCATACTCAAATATTAGAGTGCCGCATCACCATTGTTATATTCAGACAGAACTCTGCATTGCCAGTACTCTTGTCATATTTCCTCCATAGCTCTTATGACAATAGCCTGAGGACTCTAAGCACGTGTAAACTTAAAACACATATCTTACTTGGTTCATCAAGAATTTCTTATATTTCCATTCACTCACAGTGGAAAAGCAACAGAAAGAGAAGAATAGTTGTCTGATGCATAGAGTCGTTTTTTTATTTCATTTATATCTATAAAGGCAAAGAGATATCAAACAGCCACATGAGAAGTAATAAAACAACTCCAGGACAGCTCACATCCCAAGATGTTTTTCTTGATCATCTCATTCAAACAACAACATCTAGAACTTGGTATTTATGATCCTTATAAGCAAGATTTTCTTGAATAAGAGTAATAAGCCACATTACTCAAAAATCAAGAAGATGTGCAAGTACTTTATGTTGAATCATGAGCAAAAATAGCTCCGTGAGAAAAGAAAGTACACGCCAGATTCACCAAGGGCACAAATAGTTGTTTCAGCTCATTTAATCTCAATTGCTCCAAATTCTTCTTTCACGAATGAAACAATACGTTCTGCCCTAAGATATGCAATACAAATCTACATTTCCTTCAAAGGGATGAAAGCCACTACCACATGTTTTTTCTATCTCATACCATGCAGATACGCTGAAGGAATTAATCTTTACTTATCTTTAGAAATTTAGATACATTGGTATATGCATACCGTTTGTAAAATATTATATAATGTACAAATGTTATATGTTTAACAATTATGAGTGTATGTGGAGGAAGAGGTGAAATTGAGAAAATTTATCATGGAAAGATCACTTGGTGAGGATCCAAACTGCATAGACTATACCAGGTAGCCATCCAAAGAGGGTCAGCAAAATACAGATCCAGAACTCCACATGTTTTGTTTTTCTAACACAAAAACATACACGTACATGTACTTAATAACGCTTACAAGGAAAGGAAATACAAAATTTTCAGAAACTATTTTCCGAATCACCAATTAAAGGAAGCGGAGGAAGAGGTGAAATTGAGAAAATTTACATATACCACGAAGTCATAATGGCCATGCAATAAGATAGTGAGAAGCAAGATTCAGGCCAAGTAAACATCCTTTTATCATATAATATAAACATAAAGACATCTTTTTTAACAACTCAATTCTTTTAGGGGATTCCAAGCCTGTCACGAAAGTCGTCCTCCAAAAAGAGAATACCATCACAGAATTTAACTGTTGGTTCCCATCCGAGTAGTGTTTTTGCCTTGGCGATGTCTATCTTTCTCTAACGAGGATCGTCTGGTGTATTTTCCACCGTGATAATCTGCACATCTGGATTGATAAATTGCAAAATAACTATTGTAGTTAGAGGCAGATTCAAGATTTTAACTTGCTAGGTTTAGCCTTTAAGGTTCTTAATATTAAACTCATTATATCTTTAAAATCATATGTTTTCACAAACACGTACACATTATAATTTTTTTCTATTTCCCCTCCAACATTTTTATGCTTCCTCGTCATCGATTCAGAGAGCCAATGGTGGAACGAAAAACCAATGCTAAGCTCCATTTCCACACATTGATCACCCTACCTTGAACCTGAACTGGTCGAGATAGATGATTTTACCAGTGTGTGTGTTTGTGTGCATGTGTCATGCTCCGTGAAGATACTAGATTTGAATAAATTTGTTAGAAAAGAGATAGATTGATGCGCCCCCGACAATAGTTTGTGGTAAGAAATGCAAATTTGTCATGTGAATACAAAGTAGAGTGCAAGTTCAGTGGATTACCTCATTCACTTTCTCAGCAAGTTCAAGTATTGTGAATTCACTTGATTTCAAAGAGGATAAGTTGTTTTAGTTGATGTAAGAAAATTGGATGACCGGGTTTTGTTTAGACACGCCAAGAACCGAATCAACGGAAGCTAACCTGGATTCTTGATGTTGATTGGTCCAGTATTATCTCCCTTCATCAAACGAATAAGACCATCAACCTTCATCATTCAGAAATAAAGGTAAGAGAAAAATATAAAGATAAAAAATGAACATCAAATACAATAGCTCATAAACTGTTATATACCATGTCAGAAACATAACAAAAGCTCTGTGTTTGTGTTCCAAGTAGCTGAACAGTCAAGGGTTCATCACTGTGAAATTGCACCAAATTCTTATTCTCAGAATATAATTAAATATAGAACGGTAAGAGTGATGGTCAGCTTCAGAATATTACCGAATTTCCTGGGCAATGAAATTGCTGACAACACGGCCATCATCTATGTTCATTCGTGGACCATAAGTGTTGAAGATTATAGCAATTCTTATTTCTAGTATACGTGCCGCCATTTAGAAAAAGCAAAAACATTCTTCAGAATGAAATTTTTTACAAAACAAATCCAATATATTTGAAACAAAAGCAATTGCAAACACGTGGCCATTCACAAACATATATACGTAGGAAGTGCTATACCTATTCCATGCTTCCTGTGATAATCAAACATCAAAGTCTCAGCTACTCTTTTCCCCTCTCATAACAACTCCTTACTTTTGAAATTCACAAGAGAAGGCAATCAATTTTCCATAACTGAGGGGAAACATATTTATGTGGAAAACACTGAAAAGATACTGCAGCGGCTCATCATATTTATGCATATAGTGATTTGCATTAAAAACAAAGGTTAGATAATTTTTGTGAGCGACTATGACAGACCCACAAGTTCAGCACATATATGGTTGACACTAACATCTTAATTAAAGCACAAGTGCTCCCAAAAGATTTTTATGAACGAAGCAAATCTATTTTAAGATTCTTACTCACGCAGATAATCAAGGATTTATTTAGCGTCAAACATTCAGATGTTGCAACTTCAAAAAGTTGCAAATGCTTACCAATTAGGTTAACATTGCCCCAATAGCTCTCTTCTTGAGGGTGAAGAAGTGGATCTCCGTAAACCTTGAAAGTTGATGTCAATAAAATCCTTCTCGAATAATGAAGTTAGATGAAGATCTATATTGAAAGAATAACTGACGCTCGAAGCAGATTCATACTTTGCCCCGACTCTCTTAGCAAGTCCCAACATATTCATTGTGCCAATGACATTTGTCTTAATCGTCTGCAAATACCATATAGCAAGTAAGAAATCAACAAAAACCACAAGCCAGAGAAAATTTATCATGGAAAGATCACTTGGTGTGGACCCAAACCGCATGGACTATACCAGGTAGCCATCCAAAGAGGGTCAGCAAAATACAAATCCAGAACTCCACCTGTTTTGTTTTTCCAACACAAAAACACACACGTAAACGTACTCAATAATGTTTACAAGGAAAGGAAGTACAAAAAAACTAAAGAGCTTCAATAAAAGAAAATACAATCTATCTATTCACTAATGCATCTGTTTTATTTGCTTCTTTTGTGTTCTGTGCTAATATGAATATCTCTTTCCTTTTATTCATTTTTTCAGCACTGTATTACTATATCTCCGAAGATTTTGAGATTGGCATCCTCTGAAATGGTTGCACGAAACACTCAAACATATATTTCCGTGTACATGAGTCAATATAGGGGAACTTTTTTTTTCTTTTTAAGTTTCTACTATTACGAGGGAACTATGGTGCCAATGTAGCTAAATCCAGCGATTGCGAATGTAATAACTTGAAGGAAGATGTAAAGGAAGTACTGGCTTTTCCCATAGAGGACGTTATAGCATCCACAGAAGAAAAGAAAAACAGCAAATCCCAATTCTTGTGGAAGAATCCTGCAACAATTAGACCAACCGGTAATGCATGGTTAACAAACTAAGCAACAATCTAATGGTTCAATGTTATCAAGAACATGAAATTAAGCCTTCATTCAAGAGCTTTACTCACCTATCTCCAAATAGAGATCCTCGAGGTTTCTTGGTTTGTTTTGTTTTTTCTTTGTTCTTGAGAGCTCCCTTAATTTCTCTGTGACAACCCATTGATTAGCTCTCTTTGCTTCTAGCATTTTTAAGAGACTCGGCGGTTCAATTTTGTTGTTAGTGCGCCTTTAATTGAATTAAACACTAATTTATTGGATTTAATTATTTACTTACTGTATTAAAATGAGAGAAAAAAGTTAAAATCTGACAAAATAGATAAATGGGTTTACTGATCATTGAGGCATGCCACATCAGCAGCCTCCAATGATCCCTTTATATATATATATAGAGAGAGATATTCTCTTTTATTATTTCAATTTAAGTTAACTAAATATTAGTATGCAAGACTTCAAGAAGAATTAATTCCATTCTTTTTTATAGTTAAAGACAAATAATAGCCACTATCAGTAATTTTATGCCATTATTTTTAATTTGTTCCATTTTTTTTGTTTAGACATGTTAATTTTATTTTAATTTTCATATTTAGACTGAATATTTCACAAAAAATTTCAGCCAAAGATACATTAAAATTTAATAATGAATACATAGTAATGTTTGATTTAGCATCTTTTCTTTGTTGAAAATGTATGTAATATTACTTACTTAGACATATTTTAATTGTATAAATAATCTATTTTACATATTTAAGTTATTTGAGTTTAAGAATCGTGATGTGGTACTTTAATCTCCTCTTTGAATAGAAGAAAATTACACGAAATTGTATGGTTAAATCGAATCAGGGGAAGAAAAATAGATAGGAATAAAAGAAATGGTAGAATATATAAGGATAATGGACATTTAAAAATGGTGGAATAGCTAACATGAGAAAGAAAATAAAATCACCCCTTATATATCTTTTATCATAGAACTTTAAGATCGCGAGAAGCGCGGACAAGTACACTAATTTATATATAAATTTTAAACACGTCACAAACAAAAGCAATCTAAGATAATTAAATATAGTATATTTTATACAAAATTCATACACTAAAATATGTACAGCCTTGAGCGGAATATTAATATTTCATATTGATTTTATACAAGTTTCATACATTAAAATTCTGGGAAAGTTCTAAGTAATATGTATATGAATTATATATAAAAAATTCTTAAAATATTGAATACACACACATATATATATATATATATATATATTGAAACATTTTTAATTTTTATAGATAAAATTGTGATTAACGTTTTTTCCCTGTGTGCAGTTAATATTTGTTATATAAATTGCAGTAGATAATATTTTAGATATATTATTCTCTCATTGGTGAGAAAAATTTGCTAGATTTTTTTTGGAAGGAATATCAACAACTCTTTCAAAAGATATATATTTCTTTCATGATTTAAGGAGAATTGATTTATGTATTTTCTTACAGGTTTAGTCAACTTTTTAATGTTAGATAAAACACAGTAAATATTATCCCATATAGCTTGCCACGTATCCACTCCCTAAAGTAAATCTAAATTTAAGCCTACTAAATCAATTTAAAAAGATCGGATAAATAAATATTTAGAACTTTTTAGTACATCTAATCTGCTCTAACTTGCAATTAAATATCTCTCGATATATAAAAGTAAAACTAAAAGCACTAGAAGAAGCCAAGTGTCAACATAACAATAAGCGAAGTGACGATTTTAGAACAAAGTTTAAAATTATTGTAATAAAAATTTTGAATTGAAAGATTAAGTATTTGAATTTGAAATATATTATCTTTTTTAACAAAAAAAAAGATTTTCATTATCTTTAAAGTAGAGATCCATAATTGAAGAGTTCTAATAGACATTTACTATTTCAAACTTATCTCTTTTAAATTTTAAATGTTATAAAATATATTTAACTATGATTTATTTAATACTAATAAAAGATAACAACATTATTAAAATAATAATAGTAATCAATAGTGATAGAAGCAGTAGTAATAGTACGTAATATGTTGAACTGGATAATAATAATAATAATAATAATAATAATAATAATAATAATAATAATAATAATAATAATAATAATAATAATAATAATAATAATAATAATAATAATAATAATAATAATAATAATATCTATTTGCAATTACTTATATATCTAAATAATAATATATATGTCTCACCCATAAATACAATTATTTTAGAAATTTATGATTTTGTGTGATTTAACTATTTTATCCCTCCTCATAGTTGCATTATGATATTTTTGGGGTGTGGGAGTGACTGACATAATTTTCGATGCATTTTGATATCATTTATGTGATATTGTGGTTTTTGATGGCTTCGAGAGCCTTATTTTAGACTTATGTGAATATCTTTTGATTCGTGCGACGGATGGCTGAACGAACTGCACCAGCAGCTCCGGATCGATTTTAGGCTAGGTAGACCTTTGGTTCGGCCCCCGGTGCACCCGAGCTCATTTCGACCTATTGGTCGGGAAGTTGAAAGATTGAAAATTTGGGTGTGGGACCCACACTTGGTCAAAACGACTTCGGATGGAAAATCCGACTTCGTCAGCAGATCCAGAATATCAAATTTAGGGTGGTAGCATGTTTGGTATGATTTTAAAGATTTTAAATCTCATTTCGACCCCCGGTTTGGAAAAATATTAATTCGGATTTTGGGGGTCAATTTTTTGAAAACAATATTTTTTTTTGAAAATTTGATATCGTCATCACGTTCGGAACGTCGAATTTAGTATGGTTGCATAGTTCGTTTATGTATATCGGACTCCAAACGAATCTCAGGCACCCCATCGAAATCCGTTTCGACTTAAGTGAAAAAAAACAACACTTAATATTGCAGAAAAACTGCAATTTTTCCATCTATTTTTGGCCCATTTTGCATATTTTCATCTTGCCTCTTGAGAGTTAAACCCTAAAATAGTGTGGGAGCTTAAAAGTAAAGTTTGTGAGAGCTTGGGAAGCTAGATTAACATTTATTTTTGATTTTATTACGGATTTAAGGTAAGAATTCACCATTTTCTTAGTAATTACTTGATTAATTTTTTAAAACCTCAAAAATCTTAGGGCTTGATTTTAAACTCCAATTTCACTTGAACAATGTTATTATCTTATAATTACTAGTTTATCATCAATTTAAACATCAAAACAACTCTGATTCTTGATTTAACCCGAATTTCAAAAATTTTACCCGATAAAGCTCAAAAATGTTTTTTCTTCGATTTGAACCTTGTTTTTTACTCGATTTAACTTGACTTTTCAGCTGTAGGTTTCTAAAAATATGGTGAACATATTTTTGAAATAAAGTTCTGATTTTGCCCTTATTTTTTTGAAACCCATTTCGGGGGTCCGTTTTGACCCCGAATCAAAAGTAGTCAATATGGGTGTCATTGATTTTATTTTGACGCGTAGATTTCATATTTAATATTTGTAGTAGAGTTTGGAATCATTTGTAACAAGTAAGGTTGCGGGTTCAAGTGTAGCAGATCAATTTCGACTTTCGAGGTAGATTATTGCTTAACTCTTTCAGACTGGGCTGAGTACTAAATGATGGTACAAAATGCATGTTAAGGGTGAGAACTAATCATAAAATATGACTATTTATGTGTTGTGCCCATGTGGGGGCTTATATGTGATGTAATTATCGAAATTGAGTTATTATGTGATATGTGTGACCGTGTCGGGTCATATGTGATATTAATAGGCTTGAATACATGTGCATAATTGTATTGTATTTTTAAGATGTTTAATATGGTACCATTATTATATTGTGATTATATTCATACTTTATTGGCATATGAGATATGTGAAAATTCGTAGATGAAACTGAAATAATGAGTGGATATTGGCTCACTTGGTTGTTGAAATATATCATTGTGGTTGGTTGTGAAAATATATCATATGGTAGGTTGTGGAAATATATCATGTGGTTAGTTCTGAAAATACTCATTGTGATTAGTTGTTAGCATTACATCCTCATATCATACTCATTCATGAAACATTGGTACCACCATGACAACATTGAGAAACACTGGCAACACCTTTTTAAAAACCTCCCCGAGGGATGTGCTGGGGAGGAGATATTGTAATACCTTATAAAACCTTTTTCGAAGAATATGCCAGAAAGGAGATATGAGATATGCGGATTGTATACGGGTTGATGAACCCTCCATGGGTCCTACATCGGAAAGCTTTAG
This sequence comes from Capsicum pubescens, assembly GCA_030864215.1. Classification (NCBI taxonomy): domain Eukaryota; kingdom Viridiplantae; phylum Streptophyta; class Magnoliopsida; order Solanales; family Solanaceae; genus Capsicum; species Capsicum pubescens. The sequence goes on along the minus strand of CM061549.1, from coordinate 197,953,659 downwards.
CTCCGTAAGTGTATACGGGGATTGTGCGACGATCCCAGAGGTTGTGCGATGAACTCGTTCATAATCATAATCATCATCATCATCATATACATTGCACTTACTTTATTGTGTTATGTTGTGTTGTATTGACATATTGACTTGTCATTTATGTATTTATCGTATCTTCTTTTACTTGTATTTGATGATCTTGTATATGTATGTTCCCCCTTGTTCTTCTTATATGTGATATAATAGGTACTTTTATTCTATCTTGGTGTGATGTTGCAATATATGTGAGATATATTAGAACTTTTAGTGCAAGCGATGTGGGCTACCATTGTGGGATATTTTCTGATTGCAGGTGACGTGCCCTTAGTGAATATTTTGTATGCTTTATTTACTACCTTGTTTGGTCGGCCTATGATACCTAATGAGTGCGAGTGGACCGTACGCATGCCTACTGTGCCCTTTTGGTGCAGGTCCTAGCTCGAGTGCGCCTCAACTTGCTTGACTCGAGCGAGTGTTGGAGCTTCCAAGATAGCGGTTAGACATTCATGCTTCTGAAGTTCACCTCTATCTTTCTATAGTAGTTATGTCTTTATTGGTATTAGATATTATTCCTTTGTATTTATTTTTTCGATGTATTTGACTCTTGGATTATATTAGTAGTTCTTACACTATTGAAACATGGTTTTGGGCATGATTGGTATTTTGTATAAGTTCTTTTCGCATTGTTATGATTACTTATATGGTTCGGCTTCGTTCTAGAAGCCTTACCTTGGGATATTTCTGTCTTTTTCTCTTTTCGTATCATTTTGGGTGATAGGTTTACTTGTCAAGGTACGTCGCGACAAGTGCCATCATGACCCTCATTTTTGGGTCGTGACAAATTGGTATCAGAGCAACCAAGTTTCATTGGTCTCAATGGTGTAAGAACAGGATGTCTAATAAAGTCTCTCAAATTAGTACGAAGACATCCGTATTTATCTTTGAGAGGCTATAAGATGTCTTTAGGAAACTTCACTTATTTTATTCTTTATCGTGTAAGTTCTTTCATACCTTGTATTCTGAGTTGTATTTCACTCTTTTTGCGCGAATAATGTGGCTTATACTATATCTTATCAGTTGGGAGATATGGAGAGAGATTGGTGGAGGTCGCTTGTCAGTTGTAGACCCCATGATTCTCTTGAGATGACTGGGAACCAGTTCTTCGAGGCTTCTCTAGAGATATTTGTACCTTACAGTTTAAGAGATTGTATGAGGTACATGTTTGATCATATGGAGCAGGGCTCTATGATAGTTGTGAAGTATAAGGTACGCTTCTAAGCCCTATCCAGATATTTCAATGATAGCATTTCCATCGAGTCTGAGAAGGTTCGAAAGTTTATGAAGGGTTTAAAGGTTTTCACTTCAGTTGGATAGGTCTCAAATAGTTATGTTTGGGGTTTCTTTTCAAAGTATTTTGGATCATGCTAAGATGACAAAGGATATTCTTAGTGCATCTCAGGGAGGCGCCAAGAAAGCGTGACATTTTGCAGAGTTCTGGAGTCAGACTTCTCAAGGCAGAGATTTTCGAGGTTCTCGTAGATACCATGGTAGGCCAGTGCAGATGGCATTACAGAGTTCAGGTGGTGGACCTTCTAGTCCAATAGTTCAGGATGGCCATTCGGGCCTAGTTGTACTTTCTTTTATTGAGACTGGTCGTAGAGGTTGCTATGTATGTGATGAGATTGGCCATGTGGCCAAGGACTATCCTCGCCGGGTGATTCGGGCTACTTCTATTTCAGTTATGAGAGGTAGGGGTTTACCAAAGGTGCGAGAGCTAAAGATGGTGGAGCCCGTGGTGGTGGTCATGGGGCCACCCAAGCAGTTGGTGGTCGTGGTCAGTGTTATGCTATACCAACCAGACTTGAGGCAGAGGCTTCTGATGTTGTGATTACAGGTATTGTTCCCATTTATTTTAGATATGCATCTGTATTATTTGATCCTGGATCGACTTTCTCTTATGTATCTATATATTATATCGGGTTTTGATTCTGTTAGTGAGCCTCCTGCCATGCCTATTTATGTATCTACCCCGGTAGGTGATTCTTTAGTGGTGGATTGGGTGTACCGATATTGTGTTGTGACTTTTGTTGGGCATGAGACTTCGGTAGACTTACTTGTATTAGATATGGTCGATTTTGATGCTATTTTGGGTATGGATTGGCTGGCTCCTTATCATGTTGTCTTAGATTATTTTGCCAAGACCGTGACTTTAGCTTTGCCAGGTGTGCCAAGGATAGCTTGGAAGGGTGCACTTCATTCGAGTCCTAAGAGAATGATATCTTATGTTTTGGCTCGTAAATTAGTTGAGAGGGGTTGTTTATCTTACTTGGATCATATTTATGACACCAGTGTTGTTTTGCCTCATTCCTTAGATTCTGTCCGTATTGTTCGTGAGTTTATGGACGTGTTCCCTACAGACTTGCCTGGTATGCCTCCAGATCGAGCTATTGATTTCGCCATTGATGTTAAACCGGGCACCAAGCCTATTTCTATTCCTCCTTATGGGATGACCCCAATAGAGTTGAAGCAACTAAAGGATTAGTTGTAGGAGTTGTTGGATAAGGGATTTATCAAACCTAGTGTTTCACCTTGGGGTGCGCCTGTCTTATTTGTGAAGAAAAAAAATGGGTCTATGCGGATGTGTATTAATTATAGGTAGTTGAATAAGGTGACGGTTAAGAATAAATAGCTTCTTTCTCACATTAATAATTTATTTAATCAACTTTAGGGTGCTGCAGTGTTTTTGAAGATTGATTTGAGGTCCGGCTATCACCAGTTAGGATTAGAGCTTTGGATATTCCAAAAACTGCTTTTCAGACTGAAAATGGTTATTATGAGTTCTTGGTCATGTCCTTCGAGTTGAGCAATGGCCCTGCCGCGTTCATGAAGTTGATGAATCGAGGGTTTTGACCGTATCTTGACTCCTTTGTTATTGTATTTATAGATGATATCTTGGTTTATTCCAAGAGTGAGATTGAGCATGAGAAGCATTTGCGAATTGTTCTTCAGAGATTGAGGGATAAAAAGTTGTATGCTAAGTTCTCTATGTGCAAGTTTTCGTTGGATTCTGTTTCTTTCTTGGGTTAAGTGGTGACCAATGAAGGTATTATGGTTGATCCAACCAAGGTTACAGTGGTTTGTAACTAGGGTTGACCTACTTCGCCCACTAAGATTCGGAGTTTTATTTTCTTGGCTGGTATTATCGGTGTTTTGTTATGGGTTTTTCATCCATTGCAGTTTTATTGACTAAGTTGACCCAGAAAAAGATTTCTTTTTAGTGGTCCGATGCTTGTGAGGCGAGCTTCTAAAAGCTCAAGGATTTGTTGACTTCAGCTCCTATCTTGACTTTGCCTAAGGAGGGCGTGGGTTTTACTATCTTTTGTGATGCTTCAGGTGTTGGGTTAGGCACTGTGTTGATGCAGGAGGGAAAGGTGAGTGCTTTTGCGTCTCATCAGTTGAAGCCTCATGAGAGGAATTATCCTACGCATGATTTGGAGTTATGCGCAGTTGTGTTTGCCTTGAGTTGTGTTGTCCGTTGTATGGAGTCCGTTGCGAGATCTTCTCAGATCATCATAGCCTTCAGTACTTCTTTACCCAACGAGATCTTAATATGAGGCAGCGCCGTTGGCTTGAGTTGCTTAAGGATTATGACTTGACCATTCTCTACCATCCGGGCAAGGCTAATGTGGGTGCGGATGCCTTAAGCTAAAAGTCGACCAACATGGGTAGCTTGGCGCATCTTTTGACCTAGGAGAGGCCTTTGGCCTTAGAGGTTCAGTCTTTAGCTAACTAGATGGTTAGACTTGATATTTCGACACTGGGGCATGTTTTGGTATTTGTGGATACTAGATCTTGTTTGATGGAGTAGATTCGAGCTCATCAGTTTGATGATATTGAATTGAGGTCGATTCGAGATAAGGTATTGAGTAGGAAGTCTAAGGAAACGTTACTTGATTCAGATGGAGTTTTGCGGATTAGAGGTCGAGTTTGTGCTCCAAAAATGGGTGAATGGATTAGGTTAATCTTAGAGGAGGCCCATTGTTAAGATATTTCATCCATCCAGGTGTGACTAAGATGTATCGTGATTTGAGACAGCAGTACTGGTAGGGTGGTATAAGGCGAGATATAACAGATTTTGTGGCTCGTTGCCTATGTTGTCAGCAGGTGAAGGCCGAGCATATGAGATTTGGTGGTTTGCTTCAAAGGTTACCTGTTCCTGAGTGGAAGTGGGAACTCATCACCATAAAATTTGTGATTGGTTTGCCTCGTACATCTCATAGTTCTGGCAGTGTTTGGGTCATCGTAGATTGATTGACCAAGTCATCTCATTTTATTTCTGTTCAGGTTTCATTCAGTCCTGAGAGGTTGACCTGTATCTACATTCGTGAGATTGTGCGTCTGCATGGTGTGTCGGTGTCCATTATTTCAGATCGAGGTCCCGTGTTCACATCTTACTTTTGGAAGACTTTTAAAGATGAGTTGGGTACTTGAGTAGATCTTAGTACAATATTTCACCCCAGACTGATGGCCAGTCAGAGCGGACTATACAAGTTTTGGAGGATATGATTCGCGCATGCATGATGGATTTTGGTGTCCAGTGGGAGCAGCATTTGGCTTTAGCATAGTTTGCATTTAATAATAGCTATAATTTCAGTATTGATATAGATCCTTTTAAGGTATCGTATGGTAGGCATTGTTTCTCTCCAGTGGATTGGTTTGATGTTTCAGATATGAAACCTCAAGGTGCGGACTTGCTCCGTGAGTCTTTGGATAGAGTCTGGTTCATTCAGGATAGACTTAGAGCACTCAGAGTATGCAGAATTGCTATACTAATTGTAGATGTCGTGCCTTGATATTTGGCATTGAAGATCGTATTTTCCTTCGAGTTTTACCCATGAAGGGTGTAATGAGGTTTGGGAAGAGGGCCAAGCTTGTCCCCAGGTATATTGATCCATTTGAGATTCTTCGGACTATTGGTGATGTCGCTTATGAGTTGTCTTTTCCCCTTAATCTATCAGTTGTTCATCCAGTTTTTCATGTTACTATGCTTCGTTGCTATAATCCTGATGAATCTTGTGTCATTCGTTGGGAGTCAGTTCAGTTAGATGAGCGGTTGTCCTTTGTTGAGGAGCCAATTTCCATTTTGGCTAGGGTTGTTAGGCGGTTGCGCTCTAGAGTTATCCCTGTGGTTAAGGTTCAATGGCGATATCGACCTATAGATGAAGATACTTTGGAGGTCGAGTCTAATATACGTAGTTCTTATCCTCAGCTCTTCATTGATTCAGGTATTTATTTGCCTTAGTTCGAGGACGAACTAGATTTTTAGTGGTGGATGATGTAACGACCTAAAAATTTAATGAAATATGTGAAATTTATGTTTTTGTGTGATTTGACTGTTAGCCCTCCCCGTAATTGTATTATGATATTTCTGAGTGTGGGAGTGATTGACATGATTTTCGATGCATTTTGGTACCATTTATGTGATATTGTGGTTTTTGATGGCTTCGAGAGCCTTATTTTGGACTTATGTGGATATCTTTTGATCTGTACGACGGATAGCCAAATGGATTGCACCACCAGCTCCGGAATATCGATTTTAGGCTAGGTAGACCTTTGGTTTGGGTCCCAGTGCACCCGAGCTCATTTCGACCTATTGGTCGGAAAGTTGAAAAATTAGAAATTTGGGTGTGGGATCTACATTTGATCAAAACGACCTTGGATGAAAAATCTAACTTCACCAGCAGATCCAGAATATCGAATTTAGGGTGTTAGCATGTTTGGTATGATTTTACGGCTTTTAAATCTCATTTCGACCTCCGATTTGAAAAATTGTGATTTCGGGGGTCCATTTCGTGAAAATAATATTTTCTGAAAATCTGATATCGCCATCGCATTTGGAACGTCGAATTTAGTATGGTTGCATAGTTTGTTTGTGTATATCGGACTCCAAACGAATTTCGGGCACCCCGTCGAAATACGTTTCGACTTAAGTGAAAAAAAACAGCACTCAATATTGCAGAAAAACTGCAATATAACAACCTTTCCGCCTATTTTTGGCCCATTTTGCACATTTTCATCTTGCCTCTTGAGAGTTAAACCCTAAAATAGTGTGGGAACTTAAAACTAAAGTTTGTGGGAGCTTGGGAAGCTAGATTAACATCTATTTCTTGGTTTTATTACGGATTTAAGGTAATAATTCACCCTTTTCTTAGTAATTTCTTGATTATTTTTTCAAAACTCCAAAAATCTTAGGGATTGATTTTAAACCCCGATTTCACTTCTTTTTACTTGAATAATGTTATTATTGTTATAAAATATAAAGCAAAAAAGAACAATAATAGAGAAAATAGAGAGTAATTCTTATTTCTCTTGAGGGATCTCTTGGATCCTTTTGGATGATTTACAATGAAGCAAACTCTTCTATTTATAGGAGAAATTTACTTCTAGTTTCTGACTAAAAGACAAGTACTTCAAATCATGATAGATATCGATCTTGATAGATCTTATTAGATCTTGATAGATCTTATCTATGTAGACATTCACTATAATGTAAATACATTTATAACACTCCCCCTTGAATGTCTAGTTGATAGATAATGTGTCTCGTTAAAACCTTACTAGAAAAAATTCAGTGAAAAAAAAAATCTAGTGAAGGAAAAAGAGTACACATCTCTAACAATACGTATATAAGTTGCCACATTAAAAACTTTACAAGAAAAACCCAGTGGGATAAAAACTCGTAAGAGAAAAAGAGTACAACGCGTATTAACTTCCCCTAATGAGAACATCCTTGAACCTTTGCATCCCAATTTTGTGCACCATCTTCTTGAAAGTTGCAATTGGAGGAGACTTGGTGAATAAATCAACCACATTGTTACTTGAACGAATTCGTTGCACGTTCATATTGCTATTCTTTTGTAGCTCATGTATGTCGAAAAACTTTGATTAAGTGTGCTTCGTTCTATCTCCTTTTATGAATCCTCCACTAAGATGTGCCATGCATGTTACACTATCTTCATATAATATTATGGGTATTTTGTCACATTTCAAACCACATTGATGTATCGTTGACCTCAATCACACACAAACTCTTGGCTTGCTTCATGAATAACTATTATCTCAGCATGGTTCGATGAAGTGGCTACAATAGTCTGCTTTGTATATCTCCAAGATATAGTTTCAATAATTTTCAAGCTATAAGCTTACAAATTATAAGGATTCTAAATAAGTTTCCCAGAAACTTTTATATGTTTCAAACATTTTGAATCCTTAGAAAGTTTTCATTTAAATTTTGTCAAGTGAAAATATTCAACATTTCATATGTGACATTTTCAAGTGTCTGGACTACAAATCGAATTAGTTTTACACTTACTAAGATACATCCTTTCTTGTCACTTGTTAAATATTTCTACGTCAGCATGCTTAAATAAACTTAGAATTCGGATCCTCGTAATCTTTCACAATATTGCGCCAATATTTTATAAAAGATATTGATGATATATCATTTCATATCGGTTCGCAGTGTGACATAACATTTTGAGATCTCATCACTTCATTATTTTCAGATACCTGAACCTCTCATAAGGTTTCATGAAGTGTTATGTCATAGGCTCTTTAAGAGCACATTGCCTTCTTATTATGATCAGCTGCACCTTATCCTTTTCAAGGATTATTTTATTTGGAACCGATTGGTCTAGACACTTCATGTATGCATATACTTTGTCCTTTAAAGACTCAAATAGGAGCACTTGCAGCTTAAATATGAGATGCTTTTGGTATTTGACTTGAATTATCTTTTGAATAAGGATCGGATGATAATTCCTCACATATTTCTTAGCTGCTTATAACATCCCCCTTATGTTAGGTAAACAAACATACATCCTTCATATTTTTTGAGGAATCCATCTTTGTGCATCATGGCATATTCATTAATTGTATACCACACATCAAAACCATTAGATGGACAATGGTATGATTCCTGACTCAGAACCAACTTTGAGGGAAGATTAATCATAATTAATTGGTTTGATGTGTACAAGTACCTTTGTATATAATATATCATATTTCAAACCAACACATGAAGCTTTATTCTCATTAGCAATTGTTCAACTATTTATCGAAGGCATTCAATGCCAAACCATCATCATCAAGATTGTCTTGATTACACAATCTAAAAATTATGCTCTTAACTCAATTTTATTGAGCAACAATTTTATGTATGTCAAATTACAGGTTGGTAATAAACATACATGTGATCATCTTATTGATACATCTTTTCAAAACATATCACATGATAGGTGAACGGGTCCATATTCACCTTTTATACTTTTCAGATTTTGTGGGATCAAATCTCAACATTAGTTGGTCCAACCAACTTGTCATGAGAACAAACAACATAGATAATTTTTGAAGAATCTTATAGTTCTTCAATACATGTCTAATACTTAATATGCACATCTTCGGGATATCATAATTTTTTATGTCAATTTATGAACTATTATTTTAGTAAACTTTAAGTTTACCATGACATGTGTTTTTCACTTTAGTAAATTTCAGATTTACTATTACATGAATAAGTTTCAGATTTAAGATTTCAATATAAGTCTTCTCTGTTATTTTGCCTCTTTCGAAGGTGAATTGTGATACAATCACATTCAAGTTCATGTTTGTATTATAATAAGATTCTCATTCCCTAGGAATGAAATATAATCATGCCTTAAGCCTATCAAATTATGATAGCTTATAGCCTCATTTAAAAAATTGCTACTTCAGAAGCAAACTAAGGCATACGTATAATGTAGAAAACTTTTCTCCAACATATCTTTAATTATGATCACAATAAGTATGTGAAATATCATAACTTGTCTTCTTTAAGACATATTATGCACTGCTACCGTATTAACTACAAGAATAGAGCAAGTTGTCAACTTTCAGATTCATCATATATTTCTACCATATTCACTTCATGGAGCATATTAATGGGTATGTTTCATAGCTTTCACCAAACACCTATTATTTTGCCTTAGCCATCATAATATCATCAATTTGGTGTATTGAGATTCAAACTCAATATCTTATCCATATAAAGACGTCTTAGGCTGTAACTCAATGGGACTTGAACCTAACATCTTATCATCATGGTGCATTAGAATTACTAACCTTGAAATTATCTTTATATTTATAATCTTACCTTGTTTGGTAGAGTCTCGTGTTGATAACGTGTTATAAAATAACTAAGAATAAAGAAGAAGAGTAGAGAGAGAAGAGATATTAATTCTTATTTCTCTTAAGGGATCTCTTAGATCCTTTTGGATGATTTACAATGAAGGAAACCCTTCTATTTATAGGGGAAATTTACTTCTAGTTTCTGACTAAAAGACAGATACTTCAAATTCTGATAGATATCGATCTTGATAGATCTTATCTATATAGACATTCACTATCATGTAAATACATTTATAACAACTATCTTATAATTACTAATTTTTCATCTATTTAAACTTCAAAACAACTTCGATTCCTGATTTTAATCCGGATTTCAAAGATTTTACCTGGTAAAGCTCAAAAATGGGTTTTCTTCAATTTGAACCTCGTTTTTGACTCTATTTATCTTGATTTTTCAGATGTAGGTTTCTAAAAATATGAAGAATATATTTTTGAAATAAAGTTCCAATTTTTCCCTTTTTTTTGAAAATCCATTTCGGGAATCCGTTTTGACCCAGAACCAAAAGTAGTTAATATGGGTGTCGTTGGTTTTGTTTTGATGTGTAGATTTTATATTTGATATTTTTAGTAGAGTTTGAGATCATTCATGAAAATTAAGGTCATGGGTTCAAGTGTAGCGGATCGGTTTTGGCTTTCGAGGTAGGTTATTGCTTAACTCTTTCAGACTGGGCTGGATAGTAAATGATGGTATAAAATACATGTTAAGGGTGAGAACTAATCATGAAATATGGATATTTATATGTTGTGCCCGTGTGGGGGCCTATATGTGATGTAATTATCGAAATTGAGTTATTATGTGATATGCGTGACCGTGTGTGGTCCTATGTTATATTAATAGCCTTGAATACATGTGAATAATTATATTGTGTTATTAAGATATTTAATATGGTACCATTAGTGTATTGTGATTATATTCATACTTTATTGGCATATGAGACATGTGAAAATTCGTGGATTAAACTGAAATAATGAGTGGATATTGGCTCACGTGGTTGTTGAAATATATCATTGTGGTTGATTGTGAAAATATATCATATGGTTGGTTGTGAAAATATATCATGTGGTTGGTTGTGAAAATACTTATTGTGATTGGTTGTGAGCATTACATCCTCATATCATACTCATTCATGAAACATTGGTACCACCGTGCAACATTGAGAAACACTGGCAACACCTTTTTAAAACCCTCCCCGAGGAATGTGTCGGGGAGGAGATATTATAACACCTTATAAAACCTTTTTCGAAGGATGTGCTAGAAAAGAGATATGAGATAAGCGGATTGTATATGGGTTGACGAACCCCCCATGGGTCCTACGTCGGGAAGTTTTATCTCCGTAGGTGTATATGAGGATTGTGCGACGATCCCGAAAGTTGTGCAACGACCTCGTGCATCATTATCATAGACATTGAACTTACTTTATTGTGTTATGTTGTGTTGTATTGGCATATTGACTTGTCATCTATGTATTTATCGTATCTTTTTTTACTTGTATTTGATGATCTTGTATATGTATGTTCCCCCTTGTTCTTCTTATATATGATATAATATGTACTTTTGTTCTATCTTGGTGTGATATTGTAATATATATGAGATATATTAGAACTGTTAGTGCAAATGATGTGGGCTACCATTGTGGGATATTTTCTAATTGCAGGTAGCGTGCCCTTAATGTATATTTTGTATGCTTTATTTACTACTTTGATTGGTCGGCCTATGATACCTACCGAGTACAATTGGACCGTACTCATGCCTACTGCGCTCTTTCTGTGCAGGTCCTATCTCAAGTGTGCCTCAGCTTGCTAGACTCGGGCGATTGTTGGAGTTTCCAAGATAGCGATTGGACATTCATGTGTCCAAAGTTCACCTCTATCTTTCTATAGTAGTTATGTCTTTATTAGTATTCAGAGACAAATATTATTTCTTTGTGGTTATTTTTCAGATGTATTTGACTCTTGGATTGTATTAGTAGTTCTTACACTATTGACACCTGGTTTTGGGCATGATTGATATTTTGGATAAGTTTTTTCCTCCTTGTTATGATTACTTATATGGTTCAGGTTCGTTCTAGAAGCCTTACCTTGGGATATTTCTGTCTTTTTCTCTTTTCGTATCAGTTTGGGTGATAGGTTTACTTGTCAAGGTACGTCGCGACAAGTGCCATCATGAACCTCGTTTTTGGGATGTGACATATATATATATATCGTCCAATGTATCTCAAATAAATTTTAATATAAAAACAAGTACAAGACAAAATCAAAAGTACAGAGAGGAGACGTGAACTTCTTTTTCGATAGACAAAGATTTTGTATCTCACAATTGATATTAGTTTGTGTATATATTAAACGTATTACTGTTTTTAGAAGAAAACTCATAAATAAATATATAGGTCCATTTTTCTTTACTTGGATTTTTCTAAAAATAATTTTAGAAAAAAATTAAACATACATTGATCATAAATAAATGAATTTAGATTTAGAAGAAATTATATGAATCTGATTATTTTGCTTAGCAAAGCAGCATGTTGAATTGGTCAAACTGCAGAATTTGAAGATCTTAAATAAAATTATGAACATTTAACTCTAAAAAATCCATGAAAGTAATATATTCAGTGGAATGTTGCAAGTGAAATTGCCTAATAAGATTTGACATGTAGAATATGTTGAAATTTAGTGAATTGAAAAAGTGATAAACACACCGTTATGTTTGAAACATATCATGAAGATTTATGTTAAAAGTTTAAAGTTTTTGTTGTTGTTATTATTGCTTACAATTAGCACTGCATTTATCTTGTGTTATAGATCTAACTAAGGAATTTAAAATTTCTAATTAAGATGTGTAAAAATATGTTACAAATATAAAATAAATAGTTGACTTCTCTTTTAAGGTAATATGATTTAACATATTTGAAATATTATTAAGGAACAATAAAAATGGATAGAGATAGAGTGATGAGAAAGGTGAAGGTAAGAGATTGTGCTGGTCGGTGTGAGGGTGGGATATGTCGGGCAGGGTAGGGGTGGGAAAGGTGGAGGGGAGGCGAGGTGGTGGATGCAAGTGGCATTTGGGGGTACGGGTAGGAAAAAAGATTTTTTTTTTATAAAAAAGGTTACTTTTTGGGGAGTCAGAGTGAGAAAAAAATTGTTATTTTTTTTAAAAATATATATATATATTTTAGTGGGGCGAGGGAGGGGGGTATGTGTTGGGTAGGGTAAAGAATAAAAATGATTTTAAAAAGTACTTTTTTTTGTTTGGGGGAGGGTGGGGTTGGGGGGTAGATGGGGTTAGAAATTTTTTAACAAAAAATTAAACAGTTAAAAAAGCAAAATTTGGTGGGGTGATGGGGTAAAAGTGGGGAATGTGTGTGAGAATGGTGATTTTCAAATATGAGAGTTTTTAATTGAATTAATTTAGAAGATATAATATAAGTATAAATAAAATACTTAAAGATATTAATGATGGAATCAGACAACAAAAAATTATGAACAATAGGACAAAGTTTGAAAGTTTTTTTTTTTTTTAAAATTACATGTTTAGTTTCGAATTGAAAGTTGTGAAATTCAAATTTTGTATTTAGAAGATTTGTAATTGACATAATTAAGTACTTTTAATTTTTGAAATAGAATTGAAAGATAATTTCTTTTTTTTTTTATATAAAAAAAGTGTAGTTAATATTCCCCAAAAAATATTGAACTGATTGATAGAGTAAAAAAATTGAAACTTAAAATGGAAGTTAAGGAATATAATTACATGTCTTAACCGATTTAAATTACAAAGGTAAAAGTCCAACAATCAAATTAATAATTATTTAATATTTAATATTTTATTATTTTTAAAAATCAGTCAACAGATCAGAATATGGTTAAGAAAATACTAATTATTGTTATTTTCATATCAAAACACCTAACCTAATAGCGGTTGATATTAGTATTAAATTTGGTTGTAATTTCACTATAAATAATTATTTTAAATATTTCATGGAATTTTTAGCGGTGACGAGACTACTACTACAACAAAATTTAAAACTTACATTTGACTATATCCAACTATACATGTTTTTCGGATGAAAATATATTTACGGAATAGGCACATTTTTTAATAGTAGCATAGTGTACGTGCGTTGCACGTGTGCCTCACGTCAATCAATAAAACTATACAAATCATAAAAAATAGCAGTTGACTTCAGATTAAATATTATACTCATCTATTTGTGCGCATAATATAGTTTGACAAAAAGCAAGCGATTGAACATTCAAATTTTCTCTTGGGAATTTTATACTAATGTATATAGTATCGCACACCAGTAACATAATATCTTTTAGAACAATTAATTACATACAATGATAAAATTGATATCTTTTTTCGGACGAAGCTAAAGATTTTGAAATAACATGTGCAATTTAAATAGAATCTACGAAACCTTAAACTTGTTGTCGAGCAAGGTATCTTTCACTTCTTTCTTTCTATTAAGTACAAATAAGGAGGAAGAAACTAAAATTGTGAAATAAGAAAATGTGTGTGGAGCAGAAATTACAAGAGTCTAATTGTAAGTTGAAATAGTAACTAACTTGTTCATCTATGACGACCTTTACTGATAATCTTTGGACCTGCATCTTTTACATGTTTTTCGGGTGCCTCAAGAGCAACATATTTTAGTTTTCAAAAGCTTTCGACAATGAACAAACACTTGTGATGATTTTTCTATTTTTCTCTTACCATATATCGTAGGACTTATCATTACTGACCAACCCTATCATGCACATAACTTGACATGTCGAGGAAATTTCGAGACAATTTTTTTTTTTATAAGCCAAATAAATAAAAGTCAATCGACATAGTGTTTACTTATTTTATATAAGCAAGATGCAGTAAAAAAATCATTCAATACCTCTAAAGTAACATGTTATATTAGTAGTTAGTACATTAGAATAAACAAAGATTTAGGATATCACTACCTTCTTTCTTGGTCTTACAAGTCTCGAAGCAACTTCAACATCTTTATGAAACTTTACCAGTAATTGATTTTCCGTGAAAAACATGTATATGTCCAACTACTGCAATAAATCTATCAATGTGACATCTCATATCACTGGATCAAATAAAAACTACATGTACAAATAGTTTATCATATAATAAAAAGGGTTCAAGCAAATTCTTTGAATGCATAAATTATTACAAAAAAGACAAATATTATAAATTTTGAATACTTGAAAGACACTAATTGTGATTCAATGGATGTGTTTTCCGTTGGTTTCATCTCCTGTATTAAAGCTCCATTTTCCTCTGGAATCAAGAATAATGACAATAACAATTCTCACTTTTTCATATTAAAGGAGTTGATTTTTCATTCTTTCTTACACATATTAGAGAAATAGATATTGAACACGAATAGATACAAAACATTAACGATGGCATCACAAAAGGAGGAGCTTTAATCGTACTTCCTGTTCACAAAAAGAAAAATATACAATCAACTAAACATGATACACTACTACACAAATAAAACACAAAATAGATGTAACGAAGAAGAAACAACCTTAAGTTTCTAGTAAAGTTTGATCAAACTATTATTTAAATAGAATTACAGAAATTCTTTTATTATATAAGGTAAAATTTTAATTGATTTAGAAGTATTAAATATTATAATTTTTTTTTACCTATATTATACAACTAAACCTAAAAAAGTTATAAGTTAAATTAAGTGCAAAATTATTTCACCAAAAATTAAAAGGACACATTTTTACTTTATTTTTAACAATGTAAAATCATAGACAAACAAACCAACGTTTTTTTGCATTGATTTTCTTAACAATGCCAAAAATAACAAACAAACCCTTTTTATTAACTAAAATGAATAGCCGAATTACCTAAAAGAAATTAAGAAAAAAATGAAATTGGAGAAGTATCCTACCCAAATACAAAAAACACCAACCTTGTCTCTATCTAATTCTTCTTCTATATATTTTAGGAGTGTTTTTTAATTATAGAAATTAATTCTCCTGATACCTCTTACCATATTATTTCTTCTATCATATATTTTATGATTCTTATTTTATTATTAATTAAAAAATATAGTAAGAAAAATAAAAAATGACGATTTTGTCTATTACAGAGACTTTTAATGAAAGACAAAAAATCCAATTCAACTTTCTAAGAGTCTTCACACTTTTAATATATTATAGATATAAATTTTTAGAAAAGAGCATAAAATAAAAATATAAAAAAAGAAAAAAACCAAAGAAGTTTCTATATTATAGAAGTGGCATGCCCGCTTCAGCGGCTTCAACCGTGATATTACTGTATCACCCCTAATTAAATACTATAGTCATTTATGTAATAGAAATTTAATAGTATTTAACTAAAAAAGAAAAATAGATATTTATGGCATGTCTGCTTTAGCTGCTTCAACCGTAATTTTACTAAATATCACCCGTAATTAATTATTATAAGTCATCTAAGTATTAAAAAATTAATAATATTTAATTAAAAAAATATAAAATAGACATAAAATAATAAATTAACTCTTAATGTTTTAAATTAACTTGACATCTTATATGAGACTCACTTAATTTTTTTCATAATTTTTTTTATTATAAATTTGCTATATCATTTTTACTAAATATCACCTCTAATTAAGTATGATAAGTCATCTAAGTATTAAAAAAATAATAATATTTAATAAAAAATAAAATAGACATAAATTGATAAATTAACTCTTGGTGTTTTAAATTAACTTGACGTCTTATATGAGGCCCGCTTAATTTTTTCACAGATATTTTTATAATAATTTTGCTATATCAGGTCTAGTTAGTTGTTGTAAGTCATTTAAAATATGTTTGCTTCGTTGCTTCAATCGTTATTTTACTATATCACCCCTAATTAATTATTATGATCATCTAAGTACTGTACAACTTAAAGTGACATTTATAAGTTATTACCTCACTTATAAAGGATGATAAGCAGACAACAAATCGACATATTTTCTCGTGTTTCCTGCTTAGATATTTTCTTTATATTTGTTTATTTTGCTTTTCTTTGTAATCTGTTATATATTTGAGAATTACGTAAAAGTTTTATAAATCATAATACTTAACAACTTAAAATAATTAAAAAGACATAAAAAGATTTAGTTGACTGTCAAAATTTTATTTTATTTTTATCAGAAAGTTGTGCATTAATATAAAAAAAAAAAAAAAACATAGGAGTTTAGGGAGCCTAGTCCAGATTTATTACAAAAGAAATTGGGCGTATGCCCAAAGAGTTCAAAAGTGAAGGTGGATATAGGGGACCACAGAAGGGTGTCAACTTCATTATTGATCCTTCTGGAAAGATATTCCATGCACAAGATAAAAATGTAGCGGGACATAGGGTCCCCTTTCTTTATGACCCTAGTAGGCTTGAAGCTAGGAGTTATGCTCCCATTCATTAGGACAAAGATGAAGAAAGAGGAGATACACGAGATGATGAGCTTGGTTAGTCCGGGAGGGGGGAGGGGGTTATAGAAATGCAGAGCTTGTGTAATGAATGACCATTCCATCCTGTCAAAGGCTTTTCGAGGTTATTCTTTAGAATCATACATGTCTTTTTCTCCTCAATCTATTGAAGTGGTTGATGTACTCCTAGACAATTATTGCACTGCCAGAAGCCCTTCTTTTGAAGAGAAAACTGTCCTGATTGTGGCCAATTATGGACTGGAGGACGCGCTTAATCTTATTAGTAATGATTTTGGTTATAATTTTATGTTGTGTATTACACAGTCCGATGGGTTTGAAATTTCTTAAAGAAATGGCAATTTTACACTTTGGAATGAGCAAAAGAAAGGTAGAGTTTGCCTTTTTATCCATGGAGTAGGTGAAAAAGGTGTTTGTACATAAATCCTGGAGAAGGGGGACCATAGTGTCCTAGTACTTCTGGTACATGAAGAGGTGCACCCATCAGGACTAGGAGCTTTAGAAGGTAAGAAGGAGAACACAACTCTCCTGATCTTCTCAATACCAGGGATGGAGTCAAGGAGGGCATGATTAGAGGAGTTGATAGAGCCATAGCTAGAGGGGTTGGACTAGTACCTATAAGTAGCACTTATATGATCTGAGGTAAATAAAGAACTATAGAAAGCTATTATGGCCTTTTTTTTTTATCTCTGTTTGATCATAACGCCAATTGCTATTCTCTTGGATGGAGTTGATGTTATTCCTTCTCCTCCTATTGAGGGTAGAAGTATAAAAAAACTTGGTGTTTTTATGCCCATCCATGAGCCAGTTGATCCTAGATTTTAACCTCCAAAATTCACTTTTCTGGTCTAGGATCTATCTAAAATCCTAAGAGAGGGTCCTCTCCAGGTCATGAAGGAAAAGGCAAATAGGATAGTTAGGATATTTTAGGATTCCAGCCAACCTGGCCAGAATATACTTTCTTTTTTGAAAGATATCTCCAAAAACCTCTCTATTCCAAGTTTTGGCAGAGTTGGCAAAAACAAGGGTAGCTGTAGTAAGATCAACACTAAGAGTTAATAACAAGGTTGCCAAAATCCCTATGGTTGCCCCATATGGACTCCACTCTGAAAGGCCTGTGGTGGCTATGGGGAGGTTTGGTAAGACTGATGAGCAGGGAAAAGTGGTCAGAGTGGGTATTGGGGAGGTTTAGGATAGAGGCTTCAGGAAACTGATGTATCCAATTGTCATTGACAAGACATCTATCAAACTGATGTATCCAATTGTCATTGACAAGACATCTATCAAGCTTTTCTATAATTAGGCTATGCCTATTCCGATATCTCATGTTAGACCAAGTGTATTTATTACCTCTAACGTCAAGATCAATGAGCTTATAGTGATTAATGTAATCCCAAAAAAGTGAGGCACTATAAAAGTTTATTGTATTACCTCTAAATTTTTTTGTCCCTTTTAAGATTTCATTGAAGTCACCCCCACCAACCAAATATTACTACCAAAGGAGTCAAAGATATCAGACATAGACATGAGCTAATCTCAGAGAAGTCTCCTAATATTGAAATATGTGCTAGCATAAATAATACTTAACACCAGTGGGAAGAAGTAGAACATACCTTGACAGTGACATGAATAGCGTGAAGAGTGATGGAGCAACTGTTAATGATGATATTATCTTCCTTCCATATAATGACAATGCCACCAGAGCTTTCAGTGGCACTAGACTGAATATGACAGTGGTAACCAAACTCATCAGTGAGATTCTCATGGTCTGTCATCCTAGTTTCTAGAAGGTCTAGGATGGAGGGATGGTGGATACTAACCATGGATTTATAATTCCTCCTAATTCTACACTATTAGCCCCCCTAGCATTCTAAATTAAACAGTTCATCATCATTGGTTTAGGAGTAGGGGTGGGTTCTTTCATCATAGATTTCCCCTTTCCTAGAGGATTGGAGGATCCTACCATCTTTCGAGCCTTTCTCTTACTTAATAAGGAGGTTAACTTGACTGTGAAGTGTTCCCCTATCATAAGGTTTGAGAGATTTAGCTTTAGTTCTAGCTTGGATAGTTCTTGGGGTGAGAGAACAATGACCAACTCATGAATGAGTTTCATGAACTCTAAACTTATAGGTCTTTCCAGAGTGAGAGCATCTATTTTGGGGATCCTCAATTGTGCTTGAAATCCTTCCATCTCCTTGTTTCTCTCCTTCAAGGCCTCCAGTATTTTTTCTCTTTTTAGTATCTCTAGGGATTGAGGAGGAGGAGTGAGAGTAGGGGTTGGAAGTAAGAAGGGGTTAACTTGATTTTTTGTAGAGGGATTCACAAAAGTTGGACCCTAGGTTATGAGGAGAGGATTCAGAGGGGGGAAGAATGGTAAGCTCAAGCTTACTTGGTTCATTAGTTCTGATAGGCTCACTGGTGTTAGTTACTCCTGGAAGGATGAACCGATCATATGGAGTAAGGTCGCCATCCATACATTCTGACCAAAGTTCAGGAGCCCCTGGTATAGGCATTCCATGTCTAGTTGGGCCAGGTACCTTGGGTCCTAAATGTACAAGGTTACTTGTGAGACAGTCAATTGGAGAGGCATACCTCCAGCCAAGAAGCTGGTAGGTGATCCTAAGGGAGAGCTTCCGTGAACATGGTAATCATGTTGGAGCTTAGAGGAGAGTTTATTATATCGGTATGAATAAATTTGCATGACATCCATTTGAGTATTATATGTCATATCTAAAGGAAGAAGCTGGAGAGTTTCCTC
The DNA here is from genome assembly GCA_030864215.1 of Capsicum pubescens. NCBI lineage: Eukaryota > Viridiplantae > Streptophyta > Magnoliopsida > Solanales > Solanaceae > Capsicum > Capsicum pubescens. The sequence goes on along the minus strand of CM061549.1, from coordinate 197,934,200 downwards.
ATTGGAACTGACATTAGCATTAAATGTTATGTCTGTATGAGGGACAGTGTCCATCAAACCATCTGGGAAGTAGAAGAGTTTCCGACTGATGTGTAAGTACTTATAGATCTAGGATTATGAGTTCCTGGGCTGAGATAACAATGGTGGGTTCCAAGAGAGATTTCATTCTTTTCCCGTATTAGTGCGGGAATTATAACTGTTCATAATAAGGGGAGGGTTAAAAGAAGTAGGATTCCCTATTAAGGGCCTATCTAGGTCTAAATAAGAAAGGGGATTGGAGACCATGGGAAGCTTTTGGGTTGCCCTTGAGGTCTCCTGGGCCTTATAAGGGACCTTGGTAACCAGGAAACATGAGAATACTAGGTTTTTCCCTTTGTGTGATTTAATGGGAGAATCAGTTTGTCCTCGAGTTACTAGAGGCCCAAACTGATTCTTGCCCCTAAAGGGCTCAGTGTTGAGGGTCTGCCCTAGGTTTCCACTCCCATAGCCAAAGTTTACTATACTGATTAGTGAAGGTGCCGAAGTGGAAAGGGTAGGGGGACTTACCTGGCGCTGCTTTCGGAGTTTTACCTATGTTACTATCCAAAGACACAGTTACCCGTTGTTGTCCTATGTTCGAATGAGTCTTTTTCTTCCTAGCAAAAGAGACGATTTGCCACTCATTTTCGATCTTCATCGCTGGGGTTCGTGAGGAATTGTTCAAGTCTGCTGATTCAACTTTGGATTGGAAATTCAAAGCAATATGACCCAATTAGCCGAATGATTTACATAACATGCCTTCTCTCTCATATACAATGTTTTCTTTATGGCCTCCGATGGTGACTGAGGTCATGACCAGGATGCCTATTATTATATGGAAGTAAATTCGAGCATATCTTCCCCTTAAAGTTGTAGATGTGCAAGCATCGATCTTCCAAAGTTCCCAAATTTCCCCTACCCTTTGGAGGATAAGTGAATCATAGAATTCGGTATGGATTTAGGGTAATCAAATCCAGATTATTGTGGAGTTTATCTGTGTTGCACTTGGGATGAAGTTAGGCTACCATTTTCTTACTGAAAGGAAACCGCCGGCTATGAACCATGGTCCCCTTTGTAGAGCTTTTGCCCGACTCTCTGGATTTCCAAATTTAACAAAGAAGAAATCTGAACCCAGATCAATTAGGCAAAGGGGTTTGATTGGCTTCCAAAGAGCTTTCAATTTTGTTTTAAGATATTGGTGGGTGAATTTTTTTCGGAATGGTTTGATGATGATAGAATAATTTTAAGGGTCATAGAGACGCTTTTTTTGTGGATCGATAGGTTAATTAGATTCGTATCTAGATTATTCTCATCTTCATCTGGAAGAGGGGATTCTAGTATGGATTCAATGAAAAGTATCTTATTTGAAGCTGCGTCTTTATAGGAGGGTTTACTTTCCAATACGAGGACATCATTTGTTAGGTCGTCTATGACTGGAGAGGAGGAAGATCTTTGTATTTTATTTGAGCCTATTAGATCAAAGAAGGGGAGTTAGAGAGAAGCTGGACCTTCTCACTTTAACCCTTATTAATCTAATTTTCAGTTGCATGAATGTGACTCTCTAATTTTTTTCCATAGTCTTGGTGATAGTGTGACAGTTAACTATATCAGTACTAGCAAAAAGGGTAAGGTCATTAGCATAGAATAAGTGAGAGATATGGGGTCCCTTTTACTGATAAATATAGGGGACCATTGGAGGGTGTCAACTTCATAATTGATCCTTCTAGAAAGAAGTTCTAAGAACGTGATAAAAAGGTGGGGGGAGATAGGGTCCCCTTGCCTTATGCCCCTAGTAGGATTGAAGCTAAGAGTTATGCTCCCATTCACTAGGACTGAGATGGAGGAGGAGGAGATACAAGAGAGGATGAGCTTGGTTAATTGCCACAATATCACCAGAAACTTGATAGCAAGAGTTCAAAATTTTATTACTGCCACATAACTTATGACAGAAGAAAAGTACTATAAATCATAATAATTAATAATTTAAAATATTTAAAAAATATGTAAAAAATTTAGTTAACTCTCAAAATTGTATCAATACCACATAAACTAAGACAGAGGGTGTAACATTTATTATTTAAAAATTACATAAAAAGTACTATGAATCACAATAATTAACCTAAAATTAGTCCTCATGTTGGTCCCGTGCTAACACGGTATATCCCTCTAGTATTAATGGGTAAACTACATAAATGACCCTCATAATGGGTGACTTTATTTTTTTGTCCCTCGTAAGAAAAGTTCTACAAAACTAGCCTTCCTTCTTTTTTTATATATAGAACAATTACATATTTGCCCTCTATATCTCAAATATTTCAAAAAAACTCTATACTTATTTATCTTTCAACTTCTATTTTTTTTCTCTTCTTTATTTTACTTTGATTTTTCTTTTTTCTTTTCTCTATTTTTTTTTTAGTTTTTCTCAATCCTTACTTTTAATTATTTTTGCTCCTCTCAACTTCTATTTTTTTCTCTTTTTTATTTTACTTTGATTCTTATTTTTTCTTTTCTCTGTTTTGTTCTCTTTAGTTTTTTTCAACCCTTACTTTTTTCTTTTCTCTTCTCAACTTCTAATTTTTTCTTAATTTTTAATTTTTCTTAATTTTTATTTTTTCTTTGACTTTTATTTTTTCTTTTCTCTTTTCTTATTTTTTAAATTTTCTCAACTTTTATTTGTATTTTGCTTTTTTTTTTCTTTTTCTCAACCATTATTTTTTTCCTTTTCTCCTCTCAATCTCTCTATTTATTTTTTTTAATTTTGATTTTTTTCTTTTTAAATATCTTTCCTTATTTTTTTTGCAACTTTTATTGTCTTTTTTTTCTTTTCTTCGATTCCTGCCAAATAACAAGTTCGCCCATAGGCAAAAGTTAACACTATTACGTTATATCTTGATTTATGATATGTTCTATAAATCTTGCCTTAGAGGCAAGACATAGGACTTTCAAACACCAAGTTATGTTTCATAGACAGGAGTTGACATTCCCACATTTTGTCTTGATTTATGAGATGTTCTACACCTCTTGTCTTAGAGGCACGACTTATCCCAAAGATTTTCAAACAACAAGTTACGTACATTGAAAAAGAGTCAACACTACTACATTATATTTTTTACTTATGAAATGCTCTATAACTCTTGTCATAGAGGCAATACTTAGCTCAATGACCATCAAACAACAAGTTGTGCCCTTTAGGCAAGAGTTGATATTACCACATTGTGTTTTTATTTATGAGATGTTATATAAATCTTGCCTTAGAGGAAATACTTAACCCAAGGACTTTCAAAAAACAAGTTACGCCTCATGGGTCATCAAATAACAAGTTAAGCCCCATGGGCAAGAGTTGACACTACCACATTGTATATTGATTTATGGCACTACCACATTGTATATTGATTTATAACACTACACGTGCTTTATAACTCTTCCCTTAGAGGCAAGACTTAGATCAATGACTTTCAAGCAATAAGTTGCACTTTATGGGCAAGAGTTGACATTACCACATTGTGTTTTGATTTATGAGATGTTGTATAACTCTTGCCTTAGAGGCAAGACTTAACCCAAGGACTTTCCAACAACTAGTTATGTCCTATAGGTAAGAATTAACACTACCACATTATTTTGATTTATGAAATGCTCTATAACTCTTGCCTTAGAGGCAAGGCTTAGACCAAATACTTTTAAACAACAAGTTACTCTCCATGGACAAGATTTGACACTATCACATTGTGTCTTGATTTATGAGATGTTTTATAAATCAAGGACTTTCAAATAACAAGTTATGTGTAACGACCTAAAAATTTGATGAAATATGTGAAATATGTATTTTTGTGTGATTTTGAATATTTTACCCCTTTCTATAGTTGCATTATGGTATTTATGGGGTGTACGGGTTAATTGACACAGTTCCTAATGTATTTTGGCACCATTTGTGTGATATTGTGGTTTTTGGAAGCTTTGAAAGCCTTATTTTGGACTTTTGCGGCTATTTTTGGATCCGTACGACAGAAGAATGAATGAACTACTCCAGCAGATCTGAATGTCGATTTTAGGGTAGTAGCATATTTGGTGTAATTTTTTGGCTTTTAAATCTCATTTTGACCCTCGACTTTAAAAATTGTAATTTTGAATTTTGGAGGTCAACTTTGTGAATGAAATTTTTTCAAAATTCTAATATCTCTATTAAGTCTGGTACATCGAATTTAGTATGGTTACATAGTTCGTTTGCATATATAGGACTCCGAATGCATCCCGAACACCCTATCGAAGTACGTTTTAGGACTTAAAAATCTGGTGCACTAGGTTGCTAGTGCAACCTGGAAAATAAAGGGTAAATCTCATTTGAGGAGCCCAATTTATGCTTTAATCTTTTTGGCCAATTTTTCTTATTCTTTCACCTTGCCTCTTGTGAGTTAAACCCTATAATAGTATGAGAGCTTAAAATAAAATTTGTAGGTGCTTGGGAAGCTAGATTAATGTCTACTTCTTGATTCTTTATGGATTTAAGGTAAGATTTCTTGGGATCACCACATGAGATTTATTTCCTCTTTGAGATATTTAATCATTTAGATCCTCTTAGATTTAGTGTTGTTGTGGGCAAGGATGCCTACGAGTTCTTGATTGATTGTCGTGAGAAACTACATAACTTGGGTTCTCTTGAGTCGCATGGAGTGGCTTATACTACCTATTAGTTGAGAGATGCTGCGAGAGATTGGTGGAGATTGTTTGTTGGTTGTAGACCTCTTGATGCTCCTGATTTGACTTGGGATCAGTTCACTGATGCCTTTTTGGAGAGATTTTGTCACGGGCCGAGACTACCCCTAGTCATAACACGGTGTTTAAGTTCATAAGTGACCCTAAGATAACCCATAAACTGGCACAAGCTATAAGTACTGAAAGAAAGATTTTAAATTACAGTGCAGAAGTCATTTCATTAAATATCTGAATAATCAAATCCATAACAAAAGGGGTTTGAAACATATTGCTGAAAACATAACTAATTGTCTATTTGTCCGAAAGCCTCTAAATATGATGAGTTGTTGGGACAAGTCCCCAATTAACTCTGACTACTGAGATAACATAAACTAAAATACTAGAAATCATGATAAATAATATACTAGTCCTCGACTGATGAGGACTCACCAATGCTGCAATTGATGGATATAGGAATGGACTACGTGTGATTTGGGAACTGAGTGTCTGAACCTATATTGTGAAATCAATATAGCATAAAAGAGAGTATGTGGTCAGTACTTTGAATGCATTGTTATTCCAGATAAGGACTAGCTGATATGTATATATGAAATGATACTAAATATGAATGCATGAACATGTACATCAAATGCAAGACCAAGTAAAACATGTGCTGAAATAATCTGTAAAACTGATTAACTGAATAACCAATAGACTGAACACTTGGTCATGCAATCCTGAACTAGTATGATATGAATACTGAGCTGAGATATGGGATCTAATTATAACTGACATGCCCCAATCTGAGCTAATAGGGGTTCAACCCGTAGCCCCAGTTGAAGAGCGTTGGTACCTTGCCAGGGGTACTAACACTGGCTGGAATGGATCCACTAATCTGATATCTCGAAGGAAGAGGATGTCATGCCTTTAATGACATAGGATCCCTAAAAATCTACGGTGGCACCATAGGTCTGGAACTTAGGTACTGCTACTGACAACTCATACCTAACTGATGGGGAGCCGTCATCCCTGCGTTCATTCAGTGCTAAGTACTACCCCCAACTAAATTACACTGGTGTTAGTATTCATTAAACATGGTCTGGTATTGAAAAATGCTCATTATGGTGATATTTTTAATTTGACAATATAAGCATGATATGGGAAAAATCATGAATAACACCCCATATTTCAATTACTAATCATGATGCAGACATTTGCATCATCAAACATATGAAAAGTTTGAGAACACAATTATCATGAGGGTATATATTGTCATAGTTTAGAATAAAAACAACTGAGAGAAGATTCATAAAATACATGGTTAACTCAAAACCCCATAAAAGAGAAAAGAGTTTTACACTTGGAAGTTTAAAGAGTTTCTTGGGACTCAATGGGTAGAAGGAACCCACTGATGAATGTCCCACATACATAATGTAGAAGCTTTGGTGAATTCCTTGGAGTTGATCTTGTTATTGAGAAACCCTAATTTCTCTTAAGGAAGAAGATAATCTCTTTTATTTTGTGTAAGAGAATTGATTTTTATGTTTTGAGGGGTTAGGGTAGTGTTTACCCTTGATAACTGACATTTTGGGAGCTAAAACAATGTGGGTATGGGTTATGAAGGGGTAATAATTACCAAAAAGCCCTTGTAAAAACATACTGAGATTCTAGATCTCCAGTCATTATGACTCATCCTACGACTCGTCATGACTGGTTACGAGTCATAGTCTAAGTCATAGGCTGGGACACTGTGGCTAGGACCTTCGCTATCTTGACTTTGACTCACCACTTTATGACTCGTGAAAACTGACTATGATTCATTAGGTGGAGTTGTACTCTGAGGCTGGGCTCCTAGGTCACTCGTTGGTTAGGCTACGAGTCCCCTATAGACTCATAATGTCAGACTATGATCCACATGATGGACTCCTAACAGCTAAAGTAGATTTGAGGTAGCACACTATTGTGACTACGAGTCCCTCCTTCCAACTCGTAGCCAATGATTGTGGGTCATAGAGAAGAGTTATAGTCACTGAACTATAGTTGAGGATTCACTGGGATGACTACAACTAAATCGTGATAACTCATTACCTTGAGTCATAGCCATGGAAGTATGTTAGACCATTAAGGGAAATCTTGCATAACGTTTTGCCATGACCTCGAATCAAGACAAGGTTTGATGCATTGGAAAGCTATCTTTGTAGCCTATCCCGTGAGGGTTCTAAAGCTTGAAAATGCAGGGCATTATAGATTTGTTCCGTATAGCTTAAAGGATTGAATGCGTGATAAGTTTGATAGACTAGAGCAGGGCTCTATGACTATAGCAGAGTATAAGGCATACTTCCATGCCTTGTATAAATATTATTATGCTAGTATTTCCACCAATTCTAAGAAGATTCAAAAGTTTGTGAAGGGTTTGAATGTCTCTCTTCAGTTGGCTATGTCTTAGATGGATATATTTGGGGCATCTTTTTAGAGTATTGTAGATCATGACAAGATGATAGAGGGTATTTTTTGAGTATCTCAGGGTGGCACCAAGAAGGTGCGCCATTTTGGTATGTTCATAGGTTAGTCTTCTCGTGGTAGAGATTTTAGAGATTCTCATGGTTATCAGGGTAGGCGGCCTTATAGAGTTTAGGTGGTAGATCTTTGGGTTCAGCTGTGCAAGGTGGCCATTCGAGCCTAGTGATTCTTTTTCCTATTGAGATGGGTCGTAGGACTTGTTATGTATGTTGTGAGATTGGTTATTTAGCCAAGAACTGCCTCTGTCGTGTGATTAGGGCTACTCCTATTTTAGTAGTGAGAGGTAGGGATGCTACTAGAGGTATGAAGGGTAGAGGTAGTAAAGTTCCTAGGGTGGTCATGGGGCTACTCAGGAAGTTGGTGGTCATGAGATCACTCAGGAAGTTGGTGGTCGTATGGCCACTTAGGCAATTAGTGGTCGCGGGGCTACTTAGGTAGTTCGTGGTCATGGGAAGTGCTATGCTGAACCAGCCATACCTGAGGCAGAGGTTTCAGATACTGTGATCACATGTATCATCCTTGTTTATTTTAGACCTGCATTTATGTTATTTGACACCGAATCGACTTTCTCCTATGTGTCTATGTATGTTTCTTTGGGTTTTATCTTTTTAGTAAGCCTCTTGCCATGCCTATTCGTGTATCGACCCCAATATGTGATTTTTTTAGTGGTGGATTGGGTGTACCAATCTTTTGTTGTGACTTTTTATGGTCGTAAGACTTGGGTAGACTTTCTTATATTAGATATGGTTTATTTTGATGTTATTTTTGGTATGGATTCGTTGGCTCCTTATCATGCTGTCTTATATTATTTTTCTAAGACTGTGACTTTAGCTTCGTCGGGTGTGCCAAGGATAGATTGGAGGTGCACTTCATTCAGGACCCAAGAGGTTCATATCTTATGTTTAGGCTCATCGATTGGTTGAGAAGGGATGCTTAGTTTATTTGGCTTATATTCATGATACTAGTGTTGTTTTACCTCCTTTCTTAGATTCTATTTGTGTTGTTCCTGAGTTTACAGATGTGTGTCCTATGAATTTTCCTGGTATGCCTTCAGATCATGATATTGATTTTTCTATTGATGTTGCGTCGGGCACCAAGCCCATTTATATTTCTCCTTATAGAATGGACACAATCGAGTTAAATGAATTGAAGGATTATTAGCAAGAGTTGTTGAATAAGGGATTTATCTAACCTAGTATATCGCCTTGGGGTATGACTATCTTGTTTGTGAAGAAGAAGGATGGGTCTATGCGGATGTGTATTGATTATCTATAATTGAACAAGGTGATGGTTAAAAATAAGTATCTTCTTCCCCGCATTGATGATTTATTTGATTAGCTTCAGGACACCGCAATGTTTTTGAAGATTGATTTGAGGTTTAGTTATCACCAGTTGAGGAATAGGGCTTCGGATATTCCAAAGATAGCTTTTCAGACTCGATATGATCATTATGAGTTCTTAGTCATGTACTTTTGGTTGACCAATGCCCTTGCCTCATCCATGGAATTGATAAATAGAGTGATTCATTCGTATCTTGACTCCATTGTTATTGTATTTATAGTTAATATCTTGCTGTATTCCAAGAGTGAGGTTGAGCATGAGGAGCATTTGCGAATTGTGCTTCAGATATTGAGTGATGAGAAGTTGTATACGAAGTTCTCTTAGTGTGGGTTTTGGTTGGAGTCTGTCTCTTTCTTGGGTCATGTGGTGACTAAGGAAGGTATTATGGTTGATCTAGACAAGGTTGTGGCGGTTCGTGATTGTGATAGACCTACTTTGCCTATCGAGATTCTGAGTTTTGTGGTCTTGGAAGGTTATTATTAGAGTGTTGTTGAGGGTTTCTCATTTATTGCAGCTCCGTTGACCAAGTTAACTCAGAAGAAGATCTCTTTCCAGTGGTCCAATGCTTATGAGGCTAACTTTCAAAATCTTAAGGATTTATTGACTTCAACTCCTATTTTGGCTCTGCCCAAGAAGGGTGTGGGATTTATCATGTTTTGTGAGGCTTTAGGTGTTGGATTGGGTGTTATGTTGATGCAAGAGGGCAAGATAATTGCTTATGCATCTCGTCTGTTGAGGCCTTGTGAGAAGAATTAACTTTCCCATGATTTGAAATATTGCACAGTTGTGTTTGCTTAAAAGTTATGGAGGAACTACTTGTATGGAGTCCGTAGTGAGATTTTCTTAGATCATCTTAGTCTTCAGTACTTTTCACGTAGTAAGATCTTAATATGGGGAAACATCATTGGCTTGATTTGTTTAAGGATTATGACGTGACCATTCTCTATCATCTGAGCAAGTCTAATATGGTTGCGGATGACTTGAGCCAAAAGTTGACTAGCATGGGTATATTGACACATCTTTTAACCCATGAGAGGGCCTTGGCCTTAAAGGTTCAGTCTTTAGCTAACCAGATAGTTAGGCTTGATATTTCGGCACCTGAACGTGTTCTAGAATTTACGGAGGCTAGATCATCTTTGATGGAGTAGATTTGAGCTCATCAGTTTGATGATGTTGGATTGAGGTTTATTCAAGATAAGGTGTTGAGTGGGGAGGCTAAGGAAGCCTCACTTGATTCAGATGGAGTTTTGCAAATTAGAGGCCAAGTTTCTGTGATGAGAGTGGGTGATTAAATTAGGTTGATCTTGGAGTAGGCCCATTGTTCCTGATATTCTGTCCATCTAGGTGTGACTAAGATGTATCGTGACTTGAGACAACAATAATAGTAGGGTGGTATAATGCGTGATATAGGCGCAAAGAGTTCAAGACCGTTCACAAGGAGCCAAGCTAGGGAATTGCAAATCTTTCAAGGCTTCTTCATGAAGATGGACGTGTGTGACCATGTTTTGAGTCCCTCCAAGGGATTTTACCTTTTGAAGTTTGAAGAAGAGGTGACCTTGGAGTGTTAGAAGAGGCGGCCTTGGAGTGTTAATATTTATTAAGGGTTTTTAAGTAATTTCATGCATGAGACTATAAGTAGCTACTTGTTAGGTTATTTTTTCTTTAGATTGTTTTGAATATTGAATGAACATTACTCTTGAAAGAGTGTTGGTGAAACTAGGGTTTAATGTTTGGTTAGAACTGGGGGTTTTGAGGGTATTGAATTACTCTTGGTCCACGTAAGATATTGGTGTTTGATTCTATTAAAGTTAGGGATCTTTGGGTTTGATACACCTATTGGTTCTTAATCCTTAGTTGTTTGTTATGTCAATTTGGCTAAGGTTCTATTAAAGTTAGGTCGATTCTCTATCATTTGGTATCAATAGAAAGGTTTGATTTCGTTCCTACGAAATCAATCTTGGATTGTTATCTAGAAAATCAACAAAAAAAGAGTGTGAAAAATCAAAAATCACAAAAAAAAGTTTTTGTTTCTGTTTTTACCCATGGACGAAACTTTGAAATTTTAAATTTTTGTGTCTTTTGGAGTTTCTAGTGTTAGATCTTTGTTCCCTAACACTAATAGAGTCTAGATCTCGAATTTGAGTTTATTTCAGGTTGATTTGAGCCATCCACCATTGTTGAGCTCTAGTTGAAGAACTTTGAAGGTGGATCTCGAATTTTGGAATGGTTTTGTTGTGATTTTGTCTTGAAAAATGTGTTGGTTGAGTTTTGGGGATCAACAGGAGCTTGAAAAATTGAAAATCATTCAATTCCGAGGTCATTTGGCTAAGGTTACATTTTTGAATGTTCTTGGTGTTCTTCATGTTCTTCATATGTTGTTGAAAAAAAACATTCAAAAAATGTTTTTTTGATCTAAAAAAGAGGAGAAAAAAGGTGTGGTACTTTTTTGTTCAAAAAATATTCCAAAAAATATCCCAAGTCTTCCAGAGGAGGAAAGAGTCCAAAAGCATCAAAAGGGTATATTCTCAAAGAAGAGGACAAGGGAAAGTACAAGGAGGGGACCACAAGGAAATTCAAACTCTCTTTAGTTTGAAGAATCAATTGAAAGGTTACTTTTCATTGTATTTTAAGCCACAAAACCAATTACCACAATCCAAAGATTGAAGATTGATTGAATTCAAATTTGAAACAAACAATCTCCAAAAAGTCAACCAACATTGACCAAGGCAGCCACGTCACTCAATCTGCTCCATAGCTTTAAGCTCAAAATTGGGATTCTTGGTTTCTTTTCTTTGATTCTTTGGTTTCTTTTCTTGATTCTATTTCTAATTGACAACTAGTAATTACCTACTTAGTTGTGAATTCATTTTGAATCCGTTTCTTTCGTTGTCATCTTTCATTATGAGCTTTTTTTTTTTGATTTGTTGTAGTTTCTTGGATCAAGTCTGAATGATATTTTCTTTAAGTCCCTCAAACGAAAATCCATTCCGGGCAAGAGTAGATATCAGCCCTCAGCTTCTCACGGATTACAAGCCAATATTCAGCACTTGTGAAGTTAAGTGTGAGGTAACCAAAGGAGAGTAGAGTTGTAAGGATACTTTTGAGTTAACAAGTTTATTGTTGTCTTTTCTTAGGTACAATGGAAATGGAAGGAGAAACATCTCAAACCGTGGACAACAATTCTACTAATACTATCTTGGCCTCTCTTGAAACTCTCACCCGTGGCTTTGATAGACTACAAATGAGCTTTGATAGACTAGAAACGGAGGTGAAGTTGATTAAAGGGGATATGTCTACTATAAGTGGGAGGTTGGATCATGTGGAAAGCCAAAGTAACTCCCGTCCATCTACTCCTCAACACTACCATGTTTCCTCAAGTGGGCATGCTCAAAACACTTCTACTACCATTACCCCTGAAACCTTTCACCAAATATTTAATTGACCAAGGCCTCCACAAAATGTCACCACCCAAACTACTATAAATCCTCAAAGACGAAACCCCACTAGACCACTTCATCCTCAATTCAATCAAGCCCAAAAAGAAGAACTTAGAAACCAAATACCTCAATCTACCCCAAACCCGACCCCTCTATTCCAAGCTCCACTCAACCAAATGCCTCAACCTCCACCAAATCCAATTCCCTCATTCTAAGTTCCACTTAACAAACACCAACCCATCCATGAAGAGGAACATGGTGGGGAGGAGCTACAATAGGAGTATAAAGCCTATGGTGATGCCTACATGATGGAAGAAGAGATAAGAGGTAGACATATGGATCAAAGGAGATTTTGAGGTCAAGGAGGAAGAGTTGGTCCAATTCCTAATGCTAGAGGAAATACGGGAAATTGGCCCCAAGATAAAGATATGGGAATCAATTCCATCAAGGTTGGTCTTCCAATTTTCAAAGGCGAGAGATATCCCAAAGTGTATCTTGTATGGGAGTCCTCTTTTGAAAGAATCTTCCAAGTTTATGATCTCACCGAATAAAAAAAAAGCTGCTATGCTATAACTCACTTTGAAGTTTATGCCAACATAGGTGGGAGTATGTCAAAAGGTTTGGGAATGAATTGAATGGGGGACAACCCCCTCCATGGTATAGGTTGAAGGGATTTGGAGGCAAATATACTTATCGGAGTGTTATAGGCATGATCTTCTTGCCAAGTTATACAACTTGAGACAAGGTAGAAAGAGTGTCATGGCTTACTATGATGTGTTCCCACAATTTATTTTGAACCTTGATCACCGATGAGAACAAGTCAATCATGACATAATATGCTTCAAGGTTAGGTTTAACAAAGACATCTCCTCATGTATGACTTTTCACAAGTTTGAGACTATAGATGGTATCTTCCAAGCGGCCTTAGAAATTAAAAGGGAGAACAAAGAGCAATCGACCTACAAGTCAAGGGGTCATCCATCATCCACTACTTAGGGTAAGAACAAAGAACTGGCTCAATCCTCCTTGGGTTAGCACAAGAACAAAGATCATCCATCCAATGCTAAGCAATCCAAGACCAAGGCAGTCTAAAAATATCCTCCAAGAAATAAAGGTAACAAGTATCCTACTTTGAATTCTAAGAGATTCCAATGCTTTAAGTGTCAAGAGTGGGGACATAAGGCAAATAAATATCCCAACCAAAGAAATGTGATTTTTTTGAAGGAAAATTATATTATCGAAGAGAAAAAGTGGTATTAGAAGCGGATGAGAATGATGACAAGTCTCAAGATGGAGAGTAAGTAGAAGATGAGATACAAGAAGAGGGATATGAAGAAGACACTTGTCAACAAAGTGGTGAGCTTGAAGTACCAAACTTGTGGTAAGATGAGTCATGGTTAGAAAGGCTTTGGATGATCCTAGTCAAAGGGAGAATCTTTTCCATACCAAATGCCTTATTAAAGGAGGTATGCGTTCAATGGTTATTGATAGTGTAAGTTGTACTAATGTTTCTAGTAACACCATGGTTTATTTGTTGAAGCTTCCCACTAATACACATGCAAGTCCTTACAAACTCTAATGGTTGAAGGAATATAGAGAATTAAAGGTCACTCGGCAAGTTGTGATTTGGTTCAAGGTAGGAAACTACCAACATGAGGTACTTTGTGATGTGATACCTATTCAAGCTTATCACTTATTATTGGGAATACCATGGCAATATGATCGATCCACTAAGCATGATAGAAGAACTAATCGGTACTCTTTTGAATTCAATGGCTGAAAGTTCACACTCCACCCTATATCACTATCATAAGGAATAAAGTCCATCAACAATTGAGGGAGTTAAAGGAGAAATAGAAGAAGAAGAGAGAAAGGGAACTCGAGGAAAGGAATGGTACAGAAGAGGAGGAAACAATGCAATCAAAGGGAAATGATCCTATGGTGATGTTGTCTAGGAAGAAGGATCTCTTCAAGGAGCATGTTGACAAAACACCCATGCTTCTCCTAACCATGCTTTTAATACTAACCTTTCTTTTTTTCTACACCTCATTCTTTTTCCTTTGTTTTGCAGGATTTTAAAGATGTGTTTCCAAAGGAACTTCCACACGATTTACCACCACTTTCGAGAATTGAGCATCAAATAGACTTCGTGTAGGGATCTCAATTACCTAACAAATCGGAATACCAAAGTAACCCTATGGATACCAAAGAACTTCAACGACAAGCTGATTAACTTCTCAATAAGGGATACATCAAAGAAAGGATGAGTCCATATAAGGTTCTGGTCTTGTCGGTGCAAAAGAAAGATGGAAAATAACGAATGTGTGTGGACTACTGAGTCTTCAATAAGATAACGGTAAAGTATCACCACCCTATTCCCCGATTGGATGACATGCTTGTTGAATTGAATGGTTCATGTGTGTTCTCAAAGATTAATCATAGGAGCAACTATCACCAAATAAGAATGCAACTGGATGATGAATGGATAACCGCCTTCAAGACCAAGTTTAGTCTATATGAATGGATAGTCATGCCATTCAACCTCACTAATGCTCCTAGTACTTTCATGCGGTTAATGAATCATGTGATGAAACCCTTCATTAGAAAGTTTATTGCGGTGTATTTTAATGATGTCCGCGTTTATAGCAAATCCCTTAAAGAGCATGTTTTATATTTGGAAGTGTGTTTGAAGTCCTTAAAAATAAAAGGTTGTATGCTAATCTTGAGAAATGCTCTTTTGGTGTGAATGAAGTTGTGTTCTTGGGATTTGTTGTAAGTTCAAGAGGAGTCGAGGTGGATGAATCTAAGATAGACGCTATATAGAATTGGCCAACTCTAAAATCCATTGGTGAAGTACGAAGCTTCCATGAGTTGGCTAGTTTTTATAGGCGGTTTATCAAAGGATTTAGTACCATCACCGCTTCCTTGACCGATGTCATACGAAAGGACAAACATTTTAAGTGGGGTAAAGAGCAAGCCAAAGCATTTGAAACCTTGAAGGCTATGCTTATTTCTGCCCCTTTATTGCAATTATCCAACTTTGATAAGATGTTTGCAATTGAATGTGATACAAGTAAAGTAGGAATAGGTTCCATCTTAATGAAAAATCTTAAACCTATTTCCTATTTTAGTGAGAAGCTCTGGGTGCAACTTTAAATTATTCCACTTATGATCATAGTTATACGCCTTGATTTGAGTTTCGGTAATTGACACAATTACTTGTGACCCAAGAATTTGTGACCCGAATGGACCATGAATCCTTAAGACATCTTAGGTCCCAAGGTAATCTAAAAACAACAACATGAAAAATGGATTGAATTTCTACAAACCTTTCCTTATGTCATTCAATACAAAAAGGGAAAGGAAAATGTGGTTGCCAACACATTATCAAGGAAACATGTATTCATTCTACCTTATCTTCCAAGTTGATGGGATTTGAGATCTTTTAGATGATGTATCCTGAGGACCCCATATTTCCCCCTATATTTTAGGATTGTGAGGAGTGGGGTAGGGAAAAAGGGCTCAAGGATGGGGTTTTCACTCCCTATTTCAAGTTTGATGGGTATTTGTTAAAATAAAGAAGGTTGTGTGTGCCCTCTAGTTCTTGGAGTGAATTACTTATGAGAGGGGCACATGATGGTGGTTTGATGGTACACTCTGGGGTTGAAAAGATCCTCGAGATCCTAAAGAAACAATTCTATTGGCCCAAGATGTGCAATGATGTCGCTAGGTTTTATGGATAATGTATGGATTATAGGTGTGCCAAATCATGCCTCCTCATTCAAGGATTATATACCCTACTACCCACTCTCCTATGCCTTTGTTTTGACATCTCTATGGACTTTGTTTTAGGTCTGCCAAGGATAAGGAGAGGTAGGGATAATATTTTTGTGGTGGTTGGTTGGTTCTCTAAGATGGACCACTTCATCTCATGTTCTTAAAGTGAGGATGCATTTAGTCTAGCCTCTTTGTTTGTTTAGCATATTATTAAGCTACATGGGATCCCTCAGACCATTGTTCGTGTTAGGGACTCCAAGTTCCTTAGTCACTTTTGGAAGTTATTGTGGGGTAGGCTTGGTATGAAGTTGCTATTCTCAACCTCTTTCCACCTATAAATCGATGGCCAAAAGGAAATAGTAAATAAGACCTTGGGTTCTATGCTACGCTTTATGGTTAAAGGAAAGATAACTTCTTAGGAGGATCACCTACCCCTAGTCGAGTTTGCTTATAATCGTGTTATCTATTCGACTACCAGTATGACTCTCTTTAAGTGTGTGTACGGCCTAAACCTTCTTACCTCTTTAGATATAACCCCCTTGTCTAGTTATCTTGTGTTCAGTTTAGACGGAAACCAAAGAGTAAAAGCCAAGAAGAAGTTGCATGAAAAGGTGAGAATCCTCCTTGAGAAGAGAAACCAAGAAGTTTCTAAGAAGGACAACAATGGGAAAACAAGGCTTGTGCTAGAATTGGGTGATTAGGTATGGGTCCCTTTAGAAAGGATCGGTTTCCAACATTAAAGAAGGAAAATTTGATGTCGAGGGGTGATGGCCCCTTTTAAGTGCTTGAAAGGATCAATGATAATACATATAAGATAGATCTTCCTCTAGAATACCAAGTGTACAACATATTCAATGTGTGTGACCTCTCACCCATTGACACCATTGAGGGTGATGAATCCGTAAATTTAAGGGCAAATTCCGTTCAAGATGGATAAGATGATACAGGCATAAAGAGTTTAAGACCGTTCACAAGGATCCAAGCTCGATAATTGCAAATCCTTCAAGGCTTATTCACGAAGATGGACGTGTGCGACCATATTTTGAGTCCCTCCAAGGGATTTCACTTTTTGAAGTGTGAAGAAGAGGCATCCTTGGAGTGTTAATATTCATTAAGGGTGTTTTTAGTAATTTCATGCACGAGACTATAAATAGCTACTTGTTTGGTTATCTTCTCTTTAGCTTGTTTTAAATATTGAATGAAATTACTCTTGGAAGAGTGTTGGTGAAACTAGGGTTGAATGTCTGCTTAGAAATGGGAGTTTTGAGGGTATTAAATCCCTCTTGGTTCACGTAAGCAATTAGTGTTTGATTCTATTGAAGTTAGGGGTCTTCGGTTTTGATACACCCATTGGTTCTTAATTCTTAGTAGTTTCTTATGTCAATTTGCCTATTTTTACTTTCTTGTATTATTTGTGTTTTTCTTCTTTAGGTAGTTTTTATCTCTCTTAGGCTGATTCTCTATCAAGGTGAGATAAAGTAGATTTTGTGGCTCATTGCCTATATTGTCAGCAGGTGAAGGCCGAACATATGAGACTTGGTAGTTTACTTCAGAGGTTACCATTCTCGAGTGGATGTGGGAATGGATTACTATGGATTTCATGATTGGGTTACCTCGCACTTCCCATGGATATCATAGTATTTATGTCATCGTAGATCAATTAAACAAGTCTACACATTTTTTTAGTGCAGGTCTCCATCAGCGCTAAGAGGTTAGCCTGTATCTATATTAGTGAGATTGTGTGAGCACATGGTGTGCCGGTGTCTATCAGTTCAGATTGGGGTTCTGTATTTACTTCACACTTTTGGAAAACTTTTTAGGATGAGTTGGGTAAATGGGTTAATCTTAGTATTAAGTTTCACCCCAGACTGATAGTCAGTTAGAGCGGACTATTCAAGTTTTGGAGGATATGCTTTGCACCTGTGTGATGGATATTGGTGGCCAGTGGGAGCACCATTTAGCTTTAGCAAAATTTGTATATAATAATAGCTACCATTCCAGTATTATGTGAATTCTATTTAGGTATTGTATGGTAGGCATTGTCGTTCGCCAGTGGGTTAGTTTGATGTTTTTGAGGTTATACCTCGAGGTACGAACTTTTTTTGTAAGTTTTTAGATAGGGTTTGAGTCATTTAGGACAGACTTAGAGTGGCTCAGAGTAGGCAGGAGTGCTATCCAGATCGCAGGCTTCGTGCCTTGAGATTTAGGGTTAGTGATCATGTTTTTCTTTGAGTTTCACTAATGGAGGGTGTGATGAGGTTTGGGAAGATGGGAAAGCTTAGCCCTAGGTATATTGGTCCATTTGAGATTCTTTGAATCGCTAGTGATGTGGCCTATGAGTTGGATTTTCCCCCAGACTTGTCGGTTGTTCATCCAATTTTTTCATGCTTCTATGCTTCGCCGTTACATTCCTGATGAGTCTCATGTCATCCATTGGGATTCGGTTCAGTTAGATGAGTAGTTGTCTTTCGTTGAGGAGTTGGTCTCCATTTTGGCTAGTGATGTTAGACAGTTGTGCTTTGGAGTTATCCCTGTGGTTAAGGTTTAGTGGCGACACCGACATATAGATGAGTCTACTTGGGAGGTCGATTCTGATATGCGTAGTTCTTATCTCCAACTCTTCGTTGATTTATGTATTTTCTTTCCTTAGTTTGAGGACAAACTAGATTTTAGTGGTGGATGATGTAACGACCTAAAAATTTAAAGAAATATGTGTGTTTATGTGATTTGACTGTTTTATCCCTCCTAACATGCATTCTAGTACTTCGGAGGTATGGGGGTAATTGGCACGGTTCCCGATGCATTTTGGTACCATTTGTGCGATATTGTGGTTTTTGGAGGCTCCAAGAGCCTTATTTTGTATTTTTATGGCTATCTTTTGATCTGTGTGATGGATCAATGAACGACTGTGCCAGCAGATCCAGAACATCGATTTTATGGTGGTAATATATTTGGTGTGGCTTCGTGGCTTAAAATCTCATTTTGATCCTCGGTTTGAAAAATTATAATTTTTGATTTTGGGGGTCAACTTTGTGAAAATGATGTTTTTTTTTGAAATTTTGATATCACCATTGAGTTCGGAGCGTCGAATTTAGCATTGTTACATAGTTCGTTTGCGTATATCGGACTACGAACGAATCTCAGGCACCCTATCGAAGTTTATTTTGGGACTTAAAAATCTGGTGCACTAGATTGTTGGTGCAACCTGGAAAATAAAGGGTAAATCTCATTTGAGGAGACAGTTTTATACTTTAAATACCTGGTAACCCGGTGCAAGTATAAATAACCCCCTTTTGCCCGATTTTGTTGATTCTTTCACTTTGCCTCTTGAGAGTTAAACCCTAAAATAATGTGAGAGCTTAATGTGAAGTTTGTGGGTGCTTGAGAAGCTAGATTAACGTCTATTTCTTGATTCTTTTACAGATTTAAGGCTAGATTTCATCCTTTTCTTACTTTAATTCTTGATTTAATTTCTCAAAACCCCAAAAACCTTATTACTAATTATCCTCAAATTTCACTCATTTTCACTTGAATAATGTTCCTAATCTTATAATTACTTCTTTTTCCTCGATTTCATCTTCAAAACAATCTCGATTGTTGAATTTTTTTGAATTTCAAAGGTTTTATCCGGTAAAGCTTAAAAATGATTTTTCTCCAATTTAAACCTCGTTTTGGACTCGATTTGACTTGAGTTATCAGTTGTAGATTACTAAAATTATGGGGAACACATTTTTGAAGTAAAGTTATGATTTTATCCTTCGTGTTTGAAAATCTATTTCGGGAGTCCGTTTTGATCCCAAACTAAAAGTGGTCAATATGGGTATCGTTGGCTTTATTTTAACGTGTTATTTCTTGGTTTTAGTTGA
Organism: Capsicum pubescens; assembly: GCA_030864215.1. Lineage (NCBI taxonomy): Eukaryota > Viridiplantae > Streptophyta > Magnoliopsida > Solanales > Solanaceae > Capsicum > Capsicum pubescens. The sequence goes on along the minus strand of CM061549.1, from coordinate 197,914,552 downwards.
TTTCGGGATCGTTCGTGAGAAGTAGAGCTTTGGGTTTGAAATGTAGCAGACCGATTTCGGCATTCGAGGTAGGTTATGACTTAGCTCTTCAAACTAGGCTGGATAATTAATTTGTATACCAAAATGCATATTAAGGGTGAAAACTAATCATGAAATATGGCTATCTATATGTTGTGCCCGTGTAGGGGCCTAAATGTTATGCAATTATTGAATCTAATATATCTTGTGATATGTGTGACGGTGCGGGATCTTATGTGATGTTGATAGCCTGGAATATATGCGAATAATTATATTGTGTTGTTAGGGATGCCTATTGTGGTGCCTTTGATATATTGTAATATATTCATACTTTGTGGGCATATTAATCATGTAGAAAATTCATGGATAGTGGAAATAGTGAATGGATATTGGCTCACGAGGTTGTGAAACTATAACATTATGGTTGGTTGTTGAAATACATCATATGAATTGATTGTGGAAATACACCATGTAGATCATTTGTGGAAATACTCATTTTGAATGGTTGTGAAAATTGCATCATCATTCTCTTTACATCATACGTATCATTTCACTTGTTTGTTTTATTGCTTTATATTACTTGTTGTCATGAATGCGTAATGGAAATTGTGTCTTATGTTATTTATGTGCTCAGAAACACTGGAAATATTGGAAACACTGAAGATACGAAAAACCTGAAAATACTAAATAATGGTATCGAATATTGGATATTATGAACCTTTTCCAAAAATTATGCCAGAGAAGACGCGATGATTGTGCGTCAAGTTCAAGGCTGTGCCAACCTCGTGCATTATCATCATCATCATCTTATATATTGCATTTGATTTATTGGGTTGATGTTGTGATTGAATTTACGTATTGACTTATTACATGTCTACTTGCTCTATATCCTGCGACTTATACTTGAGCGTCCTGTATATGCATTTTCTTCTCTTTTTATACTTGCATGTAATATAATGTATACTTGTGTTATACTTGTTGTATTATTGCTGTATTTGTTATATATATATATTAGAACTGTTAGTGCAAGCGGTGTGGGCTATCGTTGTGAGATATTTTTTCTTATTGCAGGTGACATATCCTTAGTGTATATTTTGTGTACCTTATTTTTCGCTTTTCACGATTGGCCTATGATACCTACTGAGCATAAGTGAACCATACTCACTCCTACTGTACCCTTCTGGTGCAGATTCAAGTTTGGGTGCGCCTCACGTTACTTGATTCGGGCGATTGTTGGAGCTTTCAAGGTAGTTGATAATTTTCAAGCGCCCGGATGTCTTCTGCTACCTTTTTTTTATAGACTATGTCTTTACTTTCATTTCAAAGGTGGAGTTTCTCTTGTATTTGGATATCTTATGTATTTCCTTGTATTCGAGTTGTACTATATACGTTCTTATACTTTGACACCTAGTTTTGAGAGTTATGGTTGCATTGTTATGCTTCTTTCCGAATTTATTATACTTGTATGGTTCAACTTCGTTCTAAAAGCCTTAACTTGGGTTTATTTCTGTCTCTTTTACCCTCCGTGTATCGGTTTATGTGATGTCTTACTTGTCAAGGTTCACCGTGACAAGTGCCATCATAACCTATAGGTAAGAGCTGACATTATCACATTGTGTCTTGATTTATGAGATGATCTATAACTCTTGTCTTATAGGCACAACTTAGTCCAAGGACTTTCAAAATACAAATTACGTCCCATGGGCTAGAGTTGACACTACCATATTGTGTCTTGATTTATGAGGTATTCTATAACCCTTGCCTTATAGGCAAGACTTAGCCCACAAGTTATGCTCTATGGATAAGAGTTGACACTACTATATCATATCTTGATTTATGTGATGCTCTATTAGTATTGCCTCTAAGACAAGACTTAGACCAAGAACCTCCTGAAAAAATAAGTTACCCCCAATGGGCAAGTGTTGACTCTATCATATTGTATCTTGATTTATGAGATGCTCTATAACTCTTACCTTAGAGGCAAGACTTAAATCAAGAATTTTCAAACAATAAGTTATGCACCATGAGCAAAACTTGACATTACCATATTATGTCTTAATTTATGATATGTTCTATAACTTTTGCCTTAGAGGAAAGACCTACGCCAAAGGACTTTCAAACAACAAGTCATACCCTTCAATATACTTTGATGTCAAAGAAAGATGATCCTTTTGCAGATTATCCAACTTTCTATTAATAGCAAAATTTAATAAAAGTTGAGAAAAAAGAATTAGACAAATGAATTAAAAAAAAGAAAAAAAGAAAAATAAAGAAATAATAATGTTTGAGAAAAAAAGAAAAAAGAGAAAAAAAAGTTAAAAATAAAGGTTGAAACAAATGAATTAAAATAACAAAAAAAAGAAAAAACAAAAATCAACAAAAAATAAAAAAGTATAAAAAAAGAAATAAAAATAGAAGTTGAGATAGAAATGAACATGAAAAGTTTAAAAACATTTGAGGTGTGGAAGGACAAAAATGTACTTGTTCTTTACATAAATAGGAAGATAGGCTAGTTTTTAAATATTTTTCTTACGGGGGACAAAAAATCAAAGTCATCCATTATGGGGGCATCCCATGTAATTTCCTGAGTACTAAATAAACCTAAACCAACTTAAATCTCCACCCACATAACTTTTCCATCCTCGTCCGTGTAACTTCAAACTAAATAAGTTTTAGTAAACTTTATTTTTATCAATAAAGTTTATTCAAATAACTTTTAGTAAACTTTATATCATCCTCGTCAGTTGTCAGATATCAGTAGTATTCCATCAGTCAACGAAACTTAGTAACTCAGCTCATGTTCAGTTCAGTAAATCATGTTCAGTGTCCATTCAGATGGGAGTAGGAATAATCACCGAGTGAACCCAAGGATGGGGACACACACTATCAGATGAGAGTGTGATCCTTAGAAGTCATCCTTGCATTCCAGAACTATGTAGCTAGCATAGGTATCAGGGGTATGTCAGTTAAATACTACCTCCCACAGTATCAGTACCAGTCTTAGTAAAAGAACTCAAATAGTTCTTCAGATTTAAGACTATCAGATATAGTCGACTCAGATATAGTAAGGAACTCAGATAGTTCCATCAGATTTAGGACTGTCAGATACAGTCACCTATGTTATCAGTTACATTCAGATACAACTATTTATGATATCAGTGATATCAGTTATTAGTATGTCATGTCATCAGTATTCAGATTCAGTAATCACAATATCACAGTGTCAGTTATAGTTACATATTTATGTATGCATTCTCGTATTCATGTTAGACAGTTAACTAGCATTATTCATGCATGTTATCCCTTGCATTGGCCTACCTCACATGTATACTCAGTACATTCTATTGTACTAACGCATTTGCGCTATGGTTCTTTCTTTTTATGTTACACCATAGGTTCAGAGACACGAGTTCCAGATCAGCAGTAGATTCCAGTCTCAACAGTCAGAATAGAAGTGAGTCCTCATCCTTCGAGGACATGATTATTTCTCCAGTATTTATTGATTAGCTAATAGTTGGAGTTAATTGGGGACATGTCCCATCAACTCCTTATTTAGATTATTCAGTTAGTAGGGGTTTTCAGACTAGATGCAGATTATTATATTTCAAACTTCAGTGTTTACAGTTTTGTTTTGCGTATTGTATTACCCCACAGATGTTATCTCATCCATGTTATGTTTAGTATTGAACCTTCTATCCTTTCAGTGTATGTTTCTGCATTATTCAGTATTTTATGCAGTATACAGGTACAAATATCAGTCATGGGTTAGCTTGTGGTCCTTCGGGGTCATGAGCACCATGTAGCATTCCGATTCAGCAAATCGGGGTGTTACAAACTTGGTATCAGAGCCTAAGGTTCAATAGAGTCCTAGGAAGTCTGTTAGCCGCATCTAGTAGAGTCTTGTACATAGGTGTGTTGCGCGCCACATTTATGTGCTAGAGGCTATGAGATGTTTAGGAACAGTTTCCCTTCTTTCAGTATTCATATCGTGCCAGTGAGCATAATCACAAGTCAATCTCTCAGTCTAATCCGCTTCTTCTCTTTATTTCAAAATATGCCTCCTAAGAGAATAAATTAGTCAGCCCCTCATCCCGAAGAACCTTTGGGAGATCATGTTTCTCATGCGGAGTTCAAAACTGTATTTACCACTCTTGCTCAGTCAGTAACTACCCATAATGAGCGACCAGCTATCGTTCCGGGCAACCCAGTGGCCAACTCAGCTGCAGCTAGGATTCGGGACTTCACCTGAATGAATCCTCCATCCTTCCATGGGTATAAAGTAGATGAAGACCCTCAGGAATTCATTGATCAAGTTCAGAAAGTGACAGGCATCATGGGGGTGACTACTATTGAGAGTGCTGACTTAGCCGTATACCAGTTGCAGGAAGTGGCTCATACTTAGTTCAAACAGTGGAAGTTAGAAAGGTCAGATGATGTAGATCCTATAGAGTGGGAGGAGTTTGTCACTACATTTTTAGACAGATTCTTTCCCCAAGAGCTTTGAGAGGCTAAGGTGCTAGAATTCATCAACCTCAGGCAGGGCAATATGTCGGTAAAAGAGTATTCTCTAAAGTTTACTCAATTAACCAGATATGCCCCTCATGTGGTTGCAGACGGCAAAGCCAAGATGAGTAAGTTCACTTCAGGGGAAAATGATAGCGTGGTTAATGAGTGCAGATCCGCCATGCTAAATAGTAAAATGACTTTAGCCAGACTTATGACCCATGCTCAGCAGAAAGAGGAGCAAAAGATTAAGCAGAGGGAAAAGCAGAATAAGAAAGCTAGGACAGGTAGCTTCAATTTTAGTCAGCCTAAATCAGAAGAAGGAAACCGTTCTCAGTTTCATCATAATTCATCAGTTCCATCTCCTTCTTCAGCCAGTGCTTCAGCTCCTAAGTTCAGAGATAGAATGCTAGGCTCTAAGTCTCAGGGCAGTGTCAGCAATGCCTGAACTAATCCCCTTTGTCAGACTTGTAGTAAGAACCACAAGGGTACTTGCAGAGCTGGCAGCGATTTCTGTTTCGGTTGTGGCAAGCCAGGCCATAGAGTCAGAGACTGCCCTCAGTTAGGTTATCAGAGTTATTTCTGCTCCTCAGCTCAGTTCGATATCCCAAATCAGCAGGGTGCCACCACCAGTGCTACTAGCGGGCAAAGCCTAAATAGACTATATGCTCTTCAGACCCGACAAGATTAGGAAAATTCTCCTGATATAGTTACTGGTATGTTACAGATCTTTCATGTGCATGTTTATGCTTTGCTAGATTCAGGAGCTTTTTTGTCTTTTGTTACTCCTTATATAGCAGTTGATTTTGGAATCAGTCCTAAAATTCTAGCAGAGTCCTTCTCAGTCTCTACCCCAGTGGGAAAAACCATCATAGCCCGGCAGGTATACAGGAACTGCCCAGTTATGATATTTTAGAAAGTCGCTTCAGCAGACTTAGTCGAATTAGAGATGGCTGATTTTGATGTCATTCTCGAGATGGATTGGCTTTATTCCTGCTATACCACAGTCGACTGTAGAAACAAAATAGTCCAGTTTTAGTTTCCAAATAATCCCTTCCTTGAGTGGATGGGTAGTGTTTCTCATGTGGAGGATAGTAAGAAGAAGTTAACTCAAGAAGTCCATCAGCTTGCCAGACTAGGTGTTCGCTTAGTCGATTCTTCAGAGGATGGTGTATATGTTCAGAGTATTTCAGAATCATCTCTAGTTTCCGAGGTAAAAGAAAATCAAGATAGATATCCCAGCTTTGTCAAGTTGAAAGTGACAGTTCAGGATCAGAAAGTAGAGGTTTTCTCCCAAGGGGGAGATGGTGTTTTGCGTTGTCAGGGTCATCTCTGTGTTCCAGGTGTAGACGACTTAAGGAAAATTTTTTTTGCAGAAATGCATGGTGCGCCCTACTCTATTCATCCAGAGGCCATAAAGATGTACCGCAACTTGCGGAAAATCTATTGGTGGAGTGGGATAAAGAGAGACATTGCAGAGTTTGTGGTTAAGTGCTCTATATGTCAGCAAGTTAAGATAGAGCATTATAAGCCTAGTGGGTCCATGCAGGAGTTCAGTATTCCTACTTGGAAGTGGGAAGTTGTTAACATGGACTTCGTGTCGGGTTTGCCTCGAACTCGTCATCACTATGATTTAGTCTGGGTCATTGAAGACAGAATGACCAAATCAGCTTATTTCTTTCCAGTTCATACCTCTTATTTAGTTGAGGATTACGCCAAACTCAATATCAAGGAGTTATCCAGATTGTACGGTGTTTCGTTGTCCATTATCTGAGACAGAGATACCCAGTTTACCTCTCATCTCTGGAAAGCATTCCAAAAAGGTCTCGGTACCCAAGTTCATCTCAGTACAACCTTCCATCCTCAAACAGATGGTCAAGCAGAAAGAAACATTCAGACTTTAGAAGATATTCTAAGGGCATGTTCAATTGATTTCAAGGGAAGTTGGGATGACCACTTGCCTTTGATTGAGTTTGCATACAACAACAACTATCATTCCAGTATTCAGATGGCTGCATTCAAATATCTCTATAGTAGGAGATGTAGATTTCCAATTGGTTGGTTCAAAGTTAGTGAGGACTCAATCATAGGTCTTGACTTAGTATTCGACGCCTTATAAAAAGTCTAGTTAATCAGAGAAAGACTCCGAGATGCGCAGAGCCGACAAAAGTCTTATGCAGATGTTCATAGAAAAAATCTCGAGTTTGAGGTTGGTGATCATTTCTATCTAAAGATCTCTCTCTTGAAGAGAGTGAAGAGATTTGGCAAGAAGGGAAAGCTTAGTCCCCGATATGTTGGTCCCTTCAAGTTTCTCAGTCATTTCGGCAAGGTAGCTTATGAGCTCGAATTGCCTTCAGATCTAGCCTTAGTTCATCTAGTCTTCCATGTCTCTTTGCTCAAGAAGTGTATAGGTGACCCACCAGTCGTAGTCCCTATTAAGAGCATTGATGTTCAGAACAGTCTCTCTTATGAAGAGATTCCAGTTGAAATCTTAGACTATCAGACTCGTAGATTGAGGAACAAAGAAGTCCCACTAGATTAACATTCTTTGGCGAAATCAGTCCATTGAGGGAGCTACTTGGGAAGAAGTAGACAGGCGTACCAAGTATCCTCACGTCTTCTCCGCCAACTCAGATCAAGCTCAAGGTAACAGTTCTTCTTAAGCTTACTCAGTTTCATGATCAGTGTTTATTATGAACTTGATATTCAGTTTCATGTTCATGTTCCCAGTATAAACTTAGTATCAAGTACCATTGCATATTTAGTCATGCATTCATGTATCAGCTCAGTTATATAATAATGCGTCATAAATGCATTCTCATTGTGAGAAACTTAGTTCTTCGGAACATTCAGTCATGCATTCATGAATCAGTTACACATGCATCAGATATGCATGTTCAGTATGTTATGTTCTGCTTGTCAGTCATGAAATCATGTTCAGTTTATGTTCAGCTTATTATTTCCTCTCTCAGTCAGTCTCATTCGAGGACGAATGTTTTCAAAGGGGAGATATTGTAATACCCCAAAGATTTCTAGCAAATTTCATCCTAAGAATGCCTAGTATTAGCTTCTAAAGTGAAGGATAATTATTCCATGAGGAATTTTTAAGATTTTCACTTTTTGTCATGTGGAAAATTCAATAAGCGTTCCATCAATATATGATTCGCTTAAATCCGATAACTGGGTAAGAAGTTATGACTATTTCAAGTTCCCGTCATAAAACAACGCCATATTAGTCAGTGGCGAGCCGCACCACAAGAGGAAATGGAATTTGACAATTTCCAGTAGGTGTCCGCAATTATGGCGTGTCGCGCCAACACTCAAATTCAGAATTGTCCTTTTTCCAGTGGCTCAACGCGATTTCCCCCGCGTCGCGCCAAAGTTCCAGGTCACGAAGAATGGGGCAACGCGATGGCTCCACATAGCGCCATCTCTCAATTTCCCAATTGTCAATTTTTAGTGACATGGCGCGATAACGCCGCGTCGCGCCAGGGGCCCAGTTCGGGAAAATTTTAATGAAATTAAATGATGCGTCCAGCGTTAAAAGGGTCAATTTCCTACCCCTATTTAAACCCAACAACACGTGATTTAGCAATTCTTCACCCAAAATATACTATTTTCTCTCAAGTTTCTCTCAAGAACAAGCTAGGGTTTATATTGGGGATATAAATTCAAGAAGGTTTCACCATCAATCTTCACAAAATCATGAACTAAGGTATGCATAGTGTTCATTCATGGACTCCTTTCGTCCATGAAGCCCAAGAATCCCTTTTCTAAATTCAAGTTATGGATTTTCTTATTAATTTCATGATTGGGCTACTTTTGTTCATGTTGATAATGAGTAATTGAATTATTTTCCATGAATGAGTGTTAAATTCCATATGGGTTGATTTGTATCGGTATAGAGTCATGAAACCCTAGGACTAAACCCTTGAATGATTAAATTGGAATTGAATCACAACACTTAATTGTTGTATGAGGTTGTTTACACATTCTATGCCTACTATGTGTTTGGTTGAATGCCTAGATGAAGGAAAAGTGTTTAATTAGCATGATATCATGAAATCCCCATGTATGTACAAGTTATTCCTATCACATGTTTTGATGAAATGTTTCTATAAATGTATTATGGATTATGATGTTAGTTATATGTTCAAGTAAGTTATGCTTGGTCAGTTTCCTTCCATCGAGTCCTGAGGGTACTTTTACCCAAAACATTAGCTGTGTACCTAGAGCCATGTCATGTTTTCACGTTACTCTCAGTCATGCTATGAATCCTTAGACTTCAGATAGTCTTATGACTCAGGAAAAATCTCCATGATCTCATGACTCAGTTAGTTGTTAGATATCAGTAGTATTCCATGAGTCAACGGAACTTAGTAACTCAACTCATGTCCAGTTCAGTAAATCATGTTCAGTGTCCATTCAGATGGGAGTAGGAATTATCACCGAGTGAACCCAAGGATGGGGACGCACACTATCAGATGAGAGTGTGATCCTTAGAAATTATCCTTGCATTTCAGAACTATGTAGCCAGCATAGGTTGAGACATCAACACTTTCCGATAAGAGTTGATGAGGTGGATAAGCACTGTCAGATAAGGGCCCCACCATTCTCTTTTGGGGACACTATCAGATAAGGGTCGCCCACAGCTTGTCCTTACCAGTGGCGCGATATTGACACCCTTCCAATTGGGGTTACAGATTGGACCCCAACTCAACCATAATGGCGTATCAGGGGTATGTCAGTTAAATACTACCTTCCACAGTTTCAGTACCAGTCTCAGTAAAAGAACTCAAATAGTTCTTCAGATTTAAGACTGTCAGATACAGTTGACTCAAATACAGTAAGGAACTCAGATAGTTCTATCAAATTCTGGACTATCAGATACAGTCACCCATGTTATTAGTTACATTCAGATACATCTATTTATGCTATTAGTTATATAAGTTATTAGTATGTCATGTCATCAGTATTCAGATTCAGTAATCATGATATCACAGTGTCAGTTATAGTTACGTATTTATGTATGCATTCTCGCATTCATGTTAGACAGTCAGCTAGTATTATTCATGCATGTTAGCCCTTGCATTAGCCTACCTCACATGTATACTCAGTACATTCCATTATACTGATGCATTTGTGCTATGGTGCTTTCTTTTTATGTTACACCATAGGTTCAGAGACACGAGTTCCAGATCAGCTGTAAATTCTAGTCTCAGCTGTCAGAATAGAAATGAGTCCTCATCCTTCGAGGACATGATTATTTCTACACTATTTCATTGATTAGTTATTAGTTGAAGTTAGTTGGGGACATGTCCCATCTACTCCTTATTCATATTATTCAGATAGTAGAGGCTTTCAGACTAGATGCAGACTATTATGTTTCAGACTTTAGTGTTTACAGTTTTGTTTTGGGTATTGTATTACCCCACAAATGTTATCTCATCCATGTTATGTTCAGTATTGAACCTTATGAACTTTCAGTGCATGTTTCCATATTATTTAGTATTTTATTCAGTATACAGGTACAAATATCAGTCATAGGTTAGCTTATGGTCCTTCGGGGTCATGAGCACCGTATAGAATTCTTGTTCAGTAAATCGGGGTGTTATATAATGTGAGGTTCCAACAAAACTGAGCTCGAGTGAAATTCACCTAGAGGCTTAAAATTCAAACAAATGCCATCAACTCGAACTCAATGAAGACTTCTTCATCTCAGAATTAGTTGACCATGTTATATCATCTCGGTAAGATCGATTCTTTCCTAATTTTAGCACTTAAGTCACTTGAAGAAGATTACCTACTGGACCCTTTTCCTCTGCAGGTTGATCTCCAAAGAGCTAATACCACTAAATAAGAATCTAGATCTAGAAGGTACTTGCTCTAAAACACTTCTCAATTTCAGAAATAGATTACTCCAGTGAAGTTCTTTGTTTGCTAAATTCTATTGTCCCGCTACTTTGTGATGCAAGCTTAATTTCGTAGCTAGTTTGTTGAACTATGTTGAATTATTGAATGTCTCTAATTTTTCACCTAAACTTTGAAAGCTTTTTCTGACACTTTTTAATCCTTGACGCTGGCTTGCCAATTTTCTCTTATTGAATTTAATGATTTAGCTTTAGGCAGAAGTTACTGAAATAAATTGAACTAAATTAGTTATGTACCTGGAAACTCAAAAATAAAGTTAGTAAAAAAATCAACAACTTGATTTCCTTCTTGATAGACATGCTCCACCTCCACAACCTTATGTTTCCTCAACCCCTGAATAAAATTAATCTCAATAGAAATAACCCAAGGAATCTCCCATATTGTATCTAACACCTTCTTAAAAACCAGTGAATCAGTTTCCAAAACTACTGGAAGAAGGTTGTTACTGATGCAGTATTCCTGGCCAATCCTCCGAGCTTTGACCTCAACAATTAGTACTAAACAATTCTCCACTTTTCTGGTCTCAATAAATACAAACTTTCCTTCACCATTTTCGATGCAAAAAGCGGAAGAGCTTGGTCCTGGATTGCCTCTACTAGTTCCATCACTATTGCATTTATATTTACCTCTTTCAGGGTTTTTTCATTTGATGATCTTTTATGAAATCAATGGTGCGTATTTCTCACAGAAATTTACCATCATAGACCAAGAATTAGGAATACCTTGCAACCAGGGATATCAACTTTTAGCAAATAGATATATATTTTTGTTGACTTCCATAGTCATGGCATGATATGATATCCTATCACCATGTCTGATTATATTTCTACTCTTCCATATCTACCAAAGGATAAATGCTGGCAGCGCCTTATATAAAGTCTTTAGTTTAGCTCCAACATCTACATGCCACTACATATTTAGGATGTGCCTTATATAAAGAAAATAGCCCTAAATCCATGCAGCTCTTCCAAAAATAGTCCACAAATTATAAGAGTCAGGACAACTTACAAATAAGTGTGTAGGCGATGCAATTTTATTAAATTTAAATCTGTACAAAATTTGGATTATATTAAATTCAAAATATATTAGTCCCAAATAAATATGACAGATTAATATAATTGAATTAATAATTGAAGTCCAAACATATATGGATTTAATTAAAGTCTAATTTTTATTGGGCTAGCCCATTGATTTGGTTTACAAATGATGAGCCCACTTTGTTAAGCCCAAGATATTATTATATTCTAGAGGCCCAAAGGAGTGCCACGTGTCAAATGTCATGGCATGCCAAGTCAAGTGAAGGAGCCAATAGAATTATGCCACATGTCAAATTGATGCAGCAGGCCTAGTGAAATCAAAAGCCCATAAAAGGCGCCACATCACTTGAATTTGATTGGTTAAAGAAAGTACATATTCATCATGACTCTCCCCTTTCCACAACTATAAATAGGGGTCTCATAATTCATAAAAAGAACCCCCAGAACTCTAACAAGAAGCAAGAGAAAGCTCGTGGATCAAACACCATAATTTCTCTACAAAGCTCAGGCGTTCAAAGCAAGTTCACCAAGATTCAAGATCAAGACCGCAATATTCAAGAACAAGCTCAAAATCCCTTGAATTCAAGCACAAGCCAAGATCAAGACCCTCAAATCAAAAAATCAAGTTCAAATTCAAAATCAAGCTTTAAGCCCTTGAATTTATATTTGAAAAGGAGAATAGAGGATTCATAGAGATTGTAACACTCACATATTGAAATCAATAAATTGATTATTGTAATATTTTATTGTCTCCAATTATTTAGTTTTCGGTCTCGAGAATTTTATTGCCCAACAAATTCTGGCATGCCCAGTGGGACGATCTCTACCTCTCATCTCAACTTTTCAAACTTCAAAGTTCAACAACACTGAAATAACTTCCAATAAACTCAACTCTCAATCAACTGCTTCTAAGCCTGCTGATTCAAAGTTCTCTGTTGAAGTAGAAAACATCCTTGGTATTACTTTCGAAAGTTTGGGAGCTGTCACAAGGAGCAAGGCAGGCTTGCTAGGATAACAAACACATCCAGTGTCATTCGCGCCAACTCCAGTTTTTGGATCTTCATCCCCAAAATGAATGAAGTCTAACGCAAGTTCTTTGGAAGGATTAAATGATGTGGAAGAATCACTTAAGAGTACTCTAGCTCTACTTGATAACTCTGGTTCCAAATACTCTGGCACAAAGAGCATTAGTCGTTCAACAAATGCATCATCTCCAATTACACCACATAAGCTGAGCACTTCGAAGAGCAACTTATATGACAAACCGTGTTACTCTCCAATATCTCCAGTGTTCATGCAAGAAATGGTGACTGATGCCTCATCTATTGAGGAGCAACTTGCAAATTTGACGTAGGCAATTGAGGTCCTGACCAAATATATTCAGAATCAAGAGGCTCGAATTGATAAGATAGTGGATAGGATGGAAGGTATGATAGTTGGAGAGTCTAGACACACACCTGGAAAATCTCCAGAGGCTCATGAGACAGAACATCTTGTGAAACAAACACCACTAACTAAAGAGGTGCAAGTTTCTTCTAAGGGAATGATCTCGATTGAGAAATTGAAGAAATTCATTTAAGGGACCCTCAAAGACAATTATGATGTTGTCACCAAGTTTTCCCTTGCGTATGCCAAGCCCTAAACTGCAAGGATAGATAGCCTCAAGATGACTGCCGGCTATCAACCCCCTAAATTTCAATAATTTTAGGGTAAAGGGAACTCAAAAAATATGTCATACACTTTGTTGAGACATGTAATAATGCTGGAACTTACGGTGACTATCTTGTCAAACAATTTGTTTGTTACCTAAAAGGAAACACCTTTGATTGGTATACGGACCTTGAGCCTAACTTCATTGATAGTTGGGAGCAATTGGAACATGAGTTCCTGAATCACTTTTATAACACAAGACGCACAATGAGCATGGTAGAGCTTACAAATACTCGGCAAAGAAAGGATGAATCAGACATTGACTTCATCAATCGATGGAGAAATGCTAGCCTAAACTGCAAAGATAGGCTCAAGAAAGCTTCTGCAATAGAGATGTGTGTTCAAGGAATGCATTGGGAGCTTCTCTACATCTTGCAAGGCATTAAGCCTACATCCTTTGAAGAGTTAGCTACCTGTGCTCATGACATGGAGTTGAGCATGTCTTCTGCTGAAAAAGGAGCAGCGCCTATCCATGACCCTTGAAGTGGCAAGGATAAGCAGGAACCCAAAAGATGGGGCAAGTTTGTCCCAAAAAATGACAACAAAGAGTCTACGAATGTTGATTTTCCCCTGTAAAGGTCACCACAAAAGTAAGCAAGAAGCAAAGTGTGAAGACTACTTCTGGAGCACGTCCAAATCAGAAAACTTTGAAGGAGATGCGAGAAAAGAAATATCCCTTCCTTGATTCTGATATTGCTGAGATTTTCAATGAGCTCCTTGCGCATAAGCTCATTGAACTCCCAGAGATGAAGCGCCCCAGCAAAGCTGGAAGAACCAATGACCTTAATTATTACAAATATCACAGGCTTGTGAGTCACCCTATGGAAAAGTGCTTTGTCTTTAAAGACAGTTATTTAACTAGAAAGTGAGAAAAAGATCTTTTTTTATGATGAGACGACTAGTTCTCATCAAATCAATAGCACATTTGGCTCGCTCAATCTAGTCTAAATATGTGTCAAAGAGTATAATGAGAAAATATTAGAGCCTGATAGGTCTTCAGTTGACAAAGGCGATCATAAATATTGGACTCTGGTGACCAGGCACAGATGTAGGAGGATGAGTTTGCAAAAAGAGTCGTCTGAGCAGCCAACTAGAAGGAGAATGGTGAAGAAACTGAGAAAACAAAAGCTGGTTGAACTTCTAAAAAGGATGACCGTAACAGAGCTTCACTTTCAAAAACCATGATGCTCAGTAATGTTGGAGGAATTCTTACCAAGCTAGTTTTGTGCAAAGACTACTCGAGTCAACCATGAGGCTTCTTGTTGTAATACTGCTAAAAAGGGGGGAAAAGGGTGAGAATCTACCCATGGAAGTTTCTTCATCTTCTAAAAAGCTTTTTGAAACTCTTGGTGAAGAGGCACATGTATGTGATATAAAAATTACATTTACAAATGATGATCTTCTGCTTAGAGGAGCCCTACACAATCGTCCCTTGTACATAGTAGGTCAAGTTCTAGGAAAAAGGATAAATAGACTCTTGATTGATGAGGGATCCAGAGTCAACATCCTGCCTATCTGCACGATGAAGAAATTTGGCATCTCTACTAACGAACTAGACGAAAGCTATATAATGATCCAAGGCTTCAACCAAGGGGGCCAAAGGTCCATGTGATCTATCAAGTTGGGAATTCATATGGATGATTTTTAATCAAACGCATTGTGCATGTGATCGATGCCAAAACTTTATACAATATATTACTTGGTAGGCCTTGGGTACACAAGAATAAAATTATCTCGTCCTCTTACAATCAATGCTTGAAATACCTTAAAGGCGGAGTGGAAAGAAAGATAGTTTCCGATGATAAGCCATTCACTGAAGCTGAGTCACATTTTGCCGATGCAAAATTCTACTTAAAAAATTATGTTGTGAATGAGAAAAGGATTGAAGTTGTCACCAAGACCAAGTGTGATGATCTTGCATCTAAGAAGGTCACGATGACTATTAAAAAAATTGCTACCAAGAAGCCCCTCTTCACTTCGAATAAACAAAGCATCGCACCTATAAAAAAAGGCAACCCCTGTTCTTCTCTACGTGCCAAAGGTAAAGAAAGAGAAAGATCACCCATCGAATGCCTAAGATAATGTGCCAAAGGGGATAACTTTACCGATAAGGAGGATTGATCCAATAAATTCATCCTCAAGACTACTTGGAGAGTCTGTGGCTAAAAATCCGCCATAAGATATGACACTCCCTATGAAGCATATGAAAGAGGGCTTCGAACTAAATGCATACAAGCTATTTGTAAAGGCTGGATATCATCCTAATAAGCCATCAAGGTTGGACAAACTTCCGTTGGAAGGTACAACCAGGCAGGCACGTGAAGGCCTAGGATACACGAAGTCACCTCCAATTCGCATCTCCATAAGAAGGGTAGTTAGTAACTACATCACTGTAGAAGAAGAGTCTACTGCATACAACAAAAAGCCTTCTATTTTTGACCGGCTTGGAGAATTAACTATAAGAACTTCTGTGTTCGATAGGTTTGGACCTCTAAATAAGAAGAAATGAAACCAGCGTAAAAGAACTCGTCAAAGCATGATGCACTCTTCACTTAAAATACAGAAGGATTTCCAAAGTTTAATTCCTTCTAGAATGAGGTGACAGACAGAACTGATGGTTTCATGCAATGAGGTGTTAAAAACAAAGGCTCATACTGTGGTTTATACCAAGGAACATGAGGAAGATAAATAAATTATTGGCTTCTCATATCATGTTACAACACAGAATGAGAAAGATGTCTCATGCCAAATGAAGGTTGATAAAGTGATGGAAGATACTTTTTGGTGTTACCATATATCCATCAACAAAGATGATCCTCAAGAGGAGAAAAATGTTGGAGATGCTCCATCGAAACTTTAAGAAGGAGTAAAGGCCACAATAGATCCCTTGAAGGAAGTTAATCTTGGAACCGATGAAGACCCAAGACCAACTAACCTGAGTGCATTTCTAGAATTAAAGGAAGAAATTGCTTATATGGACATACTCAAAGAATATATGAATGTCTTCTCTTGGAGTTACAAAGAAATGCCTGGCTTAGATCCAAAAGTAGTAGTCCATCAGTTGGCAGTTAGGAATGGGGATCGTCTTATTAAGCAAGCCCAAAGGCACTTTAGGCCAGAGTTGGTTCCATTTATTGAGAATGAAGTTAACAAAATCATTGAAGCTAGATTTATTCACAAAGTCAAATATCCCACATGGATTTCATGTATTGTTCCAGTAAGGAAGAAGAATGGCCAAATTTGAGTTTGTGTCGACTTTTGGGATCTCAACAATGCCTTCCCTAAGGATGACTTTTCAATCCCTATACCAGAGTTGATGATTGATGCCACCACTGGTTATAAGGCAATGTTCTTCATGGATGGTTCATCCGTCTACAATCAAATACGCATGGCACCAAAGGATAAAGAACTCACTGCATTTCGCACGCCCAAAGGTATTTATTACTACAAGGTAATGCCTTTTGGTTTAAAAAAAGCTGGTGCCACTTATCAAAGGGCTATGTAGAATATATTTGATGGCCTATTCCATAAAAATATTTAATGCTACGTGGATGATCTAGTGGTGAAGTCAAGAAAGAAAGACGGCCACTTAAAAGACCTAAGAATGGTGTTCGAGTTACTTTGAAGATATCAACTTAGGATGAATCCATTGAAGTGTGCCTTTGAAGTTACTTCCGTAAAGTTTCTTGGCTTCATTATGCGACACTGAGGAATTGAAATTGACCAAGCCAAGGTCGATGCAATTTTGAAGATGCCCGGACCTCGAAACATTCATGAGTTAAAAAGCCTTCAAGAAAGGCTAGAATATTTAAGGAGGTTCATCTCAAACCTGGCTGGAAAATATCAACCATTTAATCGTCTCATGAAGAAGGACACTCCCTTCAAATGGGACCAAGCTTGTAGTAATTCTTTGAGAGTAATAAATCATACTTAATAAAGCCACTAGTTCTTGTGGAACCTATACTTGGGAAACCATTGATACTCTATATTATGGTGCAAGAGAGGTCAATTGGAGCACTACTGGCTCAAGAAAATAGTGAAGGCAAAGAAAACTCTCTTTACTATCGGAGCAGAATAAGGACGCTGAATGAGCTAAAGTATTCTCTAATTGAAAAGTTGTGTTTGGCATTGGCCTTCTCAATTAAAAAAAATGAAACACTACTTTCAATCTCATGTTGTCTGTCTTGTGTCTAGGGCAAATCCCATCTAGTTTGTAATGTCGAAACTAGTCCTTAGTGACTAACTTGCAAGATGGTACCTTTAATTTCAACAGTTTGATATTGTGTATGTTCCCCAAAAGGGCCATAAAGGGAAAGCATTGGCTGACTTCTTGGCAGACCTCCCGATAACCAATGATTGAAAACTGACTGATGAGCTTCCTGATGAAGATGCAATGGTTGTTGAAATTAGATCCCCATGGAAGATGTATTTTGATGGTGCTACACATCGAGATGGAACTGGTGTTGGCGTAGTGTTTATCACTCTATAAGAAGAGGTCATCCCATATTCTTTTACCCTAACAAACCGTTGCTCTAATAATATTGCTGAATATCAAGCGATAATACTTGGACTTGAGATGGCAGCTGACATAAAACAACTACAATTATAAGTCTTTGGTGACTCCCAATTGGTGATCAAGCAGCTTTTGGGAAGCTATGAAGTTAGAAATCCTGAGCTAAGACCATATTATGATTATGCACAGAAGTTGATGGAGTGGCTTGGAGAGGTAACCCTCTAACATGTGCCAAGGGAAGAAAATAAGCAAGTTGATGCCCTAGATACTTTGGCCTCAACCCTGACTCTTATGAATTAGACGCAAGTTACTATCTGCCAAGAATGGGTAGTACCCCCATCGAATGAGGATGAAGAAAATAAAGTTGAATACCTCATTGTCGTATCCGAGGTTGCAAAAGAAGATTGGCGACAACCTATCATTGATTACTTATATTATGGGACACTTCTAGAGGATCCAAGGAGAAGGACTGACATTCGTCATTGTGCATTTCGCTTCCTTTACTATAAGGACACACTGTACAGAAGATCATTTGAAGGAGTACTCTTACGGTATCTGGGAGAGGAAGAAATAATTCAAGCTTTGCAAGAAGCGCACACGGGAGTTTGTAGATCACATCAGTCTGGACAGAAGCTCCATTTTCACATTAAAAAGATGGGATATTATTGGCCAACTATGGTGAAAGATTGCTTGGACTATGCTAGAAGATACAAAGCTTGCAAATTCCATGCAAATTTCATACATCAAGCTCCAGAGGTACTACATCCAACTGTAGCATCTTGGCCATTTAATGCCTGGGGAATGAATGTTGTTGGTCCACTACCAAAGTCTTCTAATGGACACTTATACATCTTGGCCGTGATAGATTACTTCTCAAAATGGGCCGAAGCTGTTGCTCTTAAGGAAGTAAAGAAAGAAAATGTTACAAATTTCATTCGAGTGAACATCATTTACTGCTTTGGAATTCCTCAATACATAATAACTGATAATGGAAAGCCATTTGATAACAAGCTGATGAACAAAATTTGTGATCTCTTTGGTTTCAAGCAGTACAAGTCTTCTATGTACCATGCTATCACCAATAGTTTAGCTGAATTCTTCAATAAGACTTTATGCAGCTTGTTAAAGAAAGTCGTCTCCAAATCCAAACGAGACTGGCATGAGCAAATGGAAGAAGTTTTATGGGCGTATAGGACAACTTACCGTACACCGATGCAAACAATCCCATACTCACTTACTTTTGGAGTTAAAGCAGTCCTACCACTTGAGCGTCAAAATACCTTCTTTAAGACAGGCTATTCAGGAAGGGATCACCGATAAAGAAAATGCTAAGTTGCATCTTGCGGAGTTAGAAACTCTTGATGAGAAAAGGCTGGAGGCTCAACAAAATCTTGAATTTTATCAAGCCCGGCTATCTCATTCTTTTAATAAAAGGGTTTGCTTGAGGTGCTTCCAAGTGGGAGATCAAGTCATAGTAATAAGAACGCCCATTATTACTTCTCGTAAGTCTGGGGGGAAATTTACTCCAAAGTGGGATGGACCATATGTCATACAAGAAGTATATTCAAATGGTGCTTACAAGATTGTCGATGCAGATGGCGTGAGGGTTGTCCCCATCAATGTCAAGTTCTTAAAAAAGTACTATCCTTGAAGGGAGATGACACTCCTTAAGGCACGAGTATAAACTGCATGTCTACTCCTGGCCCGCAAGAGTATAAACTATGTATACCTAAAAAAAAATGTCCGCTAGGTTGAAAACCTTGAAAGAGGCGACCTAGGAAAAAGTTAGGACGAAAAAGAAACACTCACCCCAGAATTACGTTGTGACTTGATCCTCTTCATTGAGGTATGTAGGAGATTGGAATTTCATTCTGAGTTCAGTTGCATGAGTGTCAAAAAAGTATGTTCCTACAGTATCCATCATACGAACGCCAAGTATGAAACTATTCTAATTAAATTTTGGACTAACTCCAAATATTTATGACTCAATAGAGGCACCCTGTCGAAAATAAAAAGAGTTCCTTCAATGGGATTTGGAATGCTAACGTTCTCCAAGCCTACAACTAAAAGGATCTCAAAATTTTCATTCCTTAAGGTGGACAAGATTTGTCCTTTTGAACCTTAAGCTGGCCTCTCACGGGTTTATCCTTAAAAGAATATCAAAATTTCCATGCCTTAAGGTGGACAAGATTTGTCCCTTTCCACCTTAAGCTGGCCTCTCATGGGTTTATCCTTAAAAGGATATCAAAATTTCCATGCCTTAAGGTGGAAAAGATTTGTCCCTTCGCACCTTAAGCTAGCCTTTAACAGGTTTATCCTTAAAAGGATATCAAAATTTCCATGCCTTAAGGCGGACAAGATTTGCCCCTTTGCACTTTAAGATGACCATTGAAAAGGTCCCATACTTAAAGAATATCATTGCATAAGTGCATCGGTGAAATGACCCATACTTAAAGAATACCATTTCATAAGTGCATTGGTGAAAGGGCCCATACTTAAAGAATACCATTGCATAAGTGCATCGGTGAAACGGGCCATACTTAAAGAATACCATTGCATAAGTGCATCGGTGAAAGAGCCTCTACCTAGAGAAGACCATCGCATAAATGCATCTATAAAAGGGCCCATACTTAGAGAAGACCATCGTATAAATGCATCAGTAAAGGGCCCATACTTAGAGAAGACCATTGCATAAATACACCGGTGAAAGGGCCCATACTTAAATAAAATCATTCCGTCTTCAAGCAAAATCTTTTGGTCTTAAGGTGACGGAGGCGAAGTTAAACTCTCGCACCTTAAGCCAGTGTCCACCGTCTTCAAGTAAAGTCTTTAGGTTTTAAGGTGACGGAGGTGAATTTAAAATCTCGCACCTTAAGACGGTGTCCACCGTATTCAAGCAAAATGTTTCGGTCTTAAGGTGACGGAGGCGAAGTTAAACTCTTGTACCTTAAGTCGGTGTCCACCATCTTCAAGCAAAGTTTTTCGATCTTAAGGTGACGGAGGCAAAGTTAAACTCTCGTACCTTAAGCCGACCAATTATTGCATGTTGCTATCTGTTTCAATTCTCTAAAAACAAAAACAAAAAAGGGGAAACAAGAAAGAAAGTAAAAACACAAATAGAAAGGATGTTACCTATTAGAGCGTTGCGATCTTGAAAGTTGTATATGACCAACTTGGATTGCGACAAGATGCCTTGATATGGATGAAACCCTCAAAATATGGTTTGCAACAATCAGAACACCCTTTGCTAGTGACGTTTCTGCATCAAGATACAAATTATTTAGTGAGGAAATGCAAATTCGAAATCCTCTACCGGACCACATATAAGACCGACTTCAAAAAATCACCTAGAACAATTCAAGAAGTGTTAAAATTCAAATTTTGGATATGTTATATATGCATGTTTCCGAGATCTATAAAATCAAGTGGATCATAATTTTGATACTCCCACATTGGGATATAATTTTTTTGCTGACATCGCTTAAATCTGAAATTGCTGATGCATCAAAACTCAATACTGATTTTGGGAAGACACCTAAAATAATATCGAAAGTATTAAATTATGAATTCCATAGACACTTTATATCTTTGTGTCTAATTTCAAAAGAATTAAGCAGCTTGCAATTTCTTCATTCTTGCTTCAAGATATGAAAGTTTTAGTAAAGACGCGCAGATCTGAAATTTTCAGCATGATAAAATTTAGGGCTAAATTCAAAAAATTATCAAGAATTATATTGATGGAATTTAAAGGTAAATTTTTGATTTGTTATAGATCTCAAAGTCTAGTTTCCGTAATATCAAACGGTTCATGATTTCAATAGTTTTACAATAAGATATAAATTTTCTAACACGAACATGCTATGCTGAAAAAAGTGACGAAAATAAGAGAAAAGTAGGAGGGAAAGAAATTACCTCAATATTGTTGATGACTTGAAAACCCCAAAATTGATACTGAAAAAGTGGAAAAACTACCTCCTTTTATAGAGTTGTAGGATGGATGTTCCCATCTCCAATATAAATTCAGATTGGAATAGCTTCCATCTCCAAATTCAAATTGGAGATCGTTTCCTTCTCCCATGCAAATTCAAATTGGAGGTTGTTTCCTTCTCTCATACGAATTCAAATTGGAGGTTATTTTCTTCTCCCGTACAAATACAAATTGGAGATTGATTTCCTTCTCTCATACAAATTTAAATTGGAGGTTGTTTCCTTCTCCTATACAAATTCAAGTTTGAGGTTGTTTCCTTCTCTCGTACAAATTCAAATTAGAGGTTATTTTCTTCTTCCATACAAATTCAAATTGGAGGTTGATTTCCTTCTCCCATACAAACTCAAATTTGAGGTTGTTTCCTTCTCCCATACAAATTCAAATTGGAGGTTGTTTCCTTCTCCAATCTAAGTTCAAATCGGAAGAGTTTTATTTCTAGTTAAGTAAGACGATAAAAAAGTCTTCCAAAATTTATTTGAAATTGGATATCATGCCTCACCAACGGGTCTTAAGTATAGATATTCATTGAAAAAATAAGATAACTTTGAGAGGCAATATCAATATGGTTCGGCTTTAAATTTTTGAATGAGGTATTCATATGTATGAAAATCGTTGAAGCACGAAGGAAACATGTTTAAATAATCATAATTCAAGGCTAGTCTCCAAAATATTAAATGCCCCAACAAGTCTTGAAGTAGGGGGCATTTGTAGGCGATGCAATTTTATTAAATTTAAATCCGTACAGAATTCGGATTATATTAAATTCAAAATATATTAGTCCCAAATAAATATGACAGATTAATATAATTAAATTAATTATTTAAGTCCAAACATATATGGATTTAATTAAAGACCAATTTTTATTGGGCTAGCCCATTGATTTAGGCTACAAATGATGAGCCCACTTTGTTAAGCCCAAGATATTATCATATTCTAGGGGCCCAAAGGAGTGCCACGTGTCAAATGAAGTGGCATGCCAAGTCAAGTGAAAGAGCCGATAGGACCATGCCACATGTCAAAATGATGCAGCAGGCCTAGTGAAATCAAAAGCCCACAAAAGGCATCACGTCACTTGAATTTGATTGGTTAAAGAAAGTCCATCTTCATCATGACTCTCCCCTTTCCACAACTATAAATAGGGGTCTCAAAATTCAGAAAAAGGACCCCCAGAACTCTAACAAGAAGCAACAGAAAGCTCGTGGATCAAACACCACAATTTCTCTACAAAGCTCAGGTATTCAAAGTAAGTTCATCAAGATTCAAGATCAAGACCGCAATATTCAAGAACAAGCTTAAAATCCCTTGAATTCAAGCACAAGTCAAGATCAAGACCCTCAAATCAACAAATTAAGTTCAAATTCAAGATCAAGCTTTAAGCCCTTGAATTTATATTTGAAAAGGCGAATCAGAGGATTCATAGAGATTGTAACACTCATATATGGAAATCAATAAATTGATTGTTGCAATATTTTATTGTCTCAAATTATTTATTTTTTGGTCTCGAGAATTTTATTGTCCAACAAAGTGATCAAAAGTTTTCTGATTGTTATTTTCACAATAAAAATATTCCATGTTATCCACTACTTTCACCCTCACAAGCATTTCACCAATCGACAGTCCACCCTTCCAGAATCTACATAAAATGAATGAAACTTCAAAAGGTATTCTTTTCTCCCAGATATTCATTATTTTATCATAAGGCTCTCTTTTCAGTCTAAGTAAATTCCATGCACTGCTCATTGAGAGTTTTCCTACACTATTGAGCATCCATCATGGTTTGTCCCAATTCGTAGATGTACATTTTGCACCAATAGTATTGTTCACATAATTGCGTACTTCATTGAATATCTCTAACATAAGAGCCCGATTCCAGCCTTCATAATTCATGATTTGCCTCACTTCATCAATCTCTTTATTACAGAAGTAAGAAATAGGTAGGTAGAAATACAAAGAACTTATTTGAGACCAATTATCAAACCAAATACTAGAATGCCCACATCTACATTTCCACTAGATTTCCTAATCAATGGAATATGTAGCAATCAACATGTGCTTCCATATTTGAGATCCACCCTTTCATTCTACCACCTGTGGCCTATGTATTTTGCAATATTTGTTCCATAAAAAATTGGACCAAATAGGCTTTTAGTTCTCAACACCCATCAAAGCTTAGCAAATAAAGCTTTTGAAACATAAAAAAAGATCTAAATTTCAAACCCCCTTCTTTCCTAGGAAGACAAATCTCATTCCATGATACCTAATGTTTATTCCTTGTCTTCTTAAAATTTCAAAGAAATTTAAGAAATTTAGCAAAGACTCTATGTAGATCATTAATCACATATTTAGGGGGAATAATTGCAAAAATAAGATAAATTGGAATGCTTTGCAAGACATGATTGATCAATACAACTTTACTACCAAAAGAACGTAGTTTACCTTTTCATACTTGAATTCTATTCTGTACTTTCTTTATAAGATCATCAAAATGATGTTTCCTCTTCCTTGCATGTCCAACGGGACATCTCAGGTACATCAAAGGGAATATACCCCCAATAAAACTGGTAGTACTTTCTACTGCCTGAACAACATCATGAGGAGCCTTGATAAACATATAGAAAAAACTTTTTTTTCTTTATTAATTTCCTATCCAGATTGAGATTCATACAGCCCAAGCACCTCCATGATAAGTTTCAAAGATTTTTTTCTCAACAATAATAAAGATAATTGTATCATCAATATAAGCTAAATGATTTAAATGGTCACTTCTTTTAGGCATCCTAAAACTCATAAATTCATTATTGGTAAATAATCAGTTAAGAGCAGTAGACAACACTTCAACAACAAGTATAAATAAGGCAGGAGATAATGGATCACCTTATTTGACTCCTCTAGTGAAATGGAACAAAACATGAGTCTGCCAATTAATCAAGATTGAATACCAATTATTGGCTATAATTCTTCAGATCTTGTCCAAATATCAAATTATTAAATCCCATCTTCTCCAGCACATTGATCAAAATTCTCCAATCAATCCTATCATAAGCCTTTGCCATATCAAGCTTTATAACTATATTTGCAGATTTTCCTCTTTTTTCTAATATCAGTAATGATTTATTGTGCTAAGAGGATATTTTTAGTGATACTTCTATCTTTCACAAACCCTAATTGATTATGAGAAATAAGTTTAGGCATCAAACCTTTTAGTTTGTCATGAATGATTCTTGAGATCACTTTGTCGAGAAAACTATTCAAACTAATTGGTCTTAAATTAGAACACGTTTGAATAAATGCAGTACGATCAAATTAGTATGTGTAATGACCTTAGGTAAAGTTTTGCCTTCAAAGAAAGCATGAACAACCCCAACTACATCTCGACCCACAATGTCCCAACAAGATTGACAGAACAGATCGGTAAATCCATCTGGGCCACAAGCACTATCAACATTTCATATAAATACCATCTTTTTGATCTCTTCTTCAGTAGGTAAACTATTCAAAAAATGATTATCTTCATCTGTGATTTTAGCAGAAATATGTTGTACCAGTGAGTGGTCAGTGTTGCTGTGATCCCCTAAAAACTGATTTTGAAAGAATCTAACAACCTCCTCAGCTATTTGTTCTTCCCCTTCTTCCCAGGTTCCATCACTTCTCTGAATCCTTTTCAGTGTTAGCCTCTTTCTTCTTTCTTTTACATGACAATAAAAAAAAATTATATTCTTGTCACCCTCTGTGAACCATTGGGCATCTGTGATGTAGTTTACTGTTCTTCGTATTATGTTACTTATATTTTGAGATTAGTAGGCTTAGAATTATTTTATTCAAAAAAACTTTTATTTGAAGATCTTTCACAATAACGACAATGCTAGTATAAGTTTTTTCATTTTAACCCTTTCATGAAATGTGGCCTCTTAATTGTTTTAATACGGAATGATGAGTTCCCTAAGGTTTGCTCATTTGTATAATGTTACATGATTATCCATTAGCTTTATATTGTTAAGAGCTGATTGCTAAGTTTATTGAATAAATTAAGAGTATTTACTGTTAATATTTTTTTATGATTATAAATTAGGCCAAATGTTGGGCATTAATAATAATGAGGTTTACGTGAATTTCTAACTTGTTTAATGCTAATTAGTTTCACCTAATTTTCTAGATTGATTTGAGTGTATTACTACTTATAGTATTGTGTCAATTGTTCGGGCAGGAATAATTAGACTAAGTAACTTTGAATTTAGACCAATATGTAAGGCTCAAATATCTTAATTAGATGCGAAAAGAGCTAGATGATGTACATATTTGTGTCAAATATTTTTGTCTAGTAAAAAATATGATCAGAAAATACTCATTTTTTTCAACTCATTGTTCTTCTTATGTGATTACTTTGATTAAGAAATTTTATTACTTCATCGCTTGAATTTTATTTTTGATTAGTTAAAAATTAAGAACATACATACTCTTATCGATGTGAGTATTTTTTTACATGTACATCATGTTGGAATGAAATCACTTGGAGATCAATTGTGAGTGATGGAGTCAATGCATAAAACAAAGCTCAAATGGAGTCGTCACCCCATCGGGGTCAGGTACATTTTAAAGAATGATGACAAAAAGGACAGGTAATAGATGACTTCTCATATAAAGTGCATATGGCTTTATTGAAAATAAAATACTTCGTTACTCCCTTCTTTTCTTATGTCGTATGCCACTTATTTAAAAGTCTCAAAGACTTAGAAACTTTTATTACTACACTATATATATATATATATATATCTTCACATGACTTCAAGTACTGAAATGTTTTGTTTAGTACTCTTGAATAAGTTTCTTTAAGAGTTTCTTTTGTTTTGTCTTAAGGAGTTTAAGAGAGTTGATCATAAAAATTGAAATAGAGGGAGTAACATCGCAATGGATCCGTTTCAGCCTTGTCATGCCTTGACCCCAGTCTCTCTCTCTCTCCGTCTCTCTCTCTCTCTCTCTCTCTCTCTCTCTCTCTTTCCTCTCTCAATTCTAACTTTATGTTATCAATTTATTTATTTTACATTAAATTTACCACCAAATTAAGTTGGCACATCTTACTAACATGTCTCTCGTTATTTGTAGTTTATTACTATTTTGATCTAAGCTTGAATATTTTCTTTATTGAATATACTACAAATCAAAGGAATTCATGAGAGTCTGTAGTCTGAGGAAGATGAAGAATACACAAATTATGGTACTTTTCCACCTATTATTTTCATGTCACAAAAGGTCAGTCTCGCATCTCTTGTATTTTTCATTCTTTGTTTGATACATACACTAGTTGAAAAGTTTTTATTACATTACTTAATTAATACTTAAGTTAATAAAAAAAGTGACATTTGCTTATCACACAGAATCCCCACGTAATATACGAATTCGGATTAGACCCACATTTGTGGACCTCGAAAGGTACTAACACCTTTCTTTTGAAGTAATTTGTAACCTTATCCGATTTTTGGTGAACTAGACTAAATAATAAAAAAAATAAGATTGTAATAGAATGGTGCCCTAAAGAACCTCAATTCATTAAGTGGCGTCTCTTCACTCCTTAAATATCCTTAAAGAGTTGTCAGATCGAATTCCACTTTTTGTGAAAAAAATGGGGAGCGACAATATGTCTTCATTAAGTAACTCTCATTTCTATCTTCTTCTTTACCTTTAATTATAGGTTCAGCTACAGGTATTTCACTGTCACATGTATTATCCTTAAGTACTTGATGAGATACTATCTCATGCAACTCATGCATCAGGGATGAATGGAATGCCTTTGTTACCAGAGATAATGGTAACTCAGAGCCCTCGCCTCCATCTAATGACTCATTTCTCCTGAGATCGTTTGAAGTGGTTCATGGTATGTAGCTTCAGCTAATTCCTTTATCCATAAAAGTTCTTCCTCCACTTCATGTCTAAATAAAGATACATCATACATACTCTGTCATTTTTCATTTAAAGATGTGGTGCCTGGCAACTCTATTAGGTTACCTTTGTTTTCCCTAGTACGAGTTACATTAGAATTAGACAATGCTAAAGTTAGTTGTTGATCTTGTTGCTGGGACTAACCTTATTGATATTCTTGTGCTTTTTGCTGCTCAACTTTGCATTCTACTTTTTTCTTATTTTGATGAGTTTCTACTGTGCTGACTTCTTTCACATGTTGATTGACAAATTCCTTGAGGATCCATTTATTGGTGGAAGAGTGATGTCGCATCTGAGAAGACTTTTGTTTGATACTTTCATTCACATGTTGTTGATGTACATCTTGCCAACCTTCTGCATATTTTTCATTCACCTGAGGTTCGTTCTCATTAATTTCATCCACCAAAATCTCTGTATCAACTGATTTTTTTATTGTGCTTGACCCTTTACTAATTGCTGCTTCAGAAATATCTCACTGTGAGTGCATTTGTGTTTTATCTGTACCATACTGACTCTTCTTGTCTATATCCCTTTGTTCAACCTCTGTTACTTTCTCCTCTTTCTTTAGTGCAACAAAATCATTCTGATATTAACTATTTTTGTTGGAGATACTGCTTTAAACTGAACGGGGGCATTCTTATCATATACAAACCTCCTATGTGTAGGATTCCATTGGCTTCTCTGGAAATTATTGTTGTCCCTTCTAACCTTTGTGGTCGCTATATTATCCATCTTTTATTCTTGATTTTGTTTAGAAATAATAGGTTCCTTATTTTTCAATTCTGGATACAACATTCTGCAATCTTGTTCATCATGCTCTTAAATTTTGCACTCCTTACAATACTTAAGGATCCTATTATATTGGATTTTAATTCGTTCCACTCTTGACTCATTAGTGGTTAGATTAATAATTTCCAACTCCAAAAGCTTTGGAAATTCTGATAATAGATCAACTTGCACCTTAACACTAGCACAATTTGGTCTCCTCTTATTAATAGTAGCTGAATCTAGTTGAAGAGGTTTGCCTACTGTTGAGGCAATAAAGAATAGTGATTCCTTCACAAAGAAAGTAGGATTCAAATTCGGAAAACATATCCACACCAATGCTTGAGTAGTCTCCTCCTTTACTTTAAATTTAGCATCATAAATTAGGGTTCGCATCGGATAGGAATAACCTTCTTTATCCCAAAAATAGTATACATTCTTGGATAACATATTAACAAAGTCGTCTTCACGATCAAACCTAATCAAGATATGTCTATTCCTAGTAGGCCACTGGTGCAATCTCCCTTAACTTTGCACTATTTTGGTATTTGAGACCGAAGTTCATCCATTTTAAGCCAATCATAAGAGAACTTACCAACTACCGCATATTGTAAGGTCTCCATAATATTCATTCTATTAACCTTATTTTCAGTCCATTGCACTCTGGGAATTGTGTTATTGTATGAAAATTTCCTTACAGGAATTGGTTCAATTGTTTGTACAGAAAGCTGATTATCTATAGGAGATTCAAATAATGAGACAATATTATCTGTTGCAATCGTGTTAGACATTGGTAGGCAAACTAGGGTTTGATGACTCAATTTTTGATGAAAAAAGAGGAGGAAAATCTAAAGTAGATTTAAGTGAGATGGGATGGTCAGCCTTAGGAATAAGATAACCAGCGGCCATGGTGGCCATATGTGGTGGCTTAGTGGTTTATTGTAGGTAAGCGACTATCATGAGGGTTCTGCGGTGGCGCTGAAAACTCTGCGAGCTATCTTATATAAATTAATTTTTTGATCAAACTTTTTTTTATTCTAAAAGCTCTTTACTTACTCTTTAATTATTCAATCAAATTTGTTTATGATTATGCAACATTCAGAGCTCGCACCTCCTTACATTAAGATATCAGTGTTTAATTTATTTACTACTTAAAGTTTGACTCTAAATTATTTGATTATAATTTATTAATAGTTTATGTATTTGATGGTATAGAGTTAAACTGCGGTAAATTATATTATTGAAGATAACAATTAGCATGAAATGATCATATATATACTGGACGCTGATCTGCTTCCTTTAATTATGCTAGGTTGCTCTAAAAAATTTAGCTACAAGATAATTGCACATACACTTTCAGATAAAATTATGTTTTCATTATTTATAAAGAACTTTTCTTTAGAGTTTTGTTTTTTGTGTGATAATTTTATCTGGTATTGTTGTCTTGCAGAAAAGATTAAAAATAATAAAAAGGAGAGAAGAGTAAATAATTGCAAAAGAATAAAGTTGGATCGAAGAGCTATGACAATGCATCGAAAGCCCAATAAGCATATCTTGGTAACAATCCATAAATCCATCCAAGAAATTCAAACAAGTTTTTGAATTTTAGCGTCTTTTTTTCTTTTTTTACCTATTTTTGAATTTTAGCGTCTTTTTTCTTTTTTACCTCTTTACTATTTTGTTTTGTCTTCATAGACAAGTATACAAGGATATGAAGTTTCACAATGAATAAGGGTAATAATATACTGTTACAATAATATATTTTATAAATAATATTTAATATCATAGTGATTAATGATCAGAAGGAGGCAGATAAAATATTGTCGTAAACATATTATTTTATCTTTTGATATTATAATTATATTATACTCTTCAGCTATTTAAATTGGAGTTCTTTCTTTTTAGCAATTTAATTAAAGCTCTTTCCACAAGAAGATGATGCATTAGTTATTTATGATAAAAATATTTTAATTCTCCTTCCTTAGATATATTTCTTTTCGAAGTACTTTAAATTTAATTAATAATTGTTCAGTTACCATTAAAGTTTGGTGTAATTTCTCTTTGTATTATATTTTTAAGTCTTCAAATATCTTGAACCTTATTTCATTGATTTCATATAATGATCAAATAATTATCTGTGATGATGTTTTGTTTTGTGTTAGATCAATTTAATACACTATCTTGAAAATGAAATATCATTCGAAATTAATTTAAATTTGTTTGTCTTCGATGGAATTGAAAATCAAATAAAAGATCTTTTACATTAGTTTTTAAACATATCAATAAATGTTAATTAAAATTTTCAAAAAGTATTTGCAATAAAATATTTAAAAGTTTATTTAACTATTGTTAAAGTTTGGGCATTCTTCGAGACTTATATCATTTATCTTGAATAAATAAATTTTTATCTTTTATCACCAGGTCCTTTCAACGGTTTTATGGGTGTGTTCGAAAAGGAGAAAAATATTTTTCATTTTCTAGGAGTATAAGTTTTTGAGTACTTATTTCTTGTGTTCGGTTCTATAACAACAACATACCCAATATAATAAAATAAAAACAATATTCTTCTAAAACTATTTACATATATCTAACACAAAATAAAAAAAAATGCATAAAGATGAAGCAACATATATAGTGATGGAGAAGAGGGAGTGAAGGGGGTGGGATAGGTAGAGGCAGGGGTAGGGTGTGAGATAGGTGGTGGAAGTGTTGCGGGTGGTGGTGGATGTAAGTGGGGGTTGGAGGTAGGAAAAAATATTTTCTTAAAATTTTTTTTTTTTTTTTTTAAATTGTGTCAGGGTAGAGGGTGGGTGGGGTAAAAAAAAATTATAATTAAATAAATTGGGGGATGGTGGTGGGGTGGGATGGGTGTGGATGTGGGATTTGGTTAGGTTAGTGATTTTGAAAGTGGTATAAAATATTTCAATTGAATTAATTTAGAATAGATAATAATAAGTATAAATATAATACTTGATCAAACAATGAAAAATTGTGAACTATAAAATAAACAAGGAAAATTTAAAAGAAGATAAAAAGTTCAGTTTTTTAATTGAAAATGGTGAAATTTAAAATTTGAAATTACAAGTTTTGCAATTGACACAACTAAGTATTTTTAGTGTATGAAATGGAATTAAAAGATAAAACTTTTTGAATTGAGAGTACTTAGGTGTTGCATTGATAGAGTAAAAAATATTTAACCAAAAAAAGATAGAGTAAAAAATAAAATTTGAAATTGAACGTAAGAAATGTAATCTATATCTATATATATTATAAACATATGACGAAACATCACAATTAGCTAAGTGGCAAGCTATTGTTAAGCCACGTGACAATTCTTAGGACAAAGTTAAATGTTGAATTATTGTAATAAAAGTTTTGAATTATTTGAATATTAAAATACATTATTCTTTATTTTAAAAAGAATCATTAGCTTAAAAATAGAAACTTATTGTTGAAGAATTTTAAATAAACTTTTACTCTTTCATAAACTTATTTATTTTCAAATTTAAATGTTATAAAACATGTTTGAATATAATTTATTTAAATACTAAATGAAAGATAAAAATATATTAATAATAATAGTAACGATAATAGTAATAAGAACAACAATAATATAATAATGATAATAAATAGATTAAGTGCAATAGTAATATACGTAGTAGTAACGTGCAATATTATATGTTCTATACTAATTATTTGAACAAAATTATGAGGACATGTTTTCTTTTAAGAGATTAACCTGCATTTTTTAGTTTAAGAGATTAATTCGTATTTAAATTAATGTGTGGCAAAGGATAGATATCCAAAATTAGATGTATATTTTTTATCGAATAGTAAAAAATATTTTCAATTTAATACGAGGATGGGTGGATCAATTTTAGTTTTATTAATTTTTATTTAAAGAATAGCTTTTAAATAATCAGACAAAATAAAGAAATTAAGGAAAGAAGATAAACGAGAAAATAGAGAAAAGGAAAATTGTGGGGAAAAATAGAAAGGATAAAGAAGAGCAACAAAGTCCTCTATTATTCCGTTTTTTTGTTAACTATAATATCTTTTGGATTGATCTCATTGTTTTCAAATATATCTCTTAATTCAAATATTTAAATTGTAAATA
The DNA here is from genome assembly GCA_030864215.1 of Capsicum pubescens. Taxonomy (NCBI): domain Eukaryota; kingdom Viridiplantae; phylum Streptophyta; class Magnoliopsida; order Solanales; family Solanaceae; genus Capsicum; species Capsicum pubescens. The sequence continues at coordinate 197,882,036 of CM061549.1, read as the reverse complement.
TATATATATATATATATATATATATATATATATATATTGTATTTAAAAAAGAATAAAAAAGAGTAATAACTTATCTTTTTTAACTAATGCATATGTTATTAGAATTTGAATTCAAATAAAACTAGAGTTGGAATGGAGTTTTAAATTTTTAATCTCTCTTATATACACACTCTTTGTTGGTGAAATTACAATAATATTACAACTGAAAAAATTACATGTGAAGAAATAATAAAAGTTATCTTTTTCTTCTTCTTCTTCGGCTGAGGCGCGGATATCTCGCTTTCTTTAAGGAGATTCAAGTCCGCTGCAGCTAGGGGTGGGCATGGTATGGTATATACCGAATTACCATACCAAACCAAAATTTTTGATACCGTGGTTTTGGTATTATGGTATTTGGTATGGTAGATGGTATACATTTTAATTTTTTTTGGTATATGGTATGGTATTCGGTATTTACAAATGACATACCGAAATACCGAATACCATACCGAAGTATATATAGTTACATAAGTAACTTTTATACACACACACACACAAATATAATACTTAGTATTAGTATAAAAATATTTAGACATTGAAACTTTCGCTATTCTATCTTGATTGAAATATCTTTTTTGTGTAATTGACTAACAAAAAGAATTGTTTGTACATGTGTAATGTGTATTTATGATACAATTAAGACGTGCTTTTAAAAATTCGAAGTAATAATACTTTAGTATACGAGTATATATTGTTGAAGTTGTACAAACTATGGTCACCAATTACCATACCGCAAAATACCGAAACCAAATGTTAAAATACCAAACCATACCGAATTAATATGGTATGGTAATGGTATAATATTTTTAAAAACCTAATACCGAAATTACCGTACCGAAGTTTCAAATACCGTACCATACCATACCATACCATACCATGCCCACCCCTAACTGCAACAAATTATTTCACCGGTCCAGTAGTAATCTTCTTGACTTGTCCTCTCCAAGATCCAACAACATTCTCAAAGAACAACTCAACAACTCTGGACAAGAGTTGAGTTCAAAACTCCACAAAAAGAACGCCCCTCTTCAACTAATAAACTCTCTTTCTTACTAACTTTTGTGAACTCTATATTATCTTGTACTTAGAAAAAACATGCAAGACCACCTCTATTTATAGGAGAGTAAGTCTTTCATGCAATTAATAAGAATGAATGATGACAGTAAAGAGGGAAGATCAATGGCCTAGAGATTTCAAGAGTTACAAAAATTACAAGAGTTATACTACATGAAGAATAGGATAATTGAGAAATAAAGAGTGAAAAGTTACATGAATCTTAAGAAAAATGATGGTCAAATTCAACCACCATAATCAGAGTCAAATGCACCTAATGTAGCAAATAAATAGCACGTTACTTTGCCTTAAAAGAGACATGAAGAAAAATTGGCATATAATGCCATTAGGATGAATATGCACGGTTACTTGGAGTTGCAAAATGAAATGCAACAAATTCCTGCACTTAACTCCAAATTAATAATAATGCATGATTAAAGATACACTTTAATATAAATAAATAATGTTACAATGCTCTTAACCCATCTATCCACCACTTATTTTAAAATTAACAAGAGAGTCCACTAGTTAAAGGAAGACTACTATGCATAATGAAGGTGTGCTCTGCATTGAACCTCCACTTAGTAAAACAGTAATTTTTAACCCAGAGTCGTAGTGGTGACAGACTTGAACTATGACTGCTTAAGGGAAATAAAAAGTTACTGCTTGCACATAATAGTCAAGGTGTTGACATGAACTTTATAACCAGCACATTACGACCTCGTTCTATCCCGATATTTATGAGTCTTTAAGAATGAGCCTATTCTCATAGAAAGCATCCTACCTCCATACTCACATAGGTGAAATTTTTCGAGAGTGATCTTGTAATTTTAGCATCCCACTCATACGAGCTACAAATTTTCATTAAGAGTTTTTAAACTCAACCTCATAATCATTACAGGTAAATGCACTCACACCATAGGGAGGGATAAAAAATAGTGCATTTTTCACAACAAGTCATCATGTGATTCGTTTTTCCTATTGAACCTAGTTATAGGATCTCTAGTCCCAGGTTGGGTTTCCTCATATATGACTCAAGATTCAATAGGCTTCAATCCCATCCCCCTCGATGTGCTCTAGACATTTTCTCTTGCTAAGGCCTTAGTCAATGAATCTGCAAGATTATCACAAGATTTGACATAATCAACATTAATGGCACTATTTGTCAAATATGATCACACATTACTGTATTTTTCCTTATAGATTTAGATTTAGCATTGTAATAATGGTTTTGAACTCTACAAACTGCAGTCGTGCTATTATAATGAATTAAAATAGAAGGAATTGGTTTTTCAAAATAAGGTATTTGAAATAACAAATATCTCTACCAATTCACTTCCTCACTAGCTGAAGCTAAAGCAATTAGTTCAGCCTCCACGGTAGAGTTAGCAATTATAGTTTACTTTTTAGATTCCCAACAAATAGCACCACCACCCAAAGTAAAATATAACTAGTAGTAGATAAGAAATTACCTGATAAAGTATTTCAATCCACATCACAAATGTCGTCAAGTATAGCAGGATATTTTTTATAGAATAAACCATAATTTTTTGTTCTAGTTAATTATCTTATTACTCTCATTATAACATGCCAATGTTCATTACCTGGATTGATAGTAAACCTTCTAAGTACTCCTACTACATATGCAATATAAGGCCTAGTGCAATCAGTCACATATCTCAAACTTCCAATTATGTTAGCATATTTCTTTTGATTTCTAACATTATTTTCACTTTCAACAGGAAATAAGTGAACACTAGAATCAAATGGAGTTACAACATGCTTGCAATCAAGGAAATTATATCTTTTCAATATTTTTTCAACATAATGTGACTGGTCAAGAAAAATTTCATTACATGTTTTAGTAATTTTTATTTCTAGAATAAAATTTGCCTCACCAAGATCTTTCATATCAAAATGGCTTCTAAGAATATTTTTAATTTCTCCACTAACATTTATATTAGAGCCAAAGATTAATAAATCATCAACATATTGGCAAATAATAACATGTGAATTATTTCAAGACTTATGATGTATGCACTTATCACACTCATTTGTTTTAAATCTATCATCAATCATGCAGGAATCAAATTTTTTATGCCATTGCTTTGGTGCCTGTTTCAAGCCATATAAGGATTTAGTAAGTTTACACACTTTGCTTTCTTGGCCAACCTCAACAAAATGCCCGGGTTGTTCCATGTAAATCTCTCCATTTAGGTCTCTGTTTAAAAAAGGAGTTTTTTTACATTCATTTGATGAACTTATAAATAAAAAATTGCAATAATAACAATTAAAAGTCTAATGGATGTAATTCTAGTTACTGAAGAAAAAGTATCAAAAAATTCTCGACTTTCTAGTTGTTTAAAACCTTTAGCCACTAGCCTAACCTTGTATTTATCAACAGATTCATCCGATTTAATTTTTTACGTAAGATCCATTTATAGCCAATTGTTTTACAACCTGGTAGTAAATCAACTAACTTTCAAGTTTTATTAGAAATTAGTGATTCCATTTCATTATTTACAACATCTTTCCAGAAAATAGCATCATGTGAAGATAAAGATTCTTTGAAAGTGAGAGGGTTATCTCCAAAGTTAAAAACATAATAATCAGAACCAAAATCTTTTTCTACTCTAGCTCTTTTACTTCTTCTTAACTAAAAACCATCATTTTCTTTGTTTTTTCAAAATAGAAGGGGAAGAACTGGGTAGTGACAAAATATTTTCTTTAGTCCTTAGACCCCACTATTTTTTAAATCAAAAGAAATTTTTTTTTCATGAAAAATAGCACTACCAGATTCTATTATAATACTATCTTCAAGATTAAAAAAATCTATAGGCTTTACTATTTGAAGCATAACCAAGAAAAGCACAAGTAGTAACTTTTTTACCCAACTTAGAGATTTTAGGATCCGTTAACCTTACATAGGTTAAGCAACTCCAAACTCTTAGTTATCCCAAATTTGACTTATGACCTTTTCATAATTCAAAAGGTGTTAGTTTGATCTTTTTATGTGGAACACGATTCAATACATAAAGGCAGTCAAAAGAGCTTCACCCCAAAAACTTAAAGGTGCACTAGACTCAATTAACATGGCATTAGTTAACTCAACCAAAGTTCTATTTTTCCTTTTCGCTACACCGTTAGATGTGGCCGAATAAGGAAGAGTAGTTTCATGAATTATACTCAATGATCTAACAAAAAAATTGAACTCATGTGACTCATGTTGACGGCCTCTATCACTTCTAATTCTTTTTATTTTCTACCAAGCTGATTTTCAACTTCATGAAGAAAAGTTTTAAAATTCTTAAAAGCATCACTTTTATTTTTCATTAAGTAAACATATATAAACTTAGAACAATTATCAATAAAAGTGATAGAATATCTATTTTCTCCACAAGATAAAATTTCTTCAAGTTCACAAATATCATTATGAACTAATTTTGATAAATTATTTTTTCTTTTAACTTGGAAATGAGGTATTTTTGTGATTTTGGCTTTACTACAAGCCTCACATTTTTTAAAATTCTTTTGATCATTGAAATTAATCCTAAATTACTCATGATTCCCACATAACGATTATTTATATGACATAAACGAGCATACCAAAAACTAGTAGAAGAAAACATATAAACAGAAGTAGATGTTTTATTCATTTCAACATTCCATCACAAGCATACCCCTTTCCCACAAAAATATTATTTTTCATAATTACATACTTTCCAGATTCAATAATCTGTTTGAAGCCTGCTTTATTAAGAAGAAAACTAGACATTAAATTTTTTCTCATGAAAGGAGTATAAAGTACATCTTTTAGTAACAATACCCTTTCAGAAGTAAAACTCAACTCAACATTTCCCATTTTCAAGTACTTGAATTGTGTGTGAATCTCCAAGCATGATGATTTTGGGCTCCTTAAAATTAATATATATTTTAAACTAGTCTTTGTTATAACAGACATGACGATTTGCACCGGAGTAAGCCCACCATCCATCAACATTCTCCACCATGTTTATGTCTGTTATCACCACCACAAGTAGTTCTTTGGTAATATTTGCCCGTGGTGTAGGCCCACATTTTCAAAATTTGCAAAATCGATCAATATGACCACTTTTGCCACAGACAAAACACGACCCTTTTTCTTGAACATGTTGATTCTTTGCTTGGTTATTTTCGTTATTATTGTCCTTGGGATGTCTACCATCATTTTTCTTGAATTTTTTCTTTTTAGGCTTCAAAGTAGTATTTTGTTAGTATCAGGGGTAACTTTATTTGAAGTAGTTAAATTTACCTTCGATGTGATGTTGTTCTCTTCTTTTCGCAAAAGTGCATCTTGGCCCCTTGCTTCTTCTTCCATGCAGATTTTTATTATCAAAGTTTCAAGAGAAGTTTCCTTTTGCTTGTGGCGCAAAGTTTTTTGAAATTCCTTCCAAGAAGGAGGAAGTTTATCTATTATGCTACAAACAATAAGGTTATCTTCAATTTTGACTTCCTCGGACCTCAGCTCTCCAACAATCATTATGAAGTCCCGACTTTGGTATACCACTGATTTGTTGTCCACCCATTTAGAAACAACAAAAATCTGCTTGCAACATACTTTTTTTGCTCCAGCCTCCTCAGTGTCATACTTAATCTGCAATGTTTTTCAAATCTTCTTTGCACTAAAGTAACTTCTATCATAATAATCATAAAAATTATCAGATATACAATTAAGAAGAAAATACTGACACTTGTAGGAGTCACCATCGTTATTTTTAACTTTCTCTTGAAAAGAGATAAGTTCATCATCATTCATGGAAGAGTTATCTACTTTGTTTGGATTCTTCTCAGTTAACACATAAGAAACATTGAGAAAACTTAAGTACAAAATCACTTTACCCTTCCATCTCTTGAAGCGAATATCGTTGAACCAGAATGACTTATTAAGATCGCTCATCTTGACATCCGCAGATTTTTCAGTTGTTTCCATTGAATCTCCTTAAAATTGTTGGTGAAATTATAGTAATATTACAACTAAAAAAATTTCAAATGAAGAACTAATAAAAGTTATCTTCTTCTTCTTCTTCTTCTTCTTCGGCTGAGACGCGGATATCTCGCTCTCTTTAAGGAGATTCAAGTCCACTGCAACAAATTATTTCACTGGTCTAGCAATAATCTTCTTGACTTATCCCCTCCAGGATACAACTGCCTTCTCAAAGAATAACTTAACAACTCTGGACAAGAGTTGAGTTCAAAGCTCCACAAAAAGAACACCCCCTTTCAACTAATAAACTCTCTTTTTCACTAACTTTTGTAAACTTTATATTATCTTGTACTTAGAAAAAATATTTAAGACCACCTTTATTTATAGCAGAGGTAGTCTTCCATGCAAGGAATAAGAATGAATAATGATAGTAAAGAGGAAAGATCAATGGCCTAGAGATTTCAAGAGTTACAAGAGTTATACCACATAAAGAATAGGATTATGGAGGAATTAAGATTGAGAAATTACATGAATCTCAAGAAAAATGGTGGCCAAATTCAGCCTCCATAATTAAGAGTCAAATGCACCTAATGCAACAAATAAACAACACGTTACTTTTCCTTAAAAGAGACATGAAGAGAACTTGGCATATAATGCCAATAGGAAAAATATGCACGGTTACTTGGAGTTGCAAAGTGAAATGCAACAAATTCATGCACTTAACTCCAAATTAATAATAATGCATGATTAAAGATACACTTTAATAGAAATAAATAATATTAAAATGCTCTTAGCCCATCACTCCTACAATTATATGTAATACTAAGCTTTTTTCTCATTTTTTATTATTGATCATTAACATTATTATTGAATTTATTGACTGCATTCTTTATATTATTTATTTTCTTGAAACTTTTTGTATTTTAATAGTTTCATTTTATTATGCATATGATGAGTGATGATAATACTACAAATGAATTATTTTTGCTACTATAATCAAACCCGAATTTAAGTAAGTATCAATTTTTATTCTAATTTTATTCTTTTAAATTTTGATGAAAATAAATACATTCAACTCCGTAAATAAAAAATAAAATCACCTCTTTTTGAGAATTTTAGTCAAACATTTAGCTTTCAAATGTTAATTTTTCTTACCATTTTTACATTATTATTTTATTAAAATAAGTGATAATATCATTTATGTACTTTTTATGATTTAATTCGGTGATGAGAGTAGTTTCAGATGAAGACAAGAAGATTAAGTAACTGGCTTTTGTTTTGATGAACTTTCTATATACATAATTTTTACATTGAAATTTATTATTATTATTGTTTTATATATATATAGAGAGAGAGAGAAAGGAAGGCAAAGAGAGAGAGAGGGGGGGAGGGGGCGGGGTCGAAGACTAAACACATTTTTGAAAAGAAGAAATTAAAAAGAACAAAAAGAAAGATGACAAAAAAAAAAGTTAAGTAAAATTAGCCTAGTACATCACTTACCGGTTACCCTCAACTTTTCAATCATATGGATGGTTTTAAAAATTAAATTTAATAAAATAGATTTTTTGGCTTTATCATTATATCCATGTAACATAAAAAACAATTTTCAGTTAAAGTCAAATTAGAGAGAAATAAAGTAATTAAAATACAGTATAAAAGATATTCACTGAGGGAGTTAGAGGCCGGGGGGGGGGGGGAGATTGAACTAATTTTATTAATATAATGAAGTTATTAGATAATACACAGATTACAATTTATAAATTTTAAACGAAAGAGATGACTGGACAGTAAAACACAACAACAACAATAACATACCTAATGTATTTCCACCAAGTGAAGTCTGAGAAGGGTAAAGTGTATGCAGTCCATCCCACTACCTCAAATGAAGTAGAGAGGTTGTTTTCAATAGATCCCTAGCTCAACACAGATAACAATATAATAAACAAAATACATAAAAGCATGCAACAACAAGGGATATCACGCCGCTAGATAGTAAAGGATAATAACAAAAATAAGACACGCACAAGATAATACTATAAAATTAAATTATTTTTGATAATATAAAAATTTTAAATTGTAAATAATATAATAAAGAAAAACATGAAACATAAAATTATTTTACAATTACGTGATTATTTTTACTCATAAAGATTTTATTAGAGGTGAGAGACTGCGTTGGGAGGAGGGGAGAGATGGGGAGGGGAGGGAGGCGTGTGTGGAAATGCCAACATTATATATTTAAATTGTGAATAATATAATAAAAATCTTCAACATAAAATTCTTTTTACAATTACATGATTGTTTTTCTGTACGGATTTGGTTAGAGGTTGGGTGATTAGCGAAGGGGAGGGGTGAGTAGGGGTGGAGGCTTGTGGTGAAGAAGGGTGAAGTTTTTTTATTTTTTATTTTAAAATTAAAAAGGCGGGTAGGAGTGGAGGTGGGTGGTAGGTGGGCGCGGGGATAGAAACTTTTTTTTTTGTATTTCATTAAAAAATAATATAATAGTTGAATACGATGTACATAGATAGAATAGTACTCCGCCAATAGAATCTTTCTAGCCTCTATTCAAATATAAAATAATTAAAATAATATCTTTAAATTGTGAATAATTTAATAAAGAAAAATCTCAAACATAAAATTCTTTTAACAATTATATGATTGCTCTTTAGTATGAATTTGGTTAGAGGCTAGGTGATTGGCGTGGGGGAGGGGTGAGGCTTGGGGGTGGGTTTAGATTTTCTTTTTTCTTAAAATTAAAAGGGTGGGTAGGTGTTTTTTTTAAAAATATATTTCATTGAGAAATAATATGATAGTTGAACATGATGCACAAATAGATAGAATAGGTGGGTGAGAGGTGTTTTTTTATTTTTTTTTAATTAAAAAATTATTATTAAATAAATATTTAAATATAAAATAGACAAAATCAGATATTACAAAAAAAAAATTCACGTGTTTTTTCTAATTGGTTAATTTTGCCATGTCAGGCGAGTGTATTACACACACTCTATACATGTTGCTGATTAGGCAAAAAAGGATGATTGGATCAAAATTCGGGTGGGTTAGTGGCCTGATAGATACAAACCTTAGTTGAGGGGTCTAAGTGAATTTTCAGAATAACTTTAAGTGCTTGTCGATGACTTAAGCGTTTTTTAAAAAAAAAAAGATGAGTGGGGGAGGGGAGGGGAAGGGGGAGGAGACAAAGTGGAAAATCAAACCTGTGGGAGTTAGGTGTCTAACCAACTAAACTACTAAGATTCAGATTTCTATTTCTTTACTTGAATTTACTGTGAAGAAAAATCTGTCTTCCCTAAAATCTCTTCATTAAAGATATATTACAATAGTGACTCTTTATAAGGTAACTCAAATAACACCAGATATTGAGGTTTTCAACTTCTTTGTCTTGAAGTTGGGTGCAAAAATTTATAAAATATGTGTTTTTTGTTGTCTTTCAAGGATAAGAGTAGTTCGTCAAAGATAATTATCAAGAATCGGAATAGTGATTCTAATTTTCAAGATTCTCCACCTACAATATCTATTTCAACCAGTGCAAGATCATCTCGATACTCAAATCAAAGCAAAAGTCATATTATCGTTCAAGAAATTTAAGAAAAAGAAAATTTTCTTGCAGCGCATCCTGATACTATCACAAATCAAGTGATAATTATCAAAAAAAGAAAAATGTATACATCATATATGTATACATATGTTGATTGTTCTGCTTTTCCATTGGAAGAGAATTATTTTTTACTTTTATTTTGATGTTGTTGAGTTCGTGTAAATATTATACACGATGTATCTTTTGGATTTTTATGGCACTGTAAATATATTTGGAATGTGCTGCTTTTACGTTTAAGTAGTATACATCAATGTATACACAATGTATAAGTAATGTATACAAACTGGATTCTAGACTGCATGAAGTGGGATATTAAATCCCTAAAATTGTGTTGGTTGAAAATGAACACCGATGTGTTTGAAAATTAAACAAGATAGTAAACTAATAAAAGTAGATAAAGAATGCAAAGAGAATTAAACAAGATAGTAAACTAATAAAAGTAGATAAAGAATGCAAAGAGAGAATAGAGTAGCAGTAATATTCTAATTCACTTTCTTTTTACATGTCTATGTTTTTGATACAAGGAAGAGGGTATATATATAGGCTTACGTGGCCACCACTGCACAATTGAGACGGTGGAAATCCTTGGGCAGTTTGCCCCTATTACTTGGTGTCGAGTTTTCTAACTTGCCCCCATGGATGTCCACGTAATATGGATAATTTGTCGTCTCATTCAAGACCTTACCAGAAAAATTCAGTGGAAAAAAAAAAACTTTGGTTAACAAAAAAAGAATACAACGCGTATTCTTACTCCCCTGACGAAGATCACGATTCAGACAGTTAAGTCTTCGCATTCCAATCCTGTGCACCATCTTCTTGAGAGTTTTAGTAAAGATTTAGTGAACAAATCTTAGATATTCACTAAATTGGCATCAAGCTAAATGATACCAATTATGGACCTTGGGCTATGGAGATGTACATCTCAAGCAAAGACAAGTTGGGATACACAAATAGAGATCTGCCACAACCTCTTGAAACATATCCTAGTTTCAGGAAATGGAGAATAAATAATGTTGTGGTAAAGGGATGGTTGATCAACTCTATGGATCCAAATATGATTAGTAACTTCATCAGATTCCCAACAACAAAGCAGTGTGGAATTCTATTGCTACAACGTATTTTAATGGCACCGACAACTTCGCATGTTTATGATCTTAAGAGGAAGGTGACAAGGTTCAAACAGAGTGGGGGATCCGTTGAGACATTATAAACTCGCAAGGTCTATGGAGTGAAATTGACTTTCGTCGCCCAAATCCGATGAAATGTGAATTTGACATACCAAAGTATAACTTTATTTTACAGGAAGCTAAAATGTATACATTTCTAGATGGATTATGTGATCATCTTGAAAAGATCTAAGGAGATGTGCTTTAATTTCAACCGTTTCCTATAGTTGAATAGGCCTATGCACATGTTTATCAGGAAGATCTAAGATAATCTGTGTTACAAAGGGGAATATTATTCCTGGTGCTGTTATGATCTCAAAAGGAGGACAAAAGCAACATCAACAACTTCACATGCTTTTCAATGAAAAGTCTAGCACATCAATAAAGCCAAGTCCACAATCAAATGAGTGGGGTTGAAACTGGCACGCATTACGGAAATATAAAACACACTGTTGATAGTTGTTTCAAGTTGATTGGATATCCAGAATGGTGGCAAGAACTTAAGATGAAAAGAAAACGTGAAGCTGGATGAGTTGCATTAATGAAAACTAGAGACTCTCCCAATGCTACGACAATTATGGATTGTCAACTTATTTCACAAATAGACTATTCTCCTGTCGCAACAAATATTTCTATGTCTCCTTTTGTTGATTTGGGGGTGACTGATCACATGAAATTTGATTCAAGAGATTTTGTTGAATCCACTGAAAAAAAAAAATGCATTGCTAATGCTGATGGAGTGACATATCCAGTTATAGGGCTAGAAAAGTTGTAGTACACCCTCTTTTTCACAATCAAACACTCTTTTAGTTTCATCTTTCAAATAATTATTATCTGTTGGTCAAGTTACTGAGGAATTGAATTATCGTGCACTAATTTATCCCAAGTTATGTTTATTTCAGGATATTCTCACCAAGGAGATTACTGCTTGTGGTACTAAGTATTGTGTTCTAAGGTAATGTGTGAATGGAAAATGGAGGGAACAATTTGGAGGAAAAGTGAAAATTCACTTAAGAAATGTAAAGTTCTCCCATATTGGTGGGAGAAAGCAACTTTCTTATGTTTTTATTAAGAAATACTCCTTCATGATAATGGTGAGGTAAAAACAAAGAGATGATTTGTGTTGTTATTGTTGCTTGGCTTGATTTTGGATTTGGATTTGTCAAATGATTAAGAGATTAACTTTTTGGACAAAATTTATTTGAAACTTGGAAACAAGTGAAAGTTTAATCCAAAAATCCAATGAAAATATTTTTCTCCATTTGCGGACGCAATTCTAGCGCATATGCAACGCACCTCGAAGGGACGCAACCTTTCGAGGAAGAGACACACTGTTTCAAAAAAGGTGTGACATACGTGCACAGGTCGGGTGCAGACTTGGCGCAGGCTGGCTCTGCCTGGCTCAAGTCTAGAGCAGAAGCCATTGGAATAGGCTAAATGCGACCTGCGACCACAGGTCCAATGCATGTCTAGCGTGGACCAGGCGCCGGTAGCTAACGTTTCAGAAAAGTTGTCTCTTTTCATGAACCATTGTTTCATTTCTGAAGGGACACTTAATGGTTATAAATACCTGAACTTTTCCTTAGGTATAGGTATGATTTTAAGTTGAAAAATAATCTTCCTTTTTCTTCAAAAACTCTTTTATGATCATCAAACCGTTGAGTGTGTTTAAAGTTTCTGAAAGTTTGAGGTACCGCTACTTTCAGAAAGTGAACTATTTTATCTTGGGAGGAAAGATTCCATAACCTCTGGTACTTGAGGGGAATAAATTACTTAAGGACACACCGTGAAGTCGGTGGACTTGGTTTTAATATTTTTGCTTTATCTTTATTTCTTGAAAGTTAATAAACACTTCATTTGACAGTATATTTAAATATTCATTTGAACTTGTGTTTGAAGGTGTTGAACTTCATTGTAGTTCTTGAAAGTTATTCTTGAAGTTAGAGTTGAAGTTGTTTTGAAACATACAGATTTTATACCCATATAATAACAATCTTAAGGAATTTAGTAATCTATACTGTTTGGTATATGGAGATTAAAACTTATTGCTTTCTACTCTGTTTGAACTTAATAGTTATTCGAAGATATAAAAACTTTATCATGAGTTGAAGTTCATTTGGTCGACGATTAGAAAAACATAAAAACTTCATCGTTAAACTAGAAATAAGTTGGTGTTTAAAGTTTTTAAAACTTTCTAATTAGTATTCTGACATACTAAGTTGGTTGTCTTTTTGTGACAGCAAAATGAATGTTGAAAGTCATGCAAATGTTTAAATGACAAGTGTAGCAGCAACAACTGTTGCTATGACAAGCCGTACAAGTGTTGCGCCCACAATGGAACATGCATACAAACCCAAAAAGTTTTCTGGTGTAGATTTCAAACATTTGCAACAAATGTTGTTCTTCTATTTAACCACTCTAGGTCATCAAAGGTTCATCTCTGAAAATACTCCAGAATTGCCCGAAGAGACATCGGACAAGGAGCGTTTTATTGTAATGGAGGCATGGAAACACTCGAACTTCTTATGCAAGAATTATATACTGAGTGGCCTTCAAGACGACCTGTACAATATGTACAATGGTATGAAGACCTCAAAAGAGTCGTGGGATGCTTTGGAACAAAAATATAAAACTGAGGATACAGGAACTAAAAGGTTCTTTATTGCAAAATTCTTGACTTCAAGATGATTGTTAGTAAGATTGTCATCTTTCAAGTGCGAGAACTATAAGTAATCCATGATCTCTTGACAGAAGGTATGAATATAGTAAATACCTTATTTAAACATATTAAGTGTGTTCTTAATAATCACATGATCTTTGATGTAGGTTTAATTGTGAATGAGGCATTCCAAGTAGCGGCCATAATAGAAAAGTTGCCACCTTTGTGGAAGAACTTCAAAAACTACTTGAAGCATAAAAGAAAGGAGATGTCAGCTGAAGATCTTATTGTGAGGTTGCGTATTGAAGAAGACAACAAAGCACCCAAGAAGAAGTCAAAAGAGAATTCTGCAATTAGTAGAGCTAATATTATAGAGGATGACTCTAACAACTCAAAGAAATGAAAGAAACATCCGGATAGTAAAACAATCCTTCAAAAAAGAAATTCAAAGGGAATTGCTTTAATTGTGGCAAGGCTGGTCATAAGTCCGTAGATTGTTGGTCCCTTAAGAAAGGCAAGAAGAAGGATCAAGCCAACATGGATGAATCCAAAAATGAAGTGGATAATCTATGCGCCATGCTTTCAGAATATAACTTGGTGGGTAATCCTAGAGAGTGGTGGATTGATTTTGGTGTCACCCGCCATGTTTATGCCAACAAGGAGTTATTTGATTCGTATGCTCCGGATCAAGTTACTCCGCAACAATAAAGGTTGAAGGAATGAGAAAAATTTACTTGAAGATGACATCAGGCAAAGTGTTGATACTCAACAACGTCCTTCATGTTCCGGAGTTGAGAAAGAACTTGGTTTCTATATCACTTCTGACCAAAAATACATTTAAATTTGTATTTCTTTCTGATAAGGTTGTAATTAGCCAAAAGAAGTGTATGTAGGAAAAGACTACCTCACCGAGGGCCTGTTTAAGATCAATGTAGTGACTGTTAAGATCAATAAAAGTTCTGATCCTTCTTACATACTTGAGTCTAATGAATTGTGGCATGAACGTTAGGACATGTAAATTACAAAACTTTGTGAAAATTGATTAACTTAGAAGTTTTTCCAAACTTTGAGTGCAATAAATCAAAGTGTCAAACGTGTGTGAAATCAAAGTATGCTAAGCATTCATATAAGTCTATTAAAAGGAATTTCAATCCCTTAGACTTAATCCACACAGACATTTGTGATATGAAGTCAACACCATCTCATGGTGGGAAAAAGTATTTTATAACTTTTATTAACGATTGCTCTAGGTATTTTTATGTTTGTTTGCTAAACAGTAAGGATGAAATAATAGACGCGTTTAGGCAAAATAGAAGTTGAAAATCAGTTAGAGAAAAAGATCAAAATAGTAAGAAGTAATAGGGGTGAAGAATATGAATCTCCTTTTATGGAGATATGTGTAGAAAATGGAATTATCCATCAAACTACTACCCCGTATTCATCTCAATCAAATGGGATTGTGGGAAAAAAGAACCGTACTTTAAAGAAAATGATGAATGACTTACTCATAAGTTCTCGTTTACCGCAAAACTTGTGGGGAAAATCTATCCTTACAACTAACCGAATACTCAATAGTGTGCCCCATAGTAAGACACTTTCAATTCCATATGAAAAATAAAAAGGAAGAAAACCCAACTTAAAATATTTTAAAGTGTGGGAGTGTCTAGTGAAAGTCAAAGTTCCTATGCTTAAAAGGGTAAAAATAGGACCTAAGACTGTGGACTGCATATTCATTGGATATACTAAAAGCAGTAAAGCATGTAGGTTTTTGATTCATAAATTCAAACATCCAAATATCAATAAAAATATGGTGATTGAATCAGATAATGATGAGTTCTTTGAACACATTTATCCATATAAAATCAGACATGAGCAGTCTACTGGAAGGTCTAAACGACCTTGAGATGAACCTAGTGAGAATGTAATTAATGGTGATAATTCAAGTCCTAGTACACGTCAAAGAATGTCAACTTTCTTTGGATCAAATTTTGTAATATTTCTCCTAGAAAATAAGCCTTAAACGTTTAAAGAAGCAATATCATCTCCAGACTCATCCTTTTGGAAAGAGGCAACCAATAGTGAGGTTGATTCAATCTTGAGCAACCACACTTATGAGTTGGTTGATCCTCCTCCAGGAAATAAGCCTTTAGGTTCTAAATGGATCTTCAAAAGAAAAATAAAAGTTGATGGTACTATTGACAAATACAAGACAAGACTTGTGGTGAAAGACTTTAAACAAAAAGAGGGCCTTGATTATTTTGGTATATACTTGCCTGTAACAAGGATAATATCCATACGAATGTTAGTTGCCTTAACGGCGGTATGGTCTTGAAATGCATCAAATAGATGTGAAAACAACATTCTTAAATGGAGAATTTGAAGAAGAAATTTACATGAACAACCCAAGGGTTTTATGGTTCCTAGAAAAGAAAAGAAAGTGTGCAAACTTGTTAAGTCACTTTATGGATTAAAACAAGAACCCAAATAATGGAGTGCAAAGTTTGACCAAACCATGTTGGCAAACGAATTCAAGATAAACGAATGGGATAAATGTATTTACATTAAAGACACTCCAAATCACAAGGTCATTATTTATTTGTATGTGGATGATATGTTGATCATCAGTAGAGACATTTCTGACATAAATACTATGAAATAAATGCTTGAAAGCAAATTTGATATGAAAGATCTTGGAGTTGAGGATGTGATCTTATGGATAAGAATCCAAAAAACTCTACAAGGGTTGACATTATCACAGTCTCATTATATTGAAAAGGTACTTGACAAATTCAAATATTTGGATTTTGGTATTTCCAAGCTTCCATTAGACGCGAGCTTTGTACTTTAATAATGAGGGTGAAAGTAACTCACAGTTAGACTATGCAAGAGTGTTGGAAAGTTTGATGAATATCATGAATTGTACGTGAATCAGATATAGCATGTACTATTAGAAATTGAGTCGGCACATGAGTAATCCCAATCAAACTCATTGGATGGCAATGAAAAGAGTTTTGGAGTATCTAAAACATACTCAAGACTAAGGTATCTAAAATATACTCAAGACTATGTTTTGTATTATAATAAATATCCAATGGTAATTGAAGGATATAGTGTTGCAAATTGAATCACCAGATTGAATGAAGTAAAATCCACGAGCGGATTTGTATTTACTTTAGGTGGAGGATCAATTCTCTTGGAAATCGTCCAAACAGACATGTATTGACCGCTCTCTAATAAAATTTAAATTTATCATGTTAGATAAAGCCGGTGAAGAAGCTGAATGGCTCCAGAATTTCTTGGAAGATATTTCTTATTGGCCCAAACCTTTGTCACTAGTATGTATACATTGTGATAACCAAACGACAATAGGTAGTGTAGGAAGCATGATGTATAATGGTAAATCTCTTCATATAAGAAGGAGACATAATCCCGTTAGAGAACTACTTTTTAGTGGAATTATCACTATTGACTATGTAAAATCAAAGGATAATATGTCAGATCCACTTATAAAAGGCCTATCTAGAGAGAAAATTGAGATAACGTCGAAGGGATTAGGGTTTATAGCCTAGGACAAGTCAGTATGACAGTAACTCTACCTAGAAGACTAGAGATCACAAGAGCTAGGTTCAAGGAGATCAAACAAAGTTGTGACTGATGGATCAACATTGTCAATACACTCGACCCATTCTCATGATGAAGACAATTTTCAAAGAACAGTGATAAGGCTTATGGTTTGAAGCTTTTTAATAGTTTTTAAGTTTGGCAGATTTGACCAAATTATTTGATCTATTGGATTAAATATTTAGGAATCACCTATGTAAGAGTGAAGTGGAAGATGCTTCAAGGAGAATGTTAGTAAAGGCCTGTTCTCTAAGCTTTCATGAAACCAGGACATGTTCATGGCTAAAATGAACAAAACCTTGAGAACCATAAATGGTAAAAGTTTGGTTGTGTCCTTGTGCTATCTACATATACATTAAAGTTCGATAGTTCAAATATATCAAATCTACCAATTGACCGAGTGCATGCATATTCACTATGGAAAGATCAACGAGAAACCAGAAAGCTCAAAGGGAAACCTACTTATCCATATGCAATTAGTCTTTGCTTGTTGATCATAAACTTTTCTGTAAATTTTTGATAAAATAGCCATTTCCCATTCACGTGGGAGATTTTTGGGTTCTAAGGTAATGTGTGAATGAAAAATGGAGAGAATAATTTAGAAGAAAAGTGAAAATTCACTTAAGAAAAGTCAAGGTCTCCCATATTTGTGGGAGAAAGCAACTTTATTGTGTTTTTATTAAGAAACACTCCTTCATGTGGATAGTGAGACAAGAACAAAGATATGTCTCACACCATCATTGTCACTCGATCGACTCAGTTTTGGCTTTGGATTTGGATTTGAAAAATGATCAATCGAGAGATTAATTTTTGGATAAAATTTATTTGACACTTGGAAACAAGTGAAAGTTTAATCCAAAAATCCAATGGAAATGTTTTTCTCCATTTGTGGATGTATTTTGACTACAATGCTAGAGCATATGCAACACACCTCGAAGGGACGCCACCCTTCGAGGAAGAGACATACTATTTCGGAAAAAGGTGCGACCTACACGTGTAGACCTGACATAGGCTGGCTCTGCGTGGTACAGGTCCAGCACAAAAGCCACTAAAATAGGCTAAATGTGACCGCAACTCCAATGCTTGTCTAGTGAGGATCGGACACAGGTAGCTAACGTTTCAGAAAAATTATCTCTTTTCATAAACCATTGTTTCCATTCCAAAGGAAAACTTAATGGATATAAATACCTGAAATTTTCCTCAGGTATAGGTACAATTTAAGTTGAAAAACAATCTTTTTTGTATTAAAAAACTCTCTTGTGATCATCAAACCATTGAGTTCATTTGAAGTTTCTGAAAGTTTGAGGTACCGCTACTTTCAGAAAGTGAACCACTTTTTCCTAGTAGGAAAGATTCATAACCTCGAATATTTGAGGGAAATAAATTCCTTAAGGATACTCCGTGAAGTCGGTGGACTTGGTTATAATATTTTTGCTTTATCTTTATTTTTTAAAAGTTGATAAACACTTTATTTTTATAGTTTATTTGAATATTCATCTGAACTTGTGATTGAAGGTGTTGAACTTCATTGTAGTTCTTGAAAGTTATTCTTGAAGTTAGAGTTGAAGTTGTTTTGGAACATACAGATTTTGTACCCGTAAAATAACACTAAGAGAGATGGGCTAGACTGTATGGATTATTTCAATCTTGGCCGGGACAAATTTGAGAGATGGGCTAGACTGTATGGATTATTTCAATCTTGGATGGGATAAATTTTGTTGTGCTATGTCAACTTAGACATCCATCATTTTCTTACTTAAGACATTTATTCCCAAGTCTATTTTCCAACGTATGTGAATATGATTTTAAGTGTGAACCTTGTATCATGGCCAAATGTCATCCTGTTTCTTATCTAATAAGATAAAAAAAATATGAGATTCCCTTTATGTTGATCCACTCAGATGTTTGGGACGTACTCCTACATCAGTTTCTTAAGGTTATAGATGGTTTGTAACCTTTATAGATGATCGTACATGTATGACTTAGCTATATTTGAAAAAATAAGAATGAGGTATTTGCAAATTCTTATTCTTTCCATAACATGATCAAGACTCAGCTCTCTAAACTTCAAATTCTGTGATTTGATAATGGTGAAAAATATGACAATAATGAGCTATCAATATATTTTCAAGAAAATGGCATGTATCATGATCTAGTTGCCCACAACTGCCACAACAAAATAGTGTTGTAGAGTGGAAAACTAGACATATTCTGAAAACAATTCAATCCCTCTTAATAGAAGCACATTTGCCGCGAGGTACATTCTCTTGAATCTTCCTTGAATAATACTATAGATGCTTCTATTGGATACAAATTACCTTTTACACATAATCTTGGTAATCTACTAAATCGGTACTTACCAGATCATGTAAAGAAAGGCAAAACATCTAATTGCTAACTGGCATGTCCTATTTTTGTCAAGGTTAAAAAAACATTACCTATGGACTCAAAGAATTAAATTTTCCACAAAGTTTCCCCTTTAGACACCCTTCAGAATCCACAAATGCGGTACCCGACTAGACTAAATTTATCAAAGTGGGAGGAGGTAAAAAATTATTTTTGAAAAATATAAATATTTAAAATAATGTAAAAGTTGTATGTATATTAAGTATATAAATAAATCTATTGCTATAAAAATATGTAAAAGATATGTATATAAAATGTATAAAATACGTGTGAAAATAAAAGTACTTTGTAACATATGAAAATAGAAGTATTTTTATGTACTATAAAAAGGAAAAGTATTTTTGCAAATAATACTTTTTACTTGACCAAAATCATGAGGAGAAAAATAAAGATCTATTTGAGAAGAAAATACTGCACTATATTTATAATGCAAATGTATGAATTAATTGATCAAATATCTAAATCAATTTAATTTCTTTATGTAAATATTAACGGCTTAAGTTTTTCTTAAATGTGTGTTAATAAATATGCAAGTAAAGGGTGTTCCCGCCCGACACCCCAAATATAAAGTTTTTACTATATTTTTATCTTTATGTACAATCATACGAATGAGAAATAGAATACAAATATAGAGCTTGAAACCTCCTTTCGAATACTATTTCGGAGTGTGTTACCGAGAACATGTATGGACACTTGATAAAACAGATTAAGAATGAACAAATAATCATTAAAATAAATGAAATTTATGTGTACGTATATGTAGATGTATATAAAAATATAGAATTTTATTATAAAAAGGGCTCAGATTAAGTTTTAGATGTGCCATGGCTACAAAGTGATTGCTCAATTTATAGGCCGTCCTAAATCTCCTTGCCAAGATATGAATAGTAAAACCTTTTACATTGTCGTGATATTATAAAAATTTCATCATCTCCCAAATTTATTTACTTTTTATATGTATTTGTAACGTAATGTCCGTTGTTTATTTGGAGAAACCTCAAAAATCGATGAGAGTTCCTTTATTGGCCAATGTTGCGTAGTATTGTTCATTATTAGTAATAAATGACAAAATGTCTGTTAGGGTTTTTTCCCTGATTTTCTTACCAAAGTTAAGTTTTACTTTTTTTGGAAGGAAAATAAAAGTAATACCATAATTAGTTTTACTTTTCCTAAAACAAAATATAAAACTTTTCATATTTGGCTAACCTCTTTCTTGGAGGAAAGTTTTTGGAACTCTATAAATAGAATACCCCCTTCTCATACCATAACACAATAACGTCCACAATGTAGTCGTTTAAGAGTCTTGTTTAGGGGGAGATTTCTCCCAAAAGATTTTATATTTTTTCAATATTAGTTTTTCATATGTAGGCCGTTTGACCAAATCATATTAATAATATGCCTTTTTAGTACTATTTTTGTCGTCTGATTTATCTTCTCATGATTTGCAAACTTTAAGCTTCCACATGATGCCTCTCGATTTTTTTTAATGACCCATGATGGGCCAAGGGTTGAGCAACACCCTCAAGATTTTTATTTCATAAAAAAATATAAGTACAAGGAGGGGGACTAGACCAAAACTCCGAAAAGATGCAAAGCATAACATAGAGGTGGAGTTAAGCTACCTAACATATTACCTAGTATCTTAACTCCATAATATAAGATAATCCTAGAATATAGGTATAATGTCCTATGATAATACTCAATCAAAAGGAACTCTTCTAAGAAGCTATATTTCAAACATACATAGCCTATGAGAAGAGATATAAAATATGTAAGATCAGTGTTGGGATGACAAACCACCTCAAAGATGTAGATACCACACACCATATCATCTACCTCTACTGCTTTGTGACCTTGTGAGGGGTCTCTTTGCTTTGGAACTAGTAACCATTTTGTAATAGTGAAAGCTTCTTGGTGACAAGCCCTGTTTGTCTGCAACCTCTTGCTTTTTCTTTTGTTCTTCAGTGTTACCTGTAGGACCAAATACTTTGAGAAGTTCTTGACATACCTCTTCTTTCTCTTTATCCTCTTATACCAATATGTTGTCATAGTCTACTTCATCCCCCGAGTGTATCACTCTTTATTCATCTTCCTCTATATGAGAAGCTGCTTTGTTCTCTGTACAAACATCCTTGGAACTAGCCGGATTTATAATAGGCTTTGGTAAAGCAGGAAAATATTCATCAGTGTGTTCTGCAACCAAACCAATTTTTTTTTGCCCTTTAAATTCTGTCTTCTTTCTTAGCCCTATCCTTTTTTTTTCCTTTTTTCCCCGTTGATCTTGCTTTCTCTAAATTGCTTCCTTATTCTTTTATTCATAGTGTCAAACCCCACAATAAAATAAGAAGAATACAAATTCTTATTTTTTTCCTAAAGCAAATTATCAGATTCAACAAGCTTCCAAGATGGTTTACTGGTAACTGCATATTTCTCTCCTCTTTCTTATTATCCTTTTCAATACCAGGAGATGTCACATCACCAGTAATAATATTATCAGGACCATGACATTTGAACCCTTCATTCTTTTTGAGCATATCTATAAAACACCCTTCCCATATCTCTACTCCATTATCTGATTCACCATTAATAGAAATATGAGATACGGGGGGGGGGGGGGGCAAAATTTCAGCGACTCTTTCCCATTATTTAAACTATTAGAACCATCATAACTAGTGGGGATAAGGGATTTGGGATCACTCAAGTCAATACTTGGGATGTCCTGTGGATCAAGCATATCAAATTGATTCTTGTTGACATTTTGAGAAGCTTGTGGAGCTTTTCATTTAAATACTTTTTGTTGGTGCTGCTGCTGTGTTTGTTGTTGATGGTTGTTTTTTTTACCTATTTTTTCTACTTATACCACTGCTTCTGACCATGTTTTTCATGCATTTGAAGTTCATCCGTGACTTTATGACTACTAGCCATTGTTGTGTCTTGTTGAGTTACATTTTTGTCCTCCTTTTGAAGCTGATTTTTGATGTTATCCCTGCTATTCCCCATTTTCAGCAGTCTCTTTTTGTTGTTTACTCTTCTTGAACTCTTCATCCCATCTCTTAATTGGGTAGCTCATGTTGTTGTGCCCTTGATGCTTGGAATAAGTATAAAATTCTGGAACCTCTTCATATTGTACTTGCTGCCACTTGACTTCACCATTCTCGTCCTCATCAAAACCCAACCACACAGGGTGTGGTATAGGTTTGGTAAGATCAATTTGGATCTTAACCTTAGCCATACTCCCTTTTGTCTTTTTATAAGTAGCTAAATCCAAGAATAAAACTTTACCCATTGGAAACAATAATGGAGCTACAAGTTCCATACAATAGCAATGCCAAGGTAGCTCAAGTAAGATAACCCAAACCGACACCAAAAGAGTTTCTTCATCTGGTTTAAATGTTGGTGTCCATATTTGGAACCTCATAAGCTGGCCCCCTATGTGCATTCTCCCCTTGGTCCAAATTGTGGTGTGATCATACTCATTATCAAGGTCAGTATATAAATGCCTTCAGTTAAAATGAGTAAGCTCCGTTTGCAATAAAAACTCTTTTCTTATTACCTCCATTTTTGGCATGGTGTTTATAAATTTACCAATGAGAGTAAATTTACACCTTTCAGCTAACCTCACCAAAAAATCAGTCTTTTTAAACACAACAGCTGGGAATCCTTGTTTAGAGGTAATTTTGGGAGGGGTGATATCAATATGAATAGATTTTGGAGCTTCTTAAGCTCTAAGTTTGGTAATGAATAAGTGAGGTACTGTTGGGATTAAAGGAGCAGGGATTATGAATTTTTTTGGCCATAGGGGGCGGGTTGGGTGTATCTTTGGTTGCTTTAGTATCATTTTCTTTTGCTTCATCCAAATTATTTGGAGGTGGGTTAGGAATAGATGCATGAGTTTCTTAGGATTCAAAGTTATAGAAAACTTTCAATGGTTTGGAATTTGGAATATACAGTTTTTGTTTGGAGGAATTCTGGGCAAGTGACTGATTTGGTTGGATATTTTTGGAGGTTGTAGAAGTTTTTTTTGGACTGGTTTGGGATTCGAACCCAACAAGTGGTATCAGAGCCTATGGTTTAAAGATCTGATGGTTCGATTGAGGATAATTTAAGATCAAAGTTGCAACCAACTTGACGATAATGAAGATTTGTTTCCAAAAAAAGCTACATGTGGAGATGATTGTCGATCATATTTTCAACAATGTTGCTATAACATATTTGAAAATAAAGCTCACTTTTAACCTTGTAAAGGGCTCCAATATTTTTAACCTGAAAGAGCTCATATATTTTTAACCCAAAGGGCTCAATTTTTAAGCATGTAAAGCAACAATGGTACATGAAATTTATGTGAAGTCGAAGATTATGCATATGAAGAAGGCGAGTCAAGCTTTGTCAAAAAATCAAGTCAAAAAGGGGAGATTTATTAGAGTTTTTGCCCTGATTTCCATACCAAAATTAAGTTTACTTTTCTTGGAAGGAAAATAAAAGTAATACCATAATTAGGTTTACTTTTTCTAAAACAAAAATATAAAACATTTTCATATTTGGCTAACCTCTTTTTTAGAGGAAAGGTTTTAGAACTCTATAAATAGAATACCTCCTTCTCATACCATAACACAGTAACATCCACACAGTACTCGTTTAAGAGTCTTATTTAGGGAGAGATTTCTCCCAATAGATTTTATATTTTTTCAATATTAGTTTTTCATATGTAGGTCGTTTGACCGAATCATATTAATAATATGCTTTTTTGGTACTGTTTTTGTTGGCTGATTTATCGTCTCATGATTTGCAAACTTTAAGCTTCCATATGATGCCTCTCGATTTTGAACCCAACAAGTGGTATCAGAGCATATGGTTCAAAGATTCGATGGTTCGATTGAGGACAATTTAAGATCAAAGTTGCAATCAATTTGACGATGATGAAAATTTTTGTCCAAAAAAACAATCACATGTGGAGATGATTGTCAATCATATTTTCAACAATGCTGCTGTAACATATTTAAAAATAAAGCTCACTTTTAACCTTGTTAAAGGCTCCAATATTTTTAACCCGAAAGGGATCATATATTTTTAACCCAAAGGGCTCTATTTTTAAGCATGCAAAGCAGCAGTGATATATGAAAGTTATGTGAAGACGAAGATTATGCATATAAAAAAGGCGAGTCAAGTTTTGTCAAGAAAATCAAGCCAAAAAGGGGAGATTTGTTAGGTTTTTTCCCCTGATTTTCTTACCAAAATTAAGTTTTACTTTTCTTGCAAGGAAAATAAAAGTAATACCATAATTAGTTTTACTTTTCCTAAATCGAAAATATAAAACTTTTCCTTATTTAGATAACCTCTTTCTTGGAGGAAAGGTTTTGGAACTCTATAAATAGAATACCCCTTTCTCATACTATAATACAATAACATCCACAATGTAGTCGTTTAAGAGTGTTGTTTAGGGGGAGATTTCTCCCAATAGATTTCATATTTTTTCAATATTAGTTTTTCATATGTAGGTCGTTTGACCGAATCATATTAATAATATGCCTTTAGTACTGTTTTTGTCGTTTGATATATTGTCTCATGATTTGCAAGACTTTAAACTTCCGTATGACGCCTTCTCGATTTCCAACCAAACAATGTCTTAAGGAGTTTTAAAATCATCAAAATAATAAAGAATCAAAGACATCTTCGGAGTAAGCTTTTCGGGTGAAATCAACTCAAAATTAACATAACACTACGTAGAATAGAAAAGGATTATAGCAACAACGCATCAATGACAAAGGCAGCCAAAATAAAGCAAAATAATAGGAATAAATATTAAATAGCAGCAAATAAAATTTAGCAAAAGAAATTATGTAAAAGCAACAACAAAGTCATGAAAGAGAGAGGCAACAATGGAGCCTAATCCGTTTTAATAGAGCTTCGCCTGAGAATGACAAACTCCGGCCAGGTTTATAGATTCTAGAGCAACATAATAATAAAATTATAATAATTAAAAAATAAAATATCCCTAAAACAGTGCTGGCAGTGATGTCGCTTCAACGATAATTACCGGAGCAACGCTGGAAAGGTGCGAGTGCGGTCAGATCTGAGCATCAATGATGTGAACCACCATTTTACAAAAGCAATAACAGAAAAGAAGGAGAGGGAAAGAGGTAAAAGAAATGAGAAAGGGAGATAGGAGAGTGATAGTGATGGTGGTGGTGAAACTTATTGGTCGTTGGTCTTGTAGTGGTTAAACTCGATGGCGGCAGCTGATGAAGGAGAGAGAGAGAGGCGTGAGGGGAGTGGAAAATGAGAAAGGAGAAAAGAGAAAAGAGAGAGAGGTCAGGGTGGTAGTGGTGTGGTGGCATTGATGTACTCTGGCAGAGCTTCGCCGGAGAAGGAGCAACAACGGTGGAGTTGCGACAATGAAGAGAAAGAGAGTAGACAAAGAGAGAGAAAGAGATGGGAGGCGTGTGAATGTGTGTGTGTTTTTTTTGTGTTAAAATATATCTATAAAATTTTTCCCGTCCCTTTTATTTATAATAATACATGACACCCCCATTAACCAAAAGATAAGAGAATGTCCCTTTTTTTTCCTTTTAGAACATCTTTTAGTCCTTAAGTTATTAACCAAAGGATTTTACATTCTTTTACGAGCATGTAAAGTTATTATTCAAAGGACAATGTCATTCTATAGTTTTGTCAGATGTGGCAAGACCTTGACTTGATCGAACTATTACTCTGTGTATTAAAATTAGGGTAAACAACATAAATCCCAACACTTTACTATCTAATTACTCTCTCTCTCTACTTTTATAATAATTACATAAAATCTTAGATATGATACATTAGTTAACATCATGTTACATAGTTTATGATACATTAATAAATATTTAATTATGATTAAAAAGGGAAAGAAGCGGTAATTAAGCCTACAGTTGAGAAATTAATGCACTTAATTAAAGAAATTGATGTTTAAATGACCTAATATACGTCATTTAATAACTTATGATAACAAATATCATAAGTTTTCCTATTATGTAAAAACTTATGACTTATTGTATTATGATAACAAATATCTCATTTAATAACATTGAGTTCATGATACACTATAACTCATGACACATTACATTTATTTGTGGTTTCTAATACATTATTATATTTTTTGCTTAATAATTTATATGTATAAAAATTATCTGATACATTGTATTAAAATCTAAATATCTTATGATACATTACTTTATATGCAGATACAACAATATTATTTCTACTATTGTATGGTTAATTTAAGTTTCTGATACATTAAATTATTTTGGTTGAGATACATCACTGTAATTAAGTTTGCATTATACTTGACTTATTTTTAAAAATACCTGATACATTTTATAATTTACATTCAGATATAAAACTACAATTAGCTTATATGATACATTGCTGAAGAGTAAAATATCTTTTGATGCATAATAGTCTAAGAGTGATGTACGAAAATTAATTTATAGAAATTGTAATAAAAACAATCATAAGTTTTGCTTAAATATCAAAGCCATTTTGTCCAGAAAGTTTTGATATTTCAATCCATTTTCACGAAAGTCAATGTCGTTCATATCATAATGAAATGGTAGAAATTAAAAAAGAAAGTTAATGGTGGAAAGATGGAGTTGTTAGATCTAATTAAGTAGTAGATGAAAACATGATGGAAATTCAAAAGAAAGTTAATGAAAGTTGTAACTTGAATGTTGAAGTAGAAGATGAAGATGAGAACATGGTGGAAATTCAAAATGGGTGAGTTGAGAAAATTGTGGGATATATTTCCTGATTTTTGAGCTTGATTTGCGGCAAAATAAGGGGATGTGGGTGGGTTTTTTTAGATGTATCATAAAAGAGGCAACTATTTTGAGTAAAAAGGGGTTTTTGTAATTAGTTTAGTTGGATGGGATTTTAAATAATAATAAAAACTTAAAGTATGGTTACAAGTAATTTATCCTTAAAATAATTGATCCGACTTATCATTTGCTGACTATATTAAATAATGTACAAAATATAGGTATCGATATGTAATTACAAAAAGATATAAAAAACTTTAAAATATAATTAGCTTAAAAATGTGATGCATTGTAAATTATAAAAAATGATGTCATGTCGTGTACATATGCAGATGATTGTAAAAATGTTAAAAATAATAATAAATTGATAAAAATTCTAATATAAGGAGAATTATCAATAAATTATAAAAAGTAAAAAATATGAAAATAAATTGATAAAATTCGAAAAGAATAATTATTATCAATAATTTATTAACAATTGTAAAAAAAATATGTAAAAATTATATTTCGTGCCTTTTAACAACCAGATAGCCTGAAGGCGGAGAGCCAAAATTGAGTGTCATTTATAACCATGTTTGTACCAAAATACTATGAGAACCCCTCAAAGTTTTTGCGCACAAATTATCTTCGGAGAATCTATCAAGTATAATGTAAGAGGCATTGGAAGACTCAAAATGGGTCCAACCAATATCTGAAGAAATGAATGCTCTACAAAAGAATGGTACATGAAAGCTTATTCCTCTACTTGAAGGAAAGAAAATAATACAATGTAAATGGGTATTCTCCATTAATTACAAAACAAATGGGTCAATAGATGTAATACCCTAAAATTTTCCAAAAGATTAATTTATCCTCGAGAAAATTAAGGAGTAATTACCCAAGTGAGTATCGTTTTAACCATATATAATTTCCCTAATTTTGACATTTTATCACATGGAAAATTTGATAAGCTTTCCATCGATATAAGATTCACCCAAATTCGATACCCGGGCAAAAAGTTATGGCTAATTTAAGTCCAAGTCGTAAAATAGCGTCATTTTAGTTCTTGGCGCATAGCGGAGAGGGTCTATTTGACAATTTTCAATTTCCAGTGGAACTCCGCAATAGTGGCGCGTCGCAGAGGACCCCAATTTCCTAATAGTCAATTTCAGTGGCTTGACGCGATTGTGATGCGTCGCGCTGAAGTTCCAGGTCCTAACTAGTGGGACAACACGATGGCTCCGCGTCGCGGTGACTACCAGATTCACATTTGTCAATTTTCAGTGAGCCATCGTGATAGTGGCGCATTGCGGTGGCCCATAAAATTGGGTTCCCAGTTTAATTTTTCCATCTTCGTACAGAAGTTAAAAAGGGCATTTTGGACTTTTTCCAAGCCTCTTAAACTGTGCAAACACCAAATTAAAGTCATTTACAAGCATTCTATGAAGTCTCACTCAAGTTTTCTCTCAACAAAAACCCTAAGCATCCAAAACCACTTCCAAGAATCTCAAGAATCCACCATAGATTTTCTAAATTGAGTCAAGATTCAAGGTTCCCAAGTCAAGGGCTTCAAGAACCTCCATTCAAGAGTACGAATAGAGTTCCAAAAGTGAGAGTTTATCCATAGCTTCTAATTCAAGGTATGTGGGGTTTTGAACAAGGGTAATCCTTTCACCCTTGTGCCCAAAGGCTTATTTAAACTATAATTCTCTATAATTTATGATTTTTTACATGAAATTGAATTGGGTTTTTTCACCCATTATTATTGGTTGCAAGCTTTTGATGTTTTCCTTGAATTGAGAGTCTAATGGCATGATTTTTACATGTTTTCTTGAGAAATTACAGCTGGGTCTATACCATGATTTTAATCCTTGAGAAGTTAATAGTTGAAATGTTTGAAACAATGAAGTATATGAGTATGTTGAGATTTTGAGAGAAATTACTGAAATTTCTAGATTTCTACATGAGTTATGAATCTATATGATATCTATTATGCTTTTGATGAGTTCTAACTTGAGATTGAATTATGGGTTATTAAGCCCTACTTGAGACTTGAGATCTTATGAACTATTGTGCTATAAGCACCCATGATTTGAGTATTCTGAGATTATTGAGAAATGTTTTGACCTAATGGTCATTGAGTTTTGAAATCCACTCTACTACATGAGATTATAGATTTGATTATTGAGTTATTATTGAACCATGAGATTATTCTAAAGTGGATTTTCACGAGATGAGTGAGATAAACTAAAGGAAGTAGTATTTAGCACCGAGTAGGGTAAGTTACCACAGTTTCTTACCCCAGAACTACATGCCACCGTAGGTTGGGCCTAAGGCCGAGATGATTATTGGGGCTAAGGCCGAGATATTGGGCCCGAGGCCAAGATAAGTGATCACTGAGTTGAGGTTATACTCCCTGCGAAGAGTATGACACTTCTCCCCAACGTGAGGTCTCTTTCTTAGGAGGACAAAACGTTGGACTCCATGTAGCTCGCATGGTTTATGTCGGTTAAGAGAATCTCCCTTAAAACTAAAGCTTTGAGATAAGATATTTTCCTTTAAAACTAAAATACTTTTCCTTGATATGAGTATTTTTCCCTAAAGCTTAAATGAGATATTTTCCTAAAGTGAATGAAATGCCTTCAAGTATGTTCCAAGGTTATATGATTCCGAATTCCAAGTATTTGAGTTCAAAAGAGTTATGAGTTCTTGAGTATTAAAGAAGTTTTACTCTCCATGAGACATATGCATGAGTTGAAAGTATTGCTTAAAGTTTCCTTTAGTCTTGAGTAATGAGAACAAGAGAATAGTACAAATTTCAAAGCTAAAAGTATAGTGACTCACGATATTGTGTTACATGTTCCATTTTACATGATTCATGAGCTTTGTATTTTATACTTATTCAAGCCATGTGAGTCATTACTTATTACATGCATGATTTGATTAAAGAGTATTGATGTTGTTTTATATAAATGCATGCACCCCCACATACTTAGTACATTCTCAAGTACTAATCCACATATACGTCTATGTGCTACATTGACTTATAATGTAGGTTCAGGTGCTCAGTCCCAACCTCATCAGTGATTTTGGAGTACCTCTATCTACATTTCTGCAGTGGTGAGTCCTCATGGTTCGAGGATCTATATTCAAATATCTCCATATTTTGAGAGACTAAGTTGTTATTTCCAGTTCATTTCGAGTCTGTTGGGGATCTGTCCCAACGGCTCTCTAGTTCATGGATTAGTAGAGGCTTTGTCAGACTAGTTATCAGATTGTGGTTGTGTTGATTTTTCCAGTATTGTGGTCGTTTGGACCGAGCATTTTCTCCGTATTTCCTTTCATATGATACTAATATGCTAGTGTTTGATTTTTTTATCTTGAAATGAGAGTTATTAGTAGAAACAGGCTCAAAGGGTTAGCTTAGGGCTACTTGTAGCCTTAAGCACCGTGTGATATCCCGGGAGGCGATTTTTGGATCATTACAAACTTGGTATCAGAGCCTAAGGTTTTAAGGAGTCCTAGGGAGTCTGTCAAGACAAGTTGAGTAGAGTCTTAACCATCGGTGTGTAGGACGCCACATCTATGAGCAAGAGGCTACAAGATATTTTAGGATAAGTTGTTTCTTTCTTTGGATTCTATCGTTCCTACAGTTGTCCCTCTCATCTAATAATTTGTGCTCTTCTATTTCAGAAAATGCCTCTCCAAAAAGCGAATGCCCGCAGGAACGATGATGAACAACCCTCACCTGTTGTTCTTTTGAATGAGACTGTGTCTCATGCTGAGTTTCGAGCGGCCTTTCAGGCATTATCCCATGCAGTCACCGCTAATGTTTGGGACTATAACTAGGCTGCAGTTGCTAATCAACAGGGAGTTGATGTAGCTGCGGCTAGCATCCATGATTTCATGTGGATGAATCCGCCAGAGTTTATGGGTCCAAGGTAGGTGAGGACCCACAGTTGTACCTTGAGTAATTGAGAAATATCATGAATGTGATGCATATTTCTAAGGAAGAAAGTGTTGAGTTGGCGTCTTACAAGTTGAATAACATAGCTTATGACTGAGTTGTATTGTGGAGGAAGGGTAGAGGTGAGGATGCTGCTCCTATGACTTGGCAGGTGTTCCAAGATGCATTCTTCGACAAGTTATTTCCACTTGAGATGAGGGAGGAAAATATTAAAGAGTTTATGAACTTGAGGCAGGGCTCCATGACTGTTAAGGAGTATTGCTTGAAGTTCAATCAGTTGGCCAAGTATGCTCCTGATTTGATTCCTGACACCTGGGCTAGTATGAGCAAGTTCGTGACTGGTGTTTCTGGGTTAGTAATAAAGGAGTGTAGGATTGCAATGCTACATAGGGATATGGATCTGGCTAGGTTGATGACGCATGCCCAGCAGATAGAGGTGGATAAAATTAGGGAGAGAGATCGAGTGAGGGGTAATAAGAGGGCTAAATCTGAGCAGCATGAGTATAGCCAGCCTAGGTTCTATGGAGGGAACTTCCCTCAGTTTTAGAGGCATCCATCTATACCAGTGCCTTTATCAGCTAGTGCTCCCACGCCTAGAAGCAAGGAAGAGCAAGGGGGAACATCCTTTATGTCTTGGTCGCAGAACAGTGTTGGTAACATGCCCCGTTATACTCCTTGTGCTAAGTGTGGTAGTGATCATCTCGGTGAGTGTTTCATAGATCTGAGGGGTTATTTTGGTTGTGGCAAGTAGGACCACAGACTTAGAGATTGTCTTTATGCTAGACAGGGGAACAAAGATGCCCGACCTCAGGCACCGGCTACTAGTGCACC
The DNA here is from genome assembly GCA_030864215.1 of Capsicum pubescens. Taxonomy (NCBI): domain Eukaryota; kingdom Viridiplantae; phylum Streptophyta; class Magnoliopsida; order Solanales; family Solanaceae; genus Capsicum; species Capsicum pubescens. The sequence continues at coordinate 197,849,946 of CM061549.1, read as the reverse complement.
AGCTCCTGCACCCCGTCCCGCCCCTACTCAGGGCGCTTCATCTAGCACTGCTGGTGGTCAGTCCTAGAATAGATTCTATGCCTTACCATCTTATCAGGAGCAAGAGAACTCTCCTGATGTTGTTACTGGAATGCTACGTGTCTTTTGTCTTGATGTTTATGTATTGTTGGATCCTGGGTCAAGTCTCTCTTATGTGACCCCACTTGTGGCTGTGAATTTTAAAATGAGTCCCGAAAAGATTCCTGAGCCTTTACTAGTCTCCACACCAGTAGGGGAGTCAGTTGCCGCTAAACAAGTGTATAGAGATTGTCTTGTTATTATTCTGCATAGAATCATACTTGTGGATTTGATAGAGTTAGACATGGTGGATTTTGACCTTATTCTGGGTATGGATTGGCTTCATTCTTGTTATGCGTCTATAGACTGTCGTACCTGTGTGGTCAAGTTTTAGTTTCCTGATGAACCAACTTTTGAGTGGTCTGGGAGTTCGGTATCTCCCAAGAGTCATTTTATCTCCTATCTCAAAGCCAGAAATCTAATATCTAAGGGTTTCATCTATCACCTAGTTAGAGTTAAAGACACTAAGTCTGAGGCTCCAACTATTTAGTCAGTCGATATTGTTAATGAGTTTTCAGATGTTTTTTTGGAAGATCTCCCAAGGGTACCTCCTGATAGAGAGATAGAATTCGAGATTGACCTTCTTCTCGATATTTGGCCTATTTCTATTCCGCCATACCGTATGGCACCTGCAGATCTTAAGGACTTGAAAGAGCAACTCAAAGATCTTTTAGACAAAGGTTTCATGAGGCCCAGTATTTCTCCTTGGGGCGCACCTGTCTTATTCCTGCGAAAGAAAAATGGTTCTTTGCATATGTGCATTGACTATCGTCAGCTTACAAAGGTCACAGTGAAAAATAAGTATCCTCTTTCGAGAATTGATGACCTGTTTGATCAGTTGCAAGGTGTAAGTTATTTCTCCAAGATAGACCTTAGATCCGGCTATCATCAACTTAAAGTGAGGGAATATGATATTCTAAAGACAACCTTCCGAACCTGCTATGGTCACTTTGAGTTTTTAGTCATGTCCTTCGGGCTAACCAATGCCCCAGCCACCTTCATGATCTCATGAATCAAGTGTTCAAGCAATATCTCGATATGTTTGTTATTGTTATCATAGATGATATCCTTGTGTACTCTCGTAATGAGAATGACCATACGAATCATCTTAGAATTGTCTTGCAAACCCTCAGAGAGCACCAGTTGTTCGCCAAATTCAGTAAGTGTGAATTTTGGCTAAGGTCTATAGCCTTTCTGGGTCATGTTGTTTCAGCCGAAGGTATTAGAGTTAATCCCCAAAAGAAAGAAGCGGTAAGAAATTGGCCTACACCTATCTCTCTATCTGATATTAGAAATTTCTTGGGTTTAGCAGGCTACTACCACCATTTTGTTGAAGGTTTCTCCTCTATTGCGTCTCTCATGACCCAGTTGACCCAAAAGAAAGTTATGTTCCAGTGGTCAGATTCCTGTGAGAAGAGTTTTCAGGAGTTGAAGACTCGATTTACTTCAGCCCCTGTGTTGACCTTGCCTGATGGTAAGATGGTTTTGTGGTGTATTGTGATGCCTCTAGAATTTGGTTTGGGTTGTGTGTTGATGCAAAGAGGTAAGGTTATAGCCTACACCTCTAGATAGTTAAAGCCGCATGAGAAGAATTACCCAACCCATGATCTTGAGTTAGCTGCTGTGGTCTTTGCTTTGAAAATTTGGAGACACTATCTTTATGGTGTTCATGTTGATGTGTTTACTGATCATAAGAGCCTGGAGTATGTATTTACTCAGAGAGAGTTGAATCTTAGGCAGAAGAGGTGGTTAGAGTTGTTAAAAGACTATGATATGAGTGTGTTGTATCACCCGGGCAAGGCCAACGTAGTGGCAGATGCCGTTAGCAGATTGTCTATGGGTAGTGTTGCCCATGTAGAGGAAGGTAAGAAAGAATTAGCTCATGATGTGCATTATTTGGCTAGATTGGGTGTTAGGTTGCTTGATTCAGCTTAGGGAAGTACTTTGGTGCAGAGTAGTTCCGAATCCTCTTTACTTTTGGAAGTGAAGGTGAAGTAAGATAGAGATCTTAGATTGGTCAGACTGAAGGAGGCAGTTGAGGACCAAAAGGTAGAGGTTTTCTCCCAAGGGGGAGATCTGTGTTGAGATTGCTGGGTAAATTGTGTGTTCCGTGTGTTGATGATCTGAGGTAGAGGATTATGGCTGAAGCGCATGGCGCGCGGTATTCTATTCATCCCAACACTACCAAGATGTGCCGCGACTTGCGGGAAATCTATTGGTGGAATGGCATGAAGAAGGATATAGCTGGGTTTGTAGCAAAGTGTGCAACGTGCCAACAGGTTAAGGTAGAGAAACAAAGACCTGGTGGTGTGGTGTAAGAGTTTGGTATACCCACTTGGAAGTGGGAGGTGGTGAATATGGACTTCGTAACTGGATTACCTCTTTCGCATCGTTATCATGATTCTATTTGGATTGTTGTGGATAGGTTGACTAAGTCTGTGCATTTCTTGCCCGTGCTCACATCTTATGTAGCTGAGGATTATGCTAGATTGTATACCCAGAAGTTAGTCAGGCTGCATGGAGTTCCCTCGTCCATCTTTTCGGATAGGGGCACTCAATTTACTTCTCAGTTTTGGAGGGCGTTTCAGCAGGGTCTTGGTACCCAAGTTCTTTTGAGTTCTGCTTTTCATCCACAGATAGATGGTTAGGCTGAGAGGACCATTCAAACCCTAGAAGATATGTTGAAGGTGTATGCTCTTGATTTCAAAGGTAGTTGGGATGAGCAATTGCCATTGATAGAGTTCTCCTATAACAATAGTTACCATGCTAGCATCGGGATGGCACCATTTAAGGATTTGTATGGTAGAAGATGTAGATCACCCATAGGTTGGTTTGAAGTGGGTAAAGCTACCGTGATTGGGCCTGATGCAGTGTCTGAACCTATGGAGAAAGTTAAGTTGATTAGAGAGAGGTTGAAGACCGCCCAGAGTCGTCCAAAGTCTTATGCTGATGTGAGGAGAAGAGATCTTGAGTTTGAAGTGAGTGATTTGGTATACTTGAATATTTCACCCATGAAAGGGGTGAAAAGGTTTGGTAAAAAGGGGAAGCTTAGTCCCCGTTATGTTGGCCCGTATTGAGTCTTGAGCCATGTTGGTAAGGTGGCCTATGAGGTTGAGTTGCCCGCAGAGTTGTCAGCTGTTCATCCTATTTTTTATGTCTCCATGCTTAAGAAGCATATTGGTGATTCAGTTACAGTAGATCCTTCAGAGAATGCCGATATTCAGAGCAGTTTTTCCTTTGATGAGATTACTGTTGAGATCCTAGATTTTCAGATCCGTAGACTAAGGAACAAAGAAGTTCCCTTGGTCAAAGTTTTATGATGGAACCAGTCTGTTGAGGGTGCTACTTGGGAGGTAGAAGCAGACATGCGAGCCAAGCACCCGCACCTCTTTTTCGCATGTTCAGATTAATCCGAAGGTATTATTCTTCCTTAGTTCAGCCCTTCTAATCTAAAGTTCAGCTATATGCATCTATCCTTGTATGAGTTCTTGCAATTTTCGAGGCATTCAAGAGTTTAGAAAGACATAGAGTCAGTTTAGCGAGTTCTTCCAGCTTTACGTACTCAATTTCCTCCGTGCTCTTAGTTTAACTAGCGACATTCGTGGACGAATGTTTCCAAGGGGGAGATATTGTAATATCCTGAATTTTTCCTAAATCTTAATTTTCCTCGAGAAGATTAAGGAGTGACTACCCAAGTGACTATCATTTTAACCATATAGAATTTCCCTTATTTGACTTTTTATCACATGAAAAATTTGATAAGCTTTCCATCGATATAAGATTCACCCAAATACGATACCCAGGAAACAAGTCATGGATAATTTTAGTCCTAGTCGTAAAACAATATCATTTTAGTGCTTGGCGCATCGCAGAGAGGGTCTATTTGACAATTGTCAATTTTCAGTGGAACTCCGCGATAGTGGCGCGTCGCGGAGGACCCCAATTTCCCAATAGTTAATTTCCAGTGGCCTGACGCAATTGTGATGCGTCGCACTGAAGTTCTAGGTCCCAACTAGTGGGACAACGCTATGGCTCCGCGTCGCGGTGACTACCAGATTCCCATTTGTCAATTTCTAGTGAGCCACCGTGATAGTGGCGCGTCACGGTGGCCCATAAAATTGGGTTCCCAGTTTAATTTTTCCAGCTTCGTACAAAAGTTAAAAAAGGCATTTTGGACTTTTTCCAAGCCTCTTAAACTGTGCAAACACCAAATTAAAGTCATTTACAAGCATTCTATGAAGTCTCTCTCACGTTTTCTCTCAACAAAAACCCTAAGCATCCAAAACCACTTCCAAGAATCTCAAGAATCCACCATAGATTTTCTTAATTGAGTCAAGATTCAAGGTTCCCACGTCAAGGGCTTCAAGAACCCTCATTCAAAAGTACAAATAGAGTTCCAAAAGCAAGAGTTCATCCAAAGCTTCTAATTCAAGGTATGTGGAGTTTTGAACAAGGGTAATCCTTTCACCCTTGTGCCCAAAGTCTTATTTAAACTATAATTCTCTGCAATTTATGAGAGTTTACATGAAATTGAGTTGGAGTTTTTCACCCATTGTTATTGGTTGCAAGCTTTTGATGTTTTCCTTGAATTGAGAGTCTAATGGCATAATTTTTACATGTTTTCTTGAGAAATTGCAGCTGGGTCTATACCCCATGATTTTAATCCTTGAGAAGTTAATAGTTGAAATGTTTGAAACATTGAAGTATATGAGTATGTTGAGATTTTGAGATAAATTACTGAAATTTCTAGATTTCTACATGAGTTATGAATCTATATGCTATCTATTATGCTTTTGATGAGTTCTAACTTGAGATTGAATTATGGGTTATTAAGCCCTACTTGAGACTTGAGATTTTATGAACTATTGTGCTATAAGCACCCATGATTTGAGTATTCTGAGAATATTGAGAAATGTTTTGACCTAATGGTCATTGAGTTTTGAAATCCACTCTACTACATGAGATTATAGATTTTATTATTGGGTTCTTATTGAACCATGAGATTATTCTAATGTGGATTTTCATGAGATGAGCGAGATAAACTAAAGAAAGTAGTATTTAGCACGGTTTCTTACCCCAAAACTATGTGCCACTGTAGGTTGGGCCTAAGGCCGAGATAATTTTTGGGCCCAAGGCCAAGATATTAGGCCCGAGGATGAGATAAGTGATCACTGAGTTGAGGTTATACTCCTTGGCAAGAGTATGACGCCTCTCCCCAACGTGAGGTCTCTTCCTTAGGAGGACAAAATGTTGGACTCCATGTAGCTCACATGGTTTATGTCGGTTAAGAGAATCTCCCTTAAAACTAAAGCTTTGAGATAAGATATTTTCCTTTAAAACTAAAATACTTTCCCTTGATATGAGTATTTTTCCCTAAAGCTTGAAATGAGATATTTTCCTAAAGTGAATGAAATGCCTTCAAGTATGTTCCAAGGTTATATGATTTCGAATTCCAAGTATTTGAGTTCAAAAGATGTAATGCCTCAATTTTCTGAACCGGAACACTACACGGTGCTCATGACCCCAAAGGACCACAAGCTAACCCATGACTGATATTTGTACCTGTACACTGGATAATATAATATGATAATGCAGAAACATGAACTAAAAGGCCATAAGGTTCAATACTAAACAAACATCTGATAACACAATGTTTGAAAATGGTATAATAATTCCAAAATAAATCTAAAATAACTGCCTGACATGCTGTAGTCTGAAAGCCTCTAAACTGTCTGAATAAGGAGTTGATGGGACATGTCCCTAACTAACTCCATCTACTGAAATAAACTAGAAACTGAAGTAGTAATGTAATCATCATGTCCTCAAAAGACGAGGACTCACTTCTAACTCTGACCACTGAGACTGGAATTTGCTGCTGATCTGGAGCTCGTGCCTCTAAGCCTATGGTATAAGACACCATAGCGCGAATGAGTTAGTACTTTGAATGTACTGGTATGCAATTAAGGTAGGCTGAATGCAATTGGTTCATATGCATGAACAATGCTAACTGACTGATTAACATGAACGTGAGAATACATACATGTATACGTAACTGTAACTAACATCGTGATAGGAATGAATACTATATTACTGAATACTGAGGGACCAATACAATGTTACTGATACATGGATAATTGTGTCTAACAATTTTCATTATGAAGAACTGGTCTGGTTGACTGTATCTGACAGTCCTAAAGCTAAAGACTGATTACATATGTTCTGATAACTGATAACATGAGTGACTGTGTCTGACAGTCCTAAATATGATGGAACTAGTTGAGTTCCATACTATATCTGAGTAACTGAATTTGAGATCAGTCCTATCTAGTGGGGAATCTCTGAGTATACTGATAATAAAAAAGATTTGACTTAGTCTAAGATTAGTCCAACCTAGCGGGTGATCTCTGAATCTGATTATGCTACTACTGATTGACCATAGTTGAGATCAGTCCTATCTAATGGGTGATCTCATAGTCTATTTATAATGACAAGGATTGACTGTATCTGACAGCTCTAAATCTGTATTACTGAGCTGAATTGACTGTATCTGACAACCCTAATTTCTGTAACTGAAACTGTAGGATGTATTTATCTAACCGGCATACCCCATACTAAGCTAACTGGGGTCCAACCTGTAACCCCAGCTGGAAGGGTGTCAATACTGCGCTAATGGTAAAGAAAACTGCTGTGGAGTCAGTCTTAATCTAGCGGGTGACCCCTAGGATCAGTCGTATACATTTAAATGCGCTAATGGGTGATCCCTGAGTATGTCAGTCCTATCTAATGGGTGACATCTCGTACCTACGCTGGCTACGTAGTTCTGGAACTTAGGGATTGCTTCTAGGGATCTTAGTCCTATCTAGCGGGTGAGTCCCCATCCCTAGGCTCGTTCGGTGCTGAATCCTACTCCTATATGAAATACATTGAACTGATTAACTAAACTGAGCTGATTAACTGAACTGGACCAATTAACTGAGCTGAACTGATTAACTGAACTGAACTGATACTAGTGGTGTTGTCTAGCGGAGCTAAACTGAATTTACTTAGTTCCGTTGACTGACGGAATGTACTGAGTTCTGAGGACTGACTAAGAATATTAAAGTTACTGAGATTGATTGGGAATACTGAGGTTACTAGATTACTGAGTACTAAGATCACTGAGATTACTGAACTACTGAGATTACTGAAATTTTTGAGATTTCCTGAGTCACATGACTGACTGAGTTCTATGGATCATAGCTTGACTGAGAGTATCGTGAAAACATGGCATGCCTCTAGGTACACAGCTAAATGTTTGGGTACAAGTACCCCCAGGACACTATGAGAAGAAACTGACATAGCATGGCTTACTTGAACACATGACCAACAACACAATTCATAATTCATATATTGAAACACTTCATCAAACATGTGATATGCATAAGCTTGAACATATATGGGGATTTCATGATATCATACTAGTTGGGCATTGTTCCTTCATCTAGACATTTAATCAAACACATGGTAGGCATAGCATATGTAGACAACATTATACAACAATTAATCATCATGATTCATCTCCAATTTCATCTTCTAGGGTTTATTCATAGGTTCACATGAATATACATCTATGCAAATCAATTCCACATAAAATTGATCACCCAACATGGATTTGAATTCAATTGATCATTCTCAACATAAATAAAATAAATCCAACATGAAATTCATAAAGAAATTCATAGACTTAAACTTAGAAAAGAGATTCTTGGGCTTCATAGATGAAAGGTGTTGATGAATGAACACTACACATACCTTAGCTTGTGATTCTATGAAGATTGACGGAGAGATTCTTGAAATTTGATGGTGAATTCCCTTGGAATTGAACCTTCTATGAAAACCCTAGGGCTTGTTCTTGAGAGTAATTGAGTATAAGCTGCTGAATTATGGCCAAATCTCGTGTTATAAGGCTAATATAGGGTGGGAAATTGACCCTTTTAACCCTATGACACGTCTTTAATTTTTGAGAAAATTTCCCGATTTTCATCCTTGGCGTGACACGCCACTATCGTGCCAAGTCACTGGAAAGTGACAAATAGGAAATTGCACGGTGGTGCGATGCGGAGCTATCGCGTTGCCACCTTGTCTGCGACCTGAAAGTTTGGTGCGACGCGCCACTATCGTGGAGCAACACTGTAAATTGACAATTTCCATTTGAGCTATCTCCGCGATGCGCTGAAGGCTCAGGTGATACACTGTCTCACTAAAAAGACTCCAACTCTTCACCCGGGTGTTGGATTTGGGTAAATTTGGTATAGATGGACAACTTATTTGATTCCCCTAATGATAAAAAATGAAAATCTTGAAAATACCATGTGTACAAAAGTAGATTCATCTTTCAAAGAAAACTTCTAACATTCTTGGGGAAACTTTTCAAGCTAGGAAAAGTACGGGGTATTACAAAAAAGTTATGAGTTCTTGATTATTAAAGAAGTTTTACTCTCCATGAGACATATGCATAAGTTGAAAGTATTGCTTAAAGTTTCCTTTAGCCTTGAGTAATGGGAATAAGAGAAGATTACAAATTTCAAAGCTAAAAGTATAATGACTCATGAGATTGTGTTACATGTTCCATTTTACATGATTCATGAGCTTTGCATTTTATACTTATTCAATCCATGTGAGTCATTACTTATTACATGCATGATTTGATTGTAGAATATTGATGTTGTTTTATATAAATGCTTGCACCCCCACATACTCAGTACATTCTCAAGTGCTGATCCACATATACGTTTATGTGCTACATTGTCTTATAATATAGGTTCAGGTGCTCGGTCCTAACCTCGTTAATGATTTTTGAGTACCTCTATCTACATTCCTGCAGTGGTGAGTTCTCATGGTTCGAGGACCTATATTCAGACATATCCATATTTTGAGAGACTATATTATTATTTCCAATTCATTTTGAGTCAGTTGGGGACCTGTCCTAATGGCTCTCTAGTTCATGGATTAGTAGAGGCTTTGTCAGACTAGTTATCAGATTGTTGTTGTATTGAGCTTTCCAGTATTGTGGTCGTTAGGACCGAGCATTTTCTTCGTATTTCCTTTCATATGATACTACTATGCTAGTGTTTGAATTATTTCATCTTGAAATAAGAGTTATTAGTAGAAACAGGCTCAAAGGGTTAGCTTGGGTCTACTTGTAGCCTTAAGCACCGTGTAACATCCCGGGAGGTGATTTCGGGTCGTTACAATAGATCGCTACAAGGCAAGACTCGTAGCCAAGGGATATGGCTAGTCATATGGTATAAGATATCATGAAATATTTTCACTGGTAAAAAAATTGAATACGATTAGAGTAGTGTTATCTCTTGCTGCAAACATGGATTGTCCACTACATCAGTTTGATGTGAAGAATGTTTTTCTTCATGGAAACTTTGTAGAAAAATTATACATGTATATTCTATCGAGCTTTACTGCATCTTAAAGTGGAGTTGTATGCAAACTGCAGAAGACATTGTATGGATTACAATAATAACCGAGAATGTGTTTTGGACTATTTAGCTTGGCTATGAGGAAGCATGGCTTCAATCAAAGCAATTCAGATCATACTCTATTCTTGAAGCATTAAAAATAAATAGTATCTGCTCGAATTATTTATGTTGGTGACATGATAATTATAGGGAATGACAAGGAAGAGATCTCTAACTTGTAGATGTATTTGACAAGAGAATTTGAGAAGAAGGATCTGGGAGGACTAAAATATTTTTTGGGAATCAAAGTGGCTTGGTCAAGTCAAGGAACTTTTCTCTAACAAAGAAAATATGTACTTGATCAGCTAGCTGAAATAGGGATTCTTGAATATATACATGTAGATAATCCAATAGTTCCAAACTATTAACTAGGAGTATACTCAAAACATATACCTAGAAATAGAGAAAGGTACCAACAACTTGTGAAAAAATTAATTTACCTATCAAATATTTCCAATGTAGTGAGCTTAGTTAGTCAATTCATGCATAACCCTAGGGAGAAACACATGAAAGATGTAGTTAGTATGCTACAGTACTTAAATTCTTCTCTAGGAAAAGGAATTACGTTTGGTAAATGTAATTATCTGAATATTGATGGTTATGCAAATATCGATTGGGTTGTAAGTATCATCGACATAAAATCTACATCAGGATATTTCATTTTTTTGGTAGAAATCTCATCACTTGAAGAAGTAAGAAGTAAAAAATAGTTGCATTATCGAGTGCGAAGCCTAAACTTAGAGGCATGGCTGGAGGACTTTTTGAGTTTTTTTGGTTAAAAGAACTGCTGAAGGAGATTGGTTATTTATCTAGTTCAACAATGAATCTATTTTGCAATAACAAAGCAACTATAGAGATTGCAAAAAATCCAATCAACATGAAAAAACAAAATATGTTGAAGTCGACTAACATTTTATCAAGGAGAACCTTGAAGATAAAATAATTTAGTTTCAATTTGTGAATTTAGAAGATCAATTAAAAGACATCCTTATGAAGGCAGTATCAAGGAGGGTTTTCTACAACTCATTAGACAAGTTGGGTATTGAAGACATCTATGCACCAACTTGAGGGAGGATGTTGTCATGATCTTTAATAGAAGATATTGTGCAAAGATTAGAGGGATTCCTTCTTATTTGTTACCAATTTAGAATTCAAGATTCATAGCCTAAAGTTTTGTACAATAATAAATTATATTATAAGTATAGATTTTTTGTATAGGTTATATAGATTGTATCTTGTATCTACTGGAATATGGAAAAATAAGGAATTTAAGATTATCTTTTTAACGAATATATTATATATGTATGAATGTAGAATGGTTCTCTACGGAACTATCATTTTTAAAGATAAGTAAAGTTTAAAATTAAATTGTTTTCATCTACATAAATGAGGTTTTCTTTCCAAAATAGATTAAAAAAATAAATAATGTCATATATAAAATGAAACTAATAACCTTTCTAAAAAGGTTACTATTTTGAAGTGTCGGAGGCCTTAGAGTCAAGACTTAATGCCTATGCTATTGAGTCCGACAAGGATATTCTTGAGGATAAGGAGGAAGAGTTGGATATATGCTTTGAAAAAGTGGAAAAATTTGAAGGAAAGGTGTTTTTTAAGTCATGAATGTGGTATTGGTGACATTGACCAACATAAAGGGTCAAACATAATTAAAAAACTTGATTAAGTTAATTGTGGACTTAATTAATATTTTTAAAACTTTCTAATCTTTTTAAAAATATAAATCAACCCACACCACAAAACTGTCCTCTCTCTCCCTCTAAATCAATCGTCTCTCCCCTCTCTTCTCACCAATTTCACTCAACTTCTCCAACCAACAGTTCTGCAAATTTCCTCCTTCAATACCCATAGACTTCAACCTATGGTGACAAATAGTTTTAAGTTCTTTTTTGACTTTCAACCATCAATCGACGTGATAGCATTCAGCGACAACAACTGTGAGTTCTTCATCGTCCCTTTTTGACTTTCATAGATAAAAATTAGGGCTTTTTAGTTATGAAGAAAAAGAGGAACTTGAGTTAACTTCTCTTCTAGTATGGTTTAACAATTTCAAAATTTCTTGCTTAAATTTAAAATGGGGACTTAAGAAAATCCTAATTTGTGGTATTTCTTCTCTTCTCTTTCTAGAGTGAAATATATTTTTTTGTTGTTACTGTAGTTCTTGTTGTCGAACATTGTTGAAAAAATAGTGAGAGTTTAATTTTAAATTTTTTCGGAGGCATCTATCGTGATAAAATCTAACATACAACTGTTGATTTGATTTGTTGTATTTTTGAAATTTTTTATTATTTGTGTTTGTACAATGTTGGTGTTGTTGGTAAATGTTGATGTTCTTGTTGTTTGTGTTCTGTTGGTGTGCTGGTTTGATTTGTTGTTTATGAGTTGCTGTTGGTCTTGGTAAAATTGGTGTATTGATTAATGGTGATATTGTTGTTGTTCTATTGGATAAATCTTTCTACTGGTTTATTTTTTTTCAATAGATGAACCATTTATTGTAACAGATGAATCATCTGTTGCAATAGATGAATCATCTATTGGATGAAATCCTAAAAGTTATTCCAACAGATAACATATCCAAGACTTTTATTTATTCAAATAGATGGGTTATCTGTTGCAACAGATGACCCATCTGTTGGAAGAAATCTAAATAACACTGATAGTTTGATTTCATCCAATAGATCACTCATCTGTTACAACAGGTGACCCATCTGTTGTAACAGATCACTCATCTATTGCAATAGGTAACCCATCTATTATAATAGACAAGTCATCTTTTTCAATAAATGAGTGATCTGTTGGAAGAAATCACAATAGTATTGAAACTATTTTTCTTGTTTCCAATAGATCACTCATCTGTTGAAATATATGAGTGATATATTGCAATAGATCACTCACCTATTGTAACAGATAAGTAATCTGTTGGAACTATTATTTTACTGTGTTGTACTTGTTAGATTTACTGTTATCCTTTTTTATTTATGCATTAATCAATTATAATTTTTTTTGTTTTTCTCTTATTTTTAGATAATATGGCTTCTATAAAAAAGAAAGCGAATCAAGTCTAAGTAAAGGAATAAGTGAAGTAGCTAGGCTACATCTACTATTCTATGAGCTTGCTATACGAGCAATATCTCAATCAGAAGCAGAAGAAAATGAACATGAGAAAGAAGAAAGTTTCAAAAGAGATGCTTAATTTATTTCAAAAAGTTAACATGATCCAAATACTAATAGCCTTTCCACTGAAGAGTTGGTCAAAGCCTTCATCATTGATAGTTATCTTGTAAGAATGCAGTACGATGGTGCCACAAATTTAACTGGTGATTTTGTGGTAAAGTCAGTCATCGAAAAATCTTTGATACCTTTAGAAAAATACTTCAAGACTAAAAGTTGAATGCTTATTTTAGGGACAACTGCTTTGGGCAATATCTTGATATGTCGGAGGACAACAATGCTTGTTTTAAAATAACCATAGTGCATGGTCTTCTCAAGCATAGATTTATGTGTGAAAATAAAGATAAGATGGATGAGGTGTGGATAAATTATGTGGCCTACCAGTTTGTTTTGGTTGGAAGGAGTTTTCCATAGTTACTGAATTAAAATGTTATCCTCCTTCCAAATCGATACCTATTCTAACCCCCCAAAAGATTACCCCGCACACCAAAAGGCAAAGGCAAGTGATGGTGATGACTTGTTGTCCCTTGTTGGTTCAAGCCTCAAAAACACAAATTTGATAGAAGAGTTGAAAGGTAAAATACTTTCAAAGAAGTACAAACAATCATTGTGCTTGGTTTGGTTTGGACATAATAGTCTTTGGGTACGAGACTTTAACATCAACATACCACTTGATTTAATAAAGATTTATGAGGATCTTAAGGCATTCAACAGTTATTCTTGGGGTTATGAAAGCTTCAAAATTACTGTCAAATATTTGTTGACTCCGTTATCTCCAAAGACAGTCAACTTATATGGTTTTCCATGGGCTTTCATGGTAAATATTTCTTCTATTATAATTTTTTTTATTTTTTATTGAATAATGCTTTTTGTTATAAATGTATTTACATTAAAGTGAATGTCTATCATGATCTTGTTGATATCTATCAGGATTTGAAGTAGCTGTCTTTTATTAAGAAACTAGGAGTAAATTTCCCCTATAAATAGAAGAGCTTCCTTCATTGTAAATCAATCCTCAAGGATCTTACTAGAATCGTCCATGAGAAATAAAGAAATCTCCTTCCTTCTCTCTCTATTCTTCTTGTATTTACTTTATATTTCATAACACATTATCAGCACGAAGTCTCTTACCAATTGAGATCTGTACGGTAAGCTTAAATTTTTGGTACGGTAAGAAGTCGATTTAGCCGTAAGGCTTATTTTATTATAAAGTTATTTATTCTTAAAATACCTGTAAGACCCCACAAAATCCTAAGCTTATTTCAGTCCATTTATGCTTGTTAAGGGGGTCCCATACATAAAAAATTCTAGCTAAGTTTCCAGACTTAGTTTATTTTAGCCTTCAAAAGTTTGCAATCTCATTTCGCGACCTTAATATTCTTAAATGTTCTATATTTTTCTGAATTCATGATCAGGAAGGTCAATAAGTGTTCCCGAACAAGTTTCGGATTTTTCAAAACTCATTTAAACCACGTTCAGAGTCCCAAAATAGTGGACCAATGCGATCTTGGTGCACCGCATCACCAATCACGTTGGTTAACATTGTTCCAAGTTGCTAGAGCCAAAAGTACTGAGGCTTGGTGCGATCATGGCACGACGCGTTGGGTATCACATGGATACAATTGATGCATCGGGTCGCTTATAGTATCGATGCCCAGTTTTTAGTCATTAAATGACCACATCTTTGAGGGTAAATAGGTCATTTTCCCATGAGACAGGTCAAACCCAAACACAAAATTAATCCCTAAATGACCTAAATACCTCATTCTTTACTCAAGTTGCCTCAAAGTTCATTATTCTCTCTCAAAAGCAAGGAAACCCTAGTTTCAAAATTCAAGGGAAAGGCTCAAGAATCTCTTCAAGAACCCTTAAGAATTTATGTTCTAAGGTATGTAAAGTGTTTATTCATGGGTTGTTTTCACCCATGAAGCTCAAGAAATCTTTTTCAAATATAAATTTTGAATTTCATGTTGTGGGTTTGATTGTACGCATGTCTATGTTGTGATATGATTTCCAAGATTAAATCTTTATTGAATTCTCATGATATCATGTTAGTATGTGGATTGAAATACTTAAAAATTGAAGTATTTGATATAGCCATCATGTATTAGTTGTCAAGTTATGCCCTAGAAAAGGTTATGCCTTCCATGTGTTTGTTAAAATGCCTAAGTGAAACAGAGTTGTGTTTTATGACCTATTTGTGATTTATATGATGAACTCATGATGAAATCACATGTTCAAATTGACTCCCATGCTAAGGCTATGACTTGTAATGATTTAGTGGAACACTCATAAGTATAGATTCGTGAAATTACGTTATGATAGCATACAATTCCTATTCATGTGTAAGCTTATGATATGCACATACTTTATGGGGAAATCCCCAATGATTGTACTATGAATTTTTGACTATGGTCATGTGTCAAGAAGTGTCATGTCTTGTCAATTTCATGATATCTAGTCCTGGGGGTACTTGTACCTAAAAATTTAGTTGCGTGCCTAGAGCCAATGTCAGTTTTCATGATACTCTCAGTCAAGCCATGATCAGTAGAACTCAGTCAGTTATGTGACTCAGGAAAACTTAGTAAATTTAGTATCAGTCCAATAATCTCAGTAATCTCAGTAATCTCAGTAATCTTAGTAATCTCAGTACTCAAAAATCTCAGTCAGTTATCAGATTTTCGTAGTATTCCATAAGTTAACGAAATCCAGTGAACTCAGTTCAGTCCAGTTAATCAGTACAATCAGTAATAGATCAGTCCAGTCCAGTTTAGAATCTATTCAAATGGGAGTAGAATTCAGCACCGAGTGACCCAAGGATGGGAACACACACCGTCAACAGAGGGTGCGATTCTTAGAAGTAATCCTTGCATTCCATAACTATGTAGCCAGCATAGGTTGAGACATCAACACTGTCAGTTGAGGGTTGATGAGGGGGATTAACACTGTTAGATGAGGGTTCCACCATTCTTTTTTGGGGACACTGTCAGATGGGGGTCACTCACAGCTTGTCCTTACCAGTGGGGCAGTATTGATACCCTTCCAATTATGGTTACAGATTGGATCCCAACTCAGCTATAATAGCTTATTAGGGGTATGTCGGTTAGATGAATTCTCCCACTGTTTCAGTTACAGAATCAGGATCGTCAGATATAGTCGCTCAGTCTCAGTAATAGAACTCAAATAGTTTTTCAGATATCAAGACTTTCAGATACAGTCACTCAGTACAGTACGAAACTCAGCTAGTTTCATTAGAATCTAGACTATCAAATACAATCACTTAGTTTCAGTTATCTCAGTTATCAGTAGCTCATGTAATCAGTATTCAGACTCAGTATTACCACGTATTCTGTTTTAGTTACTTATCCATGCATGTATTATTATGTTCATGTTATACAGTCAGTTAGTATTGTTCATGCATATGAACCCTTTCCATTCAACCTATCTCACTTGCATACCAGTACATTCAATCTTACTGACACATTAGTGCTATGGTGTTTTTATACCATAGGTTCAGAAGCACGAGCTCCAAAGCATCAGTAGCATTCCAATTTCAGCAGTCAGAGTCAGCAGTGAGTCCTCATCATTCGAGGATGTTATTATTGGATTATTTTATTCCTTCAGTACTTAGTTTATTTCAATAGTTCAGACTTAGTTGGAGATATGTCCCATCAACTCTATAATTTTCAGACAGTTTAGAGGCTTTTAGACTACAGTATGTTCAGACAGTTTATTTCAGTTTTGGGTATTTCTATATCCCATTTAGATATTATTTTATCAGAAATGTTATAGTTTTAAACCTTATGGCCTTACAAGTTATATCCTGTATTTATACAGTATATCATGCAGTTCTCAGTTACAGATATCAGTCATGGGTTAGCTTGTGGTCTTTTGGGGTCATGGGCACCGTGTAGCATTCTGGGTACCAGACTCAAGGTTTTACAAACTTGATATTAGAGCCTAAGGTTCAACAGTGTCCTAGGAAGTATGAAAAGCCACATCTAGTAGAGTCTTGTGCATGGGTGTGTTGTGCA
This sequence comes from Capsicum pubescens, assembly GCA_030864215.1. Classification (NCBI taxonomy): domain Eukaryota; kingdom Viridiplantae; phylum Streptophyta; class Magnoliopsida; order Solanales; family Solanaceae; genus Capsicum; species Capsicum pubescens. The sequence continues at coordinate 197,833,097 of CM061549.1, read as the reverse complement.
CCACACTTATGGATAGGAGGCTATGAGATGTTTTAGGAACAATTTCCCCTCTTTCAGTATTCATGTCGTGCCAGTGAGCATGAGTTTAAATTTAACTCCCAGTCTAATCCGTTCTCCCCTTCATTACAGAACATGTTTACCTAAAGGACTAACGATAGGGGAACCGAGAATCAGTCAGCACCTCTACCCGTTCAAGCAGATTCCCTGGACGAGCATGTCTTTCATGGAAAATTTAAAATTGACTCTCTTACTTTATCTTATTCAGTAGTAGCTCATAACAATCAGCAGGCTGTTGTCCCACCCAGGCATATAATTCATGCCCAACAGATTGGGGTGGGAAAACATAGAAAGAAAGAAAAAGAGAAAATAAGAGAGCGAGAATAGGTAATCTCAATTTTGTCCAACCTATGTCAGAGGGTGGTAACTGTTCTAGTTTCTCTCTCAGCCAGTACTTCAGTCCCTAAATTCAGAGATAGGGTGCCAGGTCCTTAACCTCAGGGCAGTGTTAGCAGTGCCTGAACCCATCCCCTTTGTCATACTTATGGAAAATATCATAAGGATATATGTAGATCCGACAGTGATGTGTGTTATGGGTATGGTGAGTCAGGTCACTGAGTCTGATACTGTCCTAAGGCTGGTTCACAAATCCAGCATAATCGTTTCTCAGCTTAGTTCGGTCTCCCAAATCAGCAGGGTGCCACATCTAAAGTCACTAGTAGGCAATGCCCAAATAGACTATATGCTCTACAGTTCCAACAGGATCAGGAAAATTCTCCTGATATGGTCTCTGGTATGTTATCGATCTTTCACTTGCATGTTTACGCTTTGCTAGATTCAGGAGCCTCTTTTTCTTTTGTTACTCCTTATATAGCAGTTGATTTTGGAGTCAATCCCAAAATTCTAGTAGAACCCTTCGTAGTCTCTACCCCAGTGAGTAAAACTATCATAGCCCGACGGGTATATAGGAACTGTCCAGTTATGATATCTCAGAAAGTCACTTCAGAAGAGAGATGACTGATTTTGATGTCATTCTCGGCATGGATTGGCTTCATTCCTACTATGCCACAGTCGACTGTAGAAATAGAATTGTCCAGTTTCAGTTTCCGAATGAACCCATCCTAGAGTGAAAGAGTAGTACTTCAGCATTTAGGGGTCAGCTTATTTCCTAACTATGGGCTAGGAAAATGATATCTAAGGGATGTACCTATAATCTTGTTCGAGTTAGGGACTCTAGTTTTGAAACTCATGGTCTTGAATCAGTCCTAGTAGTGAATTCAGATATCTTTTCCAAAAATCTTCCAAAAATTCCTCCTGAAAGGGAAATAGACTTCGGCATAGACCTTCTTCCAGATACTCAACCTATATCTATTCCACCATACAGAATGACACTAGCAGAACTCAGAGAATTGAAATAACAGTTAAAGGATATCCTAGTTAAGGAATTCATCAGACCCAGTATGTCCCTATGGGGTGTACCAGTCATATTCGGGCGCAAGAAAGATGGTTCTCTCAGAATATGTATAGACTACCGTCAGCTCAATAAGGTCACAATAAATAAAAAGTATCCACTTCCTGAAGTCGATCACTTGTTTGATTAAATTCAGGGTGCAAGCTATTTCTCTAAGATAGACCTCAGATCAGGCTATCAACAACTCAGACTCAGAGAATGTGACATTCCAAAGATGACTTTTAGAACTCGGTATGACCACTTCGAATTCTCAGTCATGTCCTTTGGTATTACCCACGTACCCTCAACCTTCATAGGTTTAATGAACTAAGTGTTCAACCAGTACTTGGACATGTTCATCATAGTATTCATAGATGATATTCTTGTCTATTCTTGCAGTGAGCGTGATCCTGCAGACATCTCAGAATATCAAAACCCATCAGTTATCATGATATCTATTCATGTCCTACATTTCTTCTCAATAACCATCACTCATATTCATTCACGTTAGTGAAAACTAATGTACGCTCCCAATTCCTAGGATAAGGAGTTCTAGTTCACTCAGCGTTACGAATCATGTCCCGTGAGTACAAAAACTTCAGACTCAGGTTATGAGCTCATGACTCATACACTTATGTCATGCTTTACAGTATGCCTAGCTTACATAACATATGCTCCACTCCTTGTGATTAGTCAAACTCAGATTTATGTCACGGATACCCTTAATTAAAATCCCTAAGTGAATCTGTGGTGTTGATGTTTTATCCCTAAGCCTCAGTTACCGTGTTAATTCAGTAATCTATATTCAGTAAATGACTCAGGTAGTCCTACAGGACCATGGCTTTTATTTATTTACTTAGCCATCAAAATTCAGTACTTCAATACCAGTCTAAACCTCAGTTATCAGAAAGTAGCATTTTGTCCTAGTTACAGTCTTAGTTGTGATTACAGTCTCAATTACTATCATAGCTACAATCTCAGCCCCAGTCATAGTCCATCTAGATCAGAAACTCAGTTCACTTTTAGGATTACCCGACCATAGCATATGGCCAACAGTTACTCAGCCATCGGTCAGTCAACAGATCTGATGAGTCAGCCATTAGGAATTAGTCTAAACTGACAGTACCTCAGTGCAACAGTTAGACAGACAAGTTCATATATTTTCCTATTCTGTGATAGTCACACTATCTAAATTCTCATAAATGTGACCATTCTAAGATGGACCAATCATGTAGTTGCGTGTGCAACTCAGTCCATGTTTCATGTCTCAGTATTAGATCCCAGATATACAGTCACAATTTAGTTCATAGGTTCCTTGTGCATTGCCTTAGTTTTACTTAACATCTCAATCAAGTCAGTGTTCTTTGAGGGACATAGTATCCCAAGTCGGAGATACACAATAACTCCCGAACGTCCATAACCTAGCCACTCTATTTTCCTCTTCACATAATGAATCCAGTTTGGAGTAGTGGGTACCCATAGGTTGACCCTCTAGCTTTAAACTCGATCGTAAGCCATTGTTCAGCTCACGATGCTTAGTCCATGACACACATTACAGATTCAGTCATGTTCTCATGCTTCCATTCATGCATGTTCAGAAAGGATCTCGAGTTTGAGATTGGTGATTATGTTTATTTAAAGATCTATCCCATGAAGGGAGTGAAGAGATTTGGAAAAAAGGTAAAGCTCAGTCCCCTATGTGTTGGTCCCTTTAAATTCTCAGTCACTTCGACAAAGTAGCTTATGAGCTCGAATTGTCTTCAGATCTTTCCTAAGTTCATCCAGTGTTTCATGTCTCCTTGCCTAAGAAAATGCATAGGTGACCCAACAGTTGTAGTCCCTATAGAGCGTAAAGACATTCATAACAACCTCTCTTTTGAAGAGATTCCAGTCGAAATCCTTGACTATCAAACTCATAGACTGAGGAACAAGAGGTCCCTCTAGTCAAATTTCTTTGGCGGAATCAGTCCATTGAGGGAGCTACTTGGGAAGCAAAAACAGATATGCGAACCAAGTATCCCTACCTCTTCTCCGAAAAGTCAGGCTCAACCCAAGGTAATAGATTTCCTTAAGCTTATTCAGTCTCACGTTCAAATTTCAGTTACAAACTTGATATTTAGTTTCATGCTCAGTTTTCATTACAAACTTGGTATCTTTACCATTACATGTTCAGTCGCATGTTTATGAGTCAGTTCAGTCATGTATTCACATATCAGATATGCATGATCAGCTTATTAGTACTCTCAGCCATGTATTCATGAGTCAGTTATTCACGTATCAAATATACATGCATTCTCATGATAAGAAACTTAGTTATCAGAAGTCCCAATCATGCATTCATGTATCAGATCAGTCATGAAATCATGCATCAGATATGCATGCTTAAAATAAATCTCAGTAAATCAGTAATGTCAGTCATGTACTCATTTTTCAGTTGTTTATGTTTCGTATATACTTCAGTTTATCATTTTTCCATCTCAGTCTGTCTCATTCAAGTACGAATGTTCTCAAGGGGGAGATATTGTAACACCTCTCAAAATTCTAAGCTTCATTCAGTCCATTTATGCTTGTTAAGGGGGTCCCATACATAGACAATTCTAGCTAAGTTTCCAAACTTAGTTTATTTTAGCCTTCAAAAGTTTGCAATCTCATTTTGCGACCTTAATATTCTTAAATGTTCTATATTTTGCTGAATTCATGATCAATAAGGTCAATAAGTGTTCCTGGAAGAGTTTCAAATTTTTTGAAACTTGTTTAAACCACGTTCGGAGTCCCAAAATAGTGGACCAACGCGATCTTGGCGTGCCGTATCGCCAATTACGTTGGTTAACATTGTTGCAGGTTGCCAGATCCAAAAGTACTGAGGCTTGGCGCGATGCATTGGGTATCGCATCGATGCCATTGATGCGCTGCGTCGCCTATAGCATCGATGCCCAGTTTTCAGTCATTAAATGGTTGCATCTTTAAGGGTAAATAGGTCATTTCCCATGAGCCAGGTCAGTCCCAAACACAAAATTAATCCCTAAATGACCTAAATATCTCATTCTTTACTCAAGTTGCCTCAAAGTTCATCATTCTCTCTCAAAATCAAGGAAACCCTAGTTTCAAAATTCAAGGGCAAGACTCAAGAATCTCTTCAAGAACCCATAAGGATTTATGTTCTAAGGTATATAAAGTGTTGATTCATGGGTTCCTTTCACCTATGATGCTATAGAAGCCTTTTCTAAATATAAATTTTGAATTTCATGTTGTGGGTTTGATTGTACGCATGTCTATGTTGTGATATGATTTTCAAGATTGAATCTTTATTGAATTCTCATGACATCATGTTAGTATGTGGATTGAAATACTTCAAAATTAAAGTATTTGATATAGCCATCATGTATTAGTTGTCAAGTTATGCCCTAGAAAAGGTTATGCCTTCCATGTGTTTGTTAAAATGCCTAAGTAAATAAGAGATGTTTGATGACCTATTTGTGATTTATAGGATGAACTCATGATACAACTGCATGTTCAAATTGACTCCCATGCTAAAGCTATGACTTGTAATGATTTAGTGGAATACTCATAAGTATGGATTCGTGAAATAACATTATGATAGCATGCAATTCCTATTCATGTGTAAGCTTATGACATGCAAATATTGTATGAAAATCCCCAATGATTGTACTATGAATTGTTGACTATGGTCATGTGTCAAGAAGTGTCATGTCTTATCAGTTTTATGCTCCGAGTCTTGGGGGTACTTGTACTCAAAAATTTAGTTGTGTGCTTAGAGCCAGTGTCAGTTTTCACGATACTCTCAGTCAAGCCACGATCAGTAGAATTCAGTCAGTCATGTGACTCAGGAAAACTCAGTAAATTCAGTATCAATCCATTAATATCAGTAATCTTAGCAATCTCAGTAATCCAGTAATCTTAGTACTCATAAATTCCAGAAATCTCAGTTAGTTGTCGGATCTCAGTAGTATTCTGTCAGTCAACAGAATCTAGTGAACTCAGTTTAGTCCAATTAATTAGTACAATCAGTAACAAATCAGTCCAGTACAGTTCAGTGTCTATTCAGATGGGAGTAGAATTCAGCACCGAGTGAACCCAAGGATGGGAACAAACACTATCAGCAGAGGGTATGATTCTTATAAGCAATCCTTGCATTCCAAAACTATGTAGCCAACATAGGTTGTGACATCAATACTATCAGTTGAGGGTTGATGAGGTGGATTAACATTGTCAGATGAGGGTCCCACTATTTTCTTTTAGGGACACTATCAGATAAGAGTCACTCACAGCTTGTCCTTACCAGTCGTGTGGTATTGACATCTTCTAATTGGGGTTACAGATTGGACCCCAACTCAGCTATAATAGCTTATTAGAGGCATGTCAGTTAGATGAATTCTCCTATAATTTTAGTTACAGACTCAGGACTGTTAGATACAGTCACTCAGTCTCAGTAATAGAACTCAGATAATTCTTCAGATATTAGGACTATTAGATACAGTCATTTAGTATAGTATGGAACTCAGCTAATTTTATTAGAATCTAGACTGTCAGATACAGTCACTCAGTATCAATTATCTTAGTTATCAGTAGCTCATGTTATTAGTATTTAGACTCAGTATTCAGTATTACCACGTATTCAGTTTCAGTTACTTATCCATGCATGTATTCTCACGTTTATGTTATACAGTCAGTTAGTATTGTTCATGAATATGAACCCTTTGAATTTAACCTACCTCACTTGCATACTAGTATAATAAATTGTATTGACGTATTTGCACTATGGTGTCTTTATACCATAGGTTCAGAAGCACGAGCTCCAGAGCATTAGTAGGATTCCAATTTCAGCAGTCAGAGTCAGCAGTGAGTCCTCATCATTTGAGGATGTTATTATTTAATTATTTTATTTCTTTAGAACTTAGTTTATTTTAGTAGTTCGAAGTTAGTTGGGGACATGTCCCATCAACTCTACAGATTTTAGACAGTTTAGAGTATTTCAGACTATAGTATGTTCAGATAGTTTATTTCAGTTTTGGGTATTTCTATACCCCGTTCAGATATTGTTTTATCAGACATGTTATAGTTTTGAAACTTACGGACTTACAACTTATATTCTGCATTTATACAGTATATCATGCAGTACTCAATTACAGATATCAGTCATGGGTTAACTTATTGTCCTTTGGGGTCATGGGCACCGTGTAGCGTTTCGGGTACTAGACTCGGGGTGTTACAATATCGTAGACTAACAATTATATCACCAACATATGTATGACCACTTCTATTGCTTGTTTTAATTTTATTTTCAATTTAGAAAAGAAAAAAAATTGATGCTAATTTTTTCATGTTAATAATTCGTATGACTTGGCACCGTCTGTGGGGATCACTTTTACATTTCCTTAAATAGTCCAATAAACTTATGTTATTGTATGTTAAAGAATTTAAGGTTGTCTTTATTTTATATACACAATCAATTGCATATTGGATTTAGGATAACTAATTTGATTTGATTTGTTCCTCATATTTGTTATAGAAAAATAATATTGTTAAAAGATATGATGATTGATTTAAAATCATCACATTAACACATTGGGTTAGAGTCATGATGATCATGACATAATGTGTTGGGATCAAACCCATCAATTATATCAATTATATGCCTAAGATGCCTTTATATGGATAAGACATTGAGTTTGAGTACCAATGCACCATGTTGATGATATTATGATGTCTAAGGCAAAATAATGTATTTTTGATGAAAAGTTATGAAACTTTTCCATTGAATATGCTCCATTCCATGAAGTGAATATGGTAGCAATATATGATAGGTCTGAAAGATGACAATTTACTCCATTCTTGAAGTGAATGTGGTAGCAATGCATACGTATGCCTCAATTTGCTCTTGTAGTAGCAATATCTTAAAAGAGGCTATGAGCTATCATAATTTGACAGGATTAATGCACGATAAATGTACACTTGATTGTGATGGTATCACAACTCACTACCGTAAAAGGTAGAATGACCGAGAGAGTTATTTTGAAATCTACTTCTGAAGTAGTAAATTTGAAAATTTATTCATGTAATAGTAAATCTGAAATTTACTAAAGAAAAAAGGCATATATCATGGTAGACTTGAAATTTACTAGTATAAAAATTCATAAATTGACATGAACGATTGCTACATTCCAAAAATATGCATATTGAGTATTGGACATACGTTGAAGAAATAAAAGATTCTTCAAGAATTGCTTATGTTGCTTGTTCTCATGACAAGTTGGTTGGACCAACTAATATTTGAATTTGATCCCTCAAAATCTGAAAAGTATAAAAGGTAAATATGGGCCCATTCACCAGTCATGTGATCTGTTAAGATGCATCAATAAGATAATCACATGTACATTCATTGTCAACTGTAGTTTGACATTCATAAAGTTGCTTGCTCAATAAAATTGAGTAGCATAACTTTTAGATTGTGTAATCAAGAAAATCTTGATGATGATGGTTTGGCATTGAATGCCTTCGATAAATAGCTAAACCATTGCTAATGAGAATAAAGCTTCATGTGTTGGTCTAAACTATGATATGTTGCATACAATAGCACTTGCATGTATTAGACCAATAAATTATGATTATTTCTTCCATGTCAATTGGTTCAAGGTCAGGAACTAACTATTCCATCTAATAATTTTGATGTTCGATATACGATTAATGAATAGACCATGATGCACAAAGATGGATTCCTCAAAAAAGATGAAAGATGTGTGTTAGTTTTCCTAACATAAGGGGGAGATTATAAGCAACCATGAAATATGTAAGGAATTGTCATAGATCCTCATTCAAAAGATAATTCAAGTCAAATGCTGAAAGCATCTCATATTTAAGCTGTAAGTGCTCTTATTTTGTGTTCCTAAAGGATAAAGTCTACGCATGCATGAAGCGTGGTAGACGAATCGGTTCCAAATAAAATAATCCTTGAAAAGGATAAGGAGCAAATAATCATAATAAGAAGACAATGTGCTCTTGAAAAGCCTACGACATAACACCTCATGAAACCTTATGAGAGGTTCAAGTACCTGAAAATAATGAAGTGATGAGATCTCAAAATGTTATGTCGCATTGTGACCCAATACAAAATGATATATCATTAATGATATCTTTGATACAATACTAGTGCAATATTATAAAAGATTATAAGGATTTGAATTCTACGTTTATTTAAGCATGCTGACGTAGAAACATTTATCAAGTGACATGAAAAGGTGCATCTTGGTAAGTGAAAACTTATTTGATTTGCACTCCACACACTTGAAGATGTCATACATGAAATGTTGAATATTATCATTTGACAAAATATATCTTTCAAATATTACAAGGCCTGATATAGCCTTTTCGATTAATTTGTTAGCAAGGTATAGTTTTGCTTCTACTAGGAGACATCAACATGGGATCAAACATATTATCTTATATTATTCTAAAGATTGTAGTCTCGATCTTATTGATTATGCTGATGCTGGGTATTTAATTAGACCATATAAATCTCAATCTCAAATAGGCTATGTGTTTATATGTGGGGATACTTTCATATCTTGGAGATATACAAAGCAGTCTATAGTAGCCACTTCATTGAACCATGATGAGATAATAGCTCTTCATGCAGCTAGCCGAGAATGTGTATGGTTGAGGTCCATGATACATTTTATTTGAGAAAAATATAGTTTGAAATGTGACAATGTACCCATAATTTTATACAGAGATAATGCAACATACATAGCACATCTTAATAGAGGATTCATAAAAGGAGATAGAACGAAGAACACTTTATCAAAGTTTTTCTATACACATGATCTACAAAAGAATGGTGATATTAATATGCAACAAATTCGTTCAAGTGATAATGTGATTGATTTATTCACCAAGTCTTTTTCAACTGCAACTTTCAAGAAGATGCTGCACAAGATCGGGATGTAAAGGTTCAAGGATGTTCCCATTAGGGGGAGTTAATATACGTTGTACTCTTTTTCCTTTACGAGATTTTGTCCCACTAGGTTTTCCTTGTAAGATTTTTAATGAGGCAGCCTATATGCGTATTGTTAGAGGTGTGTACTCTTTTTCCTTCACTAGATTCATTTTTCCACTGGATTTTCTAGTAAGGTTTTAACGATGCACATAATCTATCTAGATATTCAAGGGGGAGTGTTATAAATGTAATTACATTAAAGTGAATGTCTATCAAGATCTATCAAGATCTATCAAGATCTTGTTAATATCTATCAGGATTTAAAGTATCCGTCTTTTATTAAGAAACTAGGAGTAAATTTCCCCTATAAATAGAAGATCTTCCTTTATTGTAAATCAATACTCAAGGATATCAATAGAATCCTCTATGAGAAATAAACAAGTCTTCTATCTTCTCTCTCTATTCTTCTTGTATTTACTTTATATTTCATAACACTTTTGATTTATTGACATAATTTTATAGGCATTTAAAGCCATTTCGTATCTCAAATAACAAGTGAACTGCCAAGAAGAAGTTTTATGTCCAAGAATCCTGAGATAGTTATCGGTCAAAAGTGATAAAAAGCAAAATTTCTTAATCTTTTCATCCCCGAAGGAAGTAGTAAGTCCAATTCTGATTAAGTTTTTACTTTAATTAATGATTTATTTAAATAATTTAATCATCATTCTAATATATGTACTAATTTATTTTAGATTGTGCATCCATGACTTGTTTCGACCAGTCGAGAGTTGAAGATACCATTTTTTCTTTATTTACGGTCTGTGCAAACTTTATTGGACCCGAAGGTAATTGCTTGAATAAAAAAGAATATGTTGGAGCAACAACCATCACAACAGAAACACTTTTGGAGGGTGGGCTTATTGTTAATGATGGTGCTACTAGTGATGGAGCTGTTGGTGGTGGTAGTGGTGATGGTGTTGTTGTTGGGGCTAATGATGCTCTTCTTTTAGTTTTTGAAACAACAAAACCAGTATGATTGTTATCATATTGGTTTTACTTATTTTTGGTGGTAGATATACCTCTTTTTTAAATTGGCATACTACTGATTTCTCACACAGCAAAGAAAGTCAATCTTTTTGAGATCTTGCCCCTCCTAGCTTATGTTATGCATGCAAATGTTAAGACTACAAAGCAAAACATGATGGAGTGATTAATGTTATTAATGCATTACTTGCTGCTATAAAGGAATTGACATCTAAGAGAGGTGCTATTTCATCAAAGAATATTTCAGATCCATACACTCCATTAGAGGTTAAGGCTAATAAAAGGATAAAGAAAGAAACTTTCAAGGAACTATCACACATCAATAAAAGAAAAATTACAACTTCCCTGTCTTGCACTTTTGAGCAATGTACAAGGGCCATAGCAGAGCAACATAAGCTGAAAAAGGTGAATATTTATCATTTGTTCCAACAAACAAATGGATTACATATCTATTTCAACAGATGACATATCTGTTGAAAATTATCAAACAAATATAAACATCTGTTGCAACAAATGACTAACCTGTTGCATCAGATGCATTATCTGTTGCCACATATGTCTCATCTATTGCAGGAAATCAAATTGATCTTTCTACTATTTTAATTTGTCTCAATAGATGACCTATCTATTACAATATATGGGTCATCTTTTGGGACAAATTAAATCAAGACTTCCTACTATTTTAATTTGTTCCAAAAAATGAGTCATCTATTATAATAGATGAGGCATTTGTTGGAAATTATCATACAGATCTTTCTCCTATTTGAATGTGTTCTAATAAATAACCCATCTGTTGCAACAACTATGTCATCTATTGGGATAAATTAAAACAATAGGAAGACCTATTTGATTCCTTCAACAGATGAAACATCTGTTGCAACAAATAATACATCTATGACCATCTATTGAAATAAATGAGATATTTTTTTCATTATACCTTTATGATTAGTATTGACAATTCTAGCTTCTCAGGTGGATGTCACAGTAGAAGCTACTGCTAAACAATACACTATCACTGTTGATAATTCATCAACTGCTTCTGAAGATCAAGAAAAAGTGAAGCATGTCAGTGCGAAAGAATGGAAGAAGTATCTATTTGAAGGGTTCAACATCTCAGATGAGGCTCCAACAAAGTTGATCAACACTTAATCAAGATGGATTGTTGATGGGCTGTTAAAGCTTTATGCCAACAGGTACATAAAACATCTTTAAAAATATTGATTTGTACAATTTTTCTTGTAAAACATGACATTAACACATATAAATCATGTAAAAAATAAAATGCCGAACACTACAAACTGAACCAATCGGGTCTTGGTTTTGATATGGTCGACTTTGTTGTTGCATATTCCAAAATGAAGAATTGGTTCTATTTGATGTCGCAACCTCAAACTTGCTGGAATGATGAAGTTTAAATGCCATATATCTTACTATTAATACTATATTTAGTTAATTTTATCTATTTATTAATTTTATTATTATGTAATTTGAATGTTTGATAATATGTACAACACATCAATGCCATTTTTTACTACCCCTGAAAGAAGGTCAAGTTGCAAACACAACAATAATATAGTTATACGACAACCAACTATTTGTTCAAAGTATACATCGATAAGGCCTACGATAGGTATTATCAACAACAACTGAAAGTTCATCAAAATGAGGAAGATTTAAGCAACATCATCAAAGGTTTTAGCATTCAGTTGGCTTACCTTGGCATTTTGTCGATGAAGTATACATCCCAGTCAATTATGATGGAAGTTTCCTTCGGGTGTTGGCAGTCGTTATTCTTAAAGAGAGACGCATCCGAGTTTATGATTCGATGTCGGCAAGGAGACGTTCTGAGTTGTCATTTGAGATACTAAAGATGGCCAAAATGTTGCCTATTTTCCTATATATAAGTGGCTTTTAGGACTAGAAGATTCATACTGATTGGTCGACGATTGAAGCATACTGGGATAAAACAGGTGATAGCCATCCTCTACAGGGTAATCCATTTAATGTAGAATATATTGAAGGAATTGCTCAACAATCTAGTGGTAGCATGTACGTTTTATCATGATTTATTTTTGTAAATTTAACAACTTTTACATTAGTTACATTGTATTATCTGATTTTTACAAATACAAAGATTATGGTCTTTTTGTTTCCGCTTATGTCGAGTATTTGATCGATGAATTACAAGTACCAAATCATGAACTTGATGCTGAATTACTCCGTAAAACATATTTTACTCTTTTATGGAATTATGGAAATGTGATGACTGATGGAGGGTTCGTAAGTGATAGTGAAGATCCACGATGATCAAATCCAAATTTCATACCACTGAATGGAGAACACGTGGGCAATATTGAGTAGATTTTTATTTCTTGAAAACTTAAATTGTAAATATTTATCATCTGTACCCATAACAAATTTTTATATTTTATTTATTTGTTTATTTATTTAATGTAATTTATGAAGGCTTTAATTTTTTATGAATATTATTTTAAATGAGGAATAGTTATTGTCATGAATTTTATTTTATCCTTAGATTTGAACTTATTAATTGAAATAGATTACTAGATTCAAATATTGCAACAAATGATGGATTTATTGCAACAGATAACACATCTATTATAAATTATCAAACAGATATAGACATATATTATAATAGATGGGTCATCTATTGGAAATTATCAAACAGGTCTTCCTACTACTTTAATTTATCCCAAAAGATGATCCATCTATTGCAACAGGTGGTTTATTTGTTGGAACAAATTAAAATAAATAAGTAGAAGGCATGTTTTGATTTGTCCCAATAAATGGACTATTTGTTACAACAGATGAGTCATCCCAACAAATTAAAACAAACCTGTTGCAGGACCAGTGTTTTAGTTTGTTCCAACAACAATATGTATGTTTTAATTTATTCCATCAAATGACTCATCTGTTCCAACAGATACGCCATCTATTAGAACAAATCAAAATAGGCATTCTATTGGTGAAACACGACTTTGGACCCTTAGAAAAATCTTCTAAGTTGAGCATGTTGGGCAGGGTACGATTTATCCATGCCTCTCGTATACAAGGGTAGGAGTAGTACCCCCCCATATAGTGATCAGCTTAGGTTGATAACATACTATCCAAGATATGGTTTATCCTTTCTTAAGTCATATGTTAGGGTATGGTCGTATGTTGCCTAGTCATATGATGCCATATGCTAAGTCTAGTTGAATCTGTCCAAGGTGAGATTCAAGGTACAATTTAGGGTACCATTCGTACCCTAATATATGAGTTATGCATGTGCAGTCGTATCTTGGATAGTTTATGGGTCCATGGTAAGGACAAGGGTATGAGTTAGGGTACTACTCGTATCTTAGGGTACGGTTTGGTGTGGGAGTCGTACCCTCCTACGGGTTAGTTTCTAACTTTTAAGTTGTGGGCATTTTTGAATTTTCTTACCCTAAACCTTTATAAACCACAACTTATAATCTTATTTTTCCTTTCATTCTTCACATATATAATTTAAAAAACATTCCAAAACACTCCTAAATCCTCTCCCAACATCTGTTACAAGATTGGGGCTAGGGTTTATCAAAGAGGCCATCTAGAGACTTGAGGACCAAGAATCTCTCCGTCAATCATCTTGTATAAGGCATGTGAATCTTTTCTTTTTATTATTTCTCAAATATCATATTATTTAAATATTGTTTATAAATTATTAATGGTGGTTTTTTAAACAAATAATGAGGGTTTGATGTATAGTGATGGGTGATGTTTATTCTTGTTTAAATTTGTGTTTATACTTGTTTTTGGTGATGGTTTGCATATGTGGGTGCTTTTTGATTTTGGTATAACAAGTGGGTCATGAGTAACCCTAAGTTTGATGGTTTCAACTTTAATTTTGTTCTTGGTAAGAATGTTCCCTCAAGGTGTTAGTGAAAATGCCTATTAGAAATAATTAGTCATATGTTAATGGTGTTTTGAACTAAGATAATGGCTTAATGAGTAAGAATGATTGGTAAATGACCTTGTAAAGGCCTTGTTGGCCATTTAATGAGTTAATTGGTGGCCTTAGTGGTTGGTTTGGTTAAAAAGAGGTTTGAGTCCCTAAGCATGAAATTCAATTGTGTTTGAACTTAACCTTGGTGTAAGAATGCTAATGAATGGTTTTATAAAGGTCTTGATGACCACAACCTGACTTAAATGGTATTTGTAACTAAGGCATTAGCCTATTAAGGTGTTTGGCTAATAAATGGTGTTGAATTGTGGCCTTGATGGATTGAAATGGCTATGTGGGTTAAAGTCCTTAAAAGTTGAATTGAGTGGATGTGAGTGCATGGACAAAGGGTTAGAGTCCCAATGTCAACTGATAATGGACACAAAGTCTTGTGGTTAGAGTCCACTTATGTAATAAGATAGTTTGTGGTTAGAGTCAACTTTTTTGATAAAATGCCTTATGGTTAGAGTCCACTTTTCTAACAAAATGGCTTGTGGTTAGAGTCCACTTGTCTAGAAAAAGGCTTGTTCTTAGAGTCCACTTGCCCAACAAGATGGCTTGGGGTTAGATTCCCCTTGCTTGATATAACCTAAGCGAGTGGAAGGTTAAAGTCCTCCACGTCATGGTTCATGATTGGGTGTTTTAAATGTATGTTATGGCCTTGTTATCTCTTGATACTTGATGTATTTTCATATATATACATGTCTATATGTATGAATGTGGTGGATTATGATGGTTTGACTTGGTATTAAATAATGACACTATTTTATCCTTACCCTTGAGTTATATGATAGCGCTCCAACCGCTAACCATCTTTAAACACAACACAGGGGATGGATCTTCTTCTTCTCTTCCTCTACAGTGACCAGGTGTTCGAGTGGATCACGTGTTGACTTTGAAGTAGTGAGATTCCATGCTTCGGAAGGCATACATTTTATAGTCCTTCCATCTTATGTCATAGACTTGTATTAGACTTGATTTTTGGCTATTGTCGGGGGCATGTCCTCATATTATAGACATTGGATTGGTAAAGTCTATTGGATGACTGTGGACTTAGGTAGGTTGGATGTGGTATGTTGGAATGAAGGAAATGATTAGACATTCTTAAGTTATGATTGTTAGTTTTGTTTCTGCTATCTTATTATATGTTTGAAGTTCATCCGACACTTGTGGATTGATGTGATGGTTAAGTTGGGTTAATGGGGCGATCTCTGGTCCTTGTTGGGCTTGAGATGCCCATACAACAAGGCCCGATTTTTGGTCATGTCAAGTTGGTATTAGAGCCTAGGTTCATGTTCAGTTGAGTATCCACAAAGCCGTGTCAAGTAGAGTCTTTTTTATGGGTGTGTAACACACCACACTTATAAGAGAGAGGCTACAAGGCATTTAGGAATATTTTAATTTCTTGTTCTCTTATTTTGAACTCTAGAGTTTAAGGTCTTGGATCCTTCTGATGTCTATTTGCTCATCTTTTAGATCATGCCTCCAAGAAGATTTGAAGTACCTACAAACCCTTTTGTCCCAACTGCGGATGATATTTACAGGAATCACTTTACCTATGAAGTCTATACTCGGTCTAAGGGTTTGGTACCTGATGGTATAGGAGTTCCACTGGTTCCCTCTAGTCCTTCTTCTATTCCTCAGGTTGACGTGTTGAATGCTGAGTTTCATCAGTCGATTTATATGATTGCTCAGTTATTCTTAGGCTGAGCGTGGTTCATCTTCTACTCTATCTTCTAAGTCCATAAGGGTTGCACCATATGCCAGTTTATAAGGTTGAGTCCTCTAACCTTTACCAGTGTTAAGGTAGAGAAAGATCCCCAAGGTTTTCTGGATGAGATAGAAAAGATTATTAGAGTTATGCATGCCACTAATGTAGAAGGGGTGGAGTTTGCATCCTATCATTTGAAGTATGTGGCGACCAATGGTACAAGGAGTGGTGATGGACAAGGGGTGATGTTGATGAGTCATCCTTATGGTTGGAATTCACTAATGCTTTTCTGAACTGCTTCTATCCTCTAGAGTTAAGGGAAGTAAAGACAGAGGAGTTTGTTAATCTAAAGCAAGGAAAAATGTTTAAAAAGTATGCCATGAAGTTCACCAATTATCTAGGTATGCTTCAGAGATAGTGTCGAATATAAGGGCTCAAATAAAGAAGTTTTCCTCGGGAATGTCTCATGAGTTAGTCCTTAAGAGTAAGGCAACTTTGTTGATCAAAGATATGGATATCTCTAGATTGGTTGTGTACACATAACAAGTGAAAGAAAATAAAAAGAAACAAGTTGAGATTGATGAGAGGCAGAGCAAGAGGTCTCAGTTTTTTGACCAAAGTGGAGGCTAACAGTTTAGTGGTAAGGGGTCCATGAGGAAGAATTGGGTGAATCCCAATTCCTATTCTACGGCTAGTGCTCCTTACTCGAGGCTATCGAGAGATAAATATTTTGAGAGTGGTAATGCTTCTAAGGCATAGGGTGCCTAATCTCAGGCTAGTGGGGCTCAGTCAATTCCATCCTACCTTCTTTGTAGATTCTGAGGTCAGTATCACCATGGCCAGTGTGAGAAGGGGAGGAACAAATATTTTAGATGTTGTCAGATCTGGCATATACAGAGAGAGTTCCTCTCTCTAGTGGCTTCTTGGGCCAAAAGGGCCCCTATTGCTACTTCATCTGCTCCTTCACCAAAGGGTGCTTCTTCTGCTTCTGCTTCTGGTACCAACACTGGTCAGAATTATTTGTATACATTTGCTACTCGCCAAGATTCTGAGGCATATCCGAATATTGTTATGGGTTGATACTTTTCTCTCGTGATGTGTATTGTTTGATTGATTTGGGGTCCGTCCCTCTCTTATATGACCCCATTTGTGGCTGTGCATTTTCGTTTTGGTCCTGAGTGTCTATCGGTTTCTTTTTCTATTTCTACCTAAATAGTAGACTCTATGGTTGTTAAGAAAGTCTATAGGGGGTGTGTGGTATCTGTTAGTAGTAGAGAAAATCTTATTGATTTGATAGAGTTGGATATGGTTGATTTTAATGTTATTCTGAGGATGTATTGGTTGCATTCAAGCTATGCTTCCTTAGATTATTGGACCTGCACGGTCTTGTTTAAATTCCCTAATGAGTTATTCATTGTATGTGAAGGGGTTCTTTAGTACCTAAGGGGAGGTTCATCTCACATATTAGAGCCCGAAAGTTGATTTCCAAAGTGTGTTTGTATTATTTAGTCTGAGTTAATGATTCTAATTTGGAAGGTCCTTCTCTAGAATCTGTTCCCATGGTTAATGAATTTCCCAATATCTTTTCCAATGAACTTCCCGGTATTCCTCCCAATAAGGAAATTGATTTTGGGATTGATCTTGTTCATACACTCATCCGATTTCTATCCCTCCTTATAGAACGGTTTTGATAGAGTTAAGGAGCTTAATGAGAAATTGAAGGATCTCTTTGATAAATGTTTCATCTGTCTTAGAGTGTCTTCTTAGGGTGTTCTCGTGTCGTTTGTGCGTAAGAAGGATAGTTCTCTTCGGATGTGCATTGACCATCATCAGTTGAACAAGGTGACCATAAAATATAAGGATCCTCTTCCTAGGATTGATGATTTGTTTGATCAGCTTCAAGGTGCGAAGTTTTTTTCTAACAATGTTAGGTCGGGTTACCATCAACTTAATATTAGGAAAGTGGATATCCCTAAGACTGCCTTTTGGACCCAGTATGGTCACAATGAATTCCTAGTTATGTCTTTTGGATTAACCAATTCCCCCACGACATTCATGGATTTGATGAATAGGGTCTTCCATTCATTTTTTGATTTGCTTGTCATTGTCTTCATTGATGACATCTTGGTCCATTCTAAGAGTGAGGCAAATTATGTTGATCACCTCCGTGCTGTGTTGCAAACCTTGAAGGATAATCGTTTATATAACAAGTTCTCAAAGTGTGAGCTTTGGTTAAAGGTTGTAACTTTTCTTGGTTTTGTTATCTCTAGTGAAGGGATCATAGTGGATCCACAAAAGGTTGCAACAGTTAAGAAGTGGCCTAGAACTGCGACTCCAATTGATATTCAGAGCTTCTTGGGTTTAGTCAGTTACTATAGGAGATTTGTGGAAAGTTTTTCAACAACAGTTACCCCATTGACTAAGTTGACCCAGAAGAAGGTCAAGTTCTTATGGTCGGAGGCATATGAGGGTAGTTTTGACAATTTGAAAGATAAATTGACTTCGGCTCTAATTTTAACATCGTCTAAGGGTAGTGATTGTTTGGTAGTGATTGTGATGCTTCTCGTATTAGGCTTGGTTGTGTATTGATGTAGCATGGTAGGGTAGTGGCCTATGCATCTAGACAATTGAAGGTTCATGAGAAGAACTACCCTACTCATGATTTGGAGTTATTGGCCATGGTATTTACATTGAAGATTTGGCATCATTATCTCTATGGGGTTCATGTTGACATATTTTCTGATCATAAGAGCCTACAGTATGTGTTCACTCAAAAAGAGTTGAATGGTATTTACATTGAAGATTTGGCCATGGTATTTACATTGAAGATTTGGCATCATTATCTCTATGGGGTTTATGTTGACATATTTTCTGATCATAAGAGCCTACAGTATGTGTTCACTCAAAAAGAGCTGAATCTCAGACAAAGGAGATGGCTTAAGTTGCTAACGGACAATATGAGTCTTCATTACCATCCAGGTAAAGCTAACATAGTTGCGGATGCCCTTAGCAGATTATCCATGAGGAGTTTATCTTATGTGGATGAGGGTAAGAAAGAGTTGGTAAAAGACATCCATTATTTGGCTAATTTTGCAGTTTGTCTCACCGACTCTGAGAATGGTAGTGTATTTGTGCATCGGGTATGTCGTCTCTTGTTGTTGAGATAAAGGAAAAGAAAATGTTGGATCCCGATTTGATGAAGATTAAGATTAATGTGGGTTAACAAAAGGTTGCCGATTTTGCACTTGGTGGTGATGGTATCCTGAGGTACCAAGGTACATTATATGTTCTCTATATTGATGGATTAACGAAAAGGATTATGGCTGAGGCTCATGGATCTCGGTATGCTATTTATCCCAGTTCTACAAAAATGTATCATGATCTTAGGGAGTTTTATTGGTGGAATAATATGAAGCGGGATGTGGCTAAGTGTATGGTATGTCAACAAGTGAAAGTTGAGCACTTGAGACCCGGTGGTTTGTACCAAGAGATAGAGTTTCCCGAATGGAAGTGGGAAGTGATTAATCTAGATTTCATCATCAATTTCCCAGTTCTCGAAATCAATGCAATTCTATTTGGGTCATTATGGATAGAATGACCAAGTCCGCTTATTTCTTGTCGGTGAGGACTAGTTTTTCCACCAAGGATTATGCTAAGTTGTATCTTACGGAGATTATGAAGTTGCATGGTACTTCAATTTCAGTTATCTTTGATTGCGGTACTCTATTCTCATCTTATTTTTGGAAGTCGTTTCAAAAAAAAATTGGAACTAAGGTGTGCCTTAGTACTGGTTTCCATCCGCAAATGGATGGACAAGTAGAGAGGAATATCCAAACATTGGAAGATATGTTGTGTGCTTGTGTGATTGATTATGGTGGTAGTTGGTACAACCATTTGCCTTTGATTAAATTTGCCTATAATAATAGCTATCATTCTAGCATTGGCATGGCTCCTTTTGAGGTGTTGTATGGTAGGACATGTCAATCTCCTATTGGGTGGTATGAAGTTGGTGAGGGTAAATTACTTGGCTCCAATTTGGTTCACCAAGACTTGGAGAAGATGAAGGTGATTCATGATAGGTTAAAAGCTTCTCAAAGTCGTCCAAAGTCCTATGCTGATGTGAAGCATAGAGATTTTGAATTTAATGTTAGTGATTGGGTATTCTTGAAGATATATCCCATGAAGGGAGTGATGCGGTTTGGTAAGGAGGGGAAACTTAGTTCCCATTATGTTGGTCCATATTTGATTTTGAAGAGGGTTGGTAATATTGCCTATGAGTTGGAGTTTCCCTCTAGTTTGGGCTCCATCCATCTGGTATTCCATGTATCCATGTTGCGAAAATGTATGGGTGATCCTTCATTAGTCATTCCCTTGGAGGATGTTGGTGTTTCAGACTCTTTGTCCTATTATGAGATCTCGGTGAGGATCTTAGATCAATAAGTTCTCCGGTTGCAAATGAAAGAGGTGGCTTCGGTGAAGGTTCTATGGAGGAACCAAAAGTCCAAGGAAGCTACTTGGGAGGCGGAAGAGGACATGAAGTCCAAGCATCCACATTTGTTTTCCATTCTGAAAACTTGTACTTGAGGTATGTGTTAATATTCTTAACTTGATTTATGTCTTTGATAGGCAATGGGTTTAAGTCCCTAAGATTTGAATTGAGCAATTGAGCAAGTGTCTTTGATGGACAATGGTTTCAAGTTTCGGAGTCAAGTGAGTAAATGGTTGATTGTAGTGATCATGGCATGTGTTTTATCCTTGATGTAAGTCATTGTTTTCTAACTTGGTTAAAGATTTTTTTGACGAGTAATAATGTGTTAACTCATTTTTATGATTGTCTTGTCCGTCATTCGAGGACGAATGATCCAAATGGGGGAGAATTGAAACACTTTGGCTTTGGACCCTTGGAAAAATCTTCTAAGTTAGATCATGCTGGGAAAGCTATGGTTTGACCATGCCTCTCATATACTAGGGTATGAGTAGTACCCTTCCCTCTTATATAGTGATTAGTTTAGGTTAATAAAACACTGTCCAAGATATGGTTAAGCCTCTCCTAAGTTGTATGTTAGGCTACGGGTCATATGTTGCCTAGTCGTATGATGCCATATGCTTAGTCTAGTTGAATCTGTCCAAGGTACAGTTTAAGGTATGGTTTAGGGCACTATTCATACCCTAAGATATGAGTTATGCATGTGTAGACGTATCTTGGACAGTTTAGGGGTCCATGGTGAGGCCTAGGGTATAAGTTAGGGTACCACTCGTACCCTAGGGTACGGTTTGGAGTGGGAGTCCTACCCTCCTATGGGTTAGTTTCTAGCTTTTAAGCTGTGGACATTTTTGACCTTTCCTACCCCTAAACCCTTATAAAACATGAATTATAACCTTATTTGGCCCTTCTTTCTTCACATATACAAGTTCAAAAACATTCCAAAACACTCCTAAATCCTCCCCCAACTTCTCTAACAAGATTAGGGCTAGGGTTTTCCAAAGAGGCCATCTAGAGACTTGAGGACCGAGAATATCTCCGTGAATCATTTTGTATAATTCATGTGACTCTTTTCTTATTATTATTTCTCAAATATCATGTTATTTGAACATTGTTTATAAATCATTAATGGTGGTTTTTGAAACAAATAATGAGGGTTTTGTTGTATAGTGATAGGTGATATTTATTCTTATTTAAAATTATGTTTATACTTGTTTTTGGTGATGGTTTGAAAATGTGGGTGCTTGTTGATTATCGTATAACAAGTAGGTCATGAGTAACCCTAAGTTTGATGGTTTCAACTTTGATTTTGGTCTTGGTAAGAATGTTCCCTCAAGGTGTTTGTGAAAATGCCTACTAGAAATAACTAGTCATATGTTAATGGTGTTTTGAACTAAGGTAATGGCTTAATGAGAAAGAATGATTGGTAAATGAACTTGTAAAGGCCTTGTTGGCCCTTTAATGAGTTAATTGGTAGCCTTGGTGGTTGTTTTAGTTAAAAAGGGGTTTGAGTCCCTAAGCATGAAATTCAATTATGTTTGAACTAAAGCTTGGGGCAAGAATGCTAATGAATGGTTTGATAAAGGTATTGATGACCACAACTTGACTTGAATGGTAGTTGAAACTAAGGCATTGGCCTATTAAGGTGATTGATTGATAAATGGTTCATAAAGACCTTGTGGTCATGTATGGTGGTTAATTGTGGCCTTGATAGCTTGAAATGGCTAAGTGGGTTAAAGTCCTTAAATGTTGAATTGAGTGGATGTGAATGCATGGACAAAGGGTTAGTGTCCCAATGTCGATTGGCAATTGACCTTATTGCTTATGGTTAGAGTCCACTTGCGTAATAAGATGGTTTGTGGTTAGAGTCCACTTGTTTGATAAGATGGCTTGTGGTTAAAGTCCACTTGTCTAACAAAATGGCTTGTGGTTAGAGTCCACTTGTCTAGACAAAGGCTTGTGGTTAGAGTCCACTTGTCTAGCCAAAGGCTTGTGGTTAGAGTCCACTTGCACAATAAGACGACTTGTGGTTATAGTCCTCTTGCTTGATATAACCTAAGCTCGTAGGAGGTTAGAGTCCTCTACTTCATGGCTCTTGATTGGGTGTTTTGAAATGTATGCTATGGCCTTGTTATCTCTTGACACTTGATGTATTTGCATATATCTAGATGTCTATATGTATGAATATGGTGGCTTATGATGGTTTGAATTGGTATTAAATAATTATACTATTTTAATACTAGCGCTCCAACTGCTAATCGCCTACAAACGTTGTGTCCCCATGCGACACAGGGGCCAGAGCCTTTTCCTCTTCCTACGCAGTGACCAGGTGTTTGAGCGGATCGTGCGTTGACTTTGAAGTGGTGAGCTTCCATAATTCAAAAGGCATACATTTCATAGTCCTTCTATCTTATGTCATAGACTTGTATTAGACTTGGTTTTTGGCTATTATTGGGGGTATGTACCGACATATTATAGACATCGGATCGGTAGAGGCTTGTGGATGACTATGCACTTGGGTAGGTCGGATGTGGTTTGTTGGGATGAAGGGAATGATTAGACATTCTTAAGTTATGATTGTTAGTTTGGTTTCCGCTATTTTATTATATGTTTGGAGTTCATCCATCACTTGTGGATTGATATGATGGTTAGGTTTGGTTAACGGGGCGATCTTCGGTCCTTGTTGGGCTTGAGATACCCACACGATAAGGCTCGATTTTGGGTTGTGTCAACTGGTTTGTTTTAATTTGTTCTAATAGATAAATCAGTTGTTGCAACAGATGGATCATCTGTTGGAACAAATTAGAACAGATCCTGCTAATATTTTTTCTAATTTATTCCAACAGATGACTCATCAGTTGGAAATTATCAAACAGATATAGACATGTAATTAATATTAAATTAATATGAAATTCATTAAAGTTGCAATTGAACTTAATAAATGAAAACTATTTTTAGTAAAATTAATTTTATTTATTACTAACAAAACAATGGTTTATCAATTAGTTTTGAACAAAAGGAAGGGTTGGGTTAACATTTATCTCTTTTAAAAATTAATTAAGATCAATTGGGATCAAATTAACATTTTCAAAACTTGTCATTCTTTCCAAAATACAAATCAACCCATAATTAATACGTAATAAAAATGTTAGGGGTCAATCATTAAAAACCATTTCATCATTTTTGAAAAACGTTTCATCTTTTCCCTTTTTTCTCTCTGTCTAAACAACTACTCAAAAGATTGCTCAAACCCTTCGGAACAGATCAATTTTGTTCCCCTTTTCGACTATATCAGTTGTTATTTTTGACTTCCCTTTTGCTTTCTCGCTTGTATCCATTATTTTCTCTCTTTTCACAGGTAAAAGAGTTAGAGAAGAGTTCTATATTTGTTATTTTTTTGAAAAATTAGGTATTTTTAGTTAATGATTAAAAGAAGACTTTTAGTTATATTATCTTCTAGAATAGGTTCACAATTTTGAGTTTTGATGCTAAAAAAGTAGTAAGAATTTGAGAAAACCCTAGCTTTTATCATAGTGTTCTGTTAGTCGTGGTTTTGTTATTAGTGGTGGGTGTTGGTGGTGTTGTCAGCAATATTGGTGTTGTTTTGTTTATTGTCAGTTTGTTTGTTTGTTGTTGGTTTTGTTATTTATTTTTGTTTTGTTGATGTTGTTATTGATGTTGTAGATGTTGTTCGCATTATTGTTGTTAGTGGTATTTGTATTGGTGTTGGTATTGGTTGTGTTGGTATGGTATTGTATTGGTGGTGTTGGTATTAGTGGTGTTTTTGTTGGTGGTTTTAGGGCGGTGTATCATCTGTTGAAAGTTATCAAAATAGAACTGCTATTAGTTTGATAACTTCAAACGGATGACCCATCTGTTGCAATAGATGGGTAATCAGGTTTTAAAACAAATGACCCACTTGTTGCAACAGGTGGAACATCTGTTGAAAGATATTAAAATAGGTCTTCCAACAGATGAACCACCTATTGCAATAGGTAGGTCATCTGTTGGAAGAACTATTGATAATGATCAACCCACTCCCATGATTGAGGGGTGAGGCGGTCGTTGTAAATAACCCAACTAGAGTTTGGGTCGAATCCACAAGGAGCGAATTATAGACTTCAAATCCTATGGGTGTTCTAGTTACTAAAAGGGTAACCATAATGTTAACAAATACGACATGTAAATTAAAATGGGGGATTAGAGTTATGGATGGTTTGTAACAATTGTTAATTAACAATGCACGAATATGACACTTTTTTTGTTTGAAATTAAGATTTGGGGAGATCTTGGGATTATGTCTACTTAGAGGTCAACCATGTGAGTTGTTGATGCTATAATCATGAAACTAAGTTATTAATTAAAGGATAGGCTAGGTCTATAGTCATTATGGCCAATCTCTCAATAAAACCACAACGATTTCACCCATTGGCTCTTTCGAGCACAAAAAAAGTGTACAAGTTGTAACCACCCCAATCAATCAAGCATCCCTATTTCTAGGATGCAAAAGGTAGTAAACCATAGGATCAATTGTCCATCATTGACTTGTCCCCCTATAACCCTCTTTCAAGGATGTTATAGGTTACCATATATTCACCTCTATCCTTCTTTCAAGGATGATGAAGGGTTTCTAGAGTTTGGGGGTTTCACCCATTAAACCCATTTGGAGATTTGGGCTTTTCACCTATCAAATTACAACTCATTAACCCAAGAAAAGGTGGAATATATACTCAACAACTAAAAATCATGCAAATGCAACAACACCCGCACACAATTACACTTTAGTTCAACATAATCCCAAGACTAAAGAAGTTAGCTACTCATGAGATAAGAGAAAACAATTTGACAAAATATTTCATCCATGGTGTTCATGATGATAGAGGGTAAAAATAATCTTCAGTTTCACACTTTAATGTCACTAATTTCCTCTTGGAATAATAATTACAATAACTATGAACAATTAATTTTTCACTCAAAATTCTAAGGTTCTTTCTCTCTCTCTTTCTCTTCCACCACCTTTAAAGTGTTTTGAATCCTCAATATAAATCTTTGATTCGTCTGTCCGAATTGACTACAATGCCCTTTACTCATTTGTCCCGTTGTACCATGGTCGTGGATCTTCGACTGAGATTGCGCAACCGCGGTCGCGGATATGACCGAGCGACCGCAGTATGTTGTCTGTTTTGACAGATAACGATCGCATTTTTCTGATCGCATTAACATTACCCAAGGCTAGATATGCTCCCTGCTTAACTGGCTGCGATCGCGGTAACTGAGGCCACTTTTTCTCTTAGTCATTAGCAATATTTTCTTGATTCCTTTTATCATTTCAAGCCCCAAACCACATCTTCTTCATCTCCTCAACTCTATGCCTGTAAGGAGTGGATATTAGCGCATTTTATCATCTATATGTCTCATTTATTCATTCAAAATAAAGTAATGTGCACATATGTTTAGTGAAAATGAGTGGTAAAATCATCACTCATCAACACCCCCAACTTAAAGCATTTTATTTTCCTCACACAACACTACCTCTTACCGCGAGACAATAATTCTGTATGCCCAAACTCTATACCTTAAAGATCACAATGATTTCAACTTTAGTCGCGACCACAAGCAGCTCATTGCATATGACCTAAGATAATTTCCACTACACCCCTCATCATGAGATGCAACATGTAAGGATACATAGTACTTTAAAGAGCAACTAAGCAACAACAACCAATACTGTAGAGGTGGCTTCCTCTTGACTACAACTTAGCTATACTCCACTTGCCTTATTCTTTGGAAGGTGACAAAATCACCCACCCCAACTTGTTTCACATGCCAATCCTTAAAAGAAAGAAAATTCTACACACTGAGCTACCAAAAATACAACAAGGGGTTTTAACCACAAGAACTCTCTCTCTCACAAAAGAAATCTCTATGCAACAAGTGTCATACCATAAGCTTGCCCCTATTTTCAATCGTCACTATGAAGAAAATATATGGTTGGAGATCTCAAAGGACTTTCTAAGATTGAAACGTAGGTTCAGGTTAGGGTAGGATATCATTTGGGAATAACATGGCTACACCCTTTCTTGAACATCCACATCACACTTTTTTAAATCCTCCTTTTTGACTAAGGGCCACTCTTCTTTATTTTTTTTCATTTCTTATGCCTACTTTTAGCATCCTTTGTGCACCACTTTTTCTTTCATTTCTTTTTCTTGCAACTTACAAGAAATTCATTCCTTTGAAGGACTCATTCATTTTCTATTTATTTATTTTTCACGGTTTAGGCTCATAAGGAATTTCACTAACAACCTTGTGGCCTTACACTTTCTTCCATCAACTTTTACTACACCCATCTTAGGCTTTTAGCCTCAAGTTACATTTCCAAGTTCAAGGAGGGTTTGGTTCAAAAAAGGAATAAAAATAATGGATTACAGGTTGTAATAAGTTTGCCAAAGAAAGGTCCAAAGGCTCAAAGTGGGTGCTAGGGATTATAATTATGCATGGGTAGGATTTTTAGGCTAGAGTGGGTTCCAAAATCACAAAGGTGTCCTAAGATCATTTCTCCAACCAAATACAATCAAAATTAGTTTTGAAAGACTAACGAGGCAAGTTCTAGATAACATAAGTTTACAAGATATGAATACCAAAATCTCACCACACATGGCAAGCAAAATTCGCCAAGGAAGCTCAAATAAAAAATAGGAGTATCTATTTCTACTCATAAGTCAAAATTTATGAAGCCAAAAAAAGAGAAAAAAATTGTTACTACATTGCTCACGTCTATGCCCTTGATTTTTCAAAAAATTTGGACGGAGGGGGTTGCTCATTTTGTATTAACCTCTCGCACAATTTGCTAAAATATGGCTACAACTAAAGCCTTAGTCTCATATTTAGGCTCAAAATGGGCAAACTACCCATATAGCTACTCAGACTTCACCAATGGTGTACAAAGTGACCCCAGTTTAACAAAATACAATACCACAGGAACTCAGTCTTCCCTTGCATTCTTGACATTTATGCTACGGGTACTCAGAATTCCCCTGCACCTATGTACTTTACCTTTAAGAAGTTTGTTACTCAATCTATCATAGGCCAAAGTTCATACATAACTAGAAAGACCCAAGTAGCCTTGCTACACCCCCAACCCAAAGGCCAGAAGTGTCCTCACTGAAGTAAATTTAAGATGTAAAAGGTATGAGAAAGGTTTTCGGAGACAGCAGGCAGTATAGGAATCTTAAGCTACGATCGCGTCAATAATTCAGCAATCGCGTTGACGCGATCGCGGTAACTAAGACTGAATTATGCTATTTTTGCTCTGTTTTTGATTTCCTGCATAGCTGCCAGTTTTCCAGATCTATTTTCCCCTATTTTTTTTCTGAGCACACTACTTATGTTAAAACCCTACAAGGCTTCAAAACAAACACAAGATGAGTTAAAATGGGTTACCTTTCATCAAACACCTAATTTAACATCACAGCACGACTCTCCCCTTTTACCACATAACATCTTTAAATTTAGTACACTCCACCTTAGCCACTATGGGATTCTCTCATTATAATGATTCACCCTTTGACCATTTACTATGAATTTTTTTCCTTCATTATCTTCTAATTCAACGGCACCACTTGGGTAGACATTTGAAATCACAAATGGTCCCGACCACTTTGAGCAGAGCTTCCCTGCGAAGAGTTTCAAATAGGAATTGTAGATGAGTACATTCTCTCCAACATGTAATTCTCACTGTATTATCTAAGAATCATTCCATTTATTCATTTTATCCTTATACAATGTCGAACTCTCATATGCCTTTAAGCGGAATTCCTCCATCTCATGGAGTTGCGTCACTCGTGCCTCAAATGTGTCTCCCTATTTTATATTTAATCTTTTCAAAGCCCACAAAGCTTTGTGGTCAAGCTCGATGGGTAAATTACATTCTTTTCCAAACACCAATTAATAAGGAGACATTTTAATTTAGGTTTCGTAGGCCGTTCTATAGGCCCAAAGAATTTCATCAAGTTGTCATGCCCAATTCGTAGGACCTATATTTATCGTCTTTTTGAGTATGGCCTTGATTTATTGATTCAAAACCTCCACTTGTCCGCTTGTTTGGGAGTGGTATGGAGTGGAAACCTTATGTTTAACCCCACACTTATCAAGAAGAGCACCAAACACCCGATTGCAAAAATATGAGTTGCCATCACTAATGATGGCTCGAGGGGTGTCGAACCTTGTGAGAATATGAATTTTTAGAAATAAGGTGACACACTTACTTTCATTAGTTGGGAGTGCGATGTATTCCACCTATTTGGAGACATAATCGACTACCACCAAAATGTATTTATTCCCAAATAAACTCACAAAAGGACCCATTAAAATCAATTCCCTATACATCAAAGAGTTCCACCTCAAGGTTAGGCTTAAGAGGCATCTCGTGACTTCTTGAAATACCCCCATGCATTTGAAATTTGTGACAATATTTAATACATTCAATGGCGTCCCTGTGCATTGAAGGTCAATAAAACCCACATTGGAGAATCTTTCCAGTGGTTCGGATTCCTCCATGGTGACCGTCATAAGGCGAAGAGTGATAAGGTTCCAAGATATAATTTATTTCAAAATTCATGAAACACCTCCTAATAAATCCATCAGCACATTCCCCAAAAAAATGGCTCATCCCAAAAATATCACTTTGTATCAAACAAAAATCATTTCTTTTTATGGTAACTCAATCCTTCAGGTAGTACTCCACTTGCTACACAGTTGGAAAAGTCGGCATACCATGGTGTATTATTCCCCTTGATGGACATGATCAATTTATCGGGGAAAGCATCATTAATTTCTATTTTCCTATGCTTTTCATTGTTGCCTTCAAGTCGAGATAGATGATTGGCCACTTGATATTTGCACCCTTTCCAGTATTTCACCTCAAAGTTGAACTCTTGTAATAGAAACAATCCACCTAATTAAAAATTGGTTTGATTCTTTTTTGGCCATGAGATACTTAAGGGTGGAGTGATTAGTGTGTACCACTACTCTCTTGCCTAACAAATAGGCCCAAAACTTTTCAAAGGCATATAATACCGCTAATAATTCTTACTCGATGATGGTGTAGTTGTTTTGGGCATCGTTCAAGGTTTTTCTAGTGTAGTAGATAGGATGAAATAGATTGTCCTTGCATTTCCCTAACACTGCACCCAATGCAATACTATTTGCATTACACATTATCTCAAATGGTAATGACCAATTTGGGGCCACAATAATGGGGGATGAAATGAAAAATTCCTTAAGATGTTCGAAATCTTTTAAACATGCCTCATCAAAGTTGAATTTTGATTCCTTCTCAAGAAGTTTACACATGGGGTGTGGTATCTTGGAGAAATCCTTGATGAAACGTCGATAGAACCCAGAATGTCCAAGGAAATTTAGAATACCTTTTATGGAAATGGGAGGTGGGAGCTTAGAAATTACCTCAACATTTACTTGATCGACTTGAATTCCTTTTCCGGATATCTTGTGGCCTAGTACAATCTCTTTTTGACCATAAAGTGGCACTTCTCCTAATTCAAGACTAGGTTCATTTCCACGCACCTTTTAATCACTTTGTTCAAATATTCGAGGCATGACTTGAAAGAGTTCCCCACTACTGAGAAGTCATCCATAAAAACTTCCATAGAGTTCTCAATCATATCCATAAAAATCGACAACATGCAATGTTGAAAGGTTTTAGGGGCATTACATAACCCAAAGGGAATTTGCTTGAATGCAAACGTACCATATGAGAAAGTAAAAGTTGTCTTTTCTTGGTTCTCCGGTGCAATACACATTTGATTGTACTCTGAGTACACATCCAATAAATAATACCATCCTCTCCCGGTAAGACTATCTAGCATCTGATCTATGAAAGGCATTGGAAAATGGTACTTTTCAGTCCATGAATTTAGTTTCCGGTAGTCCATACATACATGCCATCTGGTGACCGGTTGGATGGTGATGAGATCATTTTTTTCATTTTCAAATACTGTGATACCACCCTTCTTCGGAACACATTGTACTAAACTCACCCACGTGCTATTGGATATAGGATATATCACTCTCGCAAGGAGCTATTTTATAATTTTATTTTTACTACCTCTTGCATGGGTTGGTTTAATCTCCTTTGGTGTTCAACACTAGGTACGTGATCTTTCTCGAGTTTGATTTTGTATGAGAAAATTCTGGGGGCTATTCCAATGATGTCCGCTATTGTCCAACCAATAGCCCGAATGGATTTCTTCACGACCAATTTCAATACTTTTACTTGAGAGGAGTTTAGGTCACTAGCAATTATGATTGGAAAGGTATCATCCTTCCCCGAGAACACGTATTTGAGATAAGATGGCAAGGGCTTTAATTTAATTTTGGGAGGTTTAAGGATGGATGGTTTAGCGGGTGGACTTTCTCGGTTTTTAGATCAAGATCAAATTTAACTAGGTTCTTGATATGAAACCCAAGCCTGGTTAAAGATGCTACCACCTCGTCATATTTGTAATACCCCATACTTTTCCTAGCGAATTTCATCTCAAGAATGTCTAGTATTAGTTTATAAATTGTATGATGGTTATTCCATGAGGAATTCTCAATATTTTCCCTTTTTGTCAGGTGGGAAATTCAATAATTTTTCCATCGATATAAGATTCACCCAAATCCAATAACCGGGTCAGAAGTTATGACTATTTCACGTTCCCGTCGTAAAACAGTGCCATATTAGTCAGTGGCGCGCCGTGCCACAAGAGGAAATGACATTTGGAAAATTCCAGTAGTGGTCCACGATTATGGCGCATCGCGCCAGGGCCCAAATTCAGAATTGTCCTTTTCCAGTGTCTTAGCGCGATTTTCTCCATGTGGCGTCAAAGTTGCAGGTCACAAAAGAAGGGGAAACGCGATGGCTCCGCATCACGCCATCCATCAATTTCCTAATTGTCAAATTCTAGTGACACGGTGCGATAGTGCTGCATCGTTCCAGGAGTTCAGTTCGGAAAATTTTTACTGAAATTAAATGACGTGCCCAGGGTTAAAAAGGTTAACTTCCTACCCTTATTTAAACCCTTTAACACGTGATTCAACCACTTTTCACCCAAAATACACTCTCTTCTCTCAAAAACCTCTCAATAAAGAGCTAGGGTTTTCATAGAAGATCCAATTCCAAGAAGGTTTCACTGTCAATCTTCACGAATCACGAACTAAGGTATGCATAGTGTTCATTGATGGACTTCTTTCGTCCATGAATCCCAAGAATCCCTTTCAAAAATTGAAGTTTATGGATTTTCTTATGAATTTCATGATTGAATTGCTCTTGTTCATGTGGATAATGAGAAATTGAATTCTACTCCATGTTGGGTGATAAATTCTATATGGGTTACATTATTATAGATATAGATTCATTCAAACCTATGACTAAACCCTTGAATGATGAAATTAGAATTGAACCATGATGTTAAATTATTGTACAATGATGTTCACATGTACCATGCCTACAATATGTTTGATTAAATTCCTAGATAAAGGAAAAGTGTCTAACTAGCATGATACCGTGAAATCCCCATGTATGTACAAGTTATGCCTATCACATGTCTTGATGAAATGCTTCTATAAATGTATTATGGATTATGATGTTAGTTATATGTTCAAGTAAGTTATGCTTGGTCAGTTTCCTTCCATCGAATCTTGGGGGTACTCGTACCCGAATCATTAGTTGTGTAACTAGAGCCATGTAATATTTTTATGATACTCTCAGTCAAGCTACAATCCTTAGACTTCAGACAGTCTTATGACTCAGGAAATCTCTATGATCTCATGAACTCAGTCAGTTGTCAGATATCAGTAGTATTTCATCAGTCAATGGAATTTAGTAACTCAGTCCATGTTCAGTTCAGTAAATCATGTTCAGTGTCTATTCAGATGGGAGTAAAAATTAGCACCGAGTGAACCCAAGGATGGGAACTTACCTGTTATATGAGGGTGTGATTCTTAGAAGTAATCATTGCGTTCCAAAACTATGTAGCCAACATAGGTTGAGACATCATAGCCTCCTATATGAGGGTAGATGAGGTGGCTTAGCCTGCTATATAAGGGTTCCCACCGTTCTCACTAGAGTTACCTGTTATATTAGGGTCACTCACATGTTGTCCTTACCAATGGTGCGGTGTTGACACCCTTCCAATCAGGGCATAGATTGGACCCCAATTCAGCTATAATGCATCATTTGGGTCATGTCGGTTAGATCACTACCTCCCATAGTCTCAGTATCAGTATCAGTAAAAGAACTAGGATAGTTGTTCAGAATTCAGGACTATCAGATACAGTCGACTCAGATACAAAATGGAACTCAGATAGTTCCATCAGATTCAGGACTGTCTGATACAATCACTCATGTTATCAGTTATATCAGTTATCAGTATGTCATGTTATTAGTATTCAGATTCAGTAATCATGTTATTGCGGTATCAGTTACAGTTATGTATTCATGTATGTACTCTCACGTTCATGTTAGACCATCAGTTTGCATTGATCATCCATGTGATCCCTTGCATATAGCCTACCTCATATGCATACTTAGTATATTTCATTGTACTTATGCATTTGCGCTATGGTGCTTTCTTTTTATGTTACACCATAGGTTCAGAGACACGAGATCCAGAGCATCAGTAGATTCCATATATCAGTAGTCAGAGTTAGCAGTGAGTCCTCATCCTTCGACATGATTATTTCTCTATTATCTTATTAATTAGTTTATTAGTTGGAGTTATTTGGGGACATGCCCCATAAACTCCTTACTTAGACAGTTTAGTCAGTTAGAGACTTTCAAGACTATTATGTTCAGATAGTTATTTTAGTTGTTTTGGGTATTTCCTCGATAGATTCTTTCCCCTAGAGCTTAGAGAATCTAAGGTGTTAGAATTTATCAACCTCAGGAAGGGCAATATGACAGTGAATGAGTATTCTCTTAAGTTTACTTAATTAGCCAGATTTGCCCCTTATGTGGTTGCAGATAGCAGGGCAAGAATAAGTAAGTACATTTTAAGGGTGAACGATAGCGTGGTTAATGAGTGCAGATCCGCCATGCTGAATAGTGACATGACTTTAGCCAATCTTATGACTCATGCTCAGCTGATTGATTAGCAAATGATTAAGATGAGGGAGAAATAGAATAAGAGGGCGAAGAGAGTTAGTTTCAACTTCGCTCAGCCTAAGTCATAAGGAGAAAACCATTCTTAGTTTCATCCTAAGTCATCAGTTCCAGCTTCTTCTACAGCCAGTGCTCCAGTTTCTAAGTTCAAAGAGGGTAACAAAGACAGAGCGTCAAGCTCTAAGTCCCAGGGTAGTGTTAGCAGTGCCCGTACCTATCCTCTTTGCCAGACTTATGGAAAGCACCATCAGGGTATTTACAGAGCTGGCAGTGGTATTTATTTTGGATGTGGCAAGCCAGGCCATAGAGTAACAGACTATCCTCGTCTAGGTCCTCGAGGTTAACAGAATCGCTCCTCAGCTCAGCACGGTCGCCCGAATCAGCAGGGTGCCACCTCTAGTGCTACTAGTGGGTAATGCCCAAATCGTCTCTATGTTCTTCAGTCTCGAAAAGATTAGGAAAATTCTCCTGATGTGGTTACCGATACGTTATAGATCTTTCATGTACATGTTTACGCTTTGCTAGATCCAGGAGCTTCTTTATCTTTTGTCACTCCTTATATAGCAGTAGATTTTGGAGTCAGTCCCAAAATTCTTGCAGAGCCCTTTTCAGTCTCTACCCCAATGGGTAAAACCATCATAGCCTAGCGGGTATACAGGAACTTCCCGATTATGATATTTCAGAAAGTCACTTTAGCAGACTTAGTCAAATTAGAGATGACAGATTTTGATGTCATTCTCAGCATGGATTGGCGTTATTCCTGCTATGCCATAGTCGACTGTAGAAACAGAATAGTCCAATTTCAATTTCCAAATAAACCTGTCCTAGAGTGGAAGGGTAGTGTATCCGCTTTCAGAGGTCAGCTTATGTCCTACCTTTGGGCATGGAAAATAATATCTAAAGGATGTGTCTATCATCTTGTTCGAGTTAGGGACACTAGTTCCAAAACTCCCAGCCTTGGATCAGTTCCAGTTGTAGGTGAATATTCTAATGTCTTTCCCAAAGATCTTCCAGGAATTTCTCCCGAAAAGGAAATAGACTTCGGCATTGATCTTCTTCCAGATACTCAGCCTATATCTATTTCGCCATCTAGAATGGCACCAGCAGAACTCAGGGAACTTACAGAACAATTAAAGTATCTTTTAGATAAGGGATTCATCAGGCCCAACGTTTCCCCGTGGGGTGCTCCAGTATTATTCGTGTACAAGAAAGACGGTTCTCTTAGGATGTGTGTAGAATACCATCAACTCAATAAGATCATGGTCAAGAGCAAGTATCCTCTTCCCAGAATCGTTGACTTGTTTGACCAACTTCAGGGTGCCAATTATTTCACAAAGATAGACCTCATATCCGGCTATTATCATCTCAGAGTCAGAGAATATGACATTCCAAAAATAGTTTTTTGTACTCGATATGGTTACTTTGAATTCCTAGTTATGTAATTTGGTCTTACCAATGCCCCAGCCATTTTCATGGACTTGATGAACCGTGTGTTTAAGCAGTACTTGGACATGTTCATCATAGTCTTCATAGATGATATTCTGTTCTATTCCCATAGTGAGCGCAATCATGCAGACCATCTTAGAGCAGTACTTCAGACTCTCAAAGATCATCAGTTATTCTCCAAATTCAATAAGTATGAGTTTTGGCTAAGTTCAGTAGTATTTATTGGTCACATTATTTTCGGTGATGGCATTAGGATTGATTCTCAAAAGACTAGAGCAGTAAGAAACTGGCCTCGCCCTGTCTCTCCATCAGATATTAGGAGTTTCTTGGGTTTGGCTGGCTATTAAAGATGGTTTGTTGAGGGATTTTCTTCTATTGTATCCCCTATGTCCAGATTGACTCAGAAGAAAGTCAAGTTTCAGTGGTCAGATCCTTGCGAGAAGAGTTTTCAGGAGTTGAACACTCGACTCACCTCAGCTCCAGTTCTAGCTCTTCCAGATGGTTCAGATGGGTTCGTAGTGTATTGTGATGCATCTAAAGTAGGTTTAGGTTGTGTCCTCATGAAGCATGGTAAGTTCATAGTCTACGCCTCCAGACAACTTAAACCCTATGAGAGGAATTATCCTACTCATGATCTTAAGTTAGCAGCCGTAGTATTTGACTTGAAGATTTGAAGGCATTATCTATACGGTGTTTATGTAGATGTCTTCATAGGTCATAAGTCTTCAGTATGTCTTTTCTCATAAAGATCTCAATCTTCATCAGAGAAGATGGTTAGAGCTATTGAAAGATTATGGCATGAGTTTTCTCTATCATCCAGGCAAGGCCAATGTAGTGGCCAACGCTCTTAGTAGAATATCCATGGGTAGTGTTTCTCATGCTGAGGAAAGTAAGAAGAAGTTAGCTCAGGAATTCCATTAGCTTACGAGACTAGGCGTTCGCTTAGTCGATTCTTCAGAGGGCAATATATGGGTTCAGAGTAGTTCAGAATTATCTCTAGTTTCCGAGGTAAAACAAAAGCAAGATAGAGATCCCAGCCTTGTCAAGTTAAAAGAGTCAGTCCAGGATCAGAAAGTAGAGGTTTTATCCCAAGGGGAGGATGGTGTCCTTCGTTATCGGGGTCGTCTCTGTGTTCCAAGTGTAGATAACTTAAGGAAGCAAATTCTTACAGAAGCGCATGGTGTGCTCTACTCTATTCATCTAGGGGCCATAAAGATGTACCGCGACTTGGGGGGAATCTATTGGTAGAGTGGGATGAAAAGAGACGTTACAGAGTTTGTGGATAAGTTCTCTGTATGTCAGTAGGTTAAGATAGAGCATCAGAAGCCTAGTGGGTCTATATAAGTGTTCAGTATTCCTACTTGGAAGTGGGAAGTTGTGAACATGGACTTCGTGATGGGTTTTCCTCGAACTTGTCATCAACATGATTCAGTTTGGGTCATTATAGATAGAATGACCAAATCAATCCTTTTCCTTCCAGTCCATACCTCTTATTCAGTCGAGGATTACGCCAAACTCTACATCAAGGAGTTGGTCAGATTGCACGGTGTTCCTCTATCTATTATCTCAGATAGAAGTACCCAGTTCACCTCTTATTTCTGGAAAGCGTTCCAAAAGGGTCTTGGTACCTAAGTTCATCTTAGTACAACCTTTCATCCTCAGACAGATAGTCAAGCAGAAAGGACCATTCAGATGTTAGAAGATATGCTAAGGGCCTGTGCAATCGATTTCAAGGGAAGTTGGGATGACCACTTGCCTTTGATTGAGTTTGCATACAACAACAACTATTATTCTAGTATTCGGATGGCTCCATTCAAAGATCTCTACGGTAGGAGATGTAGATCTCTAATTAGTTGGTTCACAGTTAGTAAGGCCTCAGTCATAGGTCTTGACTTGGTATTCGACGCCTTAGAAAAAGTCCAGTTGATCAGTGAAAGAATTTGGGCTGCTCATAGCCGACAAAAGTCTTATGTAGACATGCACAGAAAGGATCTTGAGTTCGATATTTGTGATTATGTCTACCTAAAGATCTCTCACATGAAAAGAGTGAAGAGGTTTGACAAGAAGGGAAATCTTAGTCCCCGATATGTCGGTCCCTTTAAAATTCTCAGTCGCTTCGGCAAAGTAGCTTACGAGCTCGAATTGCCTTCAAATCTAGCCTCAGCTCACCTAGTCTTTCATGTTTCTTTGCTCAAGAAGTGTATAGGTGACCCAACAGTTGTAGTCCCTAATCAGAGCATTGATGTTCAGAACAGTCTCTCTTATGAGGAAATTCCAGTCAAAATCCTAGACTATTAGACTAGTAGATTGAGGAACAATGAAGTCCCTCTAGTTAAGGTTCTTTGGAAAAATCAGTCCGTCGAGGGAGGTACTTAGAAAGTAGAGGCAGACATGCGTACCAAGTATCCTCACCTGTTCTTCGCCAACTCAGATCAATCTCAAGGTAATAGTTCTCCTTAAGCTTACTCAGTTTCATGTTCAGTGTTCATCACAAACTTGGTATGTAGTTTCATGCTCACGTTTCCATTATAATCTTGGTATCAAGTACCATTGCATATTTAGTCATGCACGTATATATCATTTCAGTTATGTAATTATGCATCATACATGTATTCTCATTATGAGAAATTTAGTTCTTTAGAACACTCAGTCATGCATTCATGAATCAATTACACATGCATCAGATATGCATGTTCAGTATTATATGTTCAGTTTGTCAGTCATGTCAGTCATGAGATCATGTTCTAGTTATTCATGTTTAATATGTACATCAGTTATCTTTTCTCCTCTCTCAGTCAGCCTCATTTAAGGATGAATGTTCTCAAGGGGGAGATATTGTAATACCCCGTACTTTTCCTAGCTAATTTCATCTCAAGAATGTCTAGTATTAGATTCTAAATTGAATGATGGTTATTACATGAGGAATTCTCAAGATTTTCCCTTTTCGTCTTGTGGGAAATTCAATAAGCTTTTGATCAATATAAGATTCTCCCAAATCCAATAACCGGGTCAGAAGTTATGACTATTTCAAGTTCCCATCGTAAAACAGCACCATATTAGTCAGTGGCGCGCCACGCCACAAGAGGAAATGGCATTTGGAAAATTCCAGTAGGGGTCTGCTATTATGGCACATCACACCAGGGGCCAAATTCAGAATTTTCCTTTCCCAGTGTCTTAGCGCGATTTCCTCCGCGTCACGCCAAAGTTCCAGGTCGCAAAAGAAGGGGAAACATGATGGCTCCGCGTCACGCCATCCCTCCATTTCCCAATTGTCAAATTCTAGTGACACGGTGCGATAGTGCTGCATCGTTCCAAGAGTTCAGTTCGGGAAAATTTTACTGAAATTAAATAACGCGCCCAGGGTTAAAATGGTCAACTTCCTACCCTTATTTAAGCCCTTTAACACGTGATTCAACCACTTTTCACCCAAAATACACTCTCTTCTCTCAAAAACCTCTCAATAAAGAGCTAGGGTTTTCATAGAAGATCCAATTCCAAGAAGGTTTCACCGTCAATCTTTACGAATCACGAACTAAGGTATGCATAGTGTTCATTGATGGACTTCTTTCGTCCATGAATCCCAAGAATCCCTTTCAAAAATTGAAGTTTATGGATTTTCTTATGAATTTCATGATTGAATTGCTCTTGTTCATGTGGATAATAAGAAATTGAATTCTACTCCATGTTGGGTGATAAATTCTATATGGGTTACATTATTATAGATATAGATTCATTCAAACCTATGACTAAACCCTTGAATGATGAAATTAGAATTGAACCATGATGTTAAATTATTGTACAATGATGTTTACATGTACCATGCCTACAATATGTTTGATTAAATGCCTAGATGAAGGAAAAGTGTCTAACTAGCATGATACCGTGAAATCCCCATGTATGTACAAGTTATGCCTATCACATGTCTTGATGAAATGCTTTTATAAATGTATTATGGATTATGATGTTAGTTATATGTTCAAGTACGTTATGCTTGTTTAGTTTCCTTCCATCGATTCTTGGGGGTACTCGTACCCAAATCATTATTTATGTACCTAGAGCCATGTAATATATTCACGATACTCTCAGTCAAGCTACGATCCTTAGACTTCAGACAGTCTTATGACTCAGGAAATCTCCATGATCTCATGAACTCAGTCAGTTGTCAGATATCAGTAGTATTCCATCAGTTAATGGAATTCAGTAACTCAGTCCATGTTCAGTTCAGTAAATCATGTTCAGTGTCTATTCAGATGGGAGTAAAAATTAGCACCGAGTGAACCGAAGGATGGGAACTTACCTGTTATATGAGGGTGTGATTCTTAGAAGTAATCATTGCGTTCCAAAACTATGTAGCCAACATAGGTTGAGACATCATAGCCTCCTATATGAGGGTAGATGAGGTGTCTTAGCCTGCTATATAAGAGTTCCCACCGTTCTCACTAGAGTTACCTGTTATATTAGGGTCACTCATGTGTTGTCCTTACTGGTGGCGCGGTGTTGACACCCTTCCAATCAGGGCATAGATTGGACCCCAATTCAGATATAATGCATCATGTGGGGAATGTCGGTTAGATCACTACCTCCCATAGTCTCAGTATCAGTATCAGTAAAAGAACTCAGATAGTTGTTCAGAATTCAGGACTGTCAGATACAGTCGACTCAGATACAAAACGGAACTTAGATAGTTCTATCAGATTTAGGACTATCAAATACAGTCACTCATGTTATTAGTTATATCATGTTATCAGTATTCAGATTCAGTAATCATGTTATCACGGTATCTATTACAGTTATGTATTCATGCATGTACTCTCACGTTCATGTTAGACCATCAGTTAGCATTGATCATCCATGTGAAACCTTGAATATAGACTACCTTACATGCATACTCAGTACATTCCATTGTATGACATATTTACGCTACGGTGCTTTCTTTTTATGTTACTCCATAGGTTCAGAGACACAAGCTCCAGATCATCAGTAGATTCTAGATATCAGCTGTCAAAGTTAGCAGTGAGTGCTCATCCTTCAAGGACATAATTATTTACCTATTATCTCATTAATTAGTTTATTAGTTGGAGTTAGTTGGGGACATGTCCCATAAACTCCTTACTCAGACAGTTCAGTCTGTTAGAGGCTTTCCAAACTATTATGTTAAGACAGTTATTTTAGTTGTTTTGGGTATTTCATACCCCATTTATATGTTATGTTTTACTTCATTTATATGAACCTTAGGCCTTTCAGTTCATGTTTCCGCATTATTCAGTATATTATACAGTATACAGGTACAGATATCATCCATGGATTAGCTTGTTGTCCTTTGAGGTCATGAGCACTATGTACATTTTGGGTACCAGACTTGGGGTGTTACAATATTCCTCCACTTTATCTCTTTCATAATTCCATAGAACCCCAACTAAAGGGTCATTCAATAAGCCCACATCATCATGGTTTGACACCTTTCCATCAATAACATCAATCACCGAGATGACTTGTAGGTCCATTGGTTGTTTCATGGACTTGCATACATTTTAGGATACCTCATCATCATTCAATCTAAACTTCATTTCCCCGAACTCCAAATCAACCAACGCCTTCCTGGTAGCTAAAAATGGCCTTCCAATAATAATAAGAATTTCGACGTCCATTGCATAATCTAAAATAACAAAGTCAGCCGGGTAGATGAACCAGTCCACTTTTACTAGAACATTAGGGAGTACTCCCATGGGCTTTTTGATGGGTCGATCGGCCATGAGAAACTTTATTTTGGTGGGATTTGTCTTACCCAACCTAAGTTTTTGAAATATAGTATAAGGCATGAGGTTCACACTAGCTCTAAAAGATCACACAATGCCATAAGAAAAGTGAATGTACTGATGGTGCATGAGATTGTAAAATCACCAGGGTCTTTCTTTTTTTCGACACATACGCTTGTCATAATGGCACTACAATGATGAGTCACCTATATGGTTTCTTCCTCCAAAAAAAAATTTTTAGACACCAAATCTTTCATAAATTTAGCATGCCCCGGTATGTCTTGCAATGCCTTAATAAGAGGAATATTAATAGAAAGGGTACCAAATTTATCAAAAAAACTATTTAGCTTATCATGCTCTCCGTTTCTCAAAGGTCAATTAGGGAAATGAGGGTTAAGGGAGTTGATGGCATATAGACAATTTGATGATCTTTAACTATTGGTGTTCTTATCAATATCTCACTTAGCTTTGGCTCTTCATCGTTGGATCTTTTCTCTTTGTCTTTGTCTCCTCCGCACTTTGCATTTCTTCGTATTGCTTTTCCATGATATACCTTGATATTTGGCTTACTTTTTTCTCAAGTTTTTGGATAGCGGTGGAGTAAGATATAACCATTTGGTTGAGCATGGATAATTCACTTCACATCTCATTCACTATTTCTCCGGTCCTCTCAACACTACTCAAAATCTGTGCCAAAATATATCTATCAATTTTCTCTTTTCTTTCACAATGAGCCAAGCATAGATGTTCCCGGTTCCGACCTTGATTCCCATCTTGTCCTTATAGGGTAAGATGGAAACCCTTCAAGCTTCTAGGCATCATACCTAATTTGTCACTAATCTCCTCTTTTTTTGCGTCTTCACATGGTTTAACTTCTATTGCACTTATCACACTCATGCTTTTCATTTGGTCACCTAACATATGCTCAAATAGGAGTTCGAGTCATGACATCACTTTTTCCATCTTTGCATCGATTTCTTCCTCTTGATCTTTCTTATCATAGTACACAAAGGACGCGAAGGGAGCCACCATAGCCACCTTGGTATCCTTTATGTCCCAACCCTTACACGAAATTGCCACTTGGTCCAAGACCTTTGAAACAATCCCATATGGCGAGTTGATGATTGACACACCAGATGCATTGTCCACTATAACCTTAATTTGTTGGTCTAATTCTCTATAGAAGATTTGGAGAAACATCTTCTCCGGCACCTCATGGGTGGGGAATTTCAAAAGTGTTTCCTTGAATCTTCCCCAAGCACCATACCATGTTTCTTCATGATATTAGCAGAAATAAACAATCTCATCCCTCAACTTCAACTTTCTATATGGTGGGAATATTGACATAAGAATGCCTCCATGAGACTTTTCTATAAAGTAATAGATTCGGTGGGCAAAGATCTTAGCCAAAACACTACTTTCCCATGAGAGACAATGGAAAGAGACGTAACCGGATGGACTCTTTGGATAAATGTGCAACTTTAAGTGAAGCACAGACTTCCACGAAGCCCTTCAAGTGAGAATTCTAGTCTTGTTGAGCTTCTCCCCCAAAGAGTCCTTT
The DNA here is from genome assembly GCA_030864215.1 of Capsicum pubescens. Taxonomy (NCBI): domain Eukaryota; kingdom Viridiplantae; phylum Streptophyta; class Magnoliopsida; order Solanales; family Solanaceae; genus Capsicum; species Capsicum pubescens. The sequence goes on along the minus strand of CM061549.1, from coordinate 197,790,548 downwards.
CATGTGGAGCGATTGCATCATTACACTTGTAACATAAAATACCCCATGCTCCTTTGTAGGGTGAATAAGAATGGCACTTTCATAATCTCTGGTCCTGAAATAAACTGATTCCTCATGACTCACGATGATTTGGAAATAATAATGTTGACCTACTCAAAGATCAAAAACAATAAGGAAATTAAATGAAATACACCACGGGTGCACCCAAGTAAAAATCACACCGCACAAGCAAAATCTACATTTCACTCCCCGACAATGGCACAATTTTAATAATGCTCAACTCACTCCCATTATTGAGGGGTGAGGCGATCATTGTCAATAACCTAACTAGAGTTGGGGTCGAATCCACAAGGAGCGAACTATAGACTTCAAATTCTATGGGTGTTCTAGTTACTAAAAGGGTACCCGGAATGCTAACAAATATGACATGTAAATTAAAATGGGGGATTTGAGTTAAGGATGGTTTGTAACAATTGTTAATTAACAATGCACAAATATGAAACTTTTTTGGTTTGAAATCAAGATATGGGGAGATTTTGGGATTATGTCTACTTAAAGGTAAAACATGTGGGTTGTTGATGGTTTAATCATGAAACTAAGTTATTAAGAAAATTATAGGTTAGGTCTATAGTCATTATGGCCAATATCTCAATAAAACCACAACTATTTTACCCATTGGCTCTTCGAGCACCAAACAAGTGTACAAGTTATAACCACCCAAAATCTCAATCAAGCATCCCTATTTCAAGGATGATGCTCTTGACATAGCTTACATTCCAATCACACTTATTATAAGATTGAAAAAGGTAGTAAACAATAGGCTCAATTGTCGACCATTGTCTTGTTTCCCTATAACCCCCTTTCAAAGATGTTATGAGTTACCATATATTCACCTCCATTCCTCTTTCAAGGATGATGAAGGGTTTCTAGAGTTTGGGGTTTTCACCCATCAAACCCATTTGGTGATTTGGGGTTTTCACCCATCAAATTCTAACTTGTTAACCCAAGCAAAGGTGGAATCCATACTCAACAACTAAAAATCATTCAAACACAACAACACCCACATACAATTACACTTTAGTTCAACATAATTCCAAGACTAAAAAAGTTAGCTACTTATGAGATAGGAGAAAGGACTTTGACCAAGTATTACATCCATGGTGTTCATGATGATAGAGGGTAAAAATAATGTTCAATTCCACACTCTAATGTCACTAATTTCCTCTTGGAATAATAATTACAATAACTATGAACAATTAATTTTCACTCAAAATTCTAGGGTTCTTTCTCTCTCTCTCTCTCTCTCTTCTACCACCTTTAAAGTGTTTTGAATCCTCAATCTATGTCTTTGATTCAGCTATTTTTATTGACTACAATTCCCTTTACTCATTATTACCACTATGCCATGGTTGTGAAGCTTCGACTGTGATTGCAAAATCACTGTCGCGGCTATGACCGAGCGATCACGGTATGTTGGTCGTTTTAATAGACAGTGATCATGTTCTTTTGATTGTGGTTGCGTTACCTGAGGCTGGATATGCTCCCTGCTTAATTTTCTATAATTATGGTGTTCATACAGCGACCGCAATAAATGCAACCACTTTTGCTCTGAGTCATTAGCAGCATTTTCCTAATTCCTTTTATTATTTCAAGCCCTAATCCACATCTTCTTATCTCCTCAACACTATTCTTGCAAGGAGTGGATATTAATGTATTTTATCACCAATATGTCTTATTTATTCATTCAAAACAAAGTAATGTGCATAAATGTTTAGTGAGAATGAGTGGTAAAATCATCACTCATCAGCTATTTTGATTTATTCTAATAGATTCCCCATCTGTTGCAATGGATGGGTCATTTGTTGCAATAGATGGGTCATATGTTGGAATTCTTTTTATACTATGTTGTATTTATTGAATTTTATGTTACTATTTTTAAGAAAAAGTTATGCAGACATCAATTGTAATATTTTTTGTTTTTCTCTTGTTTGTAGATAAAAGATGTCTCCCAAAAAAAAAGAAAGTGAAAGTGGATCAACCTCTGACCAGACAACAAAAAAGGCTAATAAACTAGTTCGAAGGAGCTTTTTGAATAATCTCTTTTAGAAAAAAATAAAGGCAAACCTTCTGTAGATAATGAAGCTGAGGAAAGAGATGGTGTAGAAAAAGATGTTGAGAGAGGTAAATAAGAGACTGTAGAAGGTGATGGTAGTAAAAATAAAAGTGAGAAAGATGGTGAAGTTGAGGAGAAAGGTGAACATAAAGAGGAAGTAGAAAGTGAGGAAGAATGGGAAAAAGAAAATGAGGTAGGATATAATCACGAAAAAGATGGATCTAAAAAGTGAAGGAGAATGATTATGATGATAATGCATCATCGATGGGACGTGAATTTAGATTGAAATCCCAACATGATTCTGTCAAAACTTTTAGTATTGATAGGTTTCAAGTTGAGATGACAATAGATAACCCTGCAGATTTAACTGGTGATTTGTAGTTAAATCTCTCATGGGGAAAATTTTGAATCATTTAGGAAATTATGAGGGAGGAAAAACTTGAGGATTATTTTTTGTCTAGCTACTTTGGATACTTTCTTGATCTACCAAAGGACAATAGTGCACTCTTTAAAATGAATATAGTATATGGTCTTCTCAAGCCCAGGGTCAAGTATATGGGTGATGATAAAGATTTGAAGGAGAAGGAGAAGAAGATGGATAAAATATGGATTAACTATTGTGGCATGCCAGTTTATTTTAGCATGAAAGAGTTTACCATAGTGACTAGCTTGAGATGCAATTATACAAATGAACCTCTTCCTAAAGTAACACCTATCAAAAAGTCCAAGGCAAGAAACACATGCAACCCACCATCACAGAAAGGCAAGACATTAACCAAGAGACCACCCACCAAAACCAACAAAGGCAACAAAAAATAGATGAATTGTTGGACATTGCTGGACCTAGCTACAAAGCCAAGAGGTTGTTAGCTGATCTCAAGAATAGAAAGATACCAATGATGTACAAGGAGCAATTGTGCTTAGTTTGGTTTGTTCATTCCATTATATGGGAAAGAGACATCAACAAAGTCATACAACCTGAATTTTTGGTGCTTGCTCAGAATTTGAATAAATTCAACAGATATCCCTGTGGATATGAAAGCTATAAGTTGACTGTCAAATATTTATTGACAAAGTTATCTCCAAAAATGATCAACTTATACGGCTTTCCTTGGGCTTTCATGGTAAAATTAATCACTATTTGTTTACTCTTTCATTTATTTATATTGAGTAATTATTCTGACTTTTTTTATTTGCATCATGTTTACATTTTTAGGCTTGGGCATTTGAAGCCATTCCTCACCTCCGATAGCAGGTCAAGGATTACTCGGATGAGGTTTCTCTTCTAAGGATCCTTAGGTAGTTAGCTGCTATGAACAACCAAAAAATGAATCCCCTTGATCTCTTTAACCCTCTTGATGATACAATAAATCTTCTTTCAAATAGAATAATTTTAGTCAAGTTAAGACATTGCAATAGATGGGTTATCTATTGCAACAGATGAACTCCATCTACCATGGCTGATGCAACAGATGGGAAATCTATTGTAATAGATTCTGTTGCAATAGATTACCCATCTATTACTTTGGTTTTCTGAATCTGACTTAATAGATTACCCTTTTATTGCAACTTATGCAACAGTTAGGTAACTATTACAATAGACAATGCAACTGTTACCACAGATTACCCATCTATTGCATAAGTTCTCTGTATTAACATATTACCTAATTTACCATAAATTATTATTTGATTTAAACATATCTACTTTTATTTATAGGTTGTGCATCCATGGCTTGTACATATTGAGAAAGAGCTAGGGATGACTTTTTTTGTTACTCTAGGTCTTATTCAAACAAAACCAAACCCAACGAAGGATTTGATAAAGAAGAAATTGGTTGAAGCAAGAGCCATAAAAAGAGCAGCAACGGAAGGTCAGTTTGTTCCTACTGAGCCTAGTATTGATGTTCTTGATGAACAACCTACTACAATAGATTTTGGTGTTGCTGGTGGTGGAGATGGTGATGTTGCTTCCAGGCATGATGATGAGCATGTTTTTTATGCTAAAAAAATATGTTTGAAACCAGAGTTGACCCTCTATAAAATAATAATGTTGGATGCACCATGTTCTGTTTGCAAGTGCCAAAAGTGCATGGACAGACATGCTAAACTTATCAAGGAAATAGATGCTCTCGCTGATGCTGTCAAGGAATTGACATCCAAGAGGGGTGTTATACCATCAAGGAATCTGAGATAACCATAGACTCCTGAGTTTAGGAGAAAGAGAAAAGCAATTGGAATGGTACTCTCAAGAAAAAAGAAAAATGGTAACTCCTTCCCCTTTTAATGTTGATGAAGTTCAAGTGGCGCCTTACAATATTCAAGGGGCGACTAGAGAAAAGGGACCATTAAATAAGGTGAACATATATGAGTTGGTTAACCCCACCAAGAAGACTACTCTGACAAGGTGCATAAAATCCAATAATGCCGAAAAAATGTTCAGCATAAATACACTTTCTTCAGAAAACTTCAAGAAGATAAAAATTATGACGGTGTGGTACGAGGACTAGGTAAGTTTAATTTTTATAATATAACCCTCTAATATAATATATTTTATTTCTTCTATTCCAAGTCATCTATTTTAAAAAATTACCCATCTGTTGCATAAGTTACAGTACATTGGGCAATCAATTAACATAGGTTCAGAGAAGCTACGTAATAAATAAGTCATCTATTGCAACAGGTGGTCCATATATTGCTATAGATTACCCATCTATTGATAAGTTGCAGTAGATAGGTAATCTGTTAACTGGTTCAAATAACCTATGCAATAGATGGACCATCTGTTGCAATAAAGGAGTAATCTGTGGCAACAAATGATCCATCTATTGCAACAAATAGTCTATCTGTTGTATCTTTCCTGCTTTTATTTTATAAAATTACTAACCTATTTAAAAATTATCTTCTTATATCACAGTATGCTGATGGAATTCTCTGCCTCATGAGGCAAAGTCACCTCAAATATATAGAAGTTTATGATCTTGGAGATAGAAAAATGAACCTCAACTTCTACAATAATTTCTTAAGTAGGCACGAGGAACTCAATATCCTAGAGACAACTCTCGGTGCCTCAGGACTTGAGGAGTTAATTTGTGAGTTCAAATGGGATGAAGATATGATTGACTATGTTAGAGGAAAGTGGCTATATCCACATGACATGGATTGAATTGGGGCAAAGAGAATTCTTGCAGTCATGACCCTAAAGAATAAACATTTTGTGGCTCTTGCGATCCTCCTCAATGAGGGAGTCATAAATGCTTATGACTGCAACTTACCTGTTTTCGAGGAGTGACATTTTTTTACCTTCATGCAACCACTATTGGAGTTATTCCCAAAATTGTTGAAGAAAAGTGGTGATTTAATAAAATAGTTGCCAGAGAAAGTTCTCAACAATAGATGGTCTTATGAAGGTCGAAAAAACAACCTTACCAAAAATAAAATTGGTGCCGCGTGCGGGTCATACATGCTTGGATCTATCAAATGTTTGCTAACCCACATCAAAATATCAAAACCAAGTACCCTAATAAATGACAACTCTGTGGAAAGGATGCAGGAAATCTGGGCTGCTTGGGTACTATATAGAAGTTTGATGCCTTTGTATGTAAAAGAAAATGTAAAAACATGATTACAATTTTGTAAGTATTTTAGTTAATTGTATTGTTTAATTAATGGCAATTTTTTTAATGTTTGATGACAATTGTATTATTTTATTAAATTTGTAAACTTATGAATTAGTACAAAGAATAATTACTAAGTTCAATTATTGCAACAAGTGAATTATATAGATATAGATATCTGCATAATACAATAAATGACTAACCTGTTGCAATAAATGACACATCTGTTGGAAGAGATCAAACAAATATAGACTTGTCTATATTGCATAATACAACAGATGAGTAACCTGTTGAAATATATGTCTCATTTATTAGAAATTATCAAAAACATGTTTTATCTATTGCAACAGATAAGTAATTCGTTGGAAATTACCAAACAGATAAAGACATTTATTACAACAGATGGGTCATCTGTTGCAATAGGTGAGTAATATGTTAGAAATAACCAAATGGATAAAATCATCTGTTGCAATAGATGACTCATTTGTTGCAATAGATAAGTATATTTGTTTGATAATTTCCAAAAGATGACTCATCTGTTGCAACAGGTTAAATCTGTTGCAATAGGTTATACATTTAGATGACCATGTAATTACTAAGAGATCAATGGAAATTGTATTTTAACTTATTAATTCATCTTTAATTTTATTTAATCAATTTAGTCGTTACTGACAAAAGCTTAATTTGAATCATTTCAAGTAAAATTAGTTAATTGATCAGTTTACTCAGAACGAATATACTTTGTTGATAATAAAATTGCTATGAGATCAATTCAAATTGTAATTGAACTTATCAATTCATCTTTAATTTTAGTTAGCTCAATTTAGTTATTACAAATAATGACTTAATTTGAATCATTTCAAGTAAAATTGGTCAATTGATCACTTAACTCAGGATGAATACACTTAGTTGATCATGTAATTGCAATGAGATCAATTGAAATTGTAATTTACCTTATAAATTCATATTAATTTTAGTTAAATCAATTTAGTTATTACAAATAATGGCTTAATTTGAATCATTTCAAGTAAAATTAGTCAATTGATCACTCTACTCAAGATGAATACACTTAGTTGATCATGTAATTGCTATGAGATTAATTGAAATTGTAATTGAACTTATCAATTCATCTTTAATTTTTGTTAAACTAATTTATTTATTACAAATAATGGATTAATTTTAATCATTTCAAATCAAATTGGTCAATTAATCACTCTACTCAGAACGAACACACTTAGTTGATCTTGTAATTGCTATAAGATTAATAGAAATTGTAATTAAACTTATCAATTTATCTTTAATTTTGGTTAAATAAATTTATTTATTACAAATAATGGCTTAATTTGAATCACTTCGAATCAAATTGATCAATTGATCACTCTACTCAGGACAAATACACTTAGTTGATCATGTCATTACTATGAGATTAATTGAAATTGTAACTGAACTTATCAATTTATCTTTAATTTTAGTTAAATAATTATAGTTATTACTAATAATGACTTAATTTGAATAAACAGATGACTAATCTATTGCAACAAATGACACGTCTATTGAAAATTACCAAATAATTATACACATCTGTAACAATAGATGACCAACCTATTGCAACAAATAACTCGTCTATTGGAAATTATCAAATAAATATAGATATCTATTGCAACAGATGACCCATCGATTAGAAATTATCAAACAGATAGCATATTTGTTGCTACAGATTATCCATCTGTTGGAACGTTTTTTTTAAAAGCAATTTTTTTTCTGAAATAATAAAAGATAAACTACTAAGGAGATCAAACATTTGCATTTTTAGGATAAGTCCCCCTTGGGTTTCTCTTATCTTGTCTTTTCAATGTCACCGTCTCCTCTTTCTTCTCAAAGGTCCTACCACCACTAATATTTAAACCCATCTTTAGAATTTTCTCTCAACTCTCCTACAATTTTCTACTCTCTCTTTTTCTCCTCTCTCTTTATACCTTTCTTTCCTCTTGTGCTCGAGGATCTCACTAAACCAAACCAATCTTTCTCTTTTCTCTTTCTCTCAACTCAAATGTTTGTCGTCCACCTCTTTTAGGTTTCTGTTTTGATCCATCTTGCATTTAGTGTGTGGTATGCTATTCTTATCTTCTTGTGTTGTTTTCCTGTTTCGTGAAATTTTTCATGTTTTTTTGATGACTTTTCACCTTTTTAATATTTACATAGTTATTTAAATTAAATAGGAATAAAATTATTTTTATCATATTTTTTCCTTATTATTTACTTATGAGTACGAACCATATTTTTAATTAAATAATCAAAAAGTCATGACCTTTAAGTTCTTCAAATAGATAGTCCATCTATTACAACAAATTGATCATCTGTTGGGATAACTAAAAACCCTTGCTACAGGATTAAGTTCTTCCAATAGATTTTCCATCTTGTGCAACAGATGGGTCATCTATTGGAAGAAAAACTCAATCTAATAGCAACAACGGTTTTAAGTCTTGTGTTAAATTTAAAACTCTTTGTTGTTTTTAGTATTCCTTTTTGACACCTTATTGGGGTTAGTGTTGGTGTTGGTATTGGTATTGGTGGTGTTGGTGTTATTGGTAGTGTTGGTATTGGTGGTGTTGGGGTGGTTTATTTCCCAATAAATTATACATCTATTGGAAAAGTGAAAGACCTGATTCAATTTCATCCAACAGATGACCGATCTGTTGTAAAAGATGGGTCATCTGTTGGAAGTTATCAAAATAGAACTGATACTGGTTTGATAACTTCCAATAGATGGCCTACCTATTGCAATAGGTGGAACATCTGTTGGAAGATATTAAAATAGGTCTTCAAACAAATTCCACACCTGTTGCAGTAGATGGATCATCTATTGTAATAAATCAAAACAACTATTCCAACAGATGACCCATCTATTGCAATAGACGGATCACTGCAACAGATGGATCACATGTTGGAAGAAATCAAACAAGTAACAAGACTTTTTTGATTCATTTTAACAGATGACCCATCTGTGCAACAACTTGGTCATCTATTGTAACAGATGGGCCATCTGTTGGAATTTTTTTGTAATGTATTATATTTGTTGAATTTTGTGTTACCTTTTTTAAAATTATGACGACATCAATTGTAATATAATTTTTGTTTTTCTCTATTTGTAGATAAAAGATGTCTCCTAAAAAAAGAAAGTGAAAGTGGATCAACTTCTGACCAACCAACAAAAAGTGTAAAGTATAGATGGGTTCAGAGGAATAAGGTGCTAGCAGATGGATTCACTTAATATGTGGAAGGGTATTACTGATTAGGTTATCATGACAACACACATAAAGTATAATGATTTTGTGAATGCTATTTTTTACCGATTAGGAATTTATCCTTCTAACAAGATCCTGCATTTTACAGGTAAGTTTGATAGGTCCAAACTAATAAGGCTAAGGAACAAAGAAGGTGGTGTCGATAACCTGTTACAATTTAATGATGGTTTTGCTCATGTTTATGTGTGAAGTTTGGAGAAGGGATCAAGATTTGTTGGTAATAAAGAGATTCAATAGTGATTATATTGGTTTTAAAGGTGCAATGGAGTTTGAAAAGGCCTTCGAATCCTCTCACTGCAACAAACAAGAATGGAAATCCCATAGAAATTGCCCTGGTCTAAATTTATAATGGATGGGTTACTCGAGAGGACTATTATACAGCAGAAGGTGTTGTAGGAGAATAACTACGAGAGAAAGGGGAGATAAAGACTATCTCATATCAAACCTTATAAAAGAAGAAACATAGGGTAGAAAAGAAATTGTAGCGAATCTGGCCAATAAAATTGACATGAAAAATGAAAATCTGAACGAGCTGCAAAAATAAAAGTGTATTCAAAAACAAAAATCCATCACTCATTGTTGAAAAGAAAAATGCTAAAGTAGAGTGGAGTTGTGCACTTTTCAAGGTAACTATGACTAGTAAGCGTAAAATGAGTGATCACCTCCCAAGAAAGAAACACAAGTCCAAGGAAGCTGCTATATAAGTATCGAGGGATGGGAAAAACTTGTCACGACCCGAGGCTACCCCCTATTCGTAATAGGATGCTTGGAACCAAAAGTGATCTCAAGATAACCCATAAACTAGCATGATACTTGAGAAACTGATTTAGAATATATTAAATAGCTAGTTTTGTTGTGCGGAAACATAATAACAATGAAATCTGAATGAATATGTAGCTGATAAAGTTTACAATCTAATAAAATTAAAGAGAGAACTATAATGGACATTTCATGACCCTAACTGACTATCTATGAAGCCTCTACTATACTGACTATAGATAGCTGGGATGTGTCTACAACTACCCCTAATCAATACATGTGAATAATCAAAATAAAGTACATGAACTACAACTGTCTGGAGTTCCCAAAATAAGAGAACTTATCACCTGCTGGCTGGAAATTGCAAACTGTCTAATTCTGATGTGAAAGCTACATATGGTACCAATATTATGAAGGATGTATCCACAAACACATATATATGGTCAGTACATTGAAATGTACTGAGTATATGGAGACATGCACTAAATCATGAAAATATTTCAACCATGCTGTAAAATAAAGGATATAAGTTATTTGCTAAAACATACATTTGAAACATGGCTATACGTGAAAGTTGTAAATCATAGAGAATTTATAATCATAAGCTGAAGAAAATTTTATAAGCTAGGAGGTTGTAGAAGCATAACTTCTGTAAAAGCTATACTAAGGATGATGTATGACTACTGGATTTAAAACTATGTGGTAGGAACTGACTTAACTCAAGGATCTGAATATGCACACATGCTGGGCCTGAATGAATAGACATACAAAACCAACATAAAATGTATTAAGTAGATTTGATTAATTGAATGATTGATGCCCATGTGACCGAACAACTGAAGTCTATGTAAAAGGATAACTAAAATATGTATGCTGAGTAGCGGATATATGAATACTGATCAACTAATATCTAAATATTGAATAACTGGCAACTTAATAATGATTAGCTGATGTTTGGATTGGATGAAATGTAGGGAATACTATGCGTATGAGATAAGGACTAACTAAACAACATGAGATAGCTGAGCATGAATGCATAAACATATAATATCTGAGAATGCAAAATCAAGCATAAATCTGTACTAAGATAAATCTATAATCTGAAAGACTAAAAATTGTATAACTGAATAACTGAAAGTCTGAACACCTGGTCAAGCAAACCTGAACTGAGAATACATTGACTATTATACTGAGACTATGGGAGGTATCATCTAACCAACATGCCACTTGCTAAGCTAATTGGGCTTCAACCTCTAACCCCAGTTGGAAGTGTGTCATTACCATACCATAGGTACAACACTAGCTGTGTGGATCCACTAAACTGGTGTCCCAAAGGACTAAGGAGTTACCCTCAACTAGCAGGTGCTCTCATGAGATATGTGCCAACCCTTAACAAGCAGGTAGACATACCAAACCGATGCTGGCTATGTAGTTCTGTAACTCAGGGATCGCTAGTAAAGGTCACACCCTCTACTGGCAGGCGAGCCCCCATCCCTGGGTTCGCTCGGTGCTAAATCTTACTCCCAGCTGAATAAAACAAGAATCATAAACTGGTGCATGCACTGATGACTGATATGATCAAACATGTAATTCTAAAAATTGACAGTGCTTGCATAATTTAAAGTAACCATGAACATGTAAACTGATGTATTTAACATGAAGTAAAACTGGTGAGTTCGTTAGAAAAATGATAATCTGATTAAGGGAATAAAATCATGATTTTGACTAACTTGTTACTTGAAAACAAAAGTATATAAAAACACATAGGGATCGAATGTTCATAACCCGCCAACACTGTATGACCACAAAGCATGATCTCAACACTTAAAAACTGTAGTATGGGAATCTTGGCTCAAAATCCAAAAGCATAGACATTTCATTAAACACATGGGAATCATGAACTTGAACATAAAAATATGTTAAACATGGGAAATCAACATGATTACATGGATAAGATCATAACTTGACATTATAACATGAAATTCACTTGAATATGACATGGGAGATTGAAACTTGAAACATAACATAACCTAACTTTTCATGGAATCATACTTGGACTTGAATTGAGTTCAAAATACAAAGGAAGATCATGAATTTAACTCAACTTGAACATAATAAATTTCACAATAGTGGAAAACTCACATTTTACTCAAAAAGGAGGGTTTTGGGTTCAATGGGTGAAAGGACACCCATTGATGAATATCCCACATACCTTAATAGATGGTTTCTTGAATATTTCTTGAGGGTTTCTTGAACTTGGAAGCTTGAATTCTTGATTTCTTGAGAAAGGGGCTTGAATTTTGTTCTTGGGAAGAGAGGGAAGGGTTTTTAAGTCTTACACTAATTTTTTTAGGGTGAATGGATTAGAAATAACATGTTTAAAACTCCTTAATACATTTAGGGATGATTAGGGATGGTCTAGGGGTGTTAAAAGACTTCAACACCCTTGATTAAGTCAAAACGGAGAACTTTTAGCATGGTGCAATCATCCATGCGACGCACAGCCAATCAACAAAGCCAATATGGGCGATGCATGGCCAATCGCAAAACCCTTAAGTGGGCATCGTATGGCCAATCGTACACCCTCTCCAGTGGTTCTTTGCAATTTTTTATGCGATGCACGACCTTTTGCATATCCATAACTTTTCTCTCGGGTATCAGATTAAGGTAAAATTGGTATCATTCAAAAGAGAATTCAATTATTTACAATTTGGTAGGTCTTGAGCTGAAAAATCTCACCTAAGTCAAAAGTTATTCAAGTTGAAAGTTAACCCTTGTAGAATTAAGTACCAAAATTTAGCTGAATCAAAAGATCTTAGTTCACCTTTCTCTAAGTGACACCTATGAACATTTTTCACCTCATAAGAACCCCGCACACTAGGATAATGATCATGACATCTATATTCAAATTATGAATCATGGGATTAGAGTTTACACATGTAGGAATGATAGTTCGATTTCTAGCTCAAAAATATAGGGTGTTACATTATCTCCCCTTAGAATCATTCGTCCTCGAATGAAACTAGTTAAACTTAGAGTACTAAAGCAACCACGACCATATACTGAACATGCACGACTTGGAACATGATTGCATAACTAATTTTGAGTATGATACATGAACTGAACTAATTTCATGAATACATGCAATGACATGAGAATGGTTGTAAGGATGAGATAGAAATGAGAGAGTCAACTTATAAGCAACCATTACCTCAGGCTGGATTTGTTTTCGTGAAGAAAATTTGAGAGATTTAGTACATGAAAACTCGATATATTACAAAATCTCCCCCTTCGGATCATTCGTTCCCCAAATGATACTGACTTGGCTGAAATACTAAGGAAAGATTGCGATGATACATGAAACACTTACAAACTGAATCACAAATCTGAAACTGATGCATGATGCATGAACTGAGCTGAATTCACAATTTACATAGATATGAACAAATTATCTCTTAAAATGGCCATACTCATGAAACTTCAGATAGTAAGACTAGATCAAAAGATGGAAAACCATAGGAATTTGCCTGTCTGACTGATAAACTGAATTGCTGGCTATACGACTGAATTATACTTAAAGCTTATACTCAACTAGAGTATTTCTTCAATACTCTTTGTAAGAATTTATAATAATATTAGAGATCAAAGGACCTTGGTCATAATCTGATTGAGATATCTGAATATGGAATCGTAACATGGCTATAATTCTGTAACATGGAACATAATCCTATGAAACATAAGCTAGAATTTCTATGCCTTAGACAATGCAACTGTCAACTTTCAAGCTTAGACACGCTTCTCAAATACTCCCCCAACTATACTTTTTATCTTAAATACTGCACTTTACTTGAGGTTACTTATAATTTTCATATGGCATTGATAACTCTATATACTAAAGTCTGAGATGAACTGAATTCTCTCACTACGTCCAAGCCTACTTAAATCTACGAAGTGCACACATAACGCTATAATACTAGTCTGAACCATGAATTCAATACCTCCTGCTATTTCACAACTTCTGATTACATGAATAATTTTTATTACCACTTCAACAACTACATTTAACCTCTTACTAGGAATTCACTAACACACAAAGCATTCATCTACTTATACACCAACATGACATTCAAGCCTATCATTATAACCACATATGAATGTCTAATAAAACACACCTAAAAGTATCTTTCTCATATTCTCTAAACCTCTATCAATAACAACTTTTTGCACTATTCTTAAGAAGATACACATGTAATTTTCAACTAACCATGACATCTGCCAGAAGCTTTGTATCAATCTTTCTTCAACCTTGTTGCCTTAGATAAAACAAGCATACAATAATCTTTCCACCACAAGAACATTTACTCTCTCCTATCTAAACCATTGATCACTAATTTTTTTCATCACTAATATTTGAGCATTAGGGAGAGGTCACTGAAAGGTTAGAACATGAGGACCTGAAGCATGAAAGAATACTATGAATAACTTGGACGCTTAACTAAAGCCTGAGAAATAAAGTATCCCATGACATGAATTCATTATAGAGATCAAAACTAGGGCTATACATGACATAACCTAAATTTCACTGATCATTAAAAGTGTAGCATGAGTTCTTGGAACAGAACATGTTGTAAAGCATGATTACATAAGTCATGAGTTGCATGACCTAAGTTTGGAGTACATGATTTCATGGAACATAATTTGTACTGCTGAATGAATTGGAACTTCTCGTACTAGAAATTGGTGGAGTATATAATTTAATGAAAAGTGCATGAATATGAGCTATGATTATGGAGATGACATGTAAGGCATGAGTAGATGTCATGATGACGGAAATACAACACTTTGCACTGAGATAATAATGGGTTGGGCATCATCCTCCCTTATTGATGTTCTACAACAAATAAACATCACTAATAGAATCTAAGAGCGTAACTTGGTTACTTATTCTATCATCTCCCTCTTAGCTTTAAGCCATCATTCTAAGTTTGTGGGCCCCTTTAATAAACTCTATACTGAACTACAACCACTTTACAAGTCCGAGATATCATAATACACATAAATAATAAAATCATCTTGAAAGACCATATCTTAAAGCGTAAAACCCACTGCTAAAACTTCCTTCTGAGATAGAACTCTTAACTTTCTATAGCCCCAATAGTTATCATACAGTAACTTAAACATTGACTAGCTTAGAATTTTAAGGAGTATCACCATACCAAGAGTTCGTACCAAGTATAATTCCAACTCTTCTTTATATTAGTTCAACCATTCACAATTCAAACTTAGCTTCTAACACGTAACATAGGTATTCCAAATATCAAGCATAAATCTGTATTTAGATAAATCTGTAATCTGAAAGACTAAAAATTGTATAACTGAATAACAGAAAGTCTGCACAGTTGGTCAAGCAAACCTGAACTAAGAATACACTGAATATTGCACTGACACTGTGGGAGGTATCATCTAATTGATATGCCACTTGCTAAGCTAATTGGGCTCCAACCTCTAGCACAGTTGGAAGGGTGTCATTAACATGTCACAGGTACTAACACTGGCTGTGTGAATCCACTAAGATGGTGTCCCGAAGGACTAAGGAGTCACCCTCTACTGGAAGATGCTCTCATGAGATATGTGTCAACCCTCAACTAGCAGGTATACCTGTCAAACCTACACTGGCTATGTTATTCTGTAACTCAGGGATTGCTACTAAGGGTCACATCCTCTACTGGAAGGAGAGCCACCATCCCTGGGTTCGCTCGGTGCTAAACTCTTCTCCCAGCTGAATGACACTTGAATCATGAACTGGTGCATGTACTGATGACTGATATGCTCAAACATGGTATTTTAAAAACTGATAGTGCATGCATAAACTAAAGTAACCATGAACATATAAACTGATGTATTTAACATAAAGTAAAACTGGTGAGTTTGTTATAAAAAATGATAATCTGTATATGGGAATAAAATTATGATTCTGACTGACTTGTTACTTGAAAATAGAAATATGTAAAAACACATAGGTATCGGGTGTTCATAACCCCTCAGCACTGAATGACCACAAAGCACGATCTCAACACTTACAAACTGTAGTATAGGAATCATGGTTCAAGACCCAAAAGCAAGGACATTTCATCAAACACATGGAAATCATGAATTTGAACATAGGAATATGTTAAACATGGTAAATCAACATAATTACATGGTTAAGATCATAACTTGACATTTTAACAGGAAATTCACTTGAATATGACATGGGAGATTGAAACTTGAACTATGACATAAACTAACTTTTCATAGAATCATACTTGGACATGAATTGAGTTCAAAATACTAAGAAAGATCATGAATTTAACTCATCTTGAACATAATAAACTTCATAATAGAGAAAAACTCATACTTTAATCAAAAAGGAGGGTTTGAGCTCAATGGGTGAAAGGACCCATTGATGATTGATGAATACCCCACATACCTTAATAGATGGTTTATTGAAGATTTATTGAGGGTTTCATGAACTTGGAAGCTTAAATTCTTGATTTCTTGAGAAAGGGGCTTGAATTTCATTCTTGGGAAGAGGGGGGAAGGGTTTTAAAGTCATACACTGATTATTTTAGGGTGAATGGATTGGAAATGACATGTTTAAAACTCCTTAATACATTTAGGGATGATTGGGGATAGTTTAGGGGTGATAAAAAACTTCAACGCCCTTGATTAAGTCAAAATGGAGAAGTTTTGGCACTGTTCAATCACCCATACGATGCACATCCAATCGCACAAGCCAATGTGGGCAATGCATGGCCAATCGCATTGACCTTAAGTGGGTATCGCATGGCCAATCGCACACCCTTTCAAGTGGCCCTTTGCGACTTGTCATGCGACACACGACCATTTGCATGGCCATAACTTTTTGCTCGGAAATTAGATTAAGGAAAAATTGATATCATTGGAAAGCTAATTCAATTTTCTACAATTTAGTGTGTCTTGAGCTGAAAAATTCCACCTATATAAAATGTTATTCACGTTCAAAGTTGACCCTAGTATAATCGAATATCAAAAATTGGCTGAATCAAAAGCACTTAATTCCACCTTGCTCTAAGTGATTCCTATGAACATTTTTCACCATATAAGCACTCCACACACTAGGATAATGATCATGAAATATATATTCAAATCATAAATCATGGGATTAGAGTTTACACACGTAGGAATGATGGTTTGATTTCTAGCTCAAAAATGTGGGGTGTTACAATATCTCCACTTAGAATCATTCATCCTCGAATGAGACTGGTTAAACTGAGAGTACTAAGGTAACTGTAACCATATACTAAACATATATGCATGACTTGGAACATGATAGCATAACTGAGTCTGAGTATGATACATGAACTGAACTAATTTCATGAATACATGCAATGATGTGAGAATGGTTATAAAGCTGAGATAGAAACGAGAGAGTCAACTTATAAGTAACCATTACCTCAGGCTGGATATAGTTTCATGAAGAAAAGTTGAGAGATTTAGTACATCAATACTTGGGATATTACAATATCTCCCTTTGGGATCATTCGTCCCCCGAATGATACTGACGTGGCTAAAATACTAAAGAAAGACTGAGATGATACATGGGACACTTACGAACTAAATCATGACTGAATATCTGGAGTCTTGAACTGATGCATGAACTAAGCTGAATTTGCAATTTACATGGATGCGAACAAATTATCTCTTGGAATGGCCATACTCATGAAACTTCAGATAGTAAGACTAGATCGAAAGATGGAAAACTATAGGAACTTGCCTGTTTGACTGCTAAATTGAATTGTTAGCTATATGGACTGAATTATACTGAAAGCTTATACTCAACTGGAGTATTTCTTCAACACTTTTTCTAATAAGTTATAATAATATAAGAGAGAAAAGGATCTTGGTCATGATCTGAATGAGATATCTAAATAGGGAATCACAACATGGCTATAATTCTATAACATGGAACAAAGGCCTATGATACATAAGCTAGAATTTCTATGACTTAGACAATGCAACTGTTAACTTTCAAGCTTAACCACACTTCTCAAATACTCCCCAACTATACTTTTTCTCTTAAATACTACACTTCACTTGAGGCTACTTATAATCTTCACATGGCATTGATAACTCTATATACTAAAGTCTGAGCTGAACTTAATTCCCTCACTATGTTCAAGCCTACTAGAATCTACAAAGTGCACACATAACACTGTAATACTAGTCTGAACCATGAATTCAATACCCTCTGCGTTTTCACAACTTCTCATCTCATGAATAATTCTTATTGCCACATCAACAACTATATTCAACCTCTTGCTAGGAATTCTCTAACGCGCAATGCACTCATCCACTTATACACAAACATGATATTCAAGCCTATCACTATAACCACATATGAACATCTAAGAAAACACCCCCAAAAGCATCTTTCTCATATTCTCTAAACCTCTATCAATAACAACTTTTTGCACTATTCTTAAGAACACAAACATGGAATTTTCAACTAACCATGGCATCTACCAAAAACTTTTTCTCAATCTTTCTTCAACCTTATAGCCTTGAAAAAAAAACATACAACAATCTTTCCTTCACAAGAACATTTACTCTCTCTAATCTAAACCACTGATCACTAATTTTTTTTATCAGCACTATCTGAACTTTAGGGACAGGTCACTGAAAGGTTAGAACATGAGGACCTACAGCATAAAAGAATACTATGCATAACTTAGTCACTTAACTAAGGCTTGAGGAAAAGAGTATCCACGACATGGATTAATTAAAGAGATCAAAACTAAGGATATACATGGCATAATCTAAATTTCACTGATCATTAAAAGTGCAGCATGAGTTCCTGGAACTGAACATATTGTAAAGCATGATTACACGAGTCATGAGTTGCATGACCTGAGTTTGGAGTTCATGATTCCATGGAACATGATTCGTACTGCTGAATGAACTGGAACTCCTCATACTAGAAATTGGGAGAGTACATAATTCAATGAAAAGTGCATGAATATGAGCTATGATCATGGAGCTGATATATAAGGCATGAGTAGATGTTGTGATAACTGAAATACAACACTTTGCACTGAGATAATAATTGATTTGGCATCATCCACCCTTACTGATGTCCTATAACATACAGACATCACTACTAGAATCTGAGAGCCTGACTTGGTTACTTGTTCTATTATCTCCCCCTTAGCTTTAAGCCATCATTCTAAGCCTGTAGGCCCTTTTAATAAACTCTATACTGAACTACAACCACTTTAATCTAGAGTCCGATATATCACAATACACATGAATAATAAACTCATACTGAAAGACCATATCTTAAAGCTTAAAACTCACTGCTAAAACTTCCTTCTAAGATAGAACTCTTAACTTTCTATAGCCCTAATAGTCATCATACAATAACTTAAACATTGACTAACTTAGAATTTTAAGGAGTATCACTATACCATGAGTTCATACCAACTATAATTCCAACTCTTCTTTCTATTAGTTCAACCATCCACAATTCAAACTTAGATTCTAACACGTAGCATGAATATTCCCAAACCTTTAATGAACCATACTACTTCCACATAATTTACTAATATCACATCTCTAAACTTATGTTTTTCCCTAAACAATGAGAATTACCATTACACCAACATACTCAATATCAATAATATATAATTTTGTATTAACAAACTTAAATTCTTGCATACACTATTTCAAGCCTACTTGTTCACCTTTCATACAACTAGACCCATGAATACAAAATCTATTGAATCTAGATAAACATTTTTACCCAATTTACTACTGCTAAACTTCTAGGTTCATCCTTCTAACTCTAGATCACATGCTATCATAGGATTCTGAGAAGGGATATAAAAGCACATATGAATTTGGCTTATTGCATGATTTTCATGAACATGAATAAAATCTTCCATACTTTAGAACATAACTAAACTAATGGGATACTTTTGAGCCTACTTACAATCCCATAACTGTCTACAGGGACTGTCTAAGAAAACTCTATCCATACGAATTTAAGATTCACTATTTCTATTACCTTGAAAATAAGGTAGAGTTGACATGTATGGAGAATAATGAAAATTTGTATGAATTTCTTTGAGAACCTTTCTATAGCATGATTTGAAACATAAAAGAAGGGAAACATTTCTTAAGGCCATGTAGCTTCTCAAATAAAAGTACAGACGTCACCGTACCATTCTGCAAGACTCTACTAGACACTGCTTCATAAAAACCCTAGGACACTTTAACTTTGGGCTCTGATACCAAGTTTGTCACGACCCGAGACTACCCCCTAGTTGTAATACAGTTCTTGGAACCACAAGTGATCTCAAGGTAACCCATGAACTGGCATGATACTTGAGCAACTAATTTAGAATATATTAGATAGCTAGTTTTGTTGTGTGGAAACATATGCATAATGAAATCTGAATAAGTATATAACTGATAAAGTTTACAATATGGTAAAACTGAAGAAAAAAACTAAAATTTACATTTCATGACCCTGACTGACTATCTGTGAAGCCTCTATTATATTGTCTATTGATAGATGGTACATGCCTCCAACTACCCCTAAGCAATACATGTGAATAATCAAAATAAAGTACATGAACTACAACTATTTGGAGTTCCCAAAATAAGGGAACTCATCACCTGCTGGATGGAAACTGCAAACTATCAGATTTTGATGTGAAAGCTACATATGGTACCTATATTATGTAGGATTTAGAAACAAGCACATATATGCGGTCAGTACGTTGGAGTATACTAAGTATATGGAGACATGCACTAAATCATGAAAATATTTTAAATATGTTGCAACAGAGGATATAAGTTATTTTCTAAAACATATATTTAAAATATAAATATATGTGAAAATTGTAAATCATAGATAATTTATAAATCATGAGCTGAAAATAATTTTGTAAGCTAGGAGAAGGTAGAAACATAGATGTTGTAAAAGTTGTACTAAGAACGACGTATGAATACTGGATCTAAAACTATATGGTGGGAACTGACTTAACTCAAGTATATAAATATACAAATATGCTGGGCCTGAATGAATAGACATAAAAAACCAACATAACAGGTATTAAGTAGATCTGATTAACTGAATGATTGATGCCCGTGTGACCGAACAACTAAAATCTAAGCAAAGGGATAACTAACATCTGTATGCTGAGTAGAGGATATATGAATATTGATAAACTGATATCCAAATACTAAATAACTAATATCTGAATACTGATTAGCTAATGTTTGGATTGGCTAAAATGAATGGGATATTGTGCGTATAAGATAAGGACTAACTGAATAGCATGAGATAGTTGAGCATGAATGCATAAATATATAATATCTAAGAATGCAAGACCAATAATAAATTTGTACTGAAATAAATATGTAATTTGAAACACTAAAAATTGTATACCTAAATTACTGAAAGTCTGTACACTTGGTCAAGCAAACCTAAAGTCAGAATACACTGAATTCTATACTAAGACTGTGGGAGGTATCATCTAACTGACATGCCCCAATATAAGCTAATTGGGGTCCAACCTGTAACCCTAGTTGGAAGGTTTCAATATTGTGCCACGGGTACTAATACTGGCTATGTGGATCCACTAAACTGGTGTCTCGAAGGATTAAGGAGTCATCCTCTACAGGCAGGTGCTCTCATGAGATATGTGTCAACCTTCAACTGGCAGGTTGATATCTTAAACCTACGTTATCTACGTAGTTCTGTTACTTAGGGATTGCTACTAAGGGTCATACCCTCTACTGAAGGTGAGCCCTCATCCCTAGGTTTGCTCGGTGCGAAATCCTTCTCCCAGCTGAATAAAACTAGAATCATGAACTGGTGCATGCACTGATGACTGATATTCTCAAATATGGTATTCTAAAAACTGACAGTGCATGCATAATCTAAAGTAACCATGGACATGTAAACTGATGTATTTAACATGAAGTAAAATTGGTGAGTTCGTTATAAAAATGATAATCTGAATATGGGAATAAAATCATGATTCTAACTGACTTGCTACTTGAAAACAAAAATATGTAAAAGCACAGGAACTCGGTGCTCATAATCTGCCAACACTGAATGACCACAAAGCATGATCTCAATACTTAAAAAACTGTAGTATGGGAATCATGGTTCAAAACCCAAAAGCATAGACATTTCATCAAACACATGGAAATCATGAACTTCAACATAGGAATATGTTAAACATGGGAAATCAACATGATTACATGGCTAAGATCATAACTTGACATTATACCATGAAATTCACTAAAATATGACATGGGAGATTGAAACTTGAAACATGAGATAACCTAACTTTTCATGGAATCATACTTGGACATGAATTGAGTTCAAAATACTAAGGAAGATCATGAATTTAACTCATCTTGAACATAATACACTTCACAATAAGGAAAACTCCTACTTTACTAAAAATGACAGTTTTGGGTTCAATAGGTGAAAGGACTCATTGATGAATACTCACATACCTTAATAGATGGTTTCTTGAAGATTTCTTGAGGGTGTATTTAACTTAGAAGCTTGAATTTTGTTCTTTGGAAGAGACAAAAGGGTTTTAAAGTCGTACACTGATTGTTTTAGGGTGAATTGATTTGAATAACATGTTTAAAATCCCTTAATACATTTAGGGATGATTAGTGATGGTTTAGGGGTGTTAAGAGAGTTCAACGCCCTTAATTAAGTAAAAAAGAAGCACTTTTGGCACTGTGCAATAACCCATGTGATGCACAGCCAATATCCCAAGCCAAGGTGGGCGATGCATGGCCAATCGCACATCCCTTAAGTGGGTGTTGCTTGGCCAATAGTACACCCTTTCCAGTGGCCCTTTGCAAATTTTCATGTGATGCACGACCTTTTGTATAGCCATAACTTTTCATTCGGGTATCGGATTAAGGCGAATTGGTATCTTTAGAAATTTAATTCAATTATCTATAATTTGGTGGGTCTTGAGCTAAAAAATTTCACCTATTTCAAATGTTATTCACATTCAATGTTGACCCTAGTAGAATCAAATACCAAAATTTGGTTGAATCAAAAGCTCTTAGTTCCACCTTACTCTAAGTGATTTCTATGATCATTTTTCACCTCATAAGCACTGCACACACTAGGATAATGATCATGACATATGTATTAAAATTATAAATCATGGGATCAGAGTTTACACATGTAGGAACAACGGTTTAATTTTTATATCTAAAATACGGGGTGTTATATTATCTCTCCTTGAAATCATTCATCCTCGAATAAGACTGGTTAAACTAAGAGTACTAAGGTAACTACAACCATATACTGAACATGCATGACTTGGAACATGATTGCAAAACTGAGTTTGATACATGAACTAAACTGATTTCATGAATACATGCAATGACATGAGAATGGTTATAAGGTTGAGATAGAAACAAGAGAATCAACTTATGAGTAACCATTACCTCAGGATGGATATGGTTTCATGAAAAAAAGTTGTGAGATTTAGTACATGAAAACTCAGGATATTACAAAACTATAATCAAGAATAAAACTTGCATCGGAACTACTAAAGTTAAAATAAGTGATCAAGCCAAGGTGACAATTTCTTCAGTAGTTGCCACTTGCCACCTTGGTTTAATCCCTGATTTTAACTTCAGTAGTTCTGACGCAAGTTTGATTCTTAGTTGTAGTTCTTCCCATCCCTAGGTGCTCACAAAGTAGCTTTCTTGGATTGTGTTTCTTTCTTTAGAGGTTATCATTCAAACCATGCTCAGTAGTCGTAATTACCTAGAAAAGTGCACAACTCTAGTCCACTTTATCATTTTTCCTTTAAACAATGAGTGATGGATTTTCATTTTTGAATGCACTTTTATTTTTTACAGCTCAGTCAAATTTTTATGTTTCATATCAGTTTCATTAGCCAGATTCGCCACAACTTCCTTTCTACCCTGTGTTTCTTATTTAATAAGGTCTTAGATAAGATAGTCTTTAGCTCCCCCTTCTCTCACAGTTATTCTCCTACAATACCTTCTTCTGTATAATAGTCTTCTCAAGAAACCCATCCATATAAATTTGGACCAGGGCAATTTCTATGAGATTTCCATTTTTATTTGTGATGTGTTATGGAAATATAGCAATTTCCACGCTTAAAATAAGAAAAATATGCATGTTTCTAAGACTTTTTTGTTAGATATGATTTATTTTGGGTATGTTTTGCAGGAAACCATATTTGGGATGCTAAGTTCATGAAAAGGGTGAAAAAAGGTATTTTTGGCCACTTTTGGAGTGATTATGGATGTTTGAAATGTTTTATGAATTGATCATGATCAATGCATGTTCAATAGTCAAAGAAGAGCTTAAAAACCGACTCCCGACACCTTCTAAGTCAACCTATGAACCTAATATATACCTACGGACTACATGTAGACAAAGCAAGTACTAGAAATCCAAAATCCTAAGATTTGACTTGCAGGACTTTTTCCTTCCGATACCTGCGGTCTGTACCTGCTTTTGGTGCCAGTCTGCAGGTAGTACCTGCGCCCTACCAGATCGCAGGTATAGAGAGCAGATAGCCACCGACCCAGGTTTCTCCTATTTTGTTCAGGCTTTGATTTTAGGGTTTACTCATGTACTATAAATACCCTTTATGTACTTTTTTGCAGGAGTTACACACTTTTGATACTCAAAAACATATTTTGATTTCAAGATCC
The DNA here is from genome assembly GCA_030864215.1 of Capsicum pubescens. Lineage (NCBI taxonomy): Eukaryota > Viridiplantae > Streptophyta > Magnoliopsida > Solanales > Solanaceae > Capsicum > Capsicum pubescens. The sequence continues at coordinate 197,765,991 of CM061549.1, read as the reverse complement.
ATCTTTGATCTTGGGATTTCCTTGTATTGACTTTGATTGATAATTCAGTTCATGGTTGTGGGTTTTTATTCATCTTATCATTGTGATTTTATCTATGCCTTCTATTATGAATGTTATTGTTTTCTTCACAATTATGAGTGGCTAAAACCCATAGCTAGGGTTATGGAAACCCTAGCAAATTGATGAAGTAGGGGAAGTGTGATTGCTGATCTGAACAAATACCAATGGCATGCATTGCTTTATCTTTGTTATGATTGATTTCATAATGGGTGTACATATTAGGATCCCTCCTAGATATTGCAACTTACTCCAAAAGAGGAGTGACTAGGAAAAGATAAAGACAACAGTAATTTGGAGTTTAATTATCAATCCACACTTCTAGGTTCTATCTATGTAAGATGGTTAGGTTTTATCTAATAACTAGAGACTCAAAAGGTAATAGTTAACTGAGATCAAGATAAGGGTTAATAGTGCGACACCCTCAGACTCAAAAGGTAAAGGGTGAAATCCTTCTACTCATCCAAAAGACTGTAGAAGCTACATAACTTCTCGATTCTATGTGCAAGGTATTGGATTAATTCAACAATGCAGATAAGACTGCAGAGTTGAGAAGCTGGGTGTAACATAATCGTAGTGTTTACTTATAACTAATTTCAACCAAGTTAATATTGTTCTTCATTCGAGATTACTACAAACATAACCCCCTATTTATTTTTATTTTTCTTCCTATTAACTACAACTACTGAGATATGAAAAGCCACGTGTTCTCTTGGGATTCGACCCCAACCTTAGTTGGGTTACTATATCTTGACAGTGACCGTATCATCATCTAAAAGGAGGTGTTGCTTAGACGTTATCAAGAAATTGGTTCATTGCTAAGAAAAATGGTGTTAATTTATGAATTGAAGATTGTTGCAATTTTTGGGTTTTTATTTTTCGTTCTTAGTTGGGCATATGCTGATGTATGCCTAGCACACGGAGTAGAGGCAAAACCTTACTCCTAGCCAATATGAATCCAGGGAAGATCCTACAAACACCTGGTAGGATGTCTGAGGAAAAAAGAGCTAATAATACTGAAAGGGTTCGTGATGTTGCTCCTCTGCCCAAAGGAGTGCAGGATATTATTGATTGTCAGACTAGTGAGTTGTTAGCTCATGCTGAATACAAAAAGAGGGCAATTTAAGAAGATCAAAGAGAATCTAGGGAAGCAGATCTTACTGAGCAGAGACAAGCAGTAGACCACCGAGCAGCACTTGGTCGAAACCAGAATAGAGCTAGAGGTGCTCATGTTTAAGTAATCCCAGCGTATCAATACATGTATTCGTATATATAGGATGAAGAAGATCTGGGATATGTTGAGCCGATCGAAACTGGAGACATAGTACCTCTTGCTTTGCCCCCAGGCATCAAATTTGACATCACGAGTGCCTGATCTAACTTATGAATTTGAAGGGTGTGTTTGCAGGATTGTCTACCAGTGATGCAAATTTTCACCTTACAAATTTCCTTGGGATGTTTATCTCTTATACCATTCCAGGGATAGATCAAGAAGCACTTAGACTAGGGCTTGTCCCCTTCTCACTTATAGGAGAAGCATCTTTAGGGTTGGGGGAATTTCTAAGAGGCTCTATCACGACTTAGAATGAGTTGCACTGGAAATTCTTAAATAGGTTCTTCACTCCATCAAGGATGTTGCATATCAAGGATAAGATATATAATTTCAGGCAGCTGCAGTCAGAGTCCATGTACGGGGCTTGGTTTAAGTTTAAAAAGAAGTTGAGCATGGAGCCAAATCATCAGTTTTTAGGGATAAGCTTATCAGAGATATTCTATAGAGCCCTGACCATCAGTTCTAGATCCATGGAAGACACCGTCTCTAGAGGATCTTTTATGAGGTTATGTTGGGAGACAGCTTCAGAGATGTTAGATCGTATTTCACTGACTAACTGAGGGTGGAAAAATCGGAAGGCTGAGATAGGATCTGGTACATATGCTATTGGAGCCTCCTACGACTAAAAAGCAGTTGATGATATAGTAGCACAAGAAATTGCATCACTAAGGACTGAATTGGGGGTGCTAGAAAAGTAGTTTGCAACAATGAATTCTAATAAAGTGAATGCATTAGCAGCATAAGGGACAACTTCCAAAGCATACTAGTCAGAATTAGAAGAGGAAGCTAATTATCTGGATCATCAGATGGTGGATTTCTGAGCCTAAGGGAAAGGGAACCAAGGTCTGAACTGTTATGTTAGATATAGAGACCATATCAGAAACATTTAGCTTTAGTTGTCACTCACCAATGAAAAGCTAACATTTTATCTAACACTCACTGTTTTAACATTTACTAACCCAACAACACCCTTGACCAGCTGATGCCAGTGACTGTGTTAGGGCGCTGGTAACAGGCAAGCATACTCTCCTTCCTTCCCTCTTTCTCTCTCTAGTTCTTTCTACCCTTTTTTCTCTCCATTTCCCTATCACTCTCCATAGCTCAAACCAACTAGTGTTTCACTGATAGTTAAGGTCACCGACTGCTAGACTCCGATGATATAGGCAGGCACTTCTCCGATCATAAGTGATCGATTCTAGCGGGCCCATTTGAAGGTTTGGCTGGTTCTATCTGGATCTAATTCTGCCAGTATCAGATCTGACTCCGGCAGCACTTCCGATGAAGCTCCGACAAGACTATCTCGGCGACTAGTTTTGGCATCAATTTGCTGATATCCAATATACCACGCAGGAAAAGAGGACTTAGCTACAAGCGTAACCCAGTGACTTCTACCCTTTTTCTATTTCATTATTCGTATTAATTCTACTATTACTTTCCCGTATCTTGACTTGCATTTAATCTTTTCGGACTATTTGTTGTCATAGTTTGCACTGCTTTTTACTATTGGTTTTGTTGTCCTTGGTGTTATGTCATTAGTGTGCTCTAATTTCCCTGCTAGTAGTTTGTTTTAGTTTGTTGTTGTCTGCATACTTTTACTAGTTATTATTTTACTATTTTGTTTGTAGTGTTTTGTTTCCTGTGAGTATAATTGGGATGGTTTGCTTTAGCTGATTGGTGGATATATGTTGTGTTGTTCTAGTCTGCTAGGCCAAATTGGGTTTTTTGTGAGTGAATACTGTTTCTTTACTGCTTTCATCCTTTCCTACTTCTTTTTTTGTGCTTTATTTTTGTGTATTCCTATGTATCAGTTTGGGGCTTTGTTTGGGATTGGTTTTGGTCCTTAACTGGTGGTTGTAGTAAAGGATGGTGGAATAGGGTCATGTCCGAGGGGGTTGGGGTTGGGGGAGGCTTTGAGTAGGGGTGAAGAGAGAAGGGCTAGTGTAGGCGTGGGGTCTAGGGTGGTTGTTAGGGCTGGGGCAATGTGTGGTGGTAGAGGTAGGCGATAGGCGAGAGAATATAGGTTGAGTGTAGGGTCTTGGAATATAGGGACCCTTCAGGGTAAGTCCGTAGAGTTGGTGAAGATTCTTAAGAAAAGAAGGATTAATATTGCGTGTGTTTAGGAGACTAAGTGGGTAGGTACTAAGACTAGGGGTGTGGATGGTTTCAATTTATGGTACTCAAACAGTGAGAGGCATCATAATGAAGTGGGCATCTTAGTGGATGAGAAGCTAAGAGGGCAAGTGGTGGAGGTTAAGAGGGTCAGTGATAGGCTAATGATGATTAAGTTAATCATCTGGGGCTACATGTGTGTAGTGCATATATGCCGTAGGTGGGCTTAGGAGAGGAGGTGAAAGTGATTTTTTAGGAGGCTTTGGATGAGATGGTGATAAGCGTGCCTAGCTCAGAGAAGATTGTCATAGCGGGGGACTTCAATGGGAACATTGGAGTTTCTCTGGGAGGTTATGATGAGGTACATGAAGGTTTTGGTTTCGGCGAATGAAATGGTGAGAGAGTTGCTTTGTTGGATTTTTTTAGGGACTTCGGTTGGTGGTTGTGAACTCGATCTTTCTAAAGAAGGAGGACCACCTTATTACCTTCCGAAGCACATTAACCAAGACTCAGATTGACTTTCTACTGCTTAGGAAGGGGGATAGAGTTCTCTGTAAGGATTGTAAATTCATTCCGAGTGAACATATATCGACTCAGCACAGGCTGCTGGTGATGGACTTGTGTATCAGAAAGAGTAAGAAGAGTAGGGTTGGAGAGGGGCGGCCTAGAATTGAGTAGGGTATCTTGACGCCAGTTAGTGTGCTGGAGATAGGGGCAAAGGTGGCGGGTTTGGAGGTGTGGTAGAGTAGAGGGGCATGGATATCATGTGGGATAAGGTTCCCAGCTACATTCGAGAGATGGCTAGAGAGGTTTTGGGTGTTTTGAGGGGTCGGGCAGGTCGACATAAGGGGGACTGGTGGTGGAATAAAGAAGTTAAGAAGAAAGTGGATACTAAGAAGGGGTATATGTTAAGTTGATTGAGAGTAAGGATGAAGAGGAGAAGTGGGTGAATAGATAGGCTTACAAATTTGCAAGGAGTAAGGCTAAGTTAGTTGTTACGGCTGCTAAGACAGCGGCATTTGAGAGCTTATACATGGGGTTGCAGGAGAAAAAGGGGAAAATAAGTTGTATAGTCTTTCTAAGGCTAGAAAGAGGAAGGGGCGTGACCTCGATCAAGTGAAGTTCAATAAGGGGGAGGACGGTAGAGTTTTGGTAGAACATGGGCACATTAAGAAGAGATGGCAGGAGTCTTTTCATAGACTTTTAAATAAGGAGGAGGACAGAGGCATTGTGTTAAGGGAGTTGGAGAGCTCGGAGGAGATCCGTGATTTCAGTTACTTTAGATGTTTTATGGTAGAGGAGGTCAGAGAGGCTATTCGTAAGATACAGAGAGGTAGGGCGATGGGGCCTGACGAGATTCTGGTAAAATTTTGGAAGTATGTTAGTGGGGTAGGCTTAAGGTGATTGACTGATTTTTTCAACGCCATTTTCATGACAGGGAGAATGCCTGAGGGTTGGAGATGGAGTACATTGATTCCGTTATATAAAAACAAGGGTGACATTCAGAGTTGCAATAACTATAAGGATATTAAGCTGTTGAACCATACTATGAAGATTTGGGAGAGGGTGGTTGAGTGGAGGTTGAGGAGGGTAGTGCCCATTTCGGAGAATCAATTTGGTTTTATGCCTGGACACTCGACGACAGAGGCAATCCACCTGGTGAGAAGATTGGTGGAGTAGTTTAGGGAAAGGAAAAGGGATTTGCATATGGTGTTCATCGATCTGGAGAAGGCATACGATAAAGTCCCAAGGGAGGTTCTTTGGAGATGCTTATAGGTGAGAGGAGTTCTAGTGGCGTACATCAGAGCAATTAAGGACATGTACGATGGAGGAAAGACTCGGGTGAGGACGGAAGGAAGAGACTCAGGGCATTTTTCGGTCGAGACAGGTTTGCATCAGGGATCGACTCTTAGCCCGTTCATTTTTACGTTGGTGATGGACGTATTGATGCGGCATATTCAAGGTGAGGTACCGTGGTGTATATTATTTTTGGATGATGTAGTGTTGATTGATGAGACACCGAGGGGGCGAATGAGAAATTGGAGATTTGGAGGCAAACTCTTGAATCTAAGGGATTCAGGTTGAGTAGGTCCAAGATGGAGTATTTGGAATTCAAGTTTAGTGACTCGAGTTAGGAGGACAGTGTGGTGGTGGTGTTGGATTCTCAGGATGTTTGTAAGAAGGATAGTTTTAAGTATCTGGGGTCTGTGATTTAGGGGAATGGCGAGATTGATGAGGATGTCACTAAATGTATTGGCGCAGGTTGGATGAAGTGAAGGCTAGCCTCGGGAGTGTTGTGCGATAAGAAGGTGCCACTTAAGCTTAAAGGTAAATTCTACAGAGTGGCAGTCCGTCCGTCCATGCTGTATGGAGCAGAGTGTTGGCCAATCAAGAACTCCCATATTTAAAGATTGAAGGTGGAGGAAATGATAATGTTGCGTTGGATGTGTGGACTAACTAGAGAGGATAAATTTAGGAATGAGATTATCTGAGAGAAGATAGGAGTGGCTTCGATGGAGGACAAGATTCGAGTAGAAAGGTTGAGATGGTTTGGGTATGTGATGAGGAGGGGCACAGATGCCCCTGTTTAGAGGTGTGAGAGGATAGCTTTGGATGGCTTCTAGAGGAGTAGAGGTAGGCCTAAGAAATACCGGAGGGAGGTGATTAGTCATGACATGGAACTACTTCAGATTACTGAGGATATGACCCTAGATAGAAAGGTGTGGTGGTTGCGGATTAGGGTAGACGGCTAGGGTGAGTGTGTAGGTAATCGCTAGGTGTTAGGGGAGTTTGGGTGTGGTGGGTGTTTTAGGCATGTGAGGGCATGTTACTACCACATGGGTATCTATATTCTTATTTCATATTCCATATTGTTCGTATTTCTCTTATTTCCCATTTCTCTGAGACTTAGTGTTCTTATTTTTTAATCTCTTATTTCTGTTATGCTATACAGCGTGTTTTATGTCTCATTATGACCTTGGTATACTATTCTCTATCTTGAGCTGAGGGTCTATCGGAAATAGCCTCTCTACTTCCTCGGAAGTAGTGGTATGGACTACGTACATTTTACCCTCCCCAGACCTCACTTTGTGGGAATATACTGGGTCTGTTGTTATTGTTTGTACAGAGACCATATCAAAGAGCAAAATAGTGACTGTAGGAAGAGGAATAACTATAGAGAGAAGAGAAAAATTTACATTCCACCTGGTATATGCAATGTAGAATCCAGAATAGAAGAGATGTTGGCTAAGATGGTGAATGGTCAGGAAAGTCAGGAGGCCATCCTTAAGGAGATTAAGGCTGATATTTCAGGGTTGAACTAGAAGGTCTAATCACATGCCACTACTATCAAGCAGTTGGAGTACCAGTTTGGGCAGATATAACCAACTCTAAACCAGAGGCATCCAGGTACCCTTCCGAGCAACACAATGCAAAATCTGAGAAATGATGGTCATGTACTTGCTATTACCACAAGGAGTGGTATCACTATTATGGATCCCCCACTACCTACTGCTGAAGTTATTGATAATGAGACACCTGCTATTAAGTTTTATAAGGTAATAGGTTATAAAGGTATAGTTGTTGAAAATAAAGGTAAGGGTTCGGTCATTGAGTTAGAAGTCAGACAAATCCCAAGACCAACCCTACCTTTTTCTCAGCGATTGAGGCAAAAGAAATTGGAAGGTAAGTTTAAGAGATTTATTGAGATGCTGAGAGAACTGAGCTTGAACATACCTCTTATTGAGTCCTGGATATGTCAGGTTCATGACACAATTGGTCACAAGGAAGAAAGGAATAACTTTTGAGGTGTGGACCACTGCAGTGTAGTCAAGACTAGGTCCTTGGAGCAAAAAAAGGGTGATCCTAAAGCATTCACTATACCATGCACTATTGTATCATCCTGATTTGCTCGAGCCCTGTGTGATTTAGGGGTCAACATTAATTTAATGTTGTTGGCCGTATTCAAGCAATTGGGCTTGAACCCTCCAGAACCAACTTTGATGTGGCTATTAGTGGCTGACCGCACAGTGAAGAATCCTATGGGAATCTAATTTGATATGACCGTGAGGGTGGATAACTTCATATTTTTGGCTGACTTTGTCATCTTGGACTATAAGGTTGACACCAAGATGCCTATTATCTTAGGAAGACCATTTATGGCCACAGGTAGAGCTATGGTTGACATAGGAAAAGGTGAGCTGAAATTCAGAGTCAACAGTGAGGAAACAACATTTAACATCCATAAATTAATGAAATAGCCAACTGACATAAGGGTAGTGACGGTTATTGATTGTGTCGATGACGCTGGAGGATATTCCTATGGGTATCCTGATAAATTTTGAGTAGTAAAGATACATGTGTCGTGTCGTGACATTAAATCAACCGTTGTAGGAAAGGAGACCTATAGGCTTGTTAGTAAAGTCTGAGTAACCTACCTAGCCATGTCATGCCACGACATTAAATCAAGCCCTGAGTGGGAGGCAACCCACTATATTTTAATGTTCATGTTTTTGATATTTTTGTCTTTTTGTAGGTTTTTAGCTTTTGGACCTTACTCGAATACGGTAATAATTGTTACATTCATCAATTTCCAGGTAAGGAGACTGTGTGATCATCCCATCATGGTCACAAGTCCTACACGGTATGTTCAGTAATAAGGTAAAAAGTTGAAATTTTGAGGATGAAAAAAAATGGTAAGTTATGGACTCTGACATTCAATTTTACTTTTGGGACCTAAAACATAGGTTGCAAGACCATAAGTATCTGGAAAAATATCAAAACACTGAGTTCAAGTTACAGAAAAGTGGGCTAAAGATTTTGGCCCAATACCTGCGCCTAGTACCTACGGGCCGCAGGTGCCAAGGCCTGACTGTGGGTACAGATCGCAGGTACAAGCTGCAGCCAGGACACTTTTTGGGCTAGATTTTTAATTCAAATTTTGGGCCTACCAATATTTAAATATTACCTAAAATGGACCCCCACCTATAGAAAAATATTCTTACCCTCATTCTAACTCATTTTTATCCTCCAAACTTTATTTTTCTTTTTGAATTCAAACTTCCCACTTAAAACACCAACTAACCCCATAATTAAGTAAAGGCTAAATTGACATTTGTTTGAGATACCAACTTGTCCCAACACACTAAAAACAAGTTTCAACCTTGTTTTTCTTGAGTTCTTCATTATTCTCTTTCGGATCTTCATATAAAAGGTAACTTTCTTGGATCCTAAAGGTTATTTATTGATCTATCTATTGTTGAAATAAGTTGATATATGTATTTTATTGCAAAATATATAGAAACTGTCATGCTTGTATATGGGAGACTTGAAGTAGCCTAAAATCATAATGTAGGGCCTTGTTTTGAACTAAAATTCTAAGTTTAGACCCTAATCGAAAGTTGAACTTGAATGAATTGAGCAATACCATGAGTTGAGCATGTATGTTTTCTTTGAAATTCATGATTCTTGATTAGTGTGTATATATTTGACTTGTTGGGATTTCAAATAGGTTACAGGTATGTGAAAATTGAAGAAAAATTCAAACTTTTTGAATTTTTGAGTTTTTCTTCGACTTTTGCTACCTCTCACTTTTGTTGGAAACTAACAATTAGTTTTCCAGGAACATATGGCACCTAAAGAAGTAAAGAAGACAAAGGTCGGTCCTTCGTGGAGACGTTCAGAGACTCTCAAGCCTAGAAGGTTAGTAGAGGATTACCCAAGGCAGTGACGTTGAGACATTACCGTTGGGTGATACGTAAATTCATAAGAGGATAGACTTACCAGGCTGCTCATTCCGCTATATCCCGGCCAAGGATGAAGTTCACATAGATATCACCCCCTATACTCCTGTACCTGATGATGGTGATGATGAGGATATAGATTTCAAGTCTACTCCATAAGTTGCTGCTCTGGACTCCCATTCTGAGGAGGAGTCTCAAAATTCATCTAATGAGGTTGAGTAGGAGCAGTCATCTGTGGTGCCTCAATATAAGGAGGAACCACTACTCATGTACAACAGACAGAGTTACTCCAGTCTAATGAGGGTACCAAGCATCCTTCCCATGATCCTTCAGTTCAATAGAGCCCTACACCTGCACATGCCTCAGATATACCTCCCAAGGAGGGACATCGAGGTGGTGTGTGGAAGGGATGTAGTATATAGTTGATCTTGACAGTCTTGTATAGGAGTTGTGCAGGCCACTGAGATATATTTATAAGGAGCTTCAGGTTAACTTATTAGGGCTAGAGCGAGTACCACAGCTACGGGTAGTATTTGACAGATATTAGCTAGAGTGGATGACTAGACCACTCGGTTCCTTCAGCCCGAATATGGTACGGGATTTTTATGCATCCTACAAAGCTATCGTAGTCCTTTCTATATGACATTATCCAGCTATTATCAGATTTACATAGTAGCCACAACTTGATCACACACTGGTTATAGGGTTCAGAGTTGACATATCGACAGAGACTATCTACAGAGTTATATTCAGCCTAGATTACATCACTCCTACATCTACAGTAGAGTGTGACCACAGACTGAGGATCACATGGGATCGACATATTATACTGGATACTGAGCATCGACTAGAAAGGGTTGAGATGGCTAGGTGGATAACCAGTTATATTTCACAACTGGGTGATGAAACCCCATGGATTAAGGTACAAGCTGTGATCAAGAAGGTTCTCTTGAAATTGGAGGCCAATTTTTGGTGATTGTTGATTAGATACCAACTGATACCCACTGCTTCAAATAACATATTAATCTAGGAGGGAGTAGCATTAGTTGCCTGTCTAATGGTCAGTTATGACGTTTATTTTGCTGCAATTCTGAGATATGAGTTGCATGATAGAGCCTTTGGTGAGCTAAGTAATTTTCCATTTCCTTGCATAATCCAGAGGCTATATAATGAGTTTGAAGTGCCTGAGCTACCAGGTATTGATAAGAGGATACCTACAACCGCAATTGCATAGATGAGGACCATAAAGGGCCTAGCTCCTTTGGGCACTTTTAGGAGATCGAGACATGGAGAAGCAGTACCACAGGCCCAGTTTGAGGGTCTAACCATTTTTACAGATCCTGATGAGGTACATATAGATTTTTTGGGTATTGGTATTGACATAGAGATATGAGAGAAGAGAGATTATCTAGATTCGAGTATACAAGGCGAGGGGACACATGCTACTTCTTCTTTAGCCCCGTCTTCGACCTTAGAGATAGTTGGTGCATCTACAGAGCTTGTTCGCCCATCCACTACAACTTTTATGACAGGTATGATTACTATATTCGGTGAGTTTTTACAGAGCTTGGTGGAGGTCTAGAGGTCCATAACATCTTGATTCAAGGTTGTTTAGACCGAGATGACTACCCTCTTCGAGAAGATGAGATCAGGGGTTAGGACTAGATTTAAGCAGCCGAGGCTACATGGAAGGCTGCTCAAAGAGCCATAATGTTAGAGTTGCATGCTGATTTTCATACACGAATCGACGAGCTGGAGAGATGGGTTACATCCTGATATATAAAGACAATTATGCCAGATCTTGTTCATATGAGGGAGGATTTTGATAGCCTACAAGTAGAGGTACGCTCTATTACAAAGATTTGTGTAGTAGATACTCCCACGATTATACCTCTTGTGGCCCAAATATCATATTTGCATGCACCGAGACACTTTAATTTCTTTGCAGAGGATGAAGAAGAGGTCCCAGTAGTAAGGACCAAGAGAGGTCACTTAAACAATCTGCAGGATCCTGGTATGACAGGGGAGGAGGCCGTTAAATAGTACAAGCATGATTATTTAGAGACTGCATTCATAGATAGGAAGAGGCACGTATCTATAGCAGAGGGTGAATCTACTAGTAGTGCACCGCCACTACCACCGACTCCGCCAGCTAATATTCCCCCATATGGGAATGCTCCTGACTCAAGTGCCTAGTGCATCCCAGGTATTGTAATACCCCGTATGTTTCTAAGCTAGGAAGTGAATAAGTTTTCCAACGTATGAAATCTCCTATCCTGTGATTCATACTTGAGTACATGACTTACAATGAGTATCCTAGTGATAAGATAGATTATGATGCGTTAAGCATGTTTATATGAGTCACTTAAGGTAATACAATCTAAGAGTATTTAAATCTATCAAGTTTTAGTGTTCGATTTTGTAAGGGTCATATTTGAATGAGTATAACTCGATATTAATCTGGTATTTCTGCATATTTAGACCTACCAAATTGTAGATAATCGAATTATCTTTCCAACGATACCAATTTCACCTTAATCCAATACCCGAGCGAAAAGTTATGCCCATTTTTGTGAGAGACAGTAAGTATAGGCGATTGGTTAGGCGCCGCCCAACCAAACTTAGGCGATTGGTTAGGCGCCGCCCAACCAAACTTAGGCGATTGGTTAGGCGCCACCTAAGTCAGTTCCAAGTGCCAAAAACACTCCGTCTTGAGTTATTTTGAGGGTAATTAAGTCTTTTAACACTCCTTACACATCCCTAAACTTAACCCTACGAAATATATAGCTTTTAAACATATTACAACCCTATTAACATCTCAAAGCTCATCATCCAAGAGCACTAAAAGAGAAAAACAACTAGGGTTGCATAATTAAGCTTGAAGATCCAATTTCAAGGAAATTCCTCCGTCAATCATCAAGAATCTTCCTTCTAAGGTATGCGTGAGTTGATTCATGGAATCCTTTCATCCATGAAGCTCAAGAACCATCTTCTAAATTATGTATTATGATGTTTATGTTGTTGGTGGTTGATGTTCATGTGGTTGGAGTTTGATGATGCCTAAGATGGGATCTTTGTATGTTTTGTGTGAGGATATGGTGGTATTTAATGTATAAATATGTGAAATTGGTTGTTGAATATTTGTAATCTTGATGAATCCACCTATGCCTAAGATGTGCATGTAAGGTGTTTGTGAAAATACATAAGGGAATAGAAATCATGCTTTTATGACATAATAAGTCCTAAATGACTATTCCATGTTCTAAGTTTATGTTCAACATGATCACCATGCTATTGTCTTGAATTGAAGATGTTGTATGAGATGCTCATGATATTGTTGTGATATGGAATGACCATGTTATTGAAGCCATGCAAGTATATACATGTTGTGTGCATTCCCGATCATGTGATAGTTTGTTGAGAATCATTGTTATTATGAAATCCTTACTTATGATATTGTGAATTGTGGACTCTACTCTTATGATAAAGTCAGTCATGTGTGTCAATTTCCTTCTATCGAGTCCTGGGGGTACTTGTACCCAAAAACTATAGTTGTGTGCCTAGAGCTAGTGTCATGTTTTAAGACATCCTCAGTCAAGCTATGCTCCATAGATTTTAGTTAGTCACGTGACTCAGAAAAACTCAGAAATCTCAGTAGTTTAGTAGTCCCAGTAGTTTCAATACTCTCAGCCAGACCTCAGATCTCAAGTAGCCTTTCCGTTAGTCAACGGAACTCAGTGAATTCAGCTTAGTTCAGCTAAGAAAATATTATCAGCTCAGTTAATCAATTTATAAATCAGTTCAGTTTAGTTAGCCAGTTCAGCTCAGTTAATCAGTTTATAAATTAGTTCAGTTCAGTTAGTCAATTCAGCGCAGTTAATCTTTTCAGAGTCTTTCAGTTAGGAGTAGGGACTAGCACCAAGCGAGTGCAGGGATGGAAGTTTTCTTGTTATAAAGGCAGAGCCGTTAGCAGCAATCCCTGTACTCTAGAACTGCGTAGCCAGCACAAGACAGGAGTCACCCATCAGATTAAGGCTATACTTGACTATTATATTGCCTTAGGCTTGATTTCCTGTTCAGGATCACCCGTCAGAGAGGCCTGACCATAGTAGAGGTCTCTACCCGTGGCATGGTATTGACACCCTTCTAATCATGGAAAAGATTGGACCCCACCAGTACAGTATTGGGGCATGTCGGTTAGGTTACTACCTCCCACAGTTACAGTTACAGTTTCAGTATCAGTCTTCAGAGCAGAAATCAGGAATCAGGACTGTCAGATACAGTCATCGATCTCAGTAAGGAACTCAGATAGTTCCATTGATTCCTGGATCATCCCGTTAGATAAGCTTGGTCTCATATTCAGATGCTTATTATTAGATCTAGAGGTTACCCGAAAGACAGGCTTGATCTCAATCTAAGATTCAGTCGAGTATTCTCATTATCAATTTTAGAGATCACTCGTTAGCTAGTACTGATCTCAGACTTAGATGTTCAGATACAGTTTGGAACTCAGATAGTTTCATTGATTCCTGGATCATCCCGTCAGATAGGATTAGTCCCATATTCAGATGCTTATTATTAGATCTAGAGGTCACCCGACAGACAGGCTTGATCTCAATCTCAGATTCAGTCGAGTATTCTCATTATCAGTTTCAGAGATCACTCGTTAGCTAGGACTGATCTTAGACTTAGATGTTCAAATACAGTTTGGAACTCAGATAGTTCCATTGATTCCAGGATCATCCCATCAGATAGGCTTGGTCCCATATTCAGATGCTTATTATTAGATCTAGAGGTCACCCGGCAGATAGGCTTGATCTCAATCTCAGATTCAGTCGAGTATTCTCATTATCAATTTCAGAGATCACTTGTTAGCTAGGACTGATCTCAGACTTAGATGTTTAGATATAGTTTAGGACTCAGATAGTTTTCCCCAGAATTAGGACTGTTAGATACAGTCATCCATGTTATCAGTCATTCAGTATCTCAGTATCACGAAACTCATGTTGTCAGAGTTCAAACTCAAGTAGTCAGTATCTCCACGAGTTCAGTAGCAGTTACGTATGTATGTATGTATGTATTCTCACGTTCATATTAGTCAGCATGTTCATGCATATAAACCCCATGCATTTAGCCTACCCCCACGTATACTCAGTACTTTAGTTGTACTGACGCATTTGTGCTATGGTGCTTTCTTTTTATGTTACACCATAGGTTCTGAGGTGTAGATTCCAGATCAACAGTAGTAGTTCAGTAAGTAGTGAGTCCTCATCTTTCGGGGACATGATCGTTACATTTATTATTACAGTATTTCAGTTTATTTTCAGTTTAGGGAGTTAGTTGGAGACATGTTCCTTCAACTCTTTATTCAAACATTTTAGAGGCTTTCAGACGATTATAGAGTTTTCATATTTAGACTTTAGTATTTTCAGTTTTGTTTTGGTACTGTGATACCACCTTACTTCAGATATCTTATTATTCAAGATTGAACCTTACGCCCTCTTTGTTCATGTTTCCACATTTTATATGAATATTATGCAGTTACAGGTATAGATATCAGTCATGGGTTAGCTTGTGGTCCTTCGGGGTCATAAGCACCGTGTAGTGTTCCGATTCAGAAAATCGGGATGTTACAGGTATGTTCTTACTTCCCTATGTTTTTCTTTGTTTTAGAGCATTGAGGACAATGCATAATTTTTAGTTGGGGTGCGCATACCATGCCGCCGTGGGTTTTTGTTGTCGTGCTTTTTTTCTTATCGGTTGTGGTTGGTTGTAGAACCGACATGTCTAGGATAATTATGTGTTTGTGTTTTTTCTTTGTATTATTTTGTTTATGTGTAATTGGGAGATTTTGTGTATTTAGGGAAGTAGTCATATTTTGACTTATTTTTTATACTCCTCCAAAATTTTGTGTTTTAGAACTGTGTTGGTGTATATATGTGTGAATTTTGTGGATCTTGTTATGGAATTAGGATTAGGGACATGATATTCACTTTAACAATTGCATAAACTAGATAGGTAGTAGTTAGTGATATTGACTCTATGCTATGTGTGAGTGAGATACTACCTTATTCCCTTTGTATGTCGAATTCAGAACTTGCTTGGTTAGTCTTGCCTAGGTTGAAGGATAGTCAGTTAGGAAAGGATCATAGGTTGTTTTTTATTTTAGTCCACTTTTTGCCTAAATGACCTTTCATATGTGAATGATATCCCTTGATCCCTGCTTTGAGTCTTGTAAGCCTGCTTTTCATGTTTTTACCATTCACCTTCCTATTTGTATTACAATTTACCTGTTTTGTCCTAGGTACTCCTTGGACATTATGCACCTTAACATAGGCAAAATACCTAAGTTGGGGATGGATATCATAGGGGTGCGTAGTGTAAAATAGGTATAAAGAAGGGTAAAGAAAGAAAAAGTTAGTAGGCCGGGTGTGGTAGAAAAAGAAAAGAAAAATAAAAAAGAAGAAAAATTGTGAAAAAGCAAAAAAAAATACCACACCCAACCTGAATGTGCATAAAAGAATAAAAGTGAGAAATAATGGTGTAATAAAAAGGGAATTGGCTAGTAAGTGAGACCCCAAAGTTAGTGTAGTCCGAAGGAGTCTTAGTCACTTGATATATCCATATGTATCATGCCAACCCCCAAGCCTACATTACAAGCCAAGAAAAGTCCTATAGTGATTCTAACTTGACTATCTGAATGCTAAGGTAAAGAAAATAAGGAAAAGCCTATGGTATTTGACATGCATTGACTAGAACTTCTTTGATTGAGCGTAAGTGTGTCTTGACCATTCCGGCATTGACATGCATGATTTCATATGAGTGAGTGGGACATCTTTGTTGTGAGGGCACTTGAGTCATGTTGCTAACTATTTGCTTGTTCCAGGTAGTGTAATTCGTAAATATAAGTGGTTGTTTATTTCTAATGTAATTGTCATACCTTGATCCCATTGTGTCACATTTTTGTGCTTCATTTTCATACATGGTTGGATTTGAAAAGAGATATAGGAAGTGATGTTGTCATTTGAACTTAATATGATGACTAACTGCCTTGAATAGCTTAGATTTTCCTAGTTAAGTGTCGCTCTTGTTTTGTTGTGTTTTTGTTGCCTGAGGACATGTAAACATTCTAAGTTGAGGGTGTTGATGTGTTATAGAAATATAGCACTTTTGATGCTTAAAACAAGGAAAATATGTAAGTTCTTGAGGCCTTTTTAATAGATATCATCCATTTTGGGTATGTTTTTAGGAAACCATATTTTGGATGCTAAGTTCGTGAAAAGGGTGAAAAGAGGTGTTTTGGTCATTTTTGGAGCGATTATGGATGTTTGGAATGTTTTTTGGCTTGATCGTGATCAATGCATGTTCGAGAGTTTAAGAAGAGCTATTAAATTGACTCTCGGTACCTATTAAGTCAACCTACAGGCCATATGTAGACAAAGAAGGTACCAGAAACCCAAAATCCCAAGAGGTTACTTGCATGACTTTTTCCTTCTAGTACCTGCAGTTTGTACCTGTGCCCGGTGCCAGACCGCAGATAGTACCTACACCCTGGCAGACCACAGGTATAGAGAGAAGGTGGCCACCGACCCTATTTTCTCCTATTTCGTTCAAGCTTTGTTTTTAGGGTTTTCTCATGTACTATAAATGCCCTTTATGTACGTTTTAGCAGGAGTTATGCACTTTTGACACTCAAAAACATATGTTGATTTCAAGATCCGTGTTTGATCTTGGGATTTTCTTCTATTGACTTTGATTGATTATTCAGTTTATGTTCGTAGGTTTTTATTCATCTTACCATTATGATATCATCTATTTCTTCTATTATGAATGTTATTGATTTCTTCACAATTATGAGCGGCTAAAACCCATAGCTAAGGTTGTGGAAACCCTGGTGAATTGATGAAGTACGAGAAGTGTGATTGTTGATCTAAACCAATACCAATGGCATGCATTGCTTTATATTCGTTATGATTGATTTCATAATGGGTGCACACATTAAGATCCCACCTAGATATTGCTACTTACTCCCAAATAGGAGTAGTGACTAGGAAAGGATAAAGACAACAATAATTTGGAGTTTAACTGTCGATCCACGCTTCTAGGTTCTATCTATGTAAGATGGTTAGGTTTTATCTAATAACTAGAGACTCAAAAGGCAATATTCCGTTGGTATCAAGATAAGGGTTAGTAGTGCGACACCTTGAGACTCAAAAGGTAAAGAGTGAAATCCTTCTACTCGTCCAAAAGACTGTAGAAGCTACATAACTTGTTGATTCCACATGCAAGGTATTGGATTAGTTCAATAACTCATAATAAGCCTATGGAGTTGAGAAGCCAGGGGGAACACAATCCTATTGTTCACTTACGATTGATTTCAACCAAGTTAGTACTGTTCTTCAAACCCCCCATTTAATTTTCTTATTATTCCCATTGACTACAACTACTGAGATCTACAAACCAACGTGTTTCCTTGGGATTCGACCCCTACCTTAGTTGGGTTACTATATCTTGACAATGACCGTATCATCATCTAAGGAGGTATTGCTTGGATGTCATCAGTTTTCTACAATGAGAGGTTTCGAAGGCCTTCTCAAATTCTATTGCACCCTTAAAACCGGTCCAATCATTATTGAATCTTTTCACTGCCATAAAATTTTGATCTCTTTTTTAAACTTGACACATAAGCGTGAGAAAAAATCTTGGTCCCTCGGCCTTATTAGTTCGGACCTATCAAATTAAATGCACGATCTTGTTTGAAGGATCAATACATGATCGATAAAAAAAAAAAATTACAAAATCATTATACTTTATTTGAGTTGTCATGATAACTTGATCAGTAATACCTCCCACACATGAAGTGGATCCATCTGCAAGAACCTTATACTTCCTACCTCAGTGACAGAAACAAAATAATGTTTTTATCTCAAGTTCCCACCATGAAGTAGTGTACAAAACTGTGGAGGCTCAAAGGGTAACCATATTAAGAACCTTTCTTATATCTCCTCTGGGAAGGGTAACAACAATCTCAATACAATTCTTTCTACAACATTGTGTTTTTCTAATAGATGACATATTTATTGCAACAAATGGGAAATCTGTTGAAAGAACTCAATCTAGTGCAAGAACTGTATTGAGTTCTTCCAACAAATGATTTATCCATTGAACAGATGGTCCATCTACCAGAAGAATTCAATCCCGTAATAAGGTTTTGAGTTCTTCTAATAGATGACCCATCTATTGCAACAGATGGGCCATCTGTTGGAAGAACACAATCCAGTAGCAAAAATTGTATTGTGTTCTTCCAATAGATGGCTCATCTGTTGAATGGGTTATTTATTGAAAGAACTAAATCCAATAGAAAGTTAGTTCTCCCAGCAGATGACCAATCTATTGCAACAGATGAGCCATCTGTTAGAAGAACTCAATAAAATAATTATTAATAAAAAACAATTATTGAAAAGGTGAAAAGTCATGATTTTTTTATTATTTAATAAAGAAAAATGGTTCGTAAATAAATAAAAAGAAAAAAATGATAAACACAATTTGTAGCTATTTAATTTTAATAACTAATGTAAATATTTAAAAGGTTAAAAGTCACGACTTTTCATATTTTTTGTATTTAGATTTATTTTTTTAATTTAAATAATAAAAAATTCACCAGTATGATTTAATTAAGAGATATAATTATTAAAAAAGAGTTGAACAGTCGTGATTTTTTTTTGCCTAACACATTCAATTCTCCATAAATAAGTCTTCCTTACTCGTCTCCGATAATTTATTTATTGCATCTTGTCTTGCATAAAAACACCATTACATCTTCAACACCACTTCTCTTCCAAAAGAAAATTTCTTTTTCTTCCATTAAGGTATGTTTTATTTTCTTATTTGTTAACATGCTATGGTTAAACTACCAGTTGGTAGTATACGTTGTATTATATTTAGACTCTTTTATTTTCTTTAGTGTTTTATGTTTTTTGTTCATGCATGTTCTAGATATGGCTAATCCAATTTGGTAGATGGCGATTCTGCTCAATACCGTGTGAAAACTTGAAAGGCTGATTCATGAACTCCAGTGGGAGTTGGATGCTATGAGAGAAAGAGTACTTCATGAGATTCGAAGGCTGAGGGGCCTGCTACTACCCAATGGGTTTTCGATTGACAATAATAATGATAATAAGGTTATGTTTTTTATTGTATGTAATTTATTTATTATTATCGAATGTACCTAATATTGTAAATATTTTGTACGTAATGAATAAAAAAATCTATGTTTGGTGGACTTTGACTTTAATTCTTGTTTAATTTTCATTTTTTCTATTTATTTTTCCTAAGATGTTGAGGAGGGGTGTAGGTAGGTTTGAGCATTTGGGAGTGGAAATAATCAATTACTATAAGAAGTGTGTGTTTAAGTCTATCACATAAACAATCTCACAAGAAATCTATTTGATGGATTTTTCAATGACAATTTATTGAGTTTATCACTTAAATAAAATCACAAGAAATCTAATTGAATTGGCGCAAATTTGAATCTAGTTCCAAGGGTTTTGAGTTCTTCGAACAGATGCACATCTGTTATAACAGATGAGTTATCTGTTGGAAGAACACTATCCAGTAGAAAGGGGAAAGGGTTATGAGTTCTCCTACAGATGGCCCATTTATTACAACAAATGGGCCATATATTGGATGTACACAATCCAGTGGCAAGAATTGTATTGTGTTCTTCCAGCAGATGGATAATCTGTTGCAACAGATGGGTAATCTACTAGAAATATTTTTGTAGTCTGTTGTATTTAGTTAATTTTCTGTTGTCTTTTTTATTGATGCACAAAATAATTATTGGACCAAAAATAAAAATATATTTTATATAATAAATAATAACATACATTCCCAAAAATGAGTAAAAATTATAAAAGTCATAATTAAACCAAACAACAGTACAAGACTATTTACTATTACAATGATCATGGTTCATTATGATCCGGGCATGCAGTTCTTTTGTGGCCAACGCTCTTACATATGCAACACTTGTTTTTTCTTGATGGAAATGATTCTCCGACTCCACGCCTCCTCTTATTTGGCTTCCCTTTTTTATACTGTTTGGATCAATATATTAAGGAGGTATTAATCTATCTAAAATCTTTACAGGAACAACCTAAGAATCTTCAAGAGGCACCGAATTAATATTCTCACAATATGTCATTATATATCTTTCCACCGAATAATATGGAGATGAGTACTCATAAATTTGAGTTTCATATTATGCACCATATTGGGCTCAAAGCGCTGCCATAGTATGTGGACAAGGTATTTTGTCCAAGTCAAAAACTCTACATGTACAAGATCTTCTTTAAAGATTGACTGTGGCAACATATAACGACCTTCTTTTTTATGAAATATGTGAAATTTGTGAGTTTGTGTGATTTGACTATTTTACCCCTCTCATAGTTTTATTATGGTTTTTTTGGAGTGTGGGGTGATTGGCATGGTTTTCGGATGTATTTTGGTACCATTTATGCGATATTGTAGTTTTTAATGGCTTCGAGAGCCTTATTTTTGGACTTATATGAATATCTTTTAATCCGTACGATGGATGGATGAATGGACCATGCCAGCAGCTTCAGAATATCGATTTTAAGCTAGGTATACCTTTGGTTCAGCTCCCAGTGTACCCGGACTCATTTCGACCTATTAGTCAGAAATTTAAAAAAATAGAAATATGGGTGTGGGACCCACATTTGATCAAAATGACCTTGTATGGTAAATCCGACTTCTCCAGCAGAGCTGGAACGTTGATTTTAGGGTGGTAACATATTTGATGTGATTTTATGGCTTTTAAATCTCATTTCGATCCTTAGTTCAAAAAATTGTGATTTCAGGTTTCGGGGGTCAACTTTATAAAAACGATATTTTTTTTGAAAATATAATATCTCCATTAGGTATGAAACATTGAATTTAGTGTTTTTCATATTTCTTTTGCATATGTTGGACTCCAAACAAAATTCGGGCACCCTGTCGAAGTCCGTTTGGACTTTGAAAAATTTGTTATATTGCAGATTTTTCTGCAATATAAAATAGTTTTTTAATCTTTTTTGGCTCATGTTGTCCATTCTTTCACCTTACCTCTTGAAAGTTAAATCCTAAAATAGTGTGGGAGCTTAAAAGTAAAGCTTGGTAAGCTAGATTAACATCTATTTCTTGATTCTCTTATGAACTTAAGGTAAGAATTCACCATTTTTTTAGTAATTTCTTAATTAATTTTTCAAAATCTTAAAGCTTAATTTTAAACTCCAATTTCACTTGAATAATATTTTAATCTTATAATTACTAGTTTTTCATTAATTTAACCTTCAAAATAACTTTGATTTTTAATTTTAATTTAGATTTCAAAGATTTTACCAGATAAGCTTAAAAATGGGTTTTATTCAATTTGAACTTCATTTTTTACTCGATTTGACCTGGATTTTCAGTTGTAGGTTCCTAAAAATATGGAGAACATGTTTTTGAAGTAAAGTTATGATTTTTCCCTTCTTTTTTAAAAATTTATTTCAGTGGTTTGTTTTGACCTGAATCTAAAGTAGTCAATATGAGTGTTGTTGGATTTATTTTGATACATAGATTTCATATTTGATGTTTTTAGTGAAGTTCAAGATCGTTTGTGGAAATTAAGGTCATGGGTTCAAAGTATAGCAGACCGATTTTAGCATTCGAAGTAGGTTATGGCTTAACTCCTTCAAACTGGGCTGGATAGTAGGGTGAGAACTAATCATTAAAAAAGGGCTATCTATGTGTTGTGCCCATGTGGGGGGCTATATGTGATGTAATTATTGAAATTGAGATATTATGTGATATGTGTGACCGTGTGAGGTCCTATGTAATATTTATAGCCTTGAATACATATGAATAATTATATGGTATTGTTAAACTGCTTAATGTGGTATCATTGGTGTATTATGATTATATTCATACTTTATTGGCATAAGAGACATGTGGAAATTCATGGATGAAATGGAAATAATAAGTGGATATTGGCTCACGTGGTTGTGGAAATGTATTATTGTGGTTGGTTGTAAAAATATATCATGTGGTTGGTCATAAAAATACTCATTGTAATTGATTGTGAGAATTACATTCTCATATCATACTCATTCATGAAATATTTGTACCACCATGTCAACACCTGAGTAACACTGGTAACACTTTTTTTAAAAACCCTCCCCGAGGGTGTGCCGGGGAGGAGATATTGTAACATTATATAAAATCCTTTCTGAGGGACATGCCGGAAAGAAGATATGATACATGTGGATTTTATACAAGTTGATGAACCACCTATGGGTCCTGCATTAGAAGGCTTGCCTCTGTAGGTGGATAAGTGTATTATGCGACGATCTCGGAGGTTGTACGACGACCTCGTGCATCATCACCATCATTATATACATAGAACTTACTTTATTGTATTTATATTGTGTTGTATTTCCATATTGACTTACCATTTATGTAATTATATTATCTTCTTTTACTTGAATTTGATGATCTCGTATATGCATGTTCCCCCTTATTTTACTTATGTGTGATATAATACATACTTGTGTTCAATCTTAGTGTGATGTTACAATATATGTGATATATTAGAATTGTTAGTACAAGCGGTGTTTAACACCCTAGATTTTCAACCCTTAGAAAATTTCCTAGATTTTTAATTTCTGGACAGGATACGACTAAGGGGTACCAGTTGTATATTGGGGTACGGTTCATATGGGTTGGTCATATGTTGACCAGTGTTGGTTGGTGGGTTTGACTTGGTAGCTTAACTTGGATTTGAGTACGAGTAGCTGACCATGAGTCGTAAGTTAGGATATGTGTCGTACCATGGACACGTATGGTAGACTGTGTTCAATCCTCTTTGATTTTATTCTGCCAGGGGTACGGGTCGTATACTTGGGTATAACTTGGTTTGGTTAATTCATACCTTGGACAGTGTTGGGTCCAATGGGGAGGCCTAGGGTACGAGTGGTGGGTACCACTCGTATTGGAGGGTAGACTGGTATGGTTAGTCAAACCCCCTGATAGGAATTTTCTACAGTTTAAGTAAGGGCTACATTTTCCCACTTAAACTATTAAGTCCCCACGACTTTTAACACACTTGGGAGGTTATTTTCCCTATTATTCTATTCATTAACACTTAGAAAATAGTTTTGCATCCTTTCTAAGGATTTGGGTAAAGGAAGGCTAGGGTTTCACTAAGGTGATCAATTTAGGGCTTGTGTTGGTGATTTCTCTCTATCATCTACTCAATTTAGGGCATTTACTCCTTCACTCATTGTTAGTTCCAACTAAAGGCATATTTTGTGCATTGTTTTCATGGCATAATTGTTATATGGTTTTGGGTTTTCAAATATATATTGGGGGTTTTGGTTATACTGGCTTGTTTATGATTTTTCCATATTTTAATTATATATTTACATATTTTAATGGTTGTTTGGATACTTGGTTGCATGGAAATGGTTAATTGGTATTTGGTTTTGGTTTTAGAAACACTATACCCCCAATATATTTGATAAAATGTCTATGAGAATGCTTTTACTATATTGTTGGACTTTTAATGGAACTATTGCATGGTGTGTTTGGTAATGAAACCCTAAATGGTATAAATGGTTTAAATGGTTTGGAATGGTCAAATGGAATGGTTTAGTGGTCCTGGTTATGGTTAACTGAACTTCTTGTGGGGTATGATGGAATCCCCCAAGTAAACATGTTAATGAACAACTTATGAGGTACATGGGACTCCCCCAAGCAAATATAATAATAGAACACTTGTGGGGTATATGGGACACCCCCAAGTTAGCTTGGCAAATAGGTACACGATAATCCCTTAACCTCTTAAGGTTTGGCAAAGGACAATACTTGCAAGTTATAGTCGGTATGATGATACCACTATTACTAGCCTTGGTTAATAATAAATAGAATAATGGATTGATTAGATGGAAATAATTTTAATTGGGCAATAATGGTGGGGTATGATAGCTAACTGCGAAGGTGAGAGTTCAACGAATAAACACTGGAGACTCATATTTGCTGACATGAGGGTTTGGTCATGGTGACCATATATGATACTATGAGGTACAAAAGAATTCTCTAAGTACACTGTACATATGTATCATAAAGAGCGAAGGGTACTTGGGAATCCCCTACTCTTATGGTATTTATGGTTTATACGACTACACGTATCGGGGCCCGTTCAGGGGTTTACACTGAATCCATATAGCCCATGGGTGGTTTTAGGATGGTTTAGCTACAGATACCCAGGTTAATGGTTTTAAATACATGCTAAACTCGGTTCTCTTTCCCAGCATGGTTATATATATGCATGTATTATTTTTATACATATAGTTGATTTACTTGGTTTTACTGGATGGAATTATTTAAACCTTATCTTGAGTTCATGCTAGCTTTCACCTACTAACCCATCTTCGAGCGGGTGTATCACCGTGCGGTGCAAGAATCGATATTTTACTCCTCTTGGATAGTGATTGAATTTCAAGATCAACTTCTGGATTGAAGTGGTGAGCTTTCATCTTTCCAGAAGGCTCCATTTCATGTTCATGGATATTTTTACACACTTTGATTTATTTATGGATATTGGTTTTGGCTATGGTTGGGGGCATGTCTCAATCGAATATTGGTTTTCTTTTGGTTAGAGGCTTTTGTGGAACTACTATAGGTTGGTATAGGTGGGATTGGTAGTTGTACCGGCCTTGGTATTGGGACTGATACTGGATGACTAAATTTCTCACTATTCCATCTCTTTTATAATATGTTATAGATAGGAATTTGGTTATTGTTTTGGTTTTTTATTATTGTTTAGTTCGGTTATGGTTATCGATTAGATTTGGGATGGTTGGGCTCGTTTGGGTCGGTCTCGATCATAGACCTATCCCAGAGTCTAGATTAGTGAAATTACACGCTATCTTGTTATATGCTTGAAATTTATCCGACTCAGGGTATATCCTGGATGGTTGGGTTGGGTATTAGGGGCGGTCTCCGATCCTGGTTGGACTAGAGATGCCCATTATGACAAAGCCCTTGATCGGTTCATGTCAAGTTAGTATCGGAGTGTTAGGTTTATAGTCAATTGGGAGTCCACAAAGTCATGTTGAGTACAATCTCTTTTAAGGGTGTGTAGCGCGCCACACTCATAAGAGAGAGGCTATAAGGCATTTAGGAATGTTTAACTTTCTTGGTATTCTATTCTCAAACTTGGAGTCTAAGTTATGAAATCTTTTCTAATCCTAATTTGTTCGCTTTTCAGATCATGCCTCGACTATTTAAAACATAAGGAAACTCTTTTGTCCCATCTGGGGATAATGTGGAAAGAACACAAGGTATGCATACTCGGTTTAGGGGTCCAGTCCCTGATATTTCTAGAGTTCCACCAGTAGCCACTAATCCTCTTCAGGGTGAGGTGAAGAATGAAAAATTTCATCAATTAATTCATTTTATTGCTCAGTTGGTTGCTACACAGGCTGAGCGGGATGCATCTGGTGTTTCATCTGCTGAGGCCACAAAGATTGGCCAGTTTATGAAGATGAATCCTCCTACTTTTACTGGTGTGAAAGTGGAGGAGGATCCACAGGGTTTCTTGGATGAAATGGAGAAAATACTAAGGGTGATGCAGCCAGGAATGTGGAAGGGGTGAATATTACAAGGATAGAGGTGATGTTAAGGAGTTGTCCTTATAGGAGACTTTCTCAAAATGCTTTTCTAGATTGCTTCTCTCCTCAGAAGCTGAAGGAAGTGAAGGCAAAGGAATTTGTCAATCTGAGACAAGGTAAAATGTTAGTTAAGGAATATGCCTTGAAATTTCATCAGCTGTCAAGGTTACTCCAGAATTGGTGTCTTATATGATGTCTAGAAAGAGAAAGTTCGCTTCTGGACTGTCTAGGGAAGTTATCCTTGAAAGCAAGACTGCATTGCTGATCAAGGATATGGATATATCTAGGTTGGTGTTTCATATTCAACAGGTGGAGAAAGAAAAGAGAAAACAGGTGGAGTTCGGGAAAAAGAAGGGTAAAAGGAGCAGGTTCTCTGAGCAAGATGGTGCTCAGCAGTAGGGGGGTCGAGATGGTGGTAAATATCAAAAAAAAAGTGGGGAGTTCCCGTTCCTTCTCTACATCTAGTGATCCTTACCCGAAGCCTTCAGGTGATAAGCGTCAGCAGGGTGGTGATTATTTCTAGGCATAGGGTGCCCAATATCAGGCGAGTAGGGCACAGTCGGCTTCTTCATGCCCTCCTTATTGGTTCTGCGGTCATCTTCATCGGGGATTTTAAGATAAAGGGAGGGAAAGTTAAATTAAATATGGTCAGCCAGGCCATATACTTAGAAACTATCTGGTTGGTAAGGGTTCTTCGGGAGTGGTCAAAGCTCCAGTTGCTTCATCCTTTGCTCCTGCACGTAGTGGTGCTTCTTCAGCGTCTGCTCCTGCTTCTAGTATTGGTACTGTCGAAATAGGTTATATGCTATTGCATCTCGATAAGAGTATGAGGTATCACCTGATGTCGTGATTGGTACGTTATAGCTCTTTTCTCATGAGATGTATTGTTTGCTTGATTTTGGGTCCACTCTATCTTATGTGATCCCATTTTTGGTTGTGCGTTTTGGTTTTAATCCTGAGGTTATTTCGGATCCTTTTTCTATTTCTACCCCCGGTAGGAGACTTTGTGGTTGCTAAGAGAGTCTATAAGGGGTGTGTGGTATCTTTTGGTAGTAGGCAGACTTTGGTGGATTTGTTTGAACTGGATATGGTGGATTTCAATGTTATCTTGGGGATGGACTGGTTACATTCTTGTTATGTGTCCTTAGATTTTTGAACCCGTGAGATTGTCTTTAGGTTCCCTGGTGAACCGATTATTGAGTGGGATAGTGGTTCCCTAGATCCTAGGGAAAGGTTTATTTCTTATTTTAGAGGACTGACAGGGTTAGGAATGAGATTATTCAGGAGAAGGTGGGAGTGGTATCGGTGGAGGATAAAATATGGGAAGTGAGATTAAGATGGTTTGGTCATGTGATGAGGAGGGCCACAGATGCCCCAGTTCATAGGTGTGAGAGGTTGTCCTTGGATGGTTTCAAGTGAGGTAGGGGTATACCGAAGAAATACTGAAGATAAGTAATTAGACGTGACATGGAGCAGTTACATCTTACTAAGGACATGACCCTTGATAAGAAGGTATGGAGGAAAAATACTAGGATAGAGGGATAAGGTGTGTGGATGAGTCGTAGTCAGTAGTTAGGAGGGCTTTGATGCAGTTTGGATGCTAGTTTGAGGGTTGGGGGAGAGGGGTGTCCTTTGTTTGGTAACGTACAATATTTTTGTGGATGTCATGCCTCTGTTATTTTATCATGTTACATGTTTTTTATGTCTTTGTCTATTGTCCTTTGTATTGAGTCGGGGGTCTATCTAAAATAGCTTCTCTACTTCTTCGAAGGTATTGGTATGGACAGCGTACATTCTACCCTCCCCAGACCCCACTATATGGGAATATACTAGGTTTTTTGTTGTTGTAGAGCTCGAACGAAAAAAATAACCTTTTCTTTATCTGAAAGAGAAAAACAAAAACCAATCCTAAAGCCACTAAAGAGCACTCCCACGTCTGATATTAGTTGATCATTTTTCTTTTTACAGGCATGTTAAGTTATCATAAATAAGAAGGTAAAATTTACTAATTCACCCCTTGAAAAACTTCTTGAAAACTTTACAAATAAGTGTTTTAAAGTAATTAATTGCAAGGGTAATATAGAAAAATTTTATTAACACTTCCTTGATTTAGTAAGGTAGGCAAATAATATGGGACAACTCCTTTTAGTAAGGTGACCAACTAATATAAATTGGAGGGAGTAACAATAACATGAACATTAGGGCCCCTAAATAATAACAATAGCACGAATTATTAAATACGACACATGAAAACATCCCCATGGATCATGGACTGATCTTAATAAATTTTTCATCAGAAGTCTACTAAATTTACATCATCGTCAAGACTCTTCAATTTGAATATGAACAATATATTGAGTTTCGTTGGATTAGTTGGTGGTGGTGATGGGGTGGGGATAAAGGCTCTATGAGCACCAAATTAAAGGTCATTAAAATAGGGCATCATCCTCTCCTAAAGCTAAAAGAGGAGCTAGCCTTTTCGAGGGTATTGCAACAACTATAGTCAAGCATTTGATAGAAAGTAAAAGTGAAGTGCCTCCACTACATGAGCAAGCTATTTAGTTATTCAATCAATACGCTTTCGAAGAAAAGCTTGAGATGAGTTCTTCGAGGAGGTAACATTGGTAGTAGCAAGAGGCTATTTGGATTGACCTTTTAAAAATGACTTATAAGCTATATACTCCCCATATCCCATTTTACTCGTCACAATTTGACATTGCACATTGATTAAGAAAAATAACTAATAACATGGCTATTTTACCATAGTACCCCTATTAAATGATGTTTACATTTTAATTTGGAGAAAAAACAATTAATACTAAGGGTAAAAAAGGAACAAAAAAATTATCTTGTCTTGATTAATGAAAAATGACAAGAAAAATGATAAATTAAACTAAGAAATTTGGGGCGAGTTAAATGGGATGGAGGGAGTACTTGTTACTCTTATTAAAAATAGAAGACCTATCAAACTTATAATTTTAGAAAATCAAGACATAATTAGTTATTTATTTTTATATGTATCCTTAATCATAAAAGGTGAAAATCATTTTCCCTCCACAACTTTGCCTTGAAAATCAATCTTCCTCCTCAACTTTGAACAATAATCATATTCCCCCCATATCCTAATTGAATTTTTAAAATGACTATTGCACCCTCTCATCATCAACCTTTTTTTACTTTTTAAAAATCATCATATTTTTATTTTTTTCAAAATCCATATAACAATTTTTTCGTAAAAACAAGAACTTATCTTTTGGACAAAAAAAGTGAGAAATACTAATTAAGTATATAAGCTAATGATGATCTACAATGAAGTAAATTATAATGAAGTAAATTAATATAATAAGAAAAGTATTTTTATTAATAATAGAGATAATACCCAATTACCCTCTGAACTATACCCAAAAAAGGCTATGACACACCTCAACTTAAAAGGGGTAATTAAAAGTGTAATTTTGATACCCTTAGTCCCTATGTGGAACATACGTGGCACAACACACTGAAGTGTCCATGTAGGCACATATGTGTGCCACATATGTGACACGTAGGCACCAAGGGTATCAAAATTACACTTTTAATTAGTTCAGGGGGTAATAGGACCCCCTTTAAGTTGAGGTGTGTCATAGCTTTTTTGGGTATAGTTAAGGGAGGTAATTGGGTATTTCCTCTTAATAATAATCAAAACTCTAATATTTATTT
The DNA here is from genome assembly GCA_030864215.1 of Capsicum pubescens. Classification (NCBI taxonomy): domain Eukaryota; kingdom Viridiplantae; phylum Streptophyta; class Magnoliopsida; order Solanales; family Solanaceae; genus Capsicum; species Capsicum pubescens. Next base: position 197,736,340 of record CM061549.1, on the reverse strand, counting down.
TACAAGTGAAAATAATAAGTAATATTAACTTTATAAACATTTTTCAATGCTGAAAATATAAAATAATGAATAAAAATTGGATCAAATTTTTAAAGATTATATATTTAGATAAATTATAATTATGTAATACTCTATTAATGACAATCATATCTTATTTATTTATAATATCGTTTCTTATCACTTGACTCTCATAATAAAAATAGTTGTATTAATTTAGTTGTCCAATTTATGAAATAAAAAGAATTGTATTATGTTTTTGTTTACCTTTAGTATTAAATAGAGAAAATGGTTTATTACCCACCCTCTCCCCCCACAACCTTTAGCTGAAATCCTAACTACACATTCAACCTTCACGGGCATCCCATGTAATACCCAAGAATCCAAACTAATATTATAACCATGCTTCAAGCTCATGAGAAATAAATTATAGTGATTGGTAGTTTTATGAGAGAATTTGAGGTTTATTAAGGCCTCAAATAACTTCCAGATATTAAACAAATCAAAATATTCATTACCGATTGAGTTCTTGAGAAGGATATTGCTATAGTTAACTTCAAACGAGCATATCTTTCATTCCAACAGATAGATAATTGAATTAGCTTTCAAACAATACAAATTTTGCCTAAATCTGATACTCAGGTGAGAAGTTCTGGCACTTTTAGTGAGTGGCAAAAGCTCATCGCGATCATGCCGCGTCGCGGTGATCCTCAAAATTGCACTCGTCCTTTTTCCAGTGGCGCAATGCAATAGCACCGCATCGTGCCGGAGTGTAATTTCGCACTCGTCCATTTTCCTGTGGCGCAACGTGATAGCACCGTATCGCGCCGTAGTGCAAAATTAGGATTGTCCGCTTTTCAGTGGTGCAACGCGATAGTACCGCGTCGCGCCAAGGTGAAAAATCAAGATTTACAGTTCCGAGTTTTAATTCCTAAGGTTATATTAGTCCTTTTCCAAGCCCCCAAATCGTGTTAAACAAAAGATTTAACCTATTCTAAGCCTAGTACACTCATTATTTACCTAAATTTCTCTCCAAGAAAACCCTAGGCTTCAATATTCAACTTCAAGAAACTCCAAAATTCACCATTCCTTTTCCAAGATAATTCAAAATTCAAGGTTCCCAATTCAAGATTTGTCAAAGATTCTTATATTAAGGTATGTTAAGTGTTCATCCATGGGTCCTTTCCACCCATGGGGTCCAAGAACCCAATTTCAAATTCAAAGTTGTGATTTTTACAAGTTATTGTGATTTAAACCATAAATCCCCATTAATTTTGATTTTTATACCATGTTTACATGTATTTGTTGTTGTTATTGATCCCCACACATTTGAAAGGTGTTATTCGTTGAATTAAACTTTAATCGATGATTTTGGTAGTGAAATCATGCTATTACTATAAGTTTTAAAACTATTCTCATGCTTAGCTTAAACCATGAATTACAAGTGTTTGATGAAATGCCTACAAGAATGAGTTTTGAATAAATGCTTACATATCATGTCCTCAAATTTTACGTAAAATCTTCCTATTATTGTTATCGAGTCCTGGGGGTTTGAATACCTGAAATTTAGTTGCGTACCTAGTTTTCAGTATTTATAGAATAGTTATCGAATAGTTATGAGCCCTATCTTCTCAGTCAGCATTTTAAATAGTTAAGTATAGTCAGTCTAATATTCCAGGTCTTTCAATTGGGGGTAGGATTTAGCACCGAGCGAATGCAGGGATGACGGCTTCCCCTTCAGTTAGGCAGAGTCGTTAGTAGTAGTTCATGCATTCCAGAACTATGTAGCCAGTGTAGGATATGAGAAGTCACCCATCAGTTTAGGCTTGACTCTGCCCAGGTGTCACTCGTCAGTTTAGGCTTGACATCCTGGTTGTTCAGTATCTTAGTGGATCCGCACAGCCATGTGTTAGTGTAACGCCCTGATTTTCTATAACCAAAATGCTACACGGTGCTTATGATCCCGAAGGACCACAAGCTAACCCTTTTCTGGTACCTGTACTGAGCACTGCATAATATAATGAAATACATGCGAAAAACTGCCGAAAACTTGCCATAAGATTCAAAAACTAAACATACAACTGAATAATGTCTATCAATATCATAACTGAAATAACTGTCTGTATAACTAGTTAGAAAAACTCTGTAGTCTGAAAGCCTCTGAACTGTCTGAATAAGGAGTTGATGGGACATGTCCCCAACTAACTCCAACTACTAAAATAAACTGAATCTAATGTAATACTAAAATAAGAAGCATCTTCGAATAATGAGGACTCACTGCTACATCTACAGCTGTTGACTGAGTCTGGACTGCAAGGGTGCTATGGATCTCGTGCTTCTGAACCTAAGGTATAAGACACCATAGCGCAAGAGAAAAGTATGCGTCAGTACTTTGAATGTACTGGTATGCTAGATGAGGTAAGGCTAAATACAAGGGATTATGCATGAACAATACTGACTAGACAATCTGAGTATGTTGAATGAGAATACATGCATGAATGCATAAACTATCACTGAAATCGTAGTAACACAGAATACTAACTTTTGAATACTGGTTTCTGAATACTAACTTACTGATGTCTGAGTCTACTAGTACTGATATCCGAGTTCACTGACTCTGGGATACTAAACAACTGAGTCTACTCATAATAATAATGATTGATCATATCTGAGATCAGGCCTATCTAGCGGGTGACCTCTAATTCTACTATGATGATGATGGTTTATATCTGAGATCAGTCCTATCTAGCGGGTGATCTCTGAATCTCCTAATAATCATAATGATTGACAGAGTTTGAGATCAAGCCTATCTAGTAGGTGATCTCTGAATCTGGGGAACTATCTAAGCTCCTCACTGAGCTGAGTGACCATATCTGACGGTCCTAAATCTGAAGAACTATTTGAGTTCTTGACTGAGACTGAATCTGAAGCTGAAACTGTAGGAGTTCTCACTTAACCGACATGCCCCGATATGAACTGGTGGGGTCCAACCTAAAACCCCAGCTGGAAAGGTGTCAGTACTGTGCCACGGGTAAAGACACTACTATGGTCAAGCCTCTCTAACGGGTGACCCTAAATAGGAAGTCAAGCCTAAGGCATCAGGTGACTCCTAGAAGGTAGTCAAACCTTAATCTAACGGGTGACTCCTGTTACTGCACTGGCTATGCAGATCTAGAGTTTAGGGACTAATTCTAGTGACTCTACCTCTCTAACGGGGAAGCCATCGTCCCTGCACTCGCTCGATGCTAGTTCCTACTACAAACTGAAAGACACTGAACTATTTCTTAAACTGTATTAGACTGAGCTAAATCTGTTACTGATCTGACTGAGTTTACTTGATTCTGTTGTCTGATGGAAAACTTCAGAATTCTATTTTCTATCTGAATACTATTGAGTTCTGTAACTTACTAAGCTTTACTAAAATTTGAACTGAATTATGAATACTACTGAGGTCCGAACTAGATATTGAACTGAGTTAGACTGATACAGAGATTGGATTGAACTAGTACTGAGATTACTGAATTTTGGTAAGTTCTGTAGCTGACTAAATTCTACTGATCATAGCATGACTGAGATAATCTTGAGACTACTCGGCTCTAGACAAGCAGCTCGGCTCTAGACAAGCAGTTTTCGGGTATAAATACCCTCACGACTCGATAGCATAAATAAAAAATATAGGACCACACTTGAATATCATGACAATGGACTTTCACTCACAACACAATCAATACGATATCTCATCAATCACTTGAATGTCATAAACATGTAAATGTATAGGGTATGCATACTAATATCTCGTAGTTGTTCAATAAAGAATACACATGGATAAGAATGCATGCAACTTATCATAATACATTCACTAAGGCATTTCAACAAATGCTTGGCATGTACTAGTTATCACATAATTGGGGATTCATGCTTAACATACTAAAAAGGCACTATTCTCTTTACTTAAGCATTCTATCAAACATATGGGGAGCATGCTTTGGTTATACCACAGATTCTATACTTAATTATCATGAATACATCAATATCATGTAACTTGAAGGGGTTTTATCATGAACATCACATAGTAGGATCAAAGCTTGGATCTTTGAAATCAAGTCATGAATTAAAACTCATCAACAACATAAACTTCAATTTCTATTCACAAAAATCATGACAATCTCATAAATATATAATCTTTGATTTAGAAAAGGGTTCTTGAACTTCTTGGGTGAAAGGAACCCAAGAATCAACATCTAACATACCTCAAAATCTTGAATCTTGAAAGAGAATGACTTTTCTTGAAGGTTCTGAAATGGGAATCTTAATTCTTGATTACCTTGTGGAGAGTGTGATGGGGTCTTGAAGTTTATTGAGAAGAAACCCTAAGTTTGTTCTTGGGAACAAAGAGGGTTAAGAGATTTTGAAACTAAATCACAATAGCTAAGTAGGTGTTCTTGGCATTTTATGTCGTGGGGGTGAGGTTTAGGGTGAGGTAAAAGACCAAAATACCCCTACGAAATCACTTCCCAGATGCTGAAATTTTTAGCTGACGACCCAGGCTGATAAGACGTCAGATCTGTGATAGCCCATCAGTCCAGGTCATCACCTGGGAGATGAAATTGATTGGTTTCTGTCTAAGTCTAACGACCTGGGCTGATAAGCCATCAGATCTGTGATAAGCCGTTAGCTCATGTCGTCACTTAGTTGCTAGGCTGACATGCTGGAGTAAAATGGGTATAACTTTTTGCTCCGATATCGGATTTGGACGAAATTGGTATCGTTGGAAAGATAATTCAATTATATATATATTGGTGTATTATGATATTAAAAATTCATAGTATAATGAGAGATATTCTCATTTGAAGTTGACTATATCAATATCCTTCCCAAGAATTTAATCGGTAAGGGGTGTTTTGATTCATCTAATAGCTAGGACGTATTTAAGGCCTTAATATATATAAAACTTGATCATAAAACTACCAAATCACTAGAACTTATTTCTCATGAGCTTGAAGCATGGTTCTAGTACTAATCGGTTGATCTTACTTAAGGACCGAGAACATCTAAAACATGACTATGCAACTAAAACTACTTATATTCTGAGTTCTTATTTTGAACATGCATATCTGATGCATGGGATACACGGCTGAAACTATTGATAAGCTGAATTCTCATAATGAACATGCATATCTGATGCATGGATACTTGACTGAGTTGCTCTCATGAACACATGACTGAATACACTGATGAACTAAACTTTTCTACTGAACATGCATATCTAATGCATGAATATTTGACTGAACTGACTCTTGAAAGCATGACTGACAATGCAATGATGACTAATGCAAAGCTTGTAATAAGAATCTGAGCATAAAACTAAATGGGTTTTAGGAATTGAAAACATCGGGGAGTTATAGGGTATCTCCCCCTTGGTATACTATGTCCCTCTAAGAACACTTACTTCACTGAAGTACTTGAGAAAACTGAGGCAATGCACAAGGCACCTATGAACTGGTTTATAACTAAATATCTGGGATTTGAATCTAATGCATAACGCATAAACTGAGTTATACTCACAACTACTAGAATATTCTATCTTGTAATAGTTAGATGCCTAAAATTTCGGATACCATGATTAGGTGAAAAGACGAGAAAATAATTTATGCGAATCTGACTGTCTAAGTGCTAAACTAACTTGTTGGCTCTACTAACTAACTCATGCTAACAACTTATACTTAACTAAAGTACTTCTTCTGTACTCTTTCTACTATACTCTCCACCTTAGCCTCAAGCCATCACCTTAAGTCTATGAACACTTTACTAAACTCTGAACTGCTAATACTATCTCCTGGGATACAACTCTTAACTCTCTTTAGTCTCTGCAATCATCATCACATTCTTGCACTCCTTTTGACACATTCTTATCTCACTAACACATTATCTGTTTCTATTCCTTTATAGGCTACTTATACCACCTCCACACCTTAATACTTAGTATTAATCCCATAAACTTAAATTCTCCCTGCACTGTTCAAGCCTACTGAAATCCCTAAAACATGTCTAGCCACTTATACATCAACATAACATCCGCTACTATCATGGGATGCTAATATCACATTTTTTAACTTACATCCACACCTTTATGCTTAGTCTAAAGTCCACCAACTTAAATTTTTCAAAGATTTCAAGCTTATTTTCTAAAGTATAACATGAATATCCACAAATCTTTAATAATCTTGCTACACTCATCCTAGCCTTCAAATGTCACATCTCTAAAACTTATATTCTCCCCATACCGTGAGGATTACCACTATACTCACATCAACAACACATATAACTTTGAATTACTAAACTTAAACTCTTTCATACATTATTTCAAGCCTACTGATTCACCTTTTATACAACTAACCCCATGAAATATACTCTACCCAAATTTAGACAACACTATCCCGAAACTATCTGCAGGGACTGACTGAGAAAGCTCAATCTGTAGGACTTTGGGCTTCACTACTTCCATTACCTTAAAAGTAAGGTAAAGCTGACATAAATGGAACATGATGAGAATCCACATAAGTTTCTTAGAGATCCTTTCTACAGCACGATCTGAGACATAAAAAAAAGGGAAACTATTTCTATAAACATCTTATAGCCTCTTGTACATAATGTGGCGCGCAACACACCCATGCACAAGACTCTACTAGATGAGGATTTCAGACTCCCTAGGACACTATTGAACCTTAGGCTCTGATACCAAGTTTGTAATGCCCTGATTTTCTAGAACCGGGGCGCTACACGATGCTTATGATCCCAAAGGACCACAAGCTAACTCTTTTCTGATATTTGTACTGAGCACTGCATAATATAATGAAATATAAGCAGAAAACTGGTGGAAACTTACCATAAAGTTCAAAAACTTAACATACAACTGAATAATGTTTATCAATATCAAAACTGAAACAACTGTTTGTATAACTAGTCTGAAAAACTCTATAATCTGAAAGCCTCTGAACTGTCTGAATAAGGAGTTGATGGGACATGTCCCCAACTAACTCCAACTACTGAAATAAACTAAATCTATTGTAATACTGAAATGAGAAGCATCCTCAAATGATGAGGACTCACTACTACATCTACTGCTGCTGACTGAGTTTGGACTGCTAAGGGTGCTCTGGATCTCGCGCTTCTGAACCTATGGTATAAGATACCATAACGCAAGAGAAAAGTATAAGTCAGTACTTTGAATGTACTGGTATGCTAGATGAGGTAAGGCTAAATGCAAGGGCTTATGAATAAACAATACTGACTAGACAATCTAAATATGCTGAATGAGAATACATGTATGAATGCATAAACTATCATTAAAATTGTAGTAACACAGAATACTAACTTCTGAATACTAGTTTTTGAATACTGACTTACTGATGTCTGAGTCTACTAGTACTGATGTCTGAGTTCACTGACTCTGTGATACTGAACAACTGAGTCTACTCATAATAATAATGATTGACTGTATCTGAGATCAGGCATATCTAACGGGTGACCTCTGATTCTGCAGTGATGATGATGGTTTATATCTGAGATCAGGCCTATCTAGCGGGTGATCTCTAAATCTACTAATAATCATAATGATTGATTGAGTTTGAGATCAAGCCTCTCTAGTGGGTGATCTCTGAATCTGGGGAACTATCCAAGTTTCTCACAGAGCTGAGTAACCGTATCTGACGGTCCTAAATCTGAAGAACTATCTCAATTTCTTGACTGAGATAGAATCTAAAGTTGAAACTGTGGGAGTTCTCACTTAATCGACATACCCCAATCTGAACTGGTGGGGTCCAACCTGTAACCCCAGATGGAAGGGTGTCAGTACTGTGCCACGGGTAAAGACACTACTATGGTCAAGCCTCTCTAACGGGTGACCCTAAATAGAAAGTCAAGCCTAAGGCATCGAGTGACTCATAGAAGGTAGTCAAGCCTGAATCTAACGGGTGACTCCTGGTACTACACCGGCTACGCAGTTCTAAAGTTTGGGGACTGATGCTAGCGAGTCTGCCTCTCTAACGGGGAATCCATCATCCCTGCACTCGCTCAGTGCTAGTTCCTACTCCCAACTGAAAGACACTGAACTGATTCTTAAACTGTATTAGACTGAGCTAAATCTGTTACTGATCATCTTACTTGACTGATCTGACTGAGTTCACTTGATTCTGTTGTCTGATGGAAAACTTTAAAATTCTACTTTCTGTCTGAATACTATTGAGTTCTATAACTTATTGAGCTTTACTAAAATCTGAACTGAATTCTGAATACTACTGAGGTTCGAACTAGATACGAAACTGAGTTAGACTGATACAGAGACTGGATTGAACTAGTACTGAGATTACTAAATTTTCTTAAGTTCTATAGCTGACTGAATTTTACTGATCATAGCACGACTGAGATTATCTTGAGACTGACTCGGCTCTACACAAGCAGCTAAGTTTTCGAGTATAAATACCCCCAGGACTCGATAGCATAAATAAATAATATAGGACCACACTTGAATACCATGACAATGGACTTTCACTCACAACACAATCAATATGATATCTCGTCAATCACTTGAATGTCATAAATATGTAAAAGTATAGGGTATGCATACTAATATCCCATAGTTGTTCAATAAGGAATACACATGGATAAGAATGCATGCAACTTATCATAATACATTCACTAAGGCATTTCAACAAATGCTTGGCATGTACTAGTTATCACATAATTGGGGATTTCATGCTTAACATACTAAAAAGGCACTATTCTCTTTACTTAAGCATTCTATCAAACATATGGGGAGCATGCTTTGGTTATACCATAGATTCTATACTTAATTATCATGAATAGGGGTTTTATCATGAACATCACATAGTAGGATCAAAGTTTGGATCTTTGAAATCAAGTCATGAATTAAAACTCATCAACAACATAAACTTCAATTTCTATTCACAAAAATCATGACAATCTCAAAAATATATAATATTTAATTTAGAAAAGGATTCTTGAACTTCTTAGGTGAAAGGAATCCAAGAATCAACATCTAACATACCTCAAAATCTTGAATCTTGAAAGAGAATGACTTTTCTTGAAGGTTCTGAAATGGGAATCTTAATTCTTGATTACCTTGTGGAGAGTGTGATGGGGTCTTGAAGTTTATTGAGAAGAAACCCTAAGTTTGTTCTTGGGAAAAAAGAGGGTTAAGAGATTTTGAAACTAAATCACAATATCTAAGTAGGTGTTCTTGGCATTTTATGTCGTGGGGGTGAGGTTTAGGGTGAGGTAAAAGACCAAAATACCCCTACGAAATCACTTCCCAGATGCTGAAATTTTCAGCTGACGACCAAGGCTGATAAGCCGTTAGATCTGTGATAGCCCATCATCCCAGGTCATCACTTGGGAGCTGAAATTGATGGGTTTCTGTCTAATTCTAACGACATGGGCTGATAAGCCGTCAGATCTATGATAAGCTGTCGGATTATGTCGTCACTTAGTTGCTAGGCTGACATGCTGGAGTAAAATAGGTATAACTTTTTTCTCCAATATCGGATTTGGAAGAAATTGGTATCGTTGGAAATCTAATTCAATTATATATCTATTGGTTGGTCATGAGATCAAATATTCATAGTATAACGAGATATATGCTCATTTGAATTTGGCTATGCCAATATTCTTCCCAAGAATTTAATCGGTAAGGGTTGTTTTTATTCGTCTAATAGCTAGGACGTATTTGAGGCCTTAATATGCATCTAACTTGATCATAAAACTAACAAATCACTAGAATTTATTTCTCATGAGCTTGAAGCATGGTTTTACTTTTGGTTAGGAATATCGGGGTATTATAGTTAGTATCTGTGGCACGGTAATGACACCCTTCCAACTTGGGTCACAGGTTGGACCCCAATCATCTCATTGGGGAATGTCGGTTAGTTGATAGCTCCTATAATCTCAGTCCAGTATTTAGCTCAGTAATCATTTTTAGTTTTGTTGACCATAGCATATAGATATCAGTTATCTATTTATCAGCATTCAGTATTTCAGTTTACAGATTATATTCAGAACATTGCTATGCTTGGTCATGCATTCTTAGTCCTTATAGATTTCATGTATTTTACTCTGTACTTCACGCAATTCACTCTGTCAGTTATTACTCACGCACATGGAATCATGCATATTATCCTAACCTCATTTAGCATACCAGTACATTTAAAGTACTGATCGCATACCCATTTCTTGCGCTATGATATTTAATATCATAGGTTCGAACACTCAGTCCCCTGATCGTTCATAGGCATACCAGATTATCAATTATTAAAGTGGTGAGTCCTCATTCTTTAAGGACCTGGTTTATTTACCTCAGTTTACCTTATCAGTTTAGTATTTTTGATTCAGTCAGAGTTAGTTAGGGGTTTTTCCCATCAACTACACAGTCAGTCAGTTAGAGGCTTTCGGATACTTTTAGTCAAATATTCAGTTATTAGATGTTATTAATAGTCTTACAGTATTGTTTTCAGACAGGTGTTTTCAGTATTTTGATTTAGCATTATTTTTCGTAATTAAACTTTATGGCATTTTCTGTTAAGTTCCACATATGTTCCCTTTTATTCTATTCAGTTCTCATACCAGGTACCAGCATGGGTTAGCTTGTGGTCACTTGTGATTGTAGGCACTATGTAGCGCCTAAGGGGTACTCTCGGGGCGTTATAAACTTGGTATCATAGCCTAAGGTTTTTAAGCGTCCTAGGGAGTCTAAGATCCATGTCAGGTATAGTCTTTTGCATGGGTGTGAAGTGCGCCACACTTATGGATAAAAGGCTATAAGATATTTTAGGAAATGTTTCCCTTTTTTCAGTATTCATATCATACGAATGAGAAGGAGCTTGAGTTAAACTCTCTATCCAATTCAACTTTTCCTTCCATTTGCAGAATATGCCTCCCAAAAAGACTAATGGAAAAAGAATCAGAAACCAGCCAGCGCCTCCGCCCGTTCAAAAAGATCCCTTGAATGAGCATGTTTCTTATGCAGAGTTTAGAGCTGCATTCACCACTCTAACTCACTTTGTAGAAGCCCAAACTGTGCGGCCAGTTGCTGTTCAAGCCAACCCAATGGCCAATACTGCCTCAGCAGAATTTGGGACTTTACCCGAATGAATCTTTCTTTATTTTTGGGATCCAAGTCCAAGGAGGATCCACAAGAATTCCTAGACATGGTAAAGAAGGTACCAGACATTATGGGGGTGACTTCATATGAGAGTGTTGAATTGGCTTTTACCTGCTACAGGATATAGCCCATACCTAGTTTAAGCAGTGGAAAGGGGATAGAGGCACAAATGCAAGGGCCATAGAATGGTAGGAGTTTGCTACAGCCTTCTTAGATAAATTATTCCCATTGGAGTTGAGGGAAGCCAAAGTTTTAGAGTTTATCAACTTGAGGCAGGGAAAATGAGTGTGAAGGAGTATTCCCTTAAATTTACTTAACTAGATAGGTATGGCCGTCATGTGGTGGCTGATAATAGGTCTAGGATAAGCAAGTTCATATCTAGTGTGTCTGACAGTGTGGTTAAGAAGTGTAGGACCACAATGTTGATTAAGGAGATAGACTTATCTTGGTTGATAGTCCATGCTCAACAGATTGAGGAGCAAAAGACTAAGGAGAGAGAGGGGGAGAGCAAAAGGGATATGATAGGTGGTTCCAACTTTGCTCAACCGAGGTCAAACAATGGTAACCGTCGTTAATTCCTTCGAAAATCATCAGCTCCTGTTCCATCTTCAACTAGTACTCCTGTGTAAAAGTTTAAAAATGACAATCGAGATAGGGCGCCAGGCTTTAATTCCCAAGGCAGTGTAAACAGTGGTTGCACGAATCCTCTTTGTCAAAAATGTGGTAGGAACCATCAGAGAGAGTGTAGGGCTGGCAGTGATGTGTGTTTTTGGTGTGGTAATCCAGGCCATAGGATTTGATAGTGTCGGGTAGTTGCTTAGAAGGGAAGGGATGTGTGCCAACTGGGCCAATCTCATCAGTCATCGGCTACAGTAGGTCGCCCGACCTAGCAGGGCGCTGCTTCTAGTTCTACTAACGGTCAGCGACAGAACAGGATCTATGCACTTCAGTCCCAATAAGATCAGGAAAGTTCTCCTGATGTGGTTATTGGTATGTTGCACGTCTTTCATTTACATGTTTATACTTTGCTTGACCCTAGAGCTTTTCTTTCTTTTATAACCCCTTATATAGCGATCAACTTTGGAGTCAATCCCAAAACCTTGGTAGAGCCGTTCTCAGTATCTACTCTAGTGGGTAAGTTTATTGTATCTCCATGGGTATATAGGAACTGCCCAGTTACCGTGTCTCAGAAAGTCACATCAATAGATCTTATAGAACTAAAGATGATAGATTTTGACATTATTCTTGGTATGGATTGGCTCTATCCCTTCTATTCTTTAGTTTATTATTGAAACAAAATCGTCTAATTCCATTTTCCAAATGTACCAGTCGTTGAGTGGAGGGGTAGTACCACAGCGCTTAGGGGTCAACTTGTTTCATACCTTAGAGTGAGAAAATTGATATCTAAGGGATGTGTCTATCATTTTTTGTGAGTCAAAGACCCTAGTTTCGAGACTTCCAATCCTGAGTCAATTCCAATAGCAAGAGAATTTCTATATGTGTTCCTTGAAGATCTTCTCGGAGTTTCTCCCAAAAGAAAAATTGACTTCAGAACAGACCTTCTTTTGGATACTCAGCCTATTTCTATTCTACCTTACAAAATGTCTCCATCCAAACTCAAAAAGTTGAAAGAACAGTTGAAAGACCTCCTGGATAAGGGATTCATCAGGCCCAACGTTTTCCTGTGGGAAGAACTTGTCCTATTCATGCAAGAAATATGGTTCCCTTAGGATGTGCATCGACTACTGTCAGTTGAACAAAGTCACGATCAAGAATAAATACCCACTTTCTAGAATAGATGACTTGTTCGACCAACTTCAGGGTGCCCAGTTACTTTTCTAAGATAGACCTCAAATTTGGTTGTCTCAGAGTAAGAGAATATGACATTCCAAAATAGCTTTCCGAACCTGGTATAGTCACTTTGAGTTTCTAGTCATGTCTTTTGGTCTTATAAATGCTCCAGCAGCCTTCATAGACTTGATGAACCGAGTGTTCAAGCAGTACATGGACATGTTCGTCATAGTTTTAATCAATGACATTCTTGTCTACTCCCGTAATGAAAATGATCATGTAGACCACCTCATCATAGTATTACAGACTCTTAGTTCAGTAAGTGCGAATTTTTCAGTAAGTGCGAATTTTTTAGTAAGTGCGAATTTTAGCTAAGATCAATTGCTTTCCTTGGCCATATTATTTCCGGTGATGGTGTTAGAGTTGATCTTCAAAAGACAAAAGCGGTGAGAAACTGGCCCGAACCCATTTCTCCATCAGATATCAGGAGTTTCTTGGGTTTGGCTGGCTGTTACCGATGGTTTGTTGAAGGGTTTTCGTCTATTGCATTTCCCATGCCCAGATTGACTCAGAAGAAAGTCAAGTTTCAGTGGTCATATTCTTGTGAAAAGAATTTTCAAGAGTTGAAGACTCAACTCACCACAGCCCTAGTTTTGATGTTACCAGCTGGTTCAGATGGGTTTATTGTGTACTGTGATGCTTCCAGAGTCGGTTTAGGGTGTGTTTTAATGCAGAGAGGTAAGGTTATAGCCTATGCCTCTAAACAACTTTAGCTCTATGAAAATAATTACCCTACCCACGATCTTGAACTAGCAGTAGTCGTGTTTGCCTTAAAGATTTAGGGGCACTATTTGTATGGGGTGCATGTTTATGTGTTCACAGACCACAAAAGCTTGCAGTATGTATTTTCGTAGAAAGATTTGAACTTGTGCCAGAGGAGGTGGTTGGATTTGTTGAAAGATTATGACATGAGTGTTCTGTATCATCCGAGCAAGGCCAATGTAGTAGTGGATGCCCTCAGTAGACTATCTATAGGTGGTGATGCTCACATTGAGAATGGTAAGAAGAAGTTAGTTCGCAGAGTTCAATTGGCTAGATTAGGCATTCGTTTGGTTGACTCAGCTGAGGACAGTGTATGGGTGCAGAATAGTTTGGAATCTTCTTTGGTTGTCAAAGTGAGAGAAAAACAGGATAGGGATCCCAGTCTAGTGAAGCTGAAAGGGTTAGTCAGAGATCAGAAAGTTGAGTTTTTCTCCCAAGGTGGAGATGGCATGTTATGTTGCCAGGGTAGGCTGTGTGTATCGTGTGTAGACAACTTGAGATAGCAGATTCTAGAAGAAGCACATGGTGCACGTTACTCTATTTATCTAGGGGCCACTAAAATGTATCGCGATTGGCGAAAAATCTATTGGTGGAGTAGGATGAAAAGGGACAGAGTTTGTAGCTAACTGCTCTACTTCTCAACAGGTTAAGATTGAATATCAAAAGCCCAGTAGGTCTATGCAGGAGTTCAGTATTCCCACTTGGAAGTGGGAGAAAGTGAACATGGATTTTGTCACGGGTTTGTCTCGTACTCATCATGATTCGATCTGGGTCATTGTAGATAGGATGACCAAATTAACCTATTTTTTTCCAGTCCATACTTCTTTTTCAGTCGAGGACTATGCCAAGTTCTATATTAGAGAGTTGGTTAGGTTACATGGTGTTCCAATATCTATCATCTCAGATAGAGGTACTCAGTTTACCTTTTATTTTTGGAAAGTTTTCCAGAAGGATCTTGGTACCCAAGTTTATCTCAACACAGCCTTTCTCCCTTAGACAGATGGTCAGGCAGAGAGGACCATTCAGACCATTGAGGATATATTGAGAGCGTTTGTCATTGACTTTAAGGGCAGTTTGGATAATCACTTGCCTTTGATTGAATTCACATATAATAACAGCTACCATTCTAGCATCCAGATAGCCCCATTTGAGGCTCTTTATAAGAAGAGATGTAGATCTCCGATTATTTGGTTTGAGGTAGGTGAAACCGCTTTAATAGGGCCTGATTTGGTGTTTGATGCTTTAGAGAAAGTTCAGCGAATCAGGGAGAGGCTTAAGACAGCCCAAAGCCAACAGAAATCTTACGTAGATGTGAAGAGAAAAGATCTCAAATTTGAGATAGGTAACTTTTTTTATCTAAAAATCTCTCTCGTAAATGGGGTAAGAGGTTTGGTAAGAAGGGGAAACTTAGTCCCCGATATGTTGGCCCTTACAGAATCCTGAACTATTTCAAAAAGGTGGCTTATGAGCTTGAGTTGCTTGCAGACTTAGCATCAGTGCACCCAGTATTTCATATATCTTTGTTAAAAAATTATATTGGTAACCCAGCTGTAGTTGTTCCCTTAGAAAGTGTAGATGTTCAGAATAGCCTTTCTTACAAAGAAATTCTAGTCGGGATCCTTGATCACCAGATTCATAGACCAAGGAACAAAGAAGTTCCCCTAGTCAAGGTTCTTTGGCAGAACCAATCCGTTGAGGGAGAAACTTGGGAAGCAGAAGAAGATATGCAGACCAAGTACCCTTATCTTTTCTCTGCAAACTCAAACTCAGCTTAAGGTAATTTCCCTAGAATTTCTCTTTTCCATACTCAGTTACAGTTGCATATCATTCTCATATCATTCATGCATTCATAAAACTAGTTTCGTCATGTGTTATATTTTGGACTCGGTCATATAATCACGTTATCAGCATGTATATTCAGCATAAAACCTTAAGTCCTCAGTGTTCTCATCTTAACCAACCTCATTAGAAGATGAATGTTCCCAATGGGGAGTAATTGTAATACCCTGAGAATCCAAACCAATATTATAACCATGCTTCAAGCTCATGAGAAATAAATTATAGTTCTTTGGTAGTTTTATAAGAGAATTTGAGGTTTATTAAGGCCTCAAATAACTCCCAGATATTAAATGAATCAAAATATCCATTACCGATTGAGTTCTTGAGAAGTATGTTTCTATAGTCAACTTCAAACGAGCATATCTTTCGTTCCAAAAGATAGATAATTGAATTAGCTTTCCAACAATACAAATTTTGCCTAAATCTGATACTCAGGTGAGAAGTTCTGGCACTTTTAGTGAGTGGCAAAAGCTCATCGCAATCATGCCGCGTCGCGGTGATCCTCAAAATCGCACTCGTCCTTTTTCCAGTGGCACAACGCAATAGCACCGCATCGTGCCGGAGTAAAATTTTGCACCCGTCCATTTTCCAGTGGCGCAACGCGATAGCACCGTATCGCGCCGTAGTGCAAAATCAGGATTGTCCGCTTTCTAGTGGCGCAATGCAATAGTATCGCGTCGCGCCAAGGTGAAAAATCAGGATTTCCAGTTCCAAGTTTTAATTCCTAAGGGTATTTTAGTCTTTTTCCAAGCCCCCAAATCGTGTCAAACAAAATATTTAACCTATTCTAAGCCTAGTACGCTCATTATTCACCGAAATTTCTCTCCAAGAAAACCCTAGGCTTCAACATTCAGCTTCAAGAAACTCCAAAATTCACCATTTCTTTTCCAAGATAATTCAAAATTCAAGGTTCCCAATTCAAGACTTTTCAAAGATTCTTATATTAAGGTATGTTAAGTGTTCATCCATGGTCCCTTTCCTCCCATGGAGTCCAAGAACCCAATTTCAAATTCAAAGTTGTGATTGTTACAAGTTATTGTGATTTAAACCATAAATCCCCATGAATTTTGATTTTTATACCATGTTTACATGTAGTTGTTATTGTTATTAATCCCCACACGTTTGAAAGGTGTTGTTCATTGAATTAAACCTTAATTGGTGATTTTGTTAGTAAAATCATGCTATTACTACAAGTTTTAAAACTATTCTCATTCTTAGCTTAAACCATGAATTACAAGTGTTTGATGAAATGCCCACAAGAATGAGTTTTGAATAAATGCTTATATATAATGTCCTCAAAGTTTTAGTACAATCTTGCTATTATTGTTATCGAGTCCTGGGGGTTTGAATACCAAAAATTTAACTGCTTACCTAGTTTTCAGTAATTATAGAATGGTTACCGAATGGTTACGAGCCCTATCTTTTCAATCAGTATTTTAAATAGTTAAGCATAGTCAGTCTAATATTCCAGGTCTTTCAATTGGGAGTAGGATTTAGCACTGAGCAAATACAGGGATGACAGCTTCCCTTTCAGTTAGGCAGAGTCGTTAGTAGCAGTCCTTGCATTCCAGAACTACGTAGCCAGCGTAGGATATGAGGAGTCACCCGTCAGTTTAGGATTGACTCTGCCCATGTGTCACCCACAGTTTAGGCTTAACATCCTGGTTGTTCAGTAGCTTAGTGGATCCATGAAGCCATGTGTTAGTACTTGTGGCACGGTACTGACACCCTTCCAACTGGGGTCAGAGATTGGACCCCAATTAGCTCATTAGGGTATATCGATTAGATGATAGCTCCCACAGTCTCAGTCCAGTATTCAACTCAGTAATCAATTTCAGTTTTGTTGACCATAGCATACAGATATCAGTTATCTATTTATCAGTATTCAGTATTTTAGTTTATAGATTATATTCAGAATATGTGTTATACTTGGTCATGCATTCTCAGTCCTTACAGATTTCATGCATTTTACTCAGTACTTCACGTTATTCACTCAGCCAGTTATTACTAACGCACATGAAATCATGCATATTTTCCTAACCTCATTTACCATACCAGTACATTCAAAATACTGATCGCATACCCATTTCTTGCGCTATGATTTTTAATATCATAGGTTCGGACGCTCAGTCCCTTAATTATGCATAGGCATACAAGATTATTAGTTGTTGTAGTGGTGAGTCCTCATACTTCGAGGACATGGTTTATTTACCTCAGTTTACCTTATCAGTTCAGTATTTTTGATTCAGTCAGAGTTATTAGGGGTTTGTCCCATCAACTCCACAATCAGTCAGTTAGAGGCTTTCGGGCACTTTCAGTCAGTTATTCAGTTATTAGATGCTATTGACAGTCTTATAGTATTGTTTTTCAGACTGGTGTTTTCAGTATTTTTATTTAGTATCATTTTTCGTATTTAAACCTTATGGCATTTTCAGTTAATTTCCTCAGATATTCCCTAGTATTCTATTCAGTGCTCACATAGGTACCAGCATGGGTTAGCTTGTGGTCACTTGTGACCGTAGGCATCGTATAGCGCCCAGGGGTACTCTCGGGGTGTTACATCCCATTACTCCCCCCCAATATTTTTTTTCCTATATTTAGTAACCCTCCCTCTCTAAATTGTTGATCTATCAACATAAACTAAATAATAATATGTACATATTTACCACGCTCTGGGTCCACTCTGGTTTTTTGTTTTTCCTCTTAAACAAGCAAGCCCCATTTTTCTCTCTCTTAAACAAAACCTTTTCATCTTCTCTCTCTTACACACAATTTTATCCAAATATTCTTATTCAAAATGAATCTTACTGATAAAGACTTGGTTATTTTGAAGTTAATCAATTGAGTGTTGCTTTAATTTAGTAAAGATGAGTTGTTTGTGCTAAAAATTACGGTTGTTTAGGTGTTAATTAGGGTTTACTGTTAATCCCAAAAATTAAGAAGTTAAATGTGTGAAATTAAGTTGTACATCTGATGATTATGTTGTTTAATTCTTCAATTAACACCATATTACGTTCATTATTGCATTTAATTAGGTGTTTTGTTGATTGTTTAAGTCGACGATTCAAAATTAGAGTTTTTGTATTATTTATTATTAATCTTACAAATTAGGTAATTAATTGTGTGCAATAGCATGTGCATCTTACTATTGTGTTGTGTAGGTGTTCAATCTATATCATATTACAACTATTATGTTGAAATCTGATTTTTTCTTTGTTGTCTAAGTCGCATGATATTGCATTTATGTGTGTCTTAGCATTAGCTTGTTTCATTGTTCAAAGAGTACCATATTACATTAGAAAATTCATATTATGTGTTTTTATTCATTGTTTAAGCCTGATAATGTTGGATTAAACTCGAGTAATGCTTGATTTTTTATAATATCATCTATTGCATCCTTTTTTGATAATGTTGCTTGATTTTTGATAATGTCTGGTCTAGAAATTCTTATTCTCTTATCTTGATTGTATTCAGGTAAGACATGAATAGGTTTACACTAATTATTCTAAGATGGTACCATGGTGGTATGTTAGATTTAAATAGTGAGGAACCAATGTATAATGGTGAAAAAATTACTGAATTTTTGGATGTTGATGTAGATAAGATGTCCTATTTTGAGTTGAGAGACTATATTAGAAAATTAGGATACAGCACAAGTTGCACCTTTAGTATTAAACCACCTAATAGTGGCATTATAGTAGATGTTGAATATGATATGTATATTTTAGGAACGATGTGTTCCTTAGAAGATGGGGATAAGGTGGGGGTATTTTTCAACCATTTGGTTGATGAGCCTATTGTGGGCCCCATGTTATTAGGAAATGCTAGTCATGGGGATATGAGGGAATCTGGTACAACTTTTAATACTATGCCTAATTTTAGGGTAGGTGAGGACCATTTAAATATGGAGGACCCTGTTACTTCTTTTTCAACCACACCTCCTTTCAATACCACACCTCTTTTCACTACTACAGACAGTGTTGTTGCACCTAGTGTTGTTGTAGTTGGTGATATAGATATTGGTCTTGCTAGATTTGATTTTTTAGAAGAAGAAGTAGAGGGTTCTGATTACTCTATTGAGGATAGTATTGTGTCAGAAGGAGAATTAGTTGGAGAAAATGATGAAGATGAGTATGGTAGTGATGTACATAGGGAGGTTAGGGAGTTGAGAGTTGAAAAGAGGAAGTTTCAAAGGAGGAAAAAGAATGAGAGAGTATCAACGGACAATGCAGAAGTACCAGTAGGTAAAATAGAACCAGATCTAGGTTTTGATGAAACTGAACAGGTAGAGTAAGTCATAAAGGAAGTCTTGGAGGTGATGAGACTTACTTTTTAAGTTTAGATAAGGATAGTTTTGAATTAGATGAAGATGATTGTTGTGGTGATGATGAACATAATGTGGTTGAATCTGGTAGAGCAAGAACTATGAAGTTGTCAAGAAAGAGAAGGACAACAACTCAGAAAATCATTCATGACCTAACTATAAAGGAAGTTTTTTGGAAGCTGGGTATGGTGTTTAAAGATGTGAATGAATTTAGAAGAGCAGTGACTAAATATGTAGTAAGAAAAAAGATTCCTATGGAGAAGTGGGTAAATGAGCTAAAAAATTTAGAGTTAGGTGCAAGAATGACTGTCCATGGATTTTATATGCAAGTCTTGATAAGACAACAAATAATTTCATGATAAGAACTTACATTTAAAAGCATACTTGCAACAATACAACTAAAAATTACTTGTGCAATGCAAAGTTTTAGCTGAAACCTTCAGAGATAGAATAATTGAGCCACCAAACGTAAAAGTATTCAAGTTACAAGAGTTGCTTAGAAAAATTTCAAACTTTATGTTGGTAATACTACTGCGAGAAGAGAAAGAGATAAAGTGTTGAAAGATATAATGGGTGATCATGTCGTAGAATTTGAAAGAATCCTTGACTACAAGGATGAACTGTTGAGAACAAACCCAGGGACCAGTTGTATTGTCAAACTTGGTGAGGCTGATGTAGCAGGTAAACCAAAACTCTAGAGTTTTTACACCTGCTTTATTGCTTTGAAAAAGGCATGGGTACATTGTAGGAAGTGCATAGGTTTAGATGGTTATTTTCTTAAAGGTGTTTGAAAATGCCAATAGTTAGTTGTTGTGGCCAAGGATGGAAATAACTAGATGTTGCCACTTTCTTGGGTAGTAGTTGAAAAAGAGAGAACAAACACATGGACTTGGTTTGTTAGGTGCATAAGGGATGACCTAGGACTTGGAGAAGGTGAAGGTCTCGCCTTGATTATAGATATGAAAAAGGTATGTATAATATTTTATGTTTAATTTCTTTTTAGTTTAACTTAGTATATGTAATTATTTCCTAATTTCACCTTGTTTTTGGTATGTATATGTACTGTAGGGACTGTTTGCAGCACTTGAGGAGGTTTTACCTCAATCTAAACATAGAAGATGTGCAAGGCACATCTTAGCTAATTGGGCTAAGGACGGGAGAGGTCTTAAAAGAAGACAATAGTTTTGAAAGTTAGCCAAACGTATATTTGAGTATCAATTAAGGAAGAACATACAGAAGATGAATTTGTTTAGTCCTGAAAAAATTATGGATGAATTAATATACTACAACATTAATTACTGGTGCAAGCTTTACTTCAACACGGAAGTCAAGTGTGCTAATGTGGATAACAACATGACAGAGTGTTTTAATGTATGAATCTTGGCAATAGGCACAAGACCATCATTACCGTGCTTAAAGAAACCAGAGTAAATATGATGACAAGAATAAACACTCTGAAGGAGTTTCCAACTACTTTGAATTGTATTTACTCTCCAATATGTTTGAAGATTTTAGAGGAGAACATCAACAAGTCTATGTATTGTACCATTGTGTTTAATGGAGTGGTTGATTTTGAAGTGAAATAAGGGCTTTGTCAACACAAAGTGGATATTGTCAAGAGTACTTATAGTTGTAGGGTGTGGCAGTTAAAGGACATACCATGTGCACATGTTGTGGTTGCATTGTTGTTCAAGAAGTACCCTTTGTATTAGTATATTAACAGCTTCTACAGTATTGAGGACTTATGTCAATGTTCTTGAACCAGTAACAAACATGGAAATGTGGTCAGTTTCTTCAAACATTACTGTTGCACCACCTAAAATCACAACCTTGTCTGGCAGGCCATCTAAGGCTAGGAGGAAGAAAGCTGGAGAAACAAAGAAATTAGGAAAATTGCCTAGAAATGGACTAGCAATGACATGTAGTTTGTCTTATGTTAGAGGCCACAACAAAAGAGGGTGCCCTCAAAGTGCATCATCAACAAAACCAAGTACAACGTCAGTAACAACACCTAGTAGTTCAGACAGGGGAAGAGGCATACCAAAGGTAATATTTACACTTGAATTTAGTAAATTATTTTATTAATTCTCAAGTTTTTTTAACATTTTTTTTACATGTAGAAAAATCCATCAGAAGTCATTAGTGCATCTCCTCAAGAAAAACAAAAAAGAGGGAGACCAAAAAAGACAACATCAGTAGCTCCTAGTGCACCTCCTGTAACTAAAGTACCTCCTGCACCTATTGTTTTTCCAGCATCCTCTTCTACACCTTCTGATTATTGTGCATCATCTCCAATGGTTGGTACTACTAAAAGAGAAATGGGTAGTGATAGAAAAAAACATAGCTCCATTAAAAAGGCCAAGAGTAATGGGAATGGATGTGTTCCAAGATGAAAATGTCTTTAAAGTCCTAAATGTAAGTCTCTTACTTTATTATATCTTGTGCAAATTATGAGTCTTTAATATATTTTGATTCTTGAAATTTTTTATCCTTCATTGCAGTCTGGCATGCCTTGTAGTAAGATCTACTCTACCAGTCAAGCAAAGGTGACAAGATCAGTTGATGTAACTGATAATATTGGTTATACACAAAGTACTACCAGTAAGTTGAAATGGAATGTAAAGCAGCATTATCAACAAAAAAACTTCAAGAGCTTAAAGAGAAGAAAAGAAAGAAGGCAATGGGAAGCAGTTCAAATAATCCAAGTCAAAATAGTAGTTTTTCACACTCAAAGATGCCATGAAAATTGTAGTGATGTTGATGTATTTTAAGCATTATTTTAAGTTAGTCTAGTTGACATGAAATTATTTTTTTGTATTTGAGAATGGTGATGGTGAATTAGTTAGGGGCTTGCTATTTTTTATTTTGTTTGTTATTGAATGTTGTCTTATGTTAGGCATTATGAATGTGACTTAGGTTGATGAATGTTGCCTAATGTTAGGCATTATGAATGTTGTCTTTTGTTTGTTTGTGAAAATAGTTTGTTGATGAATTTTGCCTTATGTTAGGCATTGAAGTTGGAATGAATGATGATATTGTGTTGAAATAAAGAAAATTATATTTTGTTGTGCTTGAATGGTATTGTTATGGTGTTGTAAAGTTGTGTTGTCACAACAGTTGTCTTTACAAAATGGTAGTGATGTTAGCTATATAGTTGTGTTGACACAATGTTGTAATTACAAGATGTAAGAGTAAATAATTTAAACAAGACACAATTGAACAATTAACTAAAACACTATAACACACCATAATCCAATATATATAGGTAAATAGACATACAAAATTTATACCATAAACAATCAATCTAACTACTTTCAATAGATTTATTGTTGATGAACATGACAGCAACACAAATCAAACTACATAAAAGTATCTTCCTATTGAACCTACACCATTTTCATCTTTCAATGAGCCTCCTTTTCAAAGTCAAGTTGTCAATTTGGTTTGATTTTGTTCACTAATCTTGAAAGGATAAAATTTGATCTTGGGTCCAGTTTTTCTTCATCCCTCTATAAAAAAAATTACAATTTTAATCCTATAAAGAATTAAAAATCAGTACATTAGCATCAATTGAATCTAAAGTGGAGCAAAATACAATGAAAATAAATACATACACCATAGTAGGCGCAAGACCAAAATCTTCTTCCCGAATTTAATTTCGACCATGAAGTTTGCAAGTTCAGCAAAATATAATATTAGCATCTCACTACAACATTGAGCATTGGGTTTGATTCATCCATACAAAGCTTATCAATTCCACATTTTTCATTTGAAGAATTCCAACAAAATCAATCAACGAATTATGAATCCTAAATTAAATTTGGACAAGATTACAAATCACAACTTCAAAAATTAAATTAGAAATTGGGATTAACAACTAAACCCTAAGTTCTTTTGAGAGAAAATTAAAAAAAATGAATGAGATGAAGGCTTGGAGAAGATGGTATCTCTTTGGAGAAGAGAAAGATATCGTTGGGGTTTTATTAATAGTAGAAGAGAATATTATTAAATTATTAAAATTAATGATGTGTATTATACATGTGGCATTTAAATTAATGACTTTGGAGTCTTAATGTCTCAACTGAGGTGTTCTCACATTCCATGACAAGTCAGCAATTGGGGGGTGGGGGTACTAAATATACGAAAAAAATATTTAGGGAGATAATGAGACTCTCATGAAGGTTGAGTGTGTAGTTGAAATTTCAGCTAAAGATTTGGGGGGGGGGGGTGTAATAGATCATTTTCTCATATTAAATAACTACATAATGTAGTAGTATAGACATATTTAAAATTTTAAAGTATCATTAATAAGGTTAATTTAGTAAAACGCACCTCTATATAAAATTTTCTTAAGAGTTGTGTCGTGTCAACAAAAGTCAAGTAACATTAAACGGATGTAGTAAGGGAGTGGTGAAACACAAAAATATATACACACATGCACTTAATACATATATACAACTTAAGGGTGGCTTGGTTGGGAACAAGTTATTTCGAGATTGGTTATCCCGAAATAAGTTGTTCCAATATGTATATGTGATAACTTATCCCATCATTGTGCTATAAATGGTGGTATAAATAATTTTGAGACTAACTAATACCTTTAACCAAATGCATGATAAAATAATCATGAATTTTATCCTCGAATTATTATAATTACACCTACACCAAATGACTCTCTGATACATATAATATTGAAATAACGATCCTAAAAAATAACATTAAATTTTGTGATAAATTTATAAAAAATATTATTTTACTTATAATGTTAATAAAGTTAAAAAAAAATGCTATAAATACCTAGGTTATATATATATATATATATATATATATATATATATATATATATATATATATATATATATATATATATAAAGAGGTATTACGTAAATATAAGATATTAAAATTACAAGGATAAAATGGGCATTGCATAGGATAAAGAGGGGAGTATGATTATTGTGCAATGTTGGGGGAGTTTGAGTTTTAAAACAAAGTTGGTTGGGGAGGGAGGGGAGAGATTTTCACCCTAATCATAAATATAAAGAGATATTAATGTGGTGCAAAATAAAGAAGTATTAAGTAGAGAGATGTAGTAAGGATAATTTACTCAACTTATCCAAAACTTAATGTTTTTCTTAAGGGGCATGTGAAAAAAAAAACAAGTATTCCGAAGAAGGAGGATCACTTGGTCACCTTCCGAAGCACAATAACCAAGACTCAGATTGACTTTCTGCTTCTTAGGAAGGGGGATAAGGTGTTGTGTAAGGATTGTAAGGTCATTCTGAGTGAGAATCTTTTAACCCAGCACAGGCTTCTGGCGATGGACTTGGGTTTAAATAAGGATAAGAAAAGAAGAGGCGGGGAGGGTCTACCTAGAATAAAGTAGGATGGCTTGACACCAGTGAGTGCGCTGGAGATTAAAGAGAACGTTGAGGAAATAAGGGTATGGGATTGTAAGGGGATGGGGATGGTATGTGGGATAGGGTGGCTAGGTGCATCAAGGAGACTGATAGAGAGGTGTTGGGTGTCTCGATGGGTCGGGCTGGTCAGCGTCGGGGGGACTGATGGTGGAATAAAAAAGTAAAGAAGAAAGTGAAGACTAAGAAAGGGGTGTATGCTAAGTTAGTTGAGAGTAAGAATGAAGAGGATAAGCGGGTAAATAGAGAGGAGTACAAGTTAGCCAGGAAGAAGGCTAAGTTAGCAGTTACAGCTGCTAAGACAACAGCGTTTGAGAGATTGTATGTGGGGTTAGAGGAGAGAGATGGGGAAAAAGGGTTGTATAGGCTTGCTAAGGCTAGGAAGAGGACAGGTCGTGACCTTTATCAAGTGAAGTGCATCAAGGGGGAGGATGGTAGTGTGCTGGTGGAGGACGTTCATATTAAGAGAAGATAGCAGTCATATTTTCATAGACTCTTGAATGATGAGGGGGACAGAAACAGTGTGTTAGGAGAGCTGGAGCACTCAGAGGAGTGTCGTGATTTCAGTTATTATAGGCGTTTTAAGGTGGAGGAGGTCAGCGAGGCTATTCGCAGGATGTTAAGAGGTAGGGCGATGGGGCCTGACGAGATTCCTGTGGATTTTTGGAAGTTTACTGGCGGGGCTGGTTTAAGGTGGTTGATTGAATTGTTTAACGATATTTTCAAGACTGTAAAAATGCCCGAGGCTTGGAGATGAAGTACCATGATTCCTTTATTTAAGAATAAGGGTGACATCCAGAGTTGCAACAACTATAGGGGTATTAAGTTGTTGAGTCACACTATAAAGATTTGGGAGAGCGTGGTCAAGCGGAGGTTGAGAAGGATAGTGTCTATTTCGGAGAATCAGTTTGGATTTATGCTCGGTCGCTGGCAACGGAGACAATTCACCCAATGCAGAGACTGGTGGAACAATATAAGGAAAGGAAGAAGGACCTACACATGGTATTTTTGACTTGGAGAAGGCATACAACAAAGTCCCTAGAGAGGTTCTTTGGAGATGCTTGGAGGTGAGTGGGGTCCTAATGATGTACATCAAACCGATTAAGGACATGTATAATGGAGCAAAGACTCAAGTGAGGACGGCGGGAGGAGATTCAGAGCATTTTTCTGTCTTGACAGGGTTGCATCAGGGATCGACTCTTAGCCCATTTTTGTTTGCGTTGTTGATGAATGTGTTGACGCTGCGTATTCAAAGAGAGGTGCCTTGGTGTATGCTTTTTGCAGATGATGTAGAATTGATTGATGAGATGCGGGGAGGTGTGAATGATAAATTGGAGGTTTGGAGACAAACCCTTGAGTCTAAAGGGTTCAGGTTGAGTAGGAGCAAGACAGAGTATATGGAATGTAAGTTTAAAGACTTAAGGTAAGAGAACAATGTGGTAGTAGGGTTGGATTTCCAGGTTGTTTGTAGGAGGGATAGTTTTAAGTATCTTGGGTCTATAATTCAGGGGAATGGAGAGATTAATGAGGATATCTCCTACCGTATTGGGGCAGGATGGATGAAGTGGAGGCTCGCCTCAGGAGTGTTGTGTGATAGGAAGGTGCCGCCCATACTTAAAGACAAATTCTATAGAGTGGCAGTCCGTCTGGCCATACTGTATAGAGCAGAGTGTTGGCCAGTCAGGAACTCTCATATTCAAAAATTGACAGTGGCGAAAATGTAGCTATTGCCTTTGATGTGTGGTCTTACTAGGGGTGATAAGATTAGGAATGAGATTATCCGGGAGAAGGTTGGAGTGGCTTCGATGGAGGACAAGATGTGAAAAGTTTGGTTGAGATGGTTCGGTCATGTGATGAGGAGGGGCACGGATGCCCTAGTTCGTAGGAGTGAGAGGCTAGCTTTTGATGGTTTCAGGCAGGGGTAAGCCGAAGAAATATTGAAGAGATGTGATTAGATATGACATGGAGCAGTTACAGCTTACTGAGGACATGACCCTAGATAAGAAGGTTTGGAGGAGGCGAATTAGGATAGAAAGCTAGTGCATGTGGATGGGTCGTTGTTAGTAGTTAGGAGAGCTTTGGGGTGGGGGTGCCTTTGGTTCGTTAGTGTAGGGTATTACTTTGTGGGTGTTTTATTTTTGTTATTCCATGTTGTTTCGTGCTTTATTATGAATTTGTTTATTATTCTTTGTCTTGAGTCGGGGGTCCATCGGAAACAATCTTTCTACTTCTTCGGAGGTAGTTGTATGGACTGCGTGTATTTTACCCTCCTCAGACCCCACTGTGTGGGAATACACTGAGTTTGTTGTTGTAGTCCGGAAGAAATAAAAGTTAAAATTCATAAGTTGGGAATACCAACTTTTGTCTTTTATTTTATTTTACCTAAGAATAGATGTTCAAAAATATGTTTTATCTTTTCAAACACCACAAAAAAAAATTATAGATTAAAAAAAAAAAATTGAATGCCAAAAACACTTAAAAGCTGATTCAAATACCCTCTAAAAGTCATGTTGAAGACCTTTCATTAGTCTGACCTGTCCAAACGAATACACTTGAACCATAATATTAAAGTATCGACGAGATAACAAGAGGATCCGTGGTGCAATGGCAGCGCGTCTGACTCCAGATCAGAAGGGTACCCTTCAAGGATAAATTCGTCACTTCACTAATATCATCCCTTTTCTCCATTTTTTTCCACCCAAGAAAAAGCAACGCAAAATCCTCAGTAACCAACAATGAATCTGCCACTTCCCTCCTCCACTACTACACTCACTGCATTTCAACAACCCAAATTGACCCGACCCTTTTTCCATGTCATCCGCTCTGTGTCGACCCGACCCGGTAGGAGGAAGTCGGGTTCCCACGGATCATCATCATCATCTGAGGCAGAGGAGCTGGTGAATTTGGTAATGAGGAATTTCAGTGATAAGAAGCCATTTGTGACCACACTGGATAAGTATGTTAAGTTAGTGAGGACTGAACATTGTTTTTTGCTCTTTGAACAACTTGGCAAAACTGATAATTGGCTTCAATGCCTTGAGGTTTGTTTCATCCTTCATTTTTACCTACAAATTTTGCAAAATTTTGCATTTCCATTTCTCGGGGAGCCTTGGAACGGTTAAAGTTGTTATCATGTGACCGGCTTCACGGATTTAAGAGGTGAAACCAATCTCTTTTAAAAATGCAGGATAAGACTGGGTACAATAGACATGCTTTGGTCCTTCCCGGACCCTATGCATAGCGGGAGTTTTAGTGCATCAGTGCACCAGGCTGCTTCTTTGTTTATTGGGGAAGCTGCTGTATGTCTATGTAGGGATAAGTGTGAGATTTTACTGAACCCCTTAATTGTCTTATTCAATATTAAGAGAATTTTTGTAATCGATCTGAATTAGTTTTGGGTTGATTGATTAGTATTGTGGAATTGACTAATGAATGTATGTCTTGATCAAGCTATTTGGATCTTTATACTATTGGCAATGTGTATATGTAGGTTGGTTTGCTGCTTATGATCTCTGATTTTAGTGCAAAAGTTTATGGGTTCGTTTGGTACGAGGGATAAGGGATAACTAATCTCGAGATTAATTTTAGGATGAGTTTATTCCATATTTGGTTGAGATAAAATTGTGGGATTACTTATTCGGTGATTTGTTATCCAGGATTGTACTGTTAATTTTTATCCCACTTTGAAGGTGGGATAAGAATTCTGGGATAAGTAATCCCTCTTTAACTTGTTCCCCAGCCAAACGAGCCCTATGTCTTTTGCAAGTGGTGCAACCAACAACGACGGACCTAGTAGTCCCACAAGGTGGTCTGGGGAATGTGGTATGTACGCATACCTTACCTTATCTCGTGGAGGTAAAAGGTTGTTTCCAGTAGACCCTCGGCTCAAGTAGTTTTGGTAATGGTAATGGGCTAGACAATCAAATGTTAGTTGCAAAAGCTTATGGGTTTGTTTGGTACGAGGGATAAGGGATAACTAATCTGGAGATTAATTTTAGGATGAGTTTATTCCATATTTGGTTGAGATAAAATTGTGGGATTACTTATTCGGGGATTTGTTATCCAGGATTGTACTGTTAATTTTTATCCCACTTTGAAGGTGGGATAAGAATTCTGGGATAAGTAATCCCTCTTTAACTTGTTCCCCAGCCAAACGAGCCCTATGTCTTTTGCAAGTGGTGCAACCAACAACGACGTACCTAGTGTAGTCCCACAAGGTGGTCTGGGGAACGTGGTATGTACGCATACCTTACCTTATCTCGTGGAGGTAGAAAGCCTGTTTCCAGTAGACCCTCGGCTCAAGTAGTTTTGGAAATGGTAATGGGCTAGACAATCAAATGTTAGTTGCAAATTCGGAAGTTTCATGCCATTAAAAGTTTAAAACCATTGTCTAGATGTTGGCGAGATTCATGTTTATATGTATGGGTTTGTATTCAACGTTTTGTTGGAGTTTTCTCAAAGTAGTGTGTGCTAGAAGCCAGAAGGTGCTGTGGTTTCTGCCATATGTTTATACAGACTTATACTGAAAAAGACCTGTCTTTAAAATGTCTTTCATCTTAATTAATGAAAATGCCTTCTTTTAATGACTTTTGTGAAATATAATAAATCTACAGAGGTAGTTGTTTCACTTAGAAATCTAATATATGTAGGTTTTCAGATGGATGCAAAAACAACGGTGGTATATAGCAGATAATGGGGTTTATTCGAAATTGATATCAGTGATGGGGAAGAAAGGGCAGATTAGAATGGCAATGTGGCTGTTTTCTGAGATGCGTAATAGTGGGTGCCGTCCAGATACCTCGGTGTACAATGCAGTTATTTCGGCCCATCTCCACTCTCGAGACAAATCCAAGGCCTTGACAAAGGCTATGGGTTACTTTGAGAAGATGAAGGGAATGGAGCGTTGTAGCCCAAGTATTGTTACATACAACATTCTTTTGAGAGCTTTTGCTCAGGCAAAAAATGTTGAACAGGTAGATGCTTTGTTGAAAGATCTTGACGAGAGCATTGTAACTCCTGATATATTCACGTTTAATGGTCTGATGGATGCCTATGGGAAAAATGGAATGATCAAGGAAATGGAGCACGTTCTCTCTCGAATGAAGAGTAATCAGCTGAAACCAGATATTATTACTTTCAATATATTAATTGATTCATATGGGAAGAAGCAGGAATTTCAGAAGATGGAACAAGTTTTTAAAAGTTTGCTTCAATCAAAGGAAAAACCTACCATTCCCACATTTAACTCAATGATAACAAACTATGGAAAAGCACGACTTGGAGAAAAAGCTGAGTTAGTTCTTGAGAAGATGGTTGACTTAGGTTATAGGCCAAGTTACATCACTTATGAGTGCCTTATTATGATGTATGGGCATTGCGACTCTGTTTCGAAAGCAAGAGAACTATTTGATAGGGTAATGGAATCTGAGAAGGAGAAGAAGGTTTCAACACTGAATTCAATGCTTGAAGCCTATTGCATGAATGGGTTACCCATTGAAGCGCATGTTCTTTTTGAGAGTATTCATTCATCCAAAGCTTTCCCTATACACTACTCAACCTATAAACTTCTATATAAGGCCTACACTAAAGCTGATACGAAGGATCTTGTACAAAAACTGCTGAGCTGTATGGACAAAGATGGAATCATCCCCAACAAAAAGTTCTTTCTTGATGCTTTGGGGGCCTTTGGGTCCGCACCAACAAATCAAAAGGCAGTTGGTGATAATAAAGGATTGAGCAAGCACAGGGGTCATAAGTGAAAAAAGAAAGTGGCTTGGAGTTAGAAATCTGATCACTGCTTTCGTTTCTCAAACAATAATGAGATTTAAGATGAGGTTTCTTCGTCATACATATTGAGTGGCTCAGTAATAATATATCAAACTGCAAGGACAATTTTGTTCTCCCAGGTATCTTTCTTTCTATTTCTTGTGCTTCAGATGTTATGTCTTTCACATATCTTAATGATTTGTTTATGCGTTGCCCAAATATGATATCAGTATGTAAGTATCACTCTGAAAGTACTAAAAGGTGAATATGTATTTGCCCTGAGGACTTTGGTCTTATCACTTATGGTGAGAGAGTAACGTGTGACGTGTGGGTTAGGTGCACGTCACACATTTGAACCCCGCTGCAGACAAAAGCCTAGTATTTAAGTGAAGAGAGGCAGAGGGGTGGACCCATTGTCCATCAAGTTTCAAACTGCACGCTAGTGGCCTTCGGGGATTCTTGGTTATCAAAACAAAAGAAAAGGTAAATAACAATGAGGGCCTCTTTGACTAGTGCAGTTAAGCTTTCTTGATCTGTTTTCTTAAGAAAGTTAACCAAAAAAGTGTAGTAGAAAACTCCCTCATAAGGATTCATGACTTTCGTAAATCAAGTTTTTGGTCCGGAATCTTGATTGAGGCTGCATTCTTATACTTTAAGAACAATGTTTGAGAATTTTGGATTTTTGACCTTCAAGGAATGTGACATTGATTTCACTCCCAGTGACAGCTAAATACTTTGTTCTTTGTGAGAATCTGTTGAGGAATTATGAAGAACCGAGGTGCTTGTGAGTTTTCATTTCTGAACTGTCTGGTTGTCAAGTTAGAATTTTTAACCTGTTGCTTAAAGTAATCCTCAAAAAGACATACATCACAGATATTTGCAATGATATAATTTGAACTTAAAAGAAGCACCAGATGTTACTATTAACCCATATCAAAGTAGCATAATTCCTTCCGGACCATCTTTCTTCCTTGTTGAAGTGAGAAGACTTTTTTACCTGTGAGTTCAAAAATTTGTTGTTGTGATCGTCCATTTGTTTTTGATTGTTGGCTTTGATTAAGGCCTTTTGTTTTACGGCAAAAGATGAGATTTTTTCGACATGTTGAGCCTAATTGTTTCCCTCGCCACCTGGATGACCCTTTTTCCTTTCTCCGATTATCTATAGAAGCAACAAAAAGTTTATTGCTACAAATGGTCTGGTAATTAGCTTAGTGTTCACGATTATCTATCTGTATTGAAGAAACTAATGAGATCAGAGTGCTTATTTTGTGATATTTTTACCAGTCACAGATTCAATATAAAACATGGAACATTCAAGTTGTGAACCTCATCACCCATTTCTTCACGAGCAAGGGGTGCTTGATGCTGTACCTAGCGGGTGGTTCATTCAAATATCGGCCATGAAGTTAATTTTCTTGTTTGCGTCTCTAGATTCTCCAACTCCATTTTCGTTGCAGCAATGTTATTCTGTTGCAAACAATAAGAGAAAGGAGATGATATATCCAACTTTTTCAATATTTATTTTTCTCATCAATTGTACAAATTGCATCAATCCCAACTCTTGACACTTTGGAAGGGTCGTTTTTGCTTGCAAATGGTGTAGGGGGATAGTAATAATACGAGGAAGAATGAAAAGAAGACACGTAAAATAAGTCCTTTTGAGGTTAAAGATAATTGTTAGAGTTCACAAGTAGGAAATGAAGGGAAGTGCACATATGGCCGAAGTAAAAAATGACTGATTTAAAACATACATTTAAATGGAATGATCTACATGATATGTTTGCAAATATGTATGATTTCACCGTGGATGGTGGAAGGTCACTTCAATGTAATATTTGATGAAACTGAGAAATATAGAGGACTTTTCACATGAAGGATATATCTTTAAAAGATCATGTCTAGGGAATGAAGATTGTTTAAATACCTCCCCTAACGCTTTACTGGAGCATCCTTTTTTGATAACCACTTTACTAGAGTATCTTATTAAACAAGGGTCTGATCATTTCCCCTTATGATACCAAGTAGAACAAGTTCCAGAATTATCAAGAAAGTTTTACACTTTGTTTGGATGGTGGTTTGTCATGGTTTCATAATGTATGGTATGATATTGAATTGTATAATATGGTACAATACAATGTTTGAATAGTCTATATTGTTCATTGTTATTTAATAATATTTTTATTGTTTGATTTGACGGTATTATAATATATCGTAACTGTTATGTTTACTAAAATGTTTTTAATATTATAAATGTTAAATTTATCAATAATTGTTAATAAAATAATTTTCTTCCTGTTGATTTGTCACAAATTATGCCATGTAAATATATTAAGTTGTTAAATTCATGTAAATTTTAAAAATTCAATACAAGAGTAGATTATAATAAATGTAATCGGATTTCATTGTTTATAGTAACAAATTTCATTTCCTTTTGATGTTTTGAGACGTGACCATCAACGCCAAATAGAAAGTTTAAATGCATCTTTTGTGTATGCTATATATAGGTGTGTCCGGTGTGGAATACATAAAATATTCTCAAAGAAATCAGATTGTTTCTTACTTTTTTTCTTATGTTTGCAAATAGAAAAATATTTTTTGAAAGTATTTATATATATTTACTACAAAACAACGAGAACAAATAGGATAAATTATAAATAATTTTTAAAAAATATATTTGGGGGTGGGGTAGTGGAGTGGGGGATAGGGGTAGGGAGTGGGGGAAGGAAAAAAAAAAATTTTGAATTTTTTTAAAGAAAATAAATTTATATATATATATACCTTAACCATATATATAAGCCAACAATGAGAGGACTGACACAGCATAGGCTAATTATATTAAAAGAAACAAAAGTTGTACTACGAATTTGGATTCATTTGAGGGATAATTGGACAACTGTAAACTCACTTAGGGCCCGTTTGGTCATGGATATTTTTCTTTCTTTTCTGGAAATTTTTTTTGGAGTTGGAAATTATGGTGTTTAGTCATGAAATTTTAAAAAATAATATAACCCAATTTCAATTTTCATTATTATTACATATAACCCAATCTTTAAATTTTTACACAAATCTCTTTTATTAACTAAATTTCGTAATTTTTTTTAAAAGTTCAAATTCAATAAAATAATTAATTTAAGTGAAAATAATTAAAAAATTTCATCAACAAATTTAAGAATATATAAAATATATTTATATCTATCAATCATATTTATCAAAATATAACTTTCTCTATTTAATAGATTATGGTTAGATAAACTTATTTAACCCGTACTTGTGATATTTTTATTCAAATTTTAGAAGAATAACAATCATAATAATTACTTTGTTGTTAATTATTTTATCAATTGAAGACCTATAAATTATTTTCTCAACATTTGGTTGTATGTTAGTAGGTAAATTAGTAGTTGGGTGATTTTGATAATTTTTAAAAGTTAAAGGTATAAAATCATATTTATTTTATTTTTTTTCAAAAGTCCAAAAAAAATTATAATAAAACATGATCAAATACAACTCCAACTCTGGAAAAAGAATAAAAAATTTATGACTAAACGGCTACTTACTATGATGTGTGCTGCATTTGTGAAAATAGCTATAATTCTCATTTACATTACAGTATTCACTTTTTCTCTTTGGATCTTT
Organism: Capsicum pubescens; assembly: GCA_030864215.1. NCBI lineage: Eukaryota > Viridiplantae > Streptophyta > Magnoliopsida > Solanales > Solanaceae > Capsicum > Capsicum pubescens. Next base: position 197,701,575 of record CM061549.1, on the reverse strand, counting down.
ACCTAAAAAAATTTCCTTTCCCTTCTCTATTTCTTCTCACTCTTTCTCACCCACTGGAGCAAATGAATCCCATTCTCTGCTTTTCAATTTGTCTCGGTATGTATTGCAAGTTTTAGTTCAGATAATTTTTTCTTTATATTTCTTCGTCTAATGCACCAATTTATTGACAATGAGAATTCGATGGTATCTGTGATTGTTAGTTCTTGGAGTTTTTGTAATCCACCACCACAATTTAACCAGATTTCACAGTCCATGATTGGAGATTTTGGTCAGCTTTTACAATTTTTAGAAAGGTAAAATACTCATGCAATTCATTTACAAATTTTGATTCTCTGAAATTTCTGAAAATATTTATTGTGGACTATAGGTTGCATACAATACACGCTTGTGGTGGGGCTCTTCCCTCAACCCTGAGCATAGCGGGAGCTTTAGTACACCAGATTTCTCTTTTTTTAAATGTATTTTGGACTATAGTTTTCGTGCTGTATATTCTATATGCATGCTGTGATGGTATATGATTTTCACACTGATGCACATGTGGTATTTGATAATATGCCTGAAACACTGATACACATGTTGGTGTTTGATACATTTTCGTTGTCATGATGTCGAAGTCTATCATGGTAACACCTATATACACTTCACCCAACCCAGACCTCATTTGTGGGATTTCACTGGTGGGTTGTTATTGTTGTTTGGAGATTGGGAGAATGCATATCATATTTAAAGTTCGAGAAGAACAGGGTAGCATCTTGGTAGTCTTCATTCAACATCCAAGTTAGATCAAATTTCATTATGACAAAAATCTCAAACTATTAAAAGGCAAGCTAAGAGAATGGAGTTTAGCTTAAGTAGGGCTCATATGCCTTTACAAGTTGGACTAAAATAAAATTAGAATCATAAAGAAATACTTCTCGTATGTCCTTAGTGTAACTTGTCTGATCAGTTTGGAAGAAATGCTAATAGTTACACTAGTAGTGTTTTGCAGCTTTCTGATGCTCTTGCAGTATTTTAGATTCAGTAGGGCGATTTCTTGGAGGTAACTGATAAATTAATCAACATTAACCAATTTAACAAAATCTTTCAAAATTAATTTCTTGAGCTAGGGCATTTCAGTAAAGCCAAGGGTTCTAGTAAGTTCCTGAGAATGATTAAGGTTGAAAATCCCGAGAGATCTTCCCTTACTTCTTTTTTTTTTTCTGAATTTACAATCTTGATTATGCAAAGAAACTACTTAAAGAGAAAAAACTAAGGAAATAATGGTTTGTACCTCAGTCTCACTTCATGTTTGTTGTAAATTGTTGTACCACTGATATTTTTCTTCACGATGATGATAAATATTTGGGAAGTTCAAAATAAGGATGAATTTGTGTTATTCATAATTCAATGATTTTTATCATAGCTCCTTACGTGAAGTTCAATTTGTGTTTGAGATTTTTCTTCTCTTCGAAATCCCAAGTGCAAAATTTTCAAGAAGTGGCTTGGTGAAAATTTTCACCCATATGAGCTTTAACCAATAATTGAGTGAACATCTAAAAAATCAACTCAATCCTTTATCTAAAATGCATTAAATAAAAAGGGGTGAGACATTTTCCACTACTATTTGTACTCCAAATCAGTACAAAATCAAAATGAAAGTTGATGAAGCAAACCTTCATTTCCAACACAAATTTCCCAAGAATTACACTATTTGGATTCACTTATCAGATTCTAAAAGTGTCAACAGATGAAACTTAGCCAATAACATAACTAAATAAACCAACACCATCACTTAGCAAAGCTACACAAAAATTCAAACATAAAAAGTAGAAAAGAAAGTTCAAAAACCTTAAGATAATAGGCTTGACGGTACGATCACTGGAAAAAGAAAGATAATTCGAAAAATCATTTGATTTTTTCAAATAAATATGAAATCGAGTACGCACCTGATTTCGAGTATTTGTGGATTTTATGATTCTTTGTTTATCAACAAAATTTTGTTGTAACGGTAAAATTCGCGCCTGATTTTCAGCTTTACAGGTCAGTATAGAAGCTGAAATGAGTGTATAATTCGGTAAAGGGCCTAAAATGCCCTTCAAGTATGTGAAATGGTGCAAAAATGTCCTTCATCTACCTATTGGACCTAAAATGCTCTTTCCGCCAACCTATTAAGTCTATTTTGCCCTTACACTTAAGGCTAACTAATGACCCTACTTCATTAATGTCGTGGCACATTTCTATTGGTCAATTAATATTTAATTAAACTAATTAATTTTATTCTTTGAAAACCCAACGACCCAACCAAATAACCCGACCCAACTAATAACCTGTCCCAGTTCCTATATGATTTGATTAGCTAATGTTGATTTACCCTTTTTCCCCTTGATTGCCATGCGGTTTATATTTGTCTTGCACTTTAACAGTAACAAGAACTTATTTCCGTATTCTGGGTCTTCTCCATGAAGGTCCCCGTCGACCTTTTATACATTAGCTTACCACATAAAAGGTCTCAACAAAAATCTATTGAAATTTATATTTAATGTGAAAATTTTACTGTTTAAATGAACACAAGTAGTTTTTTTTTTTTTTCCTTAATGTTCTGAAAACTGAAAAAATTCAAACAAACTTGACAAGCTTTCTAGTCTTACTAGTTTATTTGCCTTCCAACCATTGATTGTCGAGGCCTTTTCAATTCTTAATGGTTTTCTGTCGCATAAAATCTGAATTCAAGTGCTCGTAAAATTTGGAAGTGGTTTCAGCTTTAGTTTTTGAAGTGATTGAAGTGATAAGAATTTTACTTCACTCAGCTGTAATTTTTAAATGACTTTCTTCATGAGCCGAGGTTTAGTGATGACTATCCCTTTAACTTGACCTGACAGAATAATAGGAATTGGGGCAGATTATTAGTTGGGTCGGGTTATTTGGTTGGATCGTTGGGTTTTTAAAAAATAAAATTAATTAGTTTAATTAAATATTAATTGACCAATAGAAATGTGTCACGTCATTAATGAAGTAAGGTCATTAGTTAGCTGTTAAGTGTTAGGGCAAAATAGGCCTAATAGGTTGACGGAAAGGACATTTTAGGCCCAATAGATAGATGGAGGATATTTTTGCACAATTTCAAATAATTGAAGGACATTTTAGGCCTTTTCGGTATATAATCCCTTCTATATTAACTAGAGGAATTAAAGTTGGTATAACATTACCTATTTCATTAATGCTCATTTTGTGATTTGAGTTTTAAATTTTCAAAGCGTTTATTGTGTTTTATGAATATGTTTATGTAATAGTCTCAGGCAAGTAGTTCGAGCAATGACAGAGACAACTGAAGGAAAGTCCGCAGATACGGTGAAGGCGAAAATGAATGAAGTAGAGTTGGCGAAATGTGACTGTTGTGGATTGACGGATGAGTGCATAGTGGAATATATAGGGAGGGTTAAGGAGAGGAATGAAAAAAGGTGGATATACGGATTGTGTGCGGAGGCAGTGAAGGATGAAATCATGAGGGCATCCGCGGGGAGGCGAATTGGGAGAGGGGAAGCTTTGAATCGGCACATGAGTTTTTGCAAGAAGTTCAGAGCTCTAAAGCCACTGTTGCATCTCAGGGAGGAGTTGATCTCTTCGGTGAAGTAGTTGATGTTAAGGAGCTTGGATTCACTGAGAGTAAGTCTGATGAACAAAAGGGAAGGTCTTGTTTGATCTCGGAGTTGTTTTTCAGCAATTGATAATTGATCAGGAGCAGCCGTGGTAATTTCAAATCTAATAAAATATATTTAAATTATCAGAAAAGGATAAAAAATATTCCTGAATTATTTGAAATAGATCAAAAATACCCCTCGTTAATTTTTGGGTCAAAAATACCCCTTCTGTTAACGGAATTTCACCAAGCATGCTACCTAGGTAAAAAAGCCACGTGGTTATGTCACGTCACCATCCACATGTAAAATTTTATTTTTTGAAAAAGGATCAAAAATATCTCTGAACTATCCGAAATGGATAAAAAATATCTCTTGTTAGTTTTTTGACTAAAAAATACCCCCGTTAAATATTTGGTTCAAAAATACCTCTTCCCTTAACAGAATTCCACCAAGCATGCCACCTAGGTAAAAAAGTCACATGGCTATGCCACATCACCATTCACATGTAAAATTTTATTTTTCTAACAAGGGTTAAAAATACCCCTGAACTATTTGAAATGGATTAAAAATACCAATCGTTAATTTTTTGGCTCAAAAATATCTCTCCGTTAAATATTTGGTTAAAAAATACCCCTTTCCTTAACGAAATTCCACCAAGCAGGCCACCTAGATAAAAAAAAACACATGGATATGCCACGTTACTATTCACATGTAAAATGTTACTTTTTAATTATATAACATTCCTTTCTTCTTTCTTTTTCTTTTTTAATTTTATTTTTTTGCAAAGCAGTTTTATCGATCTGGAAAAAAATAGAAAAATTAAAAATTTCTAAAAATATTTAAATAAAATGAAATAAATCAATGTTTTTACTGGATTTAGTTTAACATTTTTGGGATTTCTCGATATTGAGAAGGTACTAAATAAATTTTGTTAAAGGAGTACAAATTATTATTTTTTTTTCATTATATGATAACTTTTCACATAGATTATTAAAGAAAATTATATCCATATTTTTTTAATGATTAAAATATATTAAATGTCATTTACTTTTCTGAAAGTGGAATTTTTAAAAATTCTAACAATACTTGATGATTAAAAATAAAATTAGAAAAACTATCAACATTCATTAAGTCTAGAAAAAATAAATCAACATCACTGAATGTAATCTTTTTTATTTAATTTCTTCATTAAGAAGAAAGGAATGTCATATAATTAAAAAATAAAATTTTACATGTGGATGGTGACGTGGCATAGCCACTTGGCTTTTTTACCTAGGTGGCATGCTTAGTGGAATTCCGTTAAGGGGAGGGGTATTTTTTAGCCAAAAAATTAACGAGGGATATTTTTGATCTATTTCAGATAGTTTAGGAGTATTTTTTATCCTTTTCTGAAAAATAAAATTTTACATGTGGATGGTGATGTGATTATTTTTTACCTAGGTGGCATGCTTGGTGGAATTCTGTTAAGGAGAGGAGTATTTTTTAGTCAAATATTTAACAGAGGAATATTTTTGAGCAAAAACTAACGAGGGATATTTTCAATCCATTTCAGATAGTTTAGATGTATTTTTTACCCTTTTTCGTTAAATTATTGCAGTTAAAAGACTCGTAGTAAAGGTCACAACTCAAACCGCAACTTGCAGGATTAGGAGTTTGAGTTGTGGAATCATGTTGTGCAACAAAGTAAAAGTGAAATGAATGACCTTTGCATTAGTTGGTGATTTTGAAAGAAATATTACTAAGGTAAACCTGTAACTAGATGATTAATTCTGAAGTTATTAGCATTAGATTAGAATAAATTTGGTTGCTTAAGGTGGTATAATCAGTTTGCATTAATATTAACTGCAAATATGCATATTTGTGGTAATGTATCTTCATTATGTTATCTTTTATGCTTTTACCTTGTTACTTTTTTAACGTATCTTTGTAAAGAGGTATGTAAGCTTTATGTTTGTTTCTCCATCGGTTACTTTTTCATTCTTTTTTCATTACCAAATGACTATACAAAGCATCCAAGAATTAACCAGCTTGTAAATTGATATGTTGGGCCTTTGCTGAGCATGGGCATTGCCCATCTAGTGTGTGTGTATATATATATATATATTTGTGTGTCTGTGTGTTTGGCGGGGGTGGAGTGGGGGGAGGGGGTCTGATAGGGGGGGGGGGAGTGAGAAGTTTTTTTTTTGGATTTTTCTTTTAAAATTCTTTTTAAGAAAGTTGGTGCAGGGAGGGGGGCTAGTAGGTGGTGGGATAGTAATAGGGGTGGGGTAAGAAAAAATTTTGAATTGTTTTTTAAAAATAATTTTTTGAAAAAATTTGGGGTGGGGTCGGGGTCGGGGTGGCATAAGAAAAAAATTTAAAATTTTCTAAAAAAAAAAGAATTTATAAAAATAAAAATTGGGGGGAGGGGGGAGGGTGGCTGGTGGGGTGGGGGTCAAGGTAGGAGGTGAAGATTAATAATAGAAAAATACAAGAAATAATAAATTTAAATCTATAATTAAGCTAAATACCAACACATTTACAAAATTAAGTTTTATAGCAAATGTAACAATATTTTCATTGGGGCAAGCCACTACAGTCTTTTTACAGTTACTTTGTGTAACTTCTTCCTTTTTCAAGCAATTACATTTATCTCTTTCTTTTTCTTTCTTTATCTCTTATATTTTTTTTAATTTTTTCTCCTATTTTTCAGATTTAAAATTTAGCAATTTTTTTCTCACGTTTTTCTCGCTTTTTCTACAAAGACCATGTTTCAAAAAATATGGTAACCATTAATTTTCCGTTATTGCATGTAATCTCTTCCCCAAAATTTATTTATTTTATGTTTTGTATCTTTATTATCATTATTATTGTCATATTTCATTTTTTAAAGCTTTTGTTTGTATAATTGTGGAGGTCTTATCTAATGGCGGAATACACACCAATTAGAAGATCTAATAGAGATATACCCCTGTTAATTTAGTTTTCGATAATCCACCATCTTTTTATATTGGACTATCTCAAGATGAAGATATAAAAATTGTTTCTACACCTATAAAGTTGAAGAAATAATGAGTGTTGAAGAGGTGAGGTCGAAGCATCATAACGATTCAGAAAAGATGAACGAAATTATGAAAGAAAAAGAATTGAAAAAAATTTCTTCTCCAAAATCCCCAAAAATTTTAAAACTAGAGAAAAAAAGAAAATCAAAAGATGTCGGAACAAGCAGCAAAATTTCAAGTCCTGAAGTTGAAAAATCTTCCAAAAATGATTCAAAAGAAGATGAAAAAGAGATATTTGTGTATGTATTTAACACGATTGTATTTGTAAATGTATTTGCATATGTATTTAACAGATTGTATATGTATATGTATATGTATATGTATATGTATTTTTGTACAGTGTCACATATTTGGACTATGTTGTATCAAATATGTATTTGGATTGTATATTTACATTGTCAGATATGTATTATATATTAAATATGTATATGTACATATAGTTTTTGGGTATTGTATAGTTCAACATCTGATATGTATTTTGTACCGTCTCAGATATAGTTGTTGGGTATTGGATATGTATATGTATGTATGTATGTATGTATATATATAATTACAATTTGAATAATAAAATCGACACTCTGAATTGAATATGTAGCAAAATCGAGTTCAATCAAAAAATAACTCAGCAAGTACATTCAAAATATACATTGAATTGTATAATTTTGAATCTAGCAAAATCGATTTCGAACAAAATAAAAAAATTGACTTAATCTGTAAGTACCAATAATTTCAAAATCTCAAAATCGAGTTTGGACAAAGATGTTTATGATAAATTTCAAAATCAATTCTAGTGAAATACATATATTAAAGATCTAAAAATTAAGTTTGGGATTGAATACATGTATCAACAAATATGATTTAATTTGAAGATCATTAAGAAAAGGAAATATACAGTGAAATTGATTTTGAATTTGAATTGTGTTGTTGAAAATAAAGTAGGTATTCATTTAATAGGAATATTTTATAAAAAAGAAATCTTTAAATTTAAATTTACGGGTCATTGTTGGGGTTAAATCATTCGCTATTTATCTCAATAGATTTGAGAAAAATTAGGGGCATTAATCCATTTGTGTATGTATTTTATGGTAAGAAATGACCTAAAATACAAAATACAAGTTGTTATTTTGGATAATTATGAAATTGGTGCTATGAAATGCCTAATTATGTGTTTAAGTTTGTTACTTATGAATTTTTTTCCTAAATTATATGGGGTGAAGGATAAAATTGAATTATAAAATATTAAGTAAGGACATAGTTGAAAAAAAATTAATCAAATCATGGGATACCACCAAATCGGTGGTTACATAAAATGAGGATTTTCATGGTTATGAGACTATGAAATTAAATCATATCATATCATACACTTTAAGAAATAATTAAAACAAACACGACTCTCTTAATAATCATACTATACCATACCACACCATAAAAAACCATCATCCAAACCGTATATTAAGGTTTCTTAGTAATAAATAGGAGATTGTGAAAGATACGAATTAGGATAGAATGTTAGTAGATAGTTGTGTGTTATCTTATTATCTATCCATACTAATAGTTATAGAATCACTAGTATTGCTCCTATAATTTCAATTTTGTTGATTTCTTTTATTTTGTGTATTTTATCCTTTTCGGATTTTACTTAGAAAGAAAATGGTTTTGACCTCTTAAGACTATTTTAAAAAATTCAAAAAAAAAAAATTCAAATAATTTTAAGAAAATTCACAGAGTCGCCACTTAATTTTTATAGAAAAAATCAAGAAAAAACTAAAAAGAGTTTCAAAGGTTCAAAAATAGAAACAAACCTTTAAAACTAGAGAAACTGGGTAAAAGTTCAATTAACACTCTAAGAAGGTTTTTAAGGCATTTAGGAGCGCCCGTTTAAAACGGTTTACCAAAAAGAACTAACTTGACTAACTAGAAGTGGCTAAATTTCGCAAAGACTTGATTTTATAGAAAATATTAAAATTACTTTCTTAAACATGACATTTATTTATTCGAAGGAGAAACATTCTATTTGAATTAAACTAAATTGCAATTTTCATTGGATTTTAAGAGGAAAATGATTTTTATTTTTTATGGAAAAGGAAGGTGATTGTATAGTTATTTTCTTATTATTATAGAAAATTCAATTTTATTATGAAAAATGCCTTTGAAAAGATGCTAAGAGAGTATTGAAAGTGTTTTGCTAACTTTTGAAAAGTTGATTTTCAAAATAAATTAGTTTCTTAGATTTGGAGATTAATTTCTTAGGTTTGGAGAAAATTACTTTAATCCAAATAAACTATTAATCATATGAACAAAATAAAAGTCATCTTAAAATAAAATACACACTTTTAGAAGACTTGTTTTGAGAAGAAAATCAAAGGAACCCATTTAATTCGTTTTTAGACAAGACAAATTAGGTGAAAAATTATGAATTAAATAAAAAAAAACTATGATAAAATAAAATGACAACACCTTAGGAAATTTATCTAGATTCATTGATTTAAGGAATTAATTAATACAAATAAATAATATAAGCTACAAAAAATGAATACAAGAATTGAAATTGGGCCCTTAATTAGCCCATTTTCAATTCTGGACAACTTTGGTTTTGCGCCTATTTAAATGGTCCTTTTTAACCCTCTTTCAGTTGTATATTGCAACCCCTTTTCTTCACATTTTTCCGTATATTCACTGTATATCAACACGTAAATGGTTGTATATTTGCTTCCAGCTTCATTAAGCATCATATGTTGGCATATATCAACCACTTTTGACCTATAAAGCCTGTATATATGGTGTATACGAATGTATATCAGAAGCTGTCCAGAGTATATTAATCCATTTTATGGACTTGGCATGGGTCCTGGCTCGATGCAAGTTGGGTTTAACCCAACGGAATGCGAGGGATGGGAGTCCGAGAGACTCGACGGAGGGGGTTCATGCATATAAAAGGGTTAAAGAGTTAGATATCAATCGGCTATGAACTAATCAAATTAAAACAATCATTTGTAAACACTCAATATGACAAGGGTGCCTAAAAAGTACCTAAAATTTTTATATTAGGTACTTTCCAACTTGCAGCCACCAAATAGATAAAATTAATTTTTTTTCCCCATCAATCATACACCATTATAGTGTAAAAGAAAATGAAAAAGAGAGACTTTGCTAGTGGAATTTTCTTTTGATTCTTAATTAGTATTAGTATAATAATTTATTTTTTCTTTTAATTTTTTAAAGAAGAAGAGAATCGTGTAACAACAAGTAATTTCCTAGTCAAACAAACAAGACACAGTTGTAGAGAGTTCGAAAATTCAAGTAAACAATAATTTATATTTTTTTTTGGCTTACATGCAACTTATCAACAAACCAATCATCATTATCATACTAATATAACAATAACATCATGAAGCATTGTTCAGTTGGTGAGAGTATATTGAATATTTTATTAAACTCGTAGCATATATCAAAACTACAGTATGAGAGAGGGAGGTATACATATGTACAAAATCAACCTAAGCAAGTGAACATGATTCTCAAATAACAATTGCTACATATATACAAACAAAAATAACATGAATTCGTGGTTTTCTGTATATCCTAAAACTAAATTATTTTCCTTACTTCTAAGGAGCAATTTATATTCTCGAGTTAACAAATTACATTACTCAAACACAATAAACCATTACAAGAACCTCCAACTTTCACCTTATACTTAACAGAATTCACAAACACAATAAACCATCACAAGAACCTCCAACTTTCACCTTATACCAAAATTCGCTAAAAAAATTACGCGTACCCTTTGAATTATCAGCACAAATTAAACAAAATTATAATTTTAATAATAAAACAGTAACCTAAATAATTTCCATAGGACTCTTTCACTAAATTTCATTATAAAGTACTTATCAAAAATCAATTTATACCATTTAGTTTTCAAATAAAATGAGGTTGAAAACTGTCAAAACAACATGAAAACACAGTAAAATACTAAATTTCTACAGCGAAAAGTCCCAGCCATTACGACTACAATAAAAGTCTAAGAAGAAGATGAAGAACAATCCACTAAAATAGGAAAATGTGTTCACCTTTTTCGTGCAGTGAACCGAAACAACTAGTTGACGACGACTTTCAAGACTAAATTTAACTTCAATCCGCAGGAGCTCAAAATAATTTCATCGGAAGTTGATTTTTTGAATTATGTTCCCCTAGAATTTCAATTGCGTGAGGTTAGAAGCATGCGCTTTCAAAACCCCCAATTCCCCCCCGAAAATCTCTCTTTCTCTCTACATAGGTGGGTATTTATGGAGTTTTTGGACTGATTTTGGAGGGAAACAAATAATAAATTGAGGACAAAAATTTTTAAATTCAAATACGAATTAATCGTGACCGTCCATGTTCATACGAGATTGAACGATTTTAAGAAAAATCTAAATTAATAACTGTTGTTGTTGACTTGATTTACTGTGTTATTGGTGTGGGGTCACTGTTGTTGCAAATGTTGTCGTTGAAATTTGTTATTGTCGTTAGGTTATTCGATGGGTTTTCCGGTTAGAGCGGTTTAACGGGTTGTCGGGGTTGCTGGATGCGGGTTGGGTCACTCGATTGGCTTGCGAGTTCAATGGGTTGTTGGCTGTTGGAATTTTTGCTGTTGAAGTCGCGATTGGAGTTGGTTTTGCTGTTATTGAAGTTGTTAACGTTGTTTGCTGAGAAGGGGATGGTGGGACGGGTATGGGGTTATTGGGCCTGGTGGGCGGTTGGTGTTTGAAGGTGTAATGTGGAGTGTTTTTTGGGTTGGTGGACCAATTAAAAAAAGAATGGGAAAGGGGTTAGGTAATTAGTTTAAATATTAACCTATTGAAAATTAATTGGCCAATTGCATTGCAAGTGGCCAAGTTGATTTCAATTAAGGTCAAATTTAATAAATTGACTAAATTTAGTCAAAATATGAAACAAATTAACTACTATTTTAATATCAAGCTTCTTGATTTAATAAAATGAAATAAATATTTTCCAAATAAATTATTTTCAAGAAGAAATTATACTTCAATCAAGATTTAATCTATTTTAATAAATGTTCAACATAATTCTTGATTAAATTCCAATTTTCAATAAAATAATTATTTAAGTAAGAAAATTATACAATTTCGTATATACAAAAATATATAATCACTACTTAAAATGACTACATTACGTACATAAATATTTTGAATTGTTTTTAATTTGGATAGGATAAATATTGTAATTTTATTTAAAATCAAAGAAACTCAAAATTGAACTTAGTTGTGGAGGGCAAAAATTAGGTGTCAACAACTGCCCCCTTCCTTTGGGAAGGGTGGATGCAAGTAACCCTGGGCAAAGAGAGCTTGACATTCCTAATTTTGTTTGACCACAAATTCATTTCTCGAAGGGGGGTTAGTTTTCGCACGAGTTTTAGGAAGTTATGGTCGGACCCCGGTATCGGGTTTCCTACATATCTCAGGTTACATGAGAATTCATACCACTTGTAGTTCATGAAACTTAATTTTTAAAGCACGATTTTTAAAGAATTCATAAGATATTCTGAGTTTTAAATTTCGGTTAAACCAAAAAGATGAGGAATAAGAAGATTGGGAGGAGGTTGGAATGCAGTCTAGTTTTCTACATTGAGCTCAGCCTACATATCTCTAAGACTCGGGGAATCAGACTGTCTATAGTTCGACTCGATCGGTAGAAAAAATAGTCTTTTATTTTAGAAGATTTTTGGTTCGAACAGAGTGACAAATATATCGAGTTATGGAAAAGAGGCTTGCATTTATCCCAATTACAAATGTGGGGCCCCTTACACCCGCAACTGAGGGCTTCATGGACATAATTTCCAAAACTCTACGTGTTGTCACCTGATTTTCAAAGAAGAGGAAGACTACCTCTACTGCGAGTTTAGAATTGCCCCAGAGGTGAAACTAAAACTAAAATATTCTGAAATATCCACATGCCTTCTGATAGGAATATGGTTTGATGGTGGTGCAAGTCTTCCTTTAGCTTGCGTCCAAAGAGTTTGAAATTCGTCTTCAGACTATGTCCCAGTTCGCTGCTAAAAAAGAGTTCCATGTTGTGTTGTATTTTTTCTGGAGTCGTCCACACCTGTGGTTTTGATTTGAGAATTTCATCCTTTTGGATTCTCTTGACAACAACTCAAACAAATGATTAGTTGTAAATATAGCATTACATAAACGTAAATTGGTGTAAACCCATTTGAACATGCTATGCTGAGATAGTTGAACCAATTTGTACAACCACTTTGAATGGAGTGACGGTCTAACATATCTTATTGAAAGGCGAACGACCTATTTTGAATGTAATATCCCACTTTGAATGGAGTGATGGTTCAATATGTCTCATTAAAATACGGACGACCTATATGTCACTTGAACGGTGGTGACGACCCAATGTGTCTCATTGAAAGACGGACAACCTATTTTGAATGTAATATGTCATTTTGAACGAGGTGACGACCCAATATTTCTCATTGAAAATGTAACGTGCCACTTGAATGGGGTGACGACCCAATGTGTCTCATTGAAAGGCTGTCGACCAATATTAAATATAATACGTCACTTTGGTGATGACCCAACGTGTCCCATTGAAAGACGGAAGACCTATCTTGAATATAACATGTCACTTTGACCGGGAGTGACGACCCAACATATCTCATTAAAATGCAGACGACTAATATTGAATATGATATGTCACTTGAATGGGGGTGACGACCCAACGTGTATCATTGAAAGGTGAACGAACAATATTAAATGTAACATGTCACTTGAACTGAGTGACGACCCAACATGTCTCATTAGAAGGAGAATGACCAATTTTGAATGTAACAAGTCACTTGAATTGGGTGACGACCCAATGTGTCTCATTGAAAGGCGGACAACCTATCTTGAATATAGTGTGTCACTTTGAATGGGGTGACGATCCAATGTGCCTCTTTGAAAGACGGACAACCTACCTTGACTGTAACATCTCACTTAAGACGAGGTAATGGTCTAAATATAATAATATATGTCTTTTAGAAAGGGTGGTTGAAATAAGATGTATCCTTTTAAAAGGGTGGACGACCCAAATAAAATGAACTTCATCTTTTTAATCAGGAGTTCTTCAAAGGACTTGTACATATCTTGAGATTTTGGATTGGATCCTCAAGATTTGAGAAGATACTTTTTCATTATTTTTCAGAGGCAATCTTGGATAACGTCATTTAGAGATAGTAGTTTTGATAATATCTCCATATCTTCATTGTTATGCCCGATCATTTTCCTGTAAAATCAGAGAAAGCGTTAGAGATCATAACCAAGTAATAAAAACATAAATTAAGAGGAAGATGGGGGAGAGAAGTTATCCGATTTATTGTGGCAAGGCCACAACGGGTCTAATAATGCCCTTTGTCATGCTTAACATTATCAACTTTGTGACTTTACTATTCCTGTATTCAAAGAAAAATTCTTAGTTTTGAGAGACTGACTTTTTTGGTATTACCTTGCTCTACTGATGCACCTTGTTGATCATCGACTTGCAGGCTTGAAGTGTGGTTGTTGTGGGATTTTTTAGGATCTCCCTAAAAAATTTTGCCCATATTTAGAAACTCTCAAACTTTCTTATGACATTGTTTAGTATGATATTTTTGAGATCTTCTCAAAAATTCTATCCCAGTCTAACATGCAAAATACTTGAGCTATTTTCGATGTAGATTACTTTAAGCATAAGGAACTTCAAAAATTATGCCCTGATCTCAGCAACGTCTGATTTTCAACTTTGTAGCCAATGTCAAGTTCTTGTAAAATTTTTGAGATCTTCTAAAAAATTTCTTCTCCAGTTACATGCTTCAATGTCATCTTCATTTAACTTAGGGAAGGATCCTTTTGATGATCTTTTAGATCTTCTTAAAAATTTTACCATAGTTTCTATGAAAATCTTAAGGAAAATATGATCGAGTCAGCGTGACGTCTACGCAGTCCATTAAGGTAGGAAATATAGCTCCAATAAAAAGTATAAAGGTAAATCTTCTAAGGTATTGACCGTAGCCAACATAGGCCGCTTACTTATCCCATTTTTGAAAATTTAGGTCAAACGTAGTTCATACAAAATAAAAAAGATATTTGATATTTTTGATAATATGACAGAAGCCAATACAAGATGCCTATGTATTTCATAAGGGAAATCACGTCGAATGTAGTTCATTACAACTAAAAAGGTGCAATTATAAGGAAATCAAACCATAAAGTACAATTACAAGGAAATAAAGCAACATATTGCAATTACAAGAAAATGCCATAAGAAAGCACGATTACAAGAAAAGAAAATAGTAACTTCTAAATGCAGGATAGAAGAACGTCAAAAGTGCGCCTTTTGAGGAAAATTCATACTTCTTCTGATTGATAGTGCCAATGACTACTTCTTGTGATTGGGCAATGGATTGTTGTTAACATTAGCTGGAGTTTCTTTAAGCGTTATCACCTTGTTGTCAATTAGATCCTGAATTTTGTGCTTGAGAGTGATACATTTTTCTGTATCATGTCTAACAACTCCAGAGTGGTAAGCACATCGCTTGTTTGGAACATACCAATTAGCAGAAGTGTTCGTAATATTTGCTTTCACTGGATGAAGTAGTTTTTCTTCTTTCAACCTTTCAAAAAGTTGTGTAAGAGATTCTTCCAACGACGTAAAAATTGTGGGAGGCTACCTTTTATGATTGGCACGATAAGAATTATTTTGATAGTTTTGTGGTAGAGGTTAAACATGATATGTTGCCTGTGTGTTGAAAATTGGATAGTGAGCATACCAAGAATTAGGTTGATATTGTGGAGGTTGCTTGTAGTTGGAAGAATCTTTTTGAGTCATCACTCTTATTAGTTCCTTCTTTTTTTCTTCTTCTCATTTTCGAAAGAGCTAAGTTGGAAGCCCTTATGAGTGGATTGTAGTTATGTCAAATTTGTTATCCTTCCTGTCTTGAGGCCATGCTCAATCATTTCCCCAGTCTTAACAATCTTAGCAAATATTTTTTCATCCATTGTTACCATGTGATCGAAGTATTCTGAATTTAGTGCATGGATAAAGTAGTTGATCATTTCAGCTTCTTCCATAGGAGGATGTACCCTGATTTCTTATTCTCTCCATTGTATGGCATATTCGCGAAAACTCTCATTTGATTTCTGTCATAGCTTCGTGATAGAGATTATGTTAGGAATAATATCGACATGAAACTTGTAGTGATCCACAAAAATATTTGCCAGGTCATCCAAGTGCTCCATTTAGTCACATGTTGTTTAGCATGTAATTCTAAATCCTTTCCACTCAAACTTTAAATAAATAACTAGGTTCGTATTCCTTCATTCTTTTCCACACCAATCAACTTTTCATAATAAGTTTTCAAATGAAAGAAGGGATTTTCGGATCCATTAAACTTTTCGAATTTAGGGATCTTATAATCAGGAGACAACTCAATCTTGGGAAATGCACACAACTCTTCATACTTCACACTTTGATTACTTCCAAGCCCCCGAAGACTCATCATTGCATCTTCCAAGACCTTGAGCTTTCTGTTCACCATCTCATCAATGTATATTCTTGGACCATTCTCTGTTTCAACATAATGATTAACATCTAAGCGGTATAACCCTGGAGTTTGTGTCACTGGTGGGGCAATAGAATAAGTGTACACTGGCGGAGCTTGGTGTGACAATGATATGTTCTAAACCTTTGGATGAGATTTGCATACACAAAAGGGGTATTTTGAGAAGCATGAGTAAAATGACCTTCCTGATCAACTCCTTCTGACGTCGAAAATATAGGCCCCTTTTGTCGAGCATCAGGAGGCAGAGTCACGTTTGGAGGAGTTTGAGAAGGTGTTCTACTTTTCATCACCATGAGACCTAGCTTGGAAATTTGTCGCTCCAAACCGGTAACGAGCTCTGGGGTTATTTCTCTTCCGGTTGAGGCACTTGGGTCCATTGCCACAGAGAAGGTAGGAATTGAGTCGAATGAAGTATTTGTGTTAATTAAACTAGGATACATAGTTGAATGAGTCCTTCTATTATCCCAAGCAAGAACTGATGAAACTGTAGTTGCTTTCTTGACCTTAAATCGTGTGAAATACTGATATTCTGCCAACAATTATTTTTTGTCTTTGTGAAGCGGGCAAGTTTGACTACCAACATAAATCAACCTCTCTCTAAAAGAAAAGAAAAACACTCAAAAGATAAAAATATTAGTTTTTTATCATAATAATTAATCAAAATAATGTACGAAACAAATGACATATATTTTGTTCGAAACAGACTAGTCCAGAATTCAAAGAATAAGATGCGTTGAAAAAAGTGACTGAATGATCGAAACTTTGACCATTTGATGGATTTTGAATTAGAATTAACCAATGATTTGGAGAAATTATTGTTTACGAATAAACGTTCTAAAAGGTTTATTCAAAAAGCTCTTTTGAAGACAACATGATTTTCCATTAATAGAACATCTGGATGGCTTTAATTATAATTGAGTGCGATAAAAACGAATTGTAAGAGCAGCATGCTCAATGTGAATTGGACAATGACCTAATGAAATTTTGAATTAAAACACGAGGTAAATTAGAAGGAATATAATTGACAGACTTTTAAGGGTATTTTGAAAGGGTTTAAATTTTGAGTCTTATATGCCTATTAATGCTCTAAGATTTGGAAATAGAATAATGGACTAGTCTTATTTAAAGGCAAATATAGGTTATTTAAACACAAAATCAAGAAAATATAGACAAAGCAAAACAATAAAACACTTTAGCACATAAACAGTTATTACGCGTCCTAGCATACATAGGACCTTTAAGTCAAAGGTAAACCTAACGTTTGGAGGGTATACATGCCATTTGTAAGATGTTTTGTTGCCCCCAAATATATCACAAGGTATGATCTTCTGTATAGTCTGACATTACATCCTTCAATTAAAACACATAAAGAAAGATCATCTGTTATTGACTCGTGGTCAATAGACGTAAGGTGGGCTCTTTTAATGGGCCCAATATCCCCTCAGGTATTGGGTCGTCCTAGACTCATGCCTAAGTAGGGTTTTGGTTTTGCTCTATCATAGGTATCTAGAGTGGGCTTTGACCAGGTTCCCAAGTGGACAACTCGGGTTTGAAAATACGAACAGTCATCAGACACCTAACGTGCCAATAAACTGTCGTATTTCCAACACTTCATTTGGAATTGATAGATAGGGGCCGGGACATTCGCGAAACCCCAAAACAGTTTATATATTCAAATATGAAAGTATGCCATGAAATACAACAGTTTAAATTTTACAAAAATTTAAACACATAAGCAAACAAACAGTTCTAGTTTTACAAACCCGAATAATTAGTCAAAGAAGTTAGTTCAAATATTTGGTTAGAACCTAGTTAAATCACCAGCAGAGTTTCCATTTCTGTTTTATCCTTTTCGGATTTTATTTAAAAAGAAAATGATTTTGATCTCTTAAGACTATTTCAAAAAAATCAAAATAATTTTAAGAAAATTCACAGAGTCGCCACTTGATTTTTATAGAAAAAATCAAGAAAAAAATAAAAAGAGTTTCTAAGGTTCAAAAACAAAAATAAACCTTTAAAACTAAAGAAATTGGGTAAGAATTCAATTAACGCCCTAAGAAGGTTTTTAAGGCATTTTGGAGCATCCGCTTAAAACGGTTTACCAAAAAGAACTAACTTGACTAACTAAAAGTAGCTAAATATCGCAAGGACTTGATTTTATAGAAAATATTGAAATTATTTACTTAAACATGACATTTATTTATTCGAAGGAGAAACATTCTATTTGAATTAAACTAAGTTGCAATTTTCTTTGGATTTCAAGAGGAAGATGTTTTGGAAAAGGAAGGAGATTGTATAGTTATTTTCTTATTATTATAGAAAAGTCAATTTTACTACAAAAAATGCCTTTGAAAAGATGCTAAGAGAGTATTGAAAGCGCTTTGCTAATTTTTGAAAAGTTGATTTTCAAAACAAATTACTTTCTTAGATTTTAAGATTAATTTCTTAGGTTTGGAGAAAATTACTTTAATCCAAATATACTATTAATCATATGAACAAAATAAATGTCATCTTAAAATAAACTACACACTTTTAGAAGACTTATTTTGAGAAGAAAATTGAAGGAACCCATTGAATCCGTTTTAAGATATGACAAATTAGGTGAAAAAAATTATGAATTAAATAAAAGAAAACTATGATAAAATAAAACGGCAACACCTTAGGAAATTTATCTAGATTAATTGAGTTAAATCATTAGTTAATACAAATAAATATTATAAGCTACAAAAAATAAATACAAGAATTGAAATTGGGTCTTAATTAGCCCATTTTCAAATCTGGACAACATTGGTTTTGGGCCTATTTAAATGGTCCCTTTTCAACCATCTTTCAGCTGTATATATCAGTTGTATATCGCAACCCTTTTCTTCACATTTTTCTATATATTCCCTGTATATCAATACGTAAATGGCTGTATATTTGCTTATAGCTTCATTATCCATCATATGTTGGCATATATCATCCATCTTTGACATATAAAACCTATATATATATCATATACGAATGTATACCAAAAGCTGTCCATAGTATATTAATCCATTTTATAGACTCGACACGGGTCCTGGATCGATGCAAGTTGGGTTTAACCCAACGGAATGCGGGGGATGGGAGTCTGAGAGACTTGACGGAGGGGTTCATACATATAAAAGGGGTAAAGAGTTAGATATCAATCGGCTATGAACTAATCAAATTAAAACAATCATTTGTAAACACTCAATATGACAAGGGTGCCTAAAAAGTACCTAAAATTTTTGTATTAGGTACTTCCCACTTACAGCCACCAAATATATAAAATCAAAATTTTTCCCATCAAACATACACCATTAGAGTGTAAAAGAAAATTAAAAAGAGAGACTTTGCTAGTGGAATCTTCTGTTGATTCTTAATTAGTATTAATATAATTTTTTTTTAATTCCTTAAAGAGGAAGAGAATCGTGTAACAACAAGAAATTTTTTAGTTAAAAAAACTAGACACAGTTGTAGAGAGTTCAAGAATCCAAGTAAACTATAGTTTATATTTTTTTTTTTACTTACTAGCAACTTATCAACAAACAAATCATCATCATCATACTAATATAACAATAACATCATGAAGCATTGTTCAGTTGGTGAGAGTATATTAAATATTTTATTAAACTCGTAGCATACATTAAAATAATAATATGAGGGAGGGAGGTATACATATGTACAAAATCAAGCTAAGCAAGTGAACATGATTCTCAAATAACAATTACTACATATATTCAAACAAAAATAGCATGAATTCGTGGTTTTCTGTATATCCTAAAGCTAAATTCTTTTTCTTACTTCTAAGGAGTAATTTATATTCCCGAGTTAACAAATTACACTACTCAAACACAATAAACCATTACAAGAACCTCCAACTTTCACCTTATACTTAGCAGAATTCACAAACATAATAAACCATCACAATAACATCCAATTTTCATCTTATACCAAAATTCGCTACAAAATTACGCTCGCCCTTTGAATTATCAACACAAATTAAACAAAATTATAATTCTAATAACAAAATAGTAACTGAACAATTTCCATAGGACTCTTTCACTAAATTTCATTATAAAGATTTATAAAGTGTTTATCAAAAATCAATTTATACCGTTTAGTTTTCAAATAAAGTGAGGTTGAATATTGTCAAAATAACACGAAAACATAGTGAAATCCTAAATTTCTATAGCGAACAGTCCCAACCATTACAGTTACGATATAAGTCTAGGAAGAAAATAAAGAATAATCCACTAAAATAGGGAAATGTGTTCACCTTTTTTCGGGCAGTGAACCTGAACAACGAGTTGACGACGACTTTCAACACTAAATTTAAATTCAATTGACAGGAACTTAAAATAATTTCACCGAAAGATTTTTTGAGTTATGTTCTTCGAGAATTTCGATTGCATGAGGTTAGAAGCATGCGCCTCCAAAACCCCTAATTTTCCCCCAAAAATCCCTTTTTTTATCTCTACATAAGTAGGTATTTATAGGAGATTTTGGACTGATTTTGGGGGGAAACAAATAAGAAATTGAGGACGAAAAATTTAAAATTCAAATACAAATTAATTGTGACCATCCGCATTCGTACGAGGTCGAACAATTTTGAGAAAAAAATTAGATTAATAGTTGTTGTTGTTGACTTGCTTCACTGTGGTATTGGTGTGGGGTCGTTGTTGTTGTAGCTATTGGCGTTGAAAGTTGTTGTTGTTGTCGTTGGGTTGTTTGGTGGGTTGTCGGGTTAGAGCGGTTTAACGGGTTATCGGGGTTGCTGGATGTGGGTTGGGTCACCCAATTGGCTTGTGGGTTCGACGGTTTGTTGGTTGTTGGAATTGTTATTGTTGTTCGCTGTTGAAGTCGCGATTGGAGTTGGTTTTGCTATTATTAAAGTTATTAACGTTGTTTGCTGAGAAGAAGATGGTGGACCGGGTATAGGGTTATTGGGCCTGGTGGGCGATTGGTGTTTGAAGGTGTAATGTGGAGTGCTTTTTTTTGGGTTGGTGGCCCAGTTAAAAAAAGAATGGGAAAAGGGTTAGGTAATTAGTTTTAAGCTTATTTAATAAATAGCCTAATTGTTAGGGTTTTAGTCAATTGGATTTAAATATTAACCTATTGAAAATTAATTGGCCAATTGCATTGCAAGTGACCAAGTTGATTACAATTAAGGTCAAATTTAATAAATTGATTAAATTTAGTCAAAATTTGAAATAAATTAACAACTATTTTAATCTCGAGCTTCTTGATTTAATAAAATGAAACAAATATTTTCTAAATAAATTATTTTCTAGAACAAATTATACTTAAATCAAGATTTAATTTATTTTAATAAATGTTCAACATAACTCTTGATTAAATTTCAATTTTTAATAAAATAATTATTTAAGTAAGAAAATTATACAATTTCTTATATACGAAAATATATAATCACTACTTAAAATTACTGTAACGCCCCGAATCTGGTACCCGAAATGCTACACGGTGCTCATGACCCCAAAGGACCACAAGATAACCCATGACCGATATCTCTACCTGAGCACTGCATAATATACTGTAGAAAGGCAGAATAAAAGGATGAAAGGCCATAAGGTTCAAATATATGATAAAACATAACATCTGAAAAATACGGTATATCAACACCAAAACGACTGAAATAACTGTCTGAACATGCTATAGTCTAGAAGCCTCTAAACTATCTAAAAATTGTAGAGTTGATGGGACATGTCCCCAACTAACTCCAGACTGCTGAAACAAACTAAGTACTGAAAGAATGAAATAATCAAATAATAACATTTTTGAATGATGAGGACTCACTGCTAGTCTGTCTGCTGAACATCTGATCTACTAAGGGTGCTCTGGATCTCGTGCTTATTAACCTATGGTATAAAACACCATGGCGTAAATACGTCAGTACGATTGACTGTACTGGTATGCAAGTGAGGTAGGCTGAATGCAAGGGGTTTATATGCACGAACAATACTAACTGACTAGATAACATGAGCGTGAGAATAAATGCATGAATACGTGAACTGTGAATGAGATCATGACATCACTGAATCTGAATACTGATAACATAAGTTTTATATAACTAATATATTATTATCTGAATGACTGTGTCTGACAGTCCTATTTCAGATGGAACTAGCTGAGTTTCGTACTGAACTGGGTGACTGTATCTGACAGTCCTAAATTCTGTAGAACTATCTAAGTTTTATTACTGAGACTAATACTGATACTGTAACTGTGGGAAGTAGTCATCTAACCGACATGCCCCTAATAAGCTATTATAGCTGAGTTGGGGTCCAATCTGTAACCCCAATTGGAAAGGTGTCAATACCGCGCCACTGGTAAGGACAAGCTGTGAGTAATCCCTTATCTAATAGGTACTCTAAAGAGAATGGTGGGACCTTCATATAACCGGTTAAGCCACCTCATCTACCCTCAACTAGCAGGTTTGATGTCTCAACCTACGTTGGCTACATAGTTGTGGAGCTCAAGGATTGTTTCTAAGAATCACACCCTCTAATAACAGCTGAGTTCCCATCCTTGGGCTCACTCGGTGCTGAATCCTACTCCCATCTGAATAGACACTAAATATGATTAACTAAACTAAACTGGACTGCGTTCATTGAGTTTCGTTGACTGACGGAACATTACAGAGATTACTGAATTTCTAATATTTCTAAGATTACTGAGTTTACTGAGTTTTCCTGAGTCACATGACTGACTGAGTTCTATGAATCATGGCTTGACTGAGAGTATCTGGAAAACATGACACTGGCTCCAGGAACACAGCTAAATTGTCGGGTACAAGTACCCCCATGACTCGATAGCATGAAACTGACAAGACATGACACTTCTTGATAGATGACCATAGTGAACAATTCATAGTACAATCATTAGGGATTTTTATGAAGCATTAAACATATCATAATTTCATAAGCCTAATCTCATGAGCATTACATCAATCCATTATAAAGCATAACAATTATGTGGGAGTCATATCAAACACAAGGGAGAAATATGGATTCATCAATTTTGGTCACAAATGAGTCATAAGGCATAATTCCAATTCTCTTAGGCATTTTATCAAACACCTTGCATGCATATCTTTAGGCTTAGGCATGAATATTGAAATAATATATCATGGCAACATTACACTTCCAATGCAAGAATTTCAACCACATACTAACATATTTTCATGATAGTCATTAAAGACTTTAACTTGGAAATCAAACAACAACATAAACATGGACATAATTCAATTCATACCATGAAATCCAAAGTTGATATTTCAAATAGGGTTTCTTGAGCTTCATGGGTGAAAGAAACCCATGAATCAACACTTGACATACCTGGGTGGATGATTTCTTGAAGATTGGTAGAGGAAAGCTTGAATTCTCAACTTGGAATTAAACTCCTAGGGTTTCTTATTCTTGGGGATTGATCTTTGAGAGAAACCCCAATTTGGTGTTATAGATGAATAAAGAAGTTATGAGCTCTGATCTGGTATAATTAGGGGTCAAAATGGGTGGAAAAAGACCAAATACCCTTTTAAAAATGTCTTAAAATTTCTGATTGGAAGTGGTGAAGGTTTGGTCGATGGTCCATTGTAGGCCTGATGGTCCGTCGGTCCTGACCGTCGCACTTGGCCAGAACCTAAACTTTCTTCCTCGTCTGCGATAGTTTGGACGACAATCCATCGCTAGCTTGACGGTCCATCGGTCCTGTCCATCATACTTGACTAGAAGTCAGGTTCACTGCCTTAGTCACGACGGCTTGGGCAACGGTCCGTCGCTAGCTCGAAGGTCCGTCGTCCTGACCGTCGCTTTTGGGTCGTTCTAATAGTTCTTTGTAAAACGTCCATAACTTCTTACTCCGATATCGGGTTTTGACGAAATTGGTATCTTTGGAAAGCTAATTCAATTTTCCACATGATAAAAATTCAACATTGGAAAAATTCTATCTAATTTAAACATTATTCATTTAGAAAGTCATCACTAACTCTTCTGGAGACTAGATTTGACTTAGAGAAAGTTTAGGGTATTATAATGACAAAATTACGTACATAAATATTTTGACTTTTTTTATATTTGGATAGAATAAATATTATAATTTTATTTAAAATCAAATAAACTCAAAATTGAACTTAGGCGTGAAGGGCAAAAATTAGATGTCAACAAGGTGTTATCTTATACTTTGTCATGTTATTATTTGGCTAGACTTATCTAGATTTGTGCTTGGGAAATCTCACCTTTTAGAGGTATAATCCATTTCAAAGCTTGAACCAAGGACAACCTAGGACAACTAAAGAATACTTATCATTCCAAAACAAATGTGGGTGGTTCATATAATATTGAACTATATAATTTTCTACTCTTTAAATTAGGCTCATTACCCCAACTATTCAGAGAAAGTATCAGGTACTATCTTTATTTATAAATAAGTGTTGTTTTAGCTTTTTTATTTTATTCCTAAATAAATAGTGTTTTAGATAATCAAGAAGACATTAGTGAAGTTCTTCCAATTCTATTTTTCTTTAAATAAAAAGAATTTTTCATAATCAAGAAACTCTTTTTCAAAATATTTATTAAAGGTAAGTAAAAATTTATTTGTATTTTATAAATTAGTAATTTCTTAAAAGGTGTGTCAAAACTAAACCTTACTATGCCAAAAACCTTTACCCTTTTTGGCATAGGTACTTGGCACTTCGCTAGACACCCTCACACTTTGAAATATTTCAAGTTGGGTTTCCTTACTTTCTATTTTTCATGTGGAATTGATTGTGTCTTACTATGGGGAACTCTATTGAGTATTCGGTTGGCTGTAACGATGGCCTCCCTCCATAGGTTTTGTGGTAAATCTGAATTTATAAGTAAGGCATTCAGTATTTTCTTCAATATTTGGTTTTTCCTTTCCGTAATTCCATTACATTGAGGTGAATACGGATACGTAGTTTGATGGATAAATTCATTCTCTACACATATTTCAGCGAAGGGAGATTCATATTTTCCGCCTCTATCACTTCTTATAGTTTTGATCTTTTTCTCTAACTGATTTTCATCTTCAATTTTGTATTGCCTAAATGTATCTATTGTTTTATCCTTACTATTTAGCTAGTATAAATTACAATATCTAGTGCAATCATCAATAAAAGTTATGAAATACTTTTTCCCACCACGTGATGGTGTTGACTTCATATCACAAATGTCAGTGTGTATTAAGTCTAAGGGATTGAAATTCTTTTCATTGGACTTATACAGATGCTTAGCATACTTTGATTCCACACACGTTTGACATTTTGATTTATTGCACTCAAAGTTTGGCAAAACTTCTAAGTTAATCACTTTTTGCAAAGTTTTATAATTGACATATCCTAAACGTTCATGCCACAATTCATTAGACGCAAGAAAGTAAGATGATACAGAACTTTTATTGATTTCAATAATCATTACATTCATCTTATATACGCCCTCAGTGAGATAGCCTTTTCCTACATACACTTCTTCTTTGCTAATTACAACTTTTCTGTAAACAGTTGCACATTTGAATCCATTTTTATCTATAAGTGATATAGAAATCAATTTCTTTCTTAACTCCGGTACATAAAGGACATTGTTGAGTGTCAACACTTTGCCTGAAGTCATTTTCAAGCACACTTTTCCTGTTCCTTCCACTTTTGCAGTAGCGGAGTTTACCATGTAGATCTTTTCTTCTTCTTGAGCTAGAGCGAACGTCAAAAACAACTCCTTATTATCACAAACATGGTGGGTGGCATCGGAATCCATCCACCATTCGCGAGGATTTCCCACCAAGTTGTATTCAAATAGCATGGCACACAGATCGTCCATTTATTTCTTGGCCTCAACCATGTTTGCTTGGTCCTTCTTCTTGCCTTTCTTAGGGGCCCGACAATCTGTTGATTTGTGGTAAATTTTTTCATAGTTAAAGCACTTTCCCTTGAACTTCTTCTTGGGTTGATTTCTTTTATTTCTAGTTTTCTTTCATTTTTAGAGTTGTTGTGGTCATCTTCTACAATGTTTGCTCCATTCATTGTAGAATTTCCTCTTGACCTTCTTTTCGCAGCCTTATTATCTTCTTCAATGCGTAGTCGTACTATTAGATCGTCGACTGGAATCTCCTTACGGTTGTGTTTCAAATAGTTCTTAAAGTCCTTCTATATAGGTGGTAGTTTCTCTATTATTGCTGCTACATGAAATGCTTCATTCACGATCAAACCCACAATAAAGTTTATGTGAATACTAAGAACATTTTTAAACTGTTCAACAAAGATATTTGTCAAAATCATACCTTCCACAAGGAGATCATGGATGATCATTTAAAGTTCCTGCACTTGGGAAACAATAGATTTGTTGTCTTTCATTTTATATTCTAGGAATCTTGCAATGAAGAACTTTTTAGTTCCGGCATCCTCTGTCTTGTACTTCCATTCTAGAGCTCCCCACAACTCTTTTGCTGTCTTTTTTCCTCTATACACATTGTAGAGGTCATCTTGGAGACCACTCAAAATGTAGTTCCTTCAAAGGAAATCGGAGTGTTTCCAAGCCTCCACAATGACAAATTGCTCTTGGTCAGAGGTTCCCTTAGGCACCTCTGGAGCTTTCTCAATTGTGAACCTTTGAAGACATAAAGTTGTAAGGTAGAAATACATTTTCTGCTGCCACCTTTTGAACTCAATACCCGCTAATTTTCCATGTTTCTCCGCTGGTGCCATAGCTTGCGGTGCATTGTTACGACTCATTGTGCCAATACTAGTTTCTTCCACAGTCGCTGCAGTATCATGCACTTGACTATTGTTAGTAAGTTTCCTGTCACAACAAGATAGTAAATTTAATATATCAAAATGTTACTTATAAAGTTGTAGCAACTTTAAACACCTCTTGTTTCTAGTTTAACGATGAAGTTTTTATGACTTCCAATCATCAACTGAAAGATCTTTAACTTGTGATGAAGATTTTATTTCTTCAAACCACTATTTAAGTTCAAACAGACTAGAAAGCTTATAGCTTTAATCTCCAGAAATCAAAAGAATAAAAAATTACAGATTCTTTAAAGGTTATTTCCTTAAGATTGTTATTTTTACAATATTTTCGGGTACACAGAATCTAAAATTCAACAGAATAACTTCAACACTATTTCAATATAAAATAAGAACACTATGAAGTACAACAACACCCTCAACACAAGATCAAAGTGATCTTTCTAAGTAGTGTTTTTTTTTCAAAAAATAAGATGAATCAGAAATGGCCAAGTCCTCCGAATTTATGGTGTATCATTAAGGAAATAATTCCCCTCAAGTACCCGAGGTTATGGAATTTTTCTCCCAGGATAAAATGGTCAAAAATACCAATTGTAGCGGTACCTTAAACAATTGAAATCTCTTTGAACTCACTGAATGATTAGATGATCACACAGAATGTTTTTGAAGACAAGAAGTGTTTTTATAATCAAAAAAATTTGTATCTAAACCTGTGGATGAAAGCAGGTTTATATAGCCATCAGGTGCCCCTTCTGAAAGGTGGCAATGGTTCACTTAAAGGTTGTATCCCTTCTTGAAAAGTCATGTATGTTCGTCTAAAAAGTGTGTCTTTTCCGAACAGTCACAACCATCCTAACGGGCATACCATTTTCACGAATCAGTGTGTTATTTCATCGAAGGGTTGCATCCCTTCTGAAATAGCATTTCACATTCTGCATTGCATTTTGAAACAGTATTTCTGCACTGCATGCATGCACATTAATGGAGGATCAAAACCACAGAAAAGTTTCTATTTCTGTTGAGTTTTTTCCCTTTGTTTTTTTTTGGATTAAATTTTGTCCAAAAAGATAGATCTCATCGATCGATCATTTTCTAAATCTAAATCCAAATCCGAAGCCGAGACGAGCGAGCAACGACGATGACAACGTGAGGGACCTCTTATTTCTTGCCTCACTTACCAAGTGGAATAAGTGTTTCTTAATATAAATACTTGAAAGTCACATTGGTGGGAGAATTAGCAGACTTTTCACTTTAGAGTACACTTTTCATAATAGTGTTTTCTCAATTTTTCTCTCCACTTAGTTCCCTCCATTTTTCATTCACACTTTTTATACCTATTGAACCCAACAGTTCCAAACTTGAAGAGAAAGAAAAGAATCAAATTATGAAGAAGTAGAAGTAAAGTTTGGGCAGAAAATTGGAAAAAGAAGAAGATAGAAAGTATGGATATTATGGGAGACGATATTTGAAATGCTCAACTAAAGATGTGGCTTTAACAAGAAGAGGAACAAATTGATGAAAATTAAGGTGAAAATTAATTATCAATTACAATATAATATTGTGATTCTTTTTTAGTCTTATAGATTAAATTTCCTTCTTTGTTTTATGCAGGGGATTGTTTATCAACACGGAGGACTAACAAATAAACTGATCTAGTAGTGTTGATAATTAATATGTAGAAACAACGCACATTGTGTGTCTAGCAACTTTTGAATATTATGTTTGGTCTGAAAAATACACGAATTCAAGAAATGTACTAGTTTCTAGCTTTCTGTCGCCTCTTCATTTTTTTCCTTTCAAATTGAGCAGAGCAATATGTTTTGTAATACACATTATATTATTGGTATAATATGCTATCTCTGGTTGCTCTCAATTGTTGCCCTTGTGTATTGTATACTGAAAGTTCAGTTTCTTAAAAGATTTTCATCAGGGATGTGTTCAGTATGAAAAATACATTTCCAAGAAAATATTATTTCTAGGAAAACAAGTGGTTTCTTGTGTTTGTTAAGTAAGTAAAAATCATTATCCTAAAACTAATTGTATATATCTGACATAAAAAATGAGAATTGATAGGTAGATTGATGAGTAATGTGGTGGAGGATAGGGGAGGGGAGAAGGCTTGGGGTTGTGGTGGGGGTGGGGGTAGGTAGTGGGGGTAGGGTGGATGGCTTTGAGAATGGAAGAAGATAATGTAACTTCCACGTGTTTTTCTTATTTTCATTAAGAAATGAAAATCATTTTTCTTATTTTAAAGTAGTTTATTTTTTAAAAAAAAATATTTTTCAAAATTTATAACCAGCCGATAATGAGAAAATTTTGTTTCCTCCCTGCCGAAGATACCTTAGTTATCAGATTAGATGCACAAACTCAAAACTTAACTATCCTGCAAGTTTATTAACTGAATTAGTAATGTTTCAAATCATTCAACGCAAGAATAAAATTCTAATTATTCATAGAATAAGATCGATTTTATTTAGAACATAATGTATTGATGACTAACAATACTCGGGAGGAGAAGAAGCTCCAATGTTCCCCAAAATTTTTTTGTTTACTGTCCTCTATTTCTGCATGTTCTTCCATTAGAATTTACAGTATCTAAAATCTTGATTCCGCTGTTCTTAGTAGTATTTTATATAATATGAAAGTTTCTCTAAATTAAAACCTCTTTAGTTCTTAACATAGTTGGATGAGATAAGGCATAAGTATCCCTAAGTTATAGCCGAAATTGCTATGGCATACCTAAATTTAACCGGAGTCCTATTGCCTCCTAGCATAATTTTTTCTGTATTTTTTGTGCTCCTTTTATGTTGATATGGATGCCAAGTCAGAATCCAAGTTAGCATAAAAGGAGCACCAAAATATTTTGTACTTAGTAGCTTCCACGTCAATAAAAAGCAGCACAAAAATCCAGAAAAAATGAGTTTAAGGGAGTAATAGAACTCCCATAAAATTTAAGTGTATCATAGCAACTTTTGGGAGAAAAATGAAGAAAAGGTGTCATTTAAGTCTTGAATGAAGGATTGGTGACATTAACCAACTTAAAGGGTCAAACATAATTAGGAAACTTAATTAAGTTAATTGTGGACTTGATTAATATTTTAAAAACTTTTTAATCATTTCAAAAATACAAATCAACCCGCACGTCTCTCCTCTCCTAATCATCAACCGTCTCTCTCCTCTCTCTCTCTCCCCCAACCAACAGTTCTACAAAATTTCTTCCTTCAATTCCCGACGACTTCAACCTTCGCAAAAAATAGTTGGGCAAATTCATTTTCAACTTTCAACCATCAATCGACGTGATAGCAGTGTTCTCCGATGATAATAACTTTGAGTTCTTTGTCATCCCATTTCTTCTTTCACAGGTAAAAAATTATGTCTTTTTAGTCATGAAGAAAAAGAGGAACTTGAGTCAACTTCTCTTCTACTATTGGTTAACAATTTCAATATTTCTTGCTTAAATTTGAAATGTGGACTGAAGAAAACCCTAATTTTTGGCATTTCTTCTTTACTCTTTCCAGTGTAAAATATAACTTTTTATTGTTATTGTAGTTCATGTTGTCAAACTATTGATTCGATTTGTTGGTGTCTGTTGAGTTTTTAGAAGTTTAATTTTTGTTGTTTGTGTTTGTACAAACGCAAAACAACAATGTTGGTGATTTTTTATCACCGTTGATGTTCTTAGTGTGTGTGTTGTGTTGGTGTTTTTGGGTTGATTTATTATTTTTCTTGGTAAAAATAATGTATTTGGTATTAAATGGTGATAGTGTTGTTGTTTTATTGAACTAAATCCTGATACTATTTTTTCTACAATAGATGAACTATCTGATGAAATAGATGAACCATCTGATGCAACAGATAAACCATCTAATGCAACAAATGAACCATCTGATGCAACAGATGAAAATCTGATGCAACATATTAAAATATGATGCAATAGATTAAAATATGATGCAACAATGAAAATCTAATGCAATAGAAGAAGAATCTAACAGATCATTCATCTGTTGCGACAAATGACTTTTCTGTTGGGAAGAAATCTAAACAATATTGACATTTGATAACATTTCCAACAGATAACTCATTTGGCAACAGATGAGTGATCTATTTTTATTGTTTCCAATGGATTTCTCATCCATTGCAACAGGTTGGTTATATGTTGCAATAGATAACCTACCCGATATAATAAATGAGTGATCTATTTTTATTGTTTCTAATAGATTACTTATCTATTGCAATAGATTGGTTATATATTACAACAGATAACCTACCTGGTGCAACAGAGAAGTGATCTATTTTAATAGATGAGTATCTTTTTTTATTATTTCCAATGGATTACTCATCCGTTGCAATAGATTGGTTATATATTACAATAGTTAACGTACCTGGTGCAATAGACAAGTCATCTATTTTAAAAGATGAGTGGTCTATTTTTATTGTTGCAATAAATTACTCATCCATTACAACAGGTTAATTTTATTTTGCAACATATAACCTACTTGGTGCAATAGATGTGATCTGTTGGAACTGTTATTTTACTATTGTACATGTCAGATATATTGTTATTCCTTTTTAATGATGCATTAATCAATTATAATCTATTTTATGTTCCTATTATTTGTAGATTATATGGCTCCCAAAAGAAAAGAAACCGAATCAAGTCCAAGTAAAGGAACAAGTGAAATAGCTAGACTACATCTACCACTCTATGAGCTTGCTTTAATAGCGTCATCTCAATCAAAAGTAGAAGATAATGAACATGGAGAGGATAAATATTTCAAAAGGGATGATCCAAATGCTAATAGCCCTTCCACTGAAGAGTTAGTCAAAATCTTTAGCATTGATATTTATCCTGTGAGAAAGTAGTGCGATGGTGCCACTGATTTAACAGGTGATTTTGTGATTAAGTCAGCCATGGGAAAATCTTTTGGCGCCTTCAAAAAAATACTTCAGGAATAAAATTTGGAAGCTTATTTCAGGGATAGCTGCTTTGGCAATATCTTGATTTGTTGGAGGACAACTATGCTCGTTTCTAAATAAAAATGGTATATGATCTTCTCAAGCATAGGTTTATATATGAAAACAAAGATAAGATGGAAGAGGTATGGATAAATTACTTTGGCATGCCTATTTTTTTTGGTTGGAGAGAGTTTGTCATAGTTACTGGATTAAAATGTTATCCTCCTTATCCTTCTCAAGTTATACTTATTCTAACCCAAAAAAGCATCCCGCATACCCCAAAAAGGCAAAGGCAATTCGAGTGATCGTGATGACCCGGTGTCCCTTGTTGGTCCAAGCTTCAAAAACGTAAATTTGATAGAAACGTTGAAAGGTAAAATACTTTCAAAGAAGCACAAGCAATCATTGTGCTTGGTTTGGTTTGTACATAATATTTTTTGGGTGAGAGATGTTAACCACAACATACCACTTGGTTTGATAAAGCTCTCCGAGGATCTTGAGGAATTTAACAGCTATCCTCGGGGTTATGAAAGCTTTAAAATGACTGTCAAATATTTGTTGACTGCGTTAACGCTAATGATAGTCAACTTATATGGCTTTTCATGGGCTTTCATGGTAAATATTTCTTTTATTATGACATGGTTCATTTTTTTATTCAATAATGCTTTTGATTTATTGGTGTTATTTTATAGGATTGGGCATTTGAAGCTATTTCTTATTTGAGATAACAAGTGAACTAATAGGAAGAAGTTTTCTGTCCAAGAATCCTAAGATGGTTGTGTAACACCCCGCATTTTAGGCTAGAATGAAAACCATCATTTCTAAGCGTAGATGATCCAAAATCCATATATACTATGCAAATTTTCCATGTTAATCAATTATGTAGTGTGGGAAATTGAATGAGCTTTTTGTCGATATAAGATTCGCCCAAATCCGATACCCGAGCAAGATGTTATGGCTAATTTAAGTCCTAGTCGTAAAATACCATTATTTTGGTGCTTGGCGCATCACAAAGGTGGTTTATTTATCAATTGTCAAATTCCAGTAGCCTAGCGCGATTATGGTGTGTTACGCTGAAGTTCCAGGTCCCAACCAGTGGGACAACGTGATGGCTCCACATCGCGGTGACCCTAAGAATCCCATTCATCAATTTCCAGTGAGCCACTGCGATAGTGGCGCATCGCGGTGGCCCATAAAATTGAGATCCCAGTTATATTTTATTCCATCTCATTAAGGGTATATTGGGTAATTTCCACCCCTTATCAGCTTAAACACGGGATTTTCTCCCAAGTGACCTCATTATTCATATTTTCTTCAAAAATTCATAAGAACACTCTCTAGGGTTTCAAACTAAAACCCCAAATAACTCAAGATTCAACCATAGGTTTTCAAAACTGATTGAAGATTTGGAATCCCCAAACCGTAGACTTCAAGAATAATCCATCAAATTTCTAAATTGAGGTATGTGGGGTTTATCCTAAACTACATGGGCTTGTTAGAAACACCCAATTATGATTTAAAAATCATCAAGCATGAATTTGTTAAAGGGGTTTTGAGATCCATGATTTTATTATGCTTTATGCATGTTTAATGATATTGTTGTTTTGGCATTTAGGCCTTATCCCCTTAAATTGATTTACACATATAAGTATATGTATGAAACTTTAAATTAAAGATTTGTTTGAGAGGACAAATAATGAAAATCCCTCTCTTGTGATAACCTTATATTTATGATCTTATGGTGATTGATTGAAATGCATGATTTACGGCTTGAAAATAGTTTACTCAAATACCATAGTATTTTGAGCATGATTTAGAGATTTAAGGGAGGGAGTTTCTCAATGTAAATATATTTTGTTAAAAGAGAAAGATTTGCATGAGATTAAGAGCTTTGACATGACCACCTTGCGTCATTGAAAGTTTGACAAAAAGAGTTGCATACATGTGTTTACATAAGTTTTAGAGAAAGAGTTCTTTGAAATAATTTATTGATATGGTGGTCTCGAATTTATGTTTTGAAAACAGAGATTGAAATATGCTAAAAATGGTTCAGAGATGTGAATTTCAAGTCAATGGTATGACGATACCATATAAATATATGCCATAACAGAGTTAGAGTTTTCAAAGTATGTTTTCAGAGAATGCATATCTTAAAGAGTTAAAAATGGGCATAAGAGAGATAGGTGGTTGCCTAAAGAGGGGTAGAGTTCAAGTAACTCTTAGCCTAAAATCATGATTTGTCGATCTGGGTATATTATTTTTACGCTGGTAATGGTCTTATGGTGTAGCAGAGTCAGAGACTCCAACCCTTGCGGCACACTTGGGTTGGAGGCTTCCCCACCGAATAAATGGTGGATTCTATATAGCCCATGGAATTTTAGAGTTGTAGGGTATATCACTTAGTGCAGAAGTAAAACAAAGAGTGTCACAGAGTTCAGATAATTTTACAGAGTATTTTGAAAATGCCCATGAGATTTCTTACTATATGATATGTTTATGAACTATTTTAAATTGCTCTCAGATATGTTTAATATAAATTATTATTTTGGATTTGCTATGCATACCAGTACATCTGTATTGACCCCCTACCTCTCAGTTCGGAGGCTCAGTACAAGGGTCCGGCTAATTAGTAGAGTATTCTAGAAAGAAGTGATCCATGCAGTGGTGAGCCTTATTTATTCTAGAAGGCCTGTTATTTCATATTATGTTATTCCATTATTTTGGTCTACTAGGGGCCTTGTCCCGGTTTTTTGAACAGTTTTGATATATAGTAGAGATTTTGCAGACTGAGTCAAATCTTATTCAGATGTTTTGAATTGCAGCTTTCATTCTTATGTCTTGAATCTCAGAGTTAATGACCATGTTTCCGTATCAGATTGTATTACTGCATCTTTTCTTATTATATAAATATTGTGCATGACTACCAGATAGAGTAGGATGTTCGGGCCTTCATAGTTTGAGATGTCTGTCACGGCCAGGCCCTAGTTTGGGTCGTGAAAAACTTAGTATCAGAGCACGGCTCATGATCCTAGGGTGTCTGCGAAATTGTGTTGGGTAGAGTCTTGTTTATGGGTGTGTAGCGTGCCACACTTATGAGCAGAAGGCTGCTAGGTGCTTAGGAATATTTCCATTTCTTCATGCTCTAGTTCGTGCTATGGAGTCAGAATATTCCTCTTTCATACTCTAATTCATGCTATGGTGTCGCCCATACGGAAGTAAAGTCATCCCAATTCTTTTTTTACTTTGATGTGCTCAGATATATCTTATTGTTGAAGTGATTTAGGTGCAGAAGTCTAGAATCTAAATGGTATAGTCCTTTCTGATTGAGCCATATAAGATTTTAAAATTGGGCAAGGACTTGTGAAGAGTCTGTTAGTGCCTCAGAGTGTATTGATTCTAGTGTGAATTTTGATTCTGATGAAATCATGCTTTTGAGCCTGCGGTATTAAGTGTATTCAGTCCCTTTCAAAAATTTTATGTTGCAGATATCATGCTTAAGAGGAATGAGGGTAGCAAAATGTTGGAACTATATTTCCTCCCGAGTAGTAGTTAAAGTGTCGGTGTCATGACCTATTGGTAGTGAGATTAGACCAAGAAGTTGGTGATACAAAGTCATAAGGTTAGAAATTAGAGTGAGGATGACTTTTGTGTAGATAAATATATTTAGTTGAATAACTGATGTTTGAGGATGATTTATCCCTTTATAGTGATAGACTAATGTGGTAGCTAGTAGTATGCGTGGATTGTATAGTAGTATGTGGGGGGAGTGTATGACTCAGATTTTTATTCATACAGAGTAAGATATCTATTCTTAGATCATTGATTATTGTGTGTTAAGTTTTTATCTCTTGTAACCTTGTTATCGTTGTGTTGTTGAAACTCAAAGTCTAGTGAAGCCGTGTGGGGCTCTTTCGATTCACTAGCATAGTTGCCTTGTCATTCCTCTTATTTTCTTGTTCAAAGCATAAAAATCAAAGTCTAGTGGAGTCGTGTGGGGTCTATTTCGATTAACTAGCAACTTGTTATCCATCTGGTTAATTCTTGTGTTGGTTGGAACTGGGGGGTTTAGAGGCGTAATAGGAAGAAAAGTGGTAAGGGCAATTTATTGAATCTATGTATAGCCAAACCTTTTTGCATGAGATTGAGTTGGTATTAAAGTGATATGCCCTTGTGTGTTAGTTTAGTAGAAGGCAGAGAAGGAGTTATTAGCTAAGGTGAGTTGTTGTTTGCTCGATGTATGAAAATAACTAGATTATCCAGTAAGTTATAATTATAGACACAAGGTTGTTTGTGGAATTTGAAGGTAGTCTAAATGTACGCTTGGGTAAGTAAGTATGATATGAGAAAGTCGTATAAGTAGATAAGATTGTATGGGGTTATAATATAAGATTAAGGTTGACCATGTCTATTATGTGACTCTACCCCCCCCCCCCCCCTTGACCTTTTTTTCTTTGGTAGTTGTAAACTAGTACTACTTGTGAGAAGGTATGTAGTAGATTTTGAGGCATAGTAGTCATGTCATGAAGGTGTTTTGGTTGTGGGTTGTATCTAAATAAAATGAGATATTTGGGTAGAATATCCCAATTTTATGGACTAGTATATTATGTTGCAATCTTCATTGGTGGTAGATGATTGATGCTAGAATATAGGCTTGATGTGTTGAAATAGTGCATGTTAATGAATTATAATAAGGAAAACCGTAAGGTCATGATCGATTATTATGGCTACGGAGTTCTAGTGTACTATTGTTTCTTGATATTTTATTTCGTAGTTTCCAAGTGATAATTGTGTGTAAGGTTGGGTTGTAAATCATGTTTAGCCCTAGACATTAAGTTTGAACAGTTGATGGCTATGAAGGTGGATGTGATTATTTCTTGGTTAATGATACTAGTTTTATGGAAGCGATCTAATAGGCTTGAGCAATGCATGTAAGAACTTAAGTTTATTTGATTCGTAATGAAGTATGATGTTGTATGTATGAAGTAGAAGTATGTCAAGGTGATATGAGGTTGCGGTATTTTTCTAAGGCTATTACATGTTGTGTATAGCTAGTGGTACCGTTGAGTTGCTAGGTGGAGAAAGACTAGTTAGATGGTATATGGTGTTCTAAATAGCCAAGTTAAGGAGTTTTGATTGATAATGTTAAGTCCTTTTATATGATCTTGATTCTCATAGTAGAGAGATATAAGTTTGGAGTCATGATGCTGGTAGACTATAACAGAAGTGGTATGATCCGTCAAAGGTTTAGAGATATCCATGTTTAGTGTTAGAAGAATCTGAGTTGGTGAAAGTTTAAGATGTTATATGATGACATTTAGGGCTATAGAAACCTAAGGGTTGAATCTTAGAAGGAGGTACTAGCATTGGTTGTTATACATGAAGATACCGTCTTACAGGGTAAGTTTAGTTTATGTGTATTGTTATATCCCCGACTCTAGAGTAAAGTGATTTCAGTTTACCAGAGTATATATAGTGGTCCACAGACTTAGAGTAATGCCTTAAATCTAAGGGGGGATGATAGAACGAGTAACCAAGTCAAGTTTTTAAATGCTAATAGATATGCCAGTAAGTTGTGGAATTGGCCGTGAGAAAAAATGATGCTTAATCTATTCTTATTTCAGCGGTTTACCTCAGTTATTTCGACACATACTCATGCTTTTTATTTCAGTTTCATGATTATAGCTCGTGTTCA
This sequence comes from Capsicum pubescens, assembly GCA_030864215.1. Classification (NCBI taxonomy): domain Eukaryota; kingdom Viridiplantae; phylum Streptophyta; class Magnoliopsida; order Solanales; family Solanaceae; genus Capsicum; species Capsicum pubescens. Next base: position 197,663,885 of record CM061549.1, on the reverse strand, counting down.
TGCATATGATAAGGAATCATGTACTCTCCTAGTTCCTAGTATGATGAGTTTCCAGTTTGTTTAGCAGTCAAAATCATTTTCCGTAAGTTATGAATTCCAAAATTCAAATCATACAATTCATGACTCTTTTGCACATGTGATACTCTTAACGATCAGTGAAAATTCAGATTTATATCAGGTACGTCCTCATATTAGATCTCTTTAATGAGTCCATGCCGTGAGTGCTCTATTCCTAATGCCTCAGTAGGGTATCAAGTTATGCTTAGTACTCCTCTTATGTTCTAGATCCTGATATTCCAATTTGTAGTGACATTTTTCCTTAGGTCGAGATAGTGATGATGAGCAGTTGTTTAGATGGGAAAGAGTAAACATTTCTTGTTGATGAAAGATGGTTGTATGCTTATTTGAGTTAATTCGGTAACTGTGAAGTAAGATTGAGTCCGAGTCTTTGATACGTGTCAAGGTTAGTTGAAGTTTTATGTGTTATATTTGGGAAAAATTGTTGTGCGCTTGTTTTATGTGAGTTTATAAGTTGAAAGAATTTTGAGGTGAAGTTTCGTGTATGGCTTGGTTAGTTGAGGATATTTTATGTGTATCATTTGAATAGTGCAGGAAAGTTGTTATGGATAGAAGTCTTAGGGAATATGAGAAATATGCTTTATGAGTAGCCATTTATAAGTACATATGTGGGTATGAAGATAGGCTTGAATGTCATGTTTGTATGTATATGGATGGATTCCTTAAGTGTTTATGAATGTCTAATACGAAGTTAAAGGTGATTGTTGGAGCGGCAATAAAAATTATGCAGTAGATGAGGAATTATGAAATGCAGGGTATGCTAAATTCATGATTCAGACTAGTACTACAGTATTATGTGGTGCGTCTTGCGATTGAGTTAGGCTTGAAGATGATGAGGGGATTTAGTTCAGTTTAGACATTAGTAGATGGAAATATCAGCAGCCATGTGAGAAAAAATAAGTGGAATCAATGAGCATGGTGTTTAAGGGGAAAGCATAGTTGAGAGAGTATTTTAGAAGTGTGGCTAATCTTGAAAGTAAGAAGTTCCAATGCCTAAGGTTTGGTAATTCTATCCTAGTTTATGAGTTATATGTTTATATTCCATGCTATAGAGTAGTGTCATTGTTGTGATTCCTTAGTTGGATGTCTTGTGTAACTCATGTCGTAGATTCTTTGCTCCCTAATGCTACTAGAACTTCTTTAGAAAGAGTGTTGAAGAGAAACTCCGGTTAAGTATAAGTGTCCTGTATAATTCAATTTAACGGTCAGGTAGACAAGTTACTGTGGTTTTCCACCTTTTCACCCAGTCCTACTATCTGAAGTCCAATGCGTATGACCATCCCAAAAGATAATCTATTCCATCCGTGTAAGTTCCAAACTTAGTTCAGTCCAAGCATCATGTTTCAGATTCAGTTATTTAGTCATGACTCTGTTCATAAGAGTTCAGTACATAATCTCAATTTTTTCCAGCTATTTTAGCTCAGACAGTGTAATACCTTTGTACGATCTACATCTTGTTGCCTCGTGATTCATACTTACCTAAGTTATCACTTCAAAATCCAATATGCGTGATTTGAGCATAAACGCTTTGGGGGAAATCCTAAACTCTCAACATGAATCAGCTCCTTAAAACAAGTAAGGGCAAGTCAGCTCAGAATTCAGTTTCATGATAGAAGTTTAAATGTTTCAGATCAGTTATATCCTTTCTTAGAAGACACATCAGGTTCGCATTATTCCATACCTTTAAGCTTCAACGTTCCTACCCATCATTCGAGGACGAATGATTCCAAGGGGGAGATAATATAACACCCCGCATTTTGGGCTAGAATGAAAAATATTATTTCTATGCGTAGATGATCCAAAATCCATAAATCCTATGCAAATTTTCCATGTTAATCAATTATGTAGTGTGGAAAATTGAATGAGCTTTTCGTCGATATAAGATTCGCCCAAATCCGATACCCGGGCAAGATGTTATGGCTAATTTCAGTCCTAGTCGTAAAACACCATCATTTTGGTCTTTATTAAACCGAGGCTTATGTTGTTGTTAACGTCTCTCGCCCAAAGAATATTATGTAAAACCAAACCAAGCACAATGACTGCTTATGCTTCTTTGAAAGTCCTTTACCTTTCAACGCTTCTATCAATTTTTTGTTTTTGAAGCTTGGACCAACAATAGACACCGGGTCATCACGATCACATGACTTGCCTTTGCCTTTTTTGGGTGTGCGGGGTACTTTTTTGGGTTAGAATAGGTATAACTTGAGAAGAAGGATAACATTTTAGTCCAGTAACTATGGCAAACTCGTTCCAACCAAAACAAAAAGGCATGCCACAGTAATTTATCCATACCTCATCCATCTTATCTTTGTTTTCATACATAAACCTACACTTGAGAAGTTCATATACCATTTTCATTTGAAAATGAGTATTGTTGTCCTCCGGCAAATTAAGATATTTTCAAAAACAACTATCCCTGAAATAAGCATCCAATTTTTGTTCTCAAAGTATTTTTCTGAAGGCGTCAAAAGATTTTCCCATGGCTGACTTAACCACGAAATCACCCGTTAAATCTGTAGCACCATCGTACTGCATTCTCATGGGATAACGATCAATGCTGAAGGTTTTGACCAACTCTTTGGTGGAAGGGCTATTAGCATTTGCATCATCTCTTTTGAAATATTCCTCCTCCCCGTGTTCATCATATTCTGCTCCTAATTGAGATAACGTTTGTAAAGCAAGCTCATAGAGTGGTGGATGTAGCCTAGGTACTTCACTTGTTCCTTTACTTGGAGTTGATTCGGTTTCTGTTCTTTTGGGAACCATATTATCTAAAATTAACAGAAACATAAAAAATATATTATAGTTGATTAATTCATCGTTAAAACGAATAACAGTAAATCAAACAAGCAAAATAGTAAAATAACAATTGCAACAGGTCATCAATCTGTTGCACCAAGTAGTGTATCTATTGCAACATATAACCAACCTATTACAGCGGATGAGTAATCTGTTGCAATAATATAAAATATATCACTCATTTTTTAAGATAGATGAATGGTCTGTGCAACAGATCATACATTGTTGCGACATATGAGTGATCTGTTGGAACAGTTAAATAACCTTTTGTAATGAATGAGTAATTTGTTGCAACAATAAAAAATAAATCACTCATCTGTTGAGAAAAATGAATGGTCTGTGCACCAGATCATACATCTGTTGCAACACATCTATTACAATATATGAGTAATCTGTTAGAACAGTTAAATAACCTATAGCAACAACTAAGTAATCTGGTGAAACAATACAAAATATGTCACTCTTCTGTTGAGAAAGATGAATAGTCTGTGCAATAAATCACACATCTATTATGACATCATCTGTTGCAACATATGAGTGAGCTGTTGGAACAATTAAATAACCCATAACAACGGCTGAGTAATCTGTTGCAATAATACAAAATATATCACTCATCTGTTGAAAAAGATGGATGGTCTGTGCAACAGATCACACATCTATTACAACATATGAGTGATCTATCGGAACAATTAACTAACCTGCAGAAATGGCTGAGTAATCTGTTGTGACAATACAAAATATATCACTCATCTGTTGAGAAAGATGAATGGTCTGTGTAACAGGTCACACATCTGTTGCAATACATGAGTGATCTGTTGGAACAGTTATCAACGGTCAATATTATTTAGATTTCTTCCAACATAGGATCGTCTATCGCGACAGATGAATGATCAGTTGAAAAAATCAAGTCTTGGACATTTCCTGTTGGAAGAGTTGATAGGATTTTATCCAACAGGAGGTTCATCTGTTGTTTCATATTATTAATCTGATGGTTCTTCCATTACATCAGATGGTTAATTAGTTGCATCAGATTTTTTATCCGATGCTTAATCTGTTGCAATATATGGTTAATCTGTTGCATCAGATAGTTAATTTGTTGCATCAGAATTGTAATCTGATGGTCCTCTGGTGCATCAGATGGTTTATCTATTGCATCATATGACAAATATGTTGCATCAGATGGTTAATATGTTGCACCAGATAGATAATCTGCTGGAGAAAACAAAAAATAGTAGCACGATTTTGTTCAACAAAAAAAAGCAATATCACCATTTTTTCCAAGAACAGAACAAATTTACCCAAATTGTTGTTTTGTTTTTATAAACACAAACAATAAAAATCAAACTACACAAAAATTTAACAAAAAAACATAATTTACTTCAGAAAGAGAAGAGAAGAAATATCAAAAATTAGGATTTTATTCAGACCGCATTTCAAATTAATGCAACAAATATTGAAATTGTTAACCAATACTATAAGAGAAGTTGGCTCAAGTTCCTTGTTTTCTTCAAAACTAAAAAGCCCATAAATTTTTACCTATGAAAGAAGAAAAGGAACGATGAAGAATTCGAAGTTGTTGTGGTCGGAGAGCAAGGTTGTCACGTTGTTTGAAGGTTGAAGTCAAAAAGAAACTCGAAGCCCAACTATTTTTAGTCGGATGTTGAAGTCGTCGAGGATTAAAATGAGAAATTTACAGAACAGTTGGTTGGGAGAGAGTTGAGAGAAGTTGTCGAGAGAGGGATGAGAGACAGGTTGATTTGAATTGAAGTGAAAAACTCGAAGCCCAACTATTTGTCGTCGGAGGTGGAAGTCGCCGGGGGTTGAAGGAAGAAATTTTACAGAACTGTCGGTTGAGAGAGAGTTGAGAGAAGTTGTCGAGAGAGAAGAAAGTGGTTGATTTGGATTGAAGAGGGGTGTGGGTTGAGTTAATTTGTATTTTTTAAAAGATTAGAAAATTTTGAAAATATTAATCAAGTCCACAATTAACTTAATCAAGTTTTCTAATGATGTTTGACCCTTTAAGTTGATCAATGTCACCAATCTTTTATTCAAGACTTAAAAGACACCTTTCCTTCAATTTTCTCTAGTTATAGTGATAAAAGGAAAAGTAAAAAAAAAACGTGGTAATTTTTTTTTTCAAAAAAATATGTGGATTAATCATATTGATTTAAAATATTTCTCTTAATTCAAATATATACATTATAAGATAAGTATGAATTGTATTTGAAAAAATATGGATAAGAAAGAACAATAAATTGATCTTCTTTTAACAAATAGATATTATATTTGATTTGAATTTGAACTTAAATGAAATTTATGGAGTTCTATTTTCTTAATCTCTCTTATATATCTATATAATCAGTAGTAGTAATAGAAGCAATACGTAGTACATAGAAGTAGGATAATAGTATCTTTTAAATATAATCACCTAAGTTGGTATCATATTTGAATTTCAAATTTAAATAAAATTGGAGTTGGAGTGGAGTTCTAACTTTCTAATCTCTATATATATACTTCTGCAATGATATACAGCACTAAACTTCTTTCTCTCTTTGTTATCTTTACTAATTGTTAGATTTATTCATAAATTTATTTGTTGCATTCTTTATATTATTCATTTTCTTAAAATATTTTTGATTTAAAATTTTTATTTTTATATGCAGAAGAGTGATGGCCAAAATATAGGTTATTTTTTTCATTATATACTGGCTTGAATTCAAGTAAGTTATTTGTCATTTGAATTTTGTTTATTTGATTTTTGATAGAAGTAAATACATTCGATTATATAAATGAAAAATAAAATCACCTTTTGTTAAGATTTTGTGTCACATTAGCTTTTTTAATTGCTAACCTTTGTTACTATTGTTATAGTATTGTTTTATTCAAACAAATGTTCATATTATTTTATTTTTTTAATTGTATATGATACTAGAATGTTAAGTATCGGGAAACATTTTATCAGATCATGTTTAAGGAAAAAAAAAATATAATAACATTATAATCAAAATATAAATTTTAATTGATATCTAAAATACATGTTTTTCTTTATTACAAGATTTTTAAACTTGAAGAACAATAAACGAAAAGAAAAAACATAAAATTTTAGTTCGTATCATAAAATTATATAAGTCTAAATTCAATCAAATTTAGTTTTAATTGTCTATCCATTAAATAACATATTAATTTTTAAATTCAAAAATTTAATATAGATTAACTCTTTATTAGATAGACTTAAATTCAATTAATTTGGTTATCTTATTTTTTAAACTCCTTAATTTTGAAAATAAAAAATGAAATTAAACTCATGAATAAATTAAAACAAGAAAGACAACATACTATCGAGGGATATTATGATTTTGAAGCAAAATTAAAAGATATTGCATTTTAGATTATCCCAATAGTAAATGATAAATCATTTATGATATTGACAATTATTTTCATAAGTTTATATTTATTTTATAATATGTTAATTTCTGATAATTGAGTTTCGATTAATTGATAAATTCAACTGCTTTGTGCTTTATGTCTCAATATTCAAATTTTTTAGATCATATTTTGAAAAAATATTTTTTAATTATAACGAGCAAAGTCTTAAATTATGTATACCAAGTAATTACAATCCTAACAAATGACGAAATTAATGAACATTAGAAAATCAAATCTAAGTAATTTATATTTAAAACTCAGCATTCTATATTTTGAAAAAGAGAAGAAAACTCAACTATCATGGCGTGTAATACAACATAAAGTCAATTTATAGTTAGACTAGATAGAAGTAGTTAAACTATAGTGAAAAAATATAGAAAAATGAAGGATTGAGGGATAATATTTTAAACTAATTTTAGGAATATAATGAAGTAATTGGACAAACACTCATATTGCTTATAAATTTTAAACGAAACAGATTAGGGGAGGAAGGTGCAATAGAACAAAAATTTAAAACAATCAATATTAATAATATGAAATCTTTAAATTGTAATTAATATAATAAAGAAAATAAGAAAAATAAAAGCTTTTTTTTTTTATAATGACACGATTTTCTTTACTCATATAAATTTGATTAGAAGTATGCAGAGGAACATATTAACAATCTAATATCTTTAAATTGTGAATGGTTGTTTTTTACTCATTTAAATTTGATTAAAAGTGGGATAGTGGGGTGGGAGAAATATAAATCAAATTTTGAATAATATAATAATAATAATAATGTATATATATATATATTATAGTTACATGATTTTTTTAATAAAGATTTGGTTAGAGGTGGGTGGGAGCGGAGGCGGGGGTGGGGGTGGGGGCGGGGGTGGGGCGGGATTTTTTTTAAAATATAAATTGCGGAGTGGGGTGGCGATGGTGGTAGGTGGGAGGTGGGTGAGGGTAGAGAAAAAAACTATTTTATTTTTACATTTCATTTAGAAACAATATCATAATTGAATCTTTTTTAAGATAATAGAATTTAACATGCTCGAACAAGACATTTCAACATGAAATATCAAAAATATTATTTTAATATTACTCGTGCATCGCGCGGGTACGTATACTAGTTTAGTATACATACCGAAGGTGATCAAAAATATTAATTAGATTAATATAACTCCAAATTATGCTTGCTTTGTATATTCAGATTTTTGTATTTATAACCCTTGCAGTTTTTGCATTGCTCAAGTAAATGCTACTGCCGAATTCTTTTCCCTTTAAATTAGTTCATCAACAACAACAACAATAACAAACCCAGTGTATTCCCACATAGTGGGGTCCGGGGAGGGTAGAGTGCACGCAGACCATACCACTACCTCAGGTGAAGTAAAGAGACTGTTTTCGATAAACCCCCAGCTTAGGACCAATAGCAGTATAACAAACACAAAACATAGATGTATATAAACTAGTACAATATGTAAAATAAACTAACACCGCTAGCCACAAGATAATACTATAACTACCCGATAATACCAAAGCTATCTATCCGAAATCACAAACAATCACTCAACACCACTAACAACAAACTTCCGACACAAATAACTTTAAATTAGTTAATCATTTAAGAATATTCAATTTTTGATAATAATGTTCAAACAATTTTATAATTCTCTTCATTCCTAAATAAGTGTGCATTTTGCCTTTTGATTTTATTCCTAAAATAAGTGTTTGTTTAAGCATTCAAGAATGAATTGATCATGTTCTTCTAAGTTCGCCCTTATTTAGATAAAATGTAATCAATATCAATTTGGAAAGAGAGAAATTTGGTTAGAGGTAAGTGTCAGTAGTTTTCTATTTTGTGGACTCATATATTAATATACTAGTTTAGGTGTATGCGCTTCGCGCGTTTACCTCACTATAATGAGTTTAAACGTTACACTAAATATGATATTTGCTTAAATAATAAAAGAATTTATTTAATTAGTTATATAATAATTGTAAATATCTAAGATACAAATGAGGTAGGTAAAAAATACATTGATAACTATAATCATAATATTTTGTATGGCTCAAAATTTTGACCATCAATTATCTATATTATCATTATCATCATTCATCTTCAAGATACCTACAATATTGGGGGAAAAAGAAACCTACGAAAGCAATGCATCAAAGTAAATCAACTATTACAAAAATATATTTCTTGACAACAAAGAATCATTTAAGAATAAAAATAAATAAATTTTGCTTCATATGTTCATATTAGATATTATTGTATTATTATAGAAGAATTTTCAATTTATGAAAGTTCAAAATATTTTTCTTTGGTAAAAAAATTATCTAAATATGATAGATTTTTATTTTTTTCATAAATTATTTATCAATATTAGAATTTTCTGAATTTCAAATAAACTAAACTAAAACAAATATTAGAATTTTTTAAAGATGTCTACTGAACCTTTTTAAAAATTTGGTAGACTTTTGCTTCCCTTTTATTTAATATAAGATAGAGGTCATGGTTTTTTGTTTTAAAAAAAAATATACACATGATTTGAAGTCCTAACAAGGGGGGGGGGGGGGATAATCTGATTTTAGTTGGGTTTGAAGTTCTAAATTAATTAAATATTATTAGGTAAATAATAAAAAAGATGATTTTATCTAAAAGAGAGTACTTTAATGAAGACAAAAGGTTCAAACAATTTTTGTAAGACCCTTCATACTTTAATATAATATAGATAGATTCCTTCACACTTTAATATAATATAGATAGATATAGATTTGTAGTGAAATTAAAGTGATAAAGTCAAAAATAATTTAAATATATAGACTGTATTATTTTTAGTTGTTCTTTTTGCACCATGACTAATTATAATTACTTATCCAAATTCTTCTCCAAATATCAAGCAAGATTATGGGTGCCAAGGAAAAAATCAACATGCATGAGACTTAATGTTATCAAAATAAAAGAGTTCGGATAATGTTATCGGTGCAAAACTTTAACTGTAAATATAATGTCGAGAATTAAATTTAAAAACTCATAGATGCATTTATGAATGCTTGCAAACTAATATTTAAATTTGGAACTTGAAACCAAGTAAAAATGATTATAAAAAAGTCAGAAATCTGTAATAATTTAAAAATTGAAGTTTCAAGTCCTCATCTTGATCTTATGTGCTATAATTCAATTGTTATATATTGCAAAGGTATCACTTCCTTCTTTTTAAATATATATTGAACAATTGATAAGACCGTTTAAAAAATGAATGAATAAAATTTTTAAATAAAATAAAGCCACCTAATTAATTGCTGAAAAATAATTCTGAAGGATCATACAAACGAATTTTGGCATATTACCCTTGTTTCATCCGTTGATTGCAAAAATAAATATCTATACATATAACACAACTTAATTACTATAAAAACTTGTTAACTCTATGTTATTCTATGTAATGATTTATTATCAATCCAAATACACAATCGAAAACATAATGATAAAAAAAAATAAAAAAATTAAATAACAAAATAACTATTTCTACGCACCTTTTATTTACTTAATGATTTAATCACCGCATAAAAGACCTCCTTTTATGAAAGGAGTATTCATAAATTAAAAAAAAAAAAACTTAATTTTAGACTCCTATATAAATTTGTATTAGAATATCATTCATTGATTGTTAAAGAAAAAAGAGGACTCCCATTTATAACAAAAAGGACTCTCATGTTAGTTTTTATTTAGCAAAAAATTATTTTCAGCGATAGTTTTTAATTTACAAAAAATAATGTAATTTTTATTTTGGCAAAAATACAATTTTATGACAGTTGATCAAAAGTAATAACAGTTTTTATTTTTCAAAAGTAAGACAATATATGAGGACTCTACTGAATGTATAATTGTTACCATACTGTTTTAGTTTGTTAAAAGTAATGGCAACTTTTTAATTTTGCCAAATATACTCCTACGTTTTTCTTTTGCCAAAAAATAAGGCAATAAATTAGTGCTAATCTTTATAGTGAGTATAATTATAATAAAATATAATTTTTATTTAAGGTAAACTATGATTGATTAAAATTATCTCTTATCATATATTTTAGGACTTTTAATTTAAGAAAAAGTCTTACCATATATTTTAAACTCCTGGTCCCATATATTTTAGGAGACAATATTATAAATATAATTAATAATAATTTAAGAAAAATAGTGAAAAGAAGATTTTGTCTAAAGGAGAAACTTTTAATGAAGGGTAAAAAGTTCGAATCACTTTTCTAAGGGTATTCACACTTTTAATATATTATAGATATAGATTATACATAGCTATGCTATCTCTAAAGAAGCCCAATTTATGATCTAATAAATTATTAAAGTATTTGGGCCTAATATGTAAATATCTGATTAGTATTGATTTATTTTGTATAAGTTAAATCTCATGGGCCTTTTCATAAGTGTAATGAAAATTTAATTGAAAAAACCTCTTCTACATAGGTATAACTAAATGGTGCCTTTTAGAAGAGTCAAAATACAAATATGATGGTCCTAAGTTTGTATGTAGTTTTTCTTTTTCTACCCCATCTTAGAAAATAATATAGAACGCGTATTAAACTTAGAAGATAATACAATTGATTACTAAAGAAAAGAAGATCTTCAACAAATCAAGTTATTGCAATGGAATAAGGTTAGTATTCCTACAGTTCTTTTGTATTTATATCTTTGTCTACTAATTTACATGATGATCTTGAGCTAATTCTTCAAGCTTTTCAACAAGTGGTATCCGAGCGTAAGGTCTTGTTAGATCATTAGACGCAATATTTAGTTTATTTTTGAAATCAAATTTAATGTCTTGGTTGGGTAGTTGTATAATACCAAAAGTGAAAAACCTGTTGTTGGCTGCGAAGCGGCATTCAGTTTGACGCTTTAAAAAACCTTTTATGGGGAGATTTTGTTTTTTTTTCCATGGAACGTACTGGAAGAGTTATATTGGTCAAAGTCTTCTTATGATTTATGTTGCCGAAAAGCATTTCTTTTGATCATCTTTTCCTTTTGGATTGTTTACTTATGGTATGTGATATTACGAGTAGCATTAAAGAAAAGAAATAGTATTCTGTTAAGATTTGATGTCGAACAGACTTATTGATTTTCAAGATATTGGTTGGCATGCTATGCCGTTTCAAGAAAAGGTTTGATTTTCAAGATATTGGTTGGCATGCTCTGCCGTTTGAAGAAAACGTTTGAGTAATAGGAGTAATTAAAAACCCATCATCCATAATGTTAAAAGTTTTGTTCTTTTGTCGTTAATTAACAAGTTTTTCGCATTATATTGTTCTGGATAAAAGTTTTCTAGTTTACAAATTTTTAAAATGTTACTTGTTTACCAATTTTTTTAGGGAAAGTTAATTTTTATTGCAATTCAATGCTCTCCTCTATATAACTCAGAATGTTAATTTTTTGTGCTTCTTGGTCAAGTGAGTAGATTGAATTAATATATTGCCAAAGTGATCACTATGGTGTAGATTTTATTTACTTTGAATATGTATGCATGTTTTTATCTGTGCGAAATAATTATTCCAAAGAAGATTAATTTGGCTAGATTACGAGTAGTTATGAATATGTGATACATCTGTAATACATGCTAGTAATGTGTCGGTCTAAAGAAAGGCATATTGTTAGGCTATTTTAGTAATCAATATTCATGAACTATGTATAAGAGTACCAGTAACAAGTTATTATTTTTGACCAAAGACTAAATGATAATGTTGTGTTTGGTATCTTTAGATGGGTCCACTTTTATGTATATGTGTTTGATAAATATGCAGTTTTGAGTTTATTTGTTATATTTTTCTTTTTTTTTTATTTAATTTGATTATCTTCACATATACATGATTTATTTGATGGTTAATTGTGAGCATTATTTATTTATCTTATAATGTCTTCTATATCTGCCAATATGAATAATATTTCCATGCCTAATGACATAAACTTTAAGAATTGGATTTTGGATAAGCTTATAGCTCAATACATGCATGATGAGGATAGACTTAAACACGATCAGATTGAAAGTGCTCATTTGACATCTCCCTTTGGGGCTAAAACCGTTGCAAGAAAGCCAACAAGAATTCAAGACTAAATAAACTGTAGTCAAAAGGACATCATTCTGTTTCCTTTGCAACAAACATGGTCACAGAAAGAAAATGTTCTGAGTATGCTGTATGGCGTGAAAATAAAGGTAAACTTCTTAATATTATTTCTTTAGAAGTTAATTGGATATGGTACCTAGTGACACTTAGTGAATAGATACGGGTGCACCTACTCACATAAGTTTCACTATGCAAGATTGCCTAAGGAGACAAAGATACATGTAATTTGGCAACGACAATAAATCAACTGTGGAGGCTATTGGTGTCTTTAGAATTTCATTAGATCCTGATTTTTATTTGGAACTAGAGAAAACATTTATTGTACCGTCTTTTAGAAGAAATTTAATTTCTATTCTTAGTTTGGACATATCTGGATACAATTGTTCTACTGGAAATAGAATTTATAGTATTCTTCTACATTCTAATTATTGGAACTGGTACTCTAATTGATAAGTTATACAAATTAAATAGACAAGTCTCATGCAGTAACAAAAACCTGCATTCAAGTAATTTTGGTACTAAACGCAGATTAACAAATGAAAATTTATCAATGTTATGACATAAGCGATTGGTCGTATCTCTAAGCAAAGACTTCAAAGGCTTGTGTCAGAAGAAATTCTTAATTCCTTTGATTTATCAGATTTTGAAATTTGTATACAATGTATTAAAGAAAAACAAACAAATGTAAGAAAAAGAGGTGCTTATAGGAATAAAAAACCTTTAGAGTTGAAATATACAGACATTTGTTATCCGTTCCTTACTTCCTTACGACTTCATGAAATGGTCAACAATTTCATTAATTTTATAGATGACTACTCCCGTTATGGATATCTCTATTTAATTCATGAGAAGTCACAATGATTGAATGTTTTTAAAATTTTTAAGGATGAAGTTGAAACTCAATTAGGAAAGAAAATTAAGGCTATTACATATAATGGTGGAGGAGAATATACGGTAGATATGATGGATCAGGTGAACAACGTCTAGGACCTTTTGCAAAGTATTTGACAAAGTGTGAAATTGTACCTCAATACACTATGCCGGGGACTCCAAATCAAAATGATGTAGCTGAGAGACGAAATCAAACTTTTAAGGATATGGTAAGAAGTGTGATTGGTCATTCTTCTTTACCTAAGTTGCTTTGGGGAGAAGAATTAAAGACTGCAGTTTATATTTTAAACAAAGTTCCTAGAAAAACAATAGCTAAAACTCTATGTGAGTTGTGGACTAATAAGAAGCCTAGTATTAGACACTTGCATGTATGGGGATGTACAGCCGAAGCAAGGCCTTACAAGCCTAATGAAAAGAAGTTGGATTTAAGAACCGCTAGTTGCTACTTTGTGGGTTACTCAGAACGATTGAGAGGTTTTAAGTTTTACGACTCCTCGAATAGATCCTTTTTTGAGACAGAAAATGACAAATTTATTGAGGATGATGATTATAGTAGGAGTAATCAAAACAAACAAATTATGTTTGAAGAGAAATTTGATAATATCGATTCTAGTGAAAATGATCAAATTACTTTACCAAATGTGTTTCAACCTGTAAATCGGGACTATGGAGAAAACACAACGATATTACCTCAAATTCAACAACCTCAAGCTGAAGCACCTAAAAGAAGATCTAGCAGAGAGAGGAGAAATACAATTTCGGATGATTATGTTGTTTATCTTTAAGAACATGATTTTGACATGGAATTGAAAGATGATCCTATAATCATTAGTCAAGCAAAATCATGTCAATTTTTTTCTAAATGGATCGAAGCCATGAAAGATGAGTTGAAGTCTATGAAAGACAATGGCATCTGGGATCTTGTTGAATTACCGCAAAGATCAAAATCGATTGATTGTAAGTGAATTTTAAAACCAAACGTGATTCTAAAGGTAACATCGAAAGATATAAAGCACACCTAGTTGATAAGGGATTCACTCAAAAGAAAGACATAGATTTTAAAGAGACGTTTGACCAGTTTCATCGAAAGACTTCTTTAGAATCATTATGACACTTGTAGCACATTATGATTTAGAGCTACATCAAATGAACGTAAAAACTGCATTTCTCAATGGAGACATTAAAGAAACGATATACATGGTGCAACCAGAAACCTTTGAGTCCCAAGATTCAAAGCACCTTCTATGTAAACTTAAGAAATCTATATATGATTTTAAACAAGCATCTCATCAATGGTACCAAAAGTTTGATCAAGTGATAACCTCTTTTGGTTTTAAGAAAAACACTGTTGATCAGTGCATATATCTTAAGTTCATTGGGAGCAAATTTGTTATCCTTGTGTTATATGTAGATGGCATTCTACTGGCAAGAAACGATGTAGGTTTATTGCATGAAACCAAGAAATTACTATCAAGTAAATTTGAAATGAAAGATCTTGGTGAGGCGTCCTTTGTTCTAGGTATAGAGATCCATAGGGATCACACTAGAAACGTTCTTGAACTGTCTCAAAAGCCTTATATTGATAAGGTGTTAAGTAGATTTGTCATGCAAAATTGTGCACCAGGAGATACACCTATGGCAAAAGGTGATGAATTTAGTTTGCGTCAATGTTTAAATTTGGACATAGAGAAGAAAAAGATGGATAAAATTCCACATGCATCAGCAGTGGAAAGTTTCATGAATGCACAAGTTTGTGCGCGTCAAGATATTGTGTATATAGTGGGAATGTTGGGGCGATATTTAAGTAATTCTGTTGACACCTAATTTTTCTCCTCCACAACTAGGTTTGATTTTGGGTTCTTCGATTTTAAATAAAATCAAAATATTTATTTTATTCCAATAAATGATTTCTAAAATATTTATTTGGGTAAATTTTATCATTTAAGTAACGAATTATATTTTTTCGTACTCACGTATACGAGATCATATAATTTTGGTTGCTTAAATAATTATCACTTCAAAAATTGATTTTTTATGAAGAACTATTTTGATTTTTTTTAAAGGATAAACTTTAATTTTAAAGACATTTTTTGTCGTTAAGATGAGTTATTTGAACAATAATTACTTTAATTTTGTGAAACCAAGAAGCCCGGGGTTAAATTGATTATTAATTTATTTCGAATTATGGTTCAACTTAATCAATTTATTAAATTTGACCATAACTAAAATCAAATTGACTGTAATTGCAATGCAATGGGCCAAGTGGTATCCAATTTGGTTTAGAACAAAAATTAATTTGGCTAAGTAATAAATCCTAGTCCCAAAATCCTAACTTCTACTCTTTCCCCAAAATTTCAATTCTTTTAAAAAAAAAAGATTTTGGGCCAAAGCAGAGTATGCTATTTCTGAATTTTATCCTTCTTAAAATGGCAGCAATAGCAGCCCACATAACCTGCTCCAAGCCCAACACCAAACCCCAAACCAGCCCAACTCCCATTCCTTTCCCCTTTACCTGATAAAACAAAACAAAGGCAACAACAACTATAACGTGCAGCTTCCACAACAACAACACCGATGCATACAATGGCTTATTCCAGCTCATCTTATCCTAATTTTTAAATTCAAATTTCTAATTTATTTTTCCTTTTTGCCCCTCCGATTTCCCCCAAAACAGCTCCCAAAATTCTCTATAAATATCCACCTATGTAGAGAGAAAAAATGGGTATTCTTTGTGAAAAAATTGGGGATTCTGGAGGAGCATTCCTCTAATCCCACGTAACCAAAGAATTCAAGAAGAAATTCTGTCGAAAAAATCAATTTCTATAAAAATTAGAAACTCCGGTGGTATTTCGTTTATTTAAAACTCGGTTGTCCTAGTTCCTACTCCAAAAAAGGTGAACACTTTATCTCTCTCGCATTTCTTTCTTTACTCTTGGATGTGGTAAATGTGAATCTCACAAGAACTGCGACGCGGGGACTGATCTCAAAAGTTCTGATTTTTTTGATGAAAACTTAGAATTGAGAGTCTTTGAGATCTGTCAAGTCGAAGTCATGTTATGTGTTTGCATATGTGTTGGTTTAAAATTGATCACCCAAAAAGTGAATCTATTTTATGTGCCTTTGGGTTAGTTTGAAATTTATTTTGTGTGCATTTGTGTTAATTTGAAATCTGTTTTTGCTTTGTATGCATATATGTGAGTTTGAAATTGATCACTGGAAAAGTGAATCTCCCTGATTGAGGATATGGTTTATTACTCTCTCTATGGTTACATATGAATGATAATATTTGACCTCAAGTAGCGATAATAAATCTCTCCAAATAACTGTCTCCTTTCTCATAGTCTCTAGTAATCTATATTGAGGGGTTTTGGTGATTCAATAAAAATGGAGATTTTATTTGTATATTATTACTTTTTTGGCATGAATTAATGTATGTTGTTCCTGTTTCAATGCAATCTTAGAATTGAAACATTTCATTTTTTGGCTATTCTAATCACCTTTTGAATAACATTGGTTAGCGAAAACTTGATCTTTCTGCTTTCTAAAATAGTATGCAAGAACCTTTTGGATTGAGTTAATCATTTACTTCTTCTTTTTGCATGAACACCCTTGTTGGAGTCCAATTGGACTCACTTCCCTACATTTCTTTAATGAGCCATGGAGGCCTAGTCTGTCGTCGAGTCCGAGCCTTCTCCAAGTCCAAAAGATGGACTAAAACCGCCAAGAAACAAACGGTATACACAAATATACAACAGTATACTGAGGATATACGGCTGGAAATGGAAATGGAAGCTGATTATATGATTGGAGGATTAAAGTTGTGTATACATGATTGAAATAAGGTCATATATACATCGAATAAATAGAAAATACAGGGAAAAGTGTCGTGATATACAGCTGATACACTTGCAGAAAAATGAACTTAAAGTACATAAAATGGCAGCCCAAAGTCTGGGCAGCTTGTTGATGGGCCAAGAGGGGCCCAACTCCAACTCTTATATTTTATTGGGCAAAATTCAGAAATAACATACTTATCCGCTTAGTTATGAGTTTTGTAGCAACAGTTTCATAATTACATAATATAGCAAGTTATATTTTGTATTTTTACAAACTGTTGCTACAAAAATACAAATACATATGATTTTTACTGCCCTTATGATCGATATGTATTTTGTATTGTTGCAAACTGTTGCTACAAAAATATAAATACATAAAAATACATATGCTACAAAATGTAATTTGATAAAAGTGTTGTTATTTTTTTTAATTTAATACTTAAGTATGCTACTTTATGTATTTTTGCCTATTTTATTCTCTTATGATTTACAATTTATACTTATTATTTGTATTAGCACTAACTTTAATTAATTAATTTAGTGGTTCCCCATGTTGTTGTGATTCTATTTTATCTCAATTTTCATACGTAATTTATAATTTTTTTCACCTAATTTATCTTGTCTAAATGGATTAAATTAGTTCCTTCATTTTTTCTTCATAAAATTAATCTTTTAAAAAAAATAAGTAGTTTATTTCGAGATGGCATTTGTCTTGTTCATACGAATAATAACCTATTTGGGTTAAAATAATTTTCTTCAAATTCAAGAAGCTAATTTTTCTTGTAAGTTCTAATTTTTCATAATTGATGAGATGCTTTTAATTTAATGCTCCCTTAACATCTCTTCAAAGGTGTTATTTATAAAAAAATTGACCATTTTTATAATAATAATAATAATAATAATAATAATAATAATAAATAATTATAAAATAATAATTGTATAATCTTCTTTTCCATGAAAGCAAAACTATTATTTTTCTCTTAAATTCAAAAACAATTGCAATTAGTTTAATTCAAGCAGAATTTCCTCATTTGAATAAATAAATGCCATTTTAAATGTATGGAATAAATAATTTTGACATTTTTGTAAAATCAACCTTTTTACAAAATTAGTCACCCTTTTTAGTTAGTTAAAAATGAACTTTTGGTGAATCGTTTTTAAATGGACTCTCCTAAGTGCCATAAAAATCTTTTTAGGGCATTAATTGAACCCTTACTCAGTTGGGGCTTTGGGTTCGAGGTGACAAAAGTGTTTTATAATGAGGTGTGGGTGACACAAGTCTTAATAATTGAGTGAAAGTGACAATTACTTTATTAAGGATTAAGAAAGTAAGAAAAGTTTAAAAATAACCCACAAATTTTTTAATTTACACTTTGATTCAATGTAAAACATAATATAACTAGAAATGGAAGAAAAAAAAGGCACGTTTCTCTCTCTTCTCATTTATTGGAGTTTTCTCTCTCTTCGTTATTTTTATTGTTCATTGTTGTTGCTTTATTCATCATCATCTTCTTCATTATTATCATCTTGTTCTTCATTATCATCTCTTTTTGTTCATCATCGTCTTCTTGTTGTTAAACATTGTTGTTACCGCTACTATTGCTACTTAATCAAATTTTATTCGTATATCACTTGGGAATTACTTATAGGTGATTTTAGTAAGTAAAATTATAATTTTTAGTTGAATATCTCATCTGGGTGTATCTGCTACTGTTGTTTTTTCAACAATAGATAAAATATGTAACGTAAATCCAACAGATGAGTAATCTGTTGCGCAGATGAGTAATCTGTTGCAACATATTGACTAATTTATTGCAATATATTGACTAATTTGTTGCAATATATTGACTAATCTGTTGTAACAGATGAGTAATCTGTTGCAACATATATGACTAATCTGTTGCAACAGATTACTCATCTGTTGGATTCGTATTATGGTGTTGTAATATGAATCCAATATATGGGTCATCTGTTGCAACAGATTAGTCATATGTTGCAACAGATTACTCACTTGTTGCAACAAATGACTCATATATTGAATTCTTGTTGCAGGTTCTATCCATTGTAGCAGTAGCAGATATACCAAATAAAAAATTCAACAAAAATCATAATTATACTTACAAAATCACTTATGAAGTAATGTCCAAGTGATATATGAACAAAATTTGACCTAAAAAAATTCCAAAAATTTCAACAAGGGCACAACGAATAAGTGGTTACACATGAAAAATTTCATGAAACAGGTAAAGAAGAAAATAAATAATGTATCATACATCAAATGCAAAAGGATCAAGGGGACAAACGTTTGAGTTCTCCTAAAAACATTTAAGTTCCCTAGTATTTTAATTGCTTTCTAATGGATGACCCATCTATTATAACAGATTTTCTATCTGTTTGATAATTTTCAACAGATGAATCATCTCTTGCAACATGTTAGTCATCTGTTGATTCAAATTAAGCAATTATTAGTAATAACTAAATTGATTTAGCTAAAATTAAAAACAAGTATTTAAGACAATGAGACAAACATTTGAGTTCTCCTAAAAATGTTTGAGTTCCCTAGTATTTTAATTATTTTTTAATAGATCACCTATTTATTGCAACAAGTTAGTCACCTGTTGCAATAAATGCTTATAACAGGCTAGTCATTTGTTGATTCAAATCAAACAATTATTAATAATAATTAAATTGATTTAACTAAAATTAAAGACAAAACCTTAGACAAGGGGGAAAACGTTTGAGTTCTCCTAAAAAATATTTGAGCTTTAGTATTTTAAATTGCTTTTCAACACATATTTTGTCTATTTAGTAATTTCTAACAGATGAGTCATATGTTGCAACAACTTAGTCATCTGTTGCAACGGATGTCTATAATTGTTTGATAATTTTCTACAGATGAATAAGTTGTTGCAACAAGTAAGTCATTTATTGCAATAGATGTCTATATCTGTTTGGTCATTTTCAACGAATATTTTTATTTGTTTGGTCATTTTCAACAAATAACTCATCTGTTGTAACATGTTAGTCATCTATTGATTCACATTAAATCATTATTAGTAATAACTAAATTGATTACTAAAATAAAATATGAATTAATAAGTTCAATTAGAGTTTCAATTAATCTCACGGTAATCACACTATCAACTAAGTATGTTCGTCCTGAGTAGAGTGATCAATTGACCAATTTTATTTGAAATGATTCAAACTAAGTCATCATTAAAAACAACTATATTGATTTAACTAAAATTAAAGATGAATTAGTAAGTTCAATTATGATTTCAATTAATCTCATAGCAATTACATGATTAATTAGGTGTTTTGTACTGAGTAGAATGATTAATTGATCAATTTTATGTGAAATAATTCAAATTAAATCATTATTAGAAATAACTATATTGATTTAACTAAAATTAAAGATGAATTAGTAAGTTCAATTATGATTTTAATTAATCTCAGTAATTACATGATCAATTAAGTGTTTTATCCTTAGTAGAATAATTAATTGATCGATTTTATTTTAAATGATTCAAATTAAATCATTATTAGTAATAACTATGTTGATTTAACTAAAAACATGAATTAATGAGTTCACTTACAATTTCAATTAATCTCATCATAATTACATGATTAACTAAGTGTATTCGTCCCCGAGTACAGTGATCAATTGACCAATTTTATTTGAAATAATTCAAATTAAGTCATTATTAGTAATAACTAAATTGATTTAACTAAAATTAAAGATAAACTTACAATTTCAATTAATCTCATAGTAATTAAATGATCAACTAAGTGTATTCGTCATGAGTAGAGTGATCAATTGACCAATTTTATTTGAAATGAATCAAATTAAGTCATTATTCATAATAACTAAATTGATATAACTAAAATTAAAGATGAATTGATAAGTTACATGATCAACTATGTGTATTCGTCTCGAGGAGAGTGATCAATCGACCAATTTTATTTGAAATGATTCAAATTAAGTCATTATTAGTAATAACTAAATTAATTTTGACTAAATTAAAGATGAATTGATAAGTCCACTTACAATTTCAATTAATGTATTCGTCCTTAATAGAATGATCAATTGATAAATTTTATTTAAAATAATTTAAATTAAGCAATTATTAGTGATAACTAAATTGATTTAACTATAATTAAAGACAAGACCTTAGACAAGGGGACAAACATTTGAGTTCTCTTAAAAACATTTGAGCTTTAGTATTTTAAATTATTTTCCAACATATATCCAATATGTTTGATAATTTTCAATAGATGAGTTATCTGTTGCAACAACTTAGTCATCTGTTGCAACAGATGTCTATATTTGTTAGATAATTTTCAATAGATGAGTCATTTATTGCAACAGGTTAGTTATCTGTTGCAACATATGTCTATATTTGTTTGGTCATTTCCAACAGATGTCTTTATCTGTTTGGTCATTTCCAACATATGTCTTTATCTGTTTAGTCATTTTCAACAGATTACTCATCTTTTGCAACATGTTAGTCATCTATTGATTCATGTTAAGCCATTATATTAGTAATAACTAAATTTATTTAACAAGAATTAAACATGAATTAATAAGTTCAATTACAGTTTTAATTAATCTCATGATAATTACACTATCAACTAAGTGTGTCCGTCTTGAGTAGAGTGATCAATTGACCAATTTTATTTGAAATGATTAAAACCAAACCATAATTAGAAATAACTATATTGATTTAACTAAAATTAAATATGAATTAGTAAGTTGACTTACAATATTAATTAATTTTGTAGTAATTACATGATCAACTAAGTGTTTCGTCTTAAGTAGAATGATCAATTGACCAATTTTATTTGAAATAATTAAAATCAAGCAATTATTAGTAATAATTAAATTAATTTAACTAAAATTAAAGATGAATTGATAATTTTAATTACGATTTCAATTAATTTCATAGTAATTACATGATCATCTAAGTGTATTCGTCTTGAGTAAAGTGTTAATTGACCAATTTTATTTGAAATAATTCAAATTAAGATATTATTAGTAATAGCTACATTGATTTAACTAAAATTAAAGATGAATTGATAAGTTCAATTACGATTTCAATTATTCTCATATTAATTGCACGATCATCATCTTAGTGTGTTCATTCTAAGTAGAGTGATCAATTGACTAATTTTATTTGAAATGATTCAAATTAAGCCATTATTAGTAATAACTAAGTTAATTTAATAATTACTATCTCAATTAATCTTATAGTAATTGAATGATCATTTAAGTGTATAACCTATTGCAACAGATTTAATCTGTTGCAACAAATGAGTCATCTGTTGAAAATTATCAAACAGATATACACATGTTGCAATAGATTAGTCATCTGTTGCAACAAATATCTTTATCTGTTGGTCATTTCCAACAGATGATCAATCTGTTTCAACATATGACTTTATCTGTTTGTTATTTCCGATAGATTACTAATCTGTTGCAATAGATGACTAATATGTTGCAACATATGTCTTTATCTGTTTGATCATTTTTAATAGATTACTCATCTTTTGCAACATCTTAGTCATCTATTGACTCATATTAAGCTATTATATTAATAATAACTAAATTGATTTAACTAGTATTAATAAGTTCAATTACTGTTTCAATTAATCTCATAGTAATTACACGATCAATTAAGTGTGTTCGTACTGAGTAGAATGATCAATTGACCGATTTTATTTGAAATGATTCAAATCAAGCCATAATTAGAAATAACTATATTGATTAAACTAAAATTAAATATGAATTAGTAAGTTTACTTACAATTTCAATTAATTTTATAGTAATTACATGATCAACTAAGTGTTTCGTATTAAGTAGAATGATCAATTGACCAATTTGATTTGAAATAATTAAAATTAAGCAATTATTAGTAATAACTAAATTGATTTAACTAAAATGAAAGATGAATTAATAATTTAATTACGATTTTAATTAATCTCATAGTAATTACATGATCATCTAAGTGTATTCGTCTTGAGTAAAGTGTTAATTGATCAATTTTATTTGACATGATTCAAATTAAGACATTATTAGTAATAACAACATTGATTTAACTAAAATTAAAGATGAATTGATAAGTTCAATTACGATTTTAATTATTCTCATATTAATTACACGATCATCTTAGTATGTTCGTTTTGAGTAGAGTGATCAATTGACTAATTTTATTTGAAATAGTTCAAATTATGTCATTATTAGTAATAGCTAAATTGATTTAATAATTACAATTTCAATTAATCTCATAGTAATTACATGATTATTTAAGTGTATAACCTATTGCAACAGATTTAACCTGTTGCAACATATGAGTCATTTGTTGAAAATTATCAAACAGATATACACATATGTTGCAATAGATTAGTCATCTGTTGTAACAAATGTCTTTATCTATTGGTCATTTCCAACAGATGACCAATCTGTTGCAACATATGACTTTATCTGTTTGTCATTTCCAATAGATTACTAATTTGTTGCAATAGATGACTAATCTGTTGCAACATATATCTTTATCTGTCTGGTCATTTTTAATATATTACTAATTTATTGCGACAGACGATCAATCTGTTGCAATAGATGTCTTTATCTACTTGGTCATTTCCAATAGATTACCTATCTGTTGCAATAGATGGGTCATCTGTTATCAATCTATCTTTAATTTTATTGTAATAGTAAATAATTTTGTGTTGTTATTTAATTTTAGTCTATGACCTTGCTCTCAACCAAACATTTTTTTTCTTGTAATTGATTCTTTCCACTCTCAAATGCTCAAAAACCTACACCTCTCAACATCTTAAAAAATAAGCAGAATGAAAAAAAAAACTCAGTCGATCAAATAAAGATTTTCTCATTCATTACATTAAAAATATTTACAACATTAGGTAGATCCGATAAAATAAATTACAAATGATAAAAAAATATATAACCTAATAATACTAATAATTATTATTATTGTCAATCAGAAATCCATTGGGCAGCAGACCCCTCAGCTTTCGAATCCCACGAAGAACCCTCGCTGTCGCGACGCCCAACTCTCACTCGAGTTCATGAACCATCCTTTCAAGTTCTTTCACGGTGTCAAGCAGAATCGCCATGTACCAAATCAGATCAGTCATATCTAGAACATGCATGAACAAATAACGTAAAACACTAAATCACATATAGTACCGACTGGTAGTTTAACAAAAAAAATGTGAAACTTAACTAGAAAATAGATGCATGTTAATAATTTTCATATTAGAACAAGAAAATCAAACATACCTCAACGGATGAACAAGAAATTTATTTTTGAAAGAGAAGTGATTGAAGATATAATGACAGTTTTATGCAAGACAAGATGCAAGAGATAGAGCTGAAGAGACCTATATATAAAAGATTGAATGAGTGAGTAGTGCAGTGTGTTAGGCAAAAAATCACGACCGTTCACCTCTTTTTAAATAATTATATCTCTTAATTAAATCAAACTTGGTGACTTTTCGATTATTTAAATTAAAAAAATAGATTTAAATACAAAAAAGGTGAAAAGTCATAACTTTTCATCTTTTTGGTATTTTAGTTATTCAAATTAAATAGCTACAAAGTTATGTTTATCATATTTTTTTCGTATTATTTATTTACGAATCATTTTTTAATTAAATGATCGAAAAGTCATGACTCTTGAGTTCTTCCAGCAGATGATCTGTTTGTTGCAACATATGGTCCATCTGTTACAACAGAAGACCCTTTTGTTGCAACATATGACTCATTTGTTGGAGTAATTAATTCATTTTTGCAACATATGGTTCATCTGTTGCAACAGATTGTTCATTTGTTGTAACAAATTATTTATTTGTTGAAAAAATAAATCAATAGCAAGATTTATTCAATAGAAATAATAACAAATCATCATTTATCAATACACCATTTTTACCATGAGATTAATTGAAATCGTAATTAAACTTACTAATTCATCTTTAATTTTAGTTAAATCAATATAGTTATTTCTAATGATGGATTAGTTTGAATCATTTCAAATAAAATTGGTCAATTGACCACTCTACTCAGGACGAACATACTTAGCTGATTGTGTAATTACCATGAGATTAATTGAATCTGTAATCGAACTTATTAATTCATATTTTATTTTAGTTAAATCAGTTAGTTATTACTAATAGTGACTTATAGATGAATAACATGTTGCAATAGATGAGTAATCTGGTGGAAAAGACCAAGCAGTTAAAGACATTTGTGGAAAATGACCAAACAGATATAGACATCTGTTGCAACAGATGACTAACCTGTTGCAATAGCTAACTCATCTATTGAAAATTATCAAACAAATATAGACATCTATTGCAACAGATGATTAAATTGTTGCAACATATGACTCATCTATTGGAAATTATTAAATAGACAAGATATATGTTGAAAAGCATTTAAAATACTAAAGCTCAAATGTTTTTAGGAGAACTCAAACATTTGTCCCCTTGTCTAAGGTATTGTATTAAAGACTTGTCTTTAATTTTAATTAAATTAATTTAGTTGTTATTAATAATTTCTTAATTTGAATAAACAAATGACTAACCTATTATAAATATCTATTTCAATAGATTACTAACTCGTTGCAACAAATAGATAATCTGTAGAAAAATAATTAAAATACTAGGAAACTCAAATATTTTTAGGAGAACACAAATGTTTGTCCCATTGTCGTAGAGACGTCATTAATTTTAGCTAAATCAATTTAGTTATTACTAATAATTGCTTAATTTGAATCAACAAATGACTAACATTTTGTATTAGATGATTCATCAATTGGAAATTATAAAACAGATAGAAAATCTGTTGTAACAGATGAGTCAACTATTAGAAAGCAATTAAAATACTAGGGAACTCAAACGTTTTTAGGAGAACTCAAACGTTTGTCCCCTTGATCCTTTTTCATTTAATGTATGGTATATTATTTTCGTCTTCTTTACCCGTTTCATGAAATTTTTCATGTGTTTTACTTATTCGTTATGCCCCTGTTGAAATTTTTGAATTTTTTTAGGTCAAATTTTGTTCATATATCACTTGGACATTACTTCATAGCTTATTTTGTAAGTAAAATTATGATTTTTGTTGAATTTCTTATTTGGTGTATCCGCTACTGCTATAATGGATAGAACCTGCAATATGAATCCAACATATGAGTCATCTATTGCAACAAGTGAGTAATCTGTTGCAATATATGACTAATCTATTGCAACAGATGACCCATATGTTGGATTCATGTTACAACACTATAAAACGAATCCAACAGATTAGTCATATATGTTGCAACAGATTACTCATTTGTTGCAACAAATTAGTCATATATGTTGCAACAGATTACTCATCTGTTGCAACAGATTAGTCATATATATTGCAATAGATTACTCATTTGTTGCAACAAATTAGTTATATATGTTGTAACAGATTAGTCATATAGGTTGCAACAGATTACTCATATATGTTGCAACATATTACTAATTTGCGCAATATATTAGTCATATATGTTGCAACAGATTACTACAGATTACTCATCTGTTGGATTCACGTTACATGTTTTATCCATTGTTAAAAAACAACAGTAGCAGATACATCCAGATGAGAAATTCAACTAAAAAATAACAAACATTAAAAAAAATAACAAAAATATAAAAAAATAACAAACACCAACAAATCAAGTTCTTCGTTTTCGTCATAACTTAAAAGCTCTAATTTTTCACCTGTGAAAATAAAAAAAAAATGATGAAGAACTTTAAGTTGTTGTCGCTGAGAATGTTGTCACGTCGACTGACGGTTGAAAGTAAAAAAGGAACGGACAAGAACTCAAAACTATTTATTGCAGAGGTTGAAATTGCACAAGATTGAAGGGAAAAATTTGGAAAGTTGTTGGTTGGGAGAAGTTAGAGAGAGAAACTATCTAGAGAAAGAGAGAAGAGAGATTGATTTGCAGAGAGAGGAAAGTTTTGTGGGTGTGGGTTAATTTATATTTTTGAAAAGATTAAAAAGTTTGAAAAATATTAATCAAGTCCACAATTAACCTAATCAAGTTTTTTAATTATGTTTGACCCTTTAAGTTGGTCAATGTCACCAATGCTTCATTCAAAACTTAAAAAACACTTTTCCTTCAATTTTCTCTACTCAGTTTCTCTAATTTCAAAGATTTATTTTTGTTTTTGAATCTTTGAAATTTATTTATATTTTCTTGATATTCTTCTATAAAAAACAAGTGGAGACTCTGTAAATTCTTTTAAAAATTATTTCAATTTTTTTTTGAACTTTTGAAATAGTTTAAAAAGGTCAAAACCATTTTCTTTTAAATGAAATCTGAAAAAGGATAACACATTTGAGAATAGATCATTGAAAAGCTGTAAAATGGGTTATGAGGTATCTTCAAAGAACTAAAGATTACATGCTCACCTATCGGAGATCGGATCATTTAGAGATTGTAGGGTATTTCGGTTCAGATTTTGCTAGATGTCTTGATAGTAAGGGTGGGCATGATACGGTACAGTATTTTAAACTTTGGTACGGTAACTTCGATTTTTGGTATCTAAAAGAACAATACCATTACCATATCAAATTAGTTCGGTATGGTTCGGTATTTTTAAATTCGATTTCAGTATTTTACGATATGATAATTAGGTAGCCATACTTTATTTGATTTCGACTTACATATATTCATATAAGAAAAACTATAACATTAAACTTTAAAAACGTTTCAGTCATATCAGACTAACAACTATCTTTGTTAATCAATTACACAAAAAGAACATTTCAATCATGACTGAGTAGTCCAAGATGCAAACTCTGAACAACATTACCTAAACTTAAGCATAGTACTCCAAAATAATAAGCTTCTCCAAAAAAATATTTTTGAATAAAAGTTACTTTTATGTTCAATTAGCTAATAGATGATATATAAATATATTTAATAATCTTAAATATAATTTATATGAATTATATATATATTATAAAAAACTTCAGTACGATATGCGGTATTTTAATATTTATCGCATATATACCAAATCCCGTACAAAATACCAAAATAATTTAAAGCTCCTACCAAATACTATACCAAATACCATAACATCTATACCGCGGTATAAAAAATATCGATTTTGATATGGTATTCGGTGTATACCATACCATGCCCACTTCTACTTGATAGTAGGAGATCTATATCAGGTTATGTTTTCATGATGGCTGGAGGAGTTGTTTCTTGGAAAAATGTGAAACAAATATTAATAGCTTCCTCTACAATGAAAGTCGAATTTGTGTCCTGCTATGAAGCATCAAATCAGGGAATATGACTAAAATTTTATCACAGGAATGCAAATAATCGGTGGCATAGAAAGACCATTGAAAATTCATTGTGATAATAAGTCTGCTGAGTTATATTCGAAGAACAACCGAAGTTCATCAAAGTCAAAGCATATAGACATTAAGTTTTTGGTTGTGAAAGAAAGGGTTCTGAGTCATCTTGTGTCGATTGAGCATATTAGTACAAACTTGATGACTGTGGATCCTCTCACAAAGGATTTGCCACCTAAAGTGTTTAATGGGTATGTGGCTCATATGGGTGTTGTCAAATTTGATGATGAGCCATTTTGTGGGAGTTTGTTATTTTATTTATGCTATTGATGTGTTAAAGTTTATTTTCTGTACAGGCTCAAGTTTTATGAAATCTATGAATTTCGTGTGTTTATTGATAACTCTGAAAAATAAAGCTATTAACTTTCTATTGCAGTTTTGCATAAGGTATATGAAAGTTATTTTGGACTATTAAAGTCATAAGGTAGGACCAATTGAAAATAGACATGACATAGATCATTTTACTTGTAATTTTCATATCTGATCCATGTCATTGGTATTGCTGATATTTGTGATCATTGATGGGTTTAGTTTCGAATATATGTTATGAAGACCTCTTTGATCCTATATTAATAGTATCGATGGACCACATTGTTTTGAGATATTTAAATCAAGATAATAAATATTTGTGCGCACTAAAGTTTCATCTATGTATGATTATTCAGTAATATATGTGGTCCAAGTGGGAGATTGTTAGTAATTTTCTATTTTGTGGACTCACATAGTAATATATTATACATAGATATGCTATCTCTAAAGAAGACTTAAAATGTAAATATCTGATTAGTATCGGTTTATTTTGTATAAGTTAAATCTCATGGACCTTTTCATAAGTGTGATGAAAACTTAATTGAAAAGGTATCTCTTCTAAAAAGGTATAATTAAATGATGGCTTTTAGAAGAGTCAGAATACAAATATCTTGGTCTCTAAATTTGTACGTAATTTTTCTTTCTCTACCCCATCTTAGAAAAGAATATAGAACGTGTATTAAAAAAATAGAAGATCATACAATTGATTACTAAAGAAAAGAAAGATCTTCAACAAATCAAGTTATTGCAATGGAATAAGGTTAGTGTTCCTATGGTTCTTCTGTATTTATATCTTTATCTAGTGATTTACATGATGATCTTGGACGAGTTCTTTAAGTTTTTCAACAGTAAGTTGGTGAGTACTTTTTATTTTTTAGGAGTTAGTAATTTGTTAAAGGGTATGTCAAACCCAAAAGGAGCACTTATTTAGAAATTGAGAGAGCTCAATTTAATAATTCTAGGGGTCAAATATGATATTTGTGTTTGTTAGTTTGACCATCATTTATTTTGTTTATTTTTCTCTTTGATGCGTTGGCTGACATACTCTAAAAAAGTTGATCGTCTATAATATGTGTTATCAATATTTTAATTTTTTCATATGACATAAATTATATTTCACTGTGATGTCAAGTTACTTTTTCTTGCTTGGATGCAGGGCGGGCTACCATTTCTCAATGTTGTGTTGGTATTTAAAAGTTGCATATGGTTGCCGGCCTCATCGAGAACAGTCGCAATTTCATTTTTTTTCCTTTCTCTATGTGCGTGGAAATGACAATGGGCGGATGCGGGACAAATCCGCATAAGTTCTCAATAACTTCAACCAGCCTCACCTGCATAGTATAATTTGATATTTTCAATTTGTCCAGCATAAACTGGCCCCATCCCGTCACACATAATTTGCTATTTCTTATATTTTTTTTCATAAAAAACATTTTAAAATTTTGATTGCGTAAGTATTTAATCTATTGTTAGATGTGAATTGGATTTCATAGGTTAAATTGATGATCAACTTAAGTCATTGCAAGTAAAATTTTACAATGTTGGAAGATTAAAATATTCTGACAGTATGTGGCCTTTTTGAATTCTTTTATGAGTAGCTGGCTGGCTTTATATATATATATATATATATATATATATATATATCAATCTATCTATAATCTCTATCTCTATCTCTATCTATAATCTATATCTATATCTATAATCTAAATCTATAATCTAAAATATATTAAAAGTGTGAAGAGCCTTAAAAATATTGTTTGAACTTTTTGCCCTTCACTAAAAGTCTCTACTTTAGATAAAATCGTCTTTTTGCCTTTTTATAATTATTTTTATGATATTAAATATTTATCTTGACTAAAATAAATAGAAAAATTCAAATTAAATGGAGAAGATTTTCCTTAAATCCCTAAATTATGTCCAAAAAAAATAGGTAACAAATCTTTTCCCAACTAAATTTAACCCAAAAAATAGGTAAAAAAAAAACATCAAAAAAAAGGTAAGAAAATATTATTTTTAAAGTGGAAATATAGTAAGACTTCTAAAATATATGAATCCTAAAACAAATAGGAAGAAATTAAAGTTCCTAAAAAATAGGCAACAAATATTTTAACAACTAAATCTGATCCAAAAACTAGGCAAAAATCCACCTAGCCAAACGTCCACAAATAAAAATTGGTCAAAAAATATTATATTTTTTCCCATCATTAAAAGTCTCTACTTTAGACAAAATCACTTTTTTACCTTTTTATAATTATTTTTAGAGACAATACTCAATTTCCCCCCTAAACTATATCCAAAAAGGTTATGACACACCTAAACTTAAAGGGGGTCCTATTACCCCCCTGAACTAATTAAAAGTATAATTTTGACACTCTTAGTGCCTACGTGGCACATACGTGGCACAAAGTATCCATGTAGGCACACGTATGTGCCACGTAGGCACTAACGATATCAAAATTGTACTTTTAATTAGTTTAGAGGGGTAATAGGACCCCGTTTAAGTTGAGGTGTGCCATAGACTTTTTGGGTATAGTTCAGGAGGTAATTGGGTATTATTATTTTTATGACAATAAATATTTATCTTGATTAAAATAAATAGACAAATTAAAATTTAAATGGAGAAGATTTTCCTTAAATCCCTAAATTATGTCCAAAAAAAAAAGGTAACAAACCTTTTCCCAATTAAATTTGACCCAAAAAATAGGCAAAAAAAAGTAAAAAAAATGGTAAGAAAATATTATTTTAAAATTAAAAATATATTAAGACTCCTAAAACAAATGGGAAGAAATTAAAACTCCTACAAAATAGGCAACAAATATTTTTTAGGGCAAAATTCACGAATAGCATACTTAAGACCATAATTATTAGTTTTCTTGCAACACTTTAATAATTATTTAGGATAGCAACTTGTATTTTGTATTTTAAGAAACTGTTATAAAAATACATATACAAATCATTTTACTGCCTTATTTAACTGAAAGTAGTTGAGGTAAATATGGTACAATTACCCATGAATTAAATGTGTAGATTTTTTTTCCATTAAAACCTCTTAAATCACGTGATTTTCGTTATATGTTAACAACATTAAGCAAGATTTAAATTTAAATTTTTTCATTAACGTGTTCATCCAAAAAAAAAAGTAAAATAAAAAATAACTGAATCTTTTTCTGTTCAAAATTGTTCGAATTCAACCATTAGTTTGAAATTCAACCATTATTGTTTTTGAATCAAATTTGACTTAAATTTCTTCTATTCAATTTCTTCGAATTCAACATAAGTTACAAAGCGAAGCATTAATGTTGTTGAATCAAATTCAATTGTAGCTTCTTCAGTTCAATTTGTTCGAATTCAACAATCGATTGCAAATTCAACCATTACTGTTGTTGAAGGTACTTAATCATTATAGTTTTTCGGTTCAAAATTTTTTTGTCAACCATTACTGATGCTCCGTTCAATTTTTTATTATCATCGTTAATTTATTTTTAAAAATTTTATAAATGAATTTAGAGTAAAAAGCAATACAACAGTAAATTAAACAGATAAAATAAAATAGTGATCGAAAACAGTTTTTTTTGCTGCTCAAATTCAATTTTTTGGAGGTCTGATTCCAGAAATTTAAGACTATTTCTGTATTTTTGATAATTTTGATTGTGTTTATTTTGGTTGTATTCGATTATGGAGGTTGTGTTTGTCTGTATTTAACATTGAACAAATAATTTGTTATTGTATTTTCTGCTGGGAATTTTGATTGTGTTTGTAATTTATGTTTAATAAATTTGTTGCAATTGTATTTTCTGTCGGAGTTCTTGGCTATGTAAGTATATGTTGTTTATGTTTATAACTGTAGAAGTTTGTTTGTATTTTTATTTTGTAATTGTATATTGTAACTATTGATGTCTTCCAGATATATTTTTTTGTGTAGTTTAGTTGAAATACGTTAGCAATGAGGAGCATCCCAGTTCTCGTGAAGGACTCCGAAAGGTGGACGCATGAAAAGAACTATGAAAAGTACATTATTGATGCAATATTGATGAGCACGACAACATCATACAATGAACTACACAATCTTTTAGCATCTCACATTAATGTGGATTTGAGCAGCAAACATATTCAAATTGAATATCAAATCACTGGAAATGCTAGGCAAATACAAATATATAATGATATGGGTTTAAAGGTGTTTATTATGCAAAAGAAAGAGATACAACACATGTATTGTCTTCCTTTATATGTAAGGATTTTGAAGAAAGATGTTGTGAGCACATTTGAAAGTTCATCTGTATGTGTTGTTGAAAGAAGAGACGTCCAAAATAATTTGCATCAAGTGTTAAATACATCTGCTGAAGGTGTTAAAATCGGGCCAGGATATGTTTGGAAAGAAGAACATCAACTCATGCAGTGGTTATGGGTCTAAGGGTCACAATAGGCGTTTGTGTAGAAAATATCGTAAATGATACATTTGTTCTTTTGTATTCTTTCTTTATAATTTCTTTTGCACTTTTCATAATAATGAACTCATTTGTGTGTTTTAAGACCTTTATCGACCATTTGCTATAATGTGTTATAAATAACAATTAGTAATACAGTTATGTATTACTAAATTTGATAGAAAAATACACATGTTTTTTATTTGAAAAATATTATGTTTTAGGGTATATGTATTTGATAACTGAGATATTTTTCAAATATGATCACTTATACGTATTTGTAATATGAAAGTATTTTAAAGTATTTGAAAGTAAATGAACAAAGTTAAATCTGAATACTGCATATGTATATATCACAAAATCTGAATACTGCATATTAATTTTTAAGCTAAATCTCACTGTAACAAATAAAACATGAACACTGAAATAAAACACAGAGTACAAAATTATTGAAAATATATTAAACATAAAAGACTAAAATGAATTACTTTCATTCACTTCAAAATTAGTAAGTTTGATTCACTTCATATGTATTTTGAAAGTAAATGAACAAAGATTAAAATACATATGATGTTAACTGCATATGTATATTTAAGTTAAATCTGAATACTGCATATGTATATATTGTAAAATCTGAACACTACATATGTATATATTACAAAATCAGAATACTGCATATGTATTTTGAAGCTAAATCACAATGTAACAAATACAAATGAACATTCAAATAAAACACAGACTACAAAATTATTGAAAACATATTCAACATAAAAGACTAAAATAAATTACTTTCATTCAGTTCAAAATTAGTAACTTTGATTCACTTCATATATATTTGAAAAAAAATAAACCAAGAGTAAAATACATATGCATATGTATTTTTAATTTAAATATGAATACTGCATATGTATATATTGCAAAATCTAAACACTGTATATGTATTTTGAAGCTAAATCTCACTGTAACAAATAAAACTGAACAGTGAAATAAAACACAAACTACAAAATTATTGAAAACATATTCAACATAAAGTGAATTACTTTC
Organism: Capsicum pubescens; assembly: GCA_030864215.1. Taxonomy (NCBI): domain Eukaryota; kingdom Viridiplantae; phylum Streptophyta; class Magnoliopsida; order Solanales; family Solanaceae; genus Capsicum; species Capsicum pubescens. The sequence continues at coordinate 197,629,536 of CM061549.1, read as the reverse complement.
ATTCACTTCAAAATAAGTAACTTTGATTCACTTCAAAACATAAAATAAGTTTCTACAATTAATACCAATATCTAGTTAAATCTTGTCAATTATACAATGTAATAAAATCATCAACCATCAGACTTCTAATACTTCTGCGACACTAGTTATCTTGCTTTTCCTAATAGGCCTCAATGTCGCTTCGTTGTCACTTTGAGCTTTTGCTTCTTGGTCTCATGCCGTAATTTCACAATAGTGAAGCATATCTTGTACGAAGTACGTTGGCATTGAACTCAACCGAAGGAAGGCCTTGACCATGAGAAAGGAACTCTGCGTATGTAACCATATACAAACCACAATCCCTACAAAAAAATATTGAATAATAATTAAAATATATTTTATAAAACTTTCAAATTTGGTATATGTATATTAAAATACTTACAAACTTTCACTTGGCCTGTAAACTTCCTTCAATAAAATTATCACCGTAGTAGCACATATGTGGTGCAAATCTTGAAAGTTTTCTTACAATGAATATTTCATCACGCGGCACCTATACAAAGTAAAACTACACATTATTAAACTGTAAAAAAATAACAAAACACAATCAAAACATCAAAAAATACATATAAATATGCATATGTATATTGAACTAAACAAAAATACAAAATCATCACTAAAGCAAAATACATATGAAATTTGATATGTATGTATAAAAATACAATTGCTTTCCTATACTTTAAAATGTATATTGAACCTAACAAAAATACAAATGAAAGTGTATATGTATCTATAAAATATACAAACTACTTGCATATACCTTAAATGTATATTTAGTCAGTCATTTGTATATATGGTAAACCTACATAAACTGTATTGAAAAATTATTTAAAAATGTATTTGTATTTCAACAGATACAAATACGTCCATATTCCATAACCACAAATGTATTTGTACATTTCAACATTTCAATATACTGAAAATACATATCATTTATAATAAAAATACATATATCCAAATACCTCTTCATGGGTAGTTCATATATAAATGTATTTTTTCATACATGAAACTTAGCAAATTCATTTAACATACAAATACAACTAAACATAACAACTTTACAAAAAATACAAATAAAAATATGTTAAACCAAAATATATATTTTACCTATCATCTTCACAAATCAGCTTTACTGAAATCCTTAAATACATATCAGCTGATCAGTAAATACATAGTAGCTTCACAAAAAAATACATATTATCCTAAATTGATAACAGCTTTACTGAAATTCCTAAATACATAACAGTAAATAAAAATACATATTCAACGAAAAATACCTCTTCCTCCATGCCTTCTTCAACAATAAATCAATCCAAAATCATCTACAATATCCATTCAACTCCGATTATCCTCTATTAATTGCAACAAAACAAAACTCAATTCCAATTCTCATCCAAAATTTAATTTTTTCAACTATACCAACTCAGAAAACATCAAATTTCACTGAAAAACAAACGAAAAAACCTATCAACAACAAATCAACCCAAAATCATCTACAATATCCATTCAACTATGATTATCCTCCATTAATCGCAAAAAAATAAAACCCAGTTCTAATTTCATTCAAAATTCAACTATATCAACTTATAAAACATCAAATTTCACTGAAAAACAAATAAAACAAAATCCAACAAATTCGATCACCTTGATTCTATGTTAACAACTACAAAAATCAAAACCTTAAGGACGAAATGGAGTAATTATTTACAATATAAAATTTAAAAAAAAATTGAGATATTGATAACATGCAATAATTGAATTAATTAGTTACCTGAAATTGTGGAATAATTTTCTTAGTGCAAAAGACGTTAAGAAGGAAAATTTTTTAAAAGAGAAAATCCGAGAAAAAGCATGAAAAATGATAAAGTAAAAAGCAATTAAGGGAAAGAGAAAGATTTTAAGCGTGAAAAATGGAACCTCAAACACAGTAACTTCGTAAAGGCAGTAAGTGTGGTCCCCCACTTAAAATAATGCTTGCTTTGGTACACAAGATAATTTGATTTAAGTGTTGCTTTTTTAAAATTGAAGTGTTAAGTATTCTACTCCATGTAGTTTTTCCTATTTTTTACAATTAAATTTGGCCTAAAAAATAGGCAAAAACCCTCCTAGGCAAATGTCCTCAAATAGAAAATGGTAAAAAAATATTTATATTAAAAGTGGAAATATATTAAGAGTCCTAAATATATATAATTTCTAAAGTAAATAGAAAGAAGTTAAGAGTCCTAAAATATATGAAAATAAACACATTATTAAATTTTATGATGATTTTTATTTCTTGGATCAACTTCACATGATTTTGAAGTCCCAAATCATACAAACTATAGATTCATGAGGACATTGAACCAAACCTCTTATAACTATATGAAGGAGTTTTGTTGCTTCATTGGATTCTTCGACAATCGAATTTAGCGCTCTATCGCTACACACATGAAATTTTAATTTTTTAGAGGTAATTCTTTTTATGTTGTGAGCCTTATCAGACAATTTAAATTTCAATACGTCTTGATCTTGAAGAACTTACTATAGATTTTTCTTTATGTTTGTGTTAGATGAATGTTATATGTGTCATGTGGCCATCTCGCGAAAAACCAATAAGTATAAGAGTTGTACCTATGATTTATGCATTATGTTTGGCTATAGTAGCTGGAAGTAGATATTAGGTTATCCATTATGATGTCAAAAAGTAATATAGTTGAATATTATAAAGATTCATATGTGAGAGTATGTGTAGCATCCCGAGACTACCCCCTGGACGTCACACGGTGCTTAGGACCACAAGTGATCCCAAGATAACCCTTATACTGGCATAACTTGTGAGCAACTAAATAAGATACAATAATCTAAAATAAATAAGCAGAAAAGATGTCTTTACTAAGTATGTTCAATACAAAGCTATATAAAATGATTACAACTCTGGTTATACAAAACAAAACTGAAATTAAATACATCAACTATACTGATTGTCTATGGAACCTCTACTAATATTGACTATTGGTAGTCGAGACATGACCCCAACCATCCCTAATCAATACAACTGAATAAATAAAACAAGATGCTACTTGAACTATGATTGACTCAAGCCCTTGAATCAAAAAGACTCATCACCTGCTGATTGAAAGCTGCACACTTGATACGAGCATGATCGTGAAGATGAGCATATGTGAGTGTGCATTGAATCAAACTAAGAGAGTGTACAAGTTGAAGTGTGAAGAGGGCTTTGGAACACACTAAATCCTCACCTACATACACTCTATAAACGCCTTTTGTCTTCCCTTCATTAAGGGCTTTTTGGACATTTCACTTATGTTTGTAATAAGTCTATAAATAGACTAGCATTAGATCATTTTAGTTTAGTTGTTGAATGATATATTAAGAAACATTTTGGAACACCTTTCTTCTCTCTATGGAGAGTGTAGCATCTTAGTTTAGGGATTGGAAAAGCCACCAAAACCGAAATGAGAGTGATACTAGTGTGAAATCACTAGTGTTACAAAACTTGGTTTGAAATCTCGATGCTTGAGTGGTTCATGCCCTATTGTGTCATTGTAAGAGTGTAGGTGTTTCTTTTTACATCTATTAAGGGTATTAGTGTTTGAAATACGCTTAGGATCTTAGTTCTTGTAAGAGTTGATGTCTCACTACCTATTTTTACTTCTTGTAATCGTTTGTTGTTGTTATTAGGGAAATCGTTGGTTCTTGTTATCTTTGTTGTAACTCCTCTTGTTCATCTCGTGTAGTTTCTATCTTTGCATGATTTCTCCTTGTTATGGTTGAGTTGGTGGCTTGTTTGTTACCAAAATAAGGTCCTACGGGTTGTGTCTCCTCTTTGGGTATTGTGTTCTCTTCTTGTTCTTGTGTTTTCTATCTTGTTTCCTTGTTGTGGGTTGATTCTGCTATCAACACAGTCTGATTATGATGTGTGGACTAAAAATGGAACCTACATTGATATGAACCAAGCTACGGAATACACCAAGACAATACAAAACAATCCACAATGCAAGCTAAGTTACATACACAAAGCCGAGAGCTAGAGAAACAAACTTCAAATCGATAATCCAACAACAATACAAGGCAACAAAGGTGTAAATGACACTAAAACATAAACAACACAACAAGAAAAAAATAAGATAACAACAACACACGACCTTGAGATTACAAGAACACAAATGAGTATAAGATTACAAGAAAAGGAAAGATAGATAGTGTGACATAAATTATCACAAGTTCTAAGAATTAAGGTGTGTATCAAACACCAAAACCCTTACAACATGTAATAATCAACACCTACACTCTTACGTGGAAACAATAGGGACGTCAATCTCCCCAACCACCCATCGTTTCCAAGCCAAGAATCCAACACAAGTGAATCCACACTTGTGTCACACTCCTTTTTTACCAAAAAGATTTAAATTTTATGTTTCAAAAGGGTTTTTATTATTAAAGTGACAAAAGATGAAAATTATTTCAAAAAGGATTCATTTTATAATTAAACTCAGAGTCGCCACTTGACATAAATTGGGTATGCCAAGTCACCTTTAGAGATCCTTTTTCAAAATAGTTTGACTTTAAAAACTGATCCATGAATAGAGATTCCGGTTTAGAAATTTTATTGACCGAGGGAAAGGTTTTAGGCACCCTTTGATCCCATGGTTCGACCATGGTCGCTTCGTGAAGCATATCAACTAGTATGATGCTACGAAGTGTATAAACCAAAAAAAACACATAACAAGAAAACAAAACAACCATACAATCAACAATCTAAAAATAATGTCCTGTTCGAATTATACAGTCCCAAACTAGAAAAATGCAAAAATATAAATACGATTCTAAACTAGTCTTAGACTAAACTACACCCGACATTCTGGGTCTTAATCACGAACCTCCTTCGAATACAAATTCCTCGGGGCATTCCCCAGATAAAAAAATACAGATACCTTGGGGCATTCCCCGGTCAAATAGTATAATTGATCCAAAAGCGATAAAACAAAACCATTCAACTCATATTTCAAGCATTCACCAATCCAGAACTCTTAAATTTGCCTACTCCCAATCGTTTGCCTACTCATTTTGATTTATCACGATTCTAACAAATTCAACATAATCGATGATCCAAAATTAAATCAAATTCTTTATCCGGATTCACCCCTACCCAAATTTCTTTTTAATCCATAAATTTTCACATGAAAATAATTATTCACCCATATTAACATCAAAGTTTTACCATAATAGACTATTCAATCACCAAACATTCACAAAAAAGCAACCAAACATAATAATCAACTCATAATCACAACACCAATCACGTATAATGAAATAAAAATGAGAAAATATAGAATTAGACCTCAATGCCACTTTCAATCAAGTATTATTCCATTACACGGGATAAAGTCCACGTCGGAACCTCAATTCAAACCTCAATCACGAACAAACCAGTTTTGTTATAACCTTTTACTATTTTTCCAACCTGAACCAGAATCACCAGCGGGGAAGATCCTAACACATTTTACGTTGTTTTTTGATGGAATTTAGAGCTAGTTGGAGCTGATTTTGATTGGATATGGGGATGGAATATTTTCCAATAAAGGAATGATGTTTTGGACGACTTTTCACCGAATAAACTGAGCTTCCAGTTCTCTCTTTGATTTCTCTCATATTGTTTTCTTTTGATCCATCATTCTCTCTCTTCTATATTTTATCTCAATCTCTCTCTCAATATATTCTCATAATTCTCGATTGAATGTGTGTGTGTATCCGATGGAAGTGTCTGTATGGACGGTGAGTGAGCTTGTGTAATTTATTCATGAAATTTGTGTGTGTGTATGGTGAGGTTCTGTGTGTGAAAAAATTATTTCAATTTCTTGATAATAATAGGGAGGATGGGTGTGAGTGGAATTGAATGGATGCTGTGTGTTGTGTGTGAGAATTGCTATGAGTGTGCGTCCATTCTGTGAATGAACACCAATGGAGTTTTTTGTAGTATGTATATGTATTATATTTCTAGTGAGTGATCCCTGTGTGTTCTCCCGTTGAGTGAATAAAACGTGAGGGGTTAGAAGGGTTGGGTAGGGTAGTGAGGGGTAGGGGTAGGGTAGGAGGGGTAGGGGTAGAGGGTGTGAGATGGTTATTTTTGGTAGGGTGAGGTGTCAAAGTTGTTAGAAATTTGTTATTTTTGGCTTTTATGGAACAATTATGGAATGAGGTGAAGGTGCGTGGTAAGACAAGGGTAAAAAATAGTAAAAAAATAATTTAGGGAGGGAAAAAATTATGTGTCTACATCATGCCCCTTTTTGGGTTTAAACACAAAGTGTTTTCAGAAAAAAAGTAGACAACGAGATCGAATTTTTTTCCGACCATTATTCAAAAGAATGTAATAGAAGGAAGGAAGACAACCAAGTCTTGACTTTGGACCTCCTACTTACCCAGATTATGAGGGGATTGTGTAACAGGTATTTCAAAGGGTTGGAAGGAGAGGGACTACACCGAGTTGAAGAGTCGAGTGAGGCTTTATCGAGGTTCCGATCCTTGGCTCTGTCATTACATCAAAATGAAAATTACAAGTTAAAACATAAATGAAATTAGAAAAATCCTATCTATGCAGCTTCTTTTGGACTCTTGACTTGAGTTTCATCATCCTATTCTTCAGGTGGGCTCCTGACTTGCAATTTCTTTAACTTGTTGCTTGACTATCAATTTCTTCACCCTATTCTCCAGGCAGGTTCCTGACTTGCTATTTTTCAATCTGCTGACTTTAAATTTCTCTACCTTGTTGCTTGACCTTCAATTTCTTCACCTAATTCTCCAAGCAGACTCCTGACTTGCTATTTCTTTAATTTGTTGACTTTCAATTTCTCTACCTTGTTGCTTGACTTTCAACTTCTTCGCCCTGTTTCTTGTCTTTCTATTTATACACCCTGTTCTTCAGGCGGGCTCCTGAAACCACATCAAAACTAGAAAGAAAATTATTCCAAAAAAAAATTACGATAAAGAGATTCCATTTGCCAAAAAAAGTAAAGTTCCAAACAACAAGAATTAAATTCTGCCCCAGTTTATCATTAGAGGACTTTTGTGAAAGTTACATCATAACTACTTGAAAAACCCGAACAAAGAAATGCATCTTCTATGGGTTAATTGGAATGATTCGACTAGAAAGTGCATTTTCTAGGATTCAAAAGGGAATGACTCTACTAGAAAGTATATCTTCTAGGAATCAAGGGGACTGACTTGGCTAGGAAGTTTATCTTCTAGGAATCAAGGGGAATGACTCAACCAAGAAGTACATCTTCTAGAATCAAGGGGACTGACTCGATTAGGAAGTACATCTTCTAGGAATCAAGGGGACTGATTCGAACAGGAAGTGCATATTCTAGGAATCAAGGGGACTGAGTCGACCAGGAAGTACATCTTCTAGGAATCAAGGGGACTGACTCGACCAGGGAGTACATCTTTTAGGAATCAAGGGGACTGACTCGACCAGGGAGTACATCTTCTAGGAATCAAGAGGACTGACTCGACCAGGGAGTACATCTTCTAGGAATCAAGGGGACTGACTCGACCAGGGAGTACATCTTTTAGGAATCAAGGGGACTGACTCGACCAGGAAGTACATCTTCTAGGAATCAAGGGGAATGACTCAACTCGGAAGTACATCTTCTAGGAATCAAGGGGAATGACTAAACCAGGAAGTAAAACTTCTAGGAATCAAGGGGACTGACTCGACCAGAGAGTACATCTTCTAGGAATCAAGGAAACTGACTCGACCAGGGAGTACATCTTCTAGGAATCAAGGGAACTGACTTGAACAGAGAGTACATCATCAGGAATCAAAGGGACTGACTGGACCAGGAAGTACATCTTCTAGGAATCAAGGGGAATGACTCAACCAAGAAGTATATTTTCTAGGAATCAAGGAGAATGACTCAACGAGGAAGTACATCTTCTAAAAATCAAGGGGACTGACTCGACCAGGGAGTACATCTTCTAGGAATCAATAGAACTGACTCGACCAGGGAGTACATCTTCTAGGAATGAAGGGAACTGATTCTACTAGGAAGTGCATCTTCTAGGAATCAAGGGGAATGACTTGGCCAGGAAGTACATCTTCGAGGAATTAAGGGGAATGACTCAACTCGGAAGTACATCTTCTAGGAGTCAAGGCTTAAGTTAGGAAGTACATCACTTAACAAGTAAAAGTCGAATTACCTATCCAAGAAAGTGCGTCTCCTTACCAATACCGCTTGAATTACTAAAATAAGGAAGTGCATCTTCTTACAAATGCCACTTGAATTACCCAAACAAGGAAGTGCATCTCCTTACAAATGCCGGTTGAATTACCCAAACAAGGAAGTACGTCTCTTTATAAATGCCGCTTGAATTACCCAAATAAGGAAGTACGTCACCTTACTAATGCCGCTTGAATTACCCAAACAAGGAAGTTTGTCTCCTTACTAATGGCGCTTGAATTATTCAAACAAGAAAGTGCGTCTTCTTACAAATGCCGCTTGAATTACCCAAATAAGAAAGTGCGTATCCTTACAAATGTCGCTTGAATTATGAGTTTTACCTTGGTTTTGATTACGAAGCCTGTGCAAAAACATTGCCTCTTGCTTTTGTAGATATGAGAAATTACGGCCTTTGATGTTTAAGCTTTGAAGTCCTTGATTTGAAGGTAACATGTGTTCCTGTTTCATACAAAGAAAACTTATGAGTTTAAAAATACGGTGGATGGTTTGTGGCTTTAGCTTTCACGGAAATCACTCTTGCCCTGGTCACATTTAATCTTGGTTCCAATCATTAGCATATGTCATTGACTTGCGGCATCATTAACCCAAACTCAAATTATTAAGAGTGACTCTGGAACAAAACATAATATCTCTGCTTTACCATGTTTCTTAGATAAACCCTTTGAATCTTAAAATTTTCATGAGTTCCAAAACTTGTCTGTTGACAAAACTTTCTACATGCCTTATTTCGGCCTACAATCATGTTTCTTTTATGCGCTGGCTTTTGTCTTGTTTTGTGCAATTGAAGAAGCTGGTAGCTAGTTTTGAAATCTTTTCTCACTTATTTTGACATAAACTTGACTCAAAGACAAGAGAAAAATGACAATGATATTTTATTTGGATAACTAACTCAAGAAAATAAAATAAAAACAAAGAGAAGAAAGAAAAGACAATAAATGTCCCCATTTGAAACAAAGAAACAAAAAATTTATCTACAAATGACAGTCAACTTTAATAATTATGCCATGCATTTTGGATTAAGCTGCCTGATCTTTCCATCCAAACTTTCTACCAATTGTTCTTGAGTTAATGGCCTTCATTACTTCCTTGGGCCAATTGTATTTGGAGACCTCATTCGACTAGTGACGCCTTGAAGGGTTTTCGCCAATAAGCCTCTTTCATTTTATTTTATTAGATCACCATTGTCTTATGGTGTCCATGAGGGTTTTTCACCAATGAGACTCTCTTATTTTCATTTATCTCAACTCACAATCGTCTTACGGTGCCGTGAGGGTTTTCACCGATAAGACTCTCTCATTTTTTATTTCTCTCAACTCACAGTCGTCTTATAGTGCCCGTGAGAATTTTCACCAATAAGACTCACTCATTTTTATCTTTTTTAACTTACCATCGTCTTACGGTGCTTGTGAGGATTTTCACTGATAAGACTCTCTCATTTTTATTTCTCTCTTAATTTCTTATGCCGAGGAAGACAAGTAGTTCTCGAAATGCATTATCATATGCATGCTAAGCCTTATCATTCTCAAAGATAAATCAGAAGGTTTTTCTTTGGTTGTAACTTGACTTTTGGATAAGGTTAGAAACGAAGGATGACACGAGGACTAAATGAAACTTGAAATGGGGTAGGACTTACAATTTTTGGAATCGACTCAAACAATGAGAATTAACTCATGCCCCAGTTTCTTTTAACTGGGTAATTATAAATTTTTATTTGGTTGGACCAAACCCCGAGTAGGGCAGCCTACTATCTTACCCCGAGAGAGGTGAATCAGGTCACGTAGTTCCGACAACTTGTTCTTTTGCTTGATTCTGATTTCTTTTTTTTTTCTTTTATTGGCTCTTTTCTCTTTGGATTTTTTCCTGACTCTATTTTTCTTGACACTCTTCTCTTTTCTTTATTTTTGGACACATTTTTTGAAACTTTTCTGACTCTATTCTTTTACTCGACACTTTTCTTTTGAGCTTTGCTGACTCTATCTTGATTCCAAAAGAGGGGTATAAAAAAAATAGAACTAAAGCTCAAACGGGGTAAACAAAGGATGACACAATGTTTGGATTGCAGAATTAAATGCCTTTGTCATATCAATCCTTGAAAATTCAAGTACATATCATGCAATATGAAATGAAAAATGAAGATCATTTGTGACACTTTAATAACACTAACTTTAACTGAGCATGTGGGCCACTTCTTATTCTATACTTGTCAAACATACAACTTCATCTTTGTTGTACATCCCTCACATCAAATGATCCATGCTTTTATGGAGCTTATTATATTTCTGTTCCTCTTGATATAGGGATCACGCGTCTACTATTTGACCTAATTGAGATATGCCTTTCCATTTATGACCAAGTTATTCTTGTGATTCTCAAAATAATTGCCTTAATTTTCAAAGAAGGCTTCAACTTGTCACCAAATGCCTCAGCACTTTATCTATTTTCTCAGATGTTTTTCTAACTTTGGCCCTCTGATTCAAAGTTCATGATTAAATTGGATTCTAAGATCTAGCTGAAAATTCTGCTGGCATGTCATAACACTAGAATCAACGTAAAATGTATTGTGTAAAGAAAATAAACAAACAACATATGTTTAAAACACAAAGGGAAAAGGGACATTGAATTTAGTTAAAATGAAAGATAGAAGGGTTTAAACATAAATGACAAAGGACAAAACAAGATAGATTCCGAATTGCAACTCTGAAATAATTCAAAAAATAAAAAGTAAAACAAAACAAACTACCAACAATCCTTTCAAGTATGGAGAGGAGTGACTTTCCAACTACCGAGCTTGAAATCTTAGCCACTGGTTTGCACATCAATATGACTAGAGCTCCCACCACTGTCAGACACATTCTCTTCAACGAATAAGTTCTGAATATCCATGCTTAACTCATTATTTCCCATGTATTGTGCATTACCATGTGTTGCTGAAGAACTCTGTGGGGCGGTTGAAGGGCCAATATCTTACACCACAATAAATTTATCTTGACTCATCTTCTCTATTTCTCTTTTCAAAATATGAAAATCTTCAGTACTGTGACCTTGCATATTGGAATGATAAGCATATCGTACATTAGGTACAAAATTATTTGAATGTGGATCGGGAGTATACCCAGGGATAAGAGTAATCGTGCCCTATTGTATCAATGTCTGGAACAAACTAGTATATGACTCCCCAATTGGCGTGAAATTATCCTTTGCCTTCCTTCTCATATATTTTGTGCTACAGCCCTTCCTATCTGATAGAAAAGGACCCCATGATCCTGAACCGATCTTACCTGGGATCGCAAATCCTAAGTTTGTCTATGAAGAGCGAATCTAATTATATTAGTATCTATAATTGATTTCTTTTGTGTAATACTAATCGATAGGACATCATTGGTAAGTGTTACAAGATCTCGTGCATTGGAACCCATGGTTATGGACCTGCGAACTCTGGCCTTGGAAGAAACTTGGATTTAGAGGTTCCTTGGTAAATTTATGGGGGCCGAGGATTATGTTGAGGGACCGGTGCACACCATTATGGATAAGAAAGAGGATCAGTATACCATTGTGCATTGTTCAAAGGAGACTGAGGAATTGGAATGGAATATGTTAGATTTTGCGAAGGCAAACCTTGTTCTAGGTGAGACTGATAATATTGCTGAGTTGGACCTCTCGAGTTTTTTTTTGACCCTGGAACGACGAATAGGTATGTTTTTCTCCTTCCCTTTAGTTTTCCTTAATTGATTGCAATATCGTCTTAAATGTTTCATGACATCCTCATGTCTATCATACTTCTCAAATTTCGATATGTCAAATCTTGGGGGAAGGTTAACACTTGAAGACATGCCTCAGTTTTTATATGAAACATCTTCATAACCCGCAAGTCCCAAAGAATTTTTCATAACCTTTTCTGCACTCTTCATTTTCATAGCTCCTTTCTCTTTCTCGTTAACAGATTGGGGAAGAACAATCGTTGGGTTGATAGTAAAAGTAGGAACCTCAGTAGAGGGTTGAGCAACAAAAACACAAATGGTATGTGTTGCTGTGAATGTGGTAGGCTTATACTGAGGAGCTAAAGAAGAGTGGTGGAAGTATTGAGATGCATTTAACGTGGAATAGATTCTGAGGCATGCTGTGGTGCATCAACAACAGTAGGAAACTGACTTTCCAATTGTGATGGAAAACTGAAGGTATTTTCAGGGTCATTAGCGGAAAATAGAGGAGGCAACCCACTATCCCAGGCTCGGTGCATTTCCGTCATTTGTTGCCTTAGTCTCCTAATCTCTTGTTTCAAACTGATATTTTCTTGACTCTTTGTTTGACCCATGATGTCACTCTATTTATATTTGTTGGACACAGCTAACACTTCCTTGAATTTGGTGTGATGTCTAGGACCAACCAAAATTCCACAAACCAACCACCTTAAATTAATTGAACAAGAGATAACAAATGTGTTAGAGTTCAACACTTTCTCAAAATCTTTTTATTCTTTTTTTTCTTTTTAAAAATATCATCGAACCCAAGGAGGGCACCTACATATCTCACCCCCGAGAGAGGAGAATCAGGTGTGCGTAGTTCGTGAAGCTTGGCCTCAAAAGGGCCAATAAAACTCTCTTTATTTTTTCTTGATACTTTGACGAAAATCTTTTTTGCATTTTCAGGTTTAAATCTCTATACAAATGAAACCTATGATTATCGTAGAAGAATCTTTTTGGGTTTTTGATTTTGAATTTCATACGAAAATAAAACTAGAACCTATTAAAGGAAAATCCTTTTGTAGTTTTCTTTTAAAGATGTATAAGAAATACCTACTCTAAATAAAGAGTAAAAAAAATCTTTTTGGATTTTTTAAATAAGATCACCGAACCCTATAAGGGCTGCCTATGTATCTCACTCCGAGAGAGGAGAATCAGGTGTGCGTAGTTCGTCCAGATTGAATAATTAAATAATAACGGACAAACTAAATCACGACTTGAGAGACACGATAAAGACTAACGACGAACAACGTAAATAAAATCTTTTTGAGATTTTCAATTTGAGACTTCAAAATAAAACTGACACCAACAACTATTAAAGAAAAATCTTTTTAGTATTTTCATTATAAGAAATGTACTAGACTTCTACCATCTTTTTTAAATTTTCTTTTATAAAAAGCTCCTATTAAATATTTTTTTTTAAAATTTTTGAATTATGAATGCTTACTAAAGAAACGAAAGGAAAATCTTTTTGACGTTTTTATTTTTGACAAAATGAGTTCAAAAGGTAAAAATCGTTTTGAACTTTATTGAATTGTGAAAAACAAAAGCCATAAAAAACTCTAAAAAAAACTACGAAACTCTTTTTGATTTTTTTTTAATTCACTTTGCTTTTTTCTTGCCTAAACACACTCTCTTTTAATTCTAGCACATGCTTTTCCCCAAATCAGTTCGTCAAATGACCTTGTTGTCCTCAAAGATGCAAGAATTAGCACATAAGGATGCTTTTAAGGTGAGTCTCTTATAAAGGATCAAGTGGGTCCTTCTAGGTCTCAATATGATGCAAATAAATATGACCTAAAGACTGACCTAAGCTGGGGTCCACTAATAAGGCAGTTCGGGGGAGCGTATGATCGATAGTGGCTGCGATTTCTTTCCACCTACTCCATACCAGCCGACGGCTACCCCTCCTAAAATAAGGGTGACTCAACTAGAGGTCGTGTATACAACGTGTATTACAGAACTTGTTGTAGAAAAAATTAAATCGGGTTATGTAAATGATGCCAGATATAAAGCGGTAACACATAAAAAAAGCTGTAAACAAAGAGCACGTAAGCACACCACAATGATAAAATAATAACACAAACAATACCATACATAAAAGATTTATACACCTATAGTGTCATACTAAGCAGATACAACTCCAAAAATAAACTCTAATTCTGAAAATTCCCCAGCAGAGTTGCCAGAGCTGTCACACCCCCTTTTTACCCAAAATATTTAAATTTTATGTTTCAAAAGGATTTTTATTATTAAAGTGACAAAAGATGAAAATTGTTTTGAAAAGAATTCATTTTACAATTAAACTCAGAGTTTCCACTTGTCATAAAATTGAGTGTGCCAAGTCTCCTTTGGAGATCTTTTTTCAAAATAGTTTGACTCTAAAAACTGATCCACGAATAGAGATTTCGGTTTAGAGATTCTATTGATCGAGGGGAAGGTGTTAGGCACCCCTCGATCCCGTGGTTCGACCACGGTCTCTTCGTGAAGCATATCGGCTAGTATGATGCTACGAAATGTATAAACCAACAAAAACACATAACAAGCAAACAAAACAACCAAACAACCAACAATCTAAAAACAGTGTCCAGTCTGAATTATACAGTCCCAAAATAGAAATATGCAAAAATATAAATCCTATTCTAAGATAGTCCTAGACTAAACTCCACTCGATGTTTCGGGTCTTGATCACAAACCTCCTTCGAGTACAAATTCCTCTGGGCATTACCCAAATAAAACAATACAGATACCTCGGAGCATTCCCCGGCCAAATGGTACAATTGATCCAAAAGCAATAAAACAAAACCATTCAACATACATTTCAAACATTCACCAATCCAGAACTCTTAAATTTGCCTACCCTCTATTGTTTGCCTACTCATTTTGATTTATCACGATTCCAATAAATTCAACTTAATCAATGACCTAAAATTTAATCAAATTCTTTATCCGAATTCACCCCTCCCTAAATTTCTTTTTTATCCATAAATTTTCACGTGAAAATAATTATTCACCCATATTAACATCAAAGTTTCACTATGATAGACTATATAATCACCAAACATTCACAAAAAAGCAACCAAACATAATAATTAACCCATAATCACAACATCAATCACGTATAGTGAAATAAAAATGAGAAGAGATAAAATTGGACCTCAATGCCGCTTTCAATCAAGTATTATTCCATTACACGGGATAGAGTCCACGTTGGAACCTCAATTCGTACCTCAATCATGAACAAACCAGTTTCGCTATAACCTTTTACTATTTTTACCGACCCGAACTAGAATCACCAGCGGGGAAGATCCTAACACATTTTGCGTTATTTTTTGATTGAATTTAGAGTGAGTTGGAGCTGATTTTGATCGGATATAGGGATGGAATATTTTCCAATGAAGGAACGATGTTTCCGGCGACTTATCACTGAATAAATTGAGATTCCAGTTCTCTCTTTGATCTCTCTCACCCTATTTTATCTTGATCCATTATTGTCTGTCTCTTTTATTTTCTCTCGATCTCTCTCTCAGTCTCTTCTCTCAATTCCCGATTGGATGTATGTGTGTATCCGATGGCAGTGTCTATATGGACGGTGAGTGCGCTTGTGTAATTTGTGTATGAAATTTGTGTGTGTATGGTGAGATTTTGTGTGTGAAAAAGTTGTTGCTATTTAGTGAGAATAACAGGAAGGATGAGAGTGAGTGGAATTAAATGGATGTTCTGTGTTATGTGTGAGAATTGCTGTGAGTGTGCGTCCATTCTGCGAATGGACCTCCATGGATTTCATTTGTAGTGTGTATATGTATTATGTTTCTAGTGAGTAATCCCTGTGTATTCTCCCGTTGAGTGAATAAAATGTGAGGGGGTAGGGGGTTGGGTTGGGTAGTGAGGGGTAGGGGTAGGGTAGTGAGGGTAGAGGTAGAGGGTGAAAGATGGTTAATTTTGTTAGGGTGAGGTGTCAAAGTTGTTAGAAATTTGTTATTTTTCGCTTTTATGGAAGAATTATGGAATGAGGTGAAGGTGCATGGTAAGACGGGGGTGAAAATGGTAAAAAAAATAATTTAAGGAGAGACAAAATTACGTGTCTACAACTTGTTGTTTCCTAGTTTCAAGTTTGCCTCTTAGAGGAGAGAGGACTTGTGTTTCCAAAAGGTCTTAAGACTTACAACATCATTGAACAACTATGACTAAGAAACCCTAAAATGTTCTATATATAGTGTATTACAAAAATAAGGTGAAATGACCAAAAGAGCCCTTTAATGAAAGTCTTCATTTAGGCGTCCTTGGAGTGCCATGGTGTGGACGGTTTTGGGTATGTTCCAAGCCCTTCTTCACACTTCTCTTGCACACTCCAAGTCTCGGGTCAACACAGTCTCGCGCTCATCCATCTTCGTGGTTGAGCTCGTATCATCCTCCCTTTTTTGAAAAGGATTCGACCTCAAATCCATACCTTGCAAAATCAAGAGAAGACAAACAAGCACACTTCTTCATGGCATGAGGGTTAGAGTTAGAAAAATACATAACATCAATATGCCAAGGCGGTTCATACTTGACATATAACCAAGAGTCCTTCGTGTTACATATTAGGAAATCATTGACAATTGCACCAAGGACTTGGTTATGATAAACATCAAGAAAGAATGCACCTAAGCCGAGAGTAATTCTTCCCCACCCTAAGATGGCACCGGGATCACAGGTCTAGAGGGCACTCCAATTTCCCGTAGTCTTCACCCAAATTACATGGCATACTCTCTATAGTAGCATACATATCATCAAAAACAAATAGAGAGTAGAGAAAGGTAGTACTCAAGTCAACTTCTACTAAGGTGTCCTCATGTGTGTACTCACTACTAGTTTCCCAATCATCACCATGATGAGTACTCACAATAATAAAGTCACACAAAGTAGAAGAATAAGTCATTTTCAAGACCACACATTCCTTACCCATAAGAGTATTCTCATCTTCCAAGAAGAGATTTCCATCAATAGGAGGAATGTTGTCACACCATAGTAGGTTGGCATACAGGCTATAGCTTCCAAGACAAGCTATACCATCAACATCTGTTGCACCACTAGGTTCATTAGGAGTGATTAAACTATCTTTAAACAAGATATTGTACCTAAAAAGAGAAGGATCTATCCCGCGGACAGATTTAGGACAAGCAAGCTCACTCTCTATAAGTTCACTATCAAGTTTCAAAGACGTTTCACGCACACGATTATCCCTATGAGCCAAGCAAACATTAGAATCTACACCACAAGACAAGCTCACAGGTTCACTCTTATTCCCTTGACTAATATTTTTAAATTCTTTACTCACTTGAGATTCATTAATCACATCACACATAACCTCAAGTGGTGGGCAATTTTTACACACAAGTTGATCAACAAAATTTTCACAAGATGATGTACTTTTATTCAACACAAAGGCTTTAACACTAGGTGGACACAAATCGATCTTACAAGAAGAGTCAATTTGATCATCAATAGGATCAACTAGTGTATCCACACGCACAACATGTACATCATCAACAAGTGGCAAGGAATCAATATACTCATATATAGGTAAGCTACGACTCACACTCAACGGGCTAGTAGCCACACAATTATCATTCACATGCACAAAAGTGTAAGAGTTAGATATTTTACCTTGAAGTTCTTGAGTAAATTCTTCTTTGCCGTGGTGTGAAGGTCCTCCACAAGCTTGGGCAGAAACTTCTCTTCGTCGTTGCTCTCCTTCTCTTGCCATGTTGGTATGTACACAAATGTCCTTAGAAATAAAAGGACAAACATAGTTAGCACATTTTAGTGGCAATCCCCTTACTTCGCTCCACACAACCTCTCCTTTTCCACTCTCGGATTACCACCTTGCACACCCTTACTTCTCTTAATATTTTGTCTCTCATAATCATTCGGATTGGAGTAGGTAAACACTTCTCTTCACGACTTGGATAGAATAAACTTCATGAGATGATTTTACCATAGGTCTTTTACAACATTAGGCCAATTTTGCATATTTGGAACGTTATGTTGTGCAAATCAATCGTCCCCCAAGCTCACATGACCATATTTTAAGGGAAAAATATCGCACCTCACCTCCTTATGGTAATCAAATTGGGAGAAGACCACCTTCACCCTCTCGGTAACCTTATACCCATCCAAGGAATATGGAACACGTAAAACCTCTTGAAACCCCCCCAAAGAGTCAACCATGGATGGAAAGATGTACTTTTTATAGAACCTATCATTTAGAACAATGAGGCAGACCGGTATCCCACAAATGATCACCTTTCTGGAGTGAACATTTCTTCTTGGATCAATATTGTAAGGCACATGGGTACCCTTCAGTTTTGGAGATGCATATCTTCTTATTCTCATGGGAAAACCTCCACTATAGCTAGTATAACCATTCGCAATACTTCGATCTTGACTAGAAGTACTACAAGGTGAAGAGTATGAATTTTCACACTCCATACATGCACTCTCACCATAAGTCTCATAAACTTTGCAAATGAATGAGTTATACCTAACTCCAATTCTAGGTTCAGCGTGTGTAGTGCAAGACTTCCATACGTTCTATTTTCATCATAAGAACTATAACAAGGCCCTACATGATCTCCATACTCACTATAAGCACTAGGAACTTCATTCATCTCACTTTCTCCCTCAAAACAGTAACTTTCAAAACTGCCCCTGCCTTGATCTCGGCTATTTTCATAGCCCCATAATCTCCAACAACTTCATAGCCATAAAATCCCTCACTACAATCATAGTTTCCCATGTTGTAGTCACAATAATCCACGACTATCGAAGATATATTTCCCTTATACCTCCTTTTACCTACAAAATGAAGAAACAAGTTAGTTCAAAAAGCCTTACCACACTCTCACTCTTTAATTACCTCACTTATAGCTTCAAAAGTGTTGTAAGCCGGCAGAAGAACCCGTGAGAAGTGAGTCTACTTTTGTCCGGAGTAGATTTTGATTTGAAACTCAAATGAAACCTTATAGGACTTGAGCCAAGAACTAACAACGAATCAAAATGGAAAAAGGCACACAACAAACGTAAACACGAACAACGGACTCAACAACTAACTTACAATCTAGTAGGAGATTACTAGCTTGTCAATTAGTATTAGAATCAACAAATAAAACTAAGAAACAATAATATAAAACTAAGAAATCAAAATTTGATCTTAAAATTTGCCGCATAAACAGTAAAACATGACATGGCAGTCCACTATTGGTTGCAGTTTTTCTATCAAGTTTTTATTTTTCAATTTCTAAGTCTTGATCAAATTACAATTTGGAATTGGTGGATTTGGTTTAAGGAGGGAAATATACAAGTCTTGGAGCCCTTTTTCAATTCAAATTTCAAGACTTGACTTTTCTTGTACTTCTTCTTAAAACATGGGTTCTTAAATCATGGAAAGTGGTTGAGAAGTGATTGACAAGTGTTTGGTGGTTGTAGAGTCTTTCAAGACTAACAAATGCTACACCTTTTACCCTTCACCTTTTTGGATATAAATTTCCTTTATGATTAATAATATATGAAGAAGGTGAAGAACTTTAAGAACAACAACAACATCCACCAAGAACTACAACAACAATCATACTTCCAATTCCAAATCCACAACAAGGACAACTACCACACGGCTAAGACTACAACAACTTCAATGAAATATTCTTACTCCACCAATTATCAAAAACAATATCACATGGCCAATCTTAGCACAACAAGGGGAAACCACACGGCCAAAATAGTCCACCACAATAGTGTTCAACAACAATCGGCCAAGTCTTAGGTTCACAACAACAACATCAACAATTCAAGCTCAAATCTAGATCTAAAATTCTTTAGTATTAGTGATGAACAAAACTAACACTAGAAATACTCAATACAAGTAAAAATCACGGCCAAGACACAACAGGAACACAATTTTCAGCCAAGAACAAAAAATGGACAGATTTGCTTCTTTTTTTGAGATTTTCAGTTTTTCAACTTTTTTTTTATTTTCACGAAAGCAAGCCCAAGATTGATCTTGTGGAAACAAAATCAAGACATGCTCTAATACAAAATGATACAAACCAAGCTACGGAATGCACCAAGACAACACAAAACAGTCCACAATGCAAGCTAAGTTACACACACAAAGCCAAGAGCTAGAGAAACAAGCTCCAAACCAAGAATCCAACAACAATACAAGGTAACAAAGGTGTAAATGACACTAAAAAAGAAAAAAACACAACAAGAACAACAAGATAATAATAACACACGACCTTGAGATTACAAGAACACAAACGAGTACAAGATTACAAGAAAAGGAAAGATAGATAGTGTGACATAAATTATCACAAGTTCTAAGAACTAAGGTGTGTCTCAAACACCAAAACCCCCACAAAATGTAATAATCAACACCTACACTCTTACTTGGACACAAAAGGGACGTCAATCTCCCAAAGCACCCAACGTTTCCAAGCCAAGAATCCAACACAAGTGAATCCATACTTGTTGTTGCCCAGTTTCGGGTTTGCCTCTTAGAGGAGAGAGGACTTGTGTTTCCAAAAGGTCTTAAGACTTACAAAACATCATTGTACAACTAAGATTAAAAAACCCTAAAATGTTCTATATATAGTGTATTACAAAAATAAGGTGAAATGACCAAAAGGGCCCTTTAATGAAAGTCTTCATTTAGGCGCCCTTAGAGTGTCATGGTGTGGATGATTTTGGGTGTGTTCCAAGCCCTTCTTCACACTTCTCTTGCACACTCCAAGTCTCGGTTCAACACACTCTCGTGGTCATCCATCTTGGTGGTCGTGCCCATATCATACATTATGAGATAATGTAGCACATAGATATATATGTGGATCAGTACTTCTGGAATGTACTGAGTAAGTGGGGGTGAATACATAAGTAAAACAATAACTTAATATATTCATAGACTTTTAAATAATGCATGTTAAGTATAAGTGACTCACATTGAGCTTGAATAAAACTGAAAGTTGAAAAATCATAAAACATGAATAATAAAGCACACTGAATAAACTTTGTGAGCCACACACTTAGTTTCTAAAATATTTAATTTTACTCTTTCTTCTGGGAGGTTCTTCTAATTGACATAAACTATGTGAGCTATCATGGAGTCCAACGTCTTACCCATATTGAGGAGAGTTGTTCTACCCTTACCATCAAAATAAAACCTAAGCTAGAGTGATCACTATACTGAACCCACTATGGGTATTAAAAACCTATGGTGGCATATAGTTCTGGGCCATATGACCTTGGACTCATGCCGAACTCGGTGCTAAATACTACTCCTATATTACCTGTATACTAATACTGTAGGAAATCCACCTTAAAATAACATAAGGGTTTATATAATGAAAAACCAATTATGCTTCTCTTTACTTTAAATCATAAACAGTAAGAATAATGTAGATTTCATAATCTTAGCTTGGGATCAAAAGATCCATCTTTGCTTTTAAAGCACTTATCAAAACGTGTCAATAGAACTTGAGATCATATTCTCCTTATAAAATCATCACTTGTACTTGAGACTCAAAATATCCTGCTTTAATGCATCAATAATCATATTTAAACTTCATGTTCAATAATCATCTTAAAAACTTTCAGCAACCTTAATCAAGATAGTGGAATATAATTCATAATATGAATCTCCTGAACTCAAACATAGATATATGTAAATCTTTTGCAATTGAATCTTTAAATAACATGATAATTTCATAAACTAAAAATAATAAAAATTAGGTATGAGACCTAACTTCAATTTATGCAAAATTCAACTTAAAATCAAGCTTTTGGCACAAAGGTGGAAGGAAACCCTTTTTCATAACCCCACATACCTTAATAGACTTGACTTGGTGGAGAAACCTTGACCTTGAAAGCCATGGAGATGATCTTGAAAGCTTTCTTGAAATTTTTGGATAAGGGAACTTAAATTCTTGTTTTTTTCTTGAAGAGAAGATGATGGAATGGATAAACTTGGGGATGATTAGGGTTTGTTGTTGAAAGGAAATTTGGAGAATATGGGCATATAATGCCCTAACTGAAGCCTTAGGTTATTTTTTACGAATTGAGTTGAGGTGGGAAAAGAACCAATTGCCCCTCCATCATTGTAACCAAAAATTCATAATTGGAATGCAGATTAAAGGCTCATCGCGACGCGGTCTCATCGCGGTGGCTTACTGGTTATGACAAAAATGATCATAACTTTTTTTTCGGATATCGAATTAAGGCAAAATTGGTATCATTGGAAAGATAATTCAATTATATAAAATTGGTTGGGTCTTGAGCTGAAAAATTTCATGCATATCAAAAGTTTACCTTTGTAGAATCGAATACCAAATTTGGATGAATCAAAGGCTCTTAGCTCAACTTTACTCTAGGTGATTTCTATGAACACTTTTCACCTAATAAGCACTTCACACACTAGGATAAAGATCATGACACATGCACTCAAATTATAAATAAAAAACTGGATGAAAACACCTTCACTACAATGCGATGATGTGCCCATCGCTATATCCACCAGACGCACCACTATCGCAGTGAGGTTCTGGAATCGAAATTCAAAAGTGACCCAATACTCGTCCAAAAAATCCGAAACTTCCCCAAGATATACTTCTTACTTCCATGAACATGAATTAACTCAAAATCTAACTTCTCAGGGTCGGAAAGACCAAAATAAATATCCTCAAAGTTTAGGAGGTCTAAAAAATGGCTAAGTCCCCAACACTTAGTGAAAATTTTAAGCCTTAAGCACCTTAACCATGCAACGAAGAGATTAATTGAGCTAGGATTAGTACGGAGTATTATAGTATTCCATCCACTAACTTCTAATATCTTAAAATGATAAAGTTATATAATTTATTTTTTGTATGGTGAAGATATTAAGATTAATCTTATGATTTTGGTAGATAATCATAATCCTTTATTGATGAAAAATGAGATACAAGATATAAATATTGAATGGATAATCAATAAATAGATGGAAGATAGAGAAGAAAGAAAGAAACAATCCCACAATTAAAGTAAATTAGAGATAAATATAGATTTGTAATTCTCTAATTTGAACAAATAATTACATGATTGATTTCAAGGGAGAAGAGAATTGAACTCATACATGAATAATATTACCAAAAGATATTCAAGAGAATCTGTAGAGACAAAGGGATAAACCCACAAACTCACCAAAAGAGTGTTCAATCAAAAGATATTGTCTAACCTAAAATATGTTCATCATATTCTATTTATACTTCTAGAGTAAGCTAAGATATGAAAAGACATATATGCCCTTGATAAAATGTGCATCATATTATGACTAAAAAGGACCCTAAAATATCATGTTAATCTTCTATTGTGTTGATTATTATCTTCCATACTCTCTTGAAATACTTCACACTTTTGATGTCAAGTTGAATTTCATCTATGCAATTAGCACTTTCTGAACTTGCATCATTCTCCCCTTATTGAAAAGAAGTCGAACTCGAATTCAAACCTTTCAAATTATAAAGGGGAGTTAGTATCTAAGCCAAAAAATAATCTTTCAAGTAAGTTACATACCATTTCCCAAATTACACACTTTTGTGATAGAGCCAAGAATCATGAAGTTCCCTAAAAGTTAACTTTTCAAACATAATATCAAGAATATTACTCAAAAATATATCACAATCATTAAAAAGGTTAAAGAAACTAATAATTTTACACATTAGAACTTTCAAGTTAAAACTAGTTTCTTCAACAACTTGGACCAAATAGTTCCTTAATTCACAATTTAATTGTACTCTTCTAACCACATGATTAAGAAAACTAATAATATCATCCACAAATCTTAAATACAAGTATGTATTTTCGGAATCAAACACAAACATCAATTTCAAAACTTTCTTGTATTTCTCACTTAGTAACTCACAACATGAATCAAATAGCTACATTAAAGAATTCTCACTAATCACAACAAAGTTGCTACTTTGAAGGTCAAAGACATAGAAATTTACCTTCATGGCTTTAGAAAGTTCAAAAATGAGCACTAGCCATTCAAACAAATCATTCTTGAATTTATAAGACAAAGATACCTCAAATCTTTTTGTAGCCCAAGAAGATGCTCCAAAGTATCTTACTTCATTATAGATTCTCTCTTGATGGTATTTCACAAATGGATCAACAAGGTTAGGAAACTCATCAAAAGAAGAATTGTCACATTTATGCCCATAGATATTTGGTAATGCTTCAAATAGATCATATTTACATTTTCTTCTAGAAGAATTTAAGAATTAATCCCAAATTATATCCTCAAAGTCAAGATTAGAGTAAGTAAATAAATTAACACAAAAACTAGCATCTATCTTTTTACTAGCATCTATCTTTTTATTACTCTAATCACTTGTGTCTCCCCCATTCTTTAAAAGATTTTCTTTAATTTTAGAGGACTTTTCAACACAAGAAGTACTTTCGACAAATAATTTGAGAGTTAACCTGCTAACATCCAAAAAATTAACAACCTCAAGCAAGCCAAAAGAATTATTTTCACAAGTCATGCACTTTTTAAATTTTGAATCATCATTTTCATCAAGTGCATATGAGACATTAAGGAATGAATCATTCAATTGAATTTCATCAATAGTATTCACACTTTCAAACTCAATTTTCAAATTAGGATCATTGTGAATTGCACAATCAAGATTAGGACAACTCAAAGAATGACTCATATTATAAACACAAAATCACTATTTAATTTTTCTTGCATATTTTCACCAAATAAAGGATTGTCAAATATTTTGAAAATTTGATATTCTTTAGGATAAAAAAAAAGGATATTATGACACATTGTATGCTCCATTTTAAGTGTACTACCACAAAGCATATTTATGTCCTTACAAGATTAAGAATTTCTTCAATCAAACTCACTTGCAAAGAGACATTCATCATCAATCACATTTTTAGTGTTCCTAGTAGCTAAAGAAGAGATATATTCATCTTCATCACAAGAATTCAATGAAATACCATATTTTTTTTTATATTTGACATAACACTAGCTTGAAGTATTTTAAGCTCACAATCAATAACAATTTTAGCTCCACAATTATATTCAACTAGTGTATGAGCATCATCCATTTGTTTATTGATACAATGTAAAGAATCATCAATCTCATCAAAAGATGGTTTAACATTAATACTTAAGTCAGTATCAAATTCATTTGAAGTAACTAAAGAGGTATGATTATCCCTTTTAACTTGATGAACACTTAAATAACCTTCTTTACCTTGATTTTCTAAAATTAAGCTCACTTGCTCACTTGAAGTAGTCCCCACTTGACTTGATTCTTTCAATTCTTGAATTTTTTTCCATGTTGAGTGATTCTTTTTGTGTTTTTCTTCAGGAAGGCCTACAAAAGAAGTGAAAACACTATAAGAACAAGAATTCAAAGGATTAGAGTTAGAATAAGAAAACTTTTCACTCACACTCTCTTGTTTTTCTATTATCTCATTTTCTTTTCTCTCACTTACTTCACTCTTCTTATTTCCTTTTAGTGATAATTCATTCTCATTTTTCAACTCTCTTTTCTTTTGTTCTTGTAGCCACTCACTCACTTCATTCCAAATATCCTTTCTTTTTCCTCTTTTGAATTGTCATTATTCACTCCCTCACTCCTTTTTTTTTCTCATTCACACATTTCATTAGGAGTGCAATAGGCTTCAAGGATCCCTTTTAAGTCATTGGAATGACTTTTCACATCAACTTTCAACTTAGCATCGCTAGAAGCACCAAAGACTCCACTTGAATTATTGGAATGACTTTGTACATCAAATTTCAAGTTAGTAGCCTTCACTTTCACTTTCTTGACTTCCTCATTGTTTATTGAAGATTCCTTAGTGGCCTAGGAGTTAAAACATGCTTTCGTTCCATCAAATCTACAACAACAAACTTTTCCATCTCTTTATCAAATCAAAATTTATTACGATTGAACCAAGGAGCTCCTAAACATACCAAACAAGTAGACAAAGGATAGACATCATTCCAAATACTCCCCTGATAGCTTTCATGGTAAACAATGATCTTCACCTCTTTGTCAATCAAACTTCCACCAAATTTATATGGTGAACTTTTCGTGTGACAAGGTATATCCAACCACTCAACCAAAGAAGGATCAATGAAGTCGGTATAACACAAATTGTTTACACCTAAGGTGCAATCAAATGTGCAACCACTCTCATATCCCTCCATAATGACTTCAAATTTAGTCAAACCTTCATTAAGATCATGATTTTTTCTTCTTCTAGAAGCACCATTATGATCATGAAAAACTTCACAATAACTCTTACTAGAAGTAAAATTATAAAATGAAATTATTCTTTGGCTACTGACATTCAAAACTTCATTGTAACTCCTTGAACCTATATAAGATATAGTTAGGACAATAAAAGTGGTTAGTAAAATAATGAACCTCACAAGTCACTCTCTCACGTGTATAACTCAAATGATGACACTCAATTTTCTTTCTGCTCATGTATACACTCAAAAGTCGTAGGATTTTAGGACCACACTCAAATAATCTCACCACTCAAGGGTATTACTTAGTCTCTTCATGGTTCTACAATCTCAAATAATCTCAAAGTAAGCTTTCAAGTATCGGTTCGCAGTAGAGTTTATGTCAACAACAAAGAAGGACAAAACACACCAACGTACAAGAAATGAATTAAACACACAATAAAACTAAAAGAGAAAAGTATGAAAGAAATTGACAATGAAATGAAATACGAACACAAAAATAACTAGATAACACAAGTAGAACTAATACTCAATGTAATCTATCTAAAAAATTGACATACAATATGATTTACCCATAACTCAAACAACTCCAATTTTAGAGTTTGGGAAAAAAGATCACCGAAAACAAACTCAAAACACCATATTCATCAAATCTATCAACACCCAACTCGAATCAAGTTTATCCAAGCAATATGAGACACTTTTAAGCATCACCCAATTTTTTTCAAAGTAAGGAATCAACTCAGATTTCAAAATTTAACTAAAATTCGCACAAGAAAAAATATCCAATTTTTGAATCCAAAATTGACCCCAAATTCGTTCTTAGATCTCAAAATTAGAACTTGATATAGTTTACTCATGATCAAAACAACTTAGATCTAAAAGATGGGAGTAAAATTTGGATAAGAGAGCTAAAAACTCAAATTTTTGCACTTTAGAAAGTGCTAAAATTTCAGCTGCGAAAATGAGAAAAAAAGGGGCAAAATCAACTCCAAATCTATTTTAAATGCTCCCAAATTTGATAATCAAGCACTTTGAACTATTTCCAACAAAACCCAACAACACCCACTCGAAAATTTTATCAATTTTTAAATATGATTTTTTTTAATTGTTTTTGGAGATTTAAAAAAAAATGCAAGCCAAGAATTAAGAATTGTAGGAACAATTCTTTAGCCTTACTCTGATACCAATTGATGTAAAATGAGATACAAGATATAGAGATTGAATGGATAATCAAGAAATAGATGGAAGATAGAGAAGAAAGAAATAAACAATCCCACAATTGAAGTAAATTAGAGATAAATATAGATTTGTAATTCTCTTATTTGAACAAACAATTACATGATTAATTTCAAGGGAGAAGAGAATTGAACTCATACATGAATAATCTTACCAAAAGATATTCAAGAGAATCTATAGAGACAAAGGGATAAACCCACAAACTCACCATAAGAGTGTTCAATCTAAAGATATTGTCTAACCTAAATTATACTCATCATATTTTATTTATACTTCTAGAGTAAGCTAAGATATGAAAAGATATAAATGCCCTTGATTAAATGCGCATCATAATTTGACTAAAAAGAATCCTAAAATATCACGTTAATCTTCTATTGTGTTGATTCTTAGCTTCCATACTCTTTTGAAACACTTCACGCTTTTGATGTCAAGTTGAAATTCATTCATGCAATTAGAATTTTCCGAACTTACATCATTTATGTTACATGTAGTTATAGATATTATAGCAGAGGTAATCAAAACTTGAATTTTTTATGTTTTTATTCAGTTTCTTTTAGAATATATTCATTGCAAATTCTATCGTTCAAATTTCTCACATTAAAAATACATTGTGTAAGTCTATTTTTTTGGTTTCTCAATAGATATATTTCGATATTCGCATTGAAGCTCAATTGAATCCAAATTCAAAAGTCCCATATTAAGGAGTAACTACTCTCTAATAAAAGAGACCCAAGACCAGTTGTTCAAAACTAAAGTTATCAATGTGTAGAAAATTGATGACCAATGTAATAACATAATAGTAACTTATATTATGATCAAGAATTAAGTTTTTTTTGGGTGAACCTAAATTGTAATTGTGAAGCCAATTATTATTGTATCTTAATTTGAGGTTGTTACTTATACTTAGAAACACCAACATCTTATTTAAGATGCCATAGATTTAAGCTACACAAATTAATAGTACGAAGTTTAAATCTGGTGTCAAGGTGATCTCGAGCCATCAAATTGAAGGAAGCTACATGGGTTACTCATCTTTTTCAGGTCAGTGTTGCTTTATAAGAGTACAACAATGAGAAAAGATAAAGTATAACAGTCACTATTATTGCTTCAGTTGATTATGCACCAGAATTTAAATACTTGCCGAAAGAGATGTCTAAAAAGAATATTTCTATGTAATAAGGCTGGCCATGTTGAGAACGTTAGATTACTTTTGTTATAGTTAAAGGTCGACGATCACTCACTAGGATTGGTTAGAAAAATAGTTTTAAATATATTTTATCCTTGTTGCTTGATGGCAATTCGACACTTTGAACTTAGATGTATGCACCTTTGGAAGTTCTGCGCCTTATTAAAAAAAAAGTCATTAAATTGACAAAATTATTTTTTACTATTTTCTCTATATTGAAGTGTTAAAAATTAATTAAATATATTTATGGTAAAATCTTTCCTTATCGCATCAGAATTCATGACAACTAAATACTTGTTTCATTAGTTTAATAATTCTAAATCAACTAAATTTGATTTTAAGAAGTTCTGAAAAATCTAGAATAAATATAAAAACGTTACAATAAGAAAATTTAAGAAGTATCTAAATTTTATATGTTTTAAGTACATAAGAAGTATGTAATTAATCAAAAGTTACACGTGTGAGGCACGTGCGGTTAAACTAGTATATTAAAAGTGTGAAGGGCCTTAGAAATGTTGTTTGGACTTTTTGCCCTTCATTAAAAGTTTTTGCTTTAGACAAAATCGTCTTTTCACTATTTTTTCCTAATATTTAAGAGTTGAAAATTAATTAAATATATTTATGATAAACTTTCCTGATTATAAGTCATCAGAATTAATGACAACTAATATTTTTTTATTAGTTTAAGAATTTTTAATCAACTAAATTTGATTTTAAGAAGATTTGAAAAATCTAGAAATAAAAATAAAAGCATTAGAATAAGAAAAATTTAAGGAATATCAAATCTTTAAAAGTTTTAAGTGAGTAATGAGAATGTAATCAATGATTTTGTAAGGATTTGACTTTAAAAACAAGGAAAAATTTTAAACATAGAAAAAAAATTAACCGTACTATAAATATGATTCAAATTGATGCGTCTCTCTTAGCCTTTGACAGTAAGGGAAAGAGGTACTGCATGACAAACGCAAAAATGATGATCCAACAACCACTTGAAACTTCAGGTGGTAAAATATATATGTGCTTACGCTAAAATATATGTTTATGTTTACATTATTATATTAAAGTGTGAAAAATCTTTTAAAAGTGATTTAAACTTTTACATATCATTAATAATCTATGCAATAGATAAAATCATTTGATTTTAAATAATCAAAAGTTACACGTGCAAGGCACGTACTGTTAAACAAGTATATATATATATATATATATTAGTTTTTGCACACGTGCCTTAAACGTGATATTCAATGTTAACTGCATCATAAAAATATTTTAAATAGCTTCTTTAGTTTTCTTATTTTGTTTTCTATTTACACAATTACTGAAAGTAATAATAATCATTAACACTGAAGAAATTTGATACTTCCTATTTGTACACAAAACATCGCTTTATAGCTGTAAATAGTTATAGTAAGTTAAACAATATGTATTGTCTGTTCATCCATAAAAAAAGTAATCATAAGATAAAGTATAAAGATGAATTGTGTCAAGTAATAAGAATCGGAAAACCAGCCTTACGAAGAAAGCAATTTTCACCCTTGCATAACTCGTGAATCTTGCAAACGTTACACGTGAAAATTGTGGTCTTCATATATCATCCCCTGAATTTTGAAAGTAACGAGAGTTGAATTTGACGATTAATTAATTCCAACGTCTTGCCATCAACTCAACATACTCCTCCATCTCTCATTTTCTTTTATTTGAAGCAAACTTTACTTTTAAGAAAAAAAAGAAAAGAGAGGATAAAGAGATCGAAAAAGAAAAGAACAGAGAAAATTTGCTCAATTGAAAAGCGCCCTTCAGGAAAATGAAAATAATTTAATGTCTTTATAAATAATTTATTGATGTTCTTTGGAATTTCCTGTTACATATTTATTTATTACATTAAACTAGTATAGGTATCTGAAGGATGCGCGGAATGTTTTTCTAAAAGTATTTGTTAAAAATAATAATTTATTCACGTTGAAATCATAAAATTAATTAATTTTATTATATCATATTAACATATTTCAAAAGAAAATAAAATATTAAAAATAATTGTGAATATGAAATTACAACTGATAGATAATAACTAATCACAATTATTAGTATTTGTTTCAATCATATTCCATTAATTGATTTCTAAAAGTAATAAAACATTAAATATTAAATAGTTATTAATTTTGTTGTTGATTTTTTACCTTTATATTTTAATAAATTACGACATATAATTATATTCTATTCCTTCCATTTCAATTTTTTATTTTTGATCTCTCAATTCAACTTCAACTACTAACTACACTTTTTATAAAAAAATCACCTTTCAATTTCATTTCAAATACTAAAAGTACTTAATTGTGTCAATTACAAAACTTCTAATTCCAAAAAATTAAATATCACGACTCTTAATTCAAAATTTAAGCACATACAATTTATTATTCTCCTTTAAATTTTCATACTTCTTGTTCATAATTTTTTGAATAAATCATCTAGTACTACTCTGAACTATAACAAAATTTGCTACGACACACCCCAACTTCAGAGGGGTCCTATTACCACTTTGAACTCAATTTTAGTGTATTTTTGTCAGCCTTTTTAACCGACGTAACACCTTTGATGTGGATTCCATTTTTATATAATAAAGGTGCCATATCAGCATAAAAGGGTGACAAAAATACGCTAAAATTGTGTTGAGAGAGGTAATAGGTCCCATGTGAAGTTGGCATGTGTCGTAGAAACTTTGGCCATAGTTCGAAGGGGTACTGTGTCACGACCCAAAAGGTCATGAGTGGCACCCACACTAATCTTTCTGTGGGAGAACTATCTAAATCGAACCATTATCCAAACACTTAATCAATATTAAGATGATATTATTATAAATCAACATAATAACAATAACCCAGGACTAATCATTATTAATGCGGAAGTCAAACAAACTACTTACTAAAACTCCCAAGACCCAAAAGTCATCGTACAAGAACTACTAACAAATATCATGTCTAAAGAGATATCAAAAAATAAAGTAAATAAAGAATATTTCATTGCCCGAAAGATGGACAAGAACAAATAAGATGTCCCATGACAGCCTGAAGACGGAGTGCTCACCCTTGGATCAAGATCTGCTATCAAACTCTACGGGTGAGGTCATGTCTGAGCATCTAGAACACTTTTTGCACTCAACAAAAGAAGAGTACAGGGTAGTATCAGTACAAACCACTATGTACTGGAAGGTATCATATGTCAACTCAATTTAATAGCATGTACACAACACAAATCAAATAACAAGTAGACAGGCATCTTCATAGAACAAATATTCAATAAATCAACAATACAACAACAACAGGTCAAATAGTTCTCACAAATAAGTCACATAACCATCAAGAGTATCAACCATACTGTAAAACATCCACAGAATCAACACAAATATGTACATACATACTATGAGACTTATTTTGGCCCAAATAGTCATGACCTGCAGGGAACAATCTACGTTCATGTACCATACCAGCGTGGTACCCGATCCAACATTTATATATTAGTACCGGCGTAGTACCCGATCCAACATATATATATATATCCATACCAGCATGGTACCCGATCCAACATATACATTTCCTTACCAGCGTGGTACTCTATCCAATATATACATATCCATACCAGTGTGGTACCCGATCCAACATATACATATCCGTACCGGCGTGGTACCCAATCCAACATATACATATATGTACCGGTGTGGTACCCGATCCAACATATACATATCCGTACCGGCGTGGTAACTGATCCAACATATACATATTCGTACCGGTGTGGTATCCGATCTAATATATACATATCCATACCGGTGTGGTACCCGATCCAACATATATATATTCGTACCGGTGTGGTACCCGATCCAACATATACATATCCTTACCAGCGTGGTACCCGATCCAACATATACATATCCATACCGGCGTGGTACTCGATCCAATATATACATATCCATACCAGCGTGGTACCTGATCCAACATAAACAAGTAATATCAATATCAAATTTACACTACCATACAACATACAATAACATGTACTAAGTTTACAAGTATACTTAAAGTCATAAGACAATTCCATCAAGTAAATTTTCAATAATCATTTATACACGCCTCAACAATACAAACATCATCAATTTCAAGCACGTCCGAATACCAATCAACAAGTATCCAATTTAGGAGCATACACACAATTAAATCGAGTCTAAACTCCAATTAAACCGTAACCTACCTTAATCAAAGATTCCAAATGTAAGCAAACTTGCAAAAGTCCTACCCTTTCGTAAAGTCTCCAAATGATCAATATCTATGCAAAACATAGTCTCCATATGAATACAAATTTAATGACACCCATTTTATAAATTCTTACTTTAAAAATCCAGACTGAAAATTTAATTTATCTAAAATGGTAATTGATTTCATACAAAAATTTCAATTTAAAGGTAACGAAGAACAGTGACTGCGCCACATTCAATTCTCTGAAAACTATGAAACAGTGGCCAAATTCCATTGAACAAAACATATTCTAGCCAAATTTCCATTATTAGTACATTTCATTCTTCTATTCTATTATATAAATATATATATATGAATATTTATTTTAAAAAACTTAACCACTTTACACAATTTTCCAAGGCAATTACCACTGGAATTTAAGATTCCTGCCCAACTTAATTCAATAAATGTGGTCATACCACAAATATACAAACTCCAATCTCACCTGTAGCCTTCGAGCAGTCCTTCTCACGATGGCACGATTGGAAACTGTAATTCCCGTATCCCTCTTTCTCTCTACTTTTATTCTTTACTGATGTTGTTATAATTATTATTAACCCTCTACTTAAATTTATTCTAGTATTGACCCCATAAGAAAATAAATTAAGACCTTGACTCATTAAATCACTAACCAAATTAATTATCTAAAATACGCAAAACTTTAAATAACTCATCAAAATTTATTTGAAACCTCAAGAATGATATTATTCATTCCGTGAGTCATAATTCATGTACACAAACCATCAGAAGAGCTAAAATAAAAAGATGGGAAAATATCTCTAACGATCGGACGAGTTGTTACATCAGATATCAATTAAACAATTGTTCGTCCCCGAACGGCAAACAAGGGACACGAAGGAAAAAAAGGAATTACCTAAATCAGCAAAAAAATGTGGATACTTGCTACGCATGTCTGCTTCAGTCTCCCAAGTGGCCTCCTCAATCGGACGATTTTTTCACTGGACCTTCACAGATGCAATATCCTTAGTCCTCAACTTACAGATAACCAAATGCCTAGCCGAACCCATGCGTGCCCCCACCGCCCCAGACTCGGAAGGTTCAATCAGCATACAACAACACAAGGAATATTCTTCACCTATATATATGTAACGTCCTATACCAGCTGATAATTATAGGTGCATACTGGTGATAGGTGATGTGCATGCAGGAATGAACGCAAAGTACACAATCAACATCACAACTCATCATAACTGTCCTCATCAGGACCACCATCATAGTAATCAACCTCCGGCCTTGCCGGATATCAACACATTATCAATAGTATCCTCCGGTCTTGTCGGGTATCAACATCATCACAACAGTCATTACCGTAACATACACTAAAATACTCATAAAAAAATATTCACATCACAATAAAATATCTATCTAGTCAATACTTCCCAACTACTCGTTATTAGCTAACCAACACTTATTATAATAGAATTACTAGTTCACTAGTCATTACATAACCGCTAGTTATTAGCCTAAACGTTACCTTTCACATAATCCTTATTCATGGGATAGCAACGAACCACTATTTATTTAATAGCCAACATCTAACATCTAGTCAAGGTTCATCGCTAGACCAAAACCGCCATTTATCCACCATTCATTATTATCAACTAATCATCCTATATCCGTTAATCATTACTAAACTACACATTACTACTTGTCACCTAACCATTTTTTATTAATTGACACCATTCATTATCTAACCATCGTTTACCAACTAATTCTTGCTTAACTATTCATTAGTTAACCATTTAGCAACAATTCAAAGTTATTAACTAGTCACCTCTTATTACAAACATCCATTATTATCTAACCTCATTAACACACAACTCCTCTTTTATTGACTAATCGATATCACAAACTTAGTCATCAATACCAACTAATCTTCACCTATGCTAGACCAGACCTTACCATAAGTCACGCATTAACCATCGCTAGCTACCATGTTTTAACTAGGCAAGATTCATTAAATAATACATTAGATTCCTATCCATCAATATCCAATCAATAAAGTCGTAAGCAATATACCACATCTTCCTCTATCCCATACCAGATAGTTGTGTAGACAAGCATATCTGTATTTATAAACCATAATCATATCCTTTACACTGATAAACACTCCTCAAATATTCAATCACTATCATAACAAAACTTTTGGCCTATTAATTTATCCAAAATAGTTACAACATCATAATCACGGCCTTCGGCCCATATACATATTCAAAACTCATATTGATAATCATATTCATAAGCCGTAGCATATCTCTAATCGTCTGACTTATAGGAGGTATCTCACATATTGAAGCCATAATATAGATAGGCATGTAATCGTCTAGAGGATATCTTATATCGATAAGTCATACATCATGACTACGAGGAATATCACCTCTCTAGGCAAATTTACATATCTAAGAGGAAATAGCATCTCTATAAGCCGCATAATGTATCTAGGAGGAATATTATCTCTAAATATCCAATATCATTTCCACAGTAAATATCATAACTATAACTCAAAATCCAGAATCCGAGAACATCAATACAAGTTACCGAGTTACGAAGTAACCTTATTCTAAGGTTTACTAGACTCATCTATGTCTAACATCCGCAACTAAGTCCACAGGACTTAACACAAGTTTAGGCTTAAGTTGGCCAGACAATCCAACTTCTAATCCTCAATTTTCATAATTAGGCACACTATGCCCCAAACTAGGCTAAGGTATCTAGTTCATCTTCTAGATGTCAAGTAAGTCATATTCAAGCCTAAGATAGCAACTTCGACTGGAAACAAGGTACTCAAGTAAACTCTACCCAACTTACGTTTTCTAGACTACTACACTAGCCCAATAAGGCTAAATGTACAAATCATGCATCAAATGCTAAAACAATATCCCAAATATAGGTTTACATCATAACTACGCTACGACTAATCTAAACTAGAGAGAGAAAGCAATAGGATTCAAAAGGGGTATAAACATGCCATTTTACAGGTCCTAAGCCCGCATCTAAACTCCAAACATCAACAATCAAGGCCAATCCATCCTACTCATAATCAAGCCTAACATCCATATCCACACACAACATATATCACACACCATCTATGAAGAAAAGAATACAGAAGCCTACCAGAATTGACACTTAGAAAACTTCGTATCAAGTTTTTTCTCTTCTAACAAACTCAAAACAATCCTTAAGTGATTCTCATGTTCCCTTTTACTCTTAGAATAAATCAGGATATCATCAATAAAGACAATCACGAAAGAATTCAAGTAGGGTTTAAATATCCCACTCATCAAACTCATAAAAGTAGTTGGGGCATTAGTCAGCCCAAAAGACATCACAAAAAACTTATACTGCCCATATCGGGTTTGAAAAGCAAACTTAGAAATATCGTAAGGCTGAATCTTAAGATGATGATACCTAGACCCCAAATCAATCTTAGAAAGTACGGATGCACCCTACAACTGGTCAAATAATCATCAATACGGGGCAAAGGATACTTATTACAGAATGTAACTTATACAACTGCCTATAGTCTCTATATATACGAAAACTATCATCCTTCTTCTTCACAAATAAGATAGGAGCACCCCATGAAGAGGCAGTCGGATGATAAAACCCTTACTCAACAAATCCTGCAACTAATCCTTTAGCTCCCTCAACTCAACCGGAGCCATAGGGAGGAATAGAAATAGGACGAGTACCTGGCTCTAGATCAATACAGAAATCAACGTCACAACCTAGTGGCATACCAGGAAAAACTTTTGGAAAAACCTCTTAAAACTCACATACCACAAAAATGGCTCAATAGATGGGACCCCTACGTATGTCTCCTGAAGAAGTGCTAGGAAGGCCAAACAACCTTTCTAATTTAACCTCTTTGCATGCAGAAAGGATTTCATTGGAGTAGGACTATAATCACCCCCACTTAAGTCTATTTATTCTCGGCATATCCATAATTACTTCATAGCATGACTTTATAGTATAACATGATATAGAGACAACCAACTCATATCTAAAATTATATCAAAATCTGCCATGTCTATAGAATCACAAAATCTTCCCAAGTTTGATACCCATAAACATAACAGAACAAAAACGATAAATCCTATCAACAACAACATAATCACTAATAGGAGTAGACACGTGAATTGGAAAGTCAAGTAAATCACACACCATGTCCAACCCTACAACAAAATTGGCAGACATATATGAGAAAGAAGAACCAAGATCAAATAATACAGTGGCCATCCAATCACAGACAAGAATAGTACCTGTAATAACAATGTCTGATACCTCTGCCTTGGGCCTGCTTGGAAAAGCATAGATATGGTCCCTACTACTAATTTGTACGTCATTTTTATATAGCTGAGAACCACCTCGATGAGGTTGATGACCACCCTTACCTTCCTGATGACCACTACGACTACTCTGTGAATGACCTATATCATTACCACCACCTCTCCTACCTGCTATAACTAGAGCTCGAGGAGCCTGCTGCTAGCCAAACTAACCATAATGCCTCAAATTAGGACAAAACCTCCTAATGTGACTTACTCCACCGCACTCATACTATACTTAGACCCCTAAATAAGAACCACTGAAACTACCTCCTCCACGGGCATTCTTTTCGACTGCCTTGGAGTAACCCTCTTACTTTACGCCCTTTACCTTCTTAACAAAATCCACAATCTCCTGAGAAGACTTACCTGAAGATGTCATTTAAAGAGCAGAAATCTGGAGACCTGTATTCAAACCCTTCCCAAAAGAGATGAATTCTCTCCTCTTTAGTTTTTAGCAAATGAGATGTATATTAGGACAATGAATAAAATTTGGCCTCATAGTCCATACTGACATGTTCCCCTGCTTACGATTAGCAAACTCAACCATTTTTCTATCTCTCAATGTACGAGGCGTGTACTTTACTAGAAAAACTGAGTAAAATTGAGTCCAAGTCAAGGGAGGAAAACCTGCATCCCTACACTCTACATAAGCTCTCCGCTACATCTTGGCATCCCCTTAAAACTGGAAGGTAACCAGTTCTACACCATACCCTTTTAACTACACCCATCTTCAAGAATAAAAGTGAAAGAAGTCAGATACCAATTAGAATCTCCAGCTACCAATTGAAATCAAGTAATAGCACGTAGGAAAGAAGAATTTAAATTTTCCTAGTATCTTATAGCCTCTTGAAGAAAAGTACAGACATCTTCGTACCATTTCGTAAGACTCTACTAGACATGTTCTTGTACGATGAGATCGACGAACGTAGGGCTCTGATACCAACTTTGTCACGACCCAAAAGGCCATGAGTGACACCCACACTAATCTTTCTGTGGGAGAACCATCTAAATCGAACCATTACCCAAACACTTAATCAATATTAAGATGATATTATTATAAATCAACTTAATAACAATAACCCAGGACTAATCATTATTAATGCGGAAGTCAAACAAACTACTTACTAAAACTCCCAAGACCCAAAAGTCATCGTACAAGAACTACTAACAAAGATCATGTCTAAAGAGATATCCAAAAAATAAAGTAAATAAAGAATATTTCATTGCCCGAAAGATGGACAAGAACAAATAAGATGACCCGTGGCAGCCTGGAGATAGAGTACTCACCTTTGGATTAAGATCTGCTATCAAACTCTAGGGGTGAGGTCATGTCTGAGCCTCTAGAACACTTTCTGCACTCAACAAAAGATAAGTACAGTATCAGTACAAACCACTATGTACTGGTAGGTATCATAGGCCAACTCAATTTAGTAGTAGGTACACAACATAAATCAAATAACAAGTAGTCAATCATCGTCACAAAATAAATATTCAATAAATAAACAATACAACAACAACAGGTCAAATAGTGCTCACAAACAAGTCATATAACTATCAAGAGTATCAACCATACTGTAAAACATCCACAGAATCAACACAAATATGTACACATATGCTATGGGACTTATTTTTTCCCAAATAGTCATGACTTGCAGGGAACAATCTATGTTTATGTATTGTACCGGCGTGGTACCCGATCCAACATATACATATCCATACTGGCGTGGTACCCGATCCAACATATACATATCCGTACTGGTGTGGTACCCGATCCAACATATACATATCTGTAACGGCGTGGTACCCGATCCAACATATACATATCCATACCGGCGTGGTACCCGATCCAACGAATATATATCCGTACCGACGTGGTACCTGATCCAACATATACATATCCATACCGGCGTGGTACCCGATCCAACATATATATATCCGTACCGGTCTGGTACCTGATCCAACATATACATATCCGTACCGGCGTGGTACTCGATCCAATAAATATATATCTGTACCGGCGTGGTACCCGATCCAACATAAACAAGTAATATCAATATCAAATTTACACTACCACACAACATACAATATAATGTACCAAGTTTACAAGTATACTTAAAGTCTTAAGACAATTCCATCAAGTAAGTTTTCAATAATCATTTACACACTCAACAATCGAAACATCATCAATTTCAAGCACGTCCGAATACCAATCAACAAGTATCCAATTTAGGAGCATACACACAATTAAATCGAGTCTAAACTCCAATTAAACCGTAACCTACCTTAACCGAAGATTCCACATGCAAGCTAACTTGCAAAAGTCCTGCCCTTCCGTAAAGTCTCCAAACGATCAATATCTATGCAAAGCATAGTTTCCATAAGAATACAAATCTAATGACACCCGTTTTATAAATTCTTACTTTAAAAATCCAGACCGAAAATTTAATATATCCAAAATGGTAATTGATTTCATACAAAAATTTCAATTTAAAGGTAACGAAGAAACAATGGCTGCACTACATTCAATTCTCTGAAAAACTATGAAACAGTGGACAAATTCCATTGAACAAAATATATTCTAGCCAAATTTCAATTATTAGCACATGATTTCATTCTTTTATTCTATTATATCAATGTATATATATATATATGAATATTTATTTTAAAAAACTTAACCACTTTACACAATTTTCCAAGGCAATTACCACTGGAATTTAAGATTCCTGCCCAACATAATTTAATAAATGTGGTCATACCACAAATATACAAACTCCAATCTCACCTGTAGCCTTCGAGCAGTCCTTCTCACAAAGGCACGATTGGAAACTGTAATTCCTATATCCCTCTTTCTCTCCACTTTTATTCTTTACTGATGTTGTTATAACTATTATTAACCCTCTACTTAAATTTATTCTAGTATTGAACCCATAAGAAAATAAATTAAGACTTTGACTCATCAAATCACTAACCAAATTAACTATCTAAAATACCAAAACTTCAAATAACTCATCAAAGTTCATTTGAAACCTAGAGAATGATACTATTAATTTTGTGAGTCATAATTCATATGCACAAACTATGGGAAGAGCTAAAATAAGAAAGATGGAAAAATTTCTCAAACGACCGAGCGGGTCGTTACATACTGGATGCTTATCTCTAGTTTTTTCATTGTTTGATTTTATCATTAATATCTTTAAGTATTTTATTTATACTTTCTATATCTTCTAAATTAAGTCAATAAAAACTCTCATGCTACTTTCAAAATCACCCACCCCACCAATTCCACACTCATCACTCACCTTTGCCCACCCCATCCCTACCCCAATTTTATTTTTTTAACTTTTAAATTTTTATTACATACATTTCTTATACCACCTCTAACCTTGTCCACCCCTAGAAAAAAATAGCAAATTAAATTTCATGTTTTTTTTTTCAATCAATTTTTTGACTTTACCCTTAACCCCCACCATTCGTCCCGGCCCCCTATCCAATACCTCTTTTCCCCACCTTCGATCCCCACCCCAAATTTTTTTTTTTTTTTTTGAAAAACTTTTTAATAATTTTCTTCTTACCTCCCACCTCACCTCACCTCACCCTACCCAAACCCCAACCCTTAAAAAATAAATAAAATTTAAACCTTTAATTTTTTTTTAAAATTTCTACACGTACCCCCAAATGCCACCTACATCCACCACCCCGCCTTGCCACCCACCACCTAGCCCACCTCTTACCCCGAACCACCACAATCCCTCTACCTCTAATAATATCCATCACTCTACTCCGATCCTATCCATTTTATTATTTCTTAATAACACTTTGAGCATGTTAAATCGTATTATCTTAAAGGAAAAGGTTCGACTATTCATTTCATATTCATGAGATATTTGTATACATTATATATAGAAACTTAAAATTCCTTAGTTACATCTATAACAAAAGATAAATGTAATGCTAATTGTAAACAACAACAATAACATAATAGTAACAACAAATTTTTTAAACTTTTAAATATATTTTCATGATATGTTTCAAGTACATGGTGTGTTTATCACTTTTTCGATTCAGTAAATTTCAACAAATTTTACATAATAAATCTTATTAGCCAATTTCAATTGCAACATTCGTTGAACATCTTACTTTCACAAATCTTTTAGAATGAATGTTGTACCTCCATTTAAGATCTCCAAAGTAATTTGATCAATTCAGCACGCTACCTTCCTGAATAAAACAATCAAATTCATATAATTTCTTAAAGTAACAAATTTTGATGCAGTTGCTTAATGAAATCGACATATTTTCATAATTTTTCTTACTTTTCTATATTAATGCAATGCAACTTTAGTTACCGATAATTACAAAGTGATGCACATAAAAGGTTATTCATTTGTTGTTGCCGCATATAAATATGGTTCTCCAAATGTACTTCATGTCAAGCCATTTTTGTCATCTGCGAGAAAATTAATCAACACAATGACAATTAAGAAGATAAATATTTATATATTCAAACTACAAAATTACACATAAATGAGATTGTAGGCATTGAAGAAAGCAAATAAATTGAACATTAAAATTAAAAAAAAGGAGAAGAAGTTATTTGTTAATATCAAAGAAAAATAGAAAGAATAAAATACATTCCATTGAGAGAGAGAATGAAATACATTCCATTTATATTGCCGGTTTCCATATTGATTTGGATAAAAAGAAATTATATTTCAAAATTTTAAATAAAAGATTGAGTGAGATTACAATATCTGGAAGGATAAGCTTAAGAAAGTTGTGAAAGTGTTCTAAATGAAATCTACTATTTTTATTACTACTACTACTATTATTATTATACAAATCGTGTAAATTAATAGTACACATCTAATAATTTTGTTTGTGTAATAAAATATAAAGTAGAGAAGAACAAGAGTAGTGAGAGAAAAGAGAGTAATTCTTATTTCTCTTGGATTTTTTACAATGAAGAAACTCTTCTATTTATAGGGGAAATTACTTCTAGTTTCTCTCTAAAAGGTAGATATTTAATATCCTGATAGATATCAAATAGACCTTGATAGATCTTATCTATATTCTTGATAGACATTCACTATAATGTAAATAAATTTATAACACTCTCCTTTGAATGTCTAATTAATAGATAATGTGCCTCGTTAAAACCTTACTAGAAAAAATCTAGTGGAAAAAAAATCTAGTGAAGAAAAAAGAGTACACATCTCTAACAATATGCATATTGGCTGCCTCATTAAAAACCTTACAAGGAAAATCCAGTGGGACAAAACCTCGTAAAAGAAAAAGGGC
Organism: Capsicum pubescens; assembly: GCA_030864215.1. NCBI lineage: Eukaryota > Viridiplantae > Streptophyta > Magnoliopsida > Solanales > Solanaceae > Capsicum > Capsicum pubescens. Next base: position 197,586,875 of record CM061549.1, on the reverse strand, counting down.
ACAACACATATTAAATCCCCCTAATAAGAATATCTTGAATCTTTGCATCCCGATCTTGTGCACCATCTTCTTGAAAGTTGCAGTTGGAAGAGACTTGGTGAATAAATCAGCCAAATTATCACTTGAACGAATCTGTTGCACGTTAATATCACCATTATTTTGAAGCTCATGTGTATAGAAAAGTTTTGGCAAAATGTGCTTCGTTCTATCTCCTTTTTACGAATCCTCCTTTAAGTTGTGTTATGCATACTATATTATCTTCATATACAATTATGGGTACTTTGTCACATTTTAAATCACATTTTTCTTGAATGAGATGTATCATGGACCTCAATCACACATATTCTTGGCTTACTTCATGAATAACTATTATCTCAACATGGTTTGATGAAGTGGCTATGATAGACTACTTTATAGATCTCCAAGATATGAAAGTACCACCATATATGAATATATAGCATATTCAAGGCCGAGCTTTATGCGGGTCAGATAAGTACCCAACATCAACATGACCAATAAGATCGGGACTACAATCTTTAGAATAAAATAAGCTAATATGTTTGATCTCATTCTGATGTCTCCTAGTAGGATCAGAACTATACCTTGCTAACAAATTAACTGAAAAGGCTATATCAGGTCTTGTAGTATTTGCAAGATATATGAGTGCACCATAACCAATCAAAAATGATATATTTCTCATTTCAGCAAATAATTTATTATTTTTGAAAACTCTTTAAGAGTTTCAATGATTTTCAAGCTATAAACTTATGTAATATAAGGATTGTAACTAAGTTTTTCAGAAACCTTTATATGCTTCAAAACACTTTGAATCCTTAAAAAGTTTTCATATAAATTTCATCAGGTGACAATATTCAACATTTCATGTGTGACATCTTCAAGTGCCTGGAATGCAAATAAAATAAGTTTTATGCTTACCAAGATGCATCCTTTCACCTCACTTGATAAATGTTTCTATGTCAACATGCTTAAATAAACATAGAATTCAGATTTTCAAATTTTTTTACAATATTGTGCTAATATTGTATCAAAGATATTGATGATATATCATTTCATATTGGTTCACAGTGTGACATAACATTTTGAGATCTCATTACTTTATTATTTTCAAGTACTTGACCCTCTCATAAAGTTTCATGAAGTGTTATATCGTAGGCTCTTAAAGAGCACATTGCCTTCTTATTATGATTATTTGCTCCTTATCATTTTCCAAAATTATTTTATTTAGAATCGATTGATTTACCACGCTTCACGCATGCGTAGATTTTATCCTTTAGGGATACAAAATAAGAGCATGTGCGGCTTAATTATGAGATATTTTTGGCATTTGACTTGAATCATCATTTGAATGAGGATATGTTGATAATTCCTAACATATTTTATAGCTACTTATAATCTTCCCCTTATGTTAGGAAAATTAACATACATCTCAACTTACTTTAGAGAATTCATCTTTGTGAATTATGGTATATTCATGAATCATATACCGCACATCAAAATTGTTAGATGGACAACGTGTGGTTCCTGACTCAGAACCAACTTTGAGGGAGAATTAATCATAATTTATTATTTTGATGCATACAAGTACTTTTTTTTGTGTGTGTATATATATATGATATTTTAAATCAACACATAAAGCTTTGTTCTCATTAGCAATGATTTAGCTATTTATCACAAGGCATTCAACGCCAAACCATCATCATCATCAAGATGAATTGTCTTAATTACACAATCTAAAAATTTAGTACTTAACTCATTTTATATTGAGCAAGTAACTTGTTAAATGTCACACTGCAGGTTGAGAATAAATGTACATGTGATCATCTTATTGATGCATCTTTTCAAATAGCACATGATAGGTGAACAGACCATATTCACCTTTTGTACTTTTCAGATTTTGAGGGATCAAATTCCAACATTAGTTGGTCCAACCAACTTATCATGAAAACAAACAACCAACTTATCATGAGAACAAACAGCATTAAAAGTTCATGAAGAATTTTCTAGTCCTTCAATATATGTTAAATACTCACTACACATCTTTGGGATGTCGCAATTGTTCATGTCAATTTTATACTAGTAAACTCCAAGTTTATCTTGGCATGAACTTTTATTTTCTTAATAAATTCTAGATTTACTATTACATGAATAAATTTCAGATTTACTACTTCAGAAGAAGATTTCAAAATAACTTTTTTCAATTATTTTTTCTCCTTCGGAGGCGAGTTATGATACCATCACAATCAAGCGCACATTTGTATTGATAAGCTTTTCTAAATATCATCACATTCACCAGGGAGTGGATCTATACTTATAACGATCAAAATTTTCATTCCTAAAAAATAAAATATAATTGTGTCTTAAGCCTATTAAATTTTGATAGCTTATAACCTCTTTCATGATATTTTTACTTCAGGAGCAAATCGAGGCATACATATAATGTAGATAATTTTTCTCTAACATATCTTAAATCATAATAAGCATGTGAAAATATTATCACTGGTGATGATTACTATCATATTGTCTCTCCACGCTTATATTCGTACATTCAATCGCTTGTCTTCTTTCTGACATATTATGCACTGCTACCATATTCACTTCAGAGAGTGAAGCATATTCAATGGGGCATGTCTCATGACTTCTCATAAAAAATACATTATTTTGCCTTAGCCATCATAATATCATCAATATATTGCATTGAGATCCAAACTCAACATCTTATTCATATAAAGGCGTCTTAGGCTATAAATTAATGGGACTTGAATCCAATATCTTATCATAATGGTGCATAGAGACTATACCCCAATGTCTTACCCTTTTAGTACGACAGAACTTGTCTACCGTCATATCCTCAACCAATTTATAGTTCAAAATACAATAGGACTCGCCTAATTCGTATCCTTGAAAATATTATCATATGCTCAGTTAATAACTTGAAATTCATAGGAATAACAATAGACTCAAATAACATATTAAAGATGCAGCAGTCTCATAAATAGTATATGTAAATACTTATTTTTATATCTAATTTGAAAGAGGAAAAATAAAATATATTTTGCACAACCATATCATTGAATCCTTTAAATCTTAATTAAACTGTTAAGAGTTAAATTTTACAGTGAAACTTCATATCTCACCTTTTCGACGGATGTTCACCGGAACAAGTAACATAAATCGATATGACTATATTTTCAGAAACGGTAAATTAATTTATATCAACCAATAAAACTAGCTTATTGTGTATCAATATAAATGTATTTCTTACCACCATGAAGAAAGATTAAAAATAAATTATCGAGCCACCAAAAGGTTAGAGATTGAAGATAGTTAAAGACTCGTGCTGATAACGTGTAGTAAAATATAAAGTAGAGAAGAACAATAGCAGAGAGAGAAAAGAGAGTAATTCTTATTTCTCTTGAGAAATTCTCTTGGGTCTTTTACAATGAAAAAACTCTTCTATTTATAGGAGAAATTACTTCTAGTTTCTCTCTAAAAGATAAATATTTTATATTCTGATAGTTATCAAATAGATATTGATAGATCTTATCTATATTCTTGATAGACATTCACTATAATGTAAATACATTTCTAAGAGTTTGAAAATTTTAAGTTTATTTAAAGTTAAATAACTATAAAGGAAATAAAAAGAAGAAAATATTTGGAAGCACTCACAACTAAACAATTAAAATTCAAATGAATTAAAAAAAGAGATAAAATCATGTTTTGTATGGCTAGAAATAAGGAGTCTTTTTTTTTTTTTTTTTCCGTTGGGGTTAAGGAATTAGTTCTTTTCTCTTTTAATTACTTTTTATCTTTCTGTATTTTTTTTCTTTTTTTCTTTTAAAAGATAAAAATAACAACACATGCAAAAATGATATAGATAGTACTTCTTGTTTGTAATAAATGTGTTATTTTCAATCAAAAATTCTAATAATTTATTTTATAATTTAAATATATTTTATGAAAAAATCTCATTGTTTTACTAATTTATAATGAATACAAATATTTATTTTTACATTCAAATTTTAAAAAAATCTTTGTTATTCAATTCAAAAATATACTAACGCTTTTATATATGATAAATATTTAAAATCAAATGAGATAATAATAATATTTAATATAATAATTATTATTATTATTAGTGTTATTATTTTTATTATTTTTATTATTACTGCTACTGCTACTACTATTGTTGTAAGTTTGTCCGTTTAGGATTGAATAGATACTGTCACTACTACGTATTACTATTGCTATTACTACTATTTTAAAAACATTTAAATTTTATTTAAAGAGATAAAATCAAAATAGTAAAAGTCTATCAGAACTCTTCAATTATAGATATCTATTTTTAAGGTGATAATTTTTTTCTAAAAAAGAATAGTGTATTTCAAATTCAAATATTTTATTTTTTCAATTCAAAGCTATTATTACAACATTTATAACTTTGTCCTAATACTACCACATGACTTTCTGTTGTGCTGCCACTTGGCTTCTTATGATGCTTATAGTTTTGCATATATAGAGAGAGAGACCCATATTTAATTACTAAAGAACTTTTCAAATTCTACCCTTTTCTTGCATTCTGCTTGTGTAATCGCATGAATTAATCAACCTTTAACCACTCATTAGTTAATGTATAAAACATGTATCCTTAATAATTTACTATAAAAGTGTAACGATTAACTTTTTGATGAAATATGTGAAATGTGTGTTTCTGTGTGATTTGACTATTTTACTCCTCTCCATAGTTGCATTGTGGTATTTCTGAAGTGTGGGAGTGATTGGCACAGTTCTCAATGCATTTTGATACCATTTATGCGATATTATGATTTTTGGTGGCTTCGAGAGCCTTATTATGGACCTGTGTGGTCATCTTTTGATCCGTGCGATAGATGGCTGAATGGACTGCACTAGCAACTTTGGAATATTAATTTTTGGGTAGGTGGATCTCTGATTTGGGTCCCGATGCACCCGAGCTCATTTAGATCTATTGGTCGGAAAGTTGGAGAATTGAAAATGTGGGTGTGAGATCCACATTTAGTCGAAACGATCTCGGATGAAAAATTCAACTTTGTCAATGCATCCGAAATGTCGATTTTAGGGCGGTAACATATTTGGTGGGGTTTTATGGCTTTTAAATCTCATTTCGACCCTCAATTTAAAAAATTATAATTTCGGATTTTGGGGGTCAACTCAGTGAAAACAATATTTTTTCAAGAATATAATATTGCCATTGAGTCCAGAGCATCAAATTTAGTATAAATACATAGTTTGTTTGCATATATCGGACTCCGAATGAATCCCGGACACCCCATCAAAGTCCGTTTGGACTTGGAAAAATCTGCACTATAGCAGATTTTTCAGCAATATATAGCAGTTTTCCTCCTTTCTTTCCCATTTTGCCCATTTTTTCATCTTGACTCTTGAGAGTTAAACCCTAAAAAAGTGTGAGAGCTTAAAAGTGAAGCTTCGGGGAGCTTGAGAAGCTAGATTAACATCTATTTCTTGATTTTATTATGAATTTAAGGTGAGACTTTGTCCCTTTCAATTCTAATTTCTTGATTAATTTTTTGAAACTCCAAAAATTTTAGAAATTAATTTTAAACCCTAATTTCACTCTTTTTCACTTGAATAATATTTTAATCTTATAATTACTAGTTTTTCATCAATTTAAACTTCAAAACAACTTCGATTCTTAATTTTAACTCGGATTTCAAAGATTTTACTCGATATAGCTTAAAATATCTTTTCTTCAATTTGAACCTCATTTTTGACTCGATTGACTTAGGTTTTCAGCTGTAGATTCCTAAAAATATGGGGAACACATTTTTTGTGATAAAGTTCTAATTTTGCCCTTTTTTCGAAAATCCATTTCGGGGGTCCGTTTTGATCTCAAACTAAAAATAGGCAATATGGATATTGTTGACTTTGTTTTAATGCATAGATTCTATATTTCTTTGTTTTAGTTAATTTTGGGATCGTTCGTGGAAAGTAAGATCGTGGGTTCAAAGTGTAGCAGACCAATTTCGACATTTGAGATAGCTTATGACTTAACTTTTCAGACTGGATTGAGTAATTAATTTGTATACCAAAATTCATGTTAAGGGTAAAAAATAATCATGAAAAATAGCTATCTATATGTTGTGCCCATGTGGGGACCTATATGTGTTGTAATTATTGAATTTGGGATATTACGTGATACGTGTGACCGTGCGGGATCTTATGTGATGTTGATGGCCCGAAATTATGTGAATAATCATATTGTGTTATTAAAAATGCTTATTGCGGTACCTTTGGTGTATTGTGATATATTCATACTTTCTAGGCATATGATCATATGGAAATTCATTGATGGTGGAAATAATGAGTGGGTGTTGGCTAATGTGGTTGTGAAAATGTAACATTGTGGCTGATTGCAGATATACATCATGTAGATTGATTGTGAAAATACTCATTATGATTGGTTGTGAATATTACATCATCATCCTCATGTCACCACACACATCATTCTCCTATTTGTTATATGTTTTGTATATACTTATTGTTGTTATTTGTCATACTTGATTTGTGAATTATGTGCTCTGGAAACACTGGAAATACTGAATATACTGGAAATTCTGGAAATATTGAGAAGATCAAATTTTATAAATCCTCGTCGAGGGATGTGCCGGGGAGGAGATATGGATACATGAATTGTATATGGGTTGACGAACACCCCATGGATCCTACATCGGGATGCTTACCTCTGTGGGTGTATATGGGGATTGTATGATGATCTCAAAGGGTGAGAAACGACCTCATGTATCATTATCATCATATATATTGCACTTATTTTATTATGTTTATATTGTGCTTGTATTGCCATATTGACTTGCCATCTGTCTATTTATTCTATATCTCGACTTGTAAATGTCTAATTGTTCTATCTTCCTTTATTTTTACTTGATGGTCTTGATTATACATGTTCCTATTTTGTTCTACTTGTATGTGATATGGTGTATATTTGTATCCCTATCTAGTGTGTTGTTGCATTATATGTGGATATTCTAGAACTGTTAGTGCAAGAGGTATGGGCTACTGTTGTAGAATATTTTTTTGATTGCACGTGACGTTATCTTATTATGTATTTTATGCTTTATTTTCTACCTTGCTCGGTTGGCCTATGATACCTACTGAGTACAAGTTGACCGTACTCATTCCTACTTCACCCTTTTGGTGCAGATCTAGGTTCAAGTGCGCCTCATGTGGCTTAATTTCAGGCGTCTTTTTAGTATCCAAGATAGTAGTTGGACTTGCTTACGTCTGGGTTCTACTTCTATCTTTTCGTATTAGTCTATGTCTTTACTAGTATTCAGAGACAGGTATTATTCTTGTTGGTTTTTCTAAAGTATTTGACCTTTGGATTGTATTAGTAGTTTTACACTATTGACACCTGGTTTTGGGAACTATAGATTGGTGATGACTATATTTTCTTTCTGCATTATTTATATTTGTGTGGTTCAGATTTATTCTAGAAGCCTCACCTTAGGGTTATTTCTGTGTTTTTCCCCTTGTGTATTAGTTTGTGTGATATGCTTACTTTTCAAAGTTCGCCGTGATAAGTGCCATCATGACCTATAGATTTTGGGTCGTGACAAATTGGTATTAGAGAAACCAGGTTTCATTGGTCTCAATGGTATAAGAACAGAATGTCTAATAGAGTCTCACGGATTGGTTACACAGATGTTTGAGATATCTTTGAGAGGATATAAGATGTCTTTAGGAAAACTTCCTTCATTTTATTTCTTATCGTGCAAATTTCTTGTATACCTTGAGTTCTGAGTTGCATTTCACTCTTTTGCAAAGATGGTGTTGACCAGATCCCACGAGGTCAGAGATGCAGAGCCTTCCCCCAGAGGGCGAGCCTCGAGTCATGGATGGACTCGAGGGAGTGGATGGGTTTGTGGATCAAACCCATCTAGAAGGCGTGTTGGGGGACTCTTCCTTGAGCCTCATATTGGTACTTCTCAGATGGTTATGTTTGGGTTATCTTTCAGAGCATTGTGGATCACGCCAAGATGACATAGGTTATTCTTAGAGCATCTAAGGGAGGTGCCAAAAAGGTGCATTATTTTGGTAAGTTTAGAGGTCAGACTCTTCAAGGTAGAGATTTTAGAGGTTTTCGTGAATATTAGGGTAGGCCAGTGCAGGCGGCCTTACAGAGTTCAAGTGGTGGATCTTCTTATTCAGTAGTTCAGGTTGGTCATTTGGGCCTATTGGTACCTTCTCCTGTTGATGGGAACCATAAGACTTGTTGTGTGTGATAAGATTATCCATGTGGCCAGGAAATATCCCCGCCGTATGATTAGGGCTACTCTTCTTTCAGCTATAAGGGGTAGGGGTGCTACTAGAGAGGAAATAGGTAGAAGTAGTGGAGCTGCAGTAGTGGTAATGAGGCTACTCAGCTATTTAGTGGTCATGGTCAGTGTTATGCTATACTAGCTAGACTCGAGGCAGAGGCTTCAAATGTTGTGATCTTAGGTATCTTCTTCGTTTGTTTCAGATCTGCACCGGTGTTATTTGATCCCAAATTGACTTTCTCCTATGCGTCTTTATTTTTTCTTTGGGTTTTGATTCTATTAGCAATCCTCTTGCCATGAATATTCGTGTATCTACCCCTGTAAGAGATTCTTTAGTGGTGGATCAGGTATACTGATCTTGTGTTGTGACTTTTTGTGGCCGTGAGACTTGGATAGATTTGATTCTGTGAGATATGGTTTACTTCGATGTTATTTGGGTATAGATTGATTGGCTCCTTATGATGCCATCTTAGATTATTTTGCTATGACCGTGACTTTAGCTCAACCGGGTGTACCAAGGATAGCTTGGAAGGGTGCACTTTATTCAGGTCCTAAGAGGGTTATCTCTTATGTTCAGGATTGTAGATTGGTTGAGAGAGGATGTTTATCTTGTTTGGCTCATATTTGTGATTCTACTATTGTTTCATCTCCTTTCTTAGATTCCATTCGTGTTGTTCGTGAGTTTATGGATGTGTTTCCTACGGATTTGCCTGGTATGTCTCCGGACCGTGATATTGATTTTGCTATTGATGTTGAGTCGGGTACCAAACCTATTTCCATTCCCTCTTATAGAATGGACCCAACTGAGTTGAAGAAATTAAAGGATCAGTTGCAAGAGTTGTTGGATAAGAGATTTATCTGACCTAGTGTACCGCCTTGAGGTGCACCTTTTTTGTTTGTAAAGAAGGAGGACTGATCTATGCGCATGTGTATTAATTATCAGCAGTTGAACAAGGTGACAGTTAAAACTAAGTATTATCTTCCTAGCATTGATAATTTATTCAATCAGCTTCAAGGTGCTGCGATATTTTCAAAGATTGATTTGAGATCCGGTTATTATCAGTTAAGGATTAGAGCTTCAAATATTCTGAAGATAGCTTTTCAGACTCGATATGGTCATTTTGAATTCTTGGTCATGTCCTTTGGGTTGACTAATGCCCCTACCACGTTCATGGAGTTGATGAACAAGGTGTTTTAATCGTATCTTGACTCCTTTGTTAATGTATTTATAGATGATATCTTGGTGTATTCCAAGAATGAGACTGATCATGAGGAATATTTGCAGATTGTGCTTCAGAGTTTGAGGGATGTGAAGTTGTATGCTAAGTTCTCTATATTTTTTCAACTTTATTGCAATAGATTTTTTTAGCCTTTTTCTTTTCATGGTTGAAGCTTTGTTGGCCTTTATGGAATTTCATATTATTTTCTTCTCACAAACTCTTATAGAATAGGTTCTAGTAACTTTCACCTCATAGTTCATCACTTTCTCCTTTCCTCTACTTCCCCTTAGTTTATTATTAGTCCATCTCAGAGGCACTTCATCCCCACCCTCCTTATTTTCCTTATTTTAAGGTAACAATATATATTTGTCCCTATTTACTTCATCATTATCACCTACTTTCTATTCCACTCCATCAACTGAGCTTTCTTTGGTGTCATATGCAAGAAGGAGTAAGTTTTTAGCAACCCAGTTCTCATTGAAAGAAAGGTCAACCCTTTTTACCAAAATTTCTTTACCAAATAGTTGAGCAAAAATAAGGTTTGAATATGAGGGTGTAGGAGAATCAGGTATTTATAGTGTTTTAGATGATTCAACTTTTTCAAATTACCCATGAAATTGGTAGTTTTCAGGTAGTTTTGAATTCGCCAAAAAAAAGAGTTTCAGGTTGATAAATTTCTTGTTCTATTGGTGACCCAAACCTGTGGTTTGGATTTTCTATCATGATTGGACGAGAATAAACTTCTAAGTTTAAGGAGGTTTCAATAGGGACTGACTCAATTGTGGGTTCTGGACATTCTAAGGATGATTCAGTTAGGAGAATTGACTCGGATTGTTGTTAGTGACTAGAGGTGATGTTTTCCAGGGTTTCAATTCTTTAAGAATCAAGGTGTTCAACTTGGGGAAGTCCAGTTTGAGTATCTGGAGTTTTATATACTTTATGGTCTTTTGCTGGGTTTGAGGAAGTAGTAACGTAATTTAATTGATTAGAGAGTCAGAGATAAGATGGGACCAGAGAGAAGACTTTTATATTTGGTAAGATGATTTGGAGTAGTTGACGAATAATGACAAAAAAGTCTGATTTGGCAAGAGGTGACCAATGTCACAAAAGGATGTTTATTTTGAACCGACACATCTGAACCTAATAAATGCGACTCTTCATTTTGCAAATGAATTGACTAATTGTTGTAGAGAAAGAAAGATACATAGCCCTTTTGAGACAACATTTTATGATTATTAAGGCATCATGTATAGGTACTAACCTGAGATGGGATCAGGTCCTTCTTTTGTTGAATGAATTCTATACTTATGTTTGCTTCAATTGTTCTCCTCCTAAGCTGTTCCCAAGGATGTATACCTGCAAAGGTATGAAGCTGAGTTAGACTAACATGTACCTACTTTATCATGGATATCTGCCTCCCGAACATAGCCAAATTTTGGAAGAGATAATAATTCACATATTAGGTTAATTTGGCAAGATCAATCCATGCTCTAACTTCAGCACACCCCTTTTTATCTCAAAACTTATTCTCAAGGTTTATTCGAGCTCCAGGTTTCCAACTTGACTTTACTTACCTTGCTGAAACGTTTTTTCTAAGATGAGTCTTCTAAGGACCAGGTCCCTTGAAATCAACTGTTTCGAAATATGACAACTCTACCTTGGAGTGCCTTGACAGAGAGTGAACACAATCATATCTTCTTAAATTAAGCACCGAAAACTCACTTTTAATGAACATTCCTGACTTCAATTCCTTTTCTCCAACCTGGAACCATGATCACTTGTTTGATTTAGGAACCCACTTTAGTTTGAGTTCCCAGTAAGAACACAATGGTGTGATCAAAACCTTCTTGGCCCATCTAGGTGGATAATTATTCTTTCCTCTTATTCAAATACTTGAACCTATTTGGCTGTGTATTTTCTTGCTAAACATATCTGAATTTATTCATTCTAGCTCTTATCCAGCTTTGACAAATTTCTTTAGTGTACCCATCTTTTCCACAAAAAGAACATATAGGTTTGGGAGCCTTGATACTAGCATCAATGATAGTCTTTCCTTTCCACCCAGAAGGTTGAAATTCTCCTTGATAGCACCGTTCTTTGCCATCATTAACACCATGACTGATTAGATCAGAAAGAATATATGAAGAAGCTGTCCATTAAAGAGACTTGTCCAACTCTTTTATTAACCCGACTAGGTCCCTCTCTAACTCTTTATTCTTGTGAAGTGTAGTCATAAGGTGTTTTTGGGATTCCCTCAATCTTTCCTCAAGATCAACTTGAAGCATTGAAGCTTCTTTCTTCCCTTTTACATCTACATCATTTACTTTCTTTAGATTACTCATCGAACTCATATTTTTAGATTTCTTCTTTTTGAACAACTCTTCAGTTTTAGAAATATAGAGATTTAAAGCAATCATCTCATGCTCTTGATTCTGTACTTTTTCTTCTAAGGTATTCTCCTCAGTAGTAAGTTCACATACAAAGTCTATCAATACACTTGCAAGCCATTTTATCTTCCTAGCAGTGTAATTATCTAGATTCTCCTTAATATCAGAAAGAGTTATCTTTTTTTCTTTTTCATCCTATGTGTCTGGCATGAATGCAAATAAGGAATCATAGATAACTGGACTGTCTTCCACTACTAGCTTAGAGACTTCTCTAGTCTTCTCATCATCACCTAAATCACTGGAAGAATCCCCCTATGCTTCCAGAGCTTGCTTTAATACATACTCAGCTTCTACCTTTCTTCTTGAACTTTTAGGGACCTAGTCCCTGTTCTTTCTCTTGTCACCTCTAGTCTTGAGATACCTTTATTAATACAATTTTTTCCATGGATAATCCTTAATGAAATGATCAGGACTTCCATAATTGTGAAACACTTCAATATTTCTTCCTCTCATTTTGAATTGACCACTCTTTTTCATGGCTCTAACAATCCTATTTTCCAAATAGGCAACATCAATGTATTCATCATCAACTGCATCATATTCAAAATCCTTCAATGCTAGGGATTTTTTTCTCTTTTCTTTCTTCTTCTTTAGCCCTTGCTTCTTCTTAATTTATGAGTCTTTAGATTTCCTATGAGTTCATCCATAGTTAGGGTCTTCCGGTTCTTTGCTTCAGTTATGACATCCACTTTGCTTTTACAGGAGTTAGGATGACAACCAAGAATTTTTCTATCTTGCTTGAGTTGCTCCCAAGTGCACATGCAAGTGTATGTGGTCTCATGAAGTAATAAAATGGACTTTAATAAATACTAATATCGATCCCTCAGAGAATTGTTTGGACAACTATTAAATTCTTGTTTAACTATTGAGATTAATCAGTGTAAACGTAACCAAAAGAGTTTTTGAGTTATAAATTGAAAGTAAAGTAAATAATATGGTAAAGTACAATACTTGGACAATCAATGGAGAGGAACACAGGGTTAAGGCTCTATGAGAAATCCTAATATGCTATTTGAACTTTATTGGTTAGATTACATATCTTGGTTGTTGATTCAGGGGGTTAATATTATGATCATGGTCTTCCGAGCCTCTAACCACCTATCTAACTGAGACCCACAACTACATCATTGAACAGGGATGTGAGAACTAAGATAAATGCATTTATATTTCATCCTGTAATTAACCAAATAGGTCACTTAGGTATTTTACTATCCTAAGAGCAAATTATAACTTTGTTATGTAGAAGATGCTAATCCTATTCTATTCATCCCCACGTACTATCTTTTTATTCCTCCTTTCAGGCTCATAAGTTGACTATGGATGTATTCTAAGGTTAGATACTCCTTAAAATAGTTATAAAAAGGATAAATAAACAAACAAATATGATGAGAAATCAGTACCCCATAAATTCAAAGCAATAGTATTCATGTTCTTGGTCTTAACACCGGAAAGGGGGGCCTTTAGCCTCTCATGGACATAAATGTAATCATGATATATGTTTACATGATAAAATCTATAAACAAAATAAATTAACGACAGAAAATCCCTAATAGAAGTGTTTTATACCCTCCCTCCAAGTTTCCATGTAGTCCAAGGTGTACAACCTCATGCTTAAGTGTCCTACTTATATGAGGACAATTCTTGTTGATTTTGACATGGGTCCACATTGCACCACTTATCGTGGTACCTAGGGTTCGTGAAGTACCCTAATCAAGGATACACACTGATTTGGGTACCTTAGTAAGATCCATATGTGTGGCATGCGCCCCATAGTAGTGGCTTGGGTCTACGACACGCCATAGACATCCAATGTGTCCATTTAATGTCAAATCTTGCCCCGTGCTTTCGTCTATCCATTCCAAGCCTTGTTGTGTTGTTTTCACTTGATTTATAGATTGTGTATCATCCATATATCATAATTATCATCAAATAACCAAGGATCCTATATCATCAAACCCCACGAACTAGAGCTCAAAACCACACAACATCTAAGACGGTGAACTAGAAACTTAAGCTAAGAATGCTAGTTTTGTCCTTTTGATCTTTAACTTACTTTTGACTCTTGGATTTATTCAATTGATCCTTAAAAATTATAATTATTTTTCCACACATAAATACACAATCATACCATTATTAACTCATTACACACACTAGAATTCATCGAGATCAACTAGAAAAACACATAACTCAAGCTTTCTCGCTTTCACTCTAAGTGACCAATTTTAGTACAAACTTATTTGGAAAACACGTTAAACATTTTAATGAAGTACTTAAACACTTATATACTCATTTATATTATTATTAACACATTAAGTACACAAGCAGTCCTTAAAATAAAGATAAAAAAGCTCGGATAACAACTCTGAGCTGCATAAACCCACCTCAGATCATCACCTCACACTTAAAGCCTTGTTCTTCGTTAAATAACTCTTTAGTCTAAGAATCATATTCAAAGGTGAATCCACACTTATAATACAAGCAAGACACTCAAACTAGTAATAAAATGACTACACAGAATGCAAGTTTCTACACTAAGCATGTTGTATACACAATTGAAAACTCAAGAATACTACTCCAAAACGTCCTAGTCTCAAGAATTAACTTACAAAATTGGGAAAATCATACATATTTCTCAATCAATGACATCATAAAAATCACCCTACTATCATTAAACATGTTCCATCACAATGAGAGAGTTACCCATAATGACTCACATAAATGTATTTTATCATAAACTAGATATAAGAATGAAATTATGCTTACCCTCACAAAGAATTTACAAGTTACACAAGATAAACCATAGGCATGCCCTTAGTGTAGTACACCACTAAAACCAGAATGTTAAATCTCAGGATCAAGTAGGTCATTAAGGGTTGTAATGTAGGCTAAGGGATGAGTAGAAACTATTTTATTCAGTAATAGTGACTATCCTCCCCAAACGCTGTAGTATATCACACTGTTCATTTAATTCACCTCTAAAAACCCATTTACACAACTTAAATCTACTGACATCTTTTTTTTTGCCCCATATCACTAAGATTATTCACATACAATATGGAAAAGAGTATCGTCTATTGATTCATGATTCAATTTTAGAACAAATTTTCTTTTCACTCCCAACTAAAACACATCAATTCTATACACCAATTAACTAATACTTTGGGGATTCAATTTCATATTTCTACTACTTGAATTTCAAACTCATTAGCTCAATTAATTTTTATATTAAATCGCTTAGGAGCTTTGGTTCAAATTATGATTAATTAAAAAAAGGGATACAGGCTACAAATGAAGTTGCCAAAGAAAACAAGCTAAAGGCCCAATGGGTTTAACTAAGATTACGCACAAAGGTAGGCAAAATAGGTTGTGAAATATGGATATCAAAGAAGCTCATATATCATCTCCTAAGCCCACACTCTTTGTTTCGCTATGCACAAACACCAGGCAAGTTCTAAACAACAAGTAGAATAAGGAATAAACAAAAACACACACACTTGACACATGATTAACTCAATAAGTATCACTATATAATATCAACCAAAAAATAGCATGAATTCAACATTAATCCAATAACATTGATGTTGGGTGTATTTATGCATTCTAATGTTACTATTCTAGCTTTTTAGCCTTATTTTGAGGATAATTCATGTGATATATGGGTGGATAATAAATTAATGTGTATATTAGTTTTAAATAATGTGTTAATGATGTTCAAAGTGAGTTTCAAACAAGTTTGAACCTAAAAGATTCATTTAGAGTTCAACCCAGAAAACTAGTGTACTAGCTTGAGCTGGGTGTTTGTCTAGTCTATCATATTGGGTTCTAATATGTTTAATGAGTTCCTAGGGTTGTTATTATGTATTTATATGTGAAATAAATTTTTTATAATTTTCAAGTGTCAATTAGATCAAGCCAAGCCAAAACAATGAGATAAAGATCAAAGTGAAATTAGCCTATGCTTAGCTCGTGTTTCTAGTTCGTCGTGTTGGATGTTGTATTGTTTTGAGCTTTAAATTATTGTGTTTAATTTTATATGATGCTTGGTTAAAGTATTATTATGATATATAAAGGATATAAAAGCTTCAAATCAAGTGGGAACAACTCAAGAAGGCCCAGAATGGCTCAACAAAGTCACAATACGCAAAGTGACGCACTGTTGGACCCATAGAATGTCTTGGGCACGTGTTTTCTGTAGGAGTGGAATTTTTACGTGTATATATGACCAATCGAATCATAAAAGTACAAAAATTTCATCCAAGTGGTACGTGTTGGTCCTGGAGGCGATTAGCCCGCGATACAGGCTCATTTCCTGAGAGGTAGAGAGATATTAAGGTGCCACCCCACCTAGTAAGGGGCTAAATAACTGAAGGTTTTCTTGTCCAACATGGAAAGGGCTTGCTCAAACACTATAAATACATGTTGTATAACATTTTTACATATCTTTTAGCATATTTTGGAGAGCAAAGGGATGCTACAATTTCTTCATTAGGTTTTTATTATTTTTATTTAGTTAATTCATGTTTTTAATCCTTAATTACTTTTTTGTGAATACGATTATGACTATGCGTGGTTAAATGCCCCCTTTCTGGGGTTGAAGCCAAGAACATGATTATTATTTCTATGGATTAAGTTTGTTTTCTTTGCTTATAAATATTGGTTGTTTGTTTATTCTTGTTTTAACTATTACAAGGATTCACGACCCTTAGAAAATATCCATTGTCAACCTTGTGAACTCAGGAAAGGGAAGAGGGTGATAAAAATAGGAATAAGCAGAGTATGGTTCTTGATTATTTATAAAATAAGAAACTTGAATTAGTATCTAGGAAAGGGATGCACTTAGATACCTTACTTGATTCATATGTTGGATGATATTTGTTAAGAACTTAAGTGAATTATTACACCCCCGCTTAATGATGTAGGTGTAAGGTTAAACTTAAGTAATAGATTAGAGGTTGGGGAACCACAATCACGTAATTAACTCTCCGAATTAACAACCAAGATAAGAAAGTTAACGAATGAAATCCAATAGCATAATATGATTGTTCAGAGTGCTTTAACCATAGGTTTTCTCCTATTGATTTTTTACAAGATCTTTACTTTACGCATTATTTAATTTACTTGCAATTTATACACTCAATTCTCTCTTTTGGTTAATCTCGCATCAAGTGAATCTAAATTGTGAGCTGAAATCAAATCATTGCCAAATCTAGTCATTGTGGGATCGATAACTTGGCTTTCTTAAAGGACACTATATTACTTGGTAGACCATGTACACTTGCGTGGGTGCTTGGGCGCTGTCAAGATTTTGGCGCCATTATAAGGGACTTGTAATTTTGCAATTGTTTATTTTAGTTTTACTTTTAGATTTATTTGGTGTTTTTACGCTTGGTTTGTTTTTGTTTTTGCAGGAAACAGGTTCTTAAGTTTATAAGCTGGAAAGGGGTTGGGAGCTGGTAGAACCAAGATCAAAACCTAAGCAACATTACCATCAACGTAGGAGAGAAGCAATCCCACTCCCCAAAATTCCACAAATCCAAGAAGACCAAGAGAATATTGTTTCTATGGTTGAACAACAAGCAGCTGGTAGGAAAGTTAGGGAAATGGCAGACCCACTTCCGACAAACTTTACGTCCCCAATTCAAAGACCAGCAGCTGGGGGGAATTTTGAGTTGAAATACAATATGGTGCAGCTTCTTATTAGCAATGGACATTTTGCAGGGCTTTCATATGAGGATCCACAAGTCCACTTGCAGATCTTCATTGAGATTATAGATACATTCACTCCAACTAGGGTGACTCCAAATTATCTTAGGTTGACACTCTTTCCCCATTCACTTATTGGTGAAGCTAAAAAGTGGTTGAATGTGGACCCGACCAATTCAATATTAACATGGATGACTTAGCCAGAAGATTCCTTATCAGATTATTTCCATTAGGCAAGATTGCGAGACTTTATAGTGAGATAGTGAGCTTAAAATAGAAGCCTGATGAAAATCTATATCATGCTTGGGAATGCTTCAAGGCACTTCTTTGGGATTATCCACACCACCAACAATCAAATGAGGTACTTGCTTATTCTTTTGCAGAAGCTCTCGATGAAAATACAAAGATTTTGCTAGATTTATCCGTAGGTGGTAAAACATTGGATCTAACTTATAATGAGCTGTACATATTACTGAACCGCATAGCACAAGGAAATACAGTGCGGTATTCAAATTCTAGAAGTGCCATGAAAAGAATTGTGGGTGTGTTGGAGGTGGACCAATTCACAACCCTATCAGCTCAGGTTTCTGCATTGAACAATTTGATTAGCACATCATTCAACAACATAAAGTTGGGAGAAACACATCTTGTAGCCATAGTCAATGCCATCCAACAAGCTGCAGGTTGGTGTGAAATATGCGGAAATAGTGGTCATGTGGCTATCATCTGTGCTTCAAATCCATAATCTGTAATGTATGTAAGCAATTCTTAAAGGCCAAATTATGGTAATGCCTACAACATAAAGTGGAAAACTCAGCCATTAAATCAGTCATGGAATGCCCCACAGCCACATGCTCAATCGAATCAGTCAATGAGTAATATGGTAAAACAACTCTTAGCGAGTCAAACCCAATTAATTTCGGATCTGAATAGTCAAAGGGTGGAATTACAAAATCAAAAAGTTGCCCAGAGAAATTTAGGGTTGCAGGTTGGGCAGATACAACAAGCATTAAATATCCGTTATCAAGGTGGTTTGCCCACTGATATAGAAAATACAAAATAAATCATGGCAATCACCTTTAAGAGTGGTAAAGATCTTCATAAAGAACCTCCAAAGGCAACTAATAAGGTAGATGCTGGTGTGGTGACCCAACAGGTAAATGAAGAAGTTGTTAAAAATTCAAGGAAGTCTGAGTACTTGAAGGAAAAAGTTGCTGAACTTTAAGCATAGAAGTGGATTCCACTACCCTTCCCTCAAAGACAATATTAAGAGGAATGAGGATGCCCTATTTAAAAAGTTCATTGATACATTCAAAGATCTTCATATTAATTTACCTCTTTTAGATGTTTTGTAGAGTATGCCTAAGTATACAAAGTACTTGAGCGATGTGATGGAGAAGAAGGTGAAATTGTAAGATGTGGGAGTAATAACACTCACTGAAGAGTGTAGTGCTGTGATAACACAAAAGATCCTCAAGAAACTAAAAGATCAGGGGAAGTTGTTATTCCTATTCAAATGGGGAGTAAGAAGGTTCATGGATTAAGTGATTTAGGGGCAAGTATAAATTTGATGTCCCTATCTCTATTTGAAAAATTGGTCTTGGGAAAGCCTAGATCGACCATCGTGATTTTGCAGCTAGCAGACGGTTCCATGGCATATCCGAAAGGAATCATTGAGGATGTCCTCATAAAGGTTGGTAAGTTTGTTATTCCTGCTGACTTTTTTGTTCTTGATTTTATGACCAACGAACAGGTACCAATTATTTTGGGGAGTCCATGCTTAGAAATCAGAGGGGCTTTGATTAATATTAGAAAAGGCACGCTCAAGATGAGGGTAGATGATAAAGAGGTGGTATTTGATGTTTACAAAACACCTATTGAAAGTCCCTTATATAAAGATTTATGCATGATCAATGTGATTGAAAAGGATGAGTGTGGGGTGTTTAATCTACCAAAGACCTTTTCCGACTACCTTATTGAGCAACCTAAGATGAGACCACCGATTCCCAACATGTTGAAATGTAAAAGAGGTCCGCAACAAATGAAAAAAGGCTCTCAAAAGGGAGTAAAGAGTAAAGGAATATTGTTAAGTTGATATGGGTCATGCCGCAACACTAAATTAGGCGCTTCTTGGGAGGCAACCCAAGTTAAGTTATGTTTACTTTTCGGTTTTTTGTTTTTATTTCATGTAGTTTTTATTTTTGGTTGAGTCACAGGTTGATGGGAAGTCTGAGTACCATAAACTTGAGCTTGAAGCATGACAAAGACTGAGTGTGGGGTCCCATGGATCCCGTTGTTGTGTGAAGATGCATCTAGCTAGGCCTAGAGGCCTAAGAGAGTATTTCTATCTTTTTACTTTTAAATTTACTTTGGGGACGTAGTAGATTTTTAAGTGTGGGGTGGGGAAATTCCCAAATTTTGGCTCAATTTAAAATTTTTTAGGTTAGGAATAAGTGAGATATTCTTGTTGGTGCTATTTTTGATTACATAATGCAAGTGGGTTTGTTGGTAAAAGTATGTTGATTGAATGAATTGCTACTTTGGAGACTCTTAGGCTTATGTTTGTAACTATTGTATTTATTGGCTTAATTTTGAATTTATGCTATTGTTTGGTTGAGAGTCTATGATGATCCTATTGAGTTGAGCATATGCCATGTGAGTGTGAGATTTTTGTATATTCCTTGTTGCATGTGATGTCTAGAACTTGCCCGGTGTGTGTGTAAAGCCAAATAAAGAGTGGGAGTTTAGGAGATGATTTAGTCATTTCTTTGATAGCCTTGTTTTGTACTTTCTTTTGCCTACCCTTGTGAATTATCCTAGTTAACCCCCATTGAGCCTTTAGCCTTTTCTTTGGTAGCTTCATATGTAGCCTAATCCTTTTCTTTGATAGACCATAATTTGATCCAAAAAACTCCTAAGTGCTTTAATGAAAAAAAAAGAAATAATTAAAAAAGAAGTTTGAGAAATTGAAGAAGAAAAAGGTGAACTTAATGCCCTAAGGTAATAGTTATTGGTGTTTATAATTGATGTGTGGTGGTTGGGATTGATATAAATGGTGTTAGAAATATTTCCATGATTGTAGAGAATGAGAAAAATTAAATCTTGAAGGAATAAATAATATGCCCACCATGTGTTTGTGAGAATGCTTAAAAGAGATGGGGCAAAAACAAAAGGTATGGATGAATGAATATGTGTAGTTTGGTTGTTGGAGAGTGATTTTAAATGTATAATGTAGTGTCTTAAAGAGCTTAGATAGGTTAGTCACTATTCCCAAATAGTTCCTACCCATCCCTTAGCCTACGTTACAACCTAGAAAAGTCCTAATTGATCTTAAGCTTTACATTCGATTATTAGTGGAGCATAACACTAAGGGAAACACTATGGTTCATTGTGTGTAACTTGTGAATTCATTTTGAGAGTGAGCATAATCTGATTCTTATACCCATCATGTTCTAAATTACTTAATTTTGAGTGATTAGGGGTAACTCTCTAGTTGTGAGGGCACATGTTTGATGAATATGGGTGATTTGTATGATGTATTTGATTGAATGATGTTCATGGGTTTGCCAACTTTTTTAGTAAATTCTTGAGGCTAGGATGTTTGGAGTAGTGTTCATAAGCTTTCAATTGTGTTTGTAGCATGCTTTGTATAGTAACTTGCATTCCGTGTAGTCATTGTAATACTTTCTTGAGTGTCTTGGATGTAGTATAAGTGTATAATCTCCAGCTCATTATTTTTATAGTAAAGAGTTGTTCGAGGATGAACAAGGGTTTAAGTGTGGGGTGGTGATGTTGGGTGTATTTATGCATTCTAGTGTCACTATTCTAGCCTTTTTAGCCTTGTTTTGAGGATTATTCATGTGATATATGGGTGTATAATGATATAAATGTGTATCTTAGTGTTAAAGCAAGTGTTTATGATGTTCAAAGTTAGTTTCAAACAAGATTGAACCTAAATGATTCATTTAGAGTTCAACCCGGAAAACTAGTGTACTAGCTCGAGCTAGGTGTTTGTCTTGTCTATCGTGTTGGGTTCTAATGTATTTAATGAGTTCCTAAGGTTTTTATTACGTATTTATATGTGAAAAAACTTGTTGATAATTCTCAAGGGTCAATTAGATCAAGCCAAGGGACAAAATAATGAGTTAAAGATCAAAGTGAAATTAGCCTATTCTTAGCTCGTGTTTCTAGTTCGTCGTGTTGGATGTTGTGTTGTTTTTATCTTTAAATTATTTTTTTTAATGTTATTGTATGATTTTTTAATGGATTATGATGATATATGAAGGATATAAAATCTTCAAATCAAGTGGGAACAAATCAAAAAGGCTCGGAATGGCTCAACGAAGTAACAATACGTAGTTTGATGCACTTTTGGATCCCTAGAATGTCTTGGGCGCGTGTAGGATGTAGCAGTGGGAAATGGACGTTTATAATAAACCAATGGAATTATAATAGGAGAAAAATTGTTACAACGTTGCAAGTGTTGGTCCTGGAGGTGATTAGCCCATGACTCGGGCTCATTTTGGTGCCCCCTTTGGCTTAGAAATATTTCTGAGAACAAATTCCAGAGAGGTAGGGAGATATTGAGGCACCGCCCCACCTAGTTCGGGGTTCAATAACTGAAAGTTTTCTTGTCCAACACGGAATGGGCTTGCTCCTACACTATAAATACATGTTGTATCATATTTTTACACATCTTTTAGCATATTTTGGAGAGCAAAGGGCTTCTACAACTTCTTCATTAGGTTTTTATTATTTTTATTTTGTTCATTCAAGTTTTTAGTCGATAATCACTATTTTGTGATTACGATTATGACTATGCGTGGCTAAATGCCCCCTTTCCGGGGTTGAAGCCAAGAACATGATTATTATTGCTATGAATTAAGTTTGTTTTCTTTGCTTATCAATATTGGTAGTTTGTTTATTCTCTTTTTAACTATTTTATGGATTCACGAACCTTAGAATAGATCCATAGTCAACCTTGTGAAATTGAGAGAGGGAATAGGGAAATAGAATATGGGAATAAGCAGAGTATGGTTCTTGATTCTTTATAAAATAAGAAACTTGAATTAGTATCTAGGACAGGGATGTACTTAGATACCTTACTTGATTAATATGTAGGATGATATTTGTTAAGAACTTAAGTGAATTATTACATCCCCGCTCAACGATGTAGGTTTAAGGTTCAACTTAGGTAATAGATTAGAGGTTGGGAATCCATAATCGAGCAATTAACCCTAAGAATCAACAACAAAGATAAGCAAGTTAACGAATGAAATCCAATAGCATGATATGATTGTTCAGAGTGATTCAATCCTGGGTTTTCTCCTATTGATTGTTACAAGATCTTTACTTTACGCATTATTTACTCTACTTGTAATTTATAAACTCAATTCTCTCTTTTGCTTAATCTCGCATCAAATGAATCTAAATTGTGAACTGAAATCAAATTATTGCCAAATCTAGTTTCTGTGGGATCAATAACTTGGATTTCTTAAAGTCCACTATATTACTTGGTAGACCACGTACACTTGCGTGTGCACTTGGGTGCTGTCAAACATACAAGAGTCATTAACTAGAGCCTAAGAGTCTCAAAAATAGTAATTCACATAATCAACGTGCTCTTTACAACCAGAACACTTGCATCATGCAATAACACATCACACCAACAAAACATATTACTTATTCTTACACAAAAAGAATTAAAATTACGTCATTAAACCAAGAATTTTTCTTACTTGTTTATGTTTCACCCAAGAGAACTCACAAATATACTTGATCTCACCAAGTAATACAATGGCCTTAAATAAAGTCGAATATTGATCCCTCAAAGAATTGTTTTCCAAACTATTCAATTATAGTTTAACTATTAAGATTAATCAGTGCAAATATAACCAAAAGAGTTTTTGATTTATAAACTAAAAGTAAAGTAAATAATATGGTAAAGTATAGTCCTTGGACAATCAATGGAGAGAAACCCAAGGTTAAGGCTCTGCGAACAATCCTAATATGCTATTTGAACTTTATAGATTAGATTACTTTTCATGGTTGTTGATTAATGGGGGTAATATTATGATCATGGTCTTCCGGGCCTCAAATCACCTACATTATTGAGCGGGGATGTGAGAACTAAGAAAAATGAATTTATATTTCATCTCGTAATTAACCAAATAGGTCACTTTGGTATATTCCTATCCTAAGTGCAAATTATGACTCGTTATATAGAAGATTCTAATCCTATTCTATTCATCCCATGTACTATCTTCTTGTTCCTACTTCTGAGCTCACAAGTTGATTATGGATGTATTCTAAGGTTAGATATTCCAAATAGTATTCATGATTTTGGCCTTAACCCCGGAAAGGGGGCTTTTAGCTCTCATGGACATAACCGTAATCACGATAGATGAATACATTATAAAATCCATAAACAAACTAAAGTATAGAACAAAAACCCTAATTTATGTTTTTAACTACCTCCCTCCAAGTTTTCAAGTCGTCCAAGGTGTATTGCCTCATGTTTAAGTGTCCTATTAATAGGAGGACAATTCTTGATGATTTTGACATGGGTTCGAGTCATGCCACTTATCGCGGAACCTATGGTGATAGACGCACCCTAATCATGGAGAAAAAATGATTAGGGTCCCTTGTAAAGATACCTATATGTATCAAGCACCCCATATCAGTGTCTTGGGTCCACGACGCACTATGGACATCCAAGGTGTCTTTTTTACATCATATCTTATCTTGTGCTTTTGTCCATCAATTCCAATCCTTGTGGTGTTGTTTCCACTTGATTTACAGCTTTTGTATCATACATATATCATCATAATAAACTCACCAAGAATCCTATAGCATCAAACACTATGAATTAGAGCATAATATAACACAACATCCAAGACGTTGAACTATAAACTTATGCTAAGAATGCTAGTTTTGTCCTTATGATCTTCAACTTAATTTTGACTCTGGTCTTAGTTCAATTGAACCTTATACATTATAAACAAGTTTTTCAACACATAATCACACAATTATACCATTAGAAACTTATTATACCCACTAGACTTTATCGAGATCAACTAGAACGACACATAGCTCAAGCTAGTCGGACTAGTTTTCTCGTTTGCACTCTAAGTGACAAATTTAAGTAAAAACTTGTTTGAATAACACCTTAATAATAAGAATAAAGTACTTAAACACTTAGATTCTTTTTTGTATCATTATTAACATATTAAACACACAAAAAGTCCTCAAAATAAAGCTAAATAAGTCTGAATAACAACTCTGAGGTGCATAAATTCACCTTAGATCAGTTTGTACTATGGAATCACTTATCCTAAGCAGTGAAGCTCATTTGTGATAGAATTAAACCTTGGATGCATTTCTTGAATTTTTTATTCTTCTTTTATGGTGAAGGTTTCATATCGAGTAGTCAACATATCCACTTTTGAATCCTTCATATCAGTGGTACCTTCATGTGCAATCGTAAAGTAATCCTAGATATCTTTTCAATTTTCACAAGTTGAGGTCCTATTATATTCATTAGGAACTATTCCATATACTAACAGTTTCTTGGCCTTGTAATTCTTTTTAATATTTTTCCTGTCTTTATCATTGTACTCCCTCCTGCTTTTTAAAATAATCCATGTAACCTCTCCTTCTTTGACTTCTTTAAAAGGAACATAAGGACCATTAAGAATTATGTCCTCATCTCACTATCCTCACCATAATGAAGTCAAACATCCTAATTTCCACCACTCATTGTATTTTTCATTAAATCTTGGTGGTCTAGTGGTAGATTGCCTTTCTTCAGGTTAGGTGGAGTAGCCATGCTAACTAAGACACTCTAGGTGTGAACCTTTTAGAGTGACCTGGATCTGGTACCAATTGTTGAAACCCTTGGGGGTTGTACCACACTGTGAGGGACCGGGCCCCTCAAAGTCAATCATAGAAAATATAAAAGTAAATCGCCATGAATCAAAAACTAGTGCAAGAAAGGTAAAAAACTCAAGATTTAAAATGGAAACCCCCCTGATCAAGGAAGGAATAATGACGACTTTCCCTCACAAGCTTAAAGTAGTCTAATATAACCAAATTCTTGATTTCAGTCTCAACTATGAACCTAACTCTAGGTTCCTCCTGCTTGCAATACCTCTATTATAAGCACACCTTAACACCTCTTTCAAGATTGCCTACAAAATTGGTTAACTTTAACCATCAACAAGCGTAGGCAACTTTAACTAAGGAATTCCTTAGAATTAGTTTTTCAATTACAAATCAGTAGTTGACGCAAGAAAATTTTCTAGTTAAGCTCATATACTCACTAAGAAATTGAGCAATGTTGAAATTCTAAATTTTTGCGTTTTTTATCTCTTAAGCTCTCCGAAATATTTACAAAAACTATTTGAGAAAGAAACATCTTTTTCCTTTTATAGATGAGTGATAATTAGGGATGAAATGTCATTTGGCCAACTGTCCTAAGTAGTACAAGAAGCACCTGCCCTTTTATTACATAATCGAACAAAGTTGTGTGGACGCGTGCCAGCTGTTCTATTGCTACAAACATCACGGGACCTGGTCTCTTTTAGTCATCTACTCATCATCAAAACTACATATAGCACCCCTACTCACTCATAAACCATAAAGTTTGAGATAAGTATAAAACTAAACTATTTTAAACAAATCATAAGTCCAAGTCCTCAAACCATAAGGAATCACCAACTTATAAGAGTACGCAAAGATGATTGCAACTAGTCATGATGCTGAGGGTGAACACCAGAACCTATATCATGATAGAATGTAAAGCACCAAGAGTATATGTTCATTACTTATGGAATGTTCCGATTATATGGGAGATGCGTGCAACAAGTAAATATGTCATAAATCATAGTAATAAAATATGTATGATAAGTATATAACAACTCACCATTTTCATTAAATGATCACTAAAAACTAAAATGCCATAAGATAATAAGTATCAAAACATAGCTTAATAAAACTAGTGAGCCACATACATTTAGATTTATAAACTGATCTGTAATTGGAATTTCTATTAACCGATATAAACTACGCGAGCTAACATAGAATTTGATGCATACGCCTATCAAAAGGATCCAATATACCTTGCAGGGTATAAAGGCTTAATTGATTGGAATCCAATGTATATTCATCATTTGGAGGACCCAATAAACCATTTCCAAAGGTATAAGGCATGATTTCTTCGGATCCAAGAGCATAAGCCAAAAGTCTAAGTAAACCTACGGCGGCATGTAATTTTAGGACTTGGGTATGCTAAACCCGTGTTCGCTTGGTACTCAATACTACTCCCAAAACATACTAAAGCTCATACTAAAAAGAGTGACTCATGAAGTATGGGTAACTTGCTTATAAGCCTTAAAAATCGATCATGCTTGTACATATATTTCATAACTGTAGTTCAAACCCATAAGATTCATAGTGATTCTAAGTTCATAACACCAAATTCATGGTTTGTAGTTTA
This sequence comes from Capsicum pubescens, assembly GCA_030864215.1. NCBI lineage: Eukaryota > Viridiplantae > Streptophyta > Magnoliopsida > Solanales > Solanaceae > Capsicum > Capsicum pubescens. The sequence continues at coordinate 197,559,652 of CM061549.1, read as the reverse complement.
TGTCATGTAAAAATCATATAAGTCAGTATTGTTCATGCATATAAACCCATATATTTTAGCCTACCTCATTTAGCATACCAGTACATTTAGAGTACTGACACATACTTTTGTTTTGTGCTGTGATGTCTTATATCATAGGTTCATACGCACGGGATCCTGATCGCTCTTAGCAGCCCAGATTATCAACAACAGGTTTATTGGTGAGTCCTCATAGTTCGAGGACAAAGTTATCATTTTCGTTGTTAGTATTTAGTTTATTTTTGTAGTCGGATTTAGTTGGGGACTTGTCCCATCAACTCCATATTCAGACAGTAGAGGTTTTTCAGACTAGAGTATTTCAGATAGATGTATCAGTATTCAGTTCTCAGTATTAATATTAAGTATTTATTTTAGATTTAAACTTTAAGGCTTATTTTTGCCTAATTTTCTCATAATCACAGTATTGTTATTCAGTTATTGCAGCAGGTACCAGTCATGGGTTAGCTTGTGGTCTAATTCTTCCTAGTGTTTCTTCCACCAGCTTAAGAATTTTTTGCTGCACTTATGCAGTCAAACTCAAACCATCATCTGAGAATTCCATGGAGTAGTAGAATTCTCTCACCTCACCTTTAAAGACAATAGGAGTTGGTTTTTCAGAAGGTGCAACCAACATTTATTCCCCACACACTTTACCAATTCTACCATCCTTATTTTTTCATAAATATTTTGATCAAATACTCTCCGAAATAGAACCTTCTGTGTTTTAAGGTTCCTAATCCTCCTTTCTCTAGACATGTCTTTCTTTTCCTCATTATTTTTCTTTTTTTTAGGCTCACTACTTGGCTCTCCTTTTTCATTAGTTTTTCTCTTCTTGGGACCAGGTCCCTTAGAGTCTTTTCTTTTCTTGATAGCTATATGTTTCTACCTTATTCAAGTAGATCTACCAACCTTTGACTTAATGGATATATTCCTCTTAGAAACCTCAACTTCCTTTTGTTTTCTCCTCAGTAGCAGAGCAACTCCTAAAGCTATGTCTTTCCCCTTTTCAACCTTCACAACATCCATTTTTTTCACCTTTATTGCAATAGCCTTTTTCTTTTCATGGTCGAAGCTTTGTTGGCCTTTATGGAATTTTATATTATTTTCTTCTCACAAACTCTTATAGAATAGGTTCTAGTCACTTTCACCTCATAGTTCATCATCACTTTCTCCTTTCCTTTACTTCTCCTTAGTTTATTATTAGTCCATATCAGAGGCACTTCATCCTCACCCTCCTTATTTTCCTTATTTTAAGGTAACAATATATGTTTTCCCCTATTTACTTCATCATTATCACCTAATTTCTATTCCACTCCATCAACTGAGCTTTATTTGGTGTCATATGCAAGCAGGAGTAGGTTTTTAGCTATCCAGTTCTCATTGAAAGAAAGGTCAACCCTTTTTACCAAAATTTCTTTACCAAATAGTATAGAAAAAATAAGGTTTGAATCTGAGGGTGTAGGAGAATCAGGTATTTATAGTGTTTTACAGGATTCAACTTTTTTAAATTACCCACGAAATTGGTAGTTTTCAGGTAGTTTTGAATTCCCTAAAAAAAGAGTTTCAGGTTGATAAATTTCTTGTTCTATTGGTGACCCAAACCTGTGGTTTGGATTTTCTATCATGATTTGCTGAGCATAAACTTCCAAGTTTAAGGAGGTTTCAATAGGGACTGACTCGATTGTGGGTTCTGGACATTCCAAGGATGATTCAGTTAAGAGAATTGACTCGGATTGTTGTTAGGGGCTAGAGGTAATGTTTTCCATGGTTTAAATTCTTGAAGAATCAAGGTGTTCAACTTGGGGGTGTCCAGTTTGACTCTCTGGAGTTTTATCTACTTTATGGTCTTTTGCTGGGTTTGAGGAAGTAGTAATGTAATTTAATTGATTTGAGAGTCAAACATGAGCTGGTACCAAAGACAAGACTTTTATATTCGGGAAGATGATTTGGAATAGTTGACGAATAATGACAATAAGGTCTGATTTAGCAATTTTAAGAGGTGACCAATCTCATAAAAGGATGTTTATTTTGAACCGACACATCTGAACCTAATAAATGCGACTCTTCATTTTGCAAATGAATTGACTAATTGTTGTAGAGAAAGAAAGATACATAGCCCTTTTCAGACAATATTTTATGATTATTAAGGCATCATGTGTAGGTACTAACCTGAAATGGGACCAGGTCCCTCTTTTTGCGATTGAATTCTGTACTTGTGTTTGCTTCAATTGTTCTCCTCCTAAGCTGTTCCCAAGGGTGTATACCTGCAAAGGTATGAAGCTGAGTTAGACTAACATGCACCTACTTTATCATGGATACCTACCTCCTGATCATAGCCAAATTTTGGAAGAGATAATAATTCACATATTAGGTCAGGTTGGCTTGATCAGTCCATGCTTTAACCTCAGCACAACCCTTTTTATCTCAAAACTTATTCTCAAGGTTGATTCGAGCACCAGGTTCCCAACTTTACTTTACTTACCTTGCTGAGACTTTTTTTTCTAAGATGAGTTTTCTAAGGACCAAGTCCCTTGAAATCAACTATTTTAAAATATGACAACTCCATGTTGGAGTGCCTTGAAAGAGAGAGAACACAATCATATCTTCTTAAATTAAGCACCGAACACTCACTTTTAATGAATATTCCTGACTTCAATTCCTTTTCTCCAACCTGGAACCATGATCACATGTTTGATTTAGGAACCTACTTTAGTTTGAGTTCCCATTAAGAACACAATAGTGTGATCAAAACCTTCTTGGCCCATCTAGGTGGAGAATTATTCTTCATCTTATTCAAATACTTGAACCCATTTGGCTGTGTATTTTCTTGCTAAACATATCTGAATTTATTCATTCTAGCTCTTATCCAGCTTTGACAATTTTCTTAGTGTACCCATCTTTTCCACAAAAAGAACATATTGGTTTGGGAGCCTTGATACTAGCATCACTGATAGTCTTTCCCTTCTACCCAGAAGGTTGTAATTCTCCTTGATAGCACCTTCCTTTTCCATCATTCACACCATGACTGATTAGATCAGGAAGAATATGTGAAGAAGCTATCCATTAAAGAGACTTGTTCAACTCTTTTATTAACCCGACTAGGTCCCTCTCTAACTCTTTATTCTTGTGAAGTGCAGTCATAAGGTGTTTTTGGGATTCCCTAAATCCTTCCTTAAGATCAACTTGAAGCCTTGAAGCTTCTTTCTTACCTTTTCCATCTACATCATTTACTTTCTTTAGATTACTCATCGAACTCATATTTTTAGATTTCTTCTTTTTGAAGAACTCTTCAGTTTCAGAAATGTAGAGATTTAAAGCAATCATCTCATGCTCTTAGTTCTGTAATTTTTCTTCTAAGGTATTCTCCTCAGTACTAAGTTCACATACAAAGTCTATCAATACACTTGTAAGCCAATTTATCTTCCTAGCAGTGTAATTATCTAGATTCTCCTTTATTAGAAAGAGTTATCTTTTTTTCTTTTTCATCCTATGTGTCTGCCATGAATGCAAATAAGAAATCATAGATAACTGGACTGTCTTCCACTTCTAGCATAGAGACATCTCTAGTATTCTCACCATCACCTAAATCACTGGAAGAGTTTCCCCTTGCTTCCAGATCTTTCTTTACAGCATACTCAGCTTCTGCCTTTCTTCTTGAACTTTTAGGGACCTAGTCCCTATTCTTTCTCTTGTCACCTCCAGTCTTAAGATACCTTTGGTAATCCAATTTATGCCATGGATAATCCTTAATGAAATGATCAGGACTTCCACATTTGTTACAAACTTCAATATTTCTTCCTCTCATTTTGAATTGACCACTCTTTTTCATGGATCTAACAATCCTATTTTCAAAATAGGAAACGTCAATGTCTTCATCATCAACTGCATCATATTTAGAATCCTTCAATGCTAGGGATTTTTTTCTCTTTTCTTTCTTCTTCTCTAGCCCTTTCTGCTTCTTAATTCATGAGTCTTTAGATTTCCAATGAGTTCATTCATAGTTAGGGTCTTCCGGTTCCTTACTTCAGTTATGACATACACTTTGCTTTTCCAGGACTTAGGAGGACAACCAAGAATTTTTCTCACTTGCTTGTGTTGCACCCAAGTGCACACACAAGTGTACGAGGTCTCACCAAGTAATAAAATAGACGTAAATAAAGCCGAATATCGATCCCTCAGAGAATTGTTTTGACAACTATTAAATTCTAGTTTAACTATTGAGAATAATCAGTGCAAACATAATCAAAAGAGTTTTTGAGTTATAAATTGAAAGTGAAGTAAATAATATGGTAAAGTACAATACTTGGACAATCAATGGAGAGGAACCCAGGGTTAAGGCTCTGCGAGCAATCCTAATATGCTATTTGAACTTCATTGGTTAGATTAATTATCTTGGTTGTTGATTCAGGGTGTTAATATTATGATCATGGTCTTCCGAGCCTCTAACCACTTATCTAACTTAGACCCACAACTACATCATTGAACAATGATGTGATAACTAAGCTAAATGCATTTATATTTCATCCTGTAATGAACCAAATAGGTCACTTAGGTATTTTACTATCTTAAGATCAAATTATAACTTCGTTATGTAGAAGATACTAATCCTATTCATTCATCCCCACATACTATTTTTTTGTTCCTCTTTTCAGGCTCACAAGTTGACTATGGATGTATTCTAAGGTTAGATACTCCTTAAAATAGATATAAAAAGGTTACATAAACAAAAAAATATGATGAGAAATCAATACCACATAAATTCAAAGCAATAGTATTCATGTTCTTGGCCTTAACCCTGGAAAGGGGGGCTTTTAGTCGCTCATGGACATAACTGTAATCACGATAGATAAGTACATGATAAAATCTATAAACAAAATAAATTAAAGAAAGAAAACCCCTAATAGAAGTGTTTTATATCCTCCCTCCAAGTTTCTATGTAGTCCAAGGTGTATAGCCTCGTGCTTAAGTGTCTTACTTATATGAGGACAATTCTTGTTGATTCTGACATAGGTCCGTGTTGCACCACTTATCGTGGTATATAAGGTGCATGAAGTACCGTAATCATGGATACACACTGATTTGGGTACCTTAGTAATATCCATATATGTGTAATGCACCCCATAGAGGTGGCTTGGGTCTACGACACGCCATAGACATCCAAGGTGTCCGTTTAATGTCAAATCTTGTCCCGTGCTTTTGTCTATCCATTCCAAGCCTTGTGGTGTTGTTTTCACTTGATTTACAAATTTTGTATCATCCATATATCATCATTATCATCAAATAACCAAGAATCCTATATCATAAAACCTCACAAATTAGAGCTCGAAACAGCACGGCATCTAAGACGGTGAACTAGAAACTTAATCTAAGATTGCTAGTTTTTTCCTTTTGATCTTTAACTTACTTTTGACTCTTGGATTTATTCAATTGAACCTTAAACATTATAAATTTTTTTTCCACACATAAATACACAATAATACCATTAGTAACTCATTACATACACTAGAATTCATCGAGATCAACTAGAACAACACATAACTCAAGCTAGTAACTCTAGTTTTCTCGTTTTCACTCTAAGTGACCAATTTAAGTACAAAATTGTTTGGAAAACACCTTAAACATTTTAATCAAGTACTTAAACACTTATATGCTCATTTATATTATTATTAACACATTACGTACACAGCCAGTCCTCAAAATAAAGCTAAAAGAGCTCGGATAACAACTCTGAGCTGCATAAACCCACCTCAGATCATCACCCCACACTTAAAGCCTTGTTCATCCTCAAACAACTTTTTAGTCTAAGCATCATATTCAAAGGTGAATCCACACTTATAATACAAGCAAGACACTCAAGCTAGTACTAAAATGACTACACAGAATGCAAGTTTCTAAACTAAGCCTGCTATACACACAATTGAAAACTCAAGAATACTACTCCAAAACATCCTAGCCTCTAGAATTGACTTACAAAATTGGGAAAATCATACATATTTCTCAATCAATGACATCATAAAAATCACCCTACTATGATTAAACATGTTCCCTCAGAATGAGAGATTTACCCATAATCACTCACATAAATGCATTTTATCATAAACTGGATATAAGAATCAAATTACGCTTACCCTCACAAAGAATTTACAAGTTACACAAGATGAACCATAGGCTTTCCATTAGTGTAGTACTCCACTAATACCAGAATGTTAAAGAGCAGGATTAAGTAGATCATTAAGGGTTGTAATGTAGGCTAAGGGACGAGTAGGAACTATTTTGGCCAGTAATAGTGACTATCTTCCCCAAGCGCTTTAGTATATCACACTGTTTATTCAATTCACCTCTAAAAACCCATTTACACAACTTAAATCTACCCACATATTTTGTTTTTCCCCTTCTCACTAAGATCATTCACATACAATATGGAAGAGAGTATCATCTATTAATTCATGATTCAATTTTAGAACAAATTTTCTTTTCACTCCCAACTAAAACATATCAATTCTATACACCAATTAACTAATACTTTGGGTCTTCAATTTCATATTTATCCTACTTGAATTTCAAACTCATTAGCTCAATTAAATTTTATATTAAAGAACTTGGGAGCTTTGGATCAAATTATAATCAATTAAAAAAAGGGATACAAGCTACAAATGGGATTGCCAAAGAAAATAAGCTAAAGGCCCAATGGGGTTAAATGAGATTACGCACAAAGGTAGGTAAAATAGGGTGTGAAATATGGATAGAAAATAAGTTCATATATCATCTCCTAAGCCCACACTCTTTGTTTTTCTTTGCACATACACCAGGCAAGTTCTAAACATCAAGTATAATAAGGAATAAGCAAAACCCCACACATATGTCACATGCTCCTATAAACAAGGATAAATATATAATATCAACAAAACAATAGAATGAATTCAACATTAAGCCAACAACATTGAAGTTGGGTGTATTTATGCATTCTAATGTCACTATTCTAACTTTTTAGCCTTATTTTGAGGATGGTTAATGTGATATATGGGTGGATAATGATATTAATGTGTATATTAGTGTTAAACCATGTTTTTATGATGTTAAAAGTGAGTTTCACACAAGTTTGAACCTAAAAGATTCAATTAGAGTTCAACCCAGAAAACTAGTGTACATGCTTGAGTTGGGTGTCTGTCTAGTCTATCATGTTGGGTTCTAATATTTTTAATGAGTTTATAAAGTTGTAATTATGTATTTATATGTGAAAAAACTTGTTTATAATTCTCAAGGGTATATTAGATCAATCCAAGGTCCAAAACAATGAGTTAAAGATCAAAGTGAAATTGGCCAATGCTTAGCTCGTGTTTCTAGTTCGTCGTGTTGGATGTTGTGTTTTTTTAAGCTTTAAGTTATTGTGTTTAATTTTATATGATGATTTTTGAATGTATTCTGATGATATATGAATTATATAAAAGCTTCAAATCAATTGGGAACAACTGAAAAAGGCTCAGAATGGCTCAACGAAGTCACAATATGCAGATTGATACAATTTTGGACCCCTGGAATGTCTTGGGATCGCATGGGATGTAGGAGTGTCCAATGGAAGTGTATAAAATACCAATTGAATCATAAAATATCCAAAATTTCAACCCTGTGGTGCGTGTTGGTCCTGGAGGTGATTAGCCCGCGATGAAGGCTCATTTCGGTGCCCCCTTTACCTTAGAAAAATTTCTGAGGACAAATTCCTGAGAGGTAGAGCGATATTGAGGTGACCCCCCACCTAGTATGGGGCTCAATAACTGAAGGTTTTCTTGTCCAACACGGAAAGGGCTTGCTCCAACACTATAAATACATGTTGTATCATATCTTAACACATCTTTTAGCATATTTTGGAGAGCAAAGGGATGCTACAACTTCTTCATTTGGTTTTTATTATTTTTATTTAGTTCATTCATGTTTTTAGTCATTAATTACTATTTTGTGATTACAATTATGACTATGCGTGGTTAAACGCCCCCTTTCTGAGGTTGAAGCCAAGAACATGATTATTATTGCTATGGATTAAGTTTGTTTTCTTTGCTTATCAATATTGGTTGTTTGTTTATTCTTGTTTTAACTATTTTAAAGATTCGCCACCCTTAGAAAACATCCATTGTCAACCTTGTGAACTCGAGAGAGGGAATAGGGTGATAGAACATGGGAATAAGCAGAGTTTGGTTCTTGATTATTTATAAAATTAGAAACTTGAATTAGTATCTAGGACAGGGATGTACTTAGATACCTTACTTGATTCATATGTTTGATGATATTTGTTAAGAACTTAAGTGAATTATTACATCCCCGCTCAATGATGTAGGTGTAAGGTTCAACTTAGGTAATAGATTAGAGGTTGGGGAATCATAATTGCTTAATTAACCCTATGAATCAACATCCAAGATAAGCAAGTTAACGAATAAAATCCAATAGCATAATATGATTGTTCAGAGTGCTTAAACTCTAGGTTTTCTCCTATTGATTTTTACTAGATCTTTACTTTACGCATTATTTACTTTACTTGCAATTTATAAAATCAATTCTCTCTTTTGGTTACTCTCGCATCAAATGAATCTAAATTGTGAACTGAAATCAAATTATTTCCAAATCTAGTCATTGTGGGATCGATAACTTGGTTTTATTAAAGGCCACTATATTACTTGGTAGACCATGTACACTTGAGTGTGCGCTTGGATGCTGTCAAGTTTTTGGCGCCATTATTTGGGACTTGTATTTTGGCAATTGTTTATTTTAGTTTTAATTTTAGATTTATTTGGTATTTTTACGCTTGGTATTGTTTCTGTTTTTGCCGGAAATAGGTTCTTAAGTTTATAAGATGGTAAGGGATCGAGAGATGGTAGAACCAAGATCAAAACCCGAGCAACTTTACCATCAACGTAGGAGAGAAGCAATCCTACTCCCCAAAATTCTGCAAATCCAAGAAGGCCAAGAGAATACTGTTCCTATGGCTGAACAAAAAGAACCTGGAAGGAAAGTTAGGGAAGTGGCAGTCCCACTTCCGACGAACTGTATGTCCCCAATTCAAAGACCGGAAGCTGGGAGAAATTTTGAGTTGAAATACAATATGGTGAAGCTTCTTATTAGCAATGGATAGTTTGCAGGGATTTCATATGAGGATCCACAAGTCCACTTGCAGGCCTTTATTGATATTATAGGTACATTCACTCCAACTAGGGTGACTCCAAATTATTTGAGGCTGACACTCTTTCCCCATTCACTTATTGGGGAATCTAAAAAGTGGTTGAATATGGACCCGACCAATTCAATCATAACATGGGATGACTTAGACAGAAGATTCCTTATCATATTATTTCCATTAGGAAAGATTACGAGACATCGTAGTGAGATAGTGAGCTTAAAATAAAAGACTGATGAAAATCTATATCATGCTTGGGAATTCTTCAAGGCCCTTCTTCGGGATTATCCACACTACCAACAATCGAATGAGGTACTTGCTTATACTTTTGTAAAATCTCTTGATCACAATACAAAGATTTTGCTAGATTCAGCCGTAGGTGGTCAAGCATTGGATCTAACATATTATGAGCTATACACATTACTAAACCGCATCACACAAAGAAATCCAGAGTGGTATTCAGATTCTAGAAGATCCACGAAAAGAATTATGGGTGTGTTGGAGGTGGACCAATTCACAACCCTATCAGCTCAGGTTTCTGCATTGCATAATTGAATCATCACATCATTCAACAACATAAAGTTGGGAGCAACACAACCTGTAGCCACTGTCAATGCCATCCAACAAGCTGCAGGTTGGTGTGAAATATACGGAAACAGTGGTCATGCGGCTATCATGTGTGCTTTCAATCCATAATCTGTAATATTTGTAGGCAATGCTTAAAGGCCAAATTATGGTAATTCCTACAACATAAAGTGGAAAACTCAGCCATTAAATCAATCATAGAACGTCCCACAACCACATGCCCAATCGAATCAGTCAATGAGCAATATGGAAGAGATGATAAAACAACTCTTAGCGAGTCAAACCTAATTAATTACGAATCTGAATAGTCAAAGGATGGAATTACAAAATCATAAAGTTGCCCAGAGAAATTTTGGGTTGCAGGTTGGGCAGATACAACAAGCGTTAAATACCCATTCTCAAGGTGGTTTGCCCGCTGATATAGAAAATACAAAATAAATCATGGAAATCACCTTGAGGAGTGGTAAAGAACTTCATTAAGAACCTCCATAGGCAACTGAGGAGGTAGATGCTGATGTGGTGACCCAACTGGTAAATGATGAAGTTTCTAAAAATTCATGGAAGTCTGAGTACTTGAAGGAAAAAGTTGCTGAACTATAAGCATAGAAGTGTATGCCACTACCCTTCCCTCAAAGGCAATATTAAGAGGAAGGATAATGCCCAGTTTAAAAAGTTCATTGATATATTCAAAGAGCTTCATTTTAATTTACCTCTTTTATATGTTTTGTAGAGTATGCATAAGTATACAAAGTACTTGAGCGATGTGATGGAGAAGAAGGTGAAATTCCAAGATGTGGGAGCAATAACACTCAGTGAGTGTTATTGCTGTGATAACACAAAGGATCCCCAAGAACTAAAAGATCAGGGGAAGTTTGTTATTCCCATTCAAATTGGGAGTAAAAAAGTTCATGGATTTAGTGATTTAAGGGCAAGTATAAATTTGATATCCCTATCTCTATTTGAAAACTTAGGCTTGGGAAAGCCTAGATCGACAACCGTGGTTTTGAAGCTAGCAGACGGTTCTATGGCATATCCGAAATGAATCATTGAGGATGTCCTCATAAAGGTTGGTAAATTTGTTATTCCTGCTGACTTTTTTGTTCTTGATTTTGTGGCCGACGAACAGGTACCAATTATTTTGGGGCATCCATGCTTAGCAATCAGAGGGGCTTTGATTGATGTTAGAAAAGGCACGCTCAAGATGAGGGTAGATGATGAAAAGGTGGTATTTGATGTTTACAAAACAGCCATTGAATGTCCCTTATATAAAGATTTATGCATGATCAATGTGATTGAAAGGGATGAGTGTGGGGTGTTTAATCTACTAAAGACCTCTTCCGACTACCTGATTGAGCGACCTAAGATGAGACCACCGATTCCTAACATGTTGAAAGGTAAAAGAGGTTCGAAACGAATGAAAAATGGCTCTCAAAAGGGAGTAAAAAGTAAAGGAATATTGTTGAGTTGATATGGTTCATGCCGCGAAACTAAATTACGTGCTTCTTGGGAGGCAACCCAAGTTAAGTTATGTTTTCTTTTTAGTTTTTTTGTTTTTATTTCACGTAGTTTTTGTTTTTGGTTGTGTCATAGGTTGATGGGAAGTCTGAGTACCATAAACTTGAGCTTAAAGCATGGTAAAGACTGAGTGTGGGGTCCCATGAATCCCGTTGTTGTGTGAAGATGCATCTAGCTAGGCCTAGAGGCCTAAGGGAGTATTTCTATCTTTTTACTTTTAAATTTAGTTTAGGGACATAGTAGATTTTTAATTGTGGGGTGGGGAAATTCCCAAATTTTGGCTCAATTTAAAAAAATTTAGGTTAGGAATAAGTGAGATATTCTTGTTGGTGCTATTTTTGATTACATAATGCAAGTAGGTTTGTTGGTAAAAGAATGTTGATTGAATGAATTTCTACTTTTGAGACTCTTAGGCTTATGTTTGTAACTCTTGTACTTATTAGCTTAATTTTAAATTTATGCTATTGTTTGGTTGAGAGTCTATGATGAACCTATTGAGTTGAGCATATGCCATGTGAATGTGAGATTTTTGTATATTCCTTGTTGCATGTGATGTCTAGAACTTGCCCGATGTGTGTGTAAAGAAAAATAAAGAGTGGGAGTTTAGGAGATGATTTAGGCATTTCTTTGATAGCCTTGTTTTGTACTTTCTTTTGCCTACCCTTGTGAATTATCCTAGTTAACCCCCATTGAGCCTTTAGCCTTTTCTTTGGTAGCTTCATATGTAGCCTAATCCCCTTCTTTGATAGACCATAATTTGATCCAAAAAGATCCTAAGTGCTTTAATGAAAAAAAAGAAATAATTGAAAAAGGAGTTTGAGAAATTGAAGAAGAAAAAGGTGAAATTAATGCACTAAGGTAATAGTTATTGATGTTTATAATTGATGTGTGGTGGTTGGTATTGATATAAATGGTGTTAGAAATATTCTCATGATTGTAGAGAATGAGAAAAATTAAATCTTGAAGGAATAAATAATATGCCCACCATGTGTTTGAGAAAATGCTTAAAAGAGATGGGGCAAAAACAAAAGGTATGGATGAATGAATAAGTGTAGTTTGGTTGTTGGAGAGTTATTTTAAATGCATAATGTAGTGTCTTAAAGAGCTTAGAGAGGTTAGTCACTATTCCCAAATAGTTCCTACCAATCCCTTAGCCTACATTACAACCTAGAAAAGTCCTAATTGATCTTAAGCTTTACATTCGATTATTAGTGGAGAATTACACTAAGGGAAACACTATGGTTCATTGTGTGTAACTTGTGAATTCATTTTTAGAGTGAGCATAATTTCATTCTTGTACCTATCATGTGTTAAATTACTTAATTGTGAGTGATTAAGGGTAACTCTCTTGTTGTGAGGGCACATGTTTGATGAATATGGGTGATTTTTATGATGTATTTTATTGAATGATGTGCATGGGTTTGCCAACTTGTTGAGTAAATTCTTGAGGCTAGGATGTTTGGAGTAGTGTTCATAAGCTTTCAATTGTGTTTGTAAAATGCTTTGTATAGTAACTTGCATTCCGTGTAGTCATTGTAGTACTAGCTTGAGTGTCTTACATGTAGTAGAATTGTAGAATATCCAGCTCATTAGGTTTATAGTAAAGAGTTGTTTGAGGATGAACAAGGCTTTAAGTGTGGGGTGGTGATGTTGGGAGTATTTATGCATTCTAGTGTCATTATTCTAGCCTTTTTAGCCTTGTTTTGAGGATGATTCATGTGATATATGGATGTATAATGATATAAATGTGTATATTAGTGCTAAATCAAGTGTTTATGATGTTCAAAGTGAGTTTCAAACAAGTTTGGACCTAAAAGATTCATTTAGAGTTCAACCCGGAAAACTAGTGTACAAGCTTGAGCTAGGTGTTTGTATAATCTATCGTGTTGGGTTCTAATGTGTTTAATGAGTTACTAAGGTTATTATTACTTATTTATATGTGAAAAAACTTGTTGATAATTCTCAAGGGTCAATTAGATCAAGCCAAGGGCCAAAATAATGAGTTAAAGATCAAAGTGAAATTAGCCTATCCTTAGCTCGTGTTTCTAGTTCGTCGTGTTGGATGTTGTGTAGTTTTTAGATTTAAATTGTTGTGTTTAATGTTATAGTATTATTTTTTAATGGATTATGATGATATATGAAGGATATACAAGCTTCAAATCAAGTGGGAACAACTCAAAAAGGCTCGGAATGGCTCAACGAAGTCACGATACGCAGATTGACGCACTTTTGGATCCCTGGAATGTCTTGGGCGCGTGTAGGCTGTATCAGTGGTAAATGGACGTGTATAAGAAACCAATGGAATTATAATAGGCCAAATTTTTTTACAACGTGGCGAGTATTTGTCCTAGAGGCGATTAGCCCATGACTCGGGCTCATTTCGGTGCCCCCTTTGGCTTAGAAATATTTTTAAGAAAAAATTCCATTGAGGTAGGGAGATATTGAGGCGCCGAACCTCCTAGTCTAGGGTTCAATAAGGTTTTCTTGTCCAACACGGAATGGTATTTCTCCTACACTATAAATACATGTTGTATCACGTTTTTACACATCTTTTAGCATATTTTGGAGAGAAAAGGGCTGCTACAACTTCTTCATTCGTTTTTTATTATTTTTATTTAGTTCATTCATATTTTTAGTCGATAATTACTATTTTGTGATTACGATTATGACTATGCGTGGATAAATGCCCCCTTTTTGGGGTTGAAGCCAAGAACATGATTATTCTTTCTATGGATTAAGTTTGTTTTTTTTGCTTATCAATATTGGTTGTTTGTTTATTCTCTTTTTAACCATTTTATGGATTCGCGACCCTTAGAATACATCCATTGTCAACCTTGTGAACTCAGGAGAGGGAATAGGGCAATAGAACATGGCAATAAGTAGAGTATAGTTCTTGATTCTTTATAAAATAAGAAACTTGAATTAGTATCTAGGACAGGGATGTACTTAGATACCTTACTTGATTAATATGTAGGATGATATTTGCTAAGAACTTAAGTGAATTATTACATCCCCGCTCAACGTTGTAGGTTTAAGGTTTAACTTAGGTAATAGATTAGAGGTTGGGAAACCATAATTGTGCAATTAACCCTACAAATCAACAACCAAGATAAGCAAGTTAACGAATGACATCCTATAGCATAATATGATTGTTCAGAGTGATTCAACGCTGGGTTTTCTCCTATTGATTGTTACAAGATCTTTGCTTTACACATTATTTACTTTACTTGTAATTTATAAACTCAATTCTCTCTTTTGGTTATTCTCACATCAAATGAATCTAAATTGTGAACTGAAATCAAATTGTTGCCAAATCTAGTCTCCGTGGGATCTATAACTTGGATTTCTTAAAGTCCACTATATTACTTGGTAGACCACGTACACTTGCGTGTGCGCTTGGGTTCTGTCAAACATACAAGAGTCATTAACTAAAGCCTAAGAGTCTCAAAAATATTAATTCACATAATCAACGTGCTCTTTACAACCAGAACACTTGCATCATGCAATCACACATCACACCAACAAAAAATATTACTTATTCTAACACAAAAAAATAAAATTACGTCGTAAAACCAAGAATTTTTCTTACTTGTTTGTGTTGCACCCAAGAGAACACGAAAGTGTACGTGATCTCACCAAGTAATACAATGGCCTTAAATAAAGTCGAATATTGATCCCTCAAAGAGTTGTTTTCCAAACTATTCAATTATAAATTAACTATTGAGATTAATCAGTGCAAATATAACCAAAAGAGTTTTTGAGTTATAAACTGAAAGTAAAGTAAATAATGCGGTAAAGTATAGTCCTTGGACAATCAATGGAGAGGAAACCAAGGTTAAGGCTTTGCGAACAATCCTAATATGCTATTTGAAATTTATAGATTAGATTACTTTTCATGGTTGTTGATTAATGGGGGTAATATTATGATCATGGTCTTCCGGGCCTCAAATCACCTACATTATTGAGCGGGGATGTGAGAACTAAGAAAAATGAATTTATATTTCATCTCGTAATTAACCAAATAGGTCACTTTGGTATATTCCTATCCTAAGTGCAAATTATGACTCGTTATATAGAAGATTCTAATCCTATTCTATTCATCCCATGTACTATCTTCTTGTTCCTACTTCTGAGCTCACAAGTTGATTATGGATGTATTCTAAGGTTAGATATTCCAAATAGTATTCATGATTTTGGCCTTAACCCCGGAAAGAGGGCTTTTAGCTCTCATGGACATAACCGTAATCACGATAGATGAATACATTATAAAATCCATAAACAAACTAAAGTATAGAATGCTAGTTTTATCCTTATGATCTTCAAACACCATGAATTAGAGCACAAAATAACACAACATCCAAGACATTGAACTAGAAACTTAAGCTAAGAATGCTAGTTTTATCCTTATGATCTTCAACTTAGTTTTGAATCTTGTCTTGATTGAATTGAACCTTACACATTATAAACAAGTATTTACAAACATAATCACACAATCATACCATTAGGAACTTATTATACACACTAGACTTCCATTGAGATCAACTAGAATGACACATAGCTCAAGCTAGTAGGACTAGTTTTCTCGTTTGCACTCTAAGTGACAAATTTAAGTAAATTTTTTTTTGAATAACACCTTAAAAATTATAATCAAGTACTTAAACACTTAGATTCTCATTTTTATCATTATTAACATATTAAACACACAAGAAGTCCTCAAAATAAAGCTAAATAAGTCCGAATAACAACTCTGAGGTGCATAAATCCACCTTAGATCAGTTTGTACTAGGGAATCACTTATCCTAAGCAGTGAAGCTCATTTGTGATAGAATTAAACCTTGCATGCATTTCTTGAATTTTCTATCCTTCCTTTATGGTGAAGGTTTCATATTGAGTAGTCAACATATCCACTTTTGAATCCTTTATATCAGTGGTACCTTCATGTGCAATCATCAAGTAATCCCATATATCTTTTCCATTTTCACAAGTTGAGATCCTATTATATTCATTAGGAACTATGCCATATACTAACAGTTTCTTGGACTTGTAATTCTTTTCAATATTTTCCTGTCTTCATAATTGTACTCCTTCCTGCTTTTAAAAACCATCCTTGTAACCTCTCATTCATTGACTTCTTTAACAGGAATATAAGGACCATTAAGAATTTTGTCCACATCTCACTATCCTCACCCATAATGAAGTCAAACATCCTAATTTCCACCACTCATTGTATTTTTCATTAAATCTTGGTGGTCTAATGGTATATTACCCTTCTTTAGGTTAGGTGGAGTAGCCATGCTAACTAAGACACTCTAGGTGTGAAACTTTTAGAGTGACCAACCTCTGGTACCAATTTTTGAAACCCTTGGGGGTTGCACCACACAGTGAGGGACCGGGACCCTCAAAGTCAATCATAGATAATAAAAAAGTAAATCGCCAGGAATCACAAACTATGCAAGAAAGGTTAAAAAAACTCAGGATTTAACATGAAAACCCCCCTGCTCAAGGGAGGAAAAATGACGACTTTCCCTCACAAGCTCAAAGTGGTCCACTATAACCAAACTCTTGATTACAGACTCGACGGTGAACCTAAATCTAGGTTCCTCCTGCTTGCAATACCTCTATTATAAGCACACCTTAACACCTCTTCCAAGATTCCCTACAAAATTGGTTAACTCTAACCATCAGCAAGCTTAGGAAACTCTACCTAATCTCTTTCTTCAACAAAAAAAACACTACTCTTATAAAATGAGTTTTTCAATTACAAATCAGTAGTTGACTCAAGGAAATTTTCTATTTAAGCTCATATACTCACTAAGAAATTGAGCAATGTTGAAATTCTGAATTTTTGCCTTTTTTTTATCTCTTAAGCTTTCCGAAATATTTGCAAAAACTATTTGAGGAAGAAACATCTTTTTCCTTTTATAGATGAGTGATAATTAGGGATGAAATGTCATTTGGCCAACTGTCCTAAGTAGTACAAGAAACACCTGCCATTTTATTACACAATTGAACAAAATTGTGTGGACGCGTGCCAGCTATTCTATTGCTACAAACATCAAGGGACCTGGTCCCTTTTAGTCATCTACTCATCATCAAAACTACATATAACATCCCTTCTCACTCATAAACCATAAAGTTTGAGATAAGTATAAAACTAAACTATTTTAAACAAATCATAAGTCCAAGTCCTCAAACCATAAGGAATCACCAACTTATAAGAGTAGGCAAATATGATCGCAACTAGTCATGATGCTGAGGGTGAACACCAGAACCTACATCATGATAGAATGTAAATCACAAAGAGTATGTGTTCAGTACTTATGGAATGTACCGATTCTATAGGGGATGCGTGCAACAGGTAAATATGTCATATATCATAGTAATAAAAGACGTATGATAAGTATATAACAACTCACCGTTTTCATTAAATGATAACTAAAAACTGAAATGCCATAAGATAATAAGTATCAAAACATAGCTTAATAAAACTAGTAAGCCACATAAAATTAGATTTATAAACTGGTCTGTAATAGGAATTTCTATTAACCAATATAAACTACGTGAGCTAACATAGAATTTGATGCATACGCCCATCAAACGGATCTAATATACCTTGCAGGGTATAAAGGCTTAACTGATTGGAATCCAATGTATATTCCTTATTTGGAGGACCCAATAAACCTTTTCCAAAGGTATAAAACATGCTTTCTTCAGATCCAAGAGCATAAGCCAAAAGGCTAAGTAAACCTACGGCGGCATGTAATTTTAGGACTTGGGTATGCTAAACCCGTGTCCGCTTGATACTCAATACTACCCCCCAAAACATACTAAAGCTCATACTAAAAAGAGTGACTCATGAAGTATGGGTAACTAGATTATAAGCCTTAAAAAATGATCATACTTGTACATATATTTCATAACCATAGTTCAAACCCATAAGATTCATAATGATTCTAAGTTCATAAGACCAAATTCATGGTGTGTATTTTATGTCATGTAAAAATTATATAATACTTGCTAAAACAAAGATATTTATGTAAAAAGAAATGGTAAACTATAACATGTGATTTAAACCCATAAACAAGATGATAAACCAACAAGTACAATTATAAATTTAATCATAATGCATAAAAAAACTCATACAGAGATATGAATCTCAAGATCATGATAATTGGGTTTAAACCCTAATTAATAACCTAGAAATTAGGTAAATAAAAGGTGTATTTAAGCACAAGGATGAAAGGAAATCGTCATTGATAATCCCACAAACCTAAAATTATTAATTTCTTGATGGAAAACATTTGTTTGGAGCCTTGGAAGTTTAACTTTGTGAAGAAACTCTAGTTTTAATTTTCTTGAGAGTGGAAATGGGAATGAGAGATGAAATTTATTGATGATTGAGTAAATAACATTTTATTGGATGATAAAAGTCATGGATGGAGGTTTTGGGGTAAGGAAAGTACCAAACTACCCCTAAGGAAACTAAAAATTGAAAGGAGAAAATTTCCATCTGACGACTTGGTTGATGACTCGTCAACCTACCGATGTATCATCAACCGTCTCTTCACTTTTGGAAAATGTTTTGAGATTAATGGTTAATGTTTCCAACGCCACTTGATGGGTTTTCAATCAAGTAATGACTCATTACTTATGTAGTTGTCTAAGTGACAACACATTACTCAAGGGTCAGTCTCCACTAGACAAACACCCTTAGGTAAAATAAACATTACCATTTTACTTAGGTAATGGATTTACAAAATATCAGATGTATTAGAAATAAGACTCAAAGAAATTTAATTTGGTGGGTCTTGAGATGCAAAACTCTTCATATACAAGTAGTTATGATTGTTTGAAATTGAGTAAAAAAGAATCTAGCACTCAAACTTGGTTAAAAGAGGAGTTTTCAATTCAACTATGTGTTAGGTATTTTTCATGACTTTAAAACACATAGTAACCAACTAAGAACATGCATAAACTTTTTTAGTGTTATAATATCTCCTCATTGTAATTATTCATTCTCAAATGAAGATTGAGACTGAATTAATAGACTAGACTAAGGAACATGAAGTTGAATTATTCAATTAGCATGATGGAAGCTAACTCATATTGGAAACACCATCTTAATTACTACAACTTAAGCATGTAATTATACATGGAGCTTTATGTAATGACCTGAATTTTTAGTATTTTTTGTGAAATATTTATTTCTGTGTGATTTGACCATTTTACCCCTCTCCATGATTTCTTTGTGGTATTTCTTGGGTATTAGGATGATTGGCATGATTCCTAATGTATTTTGGTGTGACTTGTGCGAGATTGTGGATTTTGGTGTTTATAAAGGCTTTATAGTTATCTTTGGTCAACATTTATTGATCTATGCGTTAGATGGCAAAAAAAACTACACCAGAAGATCCAAAATATTGATTTTAGATTGATAACATGCTTGATGTGATTTTACGACTTTTGAAATCTCATTTTGACCCTTGGTCTGGAAAGTTGTGAAATTGTATTTCGAGAATCGACTTTGTGTAAACAACATTATTTAAAAAATATAATAACACCATTGAGTCTGGAGCATCGAATTTGATAGGGTAG
Organism: Capsicum pubescens; assembly: GCA_030864215.1. Taxonomy (NCBI): domain Eukaryota; kingdom Viridiplantae; phylum Streptophyta; class Magnoliopsida; order Solanales; family Solanaceae; genus Capsicum; species Capsicum pubescens. Next base: position 197,539,776 of record CM061549.1, on the reverse strand, counting down.
AATAGTGTTTTACTTTCTTAGGATTATGGATGAATCCCGAGGGGTTGTAGAGAACTCCAAGTCTCTAGCTGGTGTACAAATCTACTGGTGCACCGCTTAAGTGATACTTTTGTCACTTAAGTGATTTGCTTGACAGCCAAAGTGTCGCCTAAGCGACCCCAAGATCGTTTAAGTGAATGTCGCTTCAGAGACAGCCTGGTCGCTTAAGCGAAAATGCATGCATCACATAAAGACGCCTAATCACCTAAGCAATGGTCACTTAAGTGACCCAATGATTGCTTAAGTGATGCCTGGGTTGCTTATATCCCTCATTTCTATGAATTTTCACCATTTTTAAGACTTAGAGATTAAGGTTTTGAGGATTTAGGAAATTTCTTCCATTTTAAGCTTGGGTAAGCTCCAAACTTCTATTCAATTACTTTTTTTCAATTTTTTATCATTTTAATCCTTTTAAAAGTTGGATTCAAAGGCAAAATTTAGGGATGTTTGCTCGAAAGGACTAAAATAGGATATTCTTCTATTTAAACCCCAATTCCAACACATTTTCACTTGTGTTTTCTTCTATAAGTTCCTTCAATCATGGGGAATATATTTTTGACAAAAAATCTGATTTTGCCTTTTTTAAGGAAAACTAATTTTGGGGGTCCATTTTGACCCCAATCTGGACATAGGTAATACAAGTATTGTTGGCTTTCTTTTAATGTATATATTCTATATTTGTGTATTTTAGTTTATTTTAGATCTATTTTTGGAGTGGAATTTCAGTGTTGAATGCTTGTTTGTACCAATTTACGGCATTTCAGGTAGGTTACGACTTAACTTTCTTTAGACTAATTTGGGCAGTTAATATTTATGTGAAATCATGTTATGGTATGGGAACTAATCACAAAAATCGTTATTAATAATGTGTTGTGCCCTTGTGGGGGCCTATGCTGTGTTATTTGGTGGTATTGAGACATTATCTTCTATGTGTAACCATGTGGGGTCTTGTTTGGTGTTGTTAGCCTTGTGTATATATATTTTATTTGGTATCTTTATGGTGAAATGCCTAAATTGAAATATATGTGGTATCAATGGCATATTGTTTTGTATTTTGCTCTATTAGCAAATGATTACATTGGATTCATGGATTGATGACATATTGAGTGGATTTTAGGTCACATGGTTTGCATATTAGTTGGCTTTGGAAATTCTTTTTCTGGTTAGTTGTGAGCATTGCATCTTTATATTATATGCACTTATGAAACATTTGTTCCACTATGGAAATACTAGGAACACTGGCTTGTGACCTCTTTATAGACCCTCTCCCAAGGGATGAGCTGAAGAGGAGTCATAGCTATTGGTATTGGAAATTGGATTGTATATGGGTTGCAAGACCCCATAGGTCCTTCCTAAAATCACAACTCAGTAGGCATATACGTAGGTTGTGCGACAACCTAGAGTATTACATCATCATCACATCATCATTATCTTTATTGCATTTCATACATATTGTTCTCATTTGGTGTTGTACTACTATCCTTGATTTGATATCTATCTATTTGTACTTCTTTCCTATATTTTTATTTTGTATACCTTTATATTTGTGCTTCTTTATCGTATTTATGTATATTATATGTGTATATTGTTGAACTATTAATGGAGACAGTGTGGGATACCATTTGGGACATTTTTTAACTGTAGTTGACGTGCCCATAGTATGTATTTTATATGATTTATTTTCTACTTTACTTAGTCGACCTATGATACCTACTGATAACAAGTGTATAATAGTCACCCCTACTGTGCCCTTTTGGTGCAGATCTAGGTATGAGTTGTAATACCCCGTACTTCTACCTAGCTTGAAATCATCCCAAGAATGTTAGAAACTAACTTTGAAATATTAATCCATTTTTGTACACGTGGAATTTTTAATATTTTAACTTATTATCATGTGGGAAATTGAATTAGCTTTCCAACGATACCAATTTCATCCAAATACAGTAGCGGAGTAAAATGTGATGGATGTTTTACTCAGAACTGTTAGAATCGCCCAGGTGCGACGACCAGGTTGATGGACTGTCGATCTAGCGATGGACCGTCTCCTAGACCGTTGCAGCCAAGGCAGTGAGTTAACCGTCTGGATAAGGTACGATGGAAAGGTTGACGAACCATCGAACTTGCGACGGACCATCGCACAAGCCGCCGCTATAAGGCAGTGAGTCTTTTTTTTGGTCCACGTACGACGGTCAAAATGATGGACCACAGAGCCAGCGATGGATCGTCGCATGAGCCGTTGCAGGTCCGTTTAACAAATTTTAAGTTATTTTTTTAAAGGGTATTTGGGTCTTTTTCCACCTATTTTAACCCCTAATTATATCAGACCAAGGCTCATTATTCATTCACAACATCAAATTAGGGTTTTCTCTCAAAGATAATCCCCAAGAACAAGATCCTAATCCTTCTTCAAGAAACCAAGAAATTCAAGTTCTTCAAGTCCAAGAACTTCAAGAAACTTACAATCAAGGTATGTCATGTGTATATATTCATGGGTCCCTTTCACCCATAATCTCTTTTCAAAATCCAAGATTTGTGTATTTATGAATGTTCATGATGTGAATAGAATTAAAATTCATGTTCATGATGTTGTGGGTTTTTGATTCATGTTTGAAATTACATATTCCAATGATTGACCCTAGGATGTGGTGATTTTCATAATAATCATGATAAACCCTTTAATTTACACTTTGATTGATGTATCCATGATTATTAGATGTGTTGATGATAGTATAACCAAAGCATGCTTCCCATGTATTCGATTAAAAGCCTATGTGAAGGATAAGTGCCATACTAGTATGATAATATGAAATCCTCATTTATGTACAAGTTTATGCATTTCAAGTGTTTGATGAAATGTCTTTGTCAATGAGTTATGGATATATGTGTCGCCATTGTGGTGCTTTAGATCTTCTACTTCATGAAATCTCCAACTTATTGTATTATGGATTGTGATGTTGGTCGTGTATTCAAGAAAGTCATGCTTTGTCAGTTTCCTTCTTTTGAGTCATAGGGGTACTTGTACTCAAAAATTTAGTTGTGTGCCTAGAATCAGTGTTGTGTTTTCAAGATACTCTCAGTCAATATATGTTCACAGAAATTCAATCAGTCATGTCACTCAGGAAAACTTAGTACACTCCGTAATCTCAGAAACCTCAAAAATTCAGTAATCTCAGTAGTATTCTGTTACTCAACGGTACTCAGTTAACTAGTCCAGTCAAATCAATTAATCATGTTCAGTGTCTATTCATATGGGAGTAGAAATTAGCACCGAGCAAACCCAAGGATGGGAAACCACCTGTAATATGAGGGTGTGATTCTTAGAAGAAATCTTTGTGTTCCAGAACTATGTAGCCAGCATAGGTTGATACATCATAGCCTGTTATATGAGTGCAGATGAGGTGGCTTAACATATTATATGAGGGTTCCCGTCATTCTCACTAGAGTTACCTGTTATATGAGAGTTACTCACAGATTGTCCTTACCAGTGGCGCGATATTGATACCCTTCCAATCGAGGTTACAGATTAGACCCCAACTCAGCCATAATAGCGTATTAGGCGCATGTCGGTTAGATAACTACTTCCCACAGTTTCAATACAGAATCAAGACTGTCAGATACAGTCATTCAATCTCAGTGATAGAACTCAGATAGTTCTATAGGATTCAGGACTGTCAGATATAGTCAACTCAGAAAGTATGAAACTCAGCTAGTTCCACCAGAACCTAGATGTCAAATATATTCGCTCAGTATCAGTTATTCCATTTATACAAATATCAGTATCTCATGTTATCAGTACTCAGACTCAGTAATCATGTTATCACGAACTCAGTTATAGTTATTATGTAGTCATGCATGTATTCTCACGTCCATGTTATCCAATCAGTTAGTATACTTCATGCATGTGAACACTTTTGCATCCAACCTACCTCACATGCATACTAATATATTCAAATGTACTAACACATTTGCGTTATGGTATTTTATACCATAGGTTCAGAAGCACAAGCTTCAGAGCATTAGTAGCATTCCAGTCTCAGCAGTTATAGTTAGCAGTGAGTTCTCATCCTTCGAGGACATGACCATTACTTTATTATCTCATTAATTAATTTATTTCAGTAGTTGGAGTTAGTTGGGGATATGTCTGATCAACTCTTTATTCAGAAAGTTCAGTCAGTTAGAGGCTTTTCAGACTATCATGTTTAGATAGTTTATTTCAGGTTTTGTTTTGGAATTGTGATACCATACCATCAGATGTTATGTTTTATCAAATATTTGAACCTTATGGCCTTACAACCTTTATTTCCGAATTTATACAATATATTATGTAGTGTTAAGGAACATATATCAGTCATGGGTTAGCTTGTGGTTTATGGGGTCACGAGAAACATGTAGAATTCCGGGTACCTGATTTAGGGCGTTACAAACTTGGTATCAGAGCCTAAGAATTAATAGTATCCTAGGAAGCCTGAAAGCCGCATCTAGTAGAGTCTTATGCATTGGTGTATTGCGTGCCACATTTATGTGCAGGAGGCTATAAGATGTTTTAGCAATAGTTTCCTTTCTTTAAGTATTCATATCGTGCCAGTGAGCATAATCTCAAGCCAATCTCTTAGTCTAATCTATTTCTCCCTTTCTTCTATAGAATATGCCTCCAAAAAGAAGAAACGGGAATCAGCCAGCCCCTCAGCCCGAAGATCCTTTGGGCGAACATGTTTCTCATACAGAGTTCAGAGCAGTATTCACTAATTTTACTCAGTCAGTTGCTGCTCAGAATGAATGACCAGCTATCGTTTCGGCCAACCCAGTGGCTAATTCAGCTGCAGCTAGGATTCGGGACTTTACCCAAATGAATCCTCCATCCTTTTTCAGGTCTAAGTTAGATGAGGACCCTCAGGAATTTCTTGATCAAGTTCAGAAGGTTACGGATATCATGGGGGTTACTTCTAGTGAAAGTGCAGAGCTAGCTGTATATCAGTTGCAGTATGTTGCTCACACTTGGTAAAAATAGTGGAAGTCAAAGAGGGCTGTAGATGCAGGGCCTATTGAGTGAGAGGAGTTTTATACTGTATTCTTAGATAGATTCTTTCCCCTAAAGCTTAGAGAAGCTAAAATGTTAGAATTTATCAACCTCAGGAAGGGCAACATGATGGTGAAAGAGTATTATCTTAATTTTACTCAACTAGCCAGATATGCTCCTTATGTAGTTGCAAATAGCAGGGCTAAGATGAGTAAGTTTGTTTCTGGGGTGAATGATAGTGTAGTCAATGAGTACAGGTCTGCGATGTTGAATAGTGACATGAACATAGCCAGGCTTATGACCCATGCTCAGTAGATAGAAAAGCAAAATATTAAGATAAGAGAGAAGCAGAATAAGAGAGAAAGGACAGGTAGTTTCAACTTTGCTCAGCCTAAATCAGAAGGAGAAAACCGTTCCCAGTTTCGTCCTAAGTCAGCAGTTCTAGTTCCTTTTTCATCTAGTGCTCCAACTCCTAAGTTCAGGGATGGTAATAAATATAGGGCTCCAGGCTCAAAGTCTCAGGGAAGTATTAGCAGTGCCCACACCTATCCTGTTTTCCAAACTTATGGAAAGCACCATCAGGGTATTTGTAGAGCTGGCAGTGGTATTTATTTTGGATGTGGAAAGACAGGCCACAAATTCAAAAACTATCCTCAGCCAGGTCCTTAGGATCAGCAGAACCGTTCCTAAACTCAGTCCAGTCACCTAAACTAACAGGGTGCCACCTCCAGCGCTACTAGTAGGCTACACCTAAATCGACTTTATGCTCTCTAGTCCCGGCAAGATCAGGAATATTCTCTTGATGTGGTTACTGGTACGTTACAGATCTTTCATGTGCATGTTTACGCTTTGCTAGATATTGGAGTTTCTCTGTGTTTCGTTACTCCCTATATAGTAGTTGATTTTGGAGTCAGTCCCAAAATTCTAGCAGAGCCCTTTTCAGTCTCTACCAAGTAGGTAAAAGTATCATAGCCCGACGGGTATGTAGGAACTGTCCGATTATGGTATCTCAGAAAGTCACCTCAGCAGACTTAGTTGAATTAGAGATGACTGATTTTGAATTATCGGCATGGATTGGCTTCATTCCTTCTATGCCACAGTCGACTGTAGAAACAGAATAATCTAGTTTTAATTTTCGAAAGAACCTATCCTATAGTGGGGGGGGGGGTAGTACTTCAGCTTTCAGAGATCATCTTGTTTCCTACCTTCGAGTATGGAAAATAATATCTAAAAGATGTGTCTATCATCTTGTTTGAGTTAAGGACACTAGTTCCAAAACTCCACTCTTGAATCAGTCCCAGTCGTGAATTAATATTTAGATGTCTTTCCCAAAAATCTTCCAGGAATTCCTCCCGAAAGGGAAATAAACTTCGACATTGATCTTCTTCCAGATACTCAGCCCATATCTATTCCACCATACAGAATAGAACCAGCAGAACTCAAAGAACTGAAAGAGCAGTTGAAGAATCTTTTAGATAAGGGATTCATCAGGCCTAGTGTGTCCTCTGGGGCGCACCAAGCTTATTTGTGCGCAAGAAAGATGATTCTCTTAGAATGTGCATTGATTACCTTCAACTCAATAAAGTCATGGTTAAGAACAAGTATCCACTTCCCAGAATTGATGATTTTTTTGACCAACTTCAGGCTGCCAGCTATTTCTCTAAGATAGACCTCAGATCAGGCTATTATCAGCTCAGAGTCAGATAATATGATATTCCGAAAACAGCCTTCTGTACTCGGTATGGTCACTTTGAATTCTTAGTTAAGTCCTTTGGTATTACCAATGCCCCATCAGCTTTCATGGACTTGATGAAACGGGTATTCAAGAAGTACTTGGACATGTTCGTCATAGTTTTCATAGATGACATTATTGTCTATTCCCGCAGTGAGAGTGATCATGCAGACCATATCAGAATTGTACTTCAAACTCTCAGAGATCATAAAATGTTCATCAAATTTAGTAAGTGCGAATTTTGGATAAGGTCAATAGCATTTCTTAGTTATATTATTTTCGGTGATGGCATTAGGGTTGATCCTCAAAAAACCAAAGGGGTAAGAAACTATCCCAGATCTGTCTCTCCATCAGATATCAGAAGTTTCTTGGGTTTGGCTAGCTATTACAGATGGTTTGTTGAGGTATTCTCTTCTATTTCATCCCCTATGTCTATATTGACTCAGAAGAAAGTCAAGTTTCAGTGGTCAGATCCTTCCAAGAAGAGTTTTTCGGATTTGAAAACTTGAATCACCTCAGCTCCAGTGTTAGCTCTTCCTGATGGTCCAAATAGGTTCGTAGTGTATTATGATGCATCCATAGTAGGTTTGATTTGTGTCCTTATATAGGATGGTAAGGTCATAGCCTATGCCTCCAGACAGCTTAAACCCCAAAGAAGAATTACCCCACTCATGATCTTGAGTTAGAAGCCATAGATTTTGCCTTGAAGATTTGGAGGTATTATCTATACAGAGTTCTTATGGATGTTTTCATAGATCACAAGAGCCTTTAGTATGTTTTTTCTCAGAAAAATCTCAATTTTCGTCAGAGAAGGTGGTTAGAGCTCTTCAAAGATTATGACATGAGTATCCTTTATCATCCGAGCAAGGCCAATATAGTTGCTGACACTCATAGTAGACTATTTATGGGTAGTGTTGCTCATGTTGAGGATAGTAAGAAGAAGTTAGCTCAGGAAATCCATCAGCTTTCCAGACTAGGCATTCGCGTAGTCGATTCAAAAGAGGGTGACATATGGTTTCAGAGTAATTCAGAATCATCTCTAGTTTCCGAGGTGAAAGAAAATCAAGATAAAGATCCCAACCTTTTCAAGTTAAAAGAGTCAGTCAAGGATCAGAAAGTAGAGGTTTTCTCCCAAGGGGGAGATAGTGTATTGCGTTGTCAGGGTCATCTGTGTGTTCCAGGTATAGACGACTTAAGACAGCGAATTCTTGCATAAGCGCATGGTACGCGCTACTCTATTCATCTAGGGGACACAAAGGTGTACCGTGACTTGCGGGAAATCTATTGGTAGAGTGGGATGAAGAGAAATGTTGTAGAGTTTGTGGCTAAGTGCTCTACATATTAGCAGGTTAAGATAGAGCATCAAAAACTTAGTGGGTCTATGCAGGAGTTCAGTATTCCTACTTGGAAGTGGGAAGAAGTGAACATGGACTTTGTGATGGTTTTGCCTCATACTCATCGCTAGCATGATTCAATTTAGGTCATTGTAGACAGAATGACCAAATTAGCTCATTCCCTTCTAGTCCATGCCTTTTATTCAACCGAGGATTACGCTAAACTAAACATCAGAAAGTTGGTCAGCTTGCACAATGTTTCGTTATCTATTATCTTAGACTTAGGTACTTAGTTCACCTTTAATTTCTGGAAAGCATTCGAAAAGGGTCTTGGTACCCAAGTTCATCTCAGTACAACCTTTCATCCTCAGACAGATGGTTAAGCAGAAAGGACCATTCAAAGTTTAGAAGATATGCTAAGTGCGTGTGCAATTGATTTCAAGGGTAGTTGGGATGACCACTTGCCTTTGATTTAGTTTGGATATAACAATAGCTATCATTCTAGTATTCAGATGGCTCCATTCGAAGCTCCCTATGGTAGGAGATACAGATCTCCAATCGGTTGGTTCGAAGTTAGTGAGGCCTTAGTTATAGGGCCTGACTTAGTATTTGATGCCTTAGAAAAATTCCAGTTGATCAGAGAAAGACTCCAGGCTACTCAGAGCCGATAGAAGTCTTATGGAGATGTGCGCAGAAAGGATCTCGAGTTTGAGATAGGTGACTATGTCTATCTAAAGATCTCTCTTATGAAGGTAGTGAAGTGATTTGACGAGAAAGGAACGGTCAGTCCCCGATATATCGGTCTCTTCAAAATTCTAAGTTGTTTTGGCAAGGTAGCTTATGAGTTCGAATTTCCTTCAGATTTAGCGTTAGTTCATCCAGTCTTCCATATCTCTTTGCTCAAGAAGTGCATAGGTGACCCAGCAGTTATAGTCCCGATTCAGAGCATAGATGTTCAGAACAACCTTTCTTATGAAGAGATTCAAGTCAAAATTCTTGACTGCTAGACTCGTAGATAGAGTAACAAAGAAGTCCCTCTAGTCAAAGTTCTTTGGTAAAATCTGTCAGTTGAGGGAGCTACTTAGGAAGCAGAAGCAGACATGCAGAATTCTATCACAGACTTGGTATTAAATACCATTGCATATTCAGTCATGTATTCACGTACCAGTTCAGTCATATAATCATGCATCAGATATGCATTCTTATTGTAAGAACCTTAGTTCATCAGAACACTTAGCCATGCATTCATGAATCAGTTATACATGAATCGAATATGCATGATCAGTATGACATATTTAGTTATCAGTCATGTCAGTCATGAGATCATATTCCAATTGTAATACCCTGTACTTCTACCTAGATTAAAATCCTCCTAAGAATGTTAGAAACTTACTTTGAAATATGAATCTATTTTTGTACACGTGGAATTTTAAATATTTTCACTTTTTATCATATGGGAAATGGAATTAGCTTTCCAAATATACCAATTTTGTCCAAATCCGATATCAGAGTAAAAAGTTATGGATGTTTTACTCAGAGCTGTCAAAATCGCCCAGGTGCGACGGCTAGGTTGACGGACCGTCGATCTAGCGATGGACCATCACCTAGATTGTCGTAGCCAAGGTAGTGGGTCAACCTTATGGATAAAGTGCGACAGATAAGTTGACGGACCGTCGCCCAATCCGTTGCTATAAGGAAGTGAGTCTTTTTTTTGGTCAACGTACGACGGTCAAAACGGCAGACTGTCGATCCAGCGATGGACCGTCGCACGAGCCATCACAGGTCTCATTCATCAAATTTTAATTCATTTTTTAAAGTATATTTGGTTCTTTTTCCACCTGTTTTAGCCCCTAATTATATCAGACCAAGGCTCATAAGTTCATTATTCATTCACAACATCAAATTAGGGTTTTCTCTCAAGATAATCCCCAAGAACAAGATCCAAATTCTTCTTCAAGAAACCAAGAAATTCAAGTTCTTCAAGTCTAAGAACTTCACGAAACTCACAATCAAGGTATGTTATGTGTTGATTCATGTGTCCCTTTCACCCATGAAGCTCAAGAATCTCTTTTCAAAATCCAAGATTTGTGTATTTATGAATGTTCATGATTTAAATAGAATTAAAATTCATGTTCATGATGTTTTGGGGTTTTGATTCATGTTTGAAATTACATATTCCAAAGATTGACCCTAGAATATGGTGATTTGTATAATAATCATGATAAACCCTTAAATTTTACACGTTCATTGATGTATCCATGATTATTAGATGTGTTGAAGATTGTATAACCAAAGCATGCTCCCCATGTGTTAGATTTAAAGCCTATGTGAAGGAGAAATGCCATACTAGTATGATAATATGAAATCCCCATTTATGTACAAGTTTATACATGCCAAGTGTTTGATAAAATGTCTTAGTCAATGAGTTATGGATATATGTGTGGCCATTGTGGTGCTTTAGAATTTCTACTTCATGAAATCTCCAACTTATTGTATTATGGATTGTGATGTTGGTCATGTATTCAAAAAAGTCATGCTTTGTCAGTTTCCTTCTATCGAGTCCTGGGGGTACTTGTACCCAAAAATTTAGCTATGTTCCTAGAATCTGTGTCGTGTTTTCAAGATACTCTTAGTCAAGTCATGTTCATAGAAATTCAGTCAGTTATGTAACTTAGGAAAACTCAGTAAACTCAGTAATCTCAGAAACCTCAGAAATTCAGTAATCTCAAGAGTATTCCATTTGTCAACGGAACGCAGTTAACTCAGTCCAGTCAGTTCAGTTAATCATGTTTAGTGTCTATTCAGATGGGAGTAGAAATTATCACCAAGCGAACCCAAGGATGGGAACCCACCTGTTATATGAGGTTGTGATTCTTAGAAGCAATCCTTGCATTCCAGAACTACTTAGCCAATGTAGGTTGAGACATCATTGCCTATTATATGAGGGAAGATAAGGTGGATTAACCTGTTATATGAGGTTCCCACCGTTCTCACTAGAGTTACCTGTTATATGAGGGTTACTCACAAATTATCCTTACCAGTGGCGCGGTATTGACACCCTTCCAATTGGGGTTACAGATTGGACCCCAACTCAGCCATAATAACGTATTAGGGATATGTCGGTTAGATAACTACTTCCCACAGTTTCAATACAGAAGCAAGACTGTCAAATACAATCATTTAGTCTCAGTAATAGAACTCAAATAGTTCTACAGGATTCAGGACTGTCAGATACAGTCAACTCAGAATAGTACGAAACTCAACTAGTTCCACTAGAACCTAGACTGTCAGATACAGTTGCTCAGTATCAGTTATTTTAGTTATACAAATATCAGTATCTCATGTTATCAGTACTCAGATTCAGTAATCATGTTATCAGGAACTCAGTTATAGTTATTATGTAGTCATGCATGTATTCTCACATCCATGTTATTCAGTCAGTTAGTATAGTTCATGCATGTGAACCCTTTTGTATTCAGCCTACCTCATATGCATACCAGTACATTCAAACATACTAATGCATTTTCACTATGGTGTTTTATACCATAGGTTCAGAAGCACGAGCTCCAAAGCATCAGTAGCATTCCAGTCTCAGCAGTCAGAGTTAGCAGTGAGTCCTCGTCCTTCGAGGACATGAACATTACTTTATTATCTCATTAATTAATTTATTTGACTAGTTTGAGTTAGTTGGGAATATGTTCCATCAACTCCTTATTCAGACAGTTCAGTTAGTTAGAGGCTTTTCAGACTATTATGTTCAGACAGTTTATTGCAGGTTTTATTTTGGTATTGTGATACTATACCATCAGATGTTTTGTTTTATCAGATCTTTGAAACTTATGGCCTTACAACCTATTTCTGCATTTATATAGTTATTTTGCAGTGTTCAGGTACAAATATAAGTCATGGGTTAGCTTGTGATCCTTCAGGGTCACGAGCACCGTGTAGCATTTCGGGTACCAGATTCGTGGCGTTACATGAGTACACCGCACAACAGCTAATTGAAGCGGTATCTAGAGTATATTCATGGAAGCGGTCGATCTATGCTTTTAGAGTCAACCTCCTACCTCTTCTTATCTATTTTATGTCTTATTTTATATCTAAAGATAGACTTTTGATCCTTTTGGAAAATTATTGTATCTTTTGACATTCGAGATGTATTTAGTAGTTCTTACACTATAACACCAGGTTTTGGGATACTCTTATGGTATTTTTAGTTATGTTCTTCTACTATTATTATATACATGTGGTTTGACTCCATTCTTGGAGTCTTTTCTTGGGTTTTGTTAGTAATTTCTCATTTTATTTTAGTTTGGGTGATAGACTTACTTATCAAGGCCTTCCACGACAAGTGTCTTCATGACCCTTAGTTTTTGGGTCATGACAAATTGGTATCAGAGTTTCCAAGTCTTTTTAGTCACGTCAGTGTAAGAACAAGGTGTCTAGTGGAGTTTTACAGATCGATATGTAGACATTTGTATCTATTTTTGAAAGGCTGTAAGATATCTTTAGGAAATTTCTATTATTTTATTCTATATTATGTGAATATTTCATAACTTATGTTCTAAATAATATTTAACTCTTTCTGCACAGATGGTGAGGACTAGATCCTATGAGGCTAGAGATGCAGAGCTATCATCCGAGGAGAGGGTCCAGTATGGGGGTGAATTGTGAGCCATGGATGGGCATAAAGATATACCTCATCAGGAGGTAGTATTAGGGGTCTCTTCCCTAAGCCTCGAGTTAATCATGCTAGTGATATAGATCCTACTTTGGTCTCACAAAGTTCTTCTACCCCATTCTTGGATGGGTTGCTGATTCACTTGCTGATCCTTTGGAGGGTGCTCTTTTGAGTGCACCTTATGTTACCCCAACTTCAAATATGGTTCCTTCATCTATGATAGAGTATGATTATGGTTTTCCTTTGGTTTTGAGTATGGATTGTCCAGTGGTACTGACATATGCATATGGTACTCCACAAACTCTGAGTGTTGTTTCTTCTTCTGTGACAATATATGAGTATGGTATTCTGAGAGTAGGAGTTTAGCCTTCATCTATGTTACCTCCTCTGGTAGGATCTCAACCAGCTAGATTTATGATGTTTTTTTTTACTGAGACTAAAGTTATGTCTTATAAGAATCAAAAGAGGATTGACAGATTCACTAGTTTGGGTCTTCCCAGGTTCAGTGGTTCTGTATGTAAGGATGCTTATGAGTTCTTGATTGATTATCATGAGAAGTTAAATAAACTTGGGTTGCTTAAGTTACACAGGGTTGCTTATACTACATACTAGTTGAGAGATGTATCCAAGGATTGGTGGAGTTCACTTCTTAGTTCTAGACCTCTAGATTCTTTAGATATGAATTGGGTTCAGTTTTCTAAGGCCTTTTCATATAGGTTTGTGCTTTATAGTTTAAGGGATCAGACGAGAGATGAGTTTTATCACTTGGAGGAGGGCTCCATGACTCTTACAGAGTATGAGGCATGCTTCCATGCCTTGTCTTGATATTCTTATGCCAGGATTAGCATCGAGTCTAAGAAGATTCAAAAGTTTGTTAAGGGGTTGAATGCTTTTCTTCAACTAGCTACGACTTACATGGTAGTGTATGAGGCATCATTTTGGAGTATAATGGATCATGAAAAAATGACTGAGTCTATTCTTTGGGGGGTTTCAGAGAGTCACCAAGAGGGTGCACTATCAGGTTGAGTTTAAAGGTTACACTCCCTGAGGTAGGGATTGTAGAAGCTTTCGTGGGTGTCATAGTAGACCAGTTCAGGAAGCCTTAGAGATTTCAGGTAGTGGGTTTTTCTTTGACAACTTTGGGTAGTCCTTCTAGCTCGGCTAACCTCCTCCCATTGAGTCGATATGTAGAGGTTTTTTAAGTGTGATGAGGTTGTCCATGTGGCTAAGGACTGGCCCCATCATATTTTCAGGGTTACTTATATTTTGACTGTAAGAGGTAGAGGTTCTACTAGAAGTGTATGGGGCAGAGGTAATAGTTCCCATGGTGGTAGTCATGGGTAGTGCTTGCTATACCCTCTAGACCAGAGGTAGAGGCTTTCAATATTGTCATCACAGGTATTGTCCCTATTTATTTTAGATTTGAATATGTGTTATTTGATCCTACGTTGACTTTTTTCTATGTGTTTGAATATTTTGCTTTGGTTTTTAATTTTGATAGTGAGCCTCTTTCTATGACTATCTATCTATCTATCCCTACAAGAGACTCTTTAGTGGCGGATCAGGTGAACCAATCTTGTGTTATGACTTTTGCTGGGCCTGAGACTTAGGTAGCTCTGATAGTCTCTAATATAGTACATTTTTATGTTATCTTGGGTATGGATTTGTTAACTCCTTATCATGCTTCCCTAGAATGTTATTCTAAGACTGTGACCTTAGCTTCACTAAGTGTGCCAAATATAGCTTGGAAGGGTGTGGTTTATTTACGTCCCAAGAGATTATATTTTTCCTTTAGGATCGTCGCTTAGTTGAGTGAGGATGCTTGTCTTATTTGGATCTTAATCCTGATACTAATGCTATTTCACCTCTTTTTTTTTGATTCTATTTGTGTTGTTCATGAGTTCCTGGATATTTTCTATATGGATTTGCTTGGTATGCTTATGAATTATGATATTGACTTTGCTATTGATATTGAGCCGAGCACCAAGCCCATTTCTATTCCTCCTTATAGGATGGCCTAATAGAGTTAAAAGAATTAAACAATCAGTTGTAAAAGTTGTTGTATACGAGATTTATCTGACCTAGTGTACCTCCTTGGGGTGTGCCTATCTTGATTTTGGAGAAAAAGGATGGATCTATGTGTATGTGTAATGATTATCGACAATTAAACAAGGTGATGCGTAAGAATAAGTATCCTTTTCGTCGTATTGATAATTTTTTCGATCAGCTTCAAAGTGCTTCAGCATTTTCAAAAATTTATTTGAGATCCAGGTATCACCAGTTGAGGATTATGGCTTCAAATATTCAAAAAACAACTTTTCAGACTAGGTATATTTATTATGATTTCTTGGTCATGTCCTTTGGGTTGACCAATGCCCTGTCGCATTCATGGAGTTGATGAATTGGGTATTTTCTCTGTATCTCGACTCTTTTGTAATTTTATTTATAGATGATGCTTTGGTTTATTCTAAGAGTGTGGCTAACCATGAGGAGTATTTGCGGATTGTGCTTCAGAGATTGAAGGATAAGAAGTTGTATGCTTAGTTCTTTAAGTGTGAATTTTTGCTGGATTCTATCTCTTTCTTAGGTTATATGGTGACCAAAGATAGCATTATAGTAGATTCAACCAAGGTTGAAATAGTTCGTGATTGGGCTAGGCCTACTTCTCCTATCAAGATTTGGAGTATTATTGGTTTAGCAGGTTACTATTGGCATTTTGTTGAGGTTTTTTCATTCATTACAACTCCATTGATCAAGTTCACTTAGAAGAAGATTTTCTTTCAGTGGCTTGATACTTTTGAGGGGCTTTCAAAACCTCAAGGATTTGTTGACCTCAACTCCTATCTTGACTTGTCCCAAGGGTGGCGTGGGTTTTACCTTTTTCACGTCAGTTAAAGCCCCATGAGAAGAATTAACTTACCCATTATTTAGATTTATGCACAATTGGTTTTGCTTTAATGTAATGGAGGCACTACTTGTATGGAGTATGGTGTGAGAATTTTTTAGATCATTGTAGCCTTCAATATTTCTTCACCCAGCGAGATCTTACTATGAGTCAACGCCATTGCCTTGCATTTCTTAAGGATTACAACTTGACAATTCTCTATCATCCGAGCAAGTCTAGTATGCTTGCAGATGCCTTGAGGTAAAATTTGACTAGCTTGGGTAGCTTGGTGTATCTTTTGACTCTAGAGAGACCTCTAACCTTATATGTTCAGTCTATGGTTAACTAGATGGTTATGCTTGATATTTTGACACCTGGGTGTGCTTTGACATTTGTGAATGCTAGGTCATTCTTGATGGAGCAGATTTGAGAGCATCAGTTCGATGCTGGTGGGTTGAGAGTGATATGGGATAAAGTGTTGAATTTTGAGGTTAAGGAGGCCTCTCTTGATCCAGATGATGTTTTGAGGAATGAAGTCTAAGTTTGTATGTCAGAAGTGGGTTATTGGATTAGATTGATTTTGGAGGAGGTTCTTTGTTCCAGATATTCGTCTCCCCGATAGTGACTAAGATGTATTTTGATTTGAGATAGCATTAATGGTTGGTATGAGGAAGGATGTAGCATATTTTGTAGATCG
The DNA here is from genome assembly GCA_030864215.1 of Capsicum pubescens. NCBI lineage: Eukaryota > Viridiplantae > Streptophyta > Magnoliopsida > Solanales > Solanaceae > Capsicum > Capsicum pubescens. Next base: position 197,523,392 of record CM061549.1, on the reverse strand, counting down.
TTACCTATTATTCCAGTAGGTGTATATGGAGTATTTGAGACCTCGTGGTTCACTTCAGAGGTTACCCATTCCTGAATAGAAGTGGGAGTAGATTATTATGGACTTTGTGAATAGATTACCTCGTACTACTTATGGTTCTTATAGCATTTGGGTCATCATGGATTAATTGACCAAATATTCTTATTTCAATTTGGTTAAGGTTTGTTTTAGTGTTGAGAGGTTGGCTTATTTCTATATTCGTGAGATACTTTGATTCATGGTGTGTCAATGCATATTATCTTCGATCAGAGTTTACATCTCACTTTTGGAAGGCTTTTTAGAAGGAGTTGGGTACCTGAGTTAATCTTAGCACAACTTTTCACCCCCAAACTTTTTAGGTTTTGGAAGATATGCTCCGTGCTTGTGCTATGGATTTTAGAGGTCAGTGGGAGCAACATCTAGCTTATAGAGTTTGCATATAATAATAACTACCATTCTAGTATTGAGATGGCTCCTTTTGAGGCCTAGTATGGTAGGCATTGTCGCTCTCCAGTTGGTTGGTTTGAGGTTCTTGATATTAGACCTCGAGATACAGACTTTCTCTATGAGTTTTTCGATAGAGTTTGAGTCATTCAGGATTAACTTCGAGTGGCTAAGAAAAGGTAGAAATGCTATACAGATTTTATACTTCACGCTTTGAGATTTTGTGTTGGTGACTGAGTCTTCCTTCGTGTGCCGGCCATGATGGGCGTGATGAGCTTTGGCAATAGGGGTATGCTTAGACCCATTTTGTAATTCTTTAGACTATTGGGGATATGACTTATGAGTTAGAATTACCCCGTAAATTTTTTAGCTTTTCATCTAGTTTTTCATGTTTCCATGCTTCGACATTACATTTGGGATGATTCAGTTTTATTCATTGCGATTTAGTCTAGTTAAATAAGCGGTTATCTTTTTTTGAGGATCCCATCTCCATTTTATCTAAAGATGTTAGATGGTTGTATTCTAGAGATACTCTAGTAGATAAGGTTCAGTGGAGATATCAACCTATAGATAAATCTACTTGGGAGGTTAAGTATACTATGCGTGGTTGTTGTCCTTAACTATTTGTTGATTCAGGTATTTCTCTTGCCATTAGTTTGAGGACGAACAAGATTCTTAGTGGTGGATGAGGTAATGACCTAATTGTTTTTTTCATTTTTGTGAAATATTTATTTCTATGTGCTTTGACCATTTTACCCCTTTCTGTGGTTGCTTTGTGATATTTTTGGAGTGTGGGGATGATTGGCACAATGCATTTTAGTATGATTTGTGCAAAATTGTGGTTTTTGATGGTTATAAAAGCTTTATAGTTGAGATGGTCAACATTTATTGATTGTGAATATGACAAAAAAACAAACTGCGCCAGTAGATCCAGATAGTTGATTTTAGGTTGGTAACATAGTTGGTGTGGGTTTATGACTTTTATATCTCATTCTGACCCTCGATTCTGAAGGTTAGAAATTGGGTTTCGGGGGTCAACTTTGTTAAAATGATGTTTTTTCATAAATACAATATTGTAATTGAGTCCGGATTATCGAATTTGGTAAGATAGCATAGTTTATTTATGTTCACGGGATTTCAGATGAATTTTGAGAAGTCCGTTTCCAAGTCTCTAACTGGTGCACCACTCAGCTAGTGCACCGCTTAAGCAACTTGGGATAACAACCAAAGTGTCACCTAAGCTACACTAGACTATCTTCAGTAAATCTCACTTAAGCGACAGCCTGGTCGCTTACGCGACAAGGCGGTGATCACGTAAGTGACGCCTGGTCGCTTAAGTAACCCGGTGATTGCTTAAGCGGCGCCTAGATGGATTATATCCATCATTTTCATGATTTTTCACCATTTCAAGACTTGGAGCTTAGGGTTGCGAGTTTTTGGGCAATTTCTTCCATTTTAGAGATTAGGTAAGCTCCACACTCCTATTTTAGTTACTTGTTTTTGGTTTTTATCATTTTAATCCTTTTAAAACTTGGATTCAAAGGTAAAATTTGGGGATTTTTACTCGAAAGTCGTAAAATCTAGAATTCTTTGATTCAAACTCCAATTCAAACCCATTTTCACTTGGGTTTTCTTCTATAAGTTCTTTCAATCATGGGGAATATATTTTTGACGAAAACTCTGGTTTTACACTTTTTTTTAAAACCTGATTTGGGGGTTCATTTTGACCCTGACCCAGAAGTGAGCAATATGGTATCACCGGCTTCCTTTTAATGCATATATTCTTTATTTGTGTATTTTAGTTAATTCCGGACCCCTTCATGAGGTGAAGGCTTAGTGTTGAAGGCTTGTTTATATTGATTTACGATATTAGAGGTAGGTTATGACTTAACTTTCTTCACACTAGGATGAGTAGTTAATATTAATGTAAAATCATGTATAGGCTGTGGGAACTAATCACAGAAATGGTTATTAATATTTTGTTGTGCCCGTGTGGGGGCCTATGTTGTTATTTTATGGTATTGAGACATTATCTGCTATTTATGTTCGTGTAGAGTCTTGTATGATGTTGTTGGCCTTGTGTATGTATATTTGGTGGTTTCTTTATTATAAAAAGCCTAAATTGGAATTTATATGGTATCAATGTCTTATTGTTGTGTATTTTGCTCTATTGGCATATGATACCATTGGATTCGTGGATTAATGGCATATTGAGTCAATTTTGGCTCATGTGGTTAGTATATTTGTTGGTTTTGGATATTCTTATTCTAATTGGTTATGAGCATTGCATCCTCATATTATATGCACTTGTGAAACATTGGTACCAATGTGGAAATACTGGGAACACTGGCTTGTGACATCTTTATAGACCCTCTGTTGATGGATATACTGGAGAGGAGTCATGGTATTGGTATTGGATATTGGATTTTATATGGTTACGAACCCCCCATGGGTCCTACCTAGAAGCACAAATTGGTAGGTGTATACGTAGGTTGTGTGACAACCTCGAGTATCATATCATCATCACAGTATCATCATCTTCATTGCATTTCATACATATTGTGCTCATTTTGTGTTGTATTATTATCCTTCATATGATATTTGTCTATTTGTACTTCTTTCCTGTACTTGCATTTGGTATACGCGCATATTTATGCTTTTTTCTCGTATTTGTGTATATTATATGTGTATATTGTAGAACTATAAGAGCAGACGGTGTGGGCTACCGTTTGAGACATTTTCTGATTGCAGGCGATATGCCCATAGTGTGTATTTTATATGCTTTATATTCTACTTTGCTCAGTTGGCCTATGATACCTACTGAGTACAAGTGAACCGTACTTACCCCTATTGCACCTTTTTAATGTAAATCTAGGTACGAGTACGCTGTACAATACCTGATTAGGCGGTATCTTGATTATCTTTGCGGTAACGGTCGATGTATGCTTTCAGAGTTGACCTGCTACCTTCCCTTATCTATTTCATGTCTTATTTTGGATTCAGAGATAGATTTTTGATCCTTTTGGACTATTATTGTATCTTTTGACATTCGAGATATATTTAGTAGTTCTTACATTGTGACACCAGGTTTTGGGATATTCTTATGGTATTTTTGGTTATGTCCTTTCATTATTAGCATATACGTGTGGTTTGACTCTCTTGGAGTATTGCCTTTGTTGTGGTATTGATTTCTCATTTTATATTAGTTTGGGTGATCAACTTACTTTTCAAGGCTTGCCGCGGCAAGTGACATCATAACCTTTTGTTTTTTGGTCGTGACACTTCATGAGACTAAATAAGAATCTAAAACTAAGGGAATACTGCTAGAAGGAAGATCTATACCTCATATTGGCTCAACACTAGGAGTGAACAAATAAGGGTATTTGTTCATCATGTGTACCTATGCCTCTCATGTCATTACCTTAATATACTAATTTCTCCCTAATACCTTAATGGAAGAAACTTTATTATTCCTTAACATTTGAACGATCAAGGGTTTAGATTGAAACCTCATCATAAGATAAACTATCTATCACCCAATACTCTCTACTGGAATAAATAAGGATGGATCTCCAATATACTTTTCAGAAGTGACATATAAAAGACTGGGTGGACTACGACTAACTCCACTAGATGATCTAGCTCATAAGTAACATATGTAATGAACCTTAAAATGGTGTAAGGACCAATGTATCGTGGACTGAGTTTCCCCTTCTTCCCAAACCTCATCACCCCTTTCATGGGTGACACCTTAAGGAACATCCAATCAGCCATAGAAACTTTAGTTCCCCCCTTCCTATAATCAGTATATGACTTCTGCTGACCCTGTGATGTTCTCAATCTCGCCCAAATCTACCGAACCTTCTCTATAGCCTCAAGAATAGAGTCTGGCCGAATCAAAGTAGACTCACTAAACTCACACCACCCTAAAGAAGACCTACACCCATATAAGGCCACAAAAGGAGCCATCTAGATACAAGAATAGTAGCTGTTGTTATAAGCAAACTCAATTTGAGGTAGCTAATCATCCCAATTTATTTTGAACTCATTAAACATTGAATATATCTTCTAGATTTTGGATAGTGTGCTCGTTTTGATTGTTTGTCTAGGGGTGGAAGTAGTATTAAGTTTTTTCTCGTTCTAAGACCCTTCTGAATTGATTGCCGAAACTGTGAGGTTAACTGAGTACCTTAGTTTGAAATAATGGATAGTGGAACCTTATGAATTCTAACTGATTCACAAATGTACAATTTTGCATACTCCTCAACTGTATCTTAGTTTCTTATTGGCAAAAAATAGGTTGACTTAGGCATTTGATCCATAATGACCCACAAATGGTGCTGATGCCTAGTTCGAGGAAGTCCCATGACTAAATCATATTGATTACCTCCCACTTCTAAGTGGGTATGCGAATATCCTGAAGCATGCCTCCCAACCTTTGGTGCTCAACCTTCACTTACTAATAATTGGGACATTTAGCCACAAACTCTGCTATCTCTATTTTCATACCATTACACTAATAGACTTCCCATGAGTTGCAATACATCTTACTGATGCTAATTTTTATCAAATACTTAGAGCAATTATTTTTCACTAACATCTTATCTCTCAACCTATCAATGTTTGGAATGGATAAAAAACCCTGATAATGAAGTGCACTATCTTCTTCTTGGTAGAAAATCTCCACCTTCTGGTGATGTACTGCATCAATCAACTGACATAGTATGGGGTCATCAAATTTTTGTCTTTAACCTCTGCCAGTAGGGTTGTTTAAACCAACATGTATCATCAAGCCACCATTATCCACATCAAGAAAATGAACTCCCATATAGCTAATCTATGCACAAATTTAGCTAACTCCTTTCTATCATCTACATCGTAGGCTTCGCTACTCATAGATAATCTACTCAGAGCACCCTCATCTGGCAAAGATTTAACTCATTCTGACTGAATATATGTTGGAGACTTTTATGATCAGTGAAAACATCTACGTGTGGAGCATACAAGTAATGTATCCAAATCTTCAACATGAAGAATTTACACAATCCGAACCAGGGTATTGTCATAATGGGCATCCCAAGTCTATCCAGGACCCGGGACCACCTTTGTTACTCAACCTAACCTCCAAATAGGCATAACTTAAGTCGATGAATTACGAATGTATAACAAGCTAGCGTTTATTACAATTCCAGTCTCTGGGATAGATCTATAACTGTGACCAACCAAAAATATTCCAACCATCCAATACCAACCAACAACCATAACCAAATCAATATGATAACCAAGTTCCTGTCCATAACATAACATAAGAGGATATAACAATCATAAGTTCAGCCAAATGGTATCATCCCTAATATCAATGCCAACACTAAGGCTGACACTAATACCGACATCGCCCATTCCAACCCATAGTAGTTCTACAAAGCCTCTAACCGATAGAAAAACAATATCCAATAGGGACATGCCCCCAACCATAGCAATTAGCAATATCCATAAAATGTCAAGAGTATGTAAGACATCCATGATATGAAATGGAGCCTTTCGGAATATGGAAGATCATGACTTCAATCCAATGACTGATCCCGAATTTGATAACTAAGCAAGAGGAGTAGAATGACCAGTTATCGTATCGCGTGGGGATATAACCGCCAAAGGATGGGCTAGCGGGTGAACGATAGAAAGTACTCAGGTAAAATAATACCAACCTTTGAAACCAAGTAAACTAACCATATACATTCACAACCATACATATTTATATATATATTTACATACATGTATATATATATATCCTTGAACCACCCCCGGGCTATATGGGTCTAATGAATCCCCCTGAATAAGCCTCGATGCGTGTAGCCGCACGAACCTGAGATACCATAGGAGTAGGGAACTCCCAAGTACCCTTCGCTCTCCATGATACATATATACGATTGTAACTTAGGGGATTCCTATGTACTCGATATGGTAATCATGGCTAAATCCTCATGATGGCAAACATGAGTTCCAGTGTTCATCCATTGGCCTCACACCTTCACAGTTAGATATCACACCCCACTATTATTTCCCAATTAAAACCATTACCACATAGCCAAGACCACCATTCCATTTGTTACTAACCAAGTCTATAAGTAGTGGTATCATCATACTGACTATAGCTTGCAAGCAATGTCCTTATCCAAACTTTCAAAGATTAAGGTATTCCCTTATACCCATTGGTTTCATTTTCAAGCTGACTTGGGGGATTCCCATGTACCCCACAATTAGTTCATTATTAAGTTTTCTTGGGGGAATCCCCTGTACCCCACAAGGATGTTTAATTTACCCTAACCATGACCACCAAACCTTACCATTTAAATCATTTATGCCATTTAGGGTTCCATTACATAGTTTACCATGCAATAGTTCCACTGAAAGTCCAACAATATAGTAAGAACATCATCATAGGCATTTTATCAAGCATGTTGGGGGCATAGTGTTCCTAAAACGAAAACAAATTACCAATTTACCATTCCCATGCAACTAATTTTCCAAATAACCATTAAAGCATGTAAATCCACAATTAAAACATAGGAAAACCATAACCAAGCTTTTATTACCATAACCCCCAACATATGATTGACAACCGAAAAGCATACAACAATTATGCCATGAAAACAATTAAAAAAATATGCATTTAGTTGGAACTAACAATAAGGGAGAACTATTTTGCCTTAGAGTACAAAGATGATGGAGAGAAATCACTTGTACAAGCCCTAAATTGATGCTCTAGATGAAACCCTAGCTTTCTTTACCCAAGATCCTTTGAGATAATTTGAGAGAGTTTCTAAGTGTTTAAGATTAGAATATTAGTGTAAATGATGTCCCAAAAGAGTTATAAGTCGTGGAGCCTTAATAGGTTAAGTGGGGAAATCTCCAGATTACCCCTACTTAAACTGTATAAAAATCTTGTAGGAGGGTACGACCACCCTATACCAATCGTATCCCACCATACGAGTGTTACCCACCACTCGTACCCTATGCCTTCCCTTAGACCCCAACACTATCCAATATAAGACCATCCAAGCCTAGTCGTATTCGATCATACAACATGTAAATTTTACCTATAACCATCAAAGAATGGAACACAGAGGATTTGGACATTGTCCACCATATGAGTCAATGGTACTAGTCGTACCCTATCATACGGCTCATGGTGAGCCATTCATACTTAGATCCAGGTTAAGTCACCAAGTTTTAGATTAAGTGATAGAAAAACCACACCACACAAACCATCACTTACAATACAATTTGTACCCTCCCAAATCGTGCCCATACCAGAAATCAATCCAACCTATCAACCAAAACTGGTTATCATACGACCAAGACCATACCAACTATACCCCATACCCTAGTCGTATGATGCCCAGAAACATGAAATCCAGGAAATTTTCTAAGGTTCCAAAACCTATGGTGTTTCATTCTCTCCCAATAAGATCATTTATCCCCAAATGATGGGTAGGGTAAGCACAAGCATGAGTCATTGCATTATCAAACATCAATCTAGCCTTTAACCAAATTAGTAAACAAAGATATGATAAAGAACATATACCTTCTGCACGAATATCCAGAGCAGATAACAAATGTGGATACTTGGACTTCATGTCCTCTTCCATTTCCCAAATAGTCTCTTCTACCTTGTGGTTCCACTATAGAACCTTAACCTAGGCCATATCCTTGGTCTGCAACCGGTGAACCTGCCGATCCAAAATCTCAACTGGGATCTTTTCATAACACAGAGAATCAGAGATACCCAATCCGTCCAAAGGAACAACTGAAGAAGGATCATCAATACATTTTCTCAACATAGAGAAATGAATTACCGGATTAATAGAGATCAAACTAGAAGGCAACTCCAATTCATATGCAACATTACCAACCCTCCAAAAAATCACATAAGGACTAACATACCGGAGACTGAGCTTTCCCAATTTTGCCAAACTACATTACTCCCTTCATGGGAGATACCTTTAGGAACACCCTATCCCCAACCTCAAACTCCAGGTCCCTACGCCTCATATCCGCATAGGACTTTTGGTGACTTTGGGCAGCCTTAAGCTTATCCTGAATAAACTTTATCTTCTCCATAGCTTGATAAACCAAATCCAGGCACAACATATCAACCTTGCCAAGCTCAAACTATCCACTAGGAGATCTACACCTCCTACCATACAATGTCTCAAAAGGGGCCATTCCAATGCCAAAATGATAGCTATTATTGTAAGAAAACTCTGCAAGAGGTAGAAGCTCAACCCAATTACCACCATAATCAATCACCCATGCACGAAAAATATCTTCCAATGTCTGAATAGTCCTTTTTGCTTGCCCATTCGACTGCGGGTGAAAAACAGTACTTAGACTAACCTTAGTACCCAACCACTACTGAAACTACTACCAAAAGTGAGATGAAAACTGCATACCACGATCAGATATAATCAAAACATGTACTCCATGCAACTTCACAATCTCATAAAGATACAACCTCACATAATCTTTAACCAAAAAGTTAGTCCCCACAGGCAAGAGTGAACCGACTTTGTCATCCTATCCACGATGATCCAAATCGAATCAAATTGATTTCGAGATCAAGGAAGAACTGTAACGAAATCCATATTGATCACTTCCCTTTTTCTTTCTGGCAAATCCATTTTCTAATACAACCCACCAGGCCTCATATGCTCAACTTTAACTTGTAGACACACTAAGCACTTGGCCATAAAATAAGCCACATCATTCTTCATACTATTCTACTAATACATCTCCTTGAGGTCATGATACATTTTCATCGAAATGGGATGAACACCATAGCGCAATTCATGCGACCACCCAATACCCTTTCTCGCAAACCATTGACATTAGGAACACATAACCTCCCTAGGTACCGGAAGGTACCATCACCGCTGATATCAAATACCATTCACTTTTTCCCACCTACGTCACCCTTGATTTTCACCAAGATAGGATCTAGCACTTTCTTCTCCTTGATCTCTGCACTAAGAGATGACCGAATTACTTTTTGTACCAACACACCACCATTTATGAAGTCCAACAAGCGAACTCTAAGATTACCCAAGTGGTGAATATCCTTCACCAACTCCCTCCTCTCCTTATCCACATGAGCTAAACTCCCCATGGACAACTTACTAAGAGCACCAACAACAGCATTAGCCTTACCTGGATTATAATGAAGACTCATGTCATAGTCCTTGAGAAGATCAAGCTATCTTCTCTACCTGAGATTTAACTTCTTCTGCGTAAACACATACTGAAGGCTCTTATGATCAAAAAAGATGTCCACGTGCACTCCATACAAATAGTGCTACCAAATTTTCAACGCAAACACCACAACTAACAATTCCATATCATGAGTAGGATAATTCCTTTCATGCTCCTTCAACTGTCTAGAAGCATAGGCAATCACCTTAGCATGCTGCATCAACAAACGATCAAGTCCTACCTGGGATGCATCACGGTAAACTACAAACCCCTCATTACCTTTAGGCAAAGTTAAAATTGGAGTCGAAGATAGGTTATCCTTAAGGTTCTTCAAACTACCTTCACAAGCATACAACCAAGAGGATTTTACCTTCTTCTAAGTCAACTTAGTTAATGAGGCAGTTATCTTCGAAAAAGTTTCCAAAAACCTCTTATAATACCCAGCCAAACCCAAAAAGCTCCGAATGTCAGTTGGAGTTGTGAGTCCAGGACACCTTTCAACCACTGACACCTTTTGTGGATCGACCATGATCCCTTCTCTAGAAATAATATGACCCAGAAAAATAACAACGTTTAACCGAAATTCCTATTTAGGGAATTTGTCATACAATTGATGCTTTTTCAAGGTCTGCAACACCACACGGAGGTGATTAGCATGATCCACCTTGTTGTTAGAATTTACCAGGATATCATCACTGAACACAATGATAAAAAATCTAAAAACTGATAGAATACTCTATTTATCAAATCCATAAATGCCGCCGGGACATTGTTCAAACCAAATAACATAACCAAGAACTCAAAGTACCCATACTGATTACAAAAAGCTGTCTTAGGGATTTTCACCTCCCTAATTTTAAGTTGATAATACCCAGACCGATGATCTATCTTAGAAAAGAATTTGGCACCTTGTAACTAACCAAACAAGTCATCTATCATTGGAAAATGATATTTGTTCTTAATCGTCACCTTATTCAACTATCAATAGTCAATACACATCCGAAGGGACCCATCCTTCTTATGCACAAATAACACCGGTTCACCCCAAGGGGACACGCTGAATGGTTGAAATCCTTATCCAAGAGATCCTTAACTTTCTTATTGAGTTCCCTCAACTTAGTCAGAGCCATTCTATAAGGAGGAATAGATATTGGACGAGTGTACGAAACCAAATCAATCTCAAACTCAATCTCCCTATCTAGAGGAACACCAGGAAGATCATCTGAAAAGACCTTAGGAAACTTACTCACCAACAAAACTGAATACAATGAAGGACTTCTGAGCTAGAATCTTTAATCGAGACCAATTCATAGAGACACCCTTTAGAGATTAACCTTTGAGCTCTAACCGGCTCACTAGGGAACTAAAAGATAACCTTATGGGTCCGACAATATATGGATGCGTAGTACGAATGTAACCAATTCATCCCTAGGATAACATCAAAATCAACCATATCTAATTCAAACAAATCCACCAAAGTCTCCATACTACCAACAGATGTCACACACCCCTATAAACTATTTTAGCAACTATAGAGTCACCTACCGAGGTAGAAATAGAAAAAGGATCCAAAATAACCTCAAGGTGAAAACCAAAATACACAACCATAAATGGGGTCACTTTAGAAAGAGTGGACCCCCAATCAAGTGAACAATAAACATCCCAGGAAAAAAGTTATAATGTACTAGTCACGAGATCAGGCAATGCCTCAGATTCCTATCGAGTAGTGAGTGCATACAACCTATTCCAGCGTGTGCCAGCACCAGAATTAAAAATAGATATAGAAGCAACACCTTTTAGTGCAAGAGCAGAAAAAGAGGCAAGCAAAACCTTATTTGCTCCCAAAGAAACCTTACCAATCGGATAATTTCTAAGCTTGTGGACTGGTGGACCATACTTGAAGAACATGTCCCTACCCTCATCGCAGAAGCCCCAATGTAACTGACCATAGAACCTATATGAAGGACATGATGAAGCCCACTATTCCCTACCTACTTGAGATTAGACACCCTGTGCCCTGAAGTTGTCACCACCCTGCTGGTGCCTATCACCCAACTACTTCGGGTAAGGAGCATTAGTTGTAGAGAAGGAACCAAAACTTCCCCGCTTTTTCTTTGGCCACTTAACTCCATCCCGACCACCTTGCTGTTGACCACCACCTTGACCAACGAACTTGAACCTCTAACCCTGCCATTCACCTATCTCAGCCTGCTTCCTCTTTTCTTCCTCTACTTATTGCATATGGACAATCAACCTAGAAATATCCATGTCCTAGATTAGCAACCAGTCTTGCTTTCAAGGATCAAATTCTGAGATAGTCCTGAAGCGAACTTTCTAATTCTGGACCTCATATCAGACACCAATTTTGAAGCATACCTAGACAACTGGTAGAATTTCAAGGCATACTCCTTGACCGACATCTTTCTTTATTTCAGATTGACAAACTTCTCCGCTTTTGCTTCTCTTAACTCCCGAGGAAAGAAATGGTCCAAAAATGCATTGGAGAAAGTCTCCAATTTCAATATCACCCCTTGCCCCATCCCATTCCTCGTACCATTGGTATGCCATATCTTTGAGATGAGAAGCCACAAACTCCACCCCTTCCACATTCATGGCATACATAATCCTGAAAATATTTTCCATCTCATCCAAAAAACAATGAGGATCCTCCTCTGCCTTAACACCAGTAAAGGTTGGAGGACTCATCTTCATAAAATGGCCAACCCTTATGGCCTCAGATGATGCAATACTAGATGCACCATGCTTAGCTTGATAAGCTACAAACAGAGTGATGATTGGTGAGTTTATCACTCAATCGCACTCATTTTTCGTGCATATTACCTTGTTTTGAATGAATAAATAAGACAACATCTATGGATAGATGCACTAATATCCACTCTTTGTAGGCATAAAGTTGAGAAGACCAAAAGATGTGGATTAGAGCTAAAAATGATAAAAAAAAGAGCAAAGAAGAGTGCAACTGAAGACCTGGACTACATTAGATTCAGTTATTGTGACTACGGTCCTCTATCTGCAGTTGCGGTTAGTTAAGATAGTCAGAGCAATGTGATTGCAGAACACAACTATGATCGCGTGGTCACGGTTGTGGATAGCCATAAACGAATGCGCTTAGGAAAAAATATGCCAAGGGGCAGATCTGCAAAAGCACTTAGACGCATCCCAAGCCATATTTAAGCGAAAACCCCTTCCTCTTTAGGATAGATTAGCTCATAAGATACTTTTGAATTCAAGACTTAAAACCTTAATCTTGAGAAAGTGTGTAATTAATTTTGGAGGCTCAATTTCCTAGTTTCTTGGTGAAGAATGGATGCTTTGAATGACCCATATGGTATCTTTCTCTTTAGTTTTTTCATGAATAGCTAAGTAATTTGGTCTTGGGATTATGTTGAACTTAAGTGTGATTGTGTGTGGGTATTGTTGTGTTTGCATGGATTTTAGTTGTTGAGTATGGATTTCACCATTGGTTGAGCTTATGTGTTGGAATTTGATGGGTGAAAACTCCAAATCTCCAAATGGGTTTGATGAGTGAAAGCTCCAAGATCTAGAAATCCTTTTTCATCCTCGAAAGAAGGATTTAGGTGGATATTAGGTCACCCATAACATCCTCAAAAGAGGATTATTTGGGGACAAAGCAATGGTGAACAACTAAGACTGTGGTTTACTACCCTTTGCAATCTTAGACATAATTGTTTAGGGAGTGTGAATCATGTCAAGAACATTATCATAGAAATAGTGATGCTTGGTTGAGGTTTTTGGTGGTTATATAAAATCCACACTTGTTAGGTGCTCGAAAGAGCCAATGGGTGAAATCGTTGGGGTTTTGTTGAAAGATTGACCCCAATGATCTTAGACCTAGCCTATCCTTTTGTTAACAACTAAATTTCATGCCAAACCATCATTAACCCACATACTTTTACCTTTAGGTAGACATAATCCTAAGATTCCCCCCATCATTGTTGTTTAGAACAAAATTGTTGTCTCTTGATCATTTGCTAAAAATCGTACAAATAGTTCCCAAGCAAATCCCTCCATTTTATTTTACATGTCATTTTTATTAACATTACGGGTAATCTCTTAGTAATTTGAGCATCCACAGGTCTTAAAGGCTATAGTTCACTCCTCGAGATTCAACCCCAATTCAAATTGGGTTACTTGACAACGACCGCTTCTACCCTAACTTATGGGAGTGAGTTGAGCATTATCACTGAGCAATCATATGAATTGACTGACAAAACTGAGCATTCGTCTTATTATCCTAAGGAGGACTAGAAGGAATCGATGGAACTCTAGAAATTTCAGGGACTGTACCCCTATATCGAGTATGGATCCCCTGAGTAAATCGTGTCCCATCAACATCATCCACAAATAGGATAGAGGAATTTCTGTGAACTTTAGATCATTGAGGCATGATCTAAAAGTGAACAAACAGAATTAGAGAAGATTCCAAGGCTTAAATCCCAAGCTTGAAAATAGAACACAAAGAAGAGAAACATTTCCCAAATTCTTTGTAGCATATTCCTTATGAGCGTGGTGCGCTATACACCGTTAAAAGAGACTCTACTCGACATAACTTTGTGGACTCCTAATTGACCATGAACATAAAGCTCTGATATAAGCTTGACATGACCCGAACGAGGGCCTTGTCATAATGGGTATTCCAAGTCCATCCGGGATCGGGGACCACCCCTGTTACCCAACCCAACTTCCAAATATGCATAACCTGAGTCGGATGAATTTCAAACATATAATAAGATAGAGTTTATTACAAAATTCCGGACTCTGGGATAGGTCTATAACCGTGACAATCTGAAACAAGTCCAACCATCCAATACAAACTAACAACCATAACAAAACCGATATAATAACCAAGTTTCTGTCCACAACATAACATAAAAGGATGGAACAATCATAAGTTCATCCAAACAGTATCAACCCCAATACTAATGCCAATACTAAGGTTGATATCAATACAGACACTGCCCATTCCAAGCCATAGTAGTTCCACAAAGCCTCTAATAAAAACAAAAACAATATCCGATTGGGACAAGCCCCCAACCATAGCCAAAACTACTATCCATAAAATGAAAAAATATGTGATGACATCCATGATATGAAATGGAGCCTTCCAAAATATGGAAGCTCACTACTTCAATCCGACAGCTGATATCGAATTCAATCACTAAGAAGAAGGAGTAGAATGGATGGTTCCTGCATCGCGTGGGGATACAACCACCCCAAGACGGGGTAGCAGGTCAATGCTAGCAAGTACTCAGGATAAGGATAAAATAATGCAAACCTTTGAAATGAAGTAAACCAACCATATGCATTCACAACCATACATACATACATACATACATATATATATATATATATAAAATCATAGTGGGAAGATGGATCGGGATTAGAATGCATTTAAAACCATTAACTTGGGTATGTGTAGCTTAAGTATCCTAGAACCACCCATGAGCTATATGGCTCTAGTGTAACCCCTTGAATGGGCCCCGATCCATGTAACTGAACGAGTCGGACATATAATAGGAGTAGGGGATTCCCAAGTGCCCTTCACTCCTCTGTGATACACAATTACGATTCTAACTTAGGGGATTCCCATGTACCCCATATGGTCATCATGACTAAATCCTCATGCCGGCAAACACGAGTTTCCATTGTCAGTCCATTGGACTCACACCTTGACGGTTAGCTATCACACCCCGCCATTATTTTCCAATTAAAACAATTACCACATAACCAAGACCGCCATTCCATTTGTTATTAACCAAGGCTATAAGTAATGGTATCGTCATACCGACTATATCTTGCAAGCATTGTCCTTAGCCAACCTTTCAAAGATTAACGGATTTCCTTGTACTTTAATTTTCAAGTTGACTTGGGAGAGTCCCGTGCACCCCATAAGTAGTTCATTATTTTCTTGGGGGATTCCCTTGTACCCAACAAGGATATTTAATTAACCATAACCATGACCACCAAACCTTACCATTTAACCATTACAAACTTTTTAAACCATTTAGAGTTCCATTACCAAGTTATACCATGTAATAGTTCAATTAAAAGTCCAACAATATTGTAAAAACATTCTCATAGGCATTTTATCAAATATGTTGGGGGCATAGTGTTTCCAAAACCTAAACCAATTACCAATTAACCATTCCCACGCAACCAACTATCCAAACCACAATTAAAGCATGTATATCTATAATTAAAAAATGCGAAAACCATAACCAAGCCTTTATAAGAAAAACCCCCAACATATGATTGACAACCCAAAACCATACAACAATTATGCCATGAAAACAATTCAAAAAATATGCCTTTAGTTGGAACTAACAATAAGAGAGAAGTATCTTGCCTTAGATTACGAAGATGATGGAGAGAAATCACCCTTAAAAGCCCAAATTTATCCTCTAGATGAAACCCTAGCTTTTTTTCCCCAAGACCATTTCACTTAAGCAGTACCTGGCGACTGTGCTAGGGCCTGTTTAATGCCTCCACTAAAGCACCCAAAGGTCCGCTATAGCAATCGCACCAATTTCTTCACCCGCTGTGGAGACTTGGAAAATTCCACGTCTCTGCGGACCCCTCGGGATTCACCTAAAATCCCAGAATGCAAATGAACTATGCTACTCTATCAAATTTGATGCTCTGGACTCGACAATGATATCAAATTTTTGAAAAGGCATCATTTTCACAAAGTTGACCCTCGTAACCATATTTCACAACTTTCCAAACCAAAGGTCAAAATGAGACATAAAAGCCATAACACCAATCCACCATGTTAACATCCTAAATTCAATGTTCTAGACCTGCTGGCGCAGTCTGTTTTGCCATCCGATGCACAAATCAATTAATGTTGATCGAAGTTTACTATAAGTCTTTTCAAGCCATCAAAAATCACAATTTCACATAATTCACACAAAGTGTATTGGAAATGGCGCCAAACATCCCCACACCCTAAAAATACCATAATACAATCACGGTGAGGGTAAAATGGTCAAATCACATAGAAATGAATATTCAAAAAAATCACCAAAATCAAGTCATTACATCATCCACCTTTAAAAAATTGAGTTTGTCCTCAAACTAAATGCAACGAAAATACCTGAATCGGCAAAAAGCTGAGGATAACAACTAAGCTTATCAGACTCGATCGCCCAAGTATACTCTTCTTTAGAACGATGCCTCCAGTAGACCTTAACCATAGAAATAACTCTGGAATGAAACCGTATAACATTCCTGGCTAGAATGGAGACAAACTCCTAAACAAAAGCCAATCTCTCATCTAACTGAATTGAATTCCAACAAATGACATGAAACTCATCCAAAATGTAATGCTGAAGCATGGAAATAGGAAAAACTGGATGAAAAACTAATAAATCTTGGGGCAAGGCCAACTCATAAGTCAAATCACCAATAGTATAAAGGATCTCAAAAGGCCTGATATACCTGAAACAAAGCTTTCATCTCTTCCCAAACCTCAATGCGCCTTTCATAAATAACACATGAAGAAAGACATAATCACCAACACTGAATCTCAGGGTATGAAGCCTACGATCCTCATAGCACTTCTGCCTACTTTGAACTGCTCAAAGTCTATACTAAATGACCCAAAGTCTATCGAAATACTCACAAAGTAAGTATGTACCTCGAGGTCTGACCTTAGGAACCTCAAACAAACCAACTAGAGAGCGATAATGCCTGCCATACAAAGCCTTGAAAGGAGCCATCTTAATACTGCAATGATAGATATTATTATACACAAACTCTGATAAGGCCAGATTCTACTCCCACTGGCCTCTAAAATCTATTCCACAAGCATAAACATATCCTCCAACACCTAAATCGCCCGCTTTAACTGGCCATCGGTCTGGGGAAATATTGTGCTAAGATCAACCCGTGTACCCAACTCTTCCTGAAAAGTCTTCCAAAAGTGAGATGTGAACACTGAACCTCGATCTGAGATAATATACACTAGAACCCATGAAGATGCACTATCTAATGAATATGGATATGGTCCAACCTCTTAATACTGAAAGAAACTTATATCAGAATAAAATGGTCAGATTTGGTCAATCAATCCACAATGACCCAAACATTATCAAAAATACAAGAAGTACTAGGCAACCCCTTCCAAAAGTATTGATCCATTCCTATTTACACTCAGGAATAGGTAACTTCTGAAGCAAACCAACAGGTCTCAAATGATCAACACCTACTGGCAACATAGGCAACAAGCTACAAAATTCACTATATCCTTCCATTTACTACCCCACTAGAAATGCTGTCTCAAACCACGATATATCTTAGTCACCCCTGGATAAAATATCTAGAACAGTGAGCCTCCTCTAAAACCTATCTAATCCAGCCACCCACTCTCGGCACACTAACCTAGCCATATATTCTCAAAAAACCATTTGGATCAAGTAAGGCTTCCTTATCCAAACCACTCAGCACCTTATCACTAATCACTCTTAATCCAACATCATCAAATGGATGAGCCTAAATTTGCTCCATCAAAGAAGACCTAGCTTCCACGAATGCCAAAACACACCTAGGTGTGAAAACACCATGCCTAACCATTTGGTTAGCTAAAGACTGAACCTCTAAGGCCAAAGGCCTCTCCTGGGTCAAATGATATGCCAAGCTACCCATGCTAGTCGACTTTTGGATCAAAGCATCAACAACCACATTAGCTTTTTCGAGATTATAGAGAATAGCAAAGTCGTAATCTTTAAGAAGATCAAGAAAATAATGCTGCCTCATATTAAGATCTCACTAGATGAAGAAATACCGAAGGCTATGATGATCTGAGAAAATCTCTCAACGAACTCTATACAAGTGGTGTCTCCACAACTTCAAAGTAAAAACATCGCACACAACTCCAAATCATAGGTAGGGTAATTCTTTTCATGGGGCTTTAACTGACGAGAAACATAAGTAATCACCTTACCCTCTTACATTAACATAATACCTAACCCAAAACCTAAAGCATCATAGGATACAGTAAAACCTATGCCCTTTTTGGGCAACATCAAGATAAGAGCTGTAGTCACTGAGTAATTGAGCTTTTGAAAGTTTGCCTCAGAAGCATCAGACTACAAAAATGAAATATTCTTCTGAGCTACCTTGGTCAATGGAGCTATGATAGATGAAAAATCCTCAAAAAAACACTGATAGTAACTAAACATCCACAAACTCATGAACCATATGGAAATAATCCAAAGAAGAAGGTGAAGCAACAGTAGTACTACGAATATGAACCAAATAAGACAAAGATCTCCCTTTAACCAAATTGCGATCCTGAAGAGAAAATATAACTCTCTTAGGACCCGAATGAAGCATACCCTTCAAAGCTACACCTGACAAACCCGATGAAGCTAAAGTCATAGTCTTAGCATAACATAATAGCACAACATGATAAGGAGATAACTAGTCTATAGACAAAATGACATCAAAATCTACCATATATATATATCACAATCAAATATACCTAGATTTTATTCCCAACAAAAGTCACAAAACAAGATAGGTACACCCGATCCACTACTAAAGAGTCTTCTACAAGGGTTGATACACGAATAGGCACATCAAGAGGCTCACTAGTAGAATCAAAACCTAAAGCAAAATATGCAGACACTAAGTAAAAACTTGACCCCAAATCAAATAACATAGATGCAGATCCAAAAAAAATAGGGATGATACATGTGATGACGGCATCGAAGGCCTCTACCTCTGATCTAGAAGGTATAGCATAGTACTGACCACATCTACCACCTATCTGAGTAGCCCCACGAGCATCACTACATGCCCTACTACCTCTACCTCTCACACCTCTAGTAGATCTTTTACCTCTCCCGACCGATATAGGGGTAGCACTAAAAATACGATGGGGCAGTCCTAGCCATATGACACACTAATCACATACATAGAAAACCCTAAGGATGGAATTAAAGAAAGAGGTACAACTAAACTAGAACGACTACCTGAAGCTACCAAAATAGAAAACCCACTACTTGAAATCTACAAGGCTGCCTACACTGGTCTACCATGATACCTCTAAAACCTTTTAGAATCTCTACTTCACAAGATATAGCCTCTGAACTTACCTAAATAGCGCACCTTCTTGATGCCTCACTGAGATGCTCGAAGAATGGACTCATTCATCTTAACATGATCCACTATACTCTGAAATAATGCTCCTCACACTACCATCTAATTCATCACAAGCTGAAGAGAAACATCCAACCCTATTATAAACTTCTAAATCTTCTCAGACTCAATGACAATACTAGAAAAAAAATATATAGAAAAGGCATAGAATCCTGCCTCATACTCTGCAATAGTCATTGAGCCCTACTCTAGGTGATTAAACATATCTCTCTTTTGATCCCTCAAAATAAAAGGCACAAACCTATCAAAAAAGGCCTTAGTAAATTAGTCCCCAGTCATATCAGGTGAACCAAGAGGTCGAAAACCAATAAGTGACATCCACCAATCCCTAGATGCATCTCTCAACTGGTAAGTAGATAAGAAATCCCATGCAACTCAAGAAAACCAAGGTTATGCAACTTCTCTCGATAATCCATTAAGAATTTATAGGCATTCTTACTAAAACACTACTAAACCTAGAATGACCCAAATGAGTGAATCTCTCAAACCTTTTCTAATCCTCAAAAGACATAGATGTACTCGTAATAATAGAAGGCATAGTATTTCTAAATGGTTGAGAAACTATTAGAGGAGGCATTATAGATGAAAGTTGAACACCAGACCTTGAAACACCATACTTAGGAGCATGCACTGAAGGAGGACCTATGCCCTAAGTTTGTGGAGTACCATAAGATAATGCCAATAAAATAGAAGGATCCATACTCAGAATTGAAGGAATACCATAAGCAGACTCTAGCACAGATGGAGGTATAACACTGGGAGATAGAGAAATACCAAGTGCATGTAAAAGAGCACCCTCTAAATGGGTTATTAAGCATACCATTAACCTCTCTAAGACTGGGGTAGAAAACCTCAGTGGGACTGGAATAGGACCCATATCTCTGAAATGCTCATCTTAAGGCTCAAGGAAGAGTCCTATAATGCTATCTTTGGAGGAGGAAAATCCTCGTTCCCATCTTCCATATCAAACCTCACCAAGACTAGCAACTCGCCCTCTAGACTAGGCTCTCTCCATAGATAAAAGATCTAAATCTCTAGCATCATTAGATCTAGTCCTTACCATCTGCACAAAAAAGAGTGAAATATAACTTAGAACACGAGGTATGAAATGTTTGCACAATACAAGATGAAATAAGCAAAGTTTACTAAAGATATCTTATAGTGTTTTGAAAATAGAGATGGACATCTATGTACTATTTCATGAGACTCTATCAGAAACCCTATTCTTACACTATTGAGTCTATGAAAACTTGGCCGCTCTAATACTAATTTGTCATGACTTATAAAATAAGGTTCATGATTGCACTTGTTACAATAAGCCTTGACAAGTAAGCCTATCTCCCAAACTGATATAAAATGAGTAATCAATACTAAAACAAAGGCAAGGCCCCTAGAATAGAGTCAAAACTCATATGTATATCATAAAAGAAAAAAATATAATCAAGATACCAATAAAATCCGAAAACTTAGTGTCATAGTGTAAGAAATACCTAGTAAAACTCAAAGTCAAAATACATAAGATACCCAATAGGAATGAAAACTTTGTCTCTAAAATCAAGTAAAACATAGTCTAGACAAGAAAAGGTAGAAGTGAACTCCAGATGCATAGATCAACCACTACCTCAAATAGGCTCTAAATATCACCAAATAGTTGTTGGATTCTCATGATGCTAAAAATGCAAGAACGGAGATGTTTATTAAGTCCCTTCCCCCAAGCCTCCCTCTGCCTAAGACATGTTATCCCTATCCCCTCATCCACTTTGTGTTAGTTTCATATCTTGGTTATCCTATTGGTATTCGAGGACAGTTAATTTTATGTGTTATTTTAGCATGACTGTAATAGTACTGACCTCTATTTTATGAATGAATGAATCTTGGTTTGTGTGTTCTATATGTCTACTTTATTTTAAAGTTGTTCTTTATGTTAGTGTTGCCCCAGTTTCCATGGGTTAAATAACACGTGCTTATCTCTACTCTTGGTTTACTGTTTTCACTTTCAATGATGCCAAAAGGGGGAATATTGACTTTATATGTTAAGGACCAGGTTACTGACTTCATGTATTAAGGACCAGGTACTAAGTGCACATAAATACATGATGGCATATTAACAGGGGGAATAAATGAGGTTGCACAGTGAGAGGGGGAAACAGTCAAATATAGGAATGAGTTAATTTTTTAATGTTAATTAACAACAAAGGACTAGGTACCTAAGTGTCATGATGAAGAAAGCATGATAATTGAATAATACGGGGAACGTTCATCTTCACTAGTGGTAATCACTCTAATTAAATGTGATGAATGAATGTAGATTCTCAAAAGATTTGTGGTTAGTTTGTCATCATCAAAAGGGGGGGAAATTTCTATATCTTGTTTTTATGATGAGCAACTGACAATAAGGGACCAGGTCCCTGGATTTTCAAGGCTACAGTGCATCTGCATAGTTTTGTACTCTAGCATAACAAACTGCGTATGTGAAGCATGTACTATTTAGCACACCAGGTCCAATTGCATTTCAACCCTAATTATCACTCAATTATTAAAGGAAAAGGATGCTTCTTTATCAAGTAGTTTTTGCAAATCGAAAGTTGAAGAGTGAAAAAGGAAATAACTCAATATTCAACATTGCACAAGATCGCATTTCTTGTGTATGCTAAAATAACAAGTGATCTTGAGTCTAGCTTGACTCTGTAACTGAATTACTCATTCTATAATATTAATGGTCTTTTTCTTTTTCTTTGAGAGTGCTTATGTAGAGTTACCTAAGATTGATACTGGTTTGAGTTAATTAATTTTGAGTGAGTCTTGGTAGAGTTCTTAAGATGAGCTTGTAATAGAGTTATTACAAGAAGGGGGATCCTAGAGTTAGGTTCACTAGAAGACCTTATTAGTCTTGTAACATAGGCTTAGGGGCTGGTATGATATCCTTTTGTGATTTATTTAGTTACTACGCCTCCTTGACACTACACTTTCTTCGGGTTCCAATTATTCTTCAATTTTATTTCCTCCCTTATGTCTCCCTTTTTATTTTGACACATTCAGATTGGGCCAGGTACGATTTTCACACTTTATGTTTCATTTTATTTTCATTGAAATTTTCTTCATCTTTTATTTTCTTTTGTTATTACCATACCTATCCTTTTTTCAACTTTTTCTTCTACATGACTTTTTTCATAGCCATTTTCTCCTACGCACCCCTATAATAGCCACCCCAACTTAGGAAATTTTCCTGAGTTGAGGTACACACTGTCTAAGGAGGACCAGGTCCAAAACAAGTTCATTGTAAGGGAAATAGGAAGGTAAAATTGGTGTAAACAAAGAAAAGGGTCAATTTGGCTAGAAACATTTGCATCAAAGGGATTCATTCATTAGGTTTGGACATTTAGTATCAGGTGTACTTACAGCAAAAAGGTCCTATGATCATCTCCTACTTGAATATCCTCAACCTAGGAAAAAACAACCAGGCAAGTTATAGATTTCTTTACATCAAGAACTCAACAATACGTCACACACACTTGCACATGGTTACTTTGCTAAGTAATACTTATCCAGTTATACTATTGTATGCCCCTTATTGTTCTATCCCTAATCCTAATGCCATTATTAGATTCATAAAAGTCTCATATATCACACAATTAACAAAAATTTAGTAGGGATCTCAAGTTTTCAACACAATTTAATTATAATAACACAAATTCTTTTAGGATAATCATTTAAAATCCACAATGTTCATGTTTCTAGAATCACAAATCAATTTAATTTAAAATCAATTCAAAAATCGTAATTTATTACAAATCAATTTCAAAATCACTCAAAAATTAGTAAAAATAGTCATCTGCAATAGGTGCTGATTTTCTCCCTATTTCAACCCTTTGTCAGTACCACACCTACAAGTCATAACATACTTTTAACTACTTATATTTTTTAGCTACTCATTATGGTAAGGCAACTATTAATCCTTCCATGCCTGTAGTTGATGAAGCTAGGAGTAATGTGGTAGATGTAGATGAGTTACTTGCAGTAGAATCTGAAAAGTTTGTATCTAATAGGAAGTCATCACAAAAATTGACATATGTTGATAGAAGTGTTGCGAAGGATAAATAAAAGGAGAAGGTAGTCGACTCTGTATTAAATACCATTCCATGACCACCCCCTTTCTTTTCCTTAGAGATTAAAGAATAAACGAGAGAAGTAGAAGTATTAGAAGTTCTTGTTGATGTTTATAGAACCGTCTGTCAATATTGCCCTTGTAGAAGTATTGGAGAAGATTCCTAAATACATTAATTTTATGAAGGATTGGTTACTAGAAAGTGGATGGTGAATTTTGAGCCCACTGATAATGTTCATCATGCAGTGCCGTCGCTTCCCGACCATTGGTTGAGAAAAAAGAGGACCCCGGAGCATTTACTATTCTATGTACCATTGGGTCCTTCGACTTCTCTCGAGCTTTATATGATTTAGGATCTAGTATTAATCTAATGCCATTGGTAATATACAAAACGTTGGGGTTGGGGTCACCCAAACCTACATCCTTGAGGTTGTTGATAGCTGACTGGACTATTAAGAAACATAGTTGTATTTTGTGTGATTTCTTGGTAAGGGTATCATACTTCATATTACCAACTGATTTTTTGATCCTTGACTCTAACGTAGATTTCGAAGTCTGTATTATCTTGGAAGTCCTTTTCTAGCTATGGTTAGGACCTTGGTTGACATAAAGAAGGGGCAAATAAAGTTCAGACTCAATAATGAGAAAATTAATTATAATGTGTGTCAGTATATGCGACAGTCGAAGGATATAAGAGTAGAGTCTATGATTGATAATATTGATGATGATATAGTGACTGTGCCCATTAAAGAGAGACTTGGATTTGAGGCATTAATAATAATAATCATGAACTTTGATAGCGATGGCATTGATGAGTATGATTAGATGGTAGCACATTTTATGGTAAAGGTTCTTATAATTATGCTTCAAAGATGCTAGATCATGATATGAAGAGTAGAACCACTCTTCCATCTCTTCCATCTATTACATAGCCACGGGTTTTAGATATGAAGACCCTCCCAACTCACTTGTATTATGCATTTTTGGGGCCTAACAATACCCTACCAGTCATTATTACTGCTGATTTATTAGAGACATAGGTTGAAGCTATGATTTTCCGTGTTGTAGAGGTTGAAGAGGGCCATATAATGGACTATATAAGATATTATGAGAATTCCACCCAGTATTTGCACTAATAAGATACAGCTTGAACCGGAGTGTATGCCTAACATTGAGCATCAATGTAGGCTGAATCTTCCTATAAGGAGGTAGTAAAAAAGGAAAGAATTAAGTGGTTAGATGCTGGAGTGGTTTACCTCATTGTAAATAAGAAGTAGGTCATCCTAGATCAATGTGTACCTAAGAAGGGTGGTATTGGTGTTGTCCCAAATGAGAAGAATAAATTGGAGACCATGAGACTAGTTACTGGATGGAGAGGATGCATGCATTAAAGAAAGATAAATACTTGCACTCAAAAGGACCATTTCCCTATTCCATTCATGGATCAGATGCCAAACAGACTTGCAGGCAAGGGTTGGTAGTATTTTCTTGATAGGTACTCAGGATACAATCAGGTTTCAATTTCTCCCAAGGTCCAGGAAAATACTACTTTTACTTTTCCTTATGGGACTTTTTTGTTCATCCTTGGTCACAAAATATGAAAGAATGGTATTGAGGTGGATAGAGCAAAGATTGAGGTGATTGAAAAATTGCCTCCTCCGGTCTCAGTTAAAGGTATCCAAAGATTTTTTGGTCATGCTGTTTTTTATAATAGGTTCATCAGGGAATTTTCTAAATTACTAATACTGTATACAAGATTTTAGAGAAAGAGGTGAAATTTGTATTTGATGATGCATGTCTCAAGGCCTTTGCGTGTCTTAAGGATCAGTTGATCTCAATTCCCATTATCGTGTCCCCTGAATGGTTTTTACCTTTTTAGGTTATGCATATTAATAGAAGTGTGGTCTTGGGTGCTGTCTCTGGACAAGGATGTGAGAAAATCCTTTACTTGATCTATTATGCCAGAAAGAGATTAAACCCCATACAAAGAAAACTTACAGTCACTAAGAAGGAGTTACTTATGGTAATTTTTACCTTTGACAAATTTCGATACTATTTGATAGGGACCAAAGTCATAGTTCACACAGATCATACATCTTTGAGCTATCTAGTGTTAAAGAAAGATACAAAACTGAGGTTGATTTATTGGGTCCTCTTATTGCAAAAATTTGACTTTGAGGTGAAAGAGTGGAAGGGCACCGAGAACCAAGTTGTTGATCACTTATCTCACCTTGAGGAGGAGGTAATGTAGAAATTAAAGGATGAGCTTGACCTAGATGATACTGTTCTAGATGAGCGGGTCTTGGCAGCATCTCAAGACTTAATCCCCTGTTTTGCTGATTTTGCCAATTTTTTGGCAAGTGAGCTTGTTTTGAATGATATTTCATTCCAGCAGTGAAAGTGGTTCATGTATTGATGTCGACCAAAACTACACCTCCAAGAAGTATAAAACGGTAGGTGTCAAAATATAGTAACCCAACTAGGTTGGGGTTGAACCAATAGGGAATAAGCAAGAATTATCTCTCAAAAAAGTAAATGGGGGGCGGGGAATTTTCTTTGATAAGTAAGAAGTAATAAAACATGAATTATTTTAGTTGTAAATGATCTAAAAAGAACACTAAGTCTGTGTTTCCCTGGGTTCCTAACTCTATTTTTTTATTGTGCTCTGTTGAACTAACCCAATATCTTGCTTAAAGAATCTGATAAGTTATCTATCACTAATAGTCTTGTGAATGCCTTTAGTGAATTTCACTCTTTACCTTTTGAGTATCAGAGTGTTTCCTTACTAACCCTTATCATATATCCCAGATTAACCATTACCTTTTGAGTCTTAAGTTAATTAGCTGAAGATAATTATATTCTACTGTGATTTTCTTTTCCTAACCTCTACCTCTTTTGAAATTAAGTAGGGACATGAAAGTTATCAACATTGGACACTGCTAAGAAAGCTATTAAATCAAAGATGATCATGATACGTGCAGGAATATTAGTTTGGAAAGACGTTGCACTTCCCCTACTTTGTTATTCTGCCAAGGTTCACATAACCCTAGCTATGAGAATTAACCTCTCATAATTGCAAAACAATCCATTGAATTAAATAAAGAAGACATAAAATCAATCTCATAATAATAGATTCAGAAAACAAAAAGTCTCAAATCAATAATTCAACCAAAAACAAAGAATAAGAGAATCCCAAGATCAAAAGTCAATCTTGGAATCAAAATACGCTTTTAAGTTGTATGAGTGCATCCAAGTGCATAAGCAAAACTAAAAAAATGTCAAAACAGTATTTATAGAATACATGGAAACCCTAGGAATCCTTTCAAAAACATAAGAGGAAAACTTGAGTCGATGACCACCTACGGTTCTACTTGCGGGTTGTAGGTGGCACCTATGAGCCGTAGATGGCCTCACAAAGGTGAAAGAGTCTTCAACTCTATAGTATCTCTTTGAAACTCCAAATTTTGGCGCTTATTCAGGCACTGAGGGGCCGTATGTGGTACCTATGAGCAATAGGTTCCCCATTATAGCTAGAATGGCCAAACTCTCAACTTCTGATTCTCCAAATTTGACCATTATTACACCTACTCTATTACCTATGCGACATAGGTGGAACCTACGTCATATAGGTTATATCGTAGGTTGGACAAAATCCAGCTTTCAACATTTTTTTCTTCTATTTAGCTCAAAAAAATTGGTTTCCTTCAAGACACATCTCAAAAACACATCATATCGAATAAAATGGCCTAAGTAACTACGTATTTTCATAGTTTTAGCATCAAAATTTCCATTAAACCATGGTACATCATGCAGGAGGTGAGAAAATTTTTCTGGGATGAGCGTTATCTCTTTTGGATTTGTATGGATGGTGTAATTCATAGATGTATTCCTGAGATGGAGATGATGAGCATCCTTCAGGCTTTTCACTCATCACCAGTTGGGGGTCATCATGGTGGTACCGGTATGACCCATAAAATTCTATAGTATGGGTATTATTGGACAACTATCTATAAGGATGTTCATGACTTTTCTCAAGCCCGTGACTAGTTCCAGTGACAATGCAATATTTCATGGAGACATGAACTCCCTATCACACCTAACTTAGAGTTGGAGTTGTTTGGTGTATGGGGGACTAATATCATGGGTCCGTTTGTAAGATCCTATGGGATTAAGTACATTCTAATGTCTCGACTATGTTTTAAAGTAGGTGGAGGCGATTGCATTTCCTAATAATAATGGTTGAAGTGTTACTACATTCTTAAAAAAGAACATCTTTTCTCGATTTGTCCCTCCGCATGGGATTATTAGTGATGGTGGGTCTCACTTTTGAAATCTCCTCTTCAAGGCCCTACTAAAAAAATATAGTGTAAAGCATAAGGTGGTAATACCTTACCAACTGCAAATGAGTGGATAGGTTGAGGTCTCCAATAGAGAGATCAAGTCTATATTGGCGAAGACTGTGAATGTCAACAGAACTGATAGGTAAAGGAAGTTAGATGATGCTTTGTGGGCCTATTGGATAGCTTTTAAGATGCCCATATGTTCCTCTCTATATCAACGTGGGTACCAAAAGGCATGCCACTTTCCATTTAAACTTGACCATAAGGCACGATAGGATTTGAGAAGGCTCAATTTTGAGTGGCATGATGCAGCTAAGTTAAAAATGAGCAAGGTTAATGAGTTGGGTTAATTATGGCTCCATACTTATGAGAGTTTTGTTAACTACAAAGAAATGATGAAGTTGTATCATGACAAGAAGATTAAGAAGAAAGTGTTTGAGCTCGGTGATATGGTCTTGGTATATAATTTAAGACATCACTTTTTTCCTAGAAAGTTAAAGTCTAGGTGGTATGGACCATTCATGTGCTTAGGGTATTTCCAGATGGTGCTCTTGAGCTGAAATGAGATGGTAAAACCCCATTCAAGGTGAACGGGTAGCGTCTCAAAACTAATTGGGTAATGATTATGAGTTAAAAGTGGTTGTTGATGTAAGACTTGGTTAAATTGAAGTATCCAAGGAAATTGAATTATGCCGCGATATTAAATCAAACACTTCATATGAGGCAACCCATATACTTGTTAGTGAAGTCTGAGTAACCAACATAGTCACGTCGTGCTGCAATGTTAAATCAAGACATGGGTGGGAGGCAACATACTATTTTAGTTTTTATTTAGTCTTCTTTTTTGTAGGTGTAAAACATGAAGAACCACGTGGAACATAGTAAAACATTGCAAAATTTAGTAAATTCCAGGTAAGGGGACTTATTGACCCACTTATGGGGGTCATAAGTCCCACTTGAGCCAGGTAAGTGATGCAGTTACTATTAGAGTGAAATCTAAGAATTTTGGGGTCTATGAACTTTTAGTTACGAACCCACTTATGGAGGGTCCTAAGTACCACTTGCGGTGTCAGACGTTTTAAACGAAAAAGTTCAGAGGGAAAGAAATTTTCCTATCACCTACGACCTTCCACTTATGGGCCGTAAGTGTCACCATAAGTGACAAAAAAATATAGGATAAACTTTTTAAAATCTTTGCAGACCCTAGTGGATATGACCCCGACCAACCGAACCCAGGTGGAGCCGACCCGGACCCTACTTGTTCTTTTATTCCACCCTTTTTCTACCTTTTAAAATCTTTTATGACTCATTTGGGTTGGGTGTGGTTTCATTTATTCTCTTCATTTTTCTTTTCTTTTTCTTTTTGTTTTTCTTTTAATATTTTTTTCTACCACACCCGACTCTACTTTCTTTTCTTCTATTTATTCCCTTCTTCATACCCACTTCTCATCATGCACCCTTATGATAACCACCCTCAACTTAGGAAATTTTCCTAACCTAAGGTTCACAATGTCCAAAGAGAACCATGGCCAAACCAGGTTCATTGAAACTAAAATGGGATGGTGAAAGGTTAAACAAGAAAAATAGTCTATATAGGCTCAAAAATAGGGATCAAGGGATACTTATTCATATTTGGAAGGTCATTTAGGCTAAAAGTGGATTGATTTCAAGAATGACCTATGATCCTTTCCTAATCGATGATCCTATAACCTCCGTAAGACTAACCAGGAAAGTTTTGGATTCAACGTACAAATGGAACAAAGTAGGCATTTCACACACATATGGCATTGGGTTGCATCACAAACTACTACCTATCTGATTCAAGCAAATATTATCTATGATAATTATGTCACTAATACTGATGCCATAATGAAATTGTAATACCCCGATTGTTCCTTGAGTCTAAATCCGTCTTTTGAGTATATGGAAATGACTTCCAAAGTGAATGATGATAGAACCGTGTATAATTTCTCCAATTTCTACTTTTTGTCATGTACAATATTGAATAAGCTTTCCATCGATACCAATTTTATCAAAATCCGACATCGGACGGGGGAGTTATGGCCGTTTTACTAAACAATATCGGAATCGCTCAAGCCTGACAGTTGACCTGATGGACCGCCAAGTCCTTGGTGGACCGACAAGTGTCCTGTCAAGCCAAGGCCGTGACCCCTTTTTTTGGTCATCGTGTGACAGCCAAAGTGGTGGACTGTCAAGAGGTCCATTAGGTCGAGGCAAAATGTTCCATTTTTGGCCCTCAAGTGATGGACGATCAGGTGGACCGTTAGATTCCTGATGAACCTTCACTTTGACCTTCACTTCGAGGTAGAACATCCCAGTTTTGGCGCTCGAGTGATGGACGACTTGGTGGACCGTTAGTCCTTCTAATGGACCGTCAGGTCGACCATCACAGGCCCCGATCAATGAATTTTACGTCTTAGACGTGAAAGAATGGAGACATTTCCTAAATTCATTGTATCCCCTAAGCACCGTGTGACATCTCGGGACCCAATTTTGGGGCGTTACAAACTTTGTATCAGAGCACAGAGTTCAAGTGTCCTAGGGTATCTATGAAGCCGTGTCTAGTAAAGTCTCGCGGAATGGTACGCAGACGTCTGTACTTTCCTTCGAGAGGCTATAAGGCATTTAGGAAAGGTCTCCATTCTTTCACGTCTTAGATAGTGCTATATAAAGGTTCGTTGAGAAACTTATACAGATTATCATCTTACTCTATTCAGGGCATCCCCGCCTTATTTTCAAGGTATTAGAGACAGTCAAACTCAATTCGTTGCAGTTAGTACTTTCTTAAACAGTCCCCATAGATAGTTATGAATTTGTCAATGAGCAAGAAAGTATCCTATTAGTGCCTTATTATGCTTTTCTTATAAATCGTGCAATAAGCCCAAGTCAGTTGCGCTTCTAGATTTCCTCCTCAGAATCCATATTGATAGTCTATACTTCTTTATCTATGTACTGTTCCTGAGGTAACATGTTCAGTGAATTCCAATTTTCTCCCTCTGATAATGCTTTCAAACTTACTAGTGTGGAGTTGTAGAAGTTTTACAAATTGGCTTGAGCGAAGCCTCCCAGTGTGTTATAAGTTCCTCAAGCTTAATGTTATGTGCTTACCCTTACGAGTCGTTCAGTTAAGAAAGAGTGAGATAAGTATTCCTAAATCATCAACTATTGTATGACAAGCTTCTACCTTTCGTAATTTTGTCATCATTATGTTGTTGAAACTAAAAGACTAGTGAAGCCGGGTGAGGCCTATTTTGATTCACTAGTGACTCTTTGTGTATCTTGTTTCCTCATGCTGATTGGAACTGGGTTTAGAGGTATGGTGGAAAGAAGGGTGGTAAGTGTGATTTATTAAATGTATGTATACCCGAGCTTTTTTACGTGTGATCGAGTTAGTGATAAAGTGATATGTCCTTGTACATTAGCTCGTGGAGGGAGGAGAAGTAGTTATTAGTTAAGGTAAATAGTATTTTACTAAAGTATGAAAACAGTTATTGACGGTGTGTTGCATAAGACGAGTATAGATTATGGACGAAGATACTTAGTGAATGAGTGTTGTTAACTAGGGTGCTCCTGGGATTGCAAGAGGAAGTTAAGTTGAGGCTTAGAGAGCTATGAACTAAGTTAATCTAGGTACGAAGGATATATAGTAATGACGGGTAGAAGAAGGATGTGTTGATGGGTTGTAAATGAGATAGGCCATATGATTATGACCAATTATTGTTATGAGGTTTAAGTAGGCTAGCATTTATGGATATTTTATTTTATAGTTTCCAAGTGAAATTTTTTTGTGTGAGATGGAGTTGTAAGTTATGTTGAGCGCTAGGCATTAAGCTTGGATGATTGGTGGTCTTGAAGGTGGATGTGACGATTTCTTGGTTAATGGTGCTAGTTATAGAGAAGTGATCTAATAGGTTTGAACAGTGTATACAAGAGCTTGAGTCTAATCGTCTTGTAATTAAGTTTGATATTGTATCCATGATAAGGAAGTTTACCCAAAATGATATAGGGCTGTACTATTTTTGAGGATCATTGCACGTGGTGTAGATAGTGGCTCTGTGGAGCTACTAGGTGGAGAAAAGACCAGTCAGGTAATGAATGATATTCTTGATGGTGGAGTTAAGGGGTTTAGATTGAAAATGTTGAGCCTTTTTTTGTGTGAGTTTAATTCTCCTTGTTTGGAAATATAAGTCTACCAGCGTGATATTAGTAGGTTATAACGGTAGTAGTATGATCCATCAAAGGTTGAGAAGCATTCAAGTTGAGCGTTAGAATCTAAGATTTGAAATTTCAAAAAAATTGAGTTAATAGGAATGAGGGTTGAGTGTTAGGTGGTGTATACTCCGACTATGGGGATGATCATGTAGATCTGAAGTTAGTGAGCGTGCAGGTATCATATGATGACTACTGGAGGTATAGGGGGATAGGATGTAATTCAGACGGTGGTGTAAGGAAGTGGTATAATTTCAGATGTAGTCACTCGGATTAAATTCTATCGTTCTTGTGTATTGATTATATCCCGAACTCTAGAGTAAAATGATTTCAGTTTAGATTAGTGCATATATGGCGGTTCACTTATTCAGAGTGATGGCTTAAGTATAAGGGGGAGATCATAGGATGAGTAATCAAGTTAAGCTCCCAGATTTTTAGGAGATGCGTCAGTAAGTTGTAAGGTACTGGTGGGAAAGAATGATGCTCGACCCATTCTTATTTCAGAACTTTTCACTTTTTCCAATAATTACTCATACTTTACGCTTCAGTTCCATAATCATAACTCATGCACACCATAAATATTTGTGCCCTCTCTTAGTTCCCAAAATGCGTAGTTTCAGATCTTTAGCAGTTGGAATTACATTCCGTAAATTGCTAGTTCCAGATTTAGGTCATGCGGATCATGACTCATGTACTCAAGTCTTGTGGTATGTTCAGTTCAAGTACTCAAGTAATGCTTCTAATGAACAACCAAAATTCAGATTTATATCGTGCATGTCCTCGAGCTATATTTCTTTGATAAGTTTATGATGTTAAATCCTCTATTCTTCAAGCCTCAGTTGAGTGTCAATTTATTCGTAGTATCTATTCATGTGTCAAATCCTCATGCTCTAATCTTTTAGTTGCCTTTCCTTAATCAAGATAGTAGTGGTGAATGGTTGTTTGGACGGGAGAGAGAAGATAGTTCCTTATCAACATCAGAGGGTGGCATGCTTACTTTGGCTAGGTGGTAGGGTGAAGTAAGATTGAGGCTAAGTCTTTGGTACATGCCATGGTTAGTTGAAGTTTAATGTGTTATGATTGGAAAGATTATTGTATCTTTGTTTTGTGTAATTCCATGAGTCTAAGGGGAAAATTAAAGTGAAGCATTTGTGTGGGACTTGATAAATTAGAAGTATGTCGGGTGTACTTGTCTTAGGTGAGTGCATTAAAGTTGTTCTTGATAAGGGGTGTGTAGGACATGAAGAAGAGGCTCTATACTTAATAAGTGGTTGATTAGGAATGCATATGTGGTTATGAAGATGGGCTCGGAGGTCGAGTTTGTGTATGTGCGGATGGATACATTGCACCTTACTAAATGACTAGTACTAGATGGATTGGAGTTGTCAAAAAGGTAATAAGGATTATTCTTGAAGTAAGAAGTTGTAAAAAAAAAGTGTAGATATGTGGAAGTCAATGATTCAGAATAGTGTCATATGGAGAATTTGGTGGTTCTAGGTTAGGCATGAAAATAATGAGAGGGTTTGGTTTGAGAAGATATGAGTAGATGGAAGCATCAGTGCCATGTGAGGATTATAAGGTGTATCGATTAAGTATAGTATCGGAAGGATATAGTATAGTTGAGAGAGCGTTCGAGAAGTATGGTTAAGTTTGAGAGTAAGAAGTCGCATCACTTGAGGCCTAGTACTTCTATCCCGACTTATGATTTACAGGTTTATGTTCCAAGCTAGGGGATTATTGGAATTCTATGATCTCTGATTCAGATGTCTTGTTTAGATCTTGCCCGAAGTTCCTTGCTCCTTCATACCGGTAGAATTCCTTGGAAGGGGATTGAAGGAATCCTCCCTTTAAGTATGAGTATCTAGTATGATTCTGTTTGCATAGTCGGCAACCCAGCTTTTAAAATTTAGCAGATAGGTTCTATGGTCTTCCATTTTTCAAAACTAGTCTGGTCTTACCACTCGAAGTTTCATAAGTACGGTCAATCCGGTAAGTGGATGCTCGCACCAAAAAGATACGAATTCAGTTTAGTATATGTATCAGGCATCAGTTTCAGATCTGGATATCTAATTATGATTCAGTCTGTAGGTATTCATTGAACAGTCTTTATTTTTTTTCCAAGTATTCTAACCTAGACAATGTAATACCCATTGTATAATTTTAGCCTTGTTCCTTGTGACCTACGCTTTCATAAATTATCACTTCGCAGTCTATGAGTACGACTGCACCCTGATCACATCAAGTGAATCCTAAACTCTTTGCATGAGCCCGCTCTTTATTATAAGCAGAAGGTAAACCAGCTCAGACTTAGTTGAGAATTACAGTTGTCCTTTATTCTATTATTTTCTAGTCTCGGATTCAACGGTATAGCTATTCTCACCACGAGTTATACATTCAGCAAAGTACTCCGAAGCTTAGAAATATATAGATTCAGATTAGCAAGTTGTTTCAGCTATGTATCTTTAGGTTTCTCTATGTTCTTGGCGAAACTAGCAATATTTGAGGACGAATGTTTCCAAGGGGGAGATATTGTAATACCTCGATTGTTCCTTGAGTCTAAATCTGTCTTCTGAGTATATGGAAATGACTTCTAAAGTGAATGATGATAGAACCATGTATAATTTCTCTAGTTTCTACTTTTTGTCATGTAGAGCATTGAATAAGCTTTCCATCGATACCAATTTCATCGAAATCTGACATCGGAAGGGGGAGTTATGGCCGTTTTACTAAACAATATCGAAATCGCCCAGGCCTGACGATGGACCTGATGGACCGCCAAGTCCTTGGTGGACCATCAAGTTTCCCTTCAAGCCAAGGCAGTGACCCCTCTTTTTGGTCATCGTGTGACGGCCAAAGTGATGGACTGTCAAAAAGTTGACGGACCGTCAAGGGGTCCATCAGGTCGAGGCAGAATGTTCTATTTTTGGCCCCCGAGTGACGGACGATCTGGTGGACCGTCAGATTCCTAACGGATCATTCGAACATCACTCCAAGGAAGAATATCCTAGTTTTGGCGCTCGAGTGACGGACGACTTGGTGGACCGTCAGTCCCTCTGATGGACCGTCAGGTCGACCGTCACAGGCCTTGATCAGCGAATTTCAATTTTTTTCAAAAGGGCATTTTGGTATTTTCTGCCCATTTTGGTATTATAAATATATCCAAGTAGTAAAGGGAAGATTATTTTCTCTTATTTCTCTCCAGTCTCTCCAAGAATTCTCTAGAAGCTAGGGTTTTCTTCCAAGACCCAAAAAAAAATCCAATCTTCTTCCACGAAATTCAAGAATCTCCCATAGATTTCTCCAAGTGGTTCAAGAATCAAGCTTTTCTAGTCAAAGGCAGCAAGAATCTTAGCCTAAAAGTGCGAGAAAGAAGTTCCAATCAAGTCTCTTATTCTCAAATTTATAATTCAAGGTATGTGGGGTTTGAACAAAAACACTTCTTTCGTTCTTGTGCCCAAAGATTTAATTTCTACTATTGAAATCCATGATTTTGCAAAGTGGGTTTACACCCAAATTACTTTATTAATGATTTATGATATTTGATAAAATCAATATTGATACACATGACTATTTAATCATTTTATTCCTTAAATTGAGAACTTATACCATGAGTTGAATATTGTTATTATGAGTTGATGATTTCCGAATTATTTGAGATAAGAGTCATGATTTAAGCTTTTCTACGAGAAGTTTGATTATTGAATATATATATATATATATATATATATATTGATATTTAAGCTTTAGAGTCAAGAATGAGTCCTATGATGTTTCCTTGAAGCTTTTGATATTTAAAAATGATTCGAAAAGCTAATGTACTTGATGTTGAGAAAGATTGTGTTGAGTTGAGTCGAGTTAGGAATTCACAAGATGTTTATGATTTATAGATGATATATATATTTTTGTTTTGGTCTTTATAATAGACCCATGATTTGATATTAATTAAGGTGGATTTCCTAACGTGTTCTGAGCTGAGTTTGGAAGGAGTATTTAGCACCGAGCGGGAAAATAGTATTTCCCCGAAACTACGTGCCACCTTAGGATTGATGTTGATAATTGTGGGACAGAGGCCGAGTATGGGATTGTGATAAGGAGATTTAGGTTTTACTCCTTGGAAAGAGTACAACACCCCCGCCAATGTGGGGTTCTCTCCTTAGGAGAGAAAAATACTGGACTCTATGTGGCTCACATGGTGTAGTCATGTCGGTAATAAGAAACTCCCAAGTCCATAAGAGTTCAAGTTTCATGAGTTACCGAGTCACTCTAAGTCATGATTTAAAGAGTTTGAGTTGACTATAATGATTTATGAGATATATAATGCTTACATTACTAATTATGAGTTTCGAGGAATATATTTCAATTAATTCAAGAAAATAAAGTCATTATCGTCAGCATGCATGATTTTCGTAATCATTTATGATATTATTTATAATGTTGCAATGCACCCCCACATACTCAATACATTATTTAAAGTACTGACCCCCATATATTTCTATATGCTACAGTGCCTTATAATGTAGGTACAAGTGATAGCGTAGATACCGTATTCAGTCAGTTTGCAGCTTCCAGTCAGCAGGTGATGAGTCCTTTTGATTTGAGGGCTTGAGTCAGTTATACAGTTCGAGGAGTATCATATTTTCTTACTTTAGTCGTATTGAGATTGGGAAGTTGGGTGTCATGATCCATCTATCTGAAGTCAGTACCAGTAGAGGCTTCATAGAAAGTCAGTAGAAGTTAATGTATTCAGTATCAGTTTCATTTGTAAAAGTAGAGTTATAACCTTGTAACGTCATAATTGTATTGATCAAGTTCAGATAAGTTCTATGTTTTCGCTGATCTCATGTAGACTTGAGAATTTTATTCAGTTGCTTATGAGTTATGCCAGTAGAAGGGTTAGCTTAGGGTCACTTATGCCCCTAAGAACCGTGTGACGTCTCGGGACCCAATTTTGGGGCGTTACAGAAATTCGCAATGGTCACATATATATACACATCACACAATTCAAAAATAATTTTTTTGGAGGGGTATCATTTTTTCTCAAAAATCAAAACCAAATACATTAACTGCCTTAGATACTCATTTTTCTCCTAGTTAAACAAAAACACAACACAATACAAAAGAAAACACAACACAATATGATATTTCCTAGACATGTCAGTTCTATAATCATACTGTGACTGACATAAAAAAAAGCACAACAATAAAAACCCTCGACGACTGCGGTATACCCTACCTTAACTAAAAGACTACGTATTGTCCCCATTGTGTGATAATAATATAAAATAAGGGAATGAGAGCATACTTAGGATTTACAGGAGTTAGCATCATGCTCATTCCCATTTGGAGGTTTCTCGATTGACGGTGGTGGTAGTAGGGCGTTTCACTACTAGAAGATGCACTCGCTGTAATCTTAGCTCATATCACCACATCATCTACTATTTTTTCCCAAGAATCATGGGTGGAGCATTTCAGGGCCTGATTAAATGTAATAGAGGGGTCCTGTAGACCCTCCATCCTAGCTCTCTTGGTCCCAACAGTTGGGATTGTCTCCTTTTTCTCCATAACAAATCAAAATATCTAGGGCCACGTAGATGCACCGATTGAGAAAATAAAGGGATAACTAGAGGAATGTCCGAAATTTGGCTCTCAATAAGAGAACATACCTCTAATTATAGTATGACCATCTCCTCCTAAATTCCATCTAGGCCAGGGGCCTCTATATTTCTTAACTGAGATGAAATCCATCCCTTAAAAGCATCAATCTAGGCATACAACTTAGCAGTGAACTCTAATATCTCATCCTGGAGTGCAGACCATATCCTAGTCTCAACAGTCTCTTATGCCATCTGGACCCAAAGCTGGATCTGCTCATAGAAAGATGCAACCTCAAGCTCAACATTCTCAAGATGGGCGGTAGTCATATCTTGGATCTCTACTAAGAACTGTAAAAACACATATGGCACCAATATCAAACTTGTAGTTTTGTATGTAGCAGTAGGGAGAGGGGGAACAAAAGAAAACCCAACGGGCTCAGAAGTGGAGACTGATGCTGTAACAGAAATAACTAGGCCTCCTCCACTTATGTATCAGTCTCGAGAACATCTCTATGTTCACCAATCTCAAAATCCATATTGGTAGTTAAATCCACATAAGTCCTATCACCATGCTTTGCCGAAATAGAGGGCCCGTTTGACTAGGTCGTAATTACTATCGGAGGTGCATGAGCTCTTTGGGAAGGGATCGGGTTTGTTAGATCATTGATCATACTCTTCTGTCCAATGATCATCACCTTTAATATCCTATAAATATTTGAGATCCCAGGAACTCATACCTTATCTCACAAATACTAGTTGAGGCAAGGGAAGGGCTAAGTGGTCAAGTCCCCAAATACTCTCTTATGAAACTCATACCTGATAATACCTATAAGTTGATCTCATATCTAGCTATCAAACTCGTGATTTATGAAGCTCGATCCTATGTAAAAAAATTATCCACAACAGTTGGACACAATAAAAAATGAACCACAGTCTATCAAAACTTTATGGAAAAATTCAGTGTCACCTTCTTAATATCCCTCTTTCCCTCTATCCAGGGGCGTTAAATCGTAAATCAAAAATTAGGTTGGCAATCCATATCACCAAATCTATGCTTTTTCTCATATGACCTGCATCCCCTATTACACCTTTGTCTTATGCAAATCTCAATCTATAATGACACTCATCAGTAGATACCAGAGCCATATACTATGGCCTAAAAGTAACCCGATGGATGTCCACCAGTGAAATTCCAACCTGCACTCCTCCCACTAGAGTGGAAACTAAATGGGGTTCAACTATGACTCTATCACCTCTAGGCATGGTCAAAGCTATTGTGGCAACATTAGATGCGTAGAACTCGTGGACCAAAGCCTGATTGTAAGAACCTTGGGGTCTATTATTCCACCTAAGCTAGTATTAATCAAATGCGTCTTGCAGGTTTGTTGCCCCTACTCTCCCTGATAACTCAATCATTCTCTTATCCTGAATAGACCTCATAGGTCGACCCGCCGAATTAATAAAGTTGTCCCCCCTCATAAATCACCTGGATTTTAGATACACACCATCTCAGATTTACCTTAACTATTAGCATAACTAAGATGTATATAGAATCATAAGCTGGGTTAGCCATTGGTGAACTGAGAGGATAAGGATCCTATGTAGGGGGCTCTATGGCTGTTGTTAAAGATAATGATACGTGATATGATTCCTGAGTCATACCCTCCTCAGATTATGATACTGTTGATACTGACTCTATAGCTACTACTATAGACTTATCCTATGGCCCCTCCTTAGACTAGGGGTCTTGTGTATCCTTCTCTTTTGAATCCTCCTCTCCCTCCTCATACTGGGAGAGTGTGAGGGTGAAAGTCAGTCTGACTTCATCCTCAACCTAGGAAATGGTCGATGTGTAGCTGTGTGGGCCCTAACCTATGTAGATGTGGGAAGAGTTCTCCACTATATTTGTGTTGAATACCCAGTGTGGCTGCAACAATGGATTCAATTCCAGCCTCTCTCTAGACCCTAGTGTGTGGTGTTTCTTGTCTGTCTAGGATGGACGAGTACTCATCCACTAAGCTACTGCACTTAGTGGACTCATCCCAACATCTCGACTATTCTACCCTCTTTGTTAAAACCTTTGGAGCCATAGTACCTGAAAAACAAGTGTCAGTGCCAAGAAAGATAAGGGAGTGAAAAAATTGAAGAAAAATCAAAATTATCAAACTTCAAAGTTTCCCAAAATTTTGCATCCCTATATAGTTAATTCAGCTCATATAAGTCCAGTATTGTCCATACAACTTGTATCAATTTTCAAAACACAGGTAAGACATACAAAACTCTTGGGTTTCATTAACCTTTCAACTTCTACTTCCATTTAGGGCATAATTACATGTTAGTCATTCAATAACAATGCACCAATTTCAATTTTCAATTATACTTGGCTCCGACATATAAGTTTGTTGATTTTTTCAAACAATTTGCAAGCATCTATGCATGCCAACTCACTTATTTTAATCTAAGCACAAGACAATACTAGTAGGAGCCAATAATTTGTCTTTAATATGAGAGATAAAAGTGAAGATGGAAAAAGTGCAGAGAAACCCTAGTGTCAATGCATAAATTTTGGAATTGGACTTGTTGGTATTGATAATCAAAAGAGTTCTTTCCATATATAAAGTCTACAGGGAGTTGAAGGATTTGAATTTGAGAGGGAGTTATAATTTTGAGTTTATGGGGCCTTTGAAACATTTTATAAGCTCTTATATGCATCGGTTGAACTATTTAGGTTGGGTCCTTGTAGGTCTGACCGCACAATTTAAAAAAAAATTAGGCCTAGAAAACTACCACCTACAGATCCACTTACCGCCTATAGATGCTATCTATTGCACTTAGTTGCAGGGCATAGGTAATAGGCAATTCTATGGCCCTCTAATCTTGATGTTCTGATACCTAAGACACCAATTATGGGGTTGTAAGTAGAACTTACAACATCATATATTAGTTTGTATGTAAAAGTTCAGAGACCCCAAAATCCTCCAAATTTCCCTTTGACATTCATTGTATAACTTGGCTTGCCCGAGTGGGACTTATGACCCCAATAGGTGGGTCAAAAAGTCCTATTTACCTGGAATTTTCCATATTTAGTAATTATTTAAGATTTTCTAGGTAGTTTATCATGCTATATACCTATAAAAATGAAAACAACATGAACACCAAACTAGTGGTATCCTGCAATCCAGTGCCTGATTTAACATCGCGGCACAACTTGGCTATGTTGGTTACTTAGAATTCACCTACAAACCCATAGGGTTACCTCCTATACAGTGCTTGATTTACCGTCGCTGCACGACAAAGGTGATTTGATTACTCAAACTTCAGCAAGGTAACCATTGAAGTGGCCTCTAGTGTCATCAACATAGTTTATTACCAAAACTACCCTAATGTCAATCGGATGCTTCATGGTTTTGCAAACATTAAATGTGACCTCCTCATCATTCAACATGAACTTAAGCTCCCTTTTCTCCATATTAACCAATGATCTACCCATGGAGAAAAATGGTTTCCATAAGATTATGGGCATCTCAAAGGAAACTTCACAATCCAAGACAACAAATTCTGCTAGAAATATGAAGTTATCCACATTGACCCAAACATCAAACGATAATCCCACGAGCTTCTTCACTATATGATATTCCATAAATAACTTCATTGATATTGGTTCAAGATCTCTTAAGCCCAACTTTTATTTGAACACTGCCAACAACATTAAGTTAATGTTGGTACCAAGGTCACACAATGCTCTTGCAAACGTAGATGTCCCATTGGTGCAAAGAATTTTGAAATCTTTGGGATCACCTTTCTTTTGTGCTAGAGATTGCAAAGTGATTGCACTAAAATGATACAACCCTTTGACATTATTAAAAATGACAACTCTCTTCTTTGTTATCAAATTCTTCATAAATTTTGTGTACCCTCGCATCTGCTCCAGAGCTTCAAGAAGAGAAATATTCAAACTCAACTCTTCCATCATAGCTATGAATATTTTGAACTTCCTTTCTTACTTCTTTTTCTTCAACCTCTAAGGATAAAATGGGGGAGGTCATGGAATAGGATTCATTATCAGTTTATCGACTTTTCCCTTACCTTTATCCTTCTTGGCACTATGATCAACACCTACTAATTTTTCTATTTCAGCTTCAGGTGTCTCATCCACCTCAATACAGGCATAGGGTGATGAATGGTAGACTTAGCACTGAGAGTGGTGATGTCTTAACTATGACCATCATTCTTAGGATTTTTCTTTGTATTGCTTGGAAGGGTGCCTGACTTCTACTGATTTAAGGTGGCTGACATCTTTCCAAATTATTGCTCCAATTTCTTGATCACAGTAGCATGC
Source organism: Capsicum pubescens (assembly GCA_030864215.1). Classification (NCBI taxonomy): domain Eukaryota; kingdom Viridiplantae; phylum Streptophyta; class Magnoliopsida; order Solanales; family Solanaceae; genus Capsicum; species Capsicum pubescens. The sequence goes on along the minus strand of CM061549.1, from coordinate 197,480,867 downwards.
GATTCTACCTTCTACATCACCCCTAAAATATCTTTCCTAATCTCCTTAAGGTAATGTTATTGACCTTTCTGAGCCTTTGCTATCTTTGACAACATATCCTCCATCCTTGATTTACTGTCACGGCTTCTTGGTGGAACATATGCACCACCCTTCTCCTTATAACCATCCTTTATTTTCCAATCATAGTCCCTCTCTCTGCTCTAATCTTTGTACCTATCTCTATAGTAGTTTCAACCTTGGTTTCCTTTCCTAGAGTTCAAATTATCTTGAGAAGATAATTATTCTTGGCTCAAAATAGCACCACTTCTCTATCTAGATATTTAGCCTTTTTATCTTCATCTAAATCATATGATCTGGAGGCCCTACCTTGAGTACCCACTGCATTTACCTTCTTAGACTTCTTCTTTGTGAATTTCTTTGTTAGCAACCCAAACTCCATGCTTAGAGGAGCAACCTCTTTCACCACTGTGTCATCAACAACTCTGTGCTCTTTGGAAGCCCTAATTTTATAAGTATCAATGCCTCTCTCTTCCTCCTGAGTATGCCACCCTAAGTTATTGAGAAAGATCTAGCCTAATATATCTGATGTTTCCTCCTAATATAGGTACATGAATGCTCCACTAGTAATAGTGTCTTCCATAGCTTTCAAACTAGTGTTAAGGGCTCGATAGAATATTTCAATCAAGTAACTACCCGCAATTTTATGATTTGGCACCATCATCAACTTCTTTTTTACAGAAACCATGCCATACAAAAATTTAGAATGCAACTGCCTGAAATTATATATTTCATCCTTCAACAATAGCATTTGAGATGGAGGGAAGAAATGGTCTAAAAAGTACCTTCATAATTTATTCTAAGTAGTAATGGACCCAGAAGGAAGTTCCCTAACAATAATGTAGCTTCACTAGTTAGAGAGAAAAGGAATAACCTGAGTCTGAGAGCTTTCTGATCTACTCCAAGTATAGTGTATGACATGCAAATCCCAGTAAAATTAATAAGGTGTATGTTTACATGATTTGTAGGAAAACCCATAAACACACCTGTTATATTCAACAGTTTGATCATAGCACTAGTAATGTCAAACTTCACACCCGGTGGCATGTACAAGGAATCATAGCTCCTTTCTAGGTAGGATCAAGTATCCCAGTTCCTCCTCTAGATCATCATATGGTGGCAAGTACTGATAGGCTTGTAGTACTTGAGATCTACCCCTTCTACCTCGTTTAAGTTTTGTTCGACGATCAATTACTGGTCTCTATCTGGCTCTCTCTCCCTCTTGAGTTACATGCTAGGTAGCCTTATTATCTCTTCTCTACTATCATTTTCTAGTAATCATATAGTGGTTTTCTCTACTATTTCATAAGGAGTTGGGGTATGCAAATCTTGTGGATCATCTTGAGGTAGCTCATGATGAACTTCATGACTGTGTTGTGACATCCTATGATTCTGTTCTAGGATTTTTTTTGGTTGAGGATCAAGTGGGAGTAAGGGATTTACTTGACTCTCCGTGGTAGGCATACACCAAAAAATGCCTCAAAAAGAGTAGAAAAATAAAATTCAAAAGCATCAACAACTTTAATAACTCCAATCAATAATTATATAACTGTATTCCCCAACAACAACACCAAAATATTGATGTCACCAAAAACTACACCTTCAAGAAGTATAAAGAGGTCGATGTCAAAATATAGTAACCTGACTAGGTTAGGGTTGAACCTATAGGGATTAGGCTAGAACTATCTCTCAAACTTGTTAAAACAACTGTACAGTGCAGAAAAGTAAATGGAGGGATTTGCTTTGATTAGTAAAAAGTAACAAAACTTGAATGCTTTGGGTTGTAAATAGTCTGAAATGAACACTAGGACTGTGTTCCTCGTAGCTTCCTTACTCCGTAGGTTTATTGTTAATATGACCTAAACTAGGTCCTTGTCTTAATGGGCATCCGAAGTCCAACTCGGACTGGAGACCACGCCAGTTACCCAACCTAACCGACCAATGCATATCCTGAGTCGGATCAATTTTGAACATATAACAAGATAGTGTTATTGTATAATCCAAGACTTTGGGATAGATCAATATCCGTGACCACCCAAATGATTGAAACCATCTGATACCCAACCAATAACCAATACCAACCAATACATAATCCAAACCATAACCATATAAGTTCCATAATAATTATATATAATCCAAAAATAAAAGGGGATGGAATAGTGAGAAATTTAGTTCTATGTATCAGCTCAATACCAATGCCAATACTGACCCCCCCATGACAACCCATAGTAGTTCCATAAAAACCTCTAACAAAAAGAATACCAAAATTCAATTGGGATATACTCATAACCATAGCCAAAACCAATATCCATAAATAAACCAAAGTATGAAATAAAATCCATGAAATAGAGCCTTTCGGAAAGATGAAAGCTCACCACTTCAATCCAATAGCTAATCTCGAAGTCTGATCGCTAAGCATGAGGAGTAGAACGGCCGATTCCTGCATCACATGGGGATATAGTCACCAGAAGATGGTTTAGCGAGCAAACACTAGCATGAACTTAGGATAAGGATAAAATAATGTGATTTAATAAACCGAAGTAAGTCATCCATATGAATACAAACCATGCATATATACAACAATGTCGGGAAAAGGAACTGGGTTTAGCATTCATTTGAAACCATTAACCTGGGTATGTATATCTTAACCTTCATTAACCTCCCATGGGCTATATGGATCCAGTGTAACCACTTGAAAGGGCCCCGATGCGTGTAGCTGTATGAATTGGAGATACCATAAGAGTAAGGGATTCACAAGTACCCTTCACCTTCCATGATAAATATGTACAATGTACATAGACGATTTTCGTGTACCTCATAGTATCATATAAGGTCTCCATGACCTACCCCTCATGTCAGTAAACATGAGTTTCTAGTGTTTATTCATTGGAATCCCACCATCACGGTTAGCTATCATACCCCATCATTTTTACCCAATTAAAACCATTTTAAACCAACCTAACCATTATTATTAACCAAGGCTATACATAGTGGCATAGTCATACTAGCTATAACTTGCAAGTATTGTACCTAGCCAATATTTTTAGTGATCACAGGATTCCCATGTACCCATAGATCACATTATTCAATTAACTTAGGGGAGTCCCATGTACCCCACAAATGTTCCATTATTATAATTACTTGGGGATTTCATTGTATCCCACAAGTGTTCGATTATTATAATTACTTAGGGTATTCTATTGCAAACCACAATAATAATTGTTAAACCCAAAACCATTCCATTTTGGAAATTTCAAACCATTTAACCATTTAGGGTTCAATTACCAAGTTTAAACCATGCATAAGTTACATTAAAAATACAGCAATGTAGTGAAATCATTCTCATAGGCATTTTATCAAACAAATTGGTGACATAGTATTTACAAATCAAATCCAATAACCAAATAACTATTCCCATACAACCAATTATCCAAAACCACCATTAAATTATATAAAAACATAATTAAAACAAGGGAAAACCATAACCAAACATTTATAACCAAAACCCCCAAATTATATTTGAAAACCCAAAGCCATACAATAATTAAACCATGAGAACATTGTATAAAACCATGCCTTTCTTTGGAAATTACAATGAGGTAAGATAAAATGCCTTAAATGAGAGGATAATGGAGAGAAACCCCCAACACAAGCCTCAAATTAATCTTTAAGATGAAACCCTAGCTTTATTTCCCAAGAACTTTAGTGAGGATTAAAGAGTGTCTTTATAACTGTTAAATAATAGAATAATTAGGCAAATAAACTCCTAATTGAGTTAAAAGTCATGGGACCTTATTAGGTTAATTGGGTAAATTTTTAGATTACCCTCACTAAACTGCACCAAAATCCTACCAAAGGATTAGGACTATCCGTACCAGTCGTACCCTCCAATACGAGTGGTACCCACCACTAGTACTCAAGGTCATCACCCTTGGACCCAACATAGTACAAGGGACGACTCACCCCAAACCATGTCGTATCCAAGTATACAACTATTACCCATGATCTGTACCCCTGGTAGAATAGAATCCCAAGAGGACTGAACACTGACTACCATACAAGTACATGGCATAACGCGTACCCTGGCTTACGAATCTTGTTAATCCACTTGTACTCAGATCCAACTTAAGTTACTAAGTCTAAGATTAAGTAAAGTAACCAAAAAACCCATATCCACCAATACAATTCGTACTACCTAAGTTGTATCCATTCCAGAAACCAAATCCATCCAATCAACAAACACTGGTTAGCATACAACTAAACCATACCATTTGTACTATAGTATATGAGTCATTTCCCTTATTTGTGTCTTGTCCATATACCTTAAATCCTTGAAACATTCTAAGGGCCAGAAACCCAGGTGTTATAATTGTGATCCGTTGAATTAACCCAATATCTTGCATGAAGAATATGATAAGTTATGTATCACTAACAATGTTTTGAATGCCTTTAGTAAAATTTACTCTTTACCTTTTGAGTCTCAGTGTGTCACCTTACTATCCCTTATCCTAAAGCCAGATTAACCATTACCTTTTTAGTGTCAAGTTAATTAGATAAAGATAATTAGCTTCAAATTAGTATCATGATCTTTTTTTCCCAATCTTTACCTCTCTTGTGAAGTAAGTATTGAATATAGGTAGGTTCTTAATATTGGTCATTGCTAAGAAAACTATTAAACCCAAGATGATCATAATAAATGCAAGAATATTGGTTTGGAACAATATTGCACTTCTCCCACTTTGTTATTCTACCAAGGTTCCCACAACCCTAGATAATGAAATTAGCCGCTCATAGTTGCAAAACAATCCATGGAATTTAATGAAGAAGATATAGAATCAATCTCACAATAATAGATGAAGAAAACACAAAGTCTCAAATGAATAATTCCACCAAAAACCAATAATAAGAGAATCCCAAGATCAAGTGTGTAAACTTAACTAAAAATGTCAAAAGAGTATTTATAGATAACATGGAAACCCTAGGAACCCTTTCTAAAACAAAAGAGGAAAACTTGAGTCAGTGGCTACCTATGGTGCCACTATGGCCTCACGTAGGTGAAAGGGTGTTCAACTCTACAGTATCTCTCAAAAACTTTAATTTTGGACACTTACATTAGCATCTACAGTCCATAGGTGGTACCTCTGGGCCGTAGGTTCTCTATCGTACATAGCAGGGCCAGAATCTTAACTTTTGATTCTCTAAAATTCAACTTTTTGACACCTACTATAATGCCTATACCACATAGGTGGAACCTATGCCACATAGGTGGAACCTATGCCACATAGGTGCCATCGTAGGTGGGCCCAAATCCATGTTTCAACTTTTTTTCTTCTGTTTAGCTCCCCAAACCTGGTTTTCTACAAAACACAACTCAAAACCACATCATATCTAATAAAATAGCCTAAGTAATTGTATATTTCCATAGTTTTAAGAGTCAAAAGTTTTGTGAAACCATGTTACATCATGCATGAGGTTAGAAAATATTTTGGGGATGAGACTTATCTCTTTTGGATTTGTACGGATGGTGTGATTCGTAGATGTATTTCTGAGGTAGAGATAATAAGAATCCTTGAGTCTTTTCATTCATCACCAGTTGGGGGTCATCATGGTGGTACCCGCACAATCCATAAAATTATATAGTGTGGGTATATTGGCCAACTATTTATAATAATGCTCATGACTTCGCTCAATCCTGTGACCAGTGCCAGTGATAAGGAGATATTTCACAAAGAAATAAACTCTCGATGATTACTATCTTAGAGTTGAGTTAATTGATGTATGGGGGATTAATTTCATGTTTCTGTTTGTAAGACCCTATGGGATGAAGTACATTTTCGTGGAAGTTTAATATGCTTTAAAGAAGGGGGAGGTGATTGTAGTTCCTAATAATGATGGCCGAAGTGCCACTGCATTCTTGAAAAGGAACATTTTTTCTTGATTTGAGACTATACATGTTGTTATTAGTGATGGTGGGTCTCGCTTCTACAATCACTATTTTAAGGCCCTACTAAAAAAATATGGTGTGAAGGATAAGGTGGGAAAACTTTACCATCCGCAAATGAGTGGGTAAGTTGAGGTCTACAAAAGAGAGATCAAGTCCATATTGGCGAAGACTGTGAATGCTAATATGACTGACTAGTCAAGGAAGTTAGATGATGATTTGTGGACATACCAGATAACTTTTGCAACCCTCATAGGTGTTGTTCCATATCATCTTGTGTACATCAAGGTATGCCACTTACCGGTTTAACTAGACCATAGGGCACTATAGGCATTGAAAGGGATCAATTTGGAGTTGCATAATGTAGCTAAGTCGAGAGTATGCAAGGTGAATGAGTTGGATGAATTATGACTCCATGCATATGAGAGTTCTTCTCAATACAAAGAAAAGATAAAGTTGTATCATGACAAGAAGATCGAGAAGAGAGTGTTTGATCTCGGTGATATAGTTTTTTTATATAATTCAAGACTTTTCTTATTTTCCAGGATATTTAAAGTCTAGGTGGAATGAACCATTCATTGTTCTTAGGGTATTTCCAAATGGTGCTCTTGAGATGAAATGAGATGGTGTAGCCCCATTTAAGGTGAATGTGAAGCGTGTTAATATCTATTTGGTTAATTCTTATGAGTTAAAAGTGGATATTGATGTAAGCCTTGGAGAAGTCTGAGTAGCTAAGGTGTAACACCCCGAAATCTCATCCCAAAGCGTCACACGGTGCTTAAGGCTACCAGTAGCCCCAAGCTAACCCTTTGAGCCTATTACTACATATAATAACTTATTTCGAAAAAAAATAAACAAAACATTGGTACTGTCATGTAAAATGATAGGAAATATGAAGAAAATACTCGGTCCAAACGACCACAATACTGGAAATCTCAACATACTAACAATCTCATAAATAGTCTGACAAAGCCTCTACTACTCCATGACTAGATAGCCATTGGGACAGGTCCCCAATAGACTCAAACTGAATTGGAAGCAATAATATATCTACTAAAATATTGAAATGTTAGAAGATAGGTCCTCGAACCACGAGGACTCACCACTGTAGAGATATAGATAAAGGTACTCGGAAATCACTGACGAGGTTGGGACTGAGCACGTGAACCTACATTATAAGACAATATAGCATATAGACGTATATATGGATCAGCACTTGAGAATTTACTGAGTATATGGGGGTGTATGCATTTACATAAAACAATATCAATATTCTTTAATCAAATCATGCATGAAATTAGGAATGACTCACATAACTTGAATAAGACTAAATTATAAAGCTCACAAATCATGTATAATGACACATGTAACACAAATCTCGTGAGTCATTATACTTAACTTTAAAATCTCTACTCCCATCTTATTCTCAATACTTGAAGGCTAAAGGAACTTTAAACAGTGCTTTCAAACTCATACTTTTATCTCATGGAGAGTAAAACTTCTTTGAAACTCAAGGACTCAGGACTCTTTGAAACTTTAAGACTTGGGAACTCTGTGAGTCTTGGAATTATATAACTTTGGACACTCTTGAGTTTTTTCTAACCGACATAAACCATGTGAGCTACATGGAGTCAACCATCTTGTCCTCCCAAGGGAAAAACCTCACGTTGGGGAGAGGTGTTATACTCTTGCCAGGGAGTATAACCTCAACTCAGTGATCACTATCTCGGACTAGGGCCCATAAATCTCAGTCCTACGGTGGCACGTAATTCTGGGGTATGAGACCTCAGAATCATACCCAACTCTGTGGTAAATACTACTCCCATACTCATCTCAGAACTCTTAGGAAATCAACCTCAAAATAACTCAAGGGTCTATAGTGAAGACCAAATAATAATTATCTTAGCTTTAAATCATAAACACTAAATAATGTGGGTTCCTGCCTTAACTCAAGCTCAAAAGTAGTCTTTCTTTAAAATCAAAGCACTTGTTAATTGAATCATACTAAAAAACATACTCTTCAAGAAACATCAAAACTCAAACTTGATATAAAACTTATATTCATGCTCAATTAATCTCTATTTTATAACAAAGGTTAAATCATGACATCAATCTTGGAAACATCAAATTGATATAATGATATGCAACTCATAGCGTAATTTCTCAACTAATGTCATAAAATAATGAAATAATCATGCAAATCAAGACTTGAACAACTCGTAATCTAATAATCTCAAAATAAAATAATTTGGGTATAAACCCACTTGCAAAATTATGAAATTTTTTAATAAAAATCAATAATTTGGGCACAAGATTGAAAATAGTGTTCTTGTTCAGACCCTACATACCTCAGGTTATGAACTTGGGTGGATAAACTTGCTTGAGACTCTTTCTCGTACTTTTGGATGAGGGTTCTTGAAGCCCTTGACTTGGGAACCTTGAATCTTGACTCAATTTGGAAAAACTAGGGTGAATTCTTGAGATCCTTGGAAGAGGTTTTGGGTACTTAGGGTTTTTGTTAAGAGAAATCTTGAGAAAAACTTCATAGAATGCTTGTAAATGACTTCAATGTAGTTTTTGTACGGTTTAAGAGGCTTGGAAAAAGTCCAAAGTGCCCTTTTAACTTCTGTACGAAGCTGGAAAAATTAAACTGGAAAACCCAATTTTATGGGCCACCGTAACGCGCTACTATCGTGGTAGCTCACTGGAATTTGACAAAAGGGATTCTGGGGGTCACCGCGATGCGGTGCTATTACATTGTCCCACTAGTTAGAACTTTGAATTTCAGCTCAATGCGCCACTATCGAGGAGTTCCACTGGAAATTGATAATTGTCAAATAGACCCTCTCCGTGACGCGCCAAGTACTGAAATAATGTTGTTTTATGACTAGGACTCAAATTATCCATAACTTCTTGCGCGGGTATCGGATTTGGGATAATCCTATATTGACGGAAAGTTTATCAAATTTCCCATGAGATAAAAAGTCAAAATTAGGGAAATTCTATATGGTTAAAATAATACTCACTTAGGAAGTCACTCCTTAACCTTCTCGAGGAGAAATTAAGCTTAGGAAAAATTTGGGGTATTACCCAAGGCAATCGAGTCAATCCGCGAAGTTAAATCAGACATTTCATGAGAGGAAACCCATGGGCTTGTTGGTAAAGTTTGAGTGACCAACATAGCCATGTCATGCTGCGACATTAAATCAAGCACTGAGTGACAGGAAACCTACTATTTTAGTGTTCACGATGTTTTCTTTTTGTAGGTGTAAATCTTGAGGAACCACCTAGAATATGGTAAAACATTGAAAAATTCAGTAAATTCTGGGTAAAGGGACTTATTGTCCCACTTATGGAGGTCATAAGTCCCACTTGGTCCTGGAAAGTAATGCAATAACTATTAGAGTGAATCTAAAAATCTTGAGGTCTATGAACTCTTACTTATGAACCTACTTACGGGGATTGTAAGTACCCATTAATACCTCGTAAGTGGTGTTAGTAGTGTAAGGCCTAAAAGTTTGGAGGAAAAGAAATTTTCCTGTCACATATGGGACGTAAGTGATAGACAAATTCGAGGTAAAATTTTCAAAATTTGGGCCAAACCCAAGTGGATCCAACCCACACCGGCCTACCAACATATTTAAAACCCCCAAACCCAATCCTATTCCACATTTTTCTCAAATTTTTAAACTCCCTTCAAAATTTAAACTCTCCAACTTCCTCTATAATTCTATAAAAGGCAAACCACCCTCTTATTCTATCTTCTGAATGCACAAGACACTTGAAAAGGCTAGGGTTTATCCAAATCTGTTTCACTACCTACTTCAATAAATTAAAATCAAGGAAAACTTCTGGGCTCCTACTAGTATGTTATTATACTTTAACAAAGAAAACTGAGTTGATACTTGAATATGCTTCAAAAGTTGATTAAAAATATACAAAATTATTTGTAAGAGCCTAGGATGATCCTAGAAGTTGAAATTGTTGCACTATTCTTGCATAAATAATCTCCTATCATTCCCCAAAGAGGAAATGAAAGTTCAAAAGGTTGATGAAAACCCAAAATTTCGTGTGCCATACTTGTGTTTTCAATTTTATAAAAGTTGTTGTATGAAAAATAGGGCTTGAATGGATAAATACAATGTATACCGGTGTATGATTTGGAAAAAATTAAAGTACCCTCAGAAGGGTACGTATGGTGGTACCTGCAAGCCTTGTAAGTAGCACTTACTACCCGTATATGCCTTCATAGGTGCCCACCCTGAAAGATTTGATTATTTTTAAATATTTCACTACCCTCTTCAATTTCAAGCACTAACAACTGATATTTTAGGTACTATGGCATACAAGGAAATCTCGATGAAAGGGGGAAATCTAGGCTTCGGGACGAGTTCCCAAAATAAAGTGGCTCAAGTGAGGAATACTCAGTATCCCAAACCGACAAGTAGCCCCAAGGACTTGGGGGTTAAAGACAGGCTATAACTTTAGCCATTATTGTAGCCACCTTATGTGTTTAGAACCCAACACAGACTAAATGGGGAAGTCATCCCACATCTACACAGGTTCGGGCTCAGATGGCTGTAGCGAAATCAGTGCTTAGGTTGAGGATAAAGTTGGACGGGACTTCTCCATCTCACTTTCCCCAGTATAAGGAGGGAGAGAATGATTTTGAGGTTAAAGAATCAATATCCGAAGATGATTTTGAGTCCGAGATAGTTGAGGATGTGGTCACACAGGACTCCCTATCTGAGGAGGGATCAGGGGATGAGTTAGTTTAGGCCAGCCAGTTAGCATTAGTAATGACTTATTCTAAAAAGGGTACATTTATCGCTTTGAAAGTATCCCCTTAGATGTCACACGGTGCTTAAGACTGTGAATAGACCTAAGCTAACCGATGATATATATTCAGCTTAAAACTTTCATGAATGGTGAACTAACATATGTATAAAGACTAAAAAAAAGCAACTTAATATCTCATTGTCAACTAGTAAATTGGAAATATTAAATAAACACTTTAAACTTAAAGATATGTAGTCTGACAAGCCTCTATTCCTAAGTAGAGAGTCACTGGGACATACCCCAGTTGACCCAAACATAAGAGGAAATCAAGTAACTAAAATACTTTCATCAAGTAACATGAGTTTGATAAGCTGGGTCCTCAAACTATAAGGACTCACCAAAGTTGGGATGTAGGTGATGATGCCCGTAGTCAATTGTGCTACTAGAAATGAGCACTAGAACCTACATTATAATACAATATAGCACATAGATATATATATGGGTCAGTACTTCTAGAATGAAGTGAGTATGTGGGGGTGAATGCATAAATAAGACAAAAACTGAATGTATATGTACATTTTGAAATGATGTATACTAAGCGTAAATGACTCACCTTGGACTTGAGAAAAACTAAAGATTGCAAGATCATAAAACATGGATAATGAAGAATATGAATAAGCTTAGTAATCCATTACACTTTGTTTCTAATATCCTTAGTTTTATTCTTTTTTTATGGGAGATTCTTCTAACCGACATAAACCATGTGAGCTACCATAGAGTCCAATGTCTTACCCATGTTGGGGAGAGATGTTCTAACCTTGCAATCAAAATAGAACATTAACTTGTAGTGATCACTAAACTTATCCCATATTAGGAATTAAACCAACAGTGGCTCATTGTTTCCAAGAATTTAGGATACGCTCATCCACATTCCTTTCTCAGTGCTAAAATTCCTCCCAAAATATACATATATGCTCATACTTAAGAAATCCACCTAAAAATAGCATAAGGCTTTATAGACTGAAAACCAGTTATACTTCTGTTTACTTAAATCTTAATCAAAAGGAACACTTGTGGATTTCATATCTTATCTTTGATCAAAAGATCAAGATTTTATCTAAATCATGCTATAAATATATCACTGGAGTGTAAAAGCATAAACTTCTTGAAAACTCAACACTTATTCTTAGGACTCGAAATTTATGCTTCATTTAATAGAAATTCATATCAAAATACTATTCTCAATAATCACACTGAAATCTTCCAACAATATCTGAGTCAAGATAATGAAATTCATATCACAATATAAATCTTACAAGTTAAAACATGAATAAATGCAAATCTTGATACTCTGAAATCTTTCAATTACATGGTAGTGTTATACTTCAAGAATATGATTATTTGGGTACTAACCCTACTTCAAAACAAGTAAATTCAAACTTAAGATCATACTTTTTGGGCACAAGGATGAAAGAAGAACCTTGTTAAAAACCCCATATACTCGGAATTTCTTGACTTGTAAAAAAGACTTAAACTTTGAGACTTGACAGATGACTTGGTGAGAGAAACCCTAATTTTCTTGTTCTTGAAGATTGAAGGAGAAAAGATGTTAATTTTGACCGCTAGTTGTCACGAGTCAACTTATGACTCGCAAGGTGAGGTTATGATTTGGACTAGTAACTCGTAAGCTAGGAAGTGGTAAATATAGCACATACAATGGTAAACATATGAGTGGTAACGTATGACTCATTACATTTACATATAACTTGAAACAACCACTCGTAACATGGATAGACACTTAGGGAACCTATACTGCTGACCTTACAACTGCTCTTCATATGACTAGTATCATCACGTGACAACTCCTAGGGTCAAGGTTTACCCCATCAAGAAATCTAACCACTCCATACTGCCTTAGCTACGATTAACATCTTATGAATAGTGAGATATATATACGACTTAAGAAAGTGAGTCATAAGTTATACAGTGGATTTTAGACACGGGGTATTACAATATCTCCCCCTTGGAAACATTCATCCTCGAATATGATTCATCTTGGATTTGGATTTTGAAAAGAATCAAAACTTCTACACCAATCTTATTGCCAAGCTTATATCTATCATAAGTGACCAGTTGCTCAAAAAATTAGATACAACTTAAGAATACTTAAACGGACTTAAAGAGAGAGTTTTGGCTAAAAATAACTAGTTAACTTAGGTAGGAACTGAGTTGGAAGAAAATAGATGAGGATACCTGGTCTTAATATCTTCTTCAGCTTCCCAAGTGGCTCGTTCAACCAATTAGTTTCTCCCAAGAACCTTTACTTACTCTACTTTATTATTTATTAGATTTAGGACCTGACTATCAAGTATCCCCACAAGAATATCCTAATACGACAAGTTATATTTGACCCCAACTCTCTCTAGGGGAATACTAAGGAAGGATCTCAATTGTACTTCCTAAGCATCAAAACATGGAACATAGGGTGAAACACACCTAACTTAATGGAAGGTCCAACTCATAATCTACCTCTCTAACATGCCTCACAATCTCATACAGACCAACAAATTGGGGACTCAGCTTCGTTTTTTTTTTCAAATCTCATTATTCCCTTCATAAGTGACACTTTTCCAATCCTTCACTTCAAAATTGAGCTCTCTCCTCCGTACATTTACATATGACATCTGACAACTCTGAGCAGTCTTCAATATTTCACGAATCGACCGAACCTTTTCCATAGCATGAAGAATTGAATATGGCCCAATCAATGCTGCTTCACCAACCTAAAACCATCCTATGGGTGATCTGCACCTACGCCCGTACAATTCTTCAAATGAAGCTATCTTAATGCTAACATGATAACTATTGATTTAAGAAAACTCAATCAAGAGTATATGGTCATCCCAACTTCCTTTATAGTCGAAAATACACGCCCTCAGGATGTCTTCTAATTGTGTGTTTAGCCTGACCATCGGTTTGCAAATGAAATATAACTAAACTTAACCTTTGTACCAAGGCCTTTCTAAAAAGACTGCTAAAATTGTGATGTGAATTGTATGCCTCTATTTGAAATAATAAGGTATCCCATGAAGCCTTACTAACTCATGAATATACATTTTGGCTTAATCTTCCCTTGTATCTGGAATCTTGGCTTGTAGGAAATAGGTTCATTTAGTCATTCGGTCTACTATGACCCAAATTGAATCATGCTGATGTCTTGTACAAGGTAACCCTATGATGAAATCCATATTCACTACTTCCTACTTCCAGGTAGGGATGCAGATCTCCTGTAGCATACCACTTGCTCTCTGGTGTTCAACCTTAACTTGTTGACAATTTGGGACACTTGGCCACAAACTCTGCTATGTCCCTCTTAATACCATTCCATTAATAAATTTACTGTAAGTTGTGGTATATCTTAGTAGAACCCGAATGAATGGAATACCTCAAAATATGATCCTCGACTAGTATCCTTTCCTTCAACCCATCAATATTTGTAACACAATGCCTACCTTGATAGCAAAGTACACCATCTCCATCTTAGGATAAAAACTTGACTTTCTGCTGCTGGACTACTTCCAATATTTGGTTAAGTATGGGATTATTTCACCGCTTCTCCTTTACTTCCACTTCCAGAGACGATTCTGAACTGTTCTGAACCATTAATCCCCCATCATCCATGTCATGTACACTTAATACAAATGGTCCAATCTATGCACCTCTTTGTCCAATTCTCATTCTTTTTTTTCACATTTGACACACTACCCATAGACATCCTACTCAGTGCGTCTGCCACCACGTTGGCCTTACCCAGACGATAGAGTACATTTATATCATAATGTTTCAACAACTCCAACCATATTATTTGATGAAGATTCAACTCCCACTGTTGAAGAATCTTATGGCCAGTGAAAACATCAACATCCATGCCATAGAGGTAATGCCTCCTAATTTCCAAAGCAAATACCATGACATCTAACTCCAAGTCGTGTGTTGGGTAATTATTTTTGTGATCCTTAAGTTTCTTGGAGGCATAGGCTATCACTCTCGCATTTTGCATCAATACAAAACCTAGCCCCACTCTGGAAGCATCATAATACACTATGAATCCATCTAACTCCTCTAGTAGAGCTAACACTGGTGCGAAAGTCATTCTATCCTTCAAATCTTAGAAAATCTTCTCACACTTATTTGACCATATAAACTTTATATTATTTTAGGTCAGCTTAGTCAATGGTGAGTCTATAGAGGAGAAGCCTTTAATAAAACTTCTATAATACCCAGCTAAACTTAAAAAACTCTGGATATCGGATGAAATGATGGGTCTAGGACATTGCTTCACTGCATTAGTCTTCTGAGGATCTACATGAATACCAATCCATGAATTGACATGCCCCAAGAAGGTAACAGATTCCAACCAAAATTCTTATTTATCAAATTTCACATATAATTAACGGTCCTTGATGGTCTGTAATACTATTCTGAAATTGTCTGAATGTTCCTCCACACTCTTGGAATGTGTATGTCATCTATAAGGACAATGACAAACATGTCCAAGTACTGCTTGAATACACAATTCATCAAAACCATAAAGGCTACAGGAGCATTTATTAGTCCAAATAACATAACTACAAACTCAAAATGGTCGTACCTTGTTTGGAAAGCTATTTTTGAAATGTCTTGCTCCATGACTTTCAACTAGTGGTATCCCAAACTAAGGTCAATCTTGGAAACCACTAGGCACCCTGAAGCTGATTGAACAAATCGTCGATTCTAGGAATGGGATACTTGTTTTTTTATTGTAATCTTGTTCAACTATCTATAATCTATACACATTCTTAGAGAGTCATCTTTCTTGCGCATGAAAAGGACTTGAGCACCCCATAGAGAAACACGGGGTCTAATGAATCTTTTGTCAAATAGATCCTTACGTTGCTACTTTAAATCTTTAAGTTTGGCCAAAACTATGTGATATAGAGGGATAGATATGGGCTGAGTATAAAAAAAAGATCAATACCAAATTTTATTTCTCTCTCTGGAGGTACCCCTGGTAGATCTTTAGGGAAACCTTAGGAAACTCATTGACTACATGAATTGCTTAAATTATTGGGGCTTCAGAATTGGTATATTTAACTTGAAATAAATGGTAGATACACCCTTTTGACATTAAATTCCTAGCCATAAGATAAGAGATGAAGCGACCTTTGGGAGAAACAGAACTACCCTCCCATTCGAAAACTTCCTCATCAGGAAACTAAAACTTCACTATGTGAGTGTGACAATCTGTTGATGCATAGAAAGAGTGGAGCCAATCCATACCTATAATAACATCAAAATCTATCATCTCTAACTCTATTAAGTTCGCTAGTGAAATCTTATGGAGAACGGTGGTAGGGTATTTCCTATAGACTCGCCTACCAATAACGGAAGGTCATGACCCGAGGTTACCCCTTAGTCAAAAAAATGGTTCTTACGGCCATAAGCAACCACAAGATAACCCATGAGATGGTATCTACTATTAGCACAAAGTAAAATAGAAATAAACACATGTGCAGAAGATAAGTTGATAAGTTACTAAAATCTGAATACTGAAATACATGTTAATAGCATGTTTGAAATATTGAATATAATACTGAAAACTAAATTATTTATCTAAAGAAACTGATAATACTGAAAGTACTGAAAGACTCTCTAACTAATTGTTTGAAAGCCTCTAAACATCATGAGGAGTTGATGGGACAAGCCCCCAACTAACTCCGACTAACTAAATATAAGGAAATACCAAATTAACTGGGATAGATACATCATGTCTTTGATAGATGAGGACTCACCACTGCTGCTGTTGTGTAATGCTGACCTTTCTAAGAGCGATCGGGAAACTGAGCATCCAAACCTATGTTATAAGACAACATAGTGCAAAGAGAAGTATGCAGTCAATACTTTAAATATACTTATATATGAGATAAGAACTAGCTGAAATACATGAGATAACTGAGCATGAAAGCATGAACATATAATATCTGAGAATCCTAGACCAAGAACAAATATGATACTGGAGCAATCTATAAGCTGTAAGGCTGGAATCTGTATAACTGAATAACTGATAATCTGCACGCTTGATCAAGCAAACTTGAGCAGAGATACATTAACATACTGACTGAAACTGTGAGAGGTATCATATAACTGACATTCCCTAATCTAAGCTAATCAGGGTCCAACCTGTAACCCTAATTGGAAGGGTGTTATTACCGTGCCATGGGTACTAACACTGGCTGTGTAGATCCACTAAATTGGTTTCACGAAGGACTAAGGATTCACCCTCTACTGGCAGGTGCTCTAATGAGATATACGTCAACCCTTAATTGGAAGGTAAACATCTTAGACCTATGCTGGATACATAGTTTTCTAACTCGGGGATTGCTACAAATGGTCACACTCTCTACTGGCAGGTGAGACCCCACCCCTGGGTCGGCTCAGTACTAAATTCTACTCCCAACTGAACTGACACTGATACTAAACTGATCTAGACACAACAAAACATAACAACTAACATTTCTCATCATGATCATAACAACTAAATAAATGGTAATATTCCTGGTTTAACTAAAATCATTACTTAAAAGATATGAAATATAAGTAAACACATAGGTATTGGGTGTTCATAACCCACCGACACTAAATAATCATAAAACACCATATTAAAGTTTAAAATTGTAGTAGGGAGTCCAGGTTCAAAACCCAAAATAGAACATTTCACCAATTTAAGTGAGGAGCATGAACTTGAACATGGGGATGTCTTAAAATGAGAAAAAATAACATGAATTCATGGCTAAATTCACAATTCGATATTATGAAATAAAATTTAATTGAATACGACATGGGAAAATGAAAAACTTGAAAATGAGATAACCTAACTTTCCATAGAGTCATACTAGAATATGAATTAAGTCAAACTAGTAAGGAAAACATAAATTCAAACTCATCTTGATCATATGCATCTTCATATTTAAGGAAAACTCATACTTTTAATCAAAGAAAGGTTTTTGGGTTCCATGAGTGAAAGAGACCCATGGATGAATACCCCACACAACTTAATAACTAAATTCTTGAAGATTTCTTGGATTGGAAGCTTGACCTCTTGATTTCTTATGGAAAAAGCTTGAGTTTGTTCTTGGGGAAAGAGGAGGGTTTCTAGAGAGCAATTTGGAGTGAAAGGGGAAAATATTTCCATTTTGGAAGTACCAAATTGTGTTAAGGATGAATTGGGTTGAGGGAAATGACTCAAATTCCCCTTTGGCACTTAAAAAATATAACTGTGCAGGATAGATCCATAAGCTACACCACTCTCTCTGTGGGAGAAAGCAGCACACTGCACAACTTACTCCGAGGGGGGAAGGCACACATTGCAGACTACTCGACCTTGGGAGAGAGCAACATGTCGTGGCCTTATCATGTTGATCCACTATTTTAGCCATCCAAACATGCCCTGATCCTTTTTTGAAAATACAAAACACTCCCAAGATGTACTTTTAGACTCCCTTAACATGAATCAACTTAAAAACCAATATTTCAGGTTTGGGAAGGCCAAACTAAAGATATGTAAAGTCTATGGGTCAGGAAAATGACTTAGTCCTTAACACTCAATGAAAATTTCAAGTCTTGGACCCCTTAGGCATGTAACTACAACTAAACCGAGCTTAGGATCTTACGGGATATTACAATATCGCCCTCTTGAGAACATTCATCCTCGAATGAGACTTGCTAGACTTAGAATACTAAGGGAACTGAGGTCATATACTAAACATTAAAGACGTGGAACATGATTACATAACTAAGTTTGAAGCATGATAGATGAACTAAATTTATTTAGTAATGCATGGAATGACATGAGTATGGTTTCATAGATGAAAATAAGAACAAAAAAAGAGTCAATCTAAGGAAAATCATTACCTCATACTGAATTTGAGTTTGTAGAGAAAAGATGAGGGTACTTGGTTCACATATCTGCTTCTGCTTCCCAAGTAGCTCCCTCAATGGAATAATTATGCCAAAGAACTTTAACCAAGGGAACCTCAAAGAACTTTAACCAAGGGAACCTCAAAGAACTTTAACCAAGGGAACCTCTTTATTCCCTATCCTATGAATTTAACGATCAAGGATCTCAATTGGGACTTATTCGTAGGAAAGGCTATCCTAAACATCCATATAGTAATGCCCCAAGAGTACACCCTAGGAGCCATATGGTGCTTATAGTTCCGAGGGACCATAAGATAACCCATGAGATGGTACCTGCTGTGAGCACTGAATAATATACTTCTAATAGAAGTCATATGCAGAATTTAACTAAAAAATACCATAAGGTTTTAAATCATAGTTCTGATTATGTCTGTAAAATAATACTAACCTTACTAATAAAATGGATGATAATAACTACTATAAACTGACTGAATGCCTATACTAGTCTGAAAGCCTCTAAACTGTCTGACTATGGAGTTGATGGGACAAGCCCCCAACTAACTTTGACTGACTAAATAGCTAAACTACTGACATAGTTAAATATAAGGTAACTCGTCCTCGAAGGATGAGGACTCACCACAACTGCTGATGTTGATACACTAGAAAGTCTAAGTACGATCGAGAATTTGAGCACCCAAACCTATGATATAAGACACTATAGCGCAAGAAAAGAGTATGCGGTTAGTACTTTGAATGTACTGGTACGCTAAATAGGGTTAGGCTGACATGCATGGGTTATGTTCATGAATAATAACTTACTGAATATCATGAGATAATTGAATAATTGATATGAATGTGTGAATTTTGTAAAATCTGAGAATGCATGACCAAGCATACAATAGGATTCTGAAATAGTATGTAAACTAAAGTACTGAAATTCTGATAACTAAATAACTGATACCTGTATGCTTTGGACAATGCAATCATGAACTAAAATACATTGAATACTAAACTTAAATTATGGGATCTAGCTAAAACCGACATGCCTTAATGTACTATCAGGGTCCAACCTATAACCTAATTGGAAGGGTGTCAGTACCGTGCAATGGGTAATAACACTGGTTTTGTGGATCCATTAATCTGAAGTTCCGAAGGAAGAGGGTGTCTGTAAGACCCCGCAAAGTTCCCTCATCATTATAACTTTCAAAATGAGTCACATGGAGCCTAACACTTAGAACTTTAGCTAAGTGTTCAACACTTAGTTTATTTTGAACCTCCAAACTTTGGGGAATTAATTCATGACCTTCCTGACATCCGTTTTTTGATTTTCAAGTTGTATTACGATCGAGGAAGCTCATAGTACATATAGGATGAGTTTTAGAATTTTTTAGAACGCATAAGGCCGCGTTTGGATTTCAATCCAGTAGCAAAAACGCTACTTTTGCCCAGTTTTAAGCATTTCAGGGTCAACTTCCAATGATCATAACTTCCTGTATTTAATGAACTGGGTGAGATACTATATATAAAATAAAATCTCTTTGAGTCTTCTTTCTAATGAAATTGGTTTAGTCCAATTTTATGATCGGAGTAAAAAGTTATGATCAATATACTTCGGCATATCAAACTAGTGACTGAGGGACAAATGTGACTTTATTTATTTCCTTAGGGGCATTTTGTTCATTTACCATCCCCCAATCATGCTTTAAAATGGGATTAAGCTTACATTGGACCAAAATTTGGTCATTTATCTGAAAATTCTCAAGAACCAAACACATGAGCTTCAACCTAGAATTCAAGATCTCTAAAAATTCAACCGCAGGAATTCAAAAATAATTTAGGAATCATTATTCCCAAGTTGAGATCTTCAAGAAGAACCTATTATTTTACGAGTAGAGTTCCAGAATCGCAAGTTCATCCAAAGTCACAAATTTGAGGTATGTGGGGTTTGAACAAGAATAATCTTTCCGGTCTTGTGCCCAAAACTTGTTTTTTATAAAGATTACGTAAATTTTTATGTTGAAGTTTATACCGATTTATCTTATTTTGAGTTTATGTAATTATTAATGAATTGAGTATTTGAAGGCATTATATTTTATCTTGATATGATTTGAGTTGAGATATACATAT
The DNA here is from genome assembly GCA_030864215.1 of Capsicum pubescens. NCBI lineage: Eukaryota > Viridiplantae > Streptophyta > Magnoliopsida > Solanales > Solanaceae > Capsicum > Capsicum pubescens. The sequence goes on along the minus strand of CM061549.1, from coordinate 197,460,007 downwards.
TTTGATTTATATTTTCCTATTAAGAATTGATGTTGTTGAATTTATTTGAAATGAGTATTGAGAATGAATTTACGGAATTTGTAATATGAATTTTGAGTTGTTGAAATTATGATATTTATGTCATGAATTTATTCCCAATATTTTAATTGAGATAAGTGAAGATTTTCGAGATAATTGTTGAGTATGAAATTTAGATATGATTTTGATGTATTAAATATTTATATTTTGGGTTTTAAATATATGTGATGAAATTATAAGAAGATTTTGATCTCGAGTCGTGGACATGATTTTATAAGTATTTCCCAAAATCAAAGATTGTTGTTTTGATATTGAACAAGTATGAAATTTGAGATGATATTTTGAAAGATGGAATCGTTATATTTATGTCAAGGTTGAAATTGAATTTTTATGATATTACGATTTGGAGTTTTCGTTTATCAAATTATTTACTGAGATTTGAATTGAAATTTATATCATGATTTTTGAGTTGAAAATAGGAATCCACAATTTATTATGATTCAATTATGAGAAATATGATTTGACCTTCATTATAGGCCCTTGAGATTATTTTGAGTTGGATTTCCTAAATGAGACTGAGCTTGAGTACGGGAGTAGTATTTAGCATTGAGCGGGAGGTGTGGGTGAGCTTACCCTACTTCCCCAGAACTACGTGCCATCGTAGGATTGACATTTGTGGGCCTAAGGCCGAGTTTGTGGTCACTGAGTTGAGGTTATACTCCCTGGCAAGAGTATGACACTCCTTCCCAACGTGGGGTTTCTTCCTTATGAGGACAAAACATTGGACTCCATGATAAGCTCACATGGTTTATGTCGGTTATAAGAAACTCCCATAATGTGTGTGTGTCTCTGCTCTATCTAAGATAAGTGTGTATGGTTTGAAAACTGTGATTTGTGAGAAAGTTCTTTGTTTCCGAAAGATTGAAATGTTATGTTCTAAAGAGAGTTGTTTTAAGACTTGATTACTTTACAAGTTGAAACCGAGCAGAAAGTGAATTTGGAACTTATTGTAATGACTCACGTGATTTATTTTACATGTATTATTCATCCATGATTTTGATGATTTAATTCGAGCTAAGTGAGTTATTTATATCAGCATGCATTATTTTATAAACTGTGATGATATTAAGATATTATTTTATATATGCATTGCACCCCATATGCTCGGTACATTTCCATGGTACTGACCCACATATTCGTATGTGGGCTACATTTTCTCGGAATGTAGGTACAAGTTATAGTATGCACCTTCAGATCCAGTCAATTCATGGTATCCAGTCAGCAGGTGATAAGTTCTTTTGATTCAAGGGCTTGGGTCAGTCATGTAGAACTAATAGTGTTGCATTTTCTTTATTTGGTCGTATTGAGTTTGGATAGTCGGGAGTCATGACCTGGCTACCTACAGTCAATACTAGTAGAGGCTTCATAGACAGTCAGTAGTAGTTGATGTATTTCGTTTCAGTTTTGGTTGAAAAAGAGGAATTGTAATCTTGTAAATTCAGTTTTGTATCGATCAGATTCAGAAAATAGTTATTTTCCGCAAATTTGTATAGATTTATGCTTTTTGTTCAGTTGCTTATGAGTTATGCCAGTAGAAGGGTTAGCTTGGGGTCACTTATGACCCTAAGCACCGTGTGACTTCTCGAGACCCAATTTTGAGGCGTTACAGTGTCATGCCTATCTGATGGGGGACCCTAAAATCTATGATGGCGCCATAGGTATGGAACTTTGAGACTACTACTATCATTTTATGCCTACTGATGGGGGAGACGAGTGTCTCATGCCTACTAACGACCATCCCTATGTTCACTCAGTGCTAAGGTTTACTCCCTACTGAAAGACACTGGATTATTAGACTGCACTTAGTTTAACTAATTATAAATTTTGATAGTGTTCATTATGATAATAATAACTGAGAAATCAACTATGCTTATGATCTTTCTGAACTATTTTATAACTACTAAAATTCTGTAAACAACAAAGTTTTCGTGTATTGATAACCCCTAAGACTCAATAGCAATAACAATAAGATCATACTAAAACTTTGAGGACATGACATGTAGTTAATATTAAAAACTCATTCATTGAGGTATTCATCAAACATTTGCATTGCATGGCTTAAACTTGGGAATAGTTTTCTTTTAAAGGAACTAGTAGTAGCATGATTTGACACTATATCCCCAAAATAGGCATAAATCAGTGTACAACACCATTCAAAGTATGCAGGGTTTAATAACAACAACAATTTCACGAAAACCTGATATAGAATAAAAATTCAAGGGGATTCATGGTTAAAATCACAATAACTTGTATAATTCATAACCTGGAATTTGAAATTGGGTTCTTGAACTCCATGGGTGAAAAGGGCCCATGGATGAACATTTAACATACCTTAATGCTTGATATTGAAAGAGAATTAACTCTTTTTAAACTCTCTTGGATTGGGAACCTTAATTCTTGATTATCTTGTTGAGAGTGTGGTGAAGTAATTGGGAAGAAACCCTAACCTTATTCTTGGGAATAAAGAGGGTTGAGAGCTTTTGAAAACTGATTCAAACTACTAAGTATGTGTTTTTGGTGTTTTATGTCGTGGGGGTAAGGTTTTGAGGTGAGGAAAAAGACCAAAATACCCTTTTAAAACCACTTTAAAATTGCTGAAATCCTCAGCTGATGACCAAGCATGATAGCTGATGTTAGGCGTATTTACACGCCTAAAGCACCTTAATGTACCCATATTCTAGCTAAGTTTTGAGGACAAAACATATAATTCCTGCACTTTTAGTCCTTTTCCCTGTAAGTGAGCTAACCAACGTGATTAGCAAGATTTCAGGTATTTATGATGAAGATTTCAACATTTTATGGACTATTGGACGCCAAAGGAAACTTCACGTAAGAAGGAAGGCAGCTTCTGGAAACTTGTGGACTGAAAGTGATGCATGGAGAACTTGTCCCGGGCAAAAACAGAATTTCTAAAGACTTGGGGGATCAGTTGTAACATAGTAGGATTAGGACAAGTATGCAGTAAACCAGTAGGAGTAGGACAAGGATAAAAACCCTATTTCAGTAGGACTAGGAGAAGGATGTTATAAAAACCCTATAATGCTGAATTTTTCAGCATTCAGTTATTCATTCATTCAAAGCTTTTTATTATTCACTCATTCATTAATTCAAGTATTTTTCATTCAACTTCTGTTCCTAATTCACGTTACAATTGTTAACAGAGAAAATCGCTAACTCGTGGGAAACACCAAGAGAAAAAACGTCAACCTTGTTGTGACGCCACACTCTTCTCCAACGTGAGATCATTCTAGTTTTGTTATGATGATGATTTTTATTGTGATCTCCGTTGCGCTCATGAGTAGCTAAACTTCTCTGTTAGGGTTATGGAAGCCTTATGAGATACTATCTATTGCTATGAGTTTGTGAATTCTTGATACGTATGCTGCTTATATCATTACTCTCTTCATCTTAATTGAATTCTTGTGGTTGCAAACATATAGAATACGCCAGTATAGCATTAACTTGTTCGAAAGAAAAGATACATTTATGGAAAAGAGAGAATGACAGGGAAATAGGGCTACCAACCCCTGTTTAAAAGTTAGTGCCGTAACTGGATTAACCTCTTGGAGGATTCGTACCATTAGTATACGCTTTAAGCTTGAAAGAGTTAAAGTGATATAATCCTTGATGGTCGAAAGACACTAGGGTTTACCAGAGAATACGAATCTCTATAAGCGCATGCATATCTGAATTCCGCATAACTCATAGCCAATAGATACATAAAACTCATAAGGTGGACATAACCCTAACTTACAATTCTCATTGATTAAAACCTACTAAACATTCCGTTTTTCTTTGTTACTTTAATACTCTTAATTCACGCTACAATTAAATCCCCCCTTTTTCATAGAATTTTCGATCAATAGTCTACTAATCGTTGCATACTTAGTGACCAAGTATTCCCTGTGGGATTCGACACCCAACCCAGTTGGGTTCTATATTTTACAACGACCGCTTACACTCTTACGAGAGCTGTAGTTTGAGCGTTATCAAATTTTGGCGCCGTTGCTGGGGAATACAGTTGTCTACTAAGTTTGTGATAATTACTAGACCCTTTGGTCAAAGATTCTCGTATTTTACTTTTAGTTGTTGTTTTTGTTTTCTGCAGGTTTTGTTCAGTGCATGCCCCATACTCGAAGTTCGGGACAACCATTATTACCCATAAACCCTGAACCACAACTTATTGGCAGGATGGAGGCACAACGTGACATTGAAAGAAGGGCTGCTCAATAGGAGCAGGCTAGATTAGCTGCTTTGGCCGTCGCTCAAGTGCATCAACATAATATTGATAACCCTGGGCGAGCAACAAATCCTGACGATGAGGACCTAGGTGATGACGAGTTACTAAACCCTAGGCGTGATGCTGAGGTGGCAATACCTGCTAATAGAAGAGATCGTCAAGCCATATTTAGACATGAACGCCAAGCTATGCAGATTCCGTTTGATGATGATGATGACGATATGGACGAAGCTGGTGCCACAGGAGCCATTATTCCTCCACCCTTGGAACCCGGAGCTAAGTTCAATATCACTAGCACCATGATTCAGTTATTGCAGCTCAAGGGGTTATTTGGTGGACTCGCAGGAGATGATCCGAATATGCATCTAATCAACTTTATTTCAACATACAAGTCGTTTTACAATCTAGGAGTTGGGCAGAATGCAATTCAGCTGCGCTTATTTCCATTGTCTCTGTCTGGGGAGGCAACTCTATAGTTGAACGGGCTAACTCCTGATTCTATTACTAATTGGAGGCAATTGAAAGACGCTTTCCTAGAAAGATTCTTTCCGCCATCCAAGAGAGCCCAATTACGGGATGAGATCAGTAATTTTCGACAGCTTCCAACTGAAGCTCTCCACGAAACATGGGAGAGGTTCAAGAAGAAGCTTATGCGGTGCCCAAACCATCAGATGACGAATATCCACTTGATGGAAATATTATATAGGGCTTTGAACTCGGTGACAAAGCCAATGGTTGATAATACTGCAGGTGGGATATTCATGGACCTTACTTTTCTTGAGGCAAGTGATATACTAGATCGTATGACAAAATAGAGTAGAGCTTGGCATACCAGGGATGCTGAAGTAGCAAGTTCTACTTTATCTATTGGCTTGACTGCAGAGCAGAGGCGTCGACAAGAGGAACGTGACCAAGATATGGCTCACATGAAAACGCAGATGGATCTTCTTACCAAGCACTTATTATAAAGGAAGACCGAAAAGGTTAAGGCCGTTGTATCACAGGGAAGAGATGAATCCGACTATGAGGAAGAAGAGAACTACTTGAATAATCAAGGGGGTTTCCGAGGCAATGCCCAAGGAAACCAAGGTTGGAACTACTATGATAAATCTGGATACAAGGACCGCGATCAAGGTGGTTAGAAGAATAAGACTGACAGGAGTGGTTTGTATGTTCCTTCTGGAAACCGTGAGGCTGTGGTGTCTGGCTCTAGAAAGATATCCATGGATGATATGATGGCTAAGCTATTGAAAGGGGTGGAGGCAACCAATATAGGCATTACTGAGGTAAAGAATGATTTGTCTTTAATAAACCAATTGGTTGACTCGCATTCTACTGCAATAAAATAGCTGGAGCAATAATTGAGTCATCTATCAGCGGCATTCAACCAAAGAAAGGCTGGAACGTTACCTAGCGACACTGTGCAAAACCCAAGGAACGACGGTTCATGTATGGCTATTACTACCCGGAGTGGTAAAGTGTTGGAAAATCCATCTAAAGGCAAGCAGGTAGTTGATTATATAGCGGATAATGTTATTGATGCAGAATGTGACGAGGCCGAAGAAGCTGAAGAGTGTGTTCATGACGTCACCCCTAGACGTCTGCAGCCCGAAAAGATTGATAGTTGGAAGCAAGGTAAAAAAAAAGTGGTGGAGAAAACTATTCCCCTTCCACCACCACCTTTTCCGCAGAGACTGAAGAAGAAAGCTGATGACACCAGGTTCAGTAAATTCATGACCATGTTGAAGCAGCTGACTATTAATGTTCTGTTGGTGGAGGCGCTAGAGCAAATGCCTGGGTATGCAAAATTTATGAAGGATCTTTTAACAAAGAAGCGGGCAGTATGCTATGAGCCGACAGATAATATTCATCATTGCAGTGCAATTGCCACAAGGTCCTTAGTACAGAAGAAAGCAGACCCTGGTGATTTCACTATTCCTTGCACGGTTGGATCTATGAATTTTGCTAAGGCATTGTACGATTTGGGAGCTAACATCAATTTGATGCCACTCTCCGTCTATAGAAAGTTGGGGTTGGGCGACCCTACACCAACCAATATGCGGCTCATGATGGCAGATAGGTCGATAAAACGACCTGTGGGTATCTTGAATGATGTGTTGGTGAAGGTGTCTACCTTCATTTTTCCTGCAGACTTTGTGATTTAAGATTGCGAGGTGGATTCTGAAGTTCCCATAATCTTGGGACGTCCTTTCCTTGCAACAGGAAGTGTGCTCATTGACATGAGAGCTAATGAGCTTTTATTTCGGTTGAATGACGAAGTTGTCCGCTTTGATATATGAAAAGCAATGAAGCAGCCCAGCGATATGAATGTGTTCTCCGTAGCTGATGTTCATTATGAGGATAAGAAAGCATTATCTGTAGAGAAACAGCTTACTGTTAAGCCATTGTCTGCTGCGCTGCTGAATGTTGAGCATAAGGACGATGAAGATTATAAAGAAACTATGTGTGCTCTAACAGAAATAGGGTCCTATTCTCATACTCCTAAGCAGCCGGACCTTGATCTTAAGAATCAACCGTCACCAACAACGAAGACTTCCATTGAAGAGCCCCCAGTGCTAGAATCAAAAAAGCTCCCCAATTATCTAAGGTATGCGTTCTTGGGAAGTGGAAATACACTTCCGGTGAGTGTGGCGGATGATTTATGTGAACAGCACGTAGAGACTCTCATCTCTGCTCTGAAGAAATACAAGAGAGCTATAGGTTGGACTATTGATGATATAATTGGTATCCCTCTTGGGATATGTACGCACAAGATTCATCTCGAAGGAGATTGCATGCCTACAAGTAAGCATCAGCGTCGTCTGAATCCATTCAGAAAACGATGCCCCATCTATCTCGATGAAGTCTATGTAATCGAGATAGCTATGTTGCGCCGCGATAATAAATCAAGAGCTTGGTGGGAGGCAACCCATCGTTTTTAATTGTTTTCTTTTCTTAAGATTTTGTCGAGCCACGACCAAAACTAAGGCGCTTGATGGGAGGCAACCCATCGTTCTAATCAATTTTGTTGTTTTTGAGTAAATGTAGGTGCAAGAGGTGTAAAGGAGGAGATTGGTTTCAAATTTTGATTTGGAAGTATTGCATGTTGAAGGTGGTAAGTTAGGAATAAAGAAGCAAAAGGCTATGGGTTATGCATTGCCTATGAAAATATAGGCAAAGAACAAGGCAAGGCCTATGTAAATCTAGGCCACGAACAAGGCAAGGCCTATGCTATGGCCTAAGCTCTCGGATTCTAGAGTGCCATAGCATAGGCGCCGCCTATACTCAACAATGCCATAGCATAGGCGCCGCCTATGCAAAAGACCTTTGCCTCTGAATCTAGTATGCCATGGCATAGGCGCCGCCTATGCCTAACAATGCCATAGCATAGGCGCTGTCTATGCTCAACAAGGCTTTGCAAAAGGCGCCGCCTATGCCAAGCATAGGCAAAGCATTAGGCGCCGCCTATGGTCACTTTTGGTCTCCAAATCCGATTCCAAATGGGTCAAAACCCGACCCAAGCTTGTCCTATAAATAGAACCTTAGTCTTAGAACAAAAATGCATTGCAACCTCAACCTAGGCGCCGCCTACCTCTCCAAAATCTCTCAAAAATTTTCGTTTTGCTCTTTTACTTTGCAAGATCATCTTTCGAAGCCATCAACCAAGTAAGTACTTCTTTGTTCTTCTTTTATATTCCGTAAGTACTACACTACTACGCCTATAATAAATTGTTAAATCTTCAAGTAGTATTGGTGATTTGAATATGGTTGATTTTTTGTGATATAACTAAGTGAGTGAAATAATACGTAATGATTCTCTTGATTTGGTTCCGACTTGTATTTGATTGTTATACACTGCCATACTTTTGCGGAGTCGACATGGTGAAGTTAAGTGCATAATGTTCAAAATTGAATGCTTGAATGTTTGAATGACTCGTTCATCGAGATAAAGATCATGATTGAATACAAGCATGAGATATTGTGATTATTTCTATACCATAACTTGATACGATCTCTATGCAGTAGTCTTGTTCAAAAAAGTGCATTAATCCAAACATGAGAGTATGATCAAGATTACATGAAATAGAGTTGGAAAGGATAGTTAAGACGACATGAAAGTATGACTGTGCCGAACATATTGTTGGAACTTATCGCCCAAATGTATGACGATGAAGTCTGAGTAGTCGACATCACTCACTTAATTAGTCTGTGCCAACAACTTAAGTGTGGGGTGGTGCCATTACTGTTTGTTTATTAATTGAATCTTCTGAGATGAAGCTAACATGACTCTATTAGGATCTCAGGTAGAATGGCCTCAAAAGGACGACAAGAAAAACAAAAAGTATCCACCTCACAGAAAGGTTAGGAAAGCGGAAGAAAAGAGCAAGCTGAATCCTCCTCGCTACAAATACCTCAATGCACTTTTGGATCAAGTGGGGTACAATTTGAGGAAACTCTGAGGATGACGACTCTGATGATGGTTCCGACGCAGAGGGTATGACCCCAGACATAGAAGAGGAGTCCGACTAATCAGATTTTTCGTATTTATTTTCCACTGAGGGCAGTGTGTCCCATCTAAGTGTGGGGTGCTGGTATTCGTATGCTGTACTTCTTTGCCTACATTTATTGTCATATTTTTTTGTTTGTTTTAATTAGTCATAGATTTTTTTAGATTTTGATGCATGAAATTGTTTTGATAGGCGGCATGGTGTTATGACAAGAGTTTGTGCTAAATCATTACTATTGAGACATTTAGGCTCTACATGTGACTCACTGTGTGATAATTGTGTGGTTTAATTCATTCATCTGTTGGGTCAAGAGTCTATACTACTCCCAATAAAGTTTACCATGTGCCTTGTGTGTGTGAGGATATAGTATATTCTGTGTTGTGACTGATGCTAGAACTTGCCTGGTGTGTGTGTAAAGCGAAATAAAGAGTGTGAGTTTTGGAGATGATTTAGGCATTTCTTTGGCAGCCTGTGATTGTTTACCTTCTGTTTACCTACCCGTGGACATTATCCTAGTTAACCCCCTTTGAGCCTTTAGCGATTTTCTTTGACAGCCTCATATGTAAGCCGAATCCATTTTTTTTCAAGACCATAATTTGATCCAAATTCCTAAGTTCTTTAAGTTGTGAAGTCATGTGACAAAATTAGAGGAAATTGGGTGAGAGTGCTGCCTTAAAGTGAATTGGTACTTGAATGTGTTATGAAAAAAAGAGTGGCTATCATAGAGGTTTGTTATAAAAAAAAGAGAAAAAAAAGAAAAAGAAATAGAAAAACAAAAAGATAAATTGTGTTTATGATTAAATAAAAAGATAGTTATGCTTGAATGGCAAAATAGGTGAAAAGGGGTGATTGATGAAAGAAAGGTAGCAGGGTTGATTAAAAGAGAGTGTTAATGGCATAATGTGATGTATTAAAGCGCTTAGGAACATAGTCACTATTTCTGGCCAAAATAGTCCTATCCGTCCCTTAGCCTACATTACAACCTGTAAAAGACCTAATTGATCCTAAGCTTAACATTTTGATATTAGTAGAGCATTAGACTAAGGGCAAGCCTATGGTCATCAGTTGCAACATATGAATTCTTTGTGAGAGTGAGAGAAAGGAGAAGCTTATACCCATGTTCTGAAAAATGCAATACTTGTGAGTGATTATGGGTAGTATCCTATGCGAGACACACATGGTTGATGAGTTTTGGGTAGTCTTGTATGATTCTTTGTGCCTTAACTGGTGGATATGTATTAACCATCATCACGAGTCTATGTTGGAGGTTGAATTGTTTCTAGTAGTGATCAGAAAACTACTCTTTGTTAATAATTCTTGTGCCTGTGTTGATGAATATTTTGTGCTGTTACTGTGAAACCCGAAGTAGATGTTTATATGGACATGATATATTGTTCGAGGACGAACAAAGATTTAAGTGTGGGGTGTTGATGTTACGCGTATTTACACGCCTAAAGCACCTTAATGTACCCACATTCTAGCTAAGTTTTGAGGACAAAATATATAATTCCTGCACTTTTAGTCCTTTTTCCTGTAAGTGAGCTAACCAACGTGATTAGCAAGATTTCAGGTATTTATGATGAAGATATCAGCATTTTATGGACTGTTGGACGCCAAAGGAAACTTCACGTAAGAAATAAGGCAGCTTCTGGAAACTTGTGGATTGAAAGTGATGCATGGAGAACTTGTCCCGGGCAAAAATAGAATTTCTAAAGACTTGGGGGATCAACAGTAACTTAGTAGGATTAGGACAAGTATGTAGTAACCCAGTAGGAGTAGGACAAGGATAAAAACCCTATTTCAGTAGGACTCGGAAAAGGATGTTATAAAAACCCTAAAATGCTGAATTTTTCAACATTCAGTTATTCATTCATTCAAAGATTTTTATTATTCACTCATTCATTAATTCAAGTATTTTTCATTCAACTTCTGCTCCTAATTCACGTTACAATTGTTAACAGAGAAAATCGCTAACTCGTGGGAAACACCAAGAGGAAAAACGTCAACCTTGTTGTGACGCCACACTCCTCTCCAACGTGAGATCATTATAGTTTTGTTATGATGATGATGTTTATTATGATCTCCGTTGCGCTCATGAGTAGCTAAACTTCTCTGTTAGGGTTATGGAAGCCTTATGATATACTATCTATTGCTATGAGTTTGTGAATTCTTGATACGTATGCTGCTTATATCATTACTCTCTTCATCTTAATTGAATTCTTGTGGTTGCAAACATATAGAATACGCCAGTATAGCATTAACTTGTTCGAAAGAAAAGTTACATGTCTGGAAAAGAGAGAATGACAAGGAAATAGGTCTACCAACCCCTGTTTAAAATTTAGTACCGTAACTGGATTAACCTCTTGGAGAATTCGTACCATTAGTATACGCTTTAAGCTCGAAAGAGTTAAAGTGATATAATCCTTGATGGTCGAAAGACACTAGGGTTTACCATAGAATACGAATCTCTATAAGCGCATGCATATCTGAATTCCGCATAACTCATAGCCAATAGATACATAAAACTCATAAGGTGGACATAACCCTAACTTACAATTCTCATTGATTAAAACCTACTAAACATTCCGTTTTTCTTTGTTACTTTAATACTCTTAATTCACGCTACAATTAAATCCCCCCTTTTTCGTAGAATTTTCGATCAACAGTCTACTAATCGTTGCATACTTAGTGACCAAGTATTCCCTGTGGGATTCGACACCCAACCCAGTTGGGTTCTATATTTGACAACGACCGCTTACACTCTTACGAGATCTGTAGTTTGAGTGTTATCAAATTTTGGCGCCGTTGCCGGGGAATACAGTTTTCAACTAAGTTTGTGATAATTACTAGACCCTTTGGTCAAAGATTCTCGTATTTTACTTTTAGTTGTTGTTTTTTTTTCTGCAGGTTTTGTTCAGTGCATGCCCCATACTCGAAGTTCGGGACAACCATTATTACCCATAAACCCTGAACTACAACTTATTGGCAGGATGGAGGCACAACGTGACATTGAAAGAAGGGCTGCTCAACAGGAGCAGGCAAGATTAGCTGCTTTGGCCGCCGCTCAAGTGCATCAACAGAATATTGATAACCCTGGGCGAGCAACAAATCCTGACGATGAGGACCTAGGTGATGACGAGTTACTAAACCCTAGGCGTGATGCTGAGGTGGAAACACCTGCTAACAGAAGAGATCGTCAAGCCAGATTTAGACTTGAACGCCAGGCTATGCAGATTCCGTTTGATGATGATGATGACGATCTGGACGGAGCTGGTGCCACAGGAGCCATTATTCCTCCACCCTTGGCACCCGGAGCTAAGTTCAATATCACTAGCACCATGATTCAGTTATTGCAGCTCAAGGGGTTATTTGGTGGACTCGTAGGAGATGATCCGAATATGCATTTGATCAACTTTATTTCAATATACAAGTCGTTTGACAATCCAGGAGTTGGGCAGAATACAATTCAGCTGCGCTTATTTCCATTGTCTCTGTCTGGGGAGGCAACTCTATGATTGAACGAGCTAACTCCTGATTCTATTACTAATTGGAGGCAATTGAAAGACGCTTTCCTAGAAAGATTCTTTCCGCCATCCAAGAGAGCCCAATTACGGGATGAGATCAGCAATTTTCGACAGCTTCCAACTGAAGCTCTCCACGAAACATGGGAGAGGTTCAAGAAGAAGCTTATGCGGTGCCCAAACCATCAGATGACGAATATCCACTTGATGGAAATATTATATAGGGCTTTGAACTCGGTGACAAAGCCAGTGGTTGATAATGCTGCAGGGGGGTCATTCATGGACCTTACTTTTCTTGAGGCAAGTGATATGCTAGATCGTATGACAAAACAGAGTAGAGCTTGGCATACCAGGGATGCTGAAGTAGCAAGTTCTACTTTATCTATCGGCTTAAGTGCAGAGCAGAGGCGTAGACAAGAGGAACGTGACCAAGATATGGCTCACATGAAAACGCAGATGGATCTTCTTACCAAGCACTTATTATCAGGGAAGACCGAAAAGGTTAAGGCCGTTGTATCACAGGGAAGAGATGAATCCGACTATGAGGAAGAAGTGAACTACTTGTATAATCAGGGGGGTTTTCGAGGTAATGCCCAAGGAAACCAAGGTCGGAACTATTATGATAAATCTGGATACAAGGACCGCGATCAAGGTGGTTGGAAGAATAAGACTGACAGGAGTAGTTTGTATGTTCCTCCTGGAAACCGTGAGGCTGTGGCATCTGGCTCTAGAAAGATGTCCATGGATGATATGATGGCTAAGCTGTTGAAAGGGGTGGAGGCAACCAATATAGGCGTTACGGAGGTAAAGAATGATTTGTCTTCAATAAACCAATTGGTTGACTCGTATTCTACTGTAATAAAATAGCTGGAGCAACAATTGAGTCAACTATCAGCGGCATTCAACCAAAGAAAGGCTGGAATGTTACCTAGCGACACTGTGCAAAACCCAAGAAACGACGGATCATGTATGGCTATTACTACCCGGAGTGGTAAAGTGTTGGAAAATCCATCTAAAGAAAAGCAGGTAGTTGATGATATAGCGGATAATGTTATTGATGCAGAATGTGAAGAGGCCGAAGAAGCTGAAGAGTGTGTTCATGACGTCACCCCTAGACGTCTGCAGCCTGAAAATATTGATAGTTGGAAGCAAGGTAAAAAAAAGTGGTGGAGAAAACTATTCCCCTTCCACCACCACCTTTTCCGCAGAGACTGAAGACGAAAGCTGATGACACCAGGTTCAGTAAATTCATGACCATGTTGAAGCAGCTGACTATTAATATTCTGTTGGTGGAGGCGCTAGAGCAAATGCCTGGGTACGCAAAATTTATGAAGGATCTTTTAACAAAGAAGCGGGCAGTAAGCTATGAGCCGGCAGATAATATTTATCATTGCAGTGAAATTTCCACAAGGTCCTTAGTACAGAAGAAAGCAGACCCTGGTGCTTTCACTATTCCTTGCACGGTTGGATCTATGAATTTTGCTAAGGCATTGTGCGATTTGGGAGCTAACATCAATTTGATGCCACTATCCGTCTACAGAAAATTGGGGTTGGGCGACCCTACACCAACCAATATGCGGCTCGTGATGGCAGATAGGTCGATAAAACGACCTGTGGGTATCTTGAATGATGTGTTGGTGAAGGTGTCTACCTTCATTTTTCCTGCAGACTTTGTGATTTTGGATTGCGAGGTGGATTCTGAAGTTCCCATAATCTTGGGACGTCCTTTCCTTGCAACAGGAAGTGTGCTCATTGACATGAGAGCTAATGCGATTTTATTTCAGTTGAATGACGAAGTTGTCCGCTTTGATATATGCAAAGCAATGAAGCAGCCCAGCGATATGAATGTGTTCTCCGTAGTTGATGTTTATTATGAGGATAAGGAAGCATTATCTGTAGAGAAACAGCTTACTGTTGAGCCATTGTCTGCTGCGCTGCTGAATGTTGAGCATAAGGACGATGAAGATTATAAAGAAACTATGTGTGCTCTAACAGAAATAGGGTCCTATTCTCATACTCCTAAGAAGCCGGACCTTGATCTTAAGAATCAACCGTCACCAACAGCGAAGACTTCCATTGAAGATCCCCTAGTGCTAGAATAGAAAGAGCTCTCCAATTATCTAAGGTATGCGTTCTTGGGAAGTGGAAATACACTTTCGGTGAGTGTGGCAGATGATTTAAGTGAACAGCACGTAGAGGCTCTCATCTCTGCTCTGAAGAAATACAAGAGTGCTATGGGTTGGACTATTGATGATATAATTAGTATCCCTCTTGGGATATGTACGCACAAGATTCATCTCGAAGGAGATTGCATGCCTACAAGTAAGCATCAGCATCGTCTGAATCCATTCAGAAAATGATGCCCCATCTATCTCGATGAAGTCTAAGTAATCGAGATAGCTATGTCGTGCCGCGACAATAAATCAAGCGCTTGGTGGGAGGCAACCCATCGTTTTTAATTATTTTGTTTTCTTAAGATTTTGTCTAGCCACGACCAAAACTAAGGCGCTTGATGGGAGGCAACCCATCGTTCTAATCATTTTTGTTGTTTTTGAGTAAATGTAGGTGCAAGAGGTGTAAAGGAGGAGATTCGTTTCAAATTTTGATTTGGAAGTATTGCATGTTGAAGGTGGTAAGTTAGGAATGAAGAAGCAAAAGGCCATGGGTTAGGCATTGCCTATGAAAATATAGGCAAAGAACAAGGCAAGGCCTATGTAAATCTAGGCCACGAACAAGGCAAGGCCTATGCTATCGCCTAAGCTCTCGGATTCTAGAGTGCCATAGCATAGGCGCCGCCTATGCTCAACAATGCCATAGCATAGGCGCCGCCTATGCAAAAGCCTTTTGTCTCTGAATCTAGTATGCCATGGAATAGGCGCCGCCTATGTCTAACAAAGCCATAGCATAGGCGCCGCCTATGCTCAACAAGGCTTTGCAAAAGGCGCCGCCTATGCCAAGCATAGGCAAAGCATTAGGCGCCGCCTATGGTCACTTTTGGTCTCCAAATCCGATTCCAAATGGGTCAAAAACCGACCCAAGCTTGTCCTATAAATAGAACCTTAGTCTTTGAACAAAAATGCATTGCAACCTCAACCTAGGCGCCGCCTACCTCTCCAAAATCTCTCAAAAATTTTTGTTTTGCTCTTTTACTTTGCAAGAACATCTTCCGAGGCCATCAACCAAGTAAGTACTTCTTTCTTCTTCTTTTATATTCCGTAAGTACTACACTACTACGCCTATAATAAATTGTTAAATCTTGAAGTAGTATTGGTGATTTGAATATGGTTGATTTGTTGTGATACAACTAAGTGAGTGAAAGAATACGTAATGATG
The DNA here is from genome assembly GCA_030864215.1 of Capsicum pubescens. Classification (NCBI taxonomy): domain Eukaryota; kingdom Viridiplantae; phylum Streptophyta; class Magnoliopsida; order Solanales; family Solanaceae; genus Capsicum; species Capsicum pubescens. The sequence continues at coordinate 197,444,327 of CM061549.1, read as the reverse complement.
CTCTTGATTTGGTTCCGACTTGTATTTGATTGTTTTACACTGTCATACTTTTGCGGAGTCGACATGGTGAAGTTAAGTGCATAATGTTCAAAATTGAATGCTTGAATGTTTGAATGAATCGTTCATCGAGATAAAGATCATGATTGAATACAAGCATGAGATGTTGTGATTATTTCTATACCATAACTTGATACGATCTCTATGCAGTAGTCTTGTTCAAAAAAGTGCATTAATCCAAACATGAGAGTATGATATAGATTACATGAAATAGAGTTGGAAAGGATAGTTAAGACGACATGAAAGTATGACTGTGCTGAACATATTGTTGGAACATATCGCCCAAATGTATGACGATGAAGTCTGAGTAGTCGACATCACTCACTTAATTAGTCTGTGCCAAAAACTTAAGTGTGGGGTGGTGCCATTACTGTTTGTTTATCAATTGAATCTTCTGAGATGAAGCTAACATGACTCTATTAGGATCTCAGTTAGAATCGCCTCAAAAGGACGACAAGAAAAACAAGAAGTATCCACCTCACAGAAAGGTTAGAAAAGCGGAAGAAAAGAGCAAGCTGAATCCTCCTCGCTACAAATACCTCAACGCACTTTTGGATCAAGTGGGGTACAATTTGAGGAAACTCTGAGGATGAAGACTCTGATGATGATTCCGACGCAGAGGGTATGACCCCAGACATAGAAGAGGAGTCCGACTAATCAGGTTTTCCGTATTTATTTTCCACTGAGGGCAGTGTGTCCCATCTAAGTGTGGGGTGCTGGTATTCGTATGCTGTACTTCTTTGCCTACATTTATTGTCATATTTTTTTGTTTGTTTTAATTAGTCGTAGATTTTTTTAGATTTTGATGCATGAAATTGTTCTGATAGGCGGCATGGTGTTATGACAAGAGTTTGTGCTAAATCATTACTATTGAGACATTTAGGCTCTACATGTGACTCACTGTGTGATAATTGTGTGGTTTAATTCATTCATCTGTTGGGTCAAGAGTCTATACTGCTCCCAATAAAGTTGACCATGTGCCTTGTGTGTGTGAGGATATAGTATATTCTGTGTTGTGACTGATGCTAGAACTTGCCTGGTGTGTGTGTAAAGCGAAATAAAGAGTGTGAGTTTAGGAGATGATTTAGGCATTTCTTTGGCAGCCTGTGATTGTTTACCTTCTGTTTACCTACCCGTGGACATTATCCTAGTTAACCCCCTTTGAGCCTTTAGCCATTTTCTTTGACAGCCTCATATGTAAGCCGAATCCATTTTTTTTCAAGACCATAATTTGATCCAAATTCCTAAGTGCTTTAAGTTGTGAAGTCATGTGACAAAATAAGAGGAAATTGGGTGAGAGTGCTGCCTTAAAGTGAATTGGTACTTGAATTTGTTATGAAAAAAAGAGTGGCTATCATAGAGGTGTGTTATAAAAAAAAGAGAAAAAAAAAGAAAAAGAAATAGAAAAACAAAAAGATAAATTGTGTTTATGATTAAATAAAAAGATAGTTATGCTTGAATGGCAAAATAGGTGAAAAGGGGTGATAGATGAAAGAAAGGTAGCAGGGTTGATTAAAAGAGAGTGTTAATGGCATAATGTTATGTATTAAAGCGCTTAGGAACATAGTCACTATTTCTGGCCAAAATAGTCCTACCCGTCCCTTAGCCTACATTACAACCTGTAAAAGACCTAATTGATCCTAAGCTTAACATTCTTATATTAGTAGAGAATTAGACTAAGGGCAAGCCTATGGTCATCAGTTGCAACATATGAAAATTTAAAGTATCTTTTATTTAATACAATATAGGACACGTAACTCATTATGTAAAAGTGTTAATGGTCATTTAAAGTTGACCAAAGATGAATGTTTCACTAAAACTTAATCATTAGAAGTGTTCTCAACTCGTCCTACAATTTATAGATTTTTATGACCTCGATTGATATAAGAGGACATTTTTAAACTATAGTATTGATCATCACACATATATAGACATAAAATCATTGGGTTCTAGTCTGCATACTTCATAACAATGGTTTGCATTCTAGCCCAAAAATGTGGGGTGTTATAATATCTCCCTCTTAGGAAAATTCATTCTCGAATGAGGCTAGTTAAGCTAATAATACTGAGGAATTAAGGTTACATACTGAAACCATGATCACATTATAGGGTACGAAACATGACACGTGAACTAAATATCGTAAGCTTAATTGATCTCTTGAATACATGCAATGACATCAAAATTTTTATAAGGATGAGATAGAAACGAGAGTGAAGTTATGAGTAACTATTACCTCTAGCTGGATTTTGTTTCTTGAAGAAAAGTTTAGAGGTTTAGGATATGAAAACTTGGGGGTATTGCAACATCTTCCTCTTGGGATAGTTCATCCCCTGAATAATACTGACCTGACTAAATTACTAAGAAAAGACTAAGATGATGCATGGGACACTTATAAATTCAATCATGACTGAATATCTTGAATCTAAAATTGATGCATGATGCGTGAACTGAACTGGATTCATAACCCAGATGGATGAGAATAACTATCTCTTATAAGGGACATATTCATGAAATTTCATATAGTAAGACTATATCGAAAGATAGAAAAACAATAGGAACCTGTCTGTCTGACTGCTAATCTGAATTACTGGCTATACAGAATAACTCATACTGAAAGCTTATACTTAACTGGAGCATTTTTTTGACACTCTTTCTATGAAGTTTTAATGACTTTAGGGTGTAAAGAATCTTAGGCATTGTCTGAATAAGACATCTGGATAAGAAATCACAACATGTCTAAAATTCTGTAACATGGAACATAGGCCTACGAAACATAAGCTAGGATAGAATCACTATGCCTTAGTCTATTCAACAACTGTTTTCAAGCTTAGACATACTCCTCAGATTCTCCCTCAATTATACTGTCTACTTCACTACTGCACTTCTTGTGAGGCTACTAAAGATATTCACATGAATGCTAATAACTCTTCTTACTGAAGTCTCAGCTGAACTGAATCCTCTCACTTTGTTTAAGCCAACTCAGATCTACAAAATTCATACAAAACACTGTAATACTAGAATGAGTCAAGAACTCAATACACTCTGTATTTCATAACTTTCCACCTCCTAAATAATTCTGATAACCCCTTCAACAACTAAATACAACTTCTTACTAGCCACTTACTAATGCATAATGTATTTATCCACTTACACACCAACATGACATTCAATCCTATCTTCATAACTATAGCCTCCTGAAAAACAAGAATGCAACAATCTTTCTTTAACATGAAACATTTACTCACTCCCATTTAAGCAATTGCTCATCACTACATCATTTTAAAAAGAGGGTCACTGAAAGGCTAAAACATGAGGACTTGAAGCATGAATGAACACTATGTAGAACTTGACACTTAACTAAGGCCTGTGGAATAGAATATCAATATCATAGATTCCTTAAGAAATCTAAACTGAGGATATACATGACATAAATATGAATTTCACTGATCATTAAGAGTGTGACATAATTATTGGAACTGAATATACTATAAAAACATGAATACACGAGTCATTATCTTCATGACCTAAGTTTGGATTTTTTGAATTCATGGAACATGATTCACACTGCTGAGAAAATTAGAACTCCTCATACTATAAATTGGAAGCATATATGATTTTCTATAAAGTGCACGAATATGAGATATGATCATAGGGATGACACGTAAGGTATCAGTAGATATCGTGATGACTAAGAAATCTTGCACTAAGATAAGGATGGATTAGGCATCATCCTGTCCTACTACTTTTCTACACATACTAGCATCACTACTAGGATATGAGAGCCTGACTTGGTTACTTGTTCTACCATCTACCCCTTAGCTTAAAGCCATTATTCTAAGTTTGTGAATCACTTAATCAATAACTCTTAACTGAACTATCACCACTTTACTCTAGAGTCTGGGGTAGAATAATGCACATAAACACTATACTTACCCTGAAAGACTATACCTGATAATGTAAGGCCCACTGCTAGTACTTTCTTCTGCTATCAAATTCTTAGATTTCCATAACCCAGATAATCATCATCAAACAATAACTTAAATGCTGAATAACTTAGAATTTCCAAGAGTATCACTATACCATGAGCTCGCACCATCTAGTGCTTCAACTCTACTTTCTATTAGCTCAATCTTTAAAGATTCAAACTTAGATTCTAACACTTATCATGGATTTCCCAAACCTATATGGAACCATACTAACTTCCTCATAGCCTACAAATCATATCTCTAAACTTATATTTTTCCTACACCATGAGAATTACCACTAAACCAACATCAAAAAAATATAATTTTGAATCATCAAACTTAAATTCTTGCATACACTGTTTCAAGCCTACTGATTAACCTTTCATACAACTAGCCCCTTGAATGCAAAATTTACCAAATTCAGATAACACTATACCTGCTCTACTTCTGCTAAAATCCTAGGTTCATGCTTCTAACTTTAGGGTATCTACTGTCATAGGATTCTGAGAAGGTCTCTAAAACACGTCTAACCCCTAATCACTAAGGTACTTCCCCTCCATTAAATGACCGGTTCATTCGGAAACTAAAACTGAGCGGCTCTATTTCTGAAAATCATTTGAAGTAATTTTCTAGGCTACTAAAATTGGGCAGCTTCTGTATACTCGTCTGTCTAGGATAGTTTTATTCACTTAGGTAGAAACTGAGAAAGTCTCTACACACACCTTTATGATTCCTACCACATTCACCGTAAAATGGGTGAGTACGACTACTGTTCCCACTACTTTTTAACTTAGAGCCTAGTGCTCCATCTCGACTGTCATTCTTAAACTTACTTACTGGTGCACTGGCTGAAGGCAGAGCTGTGGCTGAGAATTTCTAATAGAATTTGGAGTGGTTACTACCCCCTAAACTTGCCTTAATACTACTTGTTTTGGCCATCTTATTCTTTCTCTCTTTCTTCCTACGCTCCCCTCCTCACTCTATTGAGTATGAATCAAAAGCCTAGTTAGGACAATAGTCTGCAGATTGTTCTGAGCAACTACTGAATAATCTAAGGTAGTGAAAATTTCACTTAATTAAGCATGAGAGACATGCTCATTCATGGGGTCTTCCTAAACAGGCAGAGGTGTAGGCTTATTCCCATTTCTTCTTCTGTTGTTATTTCTTGGAGGCATTTTCTATACACAGAAGGACACATAAGTTAGAAATAGATTTTAAATAGAGTTCATGCTCTTTTGCATGATATGAACACTGAAAGAAAGGAAACTTTTCCTAAAATATCTTGAAGCCTCTTGTCCATAAGTGTGTTGCGATTCACACCCATGTAAAAAAATCTACTTGACGTGGCTTTCAGACTTCCTAGGACACTTTAAAAACTTAGACTCTGATACCAAGTTTGTAATGCCCTTAGAGTACACCTTGGGTGCCACACGGTGCTTATAGTCTTGAGGGACCACAAGCTAACTTATGAGCTAGTACCTATTGTGAGCACTGAAGAATATATTACTGATAGAAGTCATATGCAGAATTTAACTAAAAAATGCCATAAGGTTTTAAATCATAGTTCTAATTACGTATGTAAAACAATACGGAACTTATTGATAAAATGGTCGATAATAACAACTAAAAACTGATTGACTGTCTGTACTAGTTTGAAAGCCTCTAAACTGTCTGACTGTGGAGTTGATGGGACAAGCCCTTAAATAATTCTGTCTTACTAAATAGTTGAACTAATGACAGAGCTGAATATAAGATAACTAGCCCTTGAAGGATGAGGACTCACCATGACTATTGCTGCTGATGTACTGGAAAGACTAGAAATTCTAAGTACGATTAGGAATCTAAGCATTCAAACCTATGAATAAGACATCATAGCGCAAGAAAATAGTATGCGGTCCATACTTTGAATGTACTGGTATGCTAAATAAGGTTAGGCTGACATGCATGGGTTATGTGAGTGAATAATAACTTAGTGAATATGTTGAGTTAACTGAATAACAGATATGAATGCATGAATGATGTCAAATCCGAGAATGCATGACCAAGCATATAACTGTAACGACCCAACTTTTCAGGTCATGATGGAACCTACCATAACCCACCAGTAGGCAAGCCAACCTGTAGTCCGGAATGGCTAGTAACGGAGTACTTAATAACATAAGAAAAAGAATGCAGAATATATGAGATAAATATCAATACATAGATAAATCCCAAGACCTGGTGGTATCAGTACAAGAGCTTTTAAACATAATAAGAGTACAAAAGTGATTTATCAAGGAAAAATACGCTGATTCAAATTACCTCTGAATACAACTTAGAGGCTAGTCTAATACATAAGAGAGAGATAAGTAATACTCCAAACGTCAGGAGCTCACTCTAAGTATCCGAATCAGGGTTACTCCACACGATGCACACATAAACGGAGATAACTCTTACTATGATCTGCAGGCTGCAGAGGTGTAGTATGAGTACCAAATGAATGGTAATCAGTAGGCAACTGCCAACTAAGCTCCAAAGAAAAAATAGATATATACAACATATAAACAGAATGGAAACTACAACCAAGAGTCGATAAATCATGTAATAAGTCAATGAGAATAACAAGGGACAACTATCCTATTCATGTCCAAGAGTCTAACATAATAAAACTAAGGAAGTATCAAGGTAAACTATCTTATTCCAGCTACATTCAATGTATGCCAAAGCTATACCGTATATCCCAGGTCAATATATAGATAAAAAGCGAAAGAAAGATATATTGTAATATACAAGGCGAAGGAACGACTATACAATATGAACAACGAAGAAAGAGATATTCGATGACTTCATATAGCTATATATATAATACATATAAATAGGAGGTCATCTCAAACATAACCTAGATCGTCATGTTCTCATTTTAAGACCTCATTATAATACTATCAGGATTCAATACCAACATACTCAGGATTTCTAATCCATATGGCTAGACATTGAATAATCGTGCATAGTAATGTAATCATAAGATAGCAAAGGTTGAAGACATACCTCAATTCCAATGCCGGATCCATGACCAATCTTTCATAAGCTAGCCATAATAATGATCATAACCATGATAATAATAATATCAATAACATCGTAAATAACCGGGTACTTCGGACAACCAAATACCTAGACGATCTTATACGTACCCCCACTGCTCCAGACTTAAAAAATTCAATCAATATATACTAACACAAGGCATATTCTTCACCTATATCTATGCAACCGTCCCATACCGGCTAATAGACATAGGTGCATACTGGTGATAGGCAATACGCATGTAGGAATGAATGAAAAATATACCATCAATATCACAATACATCATAACTATCCTCATCAGGACCATCATCATCATCATCAACCTCCGACCTCACCAGGTATCAATACCATCTTAAATAGTATCCTCCGGACTCAAACTGGGTACCAATATCATCTCAATATCCTCCGGCCTTGTCAGGTATCAATATCATCTCAATAGTATCCTCCGGAATCGAACCGGGTATCAATATCATCATAATATCCTCCGGCCTTGTCGGGTATCAATATTATCTCAATAGTATCCTCCGGACTTGAACCGGGTATAAATATCATCATAATATCCTCCGGCCTTGATGGGTATTAATATCATCTCAATAGTATCCTCCGGACTCGAACTGGGTATCAATATCATCATAATATCCTCCGGCCTTGCTGGGTATCAATATCATCTTAACAGTATCCTCCGGACTCAAGCGGGTATCAATATCATCATAATATCCTTCGACCTTGTCGGGTATCAATGTATCATTATAACTCTCGACACATAAATATAGGCATATAATAGGTGCACAGACGTAAGCCGATATATTCATAACTGTAAAGTTATCTATCTTATCAATACATCCCAATTACTCGTTATTAGCTAACCAACATTTATTATTATTAAACCGCTAGTTCGCTAGTCATCACTTAACCTCTAGTTATTAGCCTAAACATTATCCTTCACATAATCCTTATTCACGAGATAACAACTAACAACTATTCATTTAATAGACAACATCTAGTGTAGGTTCATTATTAGATCAAAACCGTCATTTATCCACCATTCATTATTATCAGCTATTCATCCTACTTTTGTTAATCATTACTAGACAATACATTACTACTTTTCGCCTAACCATCTTTTATTAAATGATATCATTCATTAACTGACCATCATTAGCTACCATGTTCCAACTAACCAAGATTCATAAACTAATACATTAGCTTCCTAGCTATCAAGTGCAATAGTTAGCTAATAGACAACTAGTTACCACATAGCTTAACCTTCTAACAAGAAGAAAAATCATAAGATCATATTTCAGCTATAATCACATCATTTATTATGGTAAATAATCATGAACGTCCCAAACTTATGCATGCCATCACCAGTATTAAATCAATGGAATAATAAGCATCATACCGTATGTTTTTCTTCATCCCATACCGGAGAGATGTGTATACAAAAATATACATATTTATATTCATAAATCACAATCACATCATTCATAATGATAAACACTTCTTGGATATTTAATCAGTACCATAACACGTCCCTTGGCCTATTAATTTATCCGGAATAATCACAATATCATAATCATAGCCTTAGGCCCATATACATATCCGGAACTCATATCAATAATCATATTTATAAACCGTAGCATATCTATAATCATCTCACATATAGGAGGTATCTCACATCCAGGAGGCATAATATCAACAAGCGTATCGCCTCTATTAGACATCTCATATCTATAGGTTATGCATCATGACCAAGAGTAAAGTCGTCTCTATAAGCTCAATAATCATAACTAAGAGAAAAGTCATCTCTATGGGCCAAATATTATAACTAAGAGAAAAGTGCATCTCTATAGGAAAAATATCATAATTAAGAGAAAAATGCATCTCTATGGGCCAAATATCATAATTCAGAGGAAAATGCATCTCTATGGGCCACTAATCATAATCCGATGAAAATAATCACAATTTATCAATTCACCAAGTAATGCTCATAAATAAGGCTCATTAGTCTTAACAAGGTCTACTATCCGCAACTAAGCCCACAAGGGCTAACACAAATCTTGGCCTAAGTGGGTCGGATGATCCCACTTCTAATACATAATTTCCATAATTAGGCATACTATGCTCCAAAATAGGCTAAGGTATCTAGTTCATCCTATAGATGTCAAGAAAGGCATATTAACGCCTATGATAGCAACTTTGACTAGAAATAAGGGTACTCAAGTCGCCTCTACCAAACTTACGGTTCCCAAACTATCACACTAGCCCAATAAGGCTAACTATACAAATCATGCTTCAAATGCTAAAACCATATTCTGAGCATAGTATTATATCATATCCATGCTACAAATTTATCCAAACTAGGGAGAAGGCAATAGGATTCTACAAGGGTATTAAGTAATTCAACCTACGGGTCAAAACCCCCATCTAATCCCCAAACTTATATGTATAATCAATACTAAGTCATTATATCTAATATCAATCTTAACATTCACATTCACACGCAATATATATCATACATCATCCATGAAGAAGAGTAGACAGATGCCTACCTCAAGGCTAAACCGCAAAATTACACTTCAAGCACCACATGCTCGTCTTCACTTCACAATCCCCAAAATGCCATCACACTATAAAAAATATAATCTACTCATCAATACGAGTCTAACGATACCCATATTGCACTATTGTGCTTCGGGTCTAAAAATGACACCAAAAACCCCAAGTGGGTCCCACATACGGAAATCGCATTTTCGAGGTCAACCCAATGCTCATCTACCACCAAGGAAGCATAACCCTTAATTGATGGGTGAAAACAAATGAAATCTGGGGTTAAATCAATCCCTAAGTTAAATTGGGGTTTTGGGTCAAAAACAATGAAATTCACCAATAAAGTGATGAAATCTTACCTTAATCCGGATGATAATCATGATAAAAGATGTTTACCAAGCTCCCTAGACACCCACAAGACTAAATTTCAAGTTATCATACCCATTTAGGGTTTTAGGTTCTCAAATGTGAAAGAAAAATCCCCAAAATCGGACGTTGGGTCTATTTATAGACCCCTTCGGCGAACAAACCCGGTACCCTGCGACAGCAAAGTCAAAAAATTATTTTTAACCCTCGGAACTCATCCGGGACCCAAAATATATGATCCAATAGTGAAATTTGAGTGTAAACCACAATTCAAATCCATTTGAATCATAAAAACTTCCATAAAAGGTCGTTTAGGAAAATATTGGGGCTCACATATATAGTTTTGATTTTATGACTTTCCGACAAATAGGTTGAAATGAGCTCGGGTGCATTGGGACCCGAGCCAAAGGTCTACCTAGACTAAAATTGATATTTCAGGTATGCTGGCATAGTCAAAATTTTCATCCGAGATCGTTTCGCTGAAGTTTTTAATCGGTGGCCATTTGGAACCAACAAAGACTTCTAAACAAGGAATTGACTCTAAAAATCAAACGAACTGCCCGGTAATTGAACCCTCAGTCCCAGAAAGTCATAAATGACTTAGGGAAGCTATGGAGAATCTCAAACAGTGAAGATAAGAATAAATATGGTAAATGAACTGAAGGGTCATTACAATAACAAGTTTCTGAAATAGTCTATAAACTAAAGTACTAAAATTCTGATAACTGTATGCTATGGTCAATGCAAGCCTGAATTGAAATACACTTAATACTGAATTGATACTGTGGGAGATAGATATAACCGACATGCCCTAATGTATTATCAGGGTCCAACCTATAACCCCAGTTGGAAGGGTATTAGTACCGTGCTACGGGTACTAACACTGGCTATGTGGATCCACTAATCTAATGTCCCGAAGTCTGAGGGTTTCATGCCTATCTGACGATGGACCCCTCAAATATACGGTGGCATCATAGTTCTGGAATTTAGGGACTGTTACTAATGTCCCATGCCTACTGATGGGGAAAATGTCATCCCTTTGTTCACTTGGTGCTAAGGTTTAGTCCCAATTGAAAGACACTGAAATATTAGACTACACTTAGTTTAACTGATTAAGAATTCTGATAATGTTCATATGATAATAATAACTGAGAAATCAACTAAGCTCATGGTCTATTAAACTATTCTGTAACTACTGAAATTCTATAAATAGCTAAGTTTTTGGGTATTCATAGCCCCTAGGACTCGATAGCAATAACAACAAGATCATACTAAAACTTTGATGACATGACATATAGTCAATATTCAAAACTCATTCTTTGAGGCATTTCATCAAACACTTGCAATGAATGGCTTAAGCATGGGAATAGTTTTCTTTTAAAGGAACTAGTAGTAGCATGATTCTGATACTAAATCCCCAAAGTATGCTTAAATCAGCTAACAACACCATTCAAAGTTTGTATTGCTTAATAACAACAACAATTTCATAGAAACATGATATAGAATCAAAATTCATGGGGATTCATGGTTAAAATCACAATAACTTGTATAATTAATAACTTGGAATTTGAAATTGGGTTCTTGAACTCCATGGGTGAAAAGGGCCCATGGATGAACATTTAACATACCTTAATGCTTGATATTGAAAGAGAATTAACTCTTCTTAAACACTCTTGGATTAGGAACCTAATTTCTTGATTATCTTGTTGAGAGTGTGATGAAGTTAATGGGAAGAAACCCTAACCTTGTTCTTGGGAATAAAAAGGGTTGAGGGCTTTTAAAAACTGATTCACAACGGCTAAGTACGTGTTTTTGGTGTTTTATGCCGCGGGGGTAAGATTTTGGGGTGAGGAAAAAGACCAAAATACCTTTACGAAACCACTTCAAAATTGCTGAAATCCTCAGCTGACAACCAATCATGATGAACCGTCACATAGGCGATGGCTCGTCACTTGAGTCGTCACTTTCAGGATGTTTTTGGGTCTGGTCTGGTCATGGGTGACGACTTAGGATAATAAGTCATCACATAGGTTATGGCCCGTCACGCCAGGTCATCACTTGGGAGCTGGAATTTCTGTTTTCTGCCTAAGGCTGATGATTTTGCCTGATAAGTCATCATTTATGTGATGGCCCGTCAGCTCAGGTCATCACTTCGTTGGTAGGCTGACATACTAGAGTAAAATGGGCATAATGCTTCACTCAGATATTAGATTAAGGTGAAACTAAATACGTTGGAAACAAGATGCAAAGATCTTTCATTTGATACAAGGTACGACATGTAACTCATTATGTACAAGGAGTAATAGTCGTTTGTAGTTGACCCAAGATGAATCTTTCACTAAAAATCATTAGTAGTGTTCTCAACTCGTCCTTGAGTTTGGAGATTTTTATCACCTCGACTGATATATAAGAGGACATTTTTACACTTTAATATTGATCATCACACATATATAGACATAAAATCATTGGGTTTCAATCTGCATATTTCATAACAACGGTTTACATTCTTGCAAGAAAATGTGGGGAGTTACACATACCTTCTAAAGTAACAACAATATATGAATTACCGATGCCTTTCTTAAATATGGAAACATGGAACACCAGATCTACCGATGCCAAATCTGTAGGAAAATCAAGCTTATAAGCTATCTTCCTAAAATGGTGCAAGATTTTATATATACTAACATAGAGGGGACTGAGTTTCCCCTTCTTCCATTGATCCTTTTAGAAGTCATTGTCCATAAAAGGAATGAAGTATGAATTATGAATAGGAATTAAATCGATCTCATGCTCTTTCGGATGACATGAACACTGAAAGAAGGGAATTTTTTTCCTAAAACATCTTGTAGCCTGCTATCCATAAGTGTGGTGCGTGTCACACTCATACAGAAAACTCTACTCTATGCATCTTTCAGACTCCCTAGGTTTTAAAACCTTAGGCTCTGATATCATGTTTTATCATAACTCGAGGATACCCCCTAGTGGAGAAAATGGTGCTTATGACCACAAGCGACCACAAGCTAACACAAGAGTTGGTACTTGTTGTGAGAACTTAGTAAAACAAAAATACAACATATGTGCGAAAGATAAGCTTATAAGATACTAAAATAAGTGTTAATAAGATGTTTGAAATATTGGATATAATACTAAAAACTAAATTATCTATCTTAAGAAAATGATAATTCTAAAAGGACTGACTGACTGTCTAACTAATTGTCCGAAAGCCTCTAAACATCATGAAAGTTGATGGGACAAGCATCCAACTAGCTCTTACTAACTGAACATAAGGAAATACCAAAATGACTGGGATAAATACATCATGTCCTCGATTGATGCGGACTCACCATTCCTGCTGCTAATTAATAGTGAGTTGTCTTAGAATATTTTGGAAACTAACCATCAAAACCTATGTTACAAGACAACACAGCGCAAAGAAAAGTATACGGTCAATACTCTTAATGTACTGGTATATGAGATGAGGATTAGCTGAAATGCATGAGATAAATGAGCATGAATTCATGAACATGTAATATTTGAGAATGCAAGAACAAGCATAAACATGACACTGGAGTAATCTATAAGCTGTGAGGCTAAAATCTGTATAACTGAATAATTGACAATCTGCATTCTTGGTCAAGAAAACCTGAGCTAAGATACACCGAGATACTGACTAAGACTGTGGGAGATATCATATAATTGACATACCCCAATCTGATGTCATTGGGGTCCAACCTGTGACCCATTTTGAAGGGTGTCATTAGTATGCCATAGGTACTAACACTGGATATGTGGATCCACTAAACTAGTGTCCCGAAGTACTAAGGAGTCATCCACTACTGGAAGGTTCTCGCATGAGATATATGTCAACCCTCAACTAGTAAGTAGACATCTCAAACCTATGATGGCTACGTAGTTTTGTAACTCAGGGATTGTTACTAAGGGTCACACCCTCTACTAGTAGGTGAGCCCCCATCCCTGGGTTAGCTCAGTGCTAAATCCTACTCCCAACTGAACTAACACTGGTACTGAACTGAACTAGACTCAACTACACATAACAATTGACATTGCTCATCATGATAAAAAAAACTGACTAAATAGTAATATTCATAGTTTAACTGAAATCATTACTTGAAAGATCTAAAATATAAGTAAACACATAGGTATCAGGTGTTCACAACCCACCAGCACTGAATAATCATACATCATCATATTGCAACTTAAAACTATATTAGGGAGTCATGGTTCAAAACCCAAAACATAACATTTCATCAATTTTAGTGAGGATCTTGAACTTGAACATAGGGATGTCTTAAAATGTGAGAAAACACTATGACTTCATGGATAAATTTATAATTCAATATTATGACATGAAATTCAATTAAATACGACATTGGAAAATCAAAACTTAAAACATGAATAACCTAACATTCCATGGAATCATACTAGGACATGAATTGAGTCAAACTACTAAGATAAACATGAATTTAAACTCATCCTGATCATATGCATCTTCATAATAAAGGAAAACTCATACTTTTAATAAAAGAAAGGTTTTTTTGGCTCCATGAATGAAAGAGAACCATGGATGAACACCCCACATACCTTAATAACTGACTTCTTGAAGATTTCTTGGATTGGAATCTTGAACTCTTTAATTCTTGGGGAAAAAATTTGAGTTTATTCTTAGGGAAAAAAGGGTTTATTGAGAGGAATTTGGAGTGAAAGGGGCAAACAATGCCCTTTTATAAGTCCCAAATCATATTAAGGATGAATTGGATTGAGTGAAATAACACAAATGCTACTTAGACACTTAAACCATTTAACTGTGAGGGTTAGAGCCACACTCAATACCACTTTCTCTGCGGGAGAAAGCAATACATCGTTTAGCTTACTCTGGGGGAGAAATCCATGCATTGTGGACTAATCCACCTTGGGAGAGAGCAATGGGTCGTGGCCTTATCATATTCCTCCACTATTTTATCCATCCAAACACGACCCGATCTTTTTCTAAAAATCTCAAAACTCTCCCAAGACATACTTAAACCTCAGTAAATATGAATCAAATTAAAACTAATATTTTGGGGTTGGTAAGGCCAAACTAAAAATCCGTAAAGTCTAGGGTTCTTTAAAATGACTAAGTACTTGACACTTAGTGAAAATATCAAGTCTTGGACCCCTTAAACCTTCAACTACAACTGAACCAAGCTTAGGATCTTATGGGGTATTACACTGACTTACCCATTGGGGTAGAAATTGAGAAGGGCTTAAGGATATCTTCAGGACCTACCCCAAAATTTACAGCAACCAATGGAGTTACATAAGAGAAATTCCATCCCGGGCCTAACAACACATATACATTAAGGTGAAAGGCACAAATCATACCAGTGACAAAATCTGGTTAAATCTCTTACTCTTGATGGGATGGTTAAGCATAAAATTAATTATGGCACTGTCCACCATCGATACTAGATGATGTGCCTTATAATGGAACTGAGCGGCCTGGCTGAGCTACTGGATTAGTAGCCTAAGTAAGAGGGTGAGCATATCTACTTCTTTGCATAGTATATAGACACTTCTTGATCCTATGAATAATCTTAATACAACCATAACAACCCCTTTTACCCATCATGCACTCACCAGGATGGGTCCTGCTACACTTTGTACATGTCGGGTAACTGGGCCTTCCAGCTACATTATTTTGCTACCTAGAATTTAAAGTCCTACCCTATTGGTCCTGGGTGCAGGGGCATTGGCTGAAAATATTGTACGAACTAGAGAATGACCCTGGAACTATGAATGGTTTCCCCATCCAAACCTTGGTAGACTATACTCAAACTGTCCAATCCTAGATCTCTTATTTCTCCTCTCTTTCCTTCAACTTTTCTACCTCAATCTATTGAGGATGAGTCATCAACTGAGCAATATCCATATCCCTAATTAGTATAATAGTCCTACACTCCTTGACCACAAAGTCAAACACGCTAGTAACAAACTTACTTATACGATCTCTAGAGTTAGATAACAACTCTGGGGCATACGTAGCTAACTGAGAAAACTTAAGGCAGTATTCATTTATTATCATTGATCCTTGCCTTAGGTTCATGAACTCCACCACTTTACCCTTCCTTATCTCACGAGGAAATAACCTATCCATAAAAGTACTCTGAAACACCTGCCAACATATAGGAGATGCATTCTTACCCCTACCATCCTTCCATATAGTGACCCATTCATAAGAAATATCCTTTAGCCTATAGGATGCCAACTTTAACACTCTCCTCTTCATTAATGTGCATGATGTAAGTAATATTTATCACCTTATCAATAATTTATTGAGGATCCTCATCCAAATTCGACCCAGGGAACTCAGGTAAATTCATCCTCAAAAAGTCTCAAATTTGGGATGCAGCTAAATTAGAATTTTGCTGAAGTGGGACTACTGCCTGTTGGTTTTCCTGAACATTAGTATTCACATCTTGTCCCAACACTTAAAAGGTAGACTCAAGTTCAACATAAGATACATTCTCAGTCAGAGGGTCTGAGCGCAGGGGTAGTTGATATCATTTTTGTATGCGTCAGCTCTGTGAGGAGGCATATTCTGTCACATAAAATCACGAGTTAAGGAAGATAGAGACAACTATAAGCATGATAGATCATTAAAAAAATAAATATTCCTAACTCATTCCATAGCTTCTTGCTCATAAATGGGGAAGACTTCACATTCATGATCAAGACTCTACGTAATGTGGCTTTTCTGACTCCCTAGGACTAGGCTCTGATACCAAGTTTGTAACACCCTAAAAGTATCCCCCTGGATGTCACACAGTTCTTAAGACTACGAATATCCCTAAGCTAACCCATGATATCTAATTATCTTAAAATTTGCATGAAAGCTAAAGTAAACATGTATAAAGACTAAAAGAAAGCAACTTAAAGATACGTAGTCTGACATGACTCTATTACTAACTAGAGAGATACTGGGATAGACCCCATCTAACCTATACATAAATGAAAATCAAGTAACTAAAATAATTTCATCAATGAACAGGAGTCTGATAAGATAGGTCCTCGAATTATGAGGACTTACCAGAGTTGGGATGCAGGTTATGATGCCCGTAATCAATTGTGAAAATGGAAAAGAGCACCAAATCCTACATTATTAAACTATGTAGCACATAGACATATATATATGGGTCAATACTTCTTGAAAGTATTGAGTATGTGGGGGTGAATGCATAAATAAGACAAGAACTGAATATCTATTCACTTTCAGATGATGCATGCTAAGCGTAAATGACTCACCTTGGACTTGAGTAAAACTAAAGACTGCAAGATCAAAAGACATAGATAATAAAGCATATGAATAATCTTAGTGAGCCATTACACTTAGTTTCTAAAATCTTTACTATTATTCTTTCTTGTAGGATATTCTTCTAACCTACATAAAACATGTAAGCTACCATGGATTCCAATGTCTTACCCTCTTTGAGGAGAGCTATTATACTATTGCCATCAATATAGAACCTTAACTTATAGTGATCACTAAACTTAACCCATATTGGGACTTAAACCTATGGTGGCTCGTAGTTTAGAGGAATTTAGGACACGCTCATCCACATTACCTTCTCGGTGCTAAATACTACTCCCAAAATATAGATATATGGTCATACTTAAGAAACCCACCTTAAAATAGTATAAGGGTTTATAGACTGAAAATTAGTTATACTTCTCTTTACTTTAATCTTAATCAGATGGAACACTTATGGATTTCATATATTATCTTTGATCAAAAGATCAAGGATATTTTTTCTACACTGCCATATTTACTTTGACCACACCTAGAGGTGGTAGAGATGTAGCGCAGTCCCAGATAGAGCATACTTTTATAAGAGAAGTTCAGTTTAACATTTCAGTGGCAGACATCCACCGAGTTTTATTTAGGCTAGAGTATATGGCTCTGATATTTATTATAGAGTGTGAACATATGCTTTTATTTGTATAGAATAGAATTTGATAAGAGATGTTGATTTTAGATAGTAGAGGTTGGGTTGGGTGTGGTGGATCACCAACTAGATTTAAAACTTGGGTGACGATGCCCCTTAGATAAAGGGAAAGGGGCAGATTAAAATGGTGATGCTTTATTTTTTCGTAATGTTTTGGTGGAAAGTGTTGTGTTTTTTATTATGTCCAACTTTGATGGACAACCTATTTAATTGGGATAGAGATGCATTAGTTTCTAGTTTAATAGAAAAATATGAGGTCGATATTGGAACTTTTATTAGATATAAGATACGCCAACAGACATTTGGAGACATGATCACTCTTTCTTTCCTTGTCTAATCTAGAGGTTAAGATATGAGGAAGGTATGCCTAAGATTCCAAATACTAATAGACAATTAAAGGTTATGAGAATTGCCCATATTAGCTTAATCAAGGATCCGACAAATATGATCCTTGTACAGAGAGCTCGGGCGCCTCCAACTATGATACCAACCCCTTTTGAGGGGCATCTAACTTTGGAAGAGCATGTTAATAGGATGGACATACATGTTTATATGAGCAAACATATACATGCACCTCAAGTTTGATACAGAGTGGAAGAGGGCCCCAACTATATCAACTTCGGCCCCAACCTCTATTTTTGAGTCAGTTGGGGCATCTACTGTGTCTTTTCTCACTATTTACACTACTATAAACATAGAAACAAAGTTCATTATAGTACCCGTGAGTTCTTACAGAGAATAGTAGAGCTGCAGGATGCTACTACCGCCTGCCTTACTAATGCTGAGTTTGAGCTTGCTTCATTATTTGCTCATATCTGTCCTTATGTATGGATGATATTAGAGAGTGATGAGACTCATATATGGGTTGTGCATCGAGCTAAGATATTGGAGTTTACTATTGAGTTGCATACCTAGGTCAATGATTTTGAGGGGCGAGTGTCGACTTAGTTCAGAGATATACATGCTTTTGATCTAGGTAAGATTTGGGAGAAGGTGGCCACATTACGAACAGAGTTACACTCTCTTACTGAGATCAAAATTTTGGCTATTCCTTTAGTTATCCCTTTAATTTCTCAGTTGATGGATCCATGTGGCCCTAAATTCTTTAATTTGTTTGTGAAAGAGGGAAAGACAGTCCCTGTGATTGGGATCGAGAAAGGTAGATTGAAGGAGCTATAGGACCCTACTATTCCATATGATCAGGTATTGAAAAGGGCCAGTCTCGATTCTAGGAAGTTTGCAGTAGTGGATGCAACGAGACATCATGAGAAAGCTATGGATGCATACTTTAGTAATGCCCTGCCACCACCACTACCTCTGCCGGTTGAGATACCTCCAGTTAGGGACAAGTATGAGGCGAATTCCTAATGTGCCCTAGGTATGTCTTTACTCTCTTTCTTTATATTATGGTCATGCACTGGGGACAATGCATTGTATTTTAGTTGGGGGTAAGGTTGTACCATAACCATCGTGGGTTTTTGTTGCCATTTTTCTTTTCCTATCAGTTTTGATATGATTATAGAGCCAACATGTCTAGAAAATAATTTTTTTGTATTGTTTTTAGTTTTTTGTTGTTTTTTGTTGTTTTCATTAAGTAGGAGGAAAATAAGTACAAAAGGGAAATTGATGTTTTTACTTGTGTTTTTTTGTTTATTAGAAAAAATAATATCCCTCCAAAAAAATTATTTTTGAACTGTGTGATGTGTATATATGTGACTATTGTGAATCACGTTATGACATTAGGATTAGGGACATGATTATAATAGTTAACATTTGCATGAACCGGATAGGTATTAGTTTTTGATAAAACCCTGTGCCACGTATTTATGAGATGCTTACTTAGTTCCCATTGTGTGTTTAATCTAGAACATGACCGATTAGTCTTGTCTATGTTGTATGATAGTCTGTTAGCAAAAGATCATAGGTCATTCTTGAATTAGTTCACTTTTAGCCTAAAAAACCTTCCAAATATGTATTAGTATCCCTTGATCCCTATTTTGAGCTTATGCAGACTATTTTTTTTTTCACCATTCACCTTTCCAGTTTAGTTATAATGAATTTATTGTGGCCTTGATCCTCCTTGGGCACTGTGCACCTCAACTTAGAAAAATTTCCTAAGTTAAGGGTAGCTATCATAGGGGTTCATGATTAGAAATGTGTAGAAAGAAAGGTTTACAGAAGATAAAAAAGTAGGGTTGTGTGTGGCAGAAAAGAAAAAAATGGAAAAAGAAAAGCAAGAAAAAAAGGAAAAAACTAAAAGAAATCATACCCATCCTGAATAAACAACAAAAGGAAAAGGGATAAATAAAGGGAAGAATAAAAGAAAAGTTGGTTGAAAAGTGGACCCCAAACGTAATTGTAGTACCAAGGAGGCTTAGTCAGTAAATTCCAAAATGTACCATACCAGCCCCCAAACCTATTTTACAAGCTGAGTAAAGTACTATAATGATCCTAGCCCCACTTTTTTAAAAAACTAAGGTAAAGTAAATAAGGTCAAGCCTATGGTATTCTATTAACATTATTGGAACTTCTTTGCGAGTGTGAGTGTCTAATGATCGTCCCTGTATTTTCATTTATTATGCTATTGAGTGAGTGAGACTTCTTTGTTGTTAGGATTCATGGGGTGTGTTTCTAGTAGCTTATCGGTTTTGGTAGAGTAATTTGTACATATGTGTGATTGTTTGTTGAAAATGTAATTCCAAATCTTGATTCTCTTGTGTCACGTTGTTGTGCTACATAGATTTACACAACTAGTTTTTAAAAGTTAAAATAGGAAGGGGTAATGTTCTTTAGCTGAATTTGAGATTGACTGTCGTAGGTATTATCTTGGTTAAGCATTGTTTTGTGTTTTGTTGTGATTTTGTTTCCTAAGTACATGCAAACGTTATAAGTTGAGGGTGTTAATGTTCCATGATTTTATGGAATTTTTTATGCTTAAAACTAAAAAATATGTAAGTACTTAGGTTTGTTTGGGTAGATATAAGGTGTTTTTGTGTCTATTTTGTAGGGAACTAGGTTTTCAAGATTAACATAAAGAAAATGTGTCAAGATTTGTAGAAAATCCTACTTGCAATGCTACCTATGAGGCGTAGGTAGCACTTACATAGCGTAAGTAGCTGTCATAGGTTTCCAAATTATAATCTTCAAAGAATCAGAAATTGATGTGATGATCCTGTTACTTAATAAGTGTTATCTACAGCCCGTAGGTACTACCTACGACACCATAGGTGCCAGTACAAGTGCAAGAAAATTGATGTTTAGATAAGCTGCGAGTTGAGGATTTCCTAGTACCTACGATGAGAAAACCTATGGGGTGTAAGTACCACGTACATCCCGTAGTTACCAGTGCAAGAATAGATGTTGCAGAATTAAAGACCTTGTCACCTACAATGGCAACTTACGTACCGTAGGTGCTATTTATGGCCTGACTTATTTTTCCTTATATGTTTTGGTTTAGATTTCCTTGGTTATTATGTTCCCCATAAATACTCATTTGATGTTTTTTTGTTATTTTACGCCCTCATATTATTCACAAACATTTATTTGATTCTAAGATTGACTTTTGATATTTGAATCTCTTTGTTCTTGGATTTTGGTTGATTAATTAATTTTAGACTTCGGGTTTTCTTCGTCAATTATTTATGAGATTATTCATATGGTTTCTTTAACAAATTCCAAGTATGTTCCTCAATTCTGAGAGGTTAATTCCCTTAGCTAGAGTTATGGGAACCCTGGTAGAATAACAAAGTAGCAAAAGTGCGAGGTTCTTCTAGAACTCTGTTTACATTTGCATTTTGATCTTCTTTAGTTTAATCACTTTCTTAGTAGTGGCAAATGCTAAGAACTTGCCTGTATTTGAGATCGTCTTAACAAGAGAGATTGAGATTTGGCAAAGAGGATTACAAAAGTGATTCAATTATATCATTCCTCATCTAATAAATTTACACCCACAAGGTGATAGTTAAACTGGGATCGAAGATAAGGGCCAGTAAGGAGACACCTTGAGACTCATAAGGTAAATGGCTAGATTTACCAATGCATTTACAAGACAGTTGGTAATACCTAGCTTGTCAGAGTGTAAATGTGTGGTGGTGAGATAGTTGGATTGAGCATGAGAAGCCTACTGAGTTAGAAATCCAAGGAAAACACAATACTAGTGTACATCTCAGATTGTCTACAACCAAAAGCATTCATTACTACAAATCCCCCCATTTACTTATCAAAACTTTTGGCTACTTTAGTGGGTTCAAGAAATAGGTTTGACCTATTACCTATGAGATCACCTGCGACCTAGATGGGTTACTGTAATTTAACAGCAATCACTTTGTATCTTCTTGGAGAGTATAGTTTAGGTAGCATCAAACCCACAGATAATTCTCACCATTTTCAGTAATATGCCTCGATATCCATCGGTAATGCCTCAATTTGTCAACCACACTCAGTTTCTTTATCCTTTTTAATTTATTAATAAAAAATCATACTCTAAAGTTTCCTTAGTAGCCTCAAATTATTCTCTGAACAAGGCTCTTGAGATAGCCTTGATAGGGATATCAACCTTAGTATCCCGAACTCAGGTAGTGTCAATTGGGTTGTTTCTTAATTTACTTTACATTCCCTAAAAGAGTCATATCCCTTAGAATTGCTACGTAGTTGGCGTGATTTTGGCAAGATCCAAGGCTCCTCATGGATGCTTATCTTTTTATTGCCTCAGACATTTAATGAAATTCCATCATTGTAGTAGTCATGAGAATTTAGGACCACCCAATGTCTAGGATCAACACCTTTTTGAAGTGGTGTAGCAATAACAAAACCCTCAGAGGATTCGAGGTTAGTTACCCCCTCTTCCTTCAAAGATCTAATCTCCTCAGCATCATCCCCACCCCAATTTTAGTGTGAGTCTTTCCTTCCCTCTTCAGACTGGGGAAGGTTGATGGGGGTGGATGCTTTTACCAAAGTCATAGATGTGGTTGCCTTATCCTTTGCCTTCTCAAGTTCTTTGGCCTTGCCCCTTATGGTTAGAGGTAGGTGTAGTTCAAAATTAGATAAAATAAGAGAGAAGTCCTCCGCGGTCCTACTAAGCTGTTAAACTCACTTTTTGAGGTTGGAGGTGTGTCCTAGGGAGTCCTCTTCCCAGAGATATCATTCTATAGCTTTATTTATGCCTTTGGTGCCATTGTACCTATATTAGAAAGAGTTAGCATTAATTTTGAAACATTTGAAACAAGTTTAGGAAATGTATCAGACGATCCTTCCTATGATCATGCAATGAAAAAAAGGTCGTGCCTTTCTATCATCAAAAGGATTCCCTTAAAGTAGTAAGGAAACAATTCACCAGACAAGGTGGTCCAACAATTGTGTAATGAAGGTATGATCATACCTTCAATCTTACCTTCTGAGCATAGGATCACTCTCTTATTACTGAGAAAATGTCACAACAGAGACCAAAGACCATAATTCTACCAAGATAGCATGCTCATGGGATATGCTCGTATAATAAACTCCTATGTACTTGACATTAGTATCTGAAAATGATCCAACCTGCCATCATAGGCTATCTTGCGATATACACTAAAGCAGATTTCAAACTCAACACCTTGACCCTCATTGACTATACTTAGCAATAAATGGGTACTAATACTTTTCTATTGTTGATACTCATTTATAACCTTTCTCATGTTTCCAATCTTTTTTCCAAGTACCTCTTTTTAGAACTTAATTTAGAAATGTAGTCATGACAAACAATGAACTAATAAAACATAAAGATACATATGTAATGTGATTACAATTTAGCTTTAAGAATTTGGGTTCCTTTGGAGATTAATTCGACGAGTAGTAGCTAGGGTTCACAAAATTGAGATGAATATCCTTTCCATTTACTATTTTGATCATTCCAATTATTGTGTAATGAGTTTTAATAGGGATTTAGGTCAACCGGGGCAGGGGTATAGGATTTTAGCTTTAGATTTTGAGTCTGGTCGGGTCGTGTTTAATGGTTTATTAAATTAAATGGATCCAACAAGTGAATCAAACATACAATCGTGAAATATAGCCACGATCGTCACTTTGACCCATCTCATGAGATATAAAGAAAACATACCAGAGATGTGATATCAGACGATGAGCAACACAATCATGTCATCTAGGTACGATTGTGGGGATCCATCTTATGACAACTCCAAAATTTTGAACCTATAATCGTGTAATCCTCCCACAATCATACAGTTTTCTCGTGGGTCCAGTTCTGAGTCCATTTTAGTGATGTCATATGGTTTCATAGCACTTTTGAAGCTTAAAATGATGAAAATATGAAAGTTACTTCAGTATTTTTATAGATATGATGTGTTTTGGGTTATGTTTTTATAGAAAATCAGGTTTTTGTACTATTCTATATAAAAAGAGTGAAAGTTAAAGTTTTGGACCACTAAAGTGGGAACCTATGACCCATAGGAACTACTTACTGGACGTCAGTGCCAGAGTATGTGTCAGAAAGTAAAGTGCAGAGTCTTAGAAGATGAGAAAAGTTTGCCCTACTACTGGCGGAGGATACTAATATCCCAAAGGTTCCACCTACGGTCTGTAGGTACGAGAGTAGGTTTCAAAGTATCAAAATATAGAGATTTTCCAGGAGATTTTGGAGGAGGGGCACCTACATATGATCACATATGGTTCGTAGGTGCAACCTAAGACCTGTAGGTGGCCCAATAAGTGGCCACCAACCTTGATTTTCCTCTTTTGTTTAGGAATGGTTTCCTAGGGTTTCCTTGTACTCTCTATATACCCTTGTGATGCTTTTAGTTATTTTATGCAATCTTGATACTTACAAACATATATTTGATTCCAGGATTTGATTTTGATCTTGGAATTACTTTGTTCTTGATTTTGGTTTATAATTCGATTCGATACTTTGAGTTTTTATTTGTTCATCATTGTGATATTATTTGATGCTCTCAATTATTAATTCCATTGATATTTTACAACAATGAGCGGCTAAAGTCCTTAGATAGGGTTATAGGAACCCAGGCGGATTGATGAAGTAAGGGAAGTGCTAAGTTGTTTTGAACCAATATTCTTGCATATGTTGTGGTTACCTTAATTTTAACAGATTTCTTAGTTGTTCCAAACCTTAAGAGCCTACCTAGTAAATGACTACTTAAATTATAAGAGAAGTAGATATCATGAAAAGATAATAACAAAATTCATTTGTAGATTAATTGTCGATCTAGGCTAATCAGTATTAACTACTTAAGATGGTTATCCTTCATCTAATAACTTGAGACTCAAAATGTAATAGTTAACTGGATCTAGGATAAGGGTTAGTAAGGTGACATCCTAAGACTCAAAAGTTAAAGGTTAAAATCTATCACTGAGTCCACAAGATAATTGATGGTACATAACTTATGGGATTCGACATGCAAGATATCAGATAGGTGAAACAAAGCACGATAAACCTACTGAGTTAAGAAGCCAGGGGGAACATAGTCCTAATGTTCATTTTTGAATGATTACAACCAAAGTTGATTTTGTTACTTGTTCTAGATTATAACTACAAATCCCCTATTTACTTTCCAGTACATCTTGTTAACTTCAATAAACTAGAGAGATAATTCACATATTCTTTGTGATTTCGACCCCAACCTGAGTTAGGTTACTATATTTTGCATCGACCACTTTAGTCTTGTTTAGAGGCGTAGATTTGGGTGACATTATTTAAAAACTTCTTTTTCCTGCACAATACCTGCACTAATAACAAACATTACCCTATAAAATATAAAGTACAAAAAATAGGTTACCTCCTGAGAAACACTTGATTTGCCATAGTGGCATGACATAACTCCCTTGACTCTGATTTTATTAAGGTTGTCACAACCCGATTTACGATTCATGATGGCACCTACTTTATCTCGCCAATAGTTAAGCCAAGCCATGGTATGCAATGGGATAACTTAGTGAAAAACAACCCAAAACCCAGAAATCAAAATTTAAAGACTTAAAATAGCAATAAAACCGTCATACTAGTCTAATCGATAGATAAAAGATCAACAATCATCCCACGACCTTGTAATGTCGGTACAAGAGCTAATACAAATGAAACGTAAGTATTGAAATAGTCAAATGCAATTTGTCTCAGAAAATGAAAGACTAGATATGGATAATAGAAGGAAAATAGGCAACTCCGACTCTAAGAGCTCACCCAATCTTCGAAAGCAACCCAGCACGAGTGTCAACTTAAAGGTAAAGAAGTGTAGTATGAGTAATAGTGCAAATGTGGAAATAAAATCCTACATTGGTATGCATAAATAAATAAATAAATTTGGAAAAGTAACGTAAATTTCACACAATTATAACTACTAAATTCGCCCCCAAAAGCTAATAGGTTAAAAAAGTTAATAACCCAATGCGGTCCCCCATAGGCTCAGAGGGTAAAACCAAGGGAAAGTAAATAACCAAAGACCCATAACCTTTCTGAAAATTATCTACAACGATCAAATCGCCCATACCATATTATATCATAACTAACTTAAATGCCAGACTTAAACCGAAACTCATATCATCATAATCATAACATCCTCAACTAAATCAACATCGAACCTCATTTTTTGGACTTGATATGGAAATCATATTATCAATATCATCTTAACATTCTCCATAGCATTAATATCATAACATTATTTGCCAGACTTGAATCAAAACTCATATTATCAATATCACTATCAATTGTCGGACTTGAACCAAAACTCATATCAATAAACTATATCAATAAACAATACCAATAAACAATATCAATAAATGATATCAAACAATTATGTCAATAAACCATATCAATATCCATATCTATACACAACACTAATAACCATATCCATAAGCCTTACCAATAACCCACATCCATAAACCATAACGATAACCATTTCCATTACCATCCGAATAATCGTATCTACAAACCTTACCAATAATCATATCTATAATTCATACCAATATTCATATCTATAAACTATCGAGTTTACCCGAAATTAGCACCAACTCCCAAATACCAAACTAGCACAAACATTACATATTTAATCTCCTTAAAGTTTTAAAATAATTACTACTAAGGGTGTAACATGAATATAAAGGTCTGCAAAAGCTAACACAAGTCTTGACTAGAGTGGGCTAGAGGGGCCCACTTCTAATCCCTGAGATCCATGTTTAGGTAATTACAACCCCAGACTAGGCTAAGGTATCTAAATTCATTTCTAGATGTTAAACAAGCCATAAATAGCCCTAAGATATCACTTTTTTCTAAAGCATGAGAAACTCAATCAATTCCATATAAAATAAGAATAACTAGGTCAATACCACCTAAACATGAACAACTAAGGAAATATCACCTAAACGTGAGCATTTAAGGCAGTTTCTCCTAAACATGAGCAACTAAGGCAGTTTCACCTAGATTATGCTTTCAAGATAGTCTAAACATTCCAAATAAGACTAATAATACCAGTAATGCTTCCAATACACTAGATACCATATCTTACATAATATCATAATTATACTACGAATTAGGTCAATATATAAAAAAGGTAAGCCTAGCCTACCTGGACGCTAAAGAAAGGCTCGAAGAATCTGCTAAACCACCGATTTTCCATTTTGAGAAGCTTTTGCAAGATGTCATGCTATCAAAATCACAATCTACTCATCAAAGTGAGAATAATAATACTCATATTAGTGTATTATGCTTCGGGTACAAAATTACATAAATATCCCATGTCAGGATAATTTATGAAATCACACTTTTGAAACTAACATAGTGTCCCTCTACCGTCAAGAAGCATTTTACTCACAAAAATGGGTGAATTATGGGCTCAAATGGTTCTATAATCAATCCACCAAGATTTTAGAAAATGATGAAGAACCAAACGAAGAAATAGATTTAAGCTTACCACAAACTTAAAGAAGAAAGGTGTAAATTAACTTTACTCAAGCTCCAAAATCACCCACAAATAATTTTCCCAAATTTTCCCACTTTTAAGGGTTCAATATTCTAGGGAATGGATGAAAAATGGATAAAAATAGGCTAAGTAGGGTTTTTATATCCTTCCCATGTATACGGGTGTCGCTTAAGTAAACACCAGGTCGCTTAAACAACAAAGTGTTGCTTAAGTGATACTTGTTGCATCAACATATATCACATAGGCGACATTATTGTCACTTAAGAGACTCTCATTTATATGATTGAAGTCTTGATTAAGAGATACTAGTGTCCAATGCCAAGTTGCTTAAGAAAATTTTTGGTCGCATACGTGATGCACCTGCCCCAACTGACACTTGGAAAATTTCATGTCTCCGCCAACCCCTCGGGATCCATCTGGAATACCATATATACAAATGACCTATGCTACCCTACAAAAGTCATTTCTTCAAAATCAATAGAGCAGTCAAAATTTTCATCCCAGGTTGTTTTAGTGAAAGATGGGTCCCACACCAATGTGCCATCTTCCCTAATTTCTAGCCAATAGCTCGAAATGAGTTTGGAAACCCTAAGAGCCAAACCAAGGGCATACCCATCCTAAAATTGATATTTTGGAGAAATTGGAACTGTTACAATTTTTATATAAGGTTTTTTGACTAAAGTTTTTACCTGGTAGCCCATTTGAACCAATAAAGACTTTAAAATAGGGAGTTGGTTATAAAAACCAAATGAATTGCCCTGTAGCAAAACTGTCACTTCCAGCAAGTCATTAAAGATTTGGGGAAGCTATTGGAAAGCTCTCAATGATAAAAATGAGAAAAAAATACCAGAAATGAATTGGAGGGTCATTATAATATCCATTACTAAATGAAGTTTCCTCTGTGAATTTAAAGGATTAGAGTGTACCTAAATACTCGAACAGGTTAGGATACTTGATATGTATCTAGCTCTCAATCATCCAAGTAACCTCTTCTACTAGGTGGTTCCTCCACTGAACCTTAACTACTGGAATATTCCTATTGTCCAACCTCTTGATATCACAGGCCAATATGAGCACATGTTTCTCTACAAAGATAAACCTCTTTTCCAACTGAACTAAGTCCAATGTAAGCATGGGAGATGGGTCTGGAATGTATCATCTTAGCATAAAAACATGGAAAACTGGATGGTTAACAACAAAATTTGGGGTAATGCTAATCATAACCACCTCATCAACTATGTGAAGAATCTCAAAGGGTCCAATATATATGGGGTTGAGCTTGCCTTTTCTCCCGAACCTCATCACACCCTTCATGGGTGATACTCAAAGGAATACCCAGTCACTAACTCCAAATCTCAAGGTACAAAGTCTGTGATCCGTAAAATACTTTTGCCTGCTCTGAGATACCCTCAATATATTCTAAATCAAGAAAACTCTATCCAATGTCTCCTAAAACAAGTCAGTACCACATGGTCTAATCTTAGAGGTCTCAAATAACCTAATTATAGAACGACATTCCCTATCACACAAAGCCTCAAAAGGCACTCTCTCAATACTCGAATGGTAGTTATTATTGTAAGCTATTCAAAAGCTAAGCATTTCTCCCACTGACCTCCAAAATACATAACACAAGCTCGAAGCATGTCCTTAAGAACCAGAATAGTCCTCTTCCACTCTACATCAATCTGAGGATAGAAAGTTGTACTAAGATCTACCTGATTACCTAACTCCTCCTGAAAATCACTCCAAAAGATATAAGTGAACACCAAACACTGGTATAAAATAATAGATATAGGCAAACCATGCAAATAAACTATTTCACTAACATAAATAAGGGCTAACCTCTCAGCACCAAATGACATATTAATAGGAATGGAATGTGCTAACTTGGTCAACCAATAAAATATTCCCCAAATACCATTGGAACCACAAGAAGTACAAGGAAAACCTCTAACAAAGTCCATGGTAATCTATTCCCATTCCCACTCAGGAATGGGCAACCCTTGAATCAAGCCACCATATCTCTGATGCTCGACCTTCATGTACTGGTAACATAGACAACGATCTACATAGTCTGCCATATCACTCTTCATACAAGTCAATTGATAATGTTGCCTCAAATCTCTATATATCTTGGCTATACCCGGGTGAGTAGAATTTCTAGAGTTGTCAGCCTCAAGCAAAATAGATTGAATCAAGTCATCAACATATGGAACACAAATACGTCTATCATATATCAAAATACCCTTTGTGGTTTCCCTTTTACACTTACCACTAAGCATTTTATTGTAGATAATTCAAAGTCCCTAATCCTAAAACTGACGACCCTGAATCTGCTAAAATAGTAAAGACCTCATATCAACACCTGAAAGAATCCACCTAGGGTCTATGTCACACCAAAAAGTTGGCTAAGTATTGAATTTCTTGTACTAATGACCTTTGAAAAACTAAAATAAAGGCTAAGCTACCTATAATCACCACCTTCCTACTCAAGGAATTCGCTACCACGTTTGCTTTTCCTGGAT
The DNA here is from genome assembly GCA_030864215.1 of Capsicum pubescens. Classification (NCBI taxonomy): domain Eukaryota; kingdom Viridiplantae; phylum Streptophyta; class Magnoliopsida; order Solanales; family Solanaceae; genus Capsicum; species Capsicum pubescens. Next base: position 197,413,875 of record CM061549.1, on the reverse strand, counting down.
GATACAACATAGATAGGTTGTAATATTTAAGAAACTACATCTATTTATGCTATCTAGAACTAATCTCTCTCTAGTTCATACTAAAATACCCTAGGATTTGGACCCTTGAAAAATGTCTCAAGTTTTTGAGATTTTTAACTTGGTATGACTCAAGGGTACCAATCATACACTTGATTACGACTCCTAGGCTATATTAAGTGTTCTCTTATACCCTAGGTGGTATGTTTGGCTTGGATACAACCCAAGATAGGAATTACTAGGGTATGAATTCTATAGGAGCATACAAATGGTTTAGTGTAAGTTGTATAGTGCTTGATGATCTTGGACTTGTGGAGTCTGCCCTAGATACGATTCATGGGTATGATTGAGGGTGACACTCATACCCTTAAGGTACGACTATGGAGGTGTGCATCATATAAAAAACTATAGGTAGGGTATTTTCATGGTCTTGGATTAAGTTGGTGTACCACTCGTACCCTAGGATATGGATGGTAAGGGGGAGTCGTACCCCAAGATTTGGCTTATTTTAATTTTAAGTCAAAGGTAGTTTTGGACATTTCCTACTCCTAAAACCTTATATACTCCCATTATATATCTCTTGGTGGCCTTCTATAACACTTGTTAAAGATTTAAAACACTTTAAATACTCTCTCAAACTCACTCTTCAAGATTGGAGGCTAGGGTTTCTTCATATGTTCTTCAAAGGTCTCAAAGGTCGAGATTTATTCCATGAATCTTCTTGTATAAGGCATGTACTCCTTCCCTCATTGTTTTTTACAACTAAAGGCATGCATATTTTATTTTAAGAATTGATTTATGAATTATGAATGGTGATTTTTGTAAATTATGTTGGGGGGTCTTGATGCATATAGTTTTGTATAGGTTCAAACTATGTTTTACATGTTTTTGGTAATGGTTTTCATATATGGTTATTTGTTGGTTATGGTTTAACAAATAGGTCGTGGGTAACCCAAATTATTGTGGTTTATGCATTGGTTTTGGTCTTGGTAAAGGTATGCCCACAACATATTTGATAAAATGCTTCAAAGAATGTTTTTACTCTATTATTGAACATTCATTGGGACTCTTTCATGGTTAGGTTTGGTAATGGAAATCTAAATGGTTTTAGATGGTTTTTCATGGTTTAAATGATATAAATGCTTTAAATGCTTAGTATGGTCTAAAATATTTTGGAATGGTTTAAAGGGTAAAAGTTTTGGTGGTCATGATTGGCCTATTTTTAAAACCTTACGAGATACATAGAAATCCCTCAAGTGAATGCATTAATGGAAATAGTTTAAATGGTTTGTAAGGGTAAAAGGATAAATGGTTATGTATGTGGGGAATATGGAATTCCCCTAGTGGTTTAATATGGTAAATAGAAGGGAACTTGAAAGTCCCCTTAAACCTATAATTAGTTGTCTAAGAATAGTACTTGCAAGTATGGTGGTATGATGATACCACTAATAATTTCCTTGGACATGAAATAGTTAATGGAATTGGTTGGTTATTTGGAACTAGTTTTAATTGGGCAATATTGGTGGGATATGTAGCTAAGCCATGAAAGGTGGAGGTCCCGGGGGGACCAAACCTGGAAACTCATACTTGCCGATATAAGTTTTGGTTTTGGTGATCGTGTGCATGATGGAACACCTTATATAGGTATGTACTAGTAATCCCAAGGTTTTTTCCCTGGTTGTATGGCTACATGCACTGGGCCCTTTCTGTAAGGGGAGCTGAACCCATATAGTCCATGGGTGGTTTAGGATGACAAAGCTACACAACCTAGGTAAAGTTTTTAATGGCATGCTAAACCTGGTCCTATTTCCCGACATGGATATATATATGTGAATGTGTGTGTGTATGTTTGTATACATCATGGATGGTTTTACTTGGTTTTATAAATGGTATTATGTTATCCTTTTCCTGAGTACAAGCTAGTGTTCACACACTAACCCATCTTCTGGCGGTTGTATACCCATGTTATGCAGGAACCGACCATTTCACTTATCCTGTATAGTGATCAGATTTAGGGATAGTAGTTATTGGATTGAAATGGTAAGCTTTCATAGTCTAGAAGGCATCTATTTTATGTCATGGGTTACTTTACATATCTCTTGTCTTTCATAGACTTTGGTTTTTGGCTGTGGTCAGGGGAATGTCCTGACTAGGTACTCTTTGGTTGGGGTCTAGAGGCTTTGTCTGGGAAACTATGGACTTGGGTACGGTATGGATGGTTTATTTATATATATACATATGCTAGATTATTACAATTGGTTTTGGTTATTGGTTTCTGCATTATTTTGGTTGGTTATTGGGTGTTGGACTTGATTAGGTTGGTCTCGATTATAGACTTTTCCCAGAGTCACCACATAGTTTGATATGCTAACTTGTTGATAGTCGGACTTCAGCCGACTTAAGGTATGAGTTTGAAAGTTGGGTTGGGTAACGGGGCGGTTCACAATCTTGGTGGGACTTGGGATTTCCCATTAATACTAGGCCCTGGTTTAGGTCATGTCATGTTTTTATAATAACTTTAGGTTTCGGTGTCATGGGGTGTCCACAAAGCTGTGTCAAGTAGAGTTTTCTTATAGGTGTGTTGTGTACCACACTTATAATCAACAGGCTGTGAGGCATTTATGATGTTTCACTTTCTTGGTTATTCAACTTTCGAGCTATGGAGTCTAAGGTCTTGAACTCTTCTCTGATCACATTTAGTTCATCTTTTGGATCATGTCCTCTCAACATTATAAAGTTCATGGAAACATACCTATTCTACTAAAAAACAATATAGATGGATCTAGTTTAACTCATGGGTCACAAACCCAATCAGGGGTCACTGCTTTTGGTATTTCCAATGGAGCCCAATCTACATCATCCTATTTTCTTTATTGATTTTATGGTCGGTCGCACCATGGGTGTTCTGAGAAAGAAAAGAATGGGTGTTTTTGTTATGGTCAATTAGGTCACATGCAATGGGAGTGTCCTGTAAGGGATGCCACTTGGGCAAGTCGGGTATTGGGTGCTTCTACTGTCTCTGACATTGGTCGGTATCATATCACTATTCTTACTATCCCTCAGGAGTTCGAGGCATCTTGTGATACCGACATGGACATGTTGGAAACTCTTCCCTTTATGGTGTGTACTATTTACTTGGCTTGGGGTCCCCTCTCTTTTTTTGACCGCACTGGTGATTGTGTATTTTGGTTTTGGGTCCTAAGGTTATATTGGATTCTTTTCTTATTCTACAAGAGTCCTTGGGGGTGTATGGTACCATTGGTTATAAGAGGGTCTTAGGGGATTTATTTGACTCAAATATGGTGGATTTCAATGTCATTCAAGAAAATGGATTGGTTGCACTCATGTTATTCATTATTAGATTGTCAGAACCATTAGGATCCCTGGTGAGTCAGTTTTAGAATGGGAGAATGGTTTCATTCCCTAGGTATTAAAGGAAAGATTGCATTCTATCTTAGAATTTGAATATTGTTCTCTAAAGGGGTGCCTTTATTATTTTGTCTGGGTTAAAGATTCTAACTTGGAAGGTCTTTTCTTACATTCAATTTTGGTGGTGCATGAATTTCTTGAGGTCCTTTTGATGACCTTCATGGTATCTTTCTAATGGGGAGGTTGGTATTGGATCGGTCTTGTCTCATACCTTTGTCCATATTTCTATTTTTTCTTTATTGAATGGTTTCGGTTGGGTTAAAAGGGGCATGGAGGTAAAGAAAAGGATCTTTTAGATCGAGGTTCCATCTATTCTTGTGTTTCTTCGTGGGATGCTTTCATGATTTCATGTATAAGGGGATGGTTTTTGAAGGAGTAAATAGGTTGTTAGAGGTTGACAAAGGAATTTAGGGTGTCCTTCTTATGGAGGAGTACCTTATGTGTATATTCCATTTTAGATGGGGTACTTTGATAGTAGTACATGGTGGTTGGTAGATACTAGGCTTGAATCTAGATGTTTGATCATGGTTAAGAATGTATGGTAGCTCGGGTATAGTAATGCGCAAGTTGTGGAGGTAAATTAGTAGGTTGAATCAGGTTGATGACTTGAGGAATACAATAGTAGGGAAGTTGTGACGTATAGGCTGGGGATTCTGGTTGAATGGATGGATAGATATTGAGGGTCTATTCATGGGATGGGATAGAGTATGGAGATTATGCGTATCATTGTCCCTATATTTGTACTTTATTATTGGCGTGAAATTGCTATTAAACTCATGGTTTTGACAATGGGTTTTGGCACAATTGATGGATTTGACATGATCACTCATTTAATTTATTTTAAATGGATTATAAAGCATTATTCATGCTTTATTAAATGTTTTTGAACATTGTGGGATGCATGGGAATGCTAAATAGATTTCGGGTACTATGGGTTTTCCCAATTACTTGGTTTTGGTCTTTGAAATTATATGTCCTCAAACTATTTGTGAAATTTTTGTTGAATATAGTTTTGTCATATGGTTTGACTATTTTTAAATCATTGGATTGTATAAGTGATTAAAAGGACATAAATTGATTTTGGTTGGATTCAAATAATTTTTGAAAAGGCCTTGGTTTCGATGTTTTGATTTTGAATGGTTTTGATTTAATTGGAAACCTTGGAGTCCATTTGGTTTCAGGGTTCCTACATGTCTATAGTGGGATCTAGGTAGCATTGGGATGAACGTTGGTGGTTAATCTAGAAATCTCTTTTAGTAGTGGACTTTAAGGGAAGGTCAGGTCTCATATTCTAGTGATACTCTTTTCTCCTGATCAATAGAGTACTCTACTAGTGTTGCATGTAGCCCTTATGCCTAAGTTTTGCATTTCGCATTCACCTTATTCCCTGGATATGAGTCTTTCCCTTGTGTTAAGTTACTTAAGATATAGGTGGTTATGTTTCTTTCGGTTTCCAGTCTATGGACTCCTTTCATGGTATGCTTTGGTCAGAATGATTCTCCCTTATGGTCTAGGTGGTTACTATTAAATATTTTGTGCCTATGGTGTCGTATCTTGTTTTGGCGGTCTTTGTATTTTCTTAAGTGGAATGGATAATTCTTGTACCTAGGTTTCTTAAATGACTCTTTTTATGTTAGGATGGTAGTGGTATTTGAGGTGTGGTAATGCTGTGAAATGGGGAATGTGGAAGCCCATAAGTGGGGCAGAGTCTCGAGTGACTACCAGATTAAGATTTTGAAAGGCAAGGTAAGGTTGTTGTCATGAGAGATCGTTAGGAAAGCGATAGGTTGTGGAAACACTTCTTAAAATTATAAAAGATGTTAGATCTTTTGGTGGATAGATCATAATATGGGTACATAAGAGGTAGGCTTGAACATTATGGTTGGTAGATATACCAATAAGTTGTGTTGGGTACCTGAGAGGTTTGATAGGGCATAGTTTTATGAATTATTCTATCGAGTAGTAGTTGTATAGTTTTGGGTGTTCAATTATAGGATGGATGTTTTTGTTATAGTAGGTAGATATAGGTTTTTTTATGTCTTTTACTCCTGGTTTCCATGGTGATGGAAGTGGAGTAGTGTTTCGGGATAGATTAAGGAGTAGAGCCTGGTGGCTTAAGTTAAATCCCTTTTTACATTGGATAGGCTTGAGTATGGAAGTGGTGGCGTGTAGTTTGACTTATGTTCTAGTAATGATGTGTCTCGATAAAATCTAAGATGAATTGGACTTGCTTTGGCATGAGTTCACTCACTTGGTATTCTATGTGTTTTCTTGGGGTAAGGTATGGATGGTCCTTGGTTGGTTGGTCCCTTTGGTTAGTTTTGGTATCTTGACTTCCTTTTTCCTTGAGGATGTCCTCGATGAGATTATTGGGTCGGTAAGTTCAATGATTGCGTACAACAAGGTATAGCTTTGCTAAAGGTTCTATGGTGAAACCAAAAGTCCGAGGAAACCATTTGGGATGCAGAAGAGGACATAGAGTCCAAGTATCTATGTTGGTTCTTTGTACCAAGAATTCATGTATAAGGTGTGTGTTCTTAAAATCCTTGTTTTCAAACTTTGTTAATGGAAATATTAATTTCCTTACATCTTGGTTTTCTAACTTAGTTAGAGAACAGAGTAAAGGTGTTGGGGTGTAAATCATGCATGGGGGTATGTGATGATTTTCTCATCTTAGTTTGTATTCTTGTCCTCTATTTTAGTGGGAGGAAAGTTTGATGTGTGTTAATGTGTTACCTCATGCTTGTTCTTACCCTTACCCATCATTGGAGGATGAATGATCCTATAATGGGTGACTGAAACCCCTGCGATTTGGACCTTTGTAAAATTTCTCAAGTTTTGGACCTTTTTAAGTTGGTACAACTCAAGGGTACTAATCGTACCCTTGAATATTACTCGTAGTCTATCTTAAGGGTTCACTCGTACCCTAGGCAGTATGGCTAGCTTAGCTACTTCCCAAGATATGACTCACTAGGGTATGAATCGTATAGGAGCATATGAATAGTGTAGTACAAGTTATATGGTGCATGATCGTCTTGGTCTTGTTGAGTCTGCCCTAGATACGATTGGTGGGTATGATTGGGGGTGTCACTCGTACCATTAAGGTACAACTATGGAAGTGTGCGTCATATAAAAACCAGTACGTAGGGTCTTGGCATGGTCTTGGGTATGTGTTGGGGTACCACTCGTACCCTAGGATACAGATGGTAAGGGGGAGTCGTACCCCTAGACGTTGCTTGTTTTAATTTTTAAGTCAAGGGGTGTTTGGACATTTCCTACACCTAAACACTTATGTCCTCACGTTATATATCCCTTGGTAGTTTTCCATAACACTTGTTATAGGATTAAAACACTTAAATTTCTCTCTTAAACTCACTCTTGAAGATTGGAGGCTAGGGTTTCTTTATGTGTTCTTCAAATGGCTCTAAGGTCGAGATTTCCTCCGTGAATCTTCTTGAATAAGGCATGTACTCCTCCCCTCATTGTTATTTCCAACTAAAGAAATGTGTATTGTGTTCTAAAATTTATTTATTAATCATGAATGGTGGTTTTTGGAGTATATGTTGGGGGATCTAGATGCATATGGTTTGGTATTGGTACAAAAACTAAGTTTTTGCATGTTTTTTGTAATGTTTCGCATATGTGGTTATTGGTTGGTTACGATTTAATAAATGGGTCTTGGGTAACCCAAATTATGGTGGTTTCTGGATTGGTTTTGGTCTTGGCAAAGGCATTCCCTCAATATGTTTAATAAAATGCTTCAAAGAATATTTTTACTCTATTGTTGAACTTTCATTAGGACTATTGCATGGTTTGGTTTGGTAATAGAACTCTAAATGGTTTTGGATGGTTTTGTAGGGTTTATAATGTTTAAATGATATAAATGCTTTAAATGCTTTGCATGGTCTAAAATAGTTTGGAGTGGTTTAAAGGGTAAAGGTTTTGATGGTCATGATTGGTCTATTGTGAAAACCTTGCGGGATAGATGGAACTCCCTCAAGTGAATGCATTAATGAAATTGGTTTAAATAGTTTGGAAAGGTAAAAGGCTAAATGTTTATGCTTGTGGGTAACATGGAAGTGCCCCAAGTGGTTTAATATGGTAAATGCAAGGGCACTTGAAAGTCCCCTTAACCCTATAATTGGTTGGCTAAGGATAATACTTGCAAGTATGGTAGTATGACGATATAACTAATTATGGCCTTGGTAAATAAATGGTTAATGGAATTGGTTGGTTATTTAGAACTGTTTTTAATTGGGAAATAATTGCAGGATGTGTAGCTAAGTCGGGGAAGGTGAAGGTCCCGAGGGGACCAAAAATGGAGACTCATATTTGCCGATGTGAAGTTTGGTCTTTGTAACCGTGTGCATGATGTCACACTTTATATTGGGGGATTACTAGTCATCCCAAGGTTTTCTTCACTGGTCATGCAGCTACACACACTAGGGACTTTTCAGCAGGGGAGCTGAACCCATATAACTCGTAGGTGGTTTAGGAAGGCAAAGCTACACAGTCCAGGTAAAGGTTTTATTGGCATGCTAAACCTGGTCCTATTTCCCGTCCCTTTTCCCGGCATGGATATATATATGTGTATATATATATATGTTGCATTATTACAATTGGTTTTGATTATTGGTTTCTGCATTGTTTTGGTTGGTTATTAGGTGGCTGGACTTGATTGGGTTGGTCTCGATTATAGACTTGTCCCAAAGTCACCACGTGGTTAGATACACTAACTTGTTATATGTTCGGACTTCAGCCAACTCAAGGTATGAGTTTGGTGGTAAGGTTGGGTAACGGGGGCGGTTCCCAGTCTTGGTGAGACTTGGGATTGCCTATTCCGACAAGGACCTAGTTTGGGTCGTGTCACATACGATGTTGAAGACTATGATGATCTTACATTACATGCCATGCATATAATGTCTCCAAATCTTAAGAACAAAAACTACCACCGCCAATTCTAAACCATGAGTGTGGTAGTTGCGCTTATGAAACTTCAATTGTGTCAATGCATAAGCAATAACTCGATTCTACTCTTTCAACACACAACCCAAATTGACACTAGAAATTATAATACACAGTGAATCCCTGACCCTTAATCAACAGATTAAAAATAGGATCTAAAGTGAGAAATCCCTTGAGCTTTCTGTAACGTCTCGAAAATCGAGTTTCGAGATGCCACACGGTGCATAGGGTAACAAGTGACCCCAAGTTAACCCTTTTCATCGGTATAACTCAAAAGCAACTGATTAAAACATAATTCTGAGAGAATGAAGATGAAAATGTCTCAATACAGAATTTGTTCAGTACAATATTGGAATTACAAGATGACAATTCTACTAACACATATGCATATACAAGAAGGAGACTGAATACATCAACCACTACTACTGTCAATGAAGCCTCTACTAGTATTTTCTATACATAGTCGGGTCATGACTCCCAACTACCACACTCAATACGAGCGATGAAAGAAGATACAATGCTCCAAACTGAAGTAACCGACCCAAGTCCCTGAACTGTGAGGACTCTTTACCTGCTGACCGAAAACTGCAATTGAATAGAATAGTAAATGGGGGTCAGCACAAAGAGAATATACTGAGTATGTGGTGGTGCATGCAACACTTTAAATAACATCATCAATTTCATGAAAACATGCATACAGACAATGATGACTCACTTGGCTTGAGTTATATCAAATCATACTCTTCATACTTTCATAATAAATAGTTCAAATGGTAAAATCTCATAATCCATGTAAATCATCAAAAATCATAAATTATCATAATATCTCAAATCTTTGACTCAAATCTCAGAGTGACTCGGAAATTCAAGAAACATGAGTTTTATGGACAGGGGAGTTTCCTATAACCGACAACCCCACGTGAGCTACGTGGAATACCAACGTTTGAAACCCCCGTTGGTGGGAGATTCATACTCTTTTCTAGGGAGTACGACCTTAAAACAGCAATAATCACAATCGAGCTCTCTAGCTAGTAATATCATCATCAAACAACCCTACGGTGGCACATAGGTTTGGGGAAATACCAAATTTCCCTCTCGGTGCTAAGTACTACTCCCCGACAAGCTTAGAACGCGTTAGGAAATCCACCTCAAAACATCTCAAGGGTCAATAATGATGACCAAAATCATGTATCTTTCTCAAATTATTAATTCATCAACAATTTGTGGATTCCTAACCCTAACTTCGACTTAGAACATTTCAATCTTTTTCAACATCAACAAGGTATCAATGCATTGAACCATAACCGACTCGACATTTGGACAAGGATATGAAGACTCAATACGTAATATTTTCAATAATTCAACTCATCAAAATCATCCGAAAAAATACCAAAATTCATCGCAACATCAATATAAAAATCAATCTTTCTCATAGTCAAAATCATCTCGACTCTGCGAGTTCAAGGTCAATGTACTCAAATGATTATTCTTTCAATTCGACAATTAAATCATGACAACAGCTTTTGAAAAGAACTTGAGACCTTCAATTCATAATAAGAATACATATCCCGTAGTACAACTCAAATCACGACTTTTATCTCGAAAGCCTTTAGAAATATCAAGTCATGTAGAAGTATGCAATTCATAGCATAAATTCTCAATTTAAGAAGTAGAGTAATGAAGTAATCATGTATATCCATATTGGAAAAAAATCCAAAGTCTTATAAATAATTCATAAAGTAATTTGAGTGTATACCCATTTTTGAATATCTTGAAATTTCAATAATAGAACTCAACCTTTTTAAATGTTAAAATGTAACAATTTATCAAGTCATGACAACATAAATATTTTGGAGAAAATATCAAGACTCATGGTAACATCTCAAATGTTATATCTCAATATGCTCAATGATTTAAATTTCGTCATAAAGAAGCTTTCAGCTTATCATAAATCTCAAAATCATTCCAAAATACCATTTCAACATATATCTCGAAATCATTCAAAATAAAAATATGAAATTTACAGTTATAGATATCAAGACATATCATGTCTCAAATATATGTTCAATAAATCAAATAGTCATTGGGAAGCATAAAGCTTGACACATATCTCAAAATATTATTCCAAAATACCATCTCGATATACATCCCAAAATCATTCAAAATACCACCTCATGGTAAAAGTGTGTAATTCGCAATGATAATTATTAAATCATATCATGAAAACATTGAGATAATCATATAAATCAAAGTTTATTCATTAAATCATCATAATCTCATAATTGAATTATTTAGACATAATCTCATTTGCAAAATCGTGTAAAATCATAATAAAATTAAAGCTTTGGGCACAAGAACGGAAGATTGCTCTTGTTCAAAACCCCACATACCTTCAGATGGAAGATGAATATGAACTTCCAACTCCGGAACTTTATTCACGAAAATGAAGGGTGCTTCTCGAAGCCCTAAACATGATCAACTCGAATCCCAAATCAATTCGAAATTTCTACGGTTCAATTTAAAGATATTTGGAGCTAAAATTTGACCTAGGATTTTCCTCTCCTCCAAAACTTGATGAAAAAATAAATTTCATGGTCCAAATATGGATTATATTCAAGAATTTTCGTCCAAGAAGGGGAATGTGAAATGACCAAAATACCCTTAAAATTCAAATAATGTCAAATCTGTCCTTTGGTGGACTGTTTTGATAGGCTAAAGTAGATCGACCATAACGTTTTACTCCGATAGAAAAATTGGATGAAACCAATTTCATTAGAAAGAGGACTCTTAGATATTTCCATTTATTTATAGTAGCTCACCCAGATCATTATGTACAAGGAGTTATGGTCGTTTTAAGTTGACCCAAAAATTTGCTTTTGATATGCTGAACTAGATTAACCACAACCTTTTTCTCCAAAAGTCAAATTGGATGAAACCAATTTCATTAGAAATAGAACTCGTAGAGATTTCCGTTTATATATAGTAGATCACCCAGATCATTATGTAGAAGGAGTTATGGTCGTTTGAACTTGACCCAAAAATTCACTTTTGATAGGCTAACTAGATTGACCATAACTTTTTTCTCCGATAGTCAAATTGAATGAAACCAATTTCATTAGAAAGAGAACTCGCAGATATTTCCGTTGATATATAGTAGATCACCCAGATCATTATGTACAAGGATTTATGGTTATTTGAATTTGGCCCTGAAATTCGCCTGGCTGCGGTAATTTTAATTTCCTGCACATTTTACTGTTCACAGTTCGATCGGAATGGTCGTAGTTCAATCGGAATGGTCGTACTTCGATCAGAATGGTCGTAACTCATCGCTCGAGTGTCCGTTTTTGATGATCTACATATCGTTGGAAATATTATTAGATACTCTACGCAATGCTATGTCAACGTCTTAGAAATACTACACATAAAATTTATGGATCGCTCTAAAGCGTAGAACTTAATACGTTTCTCACGAAATCTTTACGAATTTTTTTTTTTGGGGTATTACATTATCTCCCCCTTGAAAACATTCGTCCTCGAATGTCGCTTGATAGGATAAAAGCAGTGATCATCTGACCTTCTTAAAGGACGCGAACATCTGAGACATATCGGCACGATTGGAATTACAGTTTCCTAGTCCTCATACTGAACATGCATATCTGACGCATAAATATCTAGCTGAACTGACTCTGGAATGTATGAATGCGTATGCAACAATAGACAATTCAAGGCTCGTAATGAGAACTTGAGCATGAACTAGATGTGTTTAAAACACGGAAGCTTTAAGAAGTCACGGGGTATCTCCCCCTTGGGACTCTATGTTCCTCTACAACACTTATTTCACAGGGTCACTAAGACTGTGCATGGGGAGCCTATGAATTAGCTCATATGCATGACGCACGAACAGAGGTATACTTGTAACTACTGAGATGCTCCATATGGAAATGATTTCATTCCTAAGATCCTTAGATAACATGATGAAATGATAAATGAGAAGGTACACTATACGATTCTGGTTGACTAAGCTAGAATACTTGGAAAACAAAGATCGTTTAGTAGAAGTTTACGAATTGAAGCATAACTAGCTTCCAGAATCTGAAACATGTACACCACAATCCCTCAAGATAACCACTTAAAACTTCAACTAACCACAATATACATGAAAGCTTAATCTCAATCTTACTTCACATTACCACTTAGCTCAAAATAAGCATACACCTTTCTAACCAAGATAAGGAAACATTTCCTATCTTCTATCAAGATAAATATTCACCAACACCCTTATCCACAACAAATACGTATTTTTCCATATAATCAACCATTTATCATCACTCTCTCACCCTACGAAAGAAGTTATCAAAGGGCTAGAACAGGCTGGTCTAAAATATGACTAGATACCCTGAATAGCTTGACGTTCACCATGGCGTAAGGAATAGAAGATTTAACATCATGAACTCGGAAAAGAAATTTGATTTGGGAATATGCGCGATATGAATCCAACCTTTCATTGATCATTAACAGAAATGCATTATTTCTCGAATAGATCATAGGGTAAGGCTAGAGTACCTCGATTACTAGCCACATAACTTAAGATTTGGAATTCATAACTTATGGAATATAATTCCACCGTTAAAAAAAAATTCCAAAACCCCACGTATTGGGAACTGAGAGAGAACATGGTCCTTTATGACATGCACGAACTCGAATTATGATCATGGAACTGAAGTGTAAAGCAGGAGTAGGACCTGGAATAACTGAAAGAACTGAAATAGGAATGGGTCGAGCAAAACCCCTTTCTTACCACTATTGGAATCCAAACACTTAACTCGGTTACTTGATCTATCATATCCCCCTTAGACTTAAGCCATCGCTCTGGGTCAGTAACACACTATACACTTTAATCTAAACTAAAGTCACTTCACTCGAGAGTCCGATACTTAATCACACATAAACCATAAAACTTCACCCAAATGACTACCTCAGAAAGCATATAACCACCTCGGTACACAACTTCTCGAATTACCACCTATCCTTCTATAACCCCAATAATCAACACCTAACACTTGCATACTTTCTAATCTCAAATCAGCATAAGCAACCCTATAGTTGGAGTATACACCATCTAGAGCTTCAACGCTATCAGCTCAACTTCAGAATTTCAATCTTAGAGTCTAACGCTCAACTCAAATTTTTCTCATCCTTAACGGACCATACTACCTTTGTCATCGCTTATTAAAATCACGCTTGTAAACTTATATTTCTAAACCATAAGAATCAAAATCACATCTAAGAAGCTCAACTATTACAGTCATACACTAATCGTCGAAATTAAAGCAGTCCCATAATATCTTGGGTGAACTTTCTCATCATAAACACAACATCAAACTTAATCACGAATCAACCAAACTTAGGCTCTTATATCCACTATTCAAGCCTACTAGATCACTTCCTAACAACTAATACCATTAATCAAGAAATCGTCACAGTCACCTTCACGATCACCAATCATTCAAACTTAACTTTTAGCACACAATATAACTTAAAACTTTTTGCACGAAATTTCCACTTAGAAACTATAAAACAATCCTCAACAAATGGTAGCCCATTTAAACTTCATAACAATAATAATTGGTCATAATCATATAGCTTATCTTATTCACAATCCATTAACACATCCTTCTTTCACCCGTCACTACTATCTATCCTTCATACACAACTTAACTTAGTTCATAGATCTCTACGTCTTAACTTAACTTCCTCTCGCAACCCGACAACGGCATAATTTAACAACACTCACCCACCGAGTACTTCCATTACTAACCTATACTCTCTGGCATACAAATACCTTCAACACCCATTTCATACCTCGAACAAACTATATCACAAAATTGACACACAAGGATATATCACTCTCTATTAACCCCAAATGTATGCAAAAATGGATTCCGCTATACTTATGCTCAATAAATCACACTTACCATCCTTCTTTCTACTACACCTCCAAATCCCACATTTTCAGCTAGCACAAGGAACAAGATGAACTACAAGTTGCTAGTAGATCGAAATAGGCCGCACACAGCTCCACTAGGCTTTGAATATGAGTTTTGAAAAAAAGTTTGAGGTGAATAACAAAACAGCTGTGCTAGTGAATCGAAAGAGCCCCAAATGGCTTCACTAGACTTTCATTTTTTTTTCAATAGCATGTTGATAGCAAGATTATGGGAGATAGGAACTTGGCATACCATATTCGATGATCAAGGAGTACACATCCACTCAGTCTTAGCTAAACAAGTCATAAAGAAGAGGACATAACATGAAACTTCAGGAACTTATAACACACTGGGAGGCTCTTCTGAAGACACTTTTATGAGACTTCTAAAACATTTTGCTAGTCAGTCTGAAAACATTATCAGGGAAAGAACTAAGATTTGCTGCTCATACTATCTCAAGAATAGCACATAGATAGAAAAGTACGAACTGTCACTTATAGATCCTGAAAAGAAATTTGGTAGCTTATCTGGTTTAAACTTATTGCACGATTCAAGACTTGAAAGAACAATAACCTTTCCTAAATGACTTATAGCCTCTCGAAGAAAAGTACAGACGTCTCAGTACCGTTCCGCAAGACTATACTAGACACGGCTTCATAGACACCCTAGGACACTTGAACTATGTGCTCTAATACCAAGTTTGTAACGCCCCAAAAATCAAGTTCCGAGACACCACACGGTGCTTAGGGTCACAAATGACCCCAAGAAAACCCTTTTCATTAGTATAACTAAAAAATAACTGATTAAAACATAATTCTAAGAGAATAAAGCTGAAAATGTTTCAATACAGAATCTGTTCAGTACAATATTGGAATTACAAGATGAAAATTCTACTAACACATATACATATACAAGAAGGAGACTGAATACATCAACCACTACTACTTTCTATGAAGCCTCTACTAGTATTGTCTGTACATAGTCGGGTCATGACTCCCAACTACCACACTCAATACGAGCGACGAAAGAAGATACAATGCTCCAAACTGAAGTAACCGACCCAAGTCCCTGAACTGTGAGGACTCTTTACCTGCTGACCCGAAATTGCAACTGAATAGAATAGTAAATGGGGGTTAGCACAAAACGAATGTACTGAGTATGTGGGGGTGCATGCAACACTTTAAATAACATCATCAATTTCATGAAAACATGCATATAGACAATGATGACTCACTTGGCTTGAGTTATATCAAATCATACTCTTCATACTTTCATAATAAATAGTTCAAATGGTAAAATCTCAAAATCCATGTAAATCATCAAATATCATAAATTATCATAATATCTCAACTCTTTGACTCAAATCTCGGAGTGACTCGGTAATTCAAGAAACATGACTTTTATGGACAGGGGAGTTTCCTATAACCGACAACCCCACGTGAGCTACGTGGAATACCAACGTTTAAAACCCCCGTTGGCGGGAGCATCATACTCTTTTCTAGGGAGTACGACCTTAAAACTGCAATAATCACAATCGGGCTCTCTGTCCAATAATATCATCATCAAACAACCCTAAAGTGGCACATTGGTTTGGAGAAATACCAAATTTCCCTCTCGGTGCTAAGTACTACTCCCCGACAAGCTCATAATGCGTTAGGAAATCCACCTTAAAACATCTCAAGGGTCAACAATGATGACAATAATCATGTATCTTTCTCAAATTATTAATTCATCAACAATTTGTGGATTCCTAACCCCAACTTTGACTTAAAATATTTCAATCTTTTTTAACATCAACAAGGTATCAATGCATTGAATCATAACCGACTCGACATTTGGATAAGGATATGAAGACTCAATACGTAATATTTTCAATAATTCAACTCATCAAAATCATCCGAAAAAAAATACCAAAATTCATCTCAACATCTATATCAAAATCAATCTTTCTCATAGTCAAAATCATCTCGACTCTGCGAGTTCAAGGTCAATGTACTCAAATGATTATTCTTTCAATTCGATAATTAAATCATGACAACAACTTTTGAAAAGAGCTTGAGACCTTGAATTCATAATAAGAATACATATCCCGTAGTACAACTCAAATCACGACTTTTATCTCGAAAGCCTTTAGAAATATCAATTCATTGTAGTTGTATGCAATTCATAGCATAAATTCTCAATTTAAGAAGCAGAGTAATGAAGTAATCATGTATATCCATATTGGAAAAAAATTCAAAGTCTTATAAATCCTTCATAAAGTAATTTGAGTGTATACCTATTTTTGAATATCATGAAATTTCAATAATAGAACTCAACCTTTTTAAATGTCAAAATGTAACAATTTATCAAGTCATGACATCATCAATATTTTTGAGAAAATATCAAGACTCATGGTAACATATCAAATGTTATATCTCAATATGCTTAATGATTCAATTTCGTCATAAAGTAGCTTTCAGCTTATCATAAATCTCAAAATCATTCCAAAATTCCATTTCAACATATATCTCAAAATCATTCAAAATAAAAATATGAAATTTACAATTATAGATATAAAGATATCTCATGTCTCAAATATATATTCAATAATTCAAATCGTCATTGGAAAGCATAAAGCTTGACACTTATCTCAAAATATTATTCCAAAATACCATCTCGACATACGTCCCAAAATCATTCAAAATACCACCTCATGGTAAAAGTGTGTAATTCGCAATGATAATTAATAAATCATATCATGAAAACATTGAGATAATCATATAAATCAAAGTTTATTCATTAAATCATCATAATCTCATAATTGTATTATTTAGACATAATCTCACTTGCAAAATCATGTAAAACCATAATAAAATTAAAGCTTTGGGCACAAGAACGGAAGATTGCTCTTGTTCAAAACCCCACATACCTTAAGATGAAAGATGAATATGAACTTCCGACTCCGGAACTTTATTCACGAAAATGAAGGGTGCTTCTCGAAGCCCTTAACATGATCAACTCGAATCCCAAATCAATTTGAAATTTCTACGGTTCAATTTAATGATTTTTGGAGCTAAAATTTGACCTAGGGTTTTCCTCTCCTCCAAAACTTGATGAAAATATAAATTTCATGGTCCAAATATGGATTATATGCAAGAATTTTCTTCCAAGAAGGGGAATGTGAAATGACCAAAATACCCTTAAAATTCAAATAATGTCAAATCTGTCCTTTGGTGGACTGTTTTGATAGGCTAAAGTAGATCGACCATAACGTTTTACTTCGACAGCCAAATTGGATGAAACCAATTTCATTAGAAAGAGGACTCTTAGAGATTTCCGTTTATATATAGTAGCTCACCCATATCATTATGTACAAGGAGTTATGGTCGTTTGAACTTGACCCAAAAATTCGCTTTTGATAGGATGAACTAGATTGACCATAACTTTTTTCTCCGATAGTCAAATTGGATGAAACAAATTTCATTAGAAAGAGGACTCGTAGAGATTTCCGTTGATGTATAGTAGATCACCCATATCATCATGTACAAGGTGTTATGGTCGTTTGAAGTTGACTCTGAAATTCGCCTGGCTGCAGTAATTTTAATTTCCTGCACGTTTTACTGTTCACAGTTCGATCGGAATGGTCGTAGTTCGATCGGAATGGTCGTAACTCATCACTCGAGTGTCCGTTTTCGATGATCTACATATCGTTGGAAATATTATTCGATACTCTACGCAATGGTAGGTCAACATATTAGAAATACTATACAGAAAATTTATGGATCACTCTAAAGCGTAGAACTCGATACGTTTCTCACGAAATCTTTACGAAGAAAATTTTTCAAAGTATTACATTTCCAAAGCTTAACTCACACTCTTCGGATCATCAAAAAGGAACCTCTTTACAAGTGAATCTGGTCATTAGTGCTGCATTGGTAGCAAAACTCTAAATGGACTGTCTATAGTAACTAGCCAAACCAATGAAGCTATGAACCTCAATCAAAGACGTAGGCTTGGCCCAAACACGAATGGCCTCAATCTTCACCTGGTATACTATAATAACATCCTTAGACACCACATGTTCAACGAGTGTCACCGACCCAAGCCAAAACTCACACTTAGAGAATTTGGAAAAAATCATATGATCTCTCAAAGTTAGGAGTAAAATCCTGAAATGTTGTATTTTCTCCTCTCTACTCCTCGAATACATAATGATGTCGTCGAGGAACACAATTACAAAGGAATCCAAAAAATGTATGAACACATGATTCATCAAATCCATAATGTGGCCGAGGCATTGGTCAATCCAAAGCACATCACTAAAAACTCATAATGACCATAACAGGTCCTAAAGGCTGCCTATGGGATATCCTCAACCCATATTCTCAACTGATGGTAACCAGCTTCAAATCAATCTTAGAGATCATTGCTTCCCCCTAAAGCTGGTAAAAAAAATCATCAATGCGAGGTATAGGATACCAATTCTTCACCATTACCTTATTAAGCTACATTCAATCTAAACACATATGTATGGAGCCAACTTCTTAGACACAAACAACATAGGAGCTCCCTAAGGAGACATACTAAGTCTAATAAAACCCTTACTAAGAAGATCCTAAAGCTGAGAATTCAACTCCTTAAGCTTGACAGGAGCCATATGGTAAGGTTCCATAGAAATATGTTAGGTTCCCATATGAAGATCAATAACAAACGCAATATGACCCTCAGGAGGAAGACTTAGTAGATTGATTTGGAAAACATCACGAAACCCACTAACTATAGGAATAGAATCCAGTTTTATACTCTCTACATTCACAATATCTCGAAACAATCCTCCAAGTTTAAGCATTAGAAATAATCCCTATCGGCTCGCGGCTAACCTCTCCCTACAACACAACCGGGGGTACGTCTGGCATGGCTAATATAACGGTCATGGCAAAATAATCCAGGATCGCATGATAGTGGGATAAATAGTCCATTCAAAGAATCAAACCAAAATCCACAATATCTAACATAATAAGATTAACCTCTCAAAGAGTCATATCACATGATCTAAAAACTTGATCCACTACTAAAGAATCACCCACGGGAGTAGATACACATAAAGGCATGGATAATGAATCCCAAGATAACTCTAATCGTAACCCATAATAACAAGACACATAAGAATAAGTGAATCCCAAATCAAACAAAGAAAAGTCAACTTATGGCATGCCAAGATCATACCTAGGATAACAGCAGTTGAAGACTTAGCCTCGGTTCTAGTAGATACGTCATACATACCATCTTGAGAACCACGCTCGCCACCTAGGTGGGATCTTAATCATTCTCTTGTCCAACCTTCTTGAGAACCTCATTAAACACCTTAGGACCACCCCTACAGCCATACATACCATCTCTAGCTGGGGATGTACAACCCTAATCGGTGGAAAATTCTAAACTGAAGGAACAATCGCTTCATGATTAAGGCACTCCCTCAAGAAATGACCCAAAGCTTCATAACCATAACATGCCCCAAGTGT
Organism: Capsicum pubescens; assembly: GCA_030864215.1. Classification (NCBI taxonomy): domain Eukaryota; kingdom Viridiplantae; phylum Streptophyta; class Magnoliopsida; order Solanales; family Solanaceae; genus Capsicum; species Capsicum pubescens. The sequence goes on along the minus strand of CM061549.1, from coordinate 197,393,972 downwards.
TGTACTAAAACCAAAAGATACGGTTGACCCAAAATAACCACCACAACTAGAATAACAAGAAGTTGAACCCATCAAAGACTGTCCATGACTCTAGCCAAGATAATCACTAAAACTAGACTGGCCTCCATCGATAATATGAAGTGTGACCTAAACTGTCCTTCAAAATTGACCCCGATGGTGATACAATTAACATGGAGGGTACCAACCCTAAGAACCACTACCTCTAAATCATGAGCTACTATGACTCCAACTTAAACTACCTTGATATTGCAATGTAATATTGTGACCCCCTTAGCCCTTTTGATGCATCTCCTACATAACCCAAGCATGATCAGAAACCACATCAAAAGATCTATCCACACCAATCAAATAGGCATGTGAATAGAAAGTCTCAATCCTAAAATAAGCAATGAACCATCTCATACCCAATAGTTAGAATAAAAGTAGCATGCCTAGATATATCATGAAATTAAGCCTCATACTCTATAATAGACATGGAGCCATTCTCTATCCTTGAGAACTGATCTCTCAAATGATCCTTAAGACAGTTAGGTATATACTTCTCTAAGAAAACCTTGGAAAACTCAGTCCATGCCAATGTAGGAGATCCAGCTGGCCTAGAATTGAGATGACCTCACACCCAATGTTGAGCTTCCAAGTCCAACTAAAAAATAGTGTATTTCACACCATAAGTCTCAACTAGGCCCAAATTACGGAGTCTATCCTCACAAGCAATCAAGAACTCATATGCATCCTCACCCAATGCACCATAAAACCTAGGCGGGACTAATTTCAAGAATCCACCCAACATTTTTTGGTACTATGTCTTCGTCTCCTCAAAATACATAGAGGGATATGACACTATTAGCTGAGTAACAATTGGCGGAGCAACCACCGATGAAGGAGGTACCTCAACTCTTGGAGCCGCAACTATAGGATACGCATATACCTTAGTACCACTATGATCCGTTGTTAGTGCACCACTAGATGTTTCACCACTAATAAATCCAAAAAGATGAACCAAAGTATCCTTCAACATTGAAGAGGAAATAAATCCCGATGGAGCCTAGACTGTTCCTTTTCTCACCACTGGCTAAGGCAGAAGAATCTCTATCTCTGGAGCAGAAATGTGGCCTGGTAAAGGCCCCCTATCTTGGTCCCTAGATAGGTACACATCCGTAGGATGTCCATGACCTATAGGTCATCCATGAATAAAGACAGGATCCCTAGGCTTGATCCTGAGACCCTCATCTTGTGTAGCAATACCATGTGTCCTATTTATTTGTGAAAGAGTGAAACCAAAGAAATTCTTTTGAAACTAACTCAGACTCTTAGCACAAAAGGAGTGAAAGGAGTGAAGAACCAAAGAACATATGTCATTTTTCTTATTTGTAAGACTCTACTAGACACTTTCTCTTATACCAACAATACCGGCAAACCTAGACTCTGATACCAATTTGTCATGACTCAATTTATGAGTTATGATGAAACCTACTTTATCCCACTACTAGGTAAGACAAATCATTGCTTGTATCTATAGGTAGTGGTCTAACTTTGCGAAAAATAGCCTAATAGCCAGGAATCAACTTCTGTAGACTTAAAATAATAATAAAGCAGGCATAATAGTCTATTAGATAGATAGAAGATCAAAAATCATCCCACAACCTAGTAATGTCGGTATGAGAGTTACTAAAAATGAAACATAAGTACTGAAATAATCAAATGCAAACAATCTCAGAAAATGAAAGACTAGATATGGATAATAAAAGGGAAAAGGGCAACTCTAACTCCAAGAGCTCACTAATATCTTAAATCAACCCAGCATAAGCATCATGTAAATGTTGGCTACTAGTACTGAGATCTAAAACAAAAGGGTACAGAAGTGTTGTACGAGTGCCAAAACCACAAGTACTCAGTAGGCATAATTGGCTAACTACACAAAATTGATATAAATATGATAAGATACAAGATAAAATAAGCAAAGTCATGGTAATAGGGAAAAACTAGAAATAAGCTCCAATACTGATTTGAATAAATAAATAAATAGATCTAGAAAAGTAATGTAAAGAACACACAATCATAACTGCTAAATTGTCCCCTATTAGCTAATAAGTGCAAAAATTTAAATAACCCAACGCCGGCCCCCATAATCTCAGAGGGTACATCCAAGGAAAAGTAAATAATTGAAGACCCATAACCTTATTAAAAATAAGCTATAACCATCAAACCACCCATACCGTATCATATCATAACTAAATTAAATGTCGGACTTGAACAAAAACTCATATCATCATTATCATAACCTTATTTTCCAGACTAGAACTAGAACTCATATTATTAGTATCATCATAACATTCTCAATTGTATTAACATTATACCATCATCTGTCAGACACAAATTGAAACTCATATTATCAATATCATCATCAATTTCCACACTTGAATCGAAACTCGTGTTAATAAACCATATCAACTAACCATACCAATAAATATCAATAAATAATATTAAATAACTATGTTAATAAACCATACCAATAACCATATCTATACACCGTACTAATAACCATATCCATAAGCCATACCAATAACCACATCCATAAACCATACCGATAACCACATCAATTACCATACCAATAATAGTATCTATAAACCGTACCAATCATCATATCTATAATCATACCAATAGTCATATCGATAAGCCATCAAGTTGACCCAAAATTAGCACCAACTCCAAAATACCAAGCTAGCGTAATCATTACATATATAATCTCCTCGAAGTTCTAAAATAATTACTACTAATGGTGTAGCATACATATAAATCTCTACAAAAGCTAACAAAAGTCTTGAGCTAAGGTGGGTCTTAGGGGACCACTTCTAATTCCCGAGATCTATTTTTAAGAAAAACAACCCCAAATAAGGTTTAGAAATCTAAATTTATTTCTAGATGGTAATTAAGCCAAAAATAGCCCTAAGTTAGCACTTCATCCTAAAACATGAGCAACTAAGTCAATTTCATCTAAAATAAGAAAGCTAGATCAACTCCACCAAAACATGAGCAACTAAATCAATATCACCTAAACATGAACAACTAAGGCAGCCTCACCTAAACTTGAGCATCTAAGGTAGTTTCACTTAGATTTCGATTTCAAGATAGCCTAATTAGTCCAAACAAGACTAATAATACCAATCATGCTTCCAAAACCTGAATACATCCCATATCTAGAAAAATATAATAATTATACTACAAATTAGCTCAATCAATAAAGAAGGTAAACCTAGACTATCGGTACATCAAAGAAAAGCCCAAAGAATCTGCTAAAATATTTTCCTTTCTGAGAAGCTTTCGCAAGATGCCATGCTATCAAAATCACAATCTACTCATAAAAATGATAACAATGACACACATATTTCACTATTGTGCATCGGATCCAAAATTACATAAAAATCACATATGGGGCCTATTTTTGGAGTCACACTTTCAAAACTAGCACAACATTCTTCTATGCTCAACGAACATTTACCCTCAAAATGAGTGAATTCTAAGCTCTGATGGTGCTACAATCAAGCCACCAAGGTTTTAGAGAGTTTAGATAAAGATGAAGAAATAAACCAAGCAATAGATGGAAGCTTACCATAAATTCAAAAAAGAAACACATAAATTAACTTTACCTAAGCTCCAAAATCACCAAAAAATTATTATCCCAAGTTTTTCAACTTTTTAGGTTCAATATTCTAGGGAGTAAATGAAAAATGGTGAAAATCAAGGTAACTGGAGTTTTTATACACTTCCTAGGTATACGGGTGTCTCTGAAGCTGTCACTCGATTGCTTAATTAAACATTACTTAAGAAATCAAGTGTCGACATATGTCGGATAGGCGATGCTAGTGTTACATAAGAGGCTCTCGTATGCATGATCAAAGCCTTACTTAAATGATACTGGTGGACAATTCTAATTTGCTTAAGCAATCAGCTAGTCGCGTACGTGACGCACCATCCCTACCTGATACTTAGAAAATTCCAAGTCTCTGCTGACCCTTCAAGATCCATTCAGAATCCTGTATATGAAAATGAACTATGCTACCTACCAAATTTTATGTTTTAGACTCAATGGCATAGTTAAAATTTTCATCGGAGGTCATTTTGATGAAAAGTGGGTCCCACACCCATGTGCCTTTTTTCTTAACTTCCGACCAATAACTCAAAATTAGTCTAGAAGTCTCGATACCCAAACCAAGGTACAACTAGCCTAAAATAAATGTTATGGTGCATTTGAAACTGTCAGAATTAAAATACAAGGTCATTTGACTAAAATTTTCACCTGATATCCAATTTGAACCAGCAAAGACTTCAAAATAGGGACTTGTCTCTAAAAACCAAATGAATTGCCTGGAAACCAAACTATCAGTTTCAACAAGTCATAACTAACTCAAGGAAACTATAGGAAAGCTCAAAATGGTAAAAATAAGTGGTAATATAGAAAATGACCTAGAGGGTCAATAAAGAGGTCCTCTCGCAGGACCTCATATCATCTATAGTTCCCACATAGTACTTCACATATTGAACATTTACCTTGAGTGGTACACCTTCATAATATTTTTCTCAATTGCTCCATGTAGAAATACACACTAATTTGAATGGTGTAGTTCGTTCAAATTTTAGCTTGTTAGGAAACATGCAATGTCTCAAATTTTATAGCAAGATAAGTTTGTCAGGTAAAATTCTTTATGGTCAATCTTTTGGTTATGATAGAAATTTATATTTTCATTGTACAAGGATGATATTGATGTGTGAGAAATTGGTAACACATTTAAGACCTTTAACCAAGAATAACTGCGAAGTCTTAAGTAACTTTTATCATTTTTTTGATTTTTTTATGTCTGATTTTACGGTTTAAGTTGGTGGGATAGAGAACCAACAAGAATGGAAGTAAATAAGTTGAAATCTGGAGGAATGTGAAGAGGAGTGTGGCTGACGACATCTGTGATAAGTCATCATCCCTGTGATAGGCTATCACAGTTGTCGTCAGACTTAACCAGAGATTTGGCATGAGTTAAAGTTGTGACGACATTTTGTGATAAGGTGTCAGGATGGTGATAAGGCGTCAGGAGCATCGTCATCCTTAAACAGAAAATGAAAGTTGAAGACAGTTTGTGACGACATCCATGACATATTGTCAGGCTGGTGATAAGGAGTCATCATCGTCGTTAGCCTTAGGCAGGGAAAGCCAAAAGTAAAGAAGAGCTGACGACATCCATGAAAATCCATCATACTCATGATAAGCCATCACGAACGTCGTCATTTATTCCGAGGAAAAGTTGTAACTTTGATTTTATTTTCGTAATTAGGTTAAACTATTTAAAGCCTTGTTTTAGGGTTTTTTAGAGGATTTTTTTTAGACTTATCTTTATTTGAAAAACATATGATATTTCTCTCTCGCTAGTTAAAATATTTTAGGAGTTTTGTACCGTGGTTTAATTCAAGTTATACTTCTTGATTTTTATCATCGTTGTAAGTTAATCTTCTTACTTATGAATTAAATTTGTGTACTTGTCCATTGCATCATGAGTAGCTAAACTCCATTAACCTAAATTATGGGATCTAAGGTTAGGTCATGACGATGTGCTAAACACTCAAGATTTAATAGGTGTTAGGATTTCTTGATAATTTTTAGATTTTAATTAATGTCTGCTGGTTAGAAACAGTAGGCATACCTAATTTGATTTGCTTGAGAAAGAAATCATATACAGTAGGAAGTGAATTATCAATAGGGACTCAGAAATACGTCATTTAATAATCAGTGATGTAACAAGGTTAATTAACTTAAGGTAAAATCTGGGCAGTGTATAGCTATTCCCTAAGTCCGAGAGGATTACGAAATTAGATGCTTAAATAGGTCAAGAGATATTTGAGCATATCATCGATAAAGATAGCTTGTTATCTTAACCATCGTGAGAATCTTGAGTCACCTTTAGCATCTATCATGTACCGTAAGCCCTAGTGAACATAATTCTAGTTATTTTTTAAAATCTTGGTTACCAACATCGAAATTAAAGTGACCAACAATTATTTGTGAAATTTAAACCCCCATTTAAGGAAACATTAAACTATCAGGGAATTAAATCGGAAACGACTTGGGTTCACACCATATTTCCTGTGGGATTCCACCCCAATCTAGTTGGGTTTTATATTGACAACAATAACTTACACCCATTCAAGAGTGTAGTTTGAGCATTATCAAAAATGGCGTCGTTGTCGGGGAATACGATTGTAAACTAAAAGTTGTGTGCCCTAATTGACTGTTAGTTAGGTTTCCTAGATTTACGTTTATTTGTTGTTTTTGTTTATTACCGGTTCCTTATTGTTTATGCCCAAAACAAGAATTTACGGAGAACCGTTATTACTAATTAATCTGGAACCTCAATTGATCGGGAGAATGGCAGAACAGCAAGAGGCTGACAGACTGGCAGCCTTGGCCAGGGCTCAGGTGAACGTACAGAACTAGGGTCAACACGTATGTCACCCGAACCCTGATGATGAAGAATTGGGTGATGAGGAATTGCTGAATCCTCAAAACCCAAGGCAATCTGAGCAAATTGTTGCACCAGTACAGTGAAATTTTAACAAAAACTGTCTAGTCAGAGGAAGGTATGATCAACATCCTGTATATTACGAGGTTAATGATGATGATGAAGTAATGGACGGAGAAGGTTCAGTGGGTGCTATCATTCTTCCACTGTTGTCACCTGGTGCAAAATTCATCATAACAAGTACCATGATCCAACTCCTGAATTTGAAGGGGTTGTTTGGAGGCCTTCTTGGTGATGATCCGAACATGCATTTGGTGAACTTTATAACCATTTTCAAATATTTTGATAATTTAGGTGTCAGCCAAAATGCTATCCGGTTGAGATTGTTTCCATTATCTCTGTCTGGGGAGGCAACAATGTGGTTAAGTGAGCTAGAGCTCGATTCTATAGCCAACTAGAGACAATTGAAAGAGGCATTCCTAGAATGGTTATTTCCACCTTCCAGGAGGGTACAGTTGAGGGATAAAATCAGTAACTTTAGGCAGCTCCCGACTGAAGTATTGCATGAAACTTGGGAGAGATTCAAGAAGAAGATGGTACAACGTCCGAACCATAACATGACAGACTTGCACTTGATAGAGACTTTGTACAAAGTTTTTAACTCCATGACAAAGCCAATTGTAGATAATGCTACAGGTGGTTCGTTCATTGACCTTTCTTTTCAAGATGCTTCAGACATGCAGAATAAAATGACCAAACAGAGTCGGGCTTGGCATACCAGGGATTCTGTGGTAGCTAGCCCGACTGTTTCTGGTGGTATGACTGTGGAGCAATGCAGAAGGGATGAGGAGCGAGATCAAGACATGGCCCACTTAAAGACTCAGATGGACTTGATGACCAAGCACTTGCTGTCAGGCAAGACTAAAAAGGTTAAGGTTGTGAAATCTCAGTGCACTATTGCTATTGATGTAGATGAGGAGGAAAATTATGTTAACAATCAGGGGGGTTTCCGAGCCAATAGCCAAGGGAATCATGGTCGGAACTTTTATGACAAGCCTGATTATAAAGATAGGGAGCAAGGAAACTGGAGAAGTAATAATGATAGAAATGGTTTGTATGTTCCTTCTGGAAGTCGGGATGTTGCACCAACTAGATATGGCAAGACGTCCATGGAGGACATGATGGAAAATTTTTTGAAGGGAGTTGAGGCTACCAACTAAAGGCTAACCACTATGAAGAGTGAATTCTCTACCCTAAGTCAGTTGGTTAGTTCACACTCTACTTCTATCAAGAAGTTGGAGCAGCAGATGAGCCAACTTTCCGCAACACTGAACCAAAGAAAAAGTGGTTTTTTACCTAGTGATACAGTTCAGAATTTGCAGAATGATGGATCATCTATGGTGATTACCACTAGGAGTGGTAAAATCATACCTGGCCCTTTTGTGGGAAAATTTGTAGATGGTAAGGTGGTTGTTGATTCTTTGAAAAAGGAAAAGAAGAAGGAAGATTAAGTGGTGTTGAAATCTATCCCTATACCACCGCCTCCCTTTCCTCAATGATTAAAGAAGAAGGCTGATAATGCCAAATTTAGAAAATTCATGGAAATGCTCAAGCAATTGACAATAAATGTGCCCCTGGTTGAAGCACTTGACCAAATGCCAGGATATACAAAATTTATGAAGGACCTTGTGACTAAGAAACGAGTGGTGAACTGCGAATTGGAGGAGGATCTCCACCTTTATAGCGCTATTTCTACAAGGACCTTAGTACAGAAGAAGCCAGACCCAGGTGCAGTCACTATTCCCTGCACAATTGGGACAATGGAATTAACCAAAGAACAATGTGATCTGGGAGCAAGTTTTAATTTGATGCCACTGACTATTTATAGAAAGTTGGGTCTAGAAAATCCCACACCCACCAACATGAGACTTGTGATGACGGATAGGTCAATAAAGAGACATGTTGGCATTCTGTATAATGTGTTGGTGAAGATGTCCAACTTTATATTCCCTATAGACTTCGTCATTATGGATTGCGAGGTGGACTTCAAGGTGCCCATAATATTGGGTCGACCTTTTCTCGCAACCAGAAGTGTGCTGATTGATTTAAGAGCGAATGAGCTCTTATTCAGGATGAACGATGAAGTGGTATGATTTGATGTGGGCAAATCAATAAAGAAGCATAAATATATGAGTGTGTTCTCTGTAGTTGATGTGTATTATGAGGACGAACAAAAGGTGCCCATAGCTGAGCAACTTGTTATTGAACCTTTAGTCGCGGCCATGATAAATTATGATTGTAAAGGCATTGGGGAGTATGAAGAGACCGTTTGTGCCTTGACAGGAATGGGTTCATATCCTTATGCTCCTAAAAATCTAGACCTTGACTTGGATTACACCACCAACCAAGCCATCTATTAAAAGCCTCTGGTGTTGAAATAGAAGGAATTACCTGGACACCTATGGTACGTGTTTCTAGGAAATGGGAGCACACTACCTATTATTATTAAAGCTGATTTAGTGGAAAAATAGGTGAATGCACTTATCTCAGTACTTCAGAGGAACAAGAGAGATTTAGGGTGGACCATTGTAGATATTATTGTCATTTCCCTGGGCATTGATGATAGGCGAATTTACACGCCTATAGCACTATATTTTGCCCATATTTTAGCCTAGTTTTGAGAACAAATTATATATTTCATGCACTTTTAGTCCTTTTTCCTGTAAGTGAGCTAACGAACATGATTAGTAAAGTTTCAGGTATAAATGATGCAGAATTCAGCATTTTATGTCTTACTTGACGCAAAAGAAAGCTCACGAAGGAAGGGAAGGGAGTTTACACGCCTAAGGACCAAAACTGCTGCATGGAAAATCTGTCCCGAGCAAAAACAACATTTCTGAAGACTTTGGAGATTTGCAGTAACTTAGTTGGATTTGGACAATGATACATTAACCTAGTACAATTGGGTTATGTATTTCATTAGTTTATTTGGATTATGATAATGTTACATTAACCTAGTATAATTGGGTTAAGTATTACATTAGCCTAGTAGAATTTGGTTAGATATTTTATTTATCTAGTAGGATTAGGATATGGGTATTATAAATACCCTATCATGCTAGAGATTTACAAGGAATTTGGGGGGGGAGACCACAATACTTTCTTCCATCCCTCTCATCTTCCACTACAAACAATTCTACAACTCTTCTAATCTTTCCATTAATTCTATTTTTCTTCTTCTACTCTTCTATTCTTAAATTCCACAACAAGAGAATCGTTACTTTGCCTAGGAATTCACGCCTCACGCCTACCACCTAAGCTACACGAAATTACTCAATCTTGTGGTATAACAACAATGTCAATCGTGATCTCCTTCGCATTCATGGGTAACTAAACTTCTCTGTTGGGGTTATGGAAGCCGTATGAGATACTATCTATTGCTGTGAGTTTGTGAGTTCGCGACACGTATACTGCTTATATCATTATTCTCTTCATCTTAGTCTACATTCTTTGTGGTTGCAAACGCAAGAATACGCCATTATAACATTTAACTTGTTCGAAAGAAAGGTTATCTGTCTGGAAAAGAGATAAGGTCAAGGTAGTAGGGTCACCCCCTAAAATTCCCTACTAAAAAGCTAGTGCCGTAACTGGACTAACCCCTTGGAGAATTCGTACCGTTAGACACGCTTTAAGCTCGAAAGAGTTAAAGTGAAATAATCCTCGAATAGGTCGAAAGACGCCTGGATTTACCATCGAATACAATTCTCTATACGCAGTTGCATGTCAGAATTCTACACACTCATAGCCAATAGAGACGTATACCTCAGAAGGTGGACATAACCCCTATGCCTCAATTCTCATTGTTTACAACTTACATAATAATATTTCTCTTTTACTTTGCTATTTTCAGCTTTTATTTAATTGTTTTGGTGACACATTACAATCCCCCCTTTTTACGAGACTTGCACCAAAAGTTTAGTAATTTTGCTTACGTGTTGTCCAAGCTATTCCCTGTGGGATCGACACCCAACCCTGTTGGGTTCTATATTTGCTAACAACCGCTTTACACTCCTACGAGAGCTGTAGATTGAGCGTTATCAAAAATTGGCGCCGTTGCCGGGGAATACAAGTGTCAATCAAGTTCGTGATAATTACTAGACCCTTTTGTCAAAGATTCTCGTACTTTTACTTTTAGTTTTTATTTTTGTTTACTGCAGGTTTTTATTCAGTGCATGCCCCATACTCGAAGTTCTGGTTAACCGTTATTACCAATCAATCCTGAACCACAATGCATTGGTAGAATGGAAGCACAAGCTGAAATCGCAAGGATGGATGCTCAACAGGAACAAGCAAGATTGGCTGCCCTTGCCGCAGCCCAGGTTCAACAGCAGAACATTGATAACCCTGCACGAGCAACAAATCCTAACGATGAGGATTTAGGTGATGACGAGTTACTAAACCCAAGGCATGATGCTGAAATCACAACACCTGCCAACAGAAGAGGTCGATAAGCTCGGTATAGACATGATCACCAACCTATGCAGCCAACTTTCGACGATGATGATGATGATCTTGATGGTGCCGGAGCCACTGGAGCTATAATTCCACCACCATTAGCGCCCGGAGCCAAGTTCAACATCACAAGCACCATGATTCAGTTATTGCAACTCAAGGGATTGTTTGGTGGACTAGCAGGCGATGATCCGAATATGCATCTCATCAACTTTATTTCTGCATGCAAGTCTTTTGACAATCCTGGTGTTGGTCAGAATGCAATTCGATTACGTCTATTTCCATTGTCTCTGTCTGGGGAGGCAATACTATGGTTGAATGGGATGACTCCTGATTTAATTACAAATTGGAGGCAATTGAGAGACGCTTTCCTAGAAAGATTCTTTCCACCTTCCAAAAGGGCACAATTGAGAGATAAAATCAGCAACTTTCGTCAGCTTCCCACTGAAGCTCTTCATGAAACATGGGAGAGGTTCAAGACAAAGCTAGCGAGATGCCCAAACCATCACATGACTAATGTTCACCTCATGGAGATATTGTATAGAGCCTTGAATTCAATAACTAAGCCAGTGGTGGACAACGCAGCTGGAGGATCTTTTATGGACCTCACCTTTTGTCAAGCAAGCAATATGCTAGATCGCATGACGAAACAAAGTAGAGCTTGGCATACCAGGGATTCCGAGGTAGCAAGCCCCACTTTATCTATAGGCATGACTGCAGACCAAAGAAGAAGACAAGAAGAACGTGATCAAGATTTAGCGCACATGAAAACGCAAGTGGATCTTCTGACAAAGCATTTATTATCAGGGAAGACCGAAAAAGTGAAAGCTGTGGTGCTTAAAGGAAGAGACGAATCTGATTCGGAAGAGGAGGCCAACTACTTGAACAATCAGGGGGGTTTCCGAGGTAATACCCAAGGAAACCAAGGTCGGAACTATTATGATAATTCTGGAAACAAGGACCAAGGTATTTGGAGAAAAAACAATGAAAAGAGTGGTGTATATGTTCCCCTTGGTAGACGTGATACCACCACATCTAATTCTGGAAGTATGGAAGACATGATGGCTAAATTATTAAAAGGAGTGGAAGCAACGAGCGCGGGAGTTACTGAGGTAATTAATGATTTTTCCTCCATGAAACAACTAGTTGATTCTCATTCCACTTCAATCAAGCAAATAGAGCAGCAATTGAGCCAACTTTCAGCGGCACTCAATCAAAGAAAGGCTGGCACTTTACCTAGCGATACTGTGCAAAACCCAAGGAATGATGGGTCATGCATGGACATCACTACCAGAAGTGGTAAGGTGTTGGAACCTTCAGCAAAAGACAAGCAAGTGGTTGACGAAGTTGCGGACATGGATGATAACGCAAAAGGAGAAGATGCCGCAACAACCAGTCCTGATGTCAAGGACGTCACGCCCAGTGACGTGCAGCCTGAAAAAATGGAAAAACGGAAGCAAGAGGAGAAGAAAAACGTGGAGAGAACACTTCCATACCCACCACCACCTTTTCCCCAAAGACTGAAGAAGGTGGCGGATGACACTAAGTTCAGCAAATTCATAACTATGTTAAAGCAGCTGACCATTAATGTTCCATTGGTGGAGGCACTTGAACAAATGCCTGGGTATGCAAAGTTTATGAAGGATATTTTGACAAAGAAGAGGGCAGTAAGTTATGAGATGAAATACGATGTGCATCATTGTAGTGCAATTGCTACCCGATCGATAGTTCAGAAGAAGGCCGACCCCGAAGCTTTCACTATTCCTTGCACTGTCGGATCTTTGAACTTTGCCAAAGCATTATGTGACTTAGGAGCCAGCATCAATTTGATGCCATTATCGATCTACAAGAAGTTGGGGTTAGGAGATCCTACTCCAACCAATATGAGGCTCGTCATGGCAGATAGGTTGGTAAAACGACCTGTTGGTATTCTATGCGATGTCTTGGTAAAAGTTTCTTCATTTATCTTTCCAGCAGACTTTGTCATCTTGGATTGTGAAGCAGATTCTGAGGTTCCCATAATCTTGGGGCGCCCTTTCCTTGCTACAGGAAGTGTGCTCATTGATTTGAGAGCTAATGAACTTTCATTCCGAATAAATGACGAAGTAGTTCGTTTTGATGTTTGCAAAACAATGAAGCAACCCAAAGATCTTAGTGTATTTTCGGTGGCTGATGTTTTCTTTGATGATGAGAAAGAACTACTTGAAGAAGAGCAAATTATTGATGATCCCTTGGAGGTTGTGCTCATGAATGGAGAGAGTGAAGATGCTGAAAATTCTGAAGAAGCCATTTGTGCTCTATCGGGATTAGGAACATATCGCTATACTCCCAAGAAGCTGGATCTTGATCTCGGGAATCAGCCTACGCCACCAGCTAAGCCATCTATTGAAGAGCCACCCACGTTAGAATTGAAGGAGCTGCCAAGTCATTTGAAGTACGCATTCTTAGGAAGCGGAAACACTCTTCCAGTAATTGTGGCAACCGATTTTGGTGAGCGACAAGTTGCAGCTCTTATTGCTATTCTACGCAAGTATATTAGAGCTATTGGATGGACCATTGCGGATATTATTGGTATTCCACCTGGGATTTGTACACATAAAATTCAGCTTCAAGAAAATTGCACACCCACCATTGAGCATCAAAGGCGTCTAAACCCACCTATGAAAGAAGTAGTTAAGAAAGAGATCATCAAGTGGTTAGACGCAGGAGTTGTGTATCCTATTTCTGATAGTACATGGGTAAGCCCTGTACAATGTGTTCCCAAGAAAGGAGGTATGACGGTGGTTGCGAATGCAAAGAATGAACTTATTCCACTCAGGCCCTTCACTGGATGGAGAGTATGCATGGACTACCGCAAGCTGAATTCTTGGACACTCAAGGATCACTTCCCAATGCCATTTATGGACCAAATGCTAGATCGATTAGCGGGGAAAGGATGGTTTTGCTTCTTGGATGGTTATTCAGGCTATAATCAGATTTGTATTGCACCCGAAGACCAAGAGAAGACAACGTTTACATGCCCATATGGTACGTTTGCCTTCAAACGTATGCCATTTGGGTTATGTAATGCACCAGCCACCTTTCAACGTTGTATGATGTCTATTTTCTCTGATATGGTTGAAGACACTTTGGAGGTATTTATGGATGACTTTTCAGTTGTTGGTGAGTCTTTTGAAGCATGCCTGGCAAACTTGAGCATGGCATTACAAAGATGTGTAGAGTTCAACCTTGTGCTGAATTGGGAGAAGTGCCACTTCATGGTAAAAGAAGGAATCGTTCTTGGGCACAAGATCTCTGAAAGAGGAATAGAGGTTGACCGAGCAAAAATTGAGGTTATTGAGAAGTTACCGCCTCCAATTTTGGTGAAAGGAGTTCGTAGTTTTCTTGGCCATGCTGGTTTCTATCGTAGGTTCATCAAAGACTTCTCCAAAATTGCGAGTCCATTGTGCAAACTATTGGAGAAAGATGCAAAGTTTGACTTCAATGACGATTGCTTAAAGGCATTCGAATGCCTTAAAGGAAAACTCATTGAAGCCCCTATTATGGTAGCACCAGATTGGACTCTCCCGTTTGAAGTCATGTGTGATGCTAGTGGTGTAGCCGTTGGTGCTGTTCTTGGTCAGAGAAAGGAGAAATTATTTCATCCTATCTACTATGCGAGTAAGGTCCTAAATGAAGCCCAAAGGAACTACACTGTTACTGAACAAGAGCTTCTAGCGGTTGTGTATGCATTTGAGAAGTTTCGTGCCTATCTATTGGGTACTAAGGTGATTGTTCATACAGACCATGCAACTCTTAGGTATCTAATGACAAATAAGGATGCAAAACCAAGGTTGATTAGATGGGTATTGCTGCTGCAAGAGTTTGATTTCGAAGTCAAAGATAGACGAGGTTGCGAGAACCAAGTGGCTGATCACCTATCTCGACTTGAGAATGAGCATGTGGCGCAACCTGAAATTTAGATTGATGATGCATTCCTGGACGAAGAGATATTAGCGACAACAATGGAGAAATTACCATGGTATGCCGACTTTGCAAATTTCGTGGTGAGTAATGTGATACCTGTCAATTTATCTTACCACCAAAGGAGGAAGTTTATGCATGACGTACAACACTACTATTGGGATGAGCCTTATTTGTTTCGACGCTGTGCGGATGGTATCATTCGACGATGTATATCCCATGAAGAGGTGCCTAATACCTTGGAAGCATGCCACACTTCGCAAGTTGGAGGACATCACGCAGGCAATCGGACGGCCAGAAAAGTATTGCAAAGTGGTTATTATTGGCCATCGATATTCAGAGATGCCTACGACTATGTTAGAAGGTGTGACCAATGCCAGCGTCAAGGTGCAATTTCAAAACACCATGAAATGCCCATGACGAAAATTCTTGAGGTAGAACTCTTTGATGTGTGGGGTATTGATTTCATGGGTCCATTCGTGAATTCGTTTGGAATGAAGTACATCTTGGTTGCTGTGGATTATGTTTCGAAATGGGTTGAAGCTGTAGCATTGGCCGACAATGAGGGAAAGCGTGTTGTAGCGTTCTTAAAGAAGAATATCTTCTCTCGCTTTGGAGTACCACGTACTATCATAAGTGATGGAGGATCTCACTTCTGCAACAAGCTATTCAAATCAGTTTTGGCCAAGTATGGTGTCAAGCAACATAAGGTAGCTACGCCTTATCATCCCCAAACTAGTGGACAAGTAGAAGTTTCCAATCGCGAGATCAAGCAAATCCTTGCAAAGACGGTAAATGCTAATAGGAAGGATTGGTCTCAGAAGCTGGACGAGGCACTATGGGCGTATAGGACTGCATTCAAGACACCCATTGGCATGTCTCCTTATCAACTAATCTATGGGAAGGCTTGTCATCTACCCATCGAGCTCGAACACAAGGCATTGTGGGTGCTGAAGCGATTGAACTTGAATTGGGATGATGCAATGAAGCTGAGGATGGGGCAACTGAACGAGATGGATGAATTCCGTCTCCATGCATATGAAAGGTCAGACCTATACAAGGAGCGGATGAAAAAGTATCATGATCAGCGGATTGTTCGACGAAACTTCCAAAGGGGTGATATGGTACTTCTCTTCAACTCCAAATTGAAGCTCTTCCCAGGTAAGTTAAAATCCAAGTGGTGTGGTCCATACAAAGTTATCCAAGTCTACTCGTCTGGAGTAGTCAAATTGAAAGACAATAATGGTGTTGTCTTCAAGGTGAATGGTCAACGTGTTAAGCCTTATATCGGTCCTCTTGACTCGATGAATTCTATGGCCATCACTTATCTCGACGAAGTCTAAGTACTCGAGGTAACTATGTCGAGCCACGACAATAAAAAAGACGCTAGATGGGAGGCAACCCATCGTTTTATCATTTTATCGTTTTTTTTACTTGTTTTGCTTTTGATAATGAAAATCCAAAAATAAGAGTCGTGCCACGACCAAAACTAAGGCGCTTGGTGGGAGGAAACCCATCGTACTAATCGTTTTCATTTGGTTTTAAGCAAAAATAGGTGCAAGAGGTATTCAACGAGGAGATTGATTTCAATTGACGATTTGGACGCATTGTATGGTAAAGTTGGTAAGTTAGGAATAGTGATGCATAAGGCTATGGATTGAGCATTGCTCATGCCAACTAGGCATCGAGGAAGGCTAGGCCTAGGTAAAACTAGGCCACGAATGATGCACAACCTATCCTATAGCCTAAGGTCTCGGAATCTAGTGTGCTATACACTATGCGCCGCCCAGTCCTAAGTGTGCTTTTGACTATGCGCCGCCTATGCTATAGCATTAGGTCTCAGGATCTCATATGCCATAGACTATGCGGTGCATATGTCCCTAAATGCCATAGACTATGCGGCGCATATGTCCCTAAATGCTATAGACTATGCGACGCATATGTCCCTAAATGCCATAGACTATGCGCCGCATATACCATGACTATGCCAAGCATTATGCGCCGCATATATAACATTTTTGTCTCCAAAACCGATTGTAAATGGGTCAAAACCCGACCCATTCTTTTCCTATATAAAGGAGACTTAGTCTTGAAACATAAACACATTGAAAACTTGACCTAGGCACCGCACATATTCTCCAAATCATCTCAAAACTTTTCTTTTTGCTCTCCTACTTCACAAGAACATCTCCAAAGGCTTCAATCACGTAAGTACTCTTGTGTTCTTCATCTATTTTTCGTAAGTACTACATTACTATGTCTATTATGAATTGCTAAATCTTGAAGAAGTATTGGAGATGTGAATGTGTTTGAATTGTTGATACACAACCAAGTGAGTGAACATATACGTTTGGATGATCTTAACTTGTTTCCGACTTCAATTCGATTTTGATGCATTGTCATACTACTTGCGGAATTGCTATAGTCATGAACATTGCATACTCTTGTCACTTGAATACCTACATGTTGGGATGTCTCGCTCATCGGAATAAGACTTATAGTTGCCTACCGACATAGGAGATTGTGATTATTTATAGAAACTATACCATGATGTAATCCCTATGTAGAAGTCTTGATATACCTAACATGAAAGTATTGCAAAGATTGCAAGAAGTGTTACATATCTGAATTTCTTGTTGGAATATAGCCCCTAAAACGTATGTCGATGAAGTCTGAGTAATCGACCACTTTCACTTCACTAGTCTGTACCAACAAACTAAGTGTGGGGTGGTGCCACTACTGCTTGTTTATAGATTGTATCCATCGAGATGATGCTAACATGAACACTATTTTAAGTCTCAGGTACAATGGCACCCAAAGCAAGACAAGGCAAAGATAAGGCTACCACTTCACAAAAAGGCAAGAAAAGAGGCTGAAAAGAGCAAGGAGAACCCTCCTCGCTGCAAATACCTCGACTCACTCTTGGAATTAAGTGGGATACTTATGAGGAACTTCTGAGGATGACGACTCTGATGATGATTCTGATGCAAGGGGTACGACCCCAGACATTGAGGAGGAGTCCGACTGACCAGGTTCTTCGTATTTATTTTCCACTGAGGACAGTGTCCTGACTAAGTGTGGGGTGGTGGTATTGCATGCTATACTTCTCTACTCTCATCTATGTTTGTTTGCTTTGTTTTTGTTTTGTTTTTTTTTCATTTTTTTAAGTTTTTTTTAGTAGTAAATTTTTTTTAGATTCACATGAAATTATTTTGATAGGCAGCATGAGATTATGACAAGAGTTTGTGCTAAAATCATGACTATGGAGACATTTAGGCTCTAATTGTGACTCACTATGTGATATTGTGTGGTTCAATTCCTTCACCTGTTGGGACAAGAGTCTATACTACTCTCAATAAAGTCGACCATATGCCTTGTGTGTGTGAGCTAATAGTATATTCTGTGCTTGTGGCTGATGCTAGAACTTGCCTGGTATGTATGTAAAGCGAAAATAAGGAGTGTAAGTCTAGGAGATGATTTAGGCATTTCTTTGACAACCTATGATTATTTACCTTCTTTTTACCTACCCATGGACATCATCCTAGTTAAACCCTTTTGAGCCTTTAGCCTATTTTCTTTAACAAACCTCGTATGTAAGCCTAATCCATTTTTTTCAAGACCATAATTTGATCCAAATTCCTAAGTGCTTTAAAGTGTAAAGTCATGTGACAAAATAAGAGGAAATTGGGTGAGTATGATGCTTTAGAATGCATTGGTGCTTGAATGAGTTATGAAAAAGAAAGTGCTATCATAAGAGGTATGTCATCAAAAGAAAAAGGAAAGAAAAACTGAAAAGTTAGTTATGTTTAAAATTGAAAAACAAAAGAGCAGAAAAAGAGTGGTAGAATAAAAGAAAGTAGAAAGGTTGCTTGAAAGAAAAAGTGTTAATAATAGAATGTGATGTATTAAAGCGCTTAGGAACATAGTCACTATTTCTGGCCAAAATAGTCCTACCCGTCCCTTAGCCTACATTACAACCATCAAAAGACCTATTTGATCCTAAGCTTAGCACTCTGACATTTAGTGGAGCATTACACTAAGGGAAAGCCTATGGTCATCAGTTGCTTCATATGAATTCTTTGTGAGAGCGAGAGCAAGGATATTTTGATACCCATGTTTGAAAAATATGCTATACTTGTGAGTGATTATGGGTAATATATTGTGAGACACACATGGTTGATGAGTTTTGGGTAGTCGTGTATGATTCTTTGTGCCTTAACCTTTGAATATGAGTTGACCACCATCATGAGTCTATGCTAGAGGTTAAACTGTTTCTACTAATGATCGAAAAACTACTCTTTGTCGATAATTGTTGTGCTTGTCTTGACGAATATTTTGTGTTGTTGCTCTGAAACCCTAAGTTGATGTTTAGAGGAACATGATATTTTGTTCGAGGACGAACAAAGCTTCAAGTGTGGGGTGTTGATGATAGGCGAATTTACACGCCTATAGCACTATATTTTGCCCATATTTTAGCCTAGTTTTGAGAACAAATTATATATTTCATGCACTTTTAGTCCTTTTTCCTGTAAGTGAGCTAACGAACATGATTAGTAAAGTTTCAGGTATAAATGATGCAGAATTCAGCATTTTATGGCTTACTTGACGCAAAAGAAAGCTCACGAAGGAAGGGAAGGGAGTTTACACGCCTAAGGACCAAAACTGTTGCATGGAAAATCTATCCTGGGCTAAAACAACATTTCTGAAGACTTTGGGGATTTGCAGTAACTTATTTGGATTTGGACAATGATACATTAACCTAGTACAATTGGGTTATGTATTTCATTAGTTTATTTGGATTATGATAATGTTACATTAACCTAGTATAATTGGGTTAAGTATTACATTAGCCTAGTAGAATTTGGTTAGATATTTTATTTATCTAGTAGGATTAGGATATGGGTATTATAAATACCCTATCATGCTAGAGATTTACAAGGAATTTGGGGGGGGAGACCACAATACTTTCTTCCATCCCTCTTATCTTCCACTACAAACAATTCTACAACTCATCTAATCTTTCCATTAATTCTATTTTTCTTCTTCTACTCTTCTATTCTTAAATTCCACAACAAGAGAATCGTTACTTTGCCTAGGAATTCACGCCTCACGCCTACCACCTAAGCTACACGAAATTACTCAATCTTGTGGTATAACAACAATGTCAATCGTGATCTCCTTCGCATTCATGGGTAACTAAACTTCTCTGTTGGGGTTATGGAAGCCGTATGAGATACTATCTATTGCTGTGAGTTTGTGAGTTCGCGACACGTATACTGCTTATATCATTATTCTCTTCATCTTAGTCTACATTCTTTGTGGTTGCAAACGCAAGAATACGCCAGTATAATATTTAACTTGTTCGAAAGAAAGGTTATCTGTCTGGAAAAGAGATAAGGTCAAGGTAGTAGGGTCACCCCCTAAAATTCCCTACTAAAAAGCTAGTGCCGTAGCTGGACTAACCTCTTGGAGAATTCATACCGTTAGACACACTTTAAGCTCGAAAGAGTTAAAGTGAAATAATCCTCGAATAGGTCGAAAGACGCCTGGATTTACCATCGAATACAATTCTCTATACGCAGTTGCATGTCAGAATTCTACACACTCATAGCCAATAGAGACGTATACCTCAGAAGGTGGACATAACCCCAACGCCTCAATTCTCATTGTTTACAACTTACGTAACAATATTTCTCTTTTACTTTGCTATTTTCAGCTTTTATTTAATTGTTTTGGTGACACATTACAATCCCCCATTTTTACGAGACTTGCACCAAAGTTTAGTAATTGTGCTTACTTATTGGCCAAGCTATTCCCTGTGGGATCGACACCCAACCCTGTTGGGTTCTATATTTGCTAACGACCACTTTACACTCCTACGAGAGCTGTAGATTGAGCGTTATCAGGCATCTGCACACATAAAATTCAGCTTGAGGAAGATTGTATTCCAACCATAGAGCATCATTACCGTCTTAATCCACCAATGCAAGAGGTGGTTAAGAAGGAGATTATTAAGTGGTTGGATGCAGGAGTGGTTTACCCTATTTCTGATAGCAAGTGGGTAAGCCCTGTTCAATGCGTACCCAAAAAATGGGGTATAAAGGTGGTTTCTAATGAAAAGAATGAGTTGATTCTGCTCAGGCCTGTAACTCGTGGAAAGTTTGCATGGACTACCGCAAGCTAAATTCTTGGACTTTGAAAGACTACTTTTCGATGCCCTTTATCGACCAAATGCTTGATCGATTAGCTGGCAGGGGGTGGTATTACTTCTTGGATGGTTATTCTAGATATAACCAAATATGTATTGCTCATAAAGATCAGGAGAAGACGACGTTCACATGCCCATATGACACCTTTGCATTTAAAAGGATGCCATTTGGGCTATGTAATGAACCCGTCACTTTTCAACGATGTATGATATCTTTCTTCTCTGACATGGTGGAGGATACCATAGAGGTATTTATGGATGATTTCTCTGTGGTGGGTGATTCATTTAAGATGTGTTTGGCAAATCTTAATGTAGCCTTGCAAAGATGTGTTGAATTTAATTTGGTGCTTAACTGGGAAAAATACCATTTCATGGTCAAGGAGGGCATCGTTCTCAGCCATAAAATTTCTGAAAAGGGGATAGAAGTTAATCAAGAAAAGGTGGAAGTTATTGAGAAACTACCACATCCCATTTCAGAGAAAGAAGTGCGTAGTTTTCTTGGACATACTGGCTTTTATCAGAGATTTATACAAGACTTCTCAAAGATTGAAAATCCTCTTGGCAAAATTTTGGAGAAGGAGGTGAAATTTTCCTTTGATGAAGAGTGTTTGAAGGCATTTGAATACCTTAAAAAGAAGCTAATTGAGGCCCATATTGTTATTGCACCTGACTGGGCAAAACCATTTAAGATCATGAATGATGCAAGTGGTGTTACCCTTAGAGCTGTATTGGGGAAAAAAAGGGACAAACTATTTCATCCGATATATTATGCCAGCAAGGCACTGAATAGAGCTCAAAAGAATTACACCATCACTGAACAAGAACTTTTGGTTGTAGTGTATACTTTTAAGAAGTTCAGAGCTTATCTACTTGGTCCCAAAGTGGTGGTCCACACCGACCATACTGCCTTGAGGTATTTGATGGATAAAAAGGATGCTAAAACAAGGCCGATTAGATGGGTATTACTGCTGCAAGAATTTGACTTTGAGGTCAAGGATAGGAAAGGTTGTGAAAACCAGGTTGCAAATCATCTGTATAGAATGAAAGGTGAGCAGGAAAGTAGTGATGAATTGAAGATAAATAATGCATTCCCTGATGAGGAGATCCTAGCTGCCGCTATGGAAAAATTGCCTTGGTATGCAGATTATGCAAATTATGTTGTGAGTGAGGTCATCCCCGAAAACCTTTCTTTCTATCAAAGGAAGAAGTTCTTGCATGATGTGACACATTACTTTTGGGATGAGCCGTATCTTTTTCGGTGATGTACAAACAACATTATAAGTAGATGCATGCCAAAAGTGGATGTATTATTCATATTGGAAGCATGTTATGCTTCCCCAGTCGGTGGTCACCACGCAGGTGACCGAATGGCTAGGAAAGTGTTGCAGAGTGGCTATTATTGGCCAACATTATTCAAGGATGACCACGAGCTTTTCCTGAAATATGACCAATGCCAGAGGTAGGGTTCAATCTCTAAAAGACATGAGATGCCCTTGACTAAGATGCTTGAAGTGGAATTATTTGATGTCTGGGGCATTGATTCCATGGGTCCTTTTGTAAGCTCGTATGAGATGAAGTATATTTTAGTTGCTGTTGACTACATTTCAAAATGGGTCAAAGTTGTGGCCTTGTCTGATAATGAAGGGAAGAGGTTTGTTACTTTTCTCAAGAAGAATATCTTCTCTCGCTTTGGGGTACCACTACTATCATAAGCGATGGAGGATCTCATTTTTAAAAAAAAAAAATCGAGCATCTTTGGCGAAATATGGGGTGAAACAACACAGAGTGGCTACTCCATACCACCCACAAACCAGTGGGCAAGTGGAGGTATCAAATCGTGATATTAAAGCCATCTTAGCCAAAATGGTGAATGCTGGCCGGAAAGATTGGTCTCGAAAGCTCGATGATGCCTTGTGGGCATATCTGACTACTTTCAAGAAACCCATTGGCATGTCACCATTTAAGATGGTCTATGGAAAAGCTTGCCACATACCAATAGAGCTGGAGCACAAGGCCTTATGTGCACTCAAAAGGTTGAATCTAAATTGGAAGGAAGCAGCAGAGCTGAGACTGGGGTAATTCAATGAGATGGATGAATTTCATCTCAGGGTATATGAACGAGAAGATCTGTATAAAGAAAAGATGAAAAAGTACCATGATTGGAGAATAGAGAAATGAGAATTCGAAAAGGGTGACTTGGTGCTTCTGTTCAACTCCAGACTCAAATTGTTCCCAGGTAACCTGAAATCTAAGTGGTCAGGCCCTTTTAAAGTTAGTCAAGTCCCCTCATCTAGAGTAGTGGAATTCAAAAATGAAGACGACAATACCTTCAAGGTAAATGGGAAACGTGTCAAGATTTACATTGGCCCAAAAGAATCAGTAAACAGTATCACCATTATCTATCTCGATGAAGTCTGAAGTAATCGAGATACCTGAGTCGTGCCGCGAAGTTAAATCAGGCGCTGCATGGGAGGCAACCTGATTTTGATTTTGAGTTGAGGGTCTAGGGTAGTCTATTGTTGTAATATATTTTGTGGTAACTAGGAGAAATACAAGTACAAAAAGCAGTTCACATGTTTTTGATTGATTTTTAAACACCTCTCCAATGTTTTGTTTGCAAAGACTGTGTGAATTATATTTACTTGTGACCATTGTGAATCTTGTTGTGACATTAGTTCTAGCTGCTTGAGGATCATTGCTGAACAATTGCATGAACTATATAAGTGGTGGCCTGCGATATACTTGAATTCCATGTATGTTTGAGAAACTACTTAATTCCCTCAGTATGATAAAGCCACAATTATCCTTGTTAGTCTTACCATGGTTAAAGGATAGGGGTTAGGAAAGGATCATAGGTCATTTTGTTGATTAACCCACTTTTAGCCTAAATAGCCTACCTTATGTGCATTATATTCCTTGATCCCTGTTTTGAGCCTAATTAGCCTATTTCTTCCTAATGACACCTTTAACCTTCCCATTTATACCATAATAAACCTGTTTGGCCCTAGTCTTCCTTGGACACTGTGCACCTTGACCTAGGCAAACAACCTAAGTTGAGGGTGGCTATCATAGGGGTGCATTGTTTAAGATGAGTACGAATAAGGGTAGAATCAAGAAAAAAAAGAATAAAAGTTGAGTGATATTCTAAAAAAAGAAAAGGTACCTAACTTAAATATGTGCAATCAATAGAAAATAAAATGAAAAAGAGGTTAATAAGTGAGCCCCAAGAGAGTAGTGTAGTGTCAAGGAGGCATAGTCACTCTAAATGTCCTTGAATATCATACTAGCCCCAGCCTACATTATAAGCCTAAAAGAAGTCCTATAGTGATCCTAGTTGGCCTATCTGAAGGTCTTGGTAATGAAAATAAGGGCAAGCCTATGGTACTTGGCATACACAGATTGGAACTTCCTTTTGAGAGTGAGAGTCTTTTGATGATCCCCACGTTTACATTTTTGGTTTATCATATGTGAGGAGGTGTATTTCTTTGTTGTGAGGGCACAATGGTATTATTGTCAGCTACTTTCTTGTTTAGACAGTGCAACATTGGTATATGAATGGTTGTTGTGGCTAAGATTAATTCCATCTCTTGAGTCATTTATGTTACATTATTTTTCTTTAATGATATACACAATTGGTTTTAATTGGATTGACCTTGGAGGTGGTAAATATGTTTTAAGTTTAAAAGAGAAAATTGGTTGCTGAATATGCTATGTATTATCTTAGTTGGGCTGATTTGCTTGAGGACAAGAAATTGTTTTAAGTTAAGGGTGTTGATGTGTGAGCAATTGCTAACACATTTAAAACCTTTAACCAAGAATAATTGCAAAGTCTTAAGCAACTTTTTTCATTTTTTGATTTGTTTATGTATGATTTTACAGTTTAAGCTGATGGGATAGAGAACTAACAAGAATAGAAGCAAAGAAGTTGAAATCTAGAGGAATCTGAAGAGAAGTGTGGCTGACGACATCTGTGATAAGTCGTCAGACCTGTGATAGGCTATCACAGTTGTCGTCAGACTTAACCAGAGATTTGGCATAAGTTAAAGTTATGACGACATTTTGTGATAAGGTTTCAGGACGGTGATAAGGCGTTAAGAGCGTCGTCAGCCTTAAAAAGAAGATGGAAGTTGAAGACAGTTTGTGACAACATCCATGACACGTCATCAGGCTGGTGATAAGGCATCATTGTCGTCGTCAGCCTTAGGTAGCGAAAGCCAAAAGTGCAGAGGAGCTGACGACATCCGTGATAAGCCGTCATACTCATGATAATCCATCACGGACGTCGTCATCTATTCTGACGAAAAGTTGTAACTTTGATTTTATTTCCTTAATTAGGTTAAACTATTTAATGTCTTATTTTAGGGTTTTCTAGAGGATTTTTTTGGACTCATCTTTATTCAAAAAACATACGATATTTCTCTCTCGCTAGTTAAAATATTTTGGGAGTTTTGTAGCGTGGTTCAATTCAAGTTATACTTCTTGATTTTCATCATCGTTGTAAGTTAATCTTCTCACTTATAAATTCAATTCGTGTACTTGTACCTTGCATCATGAGTAGCTAAACTCTATTAACCTGAATTATGGGATCTAGGGTTAGGTCATGACGATGTGCTAAACACTCAAGATTTAATAGGTGTTAGGATTTCTTGATAATTCTGAGATTTTAATTAATGTCTGTTGATTGCAAACAGTAGGCATACCTACTTTGATTTTCTTAAGAAAGAAATCATATACAGTAGGAAGTGAATTATCAACGGGGACTCGAAAATAATTCGTTTAATAATTAGCGCTATAACAAGGTTGATTAACCTGAGGTAAAATCTGAGCAGTGAATAGTGATTCCCTAAGTCTGAGAGGATTAGCAAATTATACGCTTAAATAGGTCGAGAGACATTTGAGCATTTCATCGATAAAGATAGCTTGTTATCCTAACCACCGTGAGAATCTTGAGTCACCTTTAGCATCTGTCATGTACCGTAAGCCCTAGTGAACATAATTCTGGTTATTTCATAAAATCTTGGTTACAAACATCGAAATCAAAGTGACAAACAATTATTTGTGAAATTTAAACCCCCATTTCAGGAAACATTAAACTATCAGTGAATTAAATCGCAATCGACTTGGGTTCACATCATATTCCCTGTGGGATTCGACCCCAACCTAGGCATAGAGATGGAATTCATCCTTATCATTTATCTAATTTAATCTGATTTTTACTGCATCACTCCATTCCAGATTTAACTTCAATTCCCATAATGCCTTATGTTCATATTCGACAGGCAAGGGGCATGCCTTGACATACATAAGATGATATGGATATTTTCTTATAGGGTTCTTGAATATTGTCCGTCAGACCCACAATACTCATCCAACCTTTTAGCCTAATTTAACCTACTAGCATTCACAATCTTCGCCGATATAGACTTTATCTCGTGATTTGAGACCTCACCTGACAACTCGTCTGAGAATGGTAAGGTGTTTCTACCTTGTGTTTAATACTATATTTATCAAGGTAGGTTTTGAATAGAAGATTTTAGAAGTGGGAGCTTCCACCACTAATGATAGCTTGGGGTATACTGAATCTAGAAAAAAGTTCTTTTTCAAAAAAGCCCTAACACTCCTACCTTCATTGCTCAGAAGTGTAATTGCCCACACCCATTTGGAAGCATAGTCAAAAACCACCAATATGTATTTAATTCCATGTAAGCTAACAAAAGGGCCCATAAAATCAATACCCAAGAATCGAATAACTCATGCTCAAGAATAGTCATCATTAGAAGTTCATATCTATGAGAGATGTTCCCTTGCCTTTTAAATTGGGAATAAGCCTTACCATAATCTTGAACATCTTTGTAAATAGTGGGTCAATAGTAACTGAATTGCGAGATCTTATGCACAGTTTGCACACCTCCATGATGACCCCCAACTGGTGAGGTGTGACATTTCTCAAAGATACTCATCATCCCAACCTCAAGAACATATCTATGAATCAGAACATCTACACAAACCCAAAACACGATTCGCTTAACCCAAAACAATTTTTGACCCCATGCATAAACCTCTTTACTGTTGAAATGACATATCTTCTGGAATACCATTTGCAATATAATTAGCAAAATCTACAAACCAAGGAATTAAGTCTTGTGATGCTTCCAACACCTACTCGTCTGGAAAAGAATCAATAATCTCAAAATCATCCCCAAGTTTCAGCATTACCTTCTCCTAAATATGTGAAAAATGGTTGGCCACATGTTTCTTAGTCCCCCTTTCGATCCTTGACCCCAAAGTCGAGTTCATGTATAGTAGCATCCATCTAATCAATCTTGGCTTTGCATCTTTGTTTTTCGTAAAGTACCTAAGAGCTGCATGGTTAGTATGCACAATCACTTCTGTGCCAATCTTGTAAGACCAAAATTTCTCTGGTTCAAACACATTAACAATCAACTCTTATTCAGTCATAGTGTAATTCTTTTAAACATGGTTACTTAATTTGGTAGTATAGTAGATAGGGTGTAAGATTTACTTTCTTTGTCTTTGGATTGTAACTAGTGACACATCGCCAGCATCGCATATAGCCTCAAATGGTAAGGTCCAATTCAGAGACATAATGGTGAGGGATGAAATTAACCTTTATTTCAGACACTTGAATAACCTTAATCATGCCTAATCAAACACAAATTTATGTCCTTCTCCAACAACTAGAACAATGAATTTACAATCATAGAGAAGCCCTATTGAATGACCAATAGAAACTTGCAGGCCCCAAAAAGCTGTGAATGCCCTTCAGAGAAATTAGTGAGGCAATTTCTCAATCACCTCAATCTTTGCCTTGTCGAACTCAATACCGTTCTTAGAAATCTTATGACCAAGCACTATTCCTTTTGTCACCATAAAATGTCATTTCTCCCAATTTAATACCAAGTTGTATTCTTGTATCATCTTAGAACATTGGTGAGATCTAATAAAAAATCAACAAATGAGTCACCCACATTAAAAAGTCATCCAAGAAAACCTTATTTTTGTCCTCCACCATGTCAAAAAAGATGGACATCTTGCAATGCTGAAAAATAGCATGAGCATCACATTAACCACATAGTATCCTCTTAAATGCAAAATTCATATATGGAGAAGTGAAAGAGGTCTTGTATTGGTCCTCGAGGGCGATATAAATCTGGTTATAGCCTAAATAATCATCTAGAAAACAATACCATTATCAACTAACAAGACGGTCTAACATCTAGTCCATTAAAGAAACACAAAAGTGATCTTTCTCAGTCCGTTAATTTAGCTTCCTATAGTCCATGCAAACTCACCATCTAGTGAATGGATTTAGCTTATTCTTCTAACTTGGAACCATAGTGATGCAACCCTTTATTGTCACACATTAGAAGAGACTCAGCCATTTACTATTAGTAATAAGATAAATCACATCCGCATCCAACCACTTAATGATCATTTCCTTCATGACCTCTTGCATGGGAAGATTCAATATAAGTTAGTGCTCAATTCTATGTATACAATTTAGATTTATTTGGATGTTATGAGTACATATCCTTGTGGAACTTCAATAATGAAAGTGAAAAACCATCAAATACACCGTTTGAACCTCTGCAAAATAGACACTAAGGCATCAACCTTTGACTCTAACAAAACAACTGTAATAATAACCAGCAAGATATTATTGGCCCATAAAAATACTTAACACTGATGAGAAGGAAGGGCTTTGAGATCCAAAATAGAAGGCTCCTCAATATAAGGTTTAGCTGGCGGAGTCACTCTATTATTTTGATCAAGATCCAAATTCTTTGGTGCATAAGTCTATGACCCCATACTAATGAGTGTGTTCACCATCTTATCATAATCGTCAGTACCATAACGGTCAAAATTCATCATTACTATGTAAGTACCTCAACATCAAGTCTTCTTCACTAGGAAGCACAAACTCATTATCATATATGGTAACTATCAAAAAGATCATGTGCCTTAGTGTCTATTTTGCACAGCCTTTGACTTCTTTATAGAATGGCATACCTTAAAAGTAACCTACTCATTATTCAATCAAAACTTCATTTGCCCAATCTCTATGTCATCTAATTCTTTTCTAGTCATGAGAAAAGTCTTTCTCAATGTAATAGGAACCTTAAAATAAACCTACCAATCAAGAATCATAAGGTCAGTTAGATAAATAAAGGATTCTACCTTGACCAACACATCTCCTTCACCAACACATCACAAAGGATTCCTACCAACTTTTTCATAGTGCAATTTGCTATCAAAAGTCTCATAGAGGTCTGTCTAGTAGACCTATATCCTAGTTTCTTGTAAATGACTAGCGAGATCAAGTTAATGATAGCACCAAGGTCATATAATTCCCTTGTAAGATTCAAAGACCCGATTGTATAAAGAATCATAAAAGCTCCTGGGTCTTCTTTTTTCTCAACTAAAGAGTAGACATAAATTGCACAAGAATGGTGCATATTATCCATAGGCTAAAAAATCATAGTCCTCTTATTTGTCACCAAGTCCTTCATAAAGTTTACATAGCCTAGAAATTCCTCTAGAGCCTCCATAAGAGGGATGTTCACTGACAACTTCTTCAGTATAAAAACAAACTCTTAATATTTTTATTCATTGGCTTTCATCTTTAATTTTTAGGGAAAATAAGGAGAAGGTCATGGAATGGGATTCAATATTGCTGTCACATCCTTACCCATCCCTTTGTCAGACTTAACCTCTTTTTAGCAACTAGCGGCTTTTGAGATGCATGCTCGTTCACAACCATATTCTTTTTTTATTATTATCCACATCATTAATAATCATGGGGTCATACCTCTTATGATATACCATAGGCATAGTTGGATCAATAGTAGCCTTATATCTACTATACTTCTATTTTTAAATTTCCAGACTCAGGATCACGGCTCCTTGGTGGAACATAAAGGCCACTCTTGTCTTTATAATCATATATCCTGTCTAATTTCTATCCCTATCTTAATAACAATCTTACACATCATCAATGGTCATAGGTTCATCCCTCTTATCATCTACTATAGGTATAGGTGGATAAATAATAGCGTTTTATATCCCAAAGCTTTTATTCTTCAATTTCCAAACTCCGTATCACGGTTCCCTATTGGAACATAAAGGCCACTCTTATCTTTATAACTATTTTTCCTCTTCTAATTGCCGCTCTATCTTTATAATTACCTTTCTTGTTCTAATTTTCCCTACTCCTCTCTTTATTCCTCAAGTTATTTTAGTTTTCTCCATAATTATTCCAACCATGATTCCCTTACCTAGATTTCCAATTAACTTGATTAGACCCTTGGACCATGGTTAGGAATCTCGTCACCTCTCTATCAAGACATTTAGCCCCTCCTCTGAATTAAATCATTATACCTAGAAAAACTTACCTCATCCACCTGCTGCATTGACCTTTTTTGATTTGGTTGCCATAAATTTCTTTGAAAGAATCCCAATTTAGTCCCCAACTATACCACCTCTTGACCCATTGTCTCATCTAATGTTCTATAACGACCAAAAATCACCTCTCGAGATGTCACACGGTGCTTAGAGCTACAAGTAGCCCCAAGATAACCCTTTAAGCCTATCACTTCTCATATTAACTCATTTAAGAAGGAATATACAAAAATACTGGCACTGTCATATCAAATGAAAGGAAATAAAAAGATAATACTCGGTCCAAACGACCACAATAATGGAAATCTCAACACAACCACAGTCTGATAACTAGTCTAACAAAGCCTCTACTACATCATGAACTCGAGAGCCATTGGGACAGGTCCCCAACTGACTCAAAGTAAACTGAAAGTAATAACATAAACACTCGAATACTGAAATGTCTAAAGATAGGTCCTCGAACCATGAGGACTCACCACTATAGAAATATAGACGAAGGTACTCGGGAATTACTGACGAGGCTGGGACCAAGCACGTGAACCTACATATAAGATAATGTAGCACATAGACGTATATGTGGATCAACACTTGGGAATGTACTGAGTATATAGGGGTGTATGCATTTACATATAACAATATCAATACTCTTTAATCAAATCATGCATGCAAATAGGAATGACTCACATGGCTTGAATAAGTCTAAAATGTAAAGCTCATAAATCATGTAGAATGAACCATGTAACACAAATCTCGCGAGTCATTATACTTTGGCTTTAAAATCTGTGATCTCCTTTTATTCTCATTACTCATAGGATGAAGGAAGCTTTAAACAAAACTTTCAATTAATGAGTATATCTCATGGAGAATAAAACTTCTTTATTGCTCAAGAACTTATAACTCTTTTGAACTTAAACACTTGGAACTCTGAATCATATGACTTTGGTTTAAAAACTGATGATCAACTCTTAGTAGTAGAGAAAACTACGTCTTTCTTTGGAAAATACTCAAAAGCAATTCGTTTACTTTAGAAAATATCTCATCTCAAAGCTTTAGGAAAAATATTCTATCTCTATGGAAGATACTTTAGTTTAGGGAGGTTCTCTTAACCGACATAAACCATCCGAGATACATGGAGTCCAACGTCTTGTTCTACTAAGGAAGAAACCTCACGTTGGGAGGAGGCATCATACTCTTGACAAGGAGTATAACCTCAGCTCAGTGATCACTTATCTCGGCCTAGGGCTCAATCCTCTCGACCTCAGGCCCAAAATATCAAACCTATGGTGGAACGTAGTTCTGGGGTAAGAAACCATGGTAACTTACCCAACTCGGTGCTAAATACTACTCCCTTTAGTTTATCTCACTCATTTCATGGAAATCCACTTTCAAAATAATCTCAAAGTTCATAAGAATCCAACAATCAAATCTGTAATCTCATGTGGTAGAGTGGATTTCAAAACTCTATGACCATTTGGTCAAAACATTTCTCAATAATCTCAAAATACTCAAATCATGAGTTCCTATAGCACAATTGTTCATAAAATTGTAAGTCTCAAGTAGGGCATAGTGTCCCATAATTCAATCTCAAGTTAAAACTCATCATAATGCATAATAGATAGCATATAGATTCATAATTCATGTAGAAATCTGGAAGTTACAACAATTTGTCTCAAAATATAAACATACTCATATACTTTAATTCCTAGAACATTAAAACTCTTAAATTCTCAAGGAGTAACAACATAGGGTATAAACCCAGCTTTAATTTCTTAAGAAAACATGCAAAATCATGATATTAGACTCTTAATACATGAGAAACATCAAAAGATTGCAACCAATAACAATGGATGAAAACCCCCAATTCAATTTCATGTAAAATCTAAACAATTTCAGAAAATTATAGTTTAAATAAGACTTTGGGCACAAGGGTGAAAGGATTACCCTTGTTCAAAACCCCACATACCTTATATTATGAAATTGGATGAACAAGCTTGCTCTAAGATCCTCTTATTACTCTTGTGAGAGGGTTATTGCAACCCTTGATCTTGGAGAATTCAAATCTCAACTCAATTTGTAGAATCTATGATAAGTTTTTTGATTTCTTGGAGAAGGGTTTTAGATTTGATCTTGAGAGAGAAACCCTAGCTCTCTTGTGTTTTTGATGATGAATGGAGCCATTTGCTTCACTTGGAATATATATGGTTGATAAAAGAGTGGACAAGACTGAAAAGACCCTTTTAAAAATTACTTAAAATACTGAACAGGGGCTGCGACGGTCAGAGCGATGATCCATCGCTAGCCTGACAGTCCGTCGGACCGTACATCGTATGTCTGTTAGAAAAAGAACACACTACCTCGATGCAACGGTCTCAGCGATGGTCCGTCACAAACTCGATGGACCATCAGATCGTCTATCGCACATTGGCCAGGATGAGGCCACACTACCTCAAATGTCGCTAATTAGACTAGGAACAAAGGAAAATAGAGTACACATAGCTAAAGAAATTTGCTAAATGGGCTCGAAATCTTTCTAAACTCTTGAATACCTCGGAAATTACAAGAACTCATAGAAGAATAGATATATATCTGAACTTTAGATTAGAAGGGCTGAATTAAGGAAGAATAATACCTTTAGATAGATCTGAACTCTTGGAAAACAGGTGCAGGTACTTGGCTCTCATATCTGCTTCTGTGTCCCAAGTAGTGCGCTCAACTGACTGGTTCCGCCGCAACACTTTGACGAAGGGAACCTCTTTGTTCCTCAATCTACGGATCTAAAAATCTAGGATCTCAACGGGAATCTCATTGAATGAAAGACTATTCTGAATATCAGTATTCTCTGAAGGATCTACCACAACGGAATAAACAATATGCTTTTTAAGCATGGAGACATGAAAAATAGGATGAACGGCTGACAACTCCATAGAAAACTCAACCCCATAGGCTACTTTCCTAACAAGGCTCAAAACTCTATATGGGCTAACATAATAGGGACTAAGCTTTCCCTTTTTACCAAACCTCTTCACCCCTTTCTTGGGTGAAATCTTCAAGTACAATAAATCACCCACTGTAAACTCAAGTTCTCTTCTTCTCACATCGGCATATGACTTTTGATGACTCTGAGTTGTCTTTAACCTATCTCTAATCAACTTAACTTTCTCCATAGCTCCAAAAATTGCATCAGGACCAATCACAGCAGCTTTACCCACGTCAAACCAATCTATGTGTGATTTACATCTTCTACCATACAAGGCCTCAAATGGTGCCATCCCGATGCTAGAATGGTAACTATTGTTATAGGCGAACTCTATCAATGGAAAATGCTCATCCCAACTTTCTTTGAAATCAAGAGCACACACCCTCAACATGTCTTCTAGGGTCTGAATGTTCCTCTCAGCCTGACCATCTATCTGTGGATGAAAAGTGGAACTCAAAAAAACTTGGGTACCAAGACCCTGCTAAAACACCCTCCAAAACTGAGAAGTAAATTGAGTACCCCTATCCAGAATAATAGATAAGGGAACTCCGTGCAGCCTGACTAACTCCCAGATATACAATCTAGCATAATCCTCAGCTGTATAAGATGTATGCACGGTCAAGAATTGTGCGGAGTTAGTCATCCTATCAACAACAACCCAAATAGAATCATGATGACTACACGAAATGGGTAACCCGGTCACGAAGTACATATTCCCCACCTCCTGCTTCTAAGTGGGTATACCAAACTCTTGTATCACACCACCAGGTCTTTGGTGCTCTACCTTAACCTGATGGCATGTTGCACACTTTGCTACAAACTCAGCTATATCATTCTTCAGACCTTTCCACTAATAGATTTCCCGCAAGTCGTGGTATATCTTGGTAGTGCCAGGATGAGTAGAATACCGCGCGCCATAGGCTTCAGTCGTAATCCTCTGCCTCAGATCATCAACACACGGAATGCACAATCTACTCTGCAATCTCAATACACCATCTCTCCCTTAGGAGAAAACCTCTACCTTTTGGTCCTTAACTGCCTCCTTCAGTCTGACCAAACTAGGATCTCCATCTTGCTTCTCCTTCACTTCCAAAACTAAAGAGGATTCAGAACTACTTTGCACCAAAGTACTTCTCTCAGCTGAATCAAGAAACCTAACACCCAATCTAGCCAGACAATGCATATCACGAGCTAACTCTTTCTTACCTTTCTCTACATAAGCAACACTACCCATAGACAATCTGCTAAGGGCATCCGCCACTATATTAGCCTTGCCCGGGTGATACAACACACTCATATCATAGTCTTTTAACAACTCTAACCACCTCTTTTGCCTAAGATTCAACTCCATCTGAGTAAACACATACTACAAACTCTTATGATCAGTAAACACATCAATATCAACACCATAAAGATAGTGTCTCCAGATTTTAAAAGCAAAGACCACAACAGCTAACTCAAGATCATGGGTTGGGTTATTCTTCTCATACGACTTTAACTTTCTAGAGGCATAGGCTATAACCTTACCTCTTTGCATCAACACAGAACCCAAACTAATTCTAGAGGCATCACAATAAACCACAAAACCATCTATACCACTAGGTAAAGTTAACACAGGTGCTAAAGTAAGTCGAGTCTTCAACTCCTGAAAACTCTTCTCACAGAAATTTGACCACTAGAACTTAACTTTCTTTTGGGTCAACCGGGTCATGAGAGATGCAATAGAGGAGAAACCTTCAACAAAATGGCAGTAGTAGCCCGCTAGACCCTAGAAACTTCTAATATCAGATGGAGAGATAGGTCTAGGCCAATTTCTTACAGCTTCTGTCTTTTGGGGATCAACTCTAATACCTTCAGCTGAAATAATATGACCCATAAAGGCTATAGACCTTAGCTAAAATTAACACTTACTAAATTTGGCGAACAACTGGTGACCTCTTAGAGTTTGCAAGACAATTCCAAGGTGATCTACATGATCATGCTCATGCGGGAGTAGACAAGGATGTCATCTATGAAGACAATGACGAACATATCAAGATATTACTTGAACACTCGATTCATGAGGTCCATAAAAGCTGCTGGGGCATTGGTTATCCCAAAAGACATGACTTGAAACTCAAAGTAACCATAGCGGGTTCGGAAGGCTGTCTTTAGAATATCACATTCCCTCACTTTAAGTTGATTATAGCCGAATCTAAGGTCTATCTTGGAGAAATAACTTGCCCCTTGAAATTGATCAAACAGGTCATCAATTCCAAAAAGGATACTTATTTTTTACTGTGACCTTATTAAGATGACGATAGTCAATGCACATACGCAAAGAACCATCTTTCTTCTGCAAGAATAGAACAGGTACACCCCAAGGAGAAATACTGGGCCTTATGAAACCTTTTTCTAAAAGATCTTTGAGTTGCTCTTTTAACTACTTAAGCTCATTAGGTTCCATATGGTATGGCGGAATAGAAATGGGACGAGCGTCGAGAAGAAGGTCTATCCCGAACTCTATCTCTCTATCGGGAGGTACCCCTGGGAGATCTTTCAAAAAAACATCTGGAAACTCATTAACAATATCGACTGACTGAATAGTTGGAGCCTTAGATTTAGTGTCTTTGACTTTAACTAGGTGATAAATGCAACCCTTGGATATTAGATTTCTGGCTTTGAGATAGGAGATAAAATGACTCTTGGGAGATACCAAACTCCTGAACCACTCAAAAACTGGCTCATCAGGGAATTAAAACTTGACCACAAGGGTACGACAGTCTATAGATGCATAATAAAATAAAGTCAATCCATACCTAGAATAAGGTCAAAATCCACCATGTATAACTCTATCAAATCAGCAAGTATGACTCTATGAAGAACAGTAATAGGACAATCTCTATACACTTGTTTAGCAAACACTGACTCCCCTACTATTGTGGAGACTAGGAAAGGCTAAGGAATCTTTTTGGGACTCATTTTGAAATTCACATCCATAAGTGGGGTCACATAGAAGAGACTTGACCCAGGGACCAACAACACATAAACATCAAAACAAAAGATATGGAGCATACCAGTAACAACACTGGGAGAGTCCTCTTGCTCCTGATGGGATGGTAAGGTATAGAATCTGTTCTGGCGCTGACCGCCAGTAGTGCTAGATGAAGCACCCTGAACAGGGGCGGGACGAGGGACAAGAGCTAGTGTACTAGTAGTCTATGCCTGAGATCGGGCAACTCTGATCCCCTACCTAGCATGCGGATAATTTCTAAGTCTGTGGATCTTCTTACCATAACCAAAACAACCTCTCAAATTTGTGAAACACTTACCGGGATGATCCCTACCACACTTAGCATAAGGAGGATAACGGAGCCTATTACCAACACTGTTCTATGACCTAGACATAAAAGACCTGCTCCCTTGCTCCTTCCTTCCACTAAGCGTGGGAACACTAGCTGATGAAGGCGCTGGAATAGATGGACATCTCTAAAACTGAGGGCGGTTTCCACCGTGGAATTTAGGCTGACTATACTTATGCTACTCAGATCTAGCCCTCTTGTTACCTCTCACTCTATCTCTCTCTAATCTTATTTGTCTCTATCTATTGTGCATGCATCATCAACCTAGATAGATCCATATCCCTATGGAATATCGCAGTCCTATACTCTTTCAGCACCAAACCAGAAACACCTATCACAAACTTGCTCATACTAGCTCTGGTGTCCAAAATCAAATTAGGAGCATACTTGGCCAACTGGTTGAACTTAAGCAGTACTTCTTAACAGTCATGGAGCCCTACCTCAAATTCATAAAATCCTCAATCTTTGCTTCCCTTATCTCAAGCGGAAAGAACTTGTCCAAGAATCCATTTTGGTACACCTGCCAAGTCATAGAAGCAGTATCCTCACCTCTACCCTTCCTCCATGATACAACCCAGTAATAAGCTATGTCTTTCAATATGTAAGATGCTAACTCAACACTTTCCTCCTCATAAACATGCATCATCTGTGTGATCTTCCTTACCTCCTAAAGGTACAACTATGGGTCCTCACCTGCCTTGGACCCATAAAACTCTGGTGGATTCATCCGCATGAAATAACAGATCCTAGAAGCTGCTACATCACCTCCCTACTAATTTGCAACTGTGTCCTGGTTATTGGCCAAGAAATTAGCGGTGATTGCTTGTGCTAACGCCTGAAAGGTCGCCTAAAACTCAGCATGAGACACAGTCTCATTCAAAGGATCAACAGGTGGGGGTTGCTCATCATTATTTCCCCAGGCATTCTCTCTTCGGAGAGGTATTTTCTGAAATAGTAGGGCATAAATTATTAGATGATAGGGACAACTGCAGGCACGATGGAATCTGAAAGAAAGAAATAAGTTTTTCCTAAAATATCTTGTAGCCTCTTCCTCATAGATGTGGTGTGCTACACACCGATGATCAAGACTTTACTCAATGCGGCTTGTCAGACTCCCTAGGACTCCTTTAAAACCTTAGGCTCTAATACCAAGTTTGTAACAACCCAAAATCATCTCCCGGGACGTCACACGGTGCTTAGAGCTATAAGTAACCCCAAGCTAACCCTTTGAGCCTATCATATCTCATAATAACTCATTCAAGAAGGAATATACAAGGCACTGGCACTGTCATATCAAATAAAAGAAATACGAAGATAATACTCGGTCCAAATGACCACAATACTAGAAATGTCAACACAACCACAGTCTGATAACTAGTCTGACAAAGCCTCTACTACTCCATGAACTCGAGAGCCGGTCGGACAGGTCCCTAACTAACTCAAACTAAACTGAAAGTAATAACATAAACACTCGAATACTTAAAATTTTGAAGATAGTTCCTCGAACCATGAGGACTCACCACTGTAGAAATATAGATGAAGATACTCAGGAATCACTGATGAGGCTGGGACCGAGCACCTAAACCTACATTATAAGATAATGTAGCACGTAGACGTATATGTGGATCAGCACTTGGGAATGTACTGAGTATTTGAGGGTGTATGCATTTACATATAACAATATCAATACTCTTTAATCAAATCATGCATGCAAATAGGAATGACTCACATGGCTTGAATAAGTCTAAAATGTAAAGCTCATAAATCATGTTGAATGAATCATGTAACACAAATCTCGTGAGTCATTATACTTTGTATTTAAAATCAATGATCTCTTGTTATTCTCATTACTCATAGGATTAAGGAAGCTTTAAACAATACTTTCAACTCATGCATATATCTCATGAAGAGTAAAACATGTTTATTGCTCAAGAACTTATAACACTTTTGAACTCAAACACTTGGAACTCGGAATCATATGACTTTGGTTTTAAAACTGAAGATCAACTCTTATTAGTAGAGTAAACTACTTCCTTCTTGTGAAAATACTAAAAAGAAATTCATGCATTTTAGAAAATATCTCATCTCAAAGCTTTAGGAAAAATATTCTATCTCTATGGAAGATACTTTAGTTTAGGGAGGTTCTCTTAACCGACATAAACTATGCGAGATACATGGAGTCCAACGTCTTGTTCTACTAAGGAAGAAACCTCACGTTGGGAAGAGGCATCATACTCTTGACAAGGAGTATAACCTCAACTCAGTGATCACTTATCTCAGCCTCGGGCTCAATCCTCTCGACCTCAGGCCCAAAATCTCAAACCTATGGTGGCACGTAAATCTGGGGTAAGAAACCATGGTAACTTACCCAACTCGGTGCTAAATACTACTCTATTTAGTTTTTCTCGCTCATCTCATGGAAATCCACTCTCAAAATAATCTCATAGTTCATAAGAATCGAATAATCAAATTTGTAATCTCATGTGGTAGAGTGGATTTCAAAACTCTATGACCATTTGGTCAAAACATTTCTCAATAATCTCAAAATACTCAAATCATGAGTTCCTATAGCACAATTGTTCATAAAATTGCAAGTCTCAAGTAGGGCATAGTGTCCCATAATTCAATCTCAAGTTAAAACTCATCATAATGCATAATAGATAGCATATAGATTCATAATTCATGTAGAAATATGGAAGTTACAACAATTTGTCTCAAAATATAAACATACTCATATACTTTAATTCCTAGAACATTAAAACTCTTAAATTCTCAAGGAGTAACAACATAGGGTATAAACCCAGCTTCAATTTCTTAAGAAAACATGCAAAATCATGATATTAGACTCTTAATACATGAGAAACATCAAAAGATTGCAACCAATAACAATGGATGAAAACCCCCAATTCAATTTCATGTAAAATCTAAACAATTTCAGAAAATTATAGTTTAAATAAGACTTTGGGCACAAGGGTGAAAGGATTACCCTTGTTCAAAACCCCACATACCTTATATTATGAAATTGGATGAACAAGCTTGCTCTAAGATCCTCTTATTACTCTTGAGAGAGGGTTATTGAAACCCTTGATCTTGGAGAATTCAAATCTCAACTCAATTTGTAGAATCTATGATAAGTTTTTTGATTTCTTGGAGAAGGGTTTTAGATTTGATCTTGAGAGAGAAACCCTAACTCTCTTGTGTTTTTTATGATGAATGGAGCCATTTGCTTCACTTGGAATATATATGGTTGATAAAAGAGTGGACAAGACTGAAAAGACCCTTTTAAAAATGACTTAAAATACTGAACAGGGTCTGCGACGATCGGAGCGATGGTCCGTCGCTAGCCTGACGGTCCATCGGATCGTTCGTCACAGGTCGATCAAAAAAAGAACCCACTGCCTCGATGTGATGGTCTCAGCAATGGTCTATTGCAAACTCGATGTTCCGTAGGATCATCCATCGCACGTTGGCCAGGATGAGGCTACACTGCCTCAGCGGCGATGGTCTTAGCGACGGTCCATCGCAGACAGGACGGCCCGTCGTCCTGGCCGTCGCACTTAAGGCAGAAAAGGTAGTTATTACCTTGGTTACAAAATTTCAGGCAACGGTCCATCACACACTTGATGGTCCGTAAACCTGTCCGTCGCACCTGGGCGGTTCCGATAACTCTCGGTAAAACAGCCATAACTTCCCACCCCGATGCCGGATTTGGACAAAATTGTTATCATTGGAAAGCTACTTCAATTCTCTATACTATAGTAAGTCATTTTATGTAAATATTCACAAGATTAATGCACTAATCACTTGGGAAGTCTCTTTTCAATCTTTTAGGACTGGAATTATAATTTACTTGACACGCTCAAGGCTCAAACTACAACGGAACTTTGTGGGGTCTTACATGTTCACTTCTCTATGGAGGCTCAAATTACATAAGTACGAGTTGATGTATTCTCCTCCATAGTATAGAACCCTCAGTTGGTTTTTGGTAATTTGATCTAAGATGTTAAAAGCATGCTCCTATTGTAGATTCATAAAGGCCCTACCAGTAATAGTGTGTGCTACATACTTAGTGTTACAATTCATGGATCTGTAGAAAATCTTTAGCAAGTTTAAACCAGTAATTTTATGATTTGGTACATTATATAGCTTCTTCTTGAACCTCAACTATATCTTATGTTTCAATTGTAGCATTCTGGGGAGGGAAGGAAAAGTTTATCCAAGATCTGAGCCCTCAACTAGTTCCAAGTAGTAATAGATCCATAGGGAAATTCACCTAGACATAGAGTAAATTCTCATCTCATATAGAAAGGAAATAATCTTAGTAAAACAATCTTTGCCAGTTCTCAATGTAGCTGATCTGAGCTAGTAAGAGATAGAAACATTATTGTCAGTATTACAAAATTTCAAAATGTCCATTGTATGGTCCATAGCAGATATTGTGGGTATTTTGCTTGGTTTTTGTTCTCATAAAATTCATCTTGAGCCATATTTTGTTCTATCTATTGAACATCAATGTCAACTCAATCCTCCAATGAAAGAGGTGGTCAAGAAGGAGATCATCAAGTGGTTTGATGATGGTGTAGTATTTCCTATTCCTGTCAGTAAGTGGGTTAGTCCAGTTTAATGCATACCCATAAAAGGCAGAATAGTTGTTGCGCCTAACGATAAGAATAAGATAGTGCCTATGAGGCCAGTCACAGGATGGAGAGTGTGCATTGATTATACAAAGTTGAATGCATAGACTCAAAAGGACCATTTCCTATGTCGTTCATGGATCAGATGTTGGACTGGTAAGCAAGCAGATGATGGAATTATTTTCTTGACGGATACTCAAGAGATAATCAAATCACTATTGCACCTGCGGACCAAGAGAAGACTACTTTTACATGTCCTTATGGGATCTTTTTTATTCAAATGAATGACATTTGGGCTATGCAATGCTCCAGCCACCTTTCAGAGATGTACAATGTCTATTTTCTCTGATATGGTCGAAGACACCATTGATGTTTTTATGGAAGATTTTTCAGTTGTTGGTGATTGTTTTGATGACTACCTTATTCACATGGCTAAGGATCTACAAAGGCAAGAAGAATGTAAATTGGTGCTTAATTGGGAAATGTGTCATTTCATGGTCAAAGAAGGAATTGTACTTAGGCACAAAATTTCAAAGAAACGCATAGAAGTTGATCGAGCAAAGGTGAAGGTGATTGAAAAACTACCTTATCCAATTTCTATAAAGGAAATTCATAGTTTTCTAGGTCATGCGGGTTTTTATCCGCAATTTATCAATAACTTCTCATTCTTTGAAGTACACTTTGAAAACCTCTTGAGAAGGAGGTAAAATTTGATTTTGATGATGCATGTAAGAAGGCTTCTGAAAGCTTAAAAGATAAGTTGGTGTCTGATCCAATCATTCTATCTCCTAATTGGTCCACCCCTTTTAAGATTATGTGTGATGCAAGTGGTTTTGCCTTAGGGGTTGTACTAGGCCAACAAAAAGAAAAGATCCTTCATGCCATCTACTATGCTAGTAAGGCACTAAATCCTACTTAAAATAACTATAGCATGACGGAACAAGAGTTATTGGAAGTGGTTTTTTCCTTTGAAAAGTTTAGATCTTACTTGATTGGGAAAAAAGTGAATGTGCTAACAAACCATGCAGCATTGTGTTACCTAATGGCTAAGAAAGATGCAAAGTCAAGGTTTAATCATTGGGTGCTGCTATTGCAAGAATTTGGTTTTGAGGTAAAGGATAGAAAAGGCATAGAAAATAAAGTTGCGGATCACTTGTCTAGACTAGAGGAGGAAGCTATGCAGAAGATTGCTAAGGGTTTAGAGATTGATGACTATTTTCCAGACGAACAGATATTGGCATCTTCCTAAGATTTAATTCCATGGTTTGCAGATTTTACAAATTACTTAGCAAGTGATCTAGTCCAAGAAGATCTTTCATATTAGAAAAGGAAGAAGTTTATGCATGAGGTAAGAAAATTTTTCTGGGATGTACCTTATCTGTTTAAAATTTGTGCAGATTGAATCATTTGGAGATGCATACTTGAAGTGGAGATGATAAGCATACTGGAAGCGTGTCATTCATCACCAGTTGGGGGTCAGCATGGAGGGGCCCGCACTGCGCTTAAGATTCTTCAATGCGGCTACTATTGGCCTACCATATACAAAGATGCTCATGAGTACTCTACTGCATGTGATCAATTTCAATGACAAGGTACGATTCCTAGAAGACATGAACTGCCTATGACCCCTATCTTAGAATTGGAAGTGTTTGATGTGTGGGGCATAGATTTCATGGAGCCTTTTGTTAGTTTATGGGGCATGAAGTACATACTATTATGTGTCGAAGTGGGCGGAAACAATTACGCTTCCTAACAATGAAGCAAGGAGTGTCACAACATTTTTGAGAAAGAATATCTTTTCTCAATTTGGTATGCCACGTTTTATTATTAGTAATGGAGGGTCACATTTTTGCAATCATCTATTCAAGAGTATTCTTGAAAAATATGGGGTAAATCATAAGGTGGAAACACCTTATCATCTGCAAACTAGTGGACAAGTCGAAGTTTCCAATAGATAAATCAATTCCATATTGGCAAAGACTGTAAATACTAATAGGACTGATTGGACGAAAAAATTAGATAACACATTATGGGCTTATCGTACAGCTTACAAAACCCCACCTTATCAGCTTATGTATGGAAAATCTTACCATTTACCAATTGAGCTTGAGCATAAGGCACTATAGGCATTGAAGAAGCTAAATTTA
Organism: Capsicum pubescens; assembly: GCA_030864215.1. Taxonomy (NCBI): domain Eukaryota; kingdom Viridiplantae; phylum Streptophyta; class Magnoliopsida; order Solanales; family Solanaceae; genus Capsicum; species Capsicum pubescens. The sequence goes on along the minus strand of CM061549.1, from coordinate 197,350,243 downwards.
GAGTGGAAGAATGCAGCCAAATCTAGGTTTAATGGCATAAATGAGCTGGACGAATTTTGGCTTCGGTCATATGAAAGTTCAGCACTTTACCAGGAGATATAAAGTTGTATCATGACTGGAAGATTGTGAAAAGAATATTTGAAAAGGGTGACCAAGTTCTTCTATACAATTCTAGTCTTCATTTGTTTCTAGGTAAGCTTAAGTCAAGATGGCATGGTCCATTCAGAGTAACAAGAGTTCATCCCTATGGTGCATTAGAAATAAAGAAGGATGGCACAAATCCATTCAAAGTGAACGGACACAGAGTAAAGCACTATATAGGAAATATTAAAGAGGTGAAGGAACTAGTTGATATTGACCTTGCTGCAATATAAGTAATCAAGGAAAGTTAGTTAAATCTTGGTGTAATCTTACGTTGCATGGGAGGCAACCCATGAGGCTAGTTGGTGAAATCTGAGTATCCAACGTATCCACGTTGTGCCTTGACATTAAATCAAGCGTTGCATGAGGGCAACCCATTCTTTTTGTAATTATTTCAATTATAGGGTAATGTGTTTGTTCAATGTGTAGGACAAAAAGAAGGTAGATAAAATCAAGAGAAGATAAAATGGTATCATATAGACACTTTATGAATCATATCTATATGGTACGACTCGTTAGTAGGAGTTGTAATGACCTGGGAGATAAGTCGAAATAAAAAATTAAGTTCTAGAATGAATACGACTCTCGATACGAGTCGTAGATTTTGGTTATGGATCATGAAAAAGAGTCGTACCCATTCCAGAACCCAGGTAATTTACCAGGAAATACGAGTCAAAGAAATGACACGTAAACCTGGGTACGAGTCATATACATGATGACGCTCAAACTACAGCTCTCGTAAGAGTGTAAGCGGTCGTTGTCAAATATAGAACCCAACTGGTTTGGGTGTCGAATCCCACAGGGAATACTTGGTCACTAAGTATGCAACTATTAGTAGACTGTTGGTCGAAAATTCTACAGATAAAGGAGGGATTTTATGCGTGAAGCAAAAGTATCAAAATAGCAAAGTAAAAACAGAATGCTTGGTAGGTTTTAATCAATGAGAATTGTAAGTTAGGGTTATGTCCACCTTATGAGTTCTTCGTATCTATTGGCTATGAATTATGCGGAATTCAGACATGCATGCGCTTATAGAGATTCGTATTCTATGGTAAATCCTAGCGTCTTTCGACCATCAAGGATTATATCACTTTAAATCTTTCGAGCTTAAAGCGTATACTAATGGTACGAATTCTCCAAGAGGTTAATCCAGTTACGGCACTAACTTTTAAACAGGGGTTGGTAGCCCTATTTCCTTGTTATTCTCTCTTTCCCAGACATGTAACTTTTCTTTCGAACAAGTTAATGCTATACTGGCGTATTCTATATGTTTGCAACCATAAGAATTCAATTAAGATGAAGAGAGTAATGATATAAGCAGCATACGTATCAAGAATTCACAAACTCATAGCAATAGATAGTGTCTCATAAGGATTCCATAACCCTAACAGAGAAGTTTAGATACTCATGAGTGCAACGGAAATCACAATAGACATCATCATCATACCAAAACCTAGAACAAGCTTGATGATTTGGATGATTTTTGACGTAAAAAAGGTTTGATGTTTTTCTTCCTCTATCCGTGCCTCAAGTGAGTCGTGTTTCTCTGTTAGACTTACAAAATATTGTAACGCGAATTAGGAGCGGAGGTTGAATGAAAGAGACTTGAATTAATGAATGGGTGAATAATAAAAGCTTTTAATGAATGAATAACTGAATGCTGAAAAATTTAGCATTATAGGGTTTTTATAACATCCTTCTCCTAGTCCTACTGAAATAGGGTTTTTATCCTTGTCCTAATCCTACTGGGTTACTGCATACTTGTCCTAATCCTACTAAGTTACTGCTGATCCCCCAAGTCTTTAGAAATGCTGTTTTTGCCCGGGATAAGTTCTCCATGCATCACTTTCAGTCCACAAGTTTCCAGAAGCTGCCTTCCTTCTTACGTGAAGTTTCCTTTGGCATCCAACAGTCCATAAAATGCTGAAATCTTCATCATAAATACCTGAAATCTTGCTAATCACGCTGGTTAGCTCACTTACAGGAAAAAGGACTAAAAGTGTAGGAATTATATATTTTGTCCTCAAAACTTAGCTAAAATATGGGTACATTAAGGTGCCTTAGGCGTGTAAATACGCCTAACATCAACACCCCACACTTAAAGCTTTGTTTGTCCTCGAACAAAATATTACGTCCATGCAAACATCTACTTCGGGTTTCACAGTAACAACACAAAATATTCATCAAGACAGGCACAACAATTATTAACAAAGAGTAGTTTTCTAATCACTTCTAGAAATAATTCAACCTCCAACATAGACTCGTGATGATGGTTAATTCGTATCCACAAGTTAAGGCACAAAGAATCATACAAGACTACCCAAAACTCATCAATCATGTGTGTCTCACAATATATCACCCATAATTACTCACAAGTATTTCATTTTTCAAAACATGGGTATAAGATTATCCTTACTCTCACTCTCACAAAGAATTCATATGTTGCAACTGATGACCATAGGCTTGCCCTTAGTGTAATGCTCTACTAAAATCAGAATGCTAATCTTAGGATCAAATAGGTATTTTACAGGTTGTAATGTAGGCTAAGGGACGGGTAGGATTATTTTGGCCAGAAATAGTGACTATGTTCCTAAGCGCTTTAATACATCACATTATGCCATCAACACTCTCTTTTAATCAACCCTGCTACCTTTGTTTCATCTATCACCCCTTTTTACCTATTTTTCCATTCAAGCATAACTATCTTTTTATTTAATCATAAACACAATTTATCTTTTTGTTTTTCTATTTCTTTTTCTTTTCTCTTTTTTTTATAACACACCTCTATGATAGCCACTCTTTTTCATAACAAATTCAAGTACCAATACACTCTAAGGCATCACTCTTCACCCAATTTCCTCTTATTTTGTCACATGACTTCACAATTTAAAGCACTTAGGAATTTGGATCAAATTATGGTCTTGAAAAAAAATGGATTAGGCTTACATATGAGGCTGTCAAAGAAAATGGCTAAAGGCTCAAAGGGGGTTAACTAAGATAATGTCCATGGGTAGGTAAATGGAAGGTAAACAAATACAGGTTGCCAAAGAAATGCCTAAATCATCTCCTAAACTTGCACTCTTTATTTCGCTTTACATACACACCAGGCAAGTTCTAGCATCATCCACAAACACAGAATATACTATAACCTCACACACACAAGGAACATGGTCGACTTTATTGGGAGCAGTATAGACTCTTGACCTAACATATGAAGGAATTAAACCACACAAATATCACACAGTGAGTCACACTTGGAGCCTAAACGTCTCAATAGCAATGATTTTAGCACAAACTCTTATCATAATACCATGCCGCCTATCAGAACAATTTCATGCAAAATCTAAAAAAATCTAAAAATCTAAAAATCTAAAAATTTAACTACAAACGAGAATAAATGCAGGCAAAGAAGTACACTACAGCATACAAATACCCTCAAACACCCCACACTTAGACGGGACACACTGCCCTCAGTGGAAATAAGTAAGGAAAACCTGATTAGTCGGACTCCTTTTCTATGTCTGGGTTCAAACCCCCTGCGTCGGAATCATCATCAGAGTCGTCATTACCAGAGTTATCCTTCACATCGTCATTCGAGGTATTTGCAGAGAGGAGGATTCACCTTGCTCTTTTCGTCCCCTTTTCTGGCCTTTTTGTGAAGTGGTTGTTTTTTCTTTTCCTTGTCTTGCTTTTGGTGCCATTGTACCTGAGATTAAAATAATAGTTATGTTAGCTTCATCTCGGTAGATACAATCGACAAACAAGCAGTAGAGGTACCACCCCACACTTAATTTGTTGTGACAAACTAATTAAGTGAATGATGTCGATTACTCAGACTTCATCGACATACATTTAGGTGATATGTTCCAACAATATGTTCAGCACAGTCATACTTTCATGTCATTTTACTATCCTTTCCAACTCTATTTCATGTAATCTTGACTATACTTTCATGTGTGGATTAATGCATCTCTTTGAACAAAACTACTACATAGATATCGTATCAATTTATGACATAGAAATAATCACAACATTATGTGCTTGTATTCAATCTCGATGGACGAGTTGTTCAAGCTTCCAAGCATTCAATTTTTTAAGTTTATGCAATCACTTCACCATGTCGATTTCACAAAAGTATGACAGTGTATCAAAATCAACTACAAGTTGGAACAAAGTCTAGAACATCCTTACGTATTCTTTCACTCACTTAGTTGTATCACAACAAATCAACCATATTCAAATCACCAATACTACTTCAAGATTTAACAATTTATTATAGGCGTAGTAGTGTAGTACTTACGGAATATAAAAGAAGAACAAAGAAGTACTTACTTGGTTGATGGCCTCGGAAGATGTTCTTGCAAAGTAAAAGAGCAAAAGGAAAATTTTTGAGAGATTTTGGAGAGGTAGGCGGCGCCTAGGTTAAAGTTGCAATGCATTTTTGTTCTAAGACTAAGGTTCTATTTATAGGACAAGCTTGGGTCGGGTTTTGACCCATTTGGAATCGGATTTGGAGACCAAAAGTGACCATAGGCGGCACCTAATGCTTTGCCTATGCTTGGCATAGGCGGCGCCTTTTGCAAAGCCTTCTTGATCATAGGCGGCGCCTATGCTATGGCATTGTTAGGAATAGGCGGCGCCTATGCCATGGCATACTAGATACAGAGACAAAAGGCTTTTGCATAGGCGGCGCCTATGCTATGGCATTGTTGAGCATAGGCGGCGCCTGTGCTATGGCACTCTAGAATCCGAGAGCTTAGGCCATAGCATAGGCCTTGCCTTGTTCGTGGCCTAGATTTACATAGGCCTTGCCTTGTTCTTTGCCTATATTTTCATAGGCAATGCCTAACCCATAGCCTTTTGCTTCTTACCACCTTCAACATGCTATACTTCCAAATCAAAATTTGAAACCAATCTCCTCCTTTACACCTCTTGCACCTACATTTACTCAAAAACAACAAAAACGATTAGAACGATGGGTTGCCTCCCATCAAGCGCCTTAGTTTTGGTCGTGGCTCGACAAAATCTTAAGAAAACAAAACAATTAAAAATGATGGGTTGCCTCCCACCAAGCGCTTGATTTATTGTCGCGGCACGACAGAGCTATCTCGATTACTTAGACTTCATCGAGATAGATGGGGCATCGTTTTCTGAATGGATTCAGACGACGCTGATGCTTACTTGTAGGCATGCAATCTTCTTCGATATGACTCTTGTGCATACATATCCCAGGAGGGATACCAATTATATCATCAATAGTCTAACCCATAGCTCTCTTGTATCTCTTCAGAGCAGAGATGAGAGCCTCTACGTGATGTTCACTTAAATCATCCATCACACTCACCGAAAGTGTATTTATACTTCCCAAGCATGCATACCTTAGATAATTGGGGAGCTCTTTCGATTCTAGCACTGGGGGCTCTTCAATGGAAGTCTTCGCTGTTGGTGACGGTTGATTCTTAAGATCATGGTCCGGATGTTTAGGAGTATGAGAATAGGACCCTATTTCTGTTAGAGCACACATGGTTTCTTCATAATCTTCATCATCCTTATGCTCAACATTCAACAGCGCAGCAGATAATGGCTCAACAGTAAGCTGTTTCTCTACAGATAATGCTTTCTTATCCTCATAATGAACATCAGCTACAGAGAACACATTCATATCGCTGGGCTGCTTCATTGTTTTGCATATATCAAAGCGGACCACTTCGTCATTCAACCGAAATAAAAGCTCATTAGCTCTCATGTCAATAAGCACACTTCCTGTTGCAAGGAAAGGACATCCCAAGATTATGGGAACTTCAGAATCCACCTCGCAATCCAAAATCACAAAGTCTGTAGGAAAAATGAAGGTAGACACCTTCACCAACACATCATTCAAGATATCCACAGGTCGTTTTACCGACCTATCTGCCATCATGAGCCGCATATTGGTTGGAGTAGGGTCGCCCAACCCCAACTTTTTGTAGACGGATAGTGGCATCAAATTGATGCTAGCTCCCAAATCGCAAAATGCTTTAGCAAAATTCATAGATCCAACCGTCCAAGGAATAGTGAAAGCACCAGGGTCTGCCTTCTTCTGTACTAAGGACCTTGTGGCAATTGCACTGCAATGATGAATATTATCTGCCGGCTCTTAGCTTACTGCCCGCTTCTTTGTTAAAAGGTCCTTCATGAATTTAGCGTATCCGGGCATCTGCTCTAGCGCTTCCACCAAAGGAACATTAATAGTCAGCTGCTTCAACATAGTCATGAATTTACTGAACCTGGTATCATCAGCTTTCATCTTCAGTCTCTGCGGGAAAGGTGGTGGTGGAAGGGGAATTGTTTTCTCCACTACTTCTTTTTTATCTTGCTTCTGATTATCAACCTTTTCAGGAGTGTCGTCAGCCTTCTTCTTCAGTCTCTGAGGAAAAGGTGGTGGTGGAAGGGGAATAGTTTTCTCCACCACTTTCTTTTTACCTTGCTTCCAACTATCAATCTTTTCAGGCTGCAGACGTCAAGGGGTGACGTCATGAACACACTCTTCAGCTTCGTCAGCCTCTTCACATTCTGCATCAATAACATTATCCGCTATATCATCAACTTCCTGCTTGCCTTTAGATGGATTTTCCAACACTTTACCACTCCGGGTAGTAATAGCCATACACGATCCGTCATTCCTTGGGTTTTGCATAGTTTCACTGGGTAGCGTGCCAGCCTTTCTTTGGTTGAATACCGCTGATAATTGACTCAATTGTTGCTCCAGCTGTTTTATTGCAGTAGAATACGAGTCAACCAATTGATTTATTGATGAAAAATCATTCTTTACCTCAGTAACGCCCATGTTGGTTGCCTCCACTCCTTTCAACAGCTAAGCCATCATATCTTCCATGTATATCTTCCCAGAGCCAGACGCCACAGCCTCACGATTTCCAGGAGGAACATACAAACCACTCCTATCAGTCTTATTCTTACAACCACCTTGATCGCGGTCCTTGTATCCCGATTTATCATAATAGTTCCGACCTTGGTTTCCTTGGGCATTGCCTCGGAAACCCCCCTGATTATTCAAGTAGTTCGCTTCTTTCTCATAGTCGGATTCATCTCTTCCCTATGATACAACGGCCTTAACCTTTTCGGTTTTCCCTGATAATAAGTGCTTGGTAAGAAGATCCATCTGCGTTTTCATGTGAGCCATATCTTGGTCACGTTCCTCTTATCTACGCCTCTACTCTACATTCATGCCAACAGATACGGTAGAACTTGCTACCTCAGAATCCCTGGTATGCCAAGCTCTACTCTACTTTGTCATACGATTTAGCATATCACTTGCCTTAAGAAAAGTAAGGTCCATGAATGACCCACCTGCAGCATTATCAACCATTGGCTTAGTTACTGAGTTCAAAGCCCTATATAATATTTCCATCAAGTGGATATTCGTCATCTGATGGTTTGGGAACCGCATAAGCTTCTTCTTGAACCTCTCCCATGTTTCGTGGAGAGCTTCAGTCGGAAGCTGTCGAAAATTGTTGATCTCATCCCGTAATTGGGCTCTCTTAGATGGCGGAAAGAATCTTTCTAGGAAAGCGTCTTTCAGTTTCCTCCAATTAGTAATAGAATCAGGAGTTAGCCCGTTCAACCATAGAGTTGCCTCCCCAGACAGAGACAATGGAAATAAGCGCAGCCGAATTGCATTCTGCCCAACTCCTGGATTATCAAACGACTTGCATGTTGAAATAAAGTTGATCAGATGCATATATGGATCATCTCCTGCGAGTCCACCAAATAACCCCTTGAGCTGCAATAATTGGATCATGGTGCTAGTGATATTGAACTTAGCTCCGGGTGCCAAGGGTGGAGGACTAATAGCCCCTGTGGCACCAGCTCCATCCAGATCGTCATCATTATCATCAAAAGGAGCCTGCATAGCTTGGCGGTCAGGTCTCATTCTATCTTGACGATCTCTCCTGTGCATAGGTGTTTCCACTTCATCTGCACGCCTAGGATTCAGTAACTCATCATCACCCAGGTCCTCATCATCAGGATTTGTTGCCCGACCTGGGTTATCAATAGTCTGTTGATGCACTTGAGCAGCTTCCAGTGCAGCTAGTCTAGACTGCTCCTATTGAGCCACCTTTCTGTCAATGTCACGTTGTGCATCCATTCTGCCAATAAGTTGTGGTTCAGGATTGATAGGTAATAATGGTTGACCTGAACTTCGCGTGTTTGGCATGCACTCAAGAAAACCTGAATAAAACAAAAACAACAACTAAAAGTAAAATTCAAGAATCTATGACCAAAGGGTCTAGTAACTATTACAAACTTAGTTGACAACTGTATTCCCCGGCAACGGCGCCAAAATTTGATAACGCTCAAACTACAGCTCTCGTAAGAGTGTAAGCGGTCGTTGTCAAATATAGAACCCAACTGGGTTGGGTGTCGAATCCCACAGGGAATACTTGGTCACTAAGTATGCAACTATTAGTAGACTGTTGGTCGAAAATTCTACAGATAAAGGGGGGATTTTATGCGTGAAGCAAAAGTATCAAAATAGCAAAGTAAAAACGGAATGCTTGGTAGGTTTTAATCAATGAGAATTGTAAGTTAGGGTTATGTCCACCTTATGAGTTCTACGTATCTATTGGCTATGAATTATGCGGAATTCAGACATGCATGCGCTTATAAAGATTCGTATTCTATGATAAATCCTAGCGTCTTTCGACCATCAAGGATTATATCACATTAACTCTTTCGAGCTTAAAGCGTATACTAATGGTACGAATTCTCCAAGAGGTTAATCCAGTTACGGCACTAACTTTTAAACAGGGGTTGGTAGCCCTATTTCCTTGTTATTCTCTCTTTCCCAGACATGTAACTTTTCTTTCGAACAAGTTAATGCTATACTGGCGTATTCTATATGTTTGCAACCACAAGAATTCAATTAAGATGAAGAGAGTAATGATATAAGCAGCATACGTATCAAGAATTCACAAACTCATAGTAATAGATAGTGTCTCATAAGGCTTCCATAACCCTAACAGAGAAGTTTAGCTACTCATGAGTGCAACGGAAATCACAATAGACATCATCATCATACCAAAACCTAGAACAAGCTTGATGATTTGGATGATTTTTGACGTCAAAAAGGTTTGATGTTTTTCTTCCTTTATCCGTGCCTCAAGTGAGTCGTGTTTCTCTGTTAGACTTACAAAATATTGTAACGCGAATTAGGAGCGGAGGTTGAATGAAAGAGACTTGAATTAATGAATGGGTGAATAATAAAAGCTTTTAATGAATGAATAACTGAATGCTGAAAAATTTAGCATTATAGGGTTTTTATAACATCCTTCTCCTAGTCCTACTGAAATAGGGTTTTTATCCTTGTCCTAATCCTACTGGGTTACTGCATACTTGTCCTAATCCTACTAAGTTACTGCTGATCCCCCAAGTCTTTAGAAATGCTGTTTTTGCCCGGGATAAGTTCTCCATGCATCACTTTCAGTCCACAAGTTTCCAGAAGCTGCCTTCCTTCTTACGTGAAGTTTCCTTTGGCATCCAACAGTCCATAAAATGCTGAAATCTTCATCATAAATACCTGAAATCTTGCTAATCACGCTGGTTAGCTCACTTACAGGAAAAAGGACTAAAAGTGTAGGAATTATATATTTTGTCCTCAAAACTTAGCTAAAATATGGGTACATTAAGGTGCTTTAGGCGTGTTAATACGCCTAACATCAATACACCACTCATACCTAAGCCTAACAGGTTAGATCTCAGGTTGACCCAACCCAATGCTTAATTAAAATAAATAAAAAGGTAACGATCGAGCACCCGATATCATCATTCGTAACCAATCTATTTCTAAACAAAATTTCAACTTTTAAAATACAAAATCAAAGTATTTTAAACTTGATTCAGCTACCATCAACTTCAAATCTTTCAATTTTCTAGATTTAAACTCATATTTGGGCAGGAAAATGGAATCGAACACAAGAACTTAATTTTCCCACTCACTAAGTAAGTTGTTTCACTCTATTCTCTTTACTTGCAGGTCGGAATGAGAAATTGTTGCTCCTAGAATTTTGGGTTGAATTGATTTAGGATAACATTGATTTGATTGGAACCCTAGTTAGAAAATTTTAGTTGAAAATTAGAACTTGGAAAAGAACTTGGGTTGGGTAAGGAATTTTAATATGATTTTGTGTTTAAATTGCTTGAAGTAGCTGAATATAGTAGTGGGTACTTTTGTAATTTTATTAGAGTCAATTTTTAAATTTGAACTCCTATGTTGTAGTGGACACAAGAATTGTTACGACCCGTACCTAACACGCCCTAAACTTTAGGTCATATCGTATGGAAACCTCAAGCACACATATACCGGAGGTCGCCTCAAAAGCCAACCAAATCACCTCTTCACATCCTAGGAGTTGAAGGAACTCCAATACACAAGTTAAGATAGTGGAATAATATCATAATTCTACATTAAATTCATAATAATAACTACTCATGCCTAAGTTCACAATTGGTCACAATACCAAACGGGAAAAGAAAAAGATGCTCTGGCACTTATATCGCATGGGGATTTAGCATTTGGAGACGGTTAGCAGTTGTAACACTAGCATATAACTCAAGTATAAGTGATAAAATATCATCATAAATCAACAACGAGTCAATATATCACATTTTATCACATTTATACACTTATCCATATATAAAGATATAGCCCATGCTAGTCAAGATATAAAGGTTCGTCACCATTCTCAAGTATTCATTCATTAGACGTAAAGTGGAGGACTACCACCTTTCAGGCTTATATATTCATCATGCTTAAAACACCAAGGAATTTAACCACATTCACATTATCATTAGACCAAGGACTTTACCCATGTATACACATTCATTATGCTAAGGTCTTTATCCAGACATGCCATCTTTAAAACAAGGTACTTTAACCATACACATTCATCTAGGCGAGGGACTCCATCCTCATGCCCATTTGTTAGACAAGGGACTTTATCCGAATGCCATATTAGGACTTTATCACAAGCCTCTTCATGAGGCGAGGTACTTTGATCCGAAGCACTCTTCTTAAGCAAAAGAATTTACCTTGCATTCACATTAGGCAAAGGACTTTGACTTCAAGCCATCACAACTATCATTAGTTGACATTTGGGACTTTACCCTCTTGTATATGCATCAACACACACTCAATACAACATTAGGGACTTTATCCATTTAGCCAATTAAATACTATACAAGACCTCATGGTCATTATGGGATCCTTCATTGCTCAAAAATCTCAATAGGCCAATTTCTTCATTCAATTTGTCAGACCATTTTTTTATGGTCCATAATACATTCACATTTTAGTAGAATTCTCATACCACACTTTAGTTCAATACACTAATCAAGTTTATCTTCATATTAAGGGACTTCAACTCCCTATTGGTCATTTCGAACAAGGTTATAATCGCACCTTACATGGATTACCATACTCTTATCATAACATTTATCAAACGTTCATACTCATTGGTCCATTTCCCTAGTGCAACACATCATCAACAATTGACTAGACAATTCACTTAGATATATTCACAAACACCTTTTGTGTATACTTATAACAAGTTTATTTTCATGGTAGATACCATCAAGACTAGGGTTAATCAAGACCCTCCTGCTAGAAAGTATATAACAAGCATTCACCTATAAAACCTACCATCAATAACATGTATCAATGCAAGTATAAGCAAGAATTATCATCATTCATTGTTAAGTAGCAAAACCCTTTTCATTTAATTCAAAACCACCATGTACACTTACTAGTTCAAGTTTGAAATACATGAGTTTAGAGATATTTAAAGAATGGAAGAGATACACTCCATAAACAAGATGACACACCAACAATCTTGACTCTTCTTCTTGCAACTAGATGAACACCTCCAAACCCTAGCCTTCATTTTTGCTTCCAAGAGCCTTTAGAGTGTTTAGAAGTGTTTGGGTTTTGTAAATGAAGACTTAGAAGTCTACAATACCTTATATAGGTAGAGATTATAAGGTTTTAGGCAAGGGAAATGACGAAAAGGTCCTTGGTTAAAAGATGGATAGTCCACATATGCTGGGGTACGACTCCCCCATACAGTCCTATGGAAATCATGATCGAGGGTGCATGTGGTACCCTAACTCATACCCTAGGCTTCCCCTAGATTAACCATACTTTTGTAGGTATGAAAGGGATCCCTTGAGTTATAACCTAGGGTATGACCTATGTTCCAATGAGCTTGATCCATGACCAAAATAGTCCACTCAGTTTTGAGGTTTCACTCTATACGGTTGGCTAGCACATGACTCGTATGTATTGGTTATGACCAAGGAATGGCCTTGTTGAATGGAGGATAGTACAGTACCTTAACATACTATCTAGGATACACAAAAAGGTGGTGGTTTTCCAAATGGTCGAAGGTCTAGGTGTCTTAATTCTCTCCCACATTGATAGGTAAGTATAGGTACAAGTTAACACCTCAATATACACCAAAGTAATATTTACTCAAAGTTAGAAACAACACACTACAAGGATACAACACAACTCAAAATCATGATCACTACCAATCAACCAAAAATTTTGCAAGGCCACATTCTCGGGTGTTTCATTCTCCCCCACTTAGGATCATTGATCAGCGAATGATGGGTAAGGAAAACATGGGCACAAGTCAACACATTTTGACAAATCACAACCAACCATCGAAGTAAATTAGGGTCAAGCACACAACAGTGGTACAATAAAACATAATACATATCTTGATCATCATCAACTAACCATTTCATTCCATTTGTCTTGGGACTCAAACCCATTACTTTCCAACACTTACACATTTCACAACATGGGGACTTCAAACTATCAATCTTTAAGGATATGAGGCATTTCAAGCATTGGAGACTTTACTCCATCATCTATCAAGAACATGAATCAATTTAAATTATTAGAGACTTAAACCCATCACAACAAGTCACATGTCATTTCATATTATAAGGAACTTTGATCCAAGGTCTAACATGACACCAATCGTTTCACACATCGGGAACTTTAATCCATTATCTAACAAAGACATAAGCCAATCTCAATCATTGTACACCTTACTCCATTGTCTATCAAAGACATACATCAAGGCAAGGAGATTAACAAATACTTTAATCACAAGCTTCCGCAATGGGAAATAAATGCGGGTAATTAGACTTCATGTCCTCTTCCGCATCCCAAGTAGCTTCCTCGAACTTTTTGTTCCTCTATAAAACCTTCATTGAAGACACCTCTTTCATTCGCAACCGGTGAACTTGCCGATCTAAAATCCTCACTGGGACCTTCTCATAGGACAAAGAGGCCAAAATGCCAACATATTCTAAGTGAACAACAAAGGAAGGGCCACCCACGCATTTCTAAAACATCTGCACATGGAAAATTGGGTGAATAGAGTTCATGCTAGAAGGAAACTCTAACTCCTAGGCAACATTGCCAACCTTTTCACAATCAAGTAGGGACTAACATATCGGGGACTAAGCTTTCTCTTTTTGCAAAACTGCATTACCCCTTCATGGGAGACACTTTTAAGAATACCCAATCTTCCATATTAAACTATAAGTCTCTACGCCTCACATCCACATAGGACTTTTTGTGACTTTGAATGATTTTCAATCTATCACAAATCACCCTGACCTTCCTTAAGGCTTGGTGAACTAAGTTAGGCCCAAGCAAGTTACCCTCGCCAACTTCATACCACCCAATAGGAGATCAACATCTCCTACCTTCCAATTCTTTAAAAGGTGCCATGCCAAAACTAGAGTGGTAATTATTATTATAGGCGAACTCAATCAAAGATAAATGGTCGTACTAACTACCTCCAAAATCAATTACACAATCCCTAAACATATCCTCTAAAGTTTAGATAGTTCTCGCCGCTTGACCATCCATCTGCGGGTGGAAATTGGTACTAAGGTACACCTTAGTTCCCAAACCTTTTGGAATGACTTCCAAAAGTGGGATGAAAATGGAGGTGCACGATCTGAGATAGTAGACACCGAAGCTCCGTGCAACTTCATGATTTCCAGAAGATATAACTTGGCATAATCCCCCAACGAGAAACTAGTTCTCACGGGCAAGAAATGGGCAAACTTGGTAATTCTATAAACGGTGAACCAAATAGAATCACATTGATTCTGAGATTTAGGAAGACCAGTAACAAAATCCATATTAGAATACTCCCACTTTCACTCGAGCAACATAATTTCTTGGTATAGGCCACCAGGCATTAAGTGATCAACCTTTACTTGTTGGCACACCTTACACTTAGCCACATGGCTAGCAACATCACGCTTTATATTATTCCATAAATAGAACTCCCTAAGGTCATGGTACATCTTGGTGGAACCAGGATGAATAGAATAACGGGCTCCATGAGCCTTGGTCATGACCCTTTTCCCTGAATCCATTGAAGTTGGGAACACATATCCTACCTTGGTACATAGTTTGTGGCTTTGTGTTGACCCACATTACCCTTGATTTTCATCAAGTATGGGTCCAATAATTACTTTTCCTTTTTCTAAAAAACAAGAGATGACTGAGATACCGGATGCACAAATACACCAGCATCCTCAGAGTATGCAAGTCGAACCCCAAAATTTGACAAACGACAAATATCTTCCACCAACTCCCCCTTATCCTTGTCAACATGGGCCAAACTCCCCATAATCAGTCTACAAAGAGAATTGGTGACTACATTCACCTTACCAGGATGGTAATCAAGACTCATATAATAGTCTTTAAATAGCTCAAGCCACCTTCTTTGCTGGAGATTCAACTTCTGTTGGGTAAATATTTATTGGAGGCTTTTATGATCGGAAAATATACCAACATGAACACCATAGTGATAATTCTACCAAATTTTCAAAGAAAAGAACACGACTATCAATGCTAAGTCATGGGTGGGGTAGTTCTTTTCATGCACTTTCAATTGCCTTGAAGAGTAGGCCACCACACACAACCATGACCGACTCAAGAAGCATCATAATAAACGACAACATCATTACTACCCTCAGGTAAGGTCAAAACTAGAGCCAAAGTTAATTTATCTTTCAACTTCTCAAAACTATCCTCACACGTATTATGCCATAAGAACTTGACCTTCTTTTGTGCCAATTTGGTCAACAGGGCAGCTATAGTGTAAAAACTCTCCACAAACCTTCTATAATAACCATCTAGACCCAAGAAGCTCCAAATATCGGTTGGAGTTGTATGTCAAGGCCACTTCTTAACTGCTGCAATAGTTTATGTATCTACCGTGATCCCTTTACTAGATATTTTATCCAAGGACCATTTGGTTATTTCCCATCCCTAAAACCATAAACCCTCTCTCTATATAATCTATTGAATCCTCCAAAGTCTTTATTTACAAGACTCAAACACTCCTAAACACTCTAAAGGCTTTTGCCAGCCAGATTAGAGGCTAGGGTTTGGAGGTCTTCATCTAGTGGCAAGAAGAAAAGTCAATATTATTGGTGTGTAATCTTTTTTATGGCATGTATCTCTTCACCTTTTTAAATAACTCTAAACCCATATATTTCACACTTGGATTAGTAAGTGTACATGGTGGTTTTGAATCAAATGAAAAGGTTTGGCTACTTAACAATGAATGACGATGATTCTTGCTTATACTTGTATTGATACATGTTATTGATAGTAGGTTACATATGTGAATGCTTGTTATATGATGTTTAACATAAGGGTATTTAGTAACCCTTGTCTTAATGATATCTACTATAAAAATGACCTTGTTATAAGTATGCACAAAAGGTGTTTGTGAAAATGTCCAAGTGAATTGTCTTGTCAATGGTTGATGATGTATTGATCTAGGAAAGTGTATGAGTAATATGCTACCAAGACTTATGGAGTGAAACCTCAAACCTGAGTTGATTATTTTGGTCACTGATCAAGATCACGATTTGGACATGCGTCATACCCATGGTTATGAATCAAGGGTGCTCTTTCTTACCCAAAATAGTGTGGTTGGCATAGGGGAAGCCTAGGGTGTGATTTAGGGTACCACTCGTACCGTAGGTCACGATTTCCATAGGACCTGTATGGGGGAATCATACCCCAGCACGTGTGAAATTTCTAGATATTTTAACCAAAGACCATTTGGTTATTTCCCATCCCTAAAACCATAAACCCTCTCTCTATATAATCTATTGTATCCTCCAAAGTCTTTATTTACAAGACTCAAACACTCCTAAACACTCTAAAGGCTTTTGCCAGCAAGATTAGTGGCTATTCTAAGAGATGCTCGTCTATTGAATTTCGACGACTCTCTCTTAGGAGTCATACAAAGTAACCTAGCCGACGGCCTGGTATACTTTAATTGTTACCCAAATTTCTCAGTAGATATCAATGATCCTAACATCATGGATATTTTGACACTAAATGTTAAAACAAACAACATGAATAGTAAGGATAATACTAGAGAAATAGCAATAATATACAGAGTATATTATCGCCTTATGGGTACAACTCTAGCCGCTAAAGATAGAATCACAAGCCCCAGAGGTGTCACTACCCTCATGGAGGCAAACAGAGATAGAAGTAACATATTTGTTCCAAAAGCTCTTATTTGGAAAGATGCTATGCATCAAAATGATTGGCACTTCGATGCTATCACTCAACCTCTCCTAACCTACCCAGAAAAATTGCAGATTGAACGGGTTATCCAACACCCTGACGGATCTATTGATTTAAAGTTCCTAGGTTTTGAAACCTCTGAATCCTCTTTGTTTAGAAGGTCTGTCTCATACAGAACTTCTACCTCCAAAAACCTAGGGGGGAAGAAAATGAGAATGATAATGACAAGGGAAAAGTTAGAGGAGTTGACTTCTCTGGTCCTATTCCCAAAGTTTATTATCAACAACATACTAGGTTCACGAATCCCCATAACCCGAGAATCTCTATGATCCAGGTAGTCCTACAGCCTCAAACATGGAACCCCTTCCAAATCTATCTAGACAAAAGATTAGGACGGACCCAGGGTTAGAAGTCATCAAATCCGATGACGAATATACCCCGGACCTCAAAGCTCTTGAAATACTCTGTTATCTCCCTAAACATGCTTTGAAAAGGAAATGGTACACCTGTACCTATTCTAAATATCAGCAAATAGAGTTTGGCAGACTCTGGATAGTTGATATGAAGAGACTTCGGTGCGACATCGAATTATTTAGATGGTTTGAATTCACTGGAAGAATGGAAAACCAAAATGAATCCCTTCAAGTTATCATTAATAAATGGTATACGCAGAGTAACAAAGTAATTGAATCAGTTACTCCTCCACTTGAAGGAATAAAAATTCCTCATTCCAATGAAATCCTAAATGCTTCACCTTTCAAGAAGAAGCACGATAGACCTCTATCAGCTCCTGTCAATAGAGACCTAGATAGAATAGTTGAACAAAACAACTATACTAACCAGGTCCTCCATATCATCTCCCAACAAATAGGAGATACTAAGAGCTCAAAACTTCCGTTTAGATCTCCCACTCCTGAGAATAGTATTTCAGTCCCTAGTATCACAACCAATCCTATCTTTAAAATTCCTGAGTTCCAAAAAGAGAAATTTCCTACTCTCAGCGATGACTTTAAGGTTTCAGGGAAAATCCTGGAACAAATCAATGAGAAACTCTCCAAATTCAAAATTTCTGAAAAGGAAAAAAATGAACCCAACACCAGTACCCAAAAGGACAAGAATTCCCTTTCTAAACTTACCAGTGAACGTTTTTCTACCAAGAAAAACTACTAC
Source organism: Capsicum pubescens (assembly GCA_030864215.1). Taxonomy (NCBI): domain Eukaryota; kingdom Viridiplantae; phylum Streptophyta; class Magnoliopsida; order Solanales; family Solanaceae; genus Capsicum; species Capsicum pubescens. The sequence continues at coordinate 197,332,287 of CM061549.1, read as the reverse complement.
AAACGACCCTCTCCTCCAGACGTCCAGTTTGAAGAAAATTTGTTTCTTGTTTCCTCAAACCACGATGGTAGAGGTATAACTGAATGAAATGTTGATGGATTGGCTGAACCCCAAATCTATAACAAACTCCATGAAATGGGTATGGCCATCACGGCCTATAATATCAAAGGATCTTCTGACAAAGAAGTAGCCACAATGATCGTAGCAGGATTCACTGGTATGATAAAACACTGGTGGGATAATTATTTCGCAGATGACGTTAAGAGCCTTATCTATGAGGCCACGGCCATGGAGACAGCCGTCGTCAAAAAGAAAAATAGTCAAGAAAGTGTTCAACAGGTTGCAAAAGAAGATGCCTGTGCCACCCTTCTATATCATATAGCTAGACATTTTATAGGAGAACCTAAGTTATTTCAGGATAGAAGTATAGAAATCCTTAACAACCTTACCTGCAAAGACTTAGCAGACTTTAGGTGGTATAAGGATACCTTTTTAGTCAAGGTTATGATTCGACCTGACTGCAACAAAGACTTCTGGAAAGAATGTTTCATTAGTGGTCTTCTGCCTCTGTTCGCAGACAAGGTTAGAACTAAAATTAAGGATAGATTCGAAGGACAAATCCCTTATGAAATCCTAACTTATGGTGACTTAACAAGTTTCATTACCACTGTAGGGATTGACCTCTGCACAGACCTTAAACTTCAGAAACAACTTAAGAAGGATAGTTCCTCCAAATACGGGTTAGGAACCTTTTTCCAATACTTCGGATTTACAAACATGTCCTCTCAGTCTAGTAAAAACATAGGAAAAATCCTATAGGACTCATAAGAGGACTAAACCTAGAAAAGAATCCTCTAAAAAGGATTCTAATTCTTACAAATCTGGCAGAAAAGCTAGGAGAAAGTCTTCCAAGAAAGATATTTGTTAGACTTGTTGAAAAATTGGTCATAGAGCCAAAGATTGCCGATCTGGCAAAAAGAGCAAGATCAACCAGTTAGGTCTCTCTGAAGAAACCAAAGAAAAGTTGTTTTCTATAATGGAATACTCTTGAGACTCTTCCAACACTGCCATCTCTTCTAGTGATGATTATAGCAACGAAGATTTTATCAACTCCGCTTATGAATCCGATCAATCCCAGTCAGGCCAAGACTGTGCCTGCAATGGCACTTTCTGTACCTGCACAAAGAGTTCTATTAATGTCATATCCAGAAATCCTAAAGAAATCATGTTTGACATTATAGAGCATATCCAAGATGATGAGGCCAGAAATAAATACCTTCTAGAACTCAAAAAACTAATGCTTTCTTAAGAAGAAAGACCCCCCAAACCTATCATTCAGCCTTTTAGCATAATGCAGGTTATGTCTCGATTTGATAAACCCGCTGAACCTTTAATAGCTAATCTCAAGGGTGAAATCTCCACCCTCAAAGGGGAAATCAGAGATCTCAAAATCAGACTCGATCGAGTCAAACTTGACATTCTTACAGAACAAGTTCTAAAGAACGTGTCTTCTCCAAAGAATGTCTCACCACCAGAGTCTCCTAGAGCCTCCCCAATAATCACTGATCTTGTCCAAAGGGATCACCTCAAAGAGCCAGTTTCCTTCCCCGGCTCGGACTCTACTTCCACCTCCGGAGCAGCTATCACTGCCATAAAAGCTTATAGCGAACACATTGCTGTAAAAATTGTCATAAACAAAGATTTTGTTCTTAACAGAGTTTCCCTTTTTGATACTGGAGCTGATATAAATTGCATCGTCAAGGGACTTGTACCCACCAAGTATCTACAAAAAAGCACTTCTCGTCTATACTCAGCCACAGGAGAAAAGATGAAGATTGATTACAAGCTTTCTAAAGCTCATAGCTGCAACAATGACATCTGTCGTATTAATGATTTTGTCATTACTGAAGGTATCACTGAAGATATCATTTTCAATATTAGCAATCTGAGTTGCTTGGGAAGATAAGTGAATAGTATTTTTAATATGGTTGTTAGAATCCATTTTAAATAAATACTGTCTAGAGACTAACAGGGAAACATATATTATATAAGATAGAACACAACAATAACCCTTGATGACTTAACCTATAATAAATTAAATTAAAGCATGTACGTCCTATGGGATCTAGAAGGTCTTAATAGCTATTACATCAATTTTTCTCTTAGTGTTATCTTAGCGACGGGACCACCAACAAGGTCGAACGCTTACCTTAGCTGAGACCATACTTTCAGGATAACCAACGTCTGAAACCGGATATTAATCGGACACTTCAAACACTTCGAGAAAACGAACACCTCATACTAGCCTAAACCCTTTTATAGGACAACATCCATTAAAATAATTTATTTAGAAGTTGCATCATCAAAAGATTACTTGTTATAAGTATCTTATATAAAATAATTTTCCCATGCTCTAGACAATATATGTGCTTAGCTGCTCATGCTAAGTGCATATATTACCAACATGGCTCTGATACCAAAAAGAAGGATCAAGAAATAAGCAGCGGAAGTACTTGAAATAGTAAGAAAATTTAAAACAAACTTACAAAGTTTTATTTATCTGGTGTTCTTGGTGCTACTGGATTAGGAGTTCAGCCTTTGACTTTAACCTCTTTGGATAAATATTTAATACGATCTTGCTCTCCTTTAGCAAAGTTCCAGGAGATGATGTACGAAACACGCTTCTTGATAAAGAATTTGCACATTTGAATGTGCTCTAGGAGGGTTACACACCCTTTTTTTGTCCAGAAATCATTGAATCTGCTAATGAATTGTAGGGGAAGAATCTCTTTGATTCCTCTAAAGTAAATCCACCATTCATAGAACCACCTTGGAATAATGGCTTCTACCATAGCTGGACAGTATTTAATAAACCAGGTGTGTCCTGGTCTGACATATAAAAAATTGAACCATGCTAATTTGTAATCATACCAATTATAAGTTTGCGGCCTGTGTGGCATGGATAATGCAGGTGATCTGTAAACCAATTAAAAGGGGTTAATACCCTCTTGATAGTGAACCTAGAATAATCAATATACTTTGGATTCCTTTCATTCATAGAATGCTCGACTTCAATGGAGTCAGTATCTACGAGGATAACTTCATAATATCTTCTTGTTTTGATTGGATTTTCAGTATCCACAAAGTTCTTATCATTGTAAACTGGCTTGATTAGCTGGTCTAGTGGATATCCTTCATATTCTTTGTCCAATGCGATGATTGTCATTACCTGAGTGGTAATGAATTTTAATTCCTCTTTGATAGGAAGAGTTGTTGTTGTTTTAGCTGCTGAGCGGTTTACAGCTTGTGCGAAGGTTTCAGGCGACTTCATAGAATAACTTTGCTTCTATTGGACCGATGAACTCGATAATTATCCTTTGTCAAAAGGCTTACCTGTCTTCATATCAACCAATTTAGTTGGTATTGGTGGAGGGAGCTTTGGAAATTCTGCCAAAGCTGCATATTTTTTCTGAAATGGTAACTGGAGTTTCGATTTCAATGCAGGCCTCTGGGGGACTGATGTCCTCAATGGGTTTAGTGAGGCTGACGGAGGATCAAATGGTCTAGTCATTTTGGTTTGGTCGTGTTTGCTTCCTACTGGGGTTTTGCCCAGTGTAGTGGGTCTCATTTCTTCCCTGTAAAAATTCTCTTGTTAGAAAATCGGGAAGGGAATTATTTTCTCCTTTGATAAATTTGATTTGAAAATCAAAGCTAGATAGGAGAGCTTGCCATCTAGCAAATATCTATTTTGAAACCAGATTTTTAATATCTTTTTGTAAAATCTCTTTAGCAGATTTGCAATCCACTCGTAATAAAAATTCCTTATTAAGAAGGTCATCCTGAAATTTAGTGATACATAGCACTATAGCTAAAATTTCTTTTTTAACAGTGCTATAATTTTTTTAAGCAGAATTCCATATTTCTGAAGTAAATCTGACTAATTGTTCAGAAGAATTAGTATCTACTTTTTACTTTAAGATACCTCCATATCCAATATCTGAAGCATCAGTTTCAATAATCATAAAGGCCTCAGGATTAGGAATTCCTAAGCAAGGGAGGTTTTTGACCAAATCCTTTACCTTAATGACAGTATTAGTTTGCTCAAAGCTCCAAGGAACAGGGGTCTTTTTAAGCCTTTTGTAAAGAGGTTCACAGACCTGCCTAATGTTAGGGATGAAGTCTGCTACATAGTTAAGACTTCCTAGAAACCTTTAAAGCTGGGTTTTATCACTAATTTCATTAGGGAATTTTGAAGAAAATTTTATGGCTCTACAAATAGGTTTATAACTACCCTGATAAAGATCATGTCCTAAGAATCTAATAGAAGTCTGAAATAGCTTCATTTTCGTTTCACTTATGACTAGTCCATTAAGCTTAACAATCTTAAAGAAAGTATTAAGATGTTTGAAATGAGAATCAATGTTCTCTGAAAAATAAGCATATCATCAATATAAACAATTGACATATAACCTTAAGGATTGAAGATATTAGTCATGATGTTTTGGAATTCTGATGGGGCATTCTTTAGGCCGAATGGTAAGACATTCCATTCATAATGTCCAAAATAAACATTGAAAGTAGTCTTAAACTTGTCCTTTTCAGTAATTTGAATTTGCCAGAATCTGGACTTCATATCAAACTTACTGTAAAGATTAGCCTTACAAGTTCTTTTCAAAAGATCCCTTTTGTTAGGAATCGGATGTCTAATCCATTTCAGAACAGCATTCAGAGGCTTGTAGTTTATTACTAGCCTGGGAATTCCTCGTTCCTTTTCTGCACTTTTATTTACATAAAAGGCAGAATAGCTCCATGGAGAATTTGAGGATCTGATAATCCTATTTTTAAATAAATGGTTTATCTTAGTTCTGCAGACTTCCATCATCTCTTGGTTCATTTGAATGGGCCTAGCTTTAGTAGGGATGGCCTGTTCGTCGAAACCAGTAATGTAGAGAAGTTCTACAGAATGTCTTTTCCTTTCCCAAAAAGCATTAGGAAGTTCTAAACAAATTTCATTTTCGAAACTCTTTTGAAGATTGGCAATTTTACTTACCATCTCCGGGGTTTTTAAAATTTGTTCAATTTTCTTTATTTGAATTTCTTGTTTAAGAAAACAAAAGTGTGAAGAAAGTTTGTTAATTTTGAAACCAGTCCTTTCTTTAATAAGGTTACCTTCTTCTTGCGAGAGGGGCCTTAATAAGGGGAAGAACAGATTTTGATTTAAAATTGTGGTACGAATTCCATCAAAATCACAAATGTAAGGTCGAATTTGATTCACAAAAGGTATACCTAAAATGATATCTTCAGTGATACCTTCAGTAATGACAAAATCATTAATAAGATAGATGCCATTGTTGCAGATATGAGCTTTAGAAAGCTTATAATCAATCTTTATTTTTTCTCCTGTGGCGGAGTATAGACAAGAAGTGATTTTTTGTAGATACTTGGTGGGTACAAGTCCCTTGACGATGCAATTTCTATCAGCTCAAGTATCAAAAAGGGCAACTCTGTTAAGAACAAAATCTTTGTTTATGACAATTTTTACAGCAATGTGTTCGCTGTAAGCTTTTATGGCAGTGATAGCTGCTCCAGAGGTGGAAGAAGAGTCCAAGCCAGGGAAGGAAACTGGCTCTTTGAGGTGATCACTTTGGACAAGATCAGTGATTATTGGGGAGGCTCTAGGAGACTCTGGTGGTGAGACATTCTTTGGAGAAGACACGTTCTTTAGAACTTGTTCTGTAAGAATGTCAAGTTTGACTCGATCGAGTCTGATTTTGAGATCTCTTATTTCCCATTTGTGGGTGGAGATTTCACCCTTGAGATCAGATATTGAAGGTTCAGCGGGTTTATCAAATCGAGACACAACCTGCTTCATGCTAAAAGGCTGAATGATAGGTTTGGGGGGTCTTTCTTCTTGAGAAAGAATTAGTTTTTTGAGTTCTAGAAGGTATTTATTTCTGGCCTCATCATCTTGGATATGCTCTATAATGTCAAACAGGATTTCTTTAGGATTTCCGAATATGACATTAATAGAACTCATTGTGCAGGTATAGAAAGTACCATTGCAGGCACAGTCTTGGCTTGACTGAGATTGATCGGATACATAAGCGGCGTTGATAAAATCTTCGTCGCTATAATCGTCACTAGAAGAGCTGGCAGTGTTGGAAGAGTCTGAAGAGTATTCCATTATAGAAAACAACTTTTCTTTTGTTTCTTCAGAGAGACCTAACTAGTTGATCTTGCTCTTTTTGCCAGATCTGTAATCTTTGGCTCTATGACAATTTTTTCCACAAGTCCAACAAACATCTTTCTTGGAAGACTTTCTCCTAGCTTTTCTGCCAGATTTGTAAGAATTAGAATCCTTTTTAGAGGATTCTTTTCTAGGTTTAGTCCTCTTATGAGTCCTATATGATTTTTTTCCTATGTTTTTTACTAGACTAAGAGGACATGTTTGTAAATCCGAAGTCTTGGAAAAAGGTTCCTAACCCGTATTTGGAGGAACTATCCTTCTTAAGTTTTTTCTTAAGTTTAAGGTCTGTGTAGAGGTCAATCCCTACAGTGGTAATGAAACTTGTTAAGTCACCATAAGTTAGGATTTCATAAGGGATTATCCTAAGAATATATCCTTAATTTTAGTTCTAACCTTGTCTGCGAACAGAGGCGGAAGATCACTAATGAAACGTTCTTTCTAGAAGTCTTTGTTGCAGTCAGGTCCAATCATAACCTTGACTAAAAAGGTATCCTTATACCACCTAAAGTCTGCTAAGTCTTTGCAGGTGAGGTTGTTAAGCATTTCTAGACTTCTATCCTGAAATAACTTAGGTTCTCCTATATAATTTCAAGCTATATGATATAGAAGGGTGGCACAGGCATCTTCTTTTGCAACCCGTTGAACACTTTCTTGACTATTTTTGTTTTTGACGACGGCTGTCTCCATGGCCATGGCCTCATAGATAAGGCTCTTAACGTCATCTGCAAAATAATTGTCCCACCAGTGTTTTATCATACCAGTGAATCCTGCTACGATCATGGTGGCTGCTTCTTTGTCAGAAGCTCCTCTGATTTTATAGGTCGTGATGGCCATACCCATTTCATGGAGTTTGTTATAGATTTGGTGTTCAGCCAATCCATCAATATTCCATTCAGTTATACCTCTACCATCGTGGTTTGAGGAAACAAGAAATGGATTTTCTTCAAACTGGACGTCTAGAGGAGAGGGTCATTTCTAGTAGTTTTTCATGGTAGAAAAACATTCACTGGTAAGTTTAGAAAGAGAATTCTTGTCCTTTTGGGTACTGGTGCTGGGTTCCATTTTTTCCTTTTCAGAAATTTTGAATTTTGAGAGTTTCTCATTGATTTGTTCCAGGATTTTCCCTGAAACCTTAAAGTCATCGCTGAGAGTAGGGGATTTCTCCTTTTGGAACTCAGGAATTTTGAAGATAGGATTGGTTGTGATACTAGGGCCTGAAGTACTTTTCTCAGGAGTGGGCGAGCTAAACGGAAGTTTTGAGCTCTTAGTATCTCCTATTTGTTGGGAGATGGTATGGAGGACCTGGTTAGTATAGTTGTTTTGTTCAACTATTCTATCTAGGTTTCTATTGACAGGAGATGATAGAGGTCTATCGTGCTTCTTCTTAAAAGGTGAAGCATTTAGGATTTCATTGGAATGAGGAATTTTTATTCCTTCAAGGAGAGGAGTAACTGATTTAATTACTTTGTTACTCGGCATATACCACTTATTAATGATAACTTGAAGGGATTCATTTTGGTTTTCCATTCTTCCAGTGAATTCAAACCATCTAAAGAATTCAATGTCGCACCGAAGTCTCTTCATATCATCTATCCAGAGTCTGCCAAACTCCTTTTGCTGATCTTTTGAATAGGTACTGGTGTACCATTTCCTTTTCAAAGCATCTTTAGGGAGATACCATAGTATTTCAAGAGCTTTGAGGTCCGGGGTATATTCGTCATCGGATTTGATGATTTCTAACCCTGGGTCCGTCCTAATCTTTTGTCTAGATAGATTTGGAGGGGGTTCCATGTCTGAGGCTGTAGGACTGCCTGGACCATAGAGATTCTCGGGTTCTGGGGATTCGTGAACCCTAGTATGTTGTTGATAATAAACTTTGGGAATAGGACTAGAGAAGTCAACTCCTCTAACTTTTTCCTGGTCATTATCATTCTCATTTTCTTCCCCCCTGGGTTTTTGGAGGTAGAAGTTCTGTGTGATACAGACCTTCTAAACGAAGAGGATCCAGAGGTTTCAAAACCTAGGAACTTTAAATCAATAGATCCATCAGGGTGTTGGATAACCCGTTCGATCTACGATTTTTCTGGGTAGGTTGGGAGTGGTTGAGTGATAGCATCGAAGTGCCAATCATTTTGATGCATAACATTTTCCAAATAAGAGCTTTTGGAACAAATATGTTACTTCTATCTCTGTTTGCCTCCATGAGGGTAGTGACACCTCTGGGGCTTGTGATTCTAGATTTAGCGGCTAGAGTTGTACCCATAAGGCGATAATATACTCTGTATATTATTACTATTTCTCTAGTATTATCCTTACTATTCATGTTCTTTGTTTTAACATTTAGTGTCAAAACATTCATGATGTTAGGATCATTGATATCTACTGAGAAATTTGGGTAACAATTAAAGTATATCGGGCCGTCGGCTAGGTTACTTTGTATGACTCCTAAGAGTGAGTCATCGAAATTTAATAGACGAGCATCTCTTAGAATAGCACAGACAGGGATATCAATACCTTGTCTAAAGAGTGGCTTAATGGCCACTTGAACAAGTCCAACATGAAGATAATTAAACTTATGTTTAAATCTGTTTATATCATGCTCATTTAATAGTTGAATAATTTCTAAAGAATTATTAATAGCGACAGTAGACTCAGAGGTCTTAATATTATGGTTTTTAATAAAACTAAATTTACCAAGTTGATAAATTGTTTTAAAAGATTCTTCTGGAATACTCCAGTTTTGAAGATTATTTTCAATATTAGCAATCTGAGTTGCTTGGGAAGATAAGTGAATAGTATTTTTAATATGGTTATTAGAATCCATTTTAAATAAATACTGTCTAGAGATTAACAGGGAAACATATATTATATAAGATAGCACACAACAATAACCCTTGATGACTTAACCTATAATAAATTAAATTAAAGCATGTACGTCCTATGGGATCTAGCAGGTCTTAATGGCTATTACATCAATTTTTCTCTTAGTGTTATCTTAGCGACGGGACCACTAACAAGGTCGAACGCTTACCTTAGCTGAGACCATACTTTCAGGCTGACCAACGTCTGAAACCGGATATTAATCGGACACTTTAAACACTTCGAGAAAATGAACACCCCATACTAGCCTAAACCCCTTTATAGGACAACATCCATTAAAATAATTTATTTAGAAGTTGCATCATTAAAAGATTACTTTTTATAAGTATCTTATATAAAATAATTTTCCCATTCTCTAGACAATATATGTGCTTCCCATGCTCTGATACCAAAAAGAGGGATCAAGAAATAAGCAGCGGAAGTACTTGAAATAGTAAGAAAATTTAAAACAAACTTACAAAGTTTTATTTATGAGGAAAACATTACAAGAAGAGAGTTTAGGCAGGAAGAAGATTTTGTATGTGTGAAATTTTCTGATGCCTTCTCTGGGATTACAATAAGTCTTTAAATAGACAAGAGTAGAGAATGGAATACATCTAGAGTGTACAAGTGTATGCCTAAGATGAATTCTTAGCGGCCGACAGTCCTTTTGCAACAGGCTGTTGAGTGTGCTTTTGCTTTTTAGAAAAACTGATTGGTTTGTCCTTTACAGGCTGTAGAATGCTTTTACTTTTAGAAAAGTTGTGGTCCTAAAGGATTCTATAGGAATAGTAGAGTGCCCTTTTGAAAAAGATAATTCCAGTTCTTTGAACCTCTATCTTTACCGAAAGGTCATTTCCCTATTCTCAATAGGGGTCCATGTAGGCCATAGCTATTCTCGTGGGATTTAGCATATCTCCATTGTTGTCACTGCTTCCTGTAGAGGAGGCTTCTTCGAGAAGTTGTAATACTTCTTCTTCAGTTGTTTCTTGGCTTTCCATATCATGTAAAGCCTTCTTCAATTTTTCATTGAGTGCCTTCTTATTTAGTGAAGCACTGGTTGTGGGTGAAAAGGGTGAAGTAGTTTTCCCCTTATCTGGTGTTCTTGGTGCTACTGGCTTAGGAGTCCAGCCTTTGACTTTAATCACTTTGGATAAATATTTAATACGATCTTGCTCTCCTTTAGCAAAGTTCCAGGAGATGATGTACGAAACACGCTTCTTGATAAAGAATTTGCACATTTGAATGTGCTCTGGGAGGGTTACACACCCTTCTTTTGTACAGAAATCATTGAATCTGCTAATGAATTGTAGGGGAATAATCTCTTTGATTCCTCCAAAGTAAATCCACCATTCATAGAACCACCTTGGAATAATGGCTTCTACCATAGCTAGACAGTATTTAATAAACTAGGTGTATCATGGTCTGACATATAAAAAATTGAACCATGCTGATTTGTAATCATACCAATTATAAGTTTGCGGCCTGTGTGGCATGGATAATGCAATTGGAGTATGCAGGTGATCTGCGAACCAATTAAAAGGGGTTAATACCCTCTTGATAGTGAACCTAGAATAATCAATATACTCTGGATTCCTTTCATTCATAGACTTCTCGACTTCAATGGAGTCAGTATCTACGAGGATAGCTTCATAATATCTTCTTGTTTTGAGTGGATTTTTAGTATCCACAAAGTTCTTATCGTTGTAAACTGGCTTGATTAGCTGGTCTAGTAGATATCCTTCATATTCTTTGTCCAATGCGATGATTGGCATTACCTGAGTGGTAATGAATTTGAATTCCTCTTTGATAGGAGGAGTTGTTGTTGTTTTAGCTGCTGAGGGGTGTACAGCTTGTGCGAAGGTTTCAGGTGCCTTCATAGCGTAACTCTGCTTCGATTGGACCAATGAGATCGATAATTATCCTTTGTCAAAAGGCTTACCTGTCTTCATATCAACCAATTTAGTTGGTATTGGTGGAGGGAGCTTTGGAAATTCTGCCAAAGGTGCATATTTGTTCTGAAATGGTAACTGGAGTTCCGATTTCAATGCAGGCCTCTGGGGGATTGATGGCTCAACGGGTTTAGTGAGGCTGATGGAGGATCAAATGGTCTAGTCATTTTGGTTTGGTCGTGTTTGCTTCCTACTGGGGTTTTGCCCAGTGTAGTGGGTCTCATTTCTTCCCTGTAAAAATTCTCTTGTTAGAAAATCGGGAAGGGAAATATTTTGTCATTTGATAAATTCGATTTGAAAATCAAAGCTAGATAGGAGAGCTTGCCATCTATCAAATATCTGTTTTGAAACCAGATTTTTAACATCTTTTTGTAAAATCTCTTTAGCAGACTTGCAATCCACTGAAGATATCATTTTAGGTATACCTTTTGTGAATCAAATTCGACCTTACATTAGTGATTTTGATGTAATTCGCACCACAATTTTAAATTAAAATATGTTCTTCCCCTTATTAAGGCCCCTCTCGCAAGAAGAAGGTAACCTTATTAAAGAAAGGACTGCTTTCAAAATTAACAGACTTTCTTCACACATTTGTTTTCTTAAACAAGAAATTCAAATAAAGAAAATTGAACAAATTTTAAAAACCCCGGAGATGGTAAGTAAAATTTCCAATCTTCAAAAGAGTTTCGAAAATGAAATTTGTTCAAAACTTCCTAATTTTTTTTGGGAAAGGAAAAGACATTCTGTAGAACTTCCCTACATTACTGGTTTCGACGAACATGCCATCCCTACTAAAGCTAGGCCCATTCAAATGAACCAAGAGATGATAGAAGTCTACAAAACTGAGATAAACCATTTATTTAAAAATGGGATTATCAGATCCTCGAATTCTCCATGGAGCTGTTCTGCCTTTTATGTAAATAAAAGTGCAGAAAATGAATGAATAATTCCCAGGCTAGTAATAAACTACAATCCTCTGAATGTTGTTCTGAAATGGATTAGACATCCGATTCCTAACAAAAGGGATCTTTTGAAAAGAACTTGTAAGGCTAATCTTTACAGTAAGTTTGATATGAAGTCCGGCTTCTGGAAAATTCAAATTGCTGAAAAGGAAAAGTTTAAGACTGCTTTCAGTGTTCCTTTTGGACATTATGAATGGAATGTCTTACCATTCGGCCTAAAGAATGCCCCATCAGAATTCCAAAACATCATGAATAATATCTTCAATCCTTATAGTTATATGTCGATTGTTTATATTGATGATGTGCTTATTTTTTCAGAGAACATTGATTCTCATTTCAATCATCTTAATACTTTCTTTAAGATTGTTAAGCTTAATGGACTAGTCATAAGTGCAACGAAAATGAAGCTATTTCAGACTTCTATTAGATTCTTAGGACATGCTCTTTATCAGGGTAGTTATAAACCTATTTGTAGAGCCATAGAATTCTCTTCAAAAATCCCTAATGAAATTAGTGATAAAACCCAGCTTCAAAGGTTTCTAGGAAGTCTTAACTACGTAGAAGACTTCATCCCTAACATTAGGCAGGTCTGTGAACCTCTTTACAAGAGGCTTAAAAAGACCCCATGTTCCTTGGAGCTCTGAGCAAACTAATGCTGTCATTAAGGTAAAGGATTTGGTCAAAAACCTCCCTTGCTTAGGAATTCCTAACCCTGAGGCCTTTATGATTGTTGAAACTGATGCTTCAGATATTGGATATGGAGGTATCTTAAAGCAAAAAGTAGATACTAACTCTTCTGAACAATTAGTCAGATTTACTTCAGGAATATGGAATTCTGCTCAAAACAATTATAGCACTGTTAAAAAAGAAATTTTAGCTATAGTGCTATGTATCACTAAATTTCAGGATGACCTTATTAATAAGGAATTTTTATTACGAGTGGATTGCAAATCTGCTAAAGAGATTTTACAAAAAGATGTCAAAAATCTAGTTTCAAAATAGATATTTGCTAGATGGCAAGCTCTCCTATCTAGCTTTGATTTTCAAATCGAATTTATCAAAGGAGAAAATAATTCCCTTCCTGATTTTCTAACAATAGAATTTTTACAGGGAAGAAATGAGACCTACTACACTGGACAAAACCCCAATAGGAAGCAAACACGACCAAACCAAAATGGCTAGACTATTTGATCCTCCATCAGCCTCACTAAACCTGTTGAGGCCATCAGTCCCCCAGAGGACTGTATTGAAATCGGAACTCCAGTTACCATTTCAGCACAAATATGCAGCTTTGACAGAATTTCCAAAGCTCCGTCCACCAATACCAACTAAATTGGTTGTTAAGAAGATAGGTAAGCTTTTTGACAAAGGACAATCATCGAGCTCATTGGTCCAATCGAAGCTGAGTTATGCTATGAAGGCTCCTGAAACCTTCACACAAGTTGTAAACCCCTCAGCAGCTAAAACAACAAGAACTCCGCCTATCAAAGAGGAATTCAAATTCATTACCACTCAGGTAATGCCAATCATCGCATTGGACAAACAATATGAAGGATATCAACTAAACCAGCTAATCAAGCCGATTTACAACGATAAGAACTTTGTGGATACTGAAAATCCACTTAAAACAAGAAGATATTATGAAGCTATCCTCGTAGATACTGACTCCATTGCAGTCGAGCATTCTATGAATGAAAGGAATCTAGAGTATATTGATTATTCTAGGTTCACTATCAAGAGGGTATTAACCCTTTTTTATTGGTTCGCAGATCACCTGCATACTCCAATTGCATTATCCATGCCACACAGGCCGCAAACTTATAATTGGTATGATTACAAATCAGCATGGTTCAATTTTTTATATGTCAGACTAGGACACACCTAGTTTATTAAATACTGTCCAGCTATGGTAGAAGCCATTATTCCAAGGTGATTCTATGAATGGTGGATTTACTTCAGAGGAATCAAAGAGATTCTTCCCCTTTAATTCATTAGCAGATTCAATGATTTCTGTACAAAAAAAGGGTGTGTAACCCTCCCGGAGCACATTCAAATGTGCAAATTCATTATCAAGAAGGGTCTTTCGTACATCATCTCCTGGAACTTTGCTAAAGGAGAGCAAGATCGTATTCAATATTTATCAAAAGAGATTAAAGTCAAAGGCTGGACTCCTAAGCCCGTAGCACCAAGAACACCAGAAAAAGAAAACTTTGTAAGTTTGTTTTAAATTTTCATACTATTTCAAGTACTTCCGCTGCTTATTTCTTGATCCTTCTTTTTGGTATCAGAGCCATGTTGGCAATATATGCACTTAGCATGAGAATCTAAGCACATATATTGTCTAGAGCATAGGAAAATTATTTTATATAAGATACTTATAACAAGTAATCTTTTGATGATGCAACTTCTAAATAAATTATTTTAATGGATGTTGTCCTATAAAGGGGTTTAGGCTGGTATGGGGTGTTCGTTTTCTCGAAGTGTTTGAACTGTCCGATTAATATCCGGTTTCAGACGTTGGTCAGCCTGAATGTATGGTCTCAGCTAAGGTAAGCATTCGACCTTTTTGGTGGTCCCATCGCTAAGATAACACTAAGAGAAAAATTGATGTAATAGCCATTAAGACCTGCTAGATCCCATAGGATGTACATGCTTTAATTTAATTTATTATAGGTTAAGTCATCAAGGGTTATTGTTGTGTGCTATCTTATATAATATATGTTTCCCTGTTAGTCTCTAGACAGTATTTATTTAAAATGGATTCTAACAACCATATTAAAAATACTATTCACTTATCTTCCCAAGCAACTCAGATTGCTACTATTGAAGAGTCTTCTATTATAGAAAACAACTTTTCTTTGGTTTCTTCAAAGAGACCTAACTAGTTGATCTTGCTTTTTTTTCCAGATCGGCAATCTTTGGCTCTATGACCAGTTTTTCCACAAGTTCAACAAACATCTTTCTTGGAAGACTTTCTCCTAGCTTTTCTGCCAGATTTGTAAGAATTAGAATCCTTTTTAGAGGATTTTTTTCTAGGTTTAGTCCTCTTATGAGTCCTATAAGATTTTTTTTAATTTTTTTTACTAGACTGAGAGGACATGTTTGTAAATCCAAAGTCTTGGCAAAAGGTTCCTAACCCGTATTTGGAGGAATTATCCTTCTTAAGTTTTTTCTTAAGTTTAAGGTCTGTGCAGAGGTCAATCCCTACAGTGGTAATAAAACTTGTTAAGTCACCATAAGTTAGGATTTCATAAGGGTTTATCCTTCGCATCTATCCTTAATTTTAGTTCTAACCTTGTCTGCGAACAGAGGCGGAAGAGCACTAAAGAAACGTTCTTTCCAGTAGTCTTTGTTGCAGTCAGGTAGAATCATAACCTTGACTAAAAAGGTATCCTTATACCACCTAAAGTCTTCTAAGTCTTTGCAGGTGAGGTTGTTATGCATTTCTACACTTCTATCCTGAAATAACTTAGGTTCTCCTATATAATGTCTAGCTATATGATATAGAAGGGTGGCACAGGCGTCTTCTTTTGCAACCTGTTGAACACTTTCTTGAACATTTTTGTTTTTGATGACGGTTGTCTCCATGGTCGTGGCCTCATAGATAAGTCTCTTAACTTTATCTGCAAAATAATTATCCCACCAGTGTTTTATCATACCAGTGAATCCTGCTACGATCATGGTGGATGCTTCATTGTCAGAAGCTCCTCTGATTTTATAGGCCGCGATGGTCATACCCATTTCATGGAGTTTGTTATAGATTTGGTGTTCAGCCAATCCATCAACATTCCATTCAGTTATACCTCTACCATCGTGGTTTGAGGAAACAAGAAACGGATTTTCTTCAAACTGGATGTCTGGAGGAGAGGGTCGTTTGTAGTAGTTTTTCTTGGTAGAAAAATGTTCACTGGTAAGTTTAGAAAGGGAATTCTTGTCCTTTTGGGTACTGATGCTGGGTTCATTTTTTTCCTTTTCAGAAATTTTGAATTTGGAGAGTTTTTCATTGATTTGTTCCAGGATTTTCCCTGAAACCTTAAAGTCACCGCTGAGAGTAGGGAATTTCTCCTTTTGGAACCCAGGAATTTTGAAGATAGGATTGGTTGTGATACTAGGGCCTGAAGTACTTTTCTCAGGAGTGGGCGAGCTAAACGGAAGTTTTGAGCTCTTAGTATCTCCTATTTGTTGGGAGATGGTATGGAGGACCTGGTTAGTATAGTTGTTTTGTTCAACTATTCTATCTAGGTCTCTGTTAACAGGAGCTGATAGAGGTCTATCGTGCTTCTTCTTGAAAGGTGAAGCATTTAGGATTTCATTGGAATGAGGAATTTTTATTCCTTCAAGGGGAGGAGTAACTGATTCAATTACTTTATTACTCTGCGTATACCACTTATTAATGATAACTTGAAGGGATTCATTTTGGTTTTCCATTCTTCCAGTGAATTCAAACCATCTAAAGAATTCGATGTCGCACCAAAGTCTCTTCATATCAGCTATCCAGAGTCTGCCAAACTCTTTTTGCTGATCTTTAGAATAGGTACTGGTGTACCATTTCCTTTTCAAAGAATCTTTAGGGAGATACCAGAGTATTTCAAGAGATTTGAGGTCCGGGGTATATTCGTCATTGGATTTGATGACTTCTAACCCTTGGTCTGTCCTAATCTTTTGTCAAGATAGATTTGGAGGGGGTTCCATGTCTGAGGCTATAGGACTGCCTGGATCATAGAGATTCTTGGGTTCTGGAGATTCATGAACCCTAGTATGTTGTTGATAATAAACTTTGGGAATAGGACCAGAGAAGTCAACTCCTCTAACTTTTCCCTTGTCATTATCATTCTCATTTTCTTCCCCTCCTGGGTTTTAGGAGGTAGAAGTTCTATGTGAGACAGACCTTCTAAACGAAGAGGATCCGGAGGTTTTAAAACCTAGGAACTTTAAATCAATAGATCCGTCAGGGTGTTGGATAACCCGTTCGATCTGCGATTTTTCTGGGTAGGTTGGGAGAGGTTGAGTGATAGCATCGAAGTGCCAATTATTTTGATGCATAACATCTTTCCAAACAAGAGATTTTGGAACAAATATGTTTCTTCTATCTCTGTTTGCCTCCATGAGGGTAGTGACACCTCTGGGGCTTGTGATTCTAGCTTTAGGGGCTAGAGTTGTACCCATAAGGCGATAATATACTCTGTATATTATTGCTATTTCTCTAGTATTATCCTTACTATTCATGTTCTTTGTTTTAACATTTAGTGTCAGAACATCCATGATGTTAGGATTATTGATATCTACTGAGAAATTTGGGTAACAATTAAAGTATACCGGGCCGTCGGCTATGTTACTTTGTATGACTCCTAAGAAAGAGTCGTCGAAATTCAATAGACGAGCATCTCTTAGAATAGCACAGACAGGGATATCAATACCTTGTCTTGGTGAAGGGTTTTAGATTTGATCTTGAGGGAGAAACCCTAGCTCTCTTGTGTTTTTGATGATGAATGGAGCCATTTGCTTCACTTGGAATATATATGGTTGATAAAAGAGTGGACAAGACTGAAAAGACCCTTATTAAAATGACTTAAAATACAGAAAAGGGGCTACGACAGTCGGAGCGATGGTCCGTCGCTAGCCTGACGGTCCATCGGATCGTCTGTCACAGGTCGATCAAAAAAAGAACACCCTGCCTCGATGTGATGGTCTCAACAATTGTCTGTCGGAAACTCGATGTTCCGTCGGATCATCAATCGCACGTTGGCCAGGATGAGTCTACACTGCCTCAGCGGCGATGGTCTCAGCGATGGTCCATCGCAGACTGGACGGAACATCGTCCTGGTCGTCTCACTTGAGGTAGAAAAGGGAGTTATTACCTTGGTTACAAAATTTCAGGCAACGGTCCATAAACCTGTCCGTCGCACCTGGGCGATTCCGATAACTCTCGGTAAAACGACCATAACTTCCCACCCCGATGCCGGATTTGGAAAAAATTGGTATCATTGGAAAGCTACTTCAATTATCTATACTATAGGAAGTCATTTTATGTAAATATTAACAATATTAATGCACTAATCACTTGGTAAGTATCTTTTCAATCTTTTAGGGCTGAAATTATAATTTACTTGACACGCTCAAGGCTCAAACTAGAACGGAACTTTATGGGGTCTTACATGTTCACTTCTCTATGGAGGCTCAAATTATATAACTAAGAGTTGATGTATTCTCCTCCATAGTATAGAACCCTCAGTTGGTTTTTGGTAATTTGATCTAAGATGTTAAAAGCATGCTCCTATTATAGATTCATAAAGTCCCCACCAGTAATAGTGTGTGCTACATACTTAGTGTTACAATTCATGGATCTATAGAAAATCTTTAGCAAGTTTAAACCAGTAATTTTATGATTTGGTACATTATGTAGCTTCTTCTTGAACCTCAACTATATCTTATGTTTCAATTGTAGCATTCTGGGGAGGGAAGGAAAAGTTTATCCAAGATCTGATCCCTCAACTAGTTCCAAGTAGTAATAGATCCATAGGGAAATTCACCTAGACATAGAGTAAATTCTCATCTCATATAGAATGGAAATAATCTTAGTAAAATAATCTTTGCCAGTTCTCAATGTAGCTGATCTAAGCTAGTGAGAGATAGAAACATTATTGTCAGTATTACAAAATTTCAAAATGTCCATTGGATGGTCCATAGCAGATATTGTGGGTATTCTGCTTGGTTTTTGTTCTCATAAAATTCAGCTTGAGCCATATTGTGTTCTATCTATTGAACATCAATGTCAACTTAATCCTCCAATGAAGGAGGTGGTCAAGAAGGAGATCATCAAGTGGTTTGATGATGGTGTAATATTTCCCATTCCTGACAGTAAGTGGGTTAGTCCAGTTTAATGTATACCCATAAAAGGCAGAATAGTTGTTGCTCCTAACGATAAGAATGAGATAATGCCTATGAGTCCAGTCACAGGATGGAGAGTGTGCATTGATTATACAAAGTTGAATGCATAGACTCAAAAGGACCATTTTCCTATGTCGTTCATGGATCAGATGTTGGACTGGTAAGCAAGAAGATGATGGAATTATTTTCTTGACGGATACTCAAGAGATAATCAAATCACTATTGCACCTGCGGATCAAGAGAAGACTACTTTTACATGTCATTATGGGATCTTTTTTATTCAAATTAATGACATTTGGGCTATGCAATGCTCCAGCCACCTTTTAGAGATGTACAATGTCTATTTTCTCTGATATGGTCGAAGACACCATTGAATTTTTTATGGAAGATTTTTCAGTTGTTGGTGATTGTTTTGATGACTACCTTATTCACATAGCTAAGGACCTACAAAGGAAAGAAGAATTTAAATTGGTGCTTAATTGGGAAAAGTGTCATTTCATGGTCAAAGAAGGAATTGTACTTGGGCACAAAATTTCAAAGAAACGCATAGAGGTTGATCGAGCAAAGGTGAAGGTGATTGAAAAACTACCTTATCCAATTTCTATAAAGAAAATTCAGAGTTTTCTAGGTCATGCGGGTTTTTATCCGCAATTTATCAATAACTTCTCATTCTTTGAAGTACACTTTGAAAACCTCTTGAGAAGGAGGTAAAATTTGATTTTGATGATGCATGTAAGAAGGCTTCTGAAAGCTTAAAAGATAAGTTGGTGTCTGATCCAATCATTCTGTCTCCTAATTTGTCCACCCCTTTTAAGATTATGTGTGATGCAAGTGGTTTTGCCTTAGGGGTTGTACTAGGCCAACGGAAAGAAAAGATCCTTCATGCCATCTACTATGCTAGTAAGGCACTAAATCCTACTTAAAAGAACTATAGCATGACGGAACAAGAGTTATTGGAAGTGGTTTTTTCCTTTGAAAAGTTTAGATCTTACTTGATTGGGAAAAAAGTGATTGTGCTGACAAACCATGCAGCATTGTGTTACTTAATGGCTAATAAAGATGCAAAGTCAAGGTTTAATCATTGGGTACTGCTATTGCAAGAATTTGATTTTGAGGTAAAGGACAGAAAAAGCATAGAAAATAAAGTTGTGGATTACTTGTCTAGACTAGAGAAGGAAGCTATGCAGAAGATTGCTAAGGGTTTGGCGATTGATGACTATTTTCCAGACGAACAGATATTGGCATCTTCCTAAGATTTAATTCCATGGTTTGCAGATTTTACAAATTACTTAGCAAGTGATCTAGTCCAAGAAGATCTTTCATATTAGAAAAGGAAGAAGTTCATGCATGAGGTAAGAAAAATTTTCTGGGATGAACCTTATCTGTTTAAAATTTGTGCAGATTGAATCATTTGGAGATGCATACTTGAAGTAGAGATGATAAGCATACTGGAAGCATATCATTCATCACCAGTTGGGGGTCAGCATAGAGGGGCCTGCACTGCGCTTAAGATTCTTCAATGCGGCTACTATTGGCCTACCATATACAAAGATGCTCATGAGTATGCTACTGGATGTGATCAATTTCAATGAGAAGGTACGATTCCTAGAACACATGAACTGCCTATGACCCCTATCTTAGAATTAGAAGTGTTTGATGTGTGGGGCATAGATTTCATGGAGCCTTTTGTTAGTTTATGGGGCATGAAGTACATACTATTTTGTGTCTAAGTGGGCGGAAACAATTACGCTTCCTAAAAATGAAGCAAGGAGTGTCACAACATTTTTGAGAAAGAATATCTTTTCTCAATTTGGTATGCCACGTTCTATTATTAGTGATGGAGGGTCACATTTTTGCAATCATCTATTCAAGAGTCTTCTTGAATAATATGGGGTGAATCATAAGGTGGAAACACCTTATCATCTGCAAACTATTGGACAAGTCAAAGTTTCCAATAGATAAATCAATTCCATATTGGCAAAGACTGTAAATACTAATAGGACTGATTGGACGAAAAAATTAGATAACACATTATGGGCTTATCGTACAGCTTACAAAACCCCACCTTATCAGCTTATATATGGCAAAGATTACCATTTACCAATTGAGCTTGAGCATAAGGCACTATGGGCATTGAAAAAGCTAAATTTAGAGTGGAAGAATGCAGCCAAATCTAGGTTTAATGGCATAAATGAGCTGGATGAATTTTGGCTTCGGTCATATGAAAGTTCAGCACTTTACTAGGAGAGATAAACTTGTATCGTGACTGGAAGATTGTGAAAAGAATGTTTGAAAAGGGTGACTAAGTACTTCTATACAATTCTAGTCTTCATTTGTTTCTAGGTAAGCTTAAGTCAAGATGGCATGGTCCATTCAGAGTAACAAGAGTTCATCCCTATGGTGCATTAGAAATAAAGAAGGATGGCACAAGTCCATTCAAAGTGAACGGACACAGAGTAAAGCACTATATAGGAAATATTGAAGAGGTGAAGGAACTAGTTGATATTGACCTTGTTGCAGAATAAGTAATCAAGGAAAGTTAGTTAAATCTTGGTGAAATCTTGCGTTGCATGGGAGGCAACCCATGAGGCTAGTTGGTGAAATCTGAGTATCCAACGTATCCACGTTGTGCCTTGACGTTAAATCAAGAGTTGCATGAGGGCAACCCATTCTTTTTGTAATTATTTCAATTATAGGGTAATGTGTTTGTTCAATGTGTAGGACAAAAAGAAGGCAGATAAAATCTAGAGAAGATAAAATGGTATCATATGGACACTTTACGAATCATATCTATATGGTACGACTCATTAGTAGGAGTCGTAATGACCTGGGAGATCAATCGAAATAAAAAATTAAGTTCTAGAATGAATACGACTCTCGATACGAGTCGTAGATTTTGGTTATAGATCATGAACAAGAGTCGTACCCATTCCAGAACCCAGGTAAGTTACCAGGCAATACGAGTTAAAGAAATGAGACGTAAACCTGGGTATGAGTCATATACACCACTCATACCCAAGCCTAACTAGTTATATCTCAGGTTGACCCAACCCAATGCTTAATTAAAATAAATAAAAAGGGCACGATCGAGCACCTGATATCATCATTCATACCCAATCCATTTCTAAACAAAATTTCAACTTTTAAAATACAAAATCGAAGTATTTTAAACTTGATTCAGCTACCATCAACTTCAAATATTTCAATTTTCTAGATTTAAACTCATATTTGGGCAGCAAAATGGAATTGAACACAAGAACTTAATTTTCCCACTCACTAAGTAAGTTTTTTCACTCTATTCTCTTTACTTTCAGGTCGGAATGAGAAATTGTTGCTACTAGAATTTTGGGTTGAATAGATTTAGGATAACATTGATTTGATTGGAACCCTAGTCAGAAAATTTTAGTTGAAAATTAGAACTTGGAAAAGAACTTGGGTTGGGTAAGGAATTTTAATATGATTTTGCGTTTAAATTGCTTGAAGTAGCTGAATATAGTAGTGGGTACTTTTGTAATTTTATTAGAGTCAATTTTTAAATTTGAATTCCTATATTGTAGTGGACACAAGACTTGTTACGACCCATACCTAAAACGCCCTAAACTTTAGGTCATATCGTATGGGAACCTCAAGCACACATATACCGGAGGTCGCCCCATAAGCCAACCAAATCACCTCTTCACATCCTAGGAGTTGAAGGAACTACAATACACAAGTTAAGATCATGGAATAATATCATAATTCAACATTAAATTCATAATAATAACTACTCATGCCTAAGTTCATAATTGGTCACAATACCTCTATATGAAACTGGAGTTAATAAATGTATATGTCGGGACAAGCCCCCGACTATAGCCAAACCAAGACTTAAAGATATTAGCCTAAAGGTAAGGAATAAAGGATGAATGCCTTTTGAATGAAAGGTAGCTCACCCCTTCAAGTCAATGCACGAACCGCTTGATTGTCTAATAATCAAACGGGAAAAGAAAAAGATGCTCTGGCACTTACATCGCATGGGGACGTAGCATCTGGAGACGGTTAGCAGTTGTAACACTAGCATATAACTCAAGGATAAGTGATAAGATATCATCATAAATCAACAACGAGTCAATATATCACATTTTATCACATTCATACACTTATCCATATATAAAGATATAGCCCATGCTAGTCAAGATATAAAGGTTTGTCACCATTCTCAAGTATTCATTCATTAGACGTAAAGTGGAGGACTAGCACCTTTCAGGCTTATATATTCATCATGCTTAATACACCAAGGACTTTAACCACATTCACATTATCATTAGATCGGGGACTTTACCCATGTATACACATTCATTATGCTAAGGGCTTTATCCAGACATGCCATCTTTAAAACAAGGTACTTTAACCATACACATTCATCTAGGCGAGGTACTCCATCCTCATGCCCATTTGTTAGACAAGGGACTTTATCCGAATGCCATATTAGGACTTTATCACAAGCCTTTTCATGAGGCGAGGTACTTTGATCCGAAGCACTCTTCTTAAGCAAAAGAATTTACCTTGCATTCACATTGGGCAAGGGACTTTGACTTCAAACCATCACAACTATCATTAGTTGACATTTGGGACTTTACCCTCTTGTATATGCATCAACACACACTCAATACAACATTAGGGACTTTATCCATTTAGCCAATTAAATACTATACTAGACCTCATGGTCATTATGGGATCCTTCATTGCTCAAAAATCTCAATAGGCCAATTTCTTCATTCAATTTGTCAGACCATTTTTTTATGGTCCATAATACATTCACATTTTAGTAGCATTCTCATACCACACTTTAGTTCAATACACTAATCAAGTTTATCTTCATATTAAGGGACTTCAACTCCCTATTGGTCATTTAGAACAAGGTTATAATCTCATCTTACATGGCTTACCATACTCTTATCATAACATTTATCAAACGTTCATACTCATTGGGCCATTTCCCTAGTGCAACACATCATCAACAATTTACTAGACAATTCACTTAGATATTTTCACAAACACCTTTTGTGTATACTTATAACAAGTTTATTTTCATTGTAGATACCATCAAGAGTAGGGTTACTGAAGACCCTCCATCTAGAAAGTATATAACAAGCATTCACATATGAAACCTACAATCAATAACATGTATCAATGCAAGTATAAGCAAGAATTATCATCATTCATTGATAAGTAGCAAAACCCTTTTCATTTAATTCAAAACAACCATGTACACTTACTAGTTCAAGTTTGAAATACATGGGTTTAGAGATATTTAAAGAGTGGAAGAGATACATTCCATAAACAAGATGACACACCAACAATCTTGACTCTTCTTCTTGCAACTAGATGAACACCTCCAAACCCTAGCCTTCATTCTTGCTTCCAAGAGCCTTTAGAGTGTTTAGAAGTGTTTGGGTTTTGTAAATGAAGACTTAGGAGTCTACAATACCTTATATAGGTAGAGATTTTAAGGTTTTAGGCAAGGGAAATGACGAAAAGGTCCTTGGTTAAAAGATGGACAGTCCACATATGCTAGGGTACGACTCCTCCATACAGTCCTATGGAAATCATGATCGAGGGTGCATATGGTACCCTAACTCATACCCTAGGCTTCCCCTAGATTAACCATACTTTTGTAGGTATGAAAGGGATCCCTTGAGTTGTAACCTAGGGTATGACATATGTTCCAATGAGCTTGATCCATGACCAAAATAGTCCACTCAGTTTTGAGGTTTCACTCTATACGGTTGGCTAGAATATGTCTCGTATGTATTGGTTATGACCAAGGAATGTCCTTGTTGAATGGAGGATAGTA
The DNA here is from genome assembly GCA_030864215.1 of Capsicum pubescens. Taxonomy (NCBI): domain Eukaryota; kingdom Viridiplantae; phylum Streptophyta; class Magnoliopsida; order Solanales; family Solanaceae; genus Capsicum; species Capsicum pubescens. Next base: position 197,307,543 of record CM061549.1, on the reverse strand, counting down.
CAGTAACTTAACATACTATCTAGGATACATAAAAAGGTGGTGGTTTTCCAAATGGTCGAAGGTCTAGGTGTCTTAATTCTCTCCCACATTGATAGGTAAGTATAGGTACAAGTTAACACCTCAATATACACCAATGTAATATTTACTCAAAGTTAGAAACAACACACTACAAGGATAAAACACAACTCAAAATTATGATCACTACCAATCAACCAAAAATTTTGCAAGGCCACATTCTCGGGTGTTTCATTCTCCCCCACTTAGGATCATTGATCAGTGAATGATGGGTAAGTAAAGCATGGACACAAGTCAACACATTTTCACAAATCACAACCAACCATCGAAGTAAATTAGGGCCAAGTACACAACAGTGGTACAATACAACATAATACATATCTTGATCATCATCAACTAACCATTTCATTCAATTTGTCTTGGGACTCAAACCCATTACTTTCCAACACTTACACATTTCATAACATGGGGACTTCAAACTATCAATCTTCAAGGATATAAGGCATTTCAAGCATTAGAGACTTTACTCCATCATCTATCAAGAACATGAATCAATTTAAATTATTAGAGACTTAAACCCATCACAACAAGTCATATGTCATTTCATATTATAAGGAACTTTGATCCAAGGTCTAACATGACACCAATCGTTTCACACATCGGGAACTTTAATCCATTATCTAACAAAGACATAAGCCAATCTCAATCATTCGACACCTTACTCCGTTGTCTATCAAAGACATACATCAAGGCAAGGAGATTAAAAAATACTTTAATCACAAGCTTCCGTAATGGGAAATAAATGCGGGTAATTGGACTTCATGTCCTCTTCCGTATCCCAAGTAGCTTCCTCGGACTTTTTGTTCCTTTATAAAACCTTCATTGAAGCCACCTCTTTCATTCGTAACCGGTGAACTTACCAATCTAAAATCCTCACTGGGACCTTCACATAGGACAAAGAGGCCAAAATGCCAACATATTCCAAGTGAAAAACAAAGGAAGGGCCACCCACACATTTCCAAAACATCTGCACATGGAAAATCGGGTGAATAGAGTTCATGCTAAAAGGAAACTCTAACTCATAGGCAACATTGCCAACCCTTTTCACAATCAAGTAGGGACCAACATATCGGGGACTAAGCTTTCTCTTTTTGCAAAACTGCATTACCCCTTCATGGGAGACACTTTTAAGAATACCCAATCTTCCATATTAAACTATAAGTCTCTACGCCTCACATCCACATAGGAATTTTTGTGAATTTGAATGATTTTCAATCTATCACAAATCACCCTAGCCTTCTTTAAGGCTTGGTGAACTAAGTTAGGCCCAAGAAAGTTACCCTCGCCAACTTCATACCACCCAATAGGAGATCGACATCTCCTACCTTCCAATTCTATAAAAGGCGCCATGCCAAAACTAGAGTGGTAATTATTATTATAGGCGAACTCAATCAAAGATAAATGGTCGTACTAACTACCTCCAAAATCAATTACACAATCCCTAAACATATCGTCCAAAGTTTAGATAGTTCTCTCCGCTTGACCATCCATCTGCGGGTGGAAATCGGTACTAAGGCACACCTTAGTTCCTAAACCTTTTGGAATGACTTCCAAAAGTGGGATAAAAATGGAGGTGCACGATCTGAGATAATAGACACCTAAGCTCCGTGCAACTTCATGATTTCCATAAGATATAACTTGGCATAATCCCCCAACGAGAAACTAGTTCTCACGGGAAAGAAAAGGGCAAACTTGGTAATTCTATAAATGGTGACCCAAATAGAATCACATTGATTCTGAGATTTAGGAAGACCGGTAATAAAATCCATATTAGAATACTCCCACTTTCACTCGAGCAACATAATTTCTTGGTATAGGCCACCAGGGATTAAGTGATCAACCTTTACTTGTTGGCACACCTTACACTTAGCCACATAGCTAGCAACATCACGTTTTATATTATTCCATAAATAGAACTCCCTAAGGTCATGGTACATCTTGGTGGAACCAGGATGAATAGAATAACGGGCTCCATGAGCCTTGGCCATGACCCTTTTCCCTCAATCCATTGAAGTCGGGAACACATATCCTACCTTGGTACCTAGTCTATGGCTTTGTGTTGACCCACATTACCCTTGATTTTCATCAAGTATGGGTCCAATACTTTCTTTTCCTTTTTCTAAAAAACAAGAGATGACTGAGATACCGGATTCACAAATACACCAGCATCCTCAGAGTATGCAAGTCGAACCCCAAAATTTGCCAAACGACAAATATCTTCCACCAACTCCCCCTTATCCTCGTCAACATGGGCCAAACTCCCCATATTTAATCTACAAAGAGCATTGGTGACTACATTCACCTTACCAGGATGGTAATCAAGATTCATATAATAGTCTTTCAATAGCTCAAGCCACCTTCTTTGCTGGAGATTCAACTTCTGTTGGGTAAACATATATTGGAGGCTTTTATGATCTGAAAATATACCAACATGAACACCATAGTGATAATTCTACCAAATTTTCAAAGAAAAGAACACAACTATCAATGCTAAGTCATGGGTAGGGTAGTTCTTTTTATGCACTTTCAATTACCTTGAAGAGTAGGCCACCACACACAACCAAGACCGACTCAAGAAGCATCATAATAAACCACAACATCATTACTATCCTCAGGTAAGGTCAAAACCAGAGCCAAAGTCAATTTATCTTTCAACATCTCAAAAGTATCCTCACACGTATCATACTATAAGAACTTAACATTCTTTTGTTTCAGACGTCTGATTAATTTCACCCCTTTTGACTTGGGATAACCAAGTCAAAAGGGGTGAAATTTATCTTCTAATTAGGTGACAATGCCTATATTGTAGGCTTTGTATGCAAAACAATAGAATAATTGGGTTGAACACAAGAAATTTATGCAGTTAAGAAGCCAGGGGGGACACAAACCTAGCATTCGTCTCTTTTTATTTTCAACTCGACAACACTCAATAAATGGTTACTATTAGAAATTATCAACTCCCCCCATTTACTTTCCTATACTGCTTGAGGATTACATCAAGTTAAGAAACTATTCACATTTTCCCTATGGGATCAACCCCAACCTTGTTGGGTTACTATACTTGAAATCTACTGTATTATACTTCTTGTAGAGGTATAGTTTTGGGCGACATCAAATTTTGGTATCATTGCAGGAAAAACAGTTAGAGTAGTGAATTTAATTGGTGAAGTTCATGGGTTTTTACCTTTTTGTTTTAATTTGGCATACACCGATGTATGCCAAGTACTAAGAATAGAGGCAATCTGTTACTCCATTTTAATCAAGAGCCAAAAAGAATCCTTCAAACACCTAGAAGGATGTTAGGACAAGTTTGTGATGGGGTGCAAGATCCCCCACCTGTGGTCCCAAACATAGAACTCCCGCTTTCCCCATTAGACCCACTGAATATTGCAACCTACAAAAACAACAACTATTAGAGCAAGAATATAGAGAAGTAGAAAAAGCCAAACTTACTGCAGAGGCGGCATTAGCTCAGTAAAGATTGGTATGGCCGAGACAGGATGTTGATCATCAAGTTCAGAGAGGATGGTCTCTATGTGTTCGAGCATATCAACACTTAGACCCATTTGAGGAAGACGATGAAGATTTAGGTTATTTTAAGCGTACGGATTCTGGGGACAGTGTTCCTTCTCCTTAGCCCTTAATGTGAAGTTTGATATCACTAGTGTTATGATCCAATTGCTAAATATAATGGGTGTGTTTTTGGGAGATGCAAAGTATGACGCAAACATTCATCTTATAAATTTTCTCGGGATATAAACAAGTTACAATATTATGGGAGTTAATAAATAAGTATTAAGATTGAGGTTGTCCCTATTTTCTTTAACTGGAGAAGCATCTTTATGGTTAGGGAAACTTCCTAGAGTATCTATCACTACTTGGTACAAATTGAAGACACAGTTTCAAAGTAGATTCTTCCCTCCTTTACGGATGTTACAGTTGAAGAATGAAATTTATAATTTCAGATAGTTACGTATAGAGTCTATGTATGAGGAATGATTTTGATTTAATAAAAAGCTAAGCATGGTACAAAATTAAAGAATTAGGGGATCTAACTTGTCTGAGATCTTCTATCGATTATAGAATGATAGTTCAAGATCTATGATAGATACTATCTCAGGAGGAACATTTGTGTGTCTTCTCTGGAAAGCTGTACAGGAAATGCTAGATGATATTGCATTTACCAACAGGTGATGGCATAATCGAGATTTGGAATGTGGTGGTGGTAATTATGCCTGCCATTGGAGAAATAAATACATATGGAGAAGCGAATGATATGGTAGCACAAGAGGTTGCACAACTTCACACATGTATTGGGTTTTTTACAAAAAATTTGTGTCAATGAGTACTGAGAAGGTGAATGTATTAGTGGAACAAGGGTCAGCCTCCAAACCATTCTAGATTAAATATGAAGAAGAGGCAAAGTATCTTGATCGTAGATTGGCTAATTTCTGAGCTCAAGAGCAAGGGAATCAAGGCCAAAACTATTATAACGATAGATAGAAAGATAAGAGCAGAGATAGAGATAGTGACTGGCGGTGTAAGGATGACTATAAAGAGAAGAGTGACAAATATATTCCATTAGGGAGTCGAGATATAAGGCCCAAAATGGAGGCACTCTTGGACAAGCTAGTCAAAGGTCAAGAGAGTCAAGAAAACTTCTTTAAGGATATAAAAGCTGATTTGTCGGGGTTAAAATAAAAATTTGAGTCACATGCTACATCAATCAAGCAATTGGAGCAGCGATTTGGTCAGATGTCAGACACAGGGAACCAAAGACATCCTGGCACTCTTCCAAGTAATACAGTGGTGAATCCCAAAAATGATAGTCAATACCATGACATTGCCACTCAGAGTGGTAGGATTACTACAAATCCAACTGTACCTATAACTGATAAGCAGAAGAGCGAAGATGAGCCGGTTGATTTTTAGAGTAGCATCACGCCAAATGAAGGAGAAGAAAAGAATACAAAACCTGTGCTGAAACCTATTCCTAGACCACATCTTTCTTATCTGGAAAGATTGAGAAAAAATAAGAAGAAGATAAGTACAAGAAATTTTTATCTATGTTAAAAGATTTAACTGTCAACATACCGCTTATAGAGGCACTGGAGAAAATGCCAAGATATGCAAAATTCAAGAACGATTTGATCACCAAGAAAAGGTTATTCAGTCATGATCATGTTGACAATATTCTTCATTGCAGTGCTGTAGTCACTAGATCATTGGTAGGGAAAAAGGACTTTGGCACTTTCACAATACCTTGCACTATTGGGTCTTTCAAGTTCACTGAAGAATATTTGGTTTGGGGGCTACCATCAAACTCATACCTTTTGTTGTATTCAAGCAGTTGGGGTTGGTAGTATCCAAAAAAACCACCATGAGACTAGTAATGGCAGACAGGACTGTAAAGAAGCCTGTTGGTATTCTTTATGGTGTTTTGGTAAAAGTATCTTCTTTTATATTTCCTTCTGATTTTGTTACATTATAATGTGAAGTGGGCTTTAAATTCCCCATTATATTAGGAAGACCATTTTTGTCTATAGATAGGACACTGATTTATCTGGAAAAAAGACATATAATACTGAAACTCAACGATAAATATATGACATTCAACGTGTGAAAATCTACATAGTAGCCTGATAAATTGAGAGCGGTGTATGTATTAATGTAGATGATGAGGAGACATATCCATTCCATGATGCTAATGCAGTTACTCTGGGGGATGATGGTTCTAATACGATTGTTCTTATGGAGGAGAGGCTAGGTATCGATGCTCTTGTGGCTGCGATTATGAATTTTAACTGAAGGTATCGAAGAGTATGAGGAGTTGGTGAGTGCATTGCATGGTGATGGTTATAATTATGCACTGAGGAAGATCAATCTAGATTAAAAGAATAGAACAACTCTACCTGCTCGGCCATACATTGAGGAACCACCAGTGTTAGAATTAAAAGCCCTTTTATCTCACTTACGATATGCATTTTTGGGGGACAACAACATTTTGTCAGTTATCATTGTAGCTGGTCTAATCCAGTCAGAGGTAGAAGCATTATTGCCAATATTGCAGAATTTCAAAAGGGCTATTGGATGGTCCATAACAGATATTGTGGGTATTTTTCCTGGTTTATATACTCATAAAATTCAGCTTAAGCCATATTTTGTTCTATCTATTGAATATCAGCATCGACTCAATCCTTCTATGAAGGAGGTGGTGAAGAAGGAGATCATCAAATGGTTGGATGTTGGTGTAGTATTTCCTAATGCTGATAGTAAGTGGGTTAGTCTGGTTCAATACATACCGAAAAAGGGCGGAATAATTATGGTCCCTAACAAGAATAATGATTTTGTGCCTATGAGTCCAGTCACGGGATAGAGAGTGCGCATGGATTATAGGAAGTTGAATACATAGAATCAGAAGGACCATTTTCCTATGTCATTCATGAATCAGATGTTGGACCGATTAGCAAGAAGATAATGGTATTATTTTCTAGACGGATACCCAAAATTTAATTAGAGACTGAGAGAAGACTACTTTTACATGTCCGTATGGGACATTTCCATTCAAACGAATGCCATTTGATCTATGCAATGCTCTAACCACCTTTTAGAGATGTATGATGTTTATTTTCTCTGATATGGTAAAAGACACCATTGATGTTTTTTTGGATGATTTTTTAGTTTTTGGTGATTCTTTTGATGACTGTCTTATACACTTTGCAAAGGCCCTACAAAGGTGTGAAGAATGCAACTTGGTGCTTAATTGGGAAAAGTGCCATTTCATGGTCAAATAAGGAATTGTACTTGGGCACAGAATTTTGAAGATAGGCATAGAGGTTGATTGAGGAAAGGTTGAGGTGATTGAAAAACTACCTTATCCAATTTCTACAAATGGAATTTTGAGTTTTCTAGGACATGCAGGTTTTTATCGGTGATTTATCAAGGACTTCTAATTCTTTGCTAGTCCACTTTGCAAACTTCTTGAGAAGGAGGTAAAATTTGATTTTGATGATGCATGTAAGAAGGTTTGTGAAATCTTAAAAGAAAAGTTAGTGTCTGCTCCAATAATTGTCTCATAATTAGTTCTACCCTTTTAAGATTATTTGTGATGCAAGTAGTTTGGCCTTAGGGGTTGTACTAGGCCAACATAAAGAAAAGATCCTTTATTCCATCTACTATGCTAGTAAGTCACTAAATCCTACTCAAAAGAACTATACCATGATGTAACAAAAGTTATTTGCAGTTGTTTTTTCCTTTGAAAAGTTTAGATCTTACTTGATTGGCAGAAAGGTTATTGTACACACAGACCATGCAGCATTGTGGCACTTGATGGCTAAGAAAGAAGCAAAGTTGAGGCTTATTCGTTAGGTGCTTCTATTGCAAGAATTTGATTTTTAGATAAAGGATAGGAAAGACACATAAAATCAAGTTACAAATCACTTGTCTATAATAAAGGAGGAAGCTATGCAGAAGATTGCTAAGGGTTTGTAGATTGATGACAATTTGCTAGACAAACAGATATTGGAAATTTCTTAAGATTTAATTCCATGGTTTGAAGATTATGGAAATTACTTAGAAAGTGATCTAGTCTATAAGAACGTTCATATCGACAAAGGAAGAAGTTCATGCATAAGGTAAGAAATTTTTTTTTGGATTAACCTTATCGGTGAAAAATTTGTGCAGATGTATCATTCGGATATACATACTTGGAGTGAAGATGATGAGCATACTGGAAGTGTGTCATTTATCACTAGTTAGGGGTCATCATGTAGGTGCCCGCAAAGCCCATAAGATCCTTCAATGCGGCTACTATTGGCCGACTATATGAAAAGATGCTCATGACTATGCTGCTGCATGTGATCAATGTCAACGACAAGGTATGATTGCTAGAAGAAATGAACTACCGATGACCCCTATCTTAGAATTAGAAGTGTTTGATGTGTGGGGCATTTATTTCATGGGACCTTTTGAAAGTTTTTGGGGCATGAAGTACATACTGGTAGTTTTTTATTATGTGTCAAAGTTGGTGGAAGCAATTGCGCTTCCTAACAATAAAGCAAGGAGTGTCACAATATTTTTTAGAAAGAATATCTTTTCTCTATTTTGTATTCCACGTGCTATTATTAGTGATGAAGGGTCACATTTTTGCAATAATCTATTCAAAAGTCTTCTGGAAAAATATAGGGTGAATCATAAGGTGCCAACACCTTATAATCCACAGACTAGTGGACAAGTTGAAGGGTCCAATATAGAAATCAAGTCCATATTGGTGAAGACTGTAAATGTTAATAGGACTTATTGGGTTAAAAAGTTAGATGATGCATTATGGTCTTACCTCATAGTTTATAAAAACCCCATAGGTGCTTTACCTTATCAACTTGTGTATGGAAAAGTTTGTCGTTTACCAATTGAGCTTGAGCATAAGGCACTATGGGAATTGAAGAAGATGAATTTAGAGCCGAAGGATGCAGTCAAATCTTGGTTGAATGGCATAAATGAGTTAAATGAATTCTATCTCTGGTCATATGAAAGTTCAACACTTTACAAGGAGATAATGAAGTTTTATCATGACCGAAAGATTGAGAAAAGGGTATTTAAAAAGGGTGACCAAGTACTGCTATACAATTTTAGACTTCATTTGTATCCAGGTAAGATTAACTTAAGATGGATAGGTCCATTCACAGTAACAAGAGTTTATCCCAATGGTGCGTTAGCAATAAAGAAGGATGGCACAAGTCCATTAAAAGTGAACGAACATAAAGTAAAGCACTATATGGGAAATATTGAAGAGGTGAAAGAACTAGCTGACATTAGCCTTGATGAGATCTGAATAATCAAGGCAAGTGGGTTGTGCTGTGATATTAAATCAAGTGCTTCATGGGAGGCAACCCATGAGGCTAGTTGGTCAAATCTGAGTATCCAACTTACCAACGTCGTGCCGCGATGTTAAATCAAGCGTTACATGGGTGGCAACCCATGTTTTTTGTACTTATTTCAATTATAGGGTAAGGTGTTTGTTTATTGTGAAGGAATAAAAAAAGGCAGATAAAATTCAGTGAAGATAAAATGGTAACATATGGACTCTTTACAAATTGTGTCTATACGGTATGACTCGTGAGTAAAAGTCGAATGACCTAATAGATCAATCATAATCAGAAATTAAGTTATAGAATGAATACGACTCTTAATACAAGTTGTTACCTTTGGTTATGAATCGTGACCAAGAGTCATACTCAATCCAGAACCCAGGTAAGTTACCAGGCAACACGAGTCAAAGAAATGACACGTAAGCCTGGGTATGAGTTGTATACACCACTCTTACCAAATCTTACAAAGTGATATCTAGGGTTGACCTATCCTAATGCTTAATTAAAATAAAGAAAAGGGGTACAATCGGGCACCCGATAGCATCTTTCGTACAAAATCCATTTCTCAACTAAATTTCAACTTTTAAACTACAAAATTGAAGTATTTGCAACTTGATTCATCTACCATCAACTTTAGATCTTTCAATTTTTGAGTTTTAAACTCGGATTTGGGTAGCAAAATAGAATTGAACACAAGAACTTAATTTACCCACTCACCAAGTAAGTTGTTTCACCCTATTTTCTTTATTTTCAGGTCGGAATGAGAAATTGTTACTACTAGGATCTTGGATTGAATTGATTTAGTCTAAAATTAAGTAGATTGGTACCCTAGTTAGAATTTTTAGTTGAAAATTAGAACTTGGGAAAGAACTAGGGTCGGGAAAGGAATTTTTATATGATTTTGCACTTAAATTGCTGGAAGTAGCTAAATATAGTAGTGGGTACTTTGGTAATTTTATCAGAGTCAAATGTTGAAGTTGGACTCCTATGTTGCAGTGCATACGAGACTTTTTATGACACGTACACACTGTTATAGGATTTGTAATGAGACTCGTACCCACTAATAACATGGAAATCTAACAAATTCAAAGTTTGCATTGGGATACGACTATACCATATGAGTCGTATCATACCCTTATGACTCATAAACATACCCACCTTGGTAAAACACTCAACGGGAATAAATTTTTCTAACCAGCTTACGACTGTTGTCCATGAGTCGTACCTAGTCGATATGACCGGCAAGGAGGAGTAGTAAGATGGCCAGTGAATAAAGGTCATGTACCTTCTAGGATATGACTCAGGCATACGAGTCTTACCCATTACATACGACCGATACCCACCACTCGTACTCAATGGTGACAGAGCACATTGAACTTTGGTTTTAAATTTTGCTCTTCTTTTCTTTGTTTATTTACTAATAATAGTGTATTTTTAGGTACAATGCCTCCAAAGAATGTTGCATCCTCCAAACTGAGTGCTAAGAAAGTAACCAAACAAAATCAAGTCTAAAGTGAAGAAACCAACTTATTCAAATGATTAACAAAAAGTAGTGGAGAAGAATATGAAGAAACCACATCAATGAAACCTTGGTATTGACCTTTTTCTAGACACTCATCCTATTTCTATTCATCCATATAGAATGGCTCCACCTGAGTTGACGGAGGTTAAGGAGCAATTGAATGACCTCTTATACAAAGGTTTCATTCATCCTAGTGTATCCCCGTGGGGTGCACCAATTTTATCCATGCAAAAGAAGGATAGTTTCCTTCGAATGTGTATTGATTACCGATAAGTTAATAAGGTGATGGTGAAAAATAAGTATCCCATTTTGAGGATTGATGATCTCTTTGATCAGCTTCGGGGTTCCAAATACTTCTCTAAGATTGATCTTCGATTCGGGTATCATCATTTAAATATAAGGTAAGTGGATATCCGCAACAAAACTTTCTTCAACCATTATAGTCATTTTGAATTCCTACTGAGTCATTAGGTTTGACTAATGCCTTACGATAGTCATGGATTTTATAAATAGGGTCTTTCATCAGTTTTAGGATTTGTTCATTGTTGTCTTCATTAATGACATCTTAGTGTACTCGAAGAGTGTCAAGGATCATGTCGATCACCTCATTCTTGTGTTGAAAACCTTGAAATATTAACAGTTCTACGTTAATTTCTTCAGGTGTGAATTTTAGTTGAATTTCATAACTTTCGTGGGTCATGTTGTATCTAGCGAGGGGATTATAGTGGATCCTCAGATAATTATTGAGGGTTTTTTCTATTGCTACTTCATTAACCAAATTGACTCAAAAGAAGGTAAACTTCTAGTGGCCTAATGCTTGGGAGGGTAGCTTTGAGTAGCTAAAAGTTAAGTTGACTTCAGCTCCAGTCTTGACTCTACCTGAGGGTACAAAGGGTTTTGTGGTTTATTGTGATGTATCCTAGATTGGTTTGGGCTGTGTGTTGATGCAGCATGGTAAGATGGTTGCCTATGCCTTTAAATAATTAAAGGTTCATGAGATAAACTATCCGATTTATGACTTGAAGTTGTTTGTGGTGGTATTTGCATTGAAAATTTGGCATCACTATTTATATGGGGTGCATATTGGTATCTTTTCTGATCATAGGAGCCTGCAGTATGTGTTTACTTAGAAGGAGCTTAATATAAGGCAAAGGAGGTGGCTTGAGTTGCTGAAGGACTATGATATGAGTCTTCACTACCACCCAGGTAAAGCTAACATGGTTGATAATTCTCTTAGCAGGTTGTCCATGGGTATCTTGTAGAATGTGGATAAGGATAAAAAGGAATTAGTCAAAAATATTCACCGTTTGGCTGACCTTGGAGTCCGTCTCTTATACTCTTAAGATGGTGGTGTGATAGTTAAAATGATACCATAATCATCTCTTGGTTTGGAAATAAAGGAGAAATAGGTGTTAGATTCTCTCTAGATGAAGATCAGATATGATATGGGTAAGAAAAAGGTGATAGCCTTTGAGATCGGTGGAGATGGTACCTTAATGTATTAAGAAAGGTTGTGCATTCCCAATGTTGATAGATTGAAAGGTAGGATTTTGGCCAAGGCCCATGAGTCATGGTATGCGATTATCCCAGTTTAACAAAGATGTATAATGATCTCAAGGAGATATATTGGTGGAAAAACATAAAAGGATGTGGCAGAGTTTGTGGCTAAGTGTATGGTGTATCAGCAAGTAAAGGTAGAGCACTTGAGGCCTGGTGGGTTACTTTAAGAGATTGTATTATCGAGGTGGAAATAAGAAATAATTAATTTGGATTTTGTTACCGGCCTTCTGTGGTGACAAAATCAATGGGACTCCATTTTGGTCATCGTGGATAGGATGACAAAGTTCCCTTACTTCTTGCTCGTTAGGACTAACTATGCTGCCAAGGATTGTGCAAAGTTGTACCTTCATAAAGTTGTACAGTTGCATAGTGCGCCTGTATCAATTATTTTGGATTGTGGTACCCTATTCTTGTCGCATTTTTTGGTGCTCCTTCTAGCGTGGTTTGGGGACCAAAGTAAGTCTTGGTTCAACTTGTTACCCACGTTCAGATGCGCAAGTTGAAAGGATCATTTAGACTTTGCAAGATATACTGCGATCCTGTTTAATAGATTATAGTGGTAGTTGGTTCGACCATTTTTCCTTGACTGAATTTATTTATAACAATAGATACTATTCTAGTTTTAGTATGGCCCTATTTGGAAGAAAGTTTAGATCCCCTATTGGGTGGTTTGAGGTTGGTGAAGTGCAAATGTTTGGGTCGAATTTGGTTTACCAAGCCATGAAAAAGGTGAAGGTAATTTGGGATAGTATTTAGACCGCCAAAAGTCACCAAAAGTCCTACACGGATGTGAGGTAAAGTGACTTACAGTTCGAGGTTAAAGATTGGGTATTCTTAAGGGTATCTTCTATGAAGGAAGTAATGTGGTTTGGAAAGAAGGAGAAACTTAGTCCTCGATATATTTTCCCGTATGTGATTTTGAGAAGGGTTGGTAATGTTGCATATGAGTTGGATTTACCCTCTAGAATGAGTTCTATTCATCCGATATTCCATGTGTCTATGATGCAGAAATGTGTGGGTGATCCTTTGGTTGTTGTTCCCTTCGAGAACATTGGTATTTTGGACATTGGTATTTTGGATTCTTTATCCAATGAGAAGGTCTTGTGTAATGATCTTGGATAAGCAAGTTTACCAGTTACGAATGAAAGATATGGCTTCAGTGAAGGTTCTATGGCGGAACCAAAAGTCCAAGGAGGACATAAAGTCCAACTATCCATTCCAAATCCCAATTTTGGAAAATCGTGCTTGAGGTATGTGTTTTTCTCAATATCTTTTTTCTATGTTTGTTTATGATAGACTGTAAATAACTTAGTGTTTGTTTTCTATCTTAAAGATAAGGGTAGAGATATTTGTTTTTAAATCATGCTTGTAGTGCCTCTCCCCATCATTCGAGGATGAATGATCCTAAGAGGGGGGAGACTGAAACACCTTAAACTTTAGCCCTTGCAAAATTTCCTGAGTCTTGGATATTCTATGCATCATACGACTTATCATACTACTTTTATGTTGTGGGTACAGGTCAAGGAACCTAGTCATATGTTGTTTTGTGTCATATTGTCCAAGTTGTGTTCTTGGTACAAGAAGCCAACACAAGAGTTGTATGCACATAATATGTGAAGTATAGTGCCAACCGTATGTTGTTCAGTGTCTAGCCTTGACATTCTTCCTAGGGTATGATTTGAATGGGTACTAGTTATATGAAAGGGCAGGACTCATTCTAAGGGGTTGTATGGTGTATATATTATAGTGTCCAACATTTTGATCAACATAGGAGTAGAGGGTACCACTCGTATGATGTGGGTATGAGTGGACAGGACAAATCTTACCCTCTTATGAGTCTTTTACAGTTCTTAAGCTGAGTATATTTTTTGACATTTCCCACCCCAAGCCCGAAAGACCCCACATCTTAAAACAATATTTGGTCCCTCATTCCTTACTTGGAAAGATCAAAACACAATCAAAATCCTCTCTAAACTCTCTTTGGAAGATTGGGCTAGGGTTTCTACAAGGTGTTAATCTAGAGGCTCAAGAGTCAAGTTCATTCCGTGAATCTTCATTAATAAGACATGTAACTCTTTCTTCATAGTTAGTTCTCAAATATCATATGTTGCAAACATTGTTATTGAATCATAAGTAATGGTTTTGAAATCTGTTGTTGAAGGTTTGAATGTATATTGTTGATTATTGTTCACTCATGCCTTAAATTATGTTTATGTATGATTTACTAATGGTTTTGCACATGTAGGTGATTGGAAATTGTAACTTAAACTAAGGGGTGATGATTAACCCTAACTTGATGGTTTTTGACTTGAATAATAGTTTGATAATGGTATACGCTAAACCTATTTGTAAAAATGTCTATGAGAATGATCTTGTCGCATGATGAATTGTGTTTTTAACTAATGCTTGGTATAAGAATGCTAATGCAGGATGAATGATTTTGTAAAGGTCTTGATGACCATAAAGTGGATTGAATTGTGGTTTGAACTAAGTCATCGGCCTAATGATGTAAATGGTTGGTAAATGGTTCCATGAAGACCTTGTGGGTTATAAATGGTTTTTAATTCTAACCTTGGTGGTTTAATTGGCTAAATGGGTTTGAGTCCCTAAATTGTTTAACTGAATTGATGACTTTTTATAGACAATGGGTTGAAGAAAGTTTAATGATGATTGCTATGGCATATTGTACGCTTCCAAGTAGGGTTGGTATGAAGATACCAACGGGATGCCTTAGGTAATTAGGGGACTAATTATTGTGTGTATGCATTAATGATTTATTAAATTGGGCTTTAAAGTGGAATGCGTATCTGAGCCATGAAAGTGGAGTCCGAAAGACTAACACTAGAAACAGTGCTAGACGGTGTGAATTTGATAAATAGGGTCTTTCATCAGCTTTAGGATTTGTTCATTGTTGTCTTCATTAATGACATCTTAGTGTACTCGAAGAGTGTCAAGGATCATGTCGATCACCTCAGTCTTGTGTTGAAAACCTTGAAAGATTAACAGTTCTACGTTAATTTCTCCAGGTGTGAATTTTAGTTGAATTTCATAACTTCTGTGGGTCATGTTGTATCTAGCGAGGGGATTATAGTGGATCCTCAAATAATTATTGAGGTTTTTTTCTATTGCTACTTCATTAACCAAATTGAATCAAAAGAAGGTAAAGTTCTATTGGCCTAATGCTTGTGAGGGTAGCTTTGAGTAGCTAAAAGATAAGTTGACTTCAGCTCCAGTCTTGACTCTACCTGAGGGTACAAAGGGTTTTGTGGTTTATTGTGATGTATCCTAGATTGGTTTGGGTTGTGTGTTGATGCAGCATGGTAAGATGGTTGCATATGCCTTTAAATAGTTAATGGTTCATGAGATAAACTATCTGACTTATGACTTGAAGTTGTTTGTGGTGGTATTCGCATTGAAAATTTGTCATCACTATTTATATGGGGTGCATATTGGTATCTTTTCTGATCATAAGAGCCTGCAGTATGTGTTTGCTTAGAAGTAGCTTAATATAAGGCAAAGGAGGTGGCTTGAGTTGCTGAAGGACTATGATATGAGTCTTCACTACCACCCAGGTAAAGCTAACATGGTTGATAATTCTCTTAGTAGGTTGCCCATGGGTATCTTGTAGAATGTGGATAAGGATAAAAAGGAATTAGTCAAGAATATTCACCGTTTGGCTGACCTTGGAGTCCATCTCTTATACTCTTAAGATGGTGGTATGATAGTTAAAATGATACCATGATCATCTCTTGGTTTGGAAATAAAGGAGAAATAGGTATTAGATCCTCTCTTGATGAAGATCAGATATGATATGGGTAAGAAAAAGGTGATGGCCTTTTAGATCGGTGGAGATGGTACCTTAATGTAGTAAGAAACGTTGTGCATTCCCAATGTTGATAGATTGAAACGTAGGATTTTGGCCAAGGCCCATGAGTCATGGTATGCAATTCATCCCGGTTTATAAAAGATGTATCATGATCTCAAGGAGATATATTGGTGGAATAACATGAAAGGATGTGGTTGTGTTTGTGGCTAAGTGTATGGTGTGTCAGCAAGTAAAGGTAGAGCACTTGAGGCCCAGTGGGTTACTTCAAGAGATTGTATTATCGAGGTGGAAATAGGAAATATTTAATATGGATTTTGTTACCGGCCTTCTGTGGTGACAAAATCAATGTGACTCCATTTTGTTCATCGTGGATAGGATGACAAAGTTCGCTCACTTCTTGCTCGTGAGGACTAACTATGCTGCCAAGGACTGTGCAAAGTTATACCTTCATAAAGTTGTACAGTTGCATAGTGCGCCTGTATCAATTATTTTGGATTGTGGTACCTTATTCTTGTCACATTTTTTGGTTCTCTTTCTAGCGTGGTTTGGGGACAAAAGTAAGTCTTGGTTCAACTTGTTACCCACGTTCAGATGCGCAAGTTGAAAAGACCATTTAGACTTTTCAAGATATATTGCGATCCTGTGTAATAGATTATAGTGGTAGCTGGTTCAACCATTTTCCCTTGACTGAATTTGTTTATAACAATAGATACTATTCTAGTTTTAGTATGGCCCTATTTGGAAGAAGGTGTAGATCCCCTATTGGGTGGTTGAGGTTGGTGAAGTGCAAATGTTTGGCTCGAATTTGGTTTACCAAGCCATGAAAAAGGTGAAGGTAATTTGGGATAGTATTTAGACCGCCCAAAGTCACCAAAAGTCCTACACGGAAGTGAGGTAAAGTGACTTACAGTTCGAGGTTAAAGATTGGGTATTCTTAAGTGTATCTCCTATGAAGGAAGTAATGTGGTTTGGAAAGAAGGAGAAACTTAGTCCTCGATATGTTTTCCCGTATGTGATTTTGAGAAGGGTTGGTAATGTTGCATATGAGTTGGATTTACCCTCTAGAATGAGTTCTATTCATCCGATATTCTATGTGACTATGATGCAGAAATGTGTGGGTGATCCTTTGGTTGTTGTTCCCTGGGAGAACATTGGTATTTTGGACATTGGTATTTTGGATTCTTTGTCCAATGAGAAGGTCCCGTGTAAGGATCTTGGATAGGCAAGTTTACCAGTTACGAATGAAAGATATGGCTTCGGTGAAGGTTCTATGGCGGAACAAAAAGTCCAAGGAGGACATAAAGTCCAACTATCCATTCCAAATCCCAATTTTGGAAAATCGTGCTTGAGGTATGTGTTTTTCTCAATATCTTTTTTCTATGTTTGTTTATGATAGACTGTAAATATCTTAGTGTTTGTTTTCTATCTTAAAGATAAGGGTAGAGATATTTGTTTTTAAATCATGCTTGTAGTGCCTCTCCCCATCATTCGAGGATGAATGATCCTAAGAGAGGGAGACTGAAACACCTTAAACTTTAGCCCTTGGAAAAATTCCTAATTCTTGGATATTCTATGCATCATACGACTTATCATACTACTTTTATGTTGTGGGTACAGGTCAAGGAACCTAGTCATATGTTGTTTTGTGTCATATTGTCCAAGTTTTTTTCTTTTTACAAGAAGTCAACACACAAGTCGTATGCACATAATATGTGAAGTATAGTGCCAACCGTATGTTGTTTAGTGTCTAGCCTTGACATTCTTCCTAGGGTATGATTTGAATGGATACTAGTTATATGAAAGGGTAGGACTTATTCTATGGGGTTGTATGGTGTATAGATTATAGTGTCCAACATTTTGATCAACATAGGAGTAGAGGGTACCACTCGTATGATGTGGGTATGAGTGGACAGGACAAATCTTACCCTCCTATGAGTCTTTTACAGTTCTTAAGCTGAGGGTATTTTTTGACATTTCCCACCCCAAGACCGGAAGACCCCACATCTTAAAACACTATTTGGTCCCTCATTCCTTACTTGGAAAGTTCAAAATCCTCTCTAAACTCTCTCTGGAAAATTGGGCTAGGGTTTCTACAAGGTGTTAATCTAGAGGCTCAAGAGTCAAGTTCATTCCGTGAATCTTCATTAATAAGACATGTAACTCTTTCTTCATAGTTAGTTCTCAAATATCATATGTTGCAAACATTTTTATTGAATCATAAGTAATGGTTTTGAAATCTGTTGTTGAAGGTTTGAATGTATATTGTTGATTATTGTTCACTCATGCCTTAAATTATGTTTATGTATGATTTACTAATGGTTTTGCACATGTAGGTGCTTGGAAATTGTAACTTAAACTAAGGGGTGATGATTAACCCTAACTTGATGGTTTTGACTTGAATAATGGTTTGATAATGGTATAACCTAAACCTATTTGTAAAAATGCCTATGAGAATGATCTTGTCGCATGATGAATTGTGTTTTAAACTAATGCTTTGTATAAGAATGCTAATGCAGGATGAATGATTTTGTGAAGGTCTTGCTGACCATAAAGTGGATTGAATTGTGGTTTGAACTAAGGCATCGGCCTAATGATGTAAATGGTTGGTAAATGGTTCCATGAAGACCTTGTGGGTTATAAATGGTTTTTAATTCTAACCTTGGTGGTTTAATTGACTAAATTGGTTTGAGTCCCTAAATTGTTTAACTAAATTGATGACTTTTTATAAATAATGGGTTCAAGAAAGTTAAATGATGATTGCTATGACATATTGTACGCTTCCAAGTAGGGTTGGTATGAAGATACCAACGGGATGCCTTAGGTAATTAGGGGACTAATGATTGTGTGTATGCGTTAATGATTTATTAAATTGGGCTTTAAAGTAGGATGCGTATCTGAGCCATGAAAGTGGAGTCCAAAAGACTAACACTAAAAACAACGCTAGACGGTGTGGTTGTCCATATGTCCCAGAGGTTTGAGTCCCCCGAATAGATATATGAATGGTAAGTTCGAGTCCTACATATTGTATACCTAGGTGCTACGTCACCTTGATTATGTCGGGAGGTTTGACTCCCCCATAATTGTATATTTGGATATAGATATTTTCTAGTTTGTGCGGCTACTCACAGTAGGGCCCTTTCAACTAGGGGGAAGCTGGGCCCATATAGCCCATGGGTGCCTTGTTCTATTACAGTTACGCTACACATCCCAGGTCAATGTTTTCAAAGTTCATGCTAAGTCTTGTTCCCCTTCTTGGCACTATATATATATATATATATATACATGTGATTCCATATGAAGTTTTGACTTAGTTTTACATATGGAATTATCTTATCCTTATACCTGAGTTATATGTTAGAGTTCCAACCACTAACCATCTCTTAACGTTGTTTCCCTATGTGATACAGGAACCAAAGCTTCTTCTTCTTTTCCTGTGTAGTGACCAGGTGTTTGAGTGGCTTGTGAGTTGACATTGAAGTGATGGTCTTACTTAATTAGGAAGGCATTCATTTCATGGTCTTTTTACTCTATGTAATAGACTTTGCAAGACTTGGATTTTTTCTATTGTCAAGGGCATATCCTACATTGTATTGACTTTGGATTGTAGAGGCTTTATGGATTAATGTGGACTTGGGTGTGATGTTTTAGTGTGTGGTGGTAATGAATGGCTTAGACATTTTATGAGTTGTTGTTAGTCTTATATTGATCTATCTTATTATATGGACGGAATACATCCAACACTCATGGTTGGTATGTTTGTTAGGTTAGGTGAGGGGGTGATCTCTAGTTCACGTGGGACATGAGATACCCATCACGGTCAGGCCCTGGTTTAGGTCATAACAATTAGACAAAGCTAGTAAGTTATGAACACCCTATACCTAGGATTTCATGCGCGTACAGTTGACAGTTTTTAACATTTCAGATTATACATATATGTCTATTTTAAAGAGTTCACTATATGTGGCTATATATATATATATATCTGTATATCAGTTTTCAGTTTTATTCAGTTGGGAGTGGTACTTAGCACCGAGTAAACGCAGGTATGAAGGTTTACCATCCAGTTGAGGACTACGACCTTTAGTAGAGGTCCCTAAGTTACAGAACCACAGTACCACCATAGGTTATAAGGGGTCACCCGATAATTGAGGATTGATACCCTACTCCTTTGGGACATTAGTTTATTCGATCCACGCTAGCCAGTGTTGGTTCCCTTGGTAAGGTACTACCACCCTTACAACTGGAGTTACATGTTGGACCCCAGTTTTGCTCAAATTGGGGTTTTTCAATTATTTTTAGCTCCCATACTTTTCAGTTTATTTTTAGTTTATGTTCAGTTTAGGTTTTTTGGACAAAGTATTCAGATATTTAGTTATTCAGTATTTAGTTTTATCCAGCATATGTTCATGCACTCATGTTCAGTTTATGTTAGCTAGTTTCCCATCTCACATACTCGGTATATTCAAAGTGCTTAACGCATACTTTTCTGTGCTATCTTATCTCATTATATAGGTTCAGACGCTTAATACCTAGACAACATTTAGCATATTTCCGCATCACTCAATAGCATCTTTGGTGAGTCCTCATAATTTAAGGGCTAGTTATCAACTAATTATTTTAGTATTTCATTTAATTTCAGTTAGTTGGAGTTAGTTGGGGGATTTGTCCCAACAACTCAGTATGATTTAAAGGCTTTTAGATAGATGTTTAGATTATCAAAATAATGGGTTGTTAGACAGTTCTATTTTCAGTTTTTATCAATATTTAATTTTATATTATTACTTCTATCAATTATGTCAGTGAGCTTTCGCCTAGTATCACTAGAAGAAAAATGGTTATTAACAAAGGGAAATCTGGTCCCTAAAAGTCAAATTTTGGTCCTTAAATGTCATTATCAACCAAAAATATTTGGTCACCACCTGTCCTTATAGTCTTCACCACTAAAAGGCAATAATAACAAGATCTTTTTTCTGGTCCTTAAAAGTAGTTAGCGATCGTCTAAAATTTGGTCCCTAAATATGTTTTGACGACCAACTTTCTGGTCCCTAATTATATAATAATTGCATGCTATTTTCATCCCTATAAACCTTTAGGGACCAGTTTTTGCTGATCCTAAAAAATATTTATAGAACAAAAATTGTGTTTTATGGACCATAAATTATGGTTTCATAAAAGAAATATAAAATATACATTACACAAAACAAGCTGCACATAACAAAATATAAAAATAACTTTGTATATATTAAAAACTAATGTATTTACATAACAGTTGTTATGTAGCCATGACATAATATTTATGGCACTGCTTAAGCATTGTTTTCTGCTTCTCTATATTCTTGCTCTAATTGTGTCACATAATTAGTTCTACCCTTTTAAGATTATGTGTGATGCAAGTAGTTTGGCCTTAGGGGCTGTACTAGGCCAACAAAAAGAAAAGATCCTTTATCTTATCTACTATGCTAGTAAGTCACTAAATCCTACTCAAAAGAACTATACTATGATGTAACAAAAGTTATTTGCAGTTGTTTTTTCCTTGGAAAAGTTTAGATCTTACTTGAATGGCAGAAAGGTTATTGTGCACACAGACCATGCAGCATTGTGGCACTTGATGTCTAAGAAAGAAGCAAAGTTGAGGCTTATCCGTTAGGTGCTTCTGTTGCAAGAATTTGATTTTTAGGTAAAGGATAGGAAAGACACATAAAATCAAGTTACAAATTACTTGTCTAGAATAAAGGAGGAAGCTATGCAGAAGATTGCTAAGGGTTTGTAGATTGATAACAGTTTTCTAGACGAACAGATATTGGAAATTTCTTTATATTTAATTCCCTGCTTTGAAGATTATGGAAATTACATAGCAAGTGATCTAGTCCAGAAGAACGTTCATATCGACAAAGGAAGAAGTTCATGCATGAGGTAAGAAATTTTTTTTTGTATTAACTTTATCGGTGAAAAATTTGTGCAGATGTATCATTCGGAGATACATACCTGGAGTGAAGATGATGAGCATACTGGAAGTGTGTCATTTATCACTAGTTGGGGGTCATCATGTAGGTGCCCGCAAAGCCCATAAGATCCTTCAATGCGGCTACTATTGGCCGACCATATGAAAAGATGTTCATGACTATGCTGCTGCATGTGATCAATGTCAATGACAAGGTATGATTGCTAGAAGAAATGAACTACCGATGACCCCTATCTTAGAATTAGATGTGTTTGATGTGTGGGGCATTGATTTCATGGGACCTTTTGAAAGTTTTTGGGGCTTGAAGTACATACTGGTAGTTTTTGATTATGTGTCAAAGTTGGTGGAAGCAATTGCGCTTCCTAACAATAAAGCAAGGAGTGTTACAATATTTTTTAGAAAGAATATCTTTTCTCCATTTTGTATGCCACGTGCTATTATCAGAGATGAAGGGTCACATTTTTGCAATAATCTATTCAAAAGTCTTCTTGAAAAATATAGGGTGAATCATAAGGTGGCAACACCTTATAATCCACAGACTAGTGGACAAGTTGAAGTGTCCAATATAGAAATCAAGTCCATATTGGTGGAGACTGTAAATGCCTGTAGGACTTATTGGGTTAAAAAGTTAGATGATGCATTATGGGCTTACCTCATAGTTTATAAAAACCCCATAGGTGCTTTACCTTATCAACTTGTGTATGGAAAAGTTTGTCGTTTACAAATTGAGCTTGATTATAAGGCACTATGGGCATTGAAGAAGATGAATTTAGAGCCGAAGGATGCAGCCAAATCTTGGTTGAATAGCATAAATGAGTTAAATGAATTCTATCTCTGGTCATATGAAAGTTCAACACTTTACAAGGAGATGATGAAGTTTTATCATGACCGAAAGATTGAGAAAAGGGTATTTAAAAAGGGTGACCAAGTACTGCTATACAATTTTAGACTTCATTTGTATCCTGGTAAGATTAACTTACGATGGATAGGTACATTCACAGTAACAAGAGTTTATCCCAATGGTGCGTTAGAAATAAAGAAGGATGGCACAAGTCCATCAAAAGTGAACGAACATAAAGTAAAGCTCTATATGGGAAATATTGAAGAGGTGAAAGAACTAGCTAACATTGACCTTGATGAGATCTGAATAATCAAGGAAAGTGGGTTGTGCTGTGATATTAAATCAAGTGCTTCATGGGAGGCAACTCATGAGGCTAGTTGGTCAAATTTGAGTATCCAACTTACCAACAACGTGCCGCGATGTTAAATCAAGCGTTACATGGGTGGAAACCCATTTATTTTGTACTTATTTCAATTATAGGGTAAGGTGTTTGTTTAATGTGAAGGAATAAAAAAAGGCAGATAAAATTCAGTGAAGATAAAATGGTATCATATGGACTCTTTACAAATTGTATCTATACGGTATGACTCGTGAGTAAAAGTCGAATGACCTAATAGATCAATCATAATCAGAAATTAAGTTATAGAATGAATACGACTCTTAATACAAGTTGTTACCTTTGGTTATGAATCGTGACCAAGAGTCATACTCAATCCAGAACCCAGGTAAGTTACCAGGCAACACGAGTCAAAGAAGTAACACGTAAGCCTGGGTATGAGTTGTATACACCACTCGTACCAAATCTTACAAAGTGATATCTAGGGTTGACCTATCCCAATGCTTAGTTAAAATAAAGAAAAGGGGTACAATCGGGCACCCAATAGCATCTTTCGTACAAAATCCATTTCTCAAATAAATTTCAACTTTTAAACTACAAAATTAAAGTATTTGCAACTTGATTCATCTACCATCAACTTTAGATCTTTCAATTTTTGAGTTTTAAACTCGGATTTGGGTAGTAAAATAGAATTGAACACAAGAACTTAATTTACCCACTCACCAAGTAAGTTGTTTCACCCTTTTTTCTTTATTTTCAGGTCGGAATGAGAAATTGTTACTACTAGGATCTTGGATTGAATTGATTTAGTCTAACATTAAGTAGATTGGTACCCTAGTTAGAATTTTTAGTTGAAAATTAGAACTTGGGAAAGAACTAGGGTCGGGAAAAGAATTTTTATATGATTTTGCACTTAAATTGCTGGAAGTAGCTAAATATAGTAGTGGGTACTTTGGTAATTTTATCAGAGTCAAACGTTGAAGTTGGACTCCTATGTTGCAGTGCATACGAGACTTTTTATGACTCGTACACACTGTTATAGGATTTGTAATGAGACTCGTACCCACTAATAACATGGAAATCTAACAAATTCAAAGTTTGCATTGGGATACGACTATACCATATGAGTCGTATCATACCCTTATGACTCATAATCATACCCACCTTGGTAAAACACTCAACGGGAATAAATTTTTCTAACCAGCTTACGACTGTTGTCCATGAGTCGTACCTAGTCGATATGACCGACAAGGAGGAGTCGTAAGATGGCCAGTGAATAAAGGTCATGTGTTCTCTAGGATATGACTCAGGCATACGAGTCTTACCCATTACATACGACCGATACCCACCACTCGTACTCAACGGTGCCAGAGCACATTGAACTTTAGTTTTAAATTTTGCTCTTCTATTCTTTGTTTATTTATCTATGTGAAATCTTAAAAGAAAAGTTAGTGTCTGCTCCAATTTTTGGTGATCTTTCTAGCGTGGTTTGGGGACAAAAGTAAGTCTTGGTTCAACTTGTTACCCACGTTCAGATGCGCAAGTTGAAAGGACCATTTAGACTTTACAAGATATATTGCGATCCTGTGTAATAGATTATAGTGGTAGTTGGTTCAACCATTTTCCCTTGACTGAATTTGTTTATAACAATAGATACTATTCTAGTTTTAGTATGGCCCTATTTGGAAGAAGGTGTAGATCCCCTATTGGGTGGTTTGAGGTTGGTGAAGTGCAAATGTTTGGCTCGAATTTGGTTTACCAAGCCATGAAAAAGGTGAAGGTAATTCGGGATAGTATTTAGACCGCCCAAAGTCACCAAAAGTACTACACGGATGTGAGGTAAAGTGACTTACAGTTCGAGGTTATAGATTGGGTATTCTTAAGGGTATCTCCTATGAAGGAAATAATGTGGTTTTGAAAGAAGGAGAAACTTAGTCCTCGATATGTTTTCCCGTATGTGATTTTGAGAAGGGTTGGTAATATTGCATATGAGTTGGATTTACCCTCTAGAATGAGTTCTATTCATCCGATATTCCATGTGTCTATGATGCAGAAATGTGTGGGTGATCCTTTGGTTGTTGTTCCCTTGGAGAACATTGGTATTTTGGATTCTTCATCCAATGAGAAGGTCTCATGTAAGGATCTTGGATAGGCAAGTTTACCAGTTACGAATGAAAGATATGGCTTCGGTGAAGGTTCTATGGCGGAACCAAAAGTCCAAGGAGTACATAAAGTCAAACTATCCATACCAAATCCCAATTTTGGAAAATTGTGCTTGAGGTATGTGTTTTTCTCAATATCTTTTTTCTATGTTTGTTTATGATAGACTGTAAATATCTTAGTGTTTGTTTTCTGTCTTAAAGATAAGGGTAGATATATTTGTTTTTAAATCATGCTTGTAGTGCCTCTCCCCATCATTCGAGGATGAATGATCCTAAGAGGGGGGAGACTGAAACACCTTAAACTTTAGCCCTTGCAAAATTTCCTGAGTCTTGGATATTCTATGCATCATACAACTTATCATACTACTTTTATGTTGTGGGTACAGGTCAAGGAACCTAGTCATATGTTGTTTTGTGTCATATTGTCCAAGTTTTGTTCTTGGTACAAGAAGTCAACACATGAGTCGTATGCACATAATATGTGAAGTATAGTGTCAATCGTATGTTGTTCAGTGTCTAGCCTTGACATTCTTCCTAGGGTATGATTTGAATGGATACTATTTATATGAAAGGGTAGGACTTATTCTAAGGGGTTATATGGTGTATAGATTATAGTGTCCAATATTTTGATCAACATAGGAGTAAAGGGTACCACTCGTATGATGTGGGTATGAGTGGACACGACAAATCTTACCCTCCTATGAGTCTTTTACAGTTCTTAAGCTGAGGGTATTTTTTGACATTTCCCACCCCAAGCCCGGAAGACCCCACATCTTAAAACACTATTTAGTCCCTCATTCCTTACTTGGAAAGATCAAAAAACAATCAAAATCCTCTCTAAACTCTCTCTGGAAGATTGGGCTAGGGTTTCTACAAGGTGTTAATCTAGAGGATCAAGAGTCAAGTTCATTCCGTGAATCTTCATTAATAAGACATGTAACTCTTTCTTCATAGTTAGTTCTCAAATATCATATGTTGCAAACATTGTTATTGAATCATAAGTAATGGTTTTGAAATCTGTTGTTGAGGGTTTGAATGTATATTGTTGATTATTGTTCACTCATGCCTTAACTTATGTTTATGTATGATTTACTAATGGTTTTTCACATGTAGGTGCTTGGAAATTGTAACTTAAACTAAGGGGTGATGATTAACCCTAACTTGATGGTTTTTGACTTGAATAATGGTTTGATAATGGTATACCCTAAACCTATTTGTAAAAATGTCTATGAGAATGATCTTGTCGCATGATGAATTGTATTTTAAACTAATGCTTGGTATAAGAATGCTAATGCAGGATTAATGATTTTGTGAAGGTCTTGCTGACCATAAAGTGGATTGAATTGTGGTTTGAACTAAGGCATCGGCCTAATGATGTAAATGGTTGGTAAATGGTTCCATGAAGACCTTGTGGGTTATAAATGGTTTTTAATTCTAACCTTGGTAGTTTAATTGGCTAAATAGGTTTGAGTCCCTAAATTATTTAACTGAATTGATGACTTTTTATAGACAATGGGTTCAAGAAAGTTGAATGATGATTGCTATGGCATATTGTATGCTTCCAAGTAGGGTTGGTATGAAGATACCAACGGGATGCCTTAGGTAATTAGGGGACTAATGATTGTGTGTATGCGTTAATGATTTATTAAATTGGGCTTTAAAGTGGGATGCGTATTTGAGCCATGAAAGTGGAGTCCGAAAGACTAACACTAAAAACAGCGCTAGACGGTTAAGCTTGTTAAGGGAGGTCCCAGACTTAAAAAACTTTAGCTAAGTATCATGACTTAGAATCATTTTAGCCTTCCAAATTTGGAGGATTTTATTTCTGACCTTCCCGGTCTTAGTTAGTCAATTTTTAAATTGATTCATGATTAGGTTCACTTATAGATTATATCAGGTGAGTTTTTGATTTTTCATACTAGCATAAGGGCGAGTTTGGATGCCCAAAATGGTGAAGGGTCGTGATAGCCCCGCGTCGCGATGGCCAATCAACTCAAGTAAGGGTCGCTCTTCGATGACTACTTAACCCAAGTAGGGATCGCGTCGAGATTACTACTTGACCTAAGCAAGGGTCGCGATGCAAGGTCAGCCCTGTTTAGCATTATTTTAATACGGGTTATGGGGGAAAATAGGTTATTTTCCCCACCCTAATTCAGCATTAACACGAAATTAATCAGCCTATAGGGAAATATCTCATTCTTTACTCATAAACTCTCTCAAGATCAAGCCCTAGCCTCATCAAGTTCAAGAATTCAAGTCTCAAGAACTCACTTCAGTTTTCTTGAAAGTAGTAATCAAGGTATGTGAAGTGTTCATCCAAGGGTCCCTTCCACCCTAGGAGTCCAAGAAACTATTTTTAAACTTCAAATTTATGGATTTCATGAATTCCATATTGGGTTTGATTATATCCATGTTTATAATGATTAATTGGGATTCTAATCCATGTTTTATGATACGTTTCATATGAGGTTAATTGATATGTATGTAATATCATGAGGATCCACATACAACCCTTAAAATTGTCAATGGGGAGTTGAATTATGATGTCTACTTGTTATTTAGTGTTATATGTATATGTATGCTTGATGTGTGAGCCTATGCTAACACATTTGAAGCTTTTAACTCTCTATAATTGTAAGGTATTGAGCAACTTTAGTTGTTTTTTATTAGTTTACTTTGATTTTGCAGTAAAAGTAGAGAAGAAGGGGAACCATAAATAAAGGGAGAAAAAAACATGAAATCAGAAGCAAATAAAGAAGAAAGGATGGCTGACGACATCCATGACACGCCATCAGCCTGGTGATAGTGTAACGCCCCAATTTTCTGAACCGAAATGCTACACGGTGCTTATGATCCCGAAGGACCACAAGCTAACCCATGACTAATATCTATACCTGTACACTGCATAATATACTTGTAAAATGTGGAAAACATGAACAATATGCCATAAGGTTCAACTGAATAAAGAAACTGTCAAAACATGACATCCATGTGGGTAGAAAATACCCAAAACAACTGAATCTGAAATAAATCTGAATACTAAATTTGAAAACCTCTAAGTATTGTCTGAATAAGAAGTTGAAGGAACATGTCTCCAACTAACTCCGTAAACTGAAAACTAACTGAATTAATAAATGAATAAATCAAGTAATATCGTCCTCGAATGAAGAGGACTCACTGCAACTCTGTGTGCTAAATGTGACTGCTACTGCTGGTCTGGAACTTGTGTCTCTGAACCTATGGTGTAATATGAAAAGAAAGCACCATAGCGCAAATATGTCAGTACAACTGGAGTACTGAGTATATGAGTAAGGTAGGCTAATGCAAAGGGTTTACATGCATGAATAATGCTAACTGATTGACTGATATGAACGTAAGAGTGCAAACATACATACATAGTAACTGAGATCGTGAGTACGTTAGAGATAAATCTGTACGCTAATACATGGCTGAAAATGTAGTTCTGATAGCATGAGGGACTGTATCTGACAGTCCTGAATCTAATAGAACTATTTGAGTTCCATACTATAACTGAGATTTGACTGTATCTAACAGTCCTAGCATATGGATATCTGAAGAACTGTCTGAGTTCTTTTACTGAGACTGAGTCTGAAACTGTGGGAGGTAGTTTTTTAACCGACATGCCCCATGTATGCTAAAGTAGCTGAACTACGGCCCAATCGCTGCCCTGATTGGAAGGGTGTCAATACCGTGCCACGGGTAAAGACATGATGTGAGTGACCCTCAAATCTGGCAGTGTCCCCAAAAGAGAACGGCGAATGTCCGCCCCATCAACACTCAAGCTGGCAGTGTTGATGTCTCAACCTATGCTGGCTACATAGTTCTGGAATGCAAGGATTGCTTCTTAGAATCACACCTTCATCTGAAGCAGATGAGTTCCCATCCTTGGGTTTACTCGGTACTAACTCCTAATTCCATCTGAAGAGACTTAACATGACTTAACTGACTATACATGAACGGGGTTTACTAAATTTCCATTGACTGACGGAATAATACTGATAACTGATTGAGATCATGAGGTTTTTGAGGTTTCCTGAGTCACATGACTGACTGAATTCTATGGAACATGGCTTGACTAAAGATATCGTGACAACATGACATGGCTCTAGGAACACATCTATAGTTTCGGGTAAGAATACCCCCAGGACTCGATAGAAGGAAACTGACACACATGACATGACTTGATCATAAGATTTGAGTCCACAATTCATAATATCATAAGTAAGGGATAGTGTACTTCATGAGTCTATTCAACATCTCAAACATGGTAGGGAAAGCATGGATACATTTCGTGTACATGTTCTATAATTCCATTATCACACATGCTTCACACCACAACAAAAGCAACACATAAATAGCATGGAATTCATATTGAGTGTATAGCTAATATGGACTTGTCATTTAGGTATCACAAAATAATGTAAATATGGACTTCTAGCATCCTAGGCATTTTAACAAACACCTTGCATGCACACCTTGGGCATAGGTTTTCTCAACAAATGTTAATTATCTGGAACCACCCAATTTCATGGATTTTAACCACAAACATGCATACTTCATGGAAATCATCTTAAAATAATATTCTAAAGTTTAAACAATGGTCATTGACATGAACAACATCACATAGCAATAAGGAAATCAAAGTTTCTCATTTAAAATCATGGTTCTTGAACTCTATGAATGAAAGGGGTCCATAGATGAACACTTTGCATACCTGACTCAAGGTTCTTGATGTTTTTGAACTGGAAGGATTTGAAATCCTTTGATTATTGAAGAAGATTGAGTCTTGGTCTTGAAGATTTAATTTAGGGAGAAACCCTACGTTTTGTTTGTGAAATAAAAGTGAGCAAAATTGTTGAATTTGTACTTATCTGGGTATATATAGGTGGGTGATTAGTGACCAAAATACCTCTGTTAAAACGACCTGGAAATAAGCTGAACATGGCGTGTGATAGTCCAACTGACGATCCATCAGACTCCTAGTGGACCGTCATTCAGCCCGTCAGACGTGAACCAGAAATGGACTTCACTGGATAAGGGTTGACGGCCTGGCTGACGGTACTTCACAACTTTGACGGTCCATCAACTCGTCCATCAGTCCTTATCCAGAACATGGCTTAATTGGCATGGCTTTGACGGTCCAAGTGGTGGCCGTCACTAAGTTGACGGTCCGTCAACTTTTCCGTCAGTCCTTAACTATAATGGGACCCTTATGCATTGTAAGTGACGGTCCAAGTGGTGGTCCGTCACTAATTTGACTGTCCGCCAACTGGGCCGTCACACCTGGGCAGTTCTGACCGTTCCAAGTAAAACATCTATAACTCCTTTGTATGATGTCAGATTTGGATGAAATTGGTATCGTTGGAAAGCCAACTCAATTTCCCACGTGATAGAAAGTGAAAATATCAAAAATACTGCATGTACAAAAATAGATTTTCATTTCAAAGTAAGTCCTAGAATTCATGAGATGATTTCTAGCTGGGAAAAAAACACGGGTATTACAGATAGGCTATCAAGGATGATGTCAGCCTTAACCAGAGAATGAGATTTGCTGTAATGTTTTGACAGCATGTTGTGATAAGGCGTCAGAGTTATGATAAGGCATCAGGATCACCATCAAACTTAGGAAAAAATTCTCAAAATGGAAGAGGAGCTGATGACATCCATGATGCGTCGTCAGACTCCTGATACGACGTCATTGTTGCCGTCAGCTTGAGACAGCAAAATCCAAACTTAAAGAGAATCTCACAACGTCCGTGATAGGCCGTCACGGTCGCCTCCATCTATTCCGAGGAAAATCTGTTACTTTAGTTTTATTTCCTTATTTAGGGTTAACTATTTAAAGCCTTGTTTTAGGGTTTTCTAAGGATCGATTGACATATCCCACAATATAGCATATACAATTTCTCTCTCTCTCTCTAAGACCAATATTTTGGAGCTTTACCTTGTGATTCAATTCAAAGTATACTTTTGATTTTCTTCATCATTGTAAGTTAATCCTTTCAGTTATAAATTCAATTTGTATACTTGTTTCTTGCATCATGAGTGGCTAAACACTTGTAACCTGGATCATAAAATCTAGGGTTAGGTCATGATAAGGTGTTAAATACTCAATATTTAATAGTTGTTAGGATTTCTTTGTAATTTTGAGATTATAATTTACGTTTGTTGGTTGCAAACAGTAGGCGTACCTACTTTGGTTTGCTTGAGAAAGAAATCATAAACAGTAGGAAGTGAATTATCAACAAGGACTCGGAAAGGCTTCGTTTAATAATCAGCTTTATAACAAGTTTGATTAACCTGAGATAAAATATGGATAGTGCATAGCGATTCCCTAAGTCTGAGAGGATTAGGAAATAAGACGCTTGAATAGGTCGAGAAACATTTGAGCATATCATCGATAAAGATAGCTTGTGATCCTAACCACCGTGAGAGTGTTGAGTAAATTTTAGCATCTGTCATGTACTGTAATCCCTAGTGAACATAATCCTAGTTATTTCATAAAATCTTGGTTACAAACATCAAATTCAAAGTGACAATCAATTATCTGCAAAACTTAAACCCCATTTCAGGAAACAGTAAACTATCGGTGAATTTAATCGGAAACAACTTGAGTTCACACCTTATTCCCTATGGGATTCGACCCTAACCTAGTTTGGTTTTATATTGATAATGATCGCTTACACTCATTCAAGAGTGTAATTTGAGCGTTATAAAAAATGGCGCCGTTGCCAGGGAATACGGTTGTAAACTAAAAGTTTATGTGCGCTAATTGGATGTTCGTTAAGTTTCCTTGATTTACGTTTATTTGTTGTTTTTGTCTATTGCAGGTTCTTAGTTGTTTATGACAAAAACAAGAAGTTCTGGAGAACCATTATTACCAATTAATCTGGAACCTCAACTGATTGGGAGAATGGTTGAACAACAGGAGGCGGAAAGACTAGCCACTTTGTCCAGGGCTCAGGTGAACGTACAGAATTTAGGTCAACAAGTACGTCACCAGAACCCTGATGATGAAGACTTGGGTGATGAGGAATTGCTGAATCCTCAAAACCCAAGGCGAGCTGAGCAAATTGCCGCACCAGTGCAGCGAAATATCAATAGAAACCGTCCAGTCCGAGGAAGGTATGGTCAACAGCATGTTCAATACAAGGCTGATGAAGATGATGAAGGAATGGATGAAGCTGGTGCAATGGGTGCTATTATTCATCCACCGTTGGCACCAGGTGCAAAATTCAGTATAACAAGTACCATAATCCAACTCCTGAATCTGAAGAGGTTGTTTGGAGGCTTACCTGGTGATGACTCGAACATGCATTTGGTGAACTTCATCACCATTTGCAAATCTTTTGATAATCCGGGAGTGATCCAGAATGCAATCCGGTTGAGATTATTTCCTTTGTCTCTTTCTGGAGAGGCAACAATGTGGTTAAATGAGCTAAATCTCAATTCTATAACCAAATGAAGACAGTTAAAAGAGGCGTTCCAAGAACGGTTCTTTCCACCCTTAAGGAGGGTACAGTTGAGGGATGAAATCAGTAATTTCAGGAAGCTCCCTACCGAAGCATTGCATGAAACTTGGGAAAGATTTAAGAAGAAGATGGCACAATATCCAAACCATAATATGATGGACTCTCACTTGATGGAGACTTTGTACAGAGCTTTTAACTATGTGACAAAGCCAATTATAGACAATGCTGCAGGTGGTTCATTCATTGACCTTTCTTTTCTGGATGCTTCAGATATGCTAAATAGAATGACTAAGCAAAGTTGGGCTTGGCACACCAGGGATTCTGTGGTGGCTATCCCGACTGTTTCTGGAGGTATGACTGCGGAGCAGCACAGAAGGGATGAGGAGCAAGACCAAGATATAGCCCACTTAAAAACACAGATGGACTTGCTGACCAAGCACTTGCTATCAGGTAAGACCAAAATGGTTAAGGTTGTGGAATCTCAGGGTTCTATTGCTATGAGTGATGATGCAGAGGCAAACTATATGAGTAATCAGGGGGGTTTCCGAGGCAATAGCCAAGGGAACAAAGTTTGGAACTTTTATGGCAAGCCTGATTATAAAGATAGGGAGCTGTGACATTGGAGAAGCAATAATGACAGAAGTGATTTATATATTTCTCCTGGAAGTCAGGATACTGCAACAACTGGCTCCGGAAAGATGTTTATGGAGGACATGATGGAAAAGTTGTTGAAGAAAGTGGAAGCTACCAACTCAGGGTTAACTACTATGAAGAGTGAATTCTCTACCCTCAGTCAGTTGGTTAGATCACACTCTGCTTCTATTAACCAGTTAGAGCAGCAGATGAGTCAACTTTTTGCTATACTGAATCAGATAAAAAGTGGTACTTTACCTAGTGATACGGTTTAAAATCTGAGGAATGATGGCTCATGTATGGAGATCACTACTCGGAGTGGTAAGATGTTACTTGGCCCTTCTGTGGGCAAATCTGTAGAAGATGAGGTAATTGTTGATGAACCCAAAGAAAGTAATCTAGTGGAGTCTGAGAAGCTGGATAGTTCTATTGATGATTTAGAGAAGGAAAACGAGAAGGAAGAGGAAGTAGTGTTAAATACTATCCCTAGACAACCACCTCTCTTTCCTCAACGGTTGAAGAAAAAGGTCGATGATGCAAAATTCGGCAAGTTCATGGCAATGCTCAAGCAATTGACAATTAATTTGCCTTTGATTGAGGCACTTGAGAAAATTTCAGGCTATGCAAAGTTCATGAAAGATCTCATCACAACGAAGAGAAAGGTCAGCAATGAGTAGGTGGACAATCTCCACCATTGCAGTGCGGTTTCCACATGATTCTTAGTGCAAAAGAAGTCCAACCCAGGAGCGTTCACTATTTTGTGCAAAGTTGGTTCTCTGGATATTGCAAAGGCATTATGTGATTTGGGTGCCAACGTGAATTTGATGTCTCTGGATGTATATAAGAAGCTCAGTTTTGAAGCTTCGGCACCCACTAACATGCGATTGGTAATGGCAGATAGGTCGATAAAATGGCCTGTTGGAATTTTGCATGATGTGTTGGTAGAAGTAGCATACTTTATTCTTCCTGCGGATTTTTTGGTACTGGATTGTGATGTAAACTTTGAGGTACCCATTATTTTAGGGAGGACACTCTTAGCAACAGGAAGAGTAATAGTTGACATGGAGTTGAATGAGCTTAAGTTTAGGCTTAGAAAAAAGAGGCAAAATTCAAAATGAATCAACCCATGACCCAACAAAAAGATATGAGTGTCTTCTCAATCGTTGACGTCTTCTATGATTGTGGAAAAGGGGTATCAATAGGTTTTCTTGGCGAAGTATGAGTAGTCACGATAACCCAGTCGTGCCACGACAGTAAATCAGGCGCTATTGGGAGGCAACCCAATTTTTTATGTTTAAGCAAGTTTTTTTATTTTTTTACAATTAGGATTTAGTACGGAGCAGGTGGAAAAATAAGAAGGTCAGCTGAAAGGTCATGACGGCATCCGTGACAAGCCATCACAACTGTGACAAGCTATCACGATTATCGTCAGCTAGTCAAAGCTTGAGGCATTCTCTGTTAAGGGTGACAACGTTTGTGATAGGCTATCACACTCGTGATAAGCCGTCATAAATCATCGTTATCCCATAACCTTAAACCCTGAATTCTGGGCCCATTTTAAAGCAGATTCGACCCGGCCCAACTGTGAAACCTTTTCAAATTTTTGCTAGTTTTATTTCTTTTTCTTTAGTTATTTCTTTCCTTAGTTAGTTGATTTCCTACTCTTTTAAAACACTCTTAAGAAAGCAAATTCTCTTGTGTGGGTTTGCACTTCACAATTAAGGAGTTCTTCCTATTTCTTCTTTTTTTTGTGCGTGAAACTAGTTTAAGGGCTCTATCAGTTATACTCTACTTTAAATCTTCCTTTCTTGTGGTAAGTGATAGAAAAATGTCAACCTAAGTCCCCAAGAGGCTTACACCAAGTTCAACTTGAAAAAAAAAAGCTGAAAATCGTACCTAGGGTTTGCTGAGCAGACCCCAGGGTTTAAAAGTCAGCTCACAAATTGGAATTCAAGTGAATTTTGAGAAATAATGGGGATCAAAAATTAAGTAAAAATCAAAAGTGGATTCTGATAAGAGCTGAGACATTTATGATAGGCTATCACAATTGTGACGGCTTATCTGTAATATCGTCAAAAGATGCTAAAAAGGAATTATATTCTGTTTAGGGTTGACGACATTCATGATAGGCTATCACAATTATAATGGCTTATCAAGAATGACGTCAAAAGTTGTTCAAATTTTGAAGGTTCTATCTGAGGTTGACGACAATCGATATAAGCTATCACGGTAGTGACGGCTTATCAAGAAATATCATCACACCTGGAACCTGAGGCATGAATGAGCTTAATTGATTAATGAATTTGTTTTTATGCTCTTGAGGGTTGACTAATGTTCTTCTATTGTCTCTAGGAACTTTACATTGACACCAAAAAGAAAGATCCCCACAGCACCAAAGAAAGCGGGAAAAGAAAGTATACGTCGTAAGCTCATCGATGAGGAATTTGATTACGAGAAGGAGGAACCCTTGCTCAGGATACAAAATAAGAAGCCACATCTGAATAAACCTTCACCACCTCTACCCATTCAAGTGGAGTATAGTGATGACACTAAAACAACAACAGCTTCTGAGCAAGAGGGTTATGAACAACATGAGTCTGAATATGCTGAATCTGAAAAAGAGGAGAAAGAAGAGTCTGAGGAGTTTGAGTCTGAGAAAACAACATCGGGGTCCCCATCACTGAACAACAAGAAGGGGAAGAGTCTCTACCTCGGGGAACACTTATCAAATGTAAGAACCCCAAAGTTCGAGACAATGCTAGGTGTCAAATTCCTAGAGCAGAAAGCATCTACACTGTTGGACTTTGTAGAACTAACAGAAGAAGAGCTAAAAGTCCACATCAAGAAGAAAATATGATTATTACAAAAGGGTTAAGCAGGTACCCAGAGGTAGAACAGAAGTTCCAAGAGTATGGATTGGGGCAGACCACAAAAGGAGGAGGATCATTTTGTCCTGCATTGGTTCGGGAGTTCTACACGAACTACCAGGCTCAGTTAGAAAACATGTGCAGGCTAGGTGAAAGAGTAGCAGACCTGCCCCTATTGGATAGAGTGAAAGTGAGGGGTGTAAGGGTTGATATTTCTATCAGAACCATCAACAGATTCTTGCATGGCCCTAACTTCACTCCTTAGGCCACTGCACCATCAGTTTATACTCGGATTAAGAATTGGGAGAAACAACGTTCGTGGTTAGCCAACATCATAGATGACGGAGAACCAGCATGGATGACAAACCCAAATGAGAGAATTTGTAAGTCTTCTTTGACTCAGGAGGCAAAGTTTTGGTGGGGTATAGTGTGTGTCTGGCTGATGCCCACTGATGGAGATAACATTCTGGGTGATGACCGAGCTATTTTAGAAGCAAGCATGGTGCAGCAACTTTCCTTAAA
This sequence comes from Capsicum pubescens, assembly GCA_030864215.1. NCBI lineage: Eukaryota > Viridiplantae > Streptophyta > Magnoliopsida > Solanales > Solanaceae > Capsicum > Capsicum pubescens. The sequence continues at coordinate 197,270,876 of CM061549.1, read as the reverse complement.
CTTCGAGGAAATCATTGCTATTGAGATGAAGATTAGGATGTCAAGAACCGAAACTGCTTATCCTTTTCCTTGTCTTATCACAGAGTTATGCCGAGCTGCTAATGTACCAAAGATTGTAGGAGTTGATGATGAGGTTCCTGCCCAAAAGACTCACAACCCCATACGGTTTGATGAGAATTACCCAGGATTGAGACTTAATAGAGGTGCAGAGGTAGCAGCGAACCCCTTAGTTACAGATGCAAGAGCAACACCTCATGTGGAAGTGCAAGATTCGGAGACTGGGCAGCCAACTTCTTCAGCACAGACAGGTTTAGTTCCTGAGACTGAAGCCATCCCGTCAGTTCCTACAGCATCAGCAGGATTTGCATTTCAGTTGATTGATATTAAAAAAGTGGGTAAACAAGCCAAGTTGTGTAAGGCACAGCTACATACTTTTGACAAATAGTTTGTTGTTGCTGTGGACAAGAGAATCAAGGATGACCTTGAGCCTTTTGTGACTTTTCCTAAGCGGGTTGCAGATTAGGAAAACTGATTCGATGCACAGGCAAGAGAAATATCGGGAGCTGATCTTGCTAAATTCAGGGCAGCATTGGAAAAATTAAAAACAGATGTTGGGGTGCTACAACAGCACCAAATTATAATGCAAACAAGTTCGGCCTTTCCTGAATCTACAGAAGAAATTCCCATACTTGATCTCACCGTAGATTCCCCAAAGAAAAAGAAGAAAAAGGAAGAAAAGAAGGGAAAAGATAAGAGAGAAGAGCCAGACAGTGAAGAAAAGAGAGTGAAAAAGAAGGCCAAGAAGAAGGACAAAAAGGAAGAGTTGAAGAAGGCAAGATTGGAGTCCCTGGCTGATACAGAGAAATGGGAGGCAGCCATCCGATCTAGGGCTGCAGGTGCTTCATCTAGCCAGGATCCCACCACTGCTAGGCCAGATAATCTTGATGGGAAGAAGACATCAAATGATGTAGTATCAGGTTCAGAGACCCAAGATCCATACACTTGATTATCTTCAGGTATACCCTAACCGTTAGTGCAGTTTATTTTTTATTTTAAGTTGAGGGTGTAGGGTAGTTTGTTGTTGTAACATATTTTGTAGATAAATAGGAGTAGTGCAAGTACTTGAGGAAGTTAGCTTGTTTTGTGATTTTTGAATACCTCTCCATTGTTCTGATATAGTGTGTAGTGTATAAATTGCATCCATTGTGACCACGATGTATCTTTTTGTGGCATTAGTCTGACAACTGACTAATGCTTGTTAAACAAATGCATGAACTGGATAAGTAGTGATATGTGAGATACTTGTGTGTCATGTGTGTGTAAGGTCTTACTCAGTTACTGTTGTGTGTTGAATCTAGAACTTGCCCTGTTAGTCTTGCCATGGTCATAGGATAGGCGTTAGGAAAGGATCATAGGTCCTTTTTGATTCTTTACTCACTTTAGCCAAAATGACTTTCCCTATGTACATAATATCCCTTGATCCCCTTTTGAGGCTAATTAGATTGTTTCTTTCTTCAACATCTCTCACCTTCCCGTTCATATCATAATGAGCCTATTTTGGGCCTGGTCCTCCTTGGACACTATGCACCTTGACTCAGGCAACTAGCCTAAATTGAGCGTGGCTATCTTAGAGGTGCGTGATGCAAAATGAGTAAGAAGAGAGGGAGAATAAGAGAAATGAATAAAAAGTTGGGTGCAGTGAAAAAGAAATAAGAAAAGAGAAAGCAGTTTAAAAGATGATAATAAGATAATATGATAATTAAAAAGGCCTCACCCACCTTGAGCATGTGTGATCAATAAAAGAGGGAATAAAATAAGGTTAAGAGTTGAAACCCCAAGAGTTTAGAGTAGTGTCAAGGAGTCATAGCTACTCTGAAATATCCATGAATATCTTACTAGCCCCTGGCCTACGTTACAAGCTTAAGAAAATCCTTATAGTGATCCTAAATTACCTGTCTGAAGACTGGGGTACTGACTATAAGGGCAATCCTATTGCATTTGACACACAATGTTTGGAACTTCATTCTGAGAGTGAGTTTTGTGTTTATCCCTGTGTTTATGTATGAGAATTAAGATATGAGTAAAAAATGGATTTCTTTGTTGTGAGGGCACACTAGGTATGTTGCTAATCACTAACTTGCTCGGATAGCGTGATTTGGGTATGTGCTGGTTGTTATTGAAGAATTTTTGCCATATCTTGATATTTGTGAGTTGCATGGTTGTTTTCAATGATAGACATAGTTGCTCTTAATTTGACTGACTTTGGAGATGGTAAATGTACTCTGAACTGATATGAGTAGTTAGCTGCCAAATTGTACTCTGTATACTCTTAGTTATGTTATGGTTGGTTGAGAACAAGCAATTGTTTAAGTTGAGGGTGTTGATGTCTGAGCCTATGCTAACACATTTGAAGCTTTTAACTCTAAATAATTGTAAGGTCTTGAGCAACTTTAGTTGTTTTTGATTAGTTTACTTTGATTTTGCAGTAAAAGTAGAGAAGAAAGGGAACCACAAATAAAGGAAGCAAAAAGCATTAAATCGGAAGCAAATAAAGAACAAAAAGTGGCTGACGACATCCATGACACGCCGTCATCCTGGTGATAGGCTATCAAGGATGCCATCATCCTTAACTAGAGAATGAGATTTGCTGTAACGTTGTGATGGCATGTCGTGATAAGGCGTCAGAGTTGTGATAAGGCTTCAGGATCACCATCAACCTTAGCCAGAAATTATCAAAATAGAAGAGGAGTTGACGACATCCATGACGCGCCATCAGACTCCTGATAGGATGTCATTGTCGTTGTCAGCCTGAGACAACAAAAGCCAAACTTAAAGAGAATCTAACGAAGTCCGTGATAGGCCGTCAAACTCCTGATAGGCCATCACGGTCTCCATCATCTATTCCAAGGAAAATATGTAACTTTAGTTTTATTTTATTATTTAGGGTTAACTATTTAAAGCCTTGTTTTAGGGTTTTGTAAGGATCGATTGACATATCCCATAAGATAGCATACATGATTTTGCTCTCTCTCTCTCACTAAGACCAATATTTTGGAGCTTTGCCTTGTGATTCAATTCAAAGTATACTTTTGATTTTCTTCATCAATGTAAGTTAATCCTTTGGGTTATGAATTCTATTTGCATAATTGTTTCTTTCATCATGAGTGGCTAAACACCTGTTACCTGGATCATGGGATCTAAGGTTAGGTCATGATAAGGTGTTAAATACTCAAGATTTAATAGGTGTTAGGATTTTTGGTAATTCTGAGATTATAATTTATGTTTGTTGGTTGCAAATAGTAGGCGTACCTACTTTGGTTTGCTTGAGAAAGAAATCATAAATAGTCAGAAGTAAATTATCAGAAGGAACTCGAAAAGGCTTCGTTTAATAATCAACGTTGTAACAAGGTTGATTAACCTAAGTTAAAATCTGGACAGTGCATAGCGATTCCCTAAGTCCGAAAAGATTAGAAAATTAGAAGCTTGAATAGGTCGAGAGACATTTGATCATATCATCGATAAAGATTGCTTGTGATCCTAACCACCGTGAGAGTCTTGAGTAAATTTTAGCATCTATCATGTACCGTAAGCCCTAGTGAACATAATCCTGGTTATTTCATAAATTCTTGGTTACAAACATCAAATTCAAAGTGACAATCAATTATCTGCAAAACTTAAACCCCATTTCAGGAAACAGTAAGCTACCAGTAAATTAAATCGTAAACAACTTGAGTTCATACCTTACTCCCTGTGGGATTCGACCCCGACCTAGTTGGGTTTTATATTGACAACAATCACTTACACCCATTCAAAAGTGTAATTTGAGCGTTATCAATGCTCACCAAGTGCTTGATGAATTTTTTATGTGAACTAATAAGGGAAAGAGATCATGTCATGTTAGCTTATGTGCAAGTTGTATCATGCAAGTGTTTGATAAAATGTTTCCATGAATGAGTTGTGAACAAGTGCACATGATTATGCTTTTCAAACTTATTATATGATTTACCTTTCATGTTATCGAGTCCTGGGGGTATTCAATGCCCAAAATCTTATTTTATTACCTAGAGCTTTAGTTAGTTACAGAACTCAGGAAATTCAGTACTATTATGTCAGTCCACGGAACTTAGTAAACTCAGTTCAGTTCAGTTAAATAGTACAATTAGTAATAGTTCAGTCAAGCTTTGTACAGTCTAGGAATCAGTTCAGTGTCTATTTAGTTGGGAGTAGGATTTAGCACCGAGTGAACCCAAGGATGGGGGATCACCTTCCAGTGAAGGGTGTGGTCCTTAGAAGCAATCCTTGTATTCAAGAATTATGTAGCCAGCATAGGTTGAGATATCTCCCTACAAGACTAAGGTTGATATATCTTATTTGAGATTTCTTACCAGCGAGGGTTAACGGAAGAGATTCTTGTCAGACAGGGTTAACTCACAGCTTGTCCTTACCCGTGGCATGGTATTGACATCCTTCCAACTATGGTTATAGATTGGACCCTAAATCAGTTAGAGAAGGGGCATGTCAGTTAGATGATTATTTTCCATAGTCTTAGTTTCAGATTCAGTCTCAGTATAGAACTCTATTCAGTTCTATAGATTTAGGACTGTTAGATCCCATCACTCAATTCAGTTTAGAACTTAGTACAGTTCCATAGATTCAGGACTGTCAGATATAGTCATTCAATTATCAGTAATTCAGTATCAGTATACTCAGATATTAGTTAATCAATACTCTCATTCAGTCATATTCATGATATTCAGTTTGTATTGTTCATGCATATGAACCCATGCATTTCAGACTACCTCACTGAGCATACCAGTATATTCAAAGTACTGATGTATGCTACCTTTCTTTTGCTATATGATGTCTTATATCATAGGTTTTGAAGCGCGGGTTCCCGAGTATTCTTAGCAGTTCAGACTTTCAGCAGTCAGAGTTAGTGATGAGTTCTTATAGTTTAAGGACATAATTGTTTTATTTTAGTATTTCAGTTATTAGTTCACTTTCAGTAGTTGGAGTTAGTTGGGGGCTTATCCCATCAACTCCACAGTTCAAATAGATTAGAGGCTTTTCAAACTAGAGTATTTTCAGACAGATATTTTATTTTTAGTATTGTTATACCGTATTCAGTCTATTTACAGTGTTGAACCTTATGGCCAATTTTTGCCTACTGTCCACATATTTACAGTATTATTATTCAGTTATTACAGCAGGTACCATACATGGGTTAGCTTGTGGTCCTACGAGATTATGAGCACTATGTAGCATCCGAGGTAAAGACTCGGGGCATTACAAACTTAGGATCAGAGCCAGGTTCAAGAGAGTCCTAGGAAGTCTGATAGCTGCATCTAGTAGAGTCTTGTACATAGGTGTGTTGCGCGCCACCCTTATGGATGAGAGGCTACGAGATGTTTAGGAAAAGTTTAACTTTTTTCAGTATTCATGTCGTGTGAGTGAGCATGATCTCCAGTAAAACTCTTAGCCTAATTCGCTTCTTCTTTACACTTACGGAACATGCCTCCCAAAAGGACTAACAAAAGAAGAACCAGAAATCAGTCAGCACCTTAGCTTGTTCAGGTAGATCCCCTGGACGAGCAGGTCTCTCATGCAGAATTTAGGGCTACATTTAATACTCTAGCCAAATCATTCGCAACTCAGAATGAACAACCAGCTATTATTCCAGCCAACCTAGTGGCCAATACTGTTGCAGCCAGTATTTGGGACTTTACTCGAATGAATTCTCCCTTATTCTCAGGTTTTAAGTCTGAAGAAGATCTACAGAAGTTCCTCAATTAGGTTCATAAAGTCACAAATATCATGGGAGTGACTTCCAGTAAGAGTGCTGAGTTAGCCACCTATTAGATATAAGATATAGCCCATACGTGGTTTAGGCAGTGAAAGGTAGACAAGGGTGCTGATGCAGAGCCCATAGAATGGGAAGAGTTTGTTACGACCTTCTTAGATAGATTCTTTCCCTTAGGGTTTAAAGAATCCAAGGTGTTAGAGTTCATTAATCTCAGTCAAGGAAATATGAGTGTGAAAGAGTATTCCCTAAGGTTCACTAAGTTACCCAGGTATGCTCCCTATGTAGTAGCAAACAATAGATCTAGAATGAGTAAGTTATTCTCTGGGGTATCGGGTAGAATGTTTAAGAAGTGCAGGCCTGTGATATTGATTAAGGAGATGGACATATCTAGGATTATGTTCCAAGCTCAATAGATTAAGGAACAGAAACTTAAGAAGAAGGAGAGAGAAAATAAGAGAGCCACAATGGGTAGCTGTAGTTTTGCCTAGCCAAGGTTAGAGGGTGGTAAATGTTCTAAGTTTAGTCAGAAGTTCTCATCCCCATTTCCATCTTCATCTAGTACACCAGTATCAAGGTTCAGGAATGACAGTCATGATGATGTGCCAGGCTCCAAAACCCAGAGTAGTGCAAGTGGTGTTCGAACTAATCCATTTTGCGTAGAATGTGGTAAGAATCATAAAGGTATGTGTAGAGCCGGTAGTGATGTGTATTTTGGATGTGGCGAGTCAAGTCACAGAGTCTGAGATTGTCCTAAGGCTAGTCTATGAAGTCAGCACAGTCATCCTTCTGCTCAATCTGGTCACCCAAATCAGCAGGGTGCAACTTCCAGTATCGCCAGTGGGAAGTGACCAAATTGGCTTTATATACTTCAGTCCAGGAAAGATCGGGAAAGTTCCCCTGATATGGTCACTGGTATGTTAAAGACCTTTCATTTACATATTTATGTCTCATTAAATCCAGGAGCTTCTCTGTCTTTTGTAACTCTTTGCATAGCATTTAACTTTAAAGTCAGACCAATTATTAACAAAACCTTTCTCATCCTCCACCCTAGTGGGTCAGTCTATCATTGCCATCCGGGTATACAATAACTGTCCGGTTATGATATCTTAGGAAGTTAGGCTTCCAGATTTCAGTAGTAATATTAGTATATGTAGAAAATTAATGGGTGAGAATGATGCCCAACCCGTCTTTACCTCAGTTTAAAGTTTTGTACTTCAGTCATCATGATACTTTCGCATACTTTACGTCTCAGCTCCATGAACTCAACTTATATTCGCGTACTCTCCATAGAATCGTGTGCGTTTCCCTGTTCTTAGTATGAGGAGTTCCAGTTCACTCAGTAGTACAAATCATGCTCCATGAACATGGAAACTCCAAAACTCAGTTCATGCAACTCATGACTTCTACACCCATGCCTTACAGTGTGTTCAGTCCCAACTACCATCTGAATCATAGTCTCAATTATAGTCTTAGTTATAGTATCAGTCTCAGTCCAGTAATTAGATTAGGAACTCAGTTCAGTTTTAGGTTTGCTCGACCATAGCATACAATTATCAGTTAGTCAGTTATTAGTATTTTAGTACCATATATTTCAGAACCATGTTATACGCTTGGTCTTGCATTCTCAAATAATATAGCTTTCAAGAATTCATGCTCAGTTATCTGAAATTACCCAGTCAGTCTTTACCACGTATACATGATACACTACATTTTTAGTCCAATTATTCAGACTAAGTACAGTTCAGTCTTATAGACTCAGTATTTAGCTATCAGTTATTTAGTTAATCAGATAAGTTAGTATGCTTATGCATTCATGCACAGCGCCTATGCAAATATTTTTCAGTAGTCCCAAGTGAACTATCGTACTAAGGTAGAGAGTGTAGTTTAGAGAGTATTTAAGGGATATGTCAAAGCTTGAAATTTTGTAGTTGCAGTGCATAAGTCTTAGTAACTCTATCTTAGATGATGATTCGTAGGCCTCGCCTCATGTTATAAAATTTTAGCCACGTTGTGATATCTTATTTAGATAATGCCAAGCTTTGCTTGCTCCCTAAAGTTGTTGGCAACTCAATAAAAAGAGTGCCAGAGAAAAGCTCCAATTGAGAATAAGTTTTCAGTATGAGTTAGTCCGTAAAGACAGTAATTCAGATTAGCAGTCAGACGGATAAATTTACGTAGTGTGGTTTTCCATCTTTCCATCTAGTTACACTATTCGAAGTCTCATGAAAGTAACTATTCCAAAATCGAGCAACCCTGTGGTTGCGAGTTCAGCTCACTCTGAGTGTCATTCCTTAGTTTCAGATCCCCCATATGCAAGTCATGATTCAGTTTGCAGGTTCCCTGTGCATCATCTCAATTTTTTCTCAGTATCTCAGCCAAGTCAGCATTCTTCAGGTGATATAATATCCCAAGAGGGGGATGTACTATAACCCTCCCCCCCCCCTCAAGTCTTCATGACCTAAATCTTCCATCTTCTCTTCATGTAATGAATCTAGTTTGGAGTAATGGGTACTTATGGGTGGACCCTTAAGTTCCAATCTTAGACATAAGCCATTTATTCAGGGGCTCAGTTTCGTTCATAATAATCAGTTCGTGTATCACATTTTAGGCTCAGTTATGTTCTCATGTTCCCATTCATGTGTATTCAGTAAATAATCTTGAGTTCGGGATCAATGATTTGGTATTCTTAAGAATCTCTCCTATGAAAAGAGTGAAAAGGTTGGAAATAAGGGGGAAACTCATCCCTCGATATATCGGTCCTTACCAAATTCTCAGCCGTTTAAAAAAGGTAGCTTTGGAGCTTGAGTTACCATCAGACTTAGCATAAGTACATCCAGTGTTCCATGTCTCCTTGCTAAATAACTGCATAGGTAACCCAGCAGCCGCAGTCCCTATAGAGAGCATAGACGTTCAGAATAGTCTCTCTTGTGAAGAGGTTCCAGTGGAAATCCTTGACTATCAGATTCGTAGACTGAGGAACAATGAAGTCCCTCTAGTCAAAGTTCTTTGGTAGAATCAATCCGTTGAGGGAGCTACTTGTGAAGAAAAAATAGACATGCAGACCAAGTATCCTCACCTCTTCTTCGCAAACTCAGACTCGGCTCAAGGTAACAGTTCTCCTTAAAAACTTACTCAGCTCCATGCTCAAATGTTCCTCGCGAACTTGGTATCAGTTACCATTGCATATTCAGTCATGCATTCATCAATCATTTTTAGTCATGTACTCATGCATCAAACATGCATGTTCAGTATATATATAAACTCAGCTTATCAGTAATATTAGTTACGAAATCAGGCATCAGATATGCATGTTCAGTATGAAATTCTAGTATAACAGTAGTCTCAGCCATGAAATCATGTTTCAGTTATGTATGTCCGATATGTACTTGAAGTCTGTCAGTTCTCCCATATTAGTCATTCTTATTCAAGGATGAATGTTCCCAAAGGGGAGATATTGTAAGACCCCGCAAAATTCTTAGCTTAACTTAGTTCTTTAAGCTTGTTAAGGGGGGTCCTAGACTTAGAAAATTTTAGCTAAGTATCAAGACTTAGAATCATTTTAGCCTTCCAAATTTGGAGGATTTTATTTCCGACCTTCTCGGCCAAGTTAGTGAATTTTTAAATTGATTCATGATCAGGGTCACTTGTAGATCATCTCAGGCGAGTTTTGAATTTTTCAGACTAGCGTAAGGGAGAGTTTGGATGCCCAAAATAGTGATGGGTTGCTATAGACCCGCGTCGTGAGGGCCACTTAACCTAAGTAAGGATCGTTCTATGATGGCTACTTAACCCTAGTATGGATCGAATTACGATGACTACTTGACCCAAGCTAGGTTTGTGACACGAGGTCAGCCCTATTCAGCATTATTTTAATAGGGTTATGGGGGAAAATGGGTCATTTTCCCCACGCTTATTCATCCTTAACATGAAATTAATCAGCCTATAGGGCAAAATCTCTTTCTCTACTCATAAACTCTCTCAAGAGTAAGCCCTAGCCTCATCATGTTCAAGAATTCAAGTCTCAAGAACTCACTTCAATCCTTTCTAAAGTAATAATCAAGGTATGTGAAGTGTTCATCCAAGGGTCCCTTCCACCTTTGGAGTCCTAGAAACTATTTTTAAACTTCAAGTTTATGGATTTCATGAATTCCATGTTGGGTTTGATTAGATCTATGTTTATAATGATTAATTGAGATTCTAATCCATGTTTTATGATACATTTCATGTGAGGTTAATTGATATGTATGTAATATCATAAGGATCCATGTACAACCCTTGAAATTGTTAATGGGGAGTTGAATTATGATCTCTACTTGTTGTTTAGTGTTATGTGCATATGTATGCTCATTATGAGTTGAATGAGTTGTGAAAATGTGCACATGATTATGCTTTTCAAACTTATGATATGATTTACCTTTCATGTAATCGGATGTTGGGGGAATTCAATACCCGAAAACTTAGGTGTTTACCTAGAGGTTCAATCAGTTACAGAACTCAGAAAATTAAGTAGTATTCCGTCCGACCACAAAATTCAGTGAACTCAGTTCAATTCAGTCATATAGTACATTTAGTAATGGTTCATTCAAGCTCAATATAGTCTAGGAATCAGTACAGTGTCTATTCAGTTGGGAATAGGATTCAGCATCGACTGAACCCAAGGATGGGGCTCACCTTCCAGTGAAGGGTGTGGTCGTTAGAAGTAATCCTTGCATTCTAGAACTATGTATCCAGCGTAGGATGAGATATATCCCTACAATACTAGGGTTGATATATCTCATTTTAGTTTTCCTACCAGCGAGGGTTGATGGAAGAGCTTCCTGTCAGAGAGGGCTAACTCATAACTTGTCCTTACCCGTGGTACGGTATTGACACCCTTCCAACTGGGGTTGCAGGTTGGACCCCAAATCAGTTAGAGAAGGGGCATGTTGGTTAGATGATAATTTCCCACAGTCTCAATTTCAGATTCAGTCTCAGTATAGAACTCAGTTCAGTTCTACAGATTCAAGACTGTCAGATCCAGTCACTCAGTTCAGTTCAGAACTCAATTCAGTTCCACAAATTCAAGATTGTCAGATACAGTCATTCAATTATCAGTAATTCAGTATCAGTATTCTCAGATACCAATTACTCAGCATTCATATTCAGTATCCTGTGTTATCATGTTTTCAATTACAGTATATGTATTCATGCCTGTACTCTCATTCAGTCATATTCATGATATTCAGTTAGTATTGTTCATGCATATGAACCCAAGCATTTCATCCTACCTTACTGAGCATACCAGTACATTCAAAGTAATGACGCATGCCTTTTTTTAGTGCTATGATTTCTATATCATAGGTTCAGACACGCGGGCTCCCGAGCACTCTTAGCAGTTCAGACTTTCATCAGTCAGAGTTAGCGGTGAGTCCTCATAGTTTGAGGATATGATTGTTTTCTTTCAGCATTTTAGTTAGCAGTTCACTTTCAGTAGTTAGAGTTAGTTGGGAGCTTGTCCCATCAAATCCACAGTTCAGATAGATTAGAGGCTTTTCAAACTAGAGTATTTTAAGATAGATATTTTAGTTTTGGTATTGTTATACCGTATTCAGTTCTATTTACAGTGTTAAACCTTATGGCCTGTTTCTGCCTACTTTCCGCATATTTATAGCATTATTATTCAGTTATTGCAGCAGGTACCAAACATGTGTTTGCTTGTGGTTCTTTGGAATTATGAGCACCATGTAGCGTCCAGGGTACAAACTCAGGGCATTACACAAACAACGCTAAAGATACATTTAGCAATACAAATGAAAAAGTCCAATTGTACAATGCACATAAAGAGATAAGTTTGTTAGCTTTAGAGTATCTGCATTCAAACCATATTCATCACAGACACCTCAATTATGCAATATATACACCATAGGGGACAATGATATAAGGTTAGGTGATTTTGATTAGCAAGATTAATCATTGTAGAAGTTCGTGCTTTCTCAATAGCTGGTAGTCCAAACACATGTGCCCTCAGCTCCTTACCGATAATACCCTATGGCTACAAATTGGATATATGGTTGCTAATATTCTGCATAATTGACTGGGGTCTGTTCTCTCCACATCGATTATATACTCCCCCATCTTTAAAAAATTAATAAAAAGCATGCTAAAGAAAAATCCATAAGATAGATCAACAACTGCCAAGTTGTTAAGGCAACAACATTTGCAACTATACCTTATCTTATGTCAAAACACTTCATATGTTATTCTCCCTATGAAGTCCCCGAGCAGCATGAAATAGAAAACATGATCGTTACCTAAAAAATCTATTAGTCTGACAGATAGCAAAAAGAAACAATTGAATCTAAAAGAGAAGAGAATTGTCCTTTACTTATAGTTTGATAATTTTTCTCTCAAGTCCCCTCTTTTCCCCTGTAGCCACACTGTTTTTCAATGTCTACAGATAATAAATCAAAGAAAAAAATGGCATCCAAACAAAGAATATACAATATTATCATCCAAATAATAAGGCAGTGAAGAAATTTGTATACCTTTTACATCCAGGAGTACAAGGTTTCTATATTACTTGTGTTGGTGAAAGAAAATGACAAGCTCCTTAAGAAGTTGTTAATGTTATTGACTTTTTTTATGAAGAGATGGTCCAGGGGACAAATTTAAAATTAGGACAAGGAGAATTATCAAAAAAACCTGTAAACAAAAAAATTGTTTTCAAATATTCTGATTCTTCTAGTAGTGATGATGATGGTGAAGATGAACACGACGATAATGGGAATGATGAACACTAGACCAAGGAGTATAATTCAAAATTTGAGCAACACCAGGAGAAACTTGATGATGAGATTGACATCTTAAAAACTGGTAAATCTGAGCCTAACAACAAGGATAACATCTCTAATTATGAACAAATACAAGGAAATACTAAGAATAAGAAGGATCTATAGACAACTCATGAACCGAATGATATTGAAGTTAGGTTGCCAATTGCAAAGAAACAATGTGTGGAAACAGAAGTATCAGAAGCAAGAAATATTGCATTTGGTAAGACAGAGGAGAAATCTATTGATAAACTAATTGAAGTTGAGCTTGCTGAATTGGGAGACAAAAGCAAGCGACATTTTAGCTACCTTGACTCAGGTTGTAATGGTGTTGTGTTTGTTCATATGAGCAAGAAAGATGGAGATCCCAACCCTAAGGAAATTATTCAACATATGATGTCTTCGCTTACATTGACAAAGAAACATGTATCAAGGTTTATATTGCGAGTTTTACAAGTTGAAGTAACATGTTATACATTAGAGAAGGAAATTGGTAAAGCAATACAACCTTTCATTACAAAATATTTGCCTTCTGAAAGTGACACCCCAAAGAAGATTGCAGTCTTTATGAAGCCCGAGCAAATACAGGAGTCAATATGATCAAAATCATTGATACTGTGGCTAAATTAGTTCCTTCACCTCACAAAGTTAATCTTAGCAACCCTGAAATAAACATAGTGCTAAAAATAGTCAAGACTGTGTGCTTTTTTGGAGTTGTTGAAAAGTACAAGGAGTTGTCCAAGTATAACTTGAGGTAGCTTACCTCTAAGAACTAATTTTACCGAGACATCATACAAGGTTTCAGTTAAAGCATTGGGATCGGAGAGAATTCTGTTGTGTGTTCAAATTTTCCATGTTTGATGGTTTTTAAACTCATTAGAGATCTAATGATTATGTTTTAGGTCAGGATTAATGATGTTAGAATTCCTATGCTGAGGGAAATCTTACTGGAACTTTATGTTAAAAGATTTGATCATGTTTTCAGCTTTACTTTGGACAATAATTAACGTTTGTAAGATGCCTTTGTTCTATTATTTCTTTGTATTATTTCATGTTTCCTAATGTATCTTCCTATAATTGTACATATGTGATATAAATTAATCTAAAAAATCATCCTTTACTTAACATCCCACCAAGAAATATATCATTTGAGTATAACATATTCTAAGCCAAACTTGAGACTAAGAGAGTTGATCCAACAAGCGTACTTAGTTAGGATCTCTAAACATAGTGAGGATTCTATAAGTGGGAAGATCAGCGGGGAAGCAACAATTTTGCAAAGGAAAACTAAGATTATATCAAGATCTTAGTTCAAGGGAAAAAATATGATCTGGCAACAAGAGAATGATAGATTATTTAAAGAGTGTGAAATAAAGAGTAGTAAGAGAAAAGGGATTGAGGTGTTGAGTAGTGCACTCGTCACTAAGGAAGCAGATATATTGCAATCTATATCCCAAAATCTTAGAATAATAACATTTTCTAAATGAAGATCAAGCGATAAAACATGATCCACTTATGATAAAAGAACTTCATCAAATTCTTAAATGACAAAACCATATACTGATCAGGAAGCACTAAGATGTTATGTCATTGAAACTGAATATGGTAGTTAGTGTAGAGAAGCTATTATTGACTACATATGAAATGGAAGCAATTGTTAACTTCTACATAAAGATGATCTAGAAAATAAGAAACCAAATAGTATAAGAAAGATGCTCATCGAATACTGGATAATAATTTTTCATAGATCAAGTCACTAGTCGAGTCAACTAGTAAGAAGGACAAAGACATTTGTGGGAATCCCACTCAATAAATAGCTAAAACTGTAGAGTCTCTTTTGGATGTTTGTGTATGACTACTTAAATAGAAAAATATTGATAAGCTTGCTAGTGGGCTGAAACTATTTGGGGATGGTGGAATGTCGTCCAGAGAAACAACAATCTCGTTGACAAAAAGTCTCATGACAGCATAAAAATTGGAATTAAGGGATCGTGCTACCCTTAAGAGTTGCATATCATTATCTGCAATAGATCTGGTTTCCTAGAAATTAAGTCATGCAGCTAAAAATATTTCAACTTTCCTACCACTGTATAGATCAAAGCAGAAAAGAAACCTATCATTGAAAAGTTAATAAATGTCAACTACGATGGTGATGATACAAAAATTGATGCAGAAAACTTAAAAGGACCAGAGAGACTCAAAAGAGGTTCCTAACAACAATCTAGTACGCAAAAGGTATAAAAGAGGAAATGGGAGAGTAGAATCTTGTATTGTATTATACAAAGTTTATCGAATTTTAGCAAACCTTTTAAATTACTCATTTAACACTAATACTTACTGTGGATGGACTATAACCATTTTGTACAAAATGTATAGTTGAGGTTGGATTATCGTCGTTCCTTACAACTTACAATCATATGCGTAGTTAATTGCCACCCTAATTACAACAAGTCAAATGCTTACTACATTGTCTCAAAACTTAGATCTATAAAGTTTAGCTATATATATATATTCCTTCAAGTTGATCCAAAACTTACCTCATGGTTAAAATTGTTAGCCTCGTGCTTCAGTTTCTTCTCCTTTTTAGAGTACATAGATCTATATTGTGCAGACTCTTCACTTTCGATGCCGCACCCATGTCGGATTCTGCAACAAATACACTAGTTTTGATGAATCAGACACGCATTCGTTGACATTATTGGAGAGTCTGGGCAACATAGATATAGATTGAGGTGCAATTATTTAACAAACTTACACATACTGATATATTTTAGTGATCAAGTGTGAGCATCTTCTAGAAATAATGTATGTTAAATACAAAAATGTATTTCATTTACACTCATGTGTCTGAAGCTATATGTAATTAAAAAAATGAGGGAAGAGCAATTTTTTACTAAAAGGAGATATTGAGATAATTAAATCCATTACTTGAAACAATTAAGCAAATAAATGTACAGCTAAAGAAATTACATATCTTGCAATTCATAGCTTTATCAAATTTTAATATGCTAGTTATAGAATTTAAAGAACCCATAAAAATATAGAGTAAAGCAACTTAATTAGAGCACCTAATGGGAGAAAAATTTCAATCAATTTATCAATTCAAAAGAAGCTTAGAATACAAAAATTTCCACAATAATTAAACCCACAGTAGTTCCTCAGTCCTTGAACTAAATCTGCAGAAGACTTGTTTAAAGCAACTCAAATCCCAAAAGATGAAACCCACAACAAATCATCGAATACCTCCCAACGTTTCCCTTCAAGCACCACTTTTATCCTCACACACAACAAAAAGAAGTTAATTCACAGTAAAAAGAAAGAAACTGAAAGATGAATTTTTGTTTTCGTCGAAAAGAAAAAAATATGAAATCCAAATATTGACTTTACGAAATAATGAGAATGAGATGTTGTAAACGACAATGTTGTTAGATTTGATTGATAATTCTTACTTGAAGATGAAACTAGCATACGTCTATGGGAATTTCAATTTGAGCCATCTACAGAGGGTTTAGGTATTTAGAAATTGTCTAAAGTGAGAAGGAAATTTCTTACTTAGCAAAGCCCACTAGAATTTTTTTCTAATGACACCTTTAGTTGCTAAATTTTTTTTTAATTAGGGACCGATTTTTTATGTTTTTCATTTATTTGGAAAATAAAAACGTGAATTGGGACCACAAAATAACCTCGTCTCTAAATGTAAAATTCTTATGGACTATATTTTGTGTTTGTCGCTAAATCTTGGTCCCTAATAAACCTTTTTCTTGTAGTGTATTTTATTCTTTTCTTGGTATTCTAATGTATGTCAGGAAATGGGTTAGCTTAGGGTCACTTGTGGCTCTAAGCACCTTGTCATGACTAGGGGTAGTCTCGAGTAATGATAAACTTGGTATCAGAGCAGTAGGTTTAAAGTGTCCTATGGTGGATGAAAGTCGCGTTAAGTAGAGTCTTGTTCATGGGTGTGAAGTGCGCCACACTTATGGGTGAGAGGCTATGAAATATTTTAGGAAATTCTCACTTCTTTCCTGATTCATATCATGCGATAGAGTGTGAACTCTATTAAAATTTCTCTTCTAACACATCCTGTATTTATTTACAGACAATGCTTCTTAAGAGAACTAATAAAAGACAGAATGGGAACCAACAAGCACCGCCACTAGTTCTCGAAGAACCTTTGAATGAGAAGGTCTCTCATGCTGAGTTTAGGGATACTTTCACAGTGCTATCCCAATCTATGACTGATTAAAATAACCAGCAAGTTGTTCCCTCGGCCAACCCAATAGTGAATACGGCAGCAGCTAGAATCTAGGATTTCACTCTGATAATCTTCCAACATTCTTTAGGTCTAAGTCTAGGGAGGATCAATAGGAATTCTTAGACAGTGATCAAAAGTTGACAGATACCATGGGTGTTACTTCTACTGAGAGTGATGACCTAGCTTCTTACCAACTGAAAGGGGTGGCTTATACTTAGTTCAAGAAGTAGAAGAAAGTTGGAGGTGTAGATGCAGTGTTAGTGGAGTGGGATGAGTTTAATGTTGCCTTTTGGATAGTTCTTCTCGCTTGAGTTGAGAGAAGACAAAGTATAGGAGTTCATCAGGTTAAAGCATGGTAGTATGAGTGTGAAGGAGTATTCTCTAAAGTTTACACAGTTAATGAGTAATGCTCTAACTATGGTGGTTGATTCTAGCACTCGAATGAGTAAGTTAGTGTCTGGTGTTTCTGAGGATATGGTTAAGGAGTGTATACTGACCATATTGGTTAAGTAGATAGATATCTCTTGTTTGATGGTTCATACCCAACAGATTTAAGAGGATAATATCAAGGAAAGGGAAAGGGAAAATAAGAGGGCCAGAACTGATATCTTTAATTTCTCTTAGTCTACGTCAGATAGTGGGAATCGTTCTTAGTTCCACCATAAATATTCTTCCCCAAACCCATCTTTTTCTAGTGCTCCAGTTCCTAATATTAAATAGAATACTCATGAAAGGGAACCAAGCTCTAAGTCCTAGGGTAACATAAATAGTAAACACCAAACTAGTTTGCAAGAGATACGATAGGAACCCCAAGGGAGAGTGCATGGTGGACAGCGATGCTTGTTTTGGATACGGTAATTCAGGACACAGGATATGGGATTTCCCAGTGGTTGCACATAAGGATAAGTATGTTCGTCAATAGGGTCAAACTAACTCCTCATCAGTTCCAGAGGTCGCCCGACTCAGTAGGGTGCCATTTCTTGTTCAACTAGTGGACAGTGTCAGAATAGGGTTTATGTCTTTCATGCTCGATAGGATCAAGATTATTCTCCTAATTTGGTTACTGGTACATTTTAAGTCTTTCACCTTTATGTTTATGCATTGTTAGATCTCGAAGCCATACTTCCCTTTATAACTCACTTTATAGTAGTATATTTTTGTGTCAATCCTAAAATCCTTACAGAACCATTATAAGTTTCTACTCCATTTGGTAGTTCAATCATAACCAGACAGGTATATAGGAACTACCCAGCCATAGTATCCTAGAAAGTCACTTCAGTCGATCTTGTAGAATTAGAGATGGCCAATTTTGATGTTATTCTTGGAATGGATTTGATCTATTCTTGCAATGCCTTAGTTCACTGTAGAAATAGAGTAGTTTAGTTTTAGTTTCCTAGTTTGCCAGTCTATATATTAGAGAAGCATTATCTCAGTTCCTATAGGTTAGTTTGTCTCTTTCCTTAAGGCGAGAAGAATGATTTCCAAAGGGTGCATATATTACCTTGTCTAAGTCAAAGATTCAAGTTCTAAAATCCTACATTTTGAGTCACTTCCAGTAGTGAATGAATTTTCAAAAGTTTTTCTTGAAGTTCTACCCTAAGTTCCTCTTGAGAGGAAAATTGAGTTCAGAGTAGATCTCTTTCCAGATACCCAGCCTTTCTCAATTCTACATTACAAAATGGTTCTAGTTGAGCTTAAGGAATTGAAATATGAATTGAAAGATTGCTTAAATAAGGTTTCATCAGGCCTAGTGTCTCTCCATGGGGTGTTCCAATTCTACTCGGGTGTAAGTTACCTCAGAATGTATATCGACTACCGTCAATGGAAAAAAGTCATAATCAAGAATACGTATCCCATCCCCAATATTGATGACACATTCAACAAACTTCAAGGTGTCAATTAGTTCTCTAAGAAAGATCTTAGTTTCGGCTATCATCAACTCAGAGTCAAAGAGCATGACAGCCTAAAGACAACCTTCAAAACTCAGTATATTCACTTTGAGTTTATAGTTGTCTTTTGAAAAATGAATGCCCCTAAAAATTTTATGGACTTGATGAACAGGGTGTTTAAGCAGTACTTAGACATGTTTGTTATTGTGTTCATATATGACATCCTTATTTATTCTCAAAGTGAGAATGAACATGTAGATCATTTAAAGATTTTCTTGCAAGATCTTAAAAATAACCATCTTTTTGCTAAGTTCAGCAAGTGTGAATTATGGTTAAAATCATTAAAAGTTATTGGTCATATCATTTATAGCAAAGACATTCGAGTTGATCCTCAAAAGATCAAAGTAGTAAGGAATTTGGCTAGACTTGTATCTCCATCAAATATCAGGAGTTTCTTGGGTTTAGCTAGATACTGTAGGCAATTTTTGTAGGATTTTCCCCTATTTCTTCTCGTATGACTAGACTGACACAAAATAAAGTAAAATTCCAGTGGTCTAATTCGTGTAAGAAGAGTTTTCAGGACCTAAAGACTCGACTCACCTTTGCACTAGTTTTGACTTTACCAGAGGGTTTAGATGGTTTCGTGGTATATTCTGATGCTTCTATGGTTGGTCTTGGTTGTATGTAGATACAGTGGGGCAAGGTTATAGCATATGACTCTAGACATCTCAATCCTCATGAGAAGTACTACCCAAATCATGATCTTGAGTTGGCAGCAGTCGTGTTTGCCTTAATGATTTAGAGGCATTATCTTTATGGGTTCCATGTTGATCTACTCACTAATCACAAGAGTCTTCATTATGCTTTTAGTTAGAAAGATCTGAATCATCATCAGAGAAGGTGGCTAGAGTTGTTGAAGGATTATGATATGAGTGACATGTATCACCTGGGTAAGGCCACTGTGGTCGTTGATGCCCTTAATAGATTTTCTATAGGTAGTGTTGCTCACGTGGATGATGATAAGAAAGAGTTAGTTCGTGAGGTTAATCAACTTTCTAGATTGGGAGTTTGGTTGGTTACTTCAACCAAAGGTAGTGTTTGGGTTTAGAATGGTTTGAAATATTCATTGGTTGCTGAGGTGAAGGAAAAGAAGGATAGAGATACTATTTTGCTCAAATAGAAAAAGGTAGATATCAAAAGGTTGATATTTTCTCCCAAAGGGGGAGATGGTGTTCTTCGCTATCAAGGTAGGTAATGTGTTTCAACTATGGATTAATTGATGCAGTAAATGTTAGCAAACCTTATATTCTATTCACCCAGGAGATACTAAGATGTACTATGATTTGCAAGAAGTGTATTGGTAGAATGGCATGAAGAAGGATATTGCAGAATTTGTGGCTAATTGTTTGAATTGCCAGCATGTTAAGGTTGAGCACTAGAGTCCTAGTGGTATGCTTCAAGAATTCGTTATTTAAACTTAGAAGTGGGAAGTGGTGAAGATGTACTTTATCAAAAGGTTGCCTCGTACTCATTTTCAGCATGATTCTATATGGGTTGTTGTGAATCAAATGGCTAAGTCGGATCATTTCTTTCCTTTTAACACTTAAGATTTAGTTGAAGATTATGCTAGAATCTATCTCAAGGAGTTGGTGGAGTTGCATAGAGTCTCTTTGACCATTATTTCAGATAGAGGTACCCATTTTACCTCTCATCTTAGTACTATTTTTACCTGCAGAAACATGGTTAGATTGAAAGGACCATTTAGACAATAAAGGAGATGTTGAGGTCATGTGTAATTGATTTAAAGGGTAGCTGGGATGATCACTTGCCTTTGATTGAGTTTTCTTATTGCAATAGCTACCACTCTAGTCTTCAGATAGCCCATTTTGAGGATTTTTATGATAGGAGGTGTAGATCTCTTATTGGTTGGTTTGAGGTTGGTTAATCTTCTTTGATAGGGCCAGATTCAGTGCATGAGGCAATGGAAAAGGTTCAGTTGATTAAGGAAAGGCTAAAAATAGTCTAAAGTCATCAAAAATCCTATGCAGATGTGATAAGAAGGGATCTTGAGTTTAATGTTGGTGATTCTGTGTATTTGAAAATTTTCCCTATGAAAGGGGTAAAGAGATTTGGTAAGAAAAGAAAGTTCAATCCTCGTTATATGGTTCCTTAAAATATTTTGAGTCATTCTGGGAAGGTTGCCTATGAGTTAGTATTGCCTGCAGAGTTAGCATCAGTGCATCGATCTTCTATGTCTCCTTATTGAAGAAATTTATTTGTGACCCAGCATCAGTAGTCCCTTAAAAAGGATTGGCATGGAAAATACCCTCTCTTATGAAGAGGTCCCAGTTGAGATCCTTGATCATCAGGTTCATAGGTTGAGGAATAAAGACATAGCCTTAGTAAAGGTTTTTTGGAGAAATAATCCAGTTGAGGGAACTACTTGGGAAGCGAAGTCAGATATAATGACCAAGTACCCCTATCTTTTCTCTGCGAACTCAGTCTGTATATGAGGTAACAGTTTTCCTTAATTAATGAATTTTTTCATTTCTGTCCTAGCCATCCAACCATTTTCATGTCATAACATGAATTCAGGAGTTTCGTTCAGTTCATGTATCGGACACAAATTCAGATATCAGTTCATGATTTACCTCATAATTGTTCAGTGCAAAATTTCAGCTTTTCTCTTGCCTCTCAGCTTAGTCAGTTTCATTCGAGAATGAATGCTTCAAAGAGGGAGATATTGTAATAACCTAAATTTTCAAGATCTAGACCCATCAAAAGATAGTCCATTTATTTAACATTCAAATTCCACTAGTCTCTCTTTAATCAAATATCGTGGCAAAAAGTTATGGAAAATTTACTGAGGGTCTATCAACTGCCAGTGATAACTACTCTAGCAACGACCCTTTATCAATCATAACGAGTAGTTGTGTGGAGTCATTTCTATAGTAGTGAAGAATCCTAAATTTTAGCCCAGTGGTGATAATTCCAACATACGACATTTTACCAGTTCTAATGAGTTATTAGGTGGACCCACCTCCATAACAAAAAGAAATCCAAAAATCAAGTCTCTGACCACGACTTCTCCAAATAACTTATGATTAGAAACAATAAGTCGTTAGGAGGGGAGTCCCTTTCATAACAAAAAGGACTCAGAACTCAAAACCTCAGGTCATGACTCGTGACCAGTCGTATTGAGTCATTATCTGAGTCTTGATGATTTTTTACTAGAAATTCTTAAATGATTTAAAAGGGGATTTTAATTCTTTTTCCATTCTTTTAACCACAGACCCACATCATTTAGGCACTCAAAAACCAATTATTAAGGGTTAGTATTACCTATTGAAACCCTGAGGGTTGCACCACACAATGAGGGACCAGGTCCCTCATAGTCAATCATAGGCAAAATACTGTAAAGCAACTAGGAATCAAAATATAGTAAAGAAAGAGTAAAAAACACAATAATTTTACGTGGAAACCCAAGAGGGTAAAAACCATGGATTTCCGTCACAATAACCAAAGAAATCCACTATAATCAACCTCTTGATTACAGTCTAGCTTTTAGCCTAACTCTAGGATCTTTTTTCTAGTAGCAACTCCACTACAAGCTCATATTGGTAACTCTACCAAGGACTCTCTTTACTAATTAACTCTAATCAATCTCACACCTAGGCAACTCTAGGTAAAAACTCTCTTCCCAAAGATAAAAAGTCATTACTCTTATAACACAAGTAATTCATTTACAAATCAGAACTCACTCAAAAATAATTTCTATTTAAGAACTCATAAAGCTAAGAACTTGAGCAGTTTTGGAACTGTTTTTATGCTTCCTCTCTTTACTCTTTGTATTTGCAAGAACTATTTGATGAAGAGGCTTCTCTTTCCTATCATATCTAAGTGATGATTAGGGCTGAAATATCATTGGACCAGCTGTCCTAATTAGTAGAAAAATAGCACCAGCAAGTTTTTTACACAAGAGGAAAAAACTATGTAGATAACGCCTTCCAGTCTACTGCATATTGCACATCAAGGGACCTAGTCCCTTCCAGTTAGTTGCTCATCATCAAAACTACATATAGAAATTTTTCACCTTTTTTATGACCAACCAACCATACAGCTTTGAGCATCAATGCACATTCATCATATTTAATTAGTGTGATTACCACATAAAAATAAATGTTCTCCCTGTTATCATGCAACACAGGGACCTGTTCCCTTGTTGTCATTTGTAGCAAAAACATCTTGTTTTCTTCCTTCTGTTGCCTTATCATTCATTTAGAAAATCACTTCCTTTCCCCTACCAATGTGTTTTCCCTCTTTTATCAACATTCAGCATATCACATACTTCCTCTACCAGCATGCCATTCAAATCTTTAACTTACTGGTCCCTACTACATAAACTCAGTATTCCCTCTTTTGGCATCACTTAAAAGTGAGAACAGTAAACCAAGATTAAATTAAGCATAAATTAGTTAACTCATATCCACTAGGCTACTAACATGAGGAATAACTTCGCAATTTAAAGAGAACAAATGTAATACAAAAAGAAAAGATTCATTCATAAGAAGAGAATAAGTATCATAACATAATTTAAATTTTATTAGGGAAAATGCCACATGAATAAACAAGGAACAACAATTGAAGGACTGGGAAAAAGATTTTAAGGAGTATGGTTAGGTTGTTGTTGAGATGCCTTATCTCTGCATCTAACTTAAGGACCTCATCAATTAAGATTGACATCCTCTTCTTCAGTTCAGCATTCTCAATTCTAAGCATTTCATTGTCAAATGGCCTTCCTTTGGAGAGATGTTGATTTGTCAGTTAGAGATTGCTAATTTGTTTATCCTTGGCGTCTAGAATAAACTTCAGCACCTCAATTTACTATTTGATCTCACTTTGATAAATGCTAATTGATTTGACACATTCAGTCTTGACTTATACTTTCATGCCAAGCATTTGAACAATAGATCATTGGGTTCCAAAATCACAAACAATGCCATAATGACCAAGTATATTGTTCAACCAATATCCATAAGGCATGACATGCTTTCCATTCTTTCCAAGAACAACTTTGTGAATGTATTCTATCATCAATCTAGGAAGATTAATAAACTCAAAGCAACTAA
Source organism: Capsicum pubescens (assembly GCA_030864215.1). Taxonomy (NCBI): domain Eukaryota; kingdom Viridiplantae; phylum Streptophyta; class Magnoliopsida; order Solanales; family Solanaceae; genus Capsicum; species Capsicum pubescens. The sequence goes on along the minus strand of CM061549.1, from coordinate 197,246,994 downwards.
GGAATTCCATCACATATATGTCAGTGGCTGAGGCAATGTTTCTCTTCTCTGACCTAGGCCGAATTACCTTGTTCATAAAGTCAAAAATCAATTGAAACTCACTCTTGAATGAGTTCCTATTCACTGTAACCACATATTTCCCTTACCTTGGATGCATTTACTAAGAATTATATTAAGGTAGCTGCTTGGAGATAGTTCTCACTCCATATATAGGAACTTCAAAAATCCTTATCAATGTTTCCTCATTCAACTTTATTTTCTTTTGTTGAATCTGTGTCGTCAAATTCATCCTATCTTCTGAGAATTCCAAAGTGAAATAGAATTTGCTGACTATCTAATCAAAATTAGAGGGAATAGGTCCTTTCATGAGCTGCATCCAACCTTGATGTTTAACTATCTCAACTAATTCCACCATACCAGGTTTTGTTACTATATTTGAATCAACAATCCTTCCAGTTAAAACTTTTTGATTCTTCACAAACCTATTTCTAACTTAATTGGATGCAAACTCACTTCTCTCTCCATTCTTTCTTCAAGCATAAGTGATCACAGATTCTTTTTCAGCTTCTTTTCTGTTTGTGGGACCAGGTCCCTCAAGAATTAACTACTTCTCAGTAAAACTTCCAAACTATTTTCCAAAATTCTTGGTGTTTTACTGACATTATTTTTCTTATGATCAACTATGATCTTGCCTAGGCTTTTGGACAACAAGATGATATTTTTAGAAACCTAAGTTGAATCCACTACACCACTATCAGAACAGTTTTTAAAGGTTCAGGGAAAATTCTTCATTAACAATTTGAGTGATGAAGGAATTAAGCTTTGGAAGAGTAGGAGAAGAAGGATGTTTTTCAAAAAGGATTGGGAAGGGATTTTTCACAATGCTAAGCTTAGAATTCTTTCCAAGAAATTAAATTAGGAGAGTTGCATCCATCAAGAAGGTCATTTTCTTAGAAGGGCTATTTGGGATTTGGATTTTCCTTCTTGATAAGAGAAGCAATAGGTGAAACAAGATTTAAAGAATAATAAGAAAAAGTAAGGGTTTTCTGGGATGATCAATTTCAGACTTTTAGGTGACTCGCCTTCTCTTCAGTACAACCCTTTTTTGACACAAAGACAAGGAGGACGCAACTTTTTCTTAATAAAACAAACAAAATTTACACATACAAGATACTAACATGAGAGATAGGAGCATGTCCCCTTCTAGTTTGAGTGAATCTTCAACTTTGATCTTGTCACATCTATCCACCTCCAAAGTTGTTCCCATGGGTGTATACCTACAAGGGTATGGTATTGAGTTAGATAACAAGTACCTAATTTACCAAGGGTACCTGCCTCCTAAATATAGCTAATTTTGTGAGGAGACACGGATTAACTTGATAGTAGGTCAGGCTTATCTAATCAATCCTAGAATCATATTTTTAGGTTCATTACACCACATCATATCATGACTTGTTTTTGAAAAAGTTCTAAGGACTAGGTCCTAGACATGGCATTCTTCAAATGTCCAAAATTCTTTTTGCATTGCTTTGAACTTTCCAACCTCTTTCACATCTTTTTAAGCTAATTATTGGGATAGGAATGCTAATCACATAAGACATATTCACTCAAAGTGTCGTAGGAAAGAGAATACAATCAAACCATTCATTCATAGCCTTAAACAATTACATAACAAAAAGATTTTTCTGATTGCAAACCCTTTCTCCCTCCTATACTTAATATCATTTGTTAGACTTGGGAACCCATTTGAGTTGAGCTCCAAGAAGGAAGAAAGAGGTGTGATTAAATACTTATTTATCCATCTAGGTAATTAGAGTTTTTCATGTCTTTCAAAGGTCTTACACCTTTTGGATAGATACTCCCCTTGTGGACATGTCTAACATCTGTCATTCTTTCTCTGATCCAGCTTTGACAGTTTTCTTTCATATGTCCATCTCTACCAAAGTGAGTACATACAGGCTTGTGAACCTTGTTCTCAGCATTTTAAGCAGTCTTTCCATAAGATCTAGGAGATTAAGTTTTTAACTGATAGGCAAGACCTTTACCATAATTAACTCCTTAATTATTCAACTTAGAAAGTATCTGAGAAGATGAAGTCTATTGCAGGGATTTTTTAAGTTCTTTCCTTAGAAAGACAAGGTCCCTTTCCAATTCCTCATTCTAATGAAGTGAAATCATGAGAAGCCTTTGAAAGTCCTCCAATTTTTCTTCAATCTCAACCTGAAATTTTGAATTTTCTTTCTTCCTTTTACTCTCAGAAGCATATACTTTCTCCAATTGGCTCACCAAGCTCATATTTTCAAATTTGAGCTTAGCAACCTATAGCTCAATTTCAGATATCTGGAGAGAAAAAGCTATCAATTCCATCTCCTGAACTTCTATCTTTCCTTTCTAGAGAATTATTTTTTACTTTATCACAAGCACTATTGGCTTTATCTAATTGATTAACTAAGCTTTAATTTTTAGATTTCAGCTTTACAATTAGTTCCTTGATTTTAGATATCTGGAGGGTTAGAGCTATAAACGCAAACTCTTGACTTTCTACCTTTTCTTCCAGAGCATTTTTTTCATTAGTCATTTCACACATGGAACCAATCAGCACATTGGAAATCTTTATTATTTTTCTGGCAGAGTAATTCTCTAAGTTTTCTTTAATGTCAGAAAGTCTTAACTCTTTTTTTCTTTATCTTCAGTGTTTTCCATAAAAGCAAATAAGGAATCAAAGTTCACTTTCTCATCCTCCACTTCCATCATGGAAACATCTTCCTGCTTTCTATCTTCCTTAGATTCAATAGAGAAGTCTCCCCACATTGCTAAATCCTGTCTTACTACATAATCAGTTGCATCCTTTTTCCTTAATTTTACAGGGACCTGGTCCCTGTTCTTTCCTTTATCACTACTAGTCCTGAGATATTCCTGATAGTCTAATTTATGCATTGGACAATCCTTAATAAAGTACTCAGTACTTCCATATTTATGACAAACCTCCATAGTGTATCCCTTTTTGCTGCTACTCCCACTTTTTTGAAACTGACAATTCTTTTTGCCGAATAGTCAACATCGGTGTCTTCTTCATTAGAGTCTAATTTAAATGCTTTTTGTGCCAGAAGATTTTTCCTTCTTTCCTTCCTTCTTCTCTTATTTTTGCTGCTTCTTGAGTTCATGAGCCTTTAAATTTCCAATAAGCTCATCCATAGTGAGAGTTTTCAGGTTCTTTGCCTCAGTAATAGAATATACTTTACTTTTCTAGGATTTTGGCATAACCCCAAGAATCTTCCTCACTTATATATATAATGGAATATCTTCTCCTAGGAAATGTAGCTTATTTGTGATGGAAGTGAATCTTGTATGCATTTTCTATATTGTCTCTATTTCTTTCATCGTGAACATTTCATACTGCGTAGTCAGCATGCCAACTTTGGAATACTTCACATCAGTGGTTCCTTCATGAGCTTTCTTCAAGCATTACCAGATTTCCTTAGCTATTTCACAAGCTGAGATCCTGTTGTATTAATCCGGGGCTATGCCACAGACAAGTAATTTCTTGGCCTTTTGAATCTTAGTTATCTAGTGATAGATTGCCCATCTTTTAGATTAGGTAGAGCATCTATGCTAGCCAAGACACTAGGTGTTAACCTTTTAGAGGGACCTCGCTCTGATACCAATTGTTGAAACCTTGAGGGTTGCACTACACAGTGAGGGACTAGGTCCCTCAAAGTCAATCACGAGCAAAATACAATAAAGCATCCAAGAATCAATATACAGTGCAGGAAGAGTAAAAAAATACAAGATTTTTATGTGGAAACCCAGGAAAGGAAAAACCACGGTTCAACCTCACAAGCACCAAAGAATTCCACTATAATCAACCTCCTAATTACAGTCTAGATTTTAGCCCAAATCTAGGCTCCTTTTGCAAGTAACAACTCTATTACAAGCTCATCTTGGTAACTCTAACAAGGACCCTCTTTATTGATTAACTTTAATCAGTCTTACACTTAGGTAACTCTACCAAAGTACTCTCTTCTCAAAGAGAAAAATTCATTACTCTTATAACACGAGTAATTTGTTTACAAATTAGAACTCACTCAAGAACAATTTCTATTTAAGCACTCATAAACCTAAGCACTTGAGCAGTGTTAGAACTAGGTTTATGTTGCCTCTCTTCACTCTTTGTATTTTAAAAAACCATTTGAGGAAGAGGCCTCTCTTTTCTTTTATAGCTAAGTAATGATTATTACTGAAATATCATTAGACCAATATTCCTAATCAGTACAAAATAGAACCTGCATGTTTGTTATACAAAAGGACAAAACAATGTATATAATGTGTGCCACCTATACTGTACCTTGAACATCTAGGGACCTGGTCCCTTGCAATTAGTTTCTCATCATCAAAACTGCATACACCATTGCAGTAACCCCTGATAAACTTAAAATCACTCTATACTTAGCGAAAAAGAAGCGATTCTCGCATCTAGAAAATCAAGCAAGGGTTTCTCCATCTCAAGTTCAATTCCAAGGATTTCACCAAGGCTTCCATTGAAGGCATGTGGGATTTTATCAATGGGTCCCTTCCACACATTGAGTCCCAAAAATTGTTAAAGCCTCAAGTTTAACTTCCTTCCAAGAATAGAATTCTAGGTCAAATATGAGTTTTGCTTAATTCCTTCTGGTTATTTTTTAAATAAACCACGAGTACATGTTTTCCCACGGTATTAGGATCTTTCCAAACAAACTATCATGAATATTTTTTTATTGATAAATTATTGAGTTTGTGATATGTTTTGTAAAATTCTCTACTATGATCATATTTAAATTATTATCATGTTCAGTTGCATTAGCCAAAGTTAGTGGGTTATGAGCACTCGATAACTCAGATTTCATGCACGTACTAGTTGGCATGTTTTTCGTATTTCAGATTATGCATATATGGCTATTGTAATGCCCTGAGTCTGTACCCCAGATGCTACACGGTGCTCATAGTCCTGAAAGACCACAAGCTAACCTATGACTGATACCTGCTACAATAACTAAATAGTAATACTATAAATATGTTGAAATTAGGATAAAACTTGTTGTAAGGTTCAAAACTCTAAATAAATACTGACTACTGAAAACTAAATACCGATACATCTGTCTAAAATACTCTAGTTTAATAAGCCTCTACTGTTTGAATAATGGAGTGATGGGACAAAACCCCAACTAACCTCGACTACTAAAAATTGATAAACTGAGATACTGAAGTAATAATTATGTCCTCAAATAATGAGGAATCACCACTATTCTGTTGCTAATGGATCGGGCTGGAAAGTATGATCGGGAGCCCGTGCGTCTGAACCTAAGATACATGACATCATAGCGCAAAAGAAAGGCATGCATCAATACTTTGAATGTAATGGTATGCTAAGTGAGGTAGACGGAGATGCATGGGTTCATATGCATGAAAAATACTAACTGAATAGCATAAGTATAACTGAATCAAAGTACATGCATGAATACATAAACTATAACTGAGGTCATGATAACACTGGATACTAAGTTCTGAATTACAGATTTACTGATATCTGAGTTTACGATACTGTATTACTATTAACTAAGCGACTGTATCTTACAGTCCTAATTCTGTGGAACTATTCTGATTTCCATACTAAACTGAATTCTATTCTAAGCTGGGTGATTGTGTTTGACGGTCCTGAATCTGTAGAACTAAAATAAGTTCTATTCTGAAGACTGAGAAATTTGAGAGAAAGTGAGTGTATTTGCTTAATGAGGGTTGAATATCATGTTTTAGGGTTGAATAGGGGTGGAATAAAGACCCAAATACCCCTAATGACACGGCAATTTAATGATTGGAAACCAGACTATCGACACGCAGACCGACGCATTGTGTCATTAGCATCGATGCGATGGTTAACGCGCCATGTCGAGTCTGCATTGGTTCACTGTAATTTGCACTGAGATGAGGGAAAAATCATTTGTTGACACGATTCACGATGCGATGCATCAAGATTGCATCAAATCACTATTTTGGTCACTCAACATTGTCTAAATGAGGTCCAAAAAATCTGAATCTTGTTTTGGAATACCTACTGACATTCCTGATCATGAATCAATCTAAATATCAATACTTTAAGGTAATAAGAGTCGTGAAATATAGTTTCAAACTTATGAAGGCCAAAATAATACTAAGTATGAATACTTAGCTAGAATGTTTTTCTAAGTTTGGGACCCCTTGAAAAGCTTTAAGGGACTGAGTTAAGCTTAGGATTTTGTGGGGTCATAAAATATATCCCCCTTGGGAACATTCGTCCTCAAATGATACTAATTTAACTGAGAATACTAATAGACTAGATTTAGACACTGGACATGCACAACTGAAGCATGATTTCATGACTGAAATTATTGATATACTGAATTATCATACTACACATGCATATCTGATGCATGTGTACATAGCTGAACATGATTCATGAATGCATGACTGGGATTGCTAATAAGATGACTTCCTCATACTGGGCATGCATATCTGATGCACGAAGTCACAACTAAATATGTAATGGTAACTGGTACCAAGTCTATAAAGGAAAATCTGAGCATAAAATTGAGTAAGTTTTAAGGAAAATTATTACCTTGGGATTAGTCTGAGTTTGAGGAGAAGAGTTGAGGATACTTGGTTTGCATATGTGCTTCATCTTCCCAAGTAGCTCCCTCAACGGAATCATTCTGCCAAAGAACTTTGACAAGAGGGACTTCTTTGTTCCTCAGTATACGAATCTGATAGTTAAGGATTTTGACTAGGACCTCTTCATCAGAGAGACTGTTCTGAATGTCTATGCCCTCTATAGGGACTACAACTGTAGGGTTACCTATGCAATTCTTTAGCAAGGGGGTGTGAAACACTAGATGTACTCAAGCTAAGTCTTAAGGTGACTCAAACTCGTAAGCTATCTTTCTAAAACGACTGAGAATTCGGTAAGGACTGATATATCAGGAACTAAGTTTCCCCTTCTTGCCAAACCTCTTCACTCCTTTCATAGGAGAGATTTTAAAGAATACAAAATCACCAATCTCCAACTTAAGATCATTTACTGAATATGTATGAACGGGAACATGAGAACATAACTGAGCCTGAAATGTGATACAGGAACTAAATATCATGAATGAAACTGAGCCCTTGAATAAATGGCTTACAACTAAGATTGGAACTTGAGGGTCCACCTATGAGTACCCACCACTCCAAACTGGATTCATTACGTGAAGAGAAGATGGAAGGTTTAGGTCATGAGAGCTTGGGGATTATAGTGCATCTCCTTCTTGGGATAATATTCCCCCTGAAGAATGTTGACTTGGTTGAGATACTGAGAAAAAAAATGAGATGATGCACAGGGAACCTATGAATTGAATCATGACAGCATATCGGGGTTCTGAAACTAAGGTATGACACCTTCACTGAGCTGAACTCATAACTAAATAGTTGCTCGATCTTAGAATAGTTATATTCATGAGACTTAGGATAGTGCGACTAGATGGATGGATGGATGGATGGATGGATGGATGGATGGATGGATGGGAACCCCAACCATGCAAACATTGTCAGCCTAACTGCTAAATTGAATTGTTGGTTTTTCAAACTAACTTATGCTAAAAATTTATATTCGATTGTAGACTTTATTTGATACTCTTTCTATAGAGTTCTAGTGGATTTAGGGAGCAAGGAGTCTTGGAATGTCTGAATAAAATATCTTAATAAAAAAATTATATCATGGCTAAAATTCTGTGATATGAGTTGGGGCGTACGAAAAATTATCTAAGACGAAGTGACTAAGCCTTACGCACTGCAACTACAAATTTTCAAGCTTAGACTTATCCCTTGAATACTCTCTCAACTATACTCTCCACCTTAGTACAACACATCACCTGAGACTACTAAAAATATTCACATGGGTGTTGAGCATGAGTTCATAAACTTACTAACTTTTTTGATTATCTCAATGACTGATAGCTGAATACTTGGTCATGAAATATTAAACTGTTCTTAGTCTGAATAACTGGACTAGAACTGTAGAGTATCATGCATACGAGGTAAGGACTGACTAGGTAACATGAGATAACTGAGCATAAATTCGTGAAAACTATATTATTTGAAAAGGCGAGACCAAGCGTATAACATGACTCTAAAATAATTTGTAAACTGAGTTACTAAAATACTGATAACTGAATAACTTATAACTATATATTGTGGTCAAGAGAATCTGAAACTGAACTGAGTTACTATTCATATTACTAGACTGGGACTGGGACTGAGATTGTACTTAAGACTACATATAAGACTATACTGGAACTAAATACTGGTTTCTGATAACTCTACCTATTGAGATCTGAGGAATAGAATATCAACACCATCGATTTATCAAAAGATCTAAAGTGGGGATATGCATGACCAAATTGAATTTAGCCGATAGCCACGAGTGTATCATAGGTCATAGGAACTGAGCATAGTGTACAGCATAACATGGGTACCTGAGTCATGAGTTTTATGCATGACATAGGTACCACGAGTCATAAGCATGACATGGGTACCTGAGTCATGACATGGGTACCTTAGTCTGTATTCATGGAACATTATTCGTAACACTGAGTAAACTAGAACTTGTTATACTAGGGACTGTAAAAGTGCATGATTTCTAACATGCACGAGTATAGGCTATGATCATAGAGCTGACATGTAAGACATGAATAGATATCATGATAACTGATAGGTTTCGAGAGTCTGGAATACAATTCTGAGATAATTTGTGTGATTATTCTCGCTAGGGGAATAGACAAGAATGTCATCTATGAAGACTATGATGAACATGTCCAAGTACTGCTTGAACACACAGTTAATCATGTCCATGAAAGATGTTGGGACGTTAGTAAGACCAAATGACATGACTAAGAATTTGAATCGACCATACCAAGTTTTGAAAATTGTTTTCAGAATGTCCCATTCCCTGACTCTTAGCTGATTATAGCCTGATCTGAGGTCTATCTTAGAGAAGTAACTGGCACCGTAAAGTTTGTCAAACAAGTCATCGATTCTGTGAGGTGGATACTTGTTTCTTGACCGCGACTTTATTTAGCTGACGGTAGTCTATACATATTCTAAGAGAACCGTCTTTCTTACACACGAATAAAACTAGTGCACCCTATGGGGACACACTAGATCTGATGAATCCCTTATCCAGGAGATCCTTTAACTGTTCCTTTAATTCTTTGAGTTTTGCTGGAGCCATTCTATATGGCGGAATAGATATAGGCTGAGTATCTAGAAGTTCCAAAGTCGATTTCCATTTTTGGGAAAACTCTGGGAAGATCTTCAGGAAACACGTCTGGGAATTCACATGCTACTGATACTGGCTGAAAAGTAAGGTTTTCTAATTTGGAGTGCTGGACTAGAATGAGATGGTAGAAACATTCCTTAGATATCATTTTACTTGCCATTATGTAGAAAACAAGCTGACCCCTAAGTGCTGACGTACTACCCCTCTATTCTAGTAAGGGTTCATTTGGGAACTGAAACTAGACATTCTATTTTTGTAGTCGACTGAGGCATAACAGGAATAAAGCCAGTTCATTCCAAGAATGACATCAAAATTGGTCATCTCTAATTTGACTAAGTCAGTTGAAGTGACTTTCTGAGATACCATAACCGGAAAGTTCTTGTATACCCGCCGGGCTACGATAGATTTATCCACTGGGGTAGAGACTGAGAAAGGATCTGATAGGATTTCGGGACTGACTCCGAAGTCAACAGCTATATAACGAGAAACAAAGGACAAAGAATCTCCCTGATCTAGAAAAGCTTAAACATGCAAATGATAAACTTGTAATGTACCAGTGACCACATTAGGAGAACTTTCCTACTAGGGCTAAAGTGCATAAAGTCTATTTGGGCATTGCCTACAAGTGTAACTAAAAGTGGCAGCCTGCTGATTCGGGCGACTGGACTGAGCTGAGGGACAATTATGCTGACTCTGCGAATCCACCTGAGGACACTGTCTGACTTTGTGGCCTGGCTTGCCACATTCAAAGCATACGTCACTTCCATCTCTGCAGGCTCCCTAATGGTTTCTGCCACACTTCAGACAAAAGGGATTGGTTTGGCCACTCTTTGTCCTAGACATTTTGGCCCTCTTATTCTTTCTCCCCTTTTTCCTACGCCTCTCCTCCTTATTCTGTAGAGCATGAGACATAAGCACAGATAGGATAAAAGCCAACTTATTGTTCTAAGAAACTATTGAATGAGCTACGGCAGTAAAAGCAGCTCTAAACTTAGCGTGAGAAATATGTTCATTTAGCAGATCTACTTGAACGTACGGAGGGGCTGACCGGTTTTCATTACTTTTTTGGTAGACATGTTCTAGAATCATAAAGAAGAGATAAATTAGACTGAGAGTTTAACTTAAGCTCATGCTCACGTCACGACATGAATACTGAAAGAAGGGATACTTTTCCTAAAATATCTAATAGACTCCTTCCCATAAGTGTGGCGCTCTACACACCCATGCACAAGACTCTACTAGATGCGACTTTCAGACTTCCTAGGACTCTGTTGAATCTTAGGCTCTGATACCAAGTTTTTAATGCCCCGATTCTGTACCCTATATGCTACACGATTCTTATAGTTCTGAAGGACGATAAGCTAACCCATGAATGGTACCTGCTACAATAACTGAATAGTAATACCGTAAATATGTGAAAATTAGGAAAAAACTTATCGTAAGATTCAAAACTATAAATAAATATTAAGTAATGAGAACTGAATACTGATACATCTATTTGAAATACTCTAGTCTGATAAGCCTCTACTGTCTGAATAAGGGATTGGTAGGACAAAACCCCAACTATTGAAAAAATTGATAAATTAAGATAATGAAGTAATAATCAAGTCCTCAAAATATGAGGACTCACCACTAGTCTATTGTTAATGGATCAGGATGCTAACTATGATCGCGATCCCGAGCGTTTGGACCTATAATATAATAGATCATAGCGCAAAATAAAGGTATGCATCAATACTTTAAATGTACTGGTATGCTAAGTGAGATAGGCTAAGATGCATGGGTTCATATGCATGAACAATACTGACTGAATATCATGAGTATAACTGAATAAAAGTACATGCATAAATACGTATATTGTAACTGAGGTCGTGATAACACTAGGTACTAAGTTTTGAATTACTGATTTACTGATATTTGAGTTTAATGATATTGTATTAGGATTAACTGAGTGAATGTATCTGACAGTCCTAATTCTTTGGAACTATTCTGAGTTTTGTACTAAACTGGATTTTATACTGAGTTGGGTGACTGTGTCTGATAGTCCTGAATCTGTAGAACTAAACTAAGTTCTATTTTGAAGACTGAAACTGAGATTGTGAGGGATAATTATCTAACCGACATGCACCTCTCTGAATGGATTGGGGTCCAACCTGTAACCCTAGTTGGAAGGGTGTCAGTATCGTTCCCCAGGTAGAGACAAGCTATGAGTTAACCCTCTCTGACAGGAAGCTCTTTCATCAACCCTCACTGGCAAGAAAACTCATATGAGATGTCTCAACCCTAATCTAGCAGGAATTTATCTCAACCTACGCTAGCTACGTAGTTCTATAATGTAGGGATTGCTACTAAGGGTCAAACTCTCTACTGGTAGGAATGCCCCCATCCCTGGGTTAGCTTGGTGTTGATTGGTAGGAATCCTACTCCCAACTGAATAGACAATGAATTGATTTCCTAGTTCATACTAGGCTAGACTGAACTGTTACTGAGTTTAGTGAATTGCGTTGACCGATGGAATACTACTGAATTCTATTAGTTGACTGAGTTTACTGAGGTCTGAACTAAATACTGAACTAGATAGGACTAATACTGAGTCTACTGAGTTTATCGTGTGTCCTGTAACTGACTGAGAGTACTACTGATCATGACATGACTGAGATTATTTGGTAACTGACAATGGATCTAGGTAAACAGCTAAATTTTCGGGTATTAAAGACCCCAAGGACTCGATATCATGAAAAGTAAAGCATCACATGACCTTGCATATCATAAAAATGCACACTTGTTCATAATGCATCTATAGAGGCATTTTATCAAATACTTGCATGGCATGAACTAGTATACGTACTATCATGATATAATCTCATTATTACTTTCACATGAGCAGTACATCAAACACTTCGATGGCATAGTATATGCACATAATACTAAACAACATGTGAGTATCATGATTCAATTAACAATTCCATGGGTTTCAACATGAATTCACGAGATAAATCAGACATATCAATTAATTCTACATCAATCTTGTAATAAATCATGAAATAGAAAACCCAATTATAATAATACTCATGAATACACTTTAATTCAAAATCATGGAAATCAAGAAATCAATCCACTTGAAGTTTAAAAGAGTTTCTTGGACTCCAGGAGTGGAAGGAACCCTTGGATGAACACTTCATATACCTTGGTTGCTAAATTTTTGAAAAAAATTGTGAAATCTTGAGCCTTGGTTTTGAAATTAAAGTACCTAGGGTTCTTGTTCTTGACAAATTTGAGAGAAAGTGAGTGTATTTTCTTAATGAGGGTTGAATCTTGTGTTTTAGGACTGAATAGGAGTGACAAAAAGACCCAAATACCCCTAATGAGACGGTGTTTTACTTATTGGAAACTGGACTATAGACGCGCAGACCGATGTATTGTGTCGTTGGCATCGATACGATGGTTAACGCTCCACGTCGAGTCTACATCGGTTCACTGGAATTTATACTGATCTAAGGGAAAAATCATTTGTCGACGCGATGGACGATTCAATGCATCGAGATTGCATCGACTCACTATTTTGGTCACTCAATATGGTCTAAATTAGGTCCCAAAAATCTGAATCTTGTTTGGGAATACCTACTGACATTCTTGATCATGAATCAATCTAAATATCAATACTTTAAGGTCATAAGAGTCGTGAAATAGAGTTTCAAACTTATGAAGGACAAAATAATACTAAGTATGAATACTTAGCTAAAAAAAAATTCTAAGTTTGGGACCCCTGGAAAAACTTTAAGGGACTGAGTTAACCTTATGATTTTGTGGGGTCATACAATATCTCCCCCTTGGGAACATTCATCCTCGAATGAGACTGATTAAATTGAGAATACTAATAGACTGGATTTAGACACTGGACATGCACAACTGAAGCATGATTTCATGACTGAAATTACTGATATACTGAATTATCATACTGCACATGCATATCTGATGCATCTGTACATTGTTGAACATGATTCATAAATGCATGACTGGGATTGCTAATAAGCTAACTTTCTCATACTGGACATACATATATGATGCATGAGGTCACAATTGAATATATAATGGTAACTGGTACCAAGTCTATAAATGAAAATCTGAGCATAGAACTGATTAAGTTTAAGGAAAATTGTTACCTTGGGCTAAGTCTGAGTTTGCGAAGAAGAGGTAAGGATACTTGGTTTGCATATCTGCTTCAGCTTCCCAAGTATCTCCCTCAATGGACTGATTCTGCCAAAGAACTTTGACAAGGGGGACTTCTTTGTTCCTTAGTGTAAGAATCTGATAGTTAAGTATTTCGACTGGGACCTTTTCATAAGAGAGACTATTCTGAATGTCTATGCCCTCTATAGGGACTACAACTGCGGGGTTACCTATGCACTTCTTTAGCAAGGGTACGTGAAACACTGGATGTACTCATGCTGAGTCTTAAAGTGATTCGAACTCGTAAACTATCTTTCTAAAATGGCTGAGAATTTGGTAAGGACCGATATATCGGGGACTAAGCTTCCCCTTCTTACCAAACCTCTTTACTCCTTTCATAGGTGAGATTTTTAAGAATACAAAATCACCAATCTCCAACTTGAAATTATTTACTGAATCCATATGAATGGGAACATGAGAACATAACTAAGCATGAAACATGATACAAAAACTGAATATCATGAACAAAATTGAGCCCTTGAATACATGGATTATGACTAAGATTGTAACTTGAGGGTCCACCTATGAGTACCCACCACTCCAAACTGGATTCGTTACGTGAAGAGAAGATGGAAGGTTCAGGTCATGAGAGCTTGGGGATTATTGTGCATCTCCTCCTAGGGATAATATGCCCCCTGAAGAATGCTGACTTGGCTGTGATACTGAGAAAAAACTAAGATGATGCACAGGGAACCTACAAATTAAAACATGACTGCATATCGGGGTTCTGAAACTAAGGTATGACAGGTCCACTGAGCTGAAATCACAACCAAATGGTTGCTCGATCTTGGAATAGATACATTCATGAGACTTCGGATAGTGCGACTAGATGGATGGATTGATGGGAACCCGAACCATGCGATCATTGTCTGCCTAACTGCTAAACTGAATTGTTGGTTTTGTAAACTAACTTATGCTGAAAACTTATATTCGATTGGAGACTTTCTTTGACGCTCTTTATATAGATTTCTAGTGGCTTTAGGGAGCAAGGAGTCTTGGAATGGCTAAATAAAACAACTTAATAAAAAAATCATATCATGGATAAAATTATGTTGTATTAGTTGGGTCGTACGAAATATCTTCTAAGATGAATTGACTAAGCCTTACGTACTGCGACTACAAATTTTCAAGCTTAGACTTATCCCTTGAATACTCTCTCAACTATACTCTCCACCATAGTAAAGCACATCACCTGAGACTAAAAATATTTACATGGGTGTTGAGCATGTGTTCATAAACTTACTAACTTATCTAATTATCTTAATGACTGATAGATGAATATTTGGTCATGAAATATTAAACTGTACTTAGTCTGAAGAACTGGACTGGAACTATAGAGTATCATGCATACGAGGTAAGGACTGACTGGGTAACATGAGATAACTTAGCATAAATTCATGAAAACTATATTATTGGAAAAGGCAAGACCAAGCATATAACATGACTCTGAAATAATCTATAAACTGAGGTACTGAATTACTGATAACCGAATAACTGATAAATATATATTGTGGTCAAGAAAATTTGAAACTGAACTGAGTTACTGTTCTACTTACTAGACTGGACTGTGATTGAGATTGTAACTAAGACTACAACTAAGACTGTACTGGAACTAAATACTGGGTTCTGATAACTCTACCTACTGAGGTCTGAGGAATAGAATATCAACACCATGGATTTATCAAAAGATCTAAAGTGGGGATATGCATGACTAAATCTGAATTTAGCCGATAGCCACGAGTCTAGCATGGGTCATGGGAACTGAGCATAATGTACAGCATGACATGGGTACCTGAGTCATGAGTTGTATTCATGACATAGGTACCACGAGTCATGAGCATGACATGGGTACCTGAGTCTGTATTCATGGAACATTATTCATAACACTGAGAAAACTAGAACTCATTATACTAGGGACTGTAAGAGTGCATGATAGCTTACGTGAATGAGTATGGGTTATGATCATAGAGCAGACATGTAAGACATGAATAGATATCATGATAACAGATGGGTTTTGAGAGTCTGGAATATGATTCTGAGATGATCTGTGTTATCATTCTCACTACGGGAATAGACAAGAATGTCATCTATGAAGACTATGATGAACATGTCCAAGTAATGCTTGAACACATGGTTCATCATGTCCATGAAAGATGCTGGGATAATAGTAAGACCAAATGACATGACTATGAATTTGAAGCGACCATACCAAGTTCTGAAAGCTGTTTTCGGAATGTCCCATTCCCTGACTCTTTGCTGATTATAGCCTAATCTGAGGTGTATCTTAGAGATGTAACTGGCACTCTAAAGTTTTTCAAACAATTCATCGATTCTAGGAAGTGGATACTTGTTTCTTGACCGTGACTTTATTTAGCTGACGGTAGTTTATACACATTCTAAGAGAAATGTCTTTCTTACACACGAATAGAACTAGTTCACCCCATGGGGAACACTGAATCTGATGAATCCCTTATCTAGGAGATCCTTTAACTGTTCTTTTAATTCTCTGAGTTCAGTTGTTTCCATTCTATATGGCGGAATAGATATGGGCTGAGTATCTGGAAGAAGGTCAATTTCGAAGTTGATTTCTCTTTCGGGGGAACTCTGGGAAGATCTTTAGGAAACACGTCTAGGAATTCACATCCTACTGATACTGATTCAAAAGTAGGGGTTTCTAATCTAGAGTCCTAGACTAGAACAATATGGTAGACACATTCCTTAGATATCATTTTTCCTTGCCATTATGTAGAAAACAAGCTGACCCCTAAGTACTGAAGTAATACCCCTCCATTCTAGAATGGGTTCTTTTGGGAACTGAAACTAGACAATTCTATTTCTATAGTCGACTGAGGCATACCAGGAATAAATCCAGTCCATGCCGATAATGACATCAAAATCGGTCATCTCTAATTTGACTAAGTCAACTGAAGTGACTTTTTGAGATACCATAACCGAACAGTTCTTGTATACCCGCCGGGCTATGATAGATTTATCCACTAGGGTAGAGACTGAGAAAGACTCTGATAGGATTTTGGGACTGACTCTGAAGTCAACAGCTATATAAGGAGTAATATAGGACAAAGAAGCTCCTGGATCTAGAAAAGCTTAAACATGCAAATGATAAACTTGTAATGTACCAGTGACCACATCAGGAGAACTTTCCTACCAGGACTGAAGTGCATAAAGTCTATTTGGTCATTTCCTACAGTTGGAATTGGAAGAGGTACCCTGCGGATTCGAGCGACTGGACTGAGCTGAGGGACAGTTATGCTAACTCTGTGAACCCACCTGAGGGCACTGTCTGACTCTGTGGCCTAGCTTGCCACATTCAAATCATACATTACTGCCAGCTTTGCAGACACCATGATGGTTTCTTCCATACTTCATACAAAGGGGATTGGTTCGTCCACTCTTTGGCCTAGACATTCTGGCCCCCTTATTCTTTCTCCCTTTTTCCTACGCCTCTCATCTTTACTCTGCAGAGCATGATCCATAAGAACAGATAGGATAAAATCTAGCTGATTGTTCTAAGCAACTATTAAATGAGCTAAGGTGGTAAAATAAGCTCTAAACTCAGCATGAGAAACATGTTTATTTAGCGGATCTGCCTGAACGTGCAGAGGGGATGACCGATTTTTGTTATTTCTCTGGAAAACATATTCTGGAAGCTTAAAGAAGTGATGAATTATACTGAGAGTTTAACTTGATCTCATGCTCACTGGCACGACATGAATACTTGAAGAAGGGATACTTTTCCTAAAACATCTAATAGCCTTCTACCCATAAGTATGGCGCTCTACACACCCATGCACAAGACTATACTAGATTTCGGTTTCACACTTCCTAGGACTCTGTTGAACCTTACGCTCTGATACCAAGTTTGTAATACCCCAAGTTTGTACCCCAGATGCTACACGATGCTCATAGTCCTGAAGGAACATAAGCTAAACCATGAATGGTACCTGCTACAATAACTGAATAGCAATACGGTAAATATGAAGAAATTAGGTAGAAACTTTCCGTAAGATTCAAAACTGTATATAAATATTGAGTACTGAGAACTAAATACTGATACATCTGTCTGAAATACTCTAGTCTGATAAGCCTCTACTGTCTAAATAAGGTATTGATGGTACAAAACCCCAACTAACCCTGACTACTGAAAAAACTAATAAACTGAGATACTGAAGTAATAATCAAGTCCTCTAAATATGAGGACTCACCACTAGTCTGCAGTTAATGGATCAGGCTGCTAAGTATGATCACGAGCCCGAGAGTCTAAACCTATGATATAAGACATCATACCATACAATAAAGGTATGCATTAATACTTTAAATATACTGGTATGCTAAGTGAGGTAGCTAAGATACATGGGTTCATATGCATGAACAATACTAACTGAATAGAATAAGTATAACTGAATAAAAGTACATGCATGAATACGTAAATTGTAACTGAGGTCGTGATAATACTGGGTACTGAGTTTTGAATTACTGATTTACTGATATCTGAGTTTAATGATACTGTATTAGGATTAACTGAGCGACTATTTCTGACAGTCCTAATTCTGTGGAACTATTCTGAGTTTCGTACTGAACTGGATTCTATACTAAGTTGGGTGACTGTGTCTGACAATCTTAAATCTATAGAACTAAACTAAGTTCTATTCTGTAGACTGAAAATGAGATTGTGAGGGGTAATTATCTAACCGACATGCACCTCTCTGAATGGATTGGGGTCCAACCTGTAACCCCAGTTGGAAGGGTATCAGTATTGTGCCCCGGGTAGAGACAAGTTGTGAGTTAACCCTCTCTGATAGGAAGCTCTTTCATCAACCCTCATTGGCAATAAAACTTATATGAGATGTATCAACCCTAATCTGGTAGGAAGTTATCTTAACCTAAGCTAGCTACGCAGTTCTATAATATAGGGATTGCTACTAAGGGTTAAACCCTCTACTGGCAGGAATGCCCCCATCCCTGGGTTAGCTCGGTGTTGAATCCTACTCCTAACTAAATAGACACTAAACTAATTTCCTATTTCATACTAGGCTAGACTGAACTGTTACTGAGTTTAGTGAATTATGTTGACTGATGGAATACTACTGAATTCTATTAGTTGACTGAGTTTACTGAGGACTAAACTGAATACTGAACTAGACGGGAATAATACTTAGTATATTAAGTAATTCTTGTGTCCTGTAACTGACTGAGAGTGCTACTAATCGAGACATGACTGAGATTATTTGGTAACTGACAATGGCTCAAGTTAAACAGCTAAATTATCGGGTATTAAAGACCCCAAGGACTCGTTAGCATGAAAAGTAAAGCATCGCATGACCTTGCATAGCATAAAAATGCATACTTGTTCATAATGCATCTATAGAGGCATTTTATCAAATACTTGTATGGAATGAACTAGTATACGTTCTATCATGATATAATCTCATTATTACTTTCACATGAGCAGTTCATCAAACACTTTGATAGCATAGTATATGCACATAATACTAAACAACATGTGGGTATCATGATTCAATTCCAAATTCACAATTCCATGGGTTTCAACATGAATTCACATGATAAATCACACATATCAATTAATTCTACATCAATATTGTAATAAATCATGAAATAGAAAACCCAATTAAAATAATACTCATGAATACACCTTAATTCCAAATCATGGAAATCATGAAATCAATCCACTTGAAGTTTAAAAAAGTTTCTTGGACTCCGGGAGTGGAAGGAACCCTTGGATGAATACTACACATACCCTGGTTGTTAAATTTTTGAATAAAATGATGAAATCTTGAGCGTTGGCTTTGAAATTAAAGTACCTAGGGTTCTTTTTCTTAAGCAATTTGAGAGAAAGTGAGTGTATTTGCTTAAGAAGAGCTGAATCTCATGTTTTAGGTATGAATATGGGAGGGAAAAAGACCCAAATACCCCTAAGGATGCGGCTTTTTACTAACTGAAAACTGAGCTATCGATGCGCAGACCGACGCGCTGCGTTGTTTGCATCGACACGATGGCCAACATGCCGCATCGAGTCTACATCGGTTCACAGGAATTTGTACTGAGCAGAGGGAAAAATTATCTATCGACACGATGGACAATGCGATGCATCGAGATCGCATTGACTCACTAGTTTGGTCACTCGAACATGGTCTAAACTAGGTCTAAAAAATACAAAACTTTTTTAGGAATACCTACTGACATTCCTGATCATGAATCAATCTAAAGATCGATACTTTAAGGTCATAAGAGTCGTGAAATAAAGTTTTCAACTTACGAAGGACAAATTAATACTAAGTCTGGGACTGAGTTAAGCTTATGATTTTGGGGGGCCTTACAGTTATTTTCAAGAGTTCACTATATTGGAATATTTATATATATATATATATAAATTTTTAGTTTCATTCATTTGGGAGTGGTACTTAGCACCGAGTGAACGTAGGGATGAATTCTTACCCGTTATTTAAGGATTGATTCCTTTAGTAGAAGTCCCTAAGCTTTAGAACTACGATGCCACCATAGGTTATGAGGGATCATCCGTGAGTTAAAGACTAACACCCTAGGCCTTTAGGATATCAGTTTTATGGTTCCACGCCAGCCAGTGGTGGTGCCCTTGTCAAGGTACTAGCACCCTTCCAATTGGGGTTACAAGATGGACCCCGTGTTTGCTTAGATTAGGGTATGTCAGTTATTGGTAGCTCCCACAGTCCTCAATTTATATTCAGTTCAATTTTCCTTGACCAATTATTCAGATATTTAGTTATTCATTATTCTGTTTTATCCAGCACATGTTTGTACTTGGTTTTGCATTTAGTTTACATGTTCATGCACTCATGTTCAGTTTATGTTAGCTAGTTTCCCATCTCATATTATCAGTACATTTTAAGTAATGATCCTATAATTTCTTACGTTGTATTGTCCCATAATATAGGTTCAAACACTCAGTACCTGGATCGCACTTTACATATTTTTGCATCACTTAGCAGCAACTTTGATGAGTCCTCATCATTTGAGGGCAAGTTATCTGTTAGTTATTTCAATGTTTAATTTTATTTAAGTCAGTTGGATTTAGTTGGGGGCTTGTCCCAATAACTCAGTATGACTTAGAGGCTTTTAGATAGATGTTTAGATTATCAGTATATTGGGTTGTCAGACAGTTTTATTTCTAATTTTAATCGACATTCAGTTTTATATTATTACTTCTATCAATTATGCTAGTTAGCTTCCACCCGTTATTTTTTTATTTCCTTATTATTCCAACGTATGTCATGATATTGGTTAGCTTAGGGTCATTTGTGTCTCTAAGCACCATGTTACAACTAGGGGGTAGTCTCAGGTTATGACACTTATTGTTTTCTCACTTTAGATATACAACTACCTTCTATGGTACCCCCCCCCATATGGATTCACTTCTTACTATAATTGATATTTCTCCTATAACTTAGGGTCTTTTGATTTCTTTTTATGATCAGAAGAGGTTTGAGAGGTTCATTATATTGGCTTTTACCATGTTTAGTTATTCCATTGGAAAGAACGCCTATGAGTTTGTACTTTATTGTAAGAAAAGGTTTGGGAACCATCAAAACTATAGTCAACTTATATATATTTTAACAAATTACATAACCTCAAATCCCTTGAGTCCTGATGTGTTTTCTATATGACTTATCAGTTTACTAACTTATCCAGACAGTGGTGGAGGTCTCTTTTTAGTTATAGACCTTTAAGTTCACCTGCTATAACCTAGACCTAATTTTGTAAGGCTTTTTTAGAGAGGTTCATTCCTTAGAAGGATCAAATGAGAGATGAGTTTGATCACCTTGAGTATAGATCCATGAATATTGTTAAGTGTGATGCATGTTTTCATGCATAATCCAGATATGCCATTGCCAATAACTCTATTTAGTTAGAGAGGCTTAGAATGTTTGTCAAAGGCTTGGAAAACTTCTAATAGTTTGCAATAGGTTATATGGAAGTGTCAGGGGCTTCTTTATAAAGTATAATTAGCCATACAAAAATGCTTGATTCAATTTTCCAAGGTACTCAGGGTGGTGGCAGTTCCAAGAGAATACATCAATAGGGTAAGTTTGATGGACATACATCTCAAGGTAGGTAAATAAAGGTGCTTACAATTTTAAAGTTAGACAAATTTAGGTATCCTTAGAGAGTTTTGGTAGTAGTTCTTCAGTTTCTGTAGATTTAGGTAGCAATGGGTCAGGTCATGTAGGTAGAGGATCTAGTTTTAGTTCATCAAGTCAGGTCAGACGTTCTCTCTCATCTAGGACCTGTCAACATGATGCAGGTAGAAAGGAGTGTTTCATATGTCAAGAGAATGGTAATTATGTGAAGGATTACCCTCAACATACCTTGGGTCCTACTAAATAGGGTTCTTAGCTTTAGTTTTGCCCTACTCTTATATCGGCAGTCAGGGGTGGTTCATAGAGTGGTAGGGGTAGTACTAAATGTTCCCAAGGTGAAGCTTATGGTAGTGGATTTAGGGTTTCCCAGTCTAGGAGAGAGCATGATCAGCGCTATGCTATACCGAGGATACCTCAAACAAAGGCCTCTAATGCAGTCATCATAGTGATTATTTTGATTTTCCATCATTGTACATCCATGTTATTTTACAATGTGTCTACATTCTCTGGTGTATCTGCATACTTTGTTTTGATATTCCATTTGAGTATTTTGTTGTGTCTATTTGTGTTTTTACCTAGTAGAAGATTCTTTAACATTGGATTAAGTGTACTGATCATGTGTAATGGCCTTTGCAGGGAATGATATTTGGAAAGACTTTATTATCCTAGTTATGGTTTATTTTGATATTATCTTGGATAAGGATTGGTTTTCTCCCTATCATGCAATTTTGAATTATTTTTCCAAGACTATGACTTAAGCCATTCCAGGTGTGACAAGAATACCATGGAAGGGTACTCCTAGTTTTGGTCTAAAGGATTTATATCTTTCCTACGTGTTTGTCTCATGGTAGTAAAAGTATGTCTTTCTTATTTATCCTATGTTTGCGATCTTAGTATTTCTTTACCACCTTCTTTGGACTATACGTGACTTGTTATCTAGTTCATGGATATGTCTCTTGTGTACTTCTTTTTTATGCCTCCAAACTGATATATTGACTGTGCTATTCATGTTAAGTCGGGAACCAAACCCATTTCCCTTGGTCCATATAAGATGGCCCCATCTAAGTTAAAGGAATTTATGGAGCAATTGCAGGATATGTTGGGTTAGGGGTTTATTAGACCTATTATGTCCCCTTGGGGTGATCCTATCATATTTTTAAAGGAGAAGGATGTATCTATTCCTATGTGTATTGACTATCAAGAATTGAACAAGGTAACGGTCAAGAACAAACATTCTCATCCTCACATTGATAATCTATTTGACTAGCTTCAGGGTGCATGAATGTTTTCTAAGATTTATTTGAGATCCAGATACCATCAGTTGAGGATTAGAGCTCTGAATAATCCAAGATATCTATTTATACTTGCCTTGGTCATTATGAGTTTTTGGTTATGTCATTTAGGCTGACCAATGCCCCAAAAGTATTCATAAAGTTGATGAACTGAGTATTTTTACCATATTTTTATTCCTTCATGATTTATTTATAAATGATCTCTTGGTTTATTCAATGAACGGGATAACCATGTGAGACACTTGAGCTATTTTAGCCATTGTTGAGGCTAGGTTTTCCTTGATGAAGAAGATTTAAGCTCATTAGTTTGTTGATGATAAATTAAGGGTGATTATGATAAGGTGTTGAGTAGGGAGGCTAAGGTGGCATCTCTTAATTCTAATGGATTTTTGAGGATTAGCAGCTAATTTTTGCGTGTCTAGAGTTGGTGGATTGTTTGATTAATCTTAAAAGAAGGTTCATTATTCTTGAATTCCATTCAACCAGGAGAGGATAAGATGTATCATGACCTAAAGCAATATTATTTGGTAGGGTGTTATGAAGAAGGATATTGTAGATTTCATGACCAAGTGTTTAAATTTCTAATAGGTGAAGTATGAGCATCAATGACTAGGTGGTACGATTTAGAGAATGCCAATTCCCTAGTGAAATGGAAATGGATCACTATGAATTTTATTGTTTTCCTACCCTAACCTTGGGGAAATTTGACTCTATTTGGGTCATTTTAGATAGATTGACCAACTTAGCGCTTTTGTACTTGTGAGAGAAAATTATAATGCAAAAAAGTTGGCCAAGATCTACATGATAGAGGTTGTTTAATTGCATAGTATAAGGGCAGAGGTGCAGATACCCCTTGGGATGGTTTGATCTTTTAAAGTGAGGCCTTAGAGCACAAATTTTATATGGATTCGATGGATCATGTGAGACTAATCCAGAAGGGTTTATTACCTTCCTAGAGTAGGAAGAAGAACCATGCCATTCGTCGATCCTGCAATGTTATGTTCTTGATTGAAGATCGAGTTCTGTTGAAGGTTTCACCCATGAAAAGTGTGATGGGGTTCAGAAAGAATGAGAATCTTAGTTTGAGGTTTATTGTACCTTTCCAAATCCTTGAATTGTACGGTGATATGGCATATAGGCTAGCATTACCTTTATATGTATCAGTTGTTCATCCTTTGTTCCATGTTTCTATATTGAAGAAATGTAATGCAAATGATGCACATGTGATTAGTGTGACTCGTGATGTGACATAGAAACACGATACTTTTGATGCTTAAAACAATGAAATCATGCTTGTACTTAGGTTATTTGATTGATATGATGTGGTTTGTTACTTATTGCAGGTCAAGCAGGTCTAGTATAGTGTTGGAATAAAGCTGGAAGAAAAATACCTAAAAAAGACCACGAATGGAGAAGATACGAGTAACTATGTTAGTCGTCAAGACATCATACGACCGTAGGTTGACTCGTAAACATAATAGAAGCAAAAGCCAAAATGAGAAGCTAAGTATAGAGAAGATGCGACTGGAGCATCCGAATCATAATATGAGGATATGGGTCGTACAATGAAGTCATCAAGAGAAAAAAAACATGGAAACAATTCAGAGTTGAAGTCTCAAAAGAATACAAGTTGGAAGTCTGAGTTCGACTCGTATGGATAAGCCATAAGAAGACCAGTGTTCAAAGTCTTTAAAGGAAGAAGTCCTAGGTGGATACAAGTAAAGGCCATGAGTCATATGATCAAGTTAATACTCGTGAGCATAAGTCGTAAGAAGAACAAAAATTTGAAGCTTGGAAGATCACACACTGGAGTGGATAGAAGAGGCACAGTACAACTCGTAAGAAGACTTACTAGTGGATGAGTGAGTCATACCATGTGCCGACATTACCTTTTCCTTTTTCATTTTTCATTAGGATTTCTAAGTATTTTTGAGATACTATAAATACCCTAGGGTTTATCTATTATTAGGTTACACTCTTTAACATTATTTTACTCTCTTTGATACTTTTACATACTTTACAATTATTTTTGAGATTTTGGATTTTTATTCAATTAAAGACTTCATATATTATTCATCATATTTTGTGAAATTAATTATATGTATTCTTCATTGATTATCATAGGTTCTTTTAAAAACATGGGCTGCTAATTTCCCTAACTAGGGTTGTGGGAATCCTGGTAATTAACTACGTAAAGGAAGTGGGAGATTCATCTATTCTAGGTTTTATACATGTATCTTAATTATCTTCATAATAATTGACCTCAAAGCTACTGCAGAAGCTTGGGGATAGCCTGTATTTGCAAACATCCACACAAGGGAGTTTGTGATTAGGAATAGAGGATTAAGATAGTAATTTAACATTCACTTCCATCTTATTATCATTCCAGCATCACATCTAATCAACTTGAGACTCAAAAGGTGATATTTCAACTGAAGTCATAGACAGGGAGCAATAAGGTGATGCCCAGAGACTCATAAGGTAAAGGGTGAGATTTATCAACACGTTCATAAGAGAGTTAATAATACATATTTTGTTGACTTTACATGTAGAACAGTAGAGTAGGTGGATTGAACATGAGAAATTTACGGATATGAGAAGCCAGGGGGAACAGAATCCTAGTGTTCATCTCCTATTGTTTACAACTCAAAGCATTCAAGATTTGGTTACTAGTTACTGATAATTCCAAATTCCCCCATATACATTTTAGCACTGCTCACGAATAACATCAAGGTAAGTAACTATTCAAAGTTTTCACTATGGTATAGACCCCAAACTATTTGGGTTACTATATTTGGCATCTACCGAAGCATACTTCTTTTGGAGGTTAGTTTTGGGTTGCATCAAATTTTGGCACCATTGCCGAGAAGATAATTTGATTAGTTAATTGAATTGGTGAAGTTCGCAAGTTTTATTTTTTATTCTAATTTGTCATACGTTGGTGTATGAAAAATACTAGGAGAAGAGGAAATACCTTACTCCCTTTTGATCTAAACCTAGAAAGAATTCTTCAAACATCAAGAAGAATGTTAGGACAAGTTCATGATAGGTTTCAAGATCCCCCTCCTATTGATTCTAACGTAGTACTCCCACGTGCTCTAGTTGATCCACATAGTGTTTCAGATTTACAGATACAATAACTAATAGTTACTATTGAGGAAGAAAGAAGAGCAGCCAAAGAGGCCCGATTAGTTGAAGAGGCTAGGTTAGCTCAATAAGAAGGACTAGACAGGACTAGACAGGTACCTGAGAATCGAGATAGAGTTCAGAAAGGTAGAGCTCTATTGATTCCTGCATATCAACACTTACACCCATATTATAATGAAGAGGATATGGGTTATGTTGATCCTGTTGAGACAGGATCCATCGTTCCTTCTACTTTACCACTCAATGTGAAATTTGATATTACAAGTTCCATGATCCAATTGTTGAACTTGAAGGGTGTACTTTTAGGATCAAAAACTGATGATGTGAATATACATATTGCTAATTTTACTGGGATCTGCATGCCATACACTATTCTGGGAGTGGATCAGGAAGCCTTTAGATTGAGGTTGTTCCCATTTTCATTGACAGGTGAAGAATCAGTACGGTTAGGGAAACTTTTAAGGGTTTCAATCACTACTTGGCATGAGTTGTGTAAATAGTTTTTGAACAGATTTTTCCCTCCTACAAGGATGTTGTGGTTGAAAGATGATATTTATAACTTCATACAGTTACCTACAAAATCCTTGTATGAGGCATTGTTTAGATTCAAGAAGAAGTAGAACATGGTACCTAATCACATAATCAAAGGTTCAAATTTGTCAAAAATCTTCTACAAATTACTAAATGTCAGTTCTAGAGCAATGAAGATATGATTTTAGGAAGTTCATTCATGCGTCTATGATGGGATGCTACTCAATATATGCTTGATGATATTTCGGTGACCAATAGAGCTTGGCATACTAGAGATGTTGAGCGTGGTACAGGTACATATGCTATTGTAGCAGATAATAAATATTGAGCTAGTCATGATTTGGTAGCTCAAGAGATTGCACAGATTTTTACTGATATTGGGTTGCTTATAAAATAGTTTGCAACAATGTGTGCTGAGAAAGTGAATGCAGTTGTGGCATAGGGATCTACTTCTAGATCTTTTAAGATTAAATCTGAAGAGGAACCAAAGTATATTGATTGGTGAATTTCTGAGCCCAAGGTCAAGGGAATCAAGGTCAGAACTATTATATAATAGATACAAAGACTAAAGTAGAGAAAGAGATAGTAATTGGCGATGGAAAGATAACAACAAGGAGAAGAGAGATAAGTATGTTCCACCAGGTAGTCGTGATTTAGAATCCAGAATAGAGGCGATGTTGTCTTAAGGATATCAAGGAAGACCCATCATGGATAAACTAGAGAGTTGAGTCACATGCTATAGAAATCAAGCAGTTAGAGCAACAATTTGGTCATATATCAACCATAGTAAATCAATGACAGTCTGGCACTTTCTCGAGTAACAAGGTGGCTAATCAAAAAAATAATTGTCACTGCTATGCTATTACCACTCGAAGTGGTAAATCCACCATAGACCCACCTATACTGGTTGTAGATGAGTAAAAGAATGATGATAATCCTATTGATATAAAAAGCAGTAGCAAGCTAGATATAGGAAAAGATAAGGCCGAGGAGCCTGTTTTGATGACCATCCCAAAACCTCATCTTTTTTTCATCAAAGGATAAAAAATAAAAATAAAAGGGTAAGTATCAAAAGTTTTTAACTATGTTGAAGTAGCTATCATTCAACATCCCACTTGTAGAGGCATTAGAGAAAATTCAAGGATATGCAAAATTTATGAAAGATTTGATCATAAAGAAGAGGTCTGTTAGTTATGAGCCAGTCGATAATATTCATCATTGCAGTGTTGTAGCTATGAAATCTTGGTGTAGAAGAAGGAGGATCTTGGCTCTTTCGCCATACGTTGCACCATTGGATATTTCAACTTTACTCGTGCATTATGAGATTTGGTTGCTAGCATCAACCTCATGCAATTTGCAGTGTTTACACAATTGGGGTTGGGAGCTCCCGAACCAACCTCGAAGAGACTAGTAATGGTAGACAAAACTATGAAAAAGCCAGTTGGTATTCTATATAATGTGTTAGTGAAGGTGGCTTCTTTCATCTTTCCTATTGATTTTGTGTTCTAGACTATGAAGTGGACTTTCAAGTCCCAATTATCTTGGGAAGACCGTTCTTGGCTACAGAGCTGATTGATTTGGAGCTAGGACATTTGATGCCGAAACTCAATGATGAACATGTGATATTCAATGTATGCAAATCGATGAAGTAGCTTGATGAGTTAAAGAGTGGTATCTGTGATTTATGTGCATGATGAGGAGATTGATTCATTTTATGATGTTGATTCAGTGACTATTTAGGATGATACTTCTATTGTTGTTCCTTTTGAAGACAGGTTGGGTGTTAAAGCTCTAGCAGTCGTGATCATGAACTTTGACAATAATGGAACTTATAAGTATGATGAGATAGTTTGTGCATATTATAGGAGTGGTTCATACACTTATGAAACAAAGAATCTTGATTTGGATTTGATTAATAGAACTACGCCACCTTCTCGTCCATCCATTAAACAGCCACCAGTCTTAGAGTTGAAGTCCATCCCTTCTCATTTGTAATTTGCATTTTTAGGGACCAACAACACTTTGTTGGTTATTATTCCAGCTGATTTAATTGATACAGAAGTAGAAGGATTGTTATTAGTATTACATAGATTCAAGAGGGCTATTGGTTTGTCCGTTGTTGATATTTAGGTATCCCGCCTGGGTTGTGTACTAATAAAATTCAACTTGAACCAAAATATATCCCAAGTATAAAACATCAATGTTGACTCAATTCTCCTATGCAAGAGGTGGTGAAGAAAGAGATAATCAAGTGGTTGGATTCTTGTGTAGTGTATCCTATTATTGACAGCAAGTGGATCAGTCCGGTAAAATATGTTTTGAAGAAAGGAGGGTTTACTATTGTTCCTAACGATAAGAATGAGCTAGTTCCAATGAGGCTAGTCACGGGATAGAGTGTATGCATAAATTAAAGAAAATTGAATACATGGACCCAAAAGGACCATTTTCCCATGCCCTTCATGGACTAGATGTTGGATAGACTTATGGGCAAAGGATGGTACTATTTTCTTAATGGGTATTCAGGTTACAACCAAATCACAATTTCACCTGAAGACAAAAAGAAGACTACCTTTATAGGTCCTTATGGGACTTTTGCATTCAGACGTATGTTGTTCAGGCTATGCAATGCTCCAGCCACATTTCAAAGATGTATGATGTCAATCTTCTCTAACATGGTATAAGACACCATCAAAGTGTTTATGGATGATTTTTCAGTCATTGGTGATTCTTTTGACGACTGTCAAGTTCAATTGACAAATGCTCTTAGAAAATATGAAGAATGCAACTTGGTACTTAATTGGAAAAAGTGTCATTTTATGGTCAAAGAAGAAATTATACTTTGGTACAAGATTTCAAAGAGAGGAATAGAGGTTGATAGAGCCAAAATTGAGGTGATTGAGAAATTACCTCCTCAAATTTCTGTGACGGGGATTTGAAGCTTTTTAGGACATACTTGTTTTTATAGGCATTTTATCAAGGATTTCTCGAAGATTTCTAACCTTCTTTGCAAGCTTCTTGAGAAGGAGGTGAAATTTCTTTGATGATGCATGTATAAAAGTTTTTGAAAGAATAAAAGAGAGTTGGTGTCGGCTCTAATCATCATGTCTCCAAATTGGTCTTTCCTTTTTGAGGTTATGTGTGATGCAAGTGGAGTGGCCTTAGGGATGTCCTCGGCCAAAGAAAAGAAAATATCCTTCATACCATCTACTATGCTAGCAAGGCATTAAACCCTGCTCAAAAGAACTACACAGTGACTAAACTAGAGTTGTTGGCAGTGGTTTATGCCATTGAGAAGTTTAGGTCTTACTTGATTGGTACGAAGGTAGTAGTGCACACTGATGCTGCAGCATTGTGTTACTTGATGGTGAAAAATAATGCCAAGCCTAAACCGATTAAGTGGGTCTTATTGCTGCAAGAATTTGATTTCAAAGTCAAGAACATAAAAGGCACTGATAAACCAAGTTGCAGATTATCTAGATAGACTTGAGGAGGAAGCTATGCTAAAGTGGAAGATGGGCTTGAGATAGATGACATTTTTCTAGATAAGAAGTTATTAGAAGATTCCAAAGATCTAATTCTATGGTCTGCAGCCTATGCAAACTATATAGCCAGTGATCTAGTCCAAGAAGATCTTTTCTTTCAACAAAGAAAGAAATTTATGCATGGGGTAAGGAAATTTTTCTGGGATGACCTTTATTTTTTCAGAATTTATGTGAATAGGATTATTCATTGATGTATACCTTAGGTGGAGATGATAAGTATACTTGAGTCTTGTCATTACTCACCAGTTGGGGGTCATCATGAAGTAACCTCCACAACCCACAAAATCTTGCAATATAGGTATTATTGGCCAACAATCTACAAAGATGCACATGATTTTGCTTCAGCTTGTGATCAATGTCAACAACAAGGTAACATCTCTAAATGCCAGCAACTTTCTATAACTCATATTTTAGAATTGGAATTGTTTGATGTACGGGGTATAGATTTCATGGGTCCTTTTGTGAGTACGTTTGGCATAAAATATATACTTGTGGCTGGGGATTATGTTTCTAAATTTATATAGGTAGTAGAGCTCCCCAACAATGAAGCACGTAGTGTCACTGCATTCTTGAAAAAGCATATCTTTTCTCGATTTGGTATGCTACTTGCTATCATTAGTGATGGTGGGTCACATTTTTGTAATTGTCTACTCCAAAGTCTGCTTGAGAAGTATGGAGTGAAACACAAGATGGAAACACCTTATCATCTACAGACTACTAGAATGGTTGAGGTGTCCAACAAATAAATCAAGTCCATCTTGGCAAAGACAGTAAATGCTAATAGGACTGATTAGTCACATATGCTAGATGATGCATTATGGGTTTACCGAACAGCTTACAAGACCCCCATTAGTGCTTCTCCTTATGTTTTGGTATATGGAAAGGCATGTCATTTTCCTATTGAACTTGAACATAAAGAACTATGGGCATTAAAAAATCTGAATTTGGAGTGGCGAGAGGCAGCAAAGGCAAGGATGAACAACATGAATAAGTTGGATAAATTCTGACTCTAGGCATATGAAAGTTTTGAACTTTACAAACAAAAGCTAGAGTTGCATCATGATTGCAAGATTGAGAAAAGGATTTTCATAAAAGGTGACTAGATGGTGCTCTACAACTCAAGGCTTTGCTTATTTCTAGGTAAGTTGAAGTATAGATGGTACGGTCCCTTTACAAGGCTAAGAGTGTTTCCATATGGTTCTTTGGAATTGAAGCAAGATGGTAAAACTCCATTCAAGGTGAATGGGAAATGAGTAAAGAACTATATGGCTAACACTAAGGAAATTAGTTTAATTTTTGAGATTGACCTTGGTAAATTCTGAGTAACCAAGGTAATTACGTTATTCCACAACATTAAATCAAGCATTGCATGGGATCCAACCCATGATTATAGTTGGTGAAATCTTAGAATCCAACTTAGCTCTGTCATGTCGTGACGTTAAATTAAGCATTGCTTAGGAGGCAACCCATGTTTTGTACTTATTTATTTATAGGGTAAAATATTTGTTCAGTGTGCAGGTCTAAAGATTGTAAAAAAGATCCAGACAAGTTCAGGAAGTTAGGTCATACGGATTCTTCACGAATCGTATCCTAAGGGTATGACTCGTGAGTAAGAGTCATAAGGAACTGGGAGATTATGCAGATTGAGGTAAAGGTTTCTGGAGTCTTTATGACTTTATAATGAGTCGTACCCTTAAGATACAACTCATCACATTAAGTCGTATTAACTCAAGAACCCAGGTAAGGCTCCAAGTCTTTACGAGTAGAGGAAAAGGCCCGTAAGCCTGGGTTTGAATCGTACACATAACTCAAAACCAAGCTTACTAGGTTAGGGGTATCGGGTCAACCCGACCCATCTCACTTAATTTAAACAAAAAAGGCACCCAAAGACGGGTACTCGATACCCGAATACGAACCAGCCCCCATTGTCGACAGAATTTAAAGCTCCTAAGGCACGAAATCACTTCGAATAACTGACCAAGTTTCTCTAATTCCTCACATTACATGATTTAGGCATGAATTTGAGGAAGAAAAGGTTAAACTCAAACATCCTAATCTCTCACTCATTCAAGTAAGTGTTTGAACTTCATTGGTCTAATTTTTGAGTTGAAATTGAAAATGTGAGATTTCTTGAAATTTCTTTGAGTTGATTTGGATTATATGTGGAAAATTAAAACCCTAGTTCTTAGCATTAACTTAAAATGATAGTTGGGGGGGAATTTTGATATTTGGTGTTTAAGTAGTATGGTATTGGACTGATTTGGGGATGCTAATGTATTACAATATTAAGGGTAGTTTGGGAAATTCATATAGGAGTCAACTCAGAAGTTGAACTTCTATGTTGCAGTGTATACTATACCCCTTATAACTTGTACCCATAAGTAATGAGTCATAACTAGACTCGTACCGACTAACAACATAGAAGCCTAACTGATTTTAGATTCTTATATGGGTATGACTTGCTTGTACGAGTTGTATCTAACTCATATGACTCGTACACACATATCGTGAAGACCTGGGAAGAGGTCGTGTTTTAAAGTTTTATTTTGGGACTGCTTATGAGTGTTGGTAATGATTCGTACCTTATCTTACGACTCATAAGGAGGAATCGTAAGTAGACTCGTGAATATCTATATACGCACTGGTATGATACGACTAAGTCATATGAGTCGTACTCTGTCTATATGAATCTTACACCCCAGTCATACCTTGTACAGAACATGTACATTGATAATTATTTTCTTATTTTTTCTTTTTTTCCTTATATAATTACTAATGTATTCTTGCAATTAGGTATGTCTCCTAAAGGTGTATCTTCTTCAAAGTAAGTGCCTAAAAAGGGAAACAAAAAGGCATCATCTTTAAGCTCTGAATCTTCTAAGTCATCTAGTAGTAGCGGTGATGAAGTGGAGTTCCCATTAAAGTGACAGGCTGACAAAAGGGGTAAAAGATCTGCTCAAGGAAATAAAAAAGCAACCCCAGAGGACACACCTCCACAGGGACTAAGGATGAAGAACCCAAGTACATCTCCTCTACATTAACCTCCACTTTCGGAGGTAGAAGACGATGTTGAGTCAACCTCTAAAGAAGTAAGTTCTAAAAGTGCTAATGGTGTTGCAAAAGAAGTTGATGTGCCGCCGATTGATGTTCAACACCTTCCACTAGCCACCACAACTACTTTGGTGCCCATCGTTCAATGGTTGGGGTACCTCGATATGCAGGCTATATATAACAATAGCCTGGGCAGACTCTAAAATGAAAAAATCAAATTGGTCTTACTATCTGGAGAGGAGGTTAACTACTATAGGGATTACTAAATTACCTAGGTTTGAGAAACAATTCAGGAAGTATGGATTTGAGTAGATGACTAGAGCACCCAACAGGTACATTCTTGCACTAGTACGGGTGTTTTATGAATCATACAAGTGAGAGCTTCAGATACATTATCCACAAGGAAAGTTATAGAAAGGTAGTGACCCCATCGCCTCATTATTCACCTGGGAAGTATGGTCAACATCTCCACATGCACTATTTCAAGATTTTTGTATGGACCAAACTATTGACTTTCGGTGAACACGAGACAGATGGATTACAAAATAGAGGAGATAAGAAAAATCACTCGAATATAGTTGGGGATGGAGGATAAGATGGGCCACTTTAGGTGGATTTCTAGGCATATAGCGTCGAATCATGAGGACGTGTTTAGGGTAGTTGGAGGCCCAGGTGTCACTTCATAGAAAATAGAGAAAAACACGCTAAACTGTAAGGACAAGGCATGGTGGACACTGCCCGACACCAATTATGTCTTACTACTGAGGACAACATACTCAGCCCAGTTTAGGCAGCATTGATGGGTTCATAGACAAATATTAGTTTGATGTATGAGATTTCTTAGCTCGAATATGAGAGACTGAGCTGCGGGTAGTGATAAACTCATGCTTGCTTACCCATACATAATTACATAGATGTGTTTGGCTGTGGGGGTGTAGGAAATCCCAAGTATTAATGAGATGGTTGAGGCCACGAACACCATAGATTTAGGGTTTTTCAGGGATACAGCTAACCCATTGCCCAGACAGTCAAGGCTAGAAGCAGATATATTGGCTGAGATGTACAGGATTTAGATTAAGGATACAGAGACTACGGAGGCTACTGAGTCAGGTAGACAAACTAAAATACCTTAGTTTCTGAACCTTAGAAAATTTCTTGTAATTCTGATCTCTGGACCCAATATGACTCATGGGTACGAGCCATAAGTTGGGGGTACGGATAGTATGTTCAAGTTATATGTTGACCAGTGTTGGTTGGTGGGATGGATTTTGGTTACTGGAATGGGTATGACTTAGGGGTATGAATCGTATTGGTGGTTATGGTTTGTTTAGCTCCTTAACTTAACCTTAGACTTGGTTACTTAGGTTAGATCTGAGTACAAGTGGCCTACCATGATTCGTAAACCAGGGTATAAATCGTACCTAAGACTCGTATTGTGGACAATGTCTAAATCTTTCTTGGGTTTAAATTTACCAGGGGTACAGGTGAAAGTTATGGATCGTATGCTTTGGATATGAATAGGTTGGATGAGTCGCATGCTGAACCTTATTTGATCCAAAGTTGAGGCTTAGGGTACGAGTGGAGGGTATAACTCATTTCAGAGGGTACGACTCATATGGGTCAGTCATACCCATGTGACGGGGTTATGGTGCAACTTAAGTGGGGGTATTCTGGATATTTCCCCACTTATCCTAATAAGTCCCTATGACTTCTAACCTACTTGTAAAGTTATTTACCCTATTATTATATTTATTAATACTTAGAAACTCTTCTAAACACTCCATAATTTCTCAAAAGCTTTTGGGCAAGAGCTAGGGTTTCAATTAAAGGAAATATTTTTGGCTGGTCTTGGTGATTTATTTCCATCATCACCTTGGTTTAAGGCATGTTTTCTTCCCTTATTGTTAATTTTATCTGAAGGTATGGTTTTATAAATGTTTCCATGATTTTATTGATTATATGATTTTGGTTTTCGAATATGAATAGGTGGTTTTGATATTAAATGGTTGTTTATGGTTTCCCATTGTTTTAATATATTTTTATATGAACTAATGGTGTTTTTGTATAATCGTATTGCATGGGAATGGTTTAATGGTAATTGGAATTGGCTTTAGTCATATTATTCCCCTTTGACAAAATGTCTATAAAAGTATGTTCATTGCATTGACTACTTTTAATGGAACTCTTGCATGTTTAAAAACTTAGTAAAAAAAATTATGCATTTTCTAAATGGCTTGGAAGGGTAAATGACTAATGGTTATGCTTGTGGGGTAAATGGAATCCCATATGTGATTTAGTAAAGTAAATGGAAGGTCACTTAAAAGTCCTCTTAAACCTATAAATGGTTGGCTATGGATAATACTTACAAGTAAGTTTTGGTATGAAGACACATATATCAACGGCCTTGGTTAATAAATGGATAATGTTTTGGTTATATGGAAATAGGTTTTAATTGGGCAATAATGGCGGGATGTGTAGCAAAGTCGTGGAAGGTGGAGGTCCCCGGGGGATCAAAATTGGAAACTTATATTTGCCAAGATGAGGTTGGTATTGGTGACTGTGTGCATGATGTCATAATATATTTGGGGGATATAATAGTATTCCCAAGGGTTTCTTTCTTGTTCGTGCGGCTACACGCACTGAGGCCCTTTCAGTAGGGGAAGCAAAACCCATATAGCCGTGGGTTATTTAGGATGGCAAAGCTACACAGCCCAGGTAAAGATTTTAAAGGCATGCTAACCCGATCCCTTTTCTCATAATGGTTATATATATATAGGTATGGTTGTGTGCATATGGATGGCTTTACTTAGTTTCATGAATGGAATTATTTTATCCTTACCCTGAGATCATATCAGTGTTCACTCACTAACCCCGTCTACTGGTGGTTGTATACCCACGCTATGCAGGAACCAACCATTCTACTCCTCCTACATAGTAATTGACTCAAGGATAGCATTTGGACTGAAGTGGTGAGCTTTCATTCTTTTGAAAGGCTTCATTTCATGTTATGGACATTTTTAGATATTTTTGTTTTATTCAGGAGTTTGTTTTTGGCTATGGTTGGGGGCATGTCCCAACCAAACTGTATTACTCTTTTGGTTAGAGGTTTTGTGGTACTTCTATGGGTTGGAATGGGTGGGATCGATATCGGTGTTAGCCTAGGCATTGGAATAAGCCGGTGGGATGATAATGTTGGTTTTTCCATCCTATTTAATTTTGGGATTAGCTATATTATGTTTTGGAACATCTTTGGTTATAGCCTAGTTTATGGCCCTTGTTTTGGTATGGTTTGGTATGGTTGGACTCAGTTGGGTCAGTCACAGTTGTGATATTATCCCAGAGTCTTTATGTGAGGGGTTACACTATCTTGCTCATGCTCAAAATTCAGCCAACTCCGGGTAGGTAGCTAGAGGTTGGGCTGGGTAAAGGGGGTGGTCTTCGGTCCTGGTCAAACTTGGGATGCTCATTACGATAAGAGATCAGGTCGGGTAGAATCAAGTCTGTATCAGATCCTAGGTTCATAGTCAATTGGGAGTCCACAAAGTCGTGTCAAGTAGAGTCTTTTTTAGGGGTATGTAGCATGCCACACTCATAAGGGAGAGGCTACAAAACACTGGGAGTATTTCACTTTCTTGGTATTCAATTTTCAAGCATAGAGTCTAAGTCCTGGAATCTTCTCTAATCCTTGTTTGTTCGTCTTTCACATTATGGCTCGTAGATCTGAAACACAAGGAAATTCTTTTATCTCATCTGGGGGTAATGCTGAAAGGGTGCATCCTACTTCTGGGGTTCATCTTCGATCTCACAATCCTATCCTTGGTAATTCTAGAGTCCCACTGGTTGCTACTAGTCCTTCTCAAGGCGAGGTGACTAATGCAGAATTCTATCAGTCT
This sequence comes from Capsicum pubescens, assembly GCA_030864215.1. Taxonomy (NCBI): domain Eukaryota; kingdom Viridiplantae; phylum Streptophyta; class Magnoliopsida; order Solanales; family Solanaceae; genus Capsicum; species Capsicum pubescens. The sequence continues at coordinate 197,209,833 of CM061549.1, read as the reverse complement.
ATTCATACTATTGCTAAATTGGTTCTGGCTCAGTCTGAGTGGGATATGTCTGGTGCTTTTTCTACTAAGGCCACAAGGGTTGGCCAGTTTATGAAGATGGGTCCTCCTATTTTTTCTAGAATAAAGGTGGAGGAGGATTCACAGGATTTCTTGGATGAAATGGAAAAGATATTTTGGGTGATGTAGGTTACCAATGTAGAGGGATTAAAGTTTATATCTTTTTATCTCAAAAAGGTTTTATTTTAGAGGTATAAAGAGTGGGATGGGATAGAGAAAATGTGGAGGAGTCATCCTCATGGGATGCCTTCTTTGGTGTTATTTTAGATTGTTTCTTTCCACAAGATTTAAGGGAAGAAAAGATGAAGGAGTTTATTAACCTCAAGTAGGAGAGGATGTCTGTTAAGGAATATTCCTTGAAGTTTCATTAGTTGTCAAGATATTCTTCTGATTTAGTAGCTGACATTCAGGCTAGAATAAGGAAATTCACTTTTGGGTTAAATCGGGATTTGATTTTGGAGAGTAAGACTGCCTTGCTTCTTAAGGATATGGACATCTCTAGGTTAACTATTCATATGAAGTAAGTGGAGGATTAAAAAAGGATGTAGACAGAGTTTGGAGATAGGCAAGGAAGAGGAGTTGATTTTCTCACCAAAGAGGTGCTCAGTAACAGGGTGGTCGAGATGGTGGCAAGTGGCAGGAAAAGAAGTGGGTGAATTCTGGTTCCTACTCTTCTGTTAGTGATCCTTACTAGTCGGGCGATAGGCATCATTATGGTGGTGACATATTCCAGGAACAGGGTGCCCAATCTTAGACAAGCGGAGGTAAGTCAGTTTCTTTATGCACTATTTGTCAGTTTTATGATTGTCCTCATCGAGGTTATTTCGATGAAGAAAAATACCAATGGTTTAAGTATGGCTAGGTATACCATAGACTCAGGGATTGTCCTGTTAATAAGGTTGCTAGGAGGCAAATAAGATTTCTGTGGCTTCATCTTCTGCTCCTACACCTGGTGGTATTACATCTACTATTATTACTGCTCCTGGTTCTAGTGTTAGTCAAAACAAGTTGTATGCTTTGGCATCCCGACAGGAATCTGAGGCATCACCTGATGTCATTACTAGTACATTATAGCTTTTCTTTTATGACCTATATTATTTGTTTTATCCAGGGTCTACACTCTCCTATGTGACTCCTTATGTGGTTGTATCTTTTGGTTTCGATCCAGAAGTTATTTTAGATCTTTTTTCTATTTCTAAACCTGTAGGTGACTCAGTTATTACTAATAGAGTCTATAGGGGGGTGTGGTATCTGTTGGTATCAATCATACCTTGGTGGATCTATTTGAGTTGGGTATGGTAGATTTCGATATTGTTCTGGGGATGGACTGGTTGCATTCTTGTTATGCGTCCTTGGATTGTAAGACCCATAAGGTTATCTTTAGGTTCCCTAGTGAACCGGTTATAGAATGGGAGGGTGGTTATCTAGCTCCTAGTGGAAGATTTATTTCTTATCTTAGAGCTCGGAGGTTGATCTCTAACGGTTGTCTTTATCACTTGGTCCAAGTTAAAGATTCTTATTTAGAAGGTCCTTCTTTCAATTCAGTTCTAGTGGTTAATAAGTTTCCAGAGGCCTTTCTGGATGATCTTCCTGGTGTTCCTATAGATAGAGAAATAGAGTTTAGTATTGACTTAGTTTCGGACACTCATCCAATTTCTATTCCTCCGTATATAATGCCTCCGACTGAGTTGAGGGAACTCAAGAAACAACTTAAGGATCTTCTAGATAAGAGTTTTACTTATCCTAGTGCATCTCCTTGGGGTGCACTGGTGTTTTTTATGCGTAAGAAGGATGGTTCCCTTCGGATGTGCATTGACATAGGCAGCTGAACAAGGTGACAGTCAAGAACAAGTATCCTTTTTTTAGGATAGATGATTTGTTTGACCAGTTGTAAGGTGCCAAGTTCTTTTCTAAGATAGATCTTCGGTCTAGGTACCATTATCTAAAGATTAGGGAGGTAGATATCCCAAATATGGCTTTTCATACTCAGTATGGGCACTTTGAGTTGTTGGTAATGCTATTTGGGTTGACTAATGCTCTGGCAACATTTATGGATCTAATGAACAGGGGTTTTTTTAATATTTGGATCTCTTTTTTATTGTGTTTATTAATGATATTCTAGTCTATTCAAAGAGTGAGGTGGATCATGCTAATCATCTTTGTGTGCTGTTATAGCCCTTAAAGAAACGGCAGTCGTATGCTAAGTTCTCCAAGTGTGAGTTTTGGTTGAAAGCTGTAACTTTCTTGGGTCATATTATTTCTAGTGAGGGGATCATGGTGTATTCGAAAAAGGTTGTTGTGTTGAAGAGGTGGCCTCGACCTACGACACTATCAAAAATTTGCAGTTTTTTGGGTTTAGCCGAGTATTATAGGAGGTTTATCAAAAGATTTTTGTTGATAGCTTCTCCTTTGACTAAATTAACTCAGAAAAAGGTTAAGTTTTCTTGTTCAGATGCTTGTGAAGGGAGTTTTGAGAAGTTAAAGGATAAGTTAACTTCGGGCCCAATTTTAACTTTGCTAGAAGGCAATGATGGGTTCATGGTTTATTATGATGCATCTCGGATAAGGCTTGGTTGTGTGTTGATGCAGCATGGGAAGGTGATTATCTATGCTTCCAGGCAGTTGAAGGTGCATGAGAGAAATTATACTACTCATGATTTGGAGCTATTGGCGGTTGTGTTTGCTTTGAAAATAATGCAGCATTATTTGTATGGTGTGCACACGGATATATTCTTTGATCTTAAGAGTCTACAGTATGTGTTCACTTAGAAAGAGCTTAATCTTTGGTAGAGAATATAGCTTGATCTTCTCAAGGACTATGATAAGAGTCTTCACTTTCACCCAAGTAAGGCTAATATGGTCGCGGATTCTCTTAGCAGGTTATCCATGGGTAGTTTGGCTCATATGGAGAAAGAAAAGCAAAAATTGGTAAATGATATTCATCGTTTGTCTAATCTTTGAGTTCGTCTATTGGACTCAAAGAATGGTGGTGTGGTGGTGCAAGAAGTGGTTCGATCATCTCTTGGTGCGAAGATTAAGGAGAAGCAAATGCTAGATCCTATCTTGATAAAAATTAAGAGTCACATTGGTGGGAAAAAAGTAGTGGTGTTTGAGATCAATGGTGATGATACTTTACGGTACCATGGGAGGTTGTGTGTTCCTGATGTCGACGGGTTGCAATAAAGGATTTTGGCTGAGGTGCATGATTTGCACTATGTTGTACATCCCCGTTCGACTAAGATGTACCATGATCTTAAGGAGATCTATTGGTGGAATTACATGAAGAGGGATGTGGTTGATTTCATGGCCAAGTGAATGGTATGTCAACAAGGTTTAGCACATAAGACCAAAAAGGTTGTATCAAGAAATTAGTTCTCCCGAATGGAAGTGGGAAGTGATAAGTAGGGACTTCGTTAGTGGTCTTCCTCGATCTTGAAATCAATATGATTCGATTTGGGCCATCGTGGATAGGATGACTAAGTCTGCACACTTTTTGCTAGTGCGGACAATTTTCTCGGTGGAGGATTATGCGAAGTTGTATCTTCAGGAAATTATGAAGTTGCATGGGGTGCCTATTTCAATAATTTTTTATCATGTCACGCAGTTTACATCTCAATTCTGGCTATCTTTTCAGAAAGGGTTGGACACTAAGGTTAGCTTGCAAACTGCTTTTCATCTGCAAAAAGATGGGTAAGCAAAGACAATAATTTAGATACTAAAGGATATGCTTCGAGCCTGTGTGATTGATTATGGTGACAATTAGGCTGATCATATATCTTTGGTGGAGTTTTCTTACAACAATAGCTATCATTCTAGTATTTGGATGGCTCATTTTGAGACATTGTATGGTAGGAGGTGTAGATCTCCTATTGGTTGGTTCGAGCTTAGTGAGGTAGACATGTTTGGTCCCGACTTAGTTTACCATGCTATAGAGAAGGTGAAGGTGATTGAGGAAAGGCTTAAGGATGCCCAAAGTTGCCAAAAGTCCTATACGTATGTTAGGCATAGAGACTTAGAGTTTTAGGTTAGGGATAAGGTTTCCCTCAAGGTATCTCCCAGGAAGGAAGTAGTGTAGTTCAGCAAGAAGGTGAAGTTTATTCCTCAGTATATTGGTCCTTATGAGGTTTGTCAGATAATTGGTAAAGTTGCTTATGAGTTGGATTTACCTTCTATCTTAAGCTTGGTTCATCCGGTCTTTCATGTTTCCATGTTGAGGAAGTGCATTGATGATCCTTCTTCGGTTGTTCCTTTAGAAGGATTGGGTATCATGGATTTTTTTTCTTATGAAGAAGTCTCGATTGAGATCTTGGATAGGCAGGTTCATCAGTTGCGGACCAATGATATAGCTTCGATTAAGGTTCTTTGGCAGAACCATAAGGTGGAAGAAGCGACATGTGAAGTGGAGGAGGACATGAATTCCAAATATCCGCATTTTTTTTCTTCTCCTGGGATTCATGTGAAAGGTATATGTCTTCAACATATCTTTACTTTCATAGTTTGTTGAAGGAAAGATTAATATCTTTGCCTCTATGTTTTCAAACTTTATTAAAGATTGGGAATTTATTTGATAATGCAAATGACTCTTGCATGTGGTTATCCCTATCTTATCCATTATTTGGGGATAAATATTCCTAGTAGGGGATATTGAAACACCTTGATTTTTGGACCTTAGAAAATTTCCTAGAATTTTGATATTTGGGCCCAATACGACTCATAGGTACGAGTGGTATATTGGGGTAGGGATGGTATGGTCCAGTCATATGCTGACTAGTGTTGGTTGGTGAGATGGATTTTGGTTACTAGAATGGGTACGACGTAGGGGTATGAGTTGTATTGGTGGTTACGGTTTGTTTGGTTCCTTAACTTAACCTTAGACTTGGTTACTTAGGTTGGATCTGAGTACGAATGGCTCACCATGATCTGTAAGCCAAGGTACGAGTCATACCTAGGACTCGTATGGTGGACAATGTCTAAATCTTCCTTGGGTTTAAATCTACCAGGGGTACAGGTAAAAGGTACCAATCATATACTTTGGATACGACTAGGTTGGATGAGTCATATGCTGGACAGTGTTTGATCCAAAGTTTGAGGCTTAGGGTATAAGTTGAGGATGCCACTTGTATCGGAGGGTATGTCTCGGGTGGGTCAGTCGTACCCCCGTGATGGGATTTTGGTGAAACTTAAGTGGGGGTATTCTGGATATTTCACCACTTATCCTAATAAGCCCCCACGATTTCTAACATACTTGGAAGTTTATTTACCCTATTATTCCATTCATTAAAACTTAGAAACTCTTCTAAACACTCCATAATTCTCTCAAAAGCTTTTGGGCAAAGGAAGCTAGGGTTTCAACTAAAGGATCAATTTGGGGCTTGTCTTGGTGATTTAGTTTCATCATCATTTTTGTTTAAGTCATGTTCTCTTCCCTTATTGTTAATTTTATCTAAAGGCCTGGTTTTATGAATGTTTCCATGATTTCATTGATTGTATGATTTTGGTTTTCAAATATGAATTGGGGGTTTTGATGTTAAATGGTTGATTATGGTTTCCCATGGATTTAATTTTTCTTTCATATGCATTAATGGTGGTTTTAGATAATTGGATAGAATTGGAATGTAGCATACCATACTTATAAAAGAGAACTACGAGGCTTTTAGGAATATCTCCCTTTCTTGTTGTCTTATTTTTGGGGTACAAAGTCTAAGGTCTTGGATTCTTTGAAATCTTATTTATTCGCCTTTTAGATCATGCCTCCCAAATGATTTGAAGATCATGTAAACTCATATGTTTCATCTAAGGACAATATTGGCGGATCTCGTCCAACTTGTGGGGTACAGACCAGGCCTATGGTCACTACTTCTGATTGTCCCTATGGATTCCCACTTGTCTCCACTAATATTTATCCAGCTGGTGGCACTCATACTCGCCACCTCAGGGAGATATTACTAATATTGAGTTTCGCCAATCTATTCATCTGTTGACTCAGTTGGTGACATCTCAGTCATGTCAGACTAGTTCTTCTGGTATTGCTAGGAGTTCATCTGAGGCCCCTAGAGTTGTCCAGTTTATGAGACTAAGCCCTCCGACTTTCACTAGTACTAAGGTTGAAGAGGATCCTCAAAGTTTTATAGATGAGGTGGATAAGATTTTCTAGGTTATGATTGCTACTGAAATAGATGGTTTGGAACTCACTACTTATCAGTTGGAGGATATAGCGTATCAATGGTATGAGGAATGGGAACAACTTTGGGGGCGATCATGTTGAGTCTTCTTTGTGGGATAATTTCTCTACTGCCTTTCTTGATCGCTTCTTTCATCGGGAGTTAAGGGAGGCAAAATCTGAGGAATTTGTGAATTTAAAGCAAGGCAGGATGACAGTAAAGGAGTATGTCTTGAAGTTTCATCAACTATCATGATATGCTCCTGAGCTAGTGTCTAGTATGAGGGCTAAAATGAGAAAATTTTCTTCTGGTTTATCTCATGAGTTGATTTTGGAGAGCAAGGTTGCCTTGTTAAATAAGGATATAGACATCTCTAGACTTGTGATGTATTGTAGAAGCTTGAGAGGAAAAGAAGAAGCATGCAGAGAGTAAAGGTAGAGATGGAGGGAAATGGTCTAAAAAGAGGTGGGGCAACCCGGGTTCATATTCGACAGAGATTGTTCCTTATACAAAGTTATTTGAGAACTGTCATTTTTAGAGTGGTGATAGTTATAGGGCACATGGTTCCCAATCTCAGTCCAGTGGGGGATTTTCAGCTCTATTATATCCTCATTGCAAATTTTATGGTCGCTTGCATCATGGTTTCTCTGATAAGGGGAAGAGCTGGTGTTTTATGGTGGTTAGATTGGCCATATACAACGATATTGTCCTTCAAAGGTGCTTTTAGGGACAAGTCCCTATTGCTACTTCATTATCTCCTGTACCAATGGGTGCCACTTCTAGCTCCAGCACTATTTGGAACCGCCTCTATGCTCTTACTACTCATCAGGAGTCTGAGGCATCCCCTGATGTCGTCACTGATATGTTAAAACTCTTCTCTCATAATATGTAATATTTACTTGACCTGGGATCTACTCTTTCTTATGTGACCCCATTTGTAGTTGTGAATTTTGGTTTTGGTCCCAAGTGTATTTTGGACCCCTTTTCTATTTCTACCCGATGGGTGACCGGTGGTTTCTAAAAGGGTCTATAGGGGTTGTGTGGTATCTATTGGTGGTAGGGAAACCTTGGTGGATCTGTTTGAGTTAGATATTCTAGATTTTGATGTTATATTAGGGATGGACTGGTTGTACTCGTGCTACAGCTCTTTAGATTGTCAGACTCGTAATGTCATTATTAAATTCCTTGTGATCACGTTACTGAGTGGGAAGAGAGTTCCCTAGTGCCTAAGGGAAGCTTCATGTTGTATCTTAGAGACCGCAAATTTATTTCTAAGGGATGCCTTTATCATTTGGTCTGGGTTAAGGATTCTAACTCGTAGGGTCATTCCTTAAAGTCTATACCCGTGGTTAGTGAATTTTCTGAGATTTTCTCTAATGATATTTTTGTTGTTCCACCCAATAGGTAAATTGATTTTGGGATTGATCTTCTTTTGAACACTCGTCCTATCTATATCCTTCCTTATTGAATGGCTTCGGATGAGTTAAAGAAGTTTAAGCATCAGTTGAAGGATATTCTTGATAAGGGTTTTACCCTTCCTAGTGTGTCTCCATGGGGTGCTCCTATTCTCTTTATGTGTAATAAGGATGGTTCTCTTCGGATGTGTATTAATTACCGTCAGTAGAATAAGGTAACTATGAATAATAAGTACCTTCTTCCTATGATTGATGATCTGTTTGACCAACTTCAGGGTGCTAAGTATTTCTCTATGATTGACCTCCGTTTGGGATATAACCAGTAAAATATTTGGGTTAGGATATCCTTAAAACTCCTTGCGTACCGATATGGACATTATGAGTTCTTGGTTATGTCTTTTGAGTTGACCAATGCCCCGTCGGCATTTATGGATCTCATAAATTAGGTATTCCATTAGTTTTTGGACTTGTTTGTAATTGTATTTATAGATGATATTTTGGTGTATTCAAAAAGTAAGGTGGATCATGCCAATCACCTCCGTGTTGTATTGCAGACCCTAAAGGATCAGCAATTGTATGTTAAGTTTTCAAAATAAGAATTTTGGATGAATGTTGTTTCTTTTATGGGTTATGTTTTTTCTAGTGTAGGGATCATGGTGAATCTATAAAAGGTTGTGGTGGTTAAGAAGTGGCCTAGACCCACAACTCCAACTGATATTCAAAGATTCTTGGGTTTAGCGAGATATTATAGGAGGTTTGTAGGGAGATTTTCATTAATTATTGCACCTTTTACTAGGTTGATTCTGAAAAAGATGAAGTTTTTACGTTTTAATGCTCGAGAAGGGAGTTTTGAGAAGCTGAAAAATAAATTGACTTCTGCTTCGGTTTTGACCCTACCCGAGGGTAGTGATGGTTTCTTGGTTTATTGAGATGCATCCCGTGTGGGACTTGGTTGTGTTTTGGTGCAGCATGGAAAGGTGTAGAATATACTTTTAGGCAGTTAAAAGTTCATAAGAGGAATTATACAACTTATGATTTGGAGTTGTTGGAGGTGTTGTTCACATTAAATATTTGGCAACTTTATCTATATGGGGTCCATGTTGACATTTTTTAATATCATAAAAGACTACAATATGTATTTACCCAGAAAGAGTTGAATCTCAGGAAAAGGAGATGTCTTGAGTTGCTCAAGGATTACGACATGAGTCTCCACTACCACCCAGGTAAAGCTAACATGGTTCTTGATGCTCTTAGCAGGTTATTGATGGGGAGCTTGTCTCATGTGGAAGAAGAGAAGCGGGATTTAGTGAAGGATATTCACCGTTTGTCTAATCTTAGAGTTTGTCTCCTAGATTCTGAGGATGGTGGTATGTTTGTGCAAGAGATAAAGAAGTCATCTTTAGGTGCTGGGGTGAAGAAGAAAGAAGTGTTGGATCCTATATTGATACAAATCAAGGATGATGTGGGTAGGCAAAAGGTGATGGTTTTTGAGATCGGTAGTAATTGTACTTTTAGGTACCAAGAGAGGTTGTGTGTTCCTAATGTGGATGGGCTGCGAGGTAGGATTTTAGCCAAATCTCATGAGTCATGTTCTTCGGTTCATCATAGTTCGGCGAAGATGTATCATGACCTTAAAGAGATCTATTGATGGAATAACATGCAGAAAGATGTAGCAAATTTTATAGCTAAGTGCATGGTGTGTCAACAAGTGAAAGTGGATCACGTGAGGCCTAGTGGGATGTCTCAAGAAATTGAGTTGCCTATATTGAAATGGGAAATGATAAATATGGATTTTTTTACTGGTCTTTCGCGGTTTCGAAACGAGTTTGATTCTATTTGGGTCGTCATGGATAGGATGACTAAGTCATCTCACTTCTTCCGGTGAGAACTAATAATTCTGCCGAGGATTATGGAAGGTTTTATATTCAAGAAGTCATGAAGTTGCATGGTACTCTTGACCTATTATTTCAGATTGTGGTACTCAGTTCTCATCTCATTTTTGGTGTTCGTTTTAGTGAGGTTTGGGGGCTAAGGTGACCCTTAGTATCGCTTTCCACCCACAAACGGATGGACAAGCAAAAAGTACCATTCATACTTTAGAGGATATTCTTTGGACTTGTGTAATTAACTTTGGTGGTTGTTGGGTTGACCACTTACCTCTTATGGAGTTTATATACAACAATAGCTATCACTCTATCATTGGTATGCACCTTTTTGAGGTATTATATAGTAGGAGGTGTAGATCTCCTATTGAGTGGTTCAAAGTTGGTGAGGCAAGGTTGTTCGGTCCCAATTTAGTTCATCAATCTATGGATAAAGTGAAGGTGAGTTGGGATAGGCTTAAGATTTCCCAAAGTCGCCAAAAGTCCTATGCAAATGTGAGACAGAGAGATTTGGAGTTCGATATGGGTGATTGGGTGTTCTTAAAGGTGTCTCCCATGAAGGTAGTGATGTGTTTTGGAAAGAAGAGGAAGTTTAGTGCTCATTACGTTGGTTTTTCTTATTTTGAAGAGAGTGGGAAATGATTCTTATGAGTTATAATTGTTTGCGAGTCTGGGTTCTATTCACCCTATGTTTTATTTGTCCATGTTAAGAAAATGAGTAGGTGATCCTTCCTTGGGGACCTATTGAGAATATTGTCTTCTCGGATTCCTTGTCTTACGAAGAGGTTCTGATAGAGATCTTAGATAGACATGTTCATAGATTGTGGACTAAAGATGTATCATTGGTAAAGGTCCTTTAGAGGAACCATAAATGTAATACCCTGAGAATCCCAACCGATAGTAGAACCATGCTTCAAGCTCATGAGAAATAAATTTTTGTGATTTGTTAGTTTTATGATCAAGTTCGATGTGTATTAAGGCCTCAAATATGTCCTAGCTATTAGGTGAATCAAAACATCCCTTACCGATTGAATTCTATAGAAGGATTTTGGTATAGTCAACTTCAAACAAGCATATATTTTGTTATACTACGAATTTTTGAGATCATAATCCACCAACAGATAGATAATTGAATTAGCTTTCCAACGATACCAATTTCGCCAAAATTTGATAACGGGGTAAAAAGTTATGGCCATTTTACATTGAGCTATCCGGACTACCAAAGTACAACGGGAAGGCCGACGGACCGTCGCCTGCGATGGACCATCGCCCAAACCGTTGTAACTAAGGCAGTAAGCCTGTTTTCTGGCCAAAAAGTGATGGGTTGAAGGGACGGTCCGTCCCCAGGGCGACGAATCATCGCTCAAATCGTCGGGGAACTCCGCTTAGCAATTTTAAGTCGTTTTTAAAAGGATTTTTGGGTGTTTTCCACCCTTTTTAACACCTAATTAAATCAAATCAAAGCTCATAACTTCCTATTCATCCATAGCATCAAAATTAGGGTTCCTTTCAAGATCAACTCTCAAGAACAAGGTTCAAACCCTTCTTCAAGAAAACTCACGAATTAAAACATCACCATTCAAGAACCTTCAAGAAAAGTCTCAAAGAACACTCTCAAAGCTTCAAAAGTCATCTTGTTCCATCAAATTGAGCCAAATAAGGTATGTGGGGCTTGAACAAGGACAATCCTTTCGTCCTTGTGCCCAAAACTTTTTTTTAATTACAAAGATATATGATTTTACATGTTTTCTCATGAAATTGAAGTATGGGTTTATACCCTATGTTGTTATTCTTGAGATTATGATATTTTTCATGTTTTAGAAATTGAATTACATGAGTATGTTGATATTATAATGCATATTGCTGAAATTTTTCAGATTTTGAGATGATTGATGAATCTTTATGATATCAAGTATGAATTTTGAGATGTTTTAACATGAGATTGAATTATGGGTTATTAAGCCCTACTTGAGATTGAAATTTTAAGAACTTTTTTTCTATAAGCACCCATGATTTGAGTATTTTGAGATTATTGAGAAAGTTTTGACCTTGACGGTCATAGTAGATTTGAAATCCACTTTTCTAAATGAGATTACAGATTTTATAGTTGGGTTCTTTATGAACCATGAGACTATTTTAAAGTTGATTTCCATGAGATGAGTGTAGATAACTAAAGAGAGTAGTATTTAGCACCGAGTCGGGTAAGTTACTATGGTTTCATACCCCAAAACTACGTGCCACCGTAGGATTAAGATTTATGGGCCTGAGGCCTAGATAGTGATCACTGAGTTGAGGTTATACTCCCTGGTAAGAGTATGATGCCTCACCCCAACGTGAGTTTTCTTCCTTAGGAGGACAAAATGTTGGACTCCATATAGCTCGCATGGTGTATGTCGGTTAAGAGAACCTCCCTAATAGTAAGATTTTCAGAGTAGTTTCTTAAAGTATATTTTCCCTTGAAGAAAGTTTTTTTTTTCCTGCTATTAAAAGTAAATAACAGCTTTTGAGTATATTTCTTAAGGTAATTATTTTCCCTAATGATTATAGAAACTAAGTGTAAAGGCTCACAAAACTTATTCAGATATTGAATTACTTGAGATTTTCAGTTACAGAGTTACAGCTTTAGTTTTCAGACACAAAGGTGAGCTCCTTTTTCACTTAGCCTATATGAATTGAGATAAAGTATTTCTTATGCAGAAAGAAATTTCAGATTTCATTTAGTTTACAAGATTACGAGAACAAGAAGAGGATACAGATTTAGAAATAAATGTTGTGACTCACGAGATTTGTAAAGCATGTTTTGCGTCTTATTTCTACTTATTTCAGTATTTTAGATATTTCAACTTATGTGAGTCACTTACATTTAGCATGCATTGTTTTATAAATGATGACTATGAGATATGTTTTTACTTATGCATTCACCCCCATATACTCAGTACATCCTTAAAGTACTGATCCACATATATGTTTATGTGCTACATTGTCTCAAAATGTAGGTACAAGTTTCAGTATGCATATTCAGACTCAGAAAGTTGCAGATTCCATCCTTTGAGATGATGAATCCTCTTACTTCGGTGACTTCCGTTATACTTATTTATATTCTTTACTTTCTCATTCATACGTATTAATTAGCGATAGTTAGAGTATCTTCCCAACTGTCTATAGTCAGTATTAGTAGAGGCTTTATAGACAGATAGTAGAGTTAATGTATTCAGTTTCAGTTTTTCTTTGTAAAAGCAGAGTTGTAATTATGTGAATTCAGTTTTGTATTGAACAGATTTCAGAAAAGAGTTAACTTCCACTGATTTTTTACATATTTAGCTATTTTATTCAGTTTCTTATGAGTTATGCTAGTAGAAGGGTTAGCTTGGGGTCACTTATGATCCTAAGCACCGTGTGACATCTCGAGACCCATTTTCGGGGCGTTACAATAAAGTGGAAGAAGCCACGCTAGAAGCGAAAGAGAATGTGAAGGTTAAGTATCCATTTATATTCTATGTGATGGATGAAGAAGCTTGAGGTATGAATTCCGTTCTTCCTTGTTATTATTTGGGTTTATATTTTGATTCTAGTGTAGTATTGTTATTATCATGCGAAACATGTCCAAGATCATCATTCAAGGACAAATTATCCTAAGGGTGGATAATGTAACACTCTCAAAATTTTAGATATTTTATTTTTGGCCATCCCATACTTGAAATATCGATTTTTGACTCAAATTAAGATTGGGGATGTTAAAAGGGTAACTCAAAAGAGTTTTGGAATTTTTGGACGGGGTTCGAGGTAGTTTCAGGTCACGAAGGTAGTGAGCCTCCACAATAGCTCCATGTCATGGGGGATAATCTTCGTGATACATCTGTCATGGAGGTTAGCCTCCATAATAGGGTCTGTGTCACAGAGGTTGGACCTCCGCGATAAGGCCTGTGCCACGAACCTGTGATATTTTGCGGCTATTTTGTTTAATTAAAAGGGGATGAGGGGAAATAGGGACCTTTCAATTATAAACGACCCTTAGGCACTATATAAACCAATTCTCATAAGTTTTTACGATGCAAAGGCTATTACTTCTCTCCCTAAGTCCTCTCTATCAAATTTCCTTTTTCAAGTCAAGGCTAGGGTTTAAGAAAGTGATCAATAGGGTCCTAAGGGTGTTGATTTCTTCAAGTTCTTGGAAATTAAGGCATGTATCTCTTTTCCTATTATTTATATTTTCTCAATGGCATAAATTGATTATCAATGTATGATTTTGATGTGGGTTTTGACATAGTTGAGGGCTTTTGACATGATTGGTCATTAAATTGATTTTTCCATAGTTTATTATGCAATATTCAAGTTTTATTATTGGTTTTGAACATTGTAGGGTGCATGGGAATAGTGAATAAATTGAGGGGTCATGTGTCAACCCCAATATGTTGATTTTACCTTGATATATGGTTTGAAAACAATATGCCCTCAACCTGTTTGTGAAATTGATAATAAATATGATTTTTTCACATAGTTCGAATTGTTCACTTACACTAACGCATTGGGGCCTAAAAAAACTAATGGAGTATAAATGTTTTCATTGAAAGGCCTTAGTGTCCATGGATTTCTTCTGAATTAAAACCTTAGGGTTCGGTTGGTTAAATGGGTTTGAGTCCCAAATGGTAAATTACTTGGAGGTCATTTGAGTCGATGGGTTAGAGTCCCAGTTGCCTAAATAATTGGCAATGGCATGATGTTATTAGCTTTCAAGTAAAGTTTGTATGATGATACCAATGGGTTTCCTTGATGCATAAATGGTTTAATGAAAAGGGAATGTATTTTAAATGTTTTAATTGGACTTAGAAGAGGGTTGGGTAGCAAACCGTAGAAAGTGGAGGTCCCGGGTGGACAATACTGGAAACCACGCTAGCTGCTGCGGGGGTCGATATGGCTTGGGGTTAGAGTCCCTTTTATGCTTATGACTAGGTGGTTTGAGTCCACGTTATTATATGATTGGGAGGTTTGATTTTACCATCTTACATTAAATGATCGAGTTCTTAAGTTACCTTAGTATATGATTGGGAGGTTCGAGTCCCCCATGCATATATATGAGATTATTCCCCGGTTCGTGCGGCTACACACACTAGGGCCCAGTCAGGGGCTAAGATCTGGGGCCCATATAGCCTGTGGGTACTATTATATGATGTTTAATCAAAACATTCCACGTTAATATTTTAAACATCCATGTTTAGTGTTGTTCCTTACCCTAGCATATGATATATATATATGTGTGTGTGTAATACCCCACATGTTTCCAAGCTAGGAAGTGAATAAGTTTTCCTACGTATGAAACCTCTTATCCTGTGAGTAGAATTATAGTGCATGACTTACAATGAATATCCTAGAGATAGGATAGCTTGTGATGTCTTAAGCATGCTCATATGAGTCGCTTAGAGTGATGCAAGCTAAGAGTTTTTGAATCCATCAAGTCTTAGTGTTCGATTTTGCAAAGGTAATCTTTGAACAAGAATAACGTGATTGATATGTGACATTTTGGCAGATTTAGACCCACAAAATTGTAAAGAATCGAATTAGATTTCCAACGATACCAATTTCATCAAAATCCAACACCCGAGCAAGGAGTTATGGCCTTTCAAAGTAGAATGTGTCGCCTAACCAATCACACATGGCCACTGGAAAGCATAGGCGATATCATATGCGGCGCCTATGTAAATATAGGTGATATCATATGTGGCGCCTATGTATATATAGGCGATATCATATGCGGAGCCTATGTAAATATAGGTGATATCATATGCGGCGCCTATGTATAATTTCAGCCACGAAAACACTTAGTTTTTGAGTTATTTTGATGGTAGTTAAGTCTTTTAACACTCCTTACATGTCCCTAAACCTAACCTCACAAAATTTATAGCTTCTAAACATATTACAACCCTATTAACATCTCAAACTTCATTATCCAAGACAACCATAGGAGAAAAACAACTAGGGTTGCACAATCAAGCTTGAAGATCAAATTTCAAGGAAATTCATCCATCAATCATCAAGAACCTCCCTTCCAAGGTATGCGTACTGTTCATCCACAGATTCATTTCGTCCGTGGAGTTCAAGAATCAATCTTTAAAATACAAAAGCTTGGTTGGTTGTGGTGATATGATCATACCCATGTTGATGCTTGTTTGTTTTGCTATATAATAGTATCGTGACTTTATATCTCATGAAAGTTATGTTGTTAGTTGAAGAACATGATCTTTAGATGGATTGATAGAATGAAAGTATGAAATCCACCTATACCTTAAATAATGCATGCAAGGTGTTCGATAAAATGCCTAGTATGTTAGAACTTCATAGTTACATGATTTCATGATATCTAAATAACAAGTTCATGTTAGTCATACACTCTAATATGAATTTCGATGAAAATTATGTGTTGTTATTGTTGTGGTATAAAGCATGTATGATAATGGAGATATAAATTATGTACACAAAAATATATCCATGCTTTTCCTATCATGTTTGAAATGTTGAATAAATACATGAAGTATACTATCCCCTGCTTATGATATTGTGAATTGTGGACTCAAATCTTGTGATCAAGTCATGTCATGTGTGTCAGTTTCCTCCTATCGAGTCCTGGGGGTATTTGTACCCAAAAAATATAGTTGTGTGCCTAGATCCATGTCATGTTTTCACGATACTCTCAGTCAAGCCATGTTCAGTAGACTTTAGTCAGTCTCATGACTCTAGAAAACTCATGTAAAGGCAGTATCAGTTCAGTTTTACTCAATACTCAGTAATCTACGTAATCTCAGTAATATTCCGTTAGTCTATGGAATTCAGTAAATCTCAGTATCAGTACAATTTAGTTCAGTATTCAGTTCAAACATCAGTAAACTCAGTCAGCTAACAGAACTCAGTAGCATTTAGTCAGTTAACAGAATTCAGTAGTGTTCCGCTACTCATTGAAACTCAATAAACTCAGTCCATGTTCAGTTCAGTTAAGCAGAACAATCAGCAACAGTTCAGTTAATTCTAGTACGAACTAGGAAATCAGTTCAGTATAATATGTTCAGTGTCATTCAGTTGGGAGTAGGATTCAGCACCGAGCGAACCCAAGGATGGGAACTCACCTGCCAGTAGAGGGTGTGATTCTTAGAAGCAGTCCTTACGTTCCAGAACTATGTAGCCAGCATAGGTTGAGACATCTTAACCTGTCAGATTAAGGTTGATGAGGTGGTTTAACCTGTCAGTTTAGGGTTCCCACCGTTCTCATTGAGTACCTGCCAGATGAGGGTCACTCATAGCTTGTCCTTACCAGTGGCGCGGTATTGACACCCTTCCAATCAGGCCAGAGATTGGACCCCAGCTTAGCTATTATAGCGTATTTAGGGCATGTCGGTTAGATAACTACTTCCCACAGTTTTAGTATCAGTCTCAGTAAAAGAACTCAGATAGTTCTTCAGGATATCAGGTCTATCAAATATAGTACGAAACTCAGCTAGTTCCATTAGATTTAGGATTGTCAGATACAGTCATTCATGCTATCAGTTATCAGAACTCATATTATCAGATATATCAGTTATCAGAATTTAGTTATCATTCATGATATGTTATCAGTAAATACATGTCATCGGTATTCATACTCAGTAGTCATGTTATCACGAGCTCAGTTTCAGGACTGTTATATACGGTTAATTTAAATCAGTTCTTCATAATCAGAACTATCAGAAATAATCATTCATTTATCAGTAATATAGTATCAGTCTCCCAGTATTTAGTAATACAGTATCAGTTCCTCACGTATTAGTGAATTACATATCAATATCAGTAAACTCAGTCATTCAGTATCTCAATATCAGTAAACTCAGTCATTCAGTATATCAGCATCAGTAAGCTTATGTTGTCAGTATTCAAACTCAGTAGTCAGTATCACCACGAGTTTAGTTGCAGTTACGTATGTATGTATGTATTCTCACTTTCATATCAGTCAGCATTGTTCATGCATATAAAACCCTTTGCACTTAGCCTACCTCACTCGTACACTCAGTACATTCAGTCGTACTGATGCATTCACGCTATGGTGTTTTATTTGATGCCATAGGTACAGAGGTACGAGTTTCAAAGCAGTAGTAGCATTGCAGATTTCAGTAGTCAGTGCTCCTCTTCATTCGAGGACAATATTATTATTACTTTATTACAGTATTTCAGATTAGTTTTTCAGTTCATGGAGTTAGTTGGAGACATGTTCCTTCAACTCCTTATTCAGTTCAGTTAGAGGCTTTCGGACTAGATGTCAGATTAGATGTTCAGACTTCAGTATTTATGTTCCTTTTTGGTATTGTTATACCATGTTTTTTAGATATGTATCAGTATTGAACCTTATGGCCTTACAGTTCATGTTTCTGCATATTTTATGAGATATTATGCAGTTTACAGGTACAGATATCAGTCATGGGTTAGCTTGTGGTCCTTCGGGGTCATGAGCACCGTGTAGCATTTGGTTCAGAAAATCGAGGCATTACCAACTTGGTATCAGAGCCAGGTTCAACAGTGTCCTAGGAAGTCTGAAAGTTGCATCAAGTAGAGTCTTGTACATGGGCGTGTTGTGCACCACACTTATGTGCAGGAGTCTATGAGATGTTTTAGGAACAGTTTCCCTTCTTTCATGTCTCAAGATCGTGCTATAGCAAGTTTATCTAAGGAACCCATGTAGATTCACATCAGGATCCCCTCATGTCAACCTTACCTTACTTTTAAGGTAATAGAAATAGTGAAGATCAAGTCCTAAAGATAGGGCTTTCTTATGCAGTCCCTGGAGACAGTTATGGGATTTTCCACATGCTCAGACAATATCCCCTCAGTTCAGTCATGTTCCAAAGTTGTACAGATTTCATTTATGATCATGAGAACTCCTTTCTAAACTCAAATCCAATTTTTGATATGTCGTTAGATCCCTTCTTAGAATCCTATGACAGTATAGACCTAGAATTTTAAGCATGGACCCAAGAGTTTAGCAGTAGATAAGTTGGGATAGTATTATCTAGTCTGATTAGATTATGTATTCATGGGGATAGTTGTACCAACATGAATTAGTAGGTTTGAACAGTGCTAGCAGGCGAGCAACAATTTAAGTTTATTGACTTAAAATTAAGCATGAAGGTGTGAATGTGATATTAGCAGTATATGAGGAAACAGAATCATATGATGTGTTTAGTAAGACAAGTAGGTGTTGAACAGAATATAGGTAAGTGATAATAGATCAAGTGAACAAGTTAGTCCCTCAGACTCCAGTAGTAGAGCCAGTATGTATAGAAAGCAGTAAGGGAAGACAATTCTTGACCCATCCTCATCTCAGTGCAGAGTTTTACTCCTCAGCTATCACAAAAAAATCCACTCAGGAGTTATATGTCAACTCTATGGTCACGAACCAGACTCATGCATTTCTTTTTCCCATAAATCATGTATGATATTTGTTCCCAGTATAAGGGGTCCCAGTTTACTCCGCAGTACGAATCATGTTCCATAAGCATAATCTACTTTCACACACTTTCCATGGGATTATGTGCGCCTTCAGTTCCCAGTATAAGGGGTTCAGTTCCAGCTCCCTCAGTATTACGAATCATGTCACACGAGTACAGAAACTCTAGACCAAGGTCATGCAGCTCATGACTCACGTACATATATCATGCTTTCTATTATACTTAGCTTCCATGACTCATCCTATTCCCCTACAGATCAGATACATTTAGACTACATCATGTATATCCTCAGTTCAAACCTTATTGGTAAATCCAAACTATTGATATTTTATTCCTCAAGTTTCAGTCATATGTCAAGTTTAGTTTGTATCTATTCATGTTTCAGGTCCTCCTGATTTACTCCTCCAGTTTTCTCTCCTTATGGAACAGTGTAGTGATGAGCAGTTGTTTAGATAAGAGAAGATTGTTGCATGCTTACTTTGCACGAGGGTGTAGTTGTGAAGATAGTCTTAAATGTCATGATAAATATGCAAGTAAACGTCTATCAAGGGGTTGTATTTAGAAGTTGGGAAAGTACAAAGTGTAAGTGTACATTTAGATCCTTGACTTATGTCAGTCCCCAGCATGTAGCAATACAAAAATTAGTTGCCAACTCAATTATAGTTTCAGTATCCAGCACTCAGTGATCAGTGTTCAGTCCTTGAATTCAGTACTTCAGTATCAGTCTAAAACTCAGCTACAGCGATAGTTCAGAAATCAATATTCAGTAAAGGACTCAGACAGTCCTAAAGAACCATGGCTTCACTTACCAGTTACTTAGCCTCAGAATTCATTACTTCTGTACTAGCTATAGGCTTAGTTATAATGTCATCTTCAGTTCAGTAACCAGATTTGAAACTCAGTTCAGTTCCAGACATGCTTGACCATAGCATTCAGGTTGTAAGTACTTAGTTATAGTGTTTCAGTACCCCAATTTATAGAATACCTTAGAGCCATGTCGTACGCTTGGTCTCGCATTCGCAAATAATACAGACTTCATGAATCCATGCTCAAATACCTCATTCTACTCAGTTAGTCCTTATCTTCTATGCGTAAAACTCAAAAATCTCAGCCCAACTATTCATACTAAGTACAGTTTAGCTTTTCAGATCCAGTATTTAGCTATCAGTTAATCAGATAAGTTAGTATATTTATGCACTCATGTTCAACTCAGTTCATGTATCATGTCTCCATTTTAGATCCTAGTTATTCAGTCATGACTCAGTTCCTAGGTGTCTTGCGCATTGCCTCAATTTCCCTCAGTAGCTCATCCAAGTCAGTATTATTTGAGGGACATAGTGTCCCAAGTAGGATATACATCATACCCCCAAACTTTCATGACATAAACATGTTGCTCTCTTTTCTTTTGATGACTCCATTTTGGAGAAGGGGTACTTATAAGTTAACCCTCAAACTCCAACTTCAGTCGTATGCCATGTTTTCAAGATTCAGTTCAGATCATGATATTCCATATATCTACCACGTCCCATACTCAGTTATGTTCTCATGTTTCTGATCATGCATATGGAGTAATTAATCTTAAACTTATCGGTATTTATAGTTCAAGGTAATAGTTTTCCTTAAACTTACTCGTTCTAATGTTCATATTTCAGTACCAAACTTGGTATTCAGTTCCATGCTCAGTTTTCAGTTCAAACTTGGCACCTTTACCATTGTATGTTCATAAGTAAGTTTAGTCATGAATTCACGCATCAGATATGCGTGATCAGCTCATCAGTACTTTCGATCATGTATTCACGTATCATGTCAGTCATATAATAATGCATAAGATATGCATGGATCTGCTTTATAATTTAAGCATCAGATATGCATTCCTATTTGAGAAACTCAGCTCACCAGAACACTAAGTCGTACATTCATAAATCAGTAATACATGCATCAGATATGCATGTTCAGTATGATATATTCAGTTCATCAGTCACGTCAGTCATGATATCATGTTCTATTTATTCATGTTTAGTTTATGTTCATTTGGTCTTTTCCCCTCTCAGTCAGTTCCATTCGAGGACGAATGTTCCCAAGGAGGAGATACTATAATACCCTGCATGTTTCTAAGCTAGGGAGTGAATAAGTTTTCCTACATATGAAACCTCCTATCCTATGAGTAGCATTTAAGTGCATGAATTACAATGAATATCCTAGTGATAGGATAGCTTACGATGTCTTAAGCATGCTCATATGAGTCGCTTAGAGTGATGCAAGCTAAGTGTTTTTGAATCCATCAAGTCTTAGTGTTTGATTTTGTAAGGGTCATATTTGAACAACAATAACGTGATTTATATGTGACATTTTTTGGCATATTTAGACCCACCAAATTGTAGAGAATCGAATTAGCTTACCAACGATAGTAATTTCATCAAAATTTGACACCCGAGCAAGGAGTTATGGCTTTTCAAAGTAGAATACGTCGCCTAACCAATCACACATGGCCACTGGAAAGCATAGGCGATATCATATGCGGTGCCTATGTAAATATAGGCGATATCATATGCGGATCCTAAGTAAATATAGGCAATATCATATGCGGCTCCTATGTAAATATAGGCAATATCATATGAGGCGCCTATGTATGATTTCAGCCACGAAAACACTTAGTTTTTGGGTTATTTTAAGGGTAGTTAAGTCTTTTAACACTCCTTACATGTCCCTAAACCTAACCTCACGAAATTTATAGATTCTAAACACATTAAAACCCTATTAACATCTCAAAGTTAATTATCCAAGAGCACCATAGGAGAAAAACAACTAAGGTTGCACAATTAAGCTTGAAGATCAAATTTCAAGGAAATTCCTCCGTCAACAAACAAGAACCTCCCTTCCAAGGTATGCATAGTGTTCATCCACGGATTCCTTTCGTCCATGGAGTTCAAGAATCAATCTTTAAAATACAAAAGCTTGGTTGGATGTGGTGATATAATCATACCCATGTTGATGCTTGTTTGTTTTGCTATATAATAGTATCGTGACTGTATATCTCATGAAAGTTATGTTGTTAGTTGAAAAACATGATCTTTAGATGGATTGATAGAATGCAAGTATGAAATCCACCTATGCCTTAAATAATGCATGCAAGGTGTTCGATAAAATGCCAAGTATGTTAGAACTTCATATTTACATGATTTCATGATATCTAAATAACAAGTTCATGTTAGTCATACACTCCAATATGAATTTCCATGCAAATTATGTGTTGTTATTGTTGTGGTATAAAGCATGTATGATAATGGAGATATAAATTATGTACACAAAAATATATCCATGCTTTTCCTATCATGTTTGAAATGTTGAATAAATACATGAAGTATACTATCCCCTGCTTATGATATTGTGAATTGTGGACTCAAATCTTGTGATCAAGTCATGTCATATGTGTCAGGTTCCTCCTATCGAGTCCTAGGGGTATTCGTACCCAAAAAATATAGATGTATTCCTAGAGCCATGTCATGTTTTCACGATACTCTCAGTCAAGCCATGTTCAGCAGACTTCAGTCAGTCTCATGACTAAGGAAAACTCATGTAAAGGAAGTATCAGTTCAGTTTTACTCAGTACTCAGTAATCTACATAATCTCAGTAATATTTTGTCTGTCTATGGAATTCAGTAAATCTCAGTATCAGTATAATTTAGTTCAGACATCAGTAAACTCAGTCATCTAACAGAACTCAATAGTATTTAGTCAATTAACATAATTCAGTAGTGATCCGCTAGTCATCGAAACTCAATAAACTCAGTCCATGTTCAGTTCAGTTAAACAGAACAATCAGTAATAGTTTAGTTAATTCTAGTACAAACTAAGAAATCAGTTCAGTATAATCAGTTCAGTGTCATTCAGTTGGGAGTAGGATTCAGCACCGAGCGAACCCAAGGATGGGAACTCACCTGCCAGTAGAGGGTGTGATTCTTAGAAGCAGTTCTTGCATTCCAGAACTATGTAGCCAGCATAGGTTGAGACATCTTAACCTGTCAGATTAGGGTTGATGAGGTGGTTTAACCTGTTAGTTTAGGGTTCCCACCGTTCTCATTGAGTACCTTCCAGATGAGGGTCACTCACAACTTGTCCTTACCAGTGGCGCGGTATTGACACCCTTTCAATCAGGGCAGAGATTGGACCCCAGCTTAGCTATTATAGCATATTTGGGGCATGTTGGTTAGATAACTACTTCCCACAGTTTCAGTATCAGTCTCAATAAAAGAACTCAGATAGTTCTTCAGGATATCAGGACTGTCAAATACAGTACGAAACTCAGCTAGTTCCATCAGATTTAGGACTATCAGATACAGTCATTCATGCTATTAGTTATCAGAACTCATGTTATCAGATATATCAGTTATGAGAATTCAGTTATTATTCATGATATGTGATTAGTAAATATATGTCATCAGTATTCATACTCAGTAGTCATGTTATCACGAGATCAGTTTCAAGACTGTTATATACGGTCAATTCAAATTAGTTCTTCATAATCAGAACTATCAAAAACAATCATTCCTTTATCAGTAATACAGTATCAGTCTCCCAGTATTCAGTAATACAGTATCAGTTCCTTACTTATTAGTGAATTACATATCAATATCTATTAACTCAGTCATTCAGTATCTCAATATCAGTAAACTCAGTCATTCAGTATCTCAGCATCAGTAAGCTTATGTTGTCAGTATTCAGACTCAATAGTCAGTATCACCACGAGATTAGTTGCAGTTACGTATGTATATATGTATTCTCACATTCATATCAGTCGACATTGTTCATGCATATAAAACCCTTTGCATTTAGCCTACCTCACTCGTATACTCGGTATATTCAGTCGTACTGACACATTCGCGCTATGGTGTTTTATTTGACGCCATAGGTTTAGAGGCACGAGTTTCAAAGCAGTAGTAGCATTGCAGATTTCAGCAGTCAGTGCTCCTCTTCATTCGAGGACAATATTATTATTACTTTATTACAGTATTTTAGATTAGTTTTTCAGTTCATGGATTTAGTTGGAGACATGTTCCTTCAACTCCTTATTTAGTTCAGTTAGAGGCTTTCGGAATAGATGTCATATTAAATGTTCAAACTTCAGTATTTATGTTCCTTTTTGGTATTGTTATACCATATTTTTTAGATATGTATCAGTATTGAACCTTATGGCCTTACAGTTCATGTTTCCGCATATTTTATGAGATATTATGCAGTTTACAGGTACAGATATCAGTCATGGGTTAGCTTGTGGTCCTTCGGGGTCATGTGCATCGTGTAGCATTTCGGTTTAGAAATTGGGGCGTTACAATGTGTGTGTGTGTGTGTATTTACATTTAATGGTGTGTATGAATTTTGGGTTGTTTTGAATTATACTATGCATGGAATAATTTGTTCCCTTTCCTTGAGTTACATGCTAGCGATCCAACCTCTAACCGCCTTCAGACGTTGTATCCCCATGCGATGTAGGAATTGGACATACTTTTACCTTTCCTGCATAGTGATCAGGTGTTTCTGGTTAATTCGTGAGTTGACTTGAAGTGGTGTGCTCCCATCCTTCGGAAGACTTCATTTCATGTTGGTTTCTTATGACATAGAATTTATTTCATATTTTATTTGGCTATGGTCGGGGGTATGTCTTGAATCTTTATTGGTACTCAGTTTTTTTTATAGGCTTTGTATTTAGTGTTGAGTTGGGTATTGTGGATGTTTTCGGATGTTGATCAGATACAAATTCTTTTTCCTTGAATTTTTATTACATTTTGTCTTATATCTGCTAGGTGTTCTTAGTTGTATTTGAATAGGCTCGGGGAGCGGTCTCCAGTCTTCAGTGGACTTGGGATGCCCATCACGGCCAAGCCCTAGTTCAAGTCATGACACCCAGCCTAACCTCTAGCTTGTCTAGATGTTCCACTCTGACCTTTACCTAAACCTTTTTCCCTGCCACGTACCGAAGGTAAGGATGTTGTATTTATTACCAAGGAAGAATGTGTCCTCACCATCTGTGAGAGAGTGACTAAGGGGTTTTTGAATGACCTTAAGTTATGAATGCATGACATAGAATGAAGAAATGGATTTCTTCTAAAGTCATATAGTCTCTCGATGATAGATTTCAGACATCTCCGCAGCGATATGCAAGACACTACTAGACTTGGCTTGTACTAATGAGACCAATGAACCTGGGGCTCTAATGCTAATTTGTCATGACCCAAAAATAGAGTATGTTATGAGACCTGTCACACCCTCTAATAGAAGTAAGCCTATCCCAATCAAAAATAACAATTTAGTAAATTAGAAGCAAAAGAAGAAGAAGAAGAGTCCCAAAAATATATATAATGGTGAAATAATAATTCAAAGATATGTCCCTGATATGGTTGTCCCTAATATAAGATTAAAGATACATAATGATACCAATAGCTAAAGTATCTTAAAAATGGGTAAGAATAAGATAAATAAAGATAGATCTAGTAAGTTTTGAAGTCTTCTAACCACTACCTCGATCTCCGCAACTCCAACACCAAAGGAAAGCAATCTACGATCTACTACTTGAACCAAATACCTACACAAAGTACATAAAAATAAAGAAGGAAATAAAAGCAAGAGTGTGTACAAAAAATACGTACTCGGCAAGCATCATCGATAACCGATCCTAATCTAAAGTGATGTAGAGAACCACTATCTTAACGACCTAAGGTTTTCCCAAATAGATCTATAACTGATAGATACTCAATTTTATCCTATCTGGAAGGCCCAACACAGCATTCGTAGGAGTATCAATATACAGGGTAGGCTAATTAATCCAAGTAAGTCAACGCTAGTCATTATTATGATCAACAAGTTGAAGAAAGTCACTATAAGGAAAACTTACTGACATAGTATATAAGGATTAATTATCATGTTCAATCAATAATATAGGATAAATTAGTGAGAGTGTGCAATTATGTGTATTTCATGCTACCAATAGGTGTGATACTACATCTCTTACTAATCAAGATATAAACATACCCCACATCCCATTAATATCATAACTCCCAAATCAACCAAGAGGTAGCATAATATGATGTGATGTAGTGAAAAGAATGCAAAATACCCAATATCATAAACAAGGTTCAATCACAATAATTTAATACAAAAGTAAATATTGAAATACAAAATATCCAAAACACACCAAAGAAATGCATGCAATGTAGTAATGATGATAAAATGATTATTAATTAATTAAAGTTGTCGCATAACTTTATGTATATGCCACCGAGCCTTAGTGCTTTCAAGATAGGGTCCATGGAAGGTTCGCAATACGTATACATTCTAATAATCTCAATCCACCTCTCCAGATAATGTTCATAGATCAAGGTTTATAAAGTGTTTCTCTTATCTCATTCAACCCAATTGGAACATTCCTCGGCTAGGCATTTTTAAAAGTATCTTATTTTCTTTCAGAATCAGTGTTTGTCAGTGTTACCAATGTATCATGAATATGTATGTTTGAAATGAGGATGTAATACTCACAACCCATAAATATGAAGAGGTTAATCCATTTACTACATGTAAAAATGAGCTCGTAATCAACTCAATATGTCATAATTTATGATATCAGCCCTCGCTCGACACCACTAAAATGAATAGTCATATAAGACAATGTAGTAATGATGATGAGAGATTATTAATGATTTAATGTTGTCACATAACTTATGTATGCACCTACCAAGCCTCAGCACTTCTAAAATAGGACCTATGGAGAGTTCACAACTAGTATATTTTCTACTAATCTCAATTTACCTCTCTAGCTAATGTTAATAGATCAAGGTTTATAAAGTGTTTCTCTTATCTCATTCAACCCGACCAACACATCCTTCAGTCTAGGAATTTTTAAAAGTTTCTCATTTTCTTTCAAAATTAGCATTTCTTACTGGTATCAATGTCACATGAATATATATGTATGAAATGAGGATGTAATACTCACAATCAGTAAGTATGAAGATGAAAACACATTCAATACTTTTAAAAGTGAGCTCATAATCAACTCAATGTGTCAATAATTTATGAAATCAATCCCCACTCGACACCACTAGACTGAATAGTCATATGAGACATTAATAATATCTTTTCAAACTCCTCACTCGGGTATCATCAATATAAGAATGTAATTTAAAGAACAAATAGACCTATGATAATAAGTCAAGCCCCACTCTACGACACATAATATAAATGACAATTTAATGCAAAAATAAGGGCTATGATAAGAACTCAAGCCCCACTTAATGACACAATAATATAATTGGTGATTTACATTTCAATCATGGCCAACAATATCAATTAAAGCCACCCCTTTGGCATCACAGTAATATTTTCTCTCCAATCAATAATAATATGCATAAAATCCCTCACTCGGTCATATGATAATAAATAATTTCTCACATAAATAATGTTCACATAAGCCCTTACACGGAAACACAAAAAACTAGTAACAATCTTAATAATATATTATGAGCCCTTACACGGAATCACAAAAAAGTAGCAACAATCTCAATAATAATATATTATGAAACTACCCAAACCTAGCTTGTCATACCACAAGAACATTTTTTTCAAAGATGACATCATTATCCTAAATTATAAAAAGAAAACAATGCTAGATAATAACATTCTCTAATGAGAGATACTAAACCTCGATAATTACATTAACTATTACAAATCTATTTATACACTAAGTATTCTCTAAAGATCAATCATTACACCACTAACAATAATAAGATAATTATCCTCTAAAATATCACTATGCCCTGATTATCACAATAAAATCCTCTATATGTGATTTAAGCTCCAAAATAGGTATTCACTATAAATTTTTTCAAGGTTAATGATTTAACTATCTACAATCTATACTAATCATAACCACAAATAGAAAGACTAATTAAGGTAAGCATTTATGGAACTACAATCCATCAAAAGACTCAAGTACCTGTGGAGATGCTCGTCATTTCAACTAAGCAAGATCCCTAATACTAAGAGACTCACAAAACACAAGAAAATAAATATAAAACACATAAAAACTTTAAATAAAGGAAAGGTACATCTCAACTTACCTTCAAAGAGGATCTGCAAGTCAAAACATAGTCTAAAGAATCAATAAGAAGCTTTACTCCCTCGACTCATCCTTAAAGTTGACAAATCTAATTAAATATGATATCTACAAGTCAAATGGTTTCCAAAAATATCCAATTGACTATGTTTGTTTTGGGTCCAAAAATTATTCAAAAATTGACCTCAAAGGAAAAATAGTAAAATTGGAATTTTAGTTAAGAGTCATGTTCCACATACTTTTTGGGTTCTAAAACTGAAAATCCAACTAAAAATAAGTCGAACTCAAACTTGAAGTCAAAGTTTGTACTTTATCAGTAAAAACTCCAAAATTCATTATCATATGTGGTTTAACATGAGAAACTTTGGAAAAAAATTTACAAATTCATTTTCCCTTGATAAAAGGACCCTAAATCTCAAAAATCAATAAGAACCCATTCCAAATCGATCTTCAAATAAAGAACTTTTGATTTCAAAATATTTAATTTGAAAACTAATATTTATAAATTGAAGTCACAAAATATGAGATGGATGTCAAATTTTGGGTATTTTATTTTTGGCCTTCTCATTTTTGAAATATCGATGTTTGATCCAAATCATGTTCAGGGATGTAAAAAGGATAACCTGAAGGAGTTCCAAAATTTTTGGACAGGGTTCAGAGTAGTTTTGGGTCTCGGAGGCAGCAAGCAATCATGACCCGAGACTAGCCCCTAGTTGTAACACGATGCTTAGAACTACAGGTGATCTCAAGCTAACCCATGTTCTGGCATACTGTTGAGCAACTGATATAATAAGTATATAACAAAACTTAATTTTCTAAGCAGAATCATAATCATGAGAAACCCTGAATGAATGTAATACAGATAAAGTTTACAGCATGATAAAACTGAAGAAATAACTTGATTTACATATCATGACTCTGACTGACTGTCTATGAAGTTTCGACTCTACTAACTATAGATAGCTGGGATATGCCATCTATAAAGTCTCGACTCTACTGACTATATATAGCTGGAACATGCCTCCAACTACTACTAATCAATACATATGAATAACGAAAAAACAACACATGAACTTTAATGGACTAGAGTCCCCAAAATAAGGGAACTCATTACCTGTTGGCTGAATGCTGAGACTGTCTGATCCTGATGTGTGGACTACATCTGGTACCTACATTATGAAGGAATGTATCCAAAAATGCATATATATGGTCAGTACTTTGGAATGCACTAAGTATATGGAGACATACAATAAATCATGGAAATATTTAAAGCATGCTTTAAAACTGAGGACATAAGTTATTTGCTGAAACATATATTTAAAACATGGTTATACATGAAAACTATAAGTCAAGGTGAGATTTATAAGTCATGAGTTGAAAATAATTTTGTAATCTAGGAAGTGGTAAAACATGAATATTGTATGTAAATCTCATGTAAAGCTGAATAGACTATAAAACTTACTGAGGATCATGTATGGATACTGAGAATGAAAACATAAACATGTAAAACTGAGAATGCAAGACCAAGTAAAGAATGTACTGAAATGACCTGAATAACTGATATCTAAATAACTAAAATAATTTGTAAAACTGATTGAATAAATACTGAGATCTGTCTACTTGGTCAAGCAAACCTGAACTGAGATAAACTGAATACTAACTAGAACTGTGGGAGCTATTATGTAACCGACATAAACCATGTAAGGTATCATGGATTCTAACATCTGACCCACGTTGAGGAGGGTTGTTCTATCCTTGCCATCGGGATAGAACCTAAACTGAACTGGAGTGATCACTAAACTGAGCCCATATAGGGCAATGGGAAACACTCTCTGGTGAGGAGCCTAAACCTACAGTGGTATGTAGTTTCTAGGAAAGTAGGATGTGTTGAAACCATACTTCCCTCTCGGTGCTAAATCCTACTCCACACTGAAAGACACCAAAATACTAACTGGTGTTGCGCTGAAGCTGATAAGATCAGGTCATGGTATTCTGAAAACATCAGTGCATAGAGAGTCTGAAGTAATCATAAACATGTATATTGCTAGTGCTTGAGAAGATCATAACAAACTGAGTTTAACAATAAAATCATGGGTTGATTGCCTCATTACTATCAAAGTCTAAAACATAAGTAAACATATAGGTATCGGGTGTTCATAACCCGCCAGTACTTAATGATTACAGAATTCGATAACAACATTTAAAATAGTGACATAAAGTCATAATTCAAAGACCCAAAACATGAAAAATTTCAATGGTTTGATAAATTTCATAAATGTAAACATGGGAAGAAGTTAACCTTGGGAAATATCATGTTTATATAGTTTAAAGAAAAATTTGAGAATTTGGCATGATATTGACTGAACATGACATGGGATTTTGGAACTTTAAGCATATAGGAGCATGATTCTCATGGGATAAAATAAATAACATGTCTTGGATGAAAAACTAATGAGAAAACATGGATAAATTTCATAATTTACATAAAAGTTGATCATAGTTAGAGTAAAATTCATACTTGAATCAAAAGAGGGTTTTGGGGCTCAACGGGTGAAAAGGACTCATTAATGAATACCCCACATACGTTAATTATTTGAATAATTGAAGAAGAATCTTGGAATTGTGACCTTAGATGCTTGAATTCTTGATAAGAAACTTGAATTTTGAGGCTTGAGAGATGACTTGATGAGAAAACCCTAATCTTGATATTCTTGAGAATGGAGAGGATTAATGGAGTTTAAAACTGACTAGTAATGGCTAATAACACATATTTGATGATTTTAAAACATCGGGAGTAGGGTTTGAGGTGAGGAAAAGACCAAAATACCCATAAACAAACTGAATAAAAATTACAAAAAATTTTAGTTAATGACTTAGTTGATAGCCTATCAACTAGTTGATGGCCTATCAACTAGTTGATGGCCTATCAACTAGTTGATGGCTTATCAACTTAGTCATCACATTCTCTTAATGATCTGGTTAAGGCTGACTACGATGTCTATAGCTCATCACATAGTTGATGGATTATCACCTCAAGTCATCACCTTGTAGATGTATTTGGTACATTCTATTTAAGGTTGGCGACGAAGTTGATAGCTTGTCACTTAGTTGACGGTTTATCACCTCAAGTCATCACCTCGTAGCTGGACCGACGCTATAAAGTAAAATAAGCATATATTTCTACTTTGATATCGGATTTAGGTAAAATTAGATGTGCTAGAAATAAGACCCAAAGATATTTATTTTGATATATAATGGGACACATGAATCATTATATTCTTAAAGTTGCACTCGTTTAAAGTTGACCGTTGTAGGATCGGATACTAAAACTCAATCGATACAAGTGTTCTCTACTCGACTTTGCTCTAAGTGCTTCCTTTTAACATTTTTAACCTCGATATCACTTAACACACTAGGTAAATTATCATGACACATATATTCATATCCAAATCTTTGATGAGAGTTTACATATGTAGGAACGATAGTTCAAAGTCTTGCCTGAAAATGTGGGGTGTTACATTATCTCCTCCTTGGAATCATTCGTCCTCGAATGATGGATAGGAACCTATTGAAGATTTAGAAGTATGGATAACATAGACATGACATGTCTAATAATGAAGGATACAATTGAGCTGAAACATTAAAACTTCTATCATGAAACTGATTTCTGAGTTGGCTTGACTTTATTGACTATAAGGAATTGATTCATGTTGGGATTTTAGAACTCACTTGAAATGTTCATAATATGATCATACATATAGAACTATGATGTTCTAACCAATGCAACAAAAATTCCAAGAGTTGCTAAGGATGGAATAAAGTATGTAACTTCTCATTAAAAATTATCCCCCAACAAAGAACATATAGGAATCAAAGGAAAAGGGGCTTTATGGCATTTCCAAGTACATTAAGTAAGAATGAATCATGAGATAATGAGACTTAGGTCACACAAGGGGTGTTCAATGTCTGAGCTGGAATACTTGAAAAACTGAGATCATGCACTGAACACTTATGAACTGAATCAGGACTAAATATCTTAATCGGAGACATGATGCATGGACTGAACTGAATTCACAATTTACATGGATGCAAACAAATTACCTCTTGGAATATACATATTCATAAAACTTTGGATATTAAGACTAGATAGAAAGATGGAAAGATGTAAAACTATAGGAGTTTATCGGTTTGATTACCAAACCAAATTATTGGCTATACAGACTGAATTATACTGAAAGCTTATACTCAACTGGAGTATTTCTTCAACACTCTTTGTAAGAAGCTCTAATAACATTAGGGAGCAAAGAATTCTGGGCATGATCTAAAAAAGATATCTACACAAGGAATCGCAATATGTCTACAAGTCTATAACATGGAATATAGGCCTATAAAACATAAGCTAGGATAGAATTACTATGCTTTAGGCAATGCAACTGTTACTTTCAAGCTTAGACATACTTCTCAAATACTTCCTAAATAATACGTTTCCCCTTCAATATTGCACTACACTTGAGGACACTTATAATTTTCACCTGGATATTGATTACTCTATCCACTAAAGCTTGAGCTGAACTGAATTCTCACAGTATGTTCAAGCCTACTCAAAATCACAAGGTATAACACATGACACCGTAGTACTAGTGTAAACCATGGATTCACTATCCTATGTGCTTTCAGCTCATCTCAAGAATATTACTCCTTACCACTTCAATGACTAACTTTAACCTCTTACTAGGAATTCACTAACTCGCAATGTGCCCATCCACTTCTATACAACTATGAAATTAAAGCCTATCATTATAACCATATATAAACCTTTGGTCAATCAACCCACTTTGGAACTTTACCATATTCTCTAACACCTCTTGTTAATAACAACTTCCATACACTATCCCTAAGAAGACATACATAGAATTCTCAATTAACCATGACATATACCAAAAGTTTTGCCTCAATCTTCCTTCAACCTTATAGACTTATATAAAATAAGCATACAAAATATTTCCTTAACAAGGAACATTTACTTTCTCCCATCTAAACCATTGATCATCAGTTTTCCATTGCCACTACCTTGACATAAAGAGAGTGCATTGAAAGGTTAGAACATGAGGACCTAAGGAACGAAAGATTAACTTTGACACTTAACTGAGGCCTAAGGAATAGAGTATCTATAACGGCCAGAGACTACCCCCTAGTCGTTACATGGTGCTTATGATCCCAAGAGACCACAAGCTAACCCATGAGCTGGTACCTGCTGTGAGTACTGAATAATATAATCATGAATGCAGAAGAGTAACAAAAATGCTATAAGGTTTTAATAATGAAATAACTACTTAATTATGAATCTGATAAAATACTAAAAACTAAATAGTCTGAATAGGTAATTTTAGTGTCTGAAAAGCCTCTTAACTGAATACTGTGAGTTGATGGGACAGGCCCCAACTAACTCTACTAACTACTGAGATAAATACATGAAGTAATATAACCTGTCCTCAGATGCTGAGGACTTACCAATGCTACTGTACTGCTGAGAATCTAGGTGCGATCCGGGAACTGAGCGTCAGCACCCATGATATGAGACATCATAGCGCAGAGAAAAGGTATGTGATCAGTACTTTGAATGTACTGGTATGCGAAATAAGGTAGGTTGATATGCATGGTCTTATGAATAGGAATAATAATAATTAATTGGACATGCATGTAAAGCATAGGGTACTGACTAAAGAGCATGAAATCTGTAGATACTGAGAATCTATAAATATTGTAGATGCATGAACAAGTATATAACATAAACTGAGTAAAATCTGTAAACTAAAATACTGAGATAACTGAAATCTGTATGCTTTGGTCAAACAACACAAAGACTAAATAACTGAGCTGGGACTGTAACTGAGACTATAGCTGAGACTGTGGGAGGTATCACCTAACCGACATTCCACAATTTAACCTAATCGGGGTCTAACCTATAACCCCAGCTGGAAGGGTGTTAATACCATGGCACGGATAAAAACAATTGTTGTGTGGATCCACTAAACTGATATAATATCCAAAGGACTAAGGGTGTCAAGCCTAAACTGATGGGTGACCCCTGTGAGATAGTCAAGCCTAATCTGACGGGTGACTACTCATATCCTACGCTGGCTACGTAGTTCTGGAGTCTAGAGACTGCTACTAATGACTCTGCCTATCTGACAGGGAAGCTTCCATCCCTACACTCGCTCGGTGCTAAATCCTACTCCCAACTGAAAGACACTGAGATACTAGACTGTTCTGAGTTGAATAACTAATATCTAAATATTCTGATAATGCTCATAATATAATATGAAGACTATTTTGTAATGTACTAAGACTAGACTAAATAAACAGCTATGGTTTTTGGGTATTCAATACCCCCAAGACTCAAAACAACAATACTGAAGAGACACTAAAGCTTGAAGGCCAAAACATGAATGCTCTTATTAAATAAATCACTTTTGTAGGCATTTTATCAAACACTTGCACTTCATAGTTTAGTCAATTCATGGGAATAGTATAAAACTTGAATTAATAGCATGACTTCAACATTTATAACACTAAATCATGATCTAATTCAAAGAATGACAATATTAAAACATGGTGGATTCGATAACAACGATAATTCCATTAAAGTATGGTATAAAAAGCAATATTCAAGGAAGTTCATGGAAATTCATAGTTTTAAATCACAATTTAAAATCATAAATCTTGAAAAGATGATAGATTTGTAATTAAAATGATACTTGGACTCCATGGATGAAAGGAATCCATGGATGAACAACTAACATACCTGGGGTGATGAATTTGGAAGGATTAATGGAGAGTTCTTGAGATTTGACCTTGATTCTTGAGAGCTAGGGTTTATTGTTCTTGAAAGAGATGATTTTTAATTTGAGAGAAAGTGAATAATTATGAGTATTTGGGTCAATTAGGGGTTAAATTTTGTGTTTAGGTCAAGTTTAGGACTTAGGAAAAAGACCCAAATACCCTTAAACAAATTTAAAAATACAAGCTGGAAACTAAAATCCCGATTTTTGGCCTTGGTGCGATGTGCCACTATCATTCCAAGCCACTGGAAAAGAGACAATTGGGACCTGGACAAACGCCGCGATGCGCCACCATATTGGAAATTATGTGGATGCCAATTTGGCCATCTCTGCGATGCGCGCAGGATCGCGGAGGCTCACTGGATTTTGACAAATGTCAAATTGACCTACGGCGTGACGTGCCAAGATCACGAAGCCTCACTGGAATTTTCCAAATGGGAGATTGCCCTGCTCCGCAATGCCCTAAAGGTTAAATTGATAGGGTTTTGCTACAGAAACTTAAAATCTCCATAACTTCTTACCCGGTTATCGAATTTGGGTGAATCTTATATCGTTAGAAAGATAATTGAATTTCCTATGCAATAGCAGGCTCTAAACTAAAAAATAATAAGTGTTTCAAAAACTTCATATATGAATACTCATGTATTGGGACTTAGATTATGCTAGGGAAATATGGGGTGTTACAATATCTCCCCCTTAGGGTCATTCGTCCCCGAATGAAACCTGTTAAGCTGAGGGAACTGATGGACTGAGCTTACATACTGAATATGCATATTTGATGCATGGAATGCATGACTAAACTGATTCATGAATGCATGACTGACATGAATATGATGTGCAACTGAAACTGAGCATGATAGAAAATATCTTAAGAAGATTTGTTACCTTATACTGAATTTGGATTCGCGAAGAAGAGATGAGTGTACTTGGTCTGCACATCTGCCTTTGCTTCCCAAGTGGCTCCCTCATCAGACTGATTTCACCAAAGAACTTTGACTAGTGGAACTTCTTTATTCCTTAGCCTATGAACTTGACGATCAAGAATTTCGACTGGAACTTCCTCAAAGGAAAGACTATTCTAAATATCTACACTTTCTAAGGGAACAACTACAGCGGGATCACAAACACACTTCTTCAACAATGAGACATGGAACACTAGGTGTACTGAGGCTAAATCTGAAGGAAACTCTAGTTCGTAAGCTACCTTTCCGAAACGACTAAGGATTCTGAAGGGACCGACATATCGGGGACTGAGTTTTCCTTTCTTATCGAATCTCTCCACTCCCTTCATGGGAGAGATTTTCAAGTACACGAAGTCACTAACCTTAAACTCAAGGTCCTTTCTCCTTACATATGCATACGATTTCTATCGGCTCTGGGCAGCCCTAAGCCTTTCTCTGATCAACTGAACCTTCTCTAACGCATCAAACACCAAGTCAGGCCCTACTACTGCAGCCTCACCTACTTCAAACCAACCAATTGGAGATCTACATCTCCTACCTTAGAGAGTCTCAAATGGAGCCATACAAATACTGGAATAATAGTTATTATTGTATGCGAATTCAATCAAAGGAAAATAGTCATCCCAACTACCCTTGAAATCAACAACGCATGCTCTCAGCATATCTTCTAGATTCTGAATGGTCCATTCTACTTGGCCGTCTATCTAAGGGTGGAAGGTTATACTGAGGTGGACTTAGGTACCAAGACCCTTTTGGAACACTTTCTAGAAGTGAGAGGTAAATTGAGTACCTCTATCTGAGATGATAGATAAGAGGTATAAACTCGCATGAAATGAGATAATTTGGTCATCCTATCTGTGATAACCCAAATAGAATCATGCTGATGATGGGTACGAGGCAAACCTATCACAAAGTCCATGTTCACTTTCTCCCATTTCCACATGGGAATACTAAACTCCTGCATAGACCCACTAGGCTTCTGGTGCTCAATCTTAACTTGCTGGCATGTAGAGCACTTAGCTACAAACTCTGTAATATCTTTCTTCATCCCACTCCACCAATAGATCTCTCGTAAATTATGGTACATCTTAGTGACCCCTGGATGAATAAAGTAACGCACACCATGCACTTCTGCAAGAATTTGTTACCTCAAATCATCTACACCAGGCACACACAATCTACCCTGACAACATAAAACACCATCTCCCCATTGGGAGAAAACCTCCACTTTCTGATCTTTGACTGGTTCTTTTAACTTAACTAGATTGGAATCCCTATCCTGCTTTTCCTTCACCTCAGAAACTAGAGATGACTCTGAGCTACTTTGCACCCATACACTACCTTCTGCTAAATCGAGTAAATGGATACCTAGTCAGGCAAGCTGATGGACTTCCTGAGCTAACTTCTTCTTACCATCCTCAACATGAGCTACACTACCCATAGACATTCTACCAAGAGCATCAGCCACTACATTGGCCTTACCTGGATGATACAGAACACTCATGTCATAATCATTCAATAACTATAACCATCTTCTCTGACGGAAATTCAAATCTTTCTGAGAGAACACGTACTGAAGGTTTTTGTGATCTGTTAACATATCTACATGTACCCCATACAAGTAATGCCTCTGAATCTTAAATATAAACACTACAGCTTCTAGCTCAAGATCATGAGTCAGATAATTCTTCTCATGAGGCTTAAGCTGTCTGGAGTCTTAGGCTATGACCTTACCTCTATGCATAAGGACATAACCCAAACCTACTATGGATGTATCATAGTACACAACAAAACCATTTAAACCATCTGGTAGAGTAAGAACTGGGGTTGATGTGAGTCGAGTCTTCAACTCCTGAAAACTCTTCTAGCATAAATCTGACCACTGAAACTTAACTTTTTTCTAAGTCAATCTAGACATGGGAGATGCAATAGATGAAAACCCTTCAACAAACCAACGATAATAGCCATCTAAACCCAAGAAACTCTTGATATCTAAAGGAGAGATGGGTCTAGGCCAGTTTCTCACCACCTCAATCTTTTGAGAATCAACTCTAATGCTATCACTAGAAATAATATGGCCCAGGAAATCTACTAATCTTAGCCAAAAGTCACACTTACTGAATTTAGCGAACAACTGATGAGCTCTAAGGGTCTGAAGCACTACTCTGAGGTGGTCTGCATGCTCATTCTTGCTACGAGAGTAAACAAAAATTTCATTAATGAAGACTGTGACGAACATGTCCAGGTACTGCTTGAACACTCGATTCATCAAGTCCATGAAGGATGCTGGGAATAACGAAGGACATGACTAGAAATTTGAAGTGACCATACCGGTTCAAAAAGCTATTTTTGGAATGTCACATTCTCTGATCCTGAGCTGATGATAGCCTAACCTAAGGTCTATCTTGGAAAAATAGCTAGCACCCTAAAGTTGATCAAACAAGTCATCGATTCTAGGAAGTGGATATCTATTCTTGACTGTGACCTTGTTCAACTAACAGTAGTCTATGCACATTCTGAGAGCACCGTCTTTCTTATGCACGAATAGAATAGGTGCACCCCATGAGGAGATGCTGAGACTGATAAATCTCTTATCTAGTAGATCCTTTAACTGTTCTTTCAACTCTTAAAGTTTAACTGGAGCTATTTTGTATGGCAGAATAGATATAGGTTGAGTATCTAGGAGAAGGTCTATTCCGAAGTTGATTTCTCTTTCTAAAGGAACTTCGGGAATATCTTTAGGAAACACATCTGACAATTCTTTTACTACTGGGAATGACTCAAGATTAGGAGTTTCTGAGTTAGAGTCTTTGACTCGTATGAGGTGGAAAACACACCCCTTGGATAACATCTTTCTGGATCTAAGGTATGAAATCAACTAACCCTTAAGAGCTGTAGTACTACCCCTCTATTCAAGGACTGGTTCATTTGGGAACTGGAAATGAACTATTCTGTCTCTACAGTCAACTGAGGCATAGCATGAGTGGAACTAATCCATGCCGAGAATGACGTCAAAATCTATTATGTCTAACTCCATGAGATCAACTGAGGTAACTTTCTAAGATATTATGACCGGACAGTTCCTGTAGACTTGTCTGGCTATAATAGAAACTCCCACTGGGGTAAAAACTGGAAAGGGCTCTACTAGAGTTTTGGGACTGACTCTGAAATTGACTGCTATATATGGAGTTACAAAAGAAAGTGAAGCACTAGGGTCTAGTAAAGCATAAATATGTAAATGAAAGACCTGCAACGTACTAGTAACTACGGCAGGAGAATTTTCCTGATCTTGGCAGGATTGAAGAGTATATAATCTATTCAGACGCTGACCACTGGAAGTGGCACCCTACTGAGTATGGCGGCCGGATGTAACTGACGACTGATGAGACTGGCCCTATTGGCGTGCATTCGTACCTTTTGAAGTAACTACTCGATGCTCCCAAATCTGATGGCCTGGCTTGCCATACTCGAAACATTCATCACTACCCACTCTATACTTTATTTGATAATGCCTGTCGTACTTCTAACATAAAGAATTGGTACGAGCACTGCTAACACTGACCTAGGACTTAGATCCTGGTGCCCTATCCCTATTGTCACTTCTAAATTTGGGTACTGGAACACTAACTAAAGAAGGTACTATGGATGAAGACCTCTAATGAAAATGAGGATGGTTACCACCTTCTGACTTTGGCTGATTGAAATTAAAACTACCTATCCTAGCTCTTTTGTTTCCTTTCTCCCTCTCTTTAGTCTTTTTCTCCTCTATCTATTGAGCATGGACCATCAGCCTAGACAAATCCATCTCACTAATCAATATTATGGTCCTACACTCCTTGACTATACTATTAGATATGCCAGACACAAACTCACTCATCTTAGACCTACTGTCAGCTACCACATGAGGAGCATAACTAGATAACTGAGAGAAATTGAGAGAATACTCCCTCACACTCATGTTGCCTTGCCTCAAATTAATAAATTCTAACACCTTGGCCTCCCTCAACTCTAATGGAAAGAATCTATCCAAGAAAGTCATGGAAAACTCTTCCCATTCTATAGGTCCTGCATCAACACCTCTATCAACTTTCCACTGCTTAAACCAAGTATGGGCTACATCCTGGAATTGATATGCAGTAAACTCGACACTCTGACAAGACTTCACCCCCATAGCATTTGTTACCATTTAAACCATATCTAAGAATTCCTGAGGATCTTCTTCAGACCTGGATCCTGTGAAACAAAGAGGATTCATCCGGGTGAAATCCCAAATTCAGGTTACAGTAGTATTAGCCAATGGATTGGCCAGAATAGTAGCTAGTCATTCATTCTGTGCGGCTACAGAGTTTGCTAGAGTAGTAAACGCAGCCCTAAATTTTGCGTGAGAGATATGCTCATCCAGAGGATCTTCCTTGATGGGCTGAGGGGCTGGCTGAGTTTTGTTCTTCTTTTTTTCTTCTTGAGAGGCATGTTCTATAAACGAAAGGAGGAAACAAATTAAATTGAGATTTTAACTTAAGATTATGCTCAATCGTACCACATGAATACTTGAATGAAGGGAAACTTTTTCCTAAACGCCTTGTAGCCTCTCGTCCATAAGTGTGGTGCGCTACACACCTATGCACAAGACTCTACTCGACGTGGATTTCGGACTTCCTAGGACACTTTAAAACATTAGGCTCTAATACCAAGTTTGTACAACCCAAGACTACCCTTAGTCGTTACACAGTGCTTACGGTCCCGAGAGACCATAAGCTAACCCATGAGTTGGTACTTACTGTGAGCACTAAATAATATAATCATGAATGCAGAAGAGTAACTGAAATACCATAAGGTTTTAATAATGAAATAACTACTGGATTATGAATCTGATAAAATACTAAAAACTAAATAGTCTGAATAGCTAATTGTAGTGTCTGAAAAGCCTCTAAACTGAATACTGTGAGTTCATGGGACTAGCCCCAACTAACTCTACTAACTACTGAGATAAAGACATGAAGTAATATAAACTATCCTCGGATGATGAGGACTCACCACTGCAACTGTACTGCTGATAATCTGAGAATCTAGGTGTGATCCGGCAACTGAGCGTTAGCACCAATGATATGAGACATCATAGCACAAAGAAAAGGTATCCGATCAGTACTTTGAATGTACTAGTATACTAAATGAGGTAGGCTAATATGTATTGTCTCATGAATAGGAATAATAATAATTAACCAGACATTCATGTAAAGCATGGAGTACTGAATAAAGAGCATGAAATCTGTAGATACTGAAAATACATGAAAATTTGTAAATATTATGGATGCATGACCAAGCATATAACATGAACTGAGTAAAATTTATAAACTGAAATACTGAGATAACTGAAATATGTATGCTTTGGTCAGACAACACTAAGACTGAATAACTAAGTCGGGACTGTAACTGAGACTATATCTTAGACTGTGGGAGGTATCATCTAACCGACATTCCATAATTTGAGCTAATCGGGGTCTAACCTGTAACCCCATCTAGAAGGGTGTTAATACCATTCCACGGGTAATAAAAATGGTGGTGTAGATCCACTAAATTGATATAATGTCGAAAGGACTGAGGGTGTCAGGCCTGAACTGATGGGTGACCCCTGCGAGATAGTCAAGCCTAATCTGATGGGTGACTACTCATATCCTACGCTGGCTACATAGTTCTAGAATATTGGGACTACTAATAACGACTCTGCCTATCTAGCGGGGAAGCTTCTATCCCTACACTCACTCAGTGCTAAATCCTACTCCCAACTGAAAGACACTGAGATACTAGACTATTCTGAGTTGAATAACTGATATCTGACTATTCTGATAATGCTCATAATATAATATGAAGACTATTCTGTAATGTACTAAGA
The DNA here is from genome assembly GCA_030864215.1 of Capsicum pubescens. NCBI lineage: Eukaryota > Viridiplantae > Streptophyta > Magnoliopsida > Solanales > Solanaceae > Capsicum > Capsicum pubescens. Next base: position 197,168,056 of record CM061549.1, on the reverse strand, counting down.
CTAGACTAAATAAAAATCTATGGTTTTTGGGTATTCAATACCTCCAGGACTCAAAACAACAATACTGAAAAGACATTAAAGCTTGAAGGCCAAAACATGAAGGCTCTTATTAAATAAATCACTTTTGTAGGCATTTTATCAAACACTTGCACTTCATAGTTTAGTCAATTCATTGGAACAGTATAAAACTTGAAATAATAGCATGAATTCAACAGTTATAACACTAAATCATGATCTAATTCAAAGAATGGCAATATTAAAACATGGGGGATTCGATAACAATGATAATTTAATTAAAGTATGGTTTAAAAATCAATATTCAAGGAAGTTCATGGAGATTCATAGTTTTAAATCACAATTTAATATCATAAATCTTGAAAAGATGATAGATTTGTAATTAAAACGGATACTTAGACTCCATGGATGAAAGGAATCCAAGGATGAACATCTAACATACCTGGGATGATGAATTTGGAAGGATTTATGAAGTGTTTTTGATATTTGACCTTGATTCTTGAGAGCTAGGGTTTCTTGTTCTTGAAATAGGGGATTTTTAATTTGAGAGAAAGTGAATAATTATGAGTATTTTAGTCAATTAGGGGTTAAATTTTGTGTTTAGGGCGAGTTTAGGACTTAGGAAAAAGACCCAAATACCCTTAAACAAATTTAAAAACACAAGCTGGAAACTTAAATCCCAATTTTTAGCCATGGTGAGACACACCACTATCGCTCCAAGCCATTAGAAAAGGGACAACTGGGGCCTGGACAAACGCCGCGATGCACCACCATCACGGTAAGCATGGGGATGCCAATTTGGCCATCTCGGCGACACGCTAGGATCATGGAGGCCTACTGGAAATTGACAAATGTCAAATTGACCTACGGAACATTGCGCCAGGATCGCAGACCCTCATTGGAAATTTCCAAATGGGAGATTGGCCTGCTCCGTGATGCGATAAAGGTTAAAATGATGGGGTTTTGCGACTGAAACTTAAAATCGCCATAACTTCTTACCCGGTTATCGGATTTGGGCGAATTTTATATCATTGGAAAGATAATTAAATTTCCTACGCAATGGAAGGCTCTAAACTAAAAAATAATGAGTGTTTCAAAAATTCCATAGATGAATACTCATGTATTGGGACTTATATTATGCTAGGGAAATACGGGGTGTTACGGTATCTAAGGCATGAATTCATTAATGAGATCTAAACTGAGGACATACATGACATAATCTAAATTTCACTAGTTATTTAGGAGAGTAGCATGAGTACCTAGAACTGAACATACTATAAATCATGAGTATATGAGTCATGAGCTGTATGACCCTGAGTTTGGAGTTCATGATTTCATGGAACGTGATTCGTACTGTTGAGAAAAGGGGTATGAAGCGTACACGATTTTCTATAAAGTACATGAATATGAGCTATGATCATAGATCTAACTGGTAAGGCTTGAGTAGGTTTCATAATGACTCAAGTACAAAAACTTATACCGAGATAAGAAAGGGGTCAGGCATCTTTCTCCCCAGTTATTTCTCTAAAACTCATTGTCATCACTACTAGAATCTGAGAGCTTTACTTGGTTTCTTGTTCTATCATCTCTCCCTTAGCTTTAAACCTTCATTCTAAGTCTGTGGACCTTAATAAATTCTAAACTAAACTGTAACCACTTTACTCTAGATTCCAAGATATAACAGTACACATAAATAATAAACTCGCCCTGAAAGACCATATCTTAAGTGTAAAACCCACTGATACTACTTCCTTATAAGATACAACTCTTAACTTTATATATCCCCAATAATCATCATATAATAACTTAAACACTAACTTAGAATTTTCAGGAGTATCACCATATTGTGAGTTCACAACCATCTAGAATTTCAACTCTTCTTTCTATTAGCTCAATCATTCGAGATTCATACTTAAATTCCAACACCTAACATGGATATTCCCAAACTTTTAATGAACTATACTAACTTCCTTCATAGCCTACTAATATCACATTTCCAAACTTATATTTTTTTCCTAAACCATGAGAATTACAATTACACCAATATGCCTAACATAAAAAACCTATAACCCATAACATAGCAGGTAAGAACATCATATACTACATAACTAGCCTCATTCGCACTTAGAAACTTAAGGGTACTATCTAAGCACAGACACATTAAAAAATTAGAAATAACACAATCCCATATCACCTTGGGTATACCTCTAGATCATACACACATTATCATACTTAATTTCAAATCAATAAACTTAAATTCTTGCATACACTGTTTCAAGCCTACTGGTTCACTTTTCAGAAAACTAGCCCTATGGATACAAAATCTACTAAATCCAAATAAACACTATACCAATTCACTGCTATTAATCTTCTAGGTACATGCTTCTAACTCTAGATCATATGTTGGCATAGAATTCTGAGAAGGGATCTAAGGGCACATAAGACTTTGGCTTAGGGCACAATTTTCATGAATAGGAATGAAAAAATTCAAAAATTAGAACATAAGAGTATTGATGGAATCCTTTTAATCCTACATGTAATCCCATAACTGTCTATGGGGATTGTCTGAGAAAATTTTATCGGTAGGAATTTAAGCTTGATTTTTTCTATTACCTCAAGAATAAGGCAGAGTTAGCACGAATAGAGCAAGACGAGAATATATATAAGTTTCTTAGAGAACATCTCTACAGCACGATCTGAGATATGAAAGAAAGAAATTATTTATTAAATGTCCTATAGCCTCTCGAAGAAAAGTATAGACGTCTCTATATCGTTCCTCAAGATTCTACTTGACACAGCTTCATAGACACCCTAGGACACTTGAAACTTGTGCTCTGATACCAAGTTTGTCACGACCCTTGACTACCCCTAGTCCTAACACACTGCTAAGAACCATAAGTAATCCCAAGCTAACCCATGTGATAGCATATTATTGAGCAACTAATTTAATATGTATATAACAAAACTTAATTTGCTGAGAGGAAGCATAATCATGAGAAAATATAAATAAATGTGATACTGATAAAGTTTACAAAATGATAAAATTAAAGAAAGAAATTGATTTACATATCATGACTCTAACTAACTGTCTATGGAATCTCTACTCTACTGATTAAAGATAGCTGGGACATGGCTCCAACTATCACTAATTAATACATATGAATAATCAAAATACAACACATAAACTACAATGGATTGGAGTCCCCAAAATAAGGAAACTCATGACCTGCTAGATGAATGTTGAGAACTATTTGATCCTGATGTATGGACCACATCTGGTACCAACATTATCAAGGAATGTAGGCACACACATGTTTATAGAATCAGTACGTTGGAATGTATTGAGTATATGGAGATATGCACTAAATCAATATTTAGAACATGCTTTAAAACTGAGAACATATGTAATTTGTTGAAACATGCATTTAAAACATGGTTATACGTGAAAATTATAAGTCATAGTGAGATTTATAAATCATGAACTGAAAAATAATTTTGTAAGTTAGGAAGCGATAAAACATGAATATTGTATGTAAATCTCATGTAAATGACTGGACTATAAAACTTATTGAGAATCATGTATTGATACAGAGCATGAAAACATGAACATGTAAAACTGAGAATACAAGACCAAGTAAAGCATGTACAAAAATAATCTGAATAACTGATATTTGAATAACAAAAATAATATGTAAATTGACTGAATAAATACTAATATATGTCTACTTGGTCAAGTAAACTTGAACTACAATAAACTAAATACTGACTGAAACTGTGGAAGTTATCCTATAACCGACATAAACCATGTGAACTATCATGGAGTCCAACGTCTGTCCCACATTGAGAATGATTGTTTTCTCTTTTCCATTGAAATAGAACTTGAACTAAACTGGAGTGATTACTAAACTGAGCCCAAATAGGGCAAGGGGAAAAACTCTCTGGCGAGGCCCCTAAACCTATGTGGCACATAGTTTCTGGGAAAGTAAGATATGTTGGACCCACACTTCCCTCTCGGTGCTAAATCCTACTCCTAACTAAAAGAAGGTAAAATACTAATGGGTGTATGCACGGAAGCTGATAAGCACAAGTAATGGTATTTTGAAAACATCAGTGCATAAAGAGTGTGAAGTAATCATAAACATGTAAATTGATAGTGCTCGACGTAATGATAACAAACTAAGTTTAACAATAAAATCATGGGTTGACTGACTCATTACTTTAAAATTTTAAAACGTAAGTAAACATATCGGTATCGGGTGTTCAAAAACTGCCAGCACTGAATGATTACAGAATTTGATAACAATATTTAAAATAGTGGCATAAAGTCATAATTCAAAGACCCAAAACATGAGATATTTTAATAGCCTGATAAATTTCATGAATATAAACATGGAAATGATTTAACCTTGGAAAAATATCATGTTTATACAATTTAAAGGATAATTTGAGAATTTAACATGATATTGACTTAACAGAACATGGGGTTTTAGAACTTCAAGCATATAGGAGCATGATTATCATGGGATAAAACAAGTAACATGGCTTAGATGAAAAACTAATGAGAAAACATGGATAAATTTTATAATTTACATGGAAGTTAATCATAATTAAAGTAAAATTTATATTTGAATCAAAAGATGGTTTTTGGGCTTAATGGGTGAAAAGAACCCATTGATGTTTGAATTCTTGAGAAGAAACTTGAAATTTGCGGCTTGAGAGATAACTTATGAGAAAACCCTAGTTTTGATGTTCTTGAAAATGAAGAGGATTAATGGAGTTTAAAACTGACTAGTAATGGCCAATAACAACTATTTGATAATTTTAAGTCATGGGTAGTAGGGTTTGAGGTGAGGAAAAAATCAAAATACCCCTAAACAAACTAAATAAAAATTGTAGAAACTTTTAGTTGATGACTTAGTTGATAGCTTATCAACTAGTTGATGGCTTATCAACTTAGTCATCATTTTATTTTAATGATTTTGTTAAGGCTGATCATGAGGTTTATGGCTCATCACTCAGTTTATGGATTATCACCTCAAGTCGTCACCTTGTAGCTGTATTTGATCATACTATGTTTAAGTGTAATACCCCATACTTTTTCCTAGCTAATTTCATCTCAAGAATGTCTAGCCTTAGATTCTAAATGGAATGATTATTATTTCATGAGGAATTTACAAGATTTTCACTTTTTCATGTGGGAAATTCAATAAGCTTTCCATCGGTATAAGATTCGCCCAAATCCAATTACCGGATCAGAAGTTACGACTATTTCGAGTTCCCGTCGTAAAACAGCGCCATATTAGTCAGTGGCGCGCCGCACCACAAGAGGAAATGGAATTTAGAAAATTCCTGTAAGGGTCCACGATTATGGTGCATCTTTCCAGGGCCCAAATTCAGAATTTTTCTTTTCCAGTGTCTTAGCGCGATTTCCTCCGCGTCGCGCTAAAGTTTCAGGTCGCAAAAGAAGGGGCAACGCGATGGCTCTATGTAGCGCCATCCCTCAGTTTCCCAATTGTCAAATTCTAGTGACACGGTACGATATCTCCGCGTCGCACCAGGGGTTCAGTTCGAAAAAATTTTACTGAAATTAAATGACGCGTCCAGGGTTAAAAGTGTCAACTTTTCACCCCTATTTAAGCCCTTTAACACGCGATTCAGCCACTTTTCACCCAAAATACGCTCTCTTCTCTCAAAAACTCTCAAGAATAAGCTAGGGTTTTTATAGAAGATCCAATTCCAAGAAATTTTCACCATCAATATTCATGAAATCACGAACTAAGGTATGCATAGTGTTCATTCATGGACTCCTTTCATCCATGAAGCCCAAGAATCCCTTTTTCTAAATTCAAGTTATGGTTTTTCTTATGAATTTCATGATTTGGATGCTCTTGTTCATGTTGATAATGATTAATTGAATTGTATTCCATGAATGAGTGCTAAAATTCCATATGGGTTGATTTGTATAGGTATAGATTCATGAAATCGTATGACTAAACCCCCGAATGATGAAATTAGAATTGAATCATGATAGTTAATTGTTGTATGATGTTGTTTACACATTCTATGCCTACCATGTGTTTGATTAAATGCCTAGATGAAGGAAAAGTGTCTAATTAGCATGATATCATGAAATCTCCATGTATGTACAAGCTTATGCCTATCACATGTTTGATGAAATGCTTTAGTAAATGTATTATGATGATTATTATGTATTCAAGCAAGTCATGCTTTGTCAGTTTCCTTCTATTGAGTCCTGGGGGTACTTGTACCCAAAACATTAGTTGTGTGCCTAGAGCCATGTCATGTTTTCACGATACTCTCCGTCAAGCTATGAATCCTTAGACTTCAGATAGTCTTATGACTCAGGAAATCTCCATGATCTCATGACCTCAGTTAGTATTTAGATATCAGTATTATTCTGTCAGTCACAGAAATTCAGAAATTTACCTCATGTTCAGTTCAGTAAATCATGTTCAGTGTCCATTCAAATAGGAGTAAAAATTACCACCGAGTGAACCCAAGGATGGGGCCATACTACCAGATGAGGGTGTGATCCTTAGCAGTCATCCTTGCATTCCAGAACTATGTAGCCAGCATAGATTGAGACATCAACACCGTCGATGAGGGTTGATGAGGTGGATAAGCACTGTCAGATAAGGGCCCCACCATTCTCGTACTGGAGACACTATTAAATGAGGGTCACCCACAATTTTTCCTTACCAGTGGCGCGTTATTGACACCCTTCCAATTGGGGTTGTGGATTGGACCCCAACTCAGTCATAATGGCGTATTAGGGGCATGTCCGTTAGATAACTACTTCCCACAGTTTCATGTTACAGAATCAGGACTGTCAGACACAGTCAATCAGTCTCAGTATTAGAAGTCAGATAGTTCTTCAGATTTCAGGACTGTCAAATACAGTCAACTCAGGTATAGTACGGAACTCAGATAGTTCAATCAGATTTAGGACTATCAGATATAGTCACTCATATTATCAGTTATATTCAGATTCAATAATCATGTTATCATGGTATTAGTGTTAGTTTTTATATCTCATGCATGTATTCTCACGCTCATGATAGTTGGTCAGTTATTATTATTATTCATGCATATGAACCCTATACATTCAGCCTACCTCACATGCATACCAGTACATTCAAAGTACTGACGCATTTGCAGTATGGTGTCTTATACCATAGGTTTAGAGATACGAGCTCCAGAGAATAGTAGATTCCAGATATCCATAGACAGAGTTAGAAGTGAACCCTCATCTTTCAAGGACATGATTATTTCCCTATTATCTCATTAATCAGTTTATTAGTTGGAGTTAGTTGGGGACATGTCCCATCAACTCCTTACTCAAACATTTCAGTCAGTTAGAGGCTTTCTAGACTATCATGTTTCAGACTTCAGTATGTTTAGTTTTCATTTGGGTATTTTATTACCCTACACAAATGTTATATCATTCAAATCATGTTCAGTATTGAACCTTATGGCCTTTCAGTTTATGTTTATGCATTATTCAATATTTATACAGTATACAGGTACAGATATCAGTCGTGGATTAGCTTGTGGTCCTTCGGGGTCATGAGCACCATGTAGCATTCTGGGTACCAGATTTGGGGCGTCACAAACTTGGTATCAGAGCCTAAGGTTCAATAGAGTCCTAGGAAGTCTGAAAGACGCATCTAGTAGAGTCTTGTACATGGGTGTGTTGCACGCCACATTTAGTTGCAAGAGGCTATAAGATGTTTTAGGAACAGTTTGCCTTCTTTTGGTACTCATGTCATGCCAGTGAGCATAATTTCAAGTGAATCGTCAGTCTAATTTGTTTCCCTCTTTCTTCTATAGAATATGCCTCCTAAAAGAAGAAACGGAAATTAGTCAGCCCACCTGCCTGAAGATCCTTTGGGCGATCATGTTTCTCTTGCGGAGTTCAGGGTTGCATTCACTACTCTTACTAAGTCAGTTGCCGCTCAAAATAAACGGCCAGCAGTTATTTCGGCCAATCTAGTGGCTAATTCAGCCGAAGCTAGGATTCGGGACTTCACCCGAATAAATCCTCCATCCTTCCTCAAGTCTAAGGTAGATGAGGACCCTCGAGAATTCATTGATCAGGTTCAGAAGGTGACAGACATCATGGGGGTGACTACTGTTGAGAGTACTGAGCTAGCTGCATATCAGTTGCAGGATGTGGCTTATACTTAGTTTAAACAGTGGAAGTCAAAGAGGTCAGATGATGCAGGTCCTATAGAGTGGGAGGACTTTGTCACTACATTCTTAGATAGATTCTTTCCCTAAGAGCTTAGAGAGGCTAAGGTGCTAGAATTCATCAACCTCAGGCAGGGTAATATAATGGTGAAAGAGTATTCTCTTAATTTTTCTCAATTAGCCAGATATGCCCCTCATGTGGTTGCAGACAGTAGAGCCAAGATTAGTAAGTTCGCTTCAGGAGTAAATGATAGCATAGTAAATGAGTACAGATCTACCATGCTGAATAGTGACATAACTTTAGCCAGGATTATGACTCATGCTTAGCAGATAGAGGGGCAGAAGATTAAGCAGAGAGAGAAGCAGAATAAGAGAGCGAAGACAGCTAGTTTCAACTTCGCTCAGCCTAAATCAGAAGGAGAAAACCGTTCCCAAATTTGTCCTAAGTCATTAGTTCTAGCCCCTTCTTCATCCAGTGCTCTAGTTCCTAAGTTTAGGGAGGGTAACAAAGATAGAGCGCCAGTCTCTAAGTCTCAGGGCAGTGTTAGCAATGCCTGAACTAATCCCCTTTGTCAGACGTGTGGTAAAAACCACAGGGGTGCTTGCAGAGCTGGTAGCAATATTTGTTTTGGTTGTGCAAAGCCAGGCCACAGAGTCATAGACTGTCCTCAGTCAGGTTATAGGAGTAATATCCGCTCCTCAACTCAGTTCGGTTGCCCAAATTAGCAGGTTGCCACCTCCAGTGCTACTAGTGGGCAACGCCCAAATCATCTCTATGCTCTTCAGTCCTGATAGGATCAGAAAAATTCTCTTGATGTAGTTACTGGTACGTTACAGATCTTTTATGTGCATGTTTATGCTTTGCTAGATGATGTGTGAGCCAATGCTAACACATTTGAGGCTTTTAACTCTAAATAATTGTAAGGTCTTGAGCAACTTTAGTTTTTTTTTATTTGTTTACTTTGATTTTTGCAGTAAATGTTGAGATGTAGGAGAACCAAAAATAATGGAAGAAAAAAGGCTAAAAAGTAAAGAAAAATAAAGTATAAGTGTGGCTGACGACATTCATGATAAGTTGTCAGCCTGGTGATAAGCTATCAAGGCTGTCGTCAGCCTTAAATAGAAGATGGAAGTTGAAGACAGTTTTGTGACGACATCCATGACATGTCGTCAGGCTGGTGATAAGGTGTCATCATCGTCGTCAGCCTTAGGCAATGAAAGCCAAAAGTGCAGAGAAGCTGACGACATTCGTGATAAGCCGTCATACTCATGATAAGCCATCACGGACGTCGTCATCTATTCCGAGGAAAATCTGTAACTTTGATTTTATTTCCTTAATTAGGTTAAACTATTTAAAGACTTGTTTTAGAATTTTCTAGAGGATTTTTTTGGACTCATCTTTATTCAAAAAACATACGATATTTCATTCTCGCTAGTTAAAATATTTTAGGATTTTTGTACCATGGTTCAATTCAAGTTATACTTCTTGATTTTCATCATCGTTGTAAGTTAATCTTCTCACTTATGAATTCAATTCGTGTACTTGTTCCTTGCATCATGATTAGCTAAACTCCATTAACCTGAATTATGGGATCTAGGGGTAGGTCATAATGAGGTGCTAAATACTCAAGATTCAAAAGGTGTTAGGATTTCTTGATAATTCTGAGATATTAATTAATGTCTATTGGTTGCAAACAGTGGACATACCTACTTTGATTTGCTTGAGAAATAAATCATATACAGTAGGAAGTGAATTATCAACAGGGACTCGAAAATACTTCGTTTAATAATCAGCGTTGTAACAAGGTTGATTAACCTGAGGTAAAATCTGGGCAATGAATAGTGATTCCCTACGTCCGAGAGGATTAGAAAATTAGACGCTTAAATAGGTCGAGAGACATTTGAGCATATCATCGATAAAGATAGCTTGTTATCCTAACCACCATGAGAATCTTGAGTTGCCTTTAGCATCTGCCATGTACCGAAAGCCCTAGTGAACATAATTCTGGTTATTTCTTAAAATCTTGGTTACAAACATCAAAATTAAAGTGACAAACAATTATTTGTGAAACTTAAACCCTCATTTCAGGAAACGTTAAACTATCAATGAACTAAATCTCAAATGACTTGAGTTCACACCATATTCCCTGTGGGATTCGACCCCAACCTAGTTGGGTTTTATATTGACGATGATTGCTTACACCCATTCAAGAGTGTAGTTTGAGCGTTATAAAAAATGGCGTTGTTGCAGGGGAATACGGTTGTAAACTGAAAGTTGTGTGCGCTAATTGACTGTTAGTTAGGTTTCCTAGATTTACATTTATTTGTTGTTTTTGTTTATTGAAGGTTCCTTGTTGTTTATGCCAAAAACAAGAAGTTTCGGAGAACCATTATTACCAATTAATTCAGAACCTTGGCTAATTGGGAGAATGGCAGAATAGCAAGAGGCTGACAGACTGGTGGCATTTTCTAGGGCTCAGGTGAATGTATAGAACTAGGGTCAACACGTACGTCACCCGAACCCTTATAATGAAGACTTGGGTGATGAGGAATTGTTGAATCCTCAAAACCCAAGGTGAGTTGAGCAAATTGCTGCACCAGTGTAGTGAAATTTCGAAAGAAACCGTCTATTTAGAGGAAGGTATGGTCAACATCCTATCCATTACGAGGTTGATGATGATGATAAAGGAATGGACAGAGCAGGTTCAACGGGTTCTATCATTCCTCCATCGTTGGCACCTGGTGGAAAATTCAGTATAACAAGTACCATGATCCAACTCCTGAATCTGAAAAGGTTGTTTGGAGGCATACCTGGTGATGATCCAAACATGCACTTGGTGAACTTTATCACCATTTGAAAATCTTTTGATAATTCAGGAGTCAGCCAAAATGAGATCAGGTTGAGATTGTTTCTATTGTTTCTGTCTGGGGAGGCAACATGTGGTTAAATGAGCAGGAGCCCGATTCTATAGCCAACTAGAGACAGTTGAAAGAGGCGTTCTTATAACGATTCTTTCCACCCTCCATAATGGTACAGTTGAGGGACGAAATCAGTAACTTCAAGCAGCTCCCGACTGAAGCATTGCATGAAACTTGGGAGAGATTCAAGAAAAAGATGGAACAATGTCCGAACCACAACATAACAGACTTGCACTTGATGGAGACTTTGTATAGATCTTTTAAATCTATGAAAAATCCAATTGTAGATAATATTGTAGGTGGTTCGTTCATTGACCTTTCTTTTCAAGATGCTTCAGACATGCTGAATAGAATGACCAAATAGAGTCGGGCTTGGCATACCAAGGATTCTGTGGTAGCTAGCCTAACTATTTCTGGTGGTATGACTGCAGAGCAGTGTAGAAGGGATGAGGAACGAGACCAATACATGGCCCACTTAAAGACTCAGATGGACTTGCTGACCAAGCACTTGCTGTTAGGCAAGACTGAAAAGGTTAAGGATGTGAAATATCAGTACACTGTTGCTAGTGATGCAGATGGGGAGGAAAATTATGTTAATAATTAGGGGGTTTTTGAGGCAATAGCCAAGGAAATCAAGGTCGGAACTTTTATGACAAGCCTGATTATAGAGATAGGGAGCAAGGAAACTGGAGAAGCAATAATGATAGGAGTGGTTTGTATGTTCCTCCTGGAAGTCTGGATGTTTCACCAACTAGATCTGGCAAGATGTCCATGGAGAACATGATGGAAAAATTGTTGAAGGGAGTTGAGGCTACCAACTCGGGGGTAACCACTATGAAGAGTGAATTCTCTTCTTTGAGTCAGTTGGTTAGTTCACACTCCATTTCTATCATGCAGTTGGAGCAGCAGATGAGCCAACTTTCCACAATATTGAACCAAAAAAAATTGGTACTTTACCTAGTGATACAGTTCAGAATCTGTGGAATGATGGCTCATGTATGGAGATTTCCACTAGGAGGGGTAAGATCTTACCTGGTCCATTTATGGGTAAATCTGTAGATGGTAAGGTGGTTGTTGATGAACCCGGAGAAAGCAAACCAGTGAAGTCTGAGAAGCTGGATAGTTCTGTTGATGCTTTGGAAAAGGAAAAGGAGAAAGAAGAGGAAGTGGTGTTGAAATCTATCCCTAGACCACCACCTCCCTTTCTTCAACGATTGAAGAAGAAGGCTGATGATGAAAAATTCAGCAAATTCATGGCCATGCTCAAGCAATTGACAATTAATGTGCCTTTGGTTGAGGCACTTGAGCAAATTCCAGGCTATGTGAACTTCATGAAAGACCTTGTAACCAAGAAATGGAAGGTTATCCATGAGCCGAAGGACAATCTTCTTTATTGTGGCACTATCTCTACAAGGTCTTTAGTGCAGAAAAAGCCAGATCCAGGAGCGTTTACCATCCCGTGTACTATTGGCCCCCTAAAGTTCACAAAATCACTATGCGATCTGGGAGCCAGTATAAATTTAATACCATTGGCTGTGTACAAGAAATTGGGTTTGGGGGATCCTACCCCAATAAATATACGGTTAGTAATGGAAAATAGATCTGTGAAGCGGCCTGTGGGCATACTGCACGATGTTTTGGTAAAGGTAGTCGATTTTGTTCTGCCTGCTGATTTTTTAGTCCTAGATTGTGAAGTGGATTTTAAAGTGCCCACCATCTTGGGTAGGCCACTACTTACAACTGGGAGAGTGCTAGTAGACATGGAGTTGAACGAGCTAAAGTTCAGGTTCAATGACAAAGAAGCACGCTTCAAAATACACTCATCTATGAGTCAACAACATGAGATGAGTGTTTTCTCAATCGTTGACGTCTTCTATGATGATGGTAAAGAAGTATCAATAAGTTGTAATATTTTACAGTGCTGCAATCTGAACTGATAAGGCTGTGAACTGGTCCACCTCTAGCACACCTGTAATTCTTTTGTGGCACTCCTAAAGTCTAAATGTCATTCTATATTTTCTTGCGTAATGTGGTTCAATAATTTGTACAACTCATCATAAGTTCGCTCCAACACTTGACCACCTGCGGCAGAATCTAGAAAAATCTTTGTATTCTGAACAAGTGCTTCTACAAAAGTATGAGCAAGTAACTCATTAGACTGTTGGTGATGTGGACACTACAGTTGTTAGTTCATTTAATATCTCAAATCCTTTTATTTCTTCTTCCTTAGAGAATTGTCTCAGAAAGAATCTTATAGCTCATCTGCGATGTCTTTCTGATCCTTTAGCCATTTACCCACATCATTCTGAATTCTTTTTATTTTCAATATACTCCTTATTCCTTTCACCACAACATGAAAAAAAATTGTTCCTTTCTCCATCTTTAAACCAATCCAGTTCAGTTTTCTACTTCTAGAAATTCTCCTCATTTTTCAATTGCAAGTTCAGATCTACTTGTGTGTTGAACAATATCTGTCTATTATTGCCTGTTGGATTTTCCTCAAATTATTTCTCCCTGACTTTGATAATCTCCTCCAATGTTGCAATTTCTTGAAAAATATTACCAAAGTACTCTTTACTCCATTTTGTCAATGCATTTTTAACCCTTTTTAACTTGTGATGAACACAATAAAAGGATTACCCATCACTTCAGTTTGCCAGTTTTCTTTATTAGATCATAATATGCTTGCTCCTTCAACCACATATTCAGAAACCTGAATGGTTTGCGAATATGTTTCTCCACAGTACTAAAGTGAATTTTCAGTGAAGAGTGATCCGAATCACTCCTAAATAGATTCTTCACTTCAAGGATTGGAAAGAGGTCTTGTATTTTATCATTACGAAGCACTCTGTCTAATCTATTGAATATACAATCCTCATCTATCCTGCCATTCTACTAAGTAAATTTACTACCTTTGAAGCTGGCTCCTCCATTCCACATAAATTAATACAATTCTTTAAATCTTTCATCTCAGCTACAGTAACTGATAAACCCCCCTAGTTTTTCCTCTTCGCATACTATTACATTGAAGTCCCCCCCCCCCCTCAATCAACCAAGGATCTTATATTGTCTGAGCCAAATCCACCAGTGAATCCCATAGCAAAAGTCTCTCATGTTGAGTGCATTTAGCATAGACCAATGTAGCCACAACCGTAATACTTATTTCCTGATTGATCAATGTAATGGTCGATTGTTGCTCCTCATCTTTTATTACAACATAATCTACAAAATCCTCAATAAAAACCCATACTTTTCTTGAACATTTTACTGTTGCTTGCTTCATTCCCAATCTTCTTTTGTATTCCTCAATAGTGTGGTTTTCGTGGAATGGCTCCATTAAACCAATGAATAAGAAATGGTATCTTTTGTGAAAAGTGATAAGTCTAGTAAATGCCTTTTGTGTGTTAACTGATCTGATATTCTAGATTAGTGCATTTATTTAGACGTATTTTTTAATGAATTCCTTGTCTGCATTGAGGAGGTTTTAACTCCTTTATCTTTCTTCTTTTGAATTCCTTGATTTGTCTTTAATTTTTCTATGTTCCTCGGAGACAAATTGCCTTCAATCCCTACTTTTTCAATATTATTTGTCAAATCTCCTTCATCCAAGCTTAGCTTTCGTATATTACTGTACTCAGTTTGATTTTCAGCCTGGATTGCTAGAGGTAGTATATTCTCAATCACCTTCTCTTGTTGTCCATCTTCTTGATACTGCACCAATGCCATCTACTTTGTTTCATACTGTTTACTTTGTTTTTCCATTGCAGCTAACTGCTTAGCTTCATCAATTTGCTCATTTTGTATTTGTTGACCAGGAGATTCATTAGTTGGTTGTTCTGCATCCTTCTTTATTTTTTTCTCATTTGATGATTGTTCCTTCTGTTTCTCCTGCACTTCATGTTCCTACACTTTTTCTTTGTTTGAGTCATTATGCCCAAAAGTTCTATTTACCCATTCCTTTGTACTTTCTTTGGGCTACTGCTTAGCTACACTTTCAGGTTTGTCTTTTAACCCATCATTTTCTTGATTTTCCTCAATAGCTAATGCATCAAAATTGTTGGAAACTTACACTTCTTGATGCTTCTCTGCTTCCACTTCCCCTACTATATGTACATATCTATCCCTTTTATATTTGCTCCTCCTTGTAAGCCACTGTTGTCCGTATGTATTTCCCTTTCTCATGTTATTATCTTCAGCTTGATGTTATGTGTTTCCATCTACTTGTTGACTCAACTGTTTCCTTTGTTCCTCTATTTTTTTTCATATAGCTCTAGGTGCTTATTCCAACATGTGTTATTATCATGACCTTGTAAGCAGCATTCCTTACAGTATTGAGTCATGTAATCATACAGTTTATGAATCCATTTGAACTTTATATCCCCAGTAACATCATCCTCTTCATTAATCTTTACCCTTTGAGGTAATTTTGCTAGCAAATCAACTTCAACTTTCACACGTGCACAGCTTGGCCTTATCTGATTTTGGGTAGCCATATCTATCATTAATGGTTTTCCAATTGCTGAAGCTATTGAAAAAATGGCCTCCTTCGAAAAGAAGTTAGGAGGTAAATCAGGGAATGAGATCCATGCAACTCCTATTGTTGTTTCCATATTCGGTTCAAACCAAGGATCCCACTTAAGGGTCCACATCTGCCAATACCTTTCTTTGGCTTTTATGTAATAAGCAGTTGTTGATAACAATTTTACATAATCCTCCAATGCTGCCAATCTAATAAGAGTATGTCTTGAATCAAGTACTCTAATATTGCAATCGTTTTTTATTCTATATTGTTGCGGGATCAATTTCCTCAATTCCATGATATCCGGTCTTCCATATTGTAAATTCTCCTGCATTATTAAGCTCCTAATTTCTGATGATTTCCAAGTTATGATTGGTTCTCCTTCAACTAAAACAACTAGTTTCGGTGGTACTTTTAGTTCCTTAATACAGCCCACTACTAAAAAAAATTGGTAAAATCGACCACAAAAAATCAACCACAATTTGTGGTCGTAAAAAACCGACCACACATGGTCGGTTTTAATTTTTTTTATTTTTTTTATTTTTTTTAAACTGACCACAAGTGATCGTTTTTATATTTTAAAAAATCAAAATAATTAATGCAATAATTTTAATAATTATTATTATTTATTTAACAAATAAAAATTATAAAAAAAACACAAAACTGATCACCAGTGGTCGGTTTTCTTTAAAATAATTTAGTTAAAAAATATTTATAAAAACCGACCACAAGTGGTCAGTTTTTTAAAATTCTTTTTTAATTTATTTTAAAAAAAATCAACCACAAGTGGTCGGTTTATATAGAAAAAAATTAAAAAATACTTTTAAAAAACCGACCACAAGTGGTCGATTTTCTGATTAGAATAAAAATATAATTTAAAAAACCGACCACTTGTGGCTGGTTTTTGAAGTAAAAAATTTTAAAATTAAATAATATTAAGTAACACCTAATTATATATATAATCAAAACCTAATATATTAAGCTAATCCAAAATAATTAATCAATCACTAATCTAAGTATGTATAAGAAACACATCGCATTATATTATTGGATAATATACTTGTATACGTATGTGATGTATATAGTATGTATTTTGAACTTGATAGAATCGATAGTGTGTATATGTGTGTGTATGTATGTGTATATATATAACATATACATATTATATAGCAATAGTATATTAATGACATAAGATAAATCAACCGATAATTTATTTGAGTATATGTGAATTACAATGGGGTAGTAAAATCGGGTATGTGATGTATATAGTACGTATATGAAATACGTCGCATTATATTATTGGATAAGATACTCGTGTACGTATGTGATGTATATAGTACGTATATGAAATACGTCGCATTATATTATTGGATAAGATACTCGTGTACGTATGTGATGTATAAAGTATGTATTGATATAGTCGATAATATGTATATATATGTGTGTGTATGTATAGGTATATATATATGTGTGTGTCTGTGTATATATATAGGTATATATATATTAATGACATAAGATAAACCAACCGATAATTCAACTGAATTTCTGTGAAATACGTTGTATATTATTATGGGGTGGTAAAATCGGGTATGTGATGTATATAGTGCATATTTGAATGTTGATAGCCAATTGAATATATTTATATATACGTATATCTCGTGTAGTGATGAAATAGATATACAATTTTTTGTCAATATAATGTAGACACACGTATATTGTTGAAGTTGTAATAATGTAAGGCAAGTATTACGAGGTATATGGGAGGGGGGGAAGGAAGTAGGGGAGGGAGACAGAACATTGAATCATGAAACTGGCATATACTTACCATTTGCTTTGAATTTTGAATTTTGAATTTTGAATTTTGAACGACCGCCAAATTTTGGCGGTGAATTTAAGCTTTTTCGCTTAAAAGTTTTATATATGAGTATATGTGAAATACATTGAATATTATTATGGGATAGAAAAATTGTGTATGTGATATTTATATCTCATGTAGTGACATATGCAGCAATCGAAAGCTCGATAACTGAATCTATATATCAAAATATTTTGAATAATACATTGATATCATACTATTGAAGAAATAGATATACTAATTTGTGTCAATGTAGATATGCGTATATTGTAGAAGTTGTAATAATGTAAGACGTCGATAATTTATTTGATTAACACGTATATATATATATATATATATGTATGTATATATATAAAATATCGTAATTAAAAGCTAATGAACCAAAAATTTATCATAATTTGGGAAATTCATTGATATCATTATGGGTTGAAGGAAATATACTACTCGTGTTAATGTGATGATAAAATAACTAATTATCTTATTTATATATACACACATTGTATTAAATTAATTGGATATTGTTATAAATATTATAGCATTTATTAAAAAAATTAAATAATGAAAAATTAAGTTTAATTTATTAATTAGTTTATTATTTGTAGTTTATTAAAATTTAATTTATCAAAACAGTGTAAAAAACGGCCACAAGTGGTCGGTTTTTCTGTTAATTTAGAAAAAACAAATAATAACCCGACCCGACCCGACCCACCCAAATAATTAAATTTCCCAATTGCTATATACATACACAAAAGAAACGGGAAACAGCATACACACACAACACTACCCGTATACACACACAAACACACATGACACTCGAAATCAGTTGAACAAGTGCATTTTCGTAGCAAATCTTGGTTTCTCCAACTCAAGTAAGTAAGAATGTGAGATTTGTTGACCTTATTTTGAGTTAACTTCACTTCATTTTGATTTTTGAAACCTTAGTTCTTATGTTTTGGTTGAAAATGGGGAAATTGGGGATAAACTTAAATGTAGTATGGATCGTGTGTGTTATCTTGCATAAAGTGGGTTGAATTAGCTTATTTGTGATCTTCTTATGTATGTTGAGCGGGTTCCTGACACTCGTTAAGGCAAACGAGAAAAAAAGGTTTGGTTTTTATTTTTATTTTAGAAAAATTGTTACCTTGTCATATCTTGTATCGAAAGAAAAATAGGACCTAGGAAAAAATATATAAAGAATTATATCTTTGAGTGCCTGACTAGTTTGAATTTGAGGCATAGTTGATGATTGATTGATTACTTGTTAGAGTAAGTGTTTTTTGAATTGGCTAGTTTGTAAGAAAGTGATCTGAATTTGGCGAAATGGATATAGAAGATTCATACAACCGAACTCAATTAATTTAGTTTGTGACTAAAATTAATTGATTTGGTTCAATTCATTTGAATCAATGTTTTTGAATTAACTTGCTTTGTGGAAATTTCAGAAATGGGATAGCTTTAGTTGGTCCAATTTGGATCTGGTTCATGTGCTTGTGATCAAAATTTAATTTTAAATTCTGTAGTGGATTGATTTGGTTCAATTTGGTTGAATGGGTGTTTTGAATTAGATTGGTTTGTGATTATTTTGATGAATGCAATAGCTTTAGTTAGCGCAATTTGGATCAGGTCATTTTCTTGTATCAAAATGGGGAAATAAAGGATAAGCTGAAATGAGTAATATCTTGCATAGAGTAGATGGGTATTTTGGAGAAAATTATAGTAGTCTATCTTTTAATTTGTTAAGCTCATCATTTATTATATTGCAGCTTCCCGTGAGAGAATCTACAAGCAGATTGAAGCTGCCATTTTAAATATCTAGAAATTAAGAAAAATATCAAAGGTATGTTGACATAGTGAAGTCGTGTGGGGCCTTGTGCGATTCATTATTATTGTTATCTTTCTTTCATTGTTCATATTAAAGTCTAGTGAAGCCGTGTGTGGCCTTGTGCGATTCACTAGGATTGTTTTTGACATCTTGTTGGTCTTGTTGTTGCTTGTTTCTTTATTGTGAACTTGATCATGTATCATTTGGCATGAAAGGTCAAGGCTTAGTTTTGAATGTGTAGGGACTTGGTAGGTATTTTTTTTGTTTTGAATGTGATTATATTTGGTGACTTGATAGGTTGAAAATGATTAAGTGTAGGGACTTTAAGGGTGACATGATAGGTTGAAAGTG
The DNA here is from genome assembly GCA_030864215.1 of Capsicum pubescens. NCBI lineage: Eukaryota > Viridiplantae > Streptophyta > Magnoliopsida > Solanales > Solanaceae > Capsicum > Capsicum pubescens. The sequence goes on along the minus strand of CM061549.1, from coordinate 197,148,364 downwards.
GTTAAGTCTAGGAACTTTAAAGGGGATTTTTTTGTTTTGAATGCGGTTTTGTTTTGAGACTTAGTTGCTTGAAAATGGTTAAGTTTAGGGACTTTGAAAAAAAAAAAAATTTTGAATGTGGTTTTGTTTTGAGACTTAGTTGCTTGAAAATGGTTAAGTGTAGGAACTTTAAAGGGGATTTTGTGTTTGGAATGTGGTTTTTTTTTAGACTTAGTTGCTTGAAAATGGTTAAGTGTAGGGACTTTAAAGAGGAATTTTTTTGTTTTGAATGTGGTTTTGTTTTGAGACTTAGTTGAAAATGGTTAAGTGTAGGGACTTTAAGGGGGTTTTTTTTGTTTTGAATGTGGTTTTGTTTTGAGACTTAGTTGCTTGAAAATGGTTAAGTGTAGGGACTTTAAAGAGGATTTTTTTGTTTTGAATGTGGTTTTATTTTGAGACTTAGTTGATTGAAAATGGTTAAATTTTTGTGACTTGATCTAATTAGTTGAATCTGATTGATTGCGTAGATGGAACCTGATTATAGATGGATATATCAACGGAACAATGATAATTGAATGGGTATTAGGGAGAAATTTGTTAAAGGTGTCAAAAGATTTGTTAAACATGCTAAGACACTTGATATGTGGACACGTTATCGGGTTATTTGTTGTCCTTTTGTTAGATGTGATGGGATAAATCTTGTAAGTGAAGAAGATGTAAAGGAATATCTTTATAGAAAGGGGTTTCCCGAGGACTTTTTAAGATTGCATGGCATTCATGGGAATGTTGCACAAAATAACTTTGTTGCTGGAGAAAGTAGTAGGTCTGCAGGGCATAATGAATATCAAGATACTAGGATGACATAAATGGTGCACGGCAAAATGAATATCAAGATACTAGGATGACATAAATGGTGCACGGCATAATAATATCAAGATACTAGGATGACAGAAATGGTGCACGATGCTTTTGGGATGCAACACGGGGTTGAGTTTAGGGAAAATGTTGATGATGCTCCTAATAGTGAAGCGGGTAATTTCTACAAAGAATTGCATGCTGCTAGTCATTCTTTGTTTGATGGGTATTTGCACTCTCGTTTGTCTGTTGCTGTTAAATTATTAAGTATTAAATCTGACTAGAATATTGTTGAAGGAGGAATGGACTCAATGATAGACCTTATTAAAGAGATAGTTGACCCCGGCTTGGAGGTTCCTGATTCTTTCTATAAGGCAAAAAGACTGGTGTCAAAGTTAGGTCTCTCCTCGGTTAGAATTGATTGTTGTGAAAATGGCTGCATGTTATACTTTAAGGAAGATGCTAAGCTAGAGTTCTGTAAGTTTTGTCAGGACTCTCGATATAAGTGCGGTTCTACTGGAAATAAAATTGTTATTAAGGCTATGCATTATTTACCTCTTATACCAAGGTTGAAGAGGTTGTATGCTTCAAACAGCTCAGCTCCTCATATGAGATAGCACAGTGAAAATAAAAGGCCCACTGGTGTTATGTGTCATCCATCTAATAGAGGGGCTTGGAAGCATTTTGATGCAACTTATCCAGATTTTACAGCTGAGCCACGAAGCATTCGATTATGATTATGTGCGGATGGGTTCTCTCCTTTTTTAGTTGGTGGTGCGCCATATTCATGTTGGCCTGTATTTATCAATCTTTATAATCTTTCTCTTGAACTGTTGATGTCTAGTCCCTATATATTTCTGAATTATGTTATTACTAGCCCGCGTAATTCAAAAAGTGGAATAGATTTCTACTTACAACCTTTGATTGATGAACTTCAAATTTTATGGCATGGGGGAGTTGAAACTTGGGACATCTCTCTTAAATAGAATTTTAATCTGTGTGCATATCTAATGTGGACTGTTAATGATTTTCCTGCTTATGGAATGTTGTTTGGGTGGATGACAGCTGAAAAACTGGCTTGTCTATACTGCATGGAAAAAACAAACTCTTTCACATTGAGACATGGCAGGAAAAATTCATGGTTTGATTGTCATCGTTGTTTCTTGCCACCTGATCATGAATTTAGGAGACTCAAGAATGCATTCAGAAGGAATAGAAGAAAACATGATGGTCCACCTCCAAGGATGTCTGGTCATGACGTCTGGAAATAATTTAGGATTTGCCTAAAGCCAGCGAGGAACGATTGTACAGGCTTGATAGATATGGCGTTTCGCATAACTGGACTAAGCAAAGTATAATTTGAGAGTTAGAATATTGGCCAGATAATTTACTTACACATAATTTTGATGTCATGCATACTGAGAAGAACTATTTTGACAACTTGTTCAACAGAGTTATGGATGTCACCGGCAAAACAAAGGATAATCCTAAGGCCAGACTTGACTTACTAGAATATTGCAACCGCAGAGAATTACACTTACAGCAGGGGGCCAACGGCAATGTTCTTAAGCTCGAGGCTAGTTTTACATTTAAGTTGGACAAAAAGCATCAAATATGTGAGTGGATTCAAAGTTTGAAGATGCCTGATGGATATGCCTCAAATTTGGGAAAGAGGATTGATATGACACAAGAAATCTTGCATAGAATAAAAAGCCATGATTTTCATGTTTTCATAGAACAATTACTTCCAATTGCTTTTATTGGTTTACCTAAAAACATATGGAAACCAATAGCAGAGATCAGTTTGTTCTTCAAAGACTTATGTGCCACCACATTAAAAGAAGAAAATCTAGCGCGAATGGAAAGTAATATTGTTGTTATCACCAACAAGCTGGAGAAGATTTTCCCGCCAGCGTTCTTCGATGTGATGGAACATCTTCCCATTCACCTTGTGCACGAAGCTCGGCTAGGCAGTCCAGTTCAAACTAGGTGGATGTATCCATTCGAACGGTAAGCATTTGCAACATATTTTGATTCATACATATAGTAAACATCTAACCTTAACATTGTACAGGGCAATTGGAAAATTAAAAAGGGGTCCCAAAAACAAACATAGGGTGGAAGGCTCTATAGTCGAGGAATATCTTGCAAGAGAAACTTCTCAATTTTGTTCGTACTACTTTAGTGATGAAGTTGCTTGTTCAAGAAACCGACTGAATCGTCATTAGGATGATGTAAATGAGCCTCATTTGCAACCGATATCAATTTTTAATCAGTATGGTTGTAAGGCTAAAAAGACCATACCTCGTCGGCTCACTCCCACGGAGCGCAAATCAGCAACTTTGTATGTCATGCTGAATTACCCGAAAATTGAGCCCTTTTTTAAGTAAGGAGATTAAATTTTAACATATCTTATTTGTTTACTCATTCCCTTAAAGAAACTAATTGTGTTTCCCATGTTGGATGTTTAGTTCATTTAAGATTCAATTCCACGAAAATCAAGTGTATCCATCCTTTGCAACGTGGTTTAAAAATGAGGTTCGTAAGTGTATTAATATTTCTACAAAGTTTAAATATTTACACATTTCTCAACTAAAATATATATATGTATAATATTTTTAGGTGCACCATTCACCAAATGCAGCCGCATACGGTCAGCTCTTGAGAGATATTTCTTTGGGTCCACTTGAAGCTAATGCAATGTCCCAATACAAAGTAAATGAGTTTAAATTTTCCACCGAACAACACTCCAGAACAAGGAAAACAAACAATAGTGGTGTTTTGATTAAGGGTGATGATGATGTTGATTACTTTGGCATCATACACGAGATCTTAGAACTAGAGTATGCTGGTTTCCCAATAAAAAAAATTGTCCTCTTTCGATGTAAGTGGTTTGATCCAAGCACAAGAGGCACAAGAGTACATACGGAGCATAACATAAGTACAATAGCTCATATCCTATTTACGATCCATTTGTTCTAGCGCAAAATGTTAAACAAGTGTATTATGCTCCTTATCCATTGCGCAATGACAAGTTTGATTGGTGGGCTGTAATCAAAACAAAGCCTATAGGTCGGGTGGAAGTTGAGAATGTGCTGGAGACTGCGTATCAAAATAAAATGCAGATTGATCACCAGCTAGTGGACGTTGAATTAATGGATGGTTTGAATCACCCGAAAAATATATTTAAAGAAGTTAATATTGCGGAAGAAGAGGCTGAGTGGGTAGGAGATAAGGAAACCTCTTAAGAGGGTGAATGGTTTAGTGGAGAGTCTTCAGAAGAGGAGGATTAGTTGTGTAGGTTGTATTTATTATGTATTGATGTCTTTATGCTTTGTACTATATATTTACCTTTATGCTTCTTGTTTAAGATTGATATGAAATATACAGTTTTACTTTGTTGTTTCCACTTTTCCACGATTTACATAGTAATAAAAATATTTTTGTCTATATCTCGTGTTGTTGGAGCTATTTTAAATATGAATTAGTAACTTGAAATTATTTACTTGGAATGTTTTCTTATACATTCATTTTGTAGTAACTAACTACTTGATAACTTAACATAATTTAGATGTTAGGCAGAGGTGACAAAGGTAAGGCAAAAGTTGATACTATGAAACCAAAAAAGAATACACAACCTCCGCCTTATAGACGACCGACAGACATTCATATATCTGAGGGTTGCTTTACTGATGCGCCAGCACGACCCTCATATTCTAGGTCGTCCGAGGATTCGATACCTACTCCTATGTATGTGGGGCCACTACATGGGTCTGCACAGACTCATTCTGCTGCTATGACCGTGCCACTGCCAGCACGGTACTATCAGACAGCCGCTGGCCCCTCCAGACATGTACCATCATTGATACCCTCCTTCAGCAGTCACGCAGCTTCGCACAGTGATTCTGCTGGATCTATTGGGTTGTCGGATCTTCAACTTGGAGGTACTCCATCTTGTGCTTCAGATCCACCCACGCCAGTGCATTCACCATCACTTACTAGGCAACCAGGATACAGAGATGATTCTGGGAGGATTTATCTTGTTCCAGTTGCGAGAGGGTAAGATTTTTAAATATAATAACGTTACTCATTTTTTCATTACTATATTATTATGCTCTATGAAATTACTGTTTAATCTTGGGTTGTAGGTTTAAGCCAGATACTAGAGTTGGACAAAAGGCGTGAATATGCATTACTCGGCACTTCAACGGCTACTGGACCAGCTGGCAAAATATTCCAGAACTTGACAGGGAGAGAATGTTTGAAGAATTTAAGGTAAGGATTTAACTTATCGACTACTTATTACTCTCTCCGTTTCATAATAAATGAATTGTTGAATTTTGACACACATATTAAGGAAAAAACATTAAAGACATAAATTTAACACAACTTTCCATTTTTATCCCAAAAAAAAAAAAAAGTTGACCTTGTAATACCTTTTCAAAAGTTAATTGGTTGTCAAATCATAAGGGCAAATTTGGAAAAAAAAATCAATGATTCACTTATTTTGAAACACCAATAAATAACCCAACAATTTACTTATTTTGAAACGGGGGGAGTAGCATTTTGTTAGAACAAAAGATTGAATATTATATTTTTGTTGTAGAAATTTTACTGGTGGGATGATGCAAATACATTTCTTAAAAAGAAGAACTTTTTCATAAGATGTAGAGCCAGATTTAACGATCTCTTAAATTATGCCCGAAAGAAAATGGTAAAACCTAAGTGGATTCCTGAAGGCGCATGACAACTGTACATTCGCCATTGGAGTAGCACAGAATACAAATTGTTGAGTGAAAAAGGAAAGAAATCCCGGGCATCATCCAAGGGTGGCTCCCTACATACTGCGGGTGCCAGAAGTACTCTTGTTGTGAAGGAAAAAATGGTAAGTAACTTTTACAGTGTTAATTATTTGTTTCTATTTAAATTTATTTATTATTTGAACATTGATATATAATGTTTTCATATGCAGGAAAAAGATAAAGGTAGGCGAATACCAACTGATGAGCTATACGAGGAGACTCATACGAAAAAAAAAGGACCCGACTGATGAAGGTGTCTGAGTTGAAGCTCGTGCAAAAGTTGTCCATGCAAGAAATAAATTTTGAATTATAACTACGTTAATATTTTTTTACTTTTAGTATTAACTTTACTTTAAATATAGGACGAATATACGCGTCTTATTGCTGAGTATCGTAGTAATCAGCCTCCTGAAAGTCAGGGTAACCTAATACCCGAGCACGTAGAGGAGGAGTTATGGACAATAGTTGTGGGTCCTGCAAATAGAGGTCATTTCTACGATTCCACACAAAATTTTTTGGCGATAATATTAGGTCTTCGTCCGGCGATGCATACTCTAGCTCTTCAGTTGATAGAGAAACCATTGAAAGACTACAAAATATGGTTTGTCAACTCACTGAAGAGCTTGTTGAACAGAGAAAGAGGTTTGCTGAACAGGGAGAGGAAGAAGAAGACCGAGAAGGCAACAACATCACAAATCAAGATGCTGCAGCAGCAGTTCAGCTCTTTCATTCAGACTGCGGAGGTTATTCCTCTGTGTCCTGGTGATGCCGTTTGGGCTGCAAAAGGTCTAGGCCCCTTGGACGATTTCAGTACGGATGATGATATGGAAGACGAGGACGAATTCGATGATGGTGACTTTTAGTTTTTTTTGTTTTTGTATCTGTTGTATTTATTATTTAGACATTTTTTTGTTTGAAAGTATTGTTGTAGTTTTTTCATATTCACTTTTGTAGGAAATTTTGTACGTGTTGTAGACTTTTGAAAGTATTTACGTTTAGTTTTTGGTTGTTCTTGTTGTTGTATTGATTTGGTTACTACTATATTGGATTGTTGTTGTTGCATTGTGTATTTGGGTTTTGATTTTTATTTTCTTTTTTAAATTCCAGAAAAACCGACCAAAAGTGGTCGGTTTTTCAAAAAAAATTCCAGAAAATCAACCACTTTAATTAATTAATTTAATAAAAAACTAACCACTTGTGGTCGGGTTTTTTTTCCTGAAATTATTTTTTTCAATTTTAATAAAATAATAATGAATTTTAAAATATATATATATTTTTAAAAGAAAAACGACCACTTGTGGTCGATTTTTAAAAACCTACCACAACTTTACCGACCATACACTTTGGTCGGTTTTGTGGTCGGTTTTTTGGGAAAACTGATCACATGTGGTCAGTTTTTGTGGTCGGTTTTCCCCTTTTTTTTAGTAGTGGCCATTCTTAGGCTTCAAAATATTAGCATACGACTGTTTGTCCATCGAATCCTCATTAACACAACTTCCTTTTTCATTAATAAGAATCTGATTGGGTTTTTCCGGAGGGTTTACCCCACCGCTGGAGGTGGCCATGACGGTCAGCTAGAGAAAAGTTTTTAAGGTTTAGGGTTTTTTGACTAACTAATCAACAAGTTTATGAATGGAACCAATGGCACCTAAAGGACACCTTTTAACTTTAACAACTTTTACAGTCTCTGTTTCAATTTGGCTGGCAAATTAAATATATGGTGTTGGAATGATCGAGAGGGGAAGAACAATTGTATTGACAGAGGCAGATTCAATATTATTTAAACGTTACAAGTTTGAGTTTGGGATTAACCTCATCTCAATTCATTTGTTTTGTTAGATTCAAAAGCAATTATTACACTTAACTGATGGATTTTTAAACACATACAAAATTTGAACCAAAATTATCCGAATTAAGATGAATGTATAAGTTATACACTAGATAGACCTATATGTTACAATAGGTAGGTAGGAATCTTATCTTAAAAGTATAGTATAGTTTAACTAAATAGAAGACAAAGAACAGTGTAGAAGGAGAAGGTAATGTAGATCTTTTGTACTTGACCATCCAATGTGCGCATTTTCAGTTTAGTGAAGATAAAAGGAATATTTTCTGCCCCTCTTTGGATATGTAGCATTCAACTTCCAGTCCCACATTTCCACTATACCTTTTTTTCACTATTTTGTGCTGCCACTGCTTCTGCTGCTGTCCATTCCTTATCCGTTATGAGTCAATTTGATTAGTTGAGTCAGAATTTGATAGATTAGAGTGGAGTAATTAATAGTCTGAGTGATCAAATTTTTACCGTAAAATACATATTTTTGAGTAGTGGCATCTCTAGATTCTTCACCGTCAAAGGTGAAAATATTCTCCATTAAGAAGTGGCGCAGCCACATAGAGTTTAGGGTGGTCAATCGAACACCCTTCGTAGAAGAATTATATTTTGTATATGAAGAATTATGCGAAATATATATAAATAAAAAAATTATTTTTCATACATATATATTAATCTTGAAAATTCTTAACGGAATATCTGATTTCGCCACTACCACTAAGAAGTATTTTTTTCATCCATCAAAAGCTAGATGAGTTATAACATTTTCAATATACCCGTGGGATTCTACAGCATGCGATACTATTTACTGACCTTAGCTAAATATCTTGAGAACCAATTATACTGGCCATTTTGAACTTATAGATGTAAATTAAGCTTAACTTTTTTCTAGGATAAAGCAGGAGAACCAATTTCCAGAAAGTAGCCGAGCATCCAATTTCATATCTAAAGTATTGCATGAAAATACTATTTCTTAAAAATAGAACCGAAGAATCGAAAATGTGTTTCTACCTAATTTTCCAATTATATCTATAATCTATAATATATTAAAATAGAGAAGACCTTTAGAAAAGTTATTTGAACTTTTTGCCGTTCAATAAAAGTATCCGCTTTAGATAAAATCATTTTTTCACCTTTTTCACTTAAATTATTAAAATATTAAATATTAACTATAATAAATATTTAAAATTAAATGGAGGAGATTTTCTTACTATAGTTAAATACCTAAACTTATGGTATTTTTTTCCCCAAAAAATTCTCCAATACTCCCCAAAAAATAGGCTCATTCATCGTAGTAGTAAATTCTATTATAATTAAATTTTTACGTTTATGGTAAATAGACTCCTTCATCGTATGATCAAATAGGACTCCTTATAAGATTTGTAATTCATAAGATTTTTAGGAGGCTTTATTATTTCTTTTTTGGTAGAAGATAAATCACAAAAACATCTACTCTTCTTTGTCTCACTTTGTTCCGTTCTTAATTTATTTTCCTCATCAGTAATTCATTTTTGTTGGTTTTATAAAGTTATTAGATATTTTTATCCTCTCCAGACAATATACGAACAAGTATACATGATTCATCATTGATTTTTTAATATTCTTGAGCTGGTGAAGGAAGATTCATGTGTAGTGTATGATTGAGGCTTTGTGCCGATTAACAAAGAATTTGAAGGTATGTGTACTGTCACACCCCTTTTTCACCGAAGGGTCTCGAAGTTGAAAGTTTTTCCAATTAAAGTGATGAATAGGGATTATTTTAGTTATAGAGTCGCCACTTGAAATTGAGTTATGGTGTTCCAAGTCACCTTATTGAATTCTTAATCAAAAGGAAATGACTCTTTGTTGGTCTGCGAAAACAGAAGACCGGGTAAGGAATTCTGTTGACCGAGAGGAAGGTGTGAGGCACCCCAATCCCGTAGTTCTAGCACTTTTATTGACTATTACTTGACTTAAACTATTTTGAATAAATTATATTTTAAGGCCTTGATTCGCTCATTTTTAATATATTAAAACTTGTCTATTATTCTTGGATTAAACTGATATAAATTAATTTTATAGCAATCTTTGCCAAAGTGCAATATTGCATCCTCTAATTATTTTTAAACATCTCATAAAGATGCGTACGCCGAATTTTTAAATGAGACAAATATTTTTAAAATGTGCCTAAAGCTCATCTAACGTCAAAGGCATTTGTTTTGTCTCTTGTAAACTCGAGACAATTTTATCATATCAATTCTTTCACTTTTTCTTCCAAATTTTTCAACGAGTCTTGGAATTAATCTGCAACTCGTCTCTCTCCCTCACAAATGGGTTTTCCTCTCTTTTCTTTTACCAATAACAACAGGTTTTGAATAATACCGCGACTTATCTCAGTCATTCTCATCCTAATTAATTTGATTAAAGAGATCGAAGAAAATTGTCTAGGCAAGGAGAATATACATAGACATTCTTTTTTTAATTACCTTTTTTTTATTTTTAGAACGACACGGATTGATCCTACAATTGACGAACAAATCTATAATATATTAAAAATGTGAAGACCCTTAGAAAAGTGATTTGAACTTTTTGCCCTTCATTAGAAGTCTTTTCTTTAAACAGAATCGTCTTTTCACTATTTTCCTCAAATTATTATTTAGTTATTATTAATATTAGAACTTTGAAATTAATTAAAATCCTTATTGAGTTAGGAAAGAAAGTTCTAAATCAATTCAAAACTTACCTTATGTGTAATTTATTAATAAATTAAATAAATGAAAAATAATTTTGATTTGAATTGAAAAGAATAAGAAAAAAAACGTCTAAAGCAAAAAAAAAAAGAACAAAAAAAGGAAAATACATAAATGGAAAGAAAGCTAAATTGAATTAAAAAGAAAGAAAGAAAACGTGTGGAGGAAAAAAGGAAAAAAACAAAAGAAAAAAGAAAAAAGAAAAACCAAACAGAACATGAAAACAAAAAAATCACAAAGGCTAATTTATTACATTAAATAAATACAAATTAAATTGACAAAGAAGGAAAGTAAACTAAACCTCAAATTTCTTATAAATTGAGAATTCTTCCTTTTTACAATAATACGTCGACAATATAGTTCTCAAATAATTTTTTTCTTTATTATTGTTGTTCATAAATTTGATTGTGATTTAAGGTATGTTTTCTAAAAAATTTATTTTTGATGTTTACAATCTTGATAATATCTATGATTAAAGAAATAATTTTTCTTGTGATTTGAGGTAGTTTTCTAAAATTTTAATTAGTATGTTCTTGAAGTTTATAACAAATCATCATATATTCGTGATAGACAATTGCTAATTGAGAAGTTTTTGGTGAAATATTAACAGTATTTATGATTGAAGAGACAATTTTTCTTGTGATTTGAGTTAAGTTTTCTAAAATTTTAGTATATTTTTTATGTTATAAAAATAAATAATCATGCATTTTTGTTAGACTTCTACTAATTGAGAATTTCTCTTTAATGATTTTTGTATGTTCTTGAAGTTTAAATAATAAATTATCATCTATTCTGAATAGGTAATTGATAACTGAAATATATTTTGTGATTTTTTTATAATGACTTATATATAATAAATAATTTGAAATTGACTTATTTATAACTTTTACCAAATTCTTTAGATTATATTTCGTCATAAGAAATTGGTTAGCGACTCTAATTGTATACAAATTTCTTTTTTTTTTCTTTTATCCACGTGAGATATTAGGAGATTTAGTTAAATTAATAATCTAGCTTTTAGAAAAGTACTAACTGAATTGAATTCTAATGATATCAAATAATTTTATTCAAAAATAAGATTAAAAAAGGTGAAAGTAGAATTTTAATCCAATGACTATATATTTCTAGTATAATAGGCATGTTTATTTATTAATCAAGATATATTTATAGTTTACACGTCGTATATGAATTTACAAGTTATAGATGAATTTACATGTGGTAGATGAATTTACATGTGGTAGATGAATGTCGGTCAGCTTTGAGAATTTTTTTAGATAAAGGTTAGGTTTAATTGTATTGTATTTATATCTCTATTTTGAGAATTTTTTCGTGTAAAGGTTAAGTTTAGTTGTATTATTTTGATATCTTTATTATTGTATTATTTTATTATAGTTCATAAGTGAAAGATGAGTGTCAGACAACTTTAAGGAAATTTTTGTATAAAGGTTAGATTTAATTATATTATTTTGATGTCTTTATCATCGCATTGTTTTGTTGCAGTTTATAGGTGGTAGATGAATGTCGATCGGTTTTGACAATTTTTTTTGGTAAAGGTTAGGTTTAATTAATTAAATCTCCAAAAGATTTTGAATTTAATTATTGTATTCATCTTTATTATTTAAACAAATATTCTATTTAGTACAACGTTTGAACTTGATAAATTGAGGTACACGCGCGAGGCGCGTACACCTAAATTAGTTAATATATAAGCTTGACAAAATTACTTGATAAACCAAAATAACATAATCACATACATAAAGTCAAATTTAGCAAAACTATCATCACGAAGTTAACAAAAAGAAATAATAATAATTAAATGGTCATATATTATATTTAACAAACTTATTATGACTAAATTAACATGAATATATATATATATATATATATATATATATATATATATATTTTCTTTTCTTAAAAAAAAAACTGTTGTCTTTTTATTAAAAAAATAAAATATATATCTAAAAAAAAAAATTGTTATTCCTTTGTTTTGTCTAATTTTTCCATTTTCTTGCTTTCTTTTCCTAAGGTTTCTTCTGTTCCTATGTTTCTTTTCTTGTTTTCCATTTTTTTAAGTTTGTGTGTGCATGATTTTTACGTGTGTGCATGCATGTTTATCTATTTTTTTTTATTTTTTTTTTGTAGTTTATAACAAAAGTACATACTAATTATTTGTAAATTAACACAATTTACATCTTTAAACACAAATAACTTTAAATATTATCTCATTCTAAATTCAAAACCAATCTAATTAACATTATTTTGAAAAATAACACATGAGTTATAAATAAAGACGTAGACACAAACTAGATATAAATAACAAACTACATATAATAAATAATATAAAAATTCATAAGAACAACTTTAATCATGCTTCAATCAACTTAAAACTTATAAAATGATACAAAATGGATAAGAACCTAAAAGACGAACTGATTAAAGAAAGTACGAACAACGTCCGAAAACTCGAACAACACCCCAAACTCAAACTCTAACTCCTTTTTTTTTTCCTTTCTGTTTTTTCACTCTTAGTTTTTCTTTGTTTTGTTTTTCCGTCCCTTCTCGTTACTTTTTTTTTAAAAGAAATAATAATTTGGGTTTGTTTTTTTCTCTTCTGTTTTTCTTTTGTTTACTTTTCAAAGTCTCTTTCTTTTCTCTTTTGTTGTCTCCCGTGTTTTCTCTTTTTTTTTGTTTTTTGTCTGTCCTCCTGTAAAAACTTACACGCACCTGATATATACATCAAACTAATGTTATTTATCAAGATTATGTAATTAAATTAAGTAAAATATATATTGATTAATCATTATTAAGTAACATAAACTTTAAATTCAAACACATGGCATGCATGTATTGACCTGATGTATATACCGTGTGCGTGTAAATTTTACCCCATGTCCTCCCTTCCTTTTTTTTTTCCGTGTGCATATATGTATTGTGTTATATATAGTGTGTAGGGTGGGAAGTTGAGGGAGGCTGAGAGAAATTAGGGGGTGGTTGGGTAGTTTAGGATAAGACTTATCCTTTTTTTTTAAATAATAAATTAAAATAACTAATAAAAATAAAAGAATATTAATTTTTATATTTTAAGAAAATATATTAAAAGTTTATAAATAATTTAAATTAAATATAATTAAGATAATACTAAAACTAGTAGCCTATTATTAAAAATATATATTTTTTAAAAAATTTTGTTTGTATTATTTTAAAATAAAAAAAAAAATCCCAAAATGTAACTTTATTTATTTATTTATTTTCAAATAAAATCTATTAAAAATGAAATAAGGACTAAAATAAATATTGGATAAAATATAAATATTTAATGTCGAAAAATATGTTAAAATTCAGGCAGGGACAAAAATTATGTGTCTACATTTTGTCCCTCTTTGCGTGAAATCTCGAAGAGTTTTCATACCAAGAAGTAGACGAAGAGGTGATTTTTTATCCTCCAATTATTTGAAAAGTGAGGATAAAATAAAAAATGTGATCGAGTCCTGATTTTGGATCTCCTACATATCCCGGGTTATAAGGAAATCAGATCACTTATAGTTCAAAGGTAAAATGGCGAGAGGACGAATTAGAGGTTCGAATTTCCGGTTCACAACTTCTTTCTTTTACATTTAAATGAATAACAAAAATAGAAAACAAAGATACATGTAAAAGTTCTTATCTATGCAACTTTCTTGAATCTTGACTTGGACTTGAAAATCTTCAACCTATTCTTCAGGAGGGCTCCTGAATTTGCAACTGATAATATTCATCCTATTCTTCAGGCGGGCTCCTGACTTACAACTGATAATGTTCACCCTGTCCTTCAGGCGGGCTGCTGGATTTATAACTTCTTCACCCTGTTCTTCAGGCGGGCTCCTGGACTTACAACTTTTTCACCCTATTCTTCAGACGGGCTCCTGGATTTACAACATCTTCACCCTGTTCTTCAAACGGGCTCCTGACTTGTTATTTCTTCACCCTGTTCTTCAGGCAGGCTCCTGAACTTACAACTTTTTCACCCAGTTCTTCAGGTGGGCTCCTAACTTGTTATTTCTTCATCCTGTTATTCAGGAGGGCTCTTGGACTTATAACTTTTTCACCCCGTTCTTCAGGCGGACTCCTGAACTTACAACTTCTTCACCCTATTCTTCTGGCGGGCTCCTGACTTGTTATTTCTTCACCCCGTTCTTTAAGTGGGCTCCTGACTTGTTACTTCTTCACCCTGTTCTTCAGGAGGGCTCCTGACTTGTTAATTCTTCACACTATGCTTCAGGCGGGCTCCTGGACTTATAACTTTTTCACCCTTTTCTTCAGACGGGATCCTGACTTATTACTTATTCATCTTGTTCTTCAGGCGGGCTCCTGACTTGTTATTTCTTCACCCTATTCTTTAGGCGGGCTCCTGACTTGTTATTTCTTCACCATGTTCTTCAGATGGGCTCCTGGACTTACAACTTCTTCAACTGCTCTTCAGGCGGGCTCCTGACTTAGTACTTCTTCACCATGTTCTTCAGGCGGGCTCCTGACTTGTTATTTCGTCACCCTGTTCTTCAGGCGGTCTCCTGACTTGTTATTTCTGACTTTGCAAATATGTTCCTGAACTCAAAATAAAAGGTGAAACAAAAAAATAACATCTCATTCTTCAGGAGGGTCCTGTCCCTATTCTTCAGGAGGGTCCTGAGCGTAAAAATAAATTTCCATTCTTCAGGAGGGCCCTGAGCAAAAGGTAAATTCCCATTCTTCAGGAGGGTCCTGAGCATAAAATAAATTTCTATTCTTCAGGAGGGTCCTGTCCCATTCTTCAGGAGGGTCCTGACCATAAAATAAATTCCCATTCTTCAGGAGGGTCTTGAGCAAAAAGTAAATTCCCATCCTTTACACACATTTTTTCATTTTTCAACATTTTTATTTTTTCATTTTTTCATTCTTTTTTCTTTTCTTTTTTTCCCCAGTTTGTATTGGAAAAATTTATGCGTGTCACCAGATCTTAATGTTTTGGAAAATATAGTGAAAGAATAATCGAAGCCTGAAATAGCTTTAGTATGTTCGTCTTGCACAGAGTAAAATTTATCCTAACCAAGATCTAACATCGTGTGTTGTAACCATTCTTCTTGCATTGACAGAAGTGTTAAATTTCATCCTCTATCTAAAAACTTTAATGTGAAAAAGTGCATCCCATCTCTGTTTCAAACAAAGAAAAATTGTGAACTTTAAAACATGTGGTGGTTGGTTTGTGGCATTTGGCTTTTGAAGCGACCGCTCTTGCGTTTGTCATGCTCAACTCCTTTTTCAATTCTTTATAAATATTTATTGACTTGTCATACTTCCGATCCCAAATTCTAACTACTGAGACTCTCAATTCAAAGCATATTTCTCTTGTATGATGTTTCTAGATTTAACTACAATACACCTTTTATCTTTTCACGAGTCCAAAATTGTCAAATCACAATCATTTTGAGTATTTTATTTTACTTTGAAATGTTATCTTTGTGCGTCGACCTTTTGTCTCGCTTTGTACCATTGAAGAAGTTGGCAGAAAGTTTGGAGTCCTTTCTCATTTGACTTGACGCGAATTTGGCTCAAAAACACAAAAAAGATGACAATAATTTTTCATTTGACGAGAAGGACACAAAGAATCAAAAATTAAAATAAAACAAAAAGGAAAAGGAAAAGACAATAAGCATCTCTTTTTCAAAATAAAAAGGAAAACTTATCTCAATGTGCAAACCGATTCTGGTGATTATGACATGCATTCTGAATCAAACAACCAAATCTACCCACATCAATCATTACAAATTTTGCCCACTTATTGAGTTTGAAATGGAGCCATTCTTGAACATGCTCCCTCTAGATTTTCGCTAATAAGCCTATCTCTTTTTCATTTCTTTCTCGACTCACAGTCGCCTTATGGCGCCCATAGGGATTTTCACTAATAAGACTCTCTCATTTCATTATTCTCACAACTCACTGTCGCCTTATGGTGTCCAAGAGGATTTTCACCAATAAGACTCTCATTTTCATTTTCACTTTATCATTTTATCTATCTTTAAAGAAAAATAACACCCAAAATATGAAATATCATGCACCCATAACATGTTTAGCCTTGACATTCTCAAAGACTGATTTGAAGGTCTTTATTTGGTTATAACTTGGCTTTTGGAAATGGTTAGAAATAAAGGGCGGCATGAGGCTTAAAAAATTACATAACATTGGGTGAAGCATACAACTTTTGGAATTGACTTTTTAAGAAAATAAACTTTTGCCCCAGTTTTATTTCATTCTGGGTAACTTGAATTTTCTTTTGGTAAGACCGAACCTTGGAGTAGGGCTACCTACGTATCTTGTCATAGCAAGAATCAGGTCAAACGTAGTTCATGACATCTTGTTCTTTTGCTTGATTTTTCTTTCTTTTTTTTTCCTTGATTTTGTCTCTCTTCTTCTTTTATTTTAGAGAGATTTTTTCTGACTCTATTTCTTTTCTTGACGCTTTTTCTGACTCTATTCTTTTCTTGACACTTTTTTTTTTGAATTTTTGCAGACTTTATTTTGATTCCAAAAGAGGTGTATGAAAGAAAATAAAATTAAAGCACAAAGGGGATAACAAAGGATGACACAACATTTGGATAGAAGAATGAAATGTCTTCGTCATATCAATTCTTAAAAATGCAAGTACATAACATGCAATGAGAGTGCAACATAAAAATCATGCACATCTTTTCAACATTGACCTTGACTGAGCAAGTGCACATGTGTCACTTCTTTTAAGCTTGTGAAATATATAGGCCTATTTGTGTTGTACTCTCCTCACAACAGATGACTTCTTTCTGATCGTTGAGACTATAGATCCTCCGATTAGTCTTCATTCAAAATGCTTGAGATGGACCTTCTCATTCATAATCAAGTTATTTTTTGATTCAAAAAGTGATTACCTCAATCCATTCAAATGAGGCTTTAATTCAGTCTTCAAACATCCCAATACTCTTATTTTCTTATATAATTTTCTTTTTTCAATTTTAACTTCTTGGCTCAATACTTTAGGATTAGATTGGATTTAAAGATCAGTCTGTGAATTCAACATGCATATCACATCACTAGAATCACCATAGAAAGAACTCTCTAAAGAAAAGAAAGACAACCAAACAATATAAAATGAAAAATAAAATAAAAATATAAAAAAAGAACACACATTTGTTGAAAGAAAGATAGAAGGATATGAAAAGAAATGATAATAAAATAAGACAAGATAGATCCCAAACTCCAACCCTAAAATAATTCAGGTAGTAGAAAGAAAAACAAAGCAGACTACCAAAAATTCTTCCTCGTGGGGAGCAGACTGGCTTCTAAATTTCCAAACTTAATATTTTAGACACTGACTCGCACGTCGTCCTTAATGGAGTTTCCACAATCATTGCTACATCGTCTGTTTTTTTCTTTTTGAACCCAATCATTTTGAATTTATCACCGTCCAACTCTCTCCAAAATAAGCCATCAGTAGTTTCTCTTCCCCCCTACTCCTCTTAATTGATTTCAAAACCTTTTTAGATGAGTCAAAGGATGACTATGACCCTCGTACATGTCCAACTTTGGTGTTTTGGAGTTTAGAGGCAAGTGACCATTGAAACATGTAAAAATCCTTGTGAGAACTCTCTTTTTCACTCTCAGTATTTGCATGTTTCTCATATTTTGCTCTAAATTCCTCACTTTTCAGGTCATTTCTTCTTATTACTCATTTCTAACAATTTACACCAACTCATCTCAGACCCTATATCATTTTTTGTGGGTCATCTTACCTATTCTTTGGATATTATGTTGTATGGGTGAGATGTCAATTTAGCCACAAACCAACCACTAAATATTATTTAGATTTTGGAGAAAACTAATGTGCCAGAGTTCAAGATTTTTTTAAGACCACCGAATTCATGGAGGACTGCCTACGTATCTCATTAATATGATAATTAGGTGTACGTAGTTCTTGAAATATATGTCGTACAAAACTCAACCTCAAGACCCCTAAAGGTTCAGGACTGTTCAGATTTATATATATTTTTATTTTGTAAAACTTAGCCTTATGATCCCTAAAGATTTTGGGCTATTAAAATATATGTTTACATATTTTATTACTTTATAAAAATTCAGCTCATGACCCCTAAAGGTTCAGGCTATTAAGATTTGTATTAAAAATTAAACTTGAGGATAAGAAAAAAGAAGAAAGAGAAAATAATATTATTAATGAAATATAGTCATTTATGTCATTCATCATTTTTTTCAAAAATATCTCTCAATAGATTAGAAAATTTTTATTTTACAAGACAGGGTCATATCCTGGAAAGAATTTCCTATGTATCCCACTAAAAAGTGAGAATTGGACTCTCGTAGTTCATGAAGATCTTGAAAAAAAACTACGTATATTTTTTAATCTCTTTGAAAAGGATATTATTAAATTTGAGGACAAAATCTTCTCTTTACATTTCGCCAAGTTGCCTAAAAGTCGGTCAACAATCAAATAGCCTTTCAAATAAATGTCAAAGAACACGTAGGATGCACATGTTGGTCAAAAGACGGACACTTGTCCTAGACAGACCTGGCCCCTGTGCCAAGTCTCGCTAAGTCAAATGCAAATGATGCAAATAAAACATAACCTAATACGGATAACCAGAATCTGAGTTTTCAATTCTTCTAAGTTTAAGCCTAATAAGTATAGGTGTCTAGACTAGCTTACCAGAGCGAACACTCGAGTCGGAGAGGGACAACTTGTTCGGTAGCAGTGCTACTCTGCCTTCGTTGTTGATCCGAACCCCGCCTAACATGTGTGACTATAATCCTTCACCAGGTGCCTTGATACTCCAGCTATCTCAAAAAGAAAGTAGGATGCATGTGTTGCATTCCTTCTATCCAATTTCAGAGACTCAGAGGAGGTGCGCAAGAGAATACAACTCAACAATATCAAAGCGATAAATAAGCAACAAGTAGCATATTAAGACAACAAACACAATAACAAAATAATTAAAGCAAGTAAAAGTCAGTATTAAAAGCTCGAATTCTGGTTATCCCCAACAGAATCGCCAGAGATGTCATACCCCTTTTTCACCGTAGGGTCTCGAAGTCGAAGGTTTTTTCAATTAAAGTGATGAATAGGGATTATTTTAGTTATAGAGTCGCGACTTGAAATTGAGTTATGGTGTTCCAAGTCACCTTATTGAATCCCTAATCAAAAGTAAATGACTCTTTGTTGGTCTGCGAAAATAGAAGACAGAGTAAGAAATTCTGTTGATCGAGGAGATGGTGTGAGGCACCCCTCGAATCCCGTGGTTCTAGCACGGTCACTTTTATTGACTATTACTTGACTTAAACTATTTTGAATAAATTATGTTTTAAGGCCTTGATTCGCTTATTTTTAATATATTAAAACCTGTCTGTTATTTTTGGATTAAACCGATATAAATTAATTTTATAACAATCTTTGCCGAAGTGCAATATTGCATCCTCAAATTATTTTTAAACATCTCATAAAGATACGTACGCCGCATTCTTAAATGAGACAAATAAAACGTGCCTAAAGCTCATCTAATGTCAAAGACATTTATTTTGTCTCTTGTAAACTTGAGACAATTTTATCTTATTAATTTTTTCACTTTTTCTTTCAAATTTTTCAACGAGTCTTGGAATTAATTTGCAACTCGGCTCTCTCCCTCACAAATGGATTTTCTTCTCTTTTCTTTTATCAATAACAATAGGTTTTGAATAAAACCGCGACTTATCTCAGTCATTCTCACCCTAGTTAATTTGATTAAAGAGATCGAAGAAAATTGTCTAGGCCATGAGAATATAAATAGACATTCTTTATTTTTTTTATTACCCATTTTTATTTTTAGAATGACAAGGATTAATCCTACAATTGACGAACAAATTAATATATAAGCTTGACAAAATTACTTGATAAACCAAAATAACATAATCACATACCAAAGTTAATTAATAAAGTCAAATTTAGCTAAACTATCATCACGAAGTTAACAAAATAATAATAATAATAATTAAATGATCATATATTATATTTAACAAACTTATTATGACTAAATTAACATGAAAAAAAAGTATATATATATATATATATATAATTTTCTTAGTCGTCCTTCCTCTTACGTATTACAATATAGGTGCTTTTCATGCTGCCTTTAGCAGAAAACGAACTTAATGGACAAATAAGGGATAGGCCAGAATCAGTTCTTGAACTCTAGAGAACAGGCGGAAAGAGGTTCATCAGAGCGATAGGGAAAGCTTATAGAGGGGTGGTCTTACTACGACAAGTGAAGCCAGGGTTCCCTTTGTTCGGTGTCCGGGGAAGAGAAAGAAATCTATTCGGGAAGCGCTTACTAGCCCCTTTACCGATATTATATATATATATAAAAAAAAAAAAATTGCTATTCCTTTGTTTTCTCTAATTTTTCTATTTTCTTGCTTTCTTTTCCTAAGCTTTCTTTTGTTCCTATGTTTCTTTTCTTGTTTTCCATTTTTTTAAGTTTGTGTGTGCATGATTTTTACGTGTGTGCATGCATATTTATCTTCTTCTTTTTTTTTTGTAATTTATAACACGAGTACATAGTAATTACTTGTAAATTAACACAATTTACATCTTTAAACACAAATAACTTTAAATATTATCTTATTCTAAATTCAAAACCAATCTAATTAAAACATTATTTTGAAAAATAACGCACGAGTTATAAATAAAGACGTAGATACAAACTACATATAAATAACAAACTACACATAATAAATAATATAAAAATTCATAAGAACAACTTTAATCATGCTTTAATCAACTTAAAACTTATAAATTGATACAAAATGGATAAAAACCTGAAAGACGAACTAATTAAAAGAAGTATGAACAACGTCCGAAAACTCGAACAACACCCCAAACTCAAATTCTAACTCTTTTTTTTTTCCTTTCTGTTTTTTCACTCTTAATTTTTCTTTGTTTTGTTTTTCCGTCCCTTCTCCTTACTTTTTTTTAAAACTTTTGTTTTTTGGTGTGTCTTTTTCTCTTCTGTTTTTCTTTTGCTTACCTTTCAAAGTCTCTTTCTTTTCTCTCTTTTGTTGTCTCCCGTGTTTTCTCTTCTTCTTTTTTTTTCGGTCTGTCATCCCTTCCTTTTTTTTTTTTTTTTCTGGGTGCGTATGTATTGTGTTGTATATAGTGTGTAGGGTGGGAAGTTGAAGGAGATTGAAAGAAATTAAGGGGTGGTTGGGTCGTTTAGGATAAGACTTATCCTTTTTTTAAAAAAAAAATAATAAATTAAAATAACTAATAAAAACAAAAGAATATTAACTTTTATATTTTAAGAAAATATAATAAAAATTTATAAATAATTTAAATTAAATATAATTAAGATAATACTAAAATTAGTAGCCTATTTATTAAAAATATATATATATTTAAATTTTTTGTTTGTATTATTTAAAAAAAAATCTCAAAATGTAATTTTATTTATTTATTTATTTTCAAATAAAAAACTATTAAAAATTAAATAAGAGCTAAAATAAATATTAAATAAAATATAAATATTTAATGTCGAAAAATAGGTTAAAATTCGGGGAGGGTAAAAAAAAATTATGTGTCTACATGTACACGACCCATGCAACACTAATTTTTTTTAGAGAAGAAGATGAAAAATGCCCTCAACGAAAAGAAGAGAATATAAAGCTTTCTGATTTTTCAAGCCCTTGCAGCTTGACTCCCTCATTCTAACTGTTGTTTGAATTTCATACAAACACAATATCTATCAACGATGACAACTCTGACGGCCAACAATAGCAGCTTTGAAGAGGATCAGTTTCATGTTGTGTCAAAGATATTATTAGGGCATCACGCCTTCTTACCTCAAATTATAAAGGTTTCAATCTCTTTTCGTTGCTCTACTCACAATTATAAAGGTTTTGGATCGCTTAGTGTTGTAAATTGTGATAAGTGAATGATTGAAATATTTCTTCCTAAATTTTTGTGAGTAGCAACATTGTAAGTCAGTTTGATGTTATCTAAGTAGTAGCTGAAAGAAAACGTGTTTGGCACGTTCATAGTTTTTCTCATATGAAATTAAATGGGATAAACAACATAATATATAGCCTGCCGTTATTAGTTTGGAGATAGGCATAGTTGTGTCTTTTAATTGTAGATAAAAAAGTTGATTTATTGGCTTAATACATGGGCAATTCCTTAAATTGATTGAGATATTTTAATTATTGACAATTCAAAATATTTAAAAGATATATGATAAAATTACGATCAAAAATAAATTTATTTGAATTTTTAAACTTGAAAACGGAAAGAGTATTTCTAATATTGCCCTTATTTATTACTTCTTAGTGGCAACTATGACTGCATCTTGCACAATCACTTATAGTGATCTTCATCCTAAAATGTTAAGTTTTATGTTGTTATTTTTTTTTTATTTTTTTTTGAGTACTAATGTCTTTCTCTTCTCTTGATCATATTGCAATGAAACTACAAACCTTAAGTTAAACTAAATAAATTGATAGATATGATTGAGATAGTATACAAAGATGTTAGAGGAGATATAATAATATGATATATTGACGAAATATGTTGGCAATTCTTTAAATTAGTCGATAAATTTTATTTAAACATTTGAATTATGATTTGTTTCAATCGAGCACCTGAACACTTAATAAAGTTTTCATATTGCTACTTTTTAATGTGTTTTGACATAAACATTTAAGAGACATGTAAAGATAAGTAAAAAATTAATTTTTCAAAATTCAAAGTATCTAATAAAAATACTTCAAATAAATTCTTTAAATAAATATTATTTTACATTATAATAGTAAAAATATTAATTCATTGTCCTCGATCTAACACTTTCTAACGATATATGAATTGCTTCATATGTCATTTCGAGAAAGTTTTTAAAGCTTTTTATTTGGATTGTTCTATAGCCTTGATAGTTTTTCTTAGTTTAAATTAAAGTGGTCTTTAATACTTTTATATGGTTTTGTATGAATATATTAATTTTCTATTTAAGTGTTTTTCGTATTTAATAAAATTATCAATTTATCTAACTTATTAATCAAGACATATTTCTTTTATAATATCAAAGTGATTTTATAAAATTGAACACATTAAAGCGAGGTACACACTCTGGGCGCATACCCTAAACTAGTTATTTTTAATACCGGATGAAGTGGAAAGGCAAAAACATATATACATTACAAGAAAACTGTTAATTATCTGAGAATTTACTTGAGGATTTTGTTCGCAGATTTTTATAAATAATTCTGCAATTCCTAAATTCTAGTATATTTTTCCTTCAAAGAAAATTTTCACAAGAAAATTTGCAGATAAATTTGGCATCATTTTCGCAAAAATGTTACCTAGGAAATTATATAGGAAATTAATCTGTAGAAATTATTTTCATAGAGAAATCTGCAAGTAAATGAATAAATTAATTTTTTTATTAATTCACAGAAAAATCTCCAAATAAAGCTATCTGCGGATGTAGTTAGGGATAGTTATATAAGGATTTAACTGGGGATTTTGTACTTGGGATATATATGAGGATTTTGATCTGCATATTTAGTTGGGAATATTACTTGGAAATTAACCTGGGATTACATGTCCTACAAAATTACTTGGGAATTTTTTAATTGCGTATTTAGCTGAGGATTTCTTCTTGGAGATTTACTAAATGGAAAATACTTGAGCATTTTGTTTGTTGTGAATTTAGCTTAAAAGTTTTTCTTGGAAATTTACTGAGAACTTTATTAGCTGAAAAATTACTTGGAATTTTAGTTCTAGATATTTAACTTAGTATTTTACTTTAATCTTTAGGGAATCTATTTTTGGATGTTCGTACAAGGATATTATTTGTACATTTTGTATGAGGATTTAAAAAGCTTTTACAAACTTTTAAGGTAGTTTCAAGAAATATTAATAGTTTTTATTTAATAATTAGGTTTTAATGTATAATTTAGAAAAATGTTACCAACGTCAATCAAACTCGTTTATCTATATTAACAACACAGTAAGTGAAAAATAAAATATGAATATACACATATACATATTTAATACATGCATTATAAAAAAAAAAATTATAAAACAGATATTGTTAGATTTTGTAACAACTTCACAAAAGGATTATTCTATTTAAAATATTAATTAATTATAAACTTAAATAAAATTTATAATAATATATAAATTTATTTAAATTACAGATAAAATATCTAGGGCAGAAAATAAAATATTATACATAATACAAAAATTTATTATATAGACGAGTAATTAAAAATGTTAAGGGTAAGATGAGAAAATTGAAGAATAGGTGTCTTTTAAGTCTTGAATGAAGGATTGGTGACATTGACCAATAGATAGGGTCCAACATTATTAGGAAACTTGATCAAGTTAATTGTGAACTTGATTAATATTTTGAAAACTTTCTAACCTTTTCAAAAATACAAATCAACCCAACCCACACCCTCTTCAATCCAAATCAACCACTCTCTCCTCTCTCTCGACAGCTTCTCTCAACTCTCTCCCAACCAACAGTTCTGCAAAATTTCTCCCTTCAACCCCCGACGACAAATAGTTGGGCTTTGAGTTCCCCTCTTCAATTCAATCAACCTGTCTCTCATCCCTCTCTCGACAGCTTCTCTCAACTCTCTCCCAACCAACTGGTCTGCAAATTTCTTATTTCAATCCTCGGCGACTTCAACATCCGACTACAAATAGTTGGGATTCCAGTTCCTTTTCGACTTCAATCGACGTAACAGCCTTGCTCTCCGACCACAACAGTTTCGAATTCTTCATCGGTCCTTTTCTTCTTTCATAGGTAAAAATTTATGGCCTTTTTAGTTTTGAAGAAAACGAGGAACTTGAGCCAACTTCTCTTATAGTATTGGTTAACAATTTCAATATTTGTTGCACTAATTTGAAATGCGGTCTGAATAAAATCCTAATTTCTGGTATTTCTTCTCTTCTCTTTTCGAAGTGAATTATGATATTTTGTTGTTTTTTGCATTTTTTTGAAGTTTGATTTTTATTGTTTGTGTTTATAAAAATAAAAGGACAATTTGGTTTGATTTATTCTGTTCTTGTTCTTGGTAAAAATGGTGAAATTGTTGTTTTTTATTTAACAAAATCGTGCTACTGTTTCCTCCGACAGATTACCCATCTGGTGCAACATATTAACCATCTGATGCAACAGATTCATCATATAATGCAACAGATCAACCATCTGATGCACCAGAGGAACCATCAGATTACAATTCTGATGCAATAAATTAATAATCTGATGCAACAGATTTACCATATGTTGCAACAGATTAAGCTTCGGATAACAAATCTGATACAACTAATTAACCATCTGGTGCAATGGAAGAACCATCAGATTAATGATCTAATGCAACAGATGAACCTCCTGTTGGATAAAATCCTACCAACTCTTCCTACAGGAAAAGTCCAAGACTTGATTTTTCCAACTGATCATTCATCTGCCGTGATAGACGACCCTATGTTGGAAGAAATCTAAACAATATTGATCGTTGATAACTGTTCCAATACATCACTCATGTGTTGCAACAGATGTGTGACCTGTTGCATAGACCATTTATTTTTCTCAACAGATGAGTGATATGTTTTGTATTGTCACAACAGATTACTCAGCCATTGCTATGGATTATTTAACTGTTCCAACTGATCACTCATATATTACAACAGATGATGTCACAACAGTTGTGTGATCTATTGAACAGACCATTCATCTGTCTTAAAAGATGAGTGGTATGTTTTGTATTGTTGCAATAGATTACTCATCCGCTGCAACAGTTTGGTTATATGATGCAATAGATATACTACCTGGTGCAACAGATCGGTGATCTGTTGCAACTATTATTTTACTGTTTTTCTTGTTTGATTTACTGTTATCCTTTTTTAATAATGCATTAATCAACAATAATATATTATTTTATGTTCCTGTTAATTTTAGATAATATGGTTCCCAAAAGAATAGAAACCAAATCAAGTTCAAGTAAAGGAACAAGTGAAGCAGCTAGGCTACATCCACCACTTTATGAGCTTGCTCTACAAACGTTATCTCAATCGGGAGCAGAATATGATGAACACGAGGAGGAGAAATATTTCGAAAGAGATGATGCAGATGCTAATAGACCTTCCACCGAAGAACTGGTCAAAGCCTTCAGCATTGATCGTTATCCTGTGAGAATGCAGTGTGATGGTGCCGCAGATTTAACGGGTGATTTCATGGTTAAGTCAGCCATGGGAAAATCTTTCGACGACTTCAGAAAAATACTTCGAGAACAAAAATTGGATGCTTATTTCAGGGACAACTGCTTTGGGAAATATCTTGATTTGTCGGAGGACAACAATGCTCGTTTCCAAATGAAAATGGTATATGAACTTCTCAAGCGTAGGTTTATGTATGAAAACAAAGATAATATGGATGAGGTGTGGATAAATTACTGTGGCATGCCTGTTTGTTTTGGTTGGAAGGAGTTTGCCATAGTTACTGGACTAAAATGTTATCCTCCTTCTCAAGTTATACCTATTCTAACCCCAAAAAAGCACCCCGCACACCCAAAAAAGGCAAAGGCAAGTCGTGTGATCGTGATGACCTGGTGTCCATTGTTGGTCCAAGCTTCAAAAACAAAATATTGATAGAAGCGTTGAAAGGTAAAGGACTTTCAAAAAAGCACAAGCAGTCATTGTGCTTGGTTTGGTTTGTACATAATATTCTTTGGGCGAGAGACGTTAACAACAACATAAGCCTCGGTTTAATAAAGCTCTCCAAGGATCTTGAGGCGTTTAACAGCAATCCATGGGGGTATGAAAGCTTCAAAATGACAGTCAAATATTTGTTGACTCCGTTAGCGCCAAAGACAGTCAACTTATATGGCTTCCCATGGGCTTTCATGGTAAATATTTCTTTCTTCTATTACGATATCATTCATTTTTTTGCTCAATAATGGTTTTGATTTATTGGCGTTATTTTATAGGCTTGGGCGTTTGAAGCCATTCCTTATTTGAGACAACAAGTGAACTACCAGGAAGGAGTTTCCTGTCCAAGAATCTTGAGATGGTTGTCGGCCAAAACTCATAAAATACAAAATTTCTTAATCTCTTCAACCCCCCGAAGGATGCAGTAAGTATAATTATAATTAATTTTTTCTTTTAATTAATATTTTTTTAATGATCTAATCATCATTCTAATATATGTAATGATTTATGTTAGAATGTGCATCCGTCACTAGTTCCGACCAATCGATAGTTGAAGATGCCATTTTTTCTTACTTTACGATCTGTACAAACTTTATCGGACCCTAAGGTCATCGACAGAATAAAAATGGAATTATTTGGAGCAACAACCATTACAAGAAAAACAATTTTGGAGGGTGCGCTTGTTGTTGTTGATTGAGCTATTGGTGGTGGTAGTGGTGCTGCTGTTGGTGCTAATGATGCTCCTCTTACAGTATTTAAAGAAAACCATTATGAGTATGATCATACTGGTTATACAGATTTTGCCTCTCCCAGCGAATGTTCTGCATGCAAATGTCAAGACTGCAAGGTGAAACATGATGTAGTGATTAATGCTTTTAATACATTAACTGCTTCTGTAAAGAAATTGACATATAAGAGGGGTATCATTCCATCAAAGAGGATTTTATTTCCATCCGCTCCATTAGAGATTAGGGCTAAGAGGAGAAAGAGAGTGATTTTCAGGGCATTATCAGGCATCCAAAAAAGCGAAATTACAACTACTCTGTCTGCGTGTTGCACTGACCAACGTACAATTTCCAAAGAAGAATAGCACGAGCTGAAGAAGGTGAATATATTATATGTCTTCCAACTGACAAAACAAACAGACACATATCTATTTCAACAGATGACACATCTGCTGAAAATTATCAAATAGATATATACATCTGTTGCAACAGTTGACTAACCTGTTGCACCAGATACTTTATCTGGTGCAACATATGTCTCGTCTATTTTAGCAAATAAAATAGCTCTTCGTACAACTTTTATTTGTACAAACAGATGACCTATCTGCTGAAACAGATGATTCATATGTTGCAACGGATGGTTCATCCATTGGAAATAATCACACAGGGTCTTCCTCATGTAGAAATTTGTCCCAATAGTTGATTCATTATTGCAACAGAAATATAATATGTTTGGGATAATTTTAAATTGGAGGAAGA
Source organism: Capsicum pubescens (assembly GCA_030864215.1). NCBI lineage: Eukaryota > Viridiplantae > Streptophyta > Magnoliopsida > Solanales > Solanaceae > Capsicum > Capsicum pubescens. Next base: position 197,119,946 of record CM061549.1, on the reverse strand, counting down.
CCTGTTTGATTTGCTAGAAGAGATGAGTTATCCTTTTTTTTTATTATATCTCCGTGATTAGCATTGACCAATTCTGGCTTTCCAGGTGGATGTAGAAGAAGCTACTGCTGAACAACATTGACAATATACTACTCTTTTTATGGAAATACGGAAAACAGAAAGCGCAAAAACCGTATGCAAGTGACAATAAAGATCCACAACGAGCAAAGCCTAATTCCATAGCACCGGATGAAGAACAACTTGTCCATACTGAGTAGATCTTTATAGCTTGAGCCTATCAAAGCAATCCTTGGTAGTATACTTAAATTGTTGTTGATGTATTTTTTGAGATCTGTACCCATAACAATTTTTTTATATTTCATTTATTCGTTGACTTATTTCAGCTAATTTATGAAGGCTTCAATTTATTTTATTTTATCTACGAATTTTATTTATTCCTTAGATTTGAACTTATTAATTGAAAAGGAATACTAGATTCAAATATTGTAACATATAATGTATCTGTTGCAACAGACGACACATCTATTAGAAAATTTAAACAGATTTAGACATATGTTGCAACAGGTAGGTGATCTGTTGGAATTTATCAAACAGGTCTTCCCACTGTTGCAACAGATGGACTTTAGATAAAAACATCAAGATAATGCAACAGATGACACATCTATTGGAAAAAAAGAGCAGATTTAGACATATATTACAACAGATGGACTTTATCTGTTGCAACAGACGACACATCTATTGGAATAATCGAACAGATTTATACATATGTTGCAACAGGTAGGTTATCTGTTGGAATTTATCAAACATGTCTTCCCACTGTTGCAGCAGATGGACTTTAGATAAAAACATCAAGATAATGCAACCGATGACCAACCTATTGCAACAGATAAACTATATATCAGAACAGGTAGGATAACTGTTACAACGGATGGAGAATCTGTTGTATTATAAAAATTCAACTTTTGTTGGACATAAAAAATTGCTACTACATTTAAAAAGGTTAAAGTGAATTGAAATAAAAAAGGCGCAACCCATCGATGGTGTTCAGTTCAAACACTAAAATAAAATAGGCATCAAGTAGACATGTTCATTTTAAAGAAGTAAAATAAAATAGGCATCAAATGTGTTAGTGTCAGTTCTGGCACATTTCGCTGACTTGCTGTCACTTGGCCCCCAACGGTCATCCCCTCCTATTGTCTTATATATTCATCTTCCTTCTAAAATTTAACCCTAAATTCCTAAATCTTCTTCTTCATCGTCATCTTCTTTTATCTATCCAAATTCTTCAAATTATTACTTTCATTTTTTCCAACTGACCTTGACAATGTCGAGTGCATCTTCCACTGTTTTTTGTGATAAAGATTTTTGATATTGTAAGTGCGGTCATGAAGCTCTGTTAAAGACTTCTTGGACTCAACAAAATCCGGGTCGTAGGTCTTTTACTTGTAAGATTTCAAAGGTAATATTTTTTTTCTTTAATTAATTGATTAATAATTAACTTGTAATTATTTTGTAATTGTGTTCTCTTTTTTATATAAATTGGGTAGATGCGATTACTTTGGTTGGTATGAAGAACGACACCCTTCACAAAAAAATCGTGTAATCTGGGATTTGTTGAATAAAGTCAAGGCTTCTGAAGAGAAACAAAATCGAGTAAGAAGATACTATATTATTGCCGTTATTGCTACTGGTTTGGTGTTGTTGGGCACATGAATATTGAAGCCTAATTGCTGAAATTTTCATGGTGGTGTATGTATTTGCTACTAGTTTGTTGTCGACGAGCACATGGATATTCAAGCGTAACTGTTGGAAAATATCAAAAAGATTTAGGCATATGTTGTAAAATTTAGGTCATCTGTGGAAATTATCAAACAGGTCTTCCCACTGTTGCAACAGATTAGACATAGATTATTAGATTGTTCATAGAAATTATCAAACAGGTCTTCCCACTGTTGCAACATATTAGACTTAGATTATTAGTTTATTCAAACAGGTCTTCCCACTGTTGCAACAGATTGACAATCTAATCTATTGCATTATAAAAAACTCAACTTTCATCAGAAAAAAATTATTGCCACTACATGTATATGTAATAAAGTGAAGGGTGACTTGAAATTAAAAATTTCTATTTCACAGGCTCTTCTATATACACAGGCTTCAAGCATCCAGTTAGTACCCCATAAGCCCAGACCTTTTGTAGGTTTGCCACAGCGTTGTCGCACAGAAAAGTCATTGGTACAGCTATTTTTGTGCCGGTCAGCAAATATTCGATGTGTGCAAGAGCGTGCGAGCCGATCACTTTAGCGGCATCATCTTTTGAAAGAATCATTCCCTTTTTTTGACCTTTAAAATCCCATGATTTCTTCATCAACACTTTCTTTGGAAAATGATTCATCAGTTTACTCTCTCTCAATAAGATGGGCAACAGCACCATCAGTGGCTCCACGAGGAGAAAAAGATCAAAATCGTCGATGAGAGGTATGTTGGAGTCATAAACATTGATTTTTCCCTCCTTGAGTATTATCTCAACAGCCCGATAATGCATGCTGTTCACGCTAATGACTGCAAGAATCTTTTTTTCCTCGGTCCATCTCTTGCCGTGTGGATTTGGCCTATCCCCTCTAACATATCTTAACGTTTTTTCTTCATCCAAGACCAACGTAGGAACTAGGAAATCAAGTCCCACGCCAAGGGCTGACGCCTCTCCATTGAGTTGATCGTACCTATCCTTGAGCTTCTTGCAGAAGTCGAGGTCCATTATCCTATCGGCAGCATCATAAGCTTCTCGATACGTTAATTGCCTTTTCCTCATGAGGTAGAGAATTATGTCAACATGCTGTGAGATAAGAAGTCAATTTTTAAATAGGTTAGTAATTGTAAAGATGTAACGTATGGTCCATCTGTTGCATAGGGTTCTCTGAATCAATAATCCAACACAACTTATGCAACAGATGGATAATAAGTTGTAACAGAACCATAACCAGTTGCACCAGTATACCCAGTTGTGGCAACAGATGTGAAATCTGTTGTGTAGCTTATTCTTCATGGGGTAGATTAGAAGGGCTAGGTTAGGAAAAGTAAACTTGCATTGTCCTCGTACGGCATCCGCATATCAGTCATAGTCTGGAAGTCTTGGGGGGGAAAGGGAGGCCTGGGGTAATCTGGTGCGCCTGGCTTGGCATTCTTGGCCTATCGCAAATCCCTCTTCTCTTTGGCACCAAGTTCTACGTATATTTCCACCTTCTTGAATGGCCCTTGAACTTCAATAGCTTTTGAAGAGGGAGGAATTACAATTTCTTTTGATTTCCGAGCGGAGAGTACGTCTCTAATTGCTCTTTTCTTTCTCCTAACCAAAATTGTAGGAGTGTGTGGCTCTCTCACATTCTTGGATGGTATGACACACCTCTTAGATTTGAACTCCTCGATAGCTTTAGAGATAGTCTCTACTTTTTTAAAGAGTTTATCTTGTCTGTCCTTGCACTCATCGCATTCGCAATGAGAACACGAGGGTGAAGAGGGGTGAGAGGGACCTGTGTAAGGGAGAAAAGGGGTGTTTTCAAACATATTTATTCTTTGGTAGCAGCATCAGCATGCCTGCCACCAACACCAATAACTCCACCAGAAGAAGCACCCGGATCTGCCTTAGTAAAAGGTTGGTCATGAAGAGCCTCAACATTAGGCTGACCTTGCCTAACTGCTCTTCTTATGGCTGTTGCTCCAGCCAATTCCTTCCTTATTAACTCCACCGTTGGGTCTGCAATAGTGTCAACATGACCAAGAGTATTATAATAAGTCATCACCGACTCCTCCTCAGTAGGCACGATCCATGGATGCACAACCTATAAAAAAAAGACAGATGCATTTAAATCATATAATATAATAATTTTCACAGTTGGGCTACATTTTAAAAAAAAAACATCTGTTGCATAGTTTGCAGTATATGGTTAAAATCTGTTTGAGTCTGGTTCAGAGAAATAGAGCAACACATGGATAATCTGATGCAAAATATCAATCATTTGTTGCAACAACTGCACAAGACGGGTAATCTGCTATGCAACAGATGATCTGTACATTGCAACAGATGAACGATATGTTATCAGATTAAACATCTGTTGCATAATTTACAATAGATGCTTAATCTTTTAGGAGTCGGGTTCAGAGAACCAAAGACACAGATGGGTAATCTGATGGAAGATATACCCCGTCGCAACAGATGTCCCATCTGGTGCATCAGATATTACATCTCATGCACTAGATATAACATCTGTTCAATATCTTTCTTATATTTTAGGAAATTATTTTACTTGAAGAAGACATACTGCATCATCCGGAGGGTTAAAGAGATCAGGCTCCTTAATATTGGTATTACTCTTTACAGCCAACCACCTAAACATCCTTGGATGAGAAACCTCATCCGGGTAATCCATTAACTGCTTTCGGGGGGGAGGAATGGCTTCAAATGCCCAAGCCTAAAAAGTGTAAACAGGAAGCAAGCAAAAAAAAATCATAATAACTATATTCAATATAAATTAATGGATGAGTAAAATTAGTGATTAATACCATGAAAGCCCAAGGAAAGTCGTATAATGTGGTCCTCTTTCTCTTTTTGACTCTTTAATTCCTCCTCTTTCTCACTTTTATTTTATTCATCACCATCTACGGACCCTTGTACACCTCCCTCAATGTTGTTTTCACATCTCTCCTCAGCTTCACTTTTCCCTGACTGAGATTGTTTAGGAAACTCTTTTGAATCCTTCTGTACTGTAGCCTTTTTTTTAGTGGTCAGACGTTGATCCACTTTCACTTTATTTTCTTTTGGGAGACATGTTTTACCTATAGACAAAGAAAAACAAAAATTACATTACAGTTGATTTATGCATAGATTTTAAAAAATACATTACAAACACCACGAATACCGACACACCAACAACCACCACCACAAACACCACCAACCAATGCCAATAAACAAACAAACACCACGAATACCGACACCACCACAAACACCACCAACCAATGCCACCACCGGTGCCACCACGACGACTACAAACACCACCACCACCACCACCATCCAACTATACCAAGATAGTCAACGGAACATTGCAATGGAAACTAGGGATTTCTCGAGTTCTTCCTATAATTTTACCATCAAAACTCAAAATTGTAAACCCATTATCGAAGATAATACAACTAAAAGTTTTATTTTTCATCATTAACTTAAAAGCCCTTATTTTTTAGAAAAAAAAAAATATAGAGCTCTTATCGAACTCTGTTGCCTATGAAGACAAAGAAAACGACTGATACAAGCAAGAATGATGTCGAAAATAACACCTATATGGTCAAAAATGAGAAGAAAAATGATCTGTTGTGGAGGGTTGAGCAAATTTGTTGAGTAGTTGTTGTCTGTACTGTATTGTTGAGTGAGAATGAGAGAGAAAGAACCAGACCTCGAGATTTGAAATGATGAAATATTTTGTATGGGTTGATTTGTATTTTGGAAAAGAATGACAAGTAGTTTTGAAAATGTTAATTTGGTCCGAAATGATCTTAATTATTTTTAAAATCATAAAATATATGCGTAATTTTTAAAATCATATAAAAATAATTGAAGTTGTAGTTGACCGAGTACTCTAAGAGGTGACCCTGTGAAAACTCACCCCTGATCCTAGATTAATCAATTTAGGAGTCTAACATATGAACTCAATTGAAATTGTAAAAAACAAATGTTCAACATGTTGCGTCAGATTTCTCATCTGTTGTAAATTATCAATCAGATTAGGTAACAACATATTATGAATCTGATGTAAATTATCAAATAGATTAAGTCATCTGTTGCGACAGATTACCCATCTGTTGTAAATTATCAAATGGATTATCATATATCGCAACAAATTAACCATATGTTGTAAATTATCAAATAGGTGCTGCCATCTGTTGTGGCTGACCCTATGAGAACTCACCCCTAGTCCTAGTTTAATCGATAGTTTACCCTATGAGAACTCATCCCTAGTCCCAGATTATTCAATCAAGGTATTAGTACCCTAGTCCTAGATTAATCAATTAAGGTGTTAGTCTAACATATAAGAAAGTAAAAATAGGTTTGGCTTAGAGTGATCAATCGCCGACTCTGGTCGGGAGGAACGCAGTACCATTTCATTATGCAATTGACAAAAGACTCAATTGAAGTTGTAGTTGACCCTATGAGAACTCATATTCAATTAAGGTATTAGTATAACATATGAACTCAATTGAATTATATATAAACAAATGCTCAACCTGTTGCAACAGATGTCTTTTCTGTTGGATCAAATCAAACAGATTATGTAATCTATTGCAATATATTACATATCTGTTGTAAACTATCAAATATATTAAGTCATCTGTTACAACAGATTACCCATCTATTGTAAATTATCAAATGGATTGAGTCATATGTTGCAATAGATTACCCATCTATTGTAAATTAACAAATAGGTGTTATCATCTATTGTAGTTGACATTATGAGAATTTACCCCTAGTCCTAGATTAATCAATTAAGTTATTAGTTGGACATATAAGGTAGTAAGAATTGGTTCGGCTCAGAGTGATCGATCGACAACTCTTGTCGGGAGGAACACAGTCCCGTTTTATCATGCATTTGCCAAAAGACTCAATTGAAGTTGTAGTTGACCCTATGAGAACTCACCCCTAGTCCCAGATTATTTAATTAAGGTATTAGTTAAACATACGAGGTAGTAAGAATCGGTTCGTCTCAGAGTGATCGATCGATGACTCTTGTCGGGAGGAATGCAGTACCGTCTCATCATGCAATTGCCAAAAAACTCAATTAAAGTTGTAGTTGACCCTTTGTGCTCATTTATCCATCCCTAATTCCACCTAGATCAATGTAAGTACTATTATTAATCTCAACATTAAGTTAATGAGAACACATTTCAACTCAGAATGATCGATCGACGACTCGGGTAGGGATGAATGTAATACTAACACCATGCAAATGCAACGACTCAATTGGATTTGTAATTGACCCTGTGAGCTCATTCATTCATCCCTCGTTCCACCTAGATCAATGTAGGTACTATTATTAATCTTAACATTAAGTTAATGAGGAGCTCATTCTTTCATCCCTAGTTCATCCTAAATCAATTGCAATGAAATTCGTAGCAACAAATAACTGAGCTGTTGGAGAATTTCAAACATATAACAATATCTGTTGCAACAGATGACATTTTTTATTTAATTATCAATTAGACATTTGCATCTGTTATGACGGATGACTGAGGTGTTGGAAATTTTCAAACAGATATTGATATATGTTGTAACAGATGACGTTTCTGATTTAATTATCAAATGACATTTCCATCTATTCTCACAGATGAATGAGCTTTTGGGATTTCTCAAATAGATATCTAAATCTGTTGCAACAAACGACATATCGGTTTGAAAATCTTTTTGTTTTCTTTTAATTTTAAAGCAAGCTACTATCCGAGTAGATAAATTAGTAGTACTACTAAAGGCGGTAAATATGTTTCTTGGATAACTCAAAAATATCATTGAGTAGTCTTGTCCTATATTTTCAATGTCACCCGTTTTCTTCCTCTTGCCCCTCAAATTATTTGTGAATATTAATTAATGAATATTGAAACTCCTAATACTTCTTCCTTTTCATATTGACTTGGCACTCCCATCAAGAAAATATTAATTAGGAGATATTAATTAGAGGTTTATTTTACTACCAAATTAGCCTTATTAATTATGCTTTGTAAATATAAATTTGAATAAATACACTTTGTTTAGTCATTTAATATTAAGGGTAGTACATCTAGAAATTAGAATTATCTCATCTCTCCCCTCCTCTCCTTTAGCCCTAAATCTCTCATCTTTTTTCTTTCTATCCTATTTAGGGTTATCACAGACTTTTTTTTCTCTCCTCTTTCTCAAAATTTTTCGTTCGGATCTAAACCGATCGATATCCATATCTTATATTTCTCGACTGAAATTGTTGTTTTGACCCCCTTTTGACATTGTATTATATGATTCACTATTGCTCTTTCATTCTCGTCTTCTTCTTGCAACTTTATTTACATCTTTTTGTTTATTTAATTACCATTTTCCCATATCATATTTATTTAAAACATTTGAAGGAACTTTTAATTGTTGAATAAACATACCGAGAATTTTTATTATAAGATGCGAAAAAAGTCATTGTTGGGAGAAGTTTAAAAGCCTTGTTGGCAGTATCATTTTTTTAATGTATTTTATTTGTTTCTTTGTTGTTGATGTTGTTATTGATGTTGTTAGTGGGGCTGGCATTGTTGGAACTTGTGGTGTGGTGTTGTTGGTGGGTTTGGCATTGTTGGAACTTATGGTGTGGTGTGGTTTAGACGGTGGGTTCTTCTTAGCTTAAAAATAGTGGAGTCCGAACAATCAACACAAGGAGTAAGAGAGAAAAAAATAAAAAGTTTAAAGTGAATAAGAAGAGAAGAGTTGGTTACCAAAATTTTAAAAATATGTGCTGAGTGGGAATTGAACTCAAGACCAAAGGAAATAAATAGCCTTAAGCACCCATAAACAACAACTAGGCTAACCAAACAACTCTTACTATGGGTGCTCACTGATTAGATTATATACATTTTTTTCTTTATTTCCGCATACATATATAAAGATCGATACGAGTTCAGTCTGTGCTCGCGGACCCGGAGGACTCCATGTGGGTCCGTCCCTTGTTGTTGATGGTGTTGGAACATAGGATGTATGCTTCTTTGTAGTTGATGATGTTGCTGGAACAAATGTTGTTGTTTTCTTTGTTGTTGATTTTTTTATTTGTTGTTTGTAGTTTATGTTGTTGTTGATGTTGCAACAGACGGAGCAACTGATGGAACAAATCAAACCACCAGCAAGGTTGCTATGTATTCCAACAAACTCCATATCTGTTACATCAGACTCCATATCTGACGCAACAGACTCCATATCTGACGTAAACTATCCGGGATTTATGTGTTGTGTGTGTTACTTAAATAAAACTGGTGACTTTATTAATATGTAAATTAAAAAAAATGGATCTAAATATAATATTTTATCTTTTTGTTGTATTTTCGAAAGAAACAGATTGGTAATCTGTTGCAAAATATATTCCACCTGTCAGATAACTTACAACATATGGACAATCTGTTGCAACAGATGTATATATCAGTTTGCTTTTCCATAAGCTGCGGCGTCTGTTACAACTTTCTAATCATTTGTTTATTCAATTTCATCGAGAGCAATAGATTTTTCTAAACACTTTTTGGCCAAACTCAATTTTTGCCTTTGGACTGTTTCTCTTTTTTTCTTTGCATCCTTCAAGCTAGCCTCCAAATTCAATTTTTGCCTTCAATCCAATAGAAAAAATTTAGTTTGGTTGAAGGATGCAAAGAAAAAAAGAGAAGCAATCCAAGAGCAAAAATTGAATTTGGCCAAGAAGTGTTTAGAAAAATTGATTGCTCTCGATGAAATTGAATAAACAGATGACTAGCAAGTTGCAACAGACGCCACAGCTAAAGGAAAAGCAAACTGATATATCCATCTGTTGCAACAGATTGTCCATATGTTGTAAGTTATCTGACAGGTGTAATATATTTTGTAATAGATTACCAATTTTTATCTTTCAAAAATACAACAAAAAGATAAAATGTTGTATTTAGAACCAATTTTTTCTAATTTACTTATTAATAAAGTCACCAGTATTATTTAAGTAACACACACAACACATAAATCCCGGATAGTTTCAGCAATATTGCATTAAATCCCGGATAGTTTGCTAATTACATTTTATCCCAGAATTTCGAATTGTGATACATATGTTAAGCAGTGATACATATAACATATGTATCACTAGTAAATATGAATCCGGGATTTTATGTAATTTTTTAAAACATTAAGGGATATTGTGTAATATGGTGTCTTAAATATGGGATTTGTGTGATTTTTCCTTTTAAGGGATATGAACAGTCGTGACTTTTTGTTTGACTAAGTCCAGTCCCTTCCAATTCTCAATCATTTTATAAATAGGTTCCTCCAGCCTCCTCACTCACTCTCACTCACTCTCGTTCATTGTACTATACTTACAATACTAATATGTTAGATCCAGATTCGTACAAGAAGGTTCATATCGAGTCCTTGCAGGAATTTCAAAGGAAGTTTGATGAAATCCAGAGGGATTTGGCCGACTTCCGAGCAAGGCTGAGGAGGGCTCTGCTGCTGCCGGATGAAAATTGTCAGGTTGACAATAATAATAGTAATAATAATAATAATAATAATTAGGTTATGTTTTTTCTTTCTTTTAGCGTATGTATTTCTCCTTTTTTATATCTGATCTACCTATAAGGGATTCAAAAAAATCCATGTATATGTTTGGTTTGGTTTGGTTTGGTCGATTTTGAATTTTTAATTCTTATTCAATATTTAATTATCATTCTATTTATTCCCTATTCAAAACATGTCGGCGGTTGGAGTTAGGGATGTGGTCATGATGAGAAATTCTCCTAAAAATGGTTCGTTAATAAATAATAAGGAACTAAATGATATTATAATCGTAAAAGAAAGATTATTTAATTTAAAAAAAGTCACAACATTGGATTAATTTAATTAAGATATATATATGATGATATGATTTTTAAGAAAAACGTTAATGAATAGTCGTGACTATGACTTTTGTCTAAACACATTCAACAAACAAACAAAAACAAAAAACGCTTCTGATGCATCAAATTCATCGTCTGTTGCGACTTATGAATCAGTTAGAAGAAATCAAAAAAGCTCCTTAAACAGATGGTCGATTTATAGAAACAGATGGTATATCTGTTGAAATAGATGGATTATCTGATGCAACAGATATACAATCTGTTGCCATAACTCAATTAATAAAAATGGTTATTAAAGAAACAGAAAGATTAAGTCACCACCAGCTTGATTTAATTAAGTCATTTTTTTTCATAGAAAAGAATAAGGAAATAAATAATAAACACAATTTAAACCGTAAAAAACTCACCAGAAATATTTTTGTTTTTAAATCTTCTTTATTAATTTATATAATTAAAAAGTCAAAAAATTTGGATGTCATGAAGATAATTATTTTTTAAAAAGATATATATATATATATATATATTATATGTTGCAACAAATATATTATCTGATGCAACAGTTGAACTATTTGTTGCAACAGATGATATATCTATTGTAATAGATGATTTATCTGATGGAACAAATATATAATCTGTTGTGCAACTCAGTGTAAAAAATAAACGGTTTCTGGAAAGAACTAATTATTTTAATAATTATAAAACTAAGCTTCAAGCTGAAAAGTCATGACCTATCTTAATATTGATTAATTTAATTAAGTCATAACTTTTTACAGTAATAAAGAATGTCATTAATAAATGGAGGTGAACAGTTGTGCCTTTAAATCTGCTTTATTAATTTATATAATTAAAAAGTCAAAAAATTTGGATGTCATGAAGATAATATATTTTTTAAAAAAAATATACATACTATATGTTGCAACAGATATATTATCTGATGCAACATATTATCTATTTGTTGCAAATCGTGATATATCTATTATAACAAATGATTTATCTGATGCAACAGATATATTATCTGTTGTCTAAGTCGGTGTAAAAAAATGGTTCCTGGAAAGAACTAATTATTAATAATAATAAAGCTGAAAAATCATGACCTATCATAATATTGATTAATTTAATTAAGTCATAACTTTTTACAGTAATCAAGAATGTCATTAATAAATGGAGGTGAACAGTTGTGCCTTTAAATCTGCTTTATTAATTTATATAATTAAAAAATCAAAAAAATTGGATGTCATGAAGATAATATATATTTTTTAAAAAATATATATATTATATGTTGCAACAGATATATTATCTGATGCAACAGGTTATCTATTTGTTGCAAATCATGATATATCTGTTGTAACAGATGATTTATCTGATGCAACAGATATATTATCTGTTGTCCAAAACAGTGTAAAAAAATGGTTCCTGGAAAGAACTAATTACTAATAATAATAAAGTTGAAAAGTCATGGCTTATCATAATATTGATTAATTTAATTAAGTCATAACTTTTTATAGTAATCAAGAATATCACTAATAAATGGAGGTGAACAGTTGTAATTTTTTCCTAACTCATTCAAGTTCAATCCTCTATAAATAGGTTCCTCCTTACTCAATCGTTCGTTCTACTACATACTATTTATTCCTCGCTTTTGTTACACCTTCAACTACTTTCTCTTCAAGGACTTGATAGCTTTTTCCTGTCTCTGGTAAGTTTTTTTCTTGATTTTTTTGTAAATATACGTTGTATTACATTACATTACATTCGAATTCTTTCTTTTCTTTACTTTTGTGTTTACATGTGTGTTTTGTCAACTTATGCATTTTTTAGATATGACTGATCCTGTGTGAGATGTCGCTATTTTATGAGACGCCATGAGGGAATTGCAGAAGGAGGTTCATGACCTGCATTGGAAGTTGGCCGCCGTCAGAGTAAGGATGCTGTGGGAGATCTGCAGGCTGCGGAGGGCGCTACTGCTGCCCTTTGAAGATTGGCCGGCTGACCATACAAATAATAATGATGTTAATAATGATGATAATAATAATTAAGCTTTTTTTTCTATTATCTATGTATTTTTTTTTGTTTTATAAAAAATTATGTTTGATGCACTTGACTTTTTATTTCTTATTTAATTTTCGTGCTGTCTATTTCGTTTTCTTAACAAATGACATGTCTACAATTAAGGAATAATTTGATTCCAGTATCAATAGCAAGAACATATGAGTTATCTGTTAGATTTTGGGTGTGACATGAGTTGTATTTTGTTGTTCGAAACATATTAGTAATCTGATGAAATAGATTATTTATCTGTTGATACAGATTACTAATCTGGTGCAACAGAATACCCATCTATTCGATTCGTAATCATATTACGGGCACCTAGAACCCTTAAACATGAATCCAACATGATTCTACTGTTACAACAGAACATTTATCTGGTGCCGCAGATAATGAATCTGTTTAAACAGATTGCTCTTGTATTGCATTCATGTTCGCGTGCAAACTATTGTTGAAAAAACAACACACTAGCAATTACCCAAATTCAACTAAAAAGCATAATCTGACTTACCAAAGTCTCCTCTCAAGTAAATTCCAAAGTTGAAAGTGATTTACGAAACAAAATTTGACATAAGAATTTCGTCAAAGAGCAGCAGTTGGGGTAACAACAATAACAACAATGGTCAACAAGGAGAATATGAAGTTGATAATGAAGTATAAGATGATGATAATGAATCATAAGATGATGAATAAAGCAGCAGCAACAATGAACAACAAATATCACAAAGAGAGAGAAAATAACAACGGATGAGGAGAGAGAAAAAGATGTATTTTTTCCCTTCGTTCCCCGTTATATATTAACTAACATTTGAATCAAAGTGTGAATTTAAAAACTTGTGGGTTATTTTGAAATTTTCCAAACTTTTTTAAACCATAATGAAGTAATTGTCACCTCTACTCAATTATTAAGACTTGTGTCACCTACACCTCATTTTAAAACTCTTTTGTCACCTGTGGCCCAAACTCCCGGGTAAGATAGATATGGTATGGAGTAAATACAGATAATGTTTATTATTTAATTTTAAAACATAAAGATAAGCTTTGATTTAAAAATAAAGTTGAGGGATATGAATAATTTTGCCCATTTACTTATTGGGGGCATTTTGTTAAAAGTGACTGAAAAGTTTGAAAATGAAGTGCAGGTGACTCAAGTCTTAATAATTGAGTGGAGGTGACAATTACTTTATTATGAATTAAGAAAGTTATGAAAGTTTGAAAATAGCCCACAAGTTTTAAAATTTATACTTTGATCCAAATATTAGTTAATATAACAGGAAACAGAGGAAAAAAAGGCATATTTCTCTCTCTTCTCATCTATTGTTATTTTCTCTCTCTTCGCAATTTTTGTTGTTCATTGTTGTTGCTGCTTTATTCACCATCTCCTACTTCATTTTCATCATCTTCAACTCTATTATCAACATCTTCTACTTCGTAATCATCTTCATCTTCTTCTTGTCGACCATTGTTGTTGTTTTTACCGCTACTGCTGCTACTTGAATAACTTTTTAGGTCAACTTTTATTTCATACATCACTTTAGCATTACTTCATAGGTGACTTTGATAAGTAAAATTATGATTTTTAGTTGAATTTGTCATCTGAGTACACCGTTACTACTATTTTTTCAACAATGGATAGAACCCGTTCATAAATCTAACATAAGAGCCATCTGTTTAGATAGATCACTCATCTGTTGTGACAAATAAGTAATTTGTTGTAACGAAAGACTCATATGTTGGATTCATGTTTATGGTTCTATATAGTGCCTGTAATATGAATCGAACAGATGGCTCATCTGTTGCTACATGCAGGTCTTCTATTACAATAAATGGATCATCTGTTGCTACATACGGGTCATATGTTACAACAACTGAGTTATCTGTTGCAACAGACGAGTTATTTGTTGCAACAGATGAGTAATCTGTTTGGAACAACACAGAACAACTCCTTCCACAAACCCAACAGATAATCAATATGTTTCAAAACTCTTTCTATTGCTACTGGATTCAAAATTGTTCCTTACGTCCAATTGTTGACATGTTTGTTGAGAAGAAGAAATAGACAAAAACATAAATTTTTCATTAAACAAAAATAAAATATATTAGGTAGGTTGTTGGAATATAAATAAAAATCAAAATACACACGGTAAAAGAAAAAACGTAACCTAATTATTCTTATTATTATCATCATCATCATTATTATTATTATTATTGCTAGCCGATCAATCGTCAACCGGCAGCAGCAGGGCCCTCCTTAGTATGCAAATCTCTCGGAATGTCCTTGCTCTCATGGCGCCCAACTCCCACTACAGGTCATGAACCTGCCTCTGAAGTTTTCGTACGGCGTCTTGCAGAAAAACAACGATCCAAACAGGATCAGTCATATTTAGAACACGCATGAATTGACAAAAAAAAGTAGAAAATACAAGTGAAGAAAAAAGTGCGAATGTAATACAATGTATACTATCAATTGGGTATATTTACACAAAAAATAAGAAAAAAACATACCTGAGACAGGGCAAAGGTATCTGGTTTCTGATCTTTGAAGAGAAAGTCGTTGAAGGTGTAATATGAAAGAGAAGATGTAAGAAATAAATAAAATGTAGTAGTAGAATGAACGAGTAAGGATGGGTCTATTTATAGAGAATTAAATTTGAATGAGTTAGGCAAAAAAAACGTGACTGTTCGCCTCTATTTTATTAATTACATTCAAACAAACTAGTGACTTTTTAATTACTGTGGAAAGTTGTGACTTAATTAAATCTAGTTGTTGACTTTTTTATTATTGTGATAAGTCATGACTTTTCAGCTTATTATTATTAATTAGTTCTTAAATTTAAATAACTTTTTTCTCAATTAAATAATAGAAGACTTTTCACCTTTTCAATAACCGTTTCTTTTAATAATAAAATAATAACCATTTTATTGAGTTGTGGCAATAGATTGTGTATCTGTTGCATCAGATAACCCATCTGTTGCAACAGATATACTATCTGTTGCAACAAATCTATAATCTGTTGCAACAAATAATCTACTATTGTAACAGATAATCTATCTGTTGCAACAAATAATCTACTGTTGTAACAGATAATCTATCTGTTGCAACATATAATCTATTTTTTTTAATAATAATAACAATAATCATCATATATACTTTCATTAATCCAAATTGGTGACTTTTTTTATTATTTATTAAATAAGTTGAAAAAGAGATTTAAAAACAAAAATAGTGAAAAGTCACTACCTATCGCTTATTTAATATTAACATCACTTATTCAAATTACATAACGATTTTTTTACGGTTATAAATTGTGTTTATCATTTATTTACTTATCATTTTCTGTGAAAAGAAATGACTTAATTTAAATCAAGATGATGAGTTTTTTATTATTGTGACAAGTCATAACTTTTCAGCTGATTATTATTAATTAGTTCTTAAATTTAAATAATTTTTTTCTCAATTAAATAATTGAAGACTTCTCACCTTATCAATAACCGTTTCTTTTAATAAAATAATAACCATTTTTATTGAGTTTTAGCAACAGATTGTACGTCTGTTGCATCAGATAACCCATCTGTTGCAATAGATATATCATCTGTTGCAATAAATTGACCATCTGTTGAAGGAGCTTTTTTGATTTTTTCTAACAGTTGATTCATCAGTCGCAATAGATGGGGAATTTGATTCATTAGTTGTTTCGAATGTGTGAGACAAAAAATCAAGCCTATTTAATATTAACATCAGTTATTAAAATTAAATAACCATTTTTTTACAGTTATAAATTGTGTTTATCATTTATTTCTTTATTATTTATTTACGAACCATTTTTCATATTAAATAATCAAAAAGTCATGACTTTTCACCCTCTCAATAACAATAACCCTTTTTTATTAATAACCATCTATTCCAACAAATGATCCATCTGTCGCAACAGATTAACCGTCTGTTGCCACAAACGCTCAATCCTTACCTCCAACTATCAACATGTTGAGAATAAGGATTAGACAGAATGAAAAATTAAATATTAAATAAGAATTAAAAATCCAAAGTTAAAAAAATATAGATTTTTGAATCCATTATATACAAATATACAATAAACAAAAAATACATTAGGTTCCTCCTTTAGGTAGATCCGATATAATAAAAGAAAATACATATGCTAAAAGAAAAAAGCATAACCTAATTATTATTATTACTATTATTATTATTATTGTCAACCAGCCAATCATCATCTGAAAACAGTAGGGCCCTCCTCGGCCTTGCTTTCATGTCACCCAACTCCCACCGGAGTTCATGAATTTGCCTTTCAAGTTCCCGCAAGGACTCGCGTAAAATCACCTTATCCAAATCCAGATCTGCCATATCTAGAAGTGGAGTTATGTATAATTACATCCCTTAATTAAATAAAACTGCTAATTTTTTGAATATGTAAATTAAAAAAATAAATCTAAATACAACATTTTATCTTTATTGTATTTTAGAAAGAAAAAAAAATTGCTTTAAAATAAATCTAACAGATGGGTAATCTATTGTAAAATATACTCTATTTGTTTGATAATTTACAACATATTGACAATCTATTGCAACAGATACATATATCTTTTTGATTATTTCCAACAGATAAGTCATATGTTGCAACAGATTAATCATCTGTCGTAACAAATGTCTATAATTATTTGATAATTTTAACAGATGTGTCATCTGTTGCAACAAGTTAGTCATCTATTTATTTAAATTAAGCCATAGATGGGCTAGGAATAATAAGGTGCATGCACATGGATGGATCTATTTTCATGTGTGGGAGTTATGTAATACTGATAAGGTCATCGGGATAACACACATAAAGTGTAATATTTTTTTTTGAATGCAGTTCTTAACCAATTAGGCATTGATCATTCAAAAAAGATCCTCATTTTACAGTTAAGTTTGATAGGTTCGAATTGATAAGGCTGAGGGGCCCATGAAGATGGTGTTGATACCCTGTTACAAATTAATGACGGTTGTTGCTCATATTTATACGTGTCAAGTTTTGAGAAGGGATCAATATTTGGTGTCATTGCAGAGATTCAATAGCGATTGGACTTAACTTTAAGTTTGCATTGGGCTCTGAAAAGACCTTCGAAGCCTCACACTGAATCAAACAAGAACAGAAAACTAATAGAAATTCTCCTGGCCCAAATTTATATGGAAGGGTTGTTTGAGAAGATGATCATACGCCAGAAGGAGCCGTAGGAGAATACCTACGAGGGAATAGGGAGTTGATGAAATACTATATCATCTGAGAGCTAATTAAAAAGGAAACATAGGGTACCAAGGAACTTCTAGCGAATCTAGTCGATGAAACTGAATTAACACATGAGAAATTTGAATCGAGTACAAATATGAAAGTGTATCCAGTAATGAAAATTCATCTATTGTCTCTCTCAAAGAAAAATAGTGCAGATGGACACTTTGCTAGGGAGATGCGGAATGGTCACCTACATAGAAAATAACAGAATACCAAGAAAGCAGCTTTGCGGGCATTGAGGGTTGTAATGATGTACAGTAAGTCAAGAAAACTTACGCCAAGAATAATTGCAGTTAAAATAAGGAATCAAGCAGAGGCGGGAATTTCTGAATTTTAAATTGCATCCCATACCTTGTTGTTTATGGTTCCGATTAGGTCCACTACTACTGACATGATTGGAACCATAAAAACATTTAAAGGCAGATTTAGTATCATTACTTCCTTAGCAATATGGATATAATTGATTGTGTTTTCTTGTCTTAGCATGCTTTCAACATATCTTGGAGAAGATCAGAGGCTTGTTGTAGTATGTGAATCCCGATAATTTTCAAGCTTGCCTCCAGCTAGCTGATTTAGTATTCAAGTTTGTCATTGCCTTCTTTGAGGTTAGTATAGAGTTCTTGTTTTTTTGTGAGCTCGTCAATGAGGAACACTTTTTTTGAAGTTGTGGCATTGTAAAAGGCCTTCATAAGGCTTCCAGAACACTTTCTTCAGAAGGCTTAAATGATACATGGATGGTCGCTATGTTTGTTTTAGGTCAATGTGTTGATGCACACTCAAGCAGTGGTCCCAATAGTTGAATAGCTCACTTTATCGACCGTTGTTCAATGCAACTTATTCAACCAACCTTTAAATGATTTGATAGGTTAATGAGCCTGGAATTACGTAACGTTTGATTTAAACTAATTCTACTAATCCTATAGCCTAAACGCTAGAAAACAACTTATTTGACTCCAAACAATAGTAACAAACAATATAGACCAAATAAGGAACTACATTATTTATAAGGTACTCTAATTTTATTTGCTATCTTTTTATAATATCTATTAAGAGTCAAATAAGTTATTTCCTAGCTTTTAGGATATAGGATTAGTCAAATCAGTTTAGATCAAACGTTACATAATTCCAGGCTCATTAACCTATCAAATCCTTTGAAGGTTGCAAAACAACGCTCGAGAAAGTGAGTTGTTCAACTGTTGAGACCACTGCTTGAGTGTGCAACGTGTAACAAACATAGCCACCCTCCATGTATCATTTAAGCCTTCTAAAGAAAGTGTTCTGGAAGCCTTCTGAAGGCCTTTTACAATGCCATAACTTCAAAGGAAGTGTTCTTCATTGACGAGCTCACAAAAGACTAAAAACTCTATACTAATCTCAAAGACAACAACGACAAACTTGAATACCAAATCAGCAAGCTTGAAAATTATCGAGATTCACCTACTACAAGAAACCTCTAATCTTCTCCAAGATATGTTGAAAGCATGCTAAGGCAAGAAAACACAATCAATTATATCCATATGGCTAAGAAAGTAATGATACTCAATCTGCCTTTCATTCTTGTTTGTGGTTTCAATCAGGTCAATAGCAGTGGACCTAATTGAAACCACAAACAACAAGGTATGGGATGCAATTTAAAATTCAGAAATTGTCGTCTTCGCTTAGATTCCTTATTTTAACTGTAGTTTTTCTTTGGGAAAATTTTCTTGACTTACCATCATTTCAACCATCGGTTCCCACAAAGCTTCTTTCTTAGTGTTCCATTATTTTCTATGTAAATGATCATCCCGACCACGCTACCTAGTCGCACCTCCTCTAAAGTAGTACCCAGCTGCTCTATTTTTCTTTGAGAGAGACTACAGACGAATTTTCATTTTTGATACATTTTTATATTTGCACTTGATTCAGATTTCTCATGTTTTAAGTCAATTTAATCGGCCAGATTCACTACAAATCCCCTCTTATCCTATGTTTCCTCTTCAATTAGTTCTCAGGTGATATAATCTTCATCAACTCTCATTTTACCTTGCAGTTATTCTCCTACCATACCTTCTAGCGTATAATCATCACCCTAAGCAACCCAACCATAAAATCTTGGGCTAGGGAAATAACTATATTGATTTCCGTTCTTGGTTGAAGAAGTAGGAGGCTTTGAAGGCCTTATTAGAGTCCAATGCACCTTAAAATTTAGTCCAATCTCTATTGAATCTTTTTACAATGCCATCAAAACTTGATCCCTTCACAAATCTTGACACTTAAACATGAGCAACAACCGTCATTAAATCTTAACAGGGTATCGGAACTATATTCATGGTCCCTCAGCCTTATCAGTTTGGACCTATCAAACTTAACTATAAAATTGCAGATATCTTGTTTGAATGATCAATGCCTAATTGGTAAAAAAATATCCACAAAATCAGTGTACTTTATGTGTGTTTTTACTATAACATGATCAGTAATACATACCTCCCACATATGAAGTAGTTCTATATGCAAGCAACTTATTCCTCCGAACCCATCTTTACTATAGCCTTTTGTGTTGGTCGAGAAAAAGTTGGTCAATTTTCATTTCTTTATATCTACAAACAAGATAAAAACAATTGATGTCAAACAAGAGAAGAACAAAAAGAATATTACAATTGATGTCTACATAATTTTTAAAAAGGTAACATAAAATTAAATAAATACAATTTTATCTGTTTTATTTCGGACAAAAAATTACTTTAAAATAAAAAAAAATCAAATGAATATGTAATTTGTTGAAACAGATATCAATAGTTGTTTGAAAAATTCCAACAGCTCAGTCATCTGTCGCAAAAGATGCAAATGTATTTTTGATAATTAAAATATATAGGTAATCTGTTACAACAAATCTCAATATCTGTTTGACAATTTTCAATAGCTCGGTAGTCTGTTGCAACCGATTTCCTTGCAATTGATTTAGCTAAAACAAGGGATGAGTTGATAAGGTCAACTATAACTTCAATTAAGTCTTTGCAATACCAAAGTTATTATTAAGCTAATATTTAAATTGATTTAGCTACAACTAGGGATGAGTTGACAGGGTCAACTAAAACTTCAATTGAGTCTTTGAATTTGCATGATGTTGGTATTGCATTCCTCCCGACTCGAGTCATCGATCGATCACTTTGAGTTAAAACGATTCCTATTAACTTAATATTAAGTTAATACCTTAATTGATTTAGCTACAACTAGGGATGAGTTGATAGGGTAAACTAAAACTTTAATTAAGTCTTTGCAATTGCATGATGTTGGTATTGTGTTCCTCCTTACCTGATTAATTCAACGATCACTCTGAGTTAAAACGATTCCTATAACTTATTATCAAGCTAATACCTAAATTGATTTAGCTATAACTAGGGATGAGTTGACAGGGTCAACTATAACTTCAATTGAGTTTTTCCAATTGCATGATGTTGGTATTGTGTTCCTCTCGACTTGAGTCATCGAACAATCACTCTGAGGTTAAATAATTCCTATTAACTTATTATTAATCTAATACCTAAATTGATTTAACTACAACTAGGGATGAGTTGACAGGGTAAACTAAAACTTTAACTGAGTCTTTACAATTGCACAAGGTTGGTATTGTGTTCCTCCCGACCCGAGTCATCGAACGATCACTCTGAGTTAAAATGATTTCTATTAACTTATTATTAATCTAATACCTAAATTAATTTAGTTACAACTAGGGAAGAGTTGGTAGGGTCAACTATAACTTCAATTAAGTCTTTGCAATTGCATGATGTTGGATTGTATTCCTTCCGAACCGAGTCGTCAAACGATCACTCTAATTTTAAATGATTCCTATTAACTTATTATTAAGATAATACCTAAATTAATTTAGCTACAACTAGGGATAAGTTGACAGGGTCAACTACAACTTCAATTGAGTCTTTGCAATTGCATGATGCTGGTATTACGTTTCTCCCGATCCGAGTCGTCGAACAATCATTCTGAGTTGAAATGATTTCTATTAACTTATTATTAAGCTAATACCTAAGTTAATTTATCTAGAACTAGTTATGAGTTGATATGGTCAACTAGAACTTTAATTGCGTCTTTGTAATTGCATAATGTTAGTATTGCGTTCCTCCCGACCCGAGTCGTCGATCGATCACTCTGAGTTAAAATAATTTCTATTAACTTATTATTAATATAATACCTAAATTTATTTATCTAAAACTAGGTATGATTTGATAGGGTCAACTATAACTTCATTTGAGTCTTTACAATTAGATGATGTTGGTATTGTGTTGCTCTCGACCTGAGTCGTCGAACGATCACTCTGAGTTGAAACGATTCCTATTAATTTATTATCAAGCTAATACCTAAATTTATTTAGCTACAACTAGGAGTGAGTTGACAAGGTCAACTACAACTTCAATTGATTCTTTCCAATTGCATGATGTTAGTATTCCGTTCCTCCCGACCTGAGTCATCGAACGATCACTCTAGGTTGAAACAATTCCTATTAACTTATTATCAAGCTAATACTTATATTGGTTTAGTTACAACTAGTGATGAGTTGACAGGGTCAACTACAACTTCAATTGAGTCCTTGCAATTGCATGATATTGGTATTGTGTTCCTCCCAACTTGAGTATCGAACGATTGCTCTGAGTTGAAACGATTTCTATTAAATTATTATTAAGATAATACCTAAATTGATTTAGCTATAACTAGGTATGAGTTGACAGGGTCAACTACAACTTTAATTGAGTCTTTGTAATTGCATGATATTGGTATTGCGTTCCTCCCGACCTGAGTTGTCGATCGATCACTCGAGTTAAAATGATTCTTATTAACCTATTACTAAGATAATACCTAAGTTTATTTAGGTACAACTAGGGATGATTTGACAAGGTCAACTACAACTTCAATTGAGTCTTTGCAATTGCATGATGTTGCTATTGTGTTCCTCCCGACCTGAGTCGTTGAACAATCACTCTGAGTTGAAACAATTCCTATTAACTTATTATTAAGCTAATACCTATATTGATTTATCTACAACTAGGGATGAGTTGACAAGGTCAACTACAACTTTAATTGAGTCTTTACAATTGCATGATGTTGGTATTGCGTTCCTCCCGATCCGAGTCGTTGATCGATCATTTTGAGTTGAAATAATTCTTATTAACTTATTATTAAGGTAATACCTAAAATTCATCAGTGTTCCACTTAATAAACTTTATTATGATGGGACAGTTAAAAATTATATCTTTTAATTTTTTTTTTAAAAATAATTAAGATCAATTCGGACCAAATTAATAATTTCAAAACTTGTCATTTTTTTCTAAAAATACAAATCAACCCATACAAATCATTCATTTGTGGGAAAAATATTTCATCATTTTAAATCTTGAGTTCTCACTTTTTTCTTTCTCTCTCATCAATACAGACAACAACTACTCATTATTTTGCTTAACCTTTCAAAATAAATTGATTTTCTTCCCATTTCCGACCATATAGTTGTTATTTTTGTCTTTATTCTCGCTTGTATCCATTGTTTTCTCTATCTTCATAGGTAACAGAGTTTGACAAGAGTTTTACATTTGTTATTCATTCTAAAAATTAGGGTTTTTTAGTTAATAATGAAAAAGAAGAGTTTTAGATGTATACCTTTGAGAATAGGTTAATAATTTTGAGTTTTGATGCTAAAAAATGTAGAAAGAACCCGAGAAAATCATAATTTTTATTGCAGTATTTTATTGAATGTCGTGGTATTGTTGGATGGTGTTTGTGGTATTCTTGGTGGGGTCAGTATTGGTGGTCTTGATAGTGGTATCGGTGGTATTGGTTGCATTGGTGGTGGTGTTAGCGGTCTTGGTGTGGGTATTGGTGACATTGGTAGTGGTGTTGGTGGTCTTGGTGGTTTTTGTGATCTTAGTTATGGTATTGGTGGTCTTGGTGGCATTGTTGGTGGTCTTGGTGGCATCGAAGATGGTCTTGGTGGCATCGAAGATGGTCTTGGTGGTATCAGAGGTGGTCTTGGTGGCATGGAAGGTGGTCTTGGTGGTGGTGTTAGTGGTCTTGGTGGTCCATCTATTGTATAGGTGAAACATCTGTTGGGAGATATTAAATAGGTCTTCAAATAGACTCCCCATCCGTTCCAACTGATGGGTTATCCATTGATTTTTTTTTGTAATATGGCGTATAATAATTTATTGAAATTTGGCTTACCTTTTTTAAAAATAATGCAGACATCAAATGTAATGTATTTTTTGTTTTTCTTTTGTTTGTAGTTAAAAGATGTCTCCCAAAAGAAAAGAAACTGAAAGTGGATAAACTTCTGACCACTTAACAAAAAAGGCTAGAGTACGGATGGATTCGGAGGAACTTTTTGAACAATCTCAGTCAAGGATAAATGAAGCTGAGGAAAGTTGCGAAAAAAAGGTGGAAATAGGTATATAGAGGTTGGTGAGGAAAATAAAAGTCAGGAGAAAAAAGAAGATAAACAAGAAGAGGAAGAATTAGAAAGTGAGAAAGAGGATGTTGATGAACATGATGATAATTCATCACCAATAGGGCGTGAATTAAGATCAAAATCCCAGCATGATCCTGTCAAAACTATTAGTATTGATAGGTTTTAAGTTGCGATATTGATAGATGACCCTACAAAACTAACTGGTGATCTTGTACTTAAATGTCAGTTGGGGAAACATTTTGATGAATTTAGGAATATTATGAAGAATGAAAACATAGACGAACTTTGTAAAAAGAGCTTCTTTGGTTGCTTTCTTGAGGTGCCTGAGGACCACACTACCCATTTCCAAATGAGCATGGTATATGGTCTTCTCAAGCACAGGATCAAGTACGTGGGGATGATAAATATTCGACGGAAGGGGGCAAAAAGATGGATGAAATATGGATCAACTACTGTGGCATGCCGGTTTGTTTTGTCTTGAAAGAGTTTGCCATAGTAACAGGCTTGAGATCCGATCATCCAGAAGAACCTCTCATCAAGAAAATGCCCCACGAAAAGTCCAAGGAAAGAAGGACAGCCAAACCACCACCATCAAATAAAGGGAAGGCATTGTCCAAGCGACCACCCAACAAATCAAAAAAATAAATGGGTTGTTCGACGTTAAGGGACGCAACTACAAAGCGGCGAATTTGATAGAAGATCTCAAGGATAAAACCATACCAAAGCAGTACAGGGAGAAAGTGTAGTTGGTTTGGTTTTCCCATTCTGTTATATTGGTAAGAGACGTCAAAAAAGTCATAGAAGATGATTTCTTGGCGCTTGCTGAGGATTTTGAAAAATTTAACAATTATCCCTGGGGATATGACAACTACAACTTGACTGTCAAATATTTACTGATAAATCTATCCCCAAAGACGATCACATTACGCGGTTTTCTTGGGATTTCATGGTAAATTTAATCACTATTTGGTTACTCATCCATTAATTTATATTGAATAATTATTATGACTTTTTTCTTTCTTACGGTTTACATATTTTAGGCTTGGGCATTTGAAGCCATTCCTCCCCTCCGAAAGCAGGTCAAGGATTACCCAGATGAGGTTTCTTATCCAAGGATCCTTAGGTGGTTGGTTGCAAAGAGCAACACAAGAACTAAGGAGGATGATCTCTTTAACCCTCCGGATGAGGCAGTAAGTCCTCTTTCAAGTAAAATAATTTGACTCAAAAAGATATTAAAACATATGTGCCATCTTATTGGAAAAGATGGGTCGTCTGTTGCAAAAAATTACCCTTCTACTACAACTGGTGCAACAGATAGGTAATCTATTGCGATAGACGATCCATATTTCACAATAAATTGACCACCTATTGCTCTAGTTCTCTGAACCCAACTCAATAGATTACCCATCTGCTACAAATTTGTAATGCCCAAGTCTGTACCCCAGACACTACACGGTGCTCATAATCCCAAAGGACCACAAGCTAACCCATGAATGGTACCTACTGCAATAACTGAATAACAATACTGTAATTATGTAGAAATTAGGCAGAAATCTGCCATAAGGTTTAAATATGAAATAAATAAGGAATATCAATATTGAGAACTGAATACTGATACATCTGTCTGAAATACTCTAGTCTGAAAAGCCTCCACTGTCTGAAGATGAAGTTGATGGGACAAGTCCCCAACTAACTCCGACTACTAAAATAAACTGAATACTAACAACTGAAATGATAACTTTGTCCTCGAACTATAAGGACTCACCACTAAACCTGCTGCTGATAATCTGGGTTGCTAAGAGTGATCAGGAGCCCGTGCTTCTGAACCTATAATATAATACATCATAGCGCAAAAGAAAAACATGCATTAGTACTCTGAATGTACTGATATACTAAATGAGGTAGGCTGAAATGCATGGGTTTATATACATGAAAAATACTGACTGAATGACATGAGTATAACTGAATGAGAGTATATGCTTGAATATGTAAACTGTAACTGAGATCATGATAATACTAGACACTGAGTTCTGAATACTGATTAATTGATATCTGAGTTCACTGATACTGAATTACTGATAACTGAGTGACTATATCTAATAGTCCTGATTCTATGGAACTGTACTGAGTTTCGTGCTGAGCTGACTAAATGACTGTATCTAACAGTCTTGATTTCTGTAGAACTGAATTGAGTTTTATACTGAGGCTGGAACTAAAATTGAGACTGTGGGAGGTAATGATCTAACCGATATGCCCCTCACTAAACTGATTGGGGTCCAACCTGTAACCCCAGCTAGAAGGGTGTTTGTACCGTGCCACGGGTAAAGACAAGCCGAATCACCCTCATCTGGAAGGTGCTCTAAATAAGAACGATGGTACCCTCACCTGGCAGGTTAAAATACCTCATCAACCCTCAATTGGCAGGTTTATCTCTCAACCTATATTGGCTACGTAATTTTAGAATGCAAAGACTGCTTATAAGGATCACACCCTCTGCTGGCAGGTGAGTCCCCATCCTTGGGTATACTCGGTGCTGAATCCTACTCCCAACGGAATAGACACTGGACTAATTTCTAAACTGTTCTAGAATGGACTGAACTATTACTAATCCTATTAACTGACTGAACTGAACTGAGTTCATTGGGTTCTAAACTGATTACTAATTGAGTTCTGAACTGATTACTGATTGAGTTCTGGACTGATTACTGAACTACTGAACATGATACTACTGAGTTTGTTCTGTAACTACTGTAGCTCTAGGTAAATAACTAGATTTTTGGGTATTAGATACCCCCAGGACTCGATAGTATAAATTATAAGACATAGCACAATCTTGAAACATGATAACTAATTACTTAGTCACCATTCATCCATCAAGACATTCTATCAAACACTTGTAATGCATTTACTTATACATGAATGGGGATTTCATACTGTCATGTTATAATGGTACTATCTCATTCACATAGATATTTTGGAAAACACTTGCATGACATGGACTTGTATACATACTAACATGATATGATTTTACTATTCCACTCACATGAACAATTCATCAAATACTTAGAGGGCATAGTATATTCACATAATACTAAACAACATGTGAGCATCACAATTTCAAGTACCAAATTCCGAATTTGAAGGTTTTAGCATGAATTCACATGATACTACAAACATGATAAATAATTTCACATGAATCTTGCAATTAAATCATGAACTAAAAACCCCATTAACATGATAATCATGAACATAATCAAATTTAATCATGAAATTCATTAAATTTATTAACTTGTAGTTTTAAAAAGTTTCTTGAACTCCAAGGGTGGAAGGAGACTCTTGGATGAACACTTAACATACCTTAATGCTTGAATTTTGAAACATTGATGAGGAGTTCTTGAGTCTTGAATTTGAATTTAAATCTCCTAGGATTTGTTCTTGACAGCAGTTTGTGAAGAATGATTGAATTTTGCTCTTAGAAAGGTTTAATTTCGTGTTTTGGGGTCTGAATGATGTGGAAAAAAAGATCCAAATACCCCTCAAGACTCAGCTTTTTAATGACTAAAAATTGGCCCAGCGACGCGTAGACCGATGCGCCGCGTCGATGGTGTTGATGCGATGGCCGATGCGCCGCGTCGGTTCACTAAAAATTATACTGGGAGCTGGGAAAAAAATATTCATCGACGTGATACGTCAAGATCACGTTGATACACTGGTTTGGACTTCCAAAGGTGCTCCAAACGAAGTTCGAAAAATCCAAAACTTGTCTGAGAATACCTAATGACATTCCTGATCATGAATCAACCTAAAGATTGATACTTTAAGGTCATAAG
Organism: Capsicum pubescens; assembly: GCA_030864215.1. NCBI lineage: Eukaryota > Viridiplantae > Streptophyta > Magnoliopsida > Solanales > Solanaceae > Capsicum > Capsicum pubescens. The sequence continues at coordinate 197,091,723 of CM061549.1, read as the reverse complement.
GGTCATAAAATAGAGTTGCCAACTTATGAAGGCTAAAATAACACTAGGTCTGAATACTTAGCTAGATATTTCTAAGTTTGGGACCCCTCATTAAGCTCTAAGAGACTGAGTTAGGCATAGAATTTTGCGGGGTTTTACAATATCTCCTCCCCGGGAACATTCATCCTCGAATTAGACTGACGAGGTTGGGAATACTAAAAGACTAAACTTGCTTACTGGACATGCATAACTGTAACATAATTTCATGACTGACACTACTGATATGCTGAAATTTCATACTGAACATGCATATCTGATGCATGAGTACATGGTTAAACATGATTCATAAATGTATGACTGGAATTGCTGATAAGATGAGTTTCTCATGCTGAACATGCATATCTTATGCATGAAGACACAACTGAATATGCAATGGTAACTAATACACAGTTTATAAAGGGAAATCTGAGCATGAAACTGAGTAAGTTCAAGGGACAACTATTACCTTGGGCTGAGGCTGAGTTTGCGGAGAAGAGGTGGGGGTACTTAGTCCGCATATCTGCTTCTTCTTCCCAAGTAGCTCCCTCAACGAACTGATTCCTCCAAAGAACTTTGACTAAAGGGACTTCTTTGTTCCTCAATCTACGGATCTAATAATCAAGGATTTCGACTGGAACCTCCTCTTAAGAGAGATTGTTATGAATATTTAGGCCCTCAATAGGGACTACAATTACTGGGTCGCCTATGCACTTCTTAAGCAAGGAGACATGGAACACTGGGTGCACTGAAGCTAAGTCTGAAGGCAACTCAAGCTCGTAAGCTACCTTTCCGAAATGATTGAAAATTCAATAAGGACCGACATATCGGGGACTGAGCTTCCCCTTCTTGCCAAACCTCTTCACTCCTTTCATACGAGAGATTTTCAAATACATATAATCACCAATCTCAAACTCGAGATCCTTTCTACACATATCTGTGTATGATTTCTGTCGGCTCTGAGCTGTCTTAAGCCTTTCCCTGATCAACTAAACTTTTTCTAAGGTATCAAATACCAAGTCAGTACCTACCACTGCAGTCTCACCCAATTCAAACCAACCAATGGAAGATCTACACCTCCTCTTATAAAGCGCTTCAAATGAAGCCATCTGAATACTGGAATGATAGTTGTTGTTATACGCAAACTCAATTAAAGGCAAGTGGTCATCCCAACTACCCTTAAAATCAATAGCACACGCTCGCAGCATGTCTTCTAAAGTTTGAATGGTCCTTTTTGCTTGACCATCTATTTGAGAGTGAAAGGCTGTACTGAGGTGAACTTGGGTACCAAGACCCTTCTAAAATGCTTTCCAGAAATGAGAGGTAAACTATGTACCTCTATTTGAGATAATAAATAACGAAACTCCGGGCAATCTGACCAACTCTCTAACATAGAGCTTGACATAATCCTTAGCTGAATAAGAGGTATAGACTGGTAGGAAATGAGCTAATGACAAGTACGAAGTAGGCCCATCACAAAATCCATGTTCACCTCTTCCCACTTCCAAGTGGGAATAATGAACTCCTGCATAGTCCCACTAGGCTTCTGATGCTCGATCTTAACCTGCTGATATGTTGAGCACTTAGCTACAAACTCTACAAAGTCTCTCTTCATCCCACTCCACCAATAGATCTCTCATAAATCACGGTACGTCTTAGTGGCCCCTGAATGAATATAGTAAGGTGTACCATGTGCTTCTGCAAGAATTCGTTGTCTTAGGTCATCTACACCCGACACACATAGCTGACCCTAATGATGGAAAACACCATCTACCTCTTGGGAGAAAACCTCTACCTTCTGATCTCTAACTGATTCTTTCAACTTAGCTAGAATGGGATCCCTATCCTACTTTTCCTTCACCTCGAAAACTAGGGATGATTCTGAACTACTCTGCACCCATACATTACCTTCTGCTGAATCGACTAAGCGAACACCTAGTCGGGCAAGCTGATGAACTTCCTGATCTAACTTCTTCTTACCATTCTCACATGAGCAACACTACCCATGGACATCCAACTAAGAGCATCAGCCACTAAATTGGCCTTACCCGGATGGTACAGAACACTCATGTCGTAGTCTTCCAACAACTCTAACCACCTTCTCTGACGAAGGTTTAGATCTTTATGAGAGAATACATATTGTAGGCTCTTATGGTCAGTGAACACATCAACGTGCACTCTATATAAATAGTACCTCTAAATATTTAAGGCAAATACTATAACTGCTAACTCAAGATCATGAGTAGGATAGTTCTTTTCATGGGGCTTAAGTTTTCTAGAGGCATAGGCTATGACCTTATCTCTTTGTATTAAAACACACCCCAAACCAACCCTGAAAGCATCACAATATACCATAAACCCGTCTGAACTATCTGGTAGAGTCAAATCTAGGGTTGTAGTGAGTTAAGTCTTTAACTCCTGAAAACTCTTCTCACAAGAATCTGACCACTGGAATTTGATCTTCTTCTGAGTAAATATGGACATAGGGGATGAAATAAATGAAAATCCCTCAACAAACCATCAGTAATAGCCGGCCAGGCCCAAGAAACTCCTGATATCTGATGGAGAGATAGGCCTAGGCCAGTTTCTCACTGCTTTGGTCTTTTGAGGATCAATACTAATGCCATCACCGAAAATGATATGGCTGAGAAAAGCTACTGACCTTAGCCAAAATTCAAACTTACTGAATTTAGCGAACAACTGATGGTTTTTGAGAGTCTACAATACTATTCTGAGATGGTCTGCATGATCATGCTCACTATGAGAGTAGACAAGAATGTCATCTATGAAGACTATGATGAACATGTACAAGTACTACTTAAACATGCGGTTCATCAATTCCATGAAAGCTCCTGGGGTATTGGTAAGACCAAATGACATGACTAAGAATTCAAAATGACCATACCATGTTCTGAAAGTTGTTTTTGGAATGTCACATTCCCTGACTCTAAGCTGATGATAGCCTGATCTGAGGTCTATCTTATAAAAATAACTGGTGTCCTGAAGTTGGTCAAATAAGTCATTAATTCTAGGAAGTGGATACTTGTTCTTGATCGTGACTTTATTTAGCTAATGGTAGTCTATACACATTCTGAGAGAACCGTCTTTCTTATGAACGACTAGGACTGGTGCACCCCATAGGAATACACTGGGTCTGATGAATCCCTTATCTAGGAGATCCTTTAACTATTTTTTTAACTCCTTGAGTTCTGCTGGAGCCATTCTATATGGAAGAATAGATATGAGATGAGTATCTGATACGCCCAAATTATAACTCTCGTTAGAAAGTGTAAGCGGTCGCTGTCAAATATAGAACCCAACTGGGTTGGGTGTCGAATCCCACAGGGAATACTATGGTCACTAAGTATTACGATTATTATTAGACTGTTGGTCGAAGATTCCAAGATAAGGGGGGTTTTGGTTTAGGCGTGAACTAATATTATCAAAGTAACAATGGAACGATTTGTGTAGTAAGATTTAATCACAGAGATTGATAAGTTAGGGTTATGTCCACCTTATAAGTTCTACTTCTCTATTAACTATGAGTAACGCGGAATTTAGACATGCATGCACTTATAGAGAATCGTATTATAATTCTAAATCCAAGTGTTTCTCAACCATCAAGGATTTATTTCGCTTTAGCTCTCCCGAGCCTAAAGTGTATAACAAATGGTACAAATTCTCCAAGAAGTTAATCCGGTTAAGGCATTAACGTGTAAATAGGGGTTGGAAACCCTATTTCCTTGTCACACTCTCTTTTCCAAACATGTAACTTTTCTCTCGAACAAGTTAATGCTATAATGGCATATTCTCTATGTTTGCAACCATAAGAATTCAATCAAAACGAAGAGAGTAATGATATAAGTAGCATAACACATCAAGAATTCACAAACTCATAGTAATAGATAGTATCTTACAAGGTTTCCATAACCCTAACAGATAAGTTTAGCTACTCATGAATACAACGGAAATCAAAGTATACATTATCATCGTACCAAAACTTAGAGAAATCTCGGCTATGGAGATGAAACGTGTTTTCTTTCTCCGTTGCTCAAGTGAGCCGTTTTCTGCTCTCAAAACTCGTACAAAACCTTCAAACGTGAATTCCCAATAATGTCGAATGAATAACGATTCATGATGCTGAAAAATTCAGCAATAAGGTTTTTAATAGCATCCTTGTCTAATAAGTTGCTACTGCATCCTTAAGTATTTAAAAATACTGGGTTTGCCCGGGAAAAAGTTCCCATGCATCACATTCAGTCCAAAAGCTGCCTTCCCTCTTATGTGATGTTTTCCTTTGTTGCCCACAGGTCCACAAAGTGCTGAAATCTTCATCATGAGTACCTGAAAACATGCTAATCACATAGGTCAGCTCACTTAAAGGAAAATGGACTAAAAGTGCAAGAATTATATATTTTATCCTCAAAACTTAGCTGAAACATGGGTAAATTATGGTGCTTAGGCGTGTAAATACGCCCAACATCACCACCCCACACTTAAAGCTTTGTTTGTCCTCAAACAAAATATTACATCCATGCAAACACCTAACTAGAATTTCACAATAGCAACACGAAATTTTCAACAAGACATGCACAACAATCATTAACAAAGAGTAGGTTTCTCGATCACTACTAGAAACAACTCAACCTCCAGCATAGACTCATTAGGATGGTTAATTCGTATCCACAAGTTAAGCCACAAAGAAACATATAAAACTACCCAACAACCATCAACCATGTGTGCTCACACAAGATATCACCCATAATCACTCATAGTTTTGCATTTTTCGAAACATGGGTATAAGACTCTCCTTGCTCTCGCTCTCACAAGGAATTCTTATATTACAACTAATGACCATAGGCTTGCCCTTAGTGTAATGCTCTACTAATATCAGACTGCTAAGTTTAGGATCAAATAGGTCTTTACAGGTTGTAATGTAGGCTAAGGGACAGGTAGGACTATTTTGGCCAGAAATAGTGACTATGTTCCCTAAGCGCTTTAATACACTACAATATGCCATTTACACTATCTTTAACAACCACTCTACCTCTCTTTCATCTACCAACCCCTTTTCACCCATTTTGTTATTCAATCATAAAAACAACTATCTTTTTGTTTTTCTAAATTTTTTTATTTTATTTTTTATTTTTTTTCTCTTTTTTTTATATTAAGCAAGCATCCCTATAATAGCCACTCCTTTTCACAACAATTTCAAGTACCAATACACCCTGAGGCATCACTTTCACCATTCTCCTTTTATTTTTCCACATGATTCTACAATTTTAAAGCGCTTAGGAGTTTGGATCAAATTATGGTCTTGAAAAAAAAATGGATTAGGATACATATGAGGCTGCCAAAGAAAATAGCTAAAGGCTCAAAGGGGGTTCACTAGGACAATGTACAAATGTAGGTAAAAAGAAGGTAAACAATTTCAGGGCTGCCAAAGAAATGCCTAAATCATCTCCTACACTCACAATCTTTATTTCGCTTCACACACACACCAGGCAAGTTCTAGCATTAGTCGCAACAAAGAATATACAATATTCTCTCACACACAAGGCACATGGTCAACTTCATTGGGAGCATTATAGATTCTTGACCCAACAGATGAATGAATTAAACCACAACAATTTATCACACAGTGAGTCACAACTTAGAGCCTAAGTGTCTCAATAGTAATGATTTAGCACAAACTCTTGTTATAATATACCATGCTGTTACAACTAACTAACTAACTACTAATTCAAACAAACAAGAATAAATGTAGGCAAAGAAATACAACACAGCAGACATATACCCGCACCCCACACTTAGACGGGACACACTGTCCTCAGTGGAAATAAATAAGGAAAACCTGATTAGTCGGACTCTTCTTCTATGTCTGGGGTCATACCCCTTGCGTCGGAATCATCATCAGAGTTGTCGTCATCAGAGTTGTCCTCCACGTCTGAGTCTGGCAGTCGGTGATCATTATCCTTGTGCCGAATCCACCCTGCCATTGACCTTAATCCGCATAGTGTATGTCTGATGGCCCTGTAAGGAGGTCTGTGATAAAGCTCCTTGAGCGGTGATGGATCCAAAGATGGAAGGCCCAGAAAAGAGTTGAATAACTCCGCATTCAGTTGCAAGACTTGGCCCCGAATCTTGACTTCACTTCCTGTAGTCTTTTTGGGAGGTGGACACTTTTTCTTTTCCTTGTCGTCCTTTTAGGGCCATTCTACCTGAGATCACAATAAAGTCATGTTAGTTTCATCACGGAAGATTTACTATATTCGAACAAGAAAATCATGATGGTACCACCCCACACTTAATCCATTTGCACAATGTTAATAATCATGTAATCTTGACTATCCTTTCCGACTTTATTTCATTGGATTAAGGCAATGTTTGAACAAGACTACCACATAGCAATCTTATCAGGTTTTTGCATCGAAATAACCAAACCATGTTATACTTGTGGTCAATCATGATCAATACCTTCGATGAACGAGTCATTCAAACATTCAAGCTTACAACTTTCAAGATTATACATTAACTTCACAATTTTGACTTCATAAAAATACGACAGTGAATACCAATCAAATACAAGTCAGAGTAAAGTCAAGAACACCCACACGAATTCTTTCACTCAACTAGATGCATCATAACAAACCAACCATATTCTCATCACCAAACACCACTTCACAATCTAATAAACCATTATAAGCGGAGTAGTGCAACAACTACGAAATATAAAAGAGTAACTTACGTAGTGATGGATCCGGAAGATGAACTTGCAAGATTAGATGAGCAAAAAGAAAAACTTTGAGAGAATTTGGGAGCTTAGGCGTCACCTATCTTGAGCAAACAATGGAATTATGTTCTAAGGTTGATGATCTATTTAAAGACTAAGCCATGGGTCGGGTTTGATCCATGTACAATCGGGTAGGAGGCAAAAAAGGATAAGTAGGTGGCGCCTAATGCTTTGTCTATGCTTAGCATAGGCGGCGCCTTTAGCAATGCCTATATTGGCATAGGCGGCGCCTTACCTATCGCCTAGATTGGCATAGGCGGCGCCTATGGCATTGCCTATGTGAGGCAGTGAGCATAGGCAATGGCATAGGCGGCGTCTATAGCATTGCCTACATTGGTATAGGCCTTGCCTTGTCCATTGCCTATGTGAGGCAGTGAGCATAGGCAATGGCATAAGCATTGCCTTGTCCGTTGCCTAGATTTGCATAGGCATTGCCTTGTTCGTTGTCTAGATTGGCATAGGCAATGCCTAACCTATAGCCTTTGCTCCATTATTCCTCACTTACCACCTTTAGCATGGCTCACTTTTAAATCAAAATTTGAGACTAATCTCCTCCTTTGTATATCTTGCACCTACACTTAATCAAAAACAACAAAAATGATTAGAAGGATGGGTTGCCTCCCACCGAGCGCCTTAGTTTTGGTCGTGGCTCGACTCTTCTTTTTGAACTTTTATTTATCAAAAACAAAATCCTAACAAAACAAACTCCTAATGATGGGTTGCCTCCCATGTAGCGCTTGATTTATTGTCGCGACACGACATAGTTATCTCGATTACTCAGACTTCATCAAGATATCTGGTGGCTTCGTCGGTGGTGAGGGTCGATTCTTAAGGTCAAGGTCCAGCTTCTTGGGGTCATATGAATACGACCCCATTCCTGTCAAAGCACGGATAGTTTCTTCATTCTCTTCAACATCCTCACGCTCAAAGTTCAAAAGCACAGCAGCCAATAGCTCAACAGTAAGCTGCTTCTCTTAAGATAATTCCTTCTCATCCTCATAATAAACATCATCTATAGAGAACACATTCATATCTTTGGGCTGCTTCATTGATTTGCTTACATCAAAACGTACCACTTCGTCATTCATCCGAAATAAAAGCTCATTTGCTCGTAAATCAATAAGCACACTTCTTGTTGCGAGGAAAGGTCGACCCAAGATTATGGGCACCTCAAAATCCACCTCGCAATCTAAAATAACAAAGTCTGCAGGAAAAATAAAGGTAGAAACCTTCACTAATACATCATGTAAGATACCAACAGGTTATTTTACCGACCTATCTGCCATCACGAGCCGCATATTGGTTGGTGTGGGATCGCCCAACCCCAACTATTTATAAATAGATAGCGGCATCAAATTGATGCTAGCCCCCAAATCGCACAATGCCTTAGCAAAATCCAAGGATCCAATCATGCAAGGAATAGTGAAAGCACCAGGATCCGCCTTTTTCTGTACTAAAGATCTCGTGGCAATTGCACTGCAATGATGAACATTATCTGCCAGTTCATAACTTGCTGCCCTTTTCTTTGTCAAAAGGTCCTTCATGAATTTGGCGTACCCTGGCATCTGCTCCAGTGCCTCCACCAAAGGCACATTAATAGTCAGCTGCTTCAGCATGGTCATGAATTTACTAAACCTGGTGTCATCAGCCTTCTTCTTCAGTCTCTGAGGAAAAGGTGGTGGTGGATTTGGAAGAGTCTTTTCCACCACTTCCGTTTGGTTTTTCTTTCGATTATCAATCTTTTCAGGCTGATGACATCTAGGTGTAATGTCATGAACATTCTCATTCTGATTTTCAGCTTCTGCAGAATCATCACAATCTGCTTCAATAACATTCTCTTCTGTATTATCAGCCACCTGCTTGCCTTTGGATGGATTTTCCAACACCTTACCACTCCTGGTAGTAATAGCCATACATGATCCATCATTCCGTGGATTTTGCACAGTGTTACTAGGTAAAGTTCCAGCTTTTCTTTGATTGAATATCGCTGATAGTTGATTCATTTGTTGTTCCAGCTGTTTTATTGCAGTGGAATGCGAGTCAACCAATTGATTTATTGAGGACAAATCATTTTTTACCTCAGCTAGTCCCGTGTTGGTTGCCTCCACTCCTTTCAAAAGCTTGGCCATCATGTCCTCCATGGACATCTTCCCATAACTAGTTGCAACAGCTTCACGATTTCCAGGAGGGACATACAAACCACTCCTGTCAGTCTTATTCTTGAATCCAGATTTTTCATAATAGTTCCGACCTTGGTTTCCTTGGGCATTGCCTCGAAAACCCCTCTGATTGTTCAAATAATTCGCTTCCTCCTCAGAATCGGATTCATCTCTACCCTGTGATACAACAGCCTTGACCTTTTTTGCCTTCCCTAATAATAAATGCTTGGTAAGAAGGTCCATCTGCATTTTTATGTGAGCCATATCTTGGTCACGTTCCTCTTCTCTTCGCCTCTGTTCTGCTGTCATGCCAGTAAATATAGTAGAGCTTGCTACCTCAGAATCCATGGTATGCCAAGCTCTACTCTGCTTTGTCATGCGATCCAGCATATCACCAGCCTCAATAAAAGTAAGGTCCATGAATGACCCACCTGCAGCATTATCAACCACTGGCTTAGTCACCGAGTTCAACGCCCTGTATAATATTTCCATCAAGTGGATGTTGGTCATCTGATGATTTGGGCACCGCATAAGCTTCTTCTTGAACCTCTCCCATGCTTCGTGGAGAGCTTCAGTTGGAAGCTGTCGAAAATTGCTGATCTCATCTCGTAACTGTGCTCTCTTGGATGGCGGAAAAAATCTTTCTAGAAAAGCTTCTTTCAGTTGCCTCCAGTTAGTAATAGAGTTAGGAGTCAGCCCGTTCAACCATAGAGTTGCCTCTCCAGATAGAGACAATGGAAATAAGCGCAGTCGAATTGCATTCTGTCCAACTCCTGGATTGTCAAACGACTTGCATGTTGAGATAAAGTTGATCAGATGCATATTCGGATCATCTCCTGCAAGTCCACCAAATAAACCTTTGAGTTGCAATAGCTGGATCATGGTGCTAGTGATATTGAACTTGGTTCCGGGTGCCAAGGGCGGAGGAATAATAGCCCCTGTGGCACCAGCCCCGTCCAAGTCGTCATCATCATTATCAAAAACGATTTGCACAGCTCGACATTCAGGTCTCATTCTCGTTTGACGATCTCTGTTGACATTCCTGTTCACTGGTGCAGCCACATCATCTGCACGCCTTGGATTTAATAACTCATCATCACCCAGGTCCTCTTCATCAAGATTTGTTGCCCGACCTGGGTTATCAATATTTTGTTGATGTACTTGAGTAGCTGCCAATGCAGCTAATCTTTCCTGCTCTTGTTGAGGAGCCATCTGTTCAAGGTTTCGTTGCACATCTATTCTGCCAATAAGATGTGGTTCAGGATTTATAGGTAATAACGGTTGACCAGAACTTTGTGTATTTGGCATGCACTCCAATAAACCTGAACAAAATAAAAACAACAAACAAAAAGTAAAATTCGAGAATCTTTGACCAAAGGGTCTATTAACTATCACAAACTTAGTTGACAACCGTATTCCCCGGCAACGGCGCCAAAATTTGATACGCCCAAATTACAACTCTCGTTAGAAAGTGTAAGCGGTCGCTGTCAAATATAGAAACCGACTGGGTTGGGTGTCGAATCCCACAGGGAATACTATGGTCACTAAGTATTGCGATTATTATTAGACTGTTGGTCGAAGATTCCAAGATAAGGGGGGTTTTGGTTTAGGCGTGAACTAATATTATCAAAGTAACAATGGAATGATTTGCGTAGTAAGATTTAATCACAGAGATTGATAAGTTAGGGTTATGTCCACCTTATAAGTTCTACTTCTCTATTAACTATGAGTAACACGGAATTTAGACATGCATGCACTTATAGAGAATCGTATTCTAATTCTAAATCCAAGTGTTTCTCAACCATCAAGGATTTATTTCGCTTTAGCTCTCCCGAGCCTAAAGTGTATAACAAATGGTACAAATTCTCCAAGAAGTTAATCCGGTTAAGGCATTAACGTGTAAATAGGGGTTGGAAACCCTATTTCCTTGTCACACTCTCTTTTCCAAACATGTAACTTTTCTCTCGAACAAGTTAATGCTATAATGGCGTATTCTCTATGTTTGCAACCATAAGAATTCAATCAAAACGAAGAGAGTAATGATATAAGTAGCATAACACATCAAGAATTCACAAACTCATAGTAATAGATAGTATCTTACAAGGTTTCCATAACCCTAACAGATAAGTTTAGCTACTCATGAATACAACGGAAATCAAAGTAGACATTATCATCATACCAAAACTTAGAGAAATATCGGATATGGAGATGAAACGTGTTTTCTTTCTCCGTTGCTCAAGTGAGCCGTTTTCTACTCTCAAAACTCGTACAAAACCTTCAAACGTGAATTCCCAATAACGTCGAATGAATAATGATTCATGATGCTGAAAAATTCAGCAATAAGGTTTTTAATAGCATCCTTGTCTAATAAGTTGCTACTGCATCCTTAAGTATTTAAAAATACTGGGTTTGCCTGGGAAAAAGTTCCCATGCATCACATTCAGTCCAAAAGCTGCCTTCCCTCTTATGTGAAGTTTTCCTTTGTTGCCCACAGGTCCACAAAGTGCTGAAATCTTCATCATGAGTACCTGAAAACATGCTAATCACATAGGTCAGCTCACTTAAAGGAAAATGGACTAAAAGTGCAAGAATTATATATTTTATCCTCAAAACTTAGCTGAAACATGGGTAAATTATGGTGCTTAGGCGTGTAAATACGCCCAACATCAGTATCTTAGAGAACGTCTATTTCAAAGTCGATTTCCCTTTAGGGAGAAACTCCGAGAAGATCTTCGAGAAACACATCTGGGAATTCACATGCTACTAACACTGATTCTAAATTAGGGGTCTCTGAACTAGAGTCTTGGACTCGAATGAGATGGTAGACACATCCCTTAGATATTATTTTTCTCGCCCGAAGGTAAGAAACAAGTTGACCCCTAAGTGATGAAGTACTACCCCTCTACTCTAGGACAACTTTATTTGGATGACTGAGGTATAGCAGGAATAAAGCCAATCTATGCTTAGAATGACATCAAAATCGGTCATCTCTAATTTCACTAAGTCTGCTGAAGTGACTTTCTGAGATACCATAATTGGACAGCTCCTGTATACCCATTGGGCTATAATAGATTTACCCACTGGGGTAGAAACTGAGAAAGGCTCTGCTAGAATTTTGGGACTGACTCCGAAGTCAACAGCTATATATGGAGTTACAAAGGACAAAGAAGCTCCTGGATTTAGTAAAGCATAAACATGTAAATGGAAAACTTGTAACGTACCAGTGACCACATTAGGAGAACTTTCCTGATCCTGTTAGGAGTGAAGTGCATAGAGTCAGTTTGGGCATTGGCTACTGGTGGCACTGGAAGCGACACCCTACTGATTCAGGCAACCAGACTGAGCTGGGGAACGGTTATGCTGACCCTGGGAACCTGACTGGGGACAATTTCTGACTCTATGACCTGGCTTGCCATACCCAAAACATATATCATTGCCAGCTCTGCAGATACCCTGGTGGTTTCTGCCATATTTCTAACAAAGAGGATTAGTTCGGGCGCTGCTGACACTATCCTAAGGTTTAGGGCCTGGCTGCCTATCTCTGTTGCCATCTCTAAATTTCGGCACTGGAGCAATGGTTGAGGAAGGAGCTGGAACTAAATATTTCAGGCGGAACTGAGAACGATTTCTACCCTCTGACTTAGGTTGAGTGAAGTTAAAACTATCTGTTCTCACTCTCTTATTCTTTCTCTCATTCTCTCTATTCTTAGCCTCCTCTATCTGCTGAGTATGGACCATGAGATTGGATGTGTCCATCTCCTTAATAAGCATTGCAGTCCTACACTCTTTGACTACACTACTAGATACGCCTGGCACAAACTTACTTATCTTAGCTCTGCTATCTGCTACCACATGAAGAGCATATCTGGATAATTAAGTAAACTTGAGAGAATACTCTCTCACTATCATATTGCCCTACTTTAGATTTATAAATTACAAAACCATCGCTTTCCTCAACTCCAATGGGAAAAACCTATACAGAAAAGTAATGGCAAACTCATCCCATTCTATGGGCCCTACATCTGCGACCCTTTCTGCTTTCTACTATTTAAACCATGAGTGAGCCATATCCTGCAACTGATATGCGGCCAACTCAACACTCTCACTAGCCATCACCCCCATAACATCTATAACTTTCTGCACCTAATCTAAAAATTCCTGAAGGTCCTCATCTGACTTAGACCAAGTAAAAGATGAAGGGTTTATTCGGGTGATGTCCCAAATCCTGGCTGCAACAATATTGGCCACTAGGTTGGCTGGAACGATAGCTGGGCATTCATTCTAGGCTGCCACAAAATGAGCTTGGGTGGTAAAAGCTACTCTTAATTTAGCGTGGGAGACATATTTATCCAGGGGATCTGGCTAGATGGGTTGAGGTGCTGGTTGGTCTCCCATTCATCTTCTCTTAGTTCTCTTTGGAGGCATATTCTATAAATGGAAGAGAAACTTGGATTAGACAGAGAGTTTAACTTGAGCTTGTGCTCACTCGTACGACATGATTACCGAAAGAAGGAAAACTTTTCCTAAAAAACCTCGTAGAGCCCCTGTCCATAAGTGTGGTGTGCTACACACCCATGCATAAGACTCTACTGGATGTGGCTTTCAGACTTCCTAAGACTCTATTGAACCTTAGGCTCTGATACTAAGTTTGTAACGCCTCGAGTCTATACCCCAGATTCTACACGATGCTCATATTCTTGAAGGACCACAAGCTAACCCATGAGTGATACCTGCTGTAATAATTGAATAACAATACTGTAATTATGAAAAAATTAGGCGGAAATCTTCCAGAAGGTTCAAATCTAAAATAAATACTTAATATTAATATTGAGAACTGAATACTGATACATCTATCTGAAATACTCTAGTCTGAAAAGCCTCTATTGTCTGAACGTGGAAATGATATGACAAGTCCCCAACTAACTCCGACTACTGAAATAAATTGAATACTAACAACTGAAATGATAACTTTGTCCTCGAACTATGAGAACTCACCACAAAACCTGTTGCTGATAATCTGGGTTGCTAAGAGTAATCAGGAACCCATGCATTTGAACCTATGATATAATACATCATAGCGTAAAAAAAAAGTATACGTCAGTACTCTGAATATACTAGTATGCTAAATAAGGTAGGATGAAATGCATGGGTTTATATGCATGAACAATACTAACTGAATGACATAAGTATAACTGAATGAGAGTACATCCATGAATACATAAATTGTAACTGAGATAGTGATAACACTGGACACTGAGTTCTAAATACTAATTAATTGATATCTGAGTTCACTGATACTGAGTTACTGATAACTGAGTGATTGTATCTGACAGTCCTGATTCTGTGGAACTGTACTGAGTTTTATGTTGAGCTGACCGACTGACTGTATCTGACAGTCTTAATTTCTGTAGAACTGAATTGAGTTCTATACTAAGACTGGAACTAAAACTGAGACTGTGTGAGGTAATCATCTAACGACATGCCCCTCTCTGAACTATTTGAGGACCAACCTGTAACCCCAGCTAGAAGGGTGTCAGTATCGTGTCACAGACAAAGACAACCTGAGTCATCCTCATCTGGAAAGTGCTCTGAATGAGAATGATGGTAGCCTCAACTGGCAGGTTAAAACACCTCATCAACCCTCAACTGGTAGGTTGATGTCTTAACCTACGTTGTCTACGTAGTTCTGGAATACAAGGACTGCTTCTAAGGATCACACCCTCTGCTGGCAGGTGAGTCTTCATCCTTAGGTTCACTCGGTGCTAAATTCTAATCCCAACTGAATAGACACTGGACTGATTTCTAAACTGTTCTAGGCTAGACTGAACTATTACTAATCTTGTTAATTAACTGAACTGAACTGAGTTCACTGGGTTCTGAACTGATTACTAACTGAGTTCTGAACTGATTACTGACTGAGTTCTGGACTAATTATTGAACTACTGATCATGATACTACTGAGTCTGTTTTGTAACTACTATAGCTCTAGGTAAACAACTAGATTATCAGGTATTAGATACCCTCAGGACTCGATAGCATAAGTTATAAGACATAGCACAATCTTGAAACATGATAACTAATTACTTGGTCACCATTCATCCACCAAGACATTTTATCAAACATTTGTAATAGGGATTTCATATTGTCATGTTATAATGACACTATCTCATTCACATAGGGATTTTGGCAAACACTTACATGACATGGACTTGTATACATGCTAACATAATATGATTTCACTATTCAACTCACATGAACAATTCATCAAACACTTAGAGGGCATAGTCTACGTACATAATACTAAACAACACGTGAGCATCACAATTTCATGTACCAAATTCCCAATTTGAAGGTTTTAGCATGAATTCACATGATACTACACACATGATAAATAATTTCACATGAATCTTGCAAATAAATCATGAACTAGAAACTCCATTAACATGATATTCATGAACACAATCAAATTTAATCATAAAATTCATCAAATCAATTAACTTGTAGTTTTAAAAAGTTTCTTGAACTCCAAGGGTGAAATAAGACTCTTGGACGAACACTTAACATACTTTAATGGTTGAATTCTAAAAGATTGATGGGGAGTTCTTGAGTCTTGAATTTGAATTTAAATCTTCTAGAGTTTGTTCTTGAGAGCAGTTTGTGAAGAATGAATGAAATTTTCTCTTAGAAGGGTTTAATTTCATGTTTTGGGGGCTGATAGATATGGAAAAAAATACCCAAATACCCCTGAAGACTCAGTTTTTTAATGACTGAAAATTGGCCCAGCGATACGCAGACCAACGCACCGCATTGATGGTGTCGATACGATGGCCAACGCGCCGCATCGAGTCTGAATCAGTTCACTAAAAATTGCACTGGGAGATGGAAAAAATATTCATCGATGCAATAGGCAATGCGGCGCATCGAGATCGCATCGATACACTGGTTTGGATTTCCAAAGGTGCTCCAAACGAAGTCTGAAAAATCTGAAACTTGTTCGAGAACACCTAATGACATTCCTGATCATGAATCAACCTAAAGATCGATACTTTAAGTTTATAAGGGTCATGAAATATAGTTGCCAACTTACAAAGGCTAAAATAACACTAAGTTTGAATACTTAGCTAGAATTTTCTAAGTTTGGGACCCCTCATTAAGATCTAAGAGACTGAGTTGGGCTTAGAATTTTGCGGGGTCTTAGAAAATTATACAATAGATGGGTAATTCGATACAATTTATTGTTCATCTATTGCGATAGATAGATCAGCTGTTTCGACAGATAGATCATCTATTGCATAATTTTTTTGTGTTAACATGTAACCCAACTGACTACAAATTATTATTATATAATTTAAATGTATCTACTTTTTTTATGGTTTATGCATTCTTGGATCGTGCCTACTGAGTAGGAGTTGGGGATGATTTCTTTTATTACTCTAGGTCTTGTTGATACAATAGCAAACCCAATGATGGAGTTAATATAGAAGGAATTGGCTAGATTAAAAACTATAAGAAGAGTAGTTAGGCAAGGTCAGACTAATGTTGATGATCTTCATGACCAACCTACTGCAACAGATCTGGGTATTTCTTCTGGAGGAGTTGTTGATGTTGGTGGTAGCCATCCTGATGTTGATGTTGTTGCCAATCGTGATGATGAGCATGTTGATGCTCAAGAAAAAATAAATACATTTGAAATCACCCCTTACACCGGTCCCTCCCACCCTATAGTGGTCCTTCTCACCCCTTTTCACCCTTGTGTTCTCATTGAAAATGCAAAGTGTGTAAGGACAGATAGAATAAAATCCTTGAAAAACTAGAGGCTATCAATGAATTTGCCGAGGAATTGAAATCCAAGAGGGGTGTCATACCATCCAAGAAGGTGAGGAAGCCATACACTCCTACAGTGGTGGTTAGGAGAAAGAATAGAAAATTAGCTAAATCCTTTCTAGTCTAAAAACAAAAAAAATGCAACTCCTCCTTTTCAAAAATTGTTGAAGAAGTTCAGGGGCCATTGAAGAAGGTGGACATAAACGCGACAGTTGGCACCGAAGAGAAGAAGAAACTGTGAAGGACCACGAATACCAAAAAAAAACTTGCACAAGAATACACCATACATATCTTTGACGCCCAAGACTTTAAGAGTATGACAAATATGCATAAGTGGTATGTGGATTGGGTAAGTTTACTTTTCCTAACCTATCTTTCTAATCTACTCCATGAATAAGAAACTACGCAACAGATGTATCATCTGTTGCAACATCTGGGTATTCTGGTGCAACTGGTGGTGGTTCTGTTGCAATAGATTACACATTTGTTGCATAATTTGTGTTAGCTGGGTAATCTGTAAAAAGATTCAGAGAACCCTGTGCAACATATGGACCATCTTTTGTATCTTTACACTATGTTTTTCTTCTTTACAATTACTAAACTATTTAAAAATTATCTTCTTATATCACAGTATGTTGATAAAATTCTCTGCCTCATGAGGGGCAGTCAATAAGTGTACCCGGATGCTTATGATGTTGTCGATAGGATAATGGACCTCAACTTCTACAATAATTTCAAGTATAGGTACAATGAGCTCAGTAAGCTAGCTTCAACTTCCGGTGGCTCAAAATTTTATTCATTAGTTTCTAGGTTCTAATGGGATGATAAGATTAACTATGTTAAAGAAAAGAGGCCATAATCACACGGTAAGAGATGGATCAACGAAAAGAGAATTCTTGCAGTCATGAACGTAGAAGTCAAATATTTTCTCATTATTGAGATACTTCTCGAGGAGGGAAAGATTAAGGTTTATGATTGCAACTTACCTGTCTTCGACGACTGTGATTTTTTACCCACATGTAGCCACTGTTGAAGTTATTTCCCAGCTTATTGAGGTAGAGTACATTGATGGATCATTTGCCAGTGGAAGTGTTGAAGAAGAAATCATGGGATTTTAAAGGTCGAAACAAGATCATGGACCTTCGAAAAATAAAATAGGTGTCGCATGCGGGTCGTACGCACTTACATACATCAAATATTTGTTGCCCGAGACAGAAATAGCCGATCTGTGCGATGACATTATGGAAAAGATGCAACAGGTCTGGGCTTATGGGGTACTAACTAGATGCTTGGAGCCTGGGTATAAAGAAAAAGATGTACAAAGACAAACACCATAACAATTTTTTATTTCAAGCCATTTCACTTTACATGTAGTGGTAATTTTTTATGTTTGACGAAAGTTGAATTTATTATTATGCAACAGATTGTCTATCTGTTGTAACAGATAGTCTATCTGTTGTGACAAATTGATTATCTATTATAATAGGTTGGTCATCTGTTGCATTATACAGATGTTTCTCAGTCTATCTGTCGCAACAAATATACAATCTATTGCAACATATAGTCTACCTGTTGCAACTGATAGGTAATCTATTGGAATAAATCAAAACAGTAGGAAGACCTGTTTCATAATTTTCAACAGATGACCTACATGTTGCAATATATGTCTAAATCTATTTGATAATTTCCAATAGATATGTCATTTGTTGTAACAGATGTATTATCTATTGCAATATTTGAATCTAGTATACCATTTCAATTAATAAGTTCAAAACTAAGAATTAAATTATATTCATAGACAACATAAAATAAATTGAAGACTTCAGAAATTACATGAAATAACTCAACAAATAAATGAAATGTAAAAAAATTATCATGGCTACAAATGATCTACTCTACAAATAAATCAACAATTTAACCTTTGGTGCCAATAATTCCTAAGGAGAGGTTATTACTTTGACAAACTCAAGCGATACAGATCTACTCAATAAGGATAAGTTGTTCTTTATTCAGTACTATGAAATTCAACTTTGGTCGTCGTGGATCATTAATGTCACTTGCGTAAGGTTTCTGTGTTTCTGCTTCTCCGTATTTCCATAAAAGAGCAGCATATCTTTTGTGGAGTAATCCGACATCAAGTCCATTATTTGGTACTTATAATCCATCGCTCAAATACTCCGCGTAAGCGGCAACAAAAAAACCAAAATCCCTACATTTTAATAAAACAGATAATCCATATCTTGCAATTCATATAAGTGATATATGAAATGAAACTAACTCATGATATTTACAGGCTACCAATGGATTGTTGAGCCATTCCTTCAACATATTCTACATCAAATGGATTATCCATTTTATCTCGGTATGCTTCAATCGTCGGTCAATCAGTACAAACCTTTTGGTCCAAAAAGCCACTCATATCAATGTAAGTAGACAATATTTTTGCCAGCTTTTGTATCTTAGACGATGGTCTGGAACATCTTCTTTGCAACATCGAGTCATAAACTCGGACGCACCTCTTTTTTAGAACGACGACAGCCAACACCCAATGAAATTTATCATCATAATTGATTGGAATACACACTTCGTTGACCAAATGCAAAGATAAGCCAGCAGGAATGCTAAAATCTTTGATGATGTTGATTAAGCATTCCTCATTTCGAGAAACTTTCGACTGTTGTTGACAATACCTATTGTAGGCATTATTGATGAAAACTTTATAAAAATAATTGTCTGTCGTGTGTCTGTATTGTTCTTGTGTTTGCAACTTGGCCTTCTTTTGAAGGTAGTAAAAAATGGCATTGATGTGCTGCACATATTATCAAACACTTTGAATTACGTAACAATAAAATTAATACACATATGCAATTAAATAAAGTATTAATTAATAGTAATATGTATGACATTTAAACCTCATTATTCCAGTGAGTTTGTGGCTGTAACATCAAATAAAATCAATCCTTCATTCCGAGATGTGCAACAACAAAGTCAAACATATCAAAACCAAGACTCGATTCGTTCACTTTTTAGTGTTCATCATTTTGTTTTCTATATGATTTATGTATTAATGTCATGTTTTTACAACAAGAATTGTATAAATCAATATCTTTAAAAATGATTTATGTACCTGCAGGCATGATGCTTTAACAGCCTATCGGTAATCCATTATAAATAGTCGTTGATCAACTTTGTTAGTTTTTTTGGAGCCTTGTCTGAGATATTAAACCCTTCAAACGGGTAATTCTTCCATTCTCCTGAACTGACAGGTTCCACTTTTTCTTCTTCCTTGGAAGCAGTTGATGGATTATCAACTGTGATATTATGTTGTTCAGTAGTAGCTTCTTCTATGACATCCACTTGGAAAACCAGAATTATCAATGCTAATCACAAATATATAACAGATTATCTATCTGTAGAAGATGGATCATCTGTTGGGACAAATTCAAACAGGTATAACAGAGTTGTACGATAATTTTAACAGATGACCAATTTGTTGTAACATATGACTCATCTGTTGGTACAAATTAAAATAGTACGAAGACCTATTTGATTTGCTGAAATAGGCGGACATATGTTGCAATAGATAATGCATCTGATTCAACAGGTTAGATAACAGTTGCAATATATGTATATATCTGTTTGATAATTTTCAGCAGATGTATCATCTGTTGAAACAGATATGTATCTATTTATTTGTTGGAACAGATGATATACATTCACCTTTTTCAGCTCATGTTGCTCTCCTATGGTCCTTGTACATTGAACAAACGTGCAAGACAAAGACAGAGGAGCTACAATTTTGCTTTTTTTATGCTTGATGATGCCTTGGAAATTTCTTTCCTTCTTCCCTTAGCCACCTTGATCTCTAGTGGAGTGTATGAATATGAAATTCTCTTTGATGGAATAATACCCCTCTTAGATGTTATTTCCTTTACAGAAGCAGTTAATGCATTAATAGCATTAATCACTTCATTATGTTTCGCCTTGCAGTCTTGACATTTGCATGCAGAACATTCGCTAGAAGTGGAAAAATCTGTATAACTAGTATGATCATAATCATAATAGTTTGTTGTTTTAAAAACTGTAAGAGGAGCATCATTAGCCCCAACAGCAGCACCACTACCACTACCAATACCATCATCAACAACAATAAGCCCACCCTCCAAAATTATTTTTCTTGTGATAGCTCTAAATATTTTTTTTATTCTATCAATGACCTTAGGATTCAATAAATTTTGCACAGACCGTAAAGTAAGAAAAAATGGCAACTTCAACTCTCGATTGGTCGGAATAAGCCACAGATGGGTAATTTAAAATAAATCAGTACATATATTAGAATGATGATGAATCATTTTAAGAAATCATTAATTAAAATAAAAACATAATTAGAATTAGACTTACTGCTTTCTTCGGGGGGTTGAAGAGATCAAGAAATTTTGCATTTTTATTAGGTTTGGCCGACAACCATCTCAGGATTTTTGAACAGAAAACTTCTTCCTGGTAGTTCACTTGTTGTCTCAAATAAGGAATGGCTTATATTACCCCAAGCCTATAAAATAACACTAATAAATCAAAAGCATTATTGACTAAAAAAATAAATCATGTCATAATAAAAGAAATATTTATCATGAAAGCCCCTGGAGAGCCATATAAGTTAACTGTCTTTGGCATTAACGGAGTCAACAAATATTTGGCAGTCATTTTAAAGCTTTCATAACCTCAGGGATAGTTGTTAAATGCCTCAAGATCCTCGAAGATCTTTATTAAACCAAGTGGTATGTTATTGTTAACGTCTCTCGCCCAAAAAATATTATGTACAAAGCAAACCAAGCATAATGCTTGCTTATACTTATTCGAAACTCTTTTACCTTTCAATGCTTCTATCAAATTTATGTTTTTGGAGCTTGGACCAACAAGGGACACCAGGTCATCACGATCACTAGACTTGTCTTTGCCTCTTTTGGGTGTGCGAGGTGTTTTTTTGGTTTAGAATAGGTATAACTTGAGAAGGAGAAGGAGGATAATATTTTAATCCAGTAAATATAACAAACTCCTTCCAACCAAAACAAACAAGCATGCCACAGTAATTTATCCCCACCTCATCCATCTTATCTTTGTTTTCATACATAAACCTACGCTTGAGAAGATCATATACCATTTTCATTTGAAAACGAGCATTGTTGTCCTCCGGCAAATCAAGCTATTGCCCATAGCTGTTGTACTTGAAATAAACTTTCAAATTTTATTCTCGAAGTATTTTTTTAAAGGCGTCAAAAGATTTTCCCATGGCCGGCTTATCCATGAAATCACCCATTAAATTTGTGGCACCATCTCACTGAATTCTCACAGGATAACTATCAATGCTGAAGATTTTGACCAACTCTTCGGTGGAAGGGCTATTAGCATTTGGATCATCTTTTTTGAAATATTACTCCTCCTCTTGTTCATTAGCTTCTGCTCCTGATTGAGATAACGTTTGTAAAGCAAACTCATAGGTGGTGGATGTAGCCTAGCTGCTTGACTTATTCCTTTACTTGGACTTGATTCATTTTTTTTTCTTTTTGGAGCCATATAATCTAAAAATAACAAGAACATAAAATAGATTATAATTGATTAATGCATTATTGAAAAAGAATAATAGTATATCTGACATGTACAACAGTAAAATAACAGTTACAACATATCACATATCTATTGCATCAGGTAAGTTATCTGTTGCAACATATAACTAACCTATTGCAATGGATGAGTAATTTGTTGCAACAATAAAAATAGATCACTCATCTGTTGAAACAGATGATTGATCTGTTGCACCAGGTATGTTATCTGTTACAATATATAACCAACATGTTGTAATGGATGAGTAATCTGTTGGAAATAATAAAAAATATCACGCATCTATTAAAATAGATCACTCATCTGTTGCATCAGGTAGGTTATTTATTGCAACATATAACTAACTTGTTGGAATGGATGAGTAATCCGTTGGAAATAATAAAAACAGATCACTCATTTGTTGCACCATATAGGTTATCTGTTGCAACATATAAACAACCTGTTATAATGGATGAGTAGTCTGTTGGAAATAATAAAAACAGGTCACTCATCTGTTGAAATAGATAACTCATCTGTTGCCAAATGAGTTATCTATTGGAACTATTATCAACTATCAATATTGTTTAGGTTTCTTCCAAACAGAAGAGTCGTCTGTCGCAACAGATGAATGATTTGTTAGATTGTTCATTTGTTGCATCAAATTTTCATCTGTTGCATCAGATGATTCATCTGTTGCATCAGATAGTTCATCTGTTGTAGAAAAAAATAGTACCAGGATTTTGTTCGATAGAATAACAACACTATCACCGTTTAATATCAAATACACCATTTTTATCAAGAAAAATAACAAATCAACCCAGCAACACTAACACAACACACACACTAAGAACATTAACGGTGACAAAAAATCACCAACATTGATATTTTGCCTTTGTACAAACACAAACAACAAACATTAAACTTTAGAAAACTCAGCAGACACCAACAAATCGAATCAACAATTCGACAACAAAATCTACAATAACAACAAAAAATTATATCTCACACCGAAAAAAGTAGAGAAGAAATGTCAGAAATTAGAGTTTTCTTCAGTCCACATTTTAAATTTAAGCAAGAAATATTGAAATTGTTAACCAATGCTAGAAGAGAAGTTGACTCAAGTTCCTTTTCTTCTTCATAACTAAAAAGACATAATATTTTTACCTGTGAAAGAAGAAATGGGACAATAAAAAACTCGAAGTTGTTGTCGCCGAAGAACACTCCTGTCGCGTCGATTGATGGTTGAAAGACGAAAAGAAACTTACCCAACTATTTATCACCGGAGGTTGAAGTCGCCAGGGATTGAAGGGAAAATTTTTGCAGAGCTGTTGGTGGAGAGAGAGTTGAGAGAAACTGTCAAATGAGAGGAGAGAGGCAGTTGATTTGGAGAGGAGAGGGGTGTGGGTTGATTTGTATTTTTTAAAAGATTAGAAAGTTTTAAAAATATTAATCAAGTCCACAATTAACTTAATCAAGTTTCTTAATTATGTTTAACCTTGTAAGTTGGTCAATGTCACCAATCCTTCATTCAAGACTTAAATGACACATTTCCTTCAATTTTCTCTACTTATTGATAGCATTGTCAAGAATATTTATAATTTATTTAAAGTTTAATGTAGGTAAAATTTAGTAGGCGTTGGGCTATGAATAAAAAAATATATTCATTTTATTTGGAATTTTTGAAGTTGGAGTTGTGTTTGGCCATAGTATTTGGAGTTAATATTAGAATTCAAAAGTATTTTATTAAAAAACATTTGAACATGCAATATAATTTAAATCGGGTGAATTAATGAAAATAAAAAATAGATTTTTTTTAAACAAAAATAAATTAAAATGTGAAAAATGTGAAACCAAATAAAGTGAAAACACCCGTTGAGGTATTTTTCAAAATTTCAAATACAATTTAAAATTATATACTTGTATTTGATAATTTCTAGTCCCATACTAATAATTTCTAGTCCCATACTAATTGTATTTTCTCAAACAATTTTTTTTTACATTTTAATTTAGTGAATGGAAAACTGAAAGAAAAAATTATAGTCAAAGTTTGTCTGTACCACATCGGATACAGACTATTACCCATTGGTTTTTATATTGAACAAATAAACTCCGCGTAGAAATACGCATGTTGCACTTGATATCGGCGAGAGATGGCAGTTTGCATGAACTCAAGGATATTTATATGAACACTTGAAATCAAGTATGTTTGTACGAACCCATTTCAATTATATAAATATTTTTTTTTTTATTGATCAATTAAAAATTAATTAAAATTGTTAATTCTAAATTAAAAAATCCGACCCGCCCCAAGATAATAATCCAACTCACTATCCACCAAACCAAATAATCCAAATCAGTACCTGATTTCAATAATTGTTCTCGTTTTTTTTCCTTTTTTTCTCTCTTCGTCTTCTCCGATAGAAAGCACCGACTGCCGGAGTTACCATATTAAACATCTTAGACGACAAAATCTTACACTTGAAGAATAATTTTACTGCTTTTCAAGTAAGAAATTCTTTCTTTTTATTAACAATGTGGCTAATAATTAGCAGCACTTGAGTTATGATCTTATACAGCCCCAGAATTTCTTCTCCAATGCTAGTTACCAAATCATCTCAAAGGCCTCATGAATGTGGACAGATGGAATCTGTCAGCTATACACATTTCTAACTGGAGGAAGGCACACATGACTTTTATCCTTATAGCTTGCTTATAGATAAACTTAGTTCTATGCTTTTTAAAGTTTTGGTATAGGATGGATGCCTCACTTCTTATGACTAGATGGCCATTGTATCAGCATACCAAATGCTATTTACTTTGTTTCTTTTGTATCCAACACTGAATTTCTATCTTCAGAGCCAGTAGGAGATATTTGTCATGTGATAATCCCATTGACGCAGCAGCGACTGGTCAACCAGAGAGACCGTGGATTGTAATTGACCATCCTTTTCGCTTCCGAATGAACTTAACCATCCTCGTGAACTACTATGCTCCAACGGTAAAGACGTGTAAAGTGCTTTCTACCAGAGAAGAGAAGAGAGAAAAGAAGGAAAAAAAGCGTGAACTGATATTGAAATCGGGTACTGATTTGCGTTATTTGGTTTGGGTTAGGTTTTTTAATTTAGAATTAACTATTTTAATTAATTCTTAATTAACCAATAAAAAAAAGATATGTCATAAGTTAAGTGGGGCCAGATTAATCTGTTGAATAGAAGGGAAAATAGCCCCAATATGCGAAAGGAAGAGCATTTCAGGTCCAATAATTAGATGAAGGATATTTTTGTATCAATTTATACAAGGAAAAAGGACACGCTATAGCACTTTTTAAAACAAATAACCCAAGTTTGAAAACTTTTCAAAAAGTGGTCAGTCGGATATACTATTTTCGCTTTATAGCCATTTCCTAATTTGGGTCATTTTTGCCTACGTAATCCATATACAGTCCATATATATGATACAATTTAATATTCAACTTGGGCAATTCGACCATTTTAAAAATATTTCAATTTTTTTTTTTGTTATAATTTTTTTAACGGATCAAATATTTTGTTTTTTTTATTGTTTAGAAATAATAATTAAATTATATAAAAACGATATAATGTTAAATAGAATATGTATCTATATAAGATATATGTGTAGAAATTGTATAGTTCTATCAAATATGTATATGTATAAAATATATATAGAAAATATATAGAAAATGTATGAAAATTATATAATTATTGTATAAAACGTGTAAAAAAAATGTACAGTTATTGTATAAATTGTGTATCAAAACTATATAATTTTTGTATAGAATATTTATATGTATAAGATATATATAAAAACTGTATAGAAGGTGTGTAGAAATGATATAGAACAAGTCAGTAAATTGAAATGACTAGAAAGCGAAATTTAAATTTCATGGTTATTTTCATGGAAATAGTTTGATTTGAAGTGTCGTTTCTATCCTATCTCCTTTATCTTTATATAATTGAAGAACATTTTCAGTATTAAAATTAAATTGTATATATGTGTATCTTCCAACTCATATGTTGGCCACGGTGCACCCACCGGAAGAAGTGGTCAGGATATGCATCACTGGGTGGCGTGGAAAACTCCCTGCTATCCATACAAAGAAGGAGGGCCCCAATTTAGGAGAACTCAAGACGTATGCAGAGCAGCATGAGTTCATGATTGCTAAATATTGCTGCAGGGCTCATCCAATAAAGGACCAAATGGTACCCGGGTCAATCGCAACATTGGAAGGCAATGTAAAAAATTAAAAACATAGTCGAGGAGAACATAGAGTGGAAATCAGGAGAAGGATTAGTTTCTTTCTGGTACGATAATTGGACGGGGCAAGGTCCGCTATGTCGGCACTTGGAGGAAGATGTTGATCCAAGAAATGTGACCTTGGCTAATGTACTTGTAGGAGGAGGGCAGTCGAGCGCTCTGGATGTGGACGTACCTTCAACGGTATGGGAAGAGGTATTTCAAAGGAACTTGAACCTCGACACAACAAAAAGGGATAGGGCCATATGGCTTTGGCGACGCGGAGGGTTTTGCACAACAGGTTACTAACGGATGATAAAGTGAGGAAATTTGGCATCAATGTGATCCCAACGTGTTACTGCTGCTCCCCTCCTATCACTACCACGGAAAATGCATACCATGTTTTCAACACAGGAGGTTTCGCACAAAGAATTTGAAACATATATGCTGGGCTATTTGGGGTACAAGTATTGAATCTTCAATTCAACCAACTCCTGATGCAATGGTGGAAGTGTAAAACTGTGAATCCGGTGGCTACTGCTATGGCCAAGATCCTACCAGCCCTAATCACATGGAAACTATGGAGATCGACAAATGCGGCAAAGTATGGGTCGGAGAAGGCATCCATTAACTGGTCAGTTGTCTTTATTCTCCAAAATCTCCTTGAAATGGTTGGCCCAAAATTTGGAGAAATTCAGATACAAAGATCTTGGGAACAACTTCAATATTTGGTGGACACAACACCGGACACAAGAAGGTACAAAAGGATACAACAGAGGAAACCATCAAGAGGAGCTTTTAATCTCAATACAGATGGTAGTTTCCAGATGGGGAGTTGCGGAATAGGTGGTATCATAAGAGAGCACAGGGAAGACCACACTAGCCTTTTCGATGTTCTTGGGTCCGGACCAGTGGCGGATCTACATAGGGTCCGGGGTTCATCCGAACCCCCTTCGTCGGAAAATTATACTATTTTTACGTGATAATTTTTTTTTTTTTTTATAAATAGTAGAGGTTGAACCCCTTCGATTAGGTCATATATGTACTACTGAACCCCTTCACTGAAAATCCTGGATCCGCCCCTGCTCCGGACATGATCAATTGGGCTAAAGGCCAGGCTATGCTAATTGGACTCCAACTGGGAAAGGAATATAAGGTCGAGATTAAGCTAATAGAGACGGACTCATAGCGACTAACAATGTGCATCAAAGGAGAAGCCACAAGCCCCTGGAGAATAGCACACACAGTAGAGATTATAAAGAAGAGAGTGGAGGAAAGAGAGATTGGATTCCAACATTGTTTTCGTGAAGAAAACCATGTAGCGAATAAACTAGCAACACATAGTCATGTTCACAGAAGAAAACTAATATTCACAAGTTTTGATGGTCTTTCTAGAGCAGTGAGGGGTCTTGCACAGCTGGACAAAATAGGTATGGTGTCCTTCAGGACGCGATAGTTGAAGGACAAAGAAATATGCTTTGATCCGCCTTAGCTTAGATGTACTCTTTGATAAGATAGAAGTCCTCTAGGTGATATTCAAATGTAATGAGATTGGCATATCAATCTCTCTTAGTAGAAAGGGTGGGCACCAGATTCTCCCTCAAAATGTTCTCAGTTTCAGATCCAAAGTTTTTATTGATTAAAAAAAAACCAGCAATGCTCAAAAGCACGTTGATTCAACTTCTTAATCCTGATGTCGTTAGTTCAAGCCCACATGTAGCGCTCTTTCCATTTAATGTCCTTTGCACAACATGTTCTCCTTTAATTATCCTAACAAGTTGCTTTTAAATTTTTTTATCATTATTATACTATAACTTCAATAATATAAAAGGACTAAATCTTTATTAGATAATAATCCCCAAATAGGCCAATTTTTTATAATAAAAAAAATTGTACAAGTAAAATCCCCAGTTCCTACTATCCCCTCTCAAATCTCAGAACCCTTTGAAAACTTAAAAGAAAATACATCACTTATTTGGTGCATTACGTGGAAAAAGAATATTTAAAATTATCTCTGATGATAGTATTATGAATAGGTTACAAGAAATGAAAACTTGTAGAGTAATATGTTTTAGTTAATCAAACTTTATTTTATTTGCTTTTTTATATTTTTTTATATATATATTGAACCAACTTGATGAAAATTTTGGGTCTGCTATTGGTCCCTATCCAAGGATTAGAGGTAATTTGTAGGTCACTAAGGGGGTCGTTTGGCAGAGTGTATAAGAATAATGTTGAATATGATGTATTAGTAATGTTTGCATTAATAATGTTGGTATTAGTTATGCTGACATTATTTCTTATACAATGTTTGGTTTGATGTGTTAGAAATAAAATGTCTTCTATAATTTTTATTAAAAAAAATATTTATTTATAAAAATACCCTTTACGCTTTTTTTGCAACAGATTTTTTTTTTTTTAAAAAAAAACCTTTTACCTGTTCATTTTTATGAAACTTTACCGATTGATTTGTAAGATTCAGGTTTCCTGCTGCAGAAATTTACTTCAATAACTTAAGCAAAGAAAATAAGAATGATAAACAATATTATGCTCCTCTACATTGTTATGTTCGAAGTGCCAAATTGAGTAGACATTGACACATTTGCGAAAGACGAAGGAGGAAGGTGTTTCTCTACCTTCTGTGGTCTTCAATGAAGAAAATTGGGGTTTGAGCTAACAATTTAACTTATAGAATCGGTATTAATTTGTAATACCCCATAATTTTCCTAGCTTAAATTCATCCCTAGAACATTAAGGGATAGCTTTCAAAATGAATATTATTTATTTGGTATGGAATTCTTCAGATTTAGACCTCCCATTGTGTGGGAAATCGAATAAGCTTTCCAACGATATAAGATTCGCCTAAATCCGATAACCGAGTAAGAAGTTATGACGATTTAAAGTTTCAGTCATAAAACATCGTGATTTGGGCCCTTAGCGCGTTGCGGAGAAGCATAAAATCACAATTGTCAATTTCCAGTGAGACTCCGCAATTTTGGCGCGTTGCAGAGAGGCTTGATTTTCCATTAGGCAATTTTCAATGAGACCTCGCTATACTGGCGCGTGCGCCAGTGGTCAAAATGACAAACTGAAGGGCTCCGCAATTGTGGTGCATCGCGATAAAATCTCAGTTCCCGCTTGTCCATTTTCCAGTGAGCCACCGCGATAATGGCGCGTCGTGGTGGCCACCCAGTTCGCAAAGAGTTTATTTTTTCAGTTCCGTTTAAAAGATTAATAGAGGTATTTTGGTCAATCCTCAGTGCCCTAGTTCGTCCAAAACACATCATTAAGCATATGCCAAAGTACTTTATGCTTATTTCATCACTTTTCTCTCAAAAGGAAACCCTAGATCATCAAACTTTCTCCCCAAGAAATTCAAATTTCCTCTATTAATTCTCCAAAGAAATTCAAGATTAAGGATTCCCAATACAAGAACTCTAAGAATTCATCTCCCAAGCATCAATAGAGATCCAAGATTCAAGCTTTTCATCAAAGATCATCAATTAAAGTATGTGGGGTTATGAACAAGGACAATCCTTTCATACTTGTGCCCAAAACTTATTTTAATTACAAATTTACTGAATTTTATATGATTCCCCATGAAATTGAAGTTAGGATTTATACCTATTATTGTTATTTACAAGATTATGATATTTTCAATGATTTAGAAGTTGAATTACATGATTATGCTCATAATTATATGCATATTGCAGAAATTTCCAGATTTTGAATTGAATTATCAATGTTTACATTATCAAGCATGAATATTTTAATGTTTTAACATGAGTTTAATACATGGGTCATTAAGCCCTAATTAAATATTGCTATTTCAAGAATTGTTGTGCTATAAGCACCCTATGACTAGATTCCCTTAAGATAATTGATAAAGATTTGATCTTTTGGTCTCAGAATAGATATGAAATCCACTTTATAGATTCAGATTATAGATTTAACTTTACAGATTTACAGTTGGTTTTCATTATAAACCATTATATTGTTTTAAAAATGGATTTTCATCAGAATGAGCATACAGATTTAATGGGAGTAGTATTTAGAACCGAAATAGGTACATTACTACGGTTTCATACCCCCGAACTATGTGCCAACATAGGATTTAGATTATTCCTACTTCTACGTAGATGACAGATATGTGATGACTCAGATAGGTTACACACTCTGGCATGAGTATGACTCCTCTCCCCAACGTGAGGATTCTTTCTTAGAAAGATAAGACGTTGGACTCCATGAATGCTCACATAGTTTATGTCGATAAGAGAACCTCCCTAAGATAAAGCATTTTCCATATTTTAAAAACTAAGTGTAAAGGCTCACAAACTTACTCAGATATTATTTTACTTAAGGTCTTAGTTACAGAATTACAGCTTCTAGTTTTTCAGACATAAAAAGGTGAGCCCTTTTCACTTAGCCTATATGATTTGAGAATAAGAACAGAATACAGATTTCAGAACTAAGTGTTGTGACTCACAAGATTTACAGTATATGCTTTATTATTTATGATTTATGATTTTTAGATTTCCGATTACTCGAGCCTATGTAAGTTATTTACATTTAGCATGCATGATTTTATAAATTGTGATAATATTGTTTACTTATTGCATTCACCCCCATATACTCAGTACATCATCAAAGTACTGATCGACATATACATCTATGTGCTATATTGTCTCATAATGTAGGTTCAGGTGCTCAGTCTCAGCAGCGTGAGTGATTAGTTGGTAAGTCCTCATAGTTCGGGGACTTAACTATTTATGTTTTCAGTTTATTAATAGATGTTCCTGTATTCATTTCAGACAGTTTGAGTCAGTTGGGGCCTGTCACAATGGCTCTCTAGAATTAGGCAGTAGAGGCTTGTCGAACTACCAGATTCAGTATCCATATTTTTCAATATTGTTTCACCAAGACTCTTGAGATTATTATGTTTCAAACATACCAGTTATTTCAGATAGATTTTCCGCATTTACTATGATTTTATACTTATATTCCCCTATTTTGAGATTCAGATTTAGTAGAAGGCAGCCAGGGTTAACTCAGGACTACTTGTAGTCCAAAGCACCGTGTGGCGTCTCGAAAATCAAATTTTGGGGCGTTATAAACTTGGTATCAGAGCTAGGTTTAGAGAGTCCTAGGGAGTCAAACAAGCCGCGTTACGTAGAGTCTTGATCATTGGCGTAAAGCGCGCCAATCTATGAGCAAGAGGCTATGGAGCGTTTTAGGAAACCATCTCTTCTTTCATGATCTATCGTGCATTCAATGTCTCTATCTACTTCTAACTCATGCTTTTACATGACAAAAAATGCCTCCTCTTCGAGCTAATGCCTACAAAAATGATAACCAACCACCTCAACCCGCAGATCCTTTGAATTAGAATGTGTCACATGCAGAGTTTCGGGCTACCTTTTAGGTGTTATCCCAAGCTGTGACAGCTAATGTTTAGGGCAACCGTCAAGCTGCAGTCCTACTTCAGCAAGATGGGGACTTAGTCGCAGCTATAATTCGAGATTTTATAAGAATAAACCTGCCAGACTTCTTTAGGTCGAAGGCAAGTGAGGACCCACATTTGTATCTAGATGAGGTAAAGAAGATCACCTAAATTATGCATGTTTCTGAAGAGGACAGTGTAGAATTGGCATCCTATAGGCTGAAGGATATTGCATATGATTAGGTGGTGATGTGGAAGAAAAGTAGAGGAGAGAATGCAGCTCCCATGACTTGGCAGATATTTCAGGATGCATTCTTAGACAAGTTCTTCCCACGAGAGATGAGGGAAGCTAAGATGGAAGAGTTCATGAACCTGAGGCAAGGCTCAATGACAGTGAAGGAGTATTGCCTCAAGTTCAACCAATTGTCTAAGTATTCCCCTGATCAGATGGCCGACCCTAGGTCAAGCATGAGTAAGTTTGTAACCGATGTGTCTAGGTTGGTAGTTAAGGAGTGTAGGACTGCCATGCTCATTGAAGACATTAATCTTGCTAGATTGATGATGCATGCTCAGTAGATTAAGGCAAAGAATTTAAAGAAAAGAGAGAGTAAATAAGAGGGATAAAACAGGACAGTTTGATCATGGTCAGAATAGGTCTGGAGGAGAAAATCGTTCACTATTTCAGAATTGTTCATCTGTGCCCGCACCTTCTTCAGAAAGTGCTCCTGCACCCAGAAATAGGCAGGAACAGTGGGGTAAGTCTTCTATGTACAAATTTTAGAATAGTGTGAGTGGGAAGCCTAATCACCCCCCATATGCTATGTATGGTAAGAATCATGGAGGTGAATGTTTGTGGGGTCAGAAAGGTTGTTATGGTTGTGGCCAGGTGGGTCACGGAACCAAAGAATGCCCACATACTAGATAGGGAAATAGGGATGTTCTCCCTATACTCAGAATAATAGTGCACCAGCTCTTCTAGGTTGCCCAGCCCCTCCTCAGGGCGCCTCATCCAGTACCGGTGGCGGTCAACACTAGAATTAATTTTATGCTTTACCATCTTGCTAGGAGCAGGAAGATTCACCCGATGTTGTTACTGGTATGCTTTGTGTCTTTCATCTTGATGTTTGTGTTGTTAGATCTTGGGTCGAGTTTCTCTTATGTGACCCCATTAATTGCAGTAAATTTTGAGATAAGTTCTAAAAAGATCCCTGAACCTTTTTTGGTTTCTACTCCAGTAGGTGAGTCAGTTGTTGCTAAACAAATCTATAAAAAGTGTCCTATCATTGTCCTTCATAAGGTTATGTTAGCAGACTTAATAGAGTTAGATATGGTTGATTTTGATCTTATTCTTGGTATGGATTGGCTCCATTTCTGTTATGTTTCTATCGATTATCGCACCCGAGTGGTAAAGTTTCAGTTTCCAGATGACCCAGTCTTTGAGTGGTCAGGTAATTCAGTGTCTCCCAAGAGTCATTTCATATCTTATCTTTAGAATAGAAAGTTGATATCAAAAGGTTGCATTTACCATCTAGTTCGAGTCAAAAACACAAAGTCTAAGACTCCAATAATTCAGTCCGTCTGAGTGGTCAATGAGTTTCCTAAAGTTTTTTAGAGGATCTCCCAGGGGTACCTCCCGATAGGGAAATAGAATTTGGGATTGACCTTCTTCCTGATACTCAATCTATTTTTATCCCTCTTATCAATGGATCCCATAGAGCTTAAGGAGTTGAAGGAGCAACTCAAAGATCTTTTAGATAAAGGTTTCATAAGGCCTAGTGTTTCTCCATGGGGCGCTCCCATTCTATTCGTGCGAAAGAAAGATAGTTCTTTGCGAATGTGCATTAACTATCGTCAGCTAAATAAGGTCACAGTTAAGAACAAATACCCTCTTCCTAGAATTGATGACTTGTTTGATCAATTACAAGGTGCAAATTATTTCTAATAGATAGACCTTAGATCCGGCTATTATCAGCTTAAAGTAAGGGAGTGTGATATTCCAAAGACAGCCTTTAGAACCCGTTATAGTCATTTTGAGTTTCTAGTCATGTCTTTCGGGCTAACCAATGCTCCAGCAGCCTTCATGGACCTCATAAATCGAGTGTTCAAACAATATCTAGACATGTTTGTCATAGTATTCATAGATGATATCCTTGTGTACTCTCGTAGTGAGGCTGACCAAGTAGATCATCTTAGAATTGTCTTGCAAACTCTTAGAGATCATAAATTGTTCGCCAAATTCAGTAAGTTTGAATTTTGGCTAAGATCTATAGTCTTTCTCGATCATATTATTTCCGCCGATGGCACTAGAGTCGATCCCCAAAAGACAGACGCTGTAATAAATTAGCCTAGACCTATCTCTCCACCAGACATTAGAAGTTTCTTGGGTCTAACTGGATATTACCGCCGTTTTATTGAAGGATTGTCATCTATTGCCTCCCCTATGTCTAGACTGACCCAAAAGAAAGTTAAGTTCCAGTGGTTAGATTCCTGCGAGAAGAGTTTTCAGGAGTTGAAGACTCAATTCACTACAACCCCAATCTAAGCACTACCATATGGTACAAACGGTTTTATGGTGTATTGTGATGCCTCCAGAGTTGGTTTGGGTTGTGTGTTGATGCAGAGAGGTAAGATCATAGCGTATGCATCTAAATAACTTAAGCCTCATGAGAAAAATTACCCAACCCATGATCTTGAATTATAAGCTATGGTGTTTGTATTCAAAATCTGGAGATATTATTTGTATGGTGTACATGTTGATGTGTTCACGGACCACAAAAGTTTGCAGTATGTGTTTACCCAGGGGGAGTTGAATCTTTATTAGAGGAGATGGTTAGAATTGTTAAAGGATTATGATATAAGTATGTTGTATCATCCGGGCAAGGCCAATGTAGTGGCAGATACCCTTAGTAGATTGTCAATGGGCAGTGTGCTCATGTGGAGAATGATAAGAAAGAGTTAGCTCGAGAAGTTCATCATTTGTCCAGATTGGGTGTTAGGTTGGTTGATTCTGCTGAAGGGAATGTTTGGGTTTGAAGTAGTTCCGAATCTTCCCTAGTTTTGGAAGTGACAGAAAAGCAAGATATGGATTTTAGTCTGGTCAAACTGAAGGAGTCAGTTAAAGACCAAAAGGTGGAGGTTTTCTCCCAAGGGGGAGATGGCGTTTTGAGATACCAAAGTAGGTTATGTGTGCCATTTGTTGATGATTTGAGACAACGGATTATGGCCGAAGCGCATGGTGCGCGTTATTCTATTCATCCAGGTGCTACCAAGATGTACCGTGACTTGCAGGAAATCTATTGGTAGAGTGGTATGAAGAGAGATATAGCAGAGTTTGTATCAAAGTGTGCAACTTGTCAACAGGTTAAGGTAGAGCACCAAAGACCTGGTGGTACGTTGCAAGATTTTGGTATCCCCACTTGGAAGTGGGAAGACGTGAATATGGATTTTGTGATTGGTTTACCCCATTCGTGTCATTATCATGATTCAATTTGGGTTATTGTAGACAGATTGACTAAGTCAGCACATTTCTTGCCATTTCACACGTCCTATACAGCTGAAGATTATGCTAAGTTGTATATTCGAGAGTTACTCATACTGTATGGAGTTCTCCTGTCTATTATTTCCGATAGGGGAACTCAGTTCACTTCCCAGTTTTGGAGAGCCTTTCAGAAAGGTCTTGGTACCCAAGTTCCTCTCAGTTCAGCTTTTCACCCTTAGAATGATGGTCAAGCAGAGAGGACCATCCAAGCTCTAGAAGATATGTTGATAGCATGTTGATACGCCCAAATTACACCTCTCTTATGAGAGAGTAAGCGGTCGCTGTCAAATATAGAACCCAACTGGGTTAGGTGTCGAATCCCAAAGGGAATACTATGTTCACTAAGTATTGTGACTGTTTTTAGACTTTTGATCTAAGGTTCTAAAATAAAGGGGGTTTGGAAATGTTAATAGTATTCTTTTGTATTTGTGTTACACAAAACTCCAGCTACTGAGAGTAAATATAGATGTAATTTCAATGAGAATGAATTAACTAGAATTATTCTCACCAAGATGTTCAAATAATTAGGGTTGTGAGTTTGTGTTCGAATTCTAGCTTGTGTATCCAATTGAAAGAATTATTGAATTCTAAGGATTACCCGCGTGTATCTCAACCTAATGAGTATTTCACCCTTTACTTCTCTCGAACTTAAAGGATTCATGCATTATTCAATAACACTCTCATAAGGGTTAATCCTGTTAAGACATCAACCCGTTAACCCAAAGGGTAAACCTATGGAGTTCATATGAATCCATTCTTTTCCCAACATCCACTTTCTTGTCAGACAAGTGGAGTTCATGGGCTCACTTCTTAAGTTTACAACCAAGATATGTAATTAAAATGAAGAAAGATTCATGCAATTTCGATAGATATTAGAAATCAAATCCATTCACAACCCCAAAATAGTTCTCTACATCAAGGCTCCCATAACCCTAGTTATGGGAGTTTAGCTACTCATCTCTATATCAGAAATCAAAGTTATATTGATGTTTATAAATAACTTCAGAAAAGTACTTACAAAAGTCACAATATTGTTCTTCTCAATCTTTGATGGAAAATATGAAAACTAATAATCAAATCTCAATCGCTAGATTCAAATCCCAATAAAAAGTAGTACAAAGCTCTCACTAGAGGAGAAAGTATGAAACTGAAGACCAAAGATGCGGAATAAACCCTAATACTTCGTATTTATATGATTCCAAAACTGGGGTTTTAAAATTCAAACTTAGATTCTCCGTGTTATATTCGACGGATCAAGCGATGGTTCATCGCAGGTCCGACGGTCCATCGCCTGCACCATCACTGGGTGTCCAGTGACTCTATGCTCTGCTTCTGGGCGACAGGTAGTGCGACGACATGTCGCAAGGTCGACGGTCCGTCGCCTAGACCATTGCAGGACTTTCAGTGATGATGCGTTCTGTATCTTGGCGACAGTTCAAACCAACGGTTCATCGCGGGGCCGACGGTCCATCACCTGTACCGTCGCAGGATGTCCAGAGTCTATGCTTTCTGCTTTTTTTCGATGGTTTAGACTGACGGATCATCACAAGGTCGACGGTCCGTTGCCTAAGTCGTCGTTACTTATTTTACCTTTGTTTTGCTCAGATTGTCCAAGTTATCCTTCACACTCAGTTCTGGCGGACGTATACGTGTGGGAAGGCCGACAACATCCTTATCCTGAAATCACTAAAATACCATGTTAAATGCAACAATGGTTGCTTAAAAACACACAATTATCCTAAGGAAAAGGCCTAAAATGTTCCGTCAAAAGCCGGAATATCAACACCCTCAACTTAAGACAATTATTTGTCCTCAAGCAACTCAACACCAGGATACATATATGAACAACATCATGATGGTCATTTCATAGTAAAACCAACACAATCATACATTCATTCCACTACCCAATTAGTTATACTATCTCATCACACATGGATCTACTCCTGGCATTAACTAATAATCAATATATTCACAGCTACAGATACAACACCCCAAAGGACTAAATAGAACAAATATAACTCAACATGCCCTCACAGCCAAAGAAGTCCACCTCACATCACACAATTAAATCGTGGACAAAACTAAGCTCTCGCTCTCAGAAAAAAGTTACCAACACAGTGTACACCTATAAGCTTGCCCTTATCATCTAATGCTCTCTCATGATTGACTCATAAAGATCAAATAGGACTTGATAAGGGTTGTAATGAGGTTTTAGGTTCAATGAAGGTTATTCATTTGGGTAGGTAACTTAAAGTACAAGAATTCACTCTCTTTTACCCTTTTTGGTATCTACTTACCAGAATTAAAGACCCTTTCATTTATTTCACAGTTATCCATCAACGCTCCTGTCATAACCCTTTTTTTTCTTATCAGAATATAACATCAACCACCCTCAACTTATGCTGATGCAGAAGGTTAAGGTGCACAATATCTTTTTAGATTGCTAACTAGACCAGGGTTGGATGCTACCCCTCAAATTAATTTTAACTCAACCTCCTAGGCTGCCAATAATCCAACAGTAGACACCCTCAACTTAGGCGATTTGCCTAAGTTAAAGTGCCAATGTCCATAATTGGACTAGGGCCAAAGCTAAGTGCTTAACACCTTCTAGAGAGTGAATCAAACTTATTTGGACAGAAAAACACTAACACAACTCAACATGGTTGACAAAGGAAACACAAAATTTTTGGTGGTTCAATCATTTGGGTAAGTGGACTAACAACACAAGGAGGCCTACTATCCTCTCTTATTGAGTCAAAACACACGACAACATCTAATGAACCGGGAAAGTTTTAGGTATAACACTTATATTAGAACTACACAAATACTCACCCACACAGGTACTGAGTTAGCTTCTATCCTACTAATTCTTGGGATTCATATCACATAGATATGCTTTGCTTTATTACTAACTTCTACTACCATTATCAGAATCACACATAGTTGCACAACACTTTACCACTTGGTAGGAGGAATTAATTATACAAAAATGAAAAACACACGTTTGCCACAATCATTTGTCATCCACATATGTACAATAAGGTGCTAACGGAAATGGAACTTTTATTTCATGCAACAATATTACCAACAGAACATGAAAATAAAAATAGTGAAAATGAAAATGCAACTTAATACACCCCCATGGTACAAGCACATCACACCCCCACATAAAAAGAATGCTTTGTCCTCAATGCATATAACTTTAGGTACAAAGGAGGGAAAATACTTGTGGTGCCTCTTATTCACCTGAGGTATCTGTGAAATGTGGTGAGGATGTTGTGTCCTCACCCAGTGCTATGTTGACTCCCATGGTGATGGGAGTACTCACAATCTCTCCCTCTAGAATCGGAGGTACCACATCTCTAGCTGGATCTACAGGTTGCCTCTTAGCTGGGGCAGAATTGGTAGACACTCCAGCTGCTTCATCTTCTGCTCTTTTTCTTCTTCTATCCTCATCTATTCTTGACCTCTTTCTTTCCTTTCTCATATCATGCTCAAGTCTCTACTCAGGTGACATGGCTTCTAGCCTCTTTCTCTTGGTATCTTTCTTTGCAGCTTTCTCAGCCTTTTTATCTAGTTCAGCTGCTTTCTTACCCTTATCCTTGATTAGTCACCCCATTAAGTCAATGAGCCCTTCGTCTTTATCACTTGTAATTTGAACCAGATCAAATATAGTCTGCTAAGGTTGTTGATTTATCTT
Organism: Capsicum pubescens; assembly: GCA_030864215.1. Lineage (NCBI taxonomy): Eukaryota > Viridiplantae > Streptophyta > Magnoliopsida > Solanales > Solanaceae > Capsicum > Capsicum pubescens. The sequence goes on along the minus strand of CM061549.1, from coordinate 197,052,405 downwards.
GTCCATGTCAGCCCAAATTTTTCTCACGTTCTCAATCAATTCTATAAAATTTAGAATGGACAAGTTATCCAGCTTCTTATTGATACGCTCCTCCATACTATCCATTCAAAGATGGATGTTCCTGAAAGGTCGGTTTGCCTCCTCCACAATTCTCTCAATGAAGGGTTTAAAATCTGCCCCCCATATAGCCAATTGCTTTTCAATCCTTTTCTGCGCTCGTACATACTTTGCAAAATTTTCCTGGTTCAGTCTGTATTCTGAGTATTGGGGCGGAACTGATGCTGAATCTGTAGTTACACCCATAGGCATCGAAGTTGAGCCTGTAGAAGTAGAAGGAGGTATGTATATAGCAAGTGGTAATGGCATACCTAAAAGACCCTCTGCTAATTCAGAAACTGGCGCTGACTGCGTTTGCTGAGCTGGAGGCCTGTTGACTCGCATATCAAACTTTGAGTCATCCCTCATCTTTTTAATATCTTACTTATGTATCTCCTGAATCTCATTATCAACTCTTCTAATCAAAGGTACATTCGCTTACTTGCACAATTCTATGATAAGGCATGGGAATGGTAGCGCAGTCTGAGTCTTGTGGGTGCGAAAGAACAATTCATCAGAAATAATATGGCCGAAATCCACTGTTAGTCCCTCAATCAAGGAAGCTATAATCACGGCTCTAGTAAGTTCTAAGTGGTCATCACCGCTTGTTGGCATCAATCTTAGCATCACAATCTCTCATCATAACTTGGCCCTAAAATTTAGGGACAACTTAGATATCTTTTCGCGCAGATTATATAGCCAAGAAGGCTCTTCTCCATCTATCAGTATTCTGGCTAACCACGTCTTTTGCTACGTGCGTGTGAACAGTCAATGCTCCAATTCTGGAATCGCCCCCGGTATCTGATATTCCGGACCAAATAAGAATCTGTTCAGCATGCACTCTAAAATATCTATATCAACTCCACGAACAGGAACAATATCCCACTTGCTTATGTCAGCCACTGATGCACCTAGAGGACAATTTTTCTCAAGCAACGCCAAGTAATTGACAAGAAATTCATGGACCAGATTCAGTTGATAGGTCCCCAACGGCCTACTCATCCATGCCAGTTCGTACTCGTTGAATCAGCGCTCAAGCTCTGGGTATTCGTGCAAGGTCGTGGTCATAATTTGATGCTCTTAAAAAATATCCCTTTTTATGGCTACCCTGTCTATTGGTGCCATCCCGTTGTAGAAATACTCACGGGTGCCCTCAATCTGCCACCATAAAGCTTCCCGCACTTGCGAATCCTTGCGCTGAACTAAATTTAGGTCTATTTGTTATGGACTTTCCTCTTGGACAGGGTTAGATACTCCAACCCCTTTCTCAATCGGAATTGAGCTGGAGCTGCTGCTGCTACATCTTTCACCCTCCTCTTCAAACTCGGAGGATGAGGAGATAGCTTGACGATTGCGCCGGGTATTGCGTGCCAAGGAATCTGTATCTTGTGATAGCCCTTGTCTGTCCCCTTGGCCTCTACCTCTACCCCTGGTAATTGGTAATTTGTTTGCCATGATACCCGCAAATGAAATGTTTATCTTTTCACAACTTAAACCAGAGGACAGAAAAAAATTTGGACTAGCGACGAATAGAGAGACGGTCCGTCGACTCAAACTATCGGGGTCATTCCAGTAGCTTTAATTCTGAGGAATTGGCGACGGTTCAGGCGACGCATCATCGAGTATCTGATGGTCCGACGCGTTGGCTGTCGCCTGCCATTTTTATTTTCAGGCTTCATTTCGGCATTTTTTCAAACACCTTGCACAATTTCAATTCAAGCACTATTATTCATGGCATTTTCACAAATAACCCACTACTCATTTTGCTTTTCTTGATCCATGGGCTACTCAGACTTCAACCATGATTTTATCAGGTTTCAACTTAGTTCATATCCACACATAAGAACCTCAAGATCAGAGAAAATTAATTCACCATTACAACCTTCACATGCTTTCTTGATTCTTAGTGTTGAGTAGTATAAAGAGTAAAAAAGAGTCCATACCTTTGCGTTGCTGCACTTGAATCTACCCTTGACTTGTACTCTAAGCACAGGACACGGTATGACACCTTATTTTAATGGAGGACTTTTGTTATTTGTGAGTGGAAGAATAATGAGGGGATGAAGTTTAAATAGAAGAGGGAAGAGGGAAGTGGAAAGTTTTCAAAGAGAATGAAAGGTTTCAGGTATGTTGAATAGTTTGGGGGTTACTCAACTGCTTCAAATTATCTATTTAAAACCACTTGGGCCGGATAAGAATGAAAAATTTGGCTATTTAAATCAATCCGACCCGACCCGCTGAAGTAGGGTTAAATGCGATGGTTTGTGCGACGGTACGCCGCCTGTGCGATGGTCCATCGGTTAAATCCGTCGTCCCAATCCATTGAACCTACCTTGTGACACATTAGCGACGGTTCATATGACGGTCCGTCGACTATGCGATGGACCGTCGGTCAACCCGTCGCTACTTTTCCAGTTTCCTGAGTTTTGGACATTGTTGCGACTGTTACCACGATGGTACGTTGAGATCGCGATGGTCCGTCGGGTGATCCGTCGGCCACCTAAAACTCCTTCAGCTTCTGTTTCCCCTGCACTATTGTACCTGGACAGTTTCACAAAACCTTCAGCTTGCATAAATCAACAAAACAAACAACAAAATAACTTAAATAAATGCTTTACAACAACACAATGTGGGTTACCTCCCACTAGCGCCTGATTTATCATCGCGGCACGACTTAGTTATCTCGATTACTCAGACTTCATTGAGATAGAAAGTAGCAATACTTTTTATCGAGTCTTTTGGACCGATATAAAGTTTGACTCGTTGCCTGTTGACTTTAAAGACACTTCCATCTTTATTTTCAAGTTCACCTACTTCAGATGAGTAGACTTGACTAACTTTAAACAGACCTGACCACTTGGACTTAAGTTTACCTGGGAATAGTTTGAGTCTGGAGTTGAATAGAAGCACCAAGTCACCTTTCTGAAATTCCCTCTTTACAATTCTGCGATCATGGTATTTCTTTATTCGTTCCTTGTACAGGTCAGCTCTCTCATAAGCTCCGAGATGGAACTCATCCATCTCATTAAGCTAACCCAGTATCATATTTGTTGTCTCATTCCAGTTCAGATTAAGACGCTTCAGCGCCTACAGTGCTTTATGCTCTAGCTCAATCAGCAAATGGCATGCTTTGCCATAAACCAATTGGTATGGCGACATGCCAATAGGTGTCTTGAAAGGTGTTCGATATGCCCATAATGCATCGTCCAACTTCCTAGACCAATCCTTCCATCTTGCATTCACAGTCTTGGCAAGGATATCCTTGATTTCCCGATTGGATATTTCCACTTGCCCACTTATTTGCGGGTGATATGGCGTAACTACCTTATGCTGATTAGCTCCATCTTTTTCCAATGCAGCTCGGAACATCTTGTTGCAAAAGTGTGATCCTTCATCGCTTATGATGGTACATGGTACCCCAAAGCGAGAGAAGATGTTTCTCCTCAAGAATGCAATGACTCGCTTTCCTTCATTATCTACTAGATCCACAACCTCAACCCATTTTGACACGTAGTCAACAGTAACTAGTATGTACTTTATCCCAAATAAGCTCACAAAGGCCCCCATAAAGTCAATGCCCCAGACATCGAACAGTTCAACCTCTAACATCTTGGACATTGGCATTTAATGGAACTTTGAGATAGACCCTTGCCTTTGACATTGGACATCTCTTTACGAACTCATAAGCATCCTTAAACAAAGTGGGCTAATAGTAACCACTTTGAAGCACTTTTTTGGCTGTACAATCACCAGCATGATGACCTCCAACTGGGGAAGCATGAGTCGCTTCCAGTACACTTAACATCTCCACTTCAGGAATGTATCTTCTAATAATGTCGTCCGCACACTGCCGAAAAAGATACGATTCATCCCAAAAATAGTTTTTCACATCATGGAGAAACTTTTTCCTATGATGGAAGGAAAGATTCTCTGACATTACCTCACTTACCACGTAGTTCACGAAGTCAGCATATCAAGGAACTTTTTCGAGCACTGCAGCCAATACTTTCTCATTCGAAAAGGAATCATCAATTTCAAGCTCTTCTTTTACTGCCTGCTCTCCTTCAAGTCTGGATAGGTGATCAGCCACCTGATTCTCACATCCCTTGTGATCCTTAACCTCAAAGTCAAATTCCTGAAGCATCAACACCAACCGGATCAACCTTGGTTTAGCGTCCTTCTTTGCCATAAGGTACCTCAAGGCAGCATGGTCAGTATGTACCACTACCTTGGTACCTAGCAGATATGCCCCAAACTTCTCAAAAGCATACACCACTGCTAAAAGTTCCTGCTTTATCATCGTATAATTCTTCAAAGCCCCATTTAGGGCCTTGCTTGCATAATATATTGGATGAAACAACTTCTATCTCTTTTGTCCAAGAACAGCTCCAAGTGCTACTCTACTAGCATCACACATAATTTCAAATGGCTTCGTCCAATCAAGAGCAACAATAATTGAAGCTTCCACTAGTTTCAACTTAAGGTATTCAAACAACTTTCTGTAATCACCATCAAAAAAAAAATTTGTTTCCTTCTCCAAGAGTTTGCAAAGCGGGTTCGCAATCTTGGAGAAATCCTTTATGAGTCTGCGGTAGAACCCTGCATGGCCAAGAAAATTGCGTACCCCTTTGACTGAGATAGGAGGTGGTAGTTTCTCAATCACCTCAACCTTTGCCTTGTCTACTTCAATTCTTTTAGCTGAAATTCGATGATCGAGCACAATGCCTTCCTTCACCATAAAGTGAGATTTTTCCCAGTTAAGAACAAGGTTGAACTCTTCACACCGCTGTAATGCCCGACTCATATTTAGTAGGAATAGTTCAAAGGAATCACCAACAATCAATAAATCATCCATAAACACCTCCAGGGTGTCTTCAACCATATCAAAAAAGATTGACATCATGCACCGCTGAAAAGTTGCGGGTGCATTACATAACCCAAAAGGCATTCTTTTAAAATAAAACATACCGTATGGGCATGTGAATGTCATCTTCTCCTAATCTTCAGGAGTAATGGAAATCTGGTTGTAACCGGAATTCCCATCTAAGAAGCAGTACCACCCCCTTCCTGCCAATGGATTAAGCATTTGATCTATGAAGGGCATTGGGAAGTGGTCCTTGAATGTTCATGAGTTCAGTTTGCGATAGTCCATGCAGACTCTCCACCCAGTCATAGGCTTGAGAGAAATCAACTCATTCTTTTCATTTGCAACAACTATCATGGCCCCTTTCTTGGGCATGCATTGAACTGGGCTTACCCATTTACTGTCGGAAATAGGATAAACCACTCCTGCGTCCAACCACTTAATAATCTCCTTCTTAACCACTTCTTGCATTAGTGGGTTATGTCGGCACTGATGCTCGATGGTTGGGGTACAGTTCTCCTCTAGTTGTATCTTATGAGTGCAGATACCAAGGGAAATGCCAATAATGTCAGCACTAGTCCAACCTATTACTCTTTTGTACATTTAGAGCACCGAAATAAGTGCTTGCACTTGTTGCTCGCCCAAATCAGCTGCAATAATAATGGGTAGCGTGTTTCCATCTTCCAAAAACACGTACCTTAAATGTCCGGGCAACTTTTTTAATTCCAACATCGGTGGATCTTCAATGGATGGCTTAGCTGGTGGTGTTGGATTATTAATCAGATCAAGATCGAGTTTCTTAGGATCATAAGATTATGATCCCATTCCTATCAACGCACAAATCGTCTTTTCGTACTCCTCAATGCCCTCACGATCAAAATTCATCAGCACTGCAGCTAGGGGCTCGACAACAAATCTTTCCTCAATAGGCACCTCCTGCTCATCCTTATAATATACATAAATAATTGAGAACACACTCATTTCTTTATGCTGCTTCATTGATTGGCATACATCAAATCGCACCATTTCATCATTTAACCTAAATAAGAGCTCATTCGCTCGCAGATCAATCAACACACTTTCGGTTGCAAAGAAAGGTCGACCCAAGATTATGGGCACCTTGAAGTCACCTGGCAATCCAAAATGATGAAATCCACTGGAAATATGAAGCTAGCAATCTTCATCAGCACATCGTATAAAATACTAACACGTCATTTTACCGACCTATCCTCCATCACAAGTCGCATGTTGATGGGTGTGGGGTCTCCCAAACCCAACTTTTATACACAGCTAGCGGCATCATATTGATGCTAGCTCCCAAGTTGCATAGATCTTTAGTAAAGTCAAGAGGCCCAATAGTGCATGAGATAGTGAATGCTCCCGGATCTGCCTTTTTCTGCACTAGAGACCTTATGGAAATAGTACCACAATAATAGAGATTGTCCATCGGCTCAAAACTAACTGACCGCTTCTTCGTAGCAAGATTTTTCATGAATTTTGCGTACCTGGGCATTTGCTCCAATGCCTATACTAATGGCAGATTAATAGTCAACTGCTTAAGCATGGTCATGAATTTGCCGAACTTTGTGTCGTCGGCCTTTTTCTTCAATCGATGGGGAAATGGAGGTGGTGGTTTTGGAAGAGTGGTAACCTCCACTTCCGCCTCTTTTTCCTTATTCTTCTCTAACTCGTCAACCTGCTGTCTATTGGATGGTGCATCATCAATAAACTCATCCGATTTCCCAGACTTCACCGGATGATCAATCTCCACTTCTTCACTTTCATCTACTATTATATCAATCGTAGGATTGCCCACAGTAGGGCTTACCAATACCTTACCACTTCTAGTAGTGACTGCCATACATGACCCATCCTTTCTTGGGTTCTGCATTGTGTCACTTGGGAGGGTGCCAGCTTTCCTCTGATTGAATACAACAGAAAGTTGGTTTATCTGTTGTTCCAACTATTTTATAGAAGAAGAGTGAGACTCAACTAGCTGGTTTATTGAGGATAACTCGCTTTTTATTTCATTTACCCCGGTACTTGTTGCTTCTACTCTCTTCAATAGCTTGGCCATCATGTCTTCCATAGACATCTTCCCCAAACTAGTTGCAGCGGTCTCACGATTTCTAGGAGGGACATACAACCCACTCCTGTCAACCTTACTCTTTTAATTTCCTTGATCACGGTCCTTATATCCAGATTTATCATAATAGTTCTGACCTTGGTTTCCTTGTCCACTGCCTCGAAACCCCCCTGATTGTTCAAGTAATTTGCCTCCTCCTCAGAATCGGAGTCAGCCTTTCCCTGTGATGCTACAGCTTTAACCTTCTCTGTCTTCCCTGATAACAAATATTTGGTGAGATGATCTATATGTGTCTTCATGTGAGCCATGTATTGGTCACATTCTTCTTCTCTTTGCCTCTGCTCTGTAGTCATGCCTATAGATACAGTGGATCTTATTACCTCAGAATCCCTGGTATGCCAAGCTCTACTTTGTTTTGTCATACGGTCAAGCATGTCAGCTGCTTCAGGGAAGGTGAGGTCTATGAATAACCCACCTGCTGCGTTTTCCACCACTTGCTTAGTTACAGAGTTCAAGGCCCGATACAATATCTCCATTAATTGGACATTGGTCATGTGATGATTTGGGCACCATATAAGCTTCTTCTTGAATCTCTCCCAAGTTTCATAGAGAGCTTTAGTTAGAAGCTGTCTGAAATTGCTTATTTCATCTCTCAACTGTACTCTCTTGGATGGCAGAAAGAATTTTTCTAGGAAAGCATTTTTCAATTGTCTCTAATTAGTAATAGAGTTGGGAGTTAGCCCATTGAACCATAGATTTGCCTCTCCAGATAGAGACAATGGAAATAGCCACAACTGAATAGCATTTTGTCCTACCCATGGGTTGTCAAATGACTTGCATGTTAAGATAAAATTAACCAAATACATATTCGGGTCGTCACCCGTGAGTCCACCAACTAATCCTTTGAGATGCAATAGATGGATCATAGTTCTTGTAATATTTAACTTGGCTCCAGGTGCTAAGGGGGGAGAAATAATAGCCCCTGTTGCACCGGCTCCATCAAAGTCATCATCATCATCCTCCAGATTAAATGGGGCAGCTTGGCGTTCTAGTCTCGCCCTCACAGGGCAATTTCTGTTGACATTCCTATTTGTTGGTGTAGGAAAATTTTTTTTACGCCTCGGGTTGACTGGAGCTATTAAATCATCATCACCTAGATCCTCATCATCTGGGTTTTGTCGTCGGCCTACATTATCTTTATTTTGTTGGTTTACTTGTGCAGCTGCCAAGGTGGCCAGTTTGGCTGCTTTCTGCTGAGAAGTTACTCTCTCTTGGTCTTATTGACCATCTATTCTGCTAATAAGTTGAGGTTCCGAATGAATAGGTAATAAAGGTTTACCTGATCTCCGAGTACTTGGCATACAAGATGATCACCCTGCACAAAACAAAAACAACAAATAAAACATAAAATTTTTGGGAAACTTTGACCAAAGGTCAAGCAACAAACACAAATTTAATTGACAACCGTATTCTCTAACGAAGGCGCCAAAATTTGATACGTCCAAATTACACCTCTCTTACAAGAGAGTAAGCGGTCGTTGACAAATATAGAACCCAACTGGGTTGGGCGTCGAATCCCACAGGAAATACCGTGTTCACTAAGTATTGTGATTGTTATTAGACTGTTGATCTAAGGTTCCAAAATAAAGAGGGTTTGGAAATGTTAATAGTGTTCTTTTGTATTTGTGTTACATAAAACTCCAGCCACTGAGAGAAAATGTAGATGTAATTTTAATGAGAATGAATTAACTAGAATTATGCTCACCAAGATGTTCAAATAATTAGGGTTGTGAGTTTGTGTTCGAATTCTAACTTATGTATTCAATTGCAAGAATTATCGAATTCTAAGAATTACCCACGTGTATCTCAACCTAATGAGTATTTCACCCTTTACTTCTCTCAAATGCATTATTCAATAACACTCTCATGAGGGATGATCCTGTTAAGACATCAACCCATTAACCCAAAGGGTAAACCTATGGAGTTTATGTGAATCCCTTCTTTTCCCAATATCCACTTTCTTGTCAGAAAAGTAGAGTTCATGGGCTCACTTCTCAAGTTTGCAACCAAGAGATGTCATTAAAATGAAGAAAGATTCATGCAATTTCGATAGATGTTAGAAATCAAACCCATTTACAACCCCAAAATAGTTCTCTACATCAAGGCTCCCATAACCCTAGTTATGGGAGTTTAGCTACTCATCTCTATATCAGAAATCAAAGTTATATTGATGTTCATAAATAACTTCAGAAGAGTACTTACAAAAGTCACAATATTGTTCTTCTCAATCTTTGATGGAAAATATGAAAACTAATAATCAAATCTCAATCTCTAGATTCAAATCCCAATGAAAAGTAGTACAAAGCTCTCACTAGAGGAAAAACTATGAAACTGAAGACCAAAGATGCGGAATAAACCCCAATAGTTCATAGTTATATGATTCCAGAACTGGGGTTTTAAAATTTAAACTCAAATTCTCAGTGTTATGGTCGATGGGTCAAGCGATGGTTCATGGTAGGTTCGACGGTCCATCGCCTGCACCATCGCTGGGTGTCCAGTGACTCCATTCTATGCTTCTAGGCGATGGGTAGTGCGATGAAACATCACAATGTTGACGGTCCATCGCCTGGATCATCGCAGGACTTTCATTGATGATCTTTTCTGTATCTTGGTGATGGTTCAAACTGATGGTTCATCGCGGGGTCGAAGGTCCGTCTCCTGTACCATCGTAGGATTTCCAGAGTCTATGCCTTTTGCTTTTTGTCGACGGTTTAGACCAACGAATCGTCGCAAGGTCGATGATTCGTTACCTAAGCCGTCGCTGCTCATTTTACTTTTATTTTACTCAGATTGTTCAAGTTATCCTTCACACTCAGTCCTTATACTGAAAGCACTAAAATACCATGTTAAATACAATAATGGTTGCTTGAAAACACACAATTATCCTAAGAAAAAAACCTAAAATATTTCGGTAAAAGCCGAAACATCACATGTGCTCTTGATTTCAAAGGTAGTTGGGATAAGCATTTGTCATTGATTGAGTTCACTTATAATAACAGTTACCATTCTAGCATTCAGATGGCCCCGTTTGAGGCTCTTTATGATAGGAGATGTAGATTACCCATAGGTTGGTTTGAAGTGAGTGAGGCCGCTTTGCTTGGGCCCAATGCAGTGCTTGATGCTATGTAGAAAGTTAAGTTAATTAGAGAAAGATTGAAAACAACCGAGAGTCGTCAGAAATCATATGCGGATGTGAGAAAGAGGGACCTCGAGTTTGAGGTTGGTGATTTAGTATATTTGAAAATTTCACCCATGATTTGGCAAAAAAAGGAAGCTTAGTCCCCGATATGTTGGCCCCTACAGTATTCCGAGTCATGTTGGGAAAGTCGCTTATGAGCTTGAGTTGCCTGTAGACTTGTCAGCCGTTCATCCTGTATTCCACGTCTCTATGCTTAAGAAGTGCATCAGTGACTTCACCATTGTAGTTTCTTTAGAAATCTCAGATATTCAGAACAACCTTTCATACGAAGAGATTCCAGTTAAGATTTTAGATCATCAGATCCATAGACTAAGGAACAAAGAAGTTTCCTTGGTCAAAGTTCTTTGGTGGAATCAGTACGTTGAGGGTGCTACTTGGTAAGCAGAAGAGGATATGCGAGCCAAGCACCCTCACCTCTTCTCCGCAAACTCAGATTTAGTCGAAGGTAATACTCTTCCTTGATTAAGTTCTTTTCTAATCATGTATTCAACTATATAGTTGTCCTCATGTAGGTTCATGCACTCACAGAATTTCTCAGAAGCTCAGAATGATTTAGATTCTGTTTTGAAAATTATTTTAGTTGTGCATGCTATCATATATCCTCAGATTCCTTAGTATTCTTAGTCTAACTAGCAACATTCGAGGATGAATGTTTCCAAGGGGGAGATATTGTAATATCCCGTAATTTTCCTAGCTTAAATTCATCTCTAGAACTTTAAGGGATAGCTTCAAAAATGAATATTATTTATTTGGTTTGGAATTCTTCAGATTTATACCTCCCATTGTGTGAAAAATCGAAATAGCTTTCCAACGATATAAGATTCGCCTAAATCCGATAACCGAGTAAGAAGTTATGACTATTTTAAGTTCCAGTCATAAAATATCGTAATTTGGGCCCTAAGCGCGGCGCGGAGAAGCACAAAATCACAATTTTCAATTTTCAGTGAGACTTCGTGATTTTGACGTGTCGCGGAGAGGCCTGATTTTTCGTTTGACAATTTTCAGTGAGACCTCGGGATACTGACGCATCGCACCAGTGGTCAAAATGACAAACTAAAGGGCTCCGCGATTGTGGCACGTCATGGTAAACGCCTAGTTCTCGTTCGTTCATTTTTCAGTGAGCCACCGCGATAGTGGCGGGTCACGGTGGCTACCCAGTTCGCAAAGAGTTCGTTTTTCCAGTTTCGTTTAAAAGATTAAAGAGGGTATTTTGGTCAATCCTCAGGGCCCTAATCCGTCCAAAACACATCATTAAGCATATACCAAAGCACTTTATGCTTATTTCATCACTTTTCTCTCAAAAGGAAACCCTAGATCATCAAACTTTCTCCCCAAGAAATCCAAATTTCCTTCATTAATTCTCCAAAGAAATTCAAGATTAAGGATTCCCAATACAAGAACTCTAAGAATTCATCTTCCAAGCATCAATAGAGATCCAAGATTCAAGCTTTTTATCAAAGATCATCAATTAAGGTATATGGGGTTATGAACAAGGACAATCCTTTCTTTCTTGTGCCCAAAACTTATTTTAATTACAAATTTACTGAATTTTATATGATTCCCCATGAAATTGAAGCTAGGGTTTATACCCATTATTGTTATTTACAAGCTTATGATATTTCCAATGATTTAAAAGTTGAATTACATGATTATGCTCTTAATTTCATGCATATTGCAGAAATTTCCAGATTTTAAATCGAATTATCAACGTTTACATTATCAAGAATGAATATTTTGATGTTTTAACATGAGTTTGATACATGGGTCATTAAGCCTTAATTAAAGATTGCTATTTCATAAATTATTGTGCTATAAGCACCCTATGACTAGATTTCCTTCAGATTATTGATAAAGATTTGACCTTTTGGTCTTAGAATAGATATGAAATTCACTTTACAGATTCGGATTACAGATTTAGCTTTACAGATATACAGTTGGTTTTCATTATAAACCATTAGATTATTTTAAAAGTGGATTTTCATCAGAATGAGCATACAAAGTTAATGGGAGGTATTTAGTACCGAGATGAGTACGTTATTACGGTTTCATACCCCAGAACTACGTGCCAGTGTAGAATTTAGATTATTTCCACTTCTACGTGTATGACACATATGTGATCACTCAGATAGGTTATACTCCCTGGCAAGAGTATGACTCCTCTCCCCAACGTGAGGATTCTTCCTTAGAAAGACGAGGCGTTGGACTCCATGAATGCTCATATGGTTTATGTCTGTTAAGAGAACCTCCCTAAGATAAAGCATTTTCCAGATTTTAGAAACTAAGTGTAAAGGCTCACAAACTTACTCAGATATTAGTTTACTTAAGGTCTTGTTACAGAATTACAACTTCTAGTTTTTTCAGACATAAAAAGGTGAGCCCTTTTCACTTAGCCTATTTGATTTGAGAATAAGAACAGAATACAAATTTCTGAACTAAGTGTTGTGACTCACAAGATTTACAGTATATGCTTTATTATTTATGATTTATGATCTTCAGATTTTCGATTACTCGAGCCTATGTGAGTCATTTACATTTAGCATGCATGATTTTATAAATTGTGATAATATTGTTTACTTATTACATTCACCCCCATATACTTAGTACATCATCAAAATACTGATCCACATATACATCTATGTGCTACATTGTCTCATAATGTAGGTTCAGGTGCTCAGTCTCAGCAGCGTGAGTGATTTTCAAGCATCTCATCTACATCCCTGCAGTTGATGAGTCCTCATAGTTTGGGGACTTAACTATTCATGTTTTCAGTTTATTAATAGATGTTTCTGTATTCATTTCAGACAGTTTGAGTCAGCTGGGGCCTGTCCCAGTGGCTCTCTAGATTTAGTCAGTAGAGGTTTGTCGGACTACCAGATTCAGTACTCAGATTTTTTAGTATTGTTTCACCAAGACTCTTAAGATTATTATGTTTCAGACATACCCAGTTATTTCAGATAGATTTTTCGCATTTACTATGATTTTATACTTATATTTTTCTATTTTGAGATTCAGATTTAGTAGAAGGAAGCCAAGGTTAGCTCAGGACTACTTGTAGTTCGGAGCACCGTGTGGCATCCCGAAAATCAGATTTTGGGGTGTTACATAATTCGTATGGAGCTAGATAAATTTTGAGGGGATGGACAGTGATTTGAGGGTAATAATATCATTAATCAAGTTAATGCATGTGTTGAAACACTTGGTATTACTGATACATGAAAAAGAATAGTATTAGTAATGCATACCTCAATACACAGTAGAGTTCATAACTGATGCAAGCATTAGTTATGCCTAGGCTAAAAAATTGTACCAAACAAGATATTAGTAGTACACATTAACTAATGCATGCATTATTTTTGCCAATACACTCTACCAAACAACCCCTAAATCTTTAACAAGAATAATAATTAATATGAAAAAATTCCAATTAAAAGAAAAAGAGAAAAGACATCTTCTCCCCTCCCCCCGAACTTGTCCGCTCAACATACTTTAGCACTTAAACTTAACTTCTGTTTATTTACCCCTCCCCCTTAATAGCTTTAAAGTGTATTAATTTCACCCCTCAAAACTGAATACCACTCTCAAAACGGAGAGTGTGTTACACTCGCCTATACATCAACGCCACGTCAATGCCATGTCGGAGCCACATCATTTCCACGTAAGAAGTTTGATTTTTCTAAACAAAAAATTAATCCCGCACACATTATTTTTATATATATTTTTAAAAGAATAAAAAATATATATTTACTATTTTATTTATATAAATATATATTTATATATATATATATCTAATAAAAAAGGCACCCCCATCCCCATTTTCTTTCTTCTTCACACCCCCATCTACCCCACCCCTACCCTGCAACACAACCCCCTCACTCCTTTCTATTTTTCTTCAAACCACCCCACCTCTCTCCTCACCTCCCTTTTCTATCTTCTTCAAACTTAAAGCACATTACCAATAGCCATTGTTGTTGTCCATTAAGCAAAAAGAAAACACCAATTATTCCTTCATCAAACCACCAATTCAAGAAACAACAATGCAATAGCATCACCATGTTCCAATTCAAAACTCTTCATTCCGACATATTCCGGCAAAACTCACCGGAAAATGATTAAAACAAATCCATAAAAGAATATACGCACACCATTAACACCAACACCATCATTAACACCGCCGCTAATAACTTTTCTTCAATTTCAATTTTATTTCAATTTTTCAAATTCATGAAGATAACTTTTAATTTTAGAAATTCAATTTCATTCTTTTCTAATGATCTTAAGTCAAGAGGTTTAAGAAGGAGAAATTGAAGGTGGGGTGAAGGATTTTACAATTGAAGGAGAAGAAATTGGGGGTTTGGAGGAGAGGGGGTGAGGCTGGAGGTAGTGAAATTGGTAGTTGAAGGAGAAGGGGGGTTGGTGGTGGCGGGTTTAATTTGTAGAGGAAAATTTATGGTGGGGGTGAGGGTAGAAGAAGAAGATGAGAAATATATATATTAAAAAATGGGGCCATATCAGTTTTTAAATTAAAAAATGCACTTTTTTTTTAAATTTCACGTCAGCTTGAGGGGTGAAAATAATACACTTTAAAGATGTTAACGGGGGTAAATAAACAGAAGTTAAGTTTAAGTGCTAAAGTAAGTTGAGCGCATAAGTTCGGGCGTGGGATGATGTCTTTTCTCAAAGAAAAATAATAAAATGGGCTAAAATAGAAAAGAGGAAGTATTGTAGTCGTTAAAAAGATACTTACTGAAAAAGTGAGTTAATAACAAGCTAATCCTCTTTTCCACATTTTTTTTCCAAATAATCTTTAGAAATTTACTTGGGGATTTTTTCGTATGAAAATCCGCAAGAAATATCCTTTCCCTACACGAAATTTAACCAAAAAATTCTTGACAATTTTAATATTTTTGCGAGAAAATTCTTAGGTAATTTATATATATATGTGGTTTTTAAATTCCCATCTAATTTATTTGGAGAAATTTAAAAATCTGTGGGTAAAAATTATCCACCAAGGTTTTTCCATCGGATTTTTTTAGTAGAAGAAAAATCGACAGAAAGTTAAGTTATCTAATTTTCATATATAATCCGCAAATAAATTCCCATGTAATCTGCATTTTTCTAGTAGTAATTAACCATAAGTGAATTTCATTTTTTTAAAACAAGAAAAAGTATAGATTTCTTAGGAATAACATTAATCTATGTGGATGTCACTAGATAAATGTAATCACCCACATTAACCATTACGTTTCACCATCACTATGATCGATCTCATTTGTTTAATGATTATGGCAATATTGTATATCTCTAAGTATATATAAACAGAGACATAAAACGCATATTATAGATACTTGAATATACTTGAAAGTGATGAGAAAATCTCTACACTCTTTTCTCTTATCTCTCTTTATTTGTTTTGTTTATATTTCTTGTTTGCCCTTATTTTGTACCAAAATTTTTGATATTTCTCTAGTTCTTTTTTTCGTTTGGAGAAAGAAAGGTTTCGGAAGAGGGAGTAATGATTATGTTCTACTGTACATGACTTAATTAACATGAAGGGAGTTTATATTCTCTATGAATTATTCGTTTGTTTCATGCAACTCAGAATTAATATCATCCAATATTAGAATTGGCATTATATCTTGTCTATATTCTGTTATCTTTATCAAGCTAAACAGTACATACTTGCCAAAATTCTTAATATCTTTTTAGGCATACTATTGGCGTGTGGAGAATGAAGAATATATATTAATACTACTATGTTTTTGTCACCATGTTTTGGGAAACCCCACATACAGAGCTGTCATGTAATAATATTATTTTCGACTCGAGTTTAGTAAAATTCGAATTTTACAATGAGAACTTCAAACACATGTTCTAATTAATCGTATGAACAATCAAATAAAGTTGTAACTCTATATGCACAACTTTGAATAAGTTCAACTCAACTTATGAACATCAACAAAATGAAATTCAAACTATTTTCTGAAAAATAGAATAACCAAACATTTGGAAAAAGATTAAGATTAGAAGATTTAAGTACATCGAATTCGCGGTGTGTCCGTAAGAAAATTACTCCCCTTAAGTACCCGAGGTTATGGAATATATCCTCCCAGAATAAAATGAATCACTTCAATAGAATAGCAATACCTCAAATTCTGTCGAACTGCGAATGCACTCAACGGTAGTAAATCAATCACACTAGATTGTTTTTTCAAGAAAGAGGAGTGTTTTTATTTCAAAATTTGATGTCTATTCCTGAGAAAAATTTCAGGTATTTACAGTAATCAAGGTATTGCTTCACGAAGTGAAACAATGGTTCAGAAAGGTGCACCTCTTCATAATATGCAACTCTTCAAAAAAGTCACAATCCATTGAAAAGGTCATAACCATCCAAACTAAAAAGGTACCTATTCAAATTGCATCTTTTCTCTTGGTGTCTTTTCGAAAAAATACATATTCATTTTTCATTCACACCTCTTAAAAACCTAACAATCCCCTACATGAGTGGGGAATGACTATTTTATAAAAAACTTACAGACAAGTGTGTGCGTTACAAGCAAAGACTAATTGCATCGTGATAAGTAGGTTTTTCTTTGAACTTTTCGTAGTGAACTTGCATCAAATGCACTCGGTCAATCGGCAGATATGATATCTTTGAACGGTCGAGTTTTAGTGTACATCTAGAAAATACAAGTCACACAACCAATCTTTTATCGTTATGGTTCTCACGATTTTATTCTTTTCAGCCATGAACACGACCTGATTTCATAAGAGCTTAGAGAATAGGTTTTACGATCATTCTCCTTGAAGCTGCTTCCACTTCACCCCTTACATAGGTGATTCCTAAATGTTTAATCCTATAGATTAAACTATTTGGTCAAACCTACCAAACTTAGAAACCATTAAATAGCTTCAAACCATAAGTCTTATCATAGTTTCCTGAACATTGTCTTCATCATGATAGACAATGTTGAACCGCCAGTCACAACTTTGTTTGATCTCCTTAAACCTACACTACAACATAATAAATATATGGCTACAAAATATGTTATAGCTAAATATCAAAAGTTTCATGGCTATACACTTTAGCCACAAATTTTTTCCGTAGTATTCGTAGCAAGAAGTGGCGTAACTAAAAGTTAGCTACAGATTTTACATGGTCTGTGGCTAAGGACAATACTTACAACTACAAAAAATATTGTGTTGTAGCTGTAATGCTAAAAAAATCTTGCTACGAAATATATACTTATAGAAAATAATTTTACCCTTTTGTCATGACAAATAAAATCTGTAACAACTTTAATATTATAGTCATGATGTGTTCTATTGTGGCAAACGATTTGATTTGTTTGCTATTAAAATTTAAAATTTGTGGTTATTTTATTTTTAGACTTGTGATAAGAATACTCTTGTTTAGCTACGAGTTAGAAATTCTATAACTATAAAATAAAGTATTTGCTACAAATATTTTTATACATGGCTAAAAATTTATTTGTTTCTGCTAAAACATAAATTGTAGCTAATTTTAAATTTTTCTATAAAAAGTGAAAATATACAATCCTATTTTTTGACGATTATGTATAAATTTACCACAGCTATAAGAATTCATTGCTAAAAATTGAAGAATATTGTCATAAACATAATTAATAACAAGAATTTTTATAATATAGCTGAAATATAAATAAATTCAACAATTTCATTGCTACAAATTAAAGAATTTTTACAAGCTTTTCAATAAGAAAAGTTATGTAATATATCTACAAATTTAATTGGGAATTCCAAAATAATTTTCAAATTACATAAATTGTGTTTTAGAATTTTGAAAATAGTCACAAGAAACATGTATTTTGAGACACCATCTTGTTTGAGTTCAAAGATTCGTAGTCTTCTCTCACCTCTCCTTTTGTGGTCTTCAACTGCATCTCAACTTGATCAACATCTGTCCTAATTTGTCATTCAATAATGGTAAAGTACTTCAGTACCAAAAAAATCAAGACAAGCTAATTATATATGTAAGTGTGTGTATATATTGAATTTCAAGGAGAAAAAGTATGCCTTAAGTAATTCTTTTACCAATAAAAATTTTAACAAATACAAAAAAAAAAAATGTAAAGCAATCAAAGAAGTAAACAAACCTGTAATCTTTTTTTAACTTCAAGTAAAACCTGTAGATATGAATTTCAAATTTCAAAATACCAACAAAAACATATTCAGTATAATTTCACAAGCAAAGATCTTAAATCTCAATATCAATTTTAATATTCACGAGAACATGCTATTATCTTTACAATAACAAAAATATATATAGTCCAACACAATACCCATATTGTAAGACTTAGGGTGTGTTTGGTATGATGGAAAATATTTTCTTGGAAAATATTTTCCTGAAAAATAAGTTGGTTTTCTACTTATTTTCTCACGTTTGGTTGGTGAGTGAAAAATATTTTATGGTGTTTGATTGGTGAGTAAAAAATACTTAAAAAAATATTTTCTAGTGTTTGATTGGTGAGTGAAAAAAATATTTTTTAGAAAATACTACTAACTGTTAACTAGTATATCAATGCCTCTAATAACTCAACAATTTGTAAGAACTAATTTAAGCATAATAAATAATATCAATATCGAATACTAAAATATTACAATCACTAAATTTAAGCAACTATTAATTAACAAATATAGAAGACACTTTTCAACATTTTGTCAAGACAATCTCAAGATACTACAATCAATAGAAACATAACGGAATGACAAGCTTATTCGATCAACCTCGTGAAACAAGTTACATCGATGACAAAATGAAATATGCAATTAGCAAAAGTAACATAGGCAAGTCTTCCTCTATGCATATGAAAATAACAATACATTCAACGAATATTGGAAATGGGAAAAATTCGGACTTCACTATTTTTTATTTCAAACAGTGAAAAATTGAAGCAAAGCACAGTGAAAAATATTTTCGAGAAATGTAAATTTTTGAGAAATGTGAATTTTTTGAGTCATGTGAATATGAGTGTTGTTGGGGTGGGGAAGAAGGGTGGGGGCGGGGACATAAGTCACATTTGTCATTTCTGGAAAATGACTTCCCCTGATCCATGAGGGAAGTCATTTTCCCTCAAATAGAGGAAAATGAGTTATCTTGGAAAGTATTTTCCCAATATTTTACTACAATCAAACAAGGAAAAATAGGAAAACATTTTACATCATACCAAACACACCCTTATTCCATCTACTTGGAGAATTACATATTGTAAAACCTACAAAAAGAAGTGATTAATCAATAATACATCATAAAATTTTCAAAATCAAATAAAAAATTAAGAAAAAAAAGAGGTGGGGAGGGGGAGGGCACAGTAAGAGGAAGGGGGGAGAAGGAAAAAGGTTATAGGTGTTTGTTAAGTAAAAAAGAGCACTAGATTATTTAATTAGGTTTTTATTTTTCATTTTTGGGGGATTGGGGTTTTGATATACATGAGTATGTGTGGCGGCTGATACTTTTTATATGCTTAACCTAATAGTACTAGGTAATATATTACAATGTGTATATTTTTTTTTATCAGATGCTATTAGTACTATGAGTTTATTGAATATAATAAAGAAAATTATCTAATGAAACTAATAATAAATATATATTTTATTTTAATTTAATGGAGAACGTTAATTATTTATATGAAATAAATATTATTCTAAAACATATTATTTCTTTTCAAATTTTTTTGCCTATGATATTATTAGTTTTGTTATCTACTCTTCTATTTTAATAAATTCTTAATTAAATGTGTGTATTAAATTTATGATTATTTTAAATTACAATTTTTTTAGTTTGAATTAAAATACAAAAGTTATATGAATTCAAAATGTTTTATTCTATCTTTGAAGTAGGAGTAAGGTATGTGTATACTCTACTCTCCTCAAACTTCACTTTGGGTACGCTGTTTTTGTTATTTTATATGAATTAAAATGATTTATATGAATTAAAATATCAAGTTTAAAATTAAAATTTTTAAAATAAAATAAAATTATCAATATTAGAAAATATATCTACTACATTTATATAGCAAAATGGAGAATCAAAAAAATATTGTAATGATGAATGTCAATTACCATAATATTCAAGTCCGAAAATTATTTTAAGATGAAAATTTCAAAAAAAAAAAATCTATTTAATTTCTTTCTTTTTAATTACAGTAACAACATGAATTAAAAATAGTAAAGTACTCTATTATGGTGGAATCATTTATTTCAATTTAAATTTAAACAAGAATATGGATTTTAAATTACTATTTTTTGGTTTGAATTGAAACTATAAAATTATATGTATTTTTAAAATGAGTAGTATGAATTAAAATGCCAAGTTTAAAAGAGAAAAAATAAAAATAAATAAAAATTAACACTATTAAAAAATCTCTCTACTCCATCTCTATATATAATAGGAGAAGAAAAATAATATTGTGATGGCAAGTGTCATCATCAAAAAAATTCATGCTTGAAAATCAGTTGACGATGGATTTTTTTTAAAAATAAAGTGTCAATCCAATTTATTTTTATATCAACAACATGAATTCAAATTAAAGTGTCTCACTATGTGAAATTGTGGTTCCACAACATCTAAATTATCTCAATAGAGATATGAATTTTGAAATGTAGTTTTTTGGTTTGAATTAAAAATACAAAAATAATATGAATTATGTGGATCGAAAAATTATAGTTATGTTTAGAATAGAATATTCATTTATTAAAAAAATTATCAACACTTTGAAAATTTAAGAAAAGAACTAAAATGAAATTACCCTTTATTTATTAGTGTGTGTATATTAATTATATTGACTAAATAATTTACTAATCTGTTTATGTTCTAGACCAGCTCATATTGCATATTTTATCAAATATGACATGATTTAGCAAAAAACTAAAATAATAAATAAAAAAATCATTTATATATTATGTATGATAAAATTACAGATAGAGAGAAGGGGAGATAAACAATGTAAAGATATTATAAAGCGAATTAATTTTTTTTAAAATAAAATAAAATGAATAAGTATAAATTTAATATATTCAGAAGAGTCATATAACATTTACAATTATTATGGATCCTTAATAATGTGTGTGCATCGCGTGAATTCAAATATACAACTATATAATATATATGCAATTATTTAAAAAGCTTATGAATACCTTATAAAAAGATAAGTTCTTACATATAAAAAAATTCCACTTATTTTAAAATAATAAAATATCAAGTATACATAACTTTCTTTACAATTTTTTTTTTTAAATGATTTTACATTTTTATAATTTTTTAGTTTTTTAGAAAAAGTATAATTAACATTCACAAATATTATGTTGCAAGAAGATAAAATATTAACTTGATATGTTTGTATTTTAATTTTATTATTTAAAATTTAATTGGCTTTTGACTCTTGGATATATATATATATACAAATCTATTTATTTAAATTATATTTGAAACTTAAAAGTAAGATCATATAAAATTGAATCAAGTCAAATGATTAACATCTCTAATTATACTTAATTTTTATAAGTATTTTCTCAATACATCATGTGTGAATCAAACAATAACTCTTAAAATATTTGACTGAACAAAGCTTAAAATGATACTTATTGAAATTTTTCTAAAATCTGATCTGATCTGATCAGTTTATTGAAATAAAAACAATCAAATAAGTTACATTTAAGACTTACAAGTTGTAAAATTGAATTAAATCGAATGTTTAATTTCTTAAATTACATTAGAGTGATAAATATATTATTTTGGTGACCAAGTTTGAGTCAAGTAACAATTCTAGAAGCACTTGATCACGATTAAGCTTCAATAAGACTTGGTGAAATTATATTTAAGTTCAACATAACTAGTTAATCAAAATTAACTAGAAGTTCCTATCTATTAAAATCATATTTAAAATTCACATGTAAACCTGTTGTATTGAATTGAATGATTAATGACTCTAATTACACTAAATTAACATTACTATAACATACTTTAGCTCGTGGTAAAAATTAATTACTAGCTACAAATTTTTATAATAATATTAAATTTGTAGCTAAATCATTTCATCATGATAAATAATTACTCCCACATTTCAAATAAGTGGTGTTTTAATATTTTTTACTTTGTTTCTAAATAAGTGGTGTTTTAGATAATCAAGAAGACGTTAATAATAGTCTTCAATTTTTTCATTCTTTAATTGAAAAGAATTTTACATAACTAAGTATTAAAGAGTTACACCTCTTCAAGGTATTTATCAAGAATAAGTTCTTCCAATTGTTTAGGAATGATTGATTTCTTAAGCATTGTACCTAAACTAAAAACACCATTATTTAGGAATTGAGAAAATATAATTATTATTAGGCCTACCACAGTGTTTTGGTACTCAAAGCCAAAATATTTACTAGCTATAATATTTTATTTTAAATAATATTTTTCATGGCTAAACGACCACTATTGCTACTATAAGTTTTAACACATTACAATAATTAATATTAGCTACGTAGTTATACTATGTAAAATATTATGGCTATATCATTAACTATTGCACTAGTTTTTTGTATGTTGAAGCAACAATATATATTTAGCCATAATATTTTATTCTAATTAATTTATTATGGCTAAAAGGTTACGATTACTATAATAAGTTTTAATTTATTGCAAAAATTAATAATTAGCTACGAAATTATATTATAGCAAAAGAAATATGGCAAATCATTTAACTATTGCCACAATTTTTAATAACTTGAAGCAAAAAAATTATTTAGCTATAATATTTTATTTTAAATATTTTACTGTGGCTAAAAGTTCAATGTTTCTACAATAACTTATATCGCGTGGCAAAACTTATTATTAACTATAAAATTTTAGTGTAGCAATAAAGTTGTAGCTATTTAGATTGTTATTGCTACGATTGCAAATAATTGTAGCAAAATTGAAGAATTAGTTTTGTTAATTTAATTTTTGCAGATAATTTTTTTTAAGAATATGTAAATAGCTACAAAATTCAAAGTTTTATATCTATTACTAGTTAATAGCTACGATTTCTAAATTCATAGCTTAGATTTCATAGCTATAGATACATTTTGTTGTAGTGCTAGCTCTTGGGATCTCCAGTCTGTTAGATAGAGTTACTGCCGTGATAACTTGTCCTAGGCCGCAAATTCATTCCCTTCGATGATCTCTCAACTCTCTCTCTAGTTAGGTCTTTTGTAAGTGGATTCAACACATTATCCTTTGACCTCACATAGTCAATCGTGATAATTCCATTAAAAAGTAATTCTCTAATAGTATTATGTCTCCGTTTTATATGACGAAATTTACCGTTATACATTATGCTTCCTGCCCTACCTATTTCTTCTTGACTATCACAGTGTATGCATACTGGTGTCAAAGGTTTGGGCCTATAAGGAATATCTTTCAAGAAATTTCAGAGCTATTCAGCTTCTTCACCGTCTTTATCTAATGCGATAAATTTATATTCTCTTGTAGAGGGAAAATTACATGTCTGTTTGAATGATTTTTAGTAGACTACTCCTTCATCTAAAGTAAATACATATCCACTCATGGATTTTACTTTATTTGATTCGGTGATCTAATTTGCATCAATATATCCTTCAATTACTACTGGATATTTGTTATAATGCAAGACAAAGTTTTGAGTATGTTTTAGATACCCCAAGACTCTTTTCATTGTCATTCAATGAGTTTTATTGAGATTACTCATGTACCGACCCAATTTAGTAATAGTGCATGCTATGTCTGATCACGTACAATTTATGATATACATCAAACTTCCCAACACTCTTGTGTAGTTCAATTGTGAGTCACTTTCGCCTTCATTCTTTTAAAATACAAAGCTCACGTCTAATGGAGTCTTGACAATATTGAATCAAAATACTTGAACGTGTCAAGTACCTTTTCAATGTAATGAGATTGTTACAATGCTAACCCTTGTGGAGTTCTATGAATTCTTATCCCTGATTACATCAACAACTCCAAGGTATGTCATATCAAACTTGATCTCAAGCATTCGTTTCGTAGCATTTATGTCAGATATATCTCTACTAATGATCAACATGTCATCTATATACAAATAAAAAATAACTTTGTGAATTGAAGTGTCTTTAATATAAACACATTTATCACATTCATTTATCTTGAAATCGTTTGCCAACATGATTTGGTTAAACTTTGCATGCCACTTTTTGGGTGCTTGTTTTAGTCCATAAAGTGAGTTAACAAGTTTGCACACTTTCCTTCCTTTATCAGGAACCACAAAATCCTCAGATTGTTCTATGTAAATTTTTTTCTCCAATTTTCTATTTAAGAAAGTTGTTTTCACATCCATTTGATGGATTTCAAGATCATATACCACCGTTAAAGCAACCAACATCTGATGGATGTTATTCTTGTTAGTGGAGAGTATGTGTCAAAATAATCAAGGTCTTCTTTTTTACTAAAGTCTTTCACAACAAGTCTTGTCTTGTATTTGTTAATAGTACCATCAGTCTTCATCTTTCTTTTGAAGATCCATTTAAAACCTAAAGGTTTATTTTCTGAAGGAAGAACAATCAACTCCCAAGTATGGTTGCTTATAATTAAATCAATCTCACTATTGACTGCTTCTTTCCAAAAGGATGGGTCCGAAGATGACATCTCTTCTTTAAACGTTGAGGCTCATTTTCAAGAAGAAATGTTACAAAATTTGATTCGAAGAAAGTCGATGTTTTTTGACGTGTACTACACCTTGTATTCTCATTAATTAAGTATATTCTCATTTGATTCATCTCGAGGCCGCTTAAACCCTCTACTAGATAGCTTATGCCCAATTTTATATGGATAAATGTGTTCAAAGAATTCAACATTATCTGATTTAATTACCGTATTTTTAGGAATATCCGGATGTTTGAATTTATGAATCAAAAATCGACTTGCTTTGCTATTTGTAGCATATCTTATGAAAACAAAGTCCACAATTTTTTATTCTATTTTTTTTTAGGTATTAGGAACTTGGACTTTGGTTAGACACCCCTACACTTTAAAATATTTCAAGTTGGGTTTTATTCCTTTTTATTTTTCATATGGAATGGATCTTGTCTTTCTATGGGGCACTCTATTGAGTATTCGATTTGTTGTAAGGATAGTTTTCCTCCACAAGTTTTGCTGTAAACCTGAACTTATGAGTAAGGCATTCGTCATTTCATTCAATATTTGGTTTCTCTTTTCTGCAATTTCATTCGATTGAGGTGAATACGGGATAGTAGTTTAATGGACAATTCCAATTTCTAAACATATTTTTCGTAAAGGAGATTCATACTCTCCACCGCTATCACTTCTTATCATTTTGATCTTTTTATCCAACTGATTTTCAACTTCGATTTTATATTGCCTGAACGTGTTATTTCTTCATACTTATCATTTAACAAATAAACATAACAATATCTAGTGCAATCATCAATAAAAGTTATGAAATACTTTTTTCCACCACGAGATGGTGTTTACTTCATATCATAAATGTCAGTGTGGATTAAGTCTAAGTGATTGGAATTCTTTTCAATAGACTTATACGGATGCTTAGCATACTTAGATTCCACACATATTTAACACTTTAATTTATTGCACTCACTTCAAAACTAATCAATTTTTGCAAGATTTTTGTAATTGATATGTCCTAAACGACTATGTCATATATTATTTGACTCTAGCATATAAGAAGAAGCCTTAGCTTTTTTATTTCAATAGTCATTATATCAAGTTTGAAAAGACCCTCATTCAGGTAGTACTTTCCTACATACATTTTATTCTTGCTTATTACAACTTTTTCTGAAACAAACATACACTTAAATTTATTTTTAACAAAAAATATTGTCGATACTAAGTTCTTCCTAATAGTAGAAACATGAAGAACATTGTTGAGAGTCAACACCTTGTCGGAAGTCATTTTTAGGATTATCTTTCCACTTTCTTCAACCTTGGTTGTTGCATTATTTTCTATTAAGATCACTTTTTTAGAATCAGTGGTATCATAACTTGCAAAAATTTCTTTATCCGCACAAACATGTCTAGTGGTTCCTGAATCAAACCACTATTCATTTGAATTTCCAACTAGATTGCATTCAGTGATCATAGCACACAGATTTTCAATCTTTTCAATTGCTTCCAACATGTTTATCTAATTTTTTTTCTTATTGTTGTCCAGAACTTGATGATTTAGAGCTTTGTGGCAAATATCACTTCAATTGTAGCTACCTTTAAACATTTTTTTGGTTTGTTCTATCTCTTGTAGATTTCTTCATCTTGTTATTACTTGGAGAATCATCCTTAACAAAATTTGCAACCATCATTGATGATTTCTTATTACACTCATTGTCCTTTTCTATCTAGGGACGACTCACAAGATCTTTCAAATTAGAAATTGATTTTCAATCTTTATTTTTTCCAAAACATGGGGATCTTTACTTGTGAATATTTGCATTTCAAGTTTGGTTAGCCAAAATGATATCACTTGTTGCCATTTTTTGAATTTTACACCAAAATATTTTTTTCGATTTCTCTGTCATTTTCATTACTAGAGCAATATATGAACGACTTAATGATGCAACATTGATTGCTGTTGGGACAAAATTATTCACGATCAAATCAATTTGTTGTTCAGTTTCATTCGTCATTCTTTCGTCAATATTTGACATACACTTTAGTATTTCAAAATACTAACATAAAGACACTAATCTTTAACCAATTTAGTTCTAGTCAATGATGAAGTTTTTATATCTTCAAATCATCAACCAAATGAACTTTGAAACTTGACGAAGTTTTATGACTTCAAACCAAAATTAAATTCAAATAGAGTGAAACTCCATAGGTTTTAAACTCTAGAAATTAAAATAGATATTTTAGCGAATCGGTGAAGTTTGTGTATTCTTCAAACTAAATTCCCACACTGATTTCTAGGTGAAGCTTTTATATTCTTCAAACCGAGGGAGTAGAAATCAAAAAAATTTAGTCTCCACAAAATCAGATCCAATACAAATTAACTAAGTACTTGATTTATAAATGGTGATTTTTTTCCCACCAAACAAGCACAAGAAAAAAGTAAATATTTTTTATCATTATTATTTAATTTTCTTAGAGAAAATGCTCTATTTCCACCTTGAACTATACGCGAAAAGGCTGAGACACACCTAAACTTTAGGAGGGTCCTATTACCCTTCTGGACTAATTAAAATCATATTTTTGACAACCTTAGTTGCCTATATGGTACATATATGGCAGAACACACTGAAGGCTCCACGTAGACACATGTGTGTGCCACGTAAGCAATAAGGTTGTCTAAAATATGATTTTAATTAGTCCGGGGAGGGGGGGATAGGACCGTCCTAAAGTTCGGATTTGTCTCAACCTTTTCGCGTATAGTTCAAGGTGGAAATAGTGCATTTTCCCATTTCCTTAAGATTGATGTTTTTCGGGTTTAATAAAATATATTTTACAACTAGAACTTCAAACACAAGTTCAAATTAATCATATGAAGAATCAAATGAAGTTGTAACTCTGTATTCACAACTTTGAATAAGTTCAACCCAACTTATGAACATCAAAAAAATGAAGTTCAAACTATTTTCTGGAAAATAGCAAAATCAAACATTTAGAAAAAGAGGAAGATTAGAAAAATTTAAGTCCACCGAATTCACGGTGTGTCCTTAAGAAAATTATTCCCCTCAAGTACCCGAGGTTTAGAATAGATCGTCCCAGGATAAAATGAATCACTTCAACAGAAGAGCAGTACCTCAAATTCTGTGAATTGCGAATGCACTCAACGGTTGCCAATCAAACACATTAGATTTTTTTTCAAGAAAGAGAAGTGTTCTTACTTCAAAATTTAATGCATATACCTGAGAAAAAATTCAGGTATTTATCGTCATCAAGGTGTTTCTTCATGAATAGAAGTAATGGTTTAGAAAGGTGCACCCCTTCGCAAAGGTACAACTCTTCAAAAAAGTCACAACCCATTAGAAAGGTCATAACCTTCTAAATTGAAAAGATGTTTTTTTCACATTCCATCCTTTCTCTTGGTGTCTTTTCAAAAAAACACCTATTCATTTTTCATTCACACCTCTTAAAAACCTAATAAATACTAACATACCTAATATGTTTTCACAAATAAAATCTAGGGACGATGGTACACACACACAATATATATATATATAAATAAATATGTGAGTGTGTGTGTGCGCGCGCCTCACACACGTAACTACTATAGCTATTATAAAGATTGTGTGTGTTCAAAATGAAGGAAAATGTATTTTTAGAAAATATTTTAAAAAAAAATAAATAATTTTCTTATTTATTTTCTAGTTTTGGTTGGTAGAAGAAAATATTGTTCCAAGATAATTTATGTACAACCCAACAATACTATGATATCGGACACAACACTTGAACACGACGACTAACTCGAGACCCTGACTTTGACCTGAGGCCCAACTCCGAAACTAAGACACAACTCTCAACCTCAACCCCAATTCTCGATCCTAACCTTGACTTCTGATTCTGGATCGAGCCCCAACCCTTAACTTAGAACCAAACTTCCAACTCGAGACCCGGCCTCGAACTCCATACCAGCCACATTCTGAGCTAAGACATAATTTCCCACCCGGACTCAGACTCCCGATCTTGACCCTAACTCCCAACCTCAACTCGGGTCTCGGCCTCTATTTAGGACCCTATTCTCGACTTTCGACCCCCACTTGAGAACTGATCCCCAAAATCAATTCTTATCCGACTCTGGGCTGAGACTTGAATTTCGATATGACACCCGACTCCTAATCCCGATAACCAACATTTATATTCATACTTTTAACCCAACTTTGACCTGAGACTCCGACTGTGATAGGAGGCCCAACTCTGGAACTAAGACACAACTTTCAATCTCAACTCTCGATCCTAGCCATGACTTTTGATTCCCGCCTGAGTCTCAACCCTGACTCAGGAGCAAATTTTCGAGTCAAGACCAGACCCCCAATTCCAACCAACCCCATTCTAAGTTAAGCCTCAACTGCCGATCCAACTCCAACTCCCGATCTCGGCTCCAACTCCCAACCTCAAATAGATTTCACTTGGTTTAAGATATTTTTCTAATAAATCTTTCAATTATTTTAGGAGGTTGTTGTCGCATAAGACTATACATTGATAGTGTTGGAATATGTTTCGCCAAAATTTTTTAGTTGACCTTAAAGTCTTACTAACAATTTAATCCTACATAGGTGTTTTTAAAATTTTTAAAGGGTATAAAAGTCTTTTAATATTATAAAACTGTTTTCTTCAATCAACACTTAAATACCTAATTTAAAAGAAGTAAAGACTCAATATTACATATTGTCCATGCATGAGATCAATCTGAGTAATCCAATATATGCTACCAAGCCACAATATTAGATAAATCATTATATATGTAAAAGTTGCCATGCATGCATATTCGAATTAAAACGTTTAAGCAAAACGTATCAAAAAATGACACGGACCCAGATTATAATCCGTTGAAAATTATTTTTTCGAATTAAAAAAGAAGTTTATATGAGTAGTTATTGACAGAAAAAGTCCAAAATATTAGAGTAACATGTAGGATGTTGGTGTGTATGCATTTTATTATTAAAATAATATATTAAATACATATATTAGTAGGTATAAATTATGGTAAAAGATGATTATTAATTCTTGTGACTCATATGAGTTCTTGTAACTCTCATGGTCTTTAGTTCTTTTAGTTAACTTCATGGTCATTAGTTTCATGTAACTTATGTAACATCAAGGCTATTCATCTATCCACAATACTACCCATCATTCATCCTATTCAATGCAAGGATGAATATCTCTCCTATAATTATAGGTGGTCTTGTATATATTTGAAGTACAAGGAAATATGATAAGTGTGGAAATTACATTAGTGAAAGAGAGAGTTGAGACAAATAAAATATTCTAAGTCTCCAATTATATTCACTATACAAAAGAGAATAATTATATTAGTGAAAGAGAGAATTGAGACAAAGAAAAATATTCTAAGTCTACAACTATATTCACTATACAAAAGAGAGTTTTAAAGTGTTGAAGGAAAGTCTTTTTATGGTGGAGCTTTGGATTCTTCTACTAATCCGGAGTTGTTAGAGTTGTACATCGTGATGGGTTGTTGTATTCTGGAGGGGACAAGTCAAGAGTTGATACTGCTGGATCGATGTAGACTATGTCGCAGTGGACTTGAATCTCCTTAAAGAGAGCGAGATATATGTGTCTTAGCCATGAAAAAAGTTGTCTTATTTTTTTATTTTATTATTTCAACTGTAATTATTGTAATTTCTAGTATATTACACCAATAATTTTAAGGAGATTCATGTTTTGTTACAATTTTAAAAAATTATGGGTATCGAGATGGGAGATCTCAAAATCTCAAAGTCACTAGTCTCTTCAAAAGATGGAAGAAAAGAGATGAAGAGTAAAATATTTTTCTACTTACTCAACTCAAGTGAAGAAAAGATTAAAAAAATTTCTACTTCTTGTGGAGTAAATGCAAAAAGCCTTCTACCTAATATTTTAAATGAATAAAGTGATACTACTTTTCATAAACATAAAGTGATAAATTCTTCAAATAGCGGGGGCTAATGAAATGAGAAAAAATATCATCATGAAAAATATGATGTTTGTAATTTTGAGAATGCGTTAAGAAAAGTGTTACAAGTGCATAATTAGTCTTGAAATAAATCACATGCATGTTACTATTTACACATGACTTGGTGTCTCTAAATTTGGCTCTAACATGTTATCAAAGAAAGGATAAAAATGTCGAGTGGCCATTTGACATTAGATATTTGAGTGAGATAAATTTAATTCTAGGAATGAAAAATACCTAAATTATGTGATGAACTTTTCCTTGACATGTCACATTATGATGGGAAAAGAAAAATTGTGAAATACAATATGTTGATTGCATGAGCCATGCAACACTTTTTTTATTCAACTATGTGAAAGTGGTGTGACAAATAAAAGAAGAACTTTGCTAGTCTGATAAAAAAAAAGAGATATGTGGCTAATTGCACTTAGCTTGATATTTTGTATGCATAAAAAGTACTTAGCAGGTACAAGAAAACCATGTATATTTACTTGATACAAAAGTTGAGACTTTTTTTAAATTTGCTCTACTTAAAAGTACTTTGTGATGCAAATGAGAATACTTGGTGCTATTTGTTGAAATGAAGAAATAAATTATTATTTTCTAGGTCTATCTTGGAGGTTGAACTAACTATTTTAGTTTCAGCTAGTGAAAAAGTGAATTGATCAATCACTTATTTTGAGTTAATGTGATAGCTCCAATATTATTGGTAGAGTATAAACCATTATTATAATGGTCAAATGCAGATCATAAGGAGAAAATACAATATTATGAGATCACATTGATCAACGCTATTTCAATATTAATTGTGTTAACTTAGTGATAATCTTGCAGATCCATAGATTAAGGCCTTAGCCAAAAAATTGTCTGAAGCACATTGAGGGGAAGGAATTGACGTTTAAAAATCTAATTCATATATGAGAAAACCCAACCTGGGGACGAGACATCCTATAACCAGGTTTGATGAAAAAATGAATCATATGATAGCTTGTTGTGAATGCACTATTATTTTATCCCTCTCTATGGTGTGAGTGTATTTTTCTATAATGATTTATGGAGGTTGAGTCTAACAACTCTTAATAAAATTTTGTATCTTGTATAAGCGGGGTGTCGAAATTACAATATCACCTTTAACAGATTTCACCTATGTGAATGTGGAAATAGGCCGCATTCTAAGAGAATTGAGCTTATTCTCAAAAATGCTTACGAAAAATCAAGATAGCACATGGCCGTAATGTGTTGGCTATTAAAGTTTATGTCAACATCTTGACTACTATTGTGTGTAGGCAGTAATACTTTATTTTCGTTAAGCAGTCATAGTTCAAGTCTAAGACCGATACTAACTCTTGAGTAAAGATTACTATTTTACTAAGTGGGGATTCAATGCAGAGAACATCTTAATTATGCATAGTAGTCTTCCTTCGACTAAATTGGTGAAAATACTTTCTTATTTTAATATTAAAATGAGTGAAGAAATATTGGTATATATGCATTTTATTATTAAAATAGTATATTAAGAGCATATGTTAATGGGTATAAATTGTAGTAAAAAATGACTATTAGTTTTTGTAACTCGTGTGAGTTCTTGTAACCCTCATGGTCATTAGTTATTGTAGTTAACTCCATGGTCATTAGTTTTTAGTAACTTATATAACGTCAAGACTATTCATCACCTAGATTACTACTCCTCATTCATATATGTGTCCCAATGCAAATTAATTACATTGGATTATTAACATTCCATATTCAATTTGTGGCAAGGAAAAATCTCTAGGCAATAGCAAGACTTTATAAAATTATTGATGATTCATTCAACTATCCGACTTTAGACTAGATGTAACAAAAAGATCTAATGACACGTAACAATCATATATTTAATCAATACTTTGTGAAATTTATTAGTAACTAGTAAATTTATCCGTGCTTCGCGCGATTATAGTAAACTTCTATCAAAATCATAAGTTATTATTTTGAACCAATATAATTATAAAGTTACAACAATCAAAAATTCATATAAAATACAAAATAAAGAGAAATCATATAGAGAACATGCAAAAAAACATATATAACTCATTCTTACGAACTTAATCATTAAAAAAATTTAAAATTAATGCACAATCTTTCAAGTTATTGTCAACATCAAATCCCACATGTCGATCATCATTTAATAGCATTCATTCTTTGAGTCAAAGTAAAACATGGAAATATAATAAGCACCGAAAATATAACAATTAAAATGATAAATGCATGTATATAATAAATTAACATATGAATATAGCAATTTCTTTTACAAAAATAATAATGAAAGGGTTACTCCTTGAACTCAAATTGTTGAAACAACAAAACTTGTCTTAATTAACATCATAAAGAACAAATTAACATAGAAAAGTAAATGAAAACATGTATAAATAATAAATTAATAGAAAAGGTAAAGAGAAATATTATTCACGAAATTTATGATGAGTTAGTATTCCTCACGAATCAAGCTTAATTCTATGAATAAAAATTAAACTGTCTATTAGAATCAAGCATTCAAAAATTAGAAGAAGAGTCAATTAATTGGGCAAGAGTTATCTGACCATTGTTTGTTAGGGTCTAGAGTGCGTCTCTGGATTGCTACTCAACAATGAGAATAATAATCGGTCGTTTCCACTTTCTGCCACTATTGGTTGTCTCTTTTCGATCACACAACAACCTGTATATGTAAAATATAAAATATTTATAATTCCATTGATTTGTAAAGACTACACAGATTCTGGACCCTCTTATCTTTTCATATCATATAACACTCTCTTTCCAAAAAAAAGGGTAAAAATGTAACACCCCACATTTTGGGCTAGAATGAAAACCGTCATTTCTATGCGTAGATAATACAATATCCATAAATCCAATACAAATTTTCCATGTTAATCAATTATGTAGTGTGAGAAATTGAATGAGCTTTCTATCGATATAAGATTCGCCCAAATCCGATACCCGGGCAAAATGTTATGGCTAATTTAAGTCCTAGTCGTAAAACACCATCAATTTGGTGCTTGGCATGTCACAGAGGTGGTCTATTTAATAATTGTCAAATTCCAGTAGTCTAGCGTGATTATGGCGCGTCGCGCTGAAGTTTCAGGTCCCAACCAGTGGGACAATGCGATGGCTCCACGTCGCGGTGACCCCAAGAATCCCATTCGTTAATTATTAGTGAGCCACCGCGATAGTGGCGCGTTGCAGTGGCCCATAAAATCGAGCTTCCAGTTACATTTTATTCCGTCTCATTAAGGGTATATTAGGTAATTTTTACCCCCCCCCCCTTGTCAGCTTAAACACGAGATTTTTCTTCCAAGTGACCTCATTATTCATATTTTCTTCAAAAAATTCATAAGAACACTCTCTAGGGTTTTAAACTAAAAATCCAAATAACTAAAGATTCAACCGTGGGTTTTCGAAACTGATTGAAGATTTGGAATCCCCAAGCCGTAGGCTTCAAGAATCATCCATCAAATTTTTAAATTGAGGTACGTGGGATTTATCATAAAACTACATGGGCTTGTTGAAAATACCCGATTATGATTTAAAAATCATCAAGCATAAATTTGTTAAAGGGGTTTTGAGATCCATGATTTTATCATACCTTATGCATGTTTAATGATATTGTTGTTTTGGCCTTTAGGCCTTATCCCCTTAAATTGATTTACATATATAAGTATATGTACAAAACTTGAAATTGAAGATTTGTTTGAGAGCACAAATAATGAAAATCCCTCTCTTGTGATAGCCTTATGTTTATGATCTTATGATGATTGATTGAAATGCATGATTTATGGCTTGAAAATAGTTTACTCAAATACCATAGTATTTTGAGCATGATTTAGAGATTTAAGAGAGGGTGTTTCTTGATGTAAATATATTTTGTTTAAAGAGAAATATTTGCATGAGATTAAGAGCTTTGACATGACCATCTTGCATCATTGAAAGTTTGACAAAGAGAGTTGCATACATGCATTTACATGAGTTTCAGACAAAGATTTCTTTGAAATGATTTATTGATATGGTAGTCCCGAATTTATGTTTTGAAAATAGAGAAAGGAATATGCTAAAAATGGCTCAAAGATGTGACTTGCAAGTTAATGGTATGACAATACCATATAAATGTATGCCATAACAGATTTAGAGTTTTCAGAGTATGTTTTTAGAGAATGCATGTCTTAAAGAGTTAAAAATGGGCATAAAAAGAGCTAGGTGGTTGCCTGAAGAGGGCTAGAGTTCAAGTAACTCTTAGCCTAAAACCGTGATTTGCCGATCCGGGTATATTATTTTTACACTGACGACGTTCGTATGGCGTAGCAGAGTCAGAGACTCTAACCCTTGAGGCACACTTGGGTTGGAGGCTTCCCTGCCGAGTCAATGTTGGATTCCATATAGCCCATGGAATTTCAGAGTTGTAGGGTATACCACCTAGTGTAGAAGTAAAATAAAGAGTGTCACAGAGTTTAGATGATTTTATAGAGTCTTTCAAATGCCCATGAGATTTCTTACTATATGATATGTTTGTGAAATATTTTAAATTGATCTCATTTATGTTGAATATAAATTATTATTTTGGATTTGCTCTGCGTACTAGTACATTTGTATTAACCCTTACCTCCCAGGTTCAGAGGCTCAGTCCAAGGGTCCGGCTAATTAGTAGAGGATTCTAGAGAGAAGTGATCCGTGCAGTGGTGAGCCTTCTTTGTTCCAGAAGGTCTGTTATTTCAAATTATATTATTTCATTATTTTGGTCTACTGGGGGCCTTGTCCCAGTTTTCAGAACAGTTTTGAGATATAGTAGAGATTTCGCAGACTGAGTCAGATCTTATTTAGATATTTTGAATTGCAGTTTTCATTCATATGTCTTAAATCTCAGAGTTAATGACCATGTTTCCATATCAGATTATATTTCCGCATCTTCTCTTATTATATAAATATTGTGCATGACTACCAGACAGAGTAGGACGTTCGGGCCTTCAGGGTTTAGAATGTCCGTCACGGCCAGGCCCTAGTTCGGGTCATTGACAAACTTAGTATCAGAGCACGGTTCATGGTCCCAGGGTGTCTGCAAAATCATGTCGGGTAGATTCTTGTTTATGGGTGTGTAGCGCGCCACACTTATAAGCAGGAGGCTACTAGGCGTTTAGGAATGTTTCTCTTTCTTCATGTTCTAGTTTGTGCTATGGAGTCAGAATATTCCTCTTTCATACTCTAATTCATGCTATGGTGTCGCCCATACGAAAGTAAAGTCATCCCATTTCTTTTCTTACTTTGATATGCTCAGATATGTCTCATTGTTGAAGTGATTCAGGTGAAGAAGTCTAGAATCTAAATGGTATAGTCCTTTCTGATTGAGCCTTATAAGATTTTGAAATTGGGCAAGGACTTGTGAAGAGTCCATTAGTGCCTTAGAGTGTATTGATTTTAGTGTGAATTTTTATTCTGATGAAATCATGCTTTTAAGCCTGCGGTATTCAGTGTATTCAGTCCCTTTCAAAATTATTATGTTGCAGATGTCATACTTAAGAGGGAATGAGGTGTAGCAGAATATTGGAACTGTATTTTTACCCGAGTAGTAGTATAAGTTAAAGTGTCGGTGTCATGACATATTGGTAGTGAGATTAGACCAAGAAGTTGGTGATACGAAGTCACAAGGTTAGAAATCAAAGTGAGGATAACTTTCGTGTAGATATATGTGTTTAGTTGAATAACTGATATTTAAGGATAATTTACCCCTTTATAGTGTTAGACTAATGTGGTAGCTAGTAGCATGTGTGGATTGTATGGTAGTCTATCGGGGGAGTATTTGACTCAGATTTTTATTCATATAGAGTAAGATATGTATTCTTAGATCATTGATTATTGTGTGTCAAGTTTTTATCTCTTGTAACCTTGTTATCATTGTGTTATTGAAAATCAAAGTCTAGTGGAGTCGTATGGGGTCTCGTGGAGCCGTATGGGGTCTACTTCGATTCACTAGAAACTTGTTGTTCATCTTGTTGATTCTTGTGTTGGTTGGAACTGGAGGTTTAAAGGCGTAATGTCAAGAAAAGTGGTAAGGTCAATTTATTAAATGTATGTATAGTCGAACCTTTTTGCATAAGATTGAGTTGGTATTAAAGTGATACATCCTTGTGTGTTAGTTTAGTAGAAGGTAGAGAAGGAGTTATTAGCTAAGGTGAGTTATTGTTTGCTCGAAGTATGAAAATGGATAGTATAGCCAGTAAGTTATAATTATAGACACAAGGTTGTTTGTGGAATTTGAAGATAGTCTAAATGTACGCTTGGGTAAGTAAGTGTGATGTGAGAAAGCCATATAAATAGATAAGATTGTATGGGGTTATAATATAAGATTAAGGTTGAGCATGTCTATTATGTGACTCTACCCCCCTTGACCTTCTTTTCTTTGGTAGTTGTAAGCTAGTACTACTTATAAGAAGGTATGTAGTAGATTTTGAGGCATAGCTGTGATGTCATGAAGGTGTTTTGGTTGTGGGTTGTATCTAAATAAAATGAGATATTTGGGTAGAATATCCTAATTTGGTGGACTAGTATATTATGTTGCATTCTTCATTGGTGGTAGATGATTGATGCTAGACTATAGGCTTGATGTGTTGAAATAGTGCGTGTTAATGAATTATAATTAGGAAAACCATAAGGTCATGATCGATTATTGTGGCTACGGAGTTCTAGTGTACTATTATTTCTTGATGTTTTATTTCATAGTTTCCAAGTGAGAATTGTGTGTAAGGTTGGGTTGTAAATCATGTTTAGCCCTAGACATTAAGTTTGAACAGTTGATGGCCATGAAGGTGGATGTGATTATTTCTTAGTTAATGATACTAGTTTTATGGAAGTGATCTAATAGGCTTGAACAGTGCATGCAAGAACTTAAGTTTATTTGATTCGTAATGAAGTATGATGTTGAATGTATGAAGTAGAAGTATGCCAAGGTGATATGGGATTGCGGTATTTTTCTAAGGCTATTACATGTTGCGTGTGGTTAGTGGTACCGTTGAGTTGCTAGGTGGAGAAAGACTAGTTAGATGGTATATGGTATTCTAAATAGCCAAGTTAAGGAGTTTTGATAGATAATGTTAAGCCTTTTGATATGATCTTGATTCTCATAGTAGAGAGATATAAGTTTGGAGTCTTAATGTTGGTAGACTATGACAGAAGTGGTATGGTCCGTCAAAGGTTTGGAGAAATCCTTGTTTAGTGTTAGAAGAATCTCAGTTGGTGAATGTTTAAGATGTTATATGATGAATTTTGGGGCTATAGAAACCTAAGGGTTAAATCTTAGAAGGAGGTACTAGCATTGGTTGTTATACATGAAGATACCGTCTTACAGGGTAAGTTTAGTTTTACGTGTATTGTTATATCCCCAACTCTAGAGTAAAGTGGTTTCAGTTTATACCAGAGTGTATATAGTGGTCCACAGACTTAGAGTAATGGCTTAAATCTAAGGAGGAGATGATAGAATGAGTTACCAAGTCAAGTTTTCAGATGCTAATAGATGTGCCAGTAAGTTGTGGAATTGGCCGTGAGAAAGAATGATGCTCAATCTATTCTTATTTCAGTGGTTTACCTCAGTTATTACGACACATGCTCATGCTTTATGTTTCAGCTTCATGACCATAACTCGTGTTCATGCATATGATAAGGAATCATGTACTCTCCTAGTTCCTAGTATGATGAGTTCCCAGTTTGTTTAACAGTCAGAATCGCTTTCCGTAAGTTATGAATTCCAAAATTTAGATCATGCAGTTCATGACTCTTATGCACATGTGATACTCTTAACGATCAGTGAAAATTCAGATTTATATCAGGTATGTCCTCAAATTAGATCTCTTTAATGAGTCCATGCCGTGAGTGCTCTATTCCCCATGCCTCAGTAGGGTATCAATTTATGCTTAGTACTCCCCTTATGTTCCAGATCCCGATATTCCAATTTGCAGTGACATTTTTCCCTTAGGTCGAGATAGTAATGATGAACAGTTGTTTAGATAAGAAAGAGTAAACATTTCTTGTTGATGAAAGATAGTTGTATGCTTATTTGAGTTAAGGTGGTAATTTTGAAGTAAGATTAAGGTCGAGTCTTTGATACGTGTCAAGGTTAGTTGAATTTTTATGCGTTATATTTGGGAAAAATTATTGTGCGCTTGTTTTATGTAAGTCTATAAGTTGAAAGAATTTTGAGGTGAAGTTTCATGTATGGCTTGGTTAGTTAAGGATATTTTATGTGTATCATCTGAATAGTGCAGGGAAGTTGTTATGGATAGAAGTATCATAGAATATGAGAAATATGCTTTATGAGTGGTTGGTTAGAAGTGCAAATGTGGGTAAGAAGATAGGCTTGAATTTCATGTTTGTATGCATATGGATGGATGCCTTGAGTGTTTGTGAATGTCTAATACGAAGTTGAAGGTAATTGCTGGAGTGGCAATAAGAATTATGCAGGAGATGAGGAATTGTGAAATGCAGGGTGTGCTAAATTCATGATTCAGACTAGTACTACAGTATTATGTGGTGCGTCTTGTGATTTTGAGTTAGGCTTGAAGATTATGAGGGGATTTAGTTCAATTTAGACATTAGTAGATGGAAATATCAACGGTCATGTGAGAAAAATAAGTGGAATCAATGAGCATGGTGTTTAAGGGGAAAGTATAGTTGAGAGAGTATTTTAGAAGTGTGGCTAATCTTGAAAGTAAGAATTTGCAATGCCTAAGGTTTGGTAATTCTATCCTTGTTTACGAGTTATATGTTTATATTCCATGCTATAGAGTAGTGTCATTATTGTGATTCCTTAGTTTGATGTCTTGTGTAACTCATGTCAGAGATTCTTTACTCTCTAATTCTACTAAAACTTCTTTAGAAAGAGTGTTCAAGAGATACTTCAGTTAAATATAAGTGTCCAGTATAATTCAGTTTAACAGTCAGGCAGACAAGTTACTGTGGTTTTCCACCTTTTCACCCAGTCTTACTATCTGAAGTCCAATGCGTATGACCATATCAAGGGATAATCTATTCCATCCATGTAAGTTGCAAACTCAGTTCAGTCCAAGCATCATGTTTCAGATTCAGTTATTTAGTCATGACTCAGTTCATAAGAGTTCAGCACATAATCTCAAATTTTTCCAGCTATTTTAGCTCATACAGTGTAATACCTTTGTACATAAATCTTGTTGCCTCATGATTCGTACTTACCTAAGTTATCACTTCCAAATCCAATGTGTGTGATTTGAGCATAAACGCATCGGGGTAAATTCTAAACTCTTAACATGAATCAGCTCCTTCAAACAAGTAAGGGCAAGTCAGCTCAGAATTCAGTTTCATGATAGAAATTTAAATATTTCAGATCAGTTATATCCTTTCTTAGAAGACACATCAGGTCCGCATTATTCCTCACCTTTAAGCTTCAACGTTCCTACCCATCATTCGGGGATGAATGATCCCAAGGGGGAGATAATGTAACACCCTACATTTCGGGCTAGAATGAAAACCATCATTTCTATGCGTAGATGATACAAAAGCCATAAATCCTATGCAAATTTTCCATTTTAATCAATTATGTAGTGTGGGAAATTGAATAAAATTTTCGTCGATATAAGATTCGCCCAAATCCGATACCCAGGCAAGATGTTATGGCTAATTTAATTCCTAGTCATAAAACACCGTTATTTTGGTGCTTAGCGCGTCGCGGAGGTGGTCTATTTAATAGTTGTCAAATTCCAGTAGCCTAGAATGATTATGGTGTGTCGTATTAAAGTTTCAGGTCCCAACCAGTGGGACAACGCGATGGCTCCGCGTCGCGGTGAGCCCAAGAATCCCATTCGTCAATTCCCAGCGAGCCACCGCGATAGTGGCATATCGCGGTGGCCGATAAAATCGGGCTCCCAATTATATTTTATTCCGTCTCATTAAGGGTATATTGGGTAATTTCCACCCCCTTTGTCAGCTTAAACACGGGATTTTTCTCCCAAGTGACCTCATTATTCATATTTTCTTTAAAAAAATTATAAGAACACTCTCTAGGGTTTCAAACTAAAAACCCAAATAACTCAAGATTCAACTGTGGGTTTTAGAAACTGATTGAAGATTTCGAATCCCCAAACCGTAGGCTTAAGGAATCATCCATTAAATTTCTAAATTGAGGTACGTGGGGTTTATCCTAAAACTACATGGGCTTGTTGAAAACACCCAATTATGATTTAAAAATCATTAAGCATGAATTTGTTAAAGGGGATTTGAAATCCATGATTTTATTATGCCTTATGCATGTTTAATGATATTGTTATTTTGACCTTTAGGCCTTATCCCCTTAAATTGATTTACACATATAAGTATATGTACGAAACTTGAAATTGAAGATTTGTTTGAGAGCACAAATAATGAAAAATCCCTCTCTTGTGATAACCTTATGTTTATCATCTTATGGTGATTGATTGAAATGTGATTTATGTCTTAAAAATAGTTTACTCAAATACCATAGTATTTTGAGCACGATTTAGAGATTTAAGAGAGGGTGTTTCTTGATGTAAATATATTTTGTTAAAAGAGAAAGATTTGCATGAGATTAAGAGCTTTGACATGACCACCTTGCATCATTGAAAGTTTGACAAAGAGAGTTGCATATATGTGTTTACTTGAGTTTTAGAGAAAGAGTTCTTTGAAATGATTTATTGATATGGTGGTCCCGAATTTATGTTTTGAAAATAGAGATGGGAATATGCTAAAAATGGCTAAGATATGTGACTTGCAAGTCAATGGTATATTGATACCATATAAATGTATGTCATAACAGAGTTAGAGTTTTCAGAGTATGTTTTCAAAGAATGCATGTCTTAAAGAGTTAAAAATGGGCATAAAAAGAGCTAGGTGGTTGCCTGAAGAGGGATAGAGTTCAAGTAACTCTTAGCCTATAACCGTGATTTGCCGATTCGGGTATATTATTTTTAAGTTGGCGACGGTCATGTGGCATAGCAGAGTCAGAGACTCCAACCCTTACGGCTCACTTGGGTTGGAGGCTTTCCCGCCGAGTCAATGGCGGATTCCATATAGCCGATGGAATATTAGAGTTTTAGGGTATACCACCTAGCGCAGAAGTAAAACAAAGAGTGTCACAAAGTTCAGATGATTTTACAA
The DNA here is from genome assembly GCA_030864215.1 of Capsicum pubescens. NCBI lineage: Eukaryota > Viridiplantae > Streptophyta > Magnoliopsida > Solanales > Solanaceae > Capsicum > Capsicum pubescens. The sequence continues at coordinate 197,010,277 of CM061549.1, read as the reverse complement.
AGTCTTTCAGAAATGCCCATGAGATTTCTTACTATATGATATGTTTATGAAATGTTTTAAATTGCTCTCATATATGTTGAATATAAATTATTATTTTGGATTTGCTCTGCGTACCAGTACATCTGTATTGACCCTCTACCTCCCAGGTTCAGAGGCTCAGTCCAAGGATCCGGCTAGTCAGTGTCATACCCCTTTTTTCGCTCAAGGAAATCGAGATCGATGGGTTTTTCCAATTAAAGTGACGGTATTGAATAGGGATTAATTTTTATCATTTTCAGAGTCGCCACTTGGAATTGAGTTATGGTGTTCCAAGCCACCTTATTGAATCTCTAATCAAAAGAAAATGACTCTTTGTTGGTATGCAAAAATAAAAGACCGGGTAAGGAATTCTGTTGACCGAGGGGAAGGTGTGAGGCACCCCTCGAGTCCCGTGGTTCTAGCACGGTCGCTTCTATTGACTTGTACTTAACTAAAACTATTTCGATAAAATGTGTTAGGGACAAAATTCGCTCATTTTTTAAGATACTAAAAACTTGTCTATTATCTTATATTAAATAAATCGGTGAAAACAAATTTTAGAAAAATATTTTTTTAAGGTGCATTATTGCATCCTTGAATTTTAAAGTGTCTCAAAAAGATGCGTATGCCGCATTCTTAATTGAGACGAATATTTAAATTACTTAAAAGAAATTGCTTAATATTAAAAACATTGATAAATTTATTATAAATTTAATACATTTAAACTCATTTTTTACTTTTAAAAAAAAGTATAACAGCTTTTGAACTAATTCACAGTTCACCTCACACCTTTACAATTAAATAGGTTATAATAGCATTATAAATTTAGAAAGAAAAGACAAAATATGAAAAGTCAATCCTTATTTATTCCAATAATTTTTAAATTAAATTTAAATAAATACCAAACAAATTCCTATCTTAAACTAACATCACATCTGTCTTATAAAATGGAAAACATATCTCTAGGCATTATTATTATTAAAACAAATAAACCACAACAAATACAAGCACTGAGATATAATATTCCCATCAGTCAAGCATATAAAAAAAAATACTATAAACATATATTTTCTGACAAAATAGTAACGGGGAGGGGGATTTGAACGATTAAATAATATTTTCCGGCGAGTAGTTTGGCCGGAGAAGGTGTGGTTACTAGTGATTAGTGGCTGATGGCGCGTGGATGGCTGGTTTTAGAGCAACTAAGGGAAAGGGTAAAGGGAAGTTGGAGCGGCATGGGGATGGGAATGACAGGCCGGCGATGTTTCCGGCCAGATCTAGCAACAGCAGCGGTGCTGGCAGCAGATCTTGAAGGAAGAGGGAGACGCCGATGGTAGCCGATTTTACGGTGATAGGAAGGTTGTTTGTCTAATTCCGGCGCGGCTAACGACGACTTTGGAAGTCTCGCCGGCCGATGAAGTGGGAAAGTGAAGCGGAACCAGCGGCAGATCAGTTTTGGAAGATTTTTCGGCGAGATTCCGGCGAGAAACTCGTCAAAAAAAAAATATCATCATTTTTATTTCAACGATTTAATCATGACTCTTCTTCCTTAGATTTCTTTCTAAAAAAATTTTCTTTTTATTAGTCCCATGAATGCTGAAATTATTAATTCTATGTGAATGGCTAATCTCTGAATGATATAGACTGATAAGTGTGTATCTATTTAGTGTAAAATAAAATGTTGAATCGAAAGTTCAACCACTTAATATTTACATATTAGTATTCCGTAATTCAAATATATAACGCATGCTAATGAACAAATTCACATAATAAGCACATCGAATACCATATGAAATTATTTAAATAATTTTATTCATATTTTTTAATTCTAATAAATTCATACAATAAATAATATAGGATCAAAATGAGACCTGTATTAATTTGAACAGAAACACAAAGTTATCGGAATCTCCAAGCAAAATTCTGACTTTGAATCTCTTTTTTTTCTCTTTTGTTTCTCAATTGGTGTTTTTCTTTTTGTCTGACTGAATGTCTGATGTCTGTAGGTGTAGATGTACGTAGGTTTTTGGGAGCCTTAAATAAAGGAATTCTTTTGGGGGGAACAGTTAGGGGAAACAGATAAGGGGGAAAAGGAGTTGGGTAGTTGGGTTAGGATTCAAATTTTGATTTTTTTTTTAAAAATTTTAATAAATAAATAAATAATAATAGTAATGATAAAACAATATTAATTAATTAATTTTCATATTTAGAAAATACAATAAAAGTCTTAAAATAGCCAAAAATAAATAATATAATTAAGATAGTACAAAAACTACTAACTTATTTATTTAAAAGAAACATTTTTTTTTTTAATTTTTGTATTATTTTTTTTAAATAGGAATAAAATAAAATAATATCCTAATATTAAATTCATTTATTTATTTATTTTTTAAACTAAAATTTTACTAAAAATAAAATAATAATTAAAATAATATCGAATCAAATATAAATATTTAATATCGAAAAATATATATATTACACTCGGGGGAAGGTCAAAAATCACGTGTCTACATTTTGCCCCTCTTTGTTTGAAATCTCGAAGAGTTTTCATACAAAGAAGTAGACAAAAGAATATTTTTGACTCTCCGATTATTCTAAAAGTAAAGATAAAATAAAATAAAAGATGTGACCGAGTCCTGGTTTTGGACCGCCTACATATCCCGGGTTTTAAGGGAATCAGGTCACATGTAGTTCAATGAGGTAAAATGGTGAGACATTGAGTTAGAGTTCGAGTGAGATTCCGTTGAGTTTTCGATTTTCGACTTTCTGCTTTTACATTGAAATGAACAATAAAAAAATGAAGATACAAGAGAAAGATCCTATCTATGCAACTTTTTTGGAATCTTGTCTTGAATCTTCATGACTTCTCAAATGGTGAGATAGTCGTTTTTCTGAGTTGAAATTGAAACAACAAATGTTCCTTCTCATTGGCTTTCGGCATTGGAGAGGAACTTGACAATCGACTCGTTCTCCAGATTTTCCTCTGACTTGATCTTGAAAATCTTCACCCTATTCTTCAGGCGGGCTCCTGGACTTGCAACTTCTTCACCCTGTTCTTCAGGCGGGCTCCTGAACTTACAATTTCTTCACCCTGTTCTTCAGGCGGGCTCCTGAATTTTCTTTTTCTGATTTTTCAAATATGTTCCTGAACTCAAAATAAAAGGTGAAACAGATAAATAACATCCAATTCCTCAGGAGGGCCCTGAGCATAAATAAATTCCCATTCTTCAGAAGAGTCTTGTCCTATTCTTCAGGAGGGTCCTGAGCAAAAATAAACTCCCATTCTTCAGAAGGATCCTGTCCCATTCTTCAGGAGGGTCCTGAGCATAAATAAATTTCCATTGTTCAGGAGGGTCTTGTCCTATTCTTCAGGAGGGTCCTGAGCAAAAATAAATTCTCATTCTTCCGGAGGGTCCTGTACCATTCTTCAGGAGGGTCCTGAGCAAAAATAAATTCCCATTCTTTAGGAGGGTCCTGTCCCATTCTTCAGGAGGGTTCTGAGCAAAAATAAATTCCCATTCTTCAGGAGGGTCCTGAGCAAAAATAAATTCCCATTCTTCAGAAAGGTCCTGTCCCGTTCTTCAGGAGGGTCCTGAGCATAAATAAATTTCCATTCTTCAGGAGGGTCCTGTCCCATTCTTCAGGAGGGTCCTGAGCAAAAAATAAATTCCCATTCTTCAGGAGGGTCCTGTCCCATTCTTCAGGAGGGTCCTGAGCATAAATAAATTCTCATTCTTCAGGAGGGTCCTGGGCAAAAATAAATTCCCATTCTTCAGGAGGGTCCTTTCCCATTCTTCAGGAGGGTCCTGTCCCATTCTTCAGGAGGGTCCTGAGAAAAAATAAATTCCCATTCTTCAGGAGGGTCCTGTCCCATTCTTCAGGAGGGTCCTGAGCATAAATAAATTTCCATTCTTCAGGAGGGTCCTGAGCAAAAATAAATTCCCATTCTTCAGGAGGGTCCTGTCCCATTCTTCAGGAGGGTCCTGAGCAAAAATAAATTCCCAATAAATACGAACAAAATTTTTGCCCCAGTTAGCACTAGAAAATTTTGTGAGTGTCATCAGATCACAACTTTTTAAAAAGTACAGTTAAAAAAAAAGAGTGAATCAAGCCCCAGCTAAATAAATGCATTTTTTCAAAGTAAAACTGATGACCAAAATTAGGAAATGAGTCTCCTAAGAGTAAATTGAAGGACTCGACTAGAAAGTGTGTCTTCTAAGAGTGAATGTTCAAGTTAAGAAGTGCTTCACCTAACAAATGAAAACTGACTTATTTAGACTAGGAAGTGCGTCTCCTAAGAGTTGAATGAAATGACTCGGCTAGAAAGTGCGTCTTCTAGGAGTGATGGTTCAAGTTAGGAAGTGCATCACCTAACACATGAAAAATGACTTACCCAAACAAGAAAATGCGTCTCCTAGGGGTAAATGATGATGAGTTTTACCATGATTGTGATTACAAAACATGTGTAGCAATATTACCTCTTGTATTTGCAAAAATCAAGAATTGGATCTTTCTGATATTTAGGCTTTGAAGCCTTTGATTTGAAAGCAACATGTTTTTGTTTCATATAAAGAAAACTTTCTAATTTAAAACACGGTGGTTGATTTGTGGCATTTGGCCATTGAGGCGATCTCCTGCACTTGTCATGCTCAGCTCCATTTCAAATCTTTGATAAGTATCATTGACTTGTTGTATTCTTGACCTCCAATTCTGACTACTGAAACTCTTTGACTAAAATCATATTTCTCTTGTATGATGCCTCTAGGTTCAACTTCAAATACACTCCTTATACTTCTATGAATCTAAAAACTGTCGGGTGACAAGAATTCTTGAATATCTCACTTTATTTTGAAGCATTTCAACTTGGTGCATCAGTTTTTTGTCATGCTTTATGCAATTGAGGGAGTTGGTAGCAAGTTTTGAAGTTCTTTCTCACTTGTCTTAACATAAATTTGACTCAAAATACATAAAAGATGACAATATTGATTTTCCATTCGATGACAAAGACATAAAATCAAAACAGAAAAATAATAATAAAAAGAAAAGAAAAAGAAAATAGACATCTTTTTTCCAAAATGTCAAAAATAAAAAATTATCTGGGTGCGACAGTTGATTCCAGTGATTATGACATGCATTTTGAATTACATAACCTTGTCTATCCAAACTAATCACTATCAACCTTTGCCCACTCATTGAATTTGAAATGGAGCTATTCTTGAACATGCTCCCTCTGGATTACAATCCTCCTTCGACTAGTGACACCTCGATGGGTTGTCGCTAACAAGCTGCTCCTATTTTCTTTTCTTTTTCAACTCATTGTCGTTTTATGGTGCCCATGAATACTTTTTCCAATAAGACTCTCATTTTTATTGATCTCACAACTCACGGTCGCCTTATGATGCCCAAAAGGGTTTTCACCAATAAGACTCTCTCATTTTTTTTATTTTTATTTTATAAAATAACACTCAAAATATGAAATATCATTCACCCATAACATGTTTAGCTTTGACATTCTCAAAGATTGATCTGAAGGTCTTCCTTTGGTTGTAATTTGGCTTTTGGAATAGGGTAGAAAGAAAGGTCGGCATGGGGCTCAAAATTTACACAACATTGGGTAAAAGATACAATTTTTGGAATCGACTCGTTTAAGAAAATAAACTTTTGCCCCAGTTTTATTTCATTCTGGGTAACTTGAATTTTCCTTTGGTTAGACCGAACCCCAGAGTAGGGCTGCCTACGTATCTTGTCATAGCAAGAATCAGGTCAAACGTAGTTCAGACATTTCTTTTGCTTGAATATGGATTTTTGATTGATTTTTTCTCATATTTTTTTTCAATTCTTTTTTTTTACTCCATTTTTCTTGATACTTTTTTTTTTTGAATTTTTCAAATTCTATTTTGATTCCAAAAGAGGGGTACGAAAGAAAATAACACTAAAGCTCAAAAGGGGTAACAACGGATGACACAACATTTGGGTAGTAGAATGAAATGCCTTCGTCATATCAATCCTTAAAAACACAAATACATAACATGTAATCTGAGAGTAGAACATGACAATCATACGCATCTTTTTCAACATTGATCATGACTAAGCTCATGCATTTGCGTCACTTCTTTTAAGCTTGTGAAATATACATGTCCACTTATATTGTACTTTTCTCTCGATGAGTGACTCATGCCCTTTTGGAGCTAACTTCCTTTTGTTTTTCCTTATAGTGGATACTATATATCCTCCGATCAACCCCATTCAAAATTCTCAAATTGAATCTTCTAATTAATGATCAAGTTATTTCCCGATTTACAAAGTGATTTCTTTAATACATTCAAAAGAGGTTGTAACTATCTCCCCAAATACCTGAATACTTTACTTATTTTCTTATATGTTTTTTTTTCTTTCAACTCTATCTTCTTGTCAAATGTTTCAGGATTAGATTGGATTTAAAGATCAGTCTGTGAATTCAACATGCATATCACATCTCTAGAATCGCCATAGAAAGAGCTCTCTAAAGAAAAAAAAAGACAACAAAATAATATATAATAATAATAAAAAAAAAAAAACACATTTGTTGATCAAAAGATAGAAGGATTTGAATGAAAATTATAATAAAATAAGATAAGATATATATCAAATTCCAACCCTAAAATAATTTGGGCAGTAGAAAGAAAACAAAAAAAAAACTATCAAAAATCCTTCCTCATGGGGAGCAGATTGGCTTCTAAATTGCCGAACTTAATATTTTAGCCATTGAATTGCACGTCGGCCTTAATGGAGTCTCTACAATCATTTCTACATCATCTTTTTTTTTCTTTTGAACTCGATCATTTTGAATTTATCACCTCAAACTCTCTCCAAAGTAAGCCATCAACAATTTCTCTTTTTCCCCTACTTCTCTTCATTGATTACAAATTTTTTCATATGAGTCAAAGGATCACCATGACCCTCGTACATGTCTAACTTTGGTGTTATGGAGTTTAGAGGCAAGTGAACATTGAAACATGTAAAATCCTTGTGAGATCACTCTTTTTCTCTCTCTCAGTATTTGCATGTTTCTCATATTTTGCTCCAAATTTCTCACTTTTCAGATCATTTGTTATTATTCCTCATTTCTAACAATCTACATCAACTCATCTCAGACCCTATATCATTTTTTGTGGGTCATCTTACTTGTTCTTTGAACATGGTGTTGTATTGGTGAGATGCCAACTTAGCCATTTTGGTGGTGTTGTTCATTTTGGAGAAAATTAATGTGTTAGAATTCAAAATTTTTCTTTTTAAGACTACCGGATCCATGAAGGACTGCCTACGTATCTCATTAAGATGAGAATCAGGTGTGCGTAGTTCTTGAAATATATGTCGTACAAAATTCAGCCTCAAGACCCCTAAAGGTTCAAGGCTATATATATATATATATATATATATTGTAAAAACTTAGCCTCATGATCCCTAAAGATTGCAGGCTATTAAAATATATATTTATTTTATTATTGTTATTTTTTTTTATTTTTTTTTTGTAAAACCTTAGCCTCATGATCCCTAAAGATTCAGGGCTATTAAGATATATATAAAAATTGAACTTGAGAATTAGAAAAATAATTATGAAAGTAATCATATTTTCAAAATATTTTTCAATAAATCTATGAATAATTTTTTAAAAGATAGGGTCGTATCCTGGGAAGGACTTCCTACGTATCTCACTAAGAGTGAGAATCAGACCCCCGTAGTTCATAAAGATTGTAAAAACTATGTTGCTGTATATTTAAAAATTTTCTTTATTTTAAAAAATAAATTTTTTCTTTCAAAAATGATCAACTAAATTTGAGAAAAAATTAATCTCTCGTATTTTAAAATTGCCTAAAGCCGGTCAACAAATAAATAGTCTTCCAAGCAAATGTCAAAGAGCACGTAGGATGCACATGTTGGACTTTATAAATTAGGTCACCTGTCCTAGACAGACCCGGCCCCTATGCCGAGTCCCGCTAAGTCAAATGCATATGATGCAAATAAAGCGCTACCTAATAGGGATAATCAGATTCTGAGTTTTCAGTTTTTCTAAGTTTAAACCTAATAGGGATAGGTGTCTAGACTGGCTTACCCGAGCGGACACTCGAGCCGGGGAGGGACAACTTGGTCGGTAGCAGGGCAACACCGCCTTCGTTGTCGATCCGAACCCCGCCTAACATGTGTGACTATATCCTTCACCGGGTGCCTTGACACTCCGGCTATCTCAAAAAGAAAGTGGGATGCATATGCTGCATTCCCTCTATCCTATTTTAGAGACTCAGAGGGGGTACGCAAGAGAAGACAATATCTAATACAAATCAAATAATATCAAAGCGGTAAATAAGCGACAAGTAGCACATAAGGCCAATAAACACAATATCAACAATAATTAAAGCAAGTATAAGTCAATATAAAAAGCTCGAATTCTTATCATTCCCCAGCAGAGTCGCCAGAGATGTCATACCCCTTTTTTCGCTCAAGGAAATCGAGATCGAAGGGTTTTTCCAATTAAAGTGACGGTATTGAATAGGGATTAATTTTTGTCATTTTCAGAGTCTCCACTTGGAATTGAGTTATGGTGTTCCAAGTCACCTTATTGAATCCCTAATCAAAAGAAAATGACTCTTTGTTGGTCTGCAAAAATAAAAGACCGGGTAAGGAATTCTGTTGACCGAGGGAAAGGTGTGAGGCACCCCTCGAGTCCCGTGGTTCTAGCACGGTCGCTTCTATTGACTTGTAATTAACTAAAACTATTTCGATAAAATGTGTTAGGGCCAAAATTCGCTCATTTTTTAAGATACTAAAAACTTGTCTATTATCTTATATTAAATAAATCGGTGAAAACAAATTTTAGAAAAATATTTTTTTAAGGTGCATTATTGCATCCTTGAATTTTAAAGTGTCTCAGAAAGATGCGTATGTTGCATTCTTAATTGAGACGAATATTTAAATTACTTAAAAGAAATTGCTTAATATTAAAAACATTGATAAATTTATTATAAATTTAAGACATTTAAACTCATTTTTTCCTTTTAAAAAAAAGTATACCAGCTTTTGAATTAATTCACAGTTCACCTCACACCTTTACAATTAAATAGGTTATAATAGCATTATAAATTTAGAAAGAAAAGACAAAATATGAAAAGTCAATCCTTATTTATTCCAATAATTTTTAAATTAAATTTAAATAAATACCAAACAAATTCCTATCTTAAACTAACATCACATCTATCTTATAAAATGGAAAACATATCTCTAGGCATTATTATTATTAAAACAAATAAACCACAACAAATACAAGCACTGAGATATAATATTCCCATCAGTCAAGCATATAAAAAAAAATAGTATAAACATATATTTTCTGACAAAACAGTAACGGGGAGGGGGATTTGAACGATTAAATAATATTTTCCGGCGAGCAGTTTGGCCGGAGAAGGTGCGGTTACTAGTGATTAGTTGCTGATGGCGCGTGGATGGCTGATTTTAGAGCAACGAAGGGAAAGGGTGAAGGGAAGTCGGAGCGGCACGGGGAAGGGAATGACAGGCCGGCGATGTTTCCGGCCAGATCTAGCAACAGCAGCGGCGCTGGCAGCAGATCTTGAAGGAAGAGGGAGGCGCCGATGGTAGCCGGTTTTACGACGATAGGAAGGTTGTTTGTCTAATTCCGGCGCGGCTAACGACGACTTTGGAAGTCTCGCCGGCCGATGAAGTGGGAAAGTGAAGCGGAACCAGCGGCAGATCAGTTTTGGAAGATTTTTCGGCGAGATTCCGGCGAGAAACTCGTCAAAAAAAAAAAAATATCATCATTTTTATTTCAACGATTTAATCATGACTCTTCTTCCTTAGATTTCTTTCTAAAAAAAATTTCTTTTTATTATTCCCATGAATGCTGAAATTATTAATTCTATGTGAATGGCTAATCTCTGAATGATATAGAATGATAAGTGTGTATCTATTTAGTGTAAAATAAAATGCTGAATCGAAAACTCAACCACTTAATATTTACATATTAGTATTCCGTAATTCAAATATATAACGCATGCTAATGAACAAATTCACATAATAAACACATCGAATACCATATGAAATTATTTAAATAATTTTATTCATATTTTTTATTTCTAATAAATTCATACAATAAATAATATAGGATCAAAATGAGACCTGTATTAATTTGAACAGAAACACAAAGTTATCGAAATCTCCAAGCAAAATTCTGACTTTGAATCTTTTTTTTTTCTCTTTTGTTTCTCAATTGGTGTTTTTCTTTTTGTCTGACTGAATGTCTGATGTCTGTAGGTGTAGATGTACGTAGGTTTTTGGGAGCCTTAAATAAAGAAATTCTTTTGGGGGGAACAGTTAGGGGAAACAAATAAGGGGGAAAAGGAGTTGGGTAGTTGGGTTAGGATTCAAATTTTGATTTTTTTTTTAAAATTTTTTAATAAATAAATAATAATAGTAATGATAAAAGAATATTAATTAATTAATTTTCATATTTAGAAAATACAATAAAAGTCTTAAAATAGCCAAAAATAAATAATATAATTAAGATAGTACAAAAACTACTAACTTATTTATTTAAAAGAAACATTTTTTTTTTAATTTTTGTATTATTTTTTTTTAAATAGGAATAAAATAAAATAATATCCTAAAATTAACTTCATTTAGTTATTTATTTTTTAAACTAAAATTTTACTAAAAATAAAATAATAATTAAAATAATATCGAATCAAATATAAATATTTAATATCGAAAAATATATATATTACACTCGGGGGAAGGTCAAAAATCACGTGTCTACTGTCAGTAGAGGATTCCAGAGAGAAGTGATCCATGCAGTGGTGAGCCTTCTTTGTTCCAGAAGGCCTGTTATTTCAAATTATATTATTCTGTTGTTTTGGTATACTGGGGGCCTTGTCCCAGTTTTCAGAACAATTTTGAGATGTAGTAGAGATTTCGCAGACTGAGTCAGATCTTATTTAGATGTTTTGAATTGTAGCTTTCGTTCTTATGTCTTGAATCTCAGAGTTAATGACCATGTTTTCGTATCAGATTGTATTTCCACATCTTCTCTTATTATTTGAATGTTGTGCATGACTACCAGACAGAGTAGGACGTTCGGACTTTCAGGGTTCGGGATGTTCGTCACGGCCAGGCCCTAGTTCGGGTTGTGACAAAAAATATTACTACCTCCGTCCCATTTTATGTGTCGCCATTTGACTGGGAATAATGTTTAAGAAATAAGTGATGACTTTGTAAAGTTTACAAAATTATCCTTATAAAAGTTATTTTAATATTACTTTTTAGTTGTCTTTTCTTAATAAGTGGGATCCACTAAGAATAAAATAGGAATAATGTCATTAAGAGCTCGTTTGGATAGGATTAAAAGAATATATTTTTAGCTTAAGTGATTAAAAGCTTAAAATAAGTGTTTATAAATTAAGCAGATAAGTGTTTAAATAGAAAGGCTAAAACTAAAAAAAAAAGTTGTTGATGTGTTTGGTAAACAAGTATTGTTAAACACTTTTTTGTTGTCAAAATGACTTAAATGACCTTAAAGCTATTAACACCATAAATAAAGTGAATTATGTATAATTTTTAGTTCTAAAATAAAATTTTTGAGCAAATCTTCGATGTATGATGATTTGTTAAAAATAAAAGAGAAAGATGAAGAGAAAATTGGAGGAAAGAGATGAAAAGAAGCGACAAAGAGAAAAAGAAAGAAAAACCATATATTTAAGGGCCACAAGTTCAGGGTATTGTTGGAATTAGAGAAAAATATATGGAATAAAAAAATAAATATTTTGGTCAAACCTAAACGAATTTTAATCTAAAAGGTAAAAAGCTGGGAGTACCCAGCTTCTCACTTTTTGTCTTTTCTAATCAGTTTTTAACTTTTTTTAAGCACTTTTAAATTTTACCAAACCCCTAAAAAGCTAAAAAAAAAGATTAAAAGTTGATTTGACCAGATTTTAATTCTATCCAAATAGGCTCTAAATAGTTACCAAATGAGGAAAGGTGATATTCTTTTTGTGGTGGACCAAAAAAATAGCGACACATAAAATGGGATGGAGGATATATATCATAGAGATGTGTCACGTCACCTTATTTATTTATATAAAGATGATATTGCAATATAATTGAATTAATCTAAAATCTTCTATAAATATGAAGTAGATGCTAAACCCGCCTCATCAACGAAAATAGTTGCCTACTAATATTCATAATTAGTATTTGATCTATATGAATTTTTTCTTCAGTTTATAAAATATCAACACTAAAAATATATCAATCAATAAAAAACACATATTTAAAATTTTATGATGCATTCTTTCAAATTGTAAGCTACTAACACACACAAAAAAAATAGAATATACTTGTTTACCTTGATAATTGCTTGTAGAGTGACAAAAGTGTTGAAGAAGCGTAAATCAAGATATATTTATAAAGGAGAATCATGCTTCTACTGATGTGGCATATCTTAGAATCAAGGAATCATGTTTATCTTTTACCTCATTTTTTGCCTTTAATTTCTTTATTTTTTATTTACAGGACTTTTTAAAAATCCAACAAATTATCTCATTAATTCTAAAGTAATTGCATAATAAAAAATTTAAATGATGGGAAGATGTTACACCAACAATCTTCTTATACATAACCTATGTTTTACCCTTTAAAACAGATCATAAACCACACTCTATGTTGCTTGATCTTTTATTTGTGATTCGTACCCACAAGATCATTGTTCTTCATTAAGCTGTAAATGTTGCATTTTTCTTTCTTTTGTGTGTGTATGTGTGCGTGTGCATACTTATCTCTCTTCTCGAGTTTTATGAGCCATCTACTGTAGGCATATTTTTCCAGTCTTAAAGAATTTCCAACATTTATAGTCCAAGTTACATTTTGAAAGTTGAATTGGAAGAATTCTTTTTTGAATTCGCTCGATGATTTTTCTCTTTTCTTAATTTATAAAAGTTTGTCATACTATAATTTTCAGGAGTTGACTAGGAAATTCTTCAAGGATGGAAGATCTGTTGATATGGAAGGTATGTTGGACATTCTCGAATGTCAACACCTTTAATCGTGTATGAAATTGTAAAGTCATTGAGGAAGTGCAGAATGGGCCCAATTGCTAAGAACTTATGTATAATGAATACTCTCAGCCTCTTTCCTAGGAAGCGAATAACCTTAGATTACCATCATTTCTAATTATCCCATTGTCTTCTGCATTTGTATGATTGATGTTAACAAAATATGATTTGTTTAGTTACATTTTCGATCTATTAGCGTCTTTTGTTTGTTCAATGTAAACTGAAAACCATGATTTTTTTCTTCCAGGCCTCAAAAATTATATGAGAAGGATATTTCTACCTTGGAGGTGTTGAAGGCTTATTGAATTCCTTGAAAGAAAATTAATACGAAATCCATGCTTTCATAAATTATCCAATCCGGTATGACAACAACTACGTCTCATTCTCAAACTAGATGGAGTCGGCTATATAAATCCTCATCGACCATGATACTCTATATTAACTTGTCTCAAACTTTCATTACTTAAAATATTCAAGTCTTTCAAACATTTGTTTTTTCTTTAGGTACCAAATGATTGAGGATAAGCTAAAACTCTCAAATTACCTATCTTGGACATTTTGTTCTTGTATATTTGGTAATTTTCTCCTTACCTTCATAGATTTTCTATCTCTCAACCTTTTTTATCAACGTTTCATGTTGATATAGCTAGATCCTTATGTAGTCTTGCATATGTAGTATTTTTGGCTGCTTACACAAGCAACCGATGGCTTTTTAACATAAATACTAGGTTTGAGTGGAAGCTACTGGTTGAACCCGTAACTATGATGGTGACTCTGCCCTTGGAATCAAAAGTTCAACAGTCAACATCCTGATGGTTGATACTTGGATAGATACATAAGGCTGATAGGCTTTATCCAAATAGAAATACAAAAAGTAAGATATGCTGACTAGAAAAAGAAATCTGACACAAAACACTCTACTTAAAAGTTTTCACTTATATACTAGATTTAAATTCTTTTTTTTTAAAGTTAGTTCACTTTGGAGTTATCGAGGGTATATCGGAAATAACCTCTACCGCCTAGGTACGAGTAAGGTCTACGTACGTCTACTCTCCCTAGATCCCAATTTGTGGGATTACACATTTGTATGTTGTTGTTGTAGTTTGCTTGGGAATTTGGACTTTAAAATTTTTTTCTACCTTTGAGACGCAATTTCATATTCTTTTTTTGTAAGGATTCTTGGTGAGAATCAATAAAGTGGCATGTCCATTTTAGTCAGTCGCTTTTGTTTGTTCTGTCGTTCTGCTGCCCAAGGTACATCTTCGTTTCCTCTGTTTTAGATTTTTAGATAAGATTTTGTTTCATGATTCCATTTTTGAGATTTTTAGGTTCTTTTTCATGCTTGGTTATGCTTTTGTGTTCTTTATATTATATGACTAATGGTTTTTCTGCTATATTTTGTTAGTTATAGCAATCAAATTTGTATACTTTGGTTTATAAATTTCACCAACAATCGAATTTCAATCAAACTTGTATAAATTCTTTAGAGATTCTCTATACCAAATCTCTCAATTTTTTCGATTTTACTTTTGGAGGATCAATTTTGTGTTCAAGTTCAGTAGGAGATTAGGAGTTTTCCGAAAATAAATAGTTCTCAGAAATAAAAGTTCTTGGCCTTACCACTCCTCTGTTAGTTCTAGGAAAGGCAAACACAACAAAATAGTGTAAAGAGAAATTAAATTTTTTATGGATCTGAAAATACGCATTTGCTTAAATCACTGCTTTTCCTGATTAGTCTCTGCGACTATTGTTTCAGATTATGCTCGACAAAGCTAATTTGAAGTTCAGAGACCACCAATGTTATGGTAAGTCGTATTTACTTGTGTCTTTGAGATCTAGTCCCAAAATTCTTTTTGTTGTAATATTGATGAAACTAATATTGAAAAACAATATGAAATTCTTCTTGCAACAATTCAAATTTTTACCAATCTCAACCTGTCGATCAAGAAACCTTACACATTTACTCTTATGAGGATTTTTAGGGCTTTCGATGCTCTGGTTCCCCGTTTCAGTTCTTTTTAATTATTTTACTGACTTTGATTCAAGTTTATGGAGAAAGTGTCATCAATTATGCTAAATAGGTAGATATATATCTGTATTTTGAACAATAGGGGTATGTGTGTGTGTATATATATATATCATTATACTCTTAGATCACTTTTTTGACATTTAATTAATCGAGTTATAAATACATCAATCAACATAACACTTGTTGGGTTTGAAATCGAGAGGGCGTCATGCAGAAGCTTAAAGTTTGCAAACCATGAGACGATAATTCAGACGACACATAAAACAATACTAAAAATCTATATTATTGATATGATTTGGTCAAACGACCTACATATTAAATATAAAATTGAAAAATCTAAAACCTATTGAGAGAAATCTCCCCCTAAACAAAAAATCTGTAAAGACTACATTGTGGATGCTATTGTGTTATGGTATAAAAAGGGGTCTTCTATTTATAGAGTTCCAAAACTCTTCCTCTAAGAAAGAGGTTTGCCAAATATGAAAAAAAATAAAAAAATTCCTTTTAGTAAAAATAAAAGTATTTATGGTTACTTTTATTTTTCTTACAAGAAAAAGTAAAACTTAATTTTGGTAAGAAAATCAGGGCAAAATCCCTAACAAATCTCCCTCACCTTTTTGGCTTGATTTTCTTAACTTGATCTGCCTTCTTCATGTCATGCATAATTTTGGCTCTTCACATAATCTTCATTTATCTCTGTTGTTTTTCATGCTTAAAAATGGATCCCTTTTGGGTTAAAAATATATTAAACCTTTTGGGTTAAAAGGAGCCCTTTTGGGTTAAAAATATATTAACCCTTTTGGGTTAAAAATATTGAAGACCTTCATAAGGTTAAACGAGAGCTTTATTTTTAAAGATGTGACAACAGCATTATTGAAAATATGATTGAAATATCTTCCCCACATGCAGTTGGACATATATCTTCATTATCATCAAATTGATTGCAAATTGGTTTGAACCGCCTTAGACTGGTCTTCAACCTCATTTACCAAACCATTGGATCTTTGAACTGTAGGCTCTGATATCACTTGTTGGGTTTGAAATCGAGAGGGCATCATGCGGAAGCTTAAAGTTTGCAAACCATGAGATGATAATTCAGACGACACATAAAACAATACTAAAAACTATATTATTTATATGATTTGGTCAAACGACCTACATATTAAAAATAAAATTAAAAAATCTAAAACCTATGGAGAGAAATATCTCCCTAAATAAAAAATCTTTAATGACTACATTGTGGATGATATTGTGTTATGGTATGAGAAGGGTTCTTCTATTTATAGAGTTCCAAAACCTTTCCTCTAAGAAAGAGGTTTGTTAAATATGAAAAAAAAATTATATTTTCCTTTTTGAAAAAATAAAAGTATTTATGGTTACTTTTATTTTCCTTACAAGAAAAATTAAAACTTAATTTTTGTAAGAAAATTAGGGCAAAAACTCTAACAACACTTGCAGTTAACCCCAACTAATTCTTTGTCTATTAAACTCAAAGTAAATGTTGGCCTGCGTATCTTTTTAGAACGAGTGTTGCAACTCTTACTTTTTAATGTTCATTATAGTCTATTTCTCATTATTCATTGAGAACTCATTCATCATTGGTTTCTTTATAAACAGAGAAGTGATCTCCTTCTGTCAAATGCGTTAGAGGCTGTGTTTCGTGTTCCGTCGAGGTTGCCGATTTTGTTTGAGGCTTGAATTTCTATTTGGTTTACTATCTTGGTCGAGTTCTCTACGAAATTTAATTTCTCTTTTGATGTTCAAACAAAGTTATTAATAGTTAAGGTCCATTCTTACTTTCTCTTTTATCCTTGCATATATCACGATGTTAAAATATTATATCAATTCATTTAGATCCCTTAAGTCATTTAGCTTTACTTTCAATTCATAAATACATTTATATTTTCATGTTTGGCTGCTTTTATTTGTTTTTGAAAGATAATTATGCCTCATAATTTTTCTATTCTCTGTTTATGGATGCCAATAGAGTAATATGCAAAAAGAGACATTAACTATCAAGTTTTTTTTTAAAGAATTGATGGGTTCTGAGTTAAATTTGATTTATAATTGATTTTTGTATATTTGAATTTCTCTAGGACGTGACCCTCTGCATAACAACAGAAGATAACTTGAAAGAGAAAAGTAGTCCAGAAGAGCTACAAAGAAGAATAAAGAAAGATAAACAGATAGTTCCTCTAATTGCCTTCTTTTATAGGTTTGCTGGATATTTTGTGAACTTCTTGATATTTTTCAAATTGTATTGCCGTATTTCTCATTAGATTTTTATTTTTCATTGTCATCTTTTATAGGTTATTGTTTTTTAACTTAAGGTTGATATATACTTACGATGACGAGGTGCTTTATAAGAAAGATGAAGCGATGAAAAATTTAAAACTTTAGAGATACATGTCAATTTATTTTTTGTAAGAACAATTCTGATCCACTCATCAACTTTTAGATGATTTTTGAGTTTTTAACATATTATATAGATTAAAAAAATAAGAAAAACCTCAAAAAATGAAAAAAAAAAAAGAAGATAAATAGAAATGGTGTCCTTAGAAGTATGGTCCATCATCAAATTTGTAAGTCTCCTTTATATATATATATATATAAAGATTGATTCTCCTTTTATTATTATATATTGATTGATATATTGATTTAACTTAATTCAAATGAATCACATTAATTATAGAGAAACATAAAAGCAATTAACAAAATATTTAGAGTTTAAAAAATAAAATAAAAAAGAGAAAAAAGATAAATGGTCTTCTTGTACATCAACTAATTGAGGGTTATGAATATGAAAGGCTTGAGAGTTATGGACATTACTAATATTGAAGAGTAGAATTTATGTAAATGAATGTATTAATTAAGGACATGATATTGTTTAATAAACTAATTGAAAGAAATGATAAAAAATGTCAAAAAAAAAAGAAAAAAGAAAAATTAGAATGGACGCCATAGAGAGGTGCCACATAGGCATATCTATAACTCTATACACACACACACTAGGAAAATTAGTTGCGCTTTGGTGATGTTAAAAAATTAATTATTTATCCGATCAATTTTATATTCACATTAGATTTATTATCTAAGCGTAATATTATAACTTGTATCAATTCATATACATAAACATAAAAATGAGAAGAGATAGTAAATATATGTTCATATTTGAATAAATTAATTTATCAACATATTTATTTAACATGTTCATCTTTAAATGAGTTGAACTCCATAATTAAAACAGTAAATAAAATTCTTGAATTAGAAATCCACAAACTTAAAAAGAAAAATATGTACATAAACTGTATTTCAGAACTCCACTCAGAATCAAACAACTCCTTAATGTCCATTTGATTCAAAATCATCTCTTCCTCAATCGAAATGCTATTAACATTAGACATTTCTGTAACTTGTACTTCTGTGGACATGGTGGTAAATTTTTGAACCTAAGATCTTACGTAATCTACATCTAGATTTACATATATTTTGTTTGCATAGGTGGTGGGAAAGCTAACTTCACATAGTAACAATGAATGTAATAGAATGTAACTTTGACATTTCTTGAACAAAATAGCACTTAATTCATAATAGTGAAAATTAAATTGAAGATAATTACCACAAAATTCTTTCACGA
Source organism: Capsicum pubescens (assembly GCA_030864215.1). Taxonomy (NCBI): domain Eukaryota; kingdom Viridiplantae; phylum Streptophyta; class Magnoliopsida; order Solanales; family Solanaceae; genus Capsicum; species Capsicum pubescens. Next base: position 196,991,499 of record CM061549.1, on the reverse strand, counting down.
TTGTAGATGTGACTATCACTATATATGAGCCAACATCCTTATTGTACAAGGAAGGAGCAAATTTTTCACCAAACTTTTTCCATAAGGTAATTTTGACTTTCTCTAAACTATGCATGAAAATAGACAAAGCAAAATTTAAAAGTGTATAATGGATACAATTCGCCTAAATTTAACCAAAAGATGTTTTCAGCCTTTGGTTCTAATATGAAGACATGTACATGGTTTGGTAAGTTTATTTTATTATATTTGGATTTAAGAAATCACCCCAAAGCCGAGAAAAAAAAATATGAAAGATTTTCAAAATGCATATATTTTAAGTTTCATGGACTGTAAATACAGAAGTTGCATTTAAATAATACCAAAGTAAAAAATTATGAATGAATTATTACTTTAAAAGAACAGCTGATATATGAAATGGGTGCTTATATACCTATGAAGTTGGATGTCATAACATCAATGAATGACTTTAATGAAGATATTAAGCGGTTATCTAGAGATGAGTGACTTACTAATCAGTAAAAATTTGAATCTCCCTTTTTTCTCACTTCAATCCACAATTCTCTATATCACCAATTTCATATAAACAATCAACCGCATCTATAAATGAAGTGAGTGAAGCATGACATTTAAGAATAATGTTAATGTTTTAATAATTTATGAAATAATTAATAATAAGAAAAATGTAGACCTAATAACACAGTGTCGTTATTCATCCTTGAATCAATCATAGTTGGTTTAATAAATTGAAATCTATTTATAGGAATGTCGACAATATCTTTAGATAGATTCTTGATGACAGCTGAGGAAAATAAAATAATTTTTAATGGATTTTCAATAGGTCTATATATAGATATGATTTCAACAACTTTGAAGTTCTTGATGGTAAATAAAGAACCTTCTTTCAACTTGCCTTTAAAACTATTAACTTGATTTGTGCTAATTATACTATAGATCAAATTTTTCTGACGGAAGAAAGTCATAAGTGTTATGTAAATTAAAACTTTAAATAAGAATTGGTGTTTTTGAAAAAAGAATCAATGTAAGAAGGTACCTTTTCATCAATAAATATCATTTCCACAGTGATCAACTCACTATTTTACTGGGACTAATGACATCCCACATTCTACAAAGTCAAACCTTTATAATGAAATCATCTCTACCAAAAACCAACTGTGAAAGGAAAAAATCTGTCATTGTAAAATCTCGAGTAAAAGGTATACAATCAAAGGAATTACAGTATGTAAATAGTTTACTTTAAATCTATATATAGTGCTAAAATTAGAGTGTGAAAGGGCACAAAAATAAATTAGCAATATAATTATTCACAAATTAATACACATTAAATGATTTGCAGTTACAAATTAGAAATATGAAATAAATGATTAATGAGGATCAACAATAAATTAGCAATGCAATAATTCAATTAGTAATATACAATTAAAGACACTAAGAGTTACAAATGTGAAAGATGAAGGAACGGGTTAATGAGAGTGAACTCTTTTCAATTTTGATGACCTGAATGACTCGTCATGTGATTCTGAAGCAGGAGTTAAACCAAAGTCGCCATCATATCAAGTGTGAGGATTCATCTTCGTCTTCTCAACAATCACCGAGTAAATGAGATAGCTCATTGTGCTAGCAATAGAGATAACAGACAAGGGCAAAAATTTCAAGGTCACAACAATACCAAGATAGAAATTCTTCTATATTGCCATAACAGAGTAAAGATTACAGATTCTACTCTCTTGAGAATCACTAATTAATTTAATGCCATTAGATTTCTAGGCAACATCTGATGAACCTATTCACTATATGGTAATATGGATGTCATATTTCCATCATTTGAATCTTATGACATAGATAATTTGCCTCTTCTACATCGTAATGAAATTAAAGTTCATAAACTTATTGGTGTTTCACCATATTAGAATTACTTTTGTAATTTTAGGCATGTCACTTATACATATATTATTTGTATAATCTAAAATATTTTAAGTTCAATAATCTCAATAGCAGAGTATGGTTTAATAGTTATGAAGCCACACCTATACATTTTTCCTAACATTTGAATCCTCAGAAGGACTAGCTGCAGAAATTCTTTGTAATTTCTTTTCCAATCTTTTGAAAAGATCAGTTATTTCATGTGTAAGAATCTCAATACGATGTTGATATTCCCTACCATCTCCAAATATTTAATGACCCTCCAGGTCACTTTCTCAATTCGCATGAACTTTTAGTATTTTGATCCTTCTCACAGTGGCTACAGGTCATTTATGACTTACGGGAATTGTCGGTTCGCTGATCGTATAGTTCATTTTAATTTTAGGCTCATTTCCCTATTTTGGACCTTTCGTTGGTTAGGATTTGGCCTCGAACCAAAATTCCAAGTAGATGACCTCCGATGTAAATTTTGACTGCATCAGCAGCTCTGGAATGTCGATTTTGGGTTAGGTAAACTCTTGGTTCGTATCACAGCCCAAACTAGGGCCTGGCGGTGATGGGTATCTCAAGTCTAACAAGGACTAGAGACCACCCCCTACACCTAGCCAAATAGGACACATTAACCTCAACAACAGATGAATTTTGATAACAAGATAGCATAAGATATGCTCAAAGAATTTAAGTTATGTCTATAACCAACAACCCACGACTGATAACTGAACGAAAACAACCAACCAACACCATTACCTAAGTCCACAATAATCCACAAAGCATTCTAACAAACCAAAATCAATAATATGTCGGGACATGCCCCCAAATCTGACAATGACAATGATAATTTAATGTGAACTCTTCAATTCTAGTTTATGAAAGAAAACCGATGGAATGATTAAGTCTTTTGGAGAATAAAAGCTCACCACTTCACCACAAATGACTGACGAACCGAGATGATTCACCTAACACTGCACAGAAAAAGTAAAAGTATCTTCGATCCTGCATCGCATGGGGATATAGCATCCGGAGATGGTTAGTGGGTTGAGCACTAGCATGTAACTTAGGGGTAGGGGATAAAGTAATGCTATGATCCAGATTTTCAAAAGTCACTCAAGCCAATGCACATAATCATATATATATATATAAATATGTCATGCCGAGAAAAGAACAAGGCTTAGAATGGAGTAAAACTTTATCCTGGACTATCTAGCTCAATCATTATAAATAGGCACCCACGAGCTATATGGGTTCAAATCCCCTTGATGAAAGGGCCCCAATGCGTGTTAGCTGCATGAATTGGAGGTATTAAGGAAGACCATGAATGCCTCGACCCCACGTCAATCCAAGATACAATCATATCAATAGTGTGAACCATACACACGGTCTTAAAGATCAAACCTTACGTTGGCAAGCATGAGTTATCAGTACAAGTTATTCAAGACCCACACCTTCATGGCTCAGCTACAAACCCCCATTAATCCCAAATTAAAACAAGTTTCACGTAACCCTTTTTATTTACCAAATAATCATACTTTAAGGAACATCATGGGTATCATCATACCCTACAGTGGCAAGTTTATCATGATGCCATTATAATTCCATTATCTCGAGGGAATGCCTCGACCATATTTGTTCATTAAATCAAATTGGGGAATGCCTCGACCCTTTTTTGTTCATTAAATCAAGCATGGCCAACAAAGACTTCAAAATTCATATTTACCAATTCAATCATTCATACAATGCAATAGTGTGTAAGTCAAACCAAGTGATAATGTCACCATTCAAAGTCATTTACACGAGTGGGTTGAGAGAACACAATTATTCAAAACCAACTCCAAGTTTAAGACATCAATTTAGGAGAATACCCCAACCCCCATTTAAATTCCCACACCCATGCACCCCAATGGGTTCAAAATATAAATACTTCCCACACCCATGCAGCCTAATGGGTTCAAAATATAAATACAAGGTATGAACAATTGTATTAAAACCATGGGAAATCAATTCAAGATGCATTCATTCCAAAACCTTCAAACCCATATTCATAAAACACAATTAAATCATATAGGTACAGTTATAAACACATGTTTTTGATAAATTAATAATTGTGAAAGAGTAACATGCCTGATATATCAAGAGTTATGGTTTGAATTTGCCCTTGGCAGCTCTAATTAATCAACTTCTTAGAAACCCTAAGTATCTTTCTTGAGATAATTTAGAGAGTTCGAGAGAGTGTTTTGATTATGAATAGTATGCTAATAAAGTCCCAAAGAGGGTTTTAAGTCATGGGGTCTAAGTGGGGAAGAACAGAAATTAGCAGGATACCCTTATTAAAAGACTGAAAACCGACGCTCAGTCGCTACGGGTGACCTCACGGCTCGTTGGGTCACCCTACGACTCATATCATCCAGTCATAGGTTGGATAGTGTCCTTTGGCTCACACATTGTTGACCCTATGACTTGAGCCCTACAACTCGTAATGAGACCCTACGACTCATAGGTTCCAGATTGTCAACACAAAAATCCTTTTGGGCAAACACTAGATACCCAACGACTTGGACAGCACAACTCATAATGAGTCTTTATGACTCTCTAGGAGCCAATCATAATCATAGCATAAACCAAGGACAGCCTCCACTCGTCACCCTATGACTTGGGTCCTATGACCCGTAATGACTCCCTACAACTCGCAGGGTAATTGTAATGAGGACAGTAAACCCAAAGATCAAGAAATTTTCAGGGATCGAAAACCTGGGGTGTTATATTCTTCCCTCTTAGGATCATTCATCCTCAAATGATGTGACAAGGTATCCCTTTGAATGACTTAACACAGAAACACACCCAATCTTACCTTTAACAAAGACAAATAACAATGATGTTAAGAATAACACATACCTTAAGCACGATTATTAGGAGAGTGGAATAAGAATAGGTACTTGGACTTCATGTTCTCTTCAGTTTCCCAAGTGGCCTCTTCAACCTTATGGTTCCTCCATAGAACCTTTACCGAAGCCACATCTTTAGTCCATAACCGACGGACTTTATAATACAAGATCTTCACCGGGACTATCATATATAATAAGAAATTTGAAACGCCCACACCTTCCAATGAAACCACCAAGGAAGGATCACTCACGCAGTTCCTCAACATTGAAACATGAAAGACTAGGTGAATAGATACCAAACTTGAAGGCAATTCCAATTCATAAGACACATTGTCCACTCTCTTCAAAATCAAATAAGGGCCTACATAATGAGGACTAAGCTTTCACTTATTTCCAAATTGCATCACTTCCTTCATAGGAGACACCTTCAAGAACACCCAATCGCCAACTTCAAATTTTAATTCCCTTTGTCTCACGTCTTCCTAGGACTTTTGGTGACTTTAGATGGTCTTAAGCCTATCTTAAATCACCTTCACCTTCTTCATAGCTTGATGAACTAAATCAGGATCAAACAACCCAGCTTCACCAACCTCAAACTACCCAATAGGAGAATTACATCTCCTACCATACAAAGTATCAAACTGAGCCAATATAATGCTAGAGTGGTAGCTATTATATACAAACACAATGAAGGTCAAATGATCAACCAACTATAACCAAAATCAATCATACAGGATCTGAGCATATCTTCTAATGTCTAAATGGTCATCTCTGCTTGTCCATCCATTTGAGGGTGGAAAGCGGTGCTAAGGTTCACCTTAGTCCCTAAACCTCTCCAAAATGAATGCCAAAAGTAAGAGTATAACTTAGTACTGCGATCAGATATAATGGAAACTGGAGCACCATGAAACTTTATGATCTCCTGACTGAACAACCTTGCATAATCCTCAGCAAAGTAACTAGTCCTAACAGGTAAAAAATGAGTAGACTTAGTCATCCTATACACGATGACCCAAATTGAATCAAACTGATGGCGAGACCACAAAAGACCATTAATGAAATCCATTTTAATCACTTCCTACTTCTATTCGGGCAACTCAATCTATTGAGACAACCCACCAGGTCTCAAGTGCTCCACCTTCACTTGTTAACAAACCATACACTTGGTGAAAAAATTTTCCATATCCCGCTTCATGTTATTCCACCAATAGATCTCTTTCAAATTATGGCACATCTTCTTTTATTCGGGATGAACAGTGTACCTTGACTCATGAGCCTCAACCAAGATCCTCTCCCGCATCCCTTCAACATCGGAAACACATAATCTACCTTGATACCTCAAGATACCATCCCCACCAATCTAAAAAACCATCAGCTTCTGGTGATCCACGTCATTCTTGAGTCACATAAAAATAGGATCCAAAACCTATTTCTCTTTAACCTTAGCACCAAGAGATGACTTTACCACCTCTTGCATAATAACACCACCATTCTCAGAGTCCAAGAGATAAACTCCAAGATTAGACAACAAGTGAATATCCTTTACCAATTCTCATTTCTCCTCTTCCACATGAGATAATCTCCCCATATATAACCTACTAAGAGCATTAGAAACCAGGTTAGCTTTACCTGAATGGTAGTAAAGACTCATATCGTAGTCCTTGAGAAACTCAAGCCACCTTCTCTACCTGAGATTCAACTCCTTCTGGGTGAACACATATTGTAAACTCTTATGGTCTGAATAGATATCGATATGAATCCCATACAAATAATGACGCCAAATCGTCAAAGCAAATACCACAGCCAATAGCTTTAAGTCGTGCGTTGGATAATTCTTCTCATGAACTTTCAGCTGTCTAGAACATAGGCCACAACCTTACCATGTTGTATCAACAAACATCCCAGTCCCATACGGTATGCATCACAATAAACCACAATATCCTCAATACCCTTAGGTAGTATCAGAATTGGAGTCAATGTCAACTTGTCCTTTAACTTCTCAAAGCTACCCTCACAAGCACCGGACCATAAAAACTTTACCTTATTTTGGGTCAACTTAGTCAATGGAGAAGCAATAGAAGAAAAACTTTCCACAAACCTCTTATAGTACTCAGCTAAACCCAAGAAGCTCCAAATATCAGTTGGAGTCGTGGGTCTAGACCACTTCTTAACCAACTCAACTTTCTGTAGATCCACCATATCCCCTCACTTCAAACAACATTACCTAAATAAGTCACTGCATTCAACCAGAATTTGCACTTGGAGAATTTAGCATACAACTACTGATCCTTAAGAGTATGTAACACTATTCAAAGGTGGTTGGCATGATCCCCCTCACTCTTGGAATACACCAAAATATCACCAGTAAACACATTATGAACAAATCTAAGAACCAACAAAATACCCAATTCATAAGGTCTATAAATGACGTTGGGGTATTTGTCAAACCAAAAGACATCACTAAAAACTTGAAATAACCATACTGAGTTTGAAAAACAGTCTTAGGGATATCCACCTCCCTAATCTTCAACTGATGGTAACCCGATCGAATATCAATCTTAGAATAGTACTTAGCTCATGAAGCTGGTAAAATAGGTCATCAATCCTATAAAAAGGATATTTATTCATCACAATCACCTTATTTAACTAGTGATAATCTATACACATCCAAAGGGACCCATCCTTCTTACGTACGAAGTGTACTAGAGCACCGCATGGAGAAACACTAAGGCAAATAAAACCCTTGTCAAGAAGATATTTTAACTACTCCCTGAGTTCTTTCAACTCAGCTGGAGCCATTCTATAAGGAGGGATAGAAATAGGATGAGTGTTCGAAAGAAGATCAATCCCAAAATCGGTCCCTATCGGGAGGAACACTAGGAAGGTCATCAGAGAAAACTTTAGGAAATTCATTAACCACGGTAATGGATTGTAATAAAGGACCCTCCAAGTTAGAATCTTTATCCTAGACCAAATGATAAAGAAACCCCTTGGAAATCAAATTTTGGGCTCTAAGATATGAAATGAATCTTCCCTAAGGCACTAGGGAACTTTCTTCCTACTTAATCACTGGCTCATTTAGAAATTGGAAACTGAACTTTCGGGTTCTACAATCCAGAGATGCATAGCACAAGTACAACCAATCCATTCCCAAAATCACATTGAAATCTAACATGTCCAACTCTATTAGATCCACTAGCGTCTTTCTACCATAGATAGATATCACACAACCCCTATAAACTCTTATAGCCACAATAGAGTCACCCACCAGGGTGGACACGGAGAAGGGATCAAGAATACACTCAGCGCCAAAACTAAAATGAATAGCCATATATGGGGTCATATAAGAAAGGATAGACTTAGGATCAAGCAGACAACATACATCACGAGATAAAAGTTTTAGCATACCAGTAACAACATCAGGAGACGCCTCCAAATCCTGACAGACGACAAGAGCATACAGAAAGTTTTGACCAGTGTTGGAGCTATAAGTAGCACCTTTTGGTGTAGAAGCTGAAGAAGGGGCAATCGGGAACTTGTTAGCCCCATTATCAACATCGCTTGAATGAAAGTTACTCTGAATGTGGCTAGGCTATCCACATCTAAAATACTTATTCCTTCTCTCATCATAAAAGTCGCGATGTAACTATCCACAAAATCTATAAGTAGGATATGATGGAGTTGACTTAGACTAACTGGACTGAGACTGGGCAGCTTGTGCCTTAAATCCATTGTTTCTCTGAAAATGGCGATCACCAGATGGCTTAGGATATGGAGAACTAGCCATAGAATAAGAACCAGAATTCTCCCACTTTTTCTTAGAATTTCCCACCATCTCTACCACTATGCTACTGACCTCGACCCTGATCCGAATATCAAAACTTCTTACTTTGTCTTTTTCTCAGCTCTACATGTTTCTTTCTTTCCTCCTCAAACTGTTTCATGTACACCAAAAGCCTCAAAATATCCATCTCATTATTCAGCAAGGCAGCCTTACACTCTAATACCAAGTCTTGAGATAAGCCCAAAGCAAACTTCCTCGTCTTAGTTCCCATGCTAGACACTAACTCTGGATCATAACGGGATAACAGATGAAATTTTAGGGCATACTTTTTCATTGTCATCCTACCCTATTTCTGTAACACCCCGAAACCTGGTCCCGAGATGTCACATGGTGCTCAACACTATGAGTAGCCTTAAACTAACCATGTCTGCCTGTTACTAAGTCTGAATCGCACAACAAGGAAAATATACATAAAAAAGTCATACTAAAAGCGGAAATGCATTAAAAATAACTGTGAAAAAATCTGAATATAATCTCTGAAAACCAAGTACTATAAGCCTGAATCAAATCTAGCAGTCTGACAAGACTCTACTACTAATGCTAGAGAGCTATTGGGACAAACCCCCAGCTGACTCGAACTGTCTAAAAAGAATACTGAATCGTCTAAACTGATAAGCTGAACATAAACCGAATGACTAAGTCCCCGAACTATGAGAACTCACCAACTGTCAGGATGTAGATGGAGATGCTCAAAATCACTCTTACTACGGAAATTAAGCATATGGACCTACATTATGAGATAATGTAGCTCATAGACATATATGTGGATCAGTATTTTGAGGATGTACTGAGTATATAGGGGTGAATTCATAAGTAAAACATAATATCAATCATCATCATAGTTTGTAAAACAATGCATGCTAAATATAAATGACTCAAGTAGGCTGGAATAACTGAAAACTGTAATCATGAATAGAAAATCATACTTTATAAATCTAGTGAGTAATAGCATTTAGTTCTGAAAGTTGTACTAATACTTCTGTTTATAAATCATACTGTCTAAGTGTAGAAAGGACTCACGTCTGTATCTAAAATCTGAAAGCTGAAATCTGTAGCTAATATCTTTTTGTAATGCATAATCTAAATAAAGTTGTGAGCCTTTACACTTAGTTTTCTAAAAGCTTTTCTGTTATTCTTTTCTATTAGGGAAAACACTTTATCTAAAGGGAATTCTTTCAAAGTTTTTCATTACTAGTGGGGAAATACTCAAAAACTATTTATTTACTTTTACTAGCAGGGAGGTTCTTCTAACCGACATAAACCATGTGAGATAACATGGAGTCTAACGTCTTGTTCCCCTGTGGGGAAAACCTCACGGTGGGGAGAGGTGTCATACTCTTGCCAAGGAATATAACCTAATCTAAGTGATCACATTTGTATCTGTCATCCATGTAGAAATGGGAATAATCTGATAATCTATATCTACGTTGGCTACGTAGTTCTGTAGAAGTTAGGGCACGCTAATCTCACACTTCCCGCTCAGTGCTAAATATTATTTCCTTTATTCAGTATGCTCATTCTGTTGGAAATCCACTTTAAAAACTAGCATAATGGTTTATTTTGAAAACCAACAGTGCAATGGCTAAGTCAAACTGTAATCTGAAATTGTAAAGTAGATTTCATAATCTAAGTTAAGATCGAAAGATCAAATCTTTATCAAAAATTTGAAAAAAAATTAGTCATAGAGTGCTTATAGCACAATAAATCTTGAAATAACAATATTCAATTAGAGCTTAATAACCCATGCATCAATCTCATGTCAAAACATCATAATATTCATGCTTGATAATGTAAACATTGATAATTCAATTCAAAATCTTGAAATTTCTACAATACGCATAAAATACGCAAGAAAATATGCAATTCAACATCAACAATACTTCAAATCTCATAGTCTTTAATTGGTGATAAATACGTATAAACCCCAAACTGAAATTCATGTAATTTCAGTTAACAATCAACTTTAAATCAACTTTTGGGCACAAGGATGAAAGAAGTATCCTTGTTCATAAATCCCACATACCTTGTTGATGAATTTGATGTAAAATCTTGATTCTTGACTCTCTAATGGTGTTCTTGAAGCTTCCTCTTGAAGTTCTTGAACCCGGAGCTTTGAATTATAAGATCTCTTGGAGTGGAAGTTATGGGATTTATTCTTGATTCTTAGAGCTAGGGTTTGTTATTAGAGATGTAAAGATGAATAATGAGGCATCTTTGCTATTTGGGGCTAAAATTGTGTGTTTTGAGCGAAATAAGAGTGGGAAAATTAACTCATTTACCCCTTTGGAAGTGGATTTTTAATTATAGAAAATTTGTACCCAGCGACACGCAGACCGACACGCCACATTGATGGGGTCGACGCGATGGCCGACGCGATGGCCGACGCGATACGTCGAGATCGGTCGGCTCACTGGAATTTACACTGGAAGCTGGGGAAAAATATCTATCGACGCAATAGGCGACACGACGCATCAAGATCGCGTTGACTCAGTATTTTCAACATCCCAACGAGCTTCTAATGAGGTCTGAAAAATCTAAAACTTTCCCGAGAACACCCATTGACCTCCCTGATCATGAATGAACTTAAAAATTGACACTTTAAGGTCATAAGGGACGTAAACAAAATCATGGAAATACCGAGGTCCTAAAATGAGATTAAGTGTCATTACTTAGCTGAACTTTTCTAAGTCTGGGACCTCTTTTCATGCTCTAAAGGACTGAGTAAGCTAGGATTTTGCGGGGTCTTGCAATATCTCCCCCTTGGGAACATTCGTCCTCGAATGTGGCTAGTTAAGCTAAAAATACTAAGGAATCTTAGTCTATAAGCTATCATGCACAACTAAAATAAACTGTATGACTAAATCTAAAACATGCTGAGCTACTGAGAAAATCTATGAGTGCATGAGTTTACTTGGAGACAACCATATAGCTAAATCTGAGACTGAAAAAGAACTAAATGAAGAAAAAATATTACCTTCCACTAAATCTGAGATCGTGGGGGAAGAGATAAGGATACTTGGTACGCATGTATGCTTCTTCTTCCCAAGTAGAACCCTCAACGGACTGATTTCGCCGCAGCACTTTGACCAAGGGAACTTTTATGTTCCTTAGTCTATGGATCCGATGATCAAAAATCTCTACTAGAACTTCATCATATGAAAGGCTATTCTGAATATCTGTACATTCTAGAGGGACTATAACGGACGAATAGTCCATGCACTTCTTCAATAAGGACACATGGAATACTAGATGAACTGAGGACAAATATGCAGGTACCTCAAGCTTATACGCTACCTTCCCAACACGACTCGAAATTCGGAAGAGGACTACATATCGGGGACTAAGCTTTGCCTTTTTGCCAAATCTCTTCACCCCCTTCATGGGTGAAACTTTTAGATACACAAGATCATCTACTGCGAACTCTAAATCTCTTCTTCTTACATCTGCATAAGATTTTTGACGACTCTAGGCTGCTTTCAATCTCTCTCGAATCAATTTAACTTTCTCCATGGCTTCAAACACCATGTTTGGCCCAATCAAAGTGACCTCACCCACTTCGAACCAATCCACTAGCGATCTATATCTCCGCCCATAAAGATCTTTAAATGGTTCCATCTGGATACTAGCATGATAATTGTTATTATAGGTGAACCCAAACAATGGAAAATGGTCATCCCAACTACCTTTGAAGTCAAGAACACATGCTCGTAACATATCATCTAGCTTCTGAATGGTCCTTTCTGCCTAACCATCCGTGTGTGGAGAAAAGTTGAACTAAGATGAACTCGGGTACCAAGATCCTTCTAAAAAGCTTTCCAAAACTGAGAGGTGAACTGAGTACCCCTATCTGAGATGATACACAAAGGAACTCCATGCAATCTGACTAGCTCTCTAATATACAACTTGGCATAATCTTCAGCTGTGTAGGATGTGTGAACTGGTAAGAAATGCATTGACTTAGTCAATCTGTCTACAATAACAAAATCAAATCATGTTGATGATGCGAATGGAGTAATCCAGTCACAAAGTCTGTATTCAACTCTTCCCACTTTAATGGGGGGATACCAAACTCTTGTAATGTACCACTAGGTCTTTGGTGCTCTATCTTAACCTGTTGAAAAGTTGCATACTTGGCTATAAACTCTGCTATATCCTTTTTCATACCGTTCCACCAATAGATTTCTCGCAAGTCACAGTACATCTTGGTGGCTTATGGATGAATGGAATAACGCTTACCATGCGCTTCCGCCATAATTTGCTGCCTCAAATCATCAATTCATGGAACACACAATCCATTCTGGTATCTCAGCATACCATCTCCCCCTTGGGAGAAAACCTCTACCTTTTGGTCTTTAACTGACTCTTTAAGTTTGACTAAACTAGAATCCTTATCTTGCTTCTCTTTCACATCAGAAACTAGAGAAGATTCAGAACTACTCTGAACCCAAACATTTTCTTCAGCTGAATCAACCAATCTAATACCCAATCTCGCTAACCGATGAACTTCCCAAACTAACTCTTTCTTATCATTCTCTACATGAGCAACACTGCCCATAGACAATCTACTAAGGGCATCTACCACTACATTGGCCTTGCTCGAATAATACAACACACTCATATCATAATCCTTTAACAATTCTAACCACCTTCTCTGATGAAGATTCAACTCCCCCTGAGTAAACACATACTACAAGCTTTTATGATCCGTAAACTCATCAACATGCACCCCATAAAGATAGTGCCTCTAAATTTTCAAAAGAAAAACAATAATAGCTAACCCAAGGACATGGGTAGGGTAATTCTTTCGTGAGGTTTAAGATTTTTGGATTCATAATCTATAACTTTGCCTCTCTGCATCAGAACACAACCCAGATCAACTCTAGAAGCATCACAATACACTACGAGCCCATTTGTACCATCAGGTAGTGCTAAAACTGGAGCTGAAGTAAGTCGAGTCTTAAAATCCTGAAAACTCTTCTCACATGAATCTGATCACTGGAACTTGACTTTTTTCTGAGTCAATCTAGACATAGGGGATGTAATGGATGAAAAACCCTCAATGAAATGCCTGTAATATTAAACAAAACCCAAGAAACTTCTAATATCTGACGGGGAAATAGGTCTAGGCTAACTTCTTACTGCTTCTGTCTTTTGGGGATCAACACTAATGCCCTCACTGGTAACAATATGACCGAGGAAAGCTACAGACCTTAGCCAAAATTCACATTTGCTAAATTTTGTGAACAACTGGTGATCTCTAAGAGTTTCCAATATAATTCTAAGGTGGTCTGAATAATCATCCTCACTACGAGAGTAGACCAGAATATCATTGATAAAGACTATGACAAACATGTCCAGATACTATTTGAATACTCTATTCATCAAGTCCATGAAGGTTTCTAGGGCATTTGTTAGCTCAAAAGACAGGACTAGAAACTCGAAATGACCATAACGGGTCCTGAAAGCTGTCTTTGGAATATCACATTCCCTTACTCTAAGCTGTTGATAGCCGGATCTAAGGTCTATCTTTGAGGAGTAACTTGCACCTTGGAGTTGGTCAAATAGATCTTCAATTCGAGGAAGAGGATATCTATTTTTGACTGTGACTTTATTCAGCTAACAGTAATTAATGCACATTTGCAAAGAACCATCTTTCTTTCGCATGAATAGGATGGGAACACCCCAAGGAGAAACACTAGGCCTTATGAAACCTTTATCTAAAAGATCTTTGAGCTGTTTTTTTAACTCCTTAAGCTCGGCTGGAGCCATACAATATGGAGGAATAGAGATAGGCTAAGTATCTGGGAGAAAGTCAATACCGAATTCTATTTCCCTATCGGGAGGTACCCCTGGCAAATCTTCGGGAAAAGATTTAGGAAACTCATTGACTACTCGGACTGACTGAACTGTTGGAGTCTCAGACATAGTGTCTTTGACCCGAACTAGATAATAGATACATTCTTTGGAAATCAACTTTCTATCTTTAAGATAGGATAGGATATGAAATGACTTTTGGGAGACACTGAATTACCTTCCCACTCAAAGACTAGCTCATCTGGAAACTGAAACTTCACCACTCGGGTGCGACAATCTATAGATGCATAACAGGACTGAAGCCAATCCATACTAATAATAAGATCAAAGTCAACCATATCTAACTCTATTAAGTATGCCAACATGATTTTATGAAAGACAGGGATATGACACTTTCTATAGACCTGTTTGGCAACAATTGACTCACCCACTGGGGTAGAAACAAATTAGGGCTCAAGAATCTTTTCAGGGCCTATTTTAAAATTTACATCAACTAACAGGGTCACATAAGAGAAATTAGAACCGGGGTCTAACAACACATAAACATCAAGATAAAAAATGTGAAGCATACCGGTAACAACATCTGGGGAGCTCTCCTGCTTCTGACAAGATGGTAAGGCATAGAACTAATTCTGGCGTTGACCACCACCGGTACTGGATGATGTGCCCTGAGGAGGGTTTGGGCAAGCTATGGGAGCTGGTGCACTAGTAGCCTGAGTCTGGGGACGAACATCTCTGTTTCCCTGCTTAGCATGCATAAACTCTCTAATTCCATGACCCAACTTACTACAACCATAAAAACCTTTTTGTCTCATCAAACACTCACCAGGATGATTCTTACCACACTTAGGGCACAGAGGATAACTGGGTCTTCCACTTATACTATTCTAAAATCTGGACATAGAAGACTTACCCCACTGCTCCTGCCTAGCTTTGGGAGCGAGAGCACTAGCTGAAGATGGTGCTGGCATAAATGAATGATTCTAAACCTGTGAATATTTCCCCTACAGACCTTGACTGACCATACTCAAACTGCCTAGTTCTAGCCTTCTTATTGATTCTATATCTTTCTTTTAACTTTACTACCTTAATTTGTTGAGCATGAGTCATTAATTTAGAAAAATCCATGTCTCCAATAAGCATGGCAGTCCTACACTCCTTGACTACCAGTCCCGAAACTCCAGTAACAAACTTACTCATACTAGATCTAGTGTCAACTATCAACTCAGGAGCATACTTAGATAACTTGTTGAGCTTAAGGCAGTACTCTTTCACTGTCATTGAGCCCTGCCTCAGGTTCATGAACTCCTCAATATCTACTTCCCGCAACTCATGCGAAAAGAATCTATCTAGAAAAGCATCCTAAAATACTTGCCAACTCAAGGGAGTTGCATTCTCACCCCTACCTTTCTTCCACAAAACCACCCAATCATAAGCAACATCCTTCAGCCTATAAGAAGTCAATTCCATACTCTTCTCTTCAGTAATATGTATAACTTGGGTGATATTTTTCACATTATCAAAAAACAACTGTGGGTCCTCACCTACCTTTGACCCAAAGAATTTGGGTGGATTCAATCTCATGAAATCACGAAGTCCGACTATAGCTAAATCACCCTTTTGCTGATGCAGAACTATAGCCTAATTATTGGACTGAATATTTACAGTCACAACTTAAGCTAACGTCTGAAAGGTAGACCAAAATTCTTCATAGGATACATTCTCGTTCAGAGGGTCAGACAGCTAGAGTGGCTGGTAATCATTTCTACAGGCGTTAGCTCGACGAAGAGGCATTTTCAATAGCTGTCATGAGAGAGCACAAGTTAAAAGAAGATATAGATACCGTAAGCATGATAGATTATGAAAGAAAGATATGATTTCCTAAGAACAACCCATAGCCTTTTGCTCATGAATGTGGAACTTCACAACCATGATCAAGACTCTACGCAATGCGGTTTGTCTGACTCCCTAGGACTTTTATAAACCTTAGGCTCTAATACCAAGTTTGTAACGCTTTAAAACCTGGTCCCGAGACGTCACACAGTGCTCAAGACTACGAGTAGCCTTAAGCTAACCCTGTCTGCCTGCTACTAAGTCTGAATCACATAACAAGGAAAATATAGACATAAAAGTCATACTAAATGCTGAAATTCTTCTGAAATAACAGCGAATAATCTGAATATAATCTCTAAAAACCAAGTACTGTAAGTCTGAATCAAATCTAGTAGTCTAAAAAGTCTCTACTACTAATGCTAGAGAGCCACTAGGACAAACCCCCAGCTAACTCGATTTGTCTGAAAAGAATACTAAATCATCTAAACTGATAAGCTGAACATAAACCGAATGACTAAGTCCCCAAAGTATGAGGACTCACTAACTATCAGGATGTAGATGAAGATGCTCAAAATCACTCTCGCTGCGGAAACTGAGCACCTGAACCTATATTATAAGACAATGTAGCACATAGACATATATGTGGATCAGTACTTTAAGAATGTATTGAGTACATGGGGGTGAATGCATAAGTAAAACATAATATCAATCATCATCATAGTTTGTAAAACAATGCATGCTAAATATAAATAACTCAAGTAGGCTGGAATATCTGAAAACTGAAATCTGTAATCATGAATAGCAAATCATACTTTGTAAATCTAGTGAGTCATAGAATTTAGTTCTGAAAGTTGTACTAATGTTCTGTCTATAAATCATATTGTCTAAGTGTAGAAAGGACTCACGTTTGTATCTAAAATTTGAAAGCTGAAATTTGTAGCTAATATCTTTCTGTAATACATAATCTAAATAAAGTAGTGAGCCTTTACACTTAGTTTTCTAAAAGCTTTTCTGTTAGAGAAAATAATTCATCCAAAGGGAATTCTTTCAAAGCTTTTCATTACTAGTGGGGAAATACTCAAAAACTGTTTATTTATTTTTACTAGCAGAGAGGTTCTTCTAACCGACATAAACCATGTGAGCTAACATAGAGTCTAACGTCTTGTTCCCCTATGGGGAAAACCTCATGATGGGGAGAGATATCATACTCTTGCCAAGGAGTATAACCTAATCTAAGTGATCACATCTGTATCTTTCATCCATATAAAAATGGGAATAATCTACTAATCTGTACCTATATTGGCTACGTAGTTCTATGGAAGTTAGGACACTCTAATCCCATACTTCCTGCTCGGTGCTAAATACTATTTCCTTTACTCTGTTTGCTCATTCGGTTGGAAATCCACTTTAAAAACTAGCAAAATGGTTTATTTTGAAAACTAATAGTACAATGGCTAAGTCAAACTGTAATCTGAAATTGTAAAATGGATTTCATAATCTAAGCAGAGATCGAAAGATCAAATCTTTATCAAAAATCTGGAAAAAAATCTAGTTATAGGGTTCTTATAGCACAATAAATTTTGAAATAGAAATATTCAATTAGGGCTTAATAACCCATGCATCAATCTCATGTAAAAATATCATAATATTCATGCTTGATAATACAGACATTGATAATTCAATTCAAAATTTAGAAATTTCTACAAGACGCATAAAATACGCAAGAAAACATGCAATTCAACATCAACAATACTTCAAATCTCATAGTATTTAATTAGTGATAAATGGGTATAAACCCCAAACTGAAATTCATGTAATTTCAGTTAAAAATCAACTTTAAATCAAATTTTAGGCACAAGGATGAAAGATGTATTCTTGTTCATAAACTCCACATACCTTATTGATGAATTTTAATGTAAAAGCATGATTCTTGACTCGCTAATGGTGTTCTTGAAGTTCTTGAACTCAGATCTTTAACTTATAAGATTTCTTGGAGTAGAAGTTATGGGATTTGTTCTTGATTCTTAGAGCTAGGGTTTGTTATTAGAGATAAAAAGATGAATAATGAGGCATCTTTGCTATTTGGGGCTAAAATTGTGTGTTTTGAGCAGAATAAGAGTGGGAAAATTGACTCATTTACCCCTTTGGACGTGGATTTTTAATTATAGAAAATTTGTACCCAACGACACGTAAACCGATGCACCGCATTGATGGGGTCGACACGATGGCCGAAGCGACACATCGAGATCATGTCGGCTCACTGGAATTTACGCTGGGAGCTAGGGAAAAATATCTATCAACGCGATCGGTAATGCGGCGCATTGAGATCGCATCGACTCACTATTTTCAACATCCCAACGAGCTTCTAACAAGGTCTGAAAAACTCAAAACTCACTCGAGAACACCCATTGACCTCCCTGATCATGAATTAACTTAAAAATCAACACTTTAGGTCATAAGGTCCATAAATAAAATCATGGAAATGTCGAGGTCCTAAAATGAGACTAAGTGCCATTACTTAGCTGAATTTTTCTAAGTCTGGGACCTCTTTTCATGCTCTAAAGGACTGAGTTAAGCTAGGATTTTCTGGGGTCTTACAGATTTAGATTCACAAACTCCTTAGCTTTCGACTCCCTCAACTTCTGAGGAAAGAAGCAAACAAAAAAAGCACAAGAGAAGTCATCCCATAAAGCAGACTCGGCATCATCACCCCTAAATTGCTCCCACTCCTCATACCATTGATACACAACATCCTTTAACTGATAAGGAGTGAACTCCACACCCTTCACATATGTAGCTTGCATCACACAAAAAATCTTTTTCATCTCATCTATGAACCCTTGAGGATCCTCCTTAACCTTAGATCTGGTAAAAGTTGGAGGATTGAGGCTGATAAATTGCACAACTCGAGTAACCTTGGAAAAAATCACAGCAGTACCAATAGGACTCAATTGAGATGACTGAGATGTCACCAATTGGGTCAACAGATAAATAAAGTGGAAAAACTTAATAGTAGAAATGTCTCCTTGGGGTGATGGGGCATGATCATCATCAGCCTGAGAGGCCTTGGAAGGACTAGGAGGAATCGGTGAAACTCCCGTGGAGCAGTATAATTAGGAGATGGACCTCTAGATTTGTTCTTAACTTCATAAGCAAGATGGTCTATGTCTAAATTATCCCCAAGTAGGACCAAAAAGCTTCCACGAGCATCAAATCGTCTTGGAGACATGATCTGAAAACCAAACATATATGAATTAGAAGAGATTTCAATATCTTAGACACCACAACACGAAATAGAACAACAATAAGGGGAAATATTCCTAAATGTCTCATAGTCTCTCTCTTATAAGTGTGGCATATTACACACCCATAAAAGAGACTACTCAACACGGCCTTGTGGACACCCAATGACACCAAACTAGGCTCTGATACCATCTTTGTCACAACCTGAACCAGGGCCTAGTCGTAATGGGTATCTTAATTTCAATAAGGACCGAAGACCACCCCCTACACCTAGCCAACTAGGACATATTACCCCCAATAGTGGATGAATTTTGAACATATAAAAACATAGCATAAGATAAGCTCAAACAATTTAAAATATATTTATAATCGACAACTGATAATTGACCAAAAACAACCAACCAACACCATCACCCAAGTCTACAGTAATCAACAAAGTCTTCTAGCAAACCAAAATCAATAAAGTGTTGGTACATGCCCCAACTCTAACAATGACAATGACAGTGATATGTTAATATGAACTTTTCAATTCTAGTTTATGAAAGAAAACCGATGGAATGATCATCTTCCCTAGAATGGAAGCTCACTACTTCACCTCAAATGACTGACAAACCGAGTCGATCTACCTAACATAGCATAATAAAAGTAGAAGTATCTATGGTGCCTGCATCACATAGGGATATAGTATCCGAAGATGGTTAGTGGGTTCAGTACTAGCATATAACTCAAGGGTAGGAGATAAAGGAATGCCATGATCCATATTTTCAAAAGCCACTCAAGCCAATGCTCATAATCATATATATTTATATACATATAAACATGTCATATCGGGAAAGGTAATAAGGCTAAACATGGAGTAAGACTTTATCCTAGACTATGTAACTCAACTATCAAAAACAGGCACCCGCGGGATATATGGGTTTATTTTCCCCTACTGAAAGGGGCCAAATGCATGTTACCCGCACAAATCGGAGGTATCAAGAAAGACCAGAGAATGCCCACACCCCGCGTCAATCCAAGATACAATCATATCAATAGTGTGAATCATACACATGATCATCAAGATAAAACCTCACGTCGTCAAATATGAGTTTCTAGTACAAATCATTCAAGACCCATACCTTTACAATTTAGCAACATAACCCCCATTAAGCCAAATTAAAACAAGTTTCACGTAACTCTTTTTATTTACCAAAGAATCATACTTTAAGGGATAGTATATGTATCTTCATACCCTACACTTTCCAGCTTATCATGATGCCATTACAATTAAATTATCCCGGGGGAATGCCTCGACCCCCTTTGTTCATTAAATCAATTTGGGAAATGCCTCAACCCCTTTTTATTTATTAAATCAAGCATGGTCATCAAGGCCTTTAAAATCTATGTTTACCAATCTAATCATTCATGTAATGCAATAGTGAGTAAGTCAAACCAATTAATAATTTCACCATTCAAAGCTATTAACACAAGTGGGTTGAGGAAACATAATTATTCAAAACCAATTCCATGTTTGAGACATCAATTTAGGTAAATACCTCAAACCCATTTTAATTCCTACACTCGTGCACCCCAATGGGTTCAAAGCATGAAAACAAGGTATGAACACTTGTATTAAAACCATAGGAAATCAATTCAAGATACATTCATTCCAAAACCCTCAAACCTATATTCATAAACCATAATTAAATCACATGGGTACAATTATAAACACATGATTTTGATAAATTAATAGTTGTAGAAGAGTAACATTCCTGAAATATCAAGAGTTATGAAGAGAATTTTCCCTTGGGAGCTCTAATTAATCAACTTCTTAGAAACCCTAAGTATCTTGCTTGAGAGAATTTAGAGAGTTTGAGAGAGTGTCTTGATTGTGAATAGAATGCTAATGAAGTACCACAAAGGGTTTTAAGTCATGGGGTCTAAGTGGGGAAGAATAAAAATTACTAGGATGCCCTTAATTAAATACTGAAAACTGACGCCCAGTAGCTACGAGTGACCACTCGGCTCGTAGGGTCACCCTACAATTCATATCATCCAGTCATAGGATGGAAAGTGTCCTTTGGCTCACACATTGTTGACCCTACAAATTGAGACCTATAACTCGTAATGAGACCCAATGACTCATAGGGTCCAATCGTAGTCAACACAAAAATCCTATTGGGAAAACACTGGACACCCAATAACTTGGAAAACTTAACTATTAATGAGTTTTTGCGACTCTCTAGGGGATAATTTTAATCATAGCATAAACTGATGGCAGCCTCCACTGGTCACCCTATGCTTAGGTCCTATGACCCATAATAACTCCCTATGACTCGCAGGGTGAGTCGTAGTGAGGACTGTAAGCTTAAAGGTCAAGAAATTTTCAAGGAACAAAAATCCATGGTGTTACAGTTTGGGTCCTGGAACACCCAAACTCATTTAGAGTTATTGGTCAAAAAATTAAGAAAATGAAATATAGGTATGGGACCCATATTTGGTCGAATAGACCTCAGATGGAAGGGCTTGGTGGAGATTTAGAAGATTTTCCAAGTTTCATCTGTCAACTGGTGCAGCTGCTATCACAAGCTAAGGGTCGTGATAATGGTACCCTTGGCAGGAGAATTGGAGTGATCGTGGAAAGAGGTGTTGCGATCACAACACCTTGTGCAGTAATCAAGTAGTGCAATCGCTGGGTATGAGTTGCGACTTCAACTCATATTTGCACCCACTAAATGCTGCGATAGTAGGTCTGGGTCGGCGATAGTGAGGCCTGAGGACCTGGTATGGGTGTAAATACCCCTTTCTCAGCCTGTTTTTGCCATTTTATCATCTATTTCTTGAGCTCTTAAATCGTAGAAGTCGAGAGAGTTTGGGATTAAAGCTTGTAGATAATTTAGGGAGCTTGGATATCCATTATTCCATGATTTTCCTTCAAATTCATAGTAAGATTCCTTTGATTTTTGTATATATTCTTAGAAATTAGGTCTTTGAATTCTTAAACTTTAAGGGTTGATTTGAGATCCAATTAGTTCTCCGTTTGTGCTCAACTTTTGAACACAACTTTTTTATCCTTCTAGGGACCTCGTGATGGATTCAATTTTGGATTCTGTTTACGATCTTATTATTGACCCAAAATTTGACCCGACCTATTATATGAAAATATGGGTCTCATTTGACACCTAATAAGGCATAGATTATGCTTTTGATAGTGTAGCAGCATTTTGGGATTGTGAAGTGAAGATGGACGTTTGTGGATGATTTAAGATTTTTGTTTTCGATTTAGCTTCAAGGTAGGATTCTGTCTACTGTTCTTCTACTGTTCTTCATAAGATAATGTGTTTTATATATTGTATATGAATATGAATGTTAAGAATAATTATGGGTAGAACACCATGACTTATTCTTGATTATCAAAGTTTGGGTATTAGATGGGTGAATTGACGCATAAGGTTAAATACTTACTATACTCATATGGACCTATTGCCTTCTTCTTGGTTAGATATGAGATCTGTGGTATTATTATAATTTTTTTCTAGATTTGGAATGTAGATTAAGTGTTGGAAACGTGATTAGTATGAATATCTTTATGTGGTCTATTTAGCGACCTTGAAATCGTAATTTAGGTGGAATTGACCTAATTGCATATTTCTACGTGGAATTCCTATCTTAGGGCTAATTAGGGTTTATGTACCATCTAGAAGTTAATTTAGATACCTTAGCCCAGTGCAGGGTAGAAATTGACTAAATACGAAACTCGAGGATTAGAAGTGGGTTCCTTTGGCCCACCTTAGGGCACGACTTATGTTAGTATTTGCAGGCTTATTTATGTATATTAGACATAGTTGAGACTATTGATCCTTTAGTATAAGGTTATTTTGTGACTTGGTGAATGATGATGGTTTTCTCAGATTATGATGTATGCCTCATAGTTATAATATATGGCCTATAGATATGAGATGTCTTATGAATATGATTATTGATTTGGGTTTCGGATATGTATTCGGGCCTAAGGCCTTAATTATGATGTTTTAATTATTTCGAACACATTATTGGGCCCAAGGCCATGTTAAGATATTAACTGGACATCCAAAAAGTGTTTATCCTTGTAAAGGATGTGGTTATAGTTTATAGATATATTAATGCTTATGGTTCTATTATTTGAATACAAATAATGGCATGCATAGATTCGATACATTCACGATTATTGATGTAACAACCTGAAAATTTTGATGAAATATGTGAAATTTGTGATTTTGTGTGATTTGTCTATTTTACCCCTTCCCATAGTTGCATTGTGGTATTTCTAAGGCTTAAGGGTGATTGGCATGATTCTCGATACATTTTGGTACCATTTATGCGATATTGTGGTTTTTTATGCCTTTGAGAGCCTTATGTTAGACTTATGTGGATATCTTTTGATCCGTACGATGGATGGTTGAACATACTATGCCAGTAGCTCCGAATTATTAATTTTAGGTTGGGTAGACCTTTGGTTTAGGTCCCAACGCACCAAATCTCATTTTGACCTATTGGTCAGAAAGTTGGAAAATTAGAAGTATGGGTGTGGGACCCATATTTGATCGAAATAACCTCAGATGGAAAATTTGATTGTGACATTAAGTACGAAATGTCGAATTTGGTATGGTTACATAGTCCATTTGCATATACGAGATTCTAAATGAATCCTGAGGGCTTGGTGGAGACTTGGAAGATTTTCCAAGTTTCAGTTGTCAACTGGTGCAGATGTTATTGCAAGCTAAAGGCCACGATCGTGGTACCCTTGGCAGGACAATTAGTGCTATTATGGATAGAGGTGTTGTGATGGCAACACCTTATGCATTCATCAAGTAGTGCAACCATAACTTGCATGTATAGACACTAAGCACTGCGATAGCAGGTCTGAGTCCATGATAGTAGGACCCGAGGACCTATTATGTGTATGAATACCCCTTTCTAAGCCTGTTTTTTCATTTTCTCATCCATTTCTTGAGAGCGTAAATCCTATAAGTTGAGAGAGATTGGGATTGAAGCTTGTAGATGATTTGGAGAGCTTGGGATTGAAGCTTGTAGATGATTTGGAGAGCTTGGTTATTCATTATTCCATGATTTCCCTTTGAATTCATGATAAGATTTCTTCGATTTCTTGATAAATTCTTAGAAATTAGGGCTTTGAATTCTTAAACTCTAAGGGATGATTTGAGACCCGATTTGTACTCCATTTGTTCTCAACTTTTGAACACAACTTCCTTATCCTTTGAAGGACCTTGTGACGGGTTTAATTTTATTTCCATTTACTGGCCCAACCATTCTTGACCCAAAATTTGACCCGACCCGTTATATGGCAGTATGGGACTTATCTGACTCCTAATGATGCGTAGATTATGATTTTGATAGCATAACACATTTTGGGATCATGGAGTGAAGACGAACTTTTTGTGGATGATTTAAGATTTTTTTGCGGTTTGGCTTTGAGGTAGGCTTCTGTCTACTCTTCTTCATAATATGATGTATTTTATATATTATATGTGAATGTGAATGTTAAGATTTATTATGGGTAGAACACCGTGACTTAGTCTTGATTATCAAAGTTTGGGGATTAGATGGGTGAATTGGCCCGTAAGGTGAAATACCTACTATAATCCTATGAACCGAATGCCTTTTTCTTGGTTAGATATGGGATCCGTGGTATGATAATGGTTTTGTTCTATATTTGGGATGTAGATTAAGTGTTAGAATTATGATTAGTATGAACATCTTTATGTGGGCTATTTAGCGACCTTAAAACCATAATTTAGGTGGAATTGACCTAATTGCTCACGTTCTAGGTGGAATTCCTTTCTTAGGGCTAAATATGGCTTTTGTACCATCTAGAAGTCAATTTAGATACCTTAGCCTAGTCCGGGGTAGAAATTGACTAAATATGGAACTCAACAATCAAAAGTGGGTTCCTTCTGCCCATCTTAGCCCAAGACTTATCTTAGTCCTTGTGGGCCTATTTACGTATGTTAGTCATAGTTAAGACTATTGAGCCTTTAGTATAAG
Source organism: Capsicum pubescens (assembly GCA_030864215.1). Taxonomy (NCBI): domain Eukaryota; kingdom Viridiplantae; phylum Streptophyta; class Magnoliopsida; order Solanales; family Solanaceae; genus Capsicum; species Capsicum pubescens. The sequence continues at coordinate 196,965,918 of CM061549.1, read as the reverse complement.
GTTACTTCGTGACTTGGTAAATGATGATGATTTTCCCGAATTATGACTTATGCCTCATAGTTATGATATATGGCCTATAGATATGAGATGACTTACGAATATGATTATTGATATGGATTACGGATATGTATATGGGCCTAAGGCCATAATTTTGATGTTGTAATTATTTTGAACACATTATTAGACCTAAGGACGTGTTATGATATAGTTTGGACGCAGAGGATGTGGTTGTAGTTTATAGATTATTGATGCTTATAGTTCCATTATTTGAATACTGGTGATGGCATGCATATATTTGATACATTTATGTTTATTAAATTGGTAAATAATACGATTCCAACTGGAATATGATTTTATTATTGTTTTCCAAAATAAGGGGTAAAGATAACTTTTCACCTTAAATTGAATTTCGTCATAACAATAATTACACTATCTTAATAAAGAACTTATGTGTAAAGAGATAGAAAATGATGTTTTAAAGATTTGACCAAGGTAGATTCTGGTTTATGATTCTAATACTACTATTTACTCAGGCCATGAGAGATACTAACCCTTTCAACACATTCATAATGATTTAGTTTTGAAGTTTACCCTAGAAAATGGATTTATGGTTTTACACTCTTTTTATACACAACTTAAGTCTGTGCACCTATTATATATCTAGATATGTATCTCTCCGGTATGGGATGAATGGGGAGGATGGTATTGATGATATGAATTCTGGGTAAAAAACCTGATGATAGATTATAGTATTGATGTTATATTTATATATGTGTTGATGATATATATTTATGCCCGGCAAGGCCAGAGGATGATTATGATATTGATTATATATACCCTATTTGATTCTGAAGGATAATTATGATGTTGATTATATATACCCGGTTCAATTCTAGAGGATGATTATGAAGATGATTGTTATGACGGTGATGGTTATAGTGATGATGATTATGATATTAATTATACTTACCGGTGTTACACATTATGATACTCGAATCGGTTATGATATTGTAGATTTTATTGCATTCATCTTGCATACGCATTGCCTATAACTTGTATGTGCCTATATATCAGCCTTATAGGGGGTTGTATAGGTATGGGTGATGACTATGGCTTATTGTGTGTTGTGTGTTCATTGAACCTTCTAAGCCTGGGGCAATGGGGGTTCATGAAAGGCTTGGTTAGGTATCGGTTGTCCGAGCTAGCCGATCTCTCACATTGTCATTGCTATTGACATTATTATTATTGTTATGATTATGTTATGGCTAATTTGTGGAAGCTTAGTTAATGATCCAGTATTGAGATTTGAGGTATGATTCTAGCTCTTTTACCTAATGATTATATTATTATGCATGATTATCTCTTGATTAGACATATAGATTAGAAACCCTAATGTATTCTAGCACTAGTTCCTGCTATGATTATGGTATTATCATACATCCCTTCCTTCCTTCATTTATTCAGATTGTACATTCATTACTTGGCCTTGTATACTGTTATATATCCTTCTTTTGCCCTTTATTCGTATATTGGTTGGTATATACGATATAGTATTGAGATTCTTAATTATGGCTGGAATAAAATAGTTCATTATTACTACTTTTTTAGCCTTATTATGTTAAATTCTGGGATATGAGTAGGACAGTTTGCCCTTACTATCTTACGAGATTTATTTTGTGGTTGTTGAACATTTGGGTTTAGACTCTATTTCTATTTATAGGTTGTATATATCTGCATTATCTTTGGAGCTCAGTTGACAGTTGACTACTGAGACAACGTGTTTGGTACTCATACTACACTTTAACAACCTGCAGATAATAGTACGGGTTATCATCGGTGTTGTGTGCGTCATGAAGAGCATCCATAGTTCAGAGACATAGAGTGAGCTCCTGATATTTAGAGTATTACTTTTCTCCCTCTTATGTGCTTGTTGTGCTAGCTTTATGTTAGCATATTTAAGGGTTTTAGCTTGAAATAATTCTAAGTTCTTAAGTAACTATTGTTGTTTATTATTGTATTTTATGTGATTTTAAAGGGAAATTCAAGATGCATGAAAACCTATGAAAACTATGTCAAGAAGGATATTTTTTGGTGAAGCAGATTAAGCAAGGTTTTGAAGATTTCAGTTGATGACTTTGGTGATAAGTCAACTTGTTGATAAGTGATCAGTGGAAGTCATTACCTGTAAACAGAACATAGATACTAAGGAAGACAAGTTGATGACTTGGGTGATAAGTCCTCAACCTGTTGATAGGTTATCACCGGAAGTCGTCACCTGAAGATAGAAAGAGAATGTTAATACTCAAAATGTCGACTTAGTTGACAGGCAATCTACAAGTTGATAAGCCGTCAGTCATCATCTATGGTGCGAAAATGATGGATTTTGAATTTCTAATTCTGAAGGCTAAGTATATATATAGCAACTTTTAGGGTTGCATTGAGCACCGGGAACTTATTCCAAAGAAGATTTTACATCTTTTGGGGTCATAAGTTTTGAATTGAGTTTTCAATTTTTGTTTTAGTTTGGGGAAATTTCTGGTGAAACTTGGAAGAGAACAACCTTTGATTACATCTTTTGTAAGTTTAATTGCTTTGAATTATGGATTCAATTATTGTTATCTCTTTCTATTTGATGAGGAACTAAAACCCACAACTAGAGTTATGGGATCTATAATTTTATCTATATTGATTTAATAGTTGGATAAGATTCGAATGATTGTGGGATTCATCTTGATAATTTTGTTGTATTACATGTTTTCTATTGGTTGCAAACAATAGAACCTGCTTCGTGTTGCTTTGCTCGAACTAAGAACTCAACTAAAAGTATTGAATTATCAACGAGGATTTGGAAAGGTTAATTTTTCATCTAATGATTAATGTTGTAACAAGATTAATCAACTCTAGATAAAATCAGTGTGAATAGAAAGTTTTCCTAAGTTTGAAAGAATTAAGGAACTTAACATCTAAGTAGGTTGAAATACACCTAGATTAATTGTCGATATTAATAATCTGGTATTTCTTATAAGTCACGAGAATCAAATACCAAAACTATTATTCAATCAAGTTATTAATCATAATGATCACAACTCTAGTTCTACTACATCATTGATTTGAAATACTGCAATCTTAACTTTGAGTTTCTAAAATAAGTTGAAATGTTAATAATAGATTGGTTGATAAAAAAAACCCTAATTAAAGGAGACCATTAACTATTAGTCGGTTTAATCACAAATAAACTTGATTAACATCATATTCCCTGTGGGATTCGACCCCAACCTAGTTGGGTTATATATTTGACGATGACCACATACTCTCTTATAAGAAAGGTGTTATTTGGGCGTATCAAATTTTGGTGTTGTTGCCGAGGAATATGGTTGTCAATTAAGTATATTTATGTTAATTGACTCTTGGTCAAGTTTCCTGGTTTTACTTCTATTTGTTGTTTTTGATATTTGCAGGCTATCTTTGTTGTGTATGCCACAAACCAGAAGGTCAGAAGGACCATTATTACCTTTCGACCCAGAACCTCTACTAATTGGGAGAATGGCTGACCAACAAGAAGCTAAAGATTAGCCATTTTAGCTAACGAACAACTCAATCAGCAAAATGTTAGTAACCCAGGTCGGGTAGCTAATGAAGAGGATAATGACCTGGAGTATGATGACTTGGTTGATCCTGTTAACAGGAGACGTGTAGAGAATATAGCTGCACCAGTGAATCAAAATTGACCATTTAGAGGGAGAGCAAACTGCTAGGCTGTTGTGCAGTCTGACCTGGATAATAATGATGATGTTGATTTGGATGAAGTTGGTGCAACAGGAGCAATTATCCCACTACCATTAGCATCAGGAGTGAAGTTCAACATCATAAGCACTATGATACAGTTGATAAACCTCAAGGGGCTATTTGATGGACTTCCAGGTGATGATCCAAATATGCATCTGGTAATCTTTATTAACATCTGCAAATCCTTTGATAATCCTGGATGGGGTAGAATACAATCCATCTGCGATTATTCCTATTGTCTCTGTCTGGGGAGGCAACCCTATGGTTAAATTATCTAACACCCAATTCTATAACAAAATGGAGGGAACTGAAAGGAGCTTTCCTAGAAAGGTTCTTTCCGCCTTCCAGGATATTATAGTTGAGGGATGAGATTAGTAATTTCAGGTAGCTATCAAATAAAGATCTTCATGAGACATAGGTGAGATTTAAGAAGAAATTGACGCAATGCTCTAATCACAAGATGACTGATGAGCATTTGATGAAAACATTTTATAGGGCTTTGAACTCAATTACAAAGCCAACTGTGGACAATGCTTCAGGAAAAACATTTATGGACCTTACGTTCACTAAGGCTACGGAGATGCTAGAGAGAATGACTAAGACAAGTAGAGCTTAGCATACTAGGGATTCTATGATGGCAAGTACTACCAGCTCTAATGGGATATAATCTGAATAGTACAGGAGAGAAGAGAAACGTGATCAGGATATAGCTCATATAAAAACCCAGATGGATCTACTCACAAAATATTTTCTATCAGGAAAGGTAGAAAAGGTAAAAGTTGTAGGGTCACACAGTAAGGAAGCTGAATCAGACTCTGAGGAAGAGGCTAAATACTTGTATAACCAGGGGGTTTTGGGCCAGTGACTAAGGAAACCAAAATTGGAACTATCAAGGAGATTGTAAGAATAAAAATGATAGAAATGGATTGTATGTACCACCTGGGAGCCATGATAATGCTGTGAACAATTCTGAGAAAATGTCTATGGAGGATATGATGGAAAAAGTGTTGAAAGGAGTAGAGTAAACAGATACCAGAGTTAGGGAAATGAAGAGTAACTTGTCGACCTTGAGTTAGTTAGTTGACTCGCACTCCATATCTATTAAACAATCGGAGTAGCAGATAAGGCAATTATCAGCAGCATTCAACCAAAGAAAAAGTGGGACTCTACCAAGCGATACAGTTCAGAATTTGAGGATTGACGGGTTGTGTATGGCTATTACCACTAGGCGTGGTATGATGTTATCTAGTCCAGTCCTGGGAGCATCTTCTTATATTGATGAGTTTAAAGTAAACGAGGAGATAATTGGTGAATCCCTAGTGGTGCCTGAGTAGTTGGGAGGTTTAGAAAAGAAGGGTGCAAAAGTGGAACAACTATCTAAGCTGAAATAGGTTAGTGATGTGGATCAAGGCATAGGAAAGGAGGTAGAAGTTGCTCCAGCTAAAATCCCAAAGTCACTACCTCTATTTCCATAAAGATTAAAGAAGAAATCAGATAAGGGTAAGTTTAGGAAATTCATGGATATGATGAAGCAGTTGATAGTGAATGTGCCTTTAGTCGAGGCATTAGAGAAAATGTCGGGATACGCTAAATTTATGAAATACCTCGTCATAAACAAAATGACGGTTAGCTATAAGCCCGTGGACAATCTTCATCATTGTAGTGACATTGTTACTAGTTCCTTAGTGCAGAAAAAAGCTGACCCGGGAGCATTCACTATCCCATATACAATTGGAGCATTTAGCTTTGGTAAGGCTCTTTGCGATCTTTGGATCGAGCATCAACCTTATTCCATTGGAGGTTTTCAATAAATTAGGTTTAGGAACTCCTAAACCATCTACCATGTGACTAATAATGGTTGATCGATTGGTGAAGAAACTCGTAGGGATTCTACATGATGTACTCGTAAAGGTGGCCAATTTTATATTTCCTGCAGACTTTGTAATTCTTGGTTGCGAAGTAGACTTTGAGGTACCCATAATTTTGGGCAAGTCGTTCTTAGAAACTAGGAGAGTTTTAGTTGACATAGAGCTGAATGAGATAAAATTTAGGCTTAATGATAAAGAAGTTAGCTTTGACGTATGTCAATCCATGAAGCAACCAAGGGAAATGAGTGTAGTCTCAGTTATTGATGTTGATTATGAAGATGAATCATTTGATCAAAAAGGCAAAGAAAAGAGAAAAAGAAGTGAGAGTGATGAGTAGAAGAGGATTGAACAGAAAAAGAAGAAGGAGAAAAAATAGAAAAAAAAGTACTAAGAGTTAAAGCTGTGAGAGCCTCTGCTGGCAGACCTTCGGATCCTGTTGGGTATTTCTTTACTCCACCAACCAAGGCTATGGATGCATCAGTGGAACCTAATGCCACTATTGATATTCTTCCCGCTGATGATGCAGCATCACAATCAGCGATTTATGATACAAGCGTTTAAGGCGTTGTAGGTATGTTCTCACCCTTGTTTTTATAGTTTAATAAGTTTGCATTGAGGAAAATACATGTTATTTTTATGGGGATGGGGGTACTTGCAACCTCAAGGGTGTATTGTCTGTGTTCTATGCCCTTGAGCGCTATCTAGGAGCCGACATATTTAGGATTTATTATTTGTTTTTAGTTGTGTGTTATGTATGTATGAGAAGTAGATATAACTGAGTAGCATTGTATAAGTCTGTAAGTTTGAAAATTGTGATTTGAAAATTGTGAGCCCATCAAAATTTTTGTTTGTGAGATTGATTGCTAGGTACATGGGAAACCATTTTTGTCTACGAAAGTACACAAATATGGCATTCCCTGCTTAAGACTTGGTTTTAATTGAGTAACTGGTGATGGAAGTACAATTCCATGCCATGAGAGAGTGAGGTTTTTGTATGAATATTTTTTTATTGTGTGCATGCATCTAGAACTTGCCCAAATCATTCTATTAGGATTGCTAGTAGTCATCTGAGAAGTGATCACGGGCCCTTTTTTTTATAAGAAAGCTGCTAAGCCAAAATAAACAACCCATAAGCATATAGTAAATCCCTTTTTGAGCCATTTGAATGTTTTCGTTATTGCAACAAATTGAACATCTTTCACTAATTTCATAATTAAGCCTTTGTTTTAGCCCAGTTCTCTTTTTGGACATTTTTCACATAAACTTAGGCAAATCGTCTAAGTTGAGGGTGGCTACAGTAGAGGGGATAATAATTAAAAGGTGCGAAAGGTGTTGTGAAAGTTAGTAAGAAAAAAGGTATAGTAATAATAGTAAATAAATAGTGTTGAGTGGGGATACTAAGAAGGATACAAAAGTTGATTGGGAGAAGAATGCAAATGAATTAGTGGTGGTAGCCAAGTGGCGTAAATGAACAAAGAGAGGCTAAGTCACTAATCCTAAATCGACCTTCCCAGTACTTAAGCCTTTTCTTCAAGCTAAAAAAGTCCTGCAGTGATCTTAGTTTGACTACTAGATGAACCAAACAGAATGTTGAGTTCAAGCTTATGGCATTATAGGTGCATAATTTGAAACTTCGTTATGAGAGTGGGAGATTTGATGATTCAGTTCCTAAAAGTATCAGGTGATATTTGGAATAAGGAACTTATTTCTTTTATGTGAAGGCATGAGAATGGTACTTCTTGTTGCTAAATGATTGATTGAATACCCTGAGTTTAAGTAGTGCTTTGTCTATCTGAACTTTGAAGATATGTATAGAATCTTGATGTTGCTTAGCAGAAAAAAATCACATATTTCTTAATGAGTTCGAAATGAAGAAAACAAGTGCTACTCTTGCATTGATGTTCTGATTGTGTGCATAAGACTGTGTTAGATAGTTGCTTGAGGACAAGCAGGTGTTTTAAGTTGAGGGTGTTGATGTGCTAGCTTTATTTTAGCACATTTAATGCTTCTAGCTTAAAATAATTGTAAGTTCTATTGTTTTTTATTGTATTTCATGTGATTTTGCAGGGAAAGTCAAGATGCATGAAAACCATGTCAAGAAGGATATTTTTTAGTGAAGCAGATATGAAGCAAGGTTTTGAAGATTTCAGTTGACGATTTTGGTGATAAGTCATTAACCTGTTGATAAATGATTAGTAGAAGCCGCCACCTGTAAACAGAACATAGATGCTCAGGAAGACAAATTGAAGACTTGGGTGATAAGTAGTCACCTGTTGATAGGTTATTAATGGAAGTCGTCACCTAAAGACAGAAAGATAGATGTTGAGGAAGATAAGTTGATGACTTAGGTGATAAGTAGTCAACTTGTTGATAGGTTATAAGTGGAAGTCGTCACCTGAAGACAGAAAGAGAATGCTGAATACCCAAACTGACGACTTAGTTGACAGGCTATCAACAAGTTGATAAGCCATCAACTTTGTCGTCAGCTATGGTGTGAAAATATTGGATTTTGAATTTCAAATTTTGAAGGCTAAGGATATATATAGAGCTTTAAGGGTTTCATTGAGCACCTGGAAGTTATTCCAAAGAAAAGTTTACATCTTTTTGGGCTCTTAAGTTTTGAATTCAATTTTCAATTTTTGTTTTAGTTTGGGGAAATTTCTGGTGAAACTTGGAAGAGAACAACCTTTAATTACATCTTTTTAAGTTTAATTGCTTTGAATTATGGATTCTATTGTTGTTATCTCTTTCTATTTCATGAGGAACTAAAATCCATAACTAGAGTTGTGGGATCTATGATTATTCCTATATTGATTTAATAGTTGGATAAGATTCGAATGACTGTGGAATTCATCTTGATAATTCTGTTGTATTACATGTTTTCTATTGGTTGCAAATAATAGAACCTACTTCGTGTTGCTTTGCTCGAACTAAGAAATCAACTAAAAGTAGTGAATTATCAACGAGAATTTGAAAAGTTTAATTTTCCATTTAATGATTATTATTGTAACAAGATTAATCAACTCCAGATAAAATTAGTGTGAATAGAAGGTTTTCCTAAGTTTTAAAGAATTAGGAAGCTTAACATCTAATTATGTTTAAAGACACTTAGAATAATTTTCGTTGTTGATAATATGGTACTTCCCATAAGTCACGAGAATCAAATACCACAACTATTATTCAATCAAGTTATTAATCATAGTGATCACAACTCTAGTTCTACTACATCATTGATTTGAAATACTTCAATCTTAACTTTGAGTTTCTAAAACAAGTTGAAACGTTAACGATAGATTGGTTGATAAAACCCCCCAATTAAAGGAAACCATTAACTATTATTCGATTTAATCACAAATAGACTTGATTAACACCATATTTCCTGTGGAATTCGACCCTAACCTAGTTGGGTTATATATTTGACGACGACCGTTTACTCTCTCATAAGAGAGGTGTAATTTGGGTGTATCAGTGCTAGACTAGTCTCTATGTTGTATTCAGAGATGGTTGTATCTGTATATTCATTTAGTAGCTCATTTGTATCTTTCTTGTGTTAGAATCTCTTGTACTGATTCCACAAGGATTTGGCAGTATCTTATGTATGTTAGTCTTCTATTACTTTTATTCTGCATTCCTTTCTCATTCTCTTGGTAATTCGTTACTAGTAGTTTTGGACTATGGGGTTATCTTGCCTACTTTCGGGTTATAGTAGGCACCATCATGACCTGAGAAATTGGGTCATGACAAATTAATTGCATTAAAGCCTTAGCATGAACTTTGGTTAGTTCAGCCATCTTTGTACGGACCCATTGCACATTAGTCGTGATTTCTTCTGATAAGTCCACCCAAGATGGTGGTGGACCTACTGTAACTGGACCATTACTGGAGCAGGGGAAATCATAAATGACATCCATATCATCTAGTAAAGATATACTTGATTAAACAAATCTAGGAAGTCTGAAAAGAATATTAAGATCTAAGAAAGTTGCCTAATTGAAAATGATGCACAAGAGATTTAAACGGAAATAATTTATTCATGGAGTTTATTATATGAAAACTGACATGGTTCTCAACAGTTATGTTTTAAATAGTGGCTAGGTATCCCTCTTCAAATCTTTGTTGTTGTTCCAGGTATAATAAGCTTCAGAATTTCTCTGTCTCTCTTTTTTCTTAAAAATCCTGCAGTACACTTTAGTGGAAGATTGACCTTGGATATTTAAATGCATGACAAATGGAGAACACCAATTTAAGGATTCAACCACCAAAGTAACATAGGAAGATTAAGAAAATGGACTTCACTCTTGTAGATTCACATTTGAACTCTAATATGCAGGCTACAGGGAAATTGCAGGTGATGCTAATAACTTCCTCAATAATGACATACCAGAGCCAGGTTCCATTTCCATGTCAAATGTGTAGAAGTTTTCTTAGAATTAACAAATCGGCTAAGCCCCACAACATATGATATAAGCTAAATATAGAAAAACTACACAACTCTTTTATGTGATAATCAGAAACCTATTTTACATGACATTTCATATTCTAAAGAAAAAACATTTTATTTGTCAAATTAGAAATTATGTTATAGTTTTTCTAGGGAAATAAAGCATATACTCAAACTTGCTAAATTAAGACAGTCATATTTTCCCTGTTGCAAATTGCAGCACATTCAGCAGATCAAGTTAACTATCGGAATGTCACCTGAATAAATTCCACTAATTATCCTTCCTTCATGATAGCTTATTAAGAAAACCTCATTTGAACATATTAAATTGCATCATACACTCATCACTTCAATAAACTTTTTTATTTTTTTTATAACTGTGGTTTTTGAGCCAGCTTTTTCGCACCTCGACTAATTTCACGAGATACTTGTCACCTCCCACCACCAGCAGGTTCCGGATAACTCTATTCATCAAGGCACTGATAGACCAAAATCACCTAGTGTTTTTGTCCTCTTCTAGAATTCTCCGCCCACTTCATTGACCGCTAGGTCACACCCTTGGTGCATCACTTTAATAAACTATTATAGGAATAACAATTTAAAACATCATTAAACCATTACAATTCATAATAGAAAAGATAGAAAATTGAACTAGTTTTAATCACCCATCATCTAATACTGGAGCTTCCTCTCGATTATCATAACAAAAGAAATTGGACAAATAAGTTCCTAATGCCATCCATTAAAGTTACTACTTCTAGATTCTGAGCTAGCATATTATATCCCTAACCTTATATAACTAAAGATTCAAAAACAAATTCAAAAGCAATAAGTGAAAAAGCAAGGAGGTATATACAAACTTAGAGGTTCCAGGAATTTCGATACTAAGAGAAGCATAAGATCGATTAGGATTAATCAACGATGTCGTTTTCAATTTGCACCAGTTAGGGCCTACTCCAATCAAAATCCAACAAATTCTTAATGTTCATCTGGTTCGTAAGTATCTCTTCCTCTCCAAAAATTTTAAGAAGCAACTTACCTTAAAAACACAGTCATAAGGGTACAAATCCATCAAAGTAGGATCCAGTTGGTCCTTCCAGCTTGTCATGCTAGTTGAGTTTGGTGACTTCCTCAGAGCTGCAGCATCTGCAATTATGTACCATTAATCTTTGCAAAGAATTAGTTTATAGTGTCCATATAAGTGTGTACATATATGTATGCTATTATGAGAACATATTTAGACCTATACATAGACACAGTACAAAAGTGTAGCTATGTACATAACAACAGGCAATGGAATTTCTAATTCTTTTTTTAGAATAATGCATTTAGGAAGTTGATGAACTAATTCTAAACCTGATAATAGTAGACTTCCAAATTTGATGAAGATGCCAGATAGGTGATATCGAGTCCTATGCAGACCATGTCTGATGAATGTGAAAACATATTTTCAGAGCTTTCATGAATTTATCTTACTCAATTTATATGATAAAATCAATGTTTTCATCTTTTTTTTAAATCACACAACAAAGTAGAAGTGGCGACACGGTAAATAGAATCCATAAGAAATTATGCCTTCAAAATAGTTTAAGAGTAATAAGACTTACAATGGACACTAAGGAACGCCTTTCTGTAGTTTTCATCATATTATATTCAGTACGATTGACGGCCTCTTTTTCTTTCAGCACCTCAAAAAGAATAACAACAAATACATACACATCAGCCATTTTAGTTGCCAAGTAATCCCACAAGTACATGCAACAGCAAGAGAAATAAATAAAATCAGAGAGAAGTTTCAGTTTGTCCTATTGCTTATTGTTGGTTATGTTGCTTACTCCGAAGCTACATAACCATAGGTTCCAATAACTCATGTTGCAGAGGCTTCTCCATCATTAGTTATACCCATAAGTTTGACAAACCAAAATTTGAAATCTATCGCAAATCAAACGCCATGAGAATTTGGGTTCAAAAAATGACAACCAGCAAGGAGAAAACTGGGCACCAAAATAGCTACAACCTTCGCTCTAACAGAAACATCAAGTAGGATGTTACATGGGGGGAGGGGGATTGTAACGTTTGGAATATTTCCAGTGATACAAGTAAATAAGTAATCAAATGGTCCCTATAAGTACTATCATCCCATAATATTTCTCGACACTTTAGTGTTTGTCAAAATGGACCATAAAATCCTTAATCCATGGAATTCTAATATGGTTTCAATTTATAGCCATCAACAGTAGTCTCATATGTCAACAGGGAGAGCTAACCAAATTCTACCAAGTTCAGGTATTGCAATTACCTGACAAGCTAGACGAGACCTAAAGATGATGAATGTAAAAGAAATGAGAAGTTGCATAAATCATGAAAATGTTGCACAGTACAAAGCAAGATATATACGTATAGGTCATACCAAAATCAAGATCCAACCTATCATATTCGACATCTGTTGGATCTTCTAGCTTGTTGTAGTACACCACATCCTGTCGAACAACAAAAATATAGATAAGAAATACAACATATTTATCGTATCAGAATAACCAAACAAAGATATACAGTAACTCCCAGCTAGGAGGGAAAATGAAGCCAATAAAATTATCTTGATAACAATTACTTACCATAACAATCACATGACATGTGGAACAGACAAGCAAAACTTCACATGATCCTGCATCACAAGCCATACTATTCAGTAAAGCTAACAATTAAAACACCCTGAGTTTGATCCTTAGAAATTTCCTAAGTTCTGAACCCTTTGGACATCATAGGACTTAGGCTTAATAGTTGTATGATGTGGCTACAACCTAAGGGGGCCAAGTCGTATGTTAAGCAATATGTTCTTGATTATATACTGTCCTAGGTACGACTAGACTCCATACTAGTCGTATAGAGATATTACGAGTGGTATAGTCCAATTCGTATGTTATCCAGTGTCCAACCCCTTAGATTCTATCTTGGATATGGTTTGAGGGTACTAGTCTTATGGTATGGGTACAATTTAGGCAAGGACAGTAGTACAGTGGACAGTGTGTGATGTCCAACATTTTGTCTAGGGTACGAGTGGTGGGTACCACTCGTATGGTGTGTGTACGAGTTGGGGGGAGTCTTATACTCCTACGATGATTTTTATAATTTAAGTTGAGGGTATTTTGGACATTTCTCCTCTTAACCTATTTTGACCCCATAACTTAAAACACTTTTGGGACTTTAATTACACTATTATTCTCAATCAAAAACACTTAAACACTCTCAAATCTCTCTCAAGGCTCTTGGCTCAAAAAAGGCTAGGATTTCCTTTAAGGTGGTCAATTAAGGCTCTAAGGGGTGGTTTCTCTCTGTACTCTTTGGTATCTAAGGCATGTTACTCCTATCTCATTGTTAGTTCAACTAAATTCATATTTTTATGAATGGTTTTCATGATTTAATTATGGGTATAGTTTGGTTTTGAATTATATGTTGGGGTTTTTGGTTGTTCTTAGTTGGATAATGTTTTCCCATATTTTTCTTATGGTTTTCATGTTATAATTGTGGAATTGAACATGTGGTTTCATGGGAATGGTCAATTGGTACTTGGTTTTGGTTTTGGAAACTATATGTCTTCAAAATATTTGTTAAAATGCTAATGAGAATGATTTTGTCACATGGTTTGACTTTTATTGAAACTATTGCATTGTACTATTTGGTAATAGAATCTAAATTGGTTCAAATGGTTTTAAATGAATTGGAAAGGCCTTGGTGGCCATGGTTTTAGTTTAATTAATAATCATGTGGGGTACATGAGAATCCCCTAAGTGTTGGCTAATGATATTGCTTGCAAGCTATAGTCAGTATGACAATACCACTTTATAAAGCCTTGGTTAATAACTTCTGGAATTGGTTGGTTGGTTATGTACTAATGATTTTAATTAGGCAATAATGGCGGGTTGTTAAAGCTTACCATGAAGGTGTGAATCTGATGAACGGACACTAGAAACTCATGTTTGTCGATAAGGGGGATGGTTATGGTGACTTTATACTTATGGGGTACACGGTAATCCCATAAGTTTACACTTGTATATATTTATCATAGAGGAAAAAAGGTACACGAGAATCCCCGGCTCCTGTGATATCTCTGATTTATGAGCTACACGTACTGGGGGCCGTTCAGAGGGTAACACTGGACCCATATAGCCTATGGGTGGATTATGATGGTAAAGCTACACAAACCCAGGTTAAAGGTTTTAAATGCATGCTACACCCGATTTTCATTCCCGGCATGGATTGTATATTTGTATATAAATGTATGGATGTGATTGCATATGGTTATTTACTTAGTTTTAAATATTGACATTATTTTATCCTTACTCTTAAGTACATGCTAGCGTTCACCCACTAACCCGTCTCCAGGCATTGTATTCCCACGTGATGCAGGAACCGGATATACTACTACTCCTGCTCAGTAACTTAGATCCAGGGACAGCTTTGTGTTGGATTGAAATGGTGAGATTCTATACTTCATAAGGCTCCATTTTATGTTGTGGACTTCTCTACATACATTGGTTATTTCTTAGACTTTGGATTTTGGCTATGGTTGGGGGCATGTCCCGACCAAATATTATTTTGATTTCAGACAGAGGCTTTCTGAGACAACATTAGGTTGGCATGGGTTGTGTCGATATTGGTGTCAGCCTTGGCATTGGTATTGGTATTTTGGTTGACACCGTTTGATTGTATTTGATTTATGATTGTTCCATTTTGTTATATTATATATATACATATATATTTGAAATCCACCTGATATAGGGTGTAGGGCGGTTATGGTTGGGTATTGGGGGTTTTCTTCGGTCCCTATTGGGCTTGAGGAAACCCGACACGACTATGCCCTAGTTCGGGTCATGTTAGATTAGCATCAAAGTCCTAGGTTCATGGTCAATTGGGAGTCCATAAAGCCATGTCGAGTAGAGTCTCTTTTAAGGGTATGTAGCACTCCACACTCACAAGGGAGAGGCTACAAGGCATTTAGAAATATTTCTCTTTCTTGTGTTTGGTTATCATGCTGTAAAGTCTAAGTCCTGAAATCTTCTCTAATTCCCATTTGTTCATTTTTCAGATCATGCCTCAATGATCTGAAGATCACAGAAACTCCTCTGTCCCAACAGGGGACAATGTTGATGGGAAACACTCTACTCATAGGATCCATACTCAATCTATGGGTCTAGTCTTGGATTATTCTGGAGTTCCACCGATTACCTCTGGTCCATCTCAGACTCCTAGAGCTGAAGTGGCAAACGTTGAGTTTTGTTAGTTTATTCAAATGTTGGCACAGTTAGTAGCTACTCAGTCTGAGCGTGTTGTTCTTGTTACTCTATCTTCTGAGGCCACAGGGGTTGGTCAGTTCATGGGGATGGACCCTTTGACCTTTATGGGTGTTGAGGTAGAGGAGGATCCTCAAGGTTTCTTGGATGAAATGGAAAAGATATTCTGAGTTATGCATGCCACGAATATGAAGGGAGTGGAGTTTGTCACCTACCAACTGAAAGATGTGGCGTACCTATGGTATGAGGGATAGGAACAGTCGAGGGGTGACGATGCCGAGTCATCTCTGTAGGAAGATTTCTCTAATACTTTTTTGGACCACTTCTTTCCTCAGGATTTGAGAGAAGTGAAAGCAGGAGAGTTTTTTTAATCTGAAGCAGGGTAAGATATCAGTCAAGGAGTATACCTTAAAGTTTCACCAGTTATCGCGGTATGCTCTGGATTTGGTTTCTAGTATGAGGGCTTGAATAAGAAAGTTTGCTTCGAGATTGTCTTGTGAGTTAATTATTTAGAGTAAGGTTGTTTTATTAATCAAGGACATGGATATCTCTAGGTTGTAAGTGTACATGCATTAGGTAGAGGAAGAGAAGAAGAAGCAGGATGAGTTGGGAGAGAGGCAGGGAAAGAAGTTTAGATTCTCTGAGCAGGGTGGTGTCCAGTAGAAGAGTGGCAGGGATGGTGGTAAGTGGCCCAAGATGAAGTAGGGAAATTCTAGGTCTTAATCAATGGCTAGTTCTCCCTACCCAAAGTCATTGGGTGACAAGCGTTTCCTTGGTGGCGACAACTTTAGGGAATAGGGTTCCCAATCTCAGGCTAGTGGAGCTCAGTCGGCTCCATCATATCCTCTTTATAGATTCTGTGGTCATTTGCATCGAGGTTTCACTGATGAAGCAAGGGACAGGTGCTTCAACTGTGGTCATCCAGGCCATATGCTTAGAAATTGTCTCGTTGGTAAGGTTTTGTAATAACCCATACTTTTCTTAGTTCTGTTTAGCTCATAGTGCATGCATAAGAGGCTTAGAACTTGAAAATTTCACCAAGTGTTGGGGACTTAGTCTTATTTTTGGCCTCTTAACTTCGAGGATTTTTAAACTGGCCTTTCCGACCTGGAGACGTAAGTTTTTGAGTTAATACATGTTCAGGGGTGTAAGGATCATGTCACAGGAAAGTTTTGGATTTTTTGAATGAGGATTGGGTTGTGTTTGGATTTTGATTCCAGAACCTCACCGTGATAATGGCACGTCGTGGTGGTTAAAGCGATGAGGCCTTCATCGCATTACGGTGAAGATGTTTTCATCCAGTTCTTGATTCATAATTGAATGCATGTGTCATTATCTTTATCCTTGTGTGTGAAGTGCTTATGAGGTGAGGAATGTTCATAGAAATCACTTAGAACAAAGTTGAGATAAGAGCCTTTGATTCGTCCAAATTTTGGTATTTGATTCTACAAGGGTCAACTTTGAACGTATATAACTTTTTATATACATGGAATTTTTCAACTCAAGATCTACCATATTGTATATAATTGAATTATCTTTCCAACGATACCAATTTTACCTTAATTCGATACTCGGGCGAAAAGTTATGATCATTTTTGTTAGAACCAATATGCCATCATGATAAGACCACGTCGCAATGATCCATCAATCCACATTCCAGTAACAAATTTTTGGTTTAAATTATTGAGGGGTAATTGGGTTTTTTCCCACCTCAACCCATTTCGTAAATCCATGACTTAAAGCTTCAGTTAGGGAATTATTTGCCCATATTCTCCAATCTCCTCTCAAAGAAACCCTAACCCTCTCCCGAGTTCATAAAATTCAATTATATTCCCTTCAAGAAAACCAAGAACTCAAGTTCCCAAATTCAAGAACCTTCAAGAAATCTTAAAGAATAGTGTTTCTTTCCCCAAGTTAAGAAGTTTAAGGTATGTGGGAGTTCATCCATGGGTTCCCTTTCACCCATGGATCCCAAAATCCTTTTCTTTCAATTAAAGAATGAATCTTCTATGATTATGGTATTTTGTATATTCCAGAAAGATTCAATTTCATGTTTTCTTGGTAAGTTAAATGTTATTTCATCCCATGTATTTTTTAATGCAAGATTTAATTTCCTCATGCTGTGAATTTGGATTTCCCAAGTCCTATTTCAAGTGAATTCCATGTTAAGTCCCCAATTTGTGATTTTAGTCATGTAATCATGCTATTTCCTCATGTTTAAAGCATTCCCATGTCCAAGCTTATGATTTTGACATGTTTGGTGGATTGTTCATGTTTTGGGTCTTTGAACCATGATTCCCATACTACAATTATAAGTGTTGATATCGTGCCTTATAGTTATTCAGTGCTGGTGGGTTATGAATACTCGATACCTATGTGATTTACATAAATTCAACTTTTCAAGTATTCGGATAGTTAATCCATGAATCGTATCAATATACTCAGATATTCAAACTCATAACGAGCATTATCAGTCTATATAAATCCCAAATTTATGGTTTCAGTATTGCAATTATGTTATTCCCATATGTTTCACTCACCTCTATGCTTAAGTATATGAATTTCAAGTGTTTGATGAAATGTCTAAATAATTGAATTTTGAAACATGATTCCCTATTATGGTTTTATAGTTTTCATGTGTTCCTATGGTTATTCTATTGAGTCCTGAAGAGTTATGAACACTCGTTACTTAGCTGTTTACATAGTTTTCAGAATCTTTAGAATGGTTTCCGATAAACCATAAGTCTTGTGATTCAGTTAGTATCATGTTCAGTTGTTGGCTCAATTAAGCCAGTAATCAGTGTCAGTTAAGTTAGGAGTAGGATTTAGTACCAAGTGAATGCAGGATGGCGGCTTCCCCATTAGTTAGGCAGATTTGTTAGTAGAAGTCCCTGCATTCTAGAACTATATATCCAGCGTGGGATGAGGAGTCACCTGTCAGTTTAGGCTTGACTACCTCCCAGGGGTCACCCGTTAGATTAGGCTTGACTCCTTCCAGGGATCACCCGCCAGTTTAGGCTTGATACCCTGGTTCTTCATTAGCTTAGTGGATCCACATAACCATTGTTAGTACCCATGGCATGGTACTGATACCCTTCCAACTGGGGTCACAGGTTGGACCACCAATCAGCTTAGAATGGGCCATGTTAGTTAGATGATACCCCCCACAATCTCAGTTCAGTATTCAGTACAGAATTCAGTTCAAGTTTGCATTGACCATAGCATACAGTTTATCAGTTATTCAGTTATCAGATTTTAGAATTTTAGTTTACAGATTATTTCAGAAATATGTATATGCTTGATCTTGTATTCTCAGATATCATAATTTTCATACACTCGTGCTCAATATATTTGTCTATTCAGATCCTTGAGTTATGTAGGTTTCCACCACATAGATTCAAACCCAATATTCATACAGTACCGATGTTTTACTGTCTTTTAGCTTCAGTTCTACTTATATTATAAAAGTAAAATTTTAAGAAACTAAGTGTACTAATACACCAGCTAGGGGTGGGCATTCGATATTCGGTTCGGTATTTTCAAAGTTCGGGTTTGATAATTTGGTAATCGATATTTGAACATAGATACCACATACCATACTTATAAACATCGGTTCGGTAGTTCGGTAATCAATAAATTAAACTTCGGTAGTTTGGAGATGCGCAAATGTACGTTTAAACTTCAAAGAGTATATTTAATAGAAACCCTATTTAGTATTCTTTTTGTTGCTTTTTACGAATATATTACCAAGGTCCAAGAGATTCTTTGGGATGACTAGTACTATTGTCTATTAGGTTGAGTTAGATTTATATATATATAATATATATATATATGCGATATTCGGTAAATACCGAATACCAAATGGTATTAATATCTTGTACTAAACCCAATCCCAAATAACTAAATATTAAAATTTTACTCCAAAATACCATACCAAATACCGAATTACCGAATATTAATTACCAAATTTTTCAGTTCCGTAATTCAGTTTTTGGTATTTTATGCCCAGCCCTAACACCAACTTATCAGATTACATTTGTTACTCGTGTTTTTAAGATATTTCAGCTTTCAGTCTATTTCAGTCTCTTGGTGAGTCTACTTACACTTAGCATGCATGCTTTAAGATTTCATATAAAATTAGTTTTACTTATTGCATTCACCCCTGCTTACTCAGTACATTCCAGAAGTACTGATCCACATATACGTCTATGTGGATACATTGTTTCATAATGTAGGTACCAGTTATAGTCCACACATCATGATCAGACAGTTGCAGCTTCCAGCTAGCAGGTGATGAGTTTTTCTATTTTGGGGACTCCAGTCAGATGTTGTTAGTGTACTTTTTATTTTTATTATTCATATGTATTGATTAGTGGTAGTTGGAGGCATGTACCTGCTATCTATAGTCAGTATAGTAGAGGCTTCATAGATGTCAGTCAGAGTCAATCACGTAATTTTAGTTCTCTCCTCAGTTTTTATCAGTTTATAAATTGTATCAGTAATATAATTTCTCTCAAATTTTGTCATGATTATATTTCCTTACAGCAAAACAGCTATTTAATATATTATAATTCAGTTGCTTAATAGTATGTCAGTTCATAGGTTAGCTTGGGATCACTTGTGGTTCCAAGCATCGTGTTAAGACTAGGGGGTTGTCTCGGGTCGTGACAAACTTGGTATCAGAGCACAGAGTTTAAGTGTCCTAGGGAGTCTATGAAGTCATGTCTAGTAGAGTCTTTCAAAATGGTATGGATACGTTTGTACTTTTCTTTGAGAGTCTACAGGGCATTTAGGAAATATTTCCCTTCTCTCATGTCTCAGATCATGCAGTAGAAGTGTTCTATTAGAAATTTATATAGATACTCATCTTTCTCCATCATGCCAACTCTGCCTTACTCTTGAGGCAATAGAAATAGCCTAACTTAAATCCTTACAGACAAAGTTTTCTTAGACAGTCCCTACAAATAGTTATGGGATTACATGCGGGATAAAAAGTATCCCATCAGTGCCCTTATGTTCTAAAGTTTGAAATATTTCATTCATGTTCATAAAAATTGTGTATTGAGCCGAAGTCAGATGTGCTCTCAGATTTTTTCTTAAAATCCTATGATAGTATATGATCTAGAGTTAGAAGCATAAACCCAGAAGTTTAGTAATGTGTGAAATGGGGATAATGTTTATCTGGATTTAGAAGATTATACATTCATGAAACAAGTTGTATAAAGGGTGAATCAGTAGGATTGAAATAGTGTATGCAAGAATTTAAGTTTGTTGATTCAAAATTATATGTTGTGCATAATTTAAGTTTGTTGATTCAAAATTATATGTTGTTGGTGTTGGGTATGTTGGTGTAATAGTAATTCTCATGGTTTAGATGTGATATTAGTAGGCTATGAAGGAATTTAGTATGGTTCATTGGAGGTTTGGGGATATCCATGTTAAGTGTTAGAATTAAAGTTTGAATCTTTGAAGATTGAGCTAATAAAAAGAAGAGTTGAAGCTCTAGATGGTCTGAACTCAGAGTAAAGTGATTGCAGTTCAGTTTAGAAATTTTAAAGGGGTCCACAGATTACAATGATGGCTTAAAGCTAAGGGGGAGATGATAGAACAAGTAACCAAGTCAGGCTCTCAGATTCTAGTATAATGTCAGTGTATTGTAGAACATCAGTAGTAAGAGAGGGTGATGCCCAACACATTCTTATCTCAATGCAAAGTTTTTCAGTCATCACGATATATACTCATGCCTTACATGTCAGTTCCATGATCATAGTTCATGTTCATGCACATAATAGAGAATCATGTACTCTCCTAGTTCTTAGTATGAAGAGTTCTAGTTCATTCAGAAGTACGAATCATATTTCACAAAATTTATGAACTCCAAACTCAGGTCATACAATTCATGACTCATGTACTCCTGCTTTACAGTATGTTCAATTCCAGTAAATCCAAAGCATGTCATGTATATCCTCAGTTTAGATCTCTTTGATGAATCCATAATATTAATACTCTATTACTTAGGCCTAATTTATGTGTCAAAGTTATCCTTTCATATTTCAGGTCCTCATGTTCTAACCTTTTAGTGACCTCTTCTTAGGTCAAGATAGTAATGACGGATAATTGTTTAGATGGGAGAGAGTAAGTGTTTCTTATTTTCATGATTCAGACAAGTATTACAGTGTTATGTGTACGCTTGGTAGATTCGAGTAGGCTTGAACATAGTGAGAGAATTTAGTTCATCTCAGACTTCAGTAGATAGAGTTATCAGTGCTTATGTGAATATTTTAAGTAGCCTCAAGTAATGTGAAGTTTTGAAGTGAAATGTATAGTTGAGTATAATCTTTTAGTATAATTCAGTCTATTTAGCCAGTAGTTCGGTTTAGTAGTCAGACAGACAATGTCTTATGGGTTTCTATCTTTCGATCTAGTCTTACTAAGTTTCATGAATATGGCCATTCCAAGATAGTTTATTCGCATCCATGAAAATTATGAATCCAGTTCAGTTCATGCATCAGTTTTAGATTCCAGATATTCAGTCATTATTCAGTTCGTAAGTGTCCCATACATCATCTCAGGCTTTTCTTAGTATTTCAGCCAAGTTAATATCATTCGGGTGACGAACGATCCCAAGGGGGAGATGTTGTAATACCTCGAGTTTTCATGTTCTAAACCTCTCATCTTTTCTTTACGAAATCAAATCCAGCCTAAAGAAATAGTTACTTATAAGTTGACACTCTCGTTTCTACCTTAGCCATCAGATCCAACCTAAAGAAATGGTTACTTATAAGTTGACACTCTCATTTCTACCTCAGCCATATAACCATTCTCATGCCATTGCGTGTATTCAAGAAATTATTTTAGTTCATGATATTCAGTTCATGTATCATGTTTTAGACTTAGATACGCAATAATGTTCCAAGTCATGCATGTTTAGTATATGATCTCAGTTTCCTCAGTATTCTCAGCTTAATCAGTCTTATTCGAGGATGAATATTCCTGAGGGGGAGATATTGTAACACCCCATACTTTTCTTAGTTTTGTTCAGGTTATAGTGCATGCATAAGAGGCTTAGAACTTCCTGTCACGACCCAAGCCAAAGCCCTGGCTGCGACAGGCATCTCGAACCACGAAGGCCCGAGAGACCCCTATAATGGACTAACCCACTACTGATATTATCTGTTTTGGGCCCAGTCCCCCACGACTTTAAAATACGTCACTAGAGAGTAAGGCTTGCTTACTTATATACCCAGCATCCCTCTTTTTTTTGCCAATGTAGAACTTCTTATCCTATGTTAGGGTATTGCATACACCCTCTTATGGACTCAGCGTCCTTGCTGAGGATTGCCCCACCTAATAGGATTTTCTTAGACTCAGGACTGAGGTTTGCCCCACCTTACCGGGATTTATCTAAACTCAGTTTGAGCTTCATCCCACATTGACAGGGCTAACATAGGAGCGGCTCTAATACCATTCTTATCATGACCTGAGCTGAAGCCCTAGCCGTGACGGGCATCTCGAATGATGAAGTCCCAAGAGACCCCTATAATGGCCCAATACACTAGTGATATTATCCGTTTTGGGCCCAGGCCCACACGACTTTAAAAAGCATCACTGGGGAGTAAGGCTTGCTTACTTATATACCCAGCATATCTTCTGTGTTTTGCCGATGTGGGGCTCCTCATACTAAGTTGGGGTGTTACAGTTGCCTCTGGGGAGAATAATGTTCCTGTTACATCTTCTTCAGCGTTGGTACCAAAGGGTGCATCATGACTCCGACACTGGTCAGAATTGTCGTTATGCTCTCACTACTCATCGGGAGAATGAGGCATCACCTAATGTTGTGACTGATATGTTGAAACTCTTTTCTTATGATGTTTACTATTTACTTGATCTGGGGTTCTACTCTCTCTTATATAACCCTATTTGTGGCTGTTTATTTTGGTTTTGGTCCGAAGTATATTTTGGATCCTTTTTCTATTTCTTCCCCAGTAAGTGACTCTGTGATTGCTAGAAGAGTCTATAGCGGGTGTGTGGTATCTGTTGGTAATAAAGAAACTTTGCTAGATTTATTTCAATTAAATATGGTGGATTTTGATGTTATATTAGGGATGGGTTGGTTGCACTCATGCTATGTGTCTCTAGACTTTCGGACCTGTAAGGCTGCCTTTAATTTCCCTAATGATCCAGTTAATGTGTGGGAGGGTGGTTCCCTAGATCCTAATAGGAGTTTTATAGCATATCTTAGAGCTCGAAGATTAATCTCCAGGGGGTGTCTCTATCATCTAGTACAGGTTAAGGATTCTAACTCAGAGGTTCCTTCTTTGCATTTTATCTCGGTGGTAAATGAATTTTCGAAGGTCTTCACGAATGACCTTCCTAGTGCTCCTCCAGATAGAGAGATTGAGTTTGGGATTGATCTTATTCTGAAAACTCATCCAATTTCTATTCCCCTGTATAGAATGGCTCCAGCTGAGTTGAAGGAGATTAAGGAGAACCTAAAGGATCTCTTAGATAAGTGTTTCATTCATCCTAGTGTGTTTGCATGGGGTGCACTAGTGTTATTCATGCGTAATAAGGATGGTTTTCTTCGGATGTGTATTGATTACCGACAGTTGAATAAGGTGACGGTAAAGAACAAGTATCCTCTCCCGGGGGTAGATGACTTGTTTGATCAATTGCAGGGTGCTAAGTTTTTCTCCAAAATAGATTTTCGATCCGGGTATCATCAATTAAATATTAGGGAGGAAGATATCCCTAAGACTACTTTTCATACCTGGTATGGGCATTTTGAGTTCTCAGTGATATTTGGTTTGACCAATGCCCTATTGACATTTATGGATTTGATGAATAGGGTCTGCTGTCAGTTTTTGGACTTGTTCATCTTTGTGTTCATAGACGATATTTTGGTGTACTCTAAGAGTAGCGTGGATCATGCCAATCACCTTCAGGTTGCATTACTAACTCTGAAAGAACAACAGTTGTATGCCAAGTTTTTGAAATATGAATTTTGGTTGAACACTGACACCTTTTTGGGTTATATCATTTCTAACGAGGAGATCATGGTAGATCCGCAAAAGGTTTTTGTGGTTAATAAGTGGCCTAGACCCACAACTTTAACCGATATTCAAAGCTTCTTGGGTTTAGCAGGTTATTATAGGAGGTTTGTGGAGATTTTTCTTCCATAGCTTCCCCATTGACTAAGTTGACTTAGAAGAAGGTAAAGTTCCTGTGGTCTGATGCATGTAAAGGTAGTTTCAAGAAGTTAAAGAATGAGCTAACTTTGGCTCCAGTTATGACTTTGCCTGAGGGCACTGATGGGTTTGTGGTTTACTGTGATGCCTCATGTGTGGCGTTTGGGTGCATTTTGATACAGCATGGCAAGGTGATAGCCTATGCCTCTAGACAGTTGAAGGTACATGAGAGGAATTATCTGACTCATGATTTGGAATTATTAGCGGTAGTATTTGCATTGAAAATCTGGCGTCACTATTTGTATAGAGTGCATGCGGACATCTTTTTTGATAGTAAGATCTTGTAGTATGTGTTTACTCAGAAAAATCTTAACCTTGGGAAAAGGAGATGGCTTGAGCTTCTCAAGGATTATGACATGAGTCTTCACAACCATCCAAGTAAAGATAATGTAATTATTGATGCTCTTAGTAGGTTGTCCATAGGAAGTCTAGCTCATGTGGATAAAGAGAAGTGGGAGTTGGTGAAGGAAATTCACTATTTGTCTAACCTTGGAGTTCATCTCTTGAACTCTAAGAATGGTGGAGTGTTCGTTCAGAAAGTGGAAAAGTTATCTTTTGGTGTTGAGATTAAGGAGAAGCAAGTGTTAAATCATGTGTTGATGAGGATCAAAGGTGATGTTGGTGGGCAGAAGGTGATGGCCTTTGAGATTAATAGTGATGGTACCTTGCATACCGAGGGAGATTATGTGTTCCTAACATCGATAGTTTGCGAGAAAGGATCTTGGCTAAGGCAAATGAGTCGCACTATGTTGTTCATCCTGGTTCGATGAAAATGTATCATGACCTCAAGAAGATGTATTGGTGGAATAATATGAAGAGGGATGTGGCTAATTTTGTGGCCATGTGTATGGTGTGTCAACAAGTGAAAGTTGAGCACATGAGGCCCAGAGATCTATAACAAGAAATCGAGTTGCCAGAGTGGAAATGGGAAGTGATGTACAAGGATTTTGTTACTGGTCTCCCTCAGTCTCGGAATCAATTCGATTCGGTTTGGGTCATCGTGGATAAGATGACAAAGTTTGGTCACTTTTTTCAGTGAGGACTAACTTCTCAGTTGAGGATTATGCAAGATTGTATCTTCATGAGATTATGAAATTGCACGAGGGGCCTATTTCTATCATCTCAGATCATGGTACTCAGTTTACATCCCACTTTTGGCGGTCATTTCAGAAAGGTTTAGGGACCAAGGTGAGTCTTAGTACTGATTTTCACCCGCATTCAGATGGGCAATCAGAAAGGATTATTCAGACATTAGAGGACATGCTTCGTGTTTGTGTGATTGACTGTGGTGGTAGTTCGGTTGTGCATTTAACCCTTGTGGAGTTTACCTATAATAATAGCTACCACTCTAGCATTGGGATGGCTCTGTTTAAGGCTTTGTATAGTAGAAGGTGTAGGTCTCCTATTGGGTGGTTCGAGGTTGGTGTGGCTGAAATTTTTGGTCCGAATTTGATTCACCAAGCCATGGAGAAGGTGAAGGTAATTCAGGATAGACTTAAGGCTGCCCAAAGTCCCTAAAAGTCCTATGCAGATGTAAAGAGATGAGAGTTAGAGTTTGAGGTTGGGGATAGGGTGTTCCTAAAGGTGTCTCCTATGAAGGAAGTGATGCGATTTTGGAAGAAGGGGAAGCTTAGTCCCCGATATATTGGTCCATACTTGGTTTTGAGAAGGGTTGGTAATATTGCGTATGAGTTGGAGTGGCCTTCTAATTTGAGCTCCATTCTTTATGTATTCCATGTTTCTATGCTGAAGAAGTGTATGGGTGATCCATCTCGAATTGTGCCTATCAAGGATATTTGTATATTGGATTCTTTGTCTTCTGAGGAGGTCCAGGTTGAGATTTTGGATCGGCAGGTTCGTCAGTTGTAGACCAAGGCTATATCTTCGATTAAGGTTCTCTGGAAGAACCACAAGGTAGAAGAAACTACTTGGGAAGCGGAAGAGGATATGAAGTCCAAGTATCCATTCTTGTTTTCTGCTTCGGATACTCGTGCTGAAGGTATGTGTTCTTCATCATACTTTTGTTTTCAAGATTTGTTAAAGGAAAGATTGACTTTCTTGATTCTTTGTTTTCTAACTTAGTTAAAGGTTAGAAGAAAAGAGTTCCAAACCTTTATGCTCAGTACACGTGCTGCATATAAGTTTCGGCCAGGATGACTGAGAAAAATTCAATTAATTTGAATCGCTTACATCACAATAATAGTAGTGTAAAGGCCGTAAGTCGGGGGGCGGCCATGAGGTGGTGGGGTGTAAATCGTTCTTATACTATTTTGTTCAATCAATCGGGGATTAATGATCTAAGTGGGGAAGAATTGAAACACCCTGAGTTTGATCTTTAGAAATTTCCTGAGTTTTGAACCCTCTAGACATCATGCGACTTAGGCTCACTAGTTGTATATTATAGTTACAACCTAGGGGGCCCTAGTCGTATGTTATGCAGTGTGTTCTTGATCAGGTACTATCCTAGGTACAACTAGATTTTAAATGAATCGTATAGAGATGGTACGAGTGGTATAGTCCAATTCGTATGTTGTCCAATTTTCAACCCCTTGGATACGGTTTGAGAGACCTAGTAGTATGGTATGGGTATGATTTAGGCAAGGGGAGTCATATAGTGGACAGTATGTGATGTCCGACATTCTGTCTAGGGTATGAGTGGTGGGTACCACTCATATATTGTGTGTACGAGTTGGGGGAAATCGTACCTTCCTGTGGTGATTTTTATAATTTAAGTTGGGGGTATTCTGGATATTTTTCCTCTTAATCTCTTTTGACCCCACGACTTAAAAAACTTTTGGGACTTCATTTACCCTATTATTCTTAATCAAAAACACTTTAAACACTCCCAAATCTCTCTCAAGGCTCTTGGTTCAAGAAAGGCTAAGGTTTCCTTCAAGGTGGTCAATTAAGGCTCTAAGGGGTGGTTTCTCTCCGTACTCTTTGGTATCTGCGGCATGTTACTCCTCCCTCATTGTTAGTTCAACTAAATTGATTTTTCAATAAATGGTTTTCATGATTTAATTGTGGGTATTATTAGGTTTTGATTTATATATGGGAGGTTTTGGTTGTTCTTGGTTGGATAATGTTTTCCCATGTTTTTCTTATGGTTTTCAAGTTATAATTGTGGAATTGAACATGTGTTTTCATGGGAATGGTCAATTGGTACTTGGTTTTGGTTTTGAAAACTATATGCCCTCAACATGTTTGTTAAAATGCCTATGAGAATGGTTTTGTCACATGGTTTGACTTTTATTGAAACTATTGCATTGTATAACTTGGTAATGGAATCTAAATTGGTTCAAATGGTTTTAAATGAATTGGAAAGGCCTTGGTGGCCATGGTTTTGGTTTAATTAATAATCATGTGGGATACATGGGAATCCCCTAAGTGTTGGCTAATGACATTGCTTGCAAGCTATAGTCAGTATGACAATACCACTTCATAAAGCCTTGGTTAATAACTTCTGGAATTGGTTGGTTAGTTATGTACTAAAGATTTTAATTGGGCAATAATGGCGGATTGTGATAGCTTACTATGAAGGTGTGAGTCCGATGGACGGACACTGGAAACTTAAGTTTGCCAACACGAGGGATGGTCTTGGTGACCTTATACTTGTGGGGTACACAGGAATCCCCTAAGTTTACACTTGTATAAATGTATCATGGAGGGAGAAGGGTACACGAGAATCCCCAACCCTTGTGATATCTCCGGTTCGTTCGGCTACCTGCACTGGAGCCCGTTCAGGGAGTAACACTGGACCCATATAGCCCGTTGGTGGATTAATATGGTAAAGCTACACAAACCCATTTTGAAGGTTTTAAATGCATTCTAAACTCGGTTTCCTTTCCCAGCATGGATTGTATATATGTATATAAATGTATGGATGTGATTGCATATGGTTATTTACTTGGTTTTAGATGCTGACATAATTTTATCCTTACTCCGGAGTACATGCTAGCGTTCACCCGCTAACCCGTATTCGGACGTTGTATCCCCACGCGATGCAGGAGCCGGCTATATTACTCCTCCTACTCAGTAACTTGGATTCGGGGACAACTTTGTGTCGGATTGAAGTGGTAAGCTTCCATTCTCTGAAAGGCTCCATTTCATGTCATGGACTTTTCTACATACTTTAGTTATTTCTTAGACATTGTTTTTTGGCTATGGTCGGGGGATGTCTTGACCAGATATTGTTTTGATTTCGGATAAAGGCTTTGTGAGACTACTCTGGGTTGGCATAGGTAGTGTCGGTATTGGTGTCAGTCTTGGCATTAGTATTAGTGTTGGGGCTGACACCGTTTGACTGTATTTGATTTATGACTGTTCCATTTTGTTATGTTATATATATATTCGAAATTCATCCGACATAGAGTGTAGGGCGGTTATGGTTAGGTATTAGGGGTGGTCTCCAGTTTCAGTTGGGCTTGAGGCACCCGACACGACTGGTCCCTGGTTTGGATCGTCTCAACAACAAATCATTTGTTATGGTAATTAGAAATGTTAATACCACAAAAATATCTAAAAGTGTTCTTATTAATAATGTTCTTATTTATCTGAGTGTGTCCTGAAGTCTGAACCGCAATAAGTAGGCAATGCAAATGTCAATCATGTAATTTTCCCTAGAAGTACGCATTTGTAGCTCATGGAATATCAAATGTCGAAGTTGGAACTGAAAGATGTATCGTGAACATAAAAACTATCATTTAAGATGATCAATAAAATTTATGCTCAAATCTGTAGGCAAATATTTTTTCCATTCTTCTTAAAGAACTTTTTGGATAACTAGAAGTGCAAGATGATGTTAGTTGAAAATTCTAACATGTCCAATAAATGCTTCCCAACTGACAGAAACTAATACCAAGATTTACTAAGTTGTCTTATCATTTTTAAATTGTCAGCAAACTTAAGCAATTGAGGATGATAAGATTTGTACATGATAAAAATGTCAACATGCGTCAACAAAGCTAACCTTCAAGTTCAATGTTATTTTCATGTGCAACTTCTAACATAGACATTCCAATAATGTACAACTTCTAACATAAACATTCCAACATGGACCTTTATATGGTTCTCTTCTCCATCCTTGGCAACAAAACTTACAGATATTCTATAAATCACAAAAAGAGACAACAGAAAAATAAGTTTGTGATAACTAAATCAATGTGGCATAATCTTATGACATTGCATCAACTAAATTGTAAAGGTTAACCAAGATAAGATGACACTGGATGCAGTCAAGGAGACAGCATAAAGATCAAATTTACCATCATATGGAAAAAGCTATAAGATCAATGATATAAAATCTTTATGAGATAATGTATTAGATTTCAGAATACATAAGTTTGAGGAGAAAATGTTGGATTATAATAAGAACTTCCCCAGCTGACATCATCCATTGGGCACAGATCATCTAGTAATCAAGAAGAACCTAAATAACCATAAACATACACCACTTTTTTACATATCAAAGTTGTTCAATTTGTTGTGGATAAGGAAATGGGTGTCTAAGAAACATGACATATTAATTTCACAGCCGGGACATGTGTACCGGAGCTTTATCAATATTTGCTTGAAAAAAATGCAAACTCTTTAGTAAATCCATTTACAACTACAAATTTAAATCATTTGCATTATGCAATGAGAACAAAATAGCCAGACATTACAACCACACAAATTATTTATCAATTTAATAATAAAAGTGAGCATCTAATATATGGACAGTGTGAACAATTAATATATAAGAAAATTACTGAAGTTATATGCACGAACAGACTCTACGTAATGGGGAAAGAGACTGTAGGGGTCATATGAGCATGAAGATTATTCAAGACATTTTCCAACACACTACATAATTCTTTCTATCAAAAATAGAGAAAAAAAATGAACTGAACAAGATAATGTACCTCATCATATCCCAAAGATAATATTGATCGACATGCAACATATTTAAAATCTTTTGTTCTGTCTCTAACTTTTGACATTCCTTCAGATCGCAGGAGAAAAAAAGAAGACTTCTCCCTAAGAAATGATGCAGATTCAAAGATATATAGTAATTTGGTATACCCCAGCAGAAAATCGAAGATATTTGTCCTTCCGCATAAAACTCTACAGAAAATAAAATTACCAAGTTCCAATTTATCAACAACAATCTCAGTTATTACAACTTATAAACATAAACAATACCCATAGTTGGAGATATTAGTCGTTGTCAAGTTCTTTATACACTAATCCTGATTAAAGAGAACATTATTAACCTTACGTGGCCCATATAGATGGACAAATTTGAATTATAAGGGATATTTCAACTTAATGGATTTCAAATTCTTGGATCTTGGACGGTTAGAGAATGAAATTGATTGCTTTTAATAGTTAGAAATGTTTATAAAATCAATGAATCAACTGCATCTCAATCCAAGATTAGTTTAGGTCAACTATAAATAAAAACTTACTAAATGACAATCAAATTTAAGTCTTTCGTACCAAGCACTAAAACCTCAGTACAGAATGATAAATATTTACTCTCATGTGTTCTTACACTTTTTCATTCTTCTCTAGTAGAAAGTTTCAGAATTTGATTACCAAGGGTCATTTGATTGACGGATCAAATTATCTAGAGATTATAATTCTTGAACTAATTTATCCCGCACGAAAGGTTAGACAACATAATTCTAAGTTTAATGGTAAAGATGGGATATCCCAAGATTAAGCCTGGGATAAGATTTCTTGAGTCGGGGATCTATCAGAAACAACTTCTACCTCTATAGTAGAGGTAAGGTCTACTACACTCTATTCTCCTCATACACCACTTGTGGAATTATACTAGGTATGTTGTTTGATTGGAAAAATAAATTTAAACCTTTAACCAAACACGATATCTATATTTTATCCCAAACTTATTTCTGAAATATTCAAGGTTGCAAGTTAAAAGAAGAGTTGCCAAAAAATAAATTCTAAAATAGTAATACATTTTAACTTCTGCAGAAGATGAAACCAGAAATTAAGTTAATAAATGTTGTTGATTTCATTAGTCAATAGTACTCTTGAGTTTTAAAAACATGTTGCATTGATTATCAGTTGCTAAGTTACTCGGACTCTTCACTTTCGGTACCGTACCCATGTCAACACGACATGGGTGTAAGTGTGGGTGTGGATGTGGATGTGGGTGTGGGTGTGGGTGTGGGTGTGGGATCTGTACCCGATCTGGTCAATTAATTTTGGGTACTTTGATCAAAATCAATTGGAAAAGTCGGGAAAGAGTTAAGAAATTTTGTAATCAAAACAAAAGTTCAGGTGAAATTGAAGAAAATGGAATATCTTGTATATAGAACTTTTGATGTTATTGCTTTTTCTTTTTATCTCCTTTCAGGATTTTCTTCTTGAACAATATTGTCTCCTCAAGTATTCCATATAATATCTCATAATTTATGTTTTATAACTCTATTTTTAGATATTTAAATTATTTTTTGCTGAATTTCTGCACCCATACCTATCCCTAGATCTATATCTCCGAATCTTTAAATTCAGACTGTGAAGGATAACAATTATCTATCTTGTTGAAGTTTTGAAATGGCAAATTAAAATCTAAGAAGTAAAAGATAACTTGTATGTCAGCACTTCAATTAGACTCCAACAAATTCTGCCTATTCACAGCTATCTCAGGTCCATTTCGTAGTTTTTCCTGAAATATTTTTCGAATTTAAGTGTCGAAGATGTCATTTTCTCAATACAATGAAGTAGATTATAGTCCAGAACGAAGCAAATCATTATCACGGCCCATTTTATCGGGCCAATCAATATCAATAAAAAAAACCTCCTTTAGGTTCCAAGCTCTTAAAAAAAAATAACCTAGTTGTACCATTTTAACTTTGCAGAAGGACAATGAGAAACCCCCAAGGTAGTTGGTTTTTTAGGAATAGAGAAAGAAATCATAGACATAGCAGTAGGGGCAACCACCTTTACAGAAATCCTAGATCTATCTGATGTCTCTTTTTTATTTCTGAGTTTTATTGTAAGAACAGAGATTAATTCCTCCATCACAGTTTAAGAAAATGCCAATGCCAAAAACGTGAAATCAATAAAAGTCGAGAGGAAGGGAAAAGGAGGAAAACAGTGGGTTTTCCTGGGTTAATGATATTTGGTAATAACAAAGGACAATTAATGGATTTGTTAAAGAGTCTTTGTTTAGGGGATATTTCTCTCAATAGGTTTAATGTTTTTCGATATTAGGTTTTATAATATGTAGGCCGATTGGCCAAAACATATAATAATTTAATGCTTTTTAGTATTGTTTTCTTTGTCGTCTGATTTATTGCCTCAAGGTTTGCAAACTTTAAGCTTCCACATAACTCTCTCTCAATATATATATATATACTTACTGCTGAAGTGCTACTTATATATATATATATATATATATATATATATATTGTTGAAGTGCTACTTATCAAATTAGATCAAATGTTGTTCACATACCGTTTTTGTTAAAGTTGAGCACTTCACAAGCTTAAAAAGGTAACGACCAAATATAGGGATTATTTAATATACTTAAAGATACTAATACAGATTAATCCAATAATGTTAATTCTTTAGATCCCTTTCTTTTTACAAATGTAATTTTCACATTCAAAAGATCACAATTTCTTTTTTCATGTTTCTTCTTTAAAATTGAATTTTTCGTGCTTCATCGGCATTTTGGCAAAGCCCCATTAACACAAAATAAGTCGATTTCTAGTTTTTAAATTCTCAAAAGCTAGCTACTCAGCTATAAGTGTTGCTTTCAAATATAACTATTGCCCTCTCATAATCTTGAGCTCACACGTCAACCAACATGAATGGTCCCACCTAAGCTTGATTACCAAACTTAACTAGTCAGGAGTGCAAATCAAATAATACCACGTAATTACGAAGTTGCATTATTATATTTTTTTTATAAATAAGTGACAAAAAGTCACATGCGTTATTAAGTCATAACATTTGCAATTGGAAGGAAATGATGAACAATTGCTGATATTACTGTTTATTTTAGTTTACTCATTAATGATGTAATTTTTGATTATATTTATTTTTTTTGTCATTAGACTTATTATTAAGCAAAAGCATTTGCTATTTCATGATTTCACCTAATGTACTGAAAAATCTAGTTCATCAGTCGGCTAACGAGAAGTAAAGTGCGGAATGTAATCAAACAAGAAATTTTTCCGTAAAAACTTCTTGTGTCAAGAGAATAAAAAGTCACAACCTACCCTCACAGGGTTCGCCTATATCCACTAAAAATTCAGGTAATTTTATGTTATAACTTTATAATCAAAGGAACTAACTCTAACTCTAGTACCTTACCTTTCATAGTTACAAGTAATTGCAACTGCCTCTTTCTAAGATCTTACACTAATTTTAAAAATCTTTACACAACTCAAAAAACAATCAGCTACTGCAAAAGGCCTAGTAAAGTGAAAGGTTGCAATATCTGAACAAAAAATTATTGTTTTGGGTACACAAGCTGCATGTTTATTCACTAAACTTCAACATACGTTTAAGATTTTTTTCAAGAACAATTATGAAGTTTTTCAACACCTTCAACACAAGTTCAATACGAATTATCAAAAAAGTGTGTTAAATTTAAAGAAACAAAATGAAGCAAAAATAAAGTCAAGTCCTTCGAATTCATGGAGTATCCTTAAGGATTTAATTCCCCTCAAGTACCCGAGGTTGCGAAATTCTTCCTCCCAGATGATCACACAGAGTTTTAGAAGCAAGAGAAATGATTTTCAAAGCAGAAATTTTCATATTAAACCTATGGAGAAAATGCAGGTTTATATATGTAGACACGTAAAATTTATTGGGTCAAATTCATACAAAATTTGGATTTGATCCATATTTTATTGGTTCTAAAATCATTTTAGGCTATAAACCCGTTTTATTCTTCATCAAGGTCCATCTCACCTTGAGGCCCAAACTCATGCCACGTGTCAAATGGCATGGCATCCCAGTCAAATTAAAGACCAATGAGGCAACGCCACACGATCAAATGAGGTGGCAATCCAAGTCAAATTCAAGATCCAATGAAACATCGCCAAGTGTCCCAAATGACATGTTTTTGGCCAATCACAAGCAACTAGGCCTACCACCTACAACTATAAATAGGGGGTAACATGACATGCTAAAAGGAGATTCGGCAAGTATTGGAGGAAGCTTATGCATTGACTACACAGCTCTTCAACGAATCGACCAACGGAGTTCTACCCAAAGGTCCACTCGACAAGACGAAGTCCTGTCAAACAATTCCTGAAGATCCAAACGCATTTCTAGGAGGCTCAAATCATCCCACATTCGAGAATCACGCTGCGAAGGCCCTCGAATCACGGAAAAACTTAGGAAAGAAGAATCAAGAGAATAACGGAATTGTACCCACAAATTTTGTTTATATAAAATCATTATTTCTTTTTTATTTTTATATTTTTTTTGCTAGCAGTTAATTTTCCGCGTCTACAAAAATTTGTTGCAAACAAATTTTGGCACGCCCAGTGGGACCAGTTCTACTCTCCATCTCTTCTTCCTGCGAAATCAACCACTGCTATGGACTTCGAAAATACTAAAGTTGTCTCATGCAAGAACTCTGCTACTGCCAAATCTGATGAGCTCAGCCATATTGGTCCACTCACTCCGCGCAAGTTGAAGACTAGTGGTTGGGACGAATCTAAATACTTCACTTCTTTGAAGAAGGCAAAAAAGAGCAAATCTCATACGGCGGATGGAATCGCAACTCCTGGGGGTAACTTGACATCCTTGCTATGTGATAAACTCTCTCAGACTGGCGTCAATTTGAGTGGATCTAAAGATTCGACTGATGCTCCAGTTTCAACAAAGGTCAGCACCTTGATGGCCAACGTAACTGATATAGATGAGAAGTTCACAATAATGGAACAAACCATTGAAGTTTTAAAGAAATCTGTTGAGGATAAAGATCTTCAAATCGCTCAACTGATGAACAAGTTGGAGTCCTTCGCCCCTGGAGAATCGAGCCACGCCCCTGCTTATCCACCCGGCTTTACTCAGCAAAATAAGAGTATCGACGAGTCTCTTAGCAAGACTTAATCTCAAAAAGAGAAACAGTCTACTTCGGTTGGGGCCTTGTCTGTTCAGCAATTGTAAGACATGATAACTAATTCTATCAGGGCTCAATATGGCGGAGCACCACAAAGTTAGTTGTATTACTCCAAGCTTTACACAAGGTGAATTGACTGTCTATCTATGCCAACGACCTATCAACCACCAAAGTTGTAGCAATTTGATGGAAAGGGAAACCCGAGGCAACACATCGCTCACTTTGTCGAAACTTGCAGCAATGCTGGAACAAATGGCGATCTCCTAGTGAAACAGTTTGTTCGTTCGTTAAAAGGGAATGCATTTGACTTGTATATCGACTTGTAGCATGAGTCAATTGATAGTTGGGAGCAGCTCGAAAAGGAATTTCTCAATCGATTTTACAGCACTCGACGAACTGTGAGTATGATAGAGTTGACTGGTACTAAGCAAAGAAAAGAGGAGCCTGTGGTGGATTACATCAATCGTTGGAGGTCATTGAGTTTGGACTGCAAAGATTGCCTTTCTGAAATATCCGTTGTAGAAATATGCACTCAAGGAATGCATTGGGGCCTTCTTTACATACTGCAAGGAATTAAACTGCGACCATTTGAAGAACTTACTACACGAGCACATGACATGGAGTTAAGTATCGCAAGTCATGGGAAGGTGTCTCCTTTTGTTGATCTTACTAAAGAAAAAAAAGAGTTCAAGAAGGCTACAACCCCAAAGATCCATACTAAAGAATCCATGGCGGTGAAAGCAACTTCCGTAAAGGTCAAGATGAAGCAAAAAGTGAAGGAAGATGAAACATTGAAGCAACAACCAAGGGAGGAAAAACGTCGCCCAACTTTGAAAGAGTTGGAAGCAAAATTTTACCCATTTCCAGATTCAGACATACCTACGATCCTTGATGAATTATTGGCCAAAAAATCCATTGATCTTCCAGAATCAAAGAGGCCTGAGGAAATTAATAGGGTTAATGATCCTAAATATTGCAAGTTTCATCGCGTCATTGGACACCCGATGGGAAAATGCTTCGTTTTGAAGGAGAAAATCATTACACTAGTAAGTGAAGGGAAAATCATCATCGACATAGATGAAACCACGGATGCAAATCATGCTAGTGTTGTCGATCGAAAAAAATGCTCCATGCCGCAGACTATGCGAAGCACCATCTTATTGCAATTTGGGAGATTTACGCCGGTTGAAGTTGATGCCCCAAGAAGAACTTCTGAAGTTGCAATAGAGGTAGACAGCAATTCTGAGAATGAGGAGGATGACGGTTGGACTCTCGTTTCTAATAAGAAAAGAAGACATCAAGCGGTTCCAAGAATACAACTTCCTGAGCTGAAAGTAATGGGGCATAATGTGGATCAGCTACGACCATCAAAAAGTGTCAAGTTTAAAGCTAGAAAGAGGATTAGTGGTTTCTTGTCACAGAAGGCCCGAAGGCCTATCACGTTGCATGAATTTTTTTCAAAAAAATTCCTTCAAGATAGCCAAGTCAAGGCGACGCATGTAATTTCCAGCATAGAAGAACCCAAGGGAACCAAACAAGAGCAGCATCTGACAATAGCACAAGAATGTCATGTTAAGCCAACAGTTGCACAGTGTTTTATTGTAATTTCCTTTACAAATGATGACTTGTTGTTAGGATCCAAACTGCATAACAGGACTTTGTTTGTCGTAGGAGCTATTCGAGAACAACATCTCAATCACATACTGATCGATGAAGATTTAGTGGTTAATATCATGCCAAAGACAGTGCTCAAAAGGCTTGGAATCTCTATTGACGAACTGTCCAAAAGCAATATAACAATCCAAGGCTTCAATCAAGGAGGGAAGCGAGACATGGGAAAAATCTCCGTAGAATTATCCATTGGCAATATGAAATCAAACATTTTGATTCACGTCATAGACGCCAAGACATCATAAACTTGTTGCTTAGACGCCCCTGGTTGCATAAGAATGGAGTGGTGACATCTACTTTGCATCAGTGCATGAAGTATATGAAGGATGGTGAGGTAGTCAAAGTTGATGCGGATATTCATCCTTTCACAGAAACAGAGTCGTACTTTGTAGATAAGAAATTCTACTTGGAACCTTGTGAGTTAGATGTGAAGAAACCAACAAAAGAAGAAGTAGGAGTATAAGCGGGTTTTGCTAAGATGTCTAAGGAAAGAACTGAAGGAATCACCATTAAGTTCTCATCATCTGAAGGAGACATAAAAGCAAAGACATATAATGAGCATTTAGTCTTTCGCTACATTCCACGTGAGCATCGAGGAGAAGGACAACCCTTGCTAGAAGCATGTACTCAACAGGTTCTCCATCCAAGAAAAGAAATAAGCCATGAAATGTTACAAGATTTGAAGAAGAGTATGACTGTACCATTTGTACAAATCCAACCTATTACTCCTGAGTCCTCAAGAAATGACACCTTAGTTGAAAAGATAAAAGGTCACTTTGATTAAAAGGCTTTCACATTACTTGAAAAATCAGGTTATGACTTCTCCAATCTGACAAGACTAGGAGATCTCAAGGATGAAGTCACTGGCAAAAAAATATACGGCCTTACAGCGTCCCAAATGAAGTTGAGGAAGCAAGGACATTACGTCGCCACTCCTAAGTTTGGGCTAGGATTCAAATTACCAGAGCCTCTTCGAATTTCAACTAAGAGGGTGAAGGAAATAAGTTCATCTCACCACATCTCAGTAGAAGGTAAAAAGAAGGGTGAGGATGAGAAAATACCATAATGGACCTCAGTGTTTAATCGTATAGGAAAATCAACACCTCGTGTCTCTGTATTTGATAGATTAGGAGGCAAATATGGAAGTGGAGTTTCTAACGGTGTAGAAGGACGTATCACCACCGCGAATGCCTCTGTTTTTCTTCGCTTAGGAACCACGGAAAAGCCATCATCTAGAAAGATGTTGTTGGGGCACGAACAACAATATTTCTCTGAGGACATTGATGACAAGGAAATTCATAGTGTTTTCCCATCGCGCATGAAAAGAAAGTCTATTTTTTCAATTACCACAGATGGCCCATTGAAGGTAAGAAAAAGAACTATTGTTTTTACCAACCAACAGCTTGGAGAAACAAAAGAGGATCCAGAGGAAGCCAGTGCATCATATCACATAACGGTAGAGGACAATCACCTGCCAATGGTCTTTTCGAAGCTTTTAATAAAACACTTGGTAACCTGTTGAAGAAGGTGGTTGCGAAAAATAAAAAAGACTGGCATGAGAAGATCGGTGAAGCTTTGTGGGCATATAGTATGACCTGCAGAGCTGCTACCCAAGCGACTCCGTATTCGTTGGTGTATGGAGTAGAAGCAGTTCTTCCACTAGAATAACAAATTCCATCACTACGAATAGCGATCCAAGAAGGTCTTACAACTGAAAGTAACGCTCAACTTTGTCTGGCAGAGTTAGAGGCATTGGATGAAAAGAGATTAGAAGCACAACAGAAGTTGGAGTGTTATCAAGCTCGACTTGCTAAAGCTTTCAACAAGAGAGTAGGACCACGATCATTTCAGGTAGGTGACTTGGTCTTAGCTGTTCGAAGACCTATAATACTCAACAAACGCATCGGTGACAAGTTTACATCTAAGTGGGATGGGCCATATGTTGTGTAAGAAGCATATTCAAGTGGCGTTTATAAGATCGTCGATCAAGATGGTGTAAGAGTTGGTCCCATCAACGGCAAGTTTCTGAAGCAGTACTTTCCATGAAGGTCATCTCCACTCCTGGCCCGCATGAGTATAAACTATGAACGGCTCTAAAAAAAAAAATTAACTCATCGTCCTGAACTACGTTATGACTTGATCCTCCTGAGGTACGTAGGCAGCTTAGAGTATGCTTTTACTCTAAGTTCAGTCATATGAGTTAAAAAAAATGAGTAAAGGAAAAGGATTCTTCATTACTTGAGCATGACAATAATACTTTGGAGTGACATCGATGTCGCATGAATTGAACGTTTCTTCGCTTAGTTTACCATAGAGGCACAAAAGTGAAGGAACAAGTAAAGTAAAGCAGAGTTCAATGATATATTTGGATAAATCCGTGAAGGATATGCTCATGATTTTTACATATGTGACATTTATTGGTGTTATCTTCGCAAAAAAAAAGACGTCTCATAATTCAAGAACTTCTGCATCGAGTTATGAATTTTCTACCATAGCCACTCAAAGCTGCGAAAGAGACCCTCACGTTTCGAATTGAGCTAACTTCAATGAGAATCTGTACAAATCCATAAAGGATATGGTCATAATTTTTACATATGTGGCAGATCTTGGTGTTATCTTTGCAACAAAAAAGATGGCTCATAATTCAAGGACTTCTGTATCGAGTTATGAATTTTCTACTATAGTCACTCAAAGTTGCGAAAGAGACCCTCACGTTTCGAACTGAGCTGACTTCAATAACGAATCTGTAAGAATCCGTAAAGGATATGGTCACGATTTTTAAATATGTGGCATCTATTGGTATTATATTCTCAACAAAAAAGATGTCTCTTAATTCAAGAACTTCTGCGTCGAGTTATGAATTTTCTACCATAGCCACTCAAAGCTGCGAAAGAGACCCTCACGTTTCGAACTGAGCTGACTTCAATGACGAATCTGTACAAATCCGTAAAAGATATGGTCATGATTTTTACATATGTGGTATCTCATAGTGTTATCTTTGCAACAAAAAAGACGGTTTATAATTCAAAGGCTTGTACGTCGAATTATGAATTTTCTACCAAAGCCGCGCAGAACTATGAAATTGGACAGATTCATGGCTAACTTCAAAAAAAAATTAATTCCAGTTAATTGGAAAGAAGTTTGATTTTGATACATGTTGTCAACAGAGCTCACAGTTTATTCGTGATTGGGGAAAAATTCATCTAGCTTGATCATAAAAAAAAATAAAACAGACAAAACAATATTTGAATGAAAGCTAAAGGTCACTTTTATTGCACCGAAGGCAAAAATGTCACTACATCATAATAAGCAATAAAAAAAATCCTAAGCAAGTATCTAAACTATGGAAAAGGCTGAAATTCCAGAATTTGCTGACGACTCGCCTCAACCGCCTCTTTCAGTTTGGATAGTGTCTCCACTTCGTCTTCAGATAATGGATGTTTCTCCCTAATCGCATGAAGCTTGCCCTCAAAAGTGATGATCTTTTCTTGGCTTTTAGACAACCGTTATTTCTGCTCTTTTATGCATGAAATAGTCTTCTCCCTCTTCGTAGATAAAAGCTTTAGTTCTTCATCAAATTTATCAAGATGTGATTGGAGATCCTCCATGCGCCCTCTCTCCTTGGTGTTTTCCTCTTTTCCATTAACAAGGTTTTGTTGCACGTCGGAGAGCAATTTTTGATGGTGCTCTTTAGTTATTTTCAGCGATGAAGATGATTTCATAGCGTCGTACTCCTCATATGTTTTTATAAAAGTATTAACAGAGCCCTCTAAAATAGATGTTTTGATAGCGTTAATTCCTTTGAGTTCCTCCATAAGAATGTTCACACCATTTTTCAACTTTGAAAAGTCGTCCGAAGATTCAGCGGAGAACATGGTTAGCCATTTATGCAATGCACCACACATCTGAAGAATGTAGGACTTCTTAAAAGTAGAGATTGTCTCTTGTGGTTTAAAATTTGGGGCCACAAATGACGATAAACACAATGAAGGCGCATGAACTTTAGGCGAGTTAGCTTGGACAGCCACAACCTCCATGTTGCTTGTCAAAGCTTCTGTGACAGGAAAAGAAGATGTACAAGGTAACTTGGACTCGGAACGCCATCAAAAATGCCATTAAGCGTATCGGTAGAAATGCCTTGGAGATTCAGCTTCAAAAAGATAAATAAATTTAGCAGGGTATTATTATTTTTCTTAAATAAAAAAGAGAGAGAAAGAAAGTAATCTTACTTGTTCTGCTAGTTCAGTCAATGGCGTAGTGGAGCTAGGGTCATTAACAGAAAATGTCTCTCTATCTATGGTAGCATTATCCAAATCAACTAACTCGCTAGATTGGTCTTTTGCCTTCTTTATTTTGCGTTTCCAATGTTGGTCTTGGTCTCCTTCTGTTGAGCTAGTGTCATCATTAGCATCTACAACTTCATTAACTATGCGGATAGGCGGAATCTTATCGTCGAGTGGAGTTTTGGTTGGCATCTTTCCACTATTAGTCTCAAGTAAAGAAGAATCGTTGTTTCGCTTGCGAGTCTTATTCGAAGCCACAGAAGAAGTGTCATTCAATTTCAATGAAGGACGACTTGATCCTTTTCCAATTTTCACCAACTTACCCCTAGAAGGAGAAGACTTAGAAGACAACGGGCTCGTCTTTGACTTAACAAAAGGGGAAGTGGAAGACTTACCTTGTTCCAATGGACGAAGGGGAATTTTTAAGATAATTTTATTTTTTCCAACAACGCTTGGTCGACCAATATACCACCAATTTGTGTAGCTATTGGTTGTTAGAGGCCTTTCGGGACGTGGTGGTATACTAATGGTTGAAGAACTACTAAGACGGGTGGAAGAGTCCCAAAGTTGTACCAATTCTTCAAGTGTGTCGTCATATGGTCGTTTGATGAAGTTTCCAGGCAGGTCTTGAACAAATCCAAACTGTCGGCTGAATCTATGGGGACTGTAAGGCTCCATGACAAAGTGATCATCACACCGTAGAGTAACATAGCTTGAACAAAGACTAATGAAATAATCGTTCCAAGAACTAGACAATTCTCCATTGTCTGCTATAAACAACTCCTTGGGTTGTAGCATGGCCAAGGTGGGAAGACTGCAGATATCGATATTTTGAAATAACTGTCTTGCACCAGAAAGATCAAAGCTTCTAGCCATCCTATCCCCAGCAATCCTACACATGCGAGCACCATTTTAATGACGTGCTTGATAGTAGGAGTTAAAATATACACCAATCCATCCATAGACATATTGTATAGGAAAAATTATGTCGCCTGCACCCAAGTTTGTTGAAGTTGTGATCTCTGTCAAGCCTCTGTAGATACTAGCCAAAACGGGAATTGCTAGTGCAAACCTCTCCCCATGAGCCACTAGACTTGCAATCTTAAAGACGCTAGGACGGATGTGGTCAAGTTTCTAAAATGGAAGAACGAACTTGCAAATCTAGCAAGCAAGAAAAGCAGCCAAGTTCGTCTCTTCTCTAAGAGACTCTTCCATATCTAACTCAACGAAAGAAACGTTCTCTTCTTCCGTTCGCTGTAAAAATGACATATCAATGTAGCCGTTCGGACTGTGATTTGACTTTGGTTTAGCTGGCTGTTTAGGGCCTCATGGTGAAGGCTCCTTGTACCGCTCCGGTCCTTTGAACCAAAAATTCACCCAATCACGAACAGAAACCTCTTTAGACGATGCATCATTCGAAAGCTGATAGAATGCTGAAAATAAGTAAGAACAAGTTTTAGGCAAAAAGGGTTTCCCTTGCTGGTCTGCTTGTGACAATTCTTTGGCCGAAGGGACGACTTCATCAAAGAAAGTTCTGTGTACTGGAAGGCCTCCAATCATAGGCATGTCCCACAATGAAATAGAAATATCACCAATGCCGACACAAATTGTATTGGTCGAGGAATGCCAAAGTTCACAAAAGGCCTGCAAAACATTCTCATTGACGTCATAAGTGAATAAAGAAGCAAAAACAGCATCATAAATCTTAGTTCGCTCTAGTGCCTCCTTGCTACGGCAAAGGACATATTCTACCCACTTCCAATAGCAAGTAACATAACGAAACTCGCCAAATCCTGATCGGGGATAATTCCATGTAGCAAGGCCCTTATTCGAGCCTTTGGGATATCTAGCAGTAGATTCCTTGTCATGTGTAGATGAATGCAGCACAAAAGTAGTAGTATTGATGACCTTTTTGGAGTCAAGGACGTCAATTTCTTATTTTGTCGACCATTTGTCTAGATGAAGAGACATGTCAGGCGATCCTCTGTCAAGCGGGAAAACACCTATTACCGGAGGATGAACTTTTAGGGTAAGGACGCTAGCCGGAGAATATCGTTCATCATTTTCTATTTCAAGTAGAGGATACGGTGTTTTTTGGTCCCGGAAGTTCACCATAATTTCAAAACACTGAAGATAGCCTTTCTGTGTTTGAAGGACTGCCAAAGATATTAAATTAAACGGTAAGTCTGCTAAAAGGAAAAGGAGTATCACAAGATTTAGGCTGAAACTTCAAAAATTTACCTGAGAAAATATAGATGTTTTATGCTGCTGGATTTCATGAGTAACGTAGATATGTGAGTCTACTTTCCAATGCAAAAAATGGCACCTAATTCCGATACTTCCACGTCGAGATATGGACTTTATCATGAGGCTGCGCAAAGCTGAAATAACAAGCGAATCAGGATTGGAAGGTCGTATTTGGAGCAATATCTGGGACGATTCGAATGCAATCTGAGTGCGGTTTCCACGTAAGACGTAGATCTACGAGTCTAGTTTCCAACGCAAAAAACAGATCCTGATTTTGATGTTCTTAAGTCAAGATATGAGAGTTTTCGTGAGACTGCACAAAACAAGTAAACAGTGACGAAACAGAACTGAAGGTCTGACTTTGAAACGATACCTGGACAGATCTGGTGATAAGACGAGCGTGGATTTTGCGTAGAACGTAGCCTTGAGAGTCTACTTTCCAACACTACAAGTCGTTCGTGATTCAGACACCTCCACGATGAGTTATGAAGCTTCTTCCACAGACGCGCCAAAGTGTTGAAAGCTCAAAAAGAGGAAAAGAACGTGAGTCGAATTTCTGCTCAGGCTGAATTACAATAATTAAAGGGGGTGTTGATGTCCTTTTATAGACTCTGAAAGGCCCCAATTTGATTTCAAAAAGGAATCTGCCGAACAAAGTTGTCTTCTACAAGGACTGGGACGTTTAAGTGTCCACAATAAGTCAAATTCCTAATCCTTTTTTAAGTGGGATAACATCATTAATCAATCCTATTAAGATTCGATATAGGACTAATAGCCGAATCCTATATGATTTGGATATATTTAGTCTTAAACAGAATTTACACTGGATTCACGTTATTCTACCCGAATAATCATGACTTTGAGGAGTCGGATTTTGACAAAATGC
Source organism: Capsicum pubescens (assembly GCA_030864215.1). Classification (NCBI taxonomy): domain Eukaryota; kingdom Viridiplantae; phylum Streptophyta; class Magnoliopsida; order Solanales; family Solanaceae; genus Capsicum; species Capsicum pubescens. Next base: position 196,921,099 of record CM061549.1, on the reverse strand, counting down.
TCAAGACGCAAAAAAAAAAAGGGCTTCAAAAATACTTCAAATCTCGTCTCTAACAGGTTCAACAAATCAAACACCTTGACGAGCCTTAAAGTAGGAGGCATCTGTAGACACGTAAAATTTATTGGGTCAAATTCATACAAAATTTGAATTTGATCCTTATTTTATTGGGTCTAAAATCATTTTGGGCTATAAACCCGTTTTATTCTTCATCAAGGTCCATCTCACCTTGAGGCCCAAACTCATGCCACGTGTCAAATGACATGGCATCCCAGTCAAATTAAAGACCAATGAGGCAAGGCCACACGATCAAATGAGGTGGCAATCCAAGTCAAATTCAAGAGCCAATGAAACATCGCCAAGTGTCCCAAATGACATATTTTTAGCCAATCACAAGCAACTAGGCCTACCACCTACATGCTAAAAGGGGATTTGGCAAGTATTGGATGAAGCTTCTACATTGACTACACAGCTCTTCAACGAATCGACCAACGGAGTTCTGCCCGAAGGTCCACTCGACAAGACGAAGTCCTGTCAAACAATTCCTGGAGATCCAAACGCATTTCTAGGAGGCTCAAATCATCCCACATTCGAGAATCACGCTGCGAAGGCCCTCGAATCACGGAAAAACTTAGGAGAGAAGAATCGAGAGAATAACGGAATTGTACCCACAAATTTTGTTTATATAAAATCATTATTTCTTTTTTATTTTTATATTTTTTTTGCTTGCAGTTAATTTTCCGCGTCTACGAAAATTTATTGCAAACAATATAGTCATGAAGTGCCCCTTCGGAAAGGAGTCAATGGTTCAATAGAAAGGTGTATCATTTCGGAATGGTCATTTTTGTTCATTCGAAACAGTATGTCTTTTCTGAAGAGACACAATCATCTGAATAGTCATCCCTTTTCCCGAAATGGTGTATCTTTTACTTGAATAGTTGTGTCCTTTCAACGTTTTCTGCGCTGCATGCACATCTAAAACTGAGCGAGCGACGACGACGGCGCGAGGCACCTCTTGGTTCTTCCTCACTATCCACTTGAAGAAGTACTATTTCTGGATAAGAACACCATAAAGTTGTTTTCTCCCACCAATGTGGGAGAAGTAGACTTTCCTTTAGTAAGTACACTTTCCTTTTAAGTGTGCTCACTTTTCCTCCAAGAATTTGTCTCCATTTTCCATTCACATCATTAAACCCAACAAAAATCAATCTAACAACTATAGAACTTGTATTAGCAACTTCCTTGAGAACATGTTTCCGTCATTGACATTTGACTCTCATAAAGCACTTCTTAAAATGACAATTATTTGTTGAGAATATATCTTGATCTGTGTGAATAACATCTAAGACAATAGTATAGATGTGTTGTCTTATAGATGAGAGGTGATAGTCTTGGTCAATAAATCCAATCCTGACTGGACGTGATGTCCTTATTTGTTTCAACCTTTACATGATTTCTCTTAGGGTGGGTTTGGTATGATGAAAAATGTTTTCCTATTTTTTCTTGATTTCTCTTACGGTGGGTTTGGTATGATGGAAAATGTTTTTTTATTTTTCCTTGTTTGGTTGTAGTAAAATATTGGGAAAACATTTTTCAAGATAATTCATTTTCTTCTATTTGAGGGAAAATGACTTTCCTCATGAACCAAGGAAAGTTGTTTTTCGAAAAATGACAATTATGACTTATGCCCACACCTCCACCCCTCTTACCCACCTCAACAACACTCATATTCACATGACTCAAAAATTTCACATTTCTCAAAAATTTACATTACTCGGAAATATTTTTCACTGTGTTTTGCCTCAATTTTTCACTGCTTGAAATAAAAAATAGTGAAGCTCGAATTTGTCCATTTTCAATGTTCGTTGAATTTATTATTATTTTCATATACATAGAGAAACACTTACCTATGTTACTTTTCCTAATTGCATATTTGATTTTGTAATCGATGTAACTTGTTTCATGAGGTTGAATAAGCTTGTCGTTCCATTATATTTCTATTGATTGTAGTATCTTGAGATTGTCCTGACAAAATGTTGAAAAGTGTCCCCTATATTTGCTAATTAATAATTGCTTAAATTTAGTGATTGTAATATTTTAGTATTCGATATTGATATTATTTGTGATGCTTAAATTAGTTCTTACAAATTGTTGAGTTGCTAGAGGCACTGATATACTAGTTAACAGTTAGTAAAATTTTCTAAAAAATATTTTTTCACTCACCAATCAAACACTAGAAAATATTTTTCTAAAAATATTTTCTACTCACCAACCAAACACCATAAAATATTTTTCACTCACCAACCAAACATGAGAAAATAAGTAGAAAACCAACTTATTTTCCAGAAAAAACATTTTTCAAGAAAACATTTTTCATGAAAAATATTTTCCATCATACCAAACACACCCTTAATCCCAAAACTCTTCCCTTCTGTGCAAATATTAATGTTTGCATGTTTAGCTATTGTTCCTTGATCAAAACATTTATACCATAAGCCCAAACCATCTCATCCTTCTACACTTGGAATCTACTTCTGTAATCTAGTTCTTCCCCCTTGTAGACATGATAAGGATCCAATTCTCATGCAGTTGTTTGTCAATTATAAACACTATCAATTGTTTATTTGAAACATGTTACAAATTTTGTTCATGTGTAATACTTATTATGTTTGTACTCAATTTTCAAAACTTCAAATTCAGACGACATGGCACAGTAACTTGGTTCCTTGGTGACATGTCAAGTTCATATATTAATTGCCTAATTTTATTAATTGCCAAAGTAAACTGCTTTTAGAAAAAATGAACAAAATCACTTAGTGTTTTATAACTGGTGATGCAATTCATTTTCTTATCATGTTATTCCCCCAATATCTCTATATTACCAACATATCGATAAACAAAAGTCAAGGAACAAAAAGGAAGTACGAGAAGACAAACTAATCTGATATGTTGTGTAAATAAAATTTGTGGCATACTACTTTACTTTAATACCAATAATAAGAGGGGATATGCATGTGGAGTGTTAGGATTTTTGTCCCGATTTTCTTACCAAATTTAAGTTTTACTTTTTCTTATAAGGAAAATAAAAGTAACCATAAATACTTTTACTTTTCCTTAAAGGAAAATATAAAAAAAATTCATATTTGACAAACCTCTTTCTTGGAAGAAAGGTTTTGTACATTTATAAATAGAAGACCCCTTCTCATACCATAACATAATAGCATTCACAATGTAGTCTTTTAAGATTTTTATTTAGGGGGAGATTTTCACCCAATAGGATTTTAAGTTTTTTTCAATATTATTTTTAATATGTAGGTCGTTTGACCAAACCATATTAATAATATGTTTTTAGTATTTGTTTTTCTTTGACATCTGAATTACCGTCCTATTGTTTGCAAACTTTAAGCTTCCGCATGACGCCCTCTCGATTTCGAACCCAACAAGTGGTATCAAAGCCTATGGTTCAAAGATCCAGTGGTTTGGTAAAACGAGGTTGAAGACAAGTCTAAGGCAGTTCTAATCAATTTGCAATCAATTGGATGATAATGAAGATTTTGTCCAACTACATGTGGAGAAGATATTTCAATCATATTTTCAACAATCCTGTTGTCACATTTTTGAAAATAAAACTCTCTTTTAACCCTATTTAGGGCTCCAATATTTTTAACCCAAAAGGGATAATATATTTTTAACCCAAAAGGGCTCAATTTTTAAGCATGACAAACAGCAGAGATAAATGAAGATTATGTGAAGAACCAAAATTATGCATATGACATGAAGAAGGCGGATCAAGTCAAGAAAATCAAGCCAAAAAGGAGAGATTTGTTAGGATTTTTGTCCTGATTTTCTTACCAAATTTAAGTTTTACTTTTTCTTGTAAGGAAAATAAAAGTAACTATAAATACTTTTACTTTTCCTTAAAGGAAAATATAAAAAATTTCCATATTTGGCAAACCTCTTTCTTGCAGGAAAGGTTTTGTACATCTATAAATAGAAGGCCCCCTTCTCATATCATAACATAATAGCATTCACAATGTAGTCTTTTAAGATTTTCGTTTAGGGGGAGATTTTCTCCTGATAGAATTTTAAGTTTTTTTCAATATTATTTTTAATATGTAGGTCGTTTGACCAAACCATATTAATAATATGTTTTTAGTATTTGTTTTTCTTTGACATCTGAATTACCGTCCTATTATTTGCAAACTTTAAGCTTCCGCATGACGCCCTCTCGATTTTGAACCCAACAAGTGGATGTGTCTGCTTTGGCTTTAATCATAATTTTACTGTATCATTCCTAATTAATTATTATAAGTCATTTAAGTATTAAAAAAAAATATTTAATTAAAAAGGTAAACTAGAAATAAAATGATAAATTAACTCTTGATATTTTAAATTAACTTGACGTCTTATATAAGACTCACTTAAATTTTTTTCACAAGTATATTTTATTTTGCTACATCACTTGTAATTAGTTATTATAAGTCATTTAATTCATGTTTGTTGCTTCAGCGTGATTTTACTATATCACTCTTAATTAATTATTATGGTCATTTAACCATTAGAAAATTAATAATATTTCATAAAAAGAAAAATTTAAAATGACACAAAATGACATGTTAACATAAAAACTATCGAAATTATATTAGTGTCACATAAATTGGGATGGGACATGGGAAGATATAAAGTAACATATATTATTTAAAAATGAGATAAAAAGTATTATAAATAATAATAATTAAGAACTTAATATAAAATACATATATATATGTGTGTGTGTAAAAAAATAAAATTAATTGACTGTCAAAATTTTATATGTGTCACATAAGCTGGGGCGGAGAGAGTATTCATATCTAATTGAAAAACTATGTAAAAAACATTACAAAATACAATTAACAACTTAAAAATTTTAAAAGATATAAAATATTTAGCTAACTCTCAAAATTATATCAGTATCACTTAAATTGGAATAGAAGGAAAAGTATTATAAATCAACAATAACTAAAAACTTAAATTATTTTAATGATTGATTATCTAAATTATATTTGTGTCACATAAATTGAGATAAAAAAATAATATCTATATATATTTACGTTTACATTTCAAATAGATAATATAACTATACTTGGTTTATTAGTTATCTGTCGGGGTAATTTATTCTGATTTCCTAATTGCACGAATAAATTAAGATTGAATTATTTAAAGAGCATCATCAACATGTCATGCATAAATCTGCGGTTCTTCATCAAGGAAATTTAATCCTTCAATCATTTTATTTTATGAACAAGTCACACATGATTTAGTTAATTATTTTAATATGATAAAAAATAATTTATGACTTTATTTTTATGTTATACTAGGTAAAATTCTCTTTGATAAGACAAATAATTTTTTTAATCTATTAAGGGAATTTTTGTAGCTCAGATGATTGCTACATAAATTTTTATTTTATTGGAGAATGTTTGATTTCCACAGATATTCCCTCCCCTATTTTTATTTTTTAAAATATGTTTTAACTTATTAATTATCAATATTTTGTATGTTCGACAAACGTGGTTTTAGAATATATAATCTTGATTAGTTAAAAAATTATCGAATGAATATAAAAAAAATTTAGTGCGTCCATGCGATAATTTAAGCAATATGTTTTGTTTTTATTTCATATATTAGAGAAAAGAATTAAATTTCATGCTAATCATGTATGATTTAAATATAAGATTTTGCCAATGCACGTGCTAAGATTTCCTTTCTTATCTTATCGAACTATTTCTTACTTTAATCATGTGAAAATGTTCCTTTTTGTTTACTTTATTCATAACTTTACTATTTAACTTTCTAGAAATCTAGATGAATTTCATTACTGCTGCAGTGTTTAAAGTGATGTGGCCGCACCAAATACAATCTACTTTTACGAGTTTTAGCATTGTCGAATCTAGAGAAAACGGCGTTAAAAATCAACAACCTTTATCCGCACTATCAACTACATATTCGAATTTTACGGAGGTCCTATCACCTTCATGAATTATTTCAAATTGAAATTATTATATTCTTAAAAAGTCATAATTACATTCACATTGATCAATGAAACTCACACATTTGACATGTAAAAAAATTTTTTTTTTTTCATTATCTTCAATCATATTCACTTCTACAAAACTAAAATAGAATTCTCCTTTGTAAAGAATAAATTTCTAATCTTCTCACCAAACAAAGCATCAACATTATTGAATCCAGGCCGTTGGTCAGGGAAAAACGAAACAACAACAAGTTCAACACGAATAATTTTGTGTTTCATGTTGTTGTTATTAGAATTTTGGTCCTTATTTTTTACCACATATAAGTATTTATTTTCTATTGAAATAAAATAAAAGTCTTACCATAATTGTTTTTACTTTTTCTAAAAGAAAAATATAAAACTCTTTCATATTTGACTAACTTCTTTTCTGAAGGAAAAGTTTTGTTCCTCTATAAATTGAAGATTCCTCTTCTCATACCATAACACAATAACATGCACAATTAGTCTTTAAAGAGTCTTGTTTATGGAGAGATTTTTCTCTCGTAGTTTTATGATATTTTTATTAGTTTTTCATATGTAGGTCAACTGGCCAGATCATATAATAATTTTTTCTGTAATTAAATTTTAGGTTTGGGGATCAGTTTATTGCAAAGCAAAATCCAAATCCAAAATTACAACACTCTTTAAAAATGAAAAAGGACCCGAGCCCAACAAATGGCCCAAGTCCGAGAAACCTACTATAAAAGTGTAGCTACCCTTCTTCAAAGTTTCCTTTTTACATTTCCTCAAGATTCGCCGTATTTCAAGCATGTTGTCGGATTGTTGTCGGTAAAACTCCAGATGGTCAATGTGCTCCTTTGGATTGTCTTCCACCTTGCTCCCTTTATGTTTTCTGATATTTTGCTCTGTCTATCTACTTCACTCTTGTCACATGGTAAGTTTCGATCTATCTCTATCATGACTCGAGACTACCCCTAGTCGTAACATGGTGCTTAGAACCACAAGTGATCTCAAGACAACTCATGTACTGACATGATACTTAAGCAACTGATTTAAAATGTATATAATAGATAAATTTGCTGAGAAAAATCATATTCATAAGATAATCTGAATAAATGTAATATTGATAAAGTTTACAACCTGATAAGTCTGAAGACAGAGCTTAAATTACATATCATGACTCTGACTGACTATCTATGAAGCCTCTACTCTACTGACTGTAGGTGGCTGGGATAGGCCTCCAACTACCAAAAATCAATACATAAGAATAATAACAATACAGTACATGAACTACAACTAACTAGAATCCTCGAACCAAGAGAACTTATCACCTGCTGGCTGAAAGTTGAGAACTGTCTGACTCTGGTGTGTGAACTACAGGGTGCCATCATGAAGGAATGTAGCCACAATGCATATACGTGGTCAGTACTTTGAAATATACTGAGCATATGGGGACATGCACTAAATCATGAAAAATATTTAAAACGTGCTTTAAAACTGAGGATATAAGTTATTTGTTGAAACATACATTTAAAACATAGCTATACGTGAAAACTGTAAGTCATAGTGAAGTTTATAAATCATGAGATGAAGATAATTTTGTAAGTTGGAAGTGGTAGAAACATGAATGTTGTATATAAATCTCATGTAAAGCTAGACATGTTGTAAAGTTGTATTGGGGATCATGTATGAATATTGATCATGTAAAATAAATGCAAGACCAAGCAAAGTATGCACTGACATGATTTGAATACTAAATAATCTGTAAAATTGTCTGACTGAATAACTGGTTATCTGATTACTTGGTCAAGCAAATCTGAACTGATATAAACTGAGTACTAACTTAAACTGTGGGAGCTATCATGTAACCGACATGCCCCAATTTGATCTAATTGGGGTCCAACATGTAACCCCAATTGGAAGGGTGTCAATACCATGCCACGGATACTAACACATGGCTATGTGAATCCACTAATATGGTGTCCGAAGGGACTAGGGTGTCACCCTCTACTGGCAGGCGCCCCTAAGATAATGTGAACCCTCTATTGGCAGGATGACCTCTCAAAATCTACGCTGGCTACGTAGTTCTGAAACTCAGGGACTGCTATTAAAGGTCACACCATCTACTAACAGGTGATCCCCCATCCCTGGGTTCACTCGGTGCTAAATCCTACTCCCAACTGAACTGACACAAAACATAACTGATACATGCACTAATAACTAATCTGCTCATTAAGGTTTTCTGAAAAATATAGTGCATGTATAATTTAAAGTAACCATGAACATGTAAACTGATGTATTTAACATGAAATAATTCTGGTAAGTTCATTATAAAAATAATGATCTGAATATGGTGATAAAATTATAATTCTGACTGACTTGTTACTTGAAACTCTAAAACAAGAGTAAACACATAGGTATCGGGTGTTCATAACCCACCAGCACTGAATGATACAAAAATAAGATAATATCACTTAAAACATTGGTAGAAAGTCATAATTTCAAAGTCCCAAAATATAATACATTTCAATGAACGAATGAGGTACATGAATTTGAACATGGGGATGAATTGAACTTGGGAGGATAACATGTTCACATGGTTTAATACATAAATTTAAGAATTTAACATGATATTGACTAAACGCGACATGGGAATTTGAAACTTCAAGTATATAGGAGCATGAATCACATGGGTTAGAACTATTAGCATGGCTTGGTTGTAAATTAATGAGGGGACATGTATAATTTTATAATTTCATTGAATATTACATGAGTACTTGAAATTCAAAGCATAAAATAACCTAATTTACATGGAACACACATTGACATGGCTTGAATTTAGATTTACAAAGAAAAGCATGGATTGATTTATCTTGAACATGTATATTTTCATCAAAAGAGGAGAAATTCGTAGTTGAAACAAAAAAGGAGATTTTTGGGCTCAATGGGTGGAAAAACCCATTGATGAATACCCCACATACCTAAATTGTTCGAATCCTTGAATAAAAAGCTTGTAATTTGGACCTTGAATGTTTGAATCCTTGAGAGGAGGCTAGATTTTATATTCTAGGGAAAGGTGATGGGTTTTACGTTAGATAACTGAAGAGGAATGGGGCAAATAATGCCCTTATTTGGGTTTTAACTCGTGTATTGGGTGTTTGGGGGTAAAACAACGTAGTTTTGAGGTTGAAAGAGTGGGAAAAGACCAAAAACAACCTTAGGAACTTCTGGAAAATGTCTGCAAGCCGTCCCGACGAGTTTGACCATGACTCATAAGGTCTGGGTACGAGTCGTGGCTTGAATCGACATCAGGAAACCATATTTCTACCCCTACTGCTATCAGTGCCCAAGCGCACATGGAAGTGTACGTGGTCTATCAAGTAGTAAAGTGGTCTTTAAGAAGCCAAGTATTGATCCCACAGGGACTTGATCTAACAACTATTCGATCCTAGTTCACAATTTAGCTTCAATTGATGCAAGAGTAACCAAAATAAAGTTTGAATATTGTAAATTATAAATAAAGTAAACAATGCATAAATAAATTACATGAGACAATCAATGGAGTAAAGCCCAGGGTTAAATCACTTTGAACAATCATACTATGTTGTTGAACTTCATTCGTTAACTTGCTTATCTTGGTTGTTGATTCTTAGGGTTAATTGCATGATAAGGGTCTCCTGACTTCTATCCGTTTACCTAATTTGAACCTTACAACTACATCATTGAGCGGGGATGTAATAGTCCAATTAAGTTCTTTAAGCTATCATCCTACGTTTGAATCAAGTAAAGCATCTAAGTATATCCTTGTCCTAGACACTAATTTGAATTCCTTATTTTATAAAAAAATTCAAACCATACTTTGTTTATTCCCATGTTCTATCTCCCTATTCCCTCTTCCGAAATCACAAGGGTGACAATAGATGTGTTTTCCGGGTGATCAATCCATCAAATAATTAAATCAAGAATAAACAAATAGTCAATAATGATAAGCAAATTAAATAAATTTAATTCAAAATAATAATACTCATGTTCTTGGCTTTAACCCCAAAAAAGGGGTGTTTAGCCAATAATATTCATAATCATGATCCAAGTAATGAAATTCATGTTATGAATTATTAACAAGCTAATTAAAGAATGAAAAATAAAACCTAAAACATGAAACAGCCTCCACAAATATTCTACGACGTCCAAAGTTGTCTCCAGAATTGTCCAAAATTGATCTTAATAACGCGTGTATATATAATACTATAATCCTAATCCTAGTAGGATAACAAAATTTGTTACACGGTTTTCAAGATATTCCCACCAGCCCCTTAAAATGTGTGAAATGTACTATATATGTAGTGGGACAATACCTAATCCATGTAGGACAAGGTAATATATTTAATACCTAACGTAGGATTAGTATGTGCCTGCAATATTTTGCCTTGTATAAAATGAGCAACGCGATGCGTCAATGATATCATTGACAAGAGCAACGCTACGCGTTGGTGGCTGCACTGGGAGTAGCGACGCAACGCGTTGAGATCGTGTCGACTCACTGGAAGTTGCGTCCAAAATTTATTCTAAGTGTTGAACGTCTTATCCTTTGCCCATGCCTTTTGTAGTGTATTTTCAATGAATTTTTAGCCTTTTTATCATCAATTTATCACCATATTCAACTCACAAAGCTTCCAACATAATCAAAAACCACATATTAGAGATCATAACAACACAATATCCTTAACGATGAATCAAAATAAGAGCTAAAATAAGGCTAATTCGCAATAATCTTTACTTATTGTTCCGACTCTAGACTTAATCAAATTAAAATTTGCAATCACAAACAAGTTATTCCACGCATAATTACACATTTAAACCATTTGGAATAAATTAAATACATTAGAATCCAACGAAACCAACTAGACACACACCTAGCTGAAGCTAGTAAAACTAGTTTTCTCGATGGAACTCTAAATGAGTCAATTAAGTACAAACTTGTTTGGAAACACTTTGAGCCATTATAATCACGTACTAAGACCCTCATATGTTTGTTTATATCATATTAACACACAAAGAACACAAATAATTCTCAAAACAAGGCTAAATAATCTAGAATAGTAACACTAGAGTGCATAAATACACCCAACATCACCACCCCATACTTAAAGCCTTATTCATCCTCGAGCAACTCTTAAATCTATGCATCATAAGTTGAGGAGACTCTATACTTATACTAAATGCAAGACACTCAAGCTAGTACTACAATGACTATACAGAATGCAATTTTCTTCACTAAGCATATTACAAACACAATTGAAAACTCATGAATACTACTCCAAAACATCCTAGCCTCAAGACTTGACTCAACTAGTTGGAAAACTCATGTTTATCATTCAATCAAGGACATCATACAAATCACCCACATTCATCAAACATGTGGCCTCACAACAAGAGAGTTATCCATAATCACTCACAATTAAGTAATTTATAACATGATGGGTACAAGGATCAAATTATGCTCACTCTCACAAAGAATTCACAAGTAACACACAATGAACCATAGGCTTGTCCTTAGTGTAGTGCTCCGCTAATATCAGAATGATGAACTTAGAATCAATTAGGTCTTTTTCGAGTTGTAATGTAGGCTAAAGAATAGGTAGGAACTATTTTGGAATAGTTATGACTATCTTCCCTAAGCGATTTAGTACATCACCTTTTACAATTAAAACCATTCTCCAACAACTAAATTACACCATTTTTGCTTACCCCATTCTTTTGTTTTTCACCCCATCTTATTAAGCTCATTCACATACACTATGGTGGGAGTATTTTATGCACAACTCATTCAATTTGAACAAATTTTTATTCTTTTCATTACTCAACTCCCCATCATAATACATTACAATTCTTTTTTAACATCAATAACTATCTCTTTTGGGGCTTCAATGACAACTTTTTCTTCTTCAATTTCTTACTCCTAACTCAATTGATTTTTCATTAAAGCGCATAGGAGCTTTGGATCAAATTATGGTCTATCAAATAAGGGATTAGGCTGCATATGCGGCTACCAAAGAAAAATCTAAAGGCTCAATGAGGCTTACTAGTATTACGCTCAAGGGTAGGTCAAAAAAGAAGGGTATAAAATAAGGCTATCATAAAAATTTCTATATCATCTCCTAAATCCACACTCTTTATTTCGTTTTGCACACACACCAGGCAAGTTCTAGACATCATATGCAACGAGAAATATACAAAAACCTTACATCACACATGACACATGCTCAACTCAATAGGATCATCATAGGCTCTCAACCAAACAAAAGCATGAATTCGAATTTAAGACAAAGTACTAGAGTCACAAACATGTGCCTAGGAGTCTCAAAAGTAGCAATTCATACAATTCAACATGCTTATACAACTAAAACACTTGCCTCATGTAATAAAAAATAGCACCAACAAGAATATCTTACAAAAAAAAAAATTAAATTAAGCCAAAAATTAGAAATTTTCCCACCCCACACTTAAAAATCTACTTTTTCCCCAAAGTAAACTTTAAAGTCAGAGTTAGAAATACTCCCTGGGGCCTCTAGGCCTAGCTAGTAGCATCTTTATACATAAAGGAGGTCTGTGGGAACCCACACTCAGTCTTTGTCGTGCTATTTAGCTCAGGTTTCTGGTACTCAGACTTCCCATCAACCTGCGACTCAACAAAACAAAAACTATGTGAAGTAAAAACTAAAAATTGAAAAATAAAACATACCTACTTAACTTATGTTGCCTCCCAAGAAGCGCCTGATTTAGTGTCGCGGCACGACCCAACTTAACAACTTAGTCATTCTCTTTTCTTCTCTTTCCCACACTTGGTATCTATCTTCTTATTCTTTTTGCCCCTTTTGGGTGTGCATTCTCAAAGGTACCTGATTTTTTAACTTTAGCCTTTTCAGGCCCATCAACTTGAATCATATCAGGTTGCAGTATTGGAGGCTTTGGCTGCTCAATGAGGGTGTCAGAAGAGGCCTTTGGCAGACTAGCCACCCCACACTTGTCCCCTTCAATAACATTAATCATACACAATTCTTTATATTGGGACGTTATGTTGAACGCTTTGTAAACTTTAAATACTTCCTCTTCATCCTCCAACCTCATCGTGAGTGTGTATTCCCTCACATCAATCAACGCTCCTTCGATTACTAAGAATGGACGCGCCAAGATGATTGTTGTCTATTCGTCTTCCTGAAATTCTAGAATAGTAAAGTCAACAGGAATAACAAATTTACCAACCTTTATGAGGACATCCTCAATGATTTCTTCCAGATAGGAAATGGATCCGGCTGCCAGCTGTAGACGTATAGTACATGATCTGGGCTCACCCAAACCCAATGTTTTGAATAGAGATAGGGACATCAAGTTGATACTTTCCCCTAAATCACTAAGTACCTAAACTACCTCACTGTTGCCAATCTAGATGGGGAGAGTAAACTTTTCAGGGTCCTTAAGCTTTTTTAGCATCTTTTGTGTCATTGCAGTGCTACACTCTTCAATGAGTTCTACCGTGTCCACATCCTGCAATTTTACCTTATTCGCAACCACATCCCTCAAGTACTTAGCGTACTTGGGCATACCCTGCAAAACATCTAACAAAGGTAAGTTAATGTGAAGCTCTCTGAACGTGTCAAAGAACTTCTTAAACATGGCATTCTCCTTCAATTTTATTTGCCTCTGAGGGAAAGAAAGTGGCGGTATTTTCTTCACTTCTTCAGCAGCTTTTTCTTTTGAGTACTCAGACATCCTCGCCTTTTCAGCAACTTTGTCATTTACTTGTGGGGTAGTCAAATCTGCATCTACCTTCTTTGTTTTCTTAGGAGGTTCTTCTTGAAGCTCTCTACCACTCCTCAAAGTGATTGTCATGATTTGTTTTAGATTTTCTGTATCTCCCGACAACCCACCTTAAGGCCTGGTATTCAGCACCTGTTGTAACTGCCCCAACTGGAACTCTAAGCTTCTCTATGCCGCTTGTTGATTTTTTACATCTGCCGCCAGAGGTGTTTGATTAGCTAGAACCTGCTTCATCATCTTTTTCAAGTTTTTATCAAAAACTTTTGATTATATAAATCATCTTGAAACTTTAAAATGCACTTAATGATAGTAAGCATTTCATGAGCCACGGTAGCATATTTTTTCTGGGATTCAGTCCATTTTCCTAAATAAAATCTTCTCAAGTATTCAGATTTTTCATGGGGATTAACTTGTGTCAGTATTCCACCATAACCTATATTAGACGTATCTATCTCAATAATTTTTTACCATGCTGGATTAGACAAAGCCAAATAGGGTAAAGACTTAACACTCTGTTTAATCTGTATAACAAGATTTGTGTGACTATCAGTCCAAGGACCTTTATAATCCTTTTTTAGCCTATCATATAATGGTGCTAAATCACGAGATAAATTTTTATAGAAGGGGGATATATAATTCAAACTTCCTAAGAATCTCTGCAATTAAGTTCTTTTAGTAATAACATCAGGGGATTTTGATGCAAAATCAATTGATCTTTGGATGGGAGTAATCGTTCTTTGACAGATATTGTGTCCTAAAAATCGAACATCAGTTTGAAACAAACTCATTTTTGGTTTAGATATCACCAAACCATTTTGTATTATAATTTTCTTAAAGATATCAAGATGCTTGATATGCAACTCGAATGTCTTAGAAAACACTAATATGTCATCAATATAAACAATGATGAAATCTATATAAGGATTAAAATATCATTCATGATCTTCTGGAATTTAGAAGGGGCATTTTTTAGACCAAATGGCATAACGTTTCATTCATATTGTCTAAAGGGGACATTAAAAGCAGTTCTATAAGTATGCTTTTTAAATATTTGAATTTGTCAATATCCTGATTTTAAATTAAATTTTAAAATATATTGGCATCTTATAACCTTGATAGAAAATCTTTTTTATTCGGAATGGGATACCGAATCCATTTCAAATGTTTATTCAACGGTTTATAGTTTATAACTAACCTGGGAACACCAAGTTTCTTTTCTGAGAATTATTAACATAAAATGCAGTACAAGACCAAGGGGATTTTGAAGGTTTTATCAAACTTTTTTGTAACAAATTATCAATTTCTTTTTTGAAGAATTCGATTAATTCGGCAATCATTTGACACGGTCGGGATTTGGTTGAGATATTATTCCCAGGAAAATTATTCTCATATGAAAGAGAGACAATGTGCTTTTTCTGATTCCAAAAGGCACTGGGATAATCGGCACAAACATCAACAGTCATTTGTTCAAAAATTAATTTAATTTTTTCCTGTATCTTAGCAAACTTCATAGTATCACAAATATTCATGCTAAGTAATGCAAGTTGTAAAGAATCAGCATGCTTTTGTTTCATTTCAATTAAAGTGTTAATATCTCTAGTTACTGGATCTGTAACGAAAGAATAAGATATCTCTTTATTCTTGTAAGTAGCAGTAAATCCTTTTGCATCAACATGAGTATAAGGATAAATAACATTTATAAAAGGAGTTTCAAGTATAATTAGAGGGTATAATTGATTTTTCATCAAAAAGAAGAAATACGGAATGCGGATTTTATTCTGACAAATATGAGTATTCGGTAATTTATACTCAATATCAAGAGCATGTCCGGATGCAGATTTAACTACATGAGTTATTTTTTGAAAATATTTTGTGAAAATTAAACCTTTTTAAATGCAGCTAACATCCTCTCTACTATCAATCATAGCAACATCAGTTATAGAAAAATTATTATCAATCAAAATAGTACATTTAATACACCATTTATGAGCAGTGATAATTTACATCTTTCTTGAGAAATAATCATTTTTTTAATCAAGGGAACTCTGAATAATGTCATCTATATCATCATTTTCTTTAGAAATCCTATCTTTTCTTTTGAAAACAACATTAGGGGAATTATTTTTCTCTATTTGCGTAATATTATGATCACAAATCATTTAATTTTGTTTAAGATATTTAATCTCTTTTTTCAAGTTTTCAACTTCAATTTTTAAATCATCAAAAGAGGTATCTCTACCAGGGGCGAAACCCATAGCAAAACGCTTATTAACCTCTGATAAGGAATAAGGCGTAAAATAATCAGGACCTTTCCTTGGTTTAAAAAAATTGCTATCGACAGTTTCAAGCGTACTAGGTTTTGAACTTGTAGATAAATTAATATTTTTTCACGTAGTTTCTCATATGAAACTTCTTTTAACGGTTCTAATACATTATCAGAAGTAATGGTCCTTAGATTTAAATCTTCAAATTGGGACTTCAATTTATAAAATGCATCATCACAAGTGCAGCAATCAGAACATATAGTATCAACATTTTTATCACTATCAAATAAATTAAGTAGATCAACTTTATTTTCTGACTCTGATTCAAAATTATAATCAAATTCTGATCCTGAAGTGTATAACAAATCATAAACTTGATCATGCAAATCATCAGCAAGTCCTAAGGATTTAAGTTTTTGAAGCTTACAATTCGGAGCAATATGTCCGAAATTACCCTATTTGTAGCACTTAATCTTGGCAAGATCTCGCTTAGACCTATTTTCGTAAATTTGATAAACTTACAATGAGCTTTTCTAACTTCATGTTCTTCTTTGGATCTATATCTAGATCTCTTTTTCCTATAAGGTTTGTCATCCTTAGAATATCTATGACTCTTTTTCCTAGAAGAAAAAACTGATTCGAGTACCCCAAATTGAGTACAAAAATCTCCTAACTGAGATCTTTCTTTAAGCTTATCAATCTTAAGTTGTCTTCATAACTTTAACTCATTACACAAGTTTAATCTTTTTTGTGTACATACTCCTATCAATTTGCCATAGGTGTAATTGTCCCATGGAACTTCACCGTAAGGACCTCTAAGAGCTTTGCTTACCCTTTGAGCAAATAAAGGAGAAAGCCCGTCTATAAACTTAGTCTTCTAATAAGCCAGCCCATTCTCGGGTAATTTTATAACCCGACTCATAAAGGTGTCTTTATACCACCTAAATTCTCCTAGAGTCTTACATCTAAGACCGTTTAAGAGAGTTCGGACAGTTTTATACTGGTTGGTGAATCTACCATTAAAATATTCTAAAATAGTAAGAACGAGAGTTTAAATAGCATCTTCTCTATTTTCAACTAGAGATCTTCCTAGGTTATCATTCCCTGATTCAGTAGCTATAGCATTGACAATAGCAGCTTTTTGGTCAGGAACTAGAAAATTATCCCACCAGCCACGAAGTTAGCCAGTAAAACCAGCTATTATCATTCTACAGATAATTCTATTTGTGTTCTTATCACTAGTAGCTCTGCACACGGTACCATACATCATCATGCGGTGTACAAAGATAGTTAGTTTCCTATCAGTTAGGACATCTAGGTTCCATTCATATATATCTGAACCACTATAAGATGTATTAATCTGATTTCAGTCCCTTTCATCTATCAGAACATCTTGAGGAGTAGGTCTCGGATAGTAATATGTTTACCTACAGGGTAAATCAGCATCCCTGTGATTTTTTCCCCAGTTGTTTTTTAATCATTCCTCTAAGCTTATTAAGCTCTGATTTATTCTGATTTTTCAAATCAGGAGTATATTCTAACTAATCAGCAAAATCATTTGATAAATCAATAGGGTTAACACTTAATCAGGAAAGCTTTTTATCAAGAAGCTCTTCCAAATCTTTTAAAGGCGAACTAATTTGAAATCCCTAAATATCAGGGAGCCTTTGAATACTAGTATTAGTAGTTAAATCTTCTAACTTACTTCCTGAAAAGGAGGCGGAAGATTTTGAAGTAGTACTCAGATCTTTAACCAAATCAGTTAATTCATCAAATTTTTTATTAAGAGAACTGATATGTTCCCCTAAAATTTTAACATATAAACTCAAATAATTATTTTGAGAAATCAGATTATTAATTACGGTGATGCTCATTGCCGCAACTTCATTATCAATGAATTTTTGGAAGGCAGAAAAAGTAACACCTGTATTATTATGTAATATGAAAGGTGCTTGGGAAGGGTAAACAGCTTTAACAATGTTACCACTACCGTCTTTATAAGATCGTTCTAAAACCTTTATGTATAACGGCAAATAGGTAGTTATAAACCAAGGAACAAGATGCATAATTCGATTATGCAAGGCACATACTTCATAGAATTCTAGAGAAATATTATTCAATTCATCGGCACTATAAGTCTCAAAAAACAAGTTCTAAGCTGGTTCCATTTTTTATTAAAAAAACTATTTTAATATAACTTCTTGCCTGGGATCCAGGACTAAAATTAATTTGGTGTGAAATCATCAAATATCATTTGGATCAAAGCTCATTTCAGAAGCAGTAGGGATATCTCTATCAGAAATATTATTACTATCTTGAACAACATTTGTTCCGGGATTGATCTTAACCTTTTCTACAAATCTTGTAGGAGCAGAATCAATCGTATGCAAAGAAGCAGCACGACTTCTAGCTGGACCATATGATGGTTCTACAGGAGAAATATGATGCATAGTAGGCAATAATTTAAGCATAGAAAATGAATGTATGTTATAAACAGTAGACTTATCATCAAACTGAATACAAATCCGCCCATCTGGATTCTGGGTAACATGCGAAAGGTCGTTATTTGTCAAGTCTTTAGTAACTTGACTCGGAGATATAACCGTATTTAAGGTCCAATAGTGGGAAAATCAATTTCTTCCCATTTGATAGGCCTCCTAGTGGTGACCTTAGACCTTGCAAAATTAGTTTCGACTAATATAGTTTGATCAGATGTATCGTATAACTTACATCTAGGATTTAATATAGACAACAATTTATAATAAATTCTGTATGACAAACATATAAGTTCACATCCAGACGCATAATTATAACCATGCGTTTTCACATTTAATGTCAAAGCATCAAGTATATTCACATCAATCAAAGATAATTACAAATTTGGTTGAGTGTTGAAATAAACTGGACCATAGGCCACAGTGGATTCAATCGAACCCATCAGAGACTGTCTGAAATTCAAATTTCTACTATCTCTAAGAGCTGCCAAAAATGTCTCTGGTAACCCTTTAAGAGTCGATGGTTTAAAAGCAATTTGAACCATTCCAATATGCATAAAATTATAATGATTTTTATGTAAATCAATATCACGTTTATTTAATAAACAAATCATCTGTTCTTAAGAAGTTAATGCTAAAGACTGCTCAGTTGTCTTTATCATCTGTTTAGAAAAAATTTTGTTAAACCATCCATAATCATAAATGTTTTTTATATCAACTTTAGGGATTGTTCATTTATTTAACAAATCAAGATTGTGAGGTATATCTACCTCTTCAAGTTGAGTACTCTTAGTACTCAATCTCCCATTTCCATTAGTAGAGAATTCATATTTATGTTGAATAGTTCAGATCTATTGCATAATTACCATGAAAGTTACATGGCTCTGTCAAAATATAAGGGTTCAAGTTCATTTAGAACTCTTTCATTGTGGGTTTCTACTTTTAAACTAATTAATAATTTTTTTTAAAGGATAATGTATTTTAAATTCAAATAATTATGAAAATTTTATGACAATACTATTAAACTTGTCCTAAAAATTGACATGTGGCTTCTCAGCAGTTTGCCACTTGGCTTCTTCTGATGTTTCTTCCTCTGCTTTATAATATACTAGTATAGGTACCCACATGATGCGCAGAATATTTTTTTTAAAAAAATATTCATTAAAAAAGATTATGATTTTCACTTTGAGATTATAAAATAAATAAATTTTTATTACATCACATTAACATACTTTAAAGTTAATAAAATATTAAAATAATTCTTAATAGTGAAATTACAGCTGATACTTAATAACTAGTCACAATTTTAATTATTTTAGATATGTCAATATTAAAAGAACAATAGTAATACTCCCTCCGTCCCAAATTACCCATCTCAAATTGAGATGACACATTGATTAAGAAAAATAATTAATAACATGGCTAGTTTACCATAGTACCCCTATTAAATGATGTTTATATTTTAATTTGAAGAAAAAAGTAATTAATGCAAAGGGTAAAACATGAAAAAAAAAAATTATCTCTTCTTGATTAATGAAAAAAGACAAGTAAAATGAGAAATCAAATTAGGAAATTTGAGACGGATAATTTGGGACGGAAGGAGTATCTTTTAAAATCATATTCCATTAATTGATTTCTAAAAATTATAAAATAATAAATATTAAATAAATAATAATCTTATTGTTGGACTTTTAACTTTATAATTTTAATCAATTAAGACATGTATTTATATTATTAATTTTATCTTCCATTTCAAATTTTAATTTTTTTCCGTCTATAAATTCAACTTTAACAATTAGTTACAATTTTTTAAAAAGAGTTTTATCTTTCAATTCCATTTCAAACACTCTACTTCTGTCAATTATAAAATTTTAATTTTTAAATTTTAAATTTTAGAACTCTCAATTCAAACTAAGAACATATAATTTATTATTCTCTTTTAAATTTTTACACTTTATTCGATTATTCATAATTTTTTCATTGTTTAATTTCAACAATAATATCTTTAAGTATTTTATTTATAATTATTATTATATTTACTAAATTAATTCAAATAAAAGCTCTCATTGTTATCAAAATAACCGCATCCCATCAAATCCCACACTCATTACTCACCTTTTATCCTACCACCACACCACTCCCCACAAATTTTATTTTTTAAAAACTTTCAAAAAATTTATTCAAGTTTTTCTCTTACTCCACTCACCCCCCCCCCCCGCTCCAAAACAAAAGAAAAATATTTATTTTTTCAAAAAACTTTTTTCCTTCTATCCCATCCACCCATAACCCGACCCCCTTACCCAACACCTCCCTCTTCCCCCCTCCCCCCCTCCCCAAAAAAATTATAATTTATTTTAGATTTTTAACAAAAAAAATTCTTAACCCCCCCCACCTACCTTGACCCTAATTTTTTTAAACCTTTTAACTTTTTTTTTTTTTAAAAAATTATTTTTCTACCGCTACCCCAAACGCCACCTATATCCATCATTTCGGCTACCCCCTACCCACCAAGCCCACCCCTACCCCACCCACCAAGTCCACCCTTGCCCCGACCACCACAATCTCCTACACTTTCTCCCCTATCACAATGTCTATCTCTCTAACTCTATTTATTTTTATTATTTCTTAAAAACACTTTGAGTATCTTAAATCAAAAATAAAAGTTTAATTATTCCTTTCATATTTATGATATACTTGTATACAGGGTATATAGAACTTCAAATTTCTCAGTGATATCTACAAAAAAGATAAATGTAACACTAATTATAAAGAACAATAACAACAAAAAAATTTGAAACTTTTAACATAAATTTTCAGGATATGTTTCAAATACATGACATGTTTATCACTTTTTTGATTCACTATATTTCAACAAATTTCACACAACAAATTTTATTGAGCAATTTCAATTGCAACATTTCATTGAACATCTTATCTTCACAGTCTATTTAAAAACTTCAAATTATTTAATTTGACCTAATTCAAATTACAGTTATTTAGAGAAATCTCGTGTGTACGTGATCTAGTCTTTTTGTTCATTGATGCCATTCTATGTAACAATAATGATAAATTATTATAAATCTATAATCAAATAATTTTAAAGGAAAAATAAAAAATCAATTGAAATATCTATATGCCTTCAAATTTAAATTCAACTTCAGTAACATATTTGTTGGAAATATTCTTTCTATAGAAGTAAATATATATATATATATATATATATATACTTTTCTTTTTCTTCGTTAAGAATGAAGATATATATTTTTGTAAGAAAAATAGAATTTATCACAATTTAAGTTTAAATTTGAATTCAAATTCAATAAAATATATGTTTGAAATACTTTTTTTTTTAAAAAAAAAAAAAAAAATTATATATTTAAAAATATAGAATTCTAGGATACTTTATCTTTTCTTTCTTGCTTGCAAAAAAGCGGACTATTTCTTTTTTAGAAAAAGAAAATTTAATACATTACCTTTTAATTTCAATTCAAGTTTAATTTAAATTCAAACTTAATAACATATTTTTTTGTTAAATATATATTTTTTATAAAGAAGGGTAGTATAAAGGGAAAAAAAATTAGCGTGACAAACTAGTAGATCCAAATGGTTGATTCTTGAAAGAAAAACAACAAAGCATCCATGTTTCCATAAGCAATTATCTTATGCTTCTTTTGTTGTTTGATTTCAGGTTACCACTTCTAGACTGTTATTTTCAAAGTTTATTGATTATTCAGAAGTAGGTATCAATGAAGCCAACCTCTTTATTTCATTATAAAAATTATTTATTAACCCATACAACCTAGCACAATCAAAGAAAGGAGATCAATATTCAATATATAAAATTATGTCATGACAATCATTGATCTCAATTTTTTACGATCCAATAATACAAATTGTTAGCAAATTATAATCAAATAATCTAAATTTAAGCTTTGAATGGTAAGCAAATTGTGCACAAATATAATAATGTAAGCATATGCCAGCCATGAATATATATTAATAAACAAATCTGATTGAAGAATCAAAGAATAAGCACAAAAAGTTTAGAAAATAAAATAAGAAGCAAATCTGATTGAAAATTGAGTTTATATAGGAAAGGATTAATTGAATCCCGCTTTATCTAGTATAGAGTTTGTTTTCGAATCAAATTCTTGAACAATTTGTAACTTTCTATTCAAATTCAAAATTAAAAAATTATCACTAATTTAACTAACTAATTTTCAACAAACTCTATATTTATCTAAAAGCATTTTTTTTAAAAAAAATTATCTTAAAAAATAAACTTTATTAAAATGAATAATATAATATACAATCTTTGAATTAAAATAAATAATATAAAATAATACTAACATGAACATGAACTTTGCGAGAAATAATACATTACAATCTTTGAAATCCATATTGAATTAGTTGCTACAAAAAACATTAAAATTTAAATTTAAATTTAGAATCTAAAAAGACAAGCTTTCTTCTACAAAAATGTAGCATGTGTGATAATGCTCGAGGAAAATGGGGAAATAAGAGATGAAGAAGTTACGTGAGTGAGTGGTTTAAGTTGGTTTAGATTAATTAATAATTTTTCTTTGGTCATTTTTTATTTTATTTCTTTCTTTTACGATTTTTTTTTTTTACAAAAATAATTGGCTTTTATCATATAAATAAGTTTTCGTTTTACAGTTACATGTAAATTTTTAAATTACTATTATTTTTAACTAAGTAAGAAATGAATAAATAAATTAGCTTAATCATTTTCAATCAAAAATTCAATGAGATTCTATTTTTAAGCTAATGACTTTTTTTCTTTTAAAAGGATGATGTATTTTCAAATTCAACTATTATATTATTCTACTTGTTATTATTTAATATTTAAATATATTTTATAATATTGAAAGGGATAAGTTATGAATAGTTAGAGTTCATCTAGAACTCTTCAATATTAGTTTTAAGTTAATTATAATTTTTTTTTATAAAACCTAATATTTTTAAATTTAAATATCTCTAATTTTTTAATTCAAAATTTTTATTACCATATTTATATCCTTGTCCTAAAATTGCCACATGGCTTTCTATTATGTTGCCACATGGCTTCTTCTAGTGTTTCGTCCTTTGCTTTATAATATATATTTATAGACTAGTATACGTACCCGTGCAATGCACGAATAATATTAAAATATTATTTTTAATTATTTTAGATTAGCATGTCTTGTTCCAGCATGTTATTAAAAATTAAGTATTATATTATTTATCAATAAAAAATATAATTAAAAAAACAAATCTACTCCTACCCATCTCCACCCCCGCCCCCTCTTCAATTTTAAATATACTAAATTATTTAATATTCAATTATCAGTTTTATCGTTGGGGTTTTACCTTTATATTTTTAATAAATTAAGACATGCAATTACAATCCTTACCTTCATTTCACATTTTTATTTATTTTAATCTATCAATTCAGCTTCAACAACTAACTACACTTTTTTATAATGAAGATTTTATCTTTCAATTTCATTTCAAAAATAATTAATTGTGTCAATTACACAACCTCTAATTTCAAAATTTAAATTTCACCCTCTCAATTCAATAAACAAAGCACATACAATTTATTATTGTTTTTAATTTTCAAACAAAGTTTAATTGTTCGTAACTTTTTCATTGTTTGATTTTATCATTAATATTTTTAAATATTTTATTTATACGTATTATTATATCGTCTAAATAAATTTAATTAAAATCACTCATACCACTCTCAAAATCATCCATCTCCCTCACCCCCAACCCCAACCCCAACATCCGATTTGTTTTTAACTTTTAACTTCTTCTTTTTTTGCCCTAGCCAACTCCCTACCCCTAACTCACCCTCCCGACTCCCCCAACAGCTAAAACTTATTTTATTTTATGTTATTTTTTTTAAAAAAAGTTTTTTTTCTTAAAATCACCCCCCACCACCACCTCCACCACGAAACCCCCTCCCCCCGCCCCTCCTCCGCTAAAAAATTAATTTTTTTATTTTCTATTTTTAGAAACTTTTTTTAAAAATCTTTTTTCTAATCCAAAAAATTTTAAAATCTTTAATTTATATTTTTTAAGAATCTTTTTTCCTATCCCCACCCCAACTAAACCTACATTCACCCCCCTAGCCCCCCCCCCCCCCCCACACCTAGAACATTCCATTCGCCCCCACCTATCCCAATTAACTTCAACCATATTCATCTTTTTGTCACTATTTATTTTTATTGTTTAGTATTAGAATACATATAAGCTTTTAGGAAAATATTTTTTATTTACACCGCGAATGAAAAAATAAGTAAGAAACATTTTGTTTTCTTAAAAAATATTTTTCGTGAAAATTATATTTCTCCATACTGAACACACCCATAAAATCATTAAAAAAATCCAGTGATAAAGATAAAAATGATGGTACACAAAATCTTGAACCCTTTTTTGATAAATAGGAAATATTATATATAAATGATAGTACTTTTGTAACAATAATATTTACCAAACCAAAAAAAATAAAAAATCAACAGTACTATTTTGTAGAACCAAAAAACATGTCCATATTGTAACTTGAAATGATCAAGATCCATGAATCTAAAATGTATAAATAGATGAAAAATACGACATACAATTATTATAAAAGATATTATTAGTGATGACACCATGAGCACCTGCCTGATGTAATTTTCAGATAGCTTAGTACACAATAAAGCATGTAATGCATGTATATACATTGTTCAAAAATAGCAAAAGGTTGACTTTTACAAATTTAAGAAAAAACAGATGGATTAAATTGGTGTACCTTTAACATCAATGGAGGAAGATGAAAATGGCATATTCTTCTTGCATATAAAAAAGAAAAATATTAAATCATAATTAATTTTTAGAAAATGAAGAATTAAAAACTACCGTAAATAAATTCATGAATAAAACTATTGATACATATAGGATTATATATAAAAGAGCCTAAAAAGCTATAATCCCATTCCAATTCGAATTTCATTTAAATTCAAATTCGGATACTATCATATTAATTTGTTAAAAGAAAATTAATTTGTTATTCTTTCTTGCCCTTCCTTTTTTTCAGACGTAATACATAGTTATCTTATCTATATATTTGAATTAAGATAAATATTTGAAATCAATGAGATAATTATAGTAATTTTTAAAATTATTATTTTATGTTTAATTATATAAAAATATTTTATAGCATTTAAAAAGTATAAATTTATGTATTTGCAACTCTCCACTCATGATTTTCTAGTTTTAAACTAATGAAAATATATTTTTTTAATCTAAAAACCTAATATTTTTCACATTCAAATAATTTTTTTAATATTATTATTATTATTATTATTATTATAATAATAATAATAAAAAAAAAAAAACTACTACTACTACCGCAACATTTTTTTTAACTTTAGAAAGTACTACTACGTGTCTTTAACTATTACTACTACAATTATTATTGTTTATTGTTATTATTATTTTTTATTTAATATTTAAATATATTTGATGATATTGAGAGGGATAAGATCATGATAATTTGTTTATTGTTCAGATTAAAAATATAATTTTTTTATTAAATATATCATCCTCAACGTAATATTATGAGTTCTACTATTATTTATTAATATATTATCGTTATTATGAAATTGTTAGAGTTTATTTAGACCTATTCAATCATATTGTTGCTAGATTTAAGCTAATAAAAATCTTTTATTTTTCTTTTAAAGTACTATTATTTTCAACTGCACAAACTATCAATTTATAACAAATTAACTCTGTAATATAAAATACACAAACTATTCATAAATTATAATCAAACAATCTAAGTTAAGCTTTGAGTAGCAAAAATTTATGCACAAATATATTAGTATAATTATGGCCATCCATAAATATTAAATAATCAAAGGAATATGATTGAAGAATTAAAGAATAAGTAAAGAGTTTAGAGAACAAAATAAAAGGTTTGACTAAAATATCATATTATATAAGAAAGATTTATTTGAAATTCGGCTTTATCTAGTATAGAGTTAGTATTCAATTCAAATTATAGAAGAATCTGTAACTGACAATTCAAATTCAAAATTTAAAATTTAGCATCATTCAAATAACTAATTTTTAGCTAAATTTATCTAAAAAGTAATTTTAAAAATAAACTTTATCTTTAAAATTAAATTGTATCCTCTTATAGTTTCAATTTAGAACTATAAAAAAGTGTTTCAAACTAAATAATTTTTGATGGACTGTATTTTCTCTATAAACTAATTATAATAACTTTATATTTTTATAACTACAATTTGTAACTTACAAATCGTAGAATGATTTGTTCTACAAAAATGCAATGTGTGTGATAATGCTTGAGAAAAAATGGGAATGAAGAAATTACTTTCTTTTTCTTTCTAATTTTATCATTTTTCTTTTATTATTATTACTACTAAGTTTTTCTAAAAAATTAAGATTGCTACTACTACGTGTGTATTTCTGATGCTACCACAACCGTTGTTGTTGTTGCTGCTATCATTGTTGTCGTTGTTGCCGCTGTTGTTGAAGCATTGAAAAGAATAAATTTATGAATAGTAAGAGTTCATTTAGAACTCTTCAATGTTAGGTTTCTAATTTCAAGCAAATGATAATCTTTTTTCTAAAAGAAATCTAATATTTTCAAATTCAAATACTCCTATCTTTTAATTCAAAAATTTTATTACAATACTCTATTAACCTTGTCTTAAAATTGACAAGTGACTTATTCTTATGCTGCCACTTGATTTCTTGTGGTGCTTCATCCTCTGTTGTATAATATACTAGTGTATGTACCCACGCGATGCGCGAATAATATTAAAACATTATTTGTAATCATTTTATATTGAAATATCTTGTTTGAGCATATTAAATCATATTACCCTAAATAAAAGTTCAACTATCATATTATTTCTCAATGAAATGACAAAAAAAATAAAAAATCTACCCCACCTCATATATTTCAAGATTAGATGATCCACCTCTTTATCCATTTGGGAAGGCTAACTCAGATTAAAAATATAAAATTTTTATCCCTCCCCTCGTTCCATCCCTACCTACCCTAGTCCCCCTATCTCTAATCAAATCTATACGAAAAAAATAATCATGTCATTGTAAAAAAAATTATTATGTTTTATATTTTTCTTTATTATATTGTTCACAATTTAAAGGTAATAGATTGTTAATACCCCCCTTCATCGCACCTCTACAAAATTTGTATGAATAAAAACAATCATTTAATTCAAAAAAGCTTTTTTATTTTATGTTTTTCTTTGTTTTATTATTTACAATCTAAAAATTTATGGTTATAAAAAATAATGTAAAATTTTATTCCACTATAGAGTTGATAAATAGTAACATATATATGATATTGTCTAATTGCTTCATTATATTCTAAAAATTAGTTTAACCCCCTCCCCCCCCCCCCAATCCGTAATGTGCATCTTTTTTCTATTATATTTAATTACTTTACTTTTTTGTAATTTGATTTTGAATTAAATTACTTTTTTGTGTTATGCATATATCACTAAAAGATTATAAATGTAAATTTGCAAGTAAAAATTAAAAGAGAATAAATAAATTAAAATATCAAAATATCTATAAATTTGTTTTATAATCCTCCTAAAAAAGTAAATAATCAGACAGTTATGAATTGCATATAATTGTATTAAATACAGAAAAGCAATGAAATAAAATAACATTAAAAAAAGGACAATAATATCAATACATATTTAGAAAAATTCACGATTTTTATCAATATAAAATAAGTATTTCTATTGTGTTCACTTATGACTTTTTAAAACTTTTATTCTATGTCTTTTGAATTTTAAATTATTGGATAGCAATGTGTGTATTATCTAATTACTTTTTAAAAATTAGTTTGAAAACCCCAACATCCAATTTTCCTAAAGTTTGTGGTTTATCTTTATGTTTTAAAAAAAAAAAAAATCTTTGTCTATACTAAGGAACTACTCAAGAAGTTAGAATTTTATTCCAACTCAAATTTCATTTAGCTTTAAATTTGAATTTAAATATCATATCAATTTGTTAAAAGAAGATCAATTTATTGTTCTTTCTTATTCTTTCTTTTTTAAATATAATATATAACTTGTTTCTTCAAATTGAGATAAATATTTGAAATAAAAAATATTCATATATTGACAAAAATGAATAAAAGAAGATCAGTTTTTTATTCTTCATTATCTGTGCAATTTTATATTTTTCCTTAGTTATTTAAAATTAATAAATATATAAAATATTAAAAATAATCAATATGTTCTTTAAAAATGTAAATATAGATATTGTTTGAGTATTTATTTTAAATTATGATGTCTTACTATTATAATATAAATAGAAATATTGGTTGACTGTTTTATACATTTATATTTTACAATTAATAAGTTTTATATCACGTATAATTAGAATTATAAGTTTTATCATGTGTAATAGAAATGATAAAATGAAATATAAAGTAAGATTTTATCAAAAGAAATATAGAGTAGAAGAAGACTCCAATATAATCTAATTTAATTTGTTAGGAATATTTATTTTTTTAAATTCAAACTCAACATTTATTTAAGCTAAACGCTTTCACCTCAATTGAAGATAATTTTATCTCATATTTAATTAAAAATTTTAAATTCAAATTAAAAATTTATTAAACTTGTCCTTATGATTAAAAGAATTCAATATTGCATGAAATTATTTAAGAAGGAATGCGTAAAATCAATAACAAAAATTTATTCATAAATGAAAATCTGCAAGTAAAACCATGCAAAAAAAAAAATAGATCAACATTATCTAAACGCTTTCAAAATTATTTTATAAGCTCCTAGAAGAAAATAGATGTGATTTTTTTTTACATTCATTCTTTAAACAAATAATCTTTTAAATCACCTATATATATTTCGAGTCTCAATTGTAATTATCAATTTCTCAAATATTTATTTCCCATTTTGAATTAGTTCCATACACCATATTTGCGGAGACTTCACCTTCGTTAGATACATATGTGACAAAAGATAAATATGGTGTTAATCATAAATAATAACAATAATAATAGTAATAATAATAATATAACTAAAAAAGAAAAAGAAATTAAGCATGAAAAAACCTACCTTTGTATTTATTCACAGAAATCTGAGGGTGAGCATTACCTATAATTTTTTTATCCATGATAGTTATGCCTATGATTTACGATAAGTATAATATTAATCACAACAACAGCAGCATACCTAACATTATTATTAATCAAATAATAATAATAATAATAATAAATTAAAACTAAATTAAGCATGAACAACATACCTTGATAGCTATTCAGAGAAATTTGATGAACATCACCTATAATCTCTTTATCCTTAGTAGAAATACTCTACGACAATATATATATATATATATATATATATATATATATATATATATATATATATATATATATATATATTGTAGATTAACAATTCAAAAGTTACAGATAAATAAATGTGTATATCTAAGAGATAAGAGTTAACTACCTACCTACAATATGCCTAGTCAATTAGAAATAAAAGATACGAATAGCAATGAAAAGATTTATGTGGAATGATAATGTTAATGACTTTATATTGATAAAATACTCAATTTGAAATTTTAAAATAGAAATGATTTAACTTCTGGACAAACTTAAATTCAAATTAAAATAAAATTGTAATTATCCTAATAGATAGAATGTGAATATAAATTGTTAAAAAGTGATTATATATATAATAATATTGTATTCTTAATTATCTTCTAGCCTTGTGGTAATTCAATTGTGATAGGCAAAAAGAGACAAAAAGTGCTTAGCCAAAAAAAGAAAGTTATCATTAACTTTAAATTCAAAATTGATTAGGATATTAATTAGATAATTACAAATTTTAAATCTTAACAATACAATAAAAAGAAGAGAAAAAATTGGGTTAGTTGTTAGAAAGTAGGATTACATGCTATTATTATGTAAGCATAATATTCTATTAATAGAAGACCTAATATAAATTATTTAAAGTTGAATAATTAAATAGTAGATTAAAACATAACTATTTAGGAACACTCACAACCAAATAACTAACTTAATGAAGTTAAAAAAGAGATAAAAATCGAGTATTGTTAAAAATGAGGAAAGCTAGTTTATCCTTTTTTTTTTTTCTTTTTTTCAAAATCGTGTATTTGGAGTCTAGCTATGTTTCCTTTTTTAATTTATTGTTCTTGTGTTTTTGTCTTTTTTTTTTCCTTTTTCCTTTTCTAGTAAAGATAAAAGTAAAAAAAACATAGATAAAATAAAAAAAAATTCTTATTTTTGTCAAATGTGTTATTTTTCAAACAAAAATTCAAATAATTTATTTTATAATTTTATTGTTTACCTAATTGAATGCATAAAAATATTTATTTTTACATTCTCCTGGCTTTACGCATAAAAGAAAATAGTTTGAAAATCTGATTATTATTCTTTCTTATCTTATTTAACAAAAAAATACAAGATAATTTTTTTTCTTATAATAGTATATTTGAATTGAGAAGAATTTTTAAAATCAATGAAATTAATTCAAATATTCCTTATATTTAAAAATATTTGTCCTCATCTTTTCTTTTTTCTTTGTCAAAGAAATTATATATATGTGTGTGTGTGTGTATGTATGTATGTATGTATGTATATATTTATGTATGTATGTATGTATTTCAAAATTTATTTATTTATATATTATTTAAATATATAAATAACTCCAAACAAATATTATTATTATTATTATTATTATTATTGTTGTTGTTGTTGTTGTTGTTGTTGTTGCTACTCTATACGTATGTACTACTACTATTAATGTTATTTTAAATTATTATTATTTTGTATCTTCTATTTAATAGTTAAATATATTTTAATAACATTTGAAAATGATAAGTTTATGAAGTAGTTAGAGTTTATTTAGGACTCTTCAATTATGGATTCCTAGATTTATGCTAATAAAAATCTTTTTTTTTCTAATATTTTAATTTTCAAATTCAATATCGGTAATGCTATAACTCTATTAGTACAATATTATTATTAATAATAATATTCATACTATTATTATATATTTATCTTTCATTTAATATTTAATAAATTATATCCAGATATGGTTTCTATAACATTTATATTTTAAAAGAAATAAATTTATGAAAGAGTAAAAGTCTATTAAATTCTTCACATATGTTTTTTATAATATTTAAATTTTAAAAGAAATAAGTTTATGAAAGAGTAAAAGTTTATTAAGAGTTCTTCATTCATGAGTTTTTATTTTAAGGTAATCAAAATATGTTTTTTATAACAAAGATCCACCACCACGTTTTTTTTTTAAAAAAAATAAAGCTGCTACTACTACTAATTAAAACAACTACTATTACTACTACTATTATTATGTTAATATCATTATTAATATTAATATTATTATCTTTTATATAATATTTAAATATGTTTTATAATATTGAAAATAACTAATTTATGAATTGTAAGGTTTAATTTAGAAATCTTCAATGTTAGGTTCCTAATTTTAAGCTAATGAATTTATTTTTTAAAAGAAATCTAATATTTTTAAATTCAAATATCCTTAGCTTTTAATTCAAAATTTTTATTACAATACTCTATTGATTTTGTCTTAACATTGTCAAGTGGCTTATTCTTACACTGCCACTTGACTCCTTCTGATGCTTCGTCTTCTGCTTTATAATATGTACTAGTATAGGTACCTGCCGATGCACGAAATATTCTTTTAAAAATATTTATTAAAAATATTAACTTATTCAATTCGAAATTATAAAACTAATTATTTTTTATTATATCACATTAAAATATTTCAAAGACAATGAATTAAAAACAATTGTGAATATGAAATTACCACTGAAACACGATAACTAATCACAATTTTAATTATTTTAGATGTTTTGATATGAAAAGAATAATATTAGTATTTGTTTCAATCATATTCCATTAACTGATTTTCCAAAATAATAAAATTTTAGATATTAAATAATTATTAATTTTATTGTTGGATTTTTACCTTTATATTTTTAATAAATTAAGGCATATAATTATATTCCTTACCTTTCATTTCTAATTTCTCCTTTTTAGTCCATCAATCCGAAATTAACTACTAACTAATTTTTTTTTTTAAATATCTTTCAAATTCATTTCAAATACTAAACTTCTTATTCCAAATTTAAATATCACAACTTTTAATTCAAAAATTAAGCACATACAATTTATTATTTATTTTTAAATTTTCATACTTATTATTTATAATTTTTTTTATTGTTTAATTTCATCATTAATATCTTTAAGTATTTTATTATACTTATTATTATATCTTTTAAATTAAGTCAATTAAAAACTCTCATGCTACTTTCAAAATCACCCACCCCACCAAATCTCACCCCATCCCTCACCTTTGCCCACCCCATCCCAACCTCAATTTTATTTTTTTAGCTTTTTAAATTTTTATTAAAAAAAGTTCACCCTTAGCAAAAAAAAATATATATATGTTTTTTTTACCTAACTTTTTTACTTTATCCCTAACCCCACCATCCATCCCGATCTCCTACCCAACACCTCCTCCCCCACCCTCGATACACCCTTGCAATTTTTTTTTTTAAATCAGTTTCTTGTACCTCCCACTCCACCTACCCTACCACTCCGCCACACACACACACAAAAAAAATAATTAAATCTTTAGCTATTTTTAAAAAAGAAATTTAATTTCTTACCCGCACCCCCAAACATCACCTACGTCCACCACCCCACCTATCCATCCACTCACACCCCGCCCCTCATAACGTCCAACACTCTACCCTCGATTTTATTCATTTTATTGTTTCTTAATAGTACTTCAAGCATGTTAAATTATATTATCTTAAGAGAAAAGAAAAGGTTTGAATATTCATTTCATATTCATGAGATATCTGTATACATCATATATAGAAATTTAAAATTTCTTAATTACATCTATACAAAAATAAATATTATGCAAATTGTAAACAACTATAACAACATAATAGCAATAACAAAAATTTTAAACATTTAACATATATTTTCATGATATGTTCCAAGTATATGATTTGTTTATCATTTTTTTGATTCACTAAATTTCAATAGATTTCACATAAAAATCTTATTTTAGGCAATTTCAATTACATATTTCATTGAACATTTTACTTTCACGAAACTTTTAGAATTAATGTCATACCTCCATTTAAGATCTCCAAATTTTATATTTTGATCAATTCAACACGCTGCTTTCCTGAACAAAATAATTAAATTCATTTAGTTTCTTGTCGATAATAACAAAGTAAAGCACATGAAAAGGTTATTCATTTGTTGTTGTTGCATATAAATATAATTTTCTTAGTACTTCATGTCAATTTGCTTTTGTCATCTGCAAGTAGATTAATCAACACAAACCATAAGGATTGGTACGGTGGTTCAGCACCTCACCCCTTATGTAAGAGATTGGGGGTTCGATCTCCACCTTTGGTGAATGAAAAAAACCCTGTGGTCAGTTCTCTACCGCTTAGTGCGCTGACAGTAGGAACGGAGGATTAGTCTCATGGCTGCCGGATGTGGGAATACCTTGGAAAATAAAAAAAAGATTAATCAACACTAACAATTAAGAAGAAAAATACAAAATTACACATACATAAAATCGTAGGCATTGAAGAAAGTAAATAAATTGAACTATAAAATAAAAGTAAAAAGAAGAAGAAGAAGAAGAAAAAGTTACTTGTTAATAGCAAAGAAATAGTGAAGGAATAAAATACATCCCATTTATACATATAGATTTGGATAAAAAGAAATCAAATTTCAAAAATTAAAAAATAAGAGATTAGGTGAGATTACAAAAAAGATAAGCTTAAGAAAGATATGAGAGAGTTCTAAATGAACTCTACTATTTCTATTACTATTATTATATCATAATTACTACGCCCTATTACTATTTTTTTTTAATTTATTATCATTACTACTACTACTACTATTTTTTTAAATTTTCTATCTATTATCGTTCTTACTACTATTGCCACGTACCACAATTATATCATTGTTTTTTTTATTATTATTATTATAACCAGTATTCATCTCACTATTCAAAAATATGCAACTACTTTTACAAAAGATAAATATTTGAAATTAATGAGATAATAATATTAATTATTACTGATATTAATAATAATAATAATTTATTATTAGTGTACTTATTTTTATTGTCATTACTATCACATAGATATTGCCACTACTATGTATTACTATTGCTATTACTACTATGGGAATGAAAAATTTAAGCAATGCGGGTATGAGTTTGAGTAACTATTTATTTTAAAATTTTGGAAATTGGATAACTCTATAGAAAAAAAAATGAGCAAAATTTTTTATTTTCAAAAGGACTCCTGCATACTTGGAGCAGATTTTAGTTAAGAATCTAAAATTTATTTTCCATTTTTTTTTCCTGATTTATCCTTAAAAAAAATTCTTTTTCAAAATAAAAAGTGGCCTAATCCTGTAACATGTATCTAATATTGGACCAAGCCAAGCATTAATTTAAATAGACAACTATTTTTTATTTAATGAATAAACTTAACTCAACCACTTTTATTCAAATGGACAATTATTTTTAATTTAAATTCATAATATTAGAGTAACTAATTATTATTACTATGTATTAGTACTACTACTACTATTATTATTGTTATTATTATTATTATCTTTCATTTAGTATTTAAATAAATTAAAATTCAGATATATTTTGTAGTATTTAAATTTTAAAAGAGATAAGTTTGAAGTAGTAAAAATCTATTAGAACTCTTTAATTAAGAATTTTTATTTTTAAGATAATGATTTTTTCCAAAAAAAGATAATGTATTTCAAATTCAAGTAACTTTTTGCAATTTAATTTTTTTTATTACAATACTATTAAGCCTTGTCTTAAAAGTTGCCATGTGGCTTAACAATAGCTTGCCACGTGACTTCTTGTGGTGTTTCGTCCTCTACTCTATAATATATATAGATAGAAGATTACTCACCTAGCATCTCGGTAAATGTTTCAAAATTTTAAAGACAATTTTATTCTAGAAAAAAGCTTTTTAATTTCCAACATAGTTGTCCTTTAGATGGATTTTGTTATAAATATATCATATATAGTGAAGGTCTATTTTACCATATATAGTGAATACCTACTTTACCATATATTGTGTATGTCTATTTATGAAAAAGTTACTAACCCCAAGGTTAGTTTTCCCCTATAAATAAAGAGGTTTTCCTTCATTGTAATTCATCCCTCAAGAGAAGAAATAAGAATTACTCTCTCTATTCTCTCTACTCTTCTTCTTTGTTCTTTATTATTTTATAACACGTTATCAGCACGAGACTCTGCCAAATAAGGTGAGATTATAAATCTAAAGGTCAAGGTTAGTAATTTCTTATGTTATTTGTATTTTTATATTAATGATATAATTATTGTTGGATTTGAGGAAAAATAATTAGTTTGGAACCATTTATATTTTAAATTCATTCCTCAAGAACAATATTATCAAAAGAGATGATAATATTTGGGTTCAAGTCCCATCGATTTATGCCTAAAACGTTTTTAAATGGATAAGATGTTGAGTTTGAATCTCAATACACCATATTGATGATATTATGATGGCTAAGGCAAAATAATTGGTGTTTAATAAAAGGTTATGAAACATATTCCATTAATATGCTCTATTCCATGAAGTGAATATGGTAGCATAAATTTGAAAGTTGACAACTTACTTCATTATTGAAAGAAGACAAGTGATTGAATGTACGAATATAAGCGTGGAGAGACAATATGATAATAATCATCAAAATTGATAATATTTTCACACGCTTATTATTATTATAAGATGTGCTAGAGAAAAATTCTCTACATCATATGTATGCCTCAATTTACTCCTGAAGTAGCAATATGATGAGCTCCTGAAGTAGCAATATGATTAAAGAGGTTATGAGATATATAAGCTATCATAATTTGATAGGCTTAAGACACGATTATATTCCATTCTTGGGGAATGAGAATTTTAATTATTATAAGCACAGATCCATTCCCTAGGGTGAATGTGATAATATTTAGTGAAGCTTATTAATATAAACGTGTACTTGATTGTGATGGTATGACAACTCACTTTCGAAAGAGGCAAAATAGCTGAGATGAGTTATTTTGAAATCTACTTTTGAAGTAGTAAATCTGAAATTTATTCATATAATAGTAAATTTGAAATTTACTAAAGAAAAAACACATATCATGGTAAACTTGGAGTTTACTAGATTAAAAGTTCATAAGTTGACATGAACGATTGCGATATCCCGAAGATGTGCATACTGAGTATTGAACATATATTGAAGAATTAGAAAATTCTTCATGAACTTTAATGTTGCTTGTTCTCATGATAAGTTGGTTGGACCAACTAATTTTGGGATTGGATCCCTCAAAATCTGAAAAGAATATAAGGTGAATAAGGGTTCGTTCACCTATCATGTGATATGTTGAAAAGATGCATTAATAAGATGATTACATGTACATTCATGGTCAACCTACGTTTGACATTCATAAAGTTACTTGTTCAATATAAATTGAGCATAATTTTCAGATTGTGTAATCGAGATAATTCATCTTGATGATGATGGTTTAACATTGAATGCCTTTCATAAATAACTGAATCATTACTAATGAGAACAAAGTTTCATGTATTGGTATGAAATATGATATGTTGCATACAATAGCACTCGTATGCATTAGACCAATAAATTATGATTATTTCTTCTCTCTCAATTGGTTCAAGATCGGAAACCAACTATTCCATCTAATAATTTTGATGTGCGGTATTCGATTAATGAATGTACTATGATGCACAAAGATGGATCCATCAAAGAAGATGGAGGATGTATGCTAGCTTTCCTAACATAAGGGGGAGATTATAAGCAGCTATGAAATATGTTAGGAATTATCATCGGATCTCCATTCAAAAGATAATTCAAGTTAAATGTCGAAAGCATCTCATATTAAGCTGCAAGTGCTCCTATTTTGTGTCCTTAAAGGATAAAGTCTATGCATGCGTGAAGTATGATACACCAATCGGTTCCAAATAAAATAATCCTTGAAAAGTATAAGGAGCAAATAATCATGATAAGAAGGTAATGTGCTCTTGAAGAGCCTATGACATAACACTTAATGAAACCTTATGAGAGGTTTAGGTACCTGAAAATAATGAAGTGATGAGATCTCAAAATGTTATGTCGCATTGTAAACCGATACAAATAAGAAATCGTCGATGATATCTTTGATACAATATTGGAGCAATATTGTAAAAGATTATGAGGATTTGATTTCTACGTTAATTTAAGCATGATGATGTAGAAACATTTATCAAGTGACCTGAAAAGATGTATTTTGGTAAGCGTAAAACTTATTTGATTTGCAGTCCACACACTTGAAGATGTCACACTTGATATGTTGGATATTGTTACTTGACAAACATCCATATGAAAATCCCTACAGGATTCAAAATGCCTGAAGCATATAAAGTTTCTGGGAATTTTTTTATTAGCCTTATAAGATATAATTTGATGATTTCAGTATCATTGAAATTCTTGGAGAGTTTTCAAAAGCAATAGAGTATTTTCTTAAATGAGAAACATACGAAGATTGAATAAGGATCCATTCCGACCTCAAGAAAAGAATGAGGAACTCTTTGGTTATGAAATACCATATTTTAGTGCAATTGATGCACTAATGTATCTTGCAAATACTACAAGGCCTGATATAGCCTTTTTTTTAGTTAATTTGTTAGCAACTTTGCAGTCCCGATCTTATTGATCATACTGATTTTGGGTACTTATCTGACCTACATAAAGCTCGGTCTCAAATAGGCTATGAGTTCATATGTGGTGGTACTGCAATATCTTAGAGATATACAAAACAGTCTATTGTAACCACTTCATCGAATCCTGCTGAGATAATAGCTATTCATGAAGAAAGCCGAGAATGTGTATGGTTGAGGTCCATGATACATCTCATTCGAGAAAAATGTGGTGTGAAATATGACAATCTACCCACAATTTTATACGGAGATAATGCAACATGCATAACACATCTTAATGGAGGATTCATCAAAGGAGATAGAACGAATCACACTTCACCAAAGCTTTTCTATACACATGAGCTACAAAAAGAATGATGATATTAACGTGCAACAGATTCGTTCAAATGACAATGTGGCTAATTTATTCACCAAGTCTCTTCCAATTGCAACTTTCAAGAAAAGGGTGCACAAGATTGGGATGCAAATGCTCAAGGATGTTCTCATTAGGGGGAGTTAATACGCGCTGTATTCTTTTTTCCTAACGAGGTTTTGTCCCACTAGATTTTCCTTGTAAGGTTTTTAATTTGTTAGAGATGTGTACTCTTTTTCCTTCACTAGATTTTTTTCTCACTGGATTTTTTCTAGTAAGGTTTTAACGAGGCACATTATCTATCAATTAGACATTCAAGGGGGAGTGTTATAAATATACCATATATAGTGGATGTCTACTTTACCATATATAGTGAATACCTACTTTACCATATATTGTGTATGTCTATTTATGAAAAAAAGTTACAAACCCCAAAATTAGTTTTCCCCTATAAATAAAGGGTTTTCCTTCATTGTAATTCATCCCTCAAGAGAAGAAATAAGAATTATTCTTCCTATTCTCTCTACTCTTCTTCTTTGTTCTTTATTGTTTTATAACAGATTTAACCTTTTCTCCGCATTTTCATTTTATTTTATTCCAAATGTTGAGTAAGTGTTTTCCTCAAAAAATGGAGTAGTACTGTTAGTGTTTTCCTCAAAAAATGGAGTAGTACTTAATATTTATTTTGTTAAACATTAAACACTATTTAGTATAAACATTGTAATGTACATTAATATTTATTATAAGTAATAAATTAAATAAATTTTATTCTTTATTTACATTTCATAATAAAAATATAATTTTCTTTCCCTTTTTCGTTATATGAAATGCTATTTAGCCAAATTTAAACTTTCAACATATAGTTTATAAAGTTCATTTAGTAAAATGAATTCTTTATAAATATTTTCTTAAGATTTGTGTCAAGTAACATTACTAAAAAAAAAGAAATTAAATAGAAATACCTAATAAGGTTTTACTTATATGAGGGGTAAACATCTACAATACATTATTAAATAACTCGTAATACTTATTTATTCTTGTATATGTAAAACATATTATCAGTATTTGATCTAGCATACTACTCTTATGAGTTAATACGTTTTACAACTGAAAATTTGAGCGTTAATTACCTGTTGATCTGTAGTCATTTTAACCATCTCAAACCCAAAACAAAAGTTCTATTCTTTCATTTTCTTAAACTTGATATATAAAATGCATTTTACTCATATTATTTATTCAATTGATAAGATATTTTCTCAATTTATTATTCTAAAATTAAACACCTACTAAATCTATTATTTTAATTAAAGAAACCTAATAATTAATGTTTTTGTGATTTCTAAAAGTTACTAACACCCCTAGAATCAACTAGAAAATTGAAAAAAAAATATCATAGTGCTTATTATATTCTTAGATAATTGAGAATTTAGAATTTATTTAAAACATCAACTGACTATGCATATATTTGTACATAAAAGAGAGATGCATATTTTTTTCACTATATTTACGCTAATTGTTACTTTGACAAAGACATATTAATAATTTCAGTTGTTTCAACCGTGATTTTAATATATCACTCATAATTATTATTATATATCATTTATGTATTAAAAAATTAATAATATTTAACAAAAAAATAGAATAGATATTTATGATATGTCTGCTTCAGCTGCTTCAACTTACTAAATATCACCCTAATTAATTATTATAAGTCATATATATATTTGAAAATTATAATATTTAATTAAAAAAGAAAAATAGATATTTATGACATGTCTGCTTCAACCGCTTCAATAGTAATTTTATTAAATATCAGCGTAATTAATTATTATAAGTCAACTAAGTATTAAAAACTTAATAATATTTAATAAAAAAGTAAAATAAACATAAAATGATAAATTCAACTCTTGATATTTTAAATTAACTTGACATCTAATATGAGACCCACTTAAAAAAATTTCACAAATATTTTTTTATAGTAATTTTGCTGTATCCCTTCTAATTAGTTATTATAAGTCATTTAACACATGTCTGTTTCGCTACTTCAATCATGATTTTACTATATCACCCCTAATTAATTATTACTCCATCTAAGGATTGTGCCACTTAAATTGACATTTGTGATTTATTACCCCACTTATAAACGATGATGATAAGCAGACAACAAATCGACATGTTTGCTTGTGTTACCTACTTAGATATTTCCTTTTATATTTATTTATTTTACTTTTCTTTTTGATCTATTATATATTTATGAATTACGTAAAAGT
This sequence comes from Capsicum pubescens, assembly GCA_030864215.1. NCBI lineage: Eukaryota > Viridiplantae > Streptophyta > Magnoliopsida > Solanales > Solanaceae > Capsicum > Capsicum pubescens. Next base: position 196,879,994 of record CM061549.1, on the reverse strand, counting down.
ATTATAAATCATATTACTGACACATAAATTGGGACAAAAGAAAAAATATTATAAATCACAATAATTAATAATTTAAAATATATAAAAAATTTAATGAAATCTCAAAATTGTATCAATACCACATAAACCGAGATAGAGGGTGTAACATATATTATTTGAAAATTACGTAAGAAGTATTATAAGTCACAATAATTAATCTAAAAATATTCTTTATGTTGGGCCCGTACTAACACAGACCATATCCCCACTAGTATGTAATAAGAGAATCTTGCCCATGCCAAAGCAGGCAGGTCAATATACCTGTTTTGGCATTTGCGGTAATATGGTCATTTCAATTAAATTATAACAATATGATTGGCTAAAAATGATTATTGATGTAGGCAGTTGCTATTTAAATTTAAAGGGACTTGAGGAAAATGGCGCTAGTTTATCCTTTTGCTTTAGTCATGTCACATCTGAAAGAGTTAGCTTGCAAGTCTTTTTCATTCTCTATTGATGTACAATTGTCACTAATTTATACATGGAAGAGGACATTAACATGAAAGAAAATAAAAAACTAGCAAGGAAAATATTCACACTTAAGGAAAACTATTGATATACATTAAGAGGGAGATAAGGAAACAACATTGAAGAGGTGGATTTGCAGAATAGGAATATGGAATATTCTTGATACACCCCCTCAAGATGGTGGTCTATCGAAGACGCCAATCTTGGAAAAAACCCGCTCAAAGTCATGATGGGAGAGTGGCTTCGTTAGTAAGTCAGCAACCCGATCCTTTGTTGAAATATGAGCACCTCAAAGCTGACCCCGTTGAACCATAGAACGAACAAAATGGTAATCAATTTCCAAGTGTTTCATTTTTTAATGGAAGACTGAATTTGTAGAAAGGTAAGTCACACTTAGATTATCACAATGGATCATTGGTGGTCTAGAAAGAGGAAGAGAAATTTCCTTGAGGAGATTCTGAACCCAACACAATCCAGCGGCAGTAAAAACGACTAGTCTATACTCAATTTCAGTGGATGACCGTGCTACTGTTCGCTGCTTCTTGTAATACTAAGAAGTTTGTTTTTTACCAAGAAAGACAATATAAGAACTAGTAGAGGTATGATCATCACAATTCCCAACTCAACCGACATCAGAAAAGGCATGTAAAATCAAAGGAGAGTCCTTAGAAAAATAAATTCCTTTGTCCAATGTTCCAGTAAGATAACGAATCACTCGTTCAAGAGCAGCCCAATGATTTGCAGTTGGTGTATGTGAAAACTGCGCTAGCTAGCAAATGAAATGTCAGGTCGTGTTAGTGCCAAGTATTGGAGGCATCCAACCAAAATTTGATAGTCTTTGGAATCACCCAAATGAGCACTATCTTCCAAGGCCAGATTATTAGTAGTTGCAAGTGGTGTAGAAATAGGTTTTGCACCACTCATTGAAGCACACTCAACAATATACTCAATGTACTTTCCTTGAGATAAATATAAGCCTTTCAGAGTGTGAATCACTTGGACACCCAAAAAATAAGCAAGCTACCCCAAGTCATTAATTGAAACTGCTCGCTAAGCTTGATAATAAAGATATCAATTTCCTTTTGATTATTTTCTGTCACTATCAGATCATCGACATTGACCACCAAGTATATGATAACGTCACACTTAGAATAAATAAATAGACAATAATCAGACTGCGATAATGCAAAATCTAGCTAAAGAAGGTAATTCCAAGTACCAAGCACGTGGAGCCTGTTTGAGACCATATAAAACTTTACGTAATTTACATACATAATTAGGACTAGTATAATCAACAAAGCCTTGTGGTTGTGCCATGTATACATCCTCTGCCAGATGCCCATGAAGAAAGGCATTATTAAAATCCAGTTGGCGTAAGCTCCAATCTTTACTAATAGCAAGATATAAAATAAATCGAATTGTAGTATGCTGAGCGACAGGAGAAAATATTTCAATGTAGTCAATACCTAGCCGCTGAGTAATTCTAGGGGTGGGTTTTTGGTACTTCAGTTCGGATTCATTTTTTTTATTTTAGTTTTTTATATTTTTGATTATGAAATTAACTGTACCAAAACCGAATCAAATTAGTTCGGTTGGGTTTATGTAAATTTCGGTTCAGTTCTATTCGGTTTAATAATTTTGGTTTTTAGGCTTTGGGCCTATTTAATGAGCTAAATTATATTTGTAAAACGAACTGGTTTAACTTTCTTACGATAAAAAAAAATCAATATAAACTTGTAAAGTCTTCTAGGTGACAAATGAGAATAATCACCTCCAATGCAAAAATCAGATAAATCAGATGGAAAACTATATATTAACTTTCGGTTGCAAAAATCAATGCAAAAAGTAACTTTTGATTTCGATTGTTGAATATATTTTGATTTTGGGGTTTTGGGTTGTAGGCAGTAGTGGGTTGTAGCTAAAGCTTAAATAGCTAATGAGCTTAGATATTATAAATATTAAATAATAAATATATATATATTATATATATATATATAATAATTTAAAAAGTATATTAAACATTTTGGTTTCTTTTGGTTTAAACCAAAAAATGAATTACGTCAACCTAAAAACCGAAAATCGGACCAAAATACCAAATTTATAAAAAAAATAAACCAAAATCGAACCTAAAATAAAAAAAAATGAAACCAAAAAACTAAAATAATTCGGTTCGGTTAGGTATTTCATTTTTCTGTATTTATGCCCACCCCTAGTAAATTCTTTAGCAACTAACCACGCCTTATATTTGTTTAAGGTACCATCCAAATTTTTCTTTACCCAAAAAATCCACTTGTAACCAATTAAATTTTGCAATTTAGATCTTGGAACAAATGTCCATGTCCCTTGTTGTTTCAAGGCAGTATATTCCTCCGTCATAGCAAATTTTCAGTCCGGGTATTTAAGAGCTTGGGAAACATTCTTTGGTTCAGGTTTGTGGGAAGAAGTAGATGTGTGACATGGAGAGGATTTGTTGGTGATTTGGGTAGAGAGGCAAAGCTTGTTCATAATCCTGTGAATATTATTTTTAGAGTGGGTGGTCATAGAGTGAGAAGGTGGAACAGGTTGAGATTGAGTAACTTGGCTTGTGATAATGATGTTTTGATTACTTGAAGAAGCATTTAAAGCCGTAGTTTGCAATTGGCTTGCATTTTGGACAGCATTAGGTAAGACACTAGAGAATAATGGAGGTGCACTGATGGTACTTGAATTTGTACAACTAGGTGAGGACCCATGTCCTGATGAGATTCCCATTAATTCATCTGATGAATGACCATCGCTCAGCGACGTCAAGCAGCAAAGAAAACTTTCATCAATAGCGTGAGTAACCATAAAAGGGGATAATTTAGTTGAAGAAGAGGAAACAATAGGTACAACAAAATGAGGAGCCCATGTCGAAAGTGTTTCGCTGAAGAGGCTAGAGTAGAAAAAGGAAACTCATGCTCTACAAAGTTGACATGTCGAGAGATGAATATCTTAGATGTGGAGGAATCAAATAACTTGTAGGCACTTTGATGTGTAGAGTATCCTACAAAGACACACAATTTAGAACGAGGCTCTAATTTATTTTGAGAATAAAAACGCAACCAAGAATAACATAAACAATAAAAGACTCGAAGCTTTCGATAATTTGGAGCACTACCAAATATATGAAAATATGGAGACTCATTATGAAATAAAGGAGTCAGCATTCGATTAATAAGATACACAACAGATTGAAAAACAAATGACCAAAAAGATAAAGAAAGTTTGGCAGCATGAATAAGGGTAATACCAATTTTCATAATATATCGATGAGGATGCTTAATAGTACAATTATGTTCGGGTCTGTAAGGAGGAGTTAAGAAATGAGAAATCCCATTGGAAGCAAAGAATTCTTGAAGATGAATAAGCTCACCACCGTTATCCAAGTAAAAGAAAGCAATAGGTTTGTTGAAAAAATTTTCACCCATGAGTTTGAATTTTGGAAAAATTTGGGAAACTTCAGATTTCTTTTTCATGGGGAATAACCAAACATACTTTGTAAAGTGATCAATAAAAATAAGATAGTAGCAGAAACCATCAATAGATGGGATCGTAGTAGGACCCCACACATAAGAATATATCATCTCCAATGGAGTAGAAGACTTTATTAAAGACACTGCAAATGGAGTTTTATGCATTTTATTACACTTGCATGAATTACAAAAAAAAGGTAGATGAAACAGACTTGGCAGGAATGTTCAAGTAACTAAAAATTTATTGTAACATAGGAGAAGACAGATGACCAAGGCGACAATGCCAAGTTGAGACTGATGAGACACGAATAGAATATGCCGAGTATGATGAAGTGGTAGATGCCAAAGACTTGGATTTGATAGGCCACTCATAAACTCCATCTTTAGGTTCCCCCACTACCAGCAATGCCCCCGTGAGACAATCCTTCACAACAAATGAAGATGGTGAGAATTCAATAGAAATATTGTTCTGATCACACAATTGATAAACGGAAATTAAGTTCTTTTTTATTAGTGGAACACGCAAAACATTAGATAGGCGAAGAAGATGAATAGAAGTATTAAGAGTAGTGGAACCACTCTGTGTCACACTTAAATCTTTACCATCACCAATCATAACATCAACTCCATTATAATTAGAGTGGGATGATAGATTTTGGAGGTCACTAGTAACATGATGAGATACTCCCGAATCAACCAACCAATCAGCAGAGCCAGCAAAAGATGAGGCATAGTTGGCGCGTGGTTTAGAGTTTCCTGTTGGATTTGAAGTTCCAGAAGATCCTATAAAGGGAGTGAACCATGGAAAAGCTACCTGCAATTTTTGGGATTGCTTAACAACATGTCCAGGTTTGTCATAATATTGCCATATAACTCGAGTACTCTTCCCGTTGTTCTGATTGTTGTTGTTCTGATAGTTGTTATTCTGATTATTATGGTTACCAAAAATATTTTGGTGCTGAGAGGTGGACTGCCAATTTTTTCTTTGTTGCGAAAGTTATTTGAGTTACTCTTGTAAATAAAGCTTGTCGTGATTGGCATTGAAGAGGCAATACTCTGGCGAAAAAGATATACCTCATCGTCACATAATTTTTTGTGAAGTTCATCAAAAGTGATAGGTGAATCATGGGTGCAGAGAGAATCACAGATCCCTCGATATTCAGATGAAAAACCATGGATCACGTGAAGAGTTCTATCATCCATGGTAAGAGCTGCTCCAGTAGAATTAAGTGTAGTAACCAATTGCTTGATATGTTGAAGATATGATGACATAGATTGTGTATCTTTCATGGTTTGAGTAAGAGATTCCTTTAGATCCAAGAGTATTGCACAAGAAGGTCTTGCAAAAGTGTTATGTAGGGTGGTCCACACATTATAAGAGGTATCCGCTGAAAGAACCAATGGAACTACCTCAAAGGATAAATATGCAACTAAGGCACCACGGATCAATTGATCTCGTCTATTCCAAAATTCAAAGGCCATTTATTGCATCATGGGGGATTAACAACATAGCTTGTGAATCCATATCCAATCAACAGTGAGCTCCACCGAGTATACCAGATTTGATAATTTGACGGTGTAAGTTTGATAGGGGCTTGAGCTAATGTATTTATTGATAAAAGTTGTGGCTCTTGAGTGAGATTAGATAAAGGAGAAAGTGAAAAAGGTAGGTTTGGTTATTGTGGATGTATTTGGTGTTTGAGATATAAGTGTGGGAATAGAGTAGGTTGTCGTAACAGTGAGTTGCAGGGGACGAAACACTAAATTTGTGTAGGCTTGATATGTTATTAATAATGGAATGGTAAAGCTATTATTGATTGGTAATGGTGGAATAGTGGAAACAACTGATTCAGTTGTAATGAGAAGGGAAGCACTGGTAGGGTTATTTTCTTCCATGAGAAATTCAAAAAGAAGAAAAAAACCAGTTGAATCCCCTCCAATTTTTTTTTACTGTCGTATGGCTGTGGCTCTTGATTCCATGAAAGAGTTAACTTGTAAATCTTTTTCATTCTCTATTGATGTACAATTGTCTCTAATTTATACACGGAAGAGGACATTGACATGAAAGGAAATAAAGAACTAGTAAGAAAAATATTCACACTTACGGAAAGCTATTAATATACATTAAGAAGGAGATATGGCGGTCCACCACATAAGAAAACGATATTAAAGAGGTGGATTTGCAGAATAGGAATATGAAATATTCCTGATATCATTAGGCTTTTAACGCCACATGCCTTTACATGGTCCAAAAATTGCTTATTTAAGTTTTTATTTGAAATTTATTATGCGTATGAAATTGATAATGATTATCATGAATATTTTGATATTTTATTTTATACATAATATATTTTTTATAAAATATTGTATGTTATTATAGAGAGGTAATTTTACAAAAATGAGGGTCATGATGGCACTTGTCGCGACGTACCTTGACAAGTAAGCCTATTACCCAAACTGATACAAAAAGAGAAAAAGACAGAAATATCCCAAGGCAAGGCTTCTAGAAAGAAGTTGAACCATATAAGTAATCATAATAATGCGAAAAGAACTTATCCAAAATACCAGTCATGCCCAAAACCAGGTGTCAATACTGTAAGAACTACTAATATAATTCAAGAGTCAAATACATTGGAAAAATAAATATAATGGAATAATATCTGTCTCCGAATACTAATAAATACATAACTACTATAGAAAGATAGAGGTGAACTTCGAACGCATGAATGTCCAACCGCTACCTTGGAAGCTCCAACAATTGCCCAAATCAAGCAAATTGAGGCGCACTCGAGCTGGACCTGCAATGAAAGGGCGCAATAGGAATGAGTATGGTCCACTTGTACTCAGTAGGTATCATCGGCCGACTAAGCAAATTAGTAAATAAAGCATATAAAATATACACTAAGGGCATGTTACCTGCAATAAGAAAATGTCCCACAACGGTAGCCTACACCGCTTGCACTAACAGTTCTAATATATATATATATATCACATATATTGCAACATCACAACCAGATAGAACACAAATATGCATTATATCACATATAAGTAGAACAAGGGGAACATACATATACAAGATCATCAAATACAAGTAAAAAAAGATAAGACAATTACATAAAGGGCAAGTCAATATGGCAATACAACACAATATAAACACAATAAAATAAGTGCAATATATATATGATGATGATGATGCACGAGGTCGTCGTACAACCTCCGGGATCATCGTACAATCCATGTATACACCTACGGAGGCAAGCCTCCCAAAGAAGGACCCATGGGGGTTCTTCAACCCGTATACAATCCACATATCTCTTATATCCTTTCCGGCACATCCCTAAGAAAGGGTTTTATAAGGTGTTACAATATCTCCTCCCCAACACATTTCTCAGGAAGGGTTTTTAAGAAGGTGTTGTCAGTGTTACTCAGGTGTTGCCACGGTGGTACCAATGTTTCATGAATGAGTATGATATGAGGATGTAATGCTTAGAACCAATCACAATGAGTATTTCCATAATCAACCACATGATATATTTCCACAACCAACGATAATGATATATTTCCACAACCAACCATAATGATATATTTCCACAACCATGTGAGCCAATATTCATTCATTATATTTGTTTCATCCATGAATTCCCACATTTCTCATATGTCAATAAAGTATGAATAAAATTACAATATAGCAATGGTAACACATTAAACATTTTAACAACACAATACAATTATTCACATGTATTCAAGACTATCAATATCACATAGGACCCCACAAGGTCACACCTATCACATAATATCTCAATTTCGACAATTACATCATATATAGGCCCACACACGGGCACAACACATAGATATCCATATTTCATGATTAGTTCACACTCTTAACAAGTATTTTGTACCATTATTTACTACCCAACTCAGTCTGAAAAAGTCAAGCCATAACCTATCTCGAATGTCGAAATTGGTCCGCTACACTTTGAACGCACGACCTTACTTTTCACGAATGATCCCAAACACTAATAAAAATATCAAATATAAAATCTACGCATCAAAACAAAATCAACGACACCCATATTGACTACTTTTGGTTCGAGGTCAAAATGGACTCTCGAAATAGGTTTCCGAAAAAGAAGGGAAAAATCAAAACTTTACTTCAAAAATATGTTTCTCATATTTTTAGGAATCTACAGCTGAAAACTCAAGTCAAATCAAGTAAAAAATGAGGTTCAAATTGAAGAAAAATTATTTTTGAGCTTTACCAGGTAAAAATCTTTGAAATTTGATTAAAATCAAGAAACCGAATTGTTTTAAGGGTTAAATTGATGAAAAATTAGTAATTATAAGATAAAAATATCATTCAAGTGAAAAGGGGTAAAATTGGAGTTTAAAATCAAGCCCTAAGATTTTTGGGGCTTTGAAAAATTAATCAGGAAATTACTAAAAAAGAGGTGAATTCTTACCTTAAATCCATAATAGAATCAAGAAATAGATGTTAATCTAGCTATCCAAGCTTCCAAAAACTTCACTTTTAAGATCCCATACTATTTTAGGGTTTAACTCTCAAGATGGAAGATAAAAAATGAGCAAATGGACCCAAAAACTGCTATAAATAGTGCAAATTTTCTGGTTCTTGCACCAGATTTCCCCCTAAAATTCATCCCGAATTTCGATGGGGTGCCCGAAATTCGTTCGGGGTCCGATACATGCAAACAAAATTTGCAACCATACTAAATTCGATGTTTCAGACGCGATAGCAATATCATATTTTCAAAAAAAATATCGTTTTCACAGAGTTGACCCTGAAACCCGAAATCACAATTTTCTAAATCGAGGATCGAAATGAGATTTAAAAGCTGTAAAATTACACCAAACATGTCACCACCCTAAAATTGATGTTTTGGATCTTCTGGCAAAGTTAAATTTTCCATTCGAGGTCATTTCGACCAAATGTGGGTCCACGCTTATATTTCCAATTTTCAACTTTCCACCAATAGGTCGAAATGAGATTGGGTGCACCGGGACACTAACCAAAGGTCTACCCAGCCTAAAATCGATATTCTGGAGCTGCTGGTGTAGTCCGTTCGGCCATCCATCGCACGAATCAAAAGATATCCACATAAGTCCAAAATAAGACTCTCGAAGTCATAGAAAACCACAATATCACATAAATGATACCAAAATACATCGAAAATCATGTCAATCACTCCTACATCCCAGAAATACCATAATATAACTACAGGGAGGGGTAAAATAGTCAAATCACATAAAATCATAAATTTCACATATTTCATCCAATTTTTAGATAGTTACATCATCCACCACTAAAAATCTAGTTCGTCCTCAAACTAAGGTAAAGAAATACCTGAATCAATGAAGTGTTGAGGATAAGAACTATGCATATCAGACACAACCTCCTAAGTAGCTTCATCTACAGGTTGATGTCGCCACTAGACCACATGGATGAAACTAATGAAACAATAAGATGAAACTAAGAATCTAAAATTTTGAGCTCGGAAATATTGCGTGAACAGTAGCAGTGATGACATGGCAGTCACGTATTGGTTTCGGTCCCACACAACTTTTGTTGTCCAATTTCAAGTCTTGGTCAATTTTTCAATTTGGACTTTGGTGGAATTTGTTTAAGGAGGGAAATTCAAACAAGTCTTGGAGCCCTTTTCAATTTCAAGTTTTCAAGACTTGACTTTATTGTACTTCTCCTTAAAACATGGATCCTTAAGTCATGGAAAAGTGTTGGAAAGTGGTTGAGACTTGATTGATAGGTCTTTGTTGGTTGTAGTGTCTTTCAAGACTAACAAATAATACACCCTTGTCCTTCAACTTTTTAGATTTAACATTCACTTTATCTTCAACAATATATGAAGGTGGTGATGAACATCAAGAACAACAACAACAACACCAAGAACTACAACAATAATCTCCAAGAACACCAACAATTTTCACACGGCCACTCCCAAATTCCACAATAACAATATCTCCAACACTTGGCCAAGACAACTACACCTTCAACAAAATGGTTCTCAATCCACCAATTAACAACAATATCACGTGGCCAAGCTTATAACAACAACAAGATGAAATCCACAAGGCCAAAACAGTCCACCACAACAATGTTCAACAACAAATCGGCCAAGTCCAAGTTCACGTATACAACATCAATTTTTAAAGCTCAAATATAGATATAGACTCAACGTGTTAGTGAGGAACAAAACTAACACTTAGAGATAACAAATACAAGTAAAAACCTCGGCCAAGACACAACAAGAACACACTTTTCGGCCAAGAACACAACACGGACAGATTGCTATTTTTTCTGAAATTTTCAGTTTGAACACTTTTTTTTTTTTCCACTAACAAGCCCAAGATTGATCTTGTGGGAACAAGATCAAGCCATGCTTTGATACCAAATGATACGGGATTGACAAGGGAAGCACGAAACAAACACCAAATCAGTCCACTAATCTTAAGGATTCGAGGACCAAGATGGAGACCTCACTCGGATTCGCTACCAACAACAAGAATACAAGATACAAGAGTATATTTTAACACCAAAACAGTTACAAAACATGATGAACAAGATGAACAACAATAATACAAGTTTCGGATTCAACGAAGACCCCAAAACAGTCCACTACACAACACATACACGATTTGCAAGAAAAATAAAGATAGATAGTGAGACCAAGATTATTACAAGATTAAGAACCAAGTGTATTTCAACACTAACCCCTAATGAATGTAACAATCAAAACCACACTCTTACGGTGACCACCAAGGGAATGAACTCGCCTCAAGATCTACCGTTTCCAAGCAAAGATCAATATTGGCTTTTCCAAGCCCTATGCTAAGGGTGACTTTTCCAAGTCCTACAACTAAGGGTGTTACACTCTCAAAAGAGAGAAGTTATGTCTTTCAATTCTTCATCCTCCAAAATCTGCCAAGAAATGAGCTAAAATGACCTATTTATAGTGTATTACAAAAGAAGATAAAAAGACCACCTTGCCCTTAATGATAGGTGCGGCCATGGTGTGTTAATACACCATGTGTAATGTCCAAAATGCCCTTAATTAAGGTCCAAAACCGTGAGTCCTCAATCTTAAATGCTCCAAGCAATCTTCCACACGCGAGATTGCTTTAAGTTATGCTCAAAACAGGTTCTCCATGCATGTTCTTGTATTCTCGAGGTGACCAAGTCTTGATCCTCTATATGTTGGCCTCCAAAGATGTCATCAAAATATAAGATGGCCATTTGTCCCGTATTAATGGATCACTCTAAAGCGCAACCACCTAACATACTTAGCCAAAATGGAGATCGGCTCCTCAACAAATGACAACCGCTCATCTAGCTGAACTGACTTCCAACAAATAATATGAGATTCATCTGGAATATAGCGATGAAGCATAGAAACATGAAAAACTGGATGAATAACTGATAGATTAGGGGCAAATCCAACTCATAAGCCACATTGATACACCCAAATTACAACTCTCGTTAGAAAGTGTAAGCGGTCGCTGTCAAATATAGAACCCAACTAGGTTGGGTTCGAATCCCACAGGGAATACTGTGCAAACTAAGTGTTATGGTTGTTAACAGACTGTTGATCGAAGGTTCCTGATTAAAGAGGGGTTTTGAATTTGTAACAACATTTAAATGGTTGTAACAAGTAGAGTTTTATTACAAGTACTAATTCAATGAGATCAAACAAACTAGTTCACCAAGATGTTCAAACAGATGGGATTGTGAATTATCTTAAATTCCCACTTTACAACTTCAATTGCAAGAGTTATTGAATTCTAAAGTTTACCCATTTGTTTCTCAACCTAAATGGGTAGGTTACCCTTTGATTCTTTCAAACTCAAGGAATATATGAACTTATTCAACTAATCTCTCATGTGAGTCAATCCTTGTTAAGGCATAAACTCATCACCCAAAGGTTAAGGCCTTTAGACTTCATGTAAACTCCTTATTTTCCCAATATATACTTTTCTTCTCAAACAAGTAATATTCTTGGGTTCATCCTTCAAGTTTGCAACCAAGAAAGGTCACTAATGTGAAGAAGGGTTTATACAATCTCAATTACATATGGAAATTAAGCATTTTTACAACCCCAATCAGTTACTTACATCAAGGCTCCCATAACCCTAGTTATGGGAGTTCAGCCACACATCCCAAGAGAAGAAGAAGGGAAAATCATTTTGTTCTTCATAAGTGGATTCAAAGAATTACTTATAAAGATTACAATAGTTGCTCTTGAATCTTCAATGAAAATATGAATAAAGATAACTAGATCCACAATTCTAGCTTGAATCATAGAGAATCATACGTACAATCAGGTTTCTGGATGGAAAATATGAAAAAAAGGTACCTAAACAAAAGCTAAACTGGGTATTCATATGTTCCCAGGTACAGAGGATTTAAAATTTGAATTTATTAAAGCAGCATCGAAGTTGACGGCCATGTTGATGTCCCGTCAGAAGCCTGACGGTCCGTCACGTGGACCATCGTTGAAGGTCCCAATTGGCTACTTTCTGGTTAAGTGGTGACGGTAGGGTTGGCAGACCGTCACTGCCCTGGCGGTCCAGTGCAAGAGCCGTCGCTTGATCCTCCGAAAGGCCAATCTCTATTTCAGTCGACGGCTAAGTTGGCGATCCATTAGAGATCTGGCAGACCGTCGCTTGGACCGTCGTAGGGATCACTCAATTTGTTCTTTCTATTTAACTCTGACGGTTACCTAGATGGTTCGTTGCATATCTGACGGTCCGCCAGTTCGGCAGTCAGTGGCCTTTTTCTGTTAGTTTTCCAAGTTTCTTCTTCAGCTAACTCTTTGACCTAAAAACACTAAAATCTAGTATTAAATACAACATCAGTTGCTTGAAAATGCATAATTATCTCTAGAAAAAGATGTAAAATGTTTCATAAAAAACCGAAACATCAACTCCCTCAACTTAAGACAATTGTTGGTCCTCAAGAACCTTAGCACCAAACTGCATACATGAATAATACAATGATAAGCAATCGACTGTTGAACTAGATTTCACACAACCATTCACTTGCCATCTCATTCATAAGAGCTCCACACATCAGGATCTACAACCGACATTATTTATAATTTAACACACGCATAAACATGGATATAATATCCTATAGAGATCAGCAAAACTAGGTGTAACTCAAGTTGCCCTCACAACCAATGAAGTCCACAACTCATTATATCTTATGGACGAAAATCCAGACTCTCACACTCATCAAAGAAGTTACAAATATATGTTGCTTGTTTCACATCTTTCATCTCAAGGATAATTCTTCTTACCACTTCAACAACTAAATTCAACCTCTTACTAGAAATTCACTAGCACACAATGCACCCATCCACTTATATACTATCCTGACATTCAAGTCTATCATTATACCTAGGGGTGGGCGTGGTACGGTACGGTAAAGTATTTTAAATTTTGGTACGGTAACTTCAGTTTTCGGTATTTAAAAGAACAATACCATTACCATACCAAATTAATTCGGTATGGTTCGATATTTTTAAATTTGGTTTCGGTATTTTACGGTATGGTAATTCGGTAACCATACTTTATTTGATTTCGACTTACATATATTCATATAAAAAACTATAACTTTAAACTTTAAAAACGTCTCAAACATATCATACCAACAACTATTATTTGTTAATTAATAACACAAATAGAACATTTCAATAATGATTGAGTAGTCCAAGATGCAAACTCTGAACAACATTACCTAAACTTAAGCATAGTACTCCTAAATAATAAGCTTCCAAAAAATTTATTTCTGAATAAAAGTTACTTTTATGTTCAATTGGCTAATGGATGATATATAAATATATATAATAATCTTAAATATAATATATATGAGTTTTATATATTATTAAAAAACTTCGGTGCGGTATACAATATTTCGGTATTTATTGCATAACTATCAAATACCGTTCCAAATACCATAATAATTTAAAACTCCTACCATATACCATACCAAATACCATAACATCCATACCGCGGTATAAATTTTTTTGATTTCGGTATGGTATTCGGTATATACCATACCATGCTTACCCCTAATTATACCCACATATAAATTTTTGGTGAATCAACCTATTTTGGAATTTAACAATATTCTCTAACACCTCTTGTCAATAACAACTTCCAAACACGATCCCCAAGAAGAAACATATTGATCGTAATTTTTTTCGTCACCACTATCTTAACATTAAGGAGAGGTCACTAAAAGGTTAGAACATGAGTACTTGAAGCATAAAAGAACACTATGTATAAATTTAACACTTAATGAGGCCTGAGGTATAGAATACCAAAAGCATGAATTCATTTAAGAGATCAAAACTAAGGACATACATAACATAATCTGATTTCGTGGATCATTAAGAGTGAAGCATGAGTACAGGGAACTGAGTGTACTATAAGGCATGAGTACAGGGAACTGAGTGTACTATAAAGCATGAGTACATGAGTCATGAGCTGCATGACCTTAGTTTGGAGTTCATAAATTCATAAAATATGATTCGTACTGCTGAGTGAACTAGAACTCCTCATACTAGGAATTAGAAACGTCATGATTTTTATGTCAAATGCATGAATATGAGTTATGATCATGGAGTTGACATGTAAGGCATGAATAGATGTCGTGATAACTGAAATACAATACTTTGCACTGAGATAAAAATGGATCGGATATCTTCCTCCTCTACTGTTGTTCTACAATATATAGGTATCACTACCAAAATCTAAGAGTCTGACTTGGTTCCTTGTTCTATCATCTGACCCTTAGCTTTAAGCCATCATTCTAAGACTGTGGACCCCTTTAATAAACTCTAAATTGAACTACAACCACTTTAATCTAGAGTCCGAGATATAACAATATACATAAGTAATATACTCATCCTGAAAGACTACACCAGAAAGTGTAAAATCCGTTGCTAGTACTTCCTTCTAAGATACAAATTTTAACGTTCTATAGCCCCATTAGTCATCTTATTTACACCCTTTTGGATAATATACTTTCCCCACTAAACATATAATCTGTCTTTTTTTCTTCATAGTCTACTAATATCATATCTCTAAACTTATATTTTTCCATAAACCATGAGAATTACTATTACACCAACATACCCAACATCATCAACCTATAACCCATAACTTAGCTGATAAGAACATCATATACTACATAGCCTCATACATACTTAACAACTCAAGGGTACTATCTAAGCACACACACTGTTAAAACTTAGAAATAATACAATCCCATATCACCTTGGGTACACCTCTAGATCATACTTACATCATCATACTTAATTTTAAATCGACAAACTTAAATTCTTGCATACACTATTTCAAGCCTACTGGTTCACTTTTCAGAAAATTAGACCCATGGACACAAAATCTACTAAATATAGATAAACATTATCCTATTTTACTGTTGTTAAACTTTTAGGTTCATCTTCTAACTCTAGATCATATGCTATCATAGGATTTTGAGAAGGGACATGAAAGAACATCTAACTTTGGTTTAATGCACGATTTTCATAATCGTGAATGAAATCTTTCATACTTTGAGACATAATGGCATTGATAGAATACTTCCGAGCCTGTGTGTAATCCCATAACTGTTTATGGGGACTGCCTGAGAAAACTCTATCTATAAGGATTTAAGCTTGGCTATTTTTGTTGGCTAAAAAATAAGGCAGAGTTGGAATGAATGAAGAAAGACAAGAATCTATATAAGTTTTCTTAGAGAATATTTCTACAGCACGATCTGAGATATGAAAGAAGGGAAATATTTCTTAAATACTCTATAGCCTCTCGAAGAAAAGTACAGATGTTTCCATACTATTCTGCAAGACTCTACTAGACACGGCTTCATAGACACTCTAGGACACTCAAACCTTGTGCTCTAATACCAAGTTTTTCACGACCCGAGACCACCCCTAGTCGTAACACGGTGCTTGGAACCACAAGTGATCCCAAGCTAATCCTTGATCTGACATACTACTTGAGCAACTAATTTAAATTGTATAAAAACTAAATTTACTGAGCGAAAATATAATCACAAGAAAGTCTGTGCAATACTGATAAACTTTACGACATGATAAAACTGAAGAAAGAAACTTGAATTACATGTAATGACTCTGACTTACTATCTATGAAACCTCTACTATACTGACTATAAATAGATGTGGCATGCCTCCAACTACCACTAATCAATACGTATGAATAATAACAATATAGTACATGAACTACAACTGACTCGAGTTCCCAAAATAAGAGAAATCATCACCTGCTGGCTAGAAGTGGCAAACTGTTTGATTATGATGTGTGGGCTACAACTGGTACCTACATTATGAGACAATGTAGCACATACACATATATGTGGATCAGTACTTTGGAATATATTGAGTATATGGAGACATGCACTAAATCATGGAAATATTTAAAGCATGCTTTAAAACTAAGGATATAAGTTATTTGCTGAAACATACATTTAAAACATGGTTGTACGTGAAAATGGTGAGTCATAGTGAGATTTATAAATCATAAGAAGAAAATAATTCTATAAGTTGGGAAGTGGTAGAAATATAAATATTGCATGTAAGTCTCATGTAAAACTGAACACACTGTAAAACTGAACAAAGGATCATGTATGGATACTGAGCATGAAAATATGAACATGTAAAACTGAAAATGTAAAAACAAGTATAGCATGTACTAACATGATCTGAATAAAATGAATAATCTATAAAGTTGGCTGAATAATTACTGAAATCTGATTACTTGGTCAAGCAAAATTGAATTAAGATAAAATGAATGCTGACTGAAACTCTGGGAGCTATCATGTAACCGACATCCCCTAATCTGAGCAAATAAAGGTCCAACCTGTAACCCTAGTTGGAAGGGTGTTAGTACCTTACCATTGGTACTAACACATGGTTGTGGGGATTCACTAAACTAATGTCCCAAAGGATTAGGGAGTCACCCTCTACTGGAAGGTGCCCCTAAAAGAGTGTCCACCCTTTACTGACAGGAAGACTTCTCATACCTATGCTGGCTACGTAGTTCTGGAACTCAGGGACTACTACAAAAGGTCACACCCTCTACTGGCAGGTGAGCCCCTATCCTTGGGTTCACTCGGTGCTAAATCCTACTCCTAACTGAATGACACTTGTATTAGTATGGGTCTAACATGATGCGGTACTGTACTGATAAGTGCTTAACATGAACATGGTAGTCTGAATAAAGTAATAAAACATGGTTGTCTGATTTGTCACTTGAAAATGAAAACATATAAAAACACATTGGTATCAGGTGTTCATAACCCGCCAGTACTAAATAATTACTAAAATACAATAAAAACACTTGGAACACTAGTAGAAAGTAGTAATTTAGAGACCCAAAACATATTTCATTACAATACATAAAGGAGACACATGAATCTGAACATGGGAATGAGATAAACTTGGAAGGATAACAATTTTACATAGTTCAATTCATAACTTAATGATTTAACATGAAATCAATAGAGTATGACATGGGAAATTTAAATTAAAAGCATAAAATAACTTAATTCACATTGAGACATATGGTGACATAGCTTGAATTCAAATTACTAAGAAAATACATGGATTAAATTCATTATTAACATGGATAATTTCATAAAAGAAGGAGAATTTCATACTTTAATAAAAAGGGGATTTTGGGACTCAATGGGTGGAAGAAACTCATTGATAAATACCCCACATACCTTAAAGTTCTTGGATTAGTGAAGTAAACTTAACCTTTTAGACTTGGGAGATGATCTTAAGAAAAAACCCTAATCTTGTTCTTGAGAATGGAAATAGGGATTTTGTGTTGTTTAATTGATGGAAAAGAGAGGAAAAATATCGCCCCTTGGGGTTAAATGTCTTGGGTTGGGAGTTATAAGGAGAGAAAAGACCAAAATAACCCTTAGAAACCTTCTGGAAGTCATTTGGAAACCCCCACGTGTTTGGGTACGTGTCGTACCTTGAGTCATCACTATTAGGATAAATTTCTACCCCTACTATTGTGGGTACGACTCCTCATGATGACTCATATGGTCTTCTTGTGAGTCATCATCAATGAGTCGTATCCATTGGCAACATTGACAATGCTTCAGTAATTTGGCCATAACTTTTCACCCCGATATCGTATTAAGGAAAAATCGGTATCGTTGAAAAGATAATTTAATTATATATCTGTTGGTGGGTCTTGAGATCAGAAATTCTTAGTAGAATAGAAGTTATTCTCATTTGAAGATGATGATAGTTATATACATCCCAAGAACTTAATCTCTAAGGAATGTTTTGACTTGTCTATAAGCTAGAAGATATTTGAGGACTTAATATATGCTCAAGTAAATTATAAATCTATCAAAAAATGAGGCTTGATTCTTGGACCGTTTACTAATCAAGATATGGGTCATATCTTATGACTCGTAACAAATCATTACGACTTATAGCCACCATTTGTAACTTGGACAGAAACTTAGGGGACCTACACTGCTGACAATACAACTTATCTTCATATGACCCGTACCTTACTTGAAAACTTATAGGGTCAACTCATAACTTGAATAGAACTCAAATTATCTCACACTAACATGGGTATGACTTGCTACATACGACTCATATCTAACGTGTATGACTCAATAGACTAAGTCGTATGATGTACAAAAACTTTCAAACACGGGGTATTACAGTTTACCTTGGCCTTTCGTATCTTGGGATATGGATGTTATCGGACCAATAGTTCCACCAGCGTCAAATGGGCATTGATTCATTTTTGTTGTAATTGATTACTTCACCAAGTGGGTGAAAGATGCCTCTTATAGAGTCGTGACCAAGAAGGTAGTTGTAGATTTTGTCAAGAATAACCTGATTTGTCAATTTAGAGTATCGCAATTAATCATTATTGATTATTCAATTATATATCTGTTGGTGGGTCTTGAGATCAGAACTTCTTAGTAGAATAGAAGTTATGCTCATTTGAAGATGACGATAGTTATATACATCCCAAGAATTTAATCGCTAAGGAATGTTTTGACTTGTCTATAAGCTAGAAGCTATTTGAGGACTTAATATATGCTCAAGTAAATTATAAAGCTATCAAAAAATGAGGCTTGATTCTTGGACCGTTTAGTAGTCAGGATACGGGTCATATCTTACGACTCGTAACAAGTCATTACGACTTGTAGCCACTACTTGTAACTTGGATAGAAACTTAGGGGACCTACACTACTGACAATACGACTTATCTTTATAGGACTCGTACCTTACTTAAAGACTTCTAGGATCAACTCATAACTTGAATAGAACTCAAATTATCCCACACTGGCACTGGTACGAGTTGCTACATATGACTTATATCTAATGTGTACAACTCAATGGACTAAGTCTTATGATGTATAGAAGCTTTCAAACATGGGGTATTAAGTTCACCTTGGCCTTTCGTATCTTGGGATATGGATGATATCAGACCAATAGAGCTACCAGCGTCAAATGGGCATTGATTCATTTTTGTTGCAATCGATTAATTCACCAAGTGGGTGAAAGATGCCTCTTATAAAGCTGTGACCAAGAAGGTACTTGCAGATTTTGTCAAGAATAACCTGATTTGTCGATTTGGAGAGTTACAACTAATTGATTTGGTAGTTGTGACTCCTTAGTTACTTATTTATGGGAATGAAGTTGTTATACCTGCCGAGGTTAAAATAGTTTCCTTAAGGATTATTCAAGAAGGCGGATTAAGCAACGAAGAATGGGTTTGTGCTCACTATGAACAACTCATGCACAAACCCTCTGAATCCTTCCAGTTGGTAGTTTATATATATAAAAGTAGGTGTAAAATAGTAATATAAGAAAAAATCGAAATCAACTAATAACCCAATAATTTTTCTTATAAAATCATTAAAAATCGTTACCCAATAAACTAATAACATTTTTATCAGTTTGATTTATTGGTTGGTTCTATTTTTGCACATCCCTAGAGAAAATACATTGTTGGGTAGTTTATGCACTTGTTGTATTTTAGCAAGATCCAATTTTTATTCGCCACGTGTTCTTGAGTACTTCTTGAGCTTGTGTAGCAAACTCATCGAAACACCAAAGCAAATTGGTCTGCTAATTAAGCCCCCTAGGCCCTAGTGATTACCCCCCTAAAACTGAATCTTATGGAGTTGTTTGATCAGTTTTTTACATAATTAATATTTTTAATATATTTTATTATCATGTATAGTATAAATTTTAATATATTACCACTTATAACTTATCTTTGGCTTTAATAATAGGATTATGCTTCACTTCTTTTTCACTGCATCTCCTCAACCTTGTCTATCCCTCTCTTCTATCATTTTATCTTCTCCGGTGAACTCACTATGTTAGAGTGGTCTCTTTATTTTTAATTGCTTCGTCGAACACTAATAGCCAGTCATTTTTCCCTTTTTGTACAATCATCGTCAAAGCTTTGACTCCGACAGCCACCACATATATATTAAAACTATAATGGAGCAAGCCAAAATTGATGAATTTTGACAAAGTTGTTTGGTGATGAAGGAGAAAGGAGTGGGTAGTGAAATTATTAGTTGCTCAAGTAATGTGAGTTCGACGGAGAAGACGAGAGTTGTTTGGTGACTGATTCGCTGGATGGAGTTAATTCTGAAGGTGAATTTTGTTCAAACAAATGATAGTCGGGTGGTAGTAATGGTGTAGATCTATCTGGAGTTTGGTGGTGGTGATGGAGCTCTGGCCAAAATTTGAGGGTAGTAATAGGATTCTTGCACAAAAAATAGAAAAAGGGAGGTGATGATTTGCTAATAGTGGTGGTGGAGCTCTGGATGGAGTTTGTTGGTGGTGACGAAGCTTTGACTGAAGTTTGGTGGTGTTGATAGGGTTCTCACCGAAAAAATAAAAAAATGAAGGTGATGGTTCGTTGATGGCGGTGGTACGGTGGAGCTTTGGCCGAAGCTTAGTGACTTGAAAATGTTTAAGTCTAGTTACTTGAAAGGTGAACTTGTGTTTTGAATTTAGTTAAGTGTGGTCACTTGAGAAGTGCATTAGCAATTTCAAAATATTTAAGTGTAGGTACGTGAAATGTGAACTTGTATTTTGAATTTAGTTAAGTGTGGTCACTTGAGAAGTGAATTAGTGACTTGAAAATATTTAAGTGTAGTAGCCTGAAAGGTGAACTTGTGTTTTGAATTTAGTTAAGTGTGGTCACTTGAGAAGTGAATTAGTGACTTGAAAATAGTTTAGTGTAGTTACTTGAAAGTAGAACTTCTGTTTTGAATATAGTTAAGAGTGGTCACTTGAAAATATGAATTAGTGATTTAAAAATGGTTTAGTGTAGTCGCTTGAAATGTGAACTTGTGTTTTGAATATAGTTAAGTGTGGTCACTTGAGAAGTGAATTAGACTTTAAAATGTTTAAGTGTATGGACTTGAATTATGAATTAGTGACTTGTGTTTTGAAATTAGGTACTTGAAATGTGAACTTGTGTTTTGAATTTAGTTAAGTGTGGTCACTTGAAAATATGAATTAATGATTTGAAAATGGCTTAGTGTAGCCGCTTGAAATGTGAATTCATGACTTGAAAATAGTTAAGTGTTGTCACTTGAGAAGTGAATTAGTGACTTGTGTTTTGAACTTAGTTACTTGAAAGGTGAACTTGTGTTTTGAATTTAGTTAAGTGTGGTCACTTGAGAAGTGAATTAGTGACTTCAAAATTTTTAAGTGTAGGTACTTGAAATGTGAACTTGTGTTGAATTTAGTTAAGTGTGGTCACTTGAGAAGTGAATTGATGACTTGAAAATGTTTAAGTGTAGTTAATAGAAAGACGAACTTGTATTTTGAATTTAGTTAAGTGTGGTCACTTGAAAATGTGAATTAGTTATTTGAAAATGGTTTAGTGTAGTCACTTGAAATATGAATTTGTGACATGAACTAATTACTTGAATGTGATTGATTGTGTAGATGGAACCTGATTATTAGAAATAATAACCATAAAAATCGATCAAAAGTGGTCGGTTTTTCAAAATATTTTCAGAAAAAATGTCCACTTGTGGTCGGTAATCTGGAAATTCATAGAAAAGCGACCACAAGTGGTTATTTTTTTTAAAATTATCGACCACATGTGGTCGCTTTTCTAAATTTTTTTTAAAAAAAGACCACATTCTGGATTTTTTTTAATAACTAATTGTTTAAATATTTTTAAATAAAAAAGCGACCACATGTGGTTGCTTTTGTTTAAATTAATAAATTAAATATATAAGAAAGTGGTCGCTTTTCTTTAAAAACTAGATAAATATGCCCGTGTGTTACACGGGCCCAACGCGTATAGTAGAATATATAAAATGAAGATGTAACAGTAAGGGACTATCCCATTAGATTTGATCAGTTGATGAAAAAGATCCCAAATGTGTGTTTTATACAATCGTTGGAATAACATACTACGGGATGCTCACTTTCACATATGATAGTGATTGTAGTCTATTTACATTGATACAGATAATATTTATAAATTCTACAATAGGCGATGCATTTTTGCTATTGTGATCAATCTCTGGGGCATTTACGATCAAACACTTGTTAAATTATAGGTAAAGATTAAATTAGTTAAGAAGATCAAAATGTGATAATAAAACAAATCTTTATTCAACGAAGACAAACATAATAGTTATTAGAATAAAAGTTCAAATAACCTACTATTATGGTATCAGAATGAAAATCTATTTGTAAATTGAAAGAATTACATTGTAGGTAGCATTAGTAACACTGTACGTATCTCTTTGTTTTTAAAATTTTGGATAAACATTTACATACCTATTGGCAAAGTAGTTGCATTGTTGTGAAATACTGATACCATTGACACCCATAGATGCTAACAAACTCAACTCCCATATGATGAAAACCAAATGTAAAAGCCACAAGCAACAACCTGAGACAATCATCACAGAAATAAATTAAGAATCAATAGACATTTCATATGTTGTTCCACCACAAGCACCACAAATAGAATTAGACAACACAGTACAACAACAATAACAACAATGACAAGTCAATAGTAACAACAAATTTGCCAAAGTAACTCTTGTAGTAGTATCACTTTCTAGGTTAATTCTTTTTTGTTTTTTGTTATATAATGTTTTATTTTTGTTGTAACTTACATGACATGGATAATACAGTATTAAAGTGACATGTACAAGGTCTATACACATTTCACATGGAAATGTTTCAGCCAGTTTTGCTTAGACTTACATTATGTTTTTGCTTCTTGTAAATAGACAAATAGTATACTTAACATAGAAGTGATTTTTTTTTAACTTCCCTCACTTTTCACAAGTATTATTGACTCTTGATAATTTTTCCTCTAGCATTCTACGTGGCAATTTATGTACTACACTCTGAACTCGTACTGGAATAAAATACCCGCCAACACAATGACGTACATCCTATTTAAATTTATATGTTGTGGTACCCTTGAATTATGACATTGGTTCTAAGTTTGGACATGTTGTAGAATAAGATTGAAAATAAGACAGTAAAAACTAGAAAGCATACACTGCATTGGATAATATATCAAATCAAATTTGTATCCTTTCTTTTCTTCTATTTTCAAGTGAGGAAGTTTCCCATGAAAGATTAGAAGACCTATAAATATACATGGTTTACAGTGATTATTATTTCACAACCTGTAGCCTTATCTGTATCTTTTTCCTACAATTAATGACATACATCCATAAAACTTGTTTGGAATTACCCAAAGTCAGGTTATTAAGATATATCTTCTAGTCTATCCTTGTTTTTATTTTCTCATTTTTTTAGAGAAAACACCCACAAAATAATCATTCATGCACAATAGCAGGTTAGTACAAACATCAGAACTTTTGAGTCATAAATAAACAATATAATCTCACTAATTAGAATCAACAAAAAAATCACAGCTCAAGTTCTGTATTTCATTACTTGTAATTAATAAGCAGTGACAATCCCAAACAGTTGTGATAATTAGACATGACATCTTCTTAATCGAATCGGAGCAGACACAAAGCCTAACAAGTAGGAGATTAACCAAAGCTGATGCCATACCATGCAACACAATAGATTATTGAGTTATTAGCCCAATAATTTCAGAACACCATGAATTGAAGACATTTGGAGTCAAAACACATGCTTACCTCACGAAATGTCATTAGCCTGGGCTTATCTCCTACTTCTGGTATTTGACTATAAATAATGTGTGCAACAGGCAATTTAGCATTGGCACCATCTCGTGATAATATACGGCTTCGGTTAATAACTCTACCCATCCATGCACTTCCAGATTTCTCATATGTATGGGAGTATGGATCAAAATAAAAGTAGGCAATTGGAGTTCGAGAGGAATCATTCACGTGGTACAACCGTACATCATGGTTCCAAATGTAGAAATCACACACATCGATGAACAATATTATTTGGCACTGCATATAGGAGCATAAACAAAGGTAAAAGAAAAGGCAAGTGAACTAAGTCTTATCGGAGCTAATCCATTGATAACGCTCAATCTACAGCTCTCGTAGGAGTGTAAAGCGGTCGTTTGTCAAATATAGAACCCAACCTGGGTTGGGTATCGATCCCACAGGGAATAGCTTGGTCAACAAGTAAGCAACGATTACTAGACTTTTAGTGCAAGTCTCGTAAGAAGGGGGGAATTGTATTGTGAAAGTAATGTAACCAAAATAAGAGAGTAAAGCAGAAAATAGCAAAGTAAAAAGAAAGAATGTTTAGTAGGTTGTGAAACAATGAGAATTGAGGAGTTGGGGTTATGTCCACCTTCTGAGTTATACGTCTCTATTGACTATGAGTGTGTTGAATTCAGACATGCATGTGCTTATAGAGAATTGTATTCGATGGTAAATCCAGGCGTCTTTCGACCTATTCGAGGATTATTTCACTTTAACTCTTTCGAGCTTAAAGCGTGTCTAACGGTACGAATTCTCCAAGAGGTTAATCCAGTTACGGCACTAACTTTTTAATAGGGGATGGGACCCTACTACCTTGACATTATCTCTTTTCCAGACAGATAACCTTTCTTTCGAACAAGTTAAATGTTATACTGGCGTATTCTTGCGTTTGCAACCACAAAGAATTTAGATTAAGATGAAGAGAATAATGATATAAGCAACATACGTGTCACGAACTCACAAACTCACAGCCATAGATAGTATCTCATTCGGCTTCCATAACCCCAACAGAGAAGTTTAGTTACCCATGAGTGCGAAGGAAATCACAATTGACATTGTTGTTATACCATAATAAAGATTTCACTTTTGTAATGGTGTGGTAGGCGTTAGGCGTGAATCCCTTAGCAAAGTAACGTTTCTCTTGTTGTGGAATTTAAGAATAGATGAATAGAAGAAGAAAATAGAATTAATGAAAGAATGATTGTTTAGAACTAGAATGTCTTAGAAGTAGAATAGAATAGAATTGAATGTAAGAAGATGTAAGAAGATGTCTTAAAATCTCTAGCAAGATAGGGTATTTATAATACCCATATCCTATTCCTACTAAGCTAATGAAATGCTTAACCAAATCCTACTAAGCTAATGAAATACTTAACCCAATTGTACTAGGTTAATGTATCATTATCCTAATCCTAATAAATTACTGCTAGTCCCCAAAGTCTTCAGAAATGTTGTTTTAGCCCGGGACAGATTTTCCATGCGCCATCTTTAGTCCTTGGCGTCCAAGATTGGCTTTTCTCCTTTCGTGAAGCTTTCTTTGGCGTCAAGTTATCCATAAAATGCTGAATTCTGCATCATTTATACCTGAAACTTTGCTAATCATGTTCGTTAGCTCACTTACAGGAAAAAGGACTAAAAGTGCATGAAATATATAATTTGTTCTCAAAACTAGGCTAAAATATGGGCAAAATATAGTGCTATAGGCGTGTAAATTCGCCTATCATCATCCATCAACAGGCTCAACATTGATACCAAACAACATGTTTAAAAGGTTAAAAAAACCATCCATAACTCTAGGCAACGAAAAGTAGGGTCATACTTCTTCCTGCAACTAAGCTGCATGCGAACTCAGAGCTACACACAAGCGTCCAAAGAAAGTTCTATAGTATCTAACATTTACTAAATGCTAGAGGTAGTGATCTATTAACAAAGAAGGGGCTTATTTTAAAACTTTACTTACTAACTGGTGAAATGAAAAAGAGAATGGGACTTGTGTTGATATTACTAATGTAGGTACTAAAAACAATTGTTGCTAAGATAAACAATGCTATACGTATGCATTGAAACACTACATATTGAAACTAAATTATATATTCTACTTAGCAAGATATTAATGGTCTAAAACTATCAGGATGGGTACATTCCTTGCCATTTTTTCAACTCAAATTATTATAAAATTTGGTTTAAGAAAGGATGGTCGGGAAACATAAGGCTTTGATCATACTTGTCGACTATCAATAAATAGACATCACAAGAAAGACATATGAAAACGTGTATGGATAAAAATAATCACATCTCGACATCCACATGCACATCATTTATTATTTTTAATCAACACTATCAAGTATCTGATATTGGTTGACAAAGAGGGTTGTCTACTTTTATATCCTGGGAAAGTCCTTGCCTCTTAAGCTAGCTTTTGGTTTAAGTTAGACCCAAGGTTCATTTTTTATTGAACAAAAAAAAGAGGAAGAAATACAGAGAGATGACCCAACTTCTTTATGAATGATACCATATATGTTCGCACAAGCTCATTTACGGAAAGAATTAGGAGATATCTTTCTTTACCTACTAAATATTGACACTGAGCAGCCTTGGATGGATACTGTACAACACATCCCCAATAAATATTCTGATACTCTTCTAAAATACAGGTATTGAATTTATTACACAAATCTGAGCATACTATCTTAAACAATTCTATATATTTTCACTAACCTCCAAGATACTTGCTCTTCGCAATAGATAATTTCTAAGCATCAGCAGACCTAGAAGTTTAAAATAAGAAATTTACAATAAAATTCTCATTTGTCATCAACAATTACCAAAAATCTAGGACAAGATAAAACAAAAAAAATGGCAATGTCTTACAGAATATCAACATTGTCGGGAGGAGCGACAATATGGAAAACGTCCAATTCAGTCAGTTCATAATCTGGATTTTGATCTTCTCTTCTTTCTTTAGCTCTGTCTCTGTACTTAGGCAGCTCCGCTTCTTCAGCCTTCTCTTCTCTATAACAAACAATTACGGAGCTATTAAATTTCAATTCAGATTCACTAAAAATCGAAAGCAAGGACAGGGGAAAAAAACCTTACTTGTTGCGATGAACTATCTTTTCCTTGTGATTTCGTTTGGAGGAAGACATAGAATAATTATTCCTTAAAAATAGGATTGTTCCTTGAAGGAGAAGGAAAAAGATAGAGAAGAGAGGTACAGTGCTGCGGTTCATCTAGAAATGTTTTTGCTGTGGTGAGGATAGGAAATATCATCCACATATAATGACCATTTTGCCCTCAATAATGTGCTTATGTACCATTCTTCCTTTGGTCGTCCTTAGCACTGCCTCTTCTATATAGTAAAAATTTATTTTATTAAATTTATATAAGCGACCACTAGTGGTCGCTTTTTTTAATTAAAAAATTGAGAATATTTTTTTTAATAATTAATATTGAATTATAAATATATATATATTTTTTTTTTAAAAAGCGACCACGTGTGGTCGCTTTTAAAAAAGCAACCACTGTTTTTTAGACCACACCTTGTGGTCACTTTTTTGGTCGCAAAAACAGGAAAATCAACCACATGTGGTCGCTTTTTGTGGTCACTTTTGCTATTTTTTTCTAGTAGTGGGTGGAGCTTTGGCCGAAGTTTAGTGGTGCTGACAAAAAAAAGGTGGTGTACGGCGGTGGCTGCACTGTGATTTGTATTAAAATTATATTAAACAAAAGTGATCTATGTAATACAATTCGAATTCAATATTATAATTTTTTATTAATTCAAAAGTTGTTATTTATAACAAATATAATATATTTTAACGACGTAAAACTAATTTAAATTGTGATGGAATATTTTAAATTCACGTCAAATATTTGTAATACACTTTATTAAAAGAATTTCAATTATATATATTCACCACATATATTGAAATAATATGGATAATGAATTCAAAATGTATTAAACTTGTTGCTTATTTTTGTCTCATTATCGAAATTCAAAGCATATTATAATTAAATTTGAAATATTTAAATGCTATTCAAGTTAGTTTATGTATTATTGTATTAAAAATTTAATTTAAAAAGTATTATATATGTATTTAGCGATTTTTATTAAAAAAGTTGTGTTATCCACTTTAAGAATAAAAATGTACTATAATTGATAAAAAAGGCTACATATTTATAGTATTTATGTAAAAACCCCTTGTTTGATACATCGAAGGGGTAAGTAGAGATATTTTATTGGACTATTTTACCTCACGTTTTACATAGCTAGCGTAGTAGCTTCATCATTTTATTACAACTGATGGAGTTAAATAGTTCTGAAATTCGTTAATACCTCACACCAAGTATGAGATAAAGTTAATTCTAAATTTTATTCTAAGATTATTTTTCTTGTCCCTATACGAAATGATCCATGCGCACCGAAACCTATGGTTAAGAACTAAAACAAATCTTAGTAACTGAAATATTTAACTGCATCAAGTGTTTAGAATGACTAAATACGATTTAATTATTATAATTGAGTTAATAAAGTAAAAATTATATATTAATCACTATTTTAAAAGATGTTTTTTTGGGCAAGTCAGTGTGGGGCGTAGAAAAAATGTATCAAGGTGATATATGGGACGAGACTGTAGGGGTGTTCATGGTTCCATTTTAGATTGATTTTTTATTAGAACCAAAGTCAAATAAATTTACTCATTTTTAAAGAGTTATTTGTTGTTGGTTTGATTTGATTTTTCAGTTTATAACTAGCGAATGATAAATTGATAATAGTAAAATAACTAACACACGGGACAACTATTTCAAATAAACGTTATGAATCAATAAGTTTCTTTCTATTATCACAAGATGAATGTTACTGAATCATCTATTATTTTTAGTATTATTTTAAAATTTTAGCATGTTTACGTTGCATAACAGTAAAGACAATGTACATAAATAATATCCAACTTTAAGAAGGCGTTTGGACATACGATTTCATGCTTGTGATATGAAATCATGAGATTAAATTACCATTTGGTGATGCGATTTCATCCCATGATTTCATATCATGACATAAAATCTCAAATTCTTCAAAAAAATATGATTTGAGATTTTCTAAACACAAAAATTAACTCACAAGTTCATATTTTGTAGAAAGAACCCCATCATTTATATTTGCCTACCATTTATATCATATATATGTAAATAAAATTTATAGGTCATATTATTACTTTTACCAATCTTTAAAATATTTTTATCTCATTTAACAATTACTCTCACCAACATATACCCCGTTTGGTTTTGAGAAATATTCAGCTTTTTTTTTTTTGAAAAATCTTTTCATTTTTTTTAGAAAATGATGTTTGGTCATAAAGGCTACAAATACAACTTGAAGTTCTTTTTGAAAAAATGAAAATAAGTCTTAACATGTCTTCACTTTTTTCTAATTTCAACTTCACCTTTATAGTTAAAAAATCTCTCCAAAAAGATATAGCCAAACACAATTCTGACTCCGACTTCAATTTTATTTTTTATAATTTACATGTCCAAAAGCCTAAAAAATGTATTATTACTTCAAATCAACTCCTATTTTATCATTTATTATTCACCAAGTTTATCATTTGATCAATAAATCTTGATTTTTTTTAGAATGTTTGTTATAAACGTTTGCTTATTTGGTAAGATTGTATAAAGAATTTAGGCAATTTTAATAGTTTTCACAACTTATGATTTTTTATTTATTTATAAGAAAAAAATACAACTTAAAATCCCAAATTGCATGTCAAAACAAAACTTCAACTTCATCTCATATGATTTCAAATCATGAATTTCATCTCACGTGGTCAAACGGGCCCTAAATATGATGGTCAACCCTGCAGAAACATCAAAGGGGCTCAAGCCTTTGAAGAGTATATGAAAGTCTTGACAAAGAAAAATAAAAATTGATCATACACCTCATCAATTTACACAATTAAACTTAGAGTATTTGTTTGGGCATATTTTGAAAAATATAATTAAATCTTATGCCTTGTCAGGAAAATAGGAAGAACGCGAATGAGGATCCATAATAATTCTATTTCAGAAAACATGAAAAAAAAATTCTGACTTGCAGAATGGTCCATAACCTATGACGACAAGCATAGTTCTGGGATATGTGTTATCTGAACCTATACCCTTCTTGATGTTAAATAGTCCCCTCAAAACATATACATGCTCATATTGTACTCTGCAAATAAGATGAAAATCATGTCATTGAGCTATAGGCTCAAATTCATATTACTCTATGTTAGAGAGTTCTTACGCTCAAATTCATAAAAGGCATGTCCATGAGTCCTTTCGCTCTATTTCAATGAAAATACCGAGTTTAGGTATTTTCTTTTAACTAAAGACATATTACTTTCACATGCCGAATTCATTAAGTGAACTTGTAATTCTTCACATAATTTCATAAAATATGAGATTTCGTAAACATGAGGGTTCATACACATTAGGAAAATTTCAAAATCATGAGATAACTTTTGCAAAACCTAAGATGACTTTCACGCTTTTGAAACAAATTCTATGAAAAACAAGATATACAATCAAAGGACGAATCCAAATTATGATATTTCTAAGATTTCATGAAGGATTCAAAGAGTATCATCAATAGATAAAGAAACTAGATTCTAGGATTCAATTTAAAAATCTTAACTTTAATTTCTTTACTAAACCAAAATTGAGACAGACTTATGGAGAATAACAGAATTTTCAAACTAAAGGTTAGTTTTATATACCTTGAAAAAGAACTTGAGGATTCTCTTGCTAGAACCTTTGAAACCTTTAAGTGAGTCTGGAAAGCGAAAAGAGGAGTAATATAGTCATTTGATATATTCTAATTGTTTTCTACAAATAAGGAAGGTTAAAAGTTGTATGCTGGGATTTTAAATTATAAGTAGGACAAAAATGTCCTTATTAGATGAAATGGGAAAATACCAATTTGAAAATATCGGTGTGCACCGCACAATTCAAAGCATTGTCTGGGTTGTGCACCACGACGCCCTAGCGTGCTAGGGGAGTGTGATACGACCCTCAACGCGAAGGATGAGTTAATTTCAGGTCCTTTGGATTTTAAAAAGAGGTTGAACCTTTAGCGCGGGGACTTCTTGATGCGATGCTCTGACTATTTCACATACTTAGGACTTTTGTTTAAATCTCTGAACTCATTCCAAATGATTTCTAACTGATTTAAAGGTCGTACATCTTGATTTTCAAACTAAAAAATGACATAAGAAACTACACAAACATGATAAGAATTTGTAGGGCATTACGCTTCACTTGATGGGGGATGTTGTCGAAACTTCTATCGGATACTCTGTTGGAGAGCTAATGTTAGAGGAATAAAGATAAAGAGAAACAAAATAATTAAAAATAAATATTTATCTAAGTCCGTTTGGGTGTTTTAAAGGAATATATCAAGTACGTGGACGATCGAGTTTATTCTTTGGATCTTCCCAGATGGGCCAATATATTTACATCGGGTCTTTTGAGACAATGAATCACAAACATTTGCATTTGTTGGCTTGAACAAACACTACTAAATTGAAGATAGAATTTTCTAGAAGATATACAACTGTAGATTCATTGTAGCTATAATTTTAAGTTTGTTGAAATTTTTTGACATTTTATGTATCAACAATTGTAAATATATGGGTATTACATTCTATAGATGTATATATTAGGGGCGTCATATTTTATAGATGTATGTATACGAGCATCACATTCTATAAAATGAGGATTGAAGGAGAATGAAATTCATATACTTTCCTTTCTAGAGTATTTTTCTGCTATTTTTTCAGATAGCTTATCTCTGAAAAGGAGTCCGGTTGGCTGCCTAATTATAGAATAACTTTACTCAGATCAATAGTAAATTGCCCCTACTCATACAGAGGATCGCCCTTCTCAATTTCCCCTAATCGCCACAGGAATTTCTCCAATTTTAACCCATCCTTTTACCAGATGCGGTTTTTTCACATATGGTAATGTTACATAATCTTTTGACTAGTTAAACAACACTATTAGCCATTTTATGTATTAACAGTTGTATATATAGGAGTGTTACATTCTATAAAATGAAGATCGAAGAATAATGAAATTCATATACATTCCTTTCTAGAGTACTTCCTTTTTATTTATTTCTTTCAGGCTTCAGTCAAATCAACAATAAATCACCTCAACTCACACCGAATACTGTCCTTCCCAATTTTCCTTAACGAAGCATCTCTCCAATTTTGACTCATCCTATTTACTACAAACATGATTTTTTTCACTTAAGGTAACGTTACATAAATATTTCGAATAGCCAAACAATACTATTAGACATCTTTTTATAATTCATGAAAATGAAAAGTATGAAGAAAAAAATAAGTATAAATAATATAAATATCAATCTTTTTGGAAGTAATTATATTCTTTTCACTTTTTTAATTACTTTACTCTCTCTCCCTATTAATATACATAACATAGCCGACATATACATAATATTATATATATATATTGAGATTTTTGTAATACTTTTAGGAAATTGAGATTTTTTGTAATATTAAAAATATAAGTTGTCTATTTGTGTAATTTTTAGAAAAAATAAATTGTTGGAGTTGGGCCAGAGCTCTTAGCCGCCAGGCGTAATAGTCCTATGGTCCTGTCTATATTCGTCTTCGTGGGTTCAATTTTTTCCTCTTACTTCCCAAGTTTCTGGGCAAAAAACCCCCCAAACCAAAAATTAGTAAAAGCAACAAAATCAAGTATCAAAAATCAAAATCAAATCCCAACTCTTCATTTTCCTTCTCTTTCTCTCTTTACACTTTCTCTCTCTTCCTTCATCAATGGTGTACCTGAAAAACTCCACTGTTCTTCAGCCGCCACTTCTATTTCTTCCAACAAACGTAGCTTAAAGCCTTATACCAATTTTTGTAAGTAATTTTTTTTTCCGCGAAAGCGTTTCTACTATTTATCTGCGTCGAGTTTTTGAACTTCCGTTATTTCTGCTGCGTATAATATACGTAACTTATACTGTTTTATTTATTTATTTGTATTTTTGTTTTTCAATATTTTTGTTGTGGTATTTTGTATATTATGAGTTTGTTAAATTAATTCGAATTTTCTGCGATTTAGTTTTGATTTTTGTTTGTGAGTTTAAGTGGTGGAAATGAGAATTGGATACTGTAAATTAGGTACTTTGTTTAATTTGAATGATCATTATAGGTTAAAGTTGGAGTTAAGTGTAGGTCAAAGCGAAAAAATGAATTCGAGTTTAAGTTTTCGCTTTAATTTGAGTTTTAGATACTTGTCTCCATTTTTTCTGGTGTTTTTTTTGTCCCTTTTTATTGATTTTCTGTGTGTGTTTGTTTTGGTTTTGTAGGAGAAAGGAGCTGTAAGTTCATAGCTAAGTAAGGAAATAGTGAATGGATTAGTGTTTTTTGTGTTGCGAGAATTGGATTTTTCTGTCTTGGTTTTGAGTGGAGACTGTTGATGCTGTTTTGGGATTAAAGCGAGTGAGGATTGATTGGTGTTGGAGTACTATTGTTGCGAATGGCAGAAGACGGCCTACGTATTGGTGGCCTTTCTTCTGGGTTGGCCGTGGTATTGGATGGTGATGATAGGAGGGAGAGTTATCAGAGAACTCGTCTTGTTTCATATTGTGATGATTTTGGAGATCAATCTGTGGAAAGGACACTTGAGCACATCTTTGATCTTCCATACAAGTCTATTAAGCCGCTCTCTTGTTCAATAGATGCTGAAGTGGTTCGCTCGGTCATAAACAATGAATTTCTGAAGTACCATATAAATCGGAAGGCTGGTACAGACAGAAAAAGAGAAGGGGTTTTTATTGCTGGTGATTGTTGTAAACATCAGGTTATTAGAATAGAGGAATCGAGCATTTGCGGTGACATTAGGATAGTCAAACCACCTTTTATCGTGGAGAGTCATTCTCTATTCAGCAGTGCAAGGGCCAATGCTTGTGTGTGGAAAGGGAAATGGATGTATGAAGTAACTCTTGAAACTTCTGGTATACAACAGCTAGGTTGGGCACCTCTTTCCTGTCCATTTACGGATCATAAGGGTGTGGGTGATGCTGATGATTCATATGCATATGATGGAAAGAGGGTCAGTAAATGGAATAAGGAAGCTCAGGATTATGGTCAGCCATGGGTTGTTGGTGATGTGATTGGATGCTGTATTGATTTGGATGGTGATGAGATATCATTTTATCGAAATGGAGTTTCGCTTGGTCTAGCATTTATAGGTATTCGTAAGATGGTTCCTGGATTGGGATATTATCCAGCAATTTCTCTTTCTCAAGGTGAATGCTGTGAGTTAAACTTTGGGGAAATCCCTTTCAGGTACCCAGTAAAAGGTTTCCTTCCCATTCAGCCTCCACCAACCAGAAGTTCATTTGCTACTGATTTGCTTAATTGTTTTAGAAGGCTAATTGAAATGCAGCGTGTGGGAAGGGCAGAGTTCAGTTCTGTTGAGAAATTGCGAAGATTGAAAAGGTTTGTGGCATTTGAAAAGCTTTCACACCCCGTCTCTCGTGGGATATGTGAGGAGTTGTTCTCTACACTTGTTGCTGAAGACGGAAGCACAAAGTACATAGGTTGTGGTCCACTTCTATCACTGATAATGGAGGTCTTTAGAATCCATCCTCCTCATGATTATATGAGTTTGGACAACATACTCGATTCTTTCCTAGAATTCCCAGAGTCGAGAATTTTGTTTGAACATATCATAAGTTCACTCTCGACCTTTTGTAAAACAGCACCATTGAGCCTTACAGATGTTCCTTACACAGGTTCATATGCATATCTGGCCTTGGCATGCCACATCTTAAGGCGGGAAGAAGTGATGACACTGTGGTGGAAATCTTCAGATTTTGACCTTTTGTTTGAAGGGTTTTTGTCACGGAAGAGTCCTAACAAGCAGGATCTTCAAGGTCTGTTGCCTTCTGTTTGGTGGCCTGGTTCGTGTGAGGATACGTCAAATGAGGCTAGCCTGTTCCTGACTACAGCTGCTTTGTCAGAAGCAATAGACAAGGTATTCTTTTTGTTGATGGAATGGAACTTATATTGGTATCTTATGTGCTTCTTTGTCCCCTCATACAATGTTGGTCCATGTTCGTGATTGTTCTTGGTCTGATATTGCTATTTTATACTTGAATAAGATGGTGCATTTGATGATGTTCCTTGAAAGTCCTGGTACTAGTTAGACGGACTCAGTTGTTCTATGTGCTTAAAGTATACCTGACTGGGTATTTTGGTTGAAATGGAAGCTCAAGTCTTTTAATAAGGTAGTCAGTCATGTAATGAGCAGTGGATGCTTGTTTTCTTTTTCCTATTTCAACAATATCTTTGAACTGCTTGCAAAGGAGACATAGCATCATAGGTTTTTTATGTAGTAATATTGGATATTTTCTCACTTGATCAAGTTTAATAGGAAAGTCCATCCATCTTAGCAATGTGAAAATTAATGCAATTCCCGCAGCCTGATTTGCCTAGAGCTTTGACTTGAGTTTCTCTTACATGAGCCATTTTTACGCTGAGCTGCACCTGTCAAAATAAAGAGAGAGTTTTGGCTGTATTGCACAGGAAATTGTAATATTGAATCTTCATCCATAATGCCGACTTTGGACATCACATGAAAAATATTATAATGCACATATAAACGGACAACAAATCTAACCCTTTGAAGTTCTGGCAATTCTTATGTTGCTTGGTCTTAAGATGCATGATATGCTGTTTATGCCCTTTGTGCAGCCACATGTGCTTGTTTGAGATGTTAAAGTATAGTACTGTTCATCGCCATGAATTGTATCATCAAGATGACGTGTATCTCTTTCACTTTCTTTGGTTGCGGGTGAGAAGGGGAGGTGGTTCATTGCAATAGCAAAAGGTGGCGTTTTAGATTAGAAACATCAGCTCAGTTCTTTTAGAAGTTTTTTGTGTTAGGTGTTTTAGTTTTATTGTGTATCTTTCCAATAGGAATGTGCAAGTATACAATATTGCATCACCTAGTCGCATGATTTGGGTGGCTGAAGTCTTGCCTTATTCAAAATTCTATAGTTGCTTGGCTGCTCTTGTCAAATCTAATATTTGGACGGTGGTATTGTGGATTTTACTGCGTCATATCGATCTTCTCTTCGCCCAGCTTTTCAGTTTAACTGGCCTTTGCTATTGCCTTGATCTCCAGTAATGTGTGCATCTATCAGCTTTTTCTGTTGATGTTTCACTTAAGAATCATTACATTTGATTTTTGTGATCTATCACACATACGCATCCCTTCTACTAGAAAGTCTAAAAGGGCTTGCTATTTCATTATATGTTTCTCCATCCACAAGAAGATTCACATATTTCTTCTTCAGGTTGAAGAGAAGCAGAGAGACCTCTGCCGTTTGGTAATGCAGTTCATGCCACCCACGTCACCACCGCAGCTACCTGGCTCTGTATTCAGGACATTCTTACAAAATATTCTACTTAAAAACAGGGGTGCAGATCGAAATTTGCCACCACCTGGTGTTTCTAGCAATTCTGTACTTGTTTCTTTGTTTGGTATCATACTCCATTTCCTGTCTGAGGGGTTTGGGGACATTTGTGGTTGGATGAAGGATTCTGGAGTATCTGATGTTGGTTTTCTACACAGAGGAGGCCAGCAAGCTTTTCCTGTAGGCTTGTTTCTCAAGAATGATCCTCATCGAGTTGTTATTCCAAGGCTTGGTGGTTCATATAATCACCTAGCAAAGTCCCATCCTATTAGCCATGAGCAGCATGATGAAGTGATTCGGTGGGAAGAAGGATGTATGGACAATGAAGAAGATAGAGTTACACATCTAAGTAAGCAGAAGCCGTGCTGTTGTTCTACTTATGACGATGATTTTACAAGAATATCTAAAGATTCTATCAGAAGCATGGCAAAAGGTTCAAGGGGACATTTCAGCTCTATTCGTGAGAGGTCTGCTCATGTTGCTGCAGAATGCAGCACCAGTAGTTTGAATGATGACATAGCAGATAAACCGAGCACAAGTGACCAGTCCGAATCAGAGTTTGGCTTCCGTTCTATGCATCAAATGAGATATGTTCCCAGAGAGAACAATGTTTCTTCAGCAACTCTAAAAGAAGAGGAGCTACTGGATGCCATGCTTTTGCTGTATCATTTAGGTCTTGCACCCAATTTTAAGCAGGTGACTAGCTTTTCCCTTACTAAAGATAGTGATTAAACTTCCTTTTTGTTTGAAAAATATCCGAAGTGGTATAAATGAGGTAACATGACCTTAGATGAAGGGATTTACAGAGGACATGGCCTTAGGAAGATATGAAGGTTGCAGATTAGGGTAGAGGGTTAGTAGGTAGTGGAGCAGTGTCTCGCTTTCCTTTTCCTGCAGTATAGGCTTCGTGGTAGTTTGACCAACTATACCTGTTCGTTTTATAGCGATAGTATCAACAACTTCCCTATAGTTTCTTGTCCCTCGTTTTATGTTACTACCTGTTGTTTCTCATTGATTCGGTTTTCACATTTTTTTTCTACTGCTGCTGTTCCTTTTCCCTGAACGTCATGTAATGTTTTCTCTATTATTTGCTATGTCTTTGTTACTTATGTATGTTCCTTTTCATACTTCCCTGTTATGCGATACTTGAGCCGAGGGTCTGTCGGAAACAACCTCTCTACCACCACGAGGTAGGTGTAAGGTCTGTGACACTCTACTCTCCCTTGACCCCACGTCCCCACCTCCGGGATTTCACTGGGTATGTTGTTGTGGAGCTAAAGTTTTGAAAGCAACCCCTTGCTCGACCTTTGGCCTTGCAAAATTATGTTCTGTCTATATTTGTAATGATGACATATTTTTAAGTTTCTTGCTAGTTTGAAATTAATACAAAAACAACAACAACAAACCCAGTGTATTCCCACATAGTGGGGTCTGGGGAGGGTAAGATGTACGCAGTCCATACCACTACCTCCGTTGAAGTAGAAAGGCTGTTTCCGATAGACCCCCGGCTCAAGACAAGAAATAATAATCAGATCCGTAATAAAGCATGGAATAGGCTGACATGGCATAGATATGACGTCCACAAGGAATAGTACACAGACTAGTAAACAAGTTCGTAATAAAGCATGAAA
Source organism: Capsicum pubescens (assembly GCA_030864215.1). Taxonomy (NCBI): domain Eukaryota; kingdom Viridiplantae; phylum Streptophyta; class Magnoliopsida; order Solanales; family Solanaceae; genus Capsicum; species Capsicum pubescens. Next base: position 196,841,573 of record CM061549.1, on the reverse strand, counting down.
CAAGGTAGCATAACAAGAAAAGTACACCCACCAAGTAATAATATCCTACCCTGACGACCCAAACTGGCACTAGCTTTCTATCCTAATTCGCGTCCTCCAGATCTTCCTAACTAGGGTCATGTCCTCCGTAAACAGTAACTGCTCCATGTCCCGCCTAATCACCTCTCTCCAGTATTTCTTTGGCCTACCCCTACCCTGCCTAAAACCATCTAAAGCCACCCTCTCACACCTACGAACCGGGGCATTCGTGCCCCTCCTCATCACGTGTCCGAACCATCTCAGTCGGACTTCCCGCATGTTGTCCTCTATCGAAGCCACTCCAACCTCTCTAATAAACTCAGTCCGAACGCTATCACTCCTAGTAAGCCCACACATCCAGCGCAACATCTGCATTTCCGCCACCTTCAATTTTTGAACGTGGGTGTTCTTGACTGGCCAACACTCCGCTCCATACAACATGGCCGGACGGACTGCCACCCTGTAGAATTTGCCTTTAAGTTTAAGTGGCACCTTCTTATCACACAACACCCCCGAGGCGAGCTTCCACTTTATCCATCCCGCCCCAATACGGTGGGAGACATCCTCGTCAATCTCACCATTCACCTGAATCATGGACCCGAGATACTTGAAACTATCCCTCTTACACACCACCTGGGAGTCCAACCTTACTACCACCTCGTTCTCCTGGCTCGAGTCATTAAACTTGCACTCTAAATATTCTGTCTTACTCCTACTCAACCTGAATCCTTTAGACTCAAGGGTCTGTCTCCACACCTTTAATTTATCATTCACACCCCCTCGCGTCTCATCAATCAAAACTACATCATCTGCGAAAAGCATACACCAAGACACCTCTCCTTGAATACGCCGCGTCAACACATCCATCACCAAAGCAAACAAAAACGGACTAAGAGTAGATCCCTGATGCAACCCTGTCAAGCCGGGGAAATGCTCTGTCCCGCCGTCCTCACCTGGGTCTTAGTTCCATCATACATGTCCTTGATTGCTCTGGTATACGCCACCGGGACCCCACTCACCTCCAAGAATCTCCAAAGAACCTCCCTAGGGACTTTGTCGTACGCCTTCTCCAAGTCGATAAACACCATGTGCAGATCCTTCTTCTTTTCCCTATACTGTTCCACCTGTCTCCACACCAGGTGAATAGCCTCCGTCGTCGAACGCCTGGGCATAAATCCAAACTGGTTCTCCGAAATAGACACTATCCTCCTCAACCTCAACTCAACCACTCTCTCCCAAATCTTCATAGTGTGACTCAATAACTTAACACCCCTATAGTTGTTGCAACTCTGAATGTCACCTTTGTTTTTATAAAGAGGGATCATAGTACTCCATCTCTAAGCCTCGGGCATTTTCGCCGTCTTGAAAATGTCGTTAAACAATTCAGTCAACCACCTTAGACCAGCCTCGCCAGAAAGCTTCCAAAAATCCACAGAAATCTCATCAGGCCCTGTTGTCCTACCCCTTCACATCCTGCGAACAACCTCTCTAACCCCCTCCACCTTAAAACGTCTACAATAACTAAAATCACGACACTCCTCTGAATGCTCCAGCTCCCCTAACTTAATAACTCTATCCCCTTCATCGTTCAAAAGCCTATGAAAATACGACTGCCATCTTTTCTTAATGTGACCGTCCTTTACCAACACTCTACCCTCCTCCCCCTTAATGCACTTCACCTGGTCGAGGTCACGACCCTTCCTCTCCCTAGCCTTAGCAAGCCTAAACAACCTTTTTCTCCTCCTTTCTCCTCTAACCCCGCATACAAGCTCTCAAACGCTGTCATCTTAGCAGCCGTAACAACTAACTTAGCCTCCTTCCTAGCTAACTTGTACTCTTCCCTATCAACCCGCTTTTCCTCTTCATCCTTACTCTCAACCAACTTAGCATACGCCCCTTTCTTAGTCTCCACTTTCTTTTTAACTTCTTCATTCCACCACCAATCCCCCCGACGATGACCGGCCCGGCCCCTGGAAACACCCAACACCTTCCTAGCAGTCTCCTTGATGCACCTAGCCACCTTATCCCACATACCATCCACATCCCCCTACACTCCCACCCCTCATACCCGCTACCTTCTCCCCTATCTCCTGCGCATTCACCGGCGTCAAGTCGCCCCACTTAATTATAGTTCGACCTTCTCGCCCCTTTTTTTTTTTTTCCTTCTTCATACCCAAGTCCATCACCAAGAGCCTATGCTGGGTCGAAAGGTTCTCACTCGGAATGACCTTACAGTCCTTACACAACACCCTATCCCCTTTCCTAAGCAGCAAAAAGTCAATTTGGGTCTTGGCTATCGCGCTTTAGAAGGTGATCAGGTGATCGTCCTTCTTCGGAAAGCTTGAATTCACGACCACCAGCCCAAAGGGCCTCGCAAAATCCAACAGAGCGACTCCCTCTTCATTTCTATCCCCAAAACCAAAACCACCATGCTCATCGCCAAAGCCTCCCGGTAACGCCCCGATGTGCCTATTGAAATCCCCTGCTACCACAATATTCTCCGAGCTAGGCACGCCTCTCACCACCTTATCCAAAGCCTCCCAAAACCGCATCTTCTCTTCCCCATCCAAGCCCACCTGCGGAGCATAAACACTACACACGTTCATGGTACACCTCCCAATGACTAACTTAATAGTCATCAACCTATCGCTGATCCTCTTAACCTCCACTACCTGCCCTCTAAACTCTTCATCGATTAAGATGCCAACTCCATTCCTACACCTATTGCTTCCAGAGTACCAAAGCTTGTAACCATCCACATCCCTATCCGTAGACCTTACCCACTTAGTCTCCTGGACACACGCAATATTAATCCTCCTCTTTCTAAGAATCTTCACAAGCTCTATGGACTTACCCTGGAGAGTCCCTATATTCCAAGACCCAACCCTCAGCCTGTCAACTCTAGCAACACGTCTTCCTCTACTGCCCCTAACGCCAGACCTTGCCCCTACTCCCACACTAGCCCTTCCCTCCTCCTCCGCCCCCAAAACAGCCCCCCGCCCCAACCCCCTCAGACATGACCCTATCCTACCATCAATGCCCACAACCACTACTCCAAGAAAAAAACAACGAAAGAAAAACAAACAAACAACGAAAGTAACAAAGCAACAACAGGAAATACAAGGTACGTGTAAAGTAGATGGAATAATCTAGAAAAAAGTCAATCCCACAAATTAAAAACAAGTCAAGAGATGGAATAATCAAGAAAAAGTAGATGGCAAAGGTTAGAAGTCACCGGATTAGCTAACTGATGCAGAAAATTTTACCGGAAAATTCTCGCCGGATTATCGACGGAATCAGATCCGGTAATCTGTGCACGCCGGAATCCTAAACTGGTAAATGTCTCATCTTTATTGTCCCATTAGCTAGGTTGTTATATGTGAATTTGGTAAACGTACCGGAAGAGGGAGAAGTCCAGTTGTCAAATTTCGTGTTTTACATGCTGGATGTTAAATCAGTCGAACATGCTGTCTCCCTTCATGAGAATTTATTTCTTGGTATAGTAGGTTTTGAAAATAATGGCAAGGATGACCACCCAAGGAGATAGTGGGGGTAGGATTGGGGAAGGTTGATAGTCATTATAAAAATAGCTAATTATGATGAATTATCTGATAAGAATAAAATGGACCTAGTTGAGTCAGGCGTGGAAGCAGGATTCATTTGATAGATTCCCACAAATATGGGAATGATTCATAGTTCATTGATATATACTAGGTCTGAAACTAGTTCTATCTGCTTCTCTCATGTGGGACATGGTTCCTGATATCTATCTTCACTTTTGGGGAACATGTTTCTGTCCTTCCAGTTCATTTTTTCTTTCTTTTCTTCCCATTCTTGCGGCACCTGAACTCATTGCTGCAAAAATGTAATTATCTTCCTCATCATGTTTCATGATTTGCTCACATTTCATTGTTTTCACTTATCAATTGTAGGCATCACTGTACATGTCTCGGCAATCACAGTCAATCATTCTTCTGGAAGAAGTTGATAAGCAGATTAGAGAAAAAGTTTGCGGGGAACATGTAAAGCGCCTGAAGGAGGCTCGTAGTGTATACAGAGAAGAAGTAATGGATTGTGTCAGACATTGTGCTTGGTAAATCATTGTACATCTTTGTTTTACTTCCAAATAATGTTATGGCTATTATGCATCACTGTGTTTTCCATATGAAGCTGCTGTCTGCTTTCATGGAGGTATAGCTTAGGTCTTTGCTCTCTTTGATCTTGCAGGTATCGTGCTTCTCTGTTTTCTCGGTGGAAGCTGAGGGGGATGTATGCAGCATGCATGTGGATTGTTCAGTTGCTTTTGATTCTTAGCAGAGAGGACTCGGTCTTCATCTATATTCCTGAGTACTATTTGGAAACTTTGGTAATAAATTTCTTTCTCTAGTTTTCATTTTCCTGTATTAAAGAGTGACTGATCATTTGTATTAATGCTTTACTATGCTTTTTACTTTGGCATGAATCTTTTCTACCTCTTTGCTAGTGCCACTTATCTTTCTTCAGGCGTAGATAGTGAAGCCAAGGACTTATGACTTCTAACGGAAGACAGTGTGATATCCTCTGTAGAATTTGGGCATCTGCACTTCCTGAGCTTGCCTGGCCTTTTCTTTAATCTTCCTCTTCATATCTGCACATTGTGCTACCAGTATGCTGTGTTTGGATAGCTTTTAGGGGAATGTGCCTGAATGGATCTAGCAAACCTGACTTGTCTTATATTACGCACATTGCATTTTTTCCTACTTACTTTCATTTTATGCCCATTGAGTTTTACTTCATTTCCCCTTAACTGGTCTTGGACATGTGTATCGATCTGCAAAGAGAAAGAAAGAGCTTGGACAAAATAGTTGTGACTTTTGTCTCTATGTAGCTGTATTTCTGGGCTTAGAGATGCTTTGTGCTTTCAAGTGCTCATCCCTGGCAAATGTTTTTCCGGCTATTGTCATGTCATTTATCTGGTTGGTTTATCAGTTGCCACATTTGTGAAAGTAATCTTCCTTTCTGTTGTTCAATGACAGGTGGACTGCTTCCATGTACTTCGTAAAAGTGACCCTCCTTTTGTCCCTGCTACAATACTTCTCAAGCAAGGACTCACATCCTTTGTATGTCTTAACACTCTCTCTAATCACATTCTTTTCTTTATATGATATTTTCAGGCCCAAGTCTATAATGCCTATGGTTTATGTTGTGGTTGACTATTTGGATATGCTGAAATAGAATTCATCACACCCTCTAAAGCTAATGTAGCATAAGAGAAATATTTGTAAGAAAAAACTTAGCACACGAAGATTCTCCTAATGTAGAAAGATTGGTTCCGGAATGATCCACAATGCTAGGTTCCTTCTCGTACTTGTTTCCTGTTAAGTACTAGATCACTGGGCTTCATTCTTGTTATGTGTATTTACTATTAATTTTCCTTGTTCAGGTTACTTTCGTCGTCACCCACTTCAATGATCCAAGGATATCGAGTGCGGAGCTGCGAGATCTTCTTCTGCAGTCTATTTCTGTGTTGGTGCAGTACAAGGAGTTCTTGGCTGCTTTGGAATGTAATGAAGCTGCAATGCAGAGAATGCCTAAAGCACTACTGTCTGCTTTTGACAATAGATCGTGGGTTCCCGTAACAAATATACTTCTTAGGCTGTGCAGGGGTTCTGGTTTTGGTTCATCAAAACGTGGAGAATCATCTTCCTCTTCATCAGTTATATATCAGGTGACTTGATGATAGTATGTCTTTGCCTACACAGTTACGATTCTGTACTGCTTACCCATTGAGAGTAACTTGTAGATCTAATTCTTATGTATTTGTTAATGAAGAAATTATTGCGGGAGGTTTGCATGCATGATGACGAACTATTTTCTACTTTTCTGAATCATTTGTTCAACACTTTGAGCTGGGCAATGACAGAATTTTCAGTTTCAACTCGTGAAATGCAGGAAACTTACAAGGTATTGTTCCCTTACATGTCTTTTAGCTTTCAATGTTTGGATCAATGAAGGAGAGGGAAGTTAAAAAGCATACATCTCATTGATTAATTTTTTTATCGTTGGTGTTTTCTGGTACTGCTAAGTGCTATGTACACCAAAGAGAGGTTCTTCCATATTGCATGATTTCAGGGAGTTTTGAGAAGTTAATATGCATACTCCTATTAACCAAACAACGGAAATTATGTTTGCCTTCTACTTTTACAGTTTAGTTCCTCCGTTTCCCATTATTCTCTTCTCAACTCACCACACAGGAAATTTCTGTCTTTGACTTTTATTACAATGTCATTTTGTTGTATGCCGTTTCTAATTTACCTATGGTAATTGCTTTTGTTATGGATTTGCTGATAATATGTTTTGAGAGGTTGAGCTCTATATTGCAGAATGGTTACAAATCAAATGTTTCACTGCACCTTGTGTGTTTTATTACCTCCAAAAATGCTTTATTAAGTATACATTCTAGTGAATTGCCTCTGATGATATTCTGATCAAGGTTTCTTCGATGAAGTCCTCGAGCAGAATATTGTACCCTTAAAAAGCAAAATATTTCCTTGTGACACTTAAATTTAAAAAATTACTACTATTCTTTACATTCAGCTTAGGGAGTTTCTACTGACGTTGTACTAGTAATTTATAATATCTTGGTGGGGATGGGGGGTTGAATATCTTAACCGAAGGTGACTTTTGCATACCGTCTTGCAAAGGTGGAAAAGTAGTTTATGGGATTGAGGGGGGATGTTTTGTTGCTGTTATCATTTCTTGTGTGTAATAAATGTTTAAGTGTGCTTTCAGGTGTTGGAGTTTCAGCAACGGAAATGCACCGTTATATTTGATCTATCATGCAATCTTGCAAGGGTGTTAGAATTTTGTACCCATGAGATACCTCAAGCATTTCTCTCTGGGGCAGATACAAATTTACGAAGGCTGACTGAAGTGATCGTCTTTATCCTAAACCACTTAATTTCTGCAGTTGATTTCGATCTTTTTGACGTGTAAGTTTCAACATTTGTGTGGAACACCTTATTTCCTTTTCATTTTTTTCTTTTGGTTTATGGGATATTTTTTTGAGTGAGGGAGTGTAAAGTCATGTATGCTTATTTCATTTTAGTGTCTGACGCAACCAAAAACCATTCTTATTCCAAGGAATAAAAGATCCGTTCTCCAGTCGAGATGAGCTGATCCCTTGTGAGATCCCATTTATTTTGAATGAGCTGTCTCTCGTTCAGCTGTAAATTGGCATCCACCATCTCTGTACTGATGCTTTTATCCCGATAACTCTGAAATCCTCTTACGTTCTGACGGTAAAAAATGTTGTGCTTTGTTAACACATTCCACACTGTAGTTTCTTTAGCATTGAATCAAAGCCCTATCAGCCAAGGAGATCGATATTACGACAGAGAAGCCGGACACCTGATATTTCTGAAAATAAAAAATAAAGAATTTTTAATTGGCGGCCTTGCATTCACCGAAAAATTTCTATGCTTGCATTTATCTTAGCCCTCGTTCTCATTCCATGCATTATCAGAATATTGTTGGTACTTGCATTTGTTTTGACTATAGGTTGATATTTGCGTGTAACATGGTATTCAGTCCCTTTGTCTATGTGTGTTTGAGTTTTATTTCCTCCTTAATTTGGGGTGCTCAGTTGTCATTCTTGCAGATTCTTAAGGCGTCCAGGTACTTCCCCAGAGAAAGTAAATAAAGGCATGGTTTTGGCACCTCTTGCTGGAATCATTCTTAATTTGCTGGATGCCAGCAGGGAGTCAGATACTGGAGAGAATGACATGGTTGGGATATTTGCCAGCATGGATTTCCCCGACACTGTAGTCTCTGGGTTACAGTCTCTTTTGGAGTACAATTGGGTTAGTCTCTACTCCATTATATTAGTTTGCTTGTACCCTACTACTACAATTAGGCTTGCATGGGAAGTTGGTATACAACAAGAAATTTTCTTCTTATAAAAGAAAATTGTTTTGGGTACTATGGTTTTTAGACTTGGCAATTAGAAAGATGAACACTGGTTGACTGGTTTGAGCTCAGTTGCTGTTTTTTTTGTTGTGCTGGTGTTTGGAAAGGGTTCCAACAATTGTTGCCCTTGGTTGCGTCATCTGTATTCTAACTATCTTTTCATGAGTTTCAGGCTAGCTTATTCAGCGGAGATGATTATCTGAAAAAAATCAGGCAACTGGAGATATTTTCAGGTCTGCTTATATCTCAGTCAGAGGTAGTGGAAGTCGAGAGGATAGGACATGGGGGTGAAACAGAACATGATGAGAGCATCTGCTGCATCTGTTATACATGTCAAGCAAATGCTCAATTTGTGCCCTGTTCACACGTTTCTTGCTTCGGCTGCATTTCAAGACACCTTCTGAACTGCGACAGATGCTTCTTTTGCAATGCAACTGTTTTAGAAGTACTCAAGACTGATGTAAATGCAGAACGAGGACCTCTCTTGAACTTGGAAGAGTAAAGTTGGACTAGGGGGTTGCCTTTTCTCTTTTTTCCTGGTGATTGGTGAATGAAACTAGGGTTAGACATTGGCTGGTACGCGGATGTCATAGAGATGCAAGAAAGATGTTAGTAAAAGGTACTTTCAGCTAAGTTACTTTCCAGGCATTACAATTAGAATACAAGGCATAAGCTTTGTTATATTTACCAGGGTAGATGGGATGGGAAGGCAGCATCTCTCTGGCCAAAAGTTTTTGTAGTGGAGGCAAGGTCCATTGTTTTGTGAATATATGAGGTGTCAATTTGAAGAAAATCTTTTCTTCTGTTCAATCTCTTTTAATTTCCTTTTGTTTATACGTCTGCTCGACTTTGGCTTGTGCTTGTTTTCCCAAGCTGTAAAATGATTTGCATTTTATGAGAGCGGAAGTAGGGAGAGCTACATAGCGTAGAGATTCAAGAGATGAAGACAGTTTTGTTAGTAATCTTGAACGACCTATGCTTCTTTCTAATAGCCGTTTTAGCAGCAAGGTTAGTGAATAATCATAATCAAACTGGATTGTGAAACCTCGCGGATAATCTGCAGAACATTTAATAATAGAATAAAGGCCCCTCCAACCCAACTTTGACTTAACAGTAGTCCGATCTTATCCTCGTTTTGATCATATACTCGTACGAGTTGTGTAGTTTTCTTTTTGGAAAAAAAGTTAAGCTTTCGGAATAAAAAGTACGAAGACAAGGCTAGAGAAGATAACGTTGACGAAATTCGTGCCCATAGATCTTCAACTTCGAAGGATGGTTGGGTTGGTTGAGTAGTAAATCTCTCAAATGGAGTCTCCCCTTTGACACCCTAGCATACTTTCTCGGTGGAACTCGTCCTGCTAAGCTTGAACTTGTCCTACGAAGCTTGTCTAGTATGGTTTACCTCTGATGTATTTTGCGGGCTATTACAATAGTCCGTCCGATCTAGTTGCGCAGCATAAGGGCAAGTGAGGGTTCCTTGTGATAAAAAAAGAAGTGAAAACAGATCTGCAAAATTTGAGCAGAAGAAAATGACTAACAACTATTTTATGAATATCATTTTCAGATCTCTTATTTGTAAGGATATTTTTTATATAAAAAGTAAAATACATTCATGAAGGTTTACAATTTGTTTCATGTCGATTTAGTAGATCCTTTTTTATTGAATTTATTCTATAGTTATTTGTCTAAAAAACAAAAAGTGACAAAACAAAGAGTTGGATCCAACAATTTGACCGGCGGATTGAACCTGATGTAAATCGAACATGCAAACTAATCTGGAGTTAAGACGCGCTATCATTGCGCCACAGATCCTAGATGTTAGTTTACTGAACCTAATAGATTGACATACTCTGAGCCTGCTAGGAAATATTCGATAATTGTTAAATCATTACAATATTCTTTTAAAATAGTCATACTTAGACGAAATTTTATCATGTATGAGATAATGCCACCTCATACTTGTATGGGGGCTCCATTAAATGACAAGTTTATATCATGGGTCGACCTCATTTAATTTCTTCTCTCTTCACCCACCACTCACTTCTCCCTCATTACACTTACTGCATTGGAAAAAATACAGAAAGTAACAAACTTAAGACCTAAATTAAGAAAAATAACAACACTTTTATAAAATTACATTGTATAGGAAAAATAACATATGTTTAAGTGGGGTCTCCCACTTTGTGCGTCTTGGAAGTTACCATGTTTAACTTAGCACTTTTCACTCCACTTTCAATTAATCTCTTTTTTTTTTTTTTTTAAATTAGTTTTAACTTTACCTTGTTTCAAACCTCTCAGATTTCACTTTCATTTTTTTTCTTTCCTCACGTTTTTATAAGGATTGTGTTTCACAAAATCAGCCAACTATTAAATTTCAGTTATTGCATGTTATCTATTTCACAATGTATTTTTTTTTTTCTATTTTGTACTGTAAACCATTATCAAGGTCGTTTTTGAGGTTTTTATTTGTATAATTGTGGAGGTCTGCTCTAATGACATAACACACACCAAATACAAGATCAAATAGGAGTATACCACCTATCAATTTAGTGTCTGATAATGCACCATCATTTAGTCTTGGACTAACTCAAGATGAAGTTTTTAAAGTTGTTTCTACTCTTATACAGTCGAAGAAATCAATGAGTATCAAAGAGGTTAGGTCCAAGTATCGTAACGATTTAGAGAAGATGGCCGAGATTATGAAAAAAAAAACGATTGAAAAAAACTTCATCTTCAAAAGTCCCAAAATTATAAAAATATCAGAAAAAAAGGAAAGCAAAAGAAATTGGAGAGTCTAGCAAAGTTCTAAATGATGATGTTGAAACTCTTCTGGTTATGAATCGGAAGAAGAAAAAGAGAAAGAAGTATTTTTTTGTATCTATGTATTTTTGTTTACTGATATGTATTTAGAGACATTCTGATTGTTGAAATATACTTTTGGGGAATCTGAATGCTTAAATATACATCTTGGGGGAATATGTATATATTTGTATTTTTTCAAATACATATGCATATTCAAATGTATTTTTAATATAATGTTGAATTCATATATGAACTATTCATGAAGAGGTATTTATCTATGTATATTTTTTATTAACTGTTATGTATTTAGAGAGAATCTGATTGTTGAAATATACATTTGGATTTCTGATTGCTTAAATATACATTTGGGGAATATGGATGTGTTTGTATTTTTTGAAATACAAATACATATTTAAATATATTTTTAGTACAGTATATATAGGTTTAGTATATACAAATTTGTATTTTTAGTCTGATTGCTTAAATATACATTTAGGAAATATGAACGTATTTGTATTTTTATATATACATGTGCACTTTATATGTATTTTTGTGTAGTGTTGGTATTAACTTTTTGGTTTGTTCAATATATATATACAGATTTATATGTATTTTTATAATGTGTTGAGTTTGTTTGTTATTTTTTACAGTGTACTAAGGTATAACTTTTTATTGTATAGGTGCCGCGTGATCATATATTCATGGCAAGAAAATTTTCAAAAGTTGTGATAATGATACCGAGGAAAGTTTTGAAGCAATATTAAAGAAGGAGCAATATAAACATTTTACTGATAATAATATTATAGAGGATTTGCCTCAACAACCAAGTGGCAGCTTGTAAGTATTTTAATATACATATACCAAGTTTTTAAGTTTGTACAAAATATTTTCTAATTTATGATTTAATGAATTTTTGTCGAAATCGTGGACTGCATATGTTTACATATGCAAAGTATCTTTCTTATGGTCAAGGCGTTCCTCCGGCTGAGTTTAATTCCAACATGCTTCATACAAGATATGCTTTACTTTTTTGGGACTACGGTATGAGAAAACAAGAAGCTGAAGCCGAAAGTGACGACGAAGCACCATTGAGGCCTGTTAAGAAAAGAAAAATAACAAGTGTCACAGAAGTATTTGAAGTCGGATGGTTGATGATTTTATTCTATTTTGTATTTGACAAAATTTAACTGGATGTTGATAGTAATTTAGTGTAGTAGTTTTTGACACTTATGTTCTGTTTTAGTATTTTGAAGTGAATGAAACTTTTTGATTTTAGTCTTTTATGTTGCATATATTTTTGATAATTATATAGTATGTGTTTTCTTCAATTGTCCAATAATATTTCAAACGGATGTACAGTAGTCACACATATTAATCAAATATTTAGCAAATACATTTAGCCAAATACATAAAAAACTATGTTGTTAACTGTAATGCCTAATACAAATAAATAATTATATATGTAACTATAAAAAAGAGGTAGAAATACATAAAGGCGACAAAATGTATTTTTGAATACACAATTTTTGTAAATAATTATAGGCAACTGTGATTATGATTTAAGAGTTAATAACATTTTAAGCAAATACATATAGGTGATAAGTCATCAATTTGACGACTTGCTAGCACCTTTTAAGTCTAAATTATCATTCTTTTCCTTTGATTTGATGGTAATCTCTAACTTAATGCTCATTTATATAGGTAAAAGCAAAAAGAAAAGATCGTCTCAAGTCAATAAGAGGCCAAATGTGAAGGAAAAGAGTCATCCGCTTCGCATCCGTTTTGCATCTACTTTGGAGATGCTTTTCATTTGCTCTCTATCTGCTCTCCATCCGCTTTGGAACCGCTCAAGCAGATCAAGAGCAAGGTGACAGTTTTGTAATTTTCATCAAATGTAGAGTTGGAGTTTAAAAAGAAGATTTTAGCTCATTTTTCAAGACCTAACTTTCATTTTTTATCTTAGCCTTCATCTTTTCAAGTTAGCTTCTATCTTTTCATCCTAGAAAAAAATTGTACTAGTCTTGAGAGAAAATATATGTGAGTGATTCCCATAGAAAAATAGTAATTTTCTATTGGAGATTTATTGAAACTCCAAGTTTGAAACTACATTCTCTTTATTTCTCATGGATGAAGTCAATGACAACTTTGGTATATTTTTACCCTCTTTATTTATGAGTAGCTAATTCTAAATCTTGGGGTTATGCTTGCTTAGATTGTGGTAGTGCATGAGTGTTAGCTAATTATTCTCCTAATTAGTTATTTATGATGGGTGTTGCATTTATTCCATGATTTAACTAAGAGTTGGGGGTTGCAAATCCCAACCACCCTTGAACCCATGTCATTTTGAAAGATGGGACATGGGTGAGGAATAAATGCAACCAATAACTTGATTCATTTTATTTAATCACATCTCTTAGACATAAGGATGTAAATAGAGGCAATAGATGTGGAAAATTGTCACACTTGTGAGGTGTTCGAAAGAATCCATTTGTAAAATTTGGTGTTGTAATTGAAAGATTGACATCAATATATTGACATCTAGCCTACCCATGACTTTTAGCTAAAGTTGGATAAATTGTCAAGTATCTATGCATAACCCACACCTAGAATTGCATAACCCCAAGACCTATTCTCAAATGAATTCACTCTTAGCATTTCTCAACGTCAAGATAGTGCTCTAAAATTGAAGTAATTGTTACTATAAACACATTCAAACTAATTCCCCCATTTTATATATATGTTAGTTTTATTCACATTGCGGGTCACCTTTTAGTAGACTATCAACACTCTTGAGTTTTGAATTTCATGCTTTCACTCCTTGTGGATTCGATCCCAACCTAAGTTGGGTTATTATATTGACAACAATCGCTTACACCCATTCAAGAGTGTAATTTGAGCGTTATCAAAAATGGCGCAGAGAGTGAAACATGGTTTTCACTCTAGTAGTGTTTTTAATTACTTTGGGTTAGCCGTAGTATTTTATTTTACATTGTTTGATGTTTTTGTTCTATATCAGGTGCGTATAATAGTATACACGATACTATGAGTCAACACGGTAGTAATGCCGAGATGATTGATGGGTATTTTGAGGACGAGGATCACCTCGGTGATGCAGGCCAAACTAGTGCTATTCTTATTCCACCGATAGATGAAAATGTAGTATTTCACGTTACTAGAGTGATGATTCATTTGCTTCAAATGAAAGGGTGATTTGGAGGACAAGCACATGAGGATGCTAATCTACACTTGACGAATTTTATTGAGGTGTGTTCTCCATTTGACATGCCCCACATATCTCAAGAGTCAATCTGATTGCATATTTTCCCATTCTCTTTTATGGAAGAAGTGGTCTTATGGTTGCGGTCTTTGCCTACGGGGTCTATCACTTCATGGGTTGGGATCACAAAAATATTCTTGGAAAGATACTTTCCTCCTTCTCGAATGTTGCAACTAAGGGATGAAATCACCAATTTTCGCTAACTTAATGGCGAACCATTATATAAGGCTTGGCAACGATTCAACAACAAGTTAATGAAATGCCCAAATCATGAGGTTTCAGATAAAATGCTCCTTTAAATTTTCTATAGGGCATTGGATCAATTGAACAAGATGGTAACCGATAATGCGGTCGGGGGTTCTTTTATTAAACTATCGTATGGTATTGCGTCAACTTTATTAGATCAAGTGACCAAGCAAAGTAGAGGGTGACATACAATAGATACCGAGGTGGACGTGGTGGCTCCCTCCGTATATTTTGTGAGTCAAGATCAAAAGAAAAAGGATGAAAAAAGAGATGTAAATATGGCTAAAGTGATGACACAACTTAATCTTCTCACCAAGCATGTGATGGTAGCTCCTTCTAAGGCGGTTAACACTGTTTCTTATAAGAGTGCTCGAGCTTATGATGGTGAGAAAATGGAGTCCCTTGATGAAGAAATTTAGTTCTTGTCAAACCAATCGGGAGTTTCCCGCCCTACCTATCAAAGACAAGGTGGGAATCAAGGTTGAAAGGAAAGAAATCATGATAAAGATTGGTGTGATAGAGATTGTGATAAAGATTAGGATTGGAGAGATAAAGATATAAATTATGATCGGTACGTGCCTCCACATGATCGGGCAAAGGGTAAACAGTCAAGTTCTATTGACCCGGATAAGCTAAAAAATGAAGATGTCCTTGCTTGAATTTTAATGGGTATTGAGAGGACCAATAAGATGGAGAGAGAGACGAAAGGTGACTTCTCACAACTCAATCAAACGGTGACATCTCACTTGGCCTCTATTAAACAACTTGAAACTTAATTAGGACAAATCTTGGGATAACTTAATGCAAGACCAAAGGGTGGATTTCCTAGTGACACGGTTTTCAATCCTAAAAATGATGCTCACATCATGGATATTGTCACTAGGAGTGGTCAGACTCTTGGTAAAGATGTTGTTGATCTTGGTGAATACCCCAATCAAAAGGGAAATACAGAACAAGCCAATGCAAAAAGAAAATGGCTAGAAGAGCCAAATGATGATGATCCAAAGCCTAATGAGACAAATATTGGAAGACCGAACGTAGTTGAAGAAAATATTGAGAGTGAGAAATCTCCTAAGGTGGTTGATGATGATACTCCAAAACCAGATGAAACTCCAATTATTCCATTGCCACAAATCAACATTCCTCCCCCATTCCCACAAAGGCTCAAGAACAAGGATAATGATACCAAGTTCAAGAAGTTTCTTGTGAAATTTAGCAATTTATCGGTGAATATTTCTTTGCTAGAAGCCTTACAAGAAATGACCTAGAATGCTAAATTTATGAAGGACTTGATTACAAAGAAGTGAGTCAGGGTTTTTGAAACAATTGAGGTAACCCACATTTGTAGTGCTATAATGTCTAGCACAATGGTGGTGAAGAAAGAAGATCCGGGTGCATTTACTATTCCTTGCACTATCGGGTTGTACAAATTTGGAAAAACGTTGAGTGGTCTTAGGGCAAGTACTAATTTGATGCCATTTGCCTTGTTTTGAAAGTTAGGCTTGGGTGATCCTAAGCCTACCACTACGAGGCTTGTAATGGCTGATATTTCAATCAAAAAGCTTGTTGGTGTGTTGTATGATGTTTTGGTGAAAGTTGTCCGGTTTATCTTTCTGGCCGACTTCTTTATTCTTTATTGTGAGATTGATCATGAGGTCCCAATCATTCTTAGCTACCGGAAGGGATTTAGTGGATGTGGAATGTGGGGAGATAAAATTTTGGGTGAACAATGAAGAAGTATCCTTCAATGTGTGCAAGTTCATAAAGCAACCGATGGACTTGCAAGTGGCGTCGGTAATTGATGTGATAGATGATGAAGTGACTAACACCATAAAAGTAAAACTTGTGGATGACCCCTTGGTGGGTGTACCTTGGGAGTGAAGTGGTGGAAGAATATGACGAGGTGGTTGCTTCATTGACGGGTCTTGGATTTTATACCAAGAATCCGATAAAATTGGAACTTGATTTGAAAAATCGTGAGAGTCCATCCACCAAGCCATCTATTATTGAACCACCTCAACTCGATCTTAAACCGTTACCATCCCACCTCCAATATGTCTTCTTGGGTGAGGATAATATATTTCCAATCATTATTGTGGGTGATCTTGAACCTTGTCAAGTGGATGCCTTGAAATCAATTGTGAAAAAGTTCATTCGTGCTATCGGGTGGACTATAGCGGACATTATAGGTATTTCTCCCAGAATTTGCTCTCATATAATCAATTTAAGTGTTGATCATGTTCCTAGTATCCAAATGATACTAAATCAACCAATGCAAGAGGTGGTCAAGAAGGAAATCATTAAGTGGCTTGATACGGGAGTTGTCTACCCAATTTTCCAATAGCACGTGGGTGAGTCCAGTCCAATGAATTCCTAAGAAGGGCGGCATGACAGTGGTCCCAAATGAGAATAATGATCTTGTACCTATGCGTCCTATCACGGGTTGGAGAGTGTATGTATTATCATAAATTAAACTCGTAGACTGAGAAAAACCATTTTCCCATGCCCTTTATGGATCAAATATTGGATAGACTAGCCAGTCGAGGTTCGTATTGCTTTCTTGATGGTTACTCGAGGTACAATCAAATTTGCATCACCCCGGAAGATCAAGAAAAGGCCACCTTCACTTGTACCTATGGCACATTTGCTTTTAAACGCATGCCCTTTGGGTTATGCAACGCACCAGTCACATTCCAATGATGCATATTGTCCATTTTTGTGGATATGGTGGAGGATTCAATGGAGGTTTTAATGGATGACTTGTCCGTAGTTGGGGATTCATTTGATTCTTTTCTTGCTCACTTAAGTAAAGTCCTTGAATGATGTGTGGAGACTAATCTTGTTTTGAATTGGATAAAATGTATCTTCATGGTCAAGGAAGGCATTGCTCTAAGCCATAAAATTTTGGGAAAGGGCATCCAAGTTGATCAATAAAAAGTTGAGGTGATTGCTAAGTTACCCCCACCGATCTCCGTGAAGGGCGTTAGAAGTTTTTTTGGTCATTTCGGGTTCTGTCGACATTTTATTTAAGGATTTTTTGAAGATCTCTCATCCTTTGTGCAAGCTCCTTGAAAAGGAGGAAAAATTTGAATTTGATGGTGATTGTGTACAGGAGTTCAATTGTCTCAAGGAGCTCCTTGTGCGACTCCTATCATAGTAGATTCGGATTGGTTATTTCCCTTTGAATTAATTTGTGATGCAAGTGGTGTTTCTCTAGGTGCGGTTTTGGGCCAAATAAAAGAGAAGTTGTTCCACCCAATTTACTCTGCAAGCAAGACGTTGAATGATTGTAATACCCATTATTTCTCCAGCTCAGTTTAACCCTCAGTATATGAGTATTCCTATATAAAAATTTTAAAATACATAGAATTTTCCAGTTTAGAGCTTACCATTGCATTGCAAATTCAGTCAGCTTTCTAACGATATAAAATTTACCTAAATTCGATAACCGGGTGAGAAGTTAGAGCATATTTTGTAAAACAATGTGCCACCTTATGCAGCACCGCGTCGCGGAGACCAGCCAAATGGAAATTGTCAGTTTCCAATGAGCCAACGTGATAAGCCCGCGTTGCGGAGCAGTGCCAGTTCCCAATTAGCAATTTCCAGTGAAACTCTGCGATAACGGCGTATCGCGCTAAGGCCCAATTTCAGAATTCTCAAATTCCAGTGAGGCCCCGCGATGGTGCCGCGTCGCGCCATGAGCCAATTTCCCAGTCGTCCCTTTTTGAAAAGTTCCAGCCAGGTTTCTAGTGGCTCACCTCTATGCCACTTCATCGCGGTGAAGCCCAAACATGGGATATTTCAGTGACAAAATTTAACTCTTTTCCAGGGGTAATTTGGTATTTTCCCATGACCCAGATCAATCTTAAACGCAAAATTAACCCCTAAATAACCTAATTACATCATTATTCACTCAATTTCTCCTAAATTAAGTCATTCTCTCTCAAAAAAGGGCAAAACCCTAGCTTCAAGAATCAAGAACAATCCTCAAGTAGTCCTCCAAGAACCTTCATGAATTAATCTTCTCAGGTATGTTAGGTGTTCATCCTGGGTTTCCTTTAACCCATGGAGTCCAAGAACCCTATTTAAACATACAAGTTTATATATTTATGATTTCTATGCTTGAAATTGATTGTATTATGTTCAAGTTATTAATTGGGTTCAATTCATGATTTAATTACAAGTCTCATGAAGTAAGAATAGTTTATATGGGAAAATTATATGAATTGCATGCTAAACCCTTGAATTTATAATTGATTATTGTATTCATGATGTTCATGTGTTGACTAATATTATGTGAAATAACCATGCTCCCCAAGTGTTTGATAAAATGCTTATGTGAATTGACTAGTGAAAACATGACATGTTATTATGTGATCCCATTCATGCAGAAGCTCATGTATATTAAGTGTTTGACAAAATGTTTAAATAAATATATTGTGAACAAGAAACTAGTGTTATGCTTTCAAGGTCATGCCATGCTTTAATTTCCATGTCATTGAGTCCTAGGGGTATTCAATACCTGAAAATCTAGTTGTTTACCTAGAATTACAGTAGCTTCAGAATAGTCTCAGCAATGTCATGGTTAGTAGTACTCAGTCAGTACAAAACTCAGTTAATCTCAGTAAACTCAGTCCAGTTCAGTTAGTTAACATGATCAGTAACAGTTCAATTTGTCCTAGTACAGTTTAATGATCAGCTTAGTGTCTATTCAGTTGGGAGTAGGATTCAGCACCGAGTGAATCCAAGAATGGGGGCTCACCTGCCAGTAGAGGGTGTGATTCTTAGAAGTAGTCCTTGCATTCCAGAACTATGTAGCCAGCTTAGGTTGAGACATCAACATGCAAGTTGAGGGTTGATGAGGTGTTTTTACCTGCCAGTTGAGGGTACCACCATTCTCATTCAGGGCACTTGCCAGATGAGGATGACTCTTCAGCCTATCTTTACCCATGGCATGGTACTGACATCCTTCCAACTGGGGTTACAGGTTGGACCCTAGTTATATTATTTAGGGCATGTCGGTTAGATGATTACCTCCCACAGTTTCAGATTCAGTTTCAGCATAAAACTCAATTCAGTTCTACAGAATTAGGACTGTCAGACACAGTCACTCACTATCAGTAATTCAGTTATCAGTAATGTCAAATATCAGTTACTCAGTATCAAAAATTAGTACTTAGATTCAGTAAAAGCTCAGAAACAATATACATGTATATACACAATATTGCATACTCAGTATTTTACAGTAGTTCCAGTTATCCATGTATTCTTATTTAGTTACTCTATATCATTCAGTCAGTTACTGTTCATGCATATGAACCCTTGCATTCAGCCTCACCTCATCTAGCATACCAACACATTCCATGTACTGATGCATACTTTCTCTTTGCGCTATGATGTCTTATATCATAGGTTCGGATGCCCAAGTTCCTGATCGCATATAAACAGATTCAGATAGCAGCAGTAGATTCAGTAGTGAGTCTTCATCTATTGAGGATATGCTTTTATTTTAGTATTTTCAGTAGCTTCAGTATGTCAGTAGTCTAATTTAGTTGGGGGCTTATCCCATCAACTCCACATTCAGACAGTTTAATTAGAGGCATTTCAGATAGTTTTTGGTTTTGAAAATGTCATTGTCAGATGTTATTATTACTTTTAGTATTCAGATTTTGAACCTTATGGCATTTCAACCTAACTTTTACATTATTGCAGTATCACTATACAGTTCTCACAGTAGGTACCAGTCATGGGTTAGTTTGTGATCCTTGGGGATCGTAAGCACTGTGCGGCATTCGTGGTACAGTCTCAGGGCATTACAATGATGCTCAACTTAATTATACTGCTATAAAATAAGAGTTATTAGTAGTGGTGTATGCTTTCAAAAAGTTTCAGGCCTATTTATTGGGCTTAAAAGTGGTTGTGCACATGGACCACGCCGCTCCTAAATATCTCATGGCAAAGAAGAAGGCAAAACCTCGGTTGATTAGGTGGATATTGCACTTTCAAGAGTTTGATTTTGAAGTAAAGGATCGAAAGGGGTGTGAAAATCAAGTAGCCGACCACCTTTCTCTTCTCGAATCCAATCATGAGAAATTGAGCGAGATTGATATTGATGACACCTTCCTTGATGATCTAGTCATGTCACTTTCGAGAAGTATTACACCTTGGTATGCAAATTATGCTAACTATATTGTGAGCGGTGTGCTTCCCAACGAGCTTAATCATTATTAAAAGAAGTGGTTCCTATTTGATGTGAGAAAGTATTTTTGGGATGAAACATTCTTGTTTAGGGAGTGTGTGGATGGTATGATCCGTCAGTGTGTGATGGAGGCGGAAATGAGAGATATCCTTAAAGCTTGTCACTTTTTCCTATTCGGTGGTCATCATGGTGGGATCCGAATAGTCGCTAAGGTTCTTCAAAGTGGATACTATTGGACTATACTTCATAGAGATGCTTATGAGTTGGTCAAAACATTCAATCAATGACAAATGCATGGTGGTGTTTCAAGGAGGCATAAGATGCCTCTTAAGATTAATCTTGAGGTTAAACTATTTGATGTGTGGGGGATAAACTTCATTGGTCCCTTTGTGAGATCATATGGTAATAAATATATCTTGGTAGCCGTTGATTATGTCTTAAAGTGGGTGGAGTCCATTGCTTTACCAAATAATGAAGGCAAGCGTATCATGTTTTTCTTGAAGAAGTACATCTTCTCAAGCTTTGGGACTCCAAGGGAAATTATTAGTGATGGTGGCTCTCATTTCTGTAATCGGATCTTTGGTGCTTTTCTTAATAAGTATGGGGTGAAGCATATGGTTGCTACTCTTTATCATCCTCAAACTAGTGGACAAGTTGAAGTTTCAAACCATGAAATCAAGTCCATTATTGAGAAAACCATTAATGTTGGCCGTATGAATTGGGAAAGATAACTCGATGATGCTCTTTGGGCATATAGAATGGCTTTTAAAACTCCTATTGGTATGTACCCCTACCAATCGGTGTTTGGGAAGGCTTGTCACTTACCAATTAAGTTGGATTTATGAGCTTTGATGAAGTTGAATATAGATTGGGAGGACACTTCAAAATCGATGGTGAATCAGCTTCATGAGTTAGAAGAGTTTTGACTCAAAGCATATAAAATCTCCGTGTTATATATAGAGAAGATGAAGAGGTGGCATGATGCTAAAATATTAAAGTGAGAGTTTCATATGGGTGATGATGTGCTCCTCTTCAATTTAAGATTGAAACTCTTTGCGGGGAAGCTTAGATCGAAGTTGTCGGGTCCGTTCATGATCTCAAATGTTTATTCTAGTGGAGCTATTGAGTTGGAAGATCACGAGAAGAAAATTTTTTGGTGAATGGTCAATGATTGAAGCACTATCATATGGGTAGACCCGGAACGACTAAGGTTGAGTCGTTTCGCTTCAAAGATCCAAAATGATGAGTAAATGATGTCGTGCCAAGACTATAACTAAGGTGCTTCTTGGGAGGCAACCCAAGGTTTATTTTTGATATTTTTAATACTAATTTTAGCTTAGTTTTGATTGATGCAGGTAATATCATAAAATTTGGATGCGAGAAGGTAGGTGCGGAGGCTTGAAAGTGAGCCCCGAACCAGGAGTTTTGTTAAAAAAACATGTACCAAGCTGGAATAACTTGCGCTTAACCTGCTTGAGCAGGTCAGCCATAGGTGCAAGGCATATAAGAATACATAGCAGGCTGTTTTCACCGGAGTAAACTGCCTTGACCTGCGCTGGACTTGCTGCAGCAGTCTAGTCGCAGGCCAGGCATATCTTTGATGAAAGAGGCCTGGAATTGAAGCCACGGAGCTGGTGTTTACTTTTCAACCTGCGCTGGAACTGCTCAAGCAGTCCAGGTATAGGTCTATCTCACCTTAGACACACATCAAGCTTCTACAAACTGCCACAACCTGCGCTGGACCTGCTTGAGTTGGCCAGCCGCAGGTGCAAAGCACTTGGCGCACAAGTCACTTTAAAAATAGTGGGTGTCTTCAATATGGGTTGGATTTTATGGGGATGACTCGACCCGGTCAGCCCAAATTCATTTAAACACTTAAAAAAATGCCAAAAGCAGTAAACACTAAAACTTTCTCATTACAACTCCATCTCAATGACTCCTTTCTCTCACACTCAACATTATCTCTTTCTTTAACAAAAATTGAATTAACAAGAATTAAGATAATTCTTTTGGACTTGTGGTTCATTCTTCTCTCTTAAAGTAATTAAAGGTATTTTTTTTTTTTTTTTATTTTTGAATTCTCTTAAGAATGGACATTATGCCTCATACGTCATGATGATTGGTCATTTAAATTTAGTTTTTGTGAGCTTATTGGATGATTTATACTTATTGGAATAACTATGTTGGCATGGGTGTCTTATTTCACTTGTTTGATTATTGATAATCTTTTAAATGAAACTAGTGCACTATGTATTTGATAAAATGTCCATTAATCCTTTCTTGCTTTATTTATGTGGTGGGTGGCTCAAGTAGTATAGTATAAGCCGCTTGTGTGTTTGTTAGCATGTGTTTTTTGAAATGACAATAAGAGAGGAATGTCTTGTATGCTTGTAATGGTCAATGTGATTTTCCTTAGGGCATAATGTGGTCATTTTTTATGAATCATTTTGAGTCCAATTGATCTTTAAAATGAAATATGTCATTGGTTGAGGGAGTTTGTTAAGAAATATGATATCCATGGTTTTTGTTGGTCACTATGCCTAACCAGGAGACATGAACACTTGCCTTGCCTTATGATAGATTGGATGACATCATTCCTAAGGGTATTGGTCATTCTTGTTTCCATTAGAGGTTATGGATATCCTATGAGCTAGTTTTGTGAAATGTGAAGAATGTGAGATAATTTAGATCCCAAATGATTAAGTGTTGTAATGAATGAATCCCTTGGGATCTTATGATGAAGTTACCCTGCAACTATCAAACAAACATTTTATTTTCTTACCTTTAATTTTCTTTCTTAACATACAAAATTCCAAAAACATGTTTTACCTTTTCTCTTTTGTTTTGGTTTTGTTTAGTTTCTTTCTCATAGGTATGTCTCCAAGGAAGAACTTTCCACGAGAAGCTAGAAAGGGTAATGCCCCGGATAAAGGCATAGAAAAAGCTACTTTTTCAAGGAGAAAAGAATCAATCTCCAAAGATAGTCCGACAGTCCCGAATATCGAAGCTACCATTGATCGTACATGGGAGATTGGAAAGAAAACGGATCAAATTCGGTTTAGTGTGGATGGTGTGCAGGAGTTATACGTTGATTGGGTAACTACTCGGGGCTTCAATCCCGAGAAGTTCTGTAGCATGAAGTGAGTTGACACCCATTTCTCTGAAATCATCGTCGAGGTTAAAAAATGGGTATGGGAACTCTTCACGGATATGACGCCTTCCACTTACCCACTATGCTACTTCTCAAAAATTGTTCTAGAATTCTATGCTTTCTACGTTGTTCTGTGCAATGACCAAAAATATAAAATGCCAATTGTTGAACAACCGTGTCTTTAGAGTATATTAGTTCGAGGAGTGGAAGTCCTTTGCACGGCCTCAGAGATCAATGTGATCTATTTTGCTTGTGACTTAGATTCTGCGGTGAAGTGCAAGAAGATGAAATTTGGCGAACATCAAAGTTTTTTGTGGGTTGCTAAGGTTATTGATAAGGGCCTTCCTCCATGGTCTAATGGTGTAGGTCAAATCAAGAGGAGAGATCTTTCGGTTCAAGCCAAACATTGGCTTGGTTTTGTGGGTAACCATCTACTCCCCTCAAAAAATGACCAAGATGTCATGATTGATAGGGCTATAATTATCGTATGCCTCATGGATAAAATTATTATCAATCTGGGAGAGTTGATAGAGAGATGATGAAGTTAATGTCAAAGCAACCGGGCACTTTATTGCCCTTTCTGAGACTCATATCTATGCTTTGCCTTAAGTTCAAAGTCCCGATACTCTCTAACATTGATAGACGGATTATATGCACAAGAGTCATTGACATCACACATTATAAGGATGAGGATAACCCTACGGGCATAAAGAGAAAAACTTTGGTTTTGGTAGACTCGGGTGCAGAAGGGTTGTTGAGCTTAGAGGGAATTGAGATCCCTCCAAATTATACACTTGATACTTAGACTCATCCACCATCAAGAACCGCACCACCGCCTCGGCCCACACAATTGGCACATCCTTCTACGATGACGTTTGCCAAGGTTACTTCCATGATTTTAGCAAACAATGCTACTCTTACCCGATAGGTGGCGAACATTCCTTAATTTATTCAGGATGCTATAGCACCTCTACATGCCCACATAACAAAGTGTTTGTAACACCTCGAGTCTAGTACCCCAGATGCTCCACGGTGCTCATAATCCCAAAGGATCACAAGCTAACCCTTAATTGATACCTGTAACTGAGCACTGCATAATATACTGAAAAATGCGAGAAACTGGTGGAAATTTGCCATAAGGTTCAATACTAAAATAAAACTGAATAAATTTTAACAATATCAAAACTAAAACAAATGTCTGAACAACTAGTCTGAAAGCCTTTAAACTGTCTGAACTGTGGAGTTGATGGGACAATCCCCCAACTAACTCCATCTACTGAAGAATACTGAATCTAATGCAATATAATGAAATAATACAACCATCCTCAAATGATGAGGACTCACTACTAAGTCTACTAGTGTTGATTGAGTCTGAACTGCTAAGGGTGCTCGAGATCTCGTGCTCCTGAACCTATGGTATAAGACACCATAGCGCAAGAGAAAAGTATGCGTCAGTACGTGAGAATGTACTGGTATGCTAGATAAGGTAAGGATGAATGCAAGGGCTCATATGCATGAACTATACTAACTAAATAATCTAAGTATGCTGAATGAGAATACATGGATGAATTCATAAACTATAATTGAAATCATAGTGACACTGAATACTGAGTCCCGAATGCTGATTTACTGACATCTGAGTTTACTAATGCTGGGATACTGAATAACTGAATCTACTGATATTGATATATGAGGTTACTGAAACTGATTAGCTATATATGAGACCAGTCCTATTCATGGGTGATCTCTGAATCCACTGATAATGCTAATGAGTGACTGTATCTAACAGTCCTGAATTTGAGCTACTAAGCTGAGTTCTTTTACTGAGACTGATTCTAAAACTGAGACTGTAGGAGGTAGTCATCTAACCGACATGCCCCAAATCTGAACTAGTGGGGTCCAACCTATAACCCCAGCTGAAAGAGTGTCAGTACCGTTCCACGGGTAAAGACAACTGCAATGGGGTCAGTCCTAATCTAGCGGATGACCCCTGAGATCACTCTTGTACTAGTGGGTGATCCCGGAGTATGTCAGTCCTATCTAACAGGTGACATCTCATGCCTACGTTGGCTACGTAGTTTTGGAACTTAGGGATTGCTTCTAGGGATCTCAGTCCTATCTAGCGAGTGAGTCCCCATCCCTAGGTTCGCTCGATGCTAAATCCTACTCCCAACTGAATGACACTGAACTTTCCTACTTCATACTAGGCTTGATTGAGCTATTACTGATCATACAGTTTAACTGAACTAAACTGAGTAACTGAGTTTTCCTAAGTTCTGTAACTGACTGAGTTCTACTGATTGTGGTACGACTTAGATTATCTTGAAAACTGATACTGGCTCTAGGTAGCAGCTAAATTATCGGGTATTAGACACCCTCAGAACTTGATAGCATAAACAAGAATAAAACATGGAAAGTCTTGAATAACATGACAATATTCTATCATTCACAATACAATCAATGAGGAATCTGTTCAAGCACTTGAAAGTCATAAACTTATGCATGGATAGGAATGCATACAAATGTCTCATAATTCATTCACTAAAGCCTTTCAACAAATACTTAGCATGCATTATTTTGTACATAAATGGGGAATACATGTTTACATGCTATAACGACACTACTTCATTCATATAGGCATTTAATCAAACATATGGGAAACATGCTTTGGTTATACAATAATTACCACATCTAAGTATCATGGATATATTAATAAACTTGGAACTTGAAGGGTTTATCATGAACATTATGCAATTCATCACACACTAGGTTCAAATCTTAAAACTCATAATCTAAAACATGGATCAACCCCCAACAATAACATGAACATGAATTTTAATTCACATAAATCATGAAGACTCATAAAAATATAATCTTTGAATTTAGAAAAGGATTCTTGAACTTCATGGGAGGAAGGGACCCATGAATCAACATCTAACATATCTTAGTTCTTGATTCTATGAAGATTGACGATGAAATTTCTTGAATTTGGATCTTCAATTGAAAACCCTAAGCATGTTCTTGAGGAAAATTAAGAGAAAACTAGTATATGTGGGTAAACAATGTCCGAATCTCGTTTTATAGGTTTATATAAGAGTGGAAAAAAGAATGAAATAACCCTGGGGTCACGACTGTTTTAATGACTGATAAGGGGGTACTGACGCGCTGGTCGACACGGCGCATCGATGGCATCGACACGATACTCGACGCATCACGCCATGATCACGTTAAGCCTCAATACTTTTGACTGGCAGTCCTAGAAAAATATTGGCCAACGTGATAGGCGACGCGGCGCGCTAAGATCGCGTTGGTCCACTGTTTTGGGCACTGGAACTTGGTCTAAATGAGGTCCAAAAAATCCGAAACTCATTTGGAAACTCCTATTGACATTCTTGAGCATGGATTAACTTAAATATAAAATATTTATGGACTTATAGGTCACGAAATAAGAACGTCAACTTTCAAAGGCTAAAATAGACTAAGTCTTATTACTCAGCTGAAATTTTCTAAGTGTTGGAGTTTCTCTTGACATGCTTTAAAGAGTTTTAACGACTAGGAAAATTGGCGAGGTCTTACAGTTATAGTAGAGAGTGGCCACGCTTGAGGCGAGGTGAGATTGTGTAGGGGTGACATCTGCGAGGGTAGACCTTGATAATTTACGGACGGATTTTCAGTTCGAACAACCCTCCTTTGATCTTGATGAGGCAGAGATTTCTTTTCTACCGGAGACTTCTGGACCAGTACTTCCATTTGATAATTTGTTCGAAGAGGGCCATGAGAACATTGATGATCAGGCTGAGGTTGATATTATAGAGGGGCTATCTGAAGCTCAATAGGTTAAGCTTGCCTTGTAATTATCTAGGAATGATAAGCATCCACGGATGATTGGGGATAGTTCTAGCACTCGACATGATGATGAGTCACCCTTCATAGTAGACTCGTTGAGAGGAGCCCAGTCTGATGAGGTTCGTATTGAGACAGTGCGATTAGTCACCGACAGGGATTCGAGCGCTTAGTGCACTACAGGGAGTCTCTACCTTCCTTTACTCTTATTTACTTTCACATTGGGGACAATGCAATGTCTTTAGTGGTGGGTGGGGCATTTTTATGATTTGTTTGATGATTGGTACCTACTGTTTCACTTTATGCCATTTGGTTGGACAGATTATATGGACATATTCTATGTTGTTACTTTGATATTTGTGTGTACATGCTATATTTTGTCATGTTTATTTACTTTAGCCCTGGTGGGGCTTGTTTTGTTTTTGTTTCTTTATTATTATTGGCATTGCTTTGGATGAGCCCTCATCTGGCATTTTGATAATAATGTCAAATATTGTCTTCTTGTTGTTGAATTTATGTCATGCGCTTAATATAAATATGATATCCGATTATGCGCATTGCTATTGTTGCCTTTTATATATACGTATATAATAAACTCCAAGGATTTTCTTTGAAACTCGATTCTTTTCTAAGGAGCAAAATTTCATTTTCTCTTTCTTTTGATATTTTATTGTTATTTTAGTTTAGTTTCTTTGTCGAACTGAGTGATAATTCACCCATGAGGGATGACGAGGCAACATCCTTAGGTGAAGTATCAAGTCATTTTGGTTAACTAGGAAGAAGCAAAAATTTGAAAATATCCAAAATGTCATTGGCAAGGAATGAAATGTTCTTGACAAAAATAGAAAATATAGTTGTAAGATCAAGAATGTTTTGAGCTTTCTTTTGAGTGGGACTATTAAACTCAATTTTTGTCTCTCTTTACAAGGATGAGTCGTTGATTCGGAGTAACTTATGAAGCTCAAATTTCTCAAATTGGTTGGGTGACTAACTTTTTAGTCTATGAGTACGATGCCATGAGTGGTGAGATTTTTGAATAATTTTTGTACATATGTGTAGTCTAGAACTTGGCTTGGGTGTATTCAAAGCAAAATTCTAGTCAAGCTTGGTTTGGGGGATGATCTGATCCCCTTTTTGACTCGTCACATAGCCAAATTCCCACCTTAACATTGTTCCCTAGTTAACCCATTTGAGCCTTTTTGCCCATCTTTCTTTCTTATTGTAATGATAACTATGCTAAAACACCTAAATGTTTTTGAAAATATCTATTTTGGCACTTAACCTCCTTTGATGTGTTGTATGATTCTAAACAATAAATTATAGGTGAAAGCCTAAATTTAGGGGTGTTGTGTATTTAGGAGAAAATGATCAAAGAAAAGATAAGAAAGGTGTATGTAAGGTTGTCAACACATGTGCTTAAAAGACAAGAAATGTACTTGATGATAAAGTTGAATAGCCTAGATCATAGAACTTGAAAAAAATATTGGATAAGTGAGGGGCTAAGAAGGACTTATAGGTAGAAAATATCTTGAAAAAGTCAAAGAAGTGAATAAAGAAAATGGTGGCTTTGAATTATTTTGTAAATACTAATAAAAAAAAGGGAAATATGGGAAATGATTTCAAGGAGGATAATGTGGATAGTTTGAAAATATTGGGATAAAAGGGGTTGAGAAATTGCATTGAAGGAGGTATTTTAGTCACTTGATACATAGATATTCTTTCCCTCACTTTGAACCTTCATCTTGACCCGCAAGACCTTGGTGATTCTAAACTAGGTAAGTCTACATTAGTGGCGAAAAACACAAAGGGCAAGCCTATGGTTCTAATCATTGTACTTGAATTTTTTACGAGAGTGAGTGTGAATGCTTTCATTATTTGAGCTCCTTTAGAAATCTCAATGTCTTTTGTGTGTGTGTGTAGAGCTACTTTGGAGTAGAGGGCAAAATCTTACTCTCAATTTGGGTAAGTGGGTGAAGTAAGTTGCATTGTGAAGATTGAGAATTTTTTTAAAGATCTTGTGTCTTATCTTAAGATTCTTTGTTATTTGGAAAGTTCCTTTAATACAAACTTGCATCCTTGCTACATAAATATGTGCTTATTGAAAATTTTTGGTTTACTTATTGCCATGATATCTTTGGGAAGTGTTTGTAGAGTTTTGTTAACTTATGCCTTTAGTATAGAATTCTTTTGGGTGTATTTGAGTTAAATACCATATCTCAGTGAATTATTCTTGGTTTCTTGAGGACAAGCAATAGTTTAAGTTTGGAGGGTTGATAAGTCAACAATTTGACGACTTGCTAGCACCTTTTAAGCCAAATTATCATGATTTTCCATTGATTTGATGGTAATCTCTTACTTAATGCTCATTTATGTAGGTAAAAGTAAAAAGAGAAGAATAGGCAAATCATTCAAGTCAACAAGAGGCCAAATGTGAAAGAAAAGAATCACCCATTTCGCATCCACTTTGCATATACTTTGGAGATGCTTTTCATTTGATCTCTATCTACTCTCCATCCACTTTGGAACCACTCAAGAAGATCAAGGTGGAATTTTTGTAATTTTCATCAAATGTAGAGTTGGAGTTTAAAAAGAGGTGTTTAGCTCATTTTTCAAGACCTAACTTTCATTTTTTACCTTAGCCTTCAACTTTTCAAGTTAGCATCTATCTTTTAATCCTAGAAGAAGATTGCACTAGTCTTGAGAGAAAATATATGTGAGTGATTCCCAAAGAAGAATTAGTGATTTTCTATTGTAGATTTTTTGAAACTCCAAGTTTGGAACTACATTTTCTTTATTTCTCATGGATGAAGTCAATGACAACTTTGGTATATTTTTATCCTCTTTATCTATGAGTAGCTAATTCTAAATCTTGGGGTTATGCTTTCTTCGATTGTGGTAGTGCATGGGTGTTAGCTAATTATTCTCCTAATTAGTTATTTGTGATGGGTGTTGCATTTATTCCATGATTTAACTAAGAGTTGGGAGTTGCAGACCCCAACCAACCTTGAACCCATGTCATTCTTGAAAGAGGGGACATGGGTGAGGAATAAATGCAACCAATAACTTGATTCATTTTATTTAATCACATCTCTTATACATAAGGATGTAAATAGAGGCAATAGATATGGAAAATTGTCACACTTGTGAGGTATTCGAAAGAACCCATTTGTGAAATTTGGTGTTGTAATTGAAAGATTGACATCAATACATTGATATCTAGTCTACCCATTACTTTTAACTAAAGTTGGATAAATTTTCAAGTACCCATGCATGAACCTACACCTAGAATTGCATAACCCCAAGACCTAGTCTCAATTGAATTCACTCTTAGCATTTTTCAACGTCAAGATAGTGCTCTAAAATTGAAGTAATTGTTACTATAAACACATTCAAACTAATTCCCCCATTTTATATTTATGTTAGTTTTATTCACATTGCGGGTCACCTTTTAGTAGACTATCAACACTCTTGAGTTTTGAATTCCATGCTTTCACTCCTTGTGGATTCGACCCCAACCTAAGTTGGATTATTATATTGACAACAATCACTTACACCCATTCAATAGTGTAATTTGAGTGTTATAAATAGGTCACCATAATTGAATAATGAATATTTAGCAAATACATTTACCCAAATACATATAATATTATGTATTTTAGAGTCATTGTTAATATTAGGCAAAAACATATGTATTTTTCAAACAAAGTTAGAAATACATAACTGTGTTATTTATTCTCAATTATAATATATTATAGTAAATGAAAGATACATGTCATTAAACACATTTAACAAATGAGTTCAACATTATGAAAAGTGTAAAAAAAAATTATAAAGGAAGAAAACATCAGAACAAATGTATCATTTACGCTATTTCCTACACGAACGCCCATTGTGACCTTTAAACGTACAAGCACTACATGAATTGATATTCTTCTATCCAAACATATTCCTTTCCGATCTTTCTTTGGAGGTCTTTTAGGAGGTCATTTGTATTTTGTAGGCAGTACTATTTTACCAAGTTGTTATCTGGAATTATCCAATCATCTTTGTTTGGTAAAGGATAAATTAAAACATCATATGTTCTCAATACTGCTTGTCTTATATAGATCAGAGAAATATGGTCCCTTTATAAAATTCTTGCTATCCAAGACTTCACAAGCATGTGCACATGGTATCTCATTCAGTTGAAATGCGTGACAAGAACATGTTTTTTCCTTGAGGCAAATAAGAAAATGCTTTTTTTTGTCATGCACAGTGTAGACATACTCTGTGGCTGGTACAACCTGATAATATTTTTTATAAAATAAATTTTAAAAAGTCAAAATGCAAATATCTATATGTATTACTACAAACAAATGCAAACTATATATTTGTTTTTTTGAAAGCATATTTGCAAAATGCAATTATACATATTGCTTATTGCATATGTATTTTACAAAACATTGATTACTTTAGATTTTTTTAAAGCACATACGCGCATATCTATTTATAAATACAACTACAAATAAAATCATACCGACAAACATGACAAATATAAATAATCATAACGTCATACGTGTACACGCTGTCTCATTCTCTTTGAGTATGTCATTAAATTTTCCAATGAGAGTTGTGAATGTATATGAAGCCTCCTGTTTATTTTTGCAGTTCCATATGCCAAACATCAATCGAACTTCTTCTAGAAAATCATATATCAGTAGTTCTCTAGCCGATACTAGTGCACCATTTATCGGCTCAACAATGTTTGATGTCAAAGTCCAACCCCTATGAACTGGGGCATACGCCTTATCCCACTTTTTGTAACTCGCTAATTTCAAGTAACTCTTCACTCTAACATCAATGGTCTCAACCTTTTTCATTAACTTGTGAAATTCAAACTTTGAATATGATTTTTTCATTGTATAAAAAACCTCTGACAAAGTATCATGTGATTTTCTAAATTTTTTTTTTGACATTCTCCCATAAATGTCACATGCATGCATAATGAGGTACATCTTTGTAAACGTTACAAACAACTTTTATGATACTTTCATTCCGATCACAAACAACACACATATATTATTTTTCACCGTATGTTTCTTTGAGATTCTCAAAGAACCACAACCAAGATGCATCATTTTCTGAATCAAGCACACCCTACACTAAAGGAAAGATATGCCCTGTATATATAAATACATTTTGCACAGTTGTATATAAATACATATAGTTAACTGCATATGTATTTTTTTACAAACACAGTTACAAATAATTATGTATTTTTACAAACACATTTACAAATACATAGACTAAAATGTACCTATACAACACACATATACATAATTAACTTTACATGGTTTTTTTTCACAAACAATTGCAAAATACATATAATTAAATATACATCTATATTTCAAAATATATATAGGCACATACGCAAATCAGTTGCATATATATATATATTATGTATTTTTAAACATGAAATGTATTATCAAATATAACTTACCTATTATATCCATGGTACAGGCAGCTACAAATGTCCCAGTATACATTCCTCTCAGATACCATCAACAACTACGACAGGTTTACCATGTTCGAATCCTTTGATGAATGAACAAAGATCTACAAATACATATAAGAACTCATTTTCACCAGTCTTCTTTATTCTTATATCTGAATCAGGATAAGTAATGTTCAAAACATATAAGTATGCTGGTAATTTGTTGTATGATGCTGATGATTTCCTCCTCAATTCTTCTAATTCTCTTTCCTTGGCCCTCCAACATAAACTGTATGTCAAATTCATACTGAACTCTTCCTTCATGTCATTTTTTATTTCAGTTGCACTATATTTTTGTTTGTGGCTTTTTAGTTTTGGTTTAACCATACCACTTATCAACGTACTTGTAGCATGCATCTTGGGATAAACCTTGTCCTTCATCGAGCATGAATGTTCTAATATAAATTCTCTAACCCTAAACACCTTAGAATCCATTAGACTAGAGGCACGGAATAAAAATTCACAATTACATGATTTGCACAACAGTATATAACTGCATCCAACAAATTTAAATACAAGGAAAATTCATACCTAAATTCATATTAAAGGCTAAAAATTTAATGTAGAATGTACTTACCAGGTCTTACTTGACCTTTCACTTCGTGTTTGAAACTTCTCCTAATTGTATAATCTTTCATGAGTGACTTTAAAATATTTTTTGAGAGGTATACCGGGTCTACCTCAACATGCTTATGATGTAGGTTTGAGATAATCACCTGAATTGTATCCATCTCAAATACATTTAATGCTTTTGTATTATCAATAACCATCAATGTACCGTCAGTAGATGTATTTACCATTTGATGTGAATTGTAACAAACATTTCTTCTTTCAATATCACATACTAATGAACTTGCAAAGGTTCTCACAACATCTTTCTCCAAAATTCTTACATATAAAGAAAGTCAATTCATCTCTTGTATTTCCTTCTTTTGCAAAATATACACCTTTAAACCCATATCATTATGTATCTGTGTTTTCCCTACATTACCAGTTATTTGATATTCAATTTGGATATGTTTGCTGCTCAAATCTACATTAATATGAGATGCCAAAAGATTGTATAGTTGATTGTATGATGCATTCATGCTCAGAAATATAGCATCAGTAATGCATTCTTCATAATTTTGTTCATATGTCCATCTTTCAGAGTGCTTCACAAGAACTTGGATGCTTCCCATTGCCAATCTTTTTCACCTAAAAAATGTTATAAAAAAATACACATCACAAAATGTAGCATAACTATTAATACATATACATAATTATAAGCACTCAATACAACATATAAATACAAAAGCATAAAGAAACAACAATCAAAATATACAACACAATTATAATTATACAATTGCACACAGAAATATACAATTACAATATGAAATACACAAATCCACAAAAAATATTCAAATGGAAGTACAATAAATAAATAAAATTACAATGTACAATTATACATTAACAAATGCAAACAAAGATCCACATTTATAAACATAAACAACATATACAAATACAACCAAAATATCCAAATAGAAATCAAACAAAATACATTCTGAAAATACAATTACAATATAATTGTACAACGTAAAATACAAACACAACTAAAATATACATAATTGAACACAACCAAAATAATCATAATTGAACAATTTTACCATTTCGAAAATACAAATAGATTCTTCTACTATATATTACATTCCAGCAAATAAAACTTAAAAAATACTGTTTGAGTAGGTAGCAAAATCAATTTTGATCAATATATAATTCAATCAGTTCAATATACAGTTTCATTAATTTATTTCGAAATTTGTTTACAAAATATTCACAAATTATTTACCGAAAAAATCAACGAAACAACAAACACATACTATATAACGATTTCAAACAACGTCATTTTAATCTGATGAAATTCATCTAAGAAATCAATTTTATGATTCAATACCTATAACAACAATGATAATTTAATTTGAAATTTCGAAGATCATGAACATAAGAAGCTTCAGTTGATTTTGATTTTTTTTATGAAAATGATACTGTGAAACGACAATTTGAATTTTGATTTTGGTTGTTAAAAAATAACGATAATTACGTTAATTAAAAGGTATTTATGAAAAAGGAATCTCAATCCTTTAGTCCATGGGTAATTATGCCTTATTTAACTCAACTGATTTGAGACAAAAGAGGGCAATAAATTCATTTATATATGCGTTTACATAGCAACATTTTGTTAAAAATACAAAATACAAGTTGATATTTTAAGTAATTATGAAATAGTTTCTATGAACCTCCTAATTATGATCTTAAGTTTGCTATTAATAAAATTTTCCCTTGCATTCCCCCCCTCCCCAACTCCCCCCTTCTTTTCTCCTTTCATATAATTTCAATTTCGCTAACCTTGGTGAAATTACTTTTGTTTTTAATTTATATAAATGAATATTTGACTGGAGAAGTTTAAATAGTACTCCATTTATTTTTATTTGTCAACTATACTAAAAGTAAATGTTCAATAATATTTATTCAGTTTGAAAAATAATACATAATTTATCATGTTTTGCCCATTTTACCTTCGCTATTAAATATTTTTTATTACTTAATGCATTTTACAAATCATAAAATTTAATATATTCAAAGGGGTGATATAGTAAATTATATCTATTATTTATCATTTCTTAAGGTGGGTATCAAGTCAATAATAGATAACTATTGTTGGACGGAGGAAGTAACACAATAAAATACAGATGAAGAATTAATAATGTTTTGTGTTAGTAGTTTTGTAATTAATTAATTATAGTTAATAATGAAGAAAAATAAAAATAAAAATAAAAATATAATATTGATAATTAAAAATACATTAATCATATTCTTCTAATTTTATCCTTTCTTAAATGAAGAGAGTTTTACATAACTATCAAACTACTAAAGAGTTACATCTTTATCAAGATATTTATAAGGGTAAATTAGTAATTGTATTAAATCGCGTGGTATTTGTAGACGCATGAAGTTTATTGGATCAAAATCACACAAAATTTGGATTTGATCCATACTTGATGGGTCTAATATTATTTTGGGCTTTAGAAAATAATAATCCCATTTTATTAAAAATCCTCATCAAGGTCCATCTCACCTTGAAGCCCAAACTCATGCCACGTATCAAGTGTTGTGCAATCCCAATCAAATTAAAAACCAGCAAGATGATGCCACATATTTAGATAATGTGGAAAGCCAAGTCAAATTCAGTAGCCAATGAAACAACGTCAAGTGTCTCAAATGACATATTTTTGGCCAATCACAAGCAACTTAATCACACAACATTTGTGATAATCTTGATGATTTGATGGACCAATCAGAAGGGGACAGGAGAAGTTATTTTACACTTGGACTATCTACCCTCTACAAATATATATAAGAGGTTACATATTTTTCCGAGGTCATTATGCAAGCATTGGAGAAAGATTTTGCATTGACTACACAACTCTTTAAAGAATTGACTAACGGAGTTCTTTCCGGAGATCAACTCAGTAAGATGAAGTGTTGTCTGACAATTCTTGGAGATCGAAATACATTTATAGGAGGCTCAAATCATTCAAAAGTTTGAGAATTATGCTACAAAAGACCCGAATCATGACAAATCTTAGGAGGAATAATCGAGAGAATAACAAAATTATACCCGCAAAATTTATTTAAATAAAATTATTCTTTTTGTTTATTTTATCTTTGCTTGCAGTTAATTTTTCGCACTATGAAAATTTGTTGTGAACAAATTTTGGCACGTCCAGTGGGACTATTTTTGTTCTTCATCTCTTCCTCCTACTAATCAAATTCAACTGATGCTATGGACTTTGCAAAGACTAATGGTGTCTCATGCAAGAACTCTGCTACTACCACATTTGATGAACTCAGCTATGTTGGTCCACTTAATTAGCACAAGTTTAAGACCAATGGTTGGGATGAATCTAAATACCTCACTTCTTTAGAGAAGTAAAAAAAGCAAGTCTCATATGATGACTAAAATTGCAACCCTTGGGGGCAATTTGACATCCCTGCTATGTGATGAACTCTCTCATATTGGCATCAATTTTAGTGAATTTGAAGATTCGATAGATTCTTCAGTATAAAAAAGGTCAATGCCTTGATGGTTGACACAACTAGTATGGACAAAAAGTTTTCGATGATGGAACAAACCATTAAAGTCTTGAAGAAATCTGTTGAGGATAAAGATCTTCAAATTGCTCAACTTATGAACAAGTTAGAGTCCTTTGCCCCTGGAGAATCAATCCACGACCTAGCTTGCCCACCCGATTTTACTCTGAAAAATAAAAATGTTGATGAGTCACCTGTCACGACCAAATCTTAAAAAGAGAAATAGTCTACTTCGATTGCAGTTTTGTCTGTTCAACAGTTGCAAAACATGATAATTAACTCTATCAGGACTCAATATAGTAGAGCACCATAGAATTTGTTGTATTACTCCAAGCCTTACACAAGGCGAATTGATTGTCTACCCATGCCAATGAACTATCAACCACCAAAGTTGCAACAATTTGATGGAAAGGAAAATTTGAGGCAACACATTGCCCACTTTGTTAAAACTTGTAGCAATGTTGGAACACATGGCTACCTTCTGGTAAAATAGTTTGTACGTTCATTGAAAGGGAACACATTTGACTAGTATATCGACCTGGAGCCTGAGTCAATTAATAGTTGGGAGTAATTCGATAAGGAATTTCTCAATCAACTTTACAACACTCAACAAAATGTGAGCATGATAGATTTAACTGTCACTAAGCAAAGAAAGGATGTGACTATGATGGATTACTTTAATTGATGGAGATCGTTGAGCTTAGACTGCAATGATTGCCTTTCTGAAATATCTCTTGTAGAAATACAAATTTAAGGAATACATTGGGGACTTCTATACATATTACAAGTTATCAAACCACAAACGTTTGAAGAACTTGCGACCCGAGCACATGACATGGAGTAAAGCATCACAAGTCATAGAAAGACATCTCCTTTTGTTGATCTTACAAAAGAAAGAAAGGAATTAAAGAAAGGTATGGACTTAAATATCTAGACTAAAGAATCCATGGCGGTGAAAGCAACTTTTGTGAAAGTCACGATGAAGAAAAAAGTGAAGGAAGACGAAACCCCTAGGCAGTATCCGAGGAAGAAAAAATGTTGCCCATCTTTGAAAGGGTTAGAAACGAAGGCATACCCATTTCCAGATTCAGACGTGCCTACGATCCTTGAGGAATTGATAGCCAAGAAATTCATTGATCATTCTGAATCAAAGAGGTTCGAGGAAATTAATAAGGTTAACGATCCCAAGTACTGCAAGTTTCATCTCGTCATTGGCCACCCGACAAAAAAATACTTCTTCTTAAAGAAGAAAATCATGAAACTAGTAAGTGAAGGGAAAATCATCATTGACATCGATGAAATAGTGGACGCAAATCATGTTAGTATTATTGTCGATCGACAAAAATGCTCCATGCCGCAGACTATACAAAGCACTATCTTATTCTAATTTGGGAGCTTCAAGATGATTAAAGTTGACGTTTCAAAAAGAACTTTTAAAGGTCTAATAGAGGTAGAAAACAATTCTGAACATGACAAGGATGACGGTTGGACTCTGGTTTCTTATAAGAAAAGATGATATCAAGTGGTCCTAAGAATTCGACTTCCTAAGCCACAAGTAATGGGGCATAATGTGGAGCAACTACGACCATTAAAAAGTGTTAAGTTGAATGCTAGCAAGAGGATTAATAGTTTTTTAATCGCAGAAGGCCCGAAGACCTATCACGTTGTATGATTTTTTTTCAAACAAATTCCTTCAAGATAGCTAAGTTAGGGCGACACATGTGGTTTTCAGTATAGAGGAACCTAGGGAAAGGAAACAAGGGCATCATCTAACATAGCATAAGAATATCATGTTAATCCAGAAGTTGCACTATGTTTTATCGTAATTTCCTTCACAGATAATGACTAGTTGTTATGGTGTAAACTACATAAAAAGCCTTTTATTTGTCGTAGAAGCTATTCTAGAAAAACATCTAAATCGTATACTGATCGATGATGGTTCAACGATTAATATCATGCCAAATATAGTGGTCAAAAGGCTCAGAATCTCTGTTGATAAATTGTCCAAAAGTAATATAACAATCCCAGATTTCAATCAAGGAGGGCAATGAGGCATGGGAAATATTTTTGTTGGATTATCCATTGGAAATATGAAATCAAACATTTTGATTTACGTCATAGATGCCAAGACATTATACAACTTGCTGCTTGGACGCCCCTGGTTGCATAAAAATGGAGTGGTGTCATCTACTCAATGCATGGAGTATATGAAGGATGGTGAGGTAGTCAAAGTTGACGCGGATATCAACCCTTTCACAGAAACAGAGTCATACTTATAGATGCAAAATTCTACTTGGACTCTTATGAGTTAGATATGAAGAAACCAAGCCTCTCCAACCCAACTTGGGTCAATTCAAAGGAAGAAATATAAATACAATCGAGTGTCATTGAGATTTCTAAGGAAAGAACTAACAAAATTGTCATTAAGTTTTCATCATCCGAAGGAGACATGAAAATAAAGAAATGTAAGGAGCTTCTAGTCTTCCACTATATTTCACGTGAGCATCGAAGAAAGAGATAATCCTTACTCGAGGCATGTACTCAACAGGTTCACCCTCCAAGGAAAAAAGTGAGAAACAAAATGTTCCAAGATCTGAAGGAAAGTATGACTATCCCAGTCGTACAAATCCAACCTATACTCCTGAGTCTTCAAGAAAATACCTTAGTTGAAAAGATAAAAAGGCACTTTGATCAAAAGGCTTTTACATTAGTTGAAAAATTAGACTATGACTTCTCCAATTCGGCAAGACTGGGAGAGCTCAAAGATGAAGTCACTGGTGAAAAAATACATGCCCTTACAACATCCCAAATAAAATTGAGAAAGGAAGGACATTATGTCACCATTTCTAAGTTTGGGTTGGGATTCAAATTGCCGGGATCGCTTCAAATTTCATCTAGGAAGGGTAAGGAAACTACTTTATCATACCACATCTTAGCAGAAGGAGAAAAGAAGGGTGAGGATGAGAAAACACCACAACAGATCTCAGTGTTTGACCACATAGGAAAATCAACACCTCGTGTCTCTGTATTTGATATATTAGGCAAAGATGGAAGTGTAGCTTCTGACCGTGTAGAAGGAAATATCACCACCTTGAAAGCCTCTATTTTTTTTTCTTAGGAACCACAAGAAAGCCATTATCTAGGAAGAGATTATTGAAACATGAACAATAATATTTTTTTGAGGACATTGATGACAAGGAAATTCGTAGTGCTTTCTAATCACGCATGACAATAAAATCTATTTACCAATTACCATAGATTGTCCACTGAAGGTAAGAAGAAGAACTATTATTTTTAATAACTAACCTGTTGGAGAAATAAAAGAGGATCTAAGGAAGTCAACACATCATATCACATAACGGTAGAGGAAAATCTGTACCACAATGAAATGGATGATGATGTTTAAGAATCCCTTCTTCAACTAGAGTATGGGGTATAATCAGCTATAAATTAAATCAAGGAGATAAACGTTGGTACTTTGGAGAATCCATGCCCAACCGTTGTTTATACACTTATTACATTACAAGAAGAGAGAGACTACTTCAAGTTATTAGTCGAGTACAAATATGTCTTTGCCTGGTCATACAAAGAAATGCTAGGTCTTTATCTAGGGGTAACTATTCATCATTTGGGGATACAAAAAGGGGCACATCCTATAAAGCAGTCACAATGAGTGTTTTGCCCTTAGATAGTAACACATATTAAAGTAGTAGTCAATAAACTTATTGAAGCTGGATTTATTCGAGAAGTGAAATACCTATTATGGATCTCAAACATTGTACCTATCAAGAAGAAGAATGGTTAAATATGTGTCTGCATTGATTTTTGAGACTTGAATAAGACATGTGCAAAAGATGATTTTTGGATACCAATCATAGAGCTCATAGTTGATGCGACAATTGGACATAAAGCTATGAGATTTATGGATGGGTCTTTCAGATATGGTTAAATTAGAATGTCTTCAAAAGACGAAGAATGCACTACCTTCCAAACTCCAAAAGATATATATTGTTACAAGGTGATGTCTTTTGGTCTAAAGAACATGCGTGTAACCTACCAACATGCAATGCAAAAAATTTTGATGACATGTTGTATAAGAGGGTAGAATGCTACGTCGATGACTTGGTGGTAAGACAAAGTGTAGGGACAACCATCTTGAAGATCTCTTCATTATTTTTGAGAGGTTAATTGACCCGACAAAAATTGATGCCATTCAAAAAATGTTGGAGCCAGAGAACTTGAGAGACCTCCACAGGATACAAGGAAATTTGACATTCATTCGGAGGTTCATCTCTAACTTGGCTGGATGATGTCAGCCCTTCAACCATCTAATAAATAAATATGCCCCTTTTTCCACTAGAACCAATCATGTCGAAATGCTTTTGAAAGAATCTAAAATATATATTAGATCCACCTGTATTAGGGGAACCAACTCCTGGGAGGTCATTGATACATTATATTGCATCACAAAAGTGATCACTTAGAGTACTTCTAGCTCAAGATAATGAAGCTAAGAGGGAACACGACTGTACTGTCTAAGTTGAACCTTGATAGGATTTACGTTAAATTATATGCCCATTGAGAAAATGTGCTTGGCTTTGCTTTATGCAAGAAAGAAACTAAGGAATTAATTTGAAGTGTACACCATCAAGCTAATTTCTCGAGCTAATCCCATGAAGTTTGTAATGACTCATCCAATTCTCTCAGGATAGCTAGCAAGATGGTCTATATTGTTTAATTAATATGAAATCATATACATGCCTTAAAAGACTATGAAGGGTAAAGAACTTGCTAATTTCCTCTCCGATCACCCTCTGCCAGTAGAATGGAAGATTTTGGATGAGTTTTCTGATGAAGATGCATTGTCTATTAAGGACTGCTGATATGGACAATGCTTTTTGATGGATATGTATGTCAATATGCTATATTTTTACTTGAAAGGTTTGGTCAGGTATTTCTAAACCATATCTCAAGAGAAGAAAATTGCATGGTAGATGCACTAGCTAACCTAGCTATAACAATAACACTCATAGAGAATGACACAACAAAGGTACAAGTAAGTCATCGGTGGGTTATTCCTGGTTGTACCGATCTTCAAATAAATAAAAGCCTCCAATATCTGTTTGAGTGGTCGAACAAGAAGATTGGATAAAACCACTGATTGAGTATCTCAAATATGGAAGGCTGCCTGAGGAACTGGAAAAAAGAGAAGACGTTAGAAGAAGGGCACCATGATTCATCTTCCATGAGGGAATATTATTCTGTCATTCTTACGAGGGATTAATTCTGCGGTGTCTTGACAAAGAACAAGTTCAACAATAGAGAAAACATATTCTGGAACATGTGGAGCACACAAATCAGGGCCTAAACTTCATTTTTGCATCAAGAGGATGGGCTACTATTAGCTAACAATGGTGATGGACTGTCTAGAGCATGCCAAAAGGTGTCAAGCATGTCAATTCCATGCTAATTATATCCATCAGTATCCAGAACCTCTTCATCCAACTATAAAATCATGGTCTTTTGATGTGTAGGGATTTGATGCTGTTGGTTCTCTTCAAAAGTCTTCAAAAGGGCAAATGTCCATCTTAGCTGCTACTGACTATTTCTCAAGATGGGGTGAAGGCGTGCCACTAAAAAAAGTGAGAAAAGAGAATATTGTTGATTTTAACAGATCAAACATAATCTTTGGGTATGGCATACCAAGGTGGATAGTTACTGATAACAGAATGCCCTTCAACAATAATATCATAGGACTTTGTGCGAGAAGTTCAATTTTATGCAATATAAGTCTTAAATATACAATGCACCTGCCAATGGTCTTGAAAAAGCTTTTAATAAAACACTTGATAACCTATTGGAGAAAGTTGTTGCGAAAAATAAAAGGGACTGGCATGAGAGGGTCGGTGAAGCTTTGTGGGCATATTTATAACTTGTAAAACTGCAACCCAAGCGATTCTATATTCATTGGTGTATGATGTAGAAGCAGTCCTCCCATTAGAAAAATAAATTCCATCATTATGATAGCGATCCAAGAAAGTTTTAAAACTAAAAATAACGTTCAATTTCGTCTAGCAGAGTTAGAAGAATTGGATGAGAAGAGATTAGAAGCACAACAATTATTAGAGTGTTATCAAGCTCAACTTTTTATGCCTTTCAACAAGAGGGTGTAACCGCTATCATTTCAAGTAGGAGACTTGGTCTTAGTAGTTCAAATACCCATAATCCTCAACAAGCACATTGGTGACAAGCTTACGTCAAAATGGGATGGGCCATGCATTGTGAAAGAAGCATATTCAAGTGGTGCTTATAAAGTTATTGATCAAGATGGTGTAAGAGTTGGTACTATCAATGGAAAGTTCCTGAAGTAGTACTTTCCATGTAGGTCACCTATGCTCCTTAAGGAACGAGTATAAACTGCATGTCACTTTTGGCCCGCATGAGTCTAAAATGTAAACGGCTCTCTAAAAAAAAGAAAAGAAAAAATAAAAATAAAAAGGAAAAAAAGAAATAAAAAAATAACTTAACTCATTATCTTGAACTACGTTATGACTTGATCCTCTTACACGAGTTACGTAGGCAACTTATAGTATTTTTTTACCCTACGTTCAGTCATATAAGTTTAAAAAAATAAAAAAAAGAAAGGAAAAGGATGTGTTATTACTTGAGCATGGCAATAGCACTTTGAAGTGACATAGATTTCATGTGAGGTTAGACGTTTCTTTGCTAAGTGTACCGCAGATGTGCAAAGGTGAAGAGACCAACAAGACGAAGCAGACTTCGACGACATATTTGTATAAATTCGTATAGGTGTTTACCATGATTTATATATATATATATATTGTAGTTCTTGGTGTTGTCTTTTAAATTAAATATACGGCTCATGATTCAAACACTCCTACGTCGAGTTTTGAATTTTCTATCATAGTTGCTTAAAGTTGCAAAATAGGCCATCGGATTTTGAACTAAGCTGACTTCGACGACATATCTGTATAAATTCGTAAAGGTATTGAGTGTGATTTTTACATATATTTTATCTCTTGGTGTTGTCTTCTCAACAAAAAAGATGGCTCGTGATTCAAAGGCTTCTATGTCTAGATATGAATGTTCAACCATAGCCGCTTAAAGCTGAGACCATCAATTTTTGAGCTAAGATGACTTCAATAATGAATCTGTACAAATTCGTGAAGGATTTGACCTTAATTTTTACATATGTTGTAGATATTATAGACATCTTCGCAATAAAAATATGATTTATTATTCAAAGATTCCTACGTTAAGTTATGAATTTTCTACTCTAGCCGCTCAAAGCTGCGACAGAGATCAATAGATTTCGAACTAAGTTGAATTTGATGACATATCTGTATAAATTATTAAATGCGTTGAGCATGGTTTATATATATATTGTAGATCTTGGTGTTATATTTTCAACAAAAAATATGGCTCGTGATTCAAAGGCTCCTACGTCAAGTTATGAATTTTCTATCATAGCCACTCAAAGCTACGAAAAAATATCAGGTTTCATATGGAGATGATTTCAATGAGGTATTTGTAAAAATTCATATAGTATTTGACCTTGATTTTTACATATATTATATATATTAAAGGTCTATTCACTGTAAAAAAGATGGCTCATGATTCAAAGACTTCTGCGTCAAGTTATGAATTTTCTACCCTAGCCACTCAAAACTGTAAAATAAGACAGATTCACGGTTAAATTCAAAAAATTAGTTTCTACTAATTGGAAAGAAGTTTGAGTTTTATTCTTAGCTATATATTCTTAATCAATCCC
Organism: Capsicum pubescens; assembly: GCA_030864215.1. Classification (NCBI taxonomy): domain Eukaryota; kingdom Viridiplantae; phylum Streptophyta; class Magnoliopsida; order Solanales; family Solanaceae; genus Capsicum; species Capsicum pubescens. The sequence goes on along the minus strand of CM061549.1, from coordinate 196,796,634 downwards.
AAACTTAATTCATGTTTGGGAGAAGATTCATTTATTGTATCCATTAAAAAAAGAAGAGACGCAACGATAATTAAATTTCAAGGGAAATAATTTATACAAAAGCTAAAGGTCACTTTTATTGCATCCGTGAAAAAAATGTCATTACATCAAAATAAGAAACAAAAAAATCCTACGTGAATATCTTAATTATGGAAAAGGTTGAAATCCTAGAATTTGTTGATGAATCGCCTCAACCTCCTCTTTCAGTTTTGACAGTTTTTCCACTTCATCTTCAGATAATGGAAATTTTTCACTAATTTCATAAATCTCGCCTTCAAAAGTGATAATATTTCTTGGCTTTTAGACAACTGTTCTTTTTTCTTCTTTATGCATGTGATGGTCTTCTCCCTCTTCGCAGACAAGAGCTTCAGTTCTTCATCAAACTTAGCAAGGTTTGATTGAAGATCCTCATGCTCCCTCTTGTCTTTGTGTTTTTATTCTTTGCATTAACAAAGCATTGTTGCACATGAGTGAGCAATTTTTGATAATTTTCCATAGTAATTTTTTTATATGAAGATGATTTCATAGCTTCATATGATGTGCTATAGAAATATAGCTCTTTCGACACTTTAAATGATGAAACTATGTAAGCTTCTTAGGTTATTTTGTTAGATATGATGTGCTTTGGGTATATTTTGTATGAAACTAGTTTTTGGATGCTAAGTTTATAAAAAAGATGAAAAGTGGAGTTTTTGGCTACTTAGTTGATCAATTTTGGGTATTCCTGACACTTTCTGGATGTAAGTGACCAAGGCATGCGATGAAAGTTGAAGACTTGAAGTTTGGTTGTCAAGTATTGGAACGCCTGACACTTACCTATGTCTACATATGAACCACATATAGCACATGTGGTCAGTATGATACTAGGATAATTACTAGAATTAAAGATCCAGAGAGTGAAGAGCTGAAAAAGAACTTTCGACACTCCCTATGTCAATATGCGAAATGCATATAGTACATGTGAACCACATGTGGGTAGGGTAAGTGTCAGAAGTCCAAAATTTTGAGAGCTGAAGGTGCAAAATTTTTTTTGGCACTTATATATGTGTACATGCGCCTAAGTCCAGGCTACATATAGACACAGATAAGTGGCCACCGACCCCCTTTTGTCTTTTTCATTCGAGATTTGATTTTAGGATTTTCTCATGTACTATAAATACCCTTTATGTATTTTTTAGTAAATTTACACACTCTTGAGACTTACAAACATATTTTGATTCCGAGATTTGATTTTTGTCTTGTAATTCTCTTGTATTGATTTGGATTGATTAATTTAGTTAAAGTTTTGGATTTTCTAGTTGTGATTATTGCGATTCATCTTATGCTTTCAATCATGAATGTTGTTGATTCTTTTACAAACATGAGTGGCTAAAAACCCTTAGCTAGGGTTGTGGAAACCCTGGTGGATTGATGAAGTAAGAGAAGTACAATTATTGTTCCGAACCGATACCATGCATGTATTGTATTATCTTTACTTTAATAGTTATCTTAGCGGTTGCAAACATTAGGATACCACCAAGATTATTGCTTCTTACTCCAAAAGAGGAGCAGTGACCAGAAGAAGATAATTGCAATAGTAATTTCAAGTTTAACTATCCATCCACGCTACTAGGTATAATCTACGTAAGGTGTTAGCTGTCATCTAATAACTAGAGACTCAAAAGGTAATAGTTAACTAGTATCTAGGATAAAGGTTAGTAAAGTGACATCCTAAAACTCAAAAGGTAAAGGGTGAAATCTGTTAGCTAGTCCAAAAGATGGTTAATGGTACATAACTTATCAGATTCTTCATGTAAGGTATCGGGTTGGTTCAACAAAGCACGATAAGCCTACGAAGTTGAGAAGCCAGGGGGATTACAATCCTAGTTTTCACCTACGATTAATTATATCTGAAGTTGATATTAGCTACTAGTTCGATATTGATACTCAAATTCCCCATTTACTTTTTTGATTTTTCCCATTGATTACAACAGCTGAGAGCTATGATTCCCTTATTCCCTTGAGATTTGACCCCAACATTTGCTGGGTTACTATATTTGACAGTGATCGTATAATCTTCAGATTGAAGGTGCAGCTTGAGCGTTATCATCATACTCCTCATATATTCTTACAAAAGTATTAACAGAGCCATCCAAAGTAAAGTTGTTGATGACGTTAATCCCCTTGAGTTCCTCCATAATCATGTTCACACCCTTTTTAACTTTAAAAAGTTGTCTGAAAAATCAACGGATAACATTGTTAAACTTTCGTGTAATGCACCACACATCTGAAGAATGTAAGACTTCTTGAAAGTAGAGATTATCTCTTGTGGTTCAAAATTTGGGGCAACAAATAGTGATAAACATGATGAAGGTACATGAACTTTAGGCAACTCAACTTGTGCAACCACAACTTCTATGTTATTTATCAAAGATTCTGTGATAGGAGGAGAAGATGTAACAAGGTAACTTCGGCTCATAACACCAACAAAAATTCCACTAAGTGTATCGGTAGAGATGCCTTGGGGACCCAGCTTCAATAAAAAAAGATATTAGCAGGTTATTTTAAAAAACAAAAAGAGAACCATGAAAGAAAAATAAAGAAAAAAATCTTACTTGTTTTGCAAGTCCAGACAATGGCATAATGGATCTAGGTTCATTAACAAAAAATGTCTCACTATCTATAGTAGCAGTGTCTAAAGAAGCCAACTCGCTATATTGGTCTTTTGCCTTCTTTCTTTTGCACTCCCAGTGTTGGTCTTGATTACCTTCCATCGAGCTAGTATCACCATTAGCATCTACAACTTTATTAACTAAGAGGATATGCGGAGTTTTATCTTTGAGGGGCGCTTTGGTTGGTATCTTTTCACTATTATTCTCAAGAAAAGTAGAATTATCTTTTTGCATGCAACTCTTGTTCAAAACCATAGAAGGAGTGTCATTCAATTTCAATGAAGGGATATTGATGTTTTTCCAGTTTTCACTAACCTACCCTTTGAAGGTGAAGACTTAGAAGACAACGAGCTCGTCTTTGACCTAACAAGGGAGGAACTGGAAGACTTACTCTGATTTGACGGATGAAGGGAAAATTTTAAGGTAATTTAATTCTTCCCAACAAGGTTTGTTCGACTAGTAGACCACCAATTTACATACTTACGGGTCATTAGAGACCTCTCAGGATGTGATGGTATACTAATAGTTGAAGAACTACTAAGGCAGGTGAAAGAATCCCAAAGTTGCACTGATCTTTTTAATATGCTATCATATGGTCATTTGATGAAGTTTCTAGGGAGGTCTTGGACAAATTCAAACTGTCGGCTGAATCTTTGGGGACTATAAGTGTCCATAACAAAGTGATCATCACACCTGAGGGTGAATTAGCTCGAACAGAGACTAATGAAATAATCTTTCCAAGAACTAGACAATTCTCCATTGTCTGCTATAAACAACTCCTTGGGTTGTAGCACTGACAAGTGGGGGAGCTTACATATATCAAAATTCTAGAAGTTGTAGCGGAAAGATCAAAGTTTTTAGATATTCTTTCCCCAATAATCTTACACATACGAGCACCATTGCAATGACGTGCTTGATAGTAAGTGTTAAAATATGCACCATTCCATCTATAGACATATTGTATGGGAAAAATTATGTCACTTGCATCTAAGTTTGCTAAAGTTGAGATCTCTTTCAAGCCTCTACAGATTCTAGACAAAACGGGGATCGCTTGTGCAAACATCTCCCCATGAGCCATTAGACTTATAATCTTAAAGACGTTAGGATGGATGTGGTCAAGTTTCTTAATTGGAAGAACGAACTTAAAAATCCAGCAAGCAAGAAATAAATCCAAGTTCATCTCTTCTCTAAGAGATCCTTCCATGCCTAACTCGATAAAAGGGGCATTCTCTTTTTGAGTTCGTGATAAAAATGACATATCAATGTAGCCACCGGGATTATGATTTGAATTTGATTTATCTTGATATTCAGACCCTCTTGGTGGAGGATCCTTGTACCTCATTGGTCCTTTGAGCCAAAAATTCACTCAATCACAAACATAAACCTCCTGTGATGCACCATCTGAAAGCCGATAGAATGTTGAAAATAAGTAGGCAAAAATGGGTTCAAACTCTAGAGCGAATCAATACCTCAAAATTTGAATCTCCATACAATTCAACCACCACACGTGGTGCTCAAACTGAGATTTGCACCAAAAGGGCACAGTAGGAATGAATATGGTACACTTGTATTCAGTAGGTATCATAGGTTGACTGGCCAAAGCAGGAAAAAAAATATAAGCAAAGAAAACTATAAACATATCACCTGCAAATAAAAAAGTCCTAAATGGTAGCTCACACCATCTCCACTAACTGTTCTAGTACAAATGCTAAAAGAAAACAAGTACAAATCTATAATATATTAAAAGAGTGAGGACCCTTAGAAAAGTGATTTGAACTTTTTGTCCTTCCTTAAAAGTCTTTACTTTAGACAAAATCAACTTTTTACTATTTTTTCTTAAATTATTATAATATTAAATATTGACTATAATTAATGTATGGAAAGTTTTGATCTTCCTAAATATATGAAAAGTAAAACTCCTAAATATATGGTAAATAAAACTCTAAATATATCATATATGGTAAGTTTTTTAACTGTGACTTTTGTGTATCTAACTGTGACTTTTGTGTATCTACTCCATATATATTGCATACAAAATCAAAATATTTCTTACATTATTAATGGATCCTTCATAAACATAGCATAAGTCCTATGTGCCAAAGACGAAACTAAAGAGAAACAAGGCTTGAATTGGATTTTGAAACCTTGTGAATAAGGTAAAAATAATTGTTTGATTGTATATTACTTCCTAGACGATGCTATAAATGTTGTCTAATTGCAAAACAACATATTTTTTTTCGTTGAAGGTGATAAATTTAATATATTATGTATTTTTTTTTATAATTTTCTTTGTTATGGTCGGTCAAGGTTTCTTTATTAGCTTTGACATGTCTGTTGTTTCAATCTCAACAACATGTCCATAATTTCAGTATATTCGTATTCTAGGGTAATATCAAGACAGGATGACATATAAATTCTCATTTTATCACCCAATCGGTAGAAGTAGGTTATGCAATATGCTTTAAAAAATAAATATTCTCTTTTCATATATGATAATATATATGTTTTTTTAAAAAAATTTATTGAGTGTGTAATTATATGGATTAATAAAATTTAAATACATTATTATTGTAATGTCCCGAGTCTGTATCGCGGATGCTACACGGTGCTTACGATCGACCCCAAAGGACCATAAGCAAATTCATAACTGATATCTGCTGTGAGCACTGAATAATAATACTGTAATAAATGCGGAAAATAGGATGAAATGTCATAAGGTTCAAAATCTATAAATACCGATAAAGAATATCAACTAATAAAATATCTAAATCTGAATTACTGTCTGAACTAGTCTAGTCTGAGAAGCCTCTAACTGAACTGTCTGAAAGTGGAGTTGATGGGGCAAGCCCCCAACTAACTCCAACTACTAAAATACTGAGTCTACTCTAATAATAAAATAAAAGAATATCCTCGATGGATGAGGACTCACTACTAAATCTAATACTGCTGGCTAAATCTAAATCTGTCTATGCACGGTCAGGAACCTGAGCGTCCGAATCTATGAGATAAGACATCATAGAACAAAGAAAGAGTATGCGCCAGTACATGGAATGTACTAGTATGCTAGAAGAGGTAAGACTAAATGCAATGGTTCATATGCATGAATAATAACTGACTGAATGATATAGTGTAACTGAACATGAGCGTACATAGATAACTGAAATTGCTGTAAATACTAAGTATGCAATACTGTGCATATATTTATATATACTGTAACTGATCTTTTCTGAAGCTAAGTACTGAGTTCTGATACAGAGTAACTGATAATTTGAGATTTTTGATAACTGAGTTACTGATACTGATTGACTGTTTCTAACAGTCCTGATTCTATAGAACTGAACAGAGTTCTGTTCTGAAACTGAAACTGAAACTGTGGGAGGTAATCATCTAACAGACATGCCCTAAATAAGATAAGATAACTGAGTTGGGGTCTAATCTGTAACCCCAATTGGAAGGGTGTTAGTACAATGCCATGGGTAAAGACAAGATGAAGAGTTACCCTCACCTGGCAAGTACTCTAATAAGAATGGCAAAATCCTCATCTGGCAGGTTAAAACACCTCATCAACTCTCAACTGGCAGGTTTGATGTCTCAACCTACGCTGGCTACGTAGTTCTATAATGCAAGGACTGCTTCTAGGTATCTCACCCTCTACTGGCAGGTGAGCCCCCATCGTTGGGTTCACTCGATGCTGAATCGTACTCCCAACTGAAAGACACTGAATTGATTATACTGAACTGGACTGGACTGATATTGAGTTTACTGAGTTTTCCTGAGTTTGGTAACTAACTGAGTTCTACTGATCATGATGTACTAAGACTATTTTGTAACTGATACTGGCTCTAGGTAAACAACTAGATTGTCGGGTATTAAATACCCCCAGGACTCGATAGCATGAAAAGGAAGCATAATAATATTCACTTGATCATAATTCGTCCATAGAGATATTTTATCAAACACTTGTAAGGAATAAGCTTGTACATGATTGGGACCATATAATGTCATGTCATGATTCCACTATTTACTTCACATAGACATTTTAACAAACACTTGGGGAGCATGGAGTATTTCACATGATAATGGTCAACACATGTAATCATGAATACAATATTCAATTTCAAATCTAAAGGTTAAGCATGCAATTCATATAATTCCCCATAATTATTATTCTAATTTAATGAATCTTATAATAATAATGGATTGAAAACCCAATTAACATCATAGACATGCATACAATCAATTTCAAGCATGGGAATTCACAATTCCATAAACTTGTAGTTTTTTTTCTAAAAAAAGGATTCTTGGACTTCATTAGTGAAAGGAACCCATGAATGAACATCTAACATACCTGAATTGATAAGTTCTTGGAGTTCTTGGTGAGTTTCTTGAAGATTTCTCTTGGTTTCTTAAATCTAGGGTTTGCTAATTGAGAGAGAATGATTTCTTTCTTGAGATAAGTGAGCAAAAAATGAGATAATAGGATATGTAGGGCTTAAATCCTGTGTTTAGGTTAACTGGAATGAGGGAAAAAGGCCTAAAAGCCCTTGGAAATTAAAACTATGAATTAACTGAAATTAAAACTATGAATTAACTGAAATTTCCCGATTTTGACCCTTGGCGCGATGTGGTGCTATTGCGCCGTGTCACTGGAAACTGACAATTTGGAACTGGGGGCTTGGCGCGATGTAGTGGAATCACGGTGCCCCTTTGATTCTGAATTTTGGACTCATCGCGACGCGGTGGGATCGCGTCGGAACACTGGAATTGAACAATTATGAACTAAGCCTATGACACGATGCACCAATATTGTTGAGCAATACTGTAATTTGCCAATTGTCATTTGGCTTGCCTCCGCGATGTTCTGATATGTATTTTGGTACATTTTCACAAAAATGGCCATAACACTTCGTTCGGGTATCAGATTTGGGCGAATTTTATATCTCTGGAAAGCTAACTGAATTTCCTACGCAATGGTAGGCTCTAAACTAAAAATTACTTCTGATTTAAAAAAATTTATATAGAATAACTCATGTACTAAGAGTTAAAATGGTTTATGGCTATATGGGGTATTACAATATCTCTCCCTTGGGAACATTCATCCTTTAATGAGACTGACTAAGCTGAGAAATACTGATAGACTGAGTTTACACACTAACTATGCATATTTGATGCATGAAATACATGACTGAATTACTAGCAAGCTGAGTTCTCATACTGAACATGCATATCTAATGCATAAGTACATGACTGAAACTACTGATAAGCTAAATTTTTATACTGAACATGCATATCTGATGTATGAGTACATGGTTGAATTGATTCATGGATGCATGACTGAATATACAATGGTAACTGATATCAAGATTACAACTGTAATTAAATGTGGAACTAAGTAAAGCTAAGGAAGGTTGTTACCTTAAGCTGAATCTGAGTTTGCGGAGAAGAGGTGAGGATACTTGGTTTGCATGTCTGCTTTCGCTTCCCAAGTAGCTCCCTCTACGGATTGATTCCGCCAAAGAACGTCGACCAACAAAACTTCTTTGTTCCTCAGTTTGCAAATTTGATGGTCGAGGATCTGGAATGGAACCTCTTCAAAAGAAAGATCATTCTAAATATCTACGCCCTCTAAAGGAACTATGACTGCTGGGTCACCAATGCATTTCTATAGCAAGGAGACATGGAATACTGGATGTACTGAAGCTAGATCTAAAGGAAACTTGAGCTCATAAGCTACCTTTCCAAAATAATTGAGAATTCTGTAAGTACTGACATATCAGAGACTGAGCTTTCCCTTCTTGCCGAATATCTTTGCTCTCTTCATGGGAGAGATTTTCAAGTACACAAAATCACCAATCTAAAACTCAAGATCTTTTCTTCTCACATCTGTATACGATTTTTATCGGCTTTGGGCAGCCCTAAGCCTTTGTCTAATCAACTGGACCTTTTCTAAGATATCAAACACTAATTAAGGCCCTACTACGGTGGCCTCATCTACCTTAAACCAACCAATTGGAGATCTACATATCCTACCATAGAGAGCTTTAAACGGAGCCATCTAAATACTGGAATGATAGCTGTTATTATAAGCAAATTCGATCTAAGGCAAGTGGTCATCCTAACTACCCTTAAAATCAACTAGGCATGCTCTCATGTTATCTTCTAGAGTCTAGATGGTCCTTTCTGCTTGACCATCTGTCTGAGGGTGGAAGGCTGTTTAGAGATAAACTTGGTACCAATACCCTTTTGAAATGCTTTCCAGAAATGACAGGTAAACTGGGTACCTCTATCTGATATGATAGACACTAGGACTTCGTGTAACCTGACCAACTCTTTGATATAGAGTTTGGCGTAGTCCTCGGCTGAATAGGAGGTATGGACTAGTATGAAAAGAGCTAATTTGGTCATCCTGTCTACAATAACCTATATAGAATCACGCTGGCGACGAGTATGAGGAAAACTCATCACAAAGTCCATGTTCACTTCTTTCCATTTCCATGTGGGAATACTGAACTCCTGCATGGACCCACTAGGTTTCTATTGCTCAATCTTAACTTACAGACATGTAAAGCGCTTAGCTACAAACTCTGCATGTCTCTTTTCATACAACTCCACCAATAGATCTCTCATAAATTACGGTAAATCTTAGTGGCCCCTAGATGAATAGAGTAATACACACCATGAACTTCTGCAAAAATTTGTTGCCTCAAGTCATCTACACCTGGCACACATAGCCGACCCTAGCAACGCAACACACCATCTCTCCCTTAGGAGAAAACCTCTACTTTTTGATGTATGACTGACTCTTTCAATTTACTAGACTAGGATCTCTATCCTGTTTTTCCTTTACTTGAAAAACTAGAGATGATTCTGAACTATCCTGAATCCATACACTACCTTATGCTGAATTGGTTAAGCGGACACCTAGTCAGGCAGGCTGATGAACTTCCTGAACTAACTTCATCTTATTATTCTCAACGTGAGTAACACTTCCCATAGACAACCTACTGAGAGCATCAACCACTACATTGGCCTTGCCCGGATGATAGAGCACACTCATGTCATAATCTTTTAAAAACTCTAACCACCTTCTCTGACGCAGATTCAAATCTTTTTGAGAGAACACATACTGCAAGATTTTGTGATCTGTAAACAAAATCAACATGCACCCCATATACATAGGGCATCCAAATCTTTAAGGCAAACACTACAGCTGCTAACTCGAGATCATGAGTCGAGTAATTCTTCTCATGGGGCTTAATCTGTCTGGAGGCATAGGCTATGACCTTACCTCTCTGCATGAGGACAAAACCCAAACCTACTCTGGATGCATCACAGTACATAACAAACCCATCTTAACCATCTGGTAGAGTAAAAACTTGGGCTGAGGTGAGTCGAGTCTTCAACTCCTGAAAAATCTTCTCACAAGAATCTGACCACTAAAACTTGACATTCTTCTGAGTCAATCTGGACATGAGGGATCCAATAGATGAAAACCCTTCAACAAGTTTCTCACTGCTTTGGTCTTTTGAGGATCAACTCTAATGCCATCACCGAAAATAATATGACCTAGTAATGCTACTGAACTTAGCCAAAATTCACACTTACTAAATTTGGCGAACAACTAATGAGTTCTGAGAGTCTAAAGTACGATTCTGAGGTGATCTGCGTGATCATTCTCGCTATGGAAATAAACAAGAATATCATCAATGAAGAATATAACAAACATGTCTAAGTATTGCTTGAACATGAGATTAATTAAGTCCATGAAGGCTACTAGGGCATTTGTAAGACCAAAGGACATGACTAGAAATTCAAAGTAACCATACCGAGTTCGAAATGGTATTTTTGGAATGTCACATTCTCTGACTCTGAGATGATGATAGCCTGATCGGAGGTCTATCTTAGAAAAATAATTAGCACCCTGAAGTTGGTCAAATAAGTCATCAGTTCTGGGAAGTAGGTATTTATTCTTGACTGTGACTTTGTTCAACTGACGGTATTCTATATACATTTTGAGGGAACCATATTTCTTACGCACAAATAAGACTGGTGCGCCCCACAGGGAAATGCTGGGTCTAATGAAAACCTAATCTAAAAGGTCCTTTAACTGTTCATTTAACTCTCTGAGTTTAGCTGGAGCCATTCTATATGGCGGAATAGAGATGGGCTGAGTATATGGAAGAAGGTCTATTTCGAAGTCAATTTCCTTTACGGGAGAAACTTTAGGAAGATCTTCGAGAAACATATATGATAATTTATTTACTATTGGAACTGACTCAAGAGTTGGAATTTCTGAGCTAGAGTCTTTGACTTTCACGAGATGATTGACACATTCCTTGGATATCATTTTTCTTGCTCTAAGGTACGAAATCAATTGACCCTTACGTGCTGTAGTGCTACCCCTCCATTGAAAGACTTGATCAATTGGAAACTAAAAATGATCAATTCTATTTCTACAGTCAATTAAGGCATAGCATGAATAGAGCTAATCCATTCTGAGAATGATGTCGAAATCTGTCATCTTTAATTCGATTAAGTCTGTTGAAGTGACATTCTGGAATATCATAATCGGACAGTTTCTGTATACCCACCGGGCTATGTTAGAATGACCCATTGGGGTAGAGACTGAGAATGGTTCTATTAAGATTTTTAGTTTGACTTTGAAGTTGACTGCTATGTAAGGAGTTACGAAAGACAAAGAAACTCCTGAATCTAATAAGGCGAAAACATGTAAATAAAAGATCTGTAATTTACAAGTGACCACATCAGGTGAAATTTCATGATCCTTTCTGGACTGATGTGTATAGAGACTATTTGGGTGTTGCCCACTAGCAACACTGAAAGCGGTACACTGCTAATTCGGGCGATCGGACTGAGCTGGGGGATGATTATACTAACCCTGAGAACCTAACTGAGGAAAATTACTGACTCTGTGACCTGGCTTGCCACACCCAAAACAAATATCACTACCAGCCCTGTAGGCTCCCTGATGGTTTCTACCACATATTTGACAAAGAGGATTTGTTCGAGAACTGCTGACACTACCTTGAGATTTAGAGCCTGGTGCCCTATCTTTATTAACATTTTTGAACCTAGGTACTGGATCATTGGCTAAAGACGGAGCTGAAACTGAAGACTTTGAATAAAACTTAGAACAATTACTGCCCTCTGACTTAGGCTGATTGAAATTAAAGCTACCTGTTCTAGCTTTCTTATTCTACCTTTCTCTCTCCTTATTCTTAGCCTTCTCTATCTGCTGAGTATAGACCATGAGCCTGGATATGTCCATCACCTTAATTAGCATTGCTGTTCTGCATTCCTTAACCACGTTATCAGATACCCCAAATATGAACTTGCTCATTCTGGACCTACTGTCTGCCACTACATGGAGAGCATACATAGCTAACTGACTAAACTTGAGGGAATACTCTTTCACACTTATACTTCCTTGCCTGAGATTGATAAACTCTAATACCTTGGCTTATCTCATCTCTAAAGGAAAGAATTTATCTAGAAAAGCAGTAGCAAACTCTTCCCACGCTATGGGCTCTGTATCTGTGCCCCTATCTACCATCCATATCTTAAACCAGGTATGAGCTACATCTTCTAGCTGATAGGTGGTTAAATCAGCACTCTTATTGGAAGTCACTCCCATAATATCTATGACTTTCTAAACCTGATCGAGGAACTCCTGTGGATCTTCTTCTGACTTAGATCCTGAAAACAGGGGAGGATTTATTCGGGTGAAGTCCCAAATCCAGGCTGCAGCAGTATTGGACACTGGGTTAGACTAACAGTAGTTGTCCATTTATTTTAAGCTGCTAAAAAATTGGATTGAGTAGGGAATGGAACTTTGAATTCGGTATGGGAGACATGCTCATCAAGGGGATCTTCTTGAACGAGCTGAGGTGTTGACTGATTTTCGATTCTTCTTTCTTTAAGATTTTTGGGAGGCATGTCTTTAAGCAAAATAAAGAAACAGATTATACTGAGAGATTAACTTGAGCTCATGCTCACTCACACAACATGAATACTGAAAGACGAGAAACTTTTCCAAAAACTTCTCATAGCCTTCTGTCCATGAGTGTGGCACGCTATACACCCATGCACAAGACTCTACTTGATGCGATTTTCAGAATCTCTAGGACTCTGTTGAACCTTAGGCTCTGATACCATGTTTGTAACGCCCCGAGTCTGTACCCCGGACACTACATGGTGTTTACGACCCCAAAGGACCACAAGCAAACCCATAACTGATAGCTGTTGTGAGCACTGAATAATAATACTGTAATAAATGCAGAAAATAGGCTGAAATGCCATAAGCTTCAAAATCTATAAATACTGATAAAGAATATCAACTGATAAAATATCTGAATCTGAAATACTGTCTAAACTAGTCTAGTTTGAGAAGCCTCTAACTGAACTGTCTGAAAGTGGAGTTGATGGGATAAGCCCCCAACTAACTCCAACTACTAAAATACTGAGTCTACTGGAATAATTAAATAATATAATATCGTTGATAGATGAGGACTCATTACTAAATCTGATACTGCTGGCTGAATCTGAATCTGTCTATGTGTAGTCAGGAACCCGAACGTCCGAACCTATGATTTAAGACATCATAGTGCAAAGAAAGAGTATGCGTCAGTACGTGGAATGTACCTGTATGCTAGATGAGGTAAGGCTAAATACAATGGCTCATATGCATGAACAATAACTGACTGAATGGTATAGAGTAACTGAACATGAGAGTACATGGATAATTGAAACTGCTATAAATACTGAGTATGCAATACTGTGTCTATATATATACTGTAACTGATCTTTTCTAAAGCTAAGCACTGAGTTCTGATATTGAGTAACTGATAATCTGAGATTTCTAATAACTGAGTTACTGATACTGATTGACTGTATTTGACAGTCCTTATTCTGTAGAATTGAACTGAGTTCTATTCTGATGTTGAAATTGAAACTGTGAAAGGTAATCATCTAACCGACATGCCCCAAATAAGATAAGATAACTGAGTTGGGATCCAATTTGTTACCCCAATTGGAAGAGTGTCAGTACCGTTCCACGGGTAAAGATAAGCTGAAGAGTTACCTTCACCTGGAAGGTACTCTAATGAGAACGGTGGAACCCTCATCTGGCAGGTTTAAACTCCTCATCAACCCTCAACTGGTAGGTTTGATGTCTCAACCTATGATGGCTACGTAGTTCTAAAATGCAAGGATTGCTTCTAGGTAACTCACCCTCTACTGGTAGGTGAGCCCCTATCCTTGGGTTCACTCGATGCTGAATCCTACTCCTACCTAAAAGACACTGAACAGATTATACTAAACTAGACTGGATTTATACTGAGTTTACTGAGTTTTCCTGAGTTTGCTAACTAACTGAGTTCTATTGATCATGATGTATTGATCGAGATCCTTTTTTCTCACATCTGCATACGATTTCTGCTGGCTCTGGGCAGCCCTAAGCCTTTCTCTGATCAACTGAACCTTCTCTAAGGCATCAAACACTAATTCAGGCCCTACTACTGTGACCTCATCTACCTCGAACCAACCAATTGGAGATCTACATCTCCTACCATAAAGAGCTTTAAACGGAGCCATCTGAATACTGGAATGATAGCTATTATTATATGTGAATTTGATCAAAGGCAAGTGGTCATCCCAACTACCCGTAAAATCAACAACGCATGCTCTCAACATATCATCTAGAGTCTGGATGGTCCTTTTTGCTTGACCATCCTTTTGAGGGTGGAAGGCTGTACTGAGATGAACTTAGGTACCAAGACCCTTTTGGAATGCTTTACAGAAATAAAAGGTAAACTGGGTACCTCTATCTGATATGATAGACACTGGGACTCCGTGTAACCTGACCAACTCTCTGATATAGAGTTTAGCATAGTTCTTGGCTGAATAGGAGGTGTGAACTGGTAAGAAATGAGCTGATTTGATCATCTATGATAACCCATATAGAATCATGCTTGCGATGAGTACGAGGCAAACCCGTCACAAAGTCCATGTTTACTTCTTTTATTTCCATGTGGGAATACTGAACTCCTGCATGGACCCACTAGGCTTCTAGAGCTCAATCTTAACTTGCTGATATGTAGAGTGCTTAACTACAATCTTTGCAATGTCTCTCTTCACCCCACTCCACCAATAGATCTTCCTTAAATTATGGTACATCTTAGTGGCCCCTATATGAATAGAGCAACGCGCACCATGTGCTTCTACATAAATTTATTGCCTCAAGTTATCTACACCTGGCACACATAGCCGACCCTTGCAACGCAACACACTGTCTCCTCCTTGGGAGAAAACCTCTACTTTTTAATTTCTAACTAACTCTTTCAAATTCACTAGACTAGGATATCTATCCTATTTTTCCTTTACTTCAAAAACTAGAGATGATTCTGAACTATTCTGAATCCACACACTACCTTATGCTGAATCGACTAAGCGGATACCTAGTCGCGCAAGATGATGAACTTCCTGAACTAACTTCTTCTTATCATTCTCAACATGAGCAACACTACCCATAGACAACCTATTGAGAGCATCAACCACTACATTGTCCTTGCCCGAATGATACAACACACTCATGTCATAACCTTTTAAAAAATCTAACCATCTTCTTTGACACAAATTCAAATCTTTCTAAGATAACACATACTGCAAGATTTTGTTATTTGTGAACACATCAACATGCACCCCATACAAATAGTGCATCCAAATCTTTAAGGTAAACACTACAGCTACTAACTCGAGATCATGAGTCGAGTAATTCTTCTCATGAGGCTTAAGATGCCTGGAGGCATAGGCTATGACCTTACCTCTCTGCATGAGGACATAACCCAAACCTACTCTGGATGCATCACAGTACGTAACAAACCCATCTGAACTATTTGGTAAAGTCAAAATTAGGGCTGAGGTGAGTCGAGTCTTCAACTCCTAAAAACTCTTCTCACAAGAATCTGACCGCTGAAACTTGACTTTTTTCTGAGTCAATATGGATATGGGAGATGCTATAGATGAAAACCCTTCAACAAACCAACGGTAATAGCCAGCCAAACCTAAGAAACTCCTAATATCTGACGGAGAGATGGGACTAGGCCAGTTTCTCACTGCTTCAGTCTTTTGAGGATCAACTCTAATGCCATCACCGAAAATAATATGACCAAGGAATGCTACTGACCTTATCCAAAATTCGCACTTACTAAATTTGGTGAATAACTGATGAGTTCTAAGAGTCTAAAATATGATTCTGAGGTGATATGTGTGATCATTCTCGTTACGGGAATAGACAAGAAAGTCATCAATAAAGACTATAACGAACATGTACAAGTACTGCTTGAACACAATTCATTAAGTCCATGAAGTCTATTGGGGCATTAGTAAGACCAAAGGATATGACTAGAAACTCGAAGTGACCATACTAGGTTCGGAAAGCTATTTTCAGAATGTCACATTCTCTGACTCTGAGCTGATGATAGCCTGATCTGAAGTCTATCTTAGAAAAATAAATGGCTCTCCGAAGTTGGTCAAATAAGTGATCAATTCTGGGAAGTGGGTATTTATTCTTGACTGTGACATTTGTTCAATTGACGGTAGTCTATACACATTCTGAAGGACTCGTCTTTCTTATGTACGAATAAGACTGGTGTACCCCACGAGAAAATGCTAGGTCTGATGAACCCCCTATCTAAAAGGTCCTTTAACTATTTTTTTAAATCTCTGAGTTCAGCTGGAACCATTCTATATGGCGAAATAGAGATGGGTTGAGTATCTGGAAGAAGGTCTATTCTGAAGTTAATTTCCTTATGGTAGGAACTCCGAGAAACAAATTTTAGAATTTATTTACTATTGGAACTGACTCAAGAGTTGGAGTTTCTGAGCTAGAGTCTTAGACTCGTACGAGATAATAGACACATTCTTTGGATATCATTTTTCTCGCTCTAAGGTACGAAATCAATTGACCCTTAAGTGTTATAGTTCTACCCCTCTATTCAAGGACTAGTTTATTTAGAAACTGAAAATGAATAATTCTATTTCTACAGTTAATTGAGGCATAACATTAATGGAGCCAATCCATGCCGAGAATGACGTCAAAATCTATGATCTCTAATTCCATTAAGTCTACTGAAGTGACTTTCTGAGATATCATAACTGGACAGTTCATGTATACCTGTCGGGCTATGATATACTGACCTACTGGGGTAGAGACTGAGAATGGTTCTATTAAGATTTCTGGTTTGACTTTGAAGTCGACTGCTATGTAAGGAGTTACAAAAGACAAAGAAGCTCCTGGATCTTATAAGGAATAAATATGTAAATAAAAGATCTATAATGTACCATTGACCACATCAGGAGAACTTTCCTGATCTTGTCTGAACTGAAGTACATAGAGCCTATTTGGGCATTGCCCACTGGTGGTACTAAAAGTGGCACCCTGCTGATTCGAGCGACCGAATTGAGCTAGGGGATGATTATACTAACCCTGAGAACCTGACTAAGGACAATCTCTGACTCCGTGACCTGGATTGACACACCCAAAACAATCATAACTGCCAGCCCTGCAGGCATCCTGATAGTTTCTGCCACATATCTGACAAAGAGGATTTGTTCAAGCACTGTTGGCACTACCCTAAGATTTAGAGCCTGCACCCTATCTTTTTTACCATTTCTGAACTTAGGTACTGGAGCAATGGCTGAAGACAGAGCTGGAACTGAAAACTTTGAATGAAATTGGGAATGGTTACCGCCCTCTAACTTAGGCTGATTGAACAAGTTACCTGTTCTAGATTTTTTGTTCTGCCTCTCTCTCTTCTTATTCTTATCCTCCTCTATCTGCTGAGCATGGACCATGATCCTAGATATGTCCATCTCCTTAATTAGCATCACTATTCTGCACTCCTTAACCACACTATTAGATACCCCAGATACGAACTTGCTTATTATGGACCTACTGTCTGCCACTACAAGGAGAGCACTCCTGGCTAACTGAGTAAACTTGAGGGAATACTCTTTCACACTCAAACTACTTTGCCTGAGATTGATAAACTCTAATACCTTGACTTCTCTCAGCTCTAAAAGAAAGAATCTATCTAGAAAAGCAGTATAAAACTTTTTCCACTCTATGGGCTCTGCATTTGTGCCCCTGTTTACCTTCCACTGCTTAAACCACGTATGAGCTGTATCTTGTAGATGATGGTGGCTAACTCAGCACTCTCACTGGAAGTCACTCCCATAATATCTTTGACTTTCTAAACCTGATCAAGGAACTCTTGTGGATCCTCTTCTGACTTAGATCCTGAGAATAGGGGAGGATTCATTCGGGTGAAGTCCCAAATCCTGGCTGCAGCAATATTGGCCACTGGGTTGGCCTGAATAGCAGCTGACCAATAATTTTGGCTGCTACAGAATTGGCTAAAGTAGTGAATGCAAATCTGAATTCTTCATGGGAGACATGCTCGTCCAGGGGATCTGCCTGAACGGGCTGAGGTGCAGACTGATTTCCTGTTCTTCTTTCATTAGTTTTTTTGGGAGGCATGTCTATAAGCAAAAGGAAGAAACAAATTAGATAGAAAGTTTAACTTGAGGTCATGCTCATTCACACGACATGAATACTGAAAGAAGGAAAACTTTTCCTAAAACATCTCATAACCTCCTGTCCATAAGTGTGGAGCTCTATACACCCATGTACAAGACTCTACTTAATGTGGCTTTCAGACTCCCTAGGAATCTGTTGAATCTTAGGCTCTGATACAAAGTTTGTAATGCCCCGAGTCTGTACCCCGGGACACTACACGGTGCTTACGACCCTGAAGGACCACAAGCAAACCCATGAGTGACATCTACTATAAGCACTGAATAATAATACTGTAATAAATTCAAAAAATAAGCTGAAATGCCATAAGGTTCAAAATATATAAATACTGATAAGGAATATCAACTGATAAAATATTTGAATCTAAAATACTGTATGAACTAGTCTAGTCTGAGAAGCCTCTAACTGAGCTGTCTAAAAGTGAAGTTGATGGGACAAGCCCCTAACTAACTCCAACTACTAAAATACTGAGTCTACTGTAATAATGAAATAAAATAATATCCTCGATGGATGAGGACTCACTACTAAATTTGATACTACTGGCTGAATCTGAATCTGTCTATGTGCGGTCAAGAACCTGAGCGTTTGAACCTATAATATAAGACATCATAACACAAGGAAAGAGTATACGTCAGTACATGGAATATACTGGTATAATAGATGAGGTAAGGCTAAATGCAATGGTTCATATGCATGAATAATAACTGACTAAATGTTATAGAGTAACTGAACATGAGAGTACATGGATAACTGAAACTGCTGTTTATACTGAGTATGCAATACCGTGTATATATCTATATATACTACAACTGAGCTTTTTTATGCTAAGTACTGAGTTTTGATACTGAGTAACTGATAATATGAGTTTTGTGATAACTGAGTTACTGGTAATAATTAACTGTATTTGACAGTCCTGATCCTGTAGAACTGAACTGAGTTCTATTCTGAGACTGAAACTGAAACTGTGAAAGGTAATCATCTAACTGACATGCCCTAAATAAGATAAGATAACTAAGTTAGGGTATAATCTTCAACCCCAATTAGAAGAGTGTCAGTACCGTGCCACGGGTAAAGAAAAGCTGAAGAGTTACCCTCACCTGGCAGGTACTCTAATGAGAACGGTAGAACCCTTATCTGGCAGGTTAAAACACCTCATCAACCCTCAACTGGCAGGTTTGATGTCTCAACCTACGTTGTCTACATAGGTCTAGAACGCAAGTACTGCTTTTAGGTATCTCACCCTGTACTGGCAGGTGAGCCCCCATCTTTGGGTTCACTCGGTGCTGAATCCTACTCCCAACTAAAAGACACTGAACTAATTATACTTAACTGGACTGGACTGATACTGAGTTTACTGAGTTTTCCTGAGTTTGGTAACTAATTGAGTTTTACTGATCGTGTCATACTGAGACTATTCTGTAACTGACACTGGATCTCGGTAAACTGCTAAATTGTCGGGTATTAAATACCCCTAGGACTCAATAGCTTGAAAAGTAAGCATAACAATATTCACTTGATCATAATTTTTCCATAGTAACATTTTATCAAACATTTGTAAGGCATAAGCTTATACATGATTGAGACCACATAATGGCATGTCATGATTCCACTATTTACTTCACATAGAAATTTTAGCAAACACTTGGGGAGCATGGAATATTTCACATGATGATGGTCAACACATGTAATCATGAATACAATATTCAATTTCAAATTCAAAGGTTAAGCATGCAATTCATATAATTCCTCATAAGTATTATTCTAATTTCATGAATCTTTTAATAATCATGAATTGAAAACCCAATTAACATCATAGACATGCATACAATCAATTTCAAGTATAGGAATTCACAATTCCATAAACTTGTAGTTTTTTTTTTTTTTAAAAAAGATTTTTGGACTTCATGGGTGAAAGGAACCCATGAATGGACACCTAACATACCTAAATTGATAAGTTCTTAGAGTTTTTGGTGAGTTTCTTGAAGATTGCTTTTGGTTTCTTGAAGCTAGGGTTTGCTAATTGAGAGAGAATGATTTCTTTCTTAAGATAAGTGAGCAAATAATGAGATAATAGGCTATGTAGGGCTTTAATCCCGTGTTTAGACTGACTGGAATGAGGGAAAAAGACCTAAAATCCCTTGGAAATTAAAACTCATAATTAACTGAAACTTCCTAATTTTCACCCTTGGCACGACGCATCGCTATCGCACCGTGTCACTAAAAACTGACAATTGGGAACTGGGGCTTGGCGCGACGCGGTTGAATCGCGGTGCCCCTTTGATTCTGAACTTTTGACTCATCACGACGCGATGGGATCGCGTTGGAACACTGGAATTAGATAATCATGAACTGAGTCTATGGCGCGATGCGCCAATATCACGGAGCAACACTGGAATTTTCCAATTGCCATTTGGCTGGCCTCCGCAACCCGCTGACATGCATTTTGGCACACTGTTTCACAAAAATGGCCATAACTTTTCGCTCGGGTATCGAATTTGGGCGAATTTTATATCGTTGGAAAGAAGACTGAATTTCCTATGTAATGGCAGGTTGAAAACGGAAAATTACTGAGGATTTAGAAAAATTTATATAGAATAAATCATGTACTGAGAGTTAGAATGAGCTATGGAAATATGGAGTATTACAAATATTGTGTAATTTTCTTGCGTAGAAGGAGATCACGCTGATTTTCATAACATATTGAAAGAATAATATTGCTATTGACATAAATTTTTCCAAGTCCCTATTTTCTCTAGCTTGGATTATCTTTAAATAATAAATTAAAGGGGGGAGTAGGTATAGAAACTTGGAAATGGATTTTTTTAGCTTGGTTGTCTGTGATTGAATATGCCATATGATCCCTTACTGAATCCTTCTTAAAGCTAAACTTACGTATGTGTGTATGCTTAGTTGACCTAACATCCTTATTAAACGAACAAAGGAGGAACTATTAAATACAGAACGCGCAACTAAACTTCTTCTAGCTCAATCATTTTCTATTAATTAGTATATCATCTATGTTTTGAATTTGTGTAAGAGCTAAGTTTGATTCATATTACCCTATCATCTCTTCATTAAACAAATAAAATAAAAATTAACTAGCAAATAGACTTTCTTTAATTTAGCTCTTTTAGCAAGTATGTCATCTCTTCAACATAATTTGAAGTAGAATTGAATTGAAGTTTAATGTTAATTTTTTCTTGATTTGAGTTGATTTGTGATTAATTCATATTTCATGATTTTCTCTCCAAGCTTGTAGCTTTCGGCAAGATTGTTTTCTACCAAAATTTCAAATTACTTAGTCAATAAGAAAAATATTTTAATAAGGTAATGGTAATAGTATTTTTCTGTATTTGTTTTCATATGATTTGTGTTTGTTCTTTTCTTAATTACTAATTTGGCAGGGACGAGGATTGGAGATATATGATGATTACCTTTTTGTAGTTAAAATCTGAAAATTAGGTTTTAAATATTTGTTCATATTAGTTGGTGATAAACCAAGAATTTGATAGAAATTAAAAATTTAAAAGTCAATACAAAAATTAGAATAGAATTGTTTAGAGGATGGAAGAAATTTAGAACAAAAGAATAATTGATATTTTAGGAGTAAATAAAATTGATAACTTTTATGCGGATTGTTCAAAAGAGAATGTAGCCATTTAATTTAAGTTGAAGTTCTATTGAAAATAGTCTCCCTACTTTTTAAGGTAGGGATGCTATATTCCTAAACCCTACTTTGTGGATTACATTGGATATATTATTTTTGTTTTTATTTAGAATATCAATCTTGGACTCAAGCTTATATGAAGTAATATTATGTTCTATAATTATTAGTTAGTCACGTTTCCTTTATTTCTTCCCTTTTTTAATCTTTTCTTATTTAGAAGATGTTTTAGCTTTCAAGTAATAATACTTTATTCATTCATTTTTACTTGTCATATTTAGACTCGACATGCTCATTAAGAAAAGGATGATGGCATGACTACTTTATCGCACTATTTTTATTAATTAATGTTTAGTATTACGTCTTGAAAATGATTTGCATAACAAAATAATTAATTCTAGGATAAAACATGAAAACATAAGTGTCTATTTCTGATATGTTAAAATGAAAATCCATTTTTGAAATAATGAATAAAAAAAGTGAATGGATGGAATATTTTGGTTGCCTTGATGAGTATAATGTTTAAGTTCATTGTTTTAAAAAGACAAGTATAGAAAAATATCATGAAAAAAAGTCCTAAAAATTTTGGATAAGAAAAACTAACATAAAAGAATTATAATTATGTTAAATTGTTCAAATTAAATGTGAAATCAATTGAACACAATAGCTCCTTCCGAAATTGATCGAGCCATGTGTGTATGTGAATTTGAGGGAAAGAGAGAAGATGAAAAAAATTAAGAATGTTTACGAGGTTTAACATATAATAAATATGAATAATTGAAAAGACTATCAGTGTTATGAATAGTTATCAACATCAATGTGATTTATAGATTTACTATAATGAAGGTCAGAAAATCAAAGGCCTCAAGATACTCTTAGCTAATTTACGAAAATATTAAAAATGAGAAATATAGAGGTTGACATTTATAGAATTTGCATGAAGCAATTGCAACAATAATAACATATGAAATATATCCTCACAAAGTGGGGTCTGGAGAGGGTAAGTATACATAGTCTGTACTACTACCTCAAAGGTGAGGTAGAAAGGTTATTTTTGATAAAACCTCGACTCAAGATAAAAAAAAATCATAAAAGACATAGTGTAGAAAGAATAGATATTAACTCCACAAATAATAACAGAAACAAACTACCACAAAGTAATGCTCCAATTGACCTATCTGAAATAATAAACATTATAAAAATTCCACAAACAAGACATTACAAATATAGCACTGCAACGACTAGCACAAATACCAAAACAAAGCACTCATACCTACCAGAACAAGGACACACTATTTACTAACCTTCTGCCATAATTTCCATCCTCCACATCTTTCTATCTAAGGTCATATCCTTGATAAATTGTAGCTGATCCATATCATGTTTAATCACCCCTCTCAAATATTTCTTCGGCCTACCTCTTAATTCTTTGCATGAATTCATGAACTTATAATACCTTATTCCAACTCTTAATTCTTTTAGATAATGTCTTATACGCAGGGTTAAAGTTTCAAAATCATGACGACCTATTTCTTTTACCTGAAGGATCACATTCTGTTTAAATAGCCATCAAAAAAATCTTCATAATGAAGAATTTCAAAATGCAACTAAAATGACAAAGGAGGTTGAGATAAAAAATTTTATATGTAACTTAATTATTACATAAAATCCTTATTAAAATATCAATATGTAACACAAAAAAAAAAAAAGAAATTTTCGTGCAACAAAACAGATTCAGAAGTCATTATTATTTGTTATATAATTATAATCAAATAATATTATAAAGTATTTATAATTTATTATTTTTAAAAAAAGGAAGAAATAAGAAAAACTCAAGCACATAGAGGGCACAAACTTATTTATGGTCAATGAGAGCTTTATACCTTATTTATCTACTTTCAATACTTTCACTGATTTATCTTGACATACATTTTACACTTTTAAAACAAAATATATATTTTTTCGTTCTTAAATACTTGTCATATTTTATTTTGCACATTGTTTAAGTAAAATTTTAATTAGAGAGTAAATTGATTAAATTATTCTTATTTTTTTCTTCACTTCAACTTAATACAATACTTGACCCTTTTGCACAATAGTCATGACGAAGGGCAAAGGTAGAAATGAGCAAACTCATGATATTTTTATTTTCTAAAATGACAAATACCTCTCCATTCTTTTTTAGTTTTCATGATAAGATTTTGCTCAACTATTAAGAAAAATTAGTTAGGAATGCAATTTGACTCATACACCCTTTATTAACCTTTACGAATAGCCTCAAAATCAACTACAACATTCAAATATAGCATCTACGTGTTGAAAGAAAGCTAATGATACTCATATCGCCCATATTTGTGTCGGATTCAAAATAGATTTGAAAAATGAGTTAAAAAATGAAAGGAGTAAAACCAAAATTTTATCTTAGAAATACATTTTCCAAGATTGAAGAAATCTACAATTGAAAATCCATGCAAAAATGAATTAAAATGAGGTCCAAATAGAGAAAAATCCACTTTCAAGCTTTACAGGAATAATCCACAAATTCCATGTTAAAATCAAGATTAAATAGTATTTTGAAGATATAAATCAATAAAAAGTAAAGGAATTAAGGTTTTGGAGCTTAACTAAGGTCAAATGGCGAAGAAAACCCTAAATATCACCCAAACTTGAAGCTCAAAGTCCAAAAATGAAAAAAAATCTCAAAATGGGGCTTATATATAGCGGTTGTCGCTTAAGTGGCTAAATGACCACTAAAGTTGTCACCACTAAAACTAAGGGTGGGCATATTTTGGTTTAAATCGAAAAAAATGAAAAAACAAATCGAAATTAATTTTGGTTTCGATTTTTTGATTTTTCGAATCGAATTCGGTTTATAATTTTAAAATTTTGATTTTTCGGTCGGTTTTCTATTTTAAGAAAAAAATTTGGTTAAACCGAAAAACTAAAATTTTATTAGTAAATAAATAATATATATATTTTATTATATATATATATTTTATTATATAATATAATATAATATAATATAATATACATTAACAGGATCTCACTAGGCTGGGGTATGCCGCTCAGCCTGCCAGACCGTATAACAATATCGGATTACGCCAAAGTCGGTTTAAGTCAGAAAATCGAACCAAAGCACCAACCGAAATATAAAAGAATTTCAAATAGTTTAATGACTGTATGGGATCTTTTATCCAAACAAGGGTCCTGTCAGAGATTTAATAATCTTATGTTAAACTCATATGTCTAGAAGTTCTAATTGTGCAGAAGTCGCCCTTTTCGTAACAGTACAACGGGCTGAGGAGGCACAACTTACTAGACGTAGTCATAGAGACAAAGCTAACATAAGTTCATTAAGCTCGACTGTACCACCATTTTGGAACCAAGTCAAGAAACTATAGAAAAATTTCTTTATATTTTGATAGAGTCTGGATCTTTCATAGTTATTATGTAAACGAAGTTAGAATTTCAACATAGATATAAGAAGTCCTTTAGCCGGACATAGTCGCGGCTGGACGAGGGAAGAAGAGGTATTGAGTGCACACAAATAAGGAAGAAAACACACAAATAAGGAAGTAATATGTACCTTAATAGCCTGAAGCAAGGCCTATTAATAAACAGTGGTTATTGCCTTCTTATTTATTTCCACGATATATAGTACAAGATATTAGAGAGAAAGGAGAGAGTTTTTAGAGATAGAAAATAAAAGGAAAAGCTTGCTCCTCTTACAACTGAATAAGGTAGCTTTAAATAGAAAAGAAAAGCATCGTGCACAGTAATATGTGGGTCCCTGTGCACAGTAAAGTTTTTTAATAATTATGTTGCCGGGTCCTAGTCTTTGTCTTTCCATTTTCTAATAAATACTGCAGCCTTTTCAATCACTTCTTCTGTTTCGCCTATCACTTCTGGTGGTTGGGATTCTGTGATATCTTCAGTGTTTGCTTCATCACTTTTTATTGATGTATCTAAATTTTGATCCACTGTTTGGAGTAATTTATTTCGTACTTCTGCTAAGTATTGTTCTATCATTTCCATTTTATTTCCATCGTGAGCTGATATTCTTCTGGAAACATAATTGAGACTTTTATCTTCAACTAAAATAGATTTTTGAGGAGTCTGTTCATATTCAGCAATTTTCTTAATGATACTTTCTCGTTGCTCATGTACATAAGTGAGTTTTGTATAAGGATCTTCACGAGTTAATTTGTCCCAAAAATTACAATAAAAGACTCGGTATAAAGCAGGAATTTGTTGGCGTGTATAACCTATTTCGACCGACCATCTATGAATCCAGGGAATAGAGAATTCTATAAAGAAATACATTTGATCAATAGTATCTATTTTACAAATATGTTCAGAAAGGTATAATTCAGTCAAGAAAGGTGAAGATTTTTTCCATGTATGATAAAGAGAAGAATATTCTGGAGGTAATATTTTAATGGTAGGTCCATGGTAAGTCCACCATTGCACAAACCAATTAGGAATGGGTTTATCAAAGACCTTGGCACAATTTTTTATAAACCAAGTATGTTTGTGTTTAATATTATTATAATATAAAACTTAAGAAAATGCCTTAATATAATCCCAATATGTGAAATTTATTTGAGACTGTCCCATTGGTCCCATAGGCATAGTTTTTTGAGTCATAGAAGAAATTCCCCATTCTTCAATAGAAATGAGTTTTTTAATAATTATTTTAGAGTATCCATGTACTCCTGGGGTAGTGTCTCCCATCGGACTGTGTTCAAAGTCTGCGCTGAAAGTCTGAACCAAAATATTTTCATAAAAAATTCTTGTTTTGTATGATTCGCCTGTGAAATAAACATTAGTAGTCAAGTATTTTTGAAGTAATCGCCATGCTTCTTCAGAATTTTCTTGTCGCGGAATATGCGGATTTTCAATAAGTAAGATGAGTTCTCTAGCATCCAATTTCTCATATGTGGGTTTATTTTCAGAGTTTTCTTGGACC
Organism: Capsicum pubescens; assembly: GCA_030864215.1. Classification (NCBI taxonomy): domain Eukaryota; kingdom Viridiplantae; phylum Streptophyta; class Magnoliopsida; order Solanales; family Solanaceae; genus Capsicum; species Capsicum pubescens. The sequence continues at coordinate 196,769,695 of CM061549.1, read as the reverse complement.
ATAGATGCAAATGAATCTGCAGTTTTTTGTTGATCGGATATATATGTTTAAAGTTGTTTGTACAAAGCATGATCTTCTGGAATGTCTTCCAAATGAATTGAGGAACCAATATTCGGTGTTTTTGAAGATGATCCTTCTTGGAGAATTCTTGAATTAACCAAAGTCCTATTTCCGTATTGTAATACCGAAAAATTAGAACTTGCAGAGCTATATGCAGAATTACTTCTGTTACCAAGATAAGTAGAGTTTGTTCTTCCTCCGTAATATGAAGAGTTTTGACTTCGTCCTCTACCACGTCCTCTGGTTGTTTGCCAGGGTGGATCCATGCTACATCAATAATCAGGAATTTGCTCAGCATACCATGACACATATTCAAAGAGATCTTCATAAAGTGTGTCCTTTGTGATAAGATCATTAATGACTTTTCAAAGTATGAGCATGTGCATGTCCGCATTTAAAGGAGTTGCCTTTATAAAAGTGATTAAGAATTTCTTAGAGAAGAAATGGATAAAGAGCTTCATTATTTCTTTTAATCCTGTAAATATTAGTCATTTATGTCAATATCAAACCAATAAATATTATTATCAATAAATTCGTCGTGATTAAAGAATAATTCTTCTTCTATTATACCATGAACCAAATTTTCTAAGATAAGGAAATGAATATCTTCGTTTAAAGGAATGCATTTGATAATAGTAATTATAGTTTTTTCAGAGAGAAAGTATGAGTAAAAATTCATGTTAATTGATCAAATATTCTCGAGATAAAAAATCAGGCAAAAAATTTTCACTACCTTTCTTATAAAGAATTACAAAATCAAAAGGGGCCAAATGAGCCTGCCATCTTGCAAATATTAATTTAGAGGCATCATGTTTAATATCTTTGTCGAACATATACTTCACCGATTGAGCATCAGTCTTAACAATAAATTTTTGATCATATAAGTCATCTTGAAATTTTAGAATACATTTTACAATAGTAAGCATTTCATGTGCTACAATGGCGTATTTTTTCTGACTTTCAGTCCACTTTCCAGAATAAAATCTAATTAAACATTTTGTTTTTGTATGGGGATTAACTTGTTTAAGTATTCCTCCATACCCAATATTCGAAGCATCAGTTTCAATAATTTTTAACCAGTTGGGATTTCCAAGAGATGTACAGGAAGAGATTGAACTCGTTTTTTAATTAATTTTACCAAATTAGTGTGAACTTGAGTCCAAGGCATTTTGTAATCCTTTTTTAGTCTATCATATAGAGGAGCTAAATCTCTAGACAAATTTTCATAGAAAGGAGAAATGTAATTAAGACTACCAAGAAATCTTTGTAGCTGTTTTTTGTCAGTAATAATATCGAGAAATTTTTTGGCAAATTCTAGAGCTCTTTGAATAGGTTCAATAGTACCTTGACAAATGTTGTGTCCTAAAAATCTAATGTTTGTCTGGAATAAACTTATTTTTGGTTTAGAGATGACCAAACCATTTTGTATAACAATTTGTTTGAACATATTCAGGTGTTTAATACGTAATTCAAGAGTTTTAGAAAATACTAAAATATCATCAATATAGACAATGATAAAATCCATATAAGGGTTGAAAATGTCGTTCATAATTTTTTGAAATTCAGAAGGAGCGTTTTTTAAACCGAATGGCATAACATTCCATTCATATTGACCAAAAGGGACATTAAAAGCAGTCCTATAAGTATGTTTTTTATCAATTTGAATTTGCCAATAACCAGATTTTAAATCAAATTTAGAAAATATGTTAGCATCATATAATCTATAAAGTAAGTCTTTTTTATTTGGTATAGGATACCTAATCCATTTTAAAACTTTATTCAGAGATTTATAATTGATGACTAATCTAGGCATACCCCACTCTTTTTCAGCAGCATTATTAACATAGAAAGTAGTACAAGACCAAGGAGATTTTGAAGGTTTTATAAGACCCTTTTGTAGAAGACTATCAATCTCCTGTTTACAGAATTCTACTAATTCTGCATTCATTTGACAGGGGCGAGATTTTGTGGGAATTTTTTCTTCACAGAAATCATCTTCATAGGGAAGAGAAACAATATGTTTTTTTCGATCCCAGAAGGCATTTGGGTGATCAACACAAATATCAAGAATCAATTGATCAGAAATCATTTTTATTTTTTCTTGGATCTTTACAGACTTCATTGTATCAAGAATATTCATACTCATTAATTCTAATTGTAAAAAATTGACTTGCTTTTGCTTCATATTAATAAGAGCATTTATATCTCTCGTTACAGGGTCAGTAACAAAAGGATAAGAGATTTGTTTATTTTTATAGGTAGCCTTAAAACCATTTGCATCGATATATGTATAAGGATAAATAGCATTTATAAAAGGTGTGCCTAAAATAATAGGAGGATATAACTGTTTTTTTACTAAAAAGAAGAAATGTGGAATGCAAACTTTATTTCGACAAATATGAGTATGCGGTAACTTGTAGTTGATGTCAAGACTATGACCAGATGCAGACTTAATTATGTGAGTAGTGTTTTTCAAAATATCTGGTTGGAATTAAACCTTCTTGAATGCAGCTGACATTAGCACCACTATCAATCATAGCAATATTAGTGATAGAAAATTCCTTATTAATCAAAATAGTGCAATTTATATACCATTTATGAGCAGTAACTAATTGCATCATCCCCAAGAAATAATTATTTTTTAAATCAACCTTTTGAATAATTTTGTTCATGTCGAAATTGTCAGGGTTTTCAACTTTCTTTTCTTTTCCTTTAGAGGAAATAGTTTTTTGAGAAAAATTAAAAATATCTTCTTCGATTTTTAAAATGCTATGATCAGCGATCATTTGATTTTGTTTTAGAGAAATAATTTCCTTTTTTAAATTTTCTACCTCAGTTTTTAAATCATTAAAAGTGGTATTTTTTCCCAGCATTTGACTAATAGCAAGTCTTCTATTGACTTCAAAAATAGAGTAAGGCATGATATCAATATTAGAGGATTTTGTAACAGAGTTACTTATCTTAGGATTACTGGAAGTATTGGTTGATGTAGAAGTAAGATCAATAATTTTTTGACGAAGTTTCTCATCAGTTACTTCTTTCAGTAATTCTAGAGCGCTATCAGCGGTAATTGTGGAAATATTTAATTCTAAATCTTCAAATTGAGATTGAAGTTTATAAAATACATCATCACAGTCAAAATTATCTTTATTACAATCAGTGCAAGCATTAGTCGTAGGTTTTTCGTAATTTTCAATATCAGAAGAATTGGGTAGTTCAATATCATCCTCAGATTCAGTTGTATAATCAGAATCAGAACCAGAAGTATATAAAAGACCATATACTTGATCGTGCACCTCATCAGAGAGTCCTAAAGACTTGAGTTTTTGAAGTTTACAATTAGGGGCTATATGACCATATTGATTACATCTATAGCACTTAATTTTTGCTAGGTCTCTTTTAGACCTATTTTTTGTAAATTTAAAGGATTTGCGATTGGTCTTTCTATCTTGACGCTCTTCTATAGACCTTCGTCTATATCTTTTTCGTTGGTAGGGTTTGTCTTTGTCAGAATTATGACTCTTTTTCCTAGTAGAAGGAGGATTTTCCATACCAAATTGTCCACAAAAATCTTCTAATTGAGTTTTTTATCTCATTCTATCTAGCTTAATTTGCTTAGATAATTTTAATTCATTGCAGAGTTTTAACCCTTCTTCAGTACAGGCTGCTAGAAGCTGACCATAAGTAAAATTTGTCCAAGGGATTGCACCGTACTGACCCTTGATGGTTTTTCTAACTCTTTCAGTAAATAGTGGTGGAAGACCATCAACAAATCTAGCTTTCCAATGTTCCAATCTAGATTCGGGCAGATCCATAACCCTAGAAAGGAAAGTATCTTTATACCATCTAAATTCTCCCAAATGTCTGCACCTTAAACCATTTAAAAAAGTGCGAGTGTTTTCATGTTGGTTGGTAAATCTACCTCCAAAGTGTTGGATAATAGTAAGCATAAGGGTATAAACGGCATCTTCTCTATTTGCAGGAAGATCCCGACCTAGGTTATCTACCCCAGGTAAGAGATTTTTGGCTTCATAGATCTTATTTCGGTCTTCACTAGAAAGAAAATTGTCCCACCAGCCACGAAGTTGACCAGTAAAATCAGCAACAATCATTTTACAAATAGTATTATCTGAGCGAGTAAGATTTCCCGTACTGTCTTTAGGGCTAGAAACTTTAGCAATAGTAGAATACATCAACATACGATGAACCAAAATAGACAATTGTATTTCAGATAAACCATCTAAATTCCATTCGTAAATATGTTCTCCACTATAAGAAGTATTTGTGAGGGACCAATCTCTCTCTTCGATCATGACATCTTGAGGAGTTGGTCATGGGTAATATGCAGTTTGCATTCGAGGAATATCTGCATATTTCTTTCCCGGTTGGTTTCTGACCAAACCTTTGAGTTTATTTAACTCTGAATGGATTTCTGCTCCGATTGGAGTAGTTTGGACATCGGTAAAATTATTGGTTAAAGATTCAATAGTATCAGCAAAATTATTAGACAAATCAATTGGTTTTATATTTAGACCAAAGAATTTCTTTTCAAGCAATTTTTCAAATTGTTCTAAGTTAGAGGGTTGTCTAAATCCTTCTATATCTATATCAGGAGATCTTTGGATATGCGGCTTAGCGGTTAGATTTTCCGTCTTACTTTCTGATGTAGAAGCAATATCGGAAGACTTTTGACCATCACTAAGTTTTTTAATCAAATTAACCATAATATCAAGCTTTTCATCAAGAGAGGAGATATGTTCTCCTAGAACTTTTACATAAAGACTTAAATAAATTTTTTGGGCAATCAGACAATTAATTTCAGAAATAGTGATTTTTCCAACTTCATTATCGATAAATTGTTGAAAAACAGAGAAAGTTAAACCAGTATTATTAGGCAGTATAAAAGATGATTGGGGAGGATAAATAGCTTGTGTTTTAGTACCATTAGAACTTTGGTAAGATCTTTCAATAACCTTGACATACAAAGGCAAATATGCAGACATGAACCATGGTACAAAGTAAACAATTTGATTATGCAACGCGCATATTTCATAAAATTCTTTAGAGAAGTTTTTTAACTCATCCGGACTATAAGTCTCAAAAAACCAAGTCCTAAAGGTTTTCCATTTGTTATCAAAAAATTCCTTTTGAATATATTTTCTTACCTGAGAACCAGGACTAAAATCAATAAGTTGTGTCATCATAATCAAACAGAATTTATATCAAAATCCATCTCAGATGGGGTAGGATTTTCATAATCTTGAACAATATTAGTTTTAGAATTGATTTTAATTTTTTCTACAATTCTAGGTGAATCTGCAGAATTCAAAGTATGTAAAGAGGCAGCACGATTTCTGGCTGGACCGTAAATTGGCTCTACTGGAGAAATATGATGCATAGCAACAATATTTTAGGCATGGAAAACGAATTTCGTGACAAAGAATTTCTATATGTAGGAGTTTCTTCATCAAATTGAAGACAAATTTTTCCATCACTACTCTGAGTTACATGAGTTAACTCTGAGTTTGTTACTTCTTCCGCAAGCTGTGCCGGAGAAATAACCGAATTTAGAGTCCAATTTTTTGGAAAATTTATCTCATCCCATCGAATAGGTCTCCTGGTACTGAGTTTAGCTTTTGCAAAATTAGTTTCAATTAACATAGTATAATCTGAAGCATTATCGATTAATTTACAATGAGGATTTAAAGTAGACAACAAACGATAATAAATACGATAAGATAAGCTTATAAGCTCAGATCCCGACGTATAATTATAGCCATGAGTTTTCACATTTAAAGTTAAAGCATTAGTGATATTAACATCGGTCAAAGACAAGGTTAAATTAGGCTGAGTATTAAAATAGACAGGGCCATATGCAAGAGTAGATTCTATAGATCCCATAAGGGATTGTCTAAAATTTAAATTTCTAGCATCACGAAGAGCAGCTAAAAAAGTTTCTGGAAGACCTTTCAAAGTTAAAGGTTTAAATGCAATTTGCACCAAGCCAATATGTAAATAATTATATTGTTTTTTTAAATATATCAATGTCTTCTTGTTTGAGCAATTGAAGAGTTTTTTCATCAGCATTCAGAGCAATAGATTGCTCTGTAGTCTTTATGATCTGCTTGTGTTTAATTTTATCAAATAAACCATATTCATAAATAGTGTTTAAATCTACTTTGGGAATTGTCCATTTATTTAATAAATCCATATGCTGAGGTAAATCTATTTCTTCGAGTTTAGTACTCTTTGTACTAACTTCACCCATATCCATGATTATAAAAACTCTTATATCTATGCCGAAAACTTCACAACACTTATCATAATTACTATGAAAGTTCCTAGGCTCTGATACCATTAACAGGATCTCACTAGGTTGGGGTATGCCGCTCAGCCTGCCAGACCGTATAACAATATCGGATTACGCCAAAGTCGGTTTAAGTAGGAAAATCGAACCAAAACACCAACCGAAATATAAAAGAATTTCAAATAGTTTAATGACTGTATGGGATCTTTTATCCAAACAAGGGGCCTGTCAGAGATTTAATAATATAATATAATATAATATAATATAATATAATATAATATAATATAATATAATATAATATAATATAATATAATATAATATAATATAATATAATATAATATTTAGTAATTCACATTCACAATTAATATTTAACAGCAAATTCGCATACGCTGCAGGCTGTTTATGGATTGTTTTAGTGACTCAAATATTTTATGGACTATTTTGGTGACTTTGGACTGTTTTATGGACTATTTATGCAAAAAGTATGTAGTTTCATGGACTATTTTTATGAGTTTTGTGTTGTTTTGTAGACTATTTATGCAAGGTTATATTATATGTAACGATTAATGACGTTATGCATTATGTTAAGCTTATGATTATTTCATTTCGTTTCATCCATGTTAAGTTATTTATAATTATTTATATTTGGGAATGAAAAACAGGTTTGAAAAAAATAATTTTTCTAAATAAACCCATCAATTTTAAATGCCCAGTTATGAAAAAGAGAGGCTAACTACTTTAATATTTCAAACCGAAATAAAAATTTGAAATAATCGAACCGAAATTGTAAAAACCGAATCAAACCGAATTTATTTCGGTTTGGTTATGGATGTCATTTTTGTCAATCCAAAAACCGATAAATCGAACCGATATTAAACAATCAGATCGAACCGACCGAACGTCCACCCTAGCTAAAACAACCCTTTGGTGCTTAAGCGACTTTTGCTTTAGTGACCCATTAGATCTTAAGCGGCTTCTGCTTTAGCAACCAATTGGTTGCTTAAGCGGCTGCACCAGTTATTGACTTGCATTAGCAAATTTGAAATTTGTCAAGTTTTCGGTCAGATCCTCGGAATTTATTCGGAATCCTACAGAAATAAATCAAATATGCTACTAGGATATTTTTGACATTTCAAACTCAATGGCGATGTTTGATTTACGAAAAAAATTATTTTCAAGAAATTAATACCCGAAACCCCTTTTTCACTATTTTACAAATGAAGAGTCGAAATGCAAAATAAAAGTTCTGAACCTGGACCAACTACGCTACTAATCCAAATTTATATTTTGAACATAATGGAACTGTTCAAATCGTCATCCGACATTCAGAACATCAAATGTTGATCCAAGTCAATCATATGCCTTTTTAATGCCTCTAACAGCAACAAACTCACCCAAATCATTTTCGATCACATCGAAAATCTTGCCAACCATTTACACACCCCAAAATCAATATGTAGCAACTATGAAGAAGGGTAAAATGGTCAAAACACAAAAAAGCAAGATTTCACAAATCAAATCATTACGACAAAAATCTATGTGAGTGGATTTGACTTTTAAATGATTTTCAAGAAGTTTAAACAATATTTCTAAGACTCTTCACACTTTTAATATAGTATTGATAAACCAAATCAAGACAATAAAATTTGAGTTTTTCAATTTAAGATTTTTCGGGGTATTGCGATTTTCTCCGATTTTTAGGAGAAATTTTTCAATAAAACCTTCATACAAACATATAATTAACTTATGCTTCAAATATTCCTTTAGTCCTAGCAAGATACAACTCTCTTAGGTGTTTATTTAAAAAATTACAATAAATATTAAATAAAAAATTAATTTAGGTTATGTATTTATGCAAAACTAAATAATAGATATCTAACATATTATCCCTCCTAGTGTTTAATTGAATATTTTTGTTAGCATTAGGATTGATTTGATATTTTGGAGAAATGACAAAAGTAGCAATCAAGTCTAAAATATTCCACTAAAATATCCCTCAAATTTAAATGCCCCCTAATTAGCCATTAAACTAATTCCACTAATTAACCATCACTATCAGACCCTTAAGCATAGCTGAAAATCTCGGTAAATTCAAAAGTAAATATCTTTGCCCCTTTCGCTTTACTTTTCATTATCGATTTTCCTAACTAACCATCACTTTTTACAAAAGAGAGGTATAAAATTAGTATCAATTTGGTATAGGAACTGTATATGCATGCATATAGGGGTGGGTATTCGATTTGTTCGATTTGATTGTTGAATATCGGTTTGATTTTTTGGTTTACGGATTAATGAAAATGACAATCATAAACAAACCAAAATTATTTTAATTTGATTCGGTATCTAAATATTTCGTTCGGTTATTTCAGATTTTTATTTTGATTTTAAAGATTAAAGTAGTGAGCATTTAAAATTAGTGATTTTTCTAAAAAAATAATCTTTTTTTCAATCTTATTTTTCATTCTCAAATATAAGTAATTCCATGCGTATGAAATAACCATAAATATCGACCTCGCTGAGTCGTCGTTGTTGGCGTGATAGTAGTGGCCGCACTCGGCAGCGACTGCCTACGACAGTGACAAACTGAGCAAACGACTGTCGACTGTCTTTGGCGATGTTGAAATTTCAAACGAATTGACGAACTGAGGATGGTTGAGCGTCACTGCAGCCTTCACGTTAATGTTAGGGTCTAAAGTAAAGCAGTATATTAGGATTTGGGGTTACTAAATGATTATAATTTATATATTTATATGTTATATCAGATTATATTTTTAGTATATTTACATATAATATATATATATATATATATATATATATTAATTATAATATATTATTTATATAATTTTGATTTTTCGGTTTATCTAAAAAAAAATTGAAAATCCTAAAACCAAACCATTTAACCAAATTTCTAAAATTTGAAATCAAAATCAATCTGAAAAATCAAAAAATCAAATCAAAATTAAATTTTGTTCAATTTTTCAATTTTTCGGCTTAAACCTAAATATGCCCAGCCCTACATGCATAGGTTCCTCTCTTTTGAAAAAGTGTATCAATGTGATCTTTGTATTGTATCGATTTGGTATATTGACTGTATATGCCTGAATATGTTTCTTTCTTTTTTAAATAGTGTATCAATATGGTATAAGAACTGCATATGCATGCACAATTTTTCGCTCTTTTTAAAAATGTACCAATATGTTATAAGAACTGTATCATTTGGTATAGGAATTGTAGGAATTGCATACACATAGGGTTTCTCTTTAAAAAGTGTAATGCAAGTTGTAAAACTATTATGTAGGGACTGCATATGCATAGTTTAACATGATGGTGTCCAATAACATATGATTCTGCAAAATCACCATCAACAACAACAATAAATTTTGGGTCAAACTTAATACCCAAACCAACTAATTTCAATCGAAACCTTATTTTGATTTTTTTCTTCATAGCTTTCGAATTGAAGAAAAAGGAATTCACGCGGAGTACAACGCACCAGAAAGCTACGAATAGTAGGATTGAATTTTGGGCGTTGATTGATAGAAAGAAACCGTTTCGAAAAAGGAAATCAGAAAAGGAAAGAAAGCTCTGCACAATGATCGTTAGCATTAGTGACATTATTTTGGGCCTTTTGTATCAATGACTAAAAAGTGATTAAAATGGGTGATGAGCCATCTGCTGTCCATTGGCCCAAATGTACCCTAATATTTTAGAATAAAGGTCAGCCCATGTCCTTTTTCTTAAAGGGAAAAGGACATAGGCTGTCCATTTTTTAAAAAAATGGCCCACATTTGAAAAGGTGGACATAGATTGTCCTCGGCTAAACTAATTTCTTTTTTTAGCCATTTGGCTCAATTGGTCACATGCAGTCTCTATATTCAATTGATACACTTTTATATCAAATTGATACATTTTTATACTATATTGATACACTTTTTAAAAAAGAGAAGGAAAATTCTATGCAAGCACATGCAGTCCCTATACCCAATTGATACTCTTTTATACCACATGAATACACTTTTATACTATATTGATGCACTTGTAGTGTCCATATACTCAATTGATACTCTCTTATACTAGATTGATACATTTTTAGAATGCATATAGAAACTATATAGAGTCATATAAAGTATGTATCTAAATAATAATTGTAGTTAAAAATTGTATAAAAATGCTATAATTATTATATAGAATATGTATATATATAGAAACTGTATCATTATTATATATAGATATATATCTTTAACAATTATATTATATTAAAGGTATATGATATTGTATTTTATTGTATAAATAAGTAAAATTAAAAAAAAAATATGTTATTTTAATAATGTTGGTGAATGCAAAATAATCTTAAAAAAAATAATAATTACTCAATTGTTTAAAAAGAATAAAAATCTGGTTATAAGATAATGGTTTTTCCATTAGTGCTCTGGAACATGTACTTTATGAGGGACATGATTGTTAGATCTGCCAAAAAAAATCATGCTACTCGAGAGTTTAAAACTCCATATGCTCTTACTGGATCGCACAACCTAGCAAAGGCAACGACTAAAGGAAACACGGTCCTTAGTGGCTATTTTCTGAGGTTTTAAATTTAGGTGGAATTATTTTAACTTTTGGTGTTATTTTTATTCTTTTCCCTTTTCTTAATATTTGTAAGCTGTAAAATTTATTGATCCATTCAAAATTCTAAGTCTAAAATTGAAATGGAAAAGGACAAATATACCCCTAAACTATGATAAATGATACATATGTACCTCCGTCATACTTTGAATATACGTATACCCCTACCGTTAATAAAATAGTACGTATATGTCCCTCATACTAACTGTAGGGGCATATGTGTACCAAAAGAATGACATACGTACCATTTATTATAGTTTGGTTCGGGGGTATATTTATTCCCTTTTTATTTTATTTTTTTATCCCAAATAATTAATCCAAACTCACTATCCGATCTAATAAACCCATCAAACTCGATTTCAAATCAACTCGATCCGACCTCTATTTTTTGTTTCAAATCCCGATTCTCCCTCTGTTTTCTCTTAAACGTGAACTCCAATCAAATTGCAGTGATTGATCGTCACTGCTAGTTGATGTTTATTGGGTGAAGGGAGTGGAGATTAAGATGGAGGTGACGGAATCTAGGGGTGCAACGATGGTTCGCTAGTGGGGTGTTTTCGTTTCGACGAAGACGGTGGCTATGTGGTGTTGACCAGTGATGGGTAGTGTTTTTTCGACGGAATTTCATTGAAAATTGAAACGTGGAGGGTTCAATTTATTTGATGTTTTTTTGGGGTGTTATGGGTTAATATTTTTTTAAAAAAATAAAATTGATAGTAGTAGGTGTTACTGTATTGTGTGTATATCATTATAGGGGTGGAAAAAAACATATTTGTTAGATAGACGTCTCTTGAATTTTATTAGGATCGGATTGGATAATGGATTTATTAGGCCGGGTAGTGGGTTTTAGTTAATTATTTGGGATAAAAAAATTAAAACAGAAAAGGAACAAATATGCCCCAAACTATGATAAATGATGCATATATATACCCTTCGTTATATTTTGGGTACACATATGCTCCTACTGTTAGTATGAGATGCATATATGTACCATTTTATTAACGGTAGGGGCATATGTGTATCCAAAATATGAAGGGGGTATACATGTACCATTTATCATAATTCAGCGGTGAACTTGAAATAATATGTTGAAAGATAAAAATAATGAAAAAGTTTATGAAATGTTTATAAATTACATCTTAATAAATATTTTTACGTATTAAATATTTTTAAAAATTATACAAATATTATATCGGATTGGTTCAATTTGACTTGGTCTTTTTTTTTTTTTTAAAGTTATAACCAAAGCAAATCACCTATAATCTATGTTTTTTTTCAACACGAAACACAAGTAGTCATTTTTTTTTATTTGATTCAGTTCACAGTTTTATGCGATTTACAATTTGATTTTGTTTATCCCTAATTTCCTCCTTTTTTTCTTTTTCTTTTTCTTTTTTCACAGAGAGAGAGAATATATAGGATGCATCTTATTAATAACTTAAAATCAACATACAGAGTATCCCAGTAATAAAGATTCCATTCCTCATACAAAATAAAAAGGTTCCAACCTTATCAGCCATAAGTATATATAGACACAGAGATAATTTATTAGGATTATTAATTCCTATGATAAACTCTCACTCTTAACGAATTCTGATGAAAAATTCAGAAGGAAAATCTTATCCATGTTTATGTGATAATAGAATTAGATGTGCAAAACGGACCTTTAGCATGTTCAAGTTGAGTGAAGGAAAAATAGTGACCATATGATCTTGGACATGAAAAATAAGTATGAGCTATTTTCATAACATTACCTGGTCTAATTTGCTTGTAGATTATAAAAACAAAATAGGCATTTTCAAGAAAGAAAGTAAGTATGAATAATCAAACAACAAAAGTTTTGTTTCTTAAAACTAATAAATTGTTAAAAATTTGTTTATCCTGGCCCTCTTGTGGCAAAACTAAATCCACTCATTCAATAAGACAATTTTAATATTTGTCACATACTAAAACCTAGTATATGTAACTAGTTAAGACTTTACAACAATAAGAAAAATCATACATTCAATCAGACAACTCTAAATTTCTAATATTTGTCACAAGGAGACTTATATTTTTCCACCCTAACTTCATTCTAAAATGTAATCCTGTTAATTAACCCCAAATAAAAATGAAAAGTGATTGCTAAATTAACAAAAAGATCCCTCTTGGACAAGAAATATTTAACAGAAATATCCCAGATGATAGTTTACTAAAATAACAAAAAGATATTCAGAAGACAAAACCTTAAAAAGAAAAAAAAAAGACTACATAATTAGTAAGACGAATAGTTTGTTTGACCATCTCCTCCAGATTTCACTGGTGGCCTTGGAGGACTTTTTCCTTTAGCTGAATTCCTCTCACTGATAGACCTTGTTGTCATGTACTCTATATTTTCCTGCATCAATAATTAATATTTCCCCCACCAACAAACAGAAAAAGCAAAAAAAAAAACCAATTAGTGTACTCAAATGTACAATTCAATCATAAAAATAAATGATCTTTTTTTTTTTTTTTTTTTGTCTTTTTTAATTTGAGATCAGCCGGCCGACCAAGCTTTCTACTCCCTTGGTTTTAAATTTACTTGGTCACTGTATTGAAAATAATTATTTTTATTTACTTGTTCAAATTATAAAATCAGTAAAATTTTATCATATTTTTTCCTTTCTACGCTTAATATTAAATAACTATATAATTCCCTTTTCTACATTTAATATTACATAACTATATAAAATACTCCCTCAATTTATTTTTACTTGTCACTAATTTTTTAATTTAATTTTTATTTTTACTAGTTATTTTTAACATATCAATAACAATCTTTTTTCCTATTTTATCTTTACTATTAATTATTAATTTTTTTCAAAATAATTTCAAGATGCAATGTAAGCATCATTTAATAAACATACTATGATAAAATAGTCATATTATTAATTATTTTTTCTTAATTGATGTGTCAACTCAAAAAATCAAAAGTAAAATCGAACGGAAAAAATAGTAATATTCAAAATTTAGAATTTTAAAATATCATTAATAAAATTAGTTTAGTAAAATACATTTTTAATTAATTAAAATTTTCTTAATATTTGTGTCAAGTCAACGGGAATAAATAAAATGTAATGGATGGAGTAGAAATTAAGTAAATAATATTTATTAAAATTTAAATATTCGTTTAGAAAATTAAGATATTTAACTAAGTTTTTAAGTAAATAATAAATGTTTCTTACTAGTAGCAAAAATTATCTTTGAGAAGTTGAAAAAAAAAACAATTTTTCTCAAAGGCACATTTGAAAACATAATCGATCATAAATTACTGTTCTTCATAGTTTCGTATTTCAACTTAATTAAAATGATATAAGCGGCTAATATTTAAAGGTACTTTTTTGAAAGGTGGTTTCGATGAAAAATCGCTCTTCAAAATAAGAAAAAATTGGTTAAACAAACTAATATAATAAGTGGGTAGATTCGTTTGAACTCTATTTTGGTACGAGAAACAAGAACTTAAGTATAAACTAAAGGTCGTTAAATTTAAATTCTAAATTCATCAAATTAAAATTATATACCGTGGATATCATTTCTTCTTCTTGTTGGTGAGAATACACGGAGAGAAAGTGACCATTACCGTACCCCAAAAAGTTCAGCGTGGATTTAATCATTCTATCAAAAATATTGCAAGGATTTTCTCCCATTTTCTTTCCCTTTTGATGACTAGTGGTGTAAAATCTTCTTCTTTTTTCAACAGTCTTTTTTTCCGGTGTGGGGTGAGATATTTTTGTATTTGGGAGAAGCTTGTATGTATAATTTAAGAGATTTAACATTATTAATGTTACAAAATTGGAAACATTTGCTAGATGAATGACACATATGTCTGACTCATGACATACTCCAATAGTCCAATTTAGTAAAATTTCATGCACCGCATTATTTTGGTTTATTCCTTTAAAGTAATATCTGCTTTATATCGTTTTTATGCAAATACTGTACTACATATTCGGGATCCGTGCTAGCATGAACTCAAAATTATTTTTTATTTTAACTTATGTGATATAAATAAAATTTAGATAATTAATTATAATTTTAATATATTTTTAAATATTTTGAATCGTTAGCTATTATAAGTTATAATATTTTTTTATATTATAATTTATTAGCTATTGTAATTTATAATACCTTCTTTATTTAAATATTTGTAACATTGATAGTCAGTTATATTTTTAAAATAATTTAAATTTTTAATTATTGGGATTGATAGTATTTTTTTTTTCTATTTCAATTTAAGTGATATAATTTCGAGAATCAATCAAATATCACGATTGATGTAACGAAGTAGACATCTCTTAAAAGACCCATAATAACTAATTAGAAGTGATATAATAAAATTACTATAAAAAATACTTGTGAAATTTTTTAATTGAGCCTCATACAAGATGTTAAGTTAATTTAAAACATTAAGAGTTAATTTATTATTTCATGTCTATTTTATTTTTTTATTAAATTTATTAATTTTTAATAGTTAGACGACTTATAATAATTAATTAGGGGTGATATAGTAAAATTATGGTTGAAGCAGTTGAAACAGACATATCATAAATGTCTATTTTACTTTTTTTTAATCAAACATTATTAATTTTTTAATACGTAAATGACATATAATAATTAGTTAGAGATGATATAATAAAATAACAGAGCAAGAAGACATGTTGACGAACACGTACGGTTGAAAAAACTGAAACAAACATGTCATAAATGTTTATTTTATATTTTAATTAAATATTATTAATTTTCTAATACATAAATGACATATAATAATTAATTAGGGGCGTGATATAGTAAAATCACAAAGTAAGTAGGCACACCGATAAAAATATGCCCGCTAACTAATTGATCGGTTGTTGGATTCGATCTAGTTTGTGCTGACCCACCAACAGCTTCAACACCTTGTGCAATACTTAACTCTCTTGCGTGTTTATCTCTTAAATGTCTCATTAACGAACCCGTACCTTCTTTATTGCCTCCGAGTTTATGCTCATATATAATTTCACAAATATTGCATTGCAGCTTACTTTCTCCTTCTACTTTCAAAAAAAAATTCTAATGCAATACTAGTTCTTCTACGAGACCTTGCAGGGACAGAGAGAGAACGAAGAAGAAGATTAACCGATTAACATTAATATTTCCGACTTTGGGTGTCTCAACAATATTTCATCATCTACATCTAAATTAACCGCGTCTACTTCATTCTCTTCTTCTATACCATAATTTTTCTAAGCTTCTAAATAATTCATATCGTGATCACCTACACCTATTTCATCCTCAAAAGATTGACTAATTGGTACCAAAGGCCCACAAGTATATCTAGTACTTGAACACCTCTACTGACAACGCCACCAATTCATTTTTTACTACCACTATCACTTTCGAGATAAATTTTTTGACACTTTTACCGAGATTTCTTAATTTATCTATATTATAAATTAAATTAATAAATATTCAAAATACACAAAAATATTTAAAATAAATTTTCAACAATTAATACACTAATTAAAAATTAAAAGTAAGAGATGAAACGACAATACTAAATTTTAAAAGTATTCGAAAGTTGTGATTTTAGAAAACTTTCACTTGATATTTGTAATCGCAAAATTAAAAATTAAAATTGAGCACTTTAGAAGATAATTAGAATATTTGAGAAAGATTGAGAGAATGGGAGAATAAGATTGTGTAATGATTTGAATTTAGAGTATTTATAGAAAAAATTTGAATTAATTTTTTTTAAAAAAAATTAAGAAAATTTGGCCAAATGACCGTTGGACCTCAAATGGCATTATAGCTGTTGGGTCAACGATCCATTTGACCGTTAGAATGGAAGCCCACAACTTGCCCATTTTTAAAAAATTATTTTTTAATAATCAGGCTGATTCGGTCCAGGTAATCGTTGCGCCAAGTCCAATTTTTGGATCGGATCGATCCACCGGGCCTGTCAATGCAGACGACCCAGCCCAGGACCGGCCATCCAATAACTTGAAGGACTTTTTAAAAAATAGTTTAGTGTATAATACAATATTTTGTGTAGACACACCATACTAATTTACATTGTTTTTAAAAAAATATTTATGTTGAACTTTATTAATATAGTTGATACGTAACGTAGGATGCATATTACCTTTTGAGTATGGGGTTGTGGATATGGAGAATGACAACTCATGGATATAGTTTTTCAATCAGTTCAGAATTATTTTCGGAGAATGTGACAATATGTGTGTTGTATCTGATAGGAACGAAAGTATTATCAAAGTTGTAAGTGTTGTATATCCAAATGTCCCACATCTTGCATGCATTTGGCATCTCTAAAAAATGTTTGTAGTTACTTTCATAAAAGCAAAGAAAGTATAAGCGATTTGTATTATTCAATGGTGAAGACTTATAGAAAAGACGATTTTGACTATCTAATGGAAAATATTAAAACTGCTGACCCGAGAATGAAAAAATACCTACAAGAAGCTGGTTATGAAAAGTGGAGTAGGTGTCATTTCTTGGTAAAACAGAGGTCAGATGATGACTTCGAATATTGCTGAGTGTATTAATAGGTGTTTGGTGGAGGCCCAGGAATTGCCAATATATGGATTCTTAGAAGAGGTGCGAATGTTATTTGGTTCTTGAAACTGTAAAAACAGTGAGATAGCTTCATATACAAAAACGACTTTGGGTCGTAGATTTGATGAAATTTTAACTCTCAACGGTGTAAAAGCTTTGAGGATGACGGTATGTATAAATTCTTAAAATTTTTATTATGCATTTAGATGTAGTATCTAATTAACTGTATATTGACCTAAAACATTGCATTTTTACATTTTTGCAAAAAAGTAGTCTGGTTGATTTTTTTTTGTTCAGGTGAAGGCTTTCTTAACCTATATATACTGTAATACTCCGTATTTTCCTAACTCGATTTAGCTCTTAGTACATGAGAATTTTTGTGTATAACTTTCGTTCTAGGTGAAATTTTTCAGTTTAAAACCCACCATCTTGTAAGAAATTCAGTCAGCTTTTTAACGATATAAAATTCGCCTTAATTCTATAACCGTGTAAGAAGTTATGGCGATTTTAGTTTCATCAGTCAGGCTCCGCGATACCACCGCATTGTGGAGACAGGACAAATGGCATTCGTTAGTTTTCAGTAAGACACCATGATTCCAGCGCATCGTGGTGAAGTTCCATTCTCACTTGTCATTTTCAAGTAAGACACCACAATAGCACCGCGTCGTGCCAATGTCTACTTTCAGAATTATCAATTTTCAGTAGCCCGATGCGATACCACCACATCGCGCCAAGAGGTAATTTTGAAATTGTCTATTTTTAAACAGTTTCCAGCCAAATTCCAGTGGCTCACCGCAATGCCACCACGTCGCGGTGAAAGCCAAAATTAAGATTTTCAGTGATAAAATTTTAATTCTTCTAGAGGCATTTGGGTCTTTCCCATGACCCTAATCAGTCCTAAACACGACATTTAATCCCTAATAACCTAATTAATCATTATTGTATTCGATTTTTCCCCAAAATCAAGAGCACTCTCTCAATTAGCAAAACCCTAGCCTTCAAGCATCAAGGTCAAATCTCAAGAATACTACCAAGAATCTTCAAGAAGTTAATTTCTCAGGTATGTTAGGTGTTCATCCATGGGTCCACCCATAGAGCCCAAGAATCCTTTTGAAATTACAAGATTGAGATTTCATGATTTACATGTTTGAATTATATTATATGCATGTTCATGATGTTGTTTAGGTTTCAATCTATGATTAATTACAAGTTTCATGAAATTAAGATAGCATGTGTGATGAATTATGTGATTCTCATGTTCAATTCTTGAATTTACAAGTTGAATATTGTAGCCATGATATTTATATATATGTTTATTATTATGTGAAATAATCATGCTCCCCAAGTGTTTGTTAGAATGCCTATGTGAATTGAATAGCGCAATCATGATATGTTAGCATGTGTTCCCTCAACGTAGGTTGAGATGTAAACCTGCCAGTTGAGGATTGATAAGGTGTTACGTGCCAGTTGAGGGTAACACCGTTCTCATCAGGGAACCTGCCAATAGAGGGTGACCCTTAGTCCTTCGGTATGATATTTTAGTGGATCCATATAGCCAGTGTCTATACCCATGGTGCGGTACTGATACCTTTCCAACTGGGGTTACAGGTTGGACCCCAATCAGTTCAGAGAGGGGTATGTCGGTGAGATGATTACTTCCACAGTTTCAGTTTCAGTCTTCAGTATAGAATTCAGTTCAGTTCTACAGAATCAGGACTGTTAGTAACAACCACCCAGTTATCAGTAATTCAGTTATCAGTGATCTTAGATATCAGTTACTCAGTTATCAAAACTCAATACTCAATTTCAGTATAAATCTTGAATACAGTATATATGTATATGCATAGTATTACATACTCAGTGTTTATAGAAGTTTCAGTTTCTCCATGTACTCTTATTCAGTTACTCTATATCATTCAGTCAGCTACTGTTCATGCATATGAGCCCATGCTTATTAGTATTACCTCACTTAGCATACCAGTACATTCCACGTACTGATCGCATACTCTTTCTTTTGTGCTATGATGTCTCATATCATAGGTTCGTACGCTCAGGTTCTTGACCACACTTAGCCAGATTCAGTCAGAAAAAATAGATTTAGTAGTGAGTCCTCATCTTTCGAGGATATTCTTTTATTTTAGTATTACAGTAGGTTCAATATTTTATTAGTTGGAGTTAGTTGGGGACTTGTCCCATCAACTCCCTATTTAGACAGTTCAGTTAGAGGTTTTTCAGACTTGACTACTTCAGACAGATGTTCAATTATATTTTCAGTATTATTGCCAGTATTCAGTATCTGTTTTCAGTTAATGAACCTTATGACAGTCTCATCCTAACTTCCACATATATATTTTCAGTATTATTATTTAGTGCTCATAGAAGGTACCAGTCATGGGTTAGCTTGTGATTCTTTGGAGTCATAAGCACCGTGAGACGTCCAGGGTGTAGACTTGGGGCGTTATATATACTCAGTTTATGAATTTGCAAGAAGATACACCGTTAACCTTGAAAATGGCTCGTACAACTGTGGGAGGTTACAAATAGATCAGATACCTTATCCTCACGCTATTGTTATCTTGAAGTCTAAACATGTAAAAGATTTTGGTCCATACTGTTCAGAATACTGTAGGCCAATCACTTTGGTGAAGTCTTATGAAGTTTCAATCATTCCAATGCCATATAAGAAGGACTAGAATGTTCCTAATAATGTAGACGTGGAAGAAGTGCTGCCACCGAAATATAAAAGACTTCCAGGAAGATCGAAGAAAGAGAAGAAGAAGAAATCAGGCGAAACTCTTTCATCAAGCACAAATCGTTGTGGACGATGTGGACATGTGGGACATAATAGGCATTCAAGTAACTTTTTTCTAAAGGAGAACTAACTTATAGTTTTTCTATACTCTTGAAGATTAATTACTCGATTATCATTATCAACTTTTAAGCAATGACTTTATTGAACAATTTTAGTTGGGTGTTGATCTATTGAATAAATATGAGTTTTCTTTAGTTTACCATTTATTCTTTGATGTATTTTTTTCTTATTTGTGTTGTGTATGTGTTTGATGCGTTAATTAGTTGTTTCATTGACGCTTCTACATGCATTTATTATTCATTAATGTTTGTAATCATTTGTAGATAAGCGTAACTTAATTAAGACAAACAAAGTAGTAGTTAACATGACTTATAACACTATCTATATGTTAAAATTAAATTACATATATATGTAAACATATATATATATATACTGTTTAATATAGTTAGTAATTAATGATGTATATAAATTCTATATCAGATTCACAAAACATTACAAAAATTTTAAGATAGAACAGTTAGACTTACTGTCCCGATGTTATGTATGTATGAATCCAGCTATGTCATAAGTTTATGTACATGAAAATATATACATCATATAGTACACTTATAATAATGTAAGTATATGCATACATAATGTTATGTATACATATGTACTATATATATAGTTACTAATTTACGATGTATGTAAATTCTATGTATATGCGTACATATACACGCATACAAACTATAAGAAGTGTGTCGGATTCACCAAACAATATGCAAATTTTAAGAAAGAACAGTTAGACTTATTGTCCAAATGTTATGTTTGTATGAATCAAGCTATGTCATAAGTTTATGTATATGAATATATATACATCCTATAGTACACTTATAATAATGTATGTATATGTAGATATTAATTCTATGTATATGTAGACATATACACCCATACAAACTATATGCAGTGTATCGAAAGCATGCTGTATTTTTTAGAACAAAAGCAGTTAGAATAATTAGCCATCTCTTATATATGTATGAATGAACGTATAACGAAAGTATATGTAAATAAATATAAATACTTCCTATGTACCACTTATATATATATGTATTAGCTTGAAAAATATAATATCGATAAATCATGTATAATTTTTTATAACAAAAATTACCTGCAAAACATAACTTATAGCAATACTTAAAATGCACAAGACATAAGAATCATACAGAAACACTTTAACCAATAATCCAAAAACATGTGGTAAATGTGTTGTAATAAATTTGTACATACAAAACATCTAAAGTTGTTTAAAATTCAACATTCCTAACAAATTCACAGAAATAAAAAGTCTCCACCATAATTGTCTTTAAGACTACTCAATGCTAACTATTTCAGTTTCATCAGAAAGGCGAAGATTTTTTATCCTTGGTATTGGAGGGTCGTCATTGTCACTAACATAATATTTCTTCTCTTTTCGAAGACCGTAATTTTGAAGGAGTGATGCGTATCACATACGATGATATTCTACTTTAAAACCAACTAAAGGCACGTCCATTCCTTTACTTAGGTATTCTGCATACCCAACAACAAACACCCCATGTCCCTGACATGCATATAAAGAAACACGTTATTTTGTTCAACACATTGTAAGTAATAGTTCATAAAAATATAAAGATTACTTACAAGCTGTCACATTCTTGTTGTGTAATTTTTTGCACATACTTAACCTCGAATGAGTGTTGATTCACTAACTATGTTCTAGTAATGCTCCGAAAATCTATTCTGAGATGTCACACGATGCTTAGGATCACAAGTGACCCCAAGCTAATCCTTCTACTGGCATATCTCATAAGCAACTGGATAATATGTATACATTTGTACAAAAATCAATGGAAGATAACTCTTTTCTGAATCTGATAAATACAAAACTGAATTCAAATGATTTCAACTCTGCTTTACAAATGAAACTGGAATAAAATACTTTAACTCTACTGACTGTCTATGAAGCCTCTACTATACTGAATATAAATGGTTGGGAAGTTACTCCAACTATCACTAATCAGTACATGTGAATAAAAAAATAAACAACATAAATGAATCTAACTGAAGTCCCCGAAGGAGGAGGACTCATCATCTTGCTGGCTGGAATTTGCAACTGCCTGAATCTGAATGTGCATACTAAGTCTTGTACCTACATTATGAGACAATGTAGCACATAGACATATATGTGGATCAGTACTTTGAGGATGTACTGAGTATGTGGGGGTGCAGTGCATAAGTAAAACATATCTCATGATCATCATTTATAAAACAATGCATGCTAAATGCAAATAACTGACATAGCTTGAGTAATATGAAATTTGAATATCATAAGTCATAAAGAGTAAAGCATATAATAGAAAACTCGTGAGTCATCACACTTAGTTCTGAAATCTGTAGTTCCTTCTCAAATCATATAGACTAAGTGATAAAGAGCTCACCTCTGTATCTGAAATCTAAGACTGTAACTTTGAAACTGAAATCTCAAGTAAAATAATATCTGAACAAGCTTGTGAGACTTTACACTTAGTAGCTAAAATCCTTAGGTAAATTACTTTTAAAACCCTTTTCTTTACTGGTAGAAAATAAATAACTTGTCTGTAAGGGAAAATACTTTGATCTTAAGGGGATACTTTCAAAAGCTTTTCTTAACTAGTAGGAAAAGTACTCAAAATCTGTTTATTTACTTTTACTAGCAGGGAAATACTTTTCTTTAAGGGAAAATACTTTAAGAAACTACTCTGAAAATCTTACTATTAGGGAGGCTCTCTTAACCGACATACACCATTCGCACTACTTGGAGTCCAATGTTTTGTCCTCCTAAGGAAGAAACCTCACATTGGGGAGAGGATTCATACTCTTTCCAGGGACTATAACCTCAACTTTGTGACCACTATCTCGGCCTCGGGCCCATAAATCTCAATCCTACGGTGGCACATAGTTCTGGGGTATGAAACAGTAGTAACTTACCCGATTCGGTGCTAAATACTACTCCCTTTAGTTATCTATGCTCATCTAATGAAAATCTACTTTAAAATAATCTCATGGTTCATAAAGAACCCAACAATAAAATCTGTAATCTCATTTAGAAAAGTGGATTTCAAAACTACTATAACCGTCAAGGTCAAAACTTTCTCAATAATCTCAAAATACTCAAATCATGGGTGCTTATAGCACAAAATTCTTAAAATTTCAATCTCAAGGAGGGTTTAATGACCCATAATTCAATCTCAGGTTAAGACGTGTCAAAATGCATACTGAATATCATAAAGATTCATAAATCATATAGAAAGCTGGAAATTTTCAGTAATATAAGACTTATAACCTCAACATATTCATGTACTTCAATTTCTAAAGCATTGAAATCATCATAATCTCAAGAAATAATAACATAGGGTATAAACCCATACTTCAATTTCATAAGAAAACATGTAAAACCATATATCTTTGTAATTAAAACAACTTTTGGGCACAAGGACGAAAGGAGTGTCCTTGTTCAAACCCCACATACCTTAGATTATGAATTTAGATGAACAAACTTGCTTGAGACTCTCTTTCGTACTCTTGAGTGAGGGTCCTTGAAGCTTTTGACTTGGAAACCTTGAATCTTAAATCCATTTGTAAAAACTATGGTGAAATTTTGAGGTTCTTGGAGAAAGATTTGGATCTTGCTCTTGAGGGTTAATCTTGAGAGAAAACCCTAGTTTTTGATGCTAGAGAAGAATATAACATTTTCTCCTTGAATCTGATGTATTTAGATGTGAAAAGGGTGGAAAAAGACCCCAAAACCTTTTTAAAAACGACTTTAATTCACTGAACAGAAGTATGCGATGGCCTGGGTGACGGTCCTTTACTAGGTCGATGGCCCAATGACCTTCCCATCGTACTTGGCCAGAATGTGACTTTTCTGCTTCTATTGTGACAGTTTGGGTGATGGTCCATCGCTAGCTCAACGATTTGTCGGCCTTTCCGTAGAGTTTGGCCAGAAGGTGGGTTCACTACCTCAACTGCAATGGTTTGGGTGACGGTCCATCTCTAGCTCGATGGTCCGTCGGCCTTTCCGTCGCACCTGGGCAGTTCAGACAGCTCTCTATAAAACGGCCATAACTTTTTACTCCGATGTTGGATCTTGGAGAAATTGGAATCGTTGGAACGCTAATTCAATTTTCCACATGATAAAAATTCAAATTTAGGAAAATTCTATATTATTTAAACATTACTCACTTTGGAAGTCACCCCTTAATCTTCTAGAGACAAAATTTGGCTTGAAGAAAGTTCAGGGTATTACAGTTCTTTGACTCATCTTATCCCTATATGCATCAAGATTTGCCAAATTTATACGTGATTTTTTTCAAAAAATATGTTATCAGACACATAACAGCATCACTGCCAACTTGTGAAACTCGAGCGATAATTTTATATTTCTTAAATTGGATAGTGAGTCATTGACGCGTATGCGTCTATCCTTTAGAGAAATAACAGCTAATGCCCACTGAAACTTTTCATTGCAGTTCACAAGAACATATACGTCATCAACTAGGTGCCATGGTAACCCATCTGGAATGCAAAATCCCTTGATTATGTTTGTTATTGCCTCTTCATTCTGGTCCACAACAACAGATTGAGTATAATCCTGCTGTGTAGAAAGTATTGTATATGATTCATTAGGATAATATCTACGGCATGTCTTCTCAATATAGCTTTTGAAAAAGCAGTTTGTTGTTATGAATCTGTATTCTTGATCAATTCTTAATTTTGATTTCTTGTGCAAGTGATAGAATATCACATCAATATGCTACAAAATTGAAATATAAAGAAGAAACATTATGTGGGGTTACACTTTGAGCATATTTATATGTTTATACTATGTAAAATGAGTTAAAAAGTGTATACATAATTGATTAGTTAATATACATAACATGCAGGAAGTTATATCTATAAATTGGTAGTGCATATACATAACAGGCAGATATATACATATATGACTATTCATTATCAATTGCACATACTATCATGACCCGAGGCTACCCCCGAGTCAAGACAACGATGCTTACAGACACAAGTGACTAAAAACTAATCCATGAGCTGGTACCTACTGTGAGCATTGAGTAAAATAGTAATACAACACATGTGCTGAAGATAAGCTGATAAGATATTATAAATCTGAATACTAAAATACATAGCAATGACATGTCTAAAATATCTAATAAGAATATTAAAAACTAAACAGTCTGTCTGAAACAACTGATAAAAACTGACTGACTGTCTAACTGATTTTCTGAAAGCCTCTAAACATTATGAGGAGTTAATGGTACAAACCCCAAACTAACTCCGACTGACAGAACATAAGGAAATACTGAAATAACTGAGAAAACATATCATGCCCTCGATAGATAAGGACTCACCACTACTGCTGTTGGGTAATGCTGAGCTGTCTAAGATCGATCAGAAAACTGAGAGTCCAAACCTATATTATAAGACAATATAGTACAAAGAAAGTATGCGGTTAGTATTTTGAATATATTGGTATGTGAGATAAGAACTGACTGAAATATATGGGATAACTGAGCATGAATGTACAAGCATGTAATATCTGAGAATGCAAGACCAAGCGCAAATATGTTACTGAGATAATCTAAAAAACTAAAATCTGTATAACTAAATAACTGATAATCTGCACACTTGGTCAA
Organism: Capsicum pubescens; assembly: GCA_030864215.1. Taxonomy (NCBI): domain Eukaryota; kingdom Viridiplantae; phylum Streptophyta; class Magnoliopsida; order Solanales; family Solanaceae; genus Capsicum; species Capsicum pubescens. The sequence goes on along the minus strand of CM061549.1, from coordinate 196,743,615 downwards.
GCAAACCTGAGTTGAGATACACTAAAATACTAACCGAAATTATTGGAGGTATCATGTAACCGATATGCCCCAATCTGAGCTAATCGGGGTCCAACCTGTAACCCCAGTTGGAAGAGTGTCAGTATCATACCACGGGTACCAACACTGGCTGTGTGGATTACTAGTCTGATGTCCCGAAAGACTAGAGAGTCAGTCCTAAACTGGAGAGTGGCCCCTAACAGAGTGTCAGTCCTAAATCGGCAAGTGATATCTTATAATCCTACGCTGGCTACGTAGTTCTAGAACTTAGGGACTTCTACTAAGGATCCAGTCCTAACTGGTGGATGAACCCCCATCCCTAGGTTTTCTTGGTGCTAAATCCTACTCCCAACTGAATGACACTGGTACTGAACTGAACTAAGTTTAGATGACATTATTTCTGATAGTGCTCATCATGATCATAAATATCTGAGTATAATTATAAGGTTCATGGCTTAACTGACTTATTACTTGAAAATATGAAATAATGTACAACACATAAGTGTCGGGTGTTCATAACCCTCCAACACTGAATGATTATAAAATACGATATCAAAGCTTAAAACCGTAGAATGAAATCATGGTTCACAGACCCAAAACGTGAACATTTCACCAAAACAAATGAGAAGCATGAACTTGAACATGGGAATGTCTTAACTATGAGAAAACAACATAATTACATGGCTCAATTCGAAATTTTGGGATTTAACATGAAATCAATGAATTATGACATGAAAACTTGCAATTCAAAGCTCGAGATAGCGTAATTCATTTGGAAGCATATGTAGACATAACTTTTAATTGATTTAGCGTGAAATTCATGGATTAATTTCATAAAAGAGGATAAGATATATATTTGTAAGTAAAAATAGGGTTTTTGGGCTCAATGGGTGAAAGGGACTCATTCATGAATACCCATATACCTCAATTGTTAGATTCATGAAAATTGCTTGGACTTGGGAGCTTGAACTATTGGATTCTTGAAGAAAGAGCTTAGGTTTTTGTTCTTGGGAAGGAGGGGGGTTTATTGAGATTAATTTTTGAGTAAAAGGGGCAAATAATGCCTCTATGAGAGTTACAAATCGTGTTAAGGACGAATTGAATTGAGGAAAATGACTCAAATGCCCCATGGGAACTTAAACCCAGAAACTGTGTGGGAATAACTAATGCTCTACATCTCTCTCTTCGGGGGAAAAAGCAATGCGCCGCGCCACTTACTCCGGGGGAGAAAGAAACACGTTGCGGACCTTGGTACCATAGGAGAGACCAACGCACCACATATTTATCTCATTGGCTCACTATTTTAGCCACCCAAACACGTCCCGAACATCATTCAAAAATCCTAAAACTCTCCCAAGTAATACTCTTGATCTCCCTAAACATGAATCAACTCAAAAACCAACGTCTCGGGGTTGAGAAAATCAAAATAAAAATTTGTGAAGTTTAGGGGTATTGAAAATAACTAAGTCCTTAATACTTAGTAAAAATTTCAAGCATTGGACCCCTTAAGAATGCAACTACAACTGAACCGAGTCTAGAATCTTATGGGGTATTACACATACAAATCAATAACCATGAATATACATAGAATAAGACAAACATATATCACAGACATACAATATTGTACTTTTCACCCGGGCATATATATAGATAACTGTCAACAATAGGCAAACATAAACTTTCCAGTCAGGCAGATATATACATACTGGTAAAGTACATACATAATAGGCATACATATATATAAATTGAAGGCGCATACATAAATCACCATTGTAACATGACTTTGACAAAAAACATAACTAATCTTTGTATATGTAAGTAAAATGAGTTTAGGTATATGTGTGTAAATATGAAAGTTGCTAACAAAAATACTTAAATAAAAAATACCTCATCGTTCCAGCATGCATTTGTTTGAGACAACAAGTAAAATTATTTTTTCGACCGTGTATGAGCAACGACAAAATTAATTTCTTAAATCCCAAAAGCAGATGCTTTTGCTCTGTAGTGGTCATCATTCATTTTTCTATAATATGTTAAATTTTATTAGTAAGAAAAAAATATTAATAGTATATGCATATTGACAAAAAATATTCAGTTTAATAATGCTAAAACTTATTTTTTTGCATGAAACTTCAATAGACCTTCCTTAATTCACTGCTTGTACTCTTCAATGACACCCCTTAACATATCGTCAGATATTATGAAATCATCAAATACGAATTTCTATTTCAATTCTGTGATTTCGTCTTCAATGGCTTTTGAACCAGAAGCAGATTCTATCAAGTATGGTGACTTGAATACTTTAGATTTAATCCTGATCCTCTTAGCATGGATTTTTGCAGCTTGATGTGTCGCGACAACTACATCAATAAAATCTTGAGGAATTTGACTATCAGATATGGAATGCTAGTTGACCGTTTCTTCTGACGAAATAAAGACTTCGAGAGGAAGATCATCCATAGGTGCCGCCAGACCTTCTATTATGACGTCTAACTTAGCTTGAGAAGATTCTGAAATTGTACTTGAGTAATCATCCTAATAGTAAATATTATGTGTATAGTGTTAGTTTTGATTAAATGCATTAGTAAAATTAATGACATGTATAAGATATTTGACATATATATTATAAAAAAAATTCACTTTATGTATTTACCGGGAGATCTTTATGGATATGCATGACAATAGATATTTTAACATTGGCGTAATCCGATTTTTGATTTACCACAGCTTCGACAAGAGCATCTAATGTGACAGTTCCAATATCTACACTACACCCTTCAAAATCCTGATAGAGATAACATAAGACATATACAAAACTAAATTACTTCTATATTTTAATAGTCCGATTTAAAATATGAGATATCTAACCTCAGATTGTTTATGTATAGGGCTGCGATTTTCATTAAAATAAGCATCATCCGTTGTATCATCACCAAACACGTTGCGTAAGAATTTATCAGTGTCGCCGATAACCTACAAGTTTAAGATGAGCATTGCATGGTTTATGATAATGTTCTCATTTTGATGTACTATTTATGTATATTATATTCATATACATATTACATATCACATATATATTGTAATAATAATGGAATTAGCAGACACATCAGTCAAAATTCACGAAAAATCAAGATCAAAATATATCATAAAAAAATTTAAGTAAAATTTTTTTAAGATAAATTCATATATGAAGCAACCTATGTAAAACTATTATTTAGAAAAAAAATACCATTTTTCCTTTGTCTTTTTTGGTTGTGATGATGTCCATCTCTTCAACATTGTCTTGTGATGGTACATCTCCCATTTTAAAAACTCCCACTTCATGATCCTGTTGAAATTAGTATTATATATATGTAAGTATAATTTTGATAACATCTATCAAGGATAAGAAAAAAGCATATTCATAAAAAAATATCCTTTTTTCTTTGACTTTCATGATTGGAACGATATCCATCTCATCAGCTTGTTGATGGTACATCTCTCAATTCTGAACCCCCCACATTATGATCCCATTGATTTTGTTATAAAATATATGTAAGCATAATTTTAAAAACATCAATTTCAACTAAGAAATAGTCATAATTAACCTTAAAATGCTTCAAAAGTGAAATTACATTGAATGTTCCCTTTTTTGTCCAAATATTTGCTTCTGCACCATCCTATTTTAATAACAAAAGCAATGGGTACATCCATAGAAAATTATATAATATACATATGAAATGTCAAAACACAGTTTATGGGTATTAGATAATATACATATTAGATAATATACATATGAAATATTTTATCATAGTTATGTATATTAGATAATATACATATGAAAAAAATATGCATAACACAATTTATGTATATTAGATAATATACATATGAACTGTCATTTTACATAAAACTGTGTTTGTATATTAAATTAGTATATATAGGTGAGCCATTGTAAAAGAAATTATAATGAAAACTACATACAACAATTTGTGATGCATATGAACCCTATTTTTTAATCAATATTCAAAATAAACTAGACAAATGATTAAGACACATATATAATTCATATACAAATACAAATTTGTAAATTATATAACATTAATTTAATTTAGTTTACCTTTTCATCGGTGTGTTTGTTGTGTGTCAACATGTGCATGAGTTCGACATGTTGTTTATCAATTTTAACATTTGAGTCTTCATGTTGTTTAACAATTAGATCGTGAAGTTCGTTGAATTTCTTGTCAACCTGCAAATAAAAAGACAAAAAACATCTTACTGTTTTCACAATTTGATTTGTAGTGTTGACCTTATGAAAAAACATACATAAGACTGTAAAAAAAGACTTTATCTCATCCCACTTGACATCATAGGTGGCCTGATGAATAGAATTGCTAGATGATGATGGACATGTTTTTCCTGCGTCAACACACTCTGAAATAAAAGTTGGTGTTTTGCCTGTTCGCATATATCCTCTTGAAACATTCAGTGGTGTTTTCTCACGTTCTTGCATATCGATATTTCTAGCATCAAAATGGACTGTCCTTCGCCTCTTCGTAGGTTATGATGCTGATGCAACAGTAGTCAGACCTGTCTTTTTAAGAATTTTTGGAGGTGAAATTGTACTGAAATCCTCAAAACCTTGTAGGTCGGATCCGAATATTTATGTATGTCGACAGTAGTCCTTTATCACTATGATCAACAGAAGTATCATGTGAGAATGCAGATTATCATCATTTAATCCAACACCCTCAATCATTGGCAAATCAATCCTTTGCACTTCTTCACGAACTAGCCGTACATTGTGTATACAAACTGTTAATCAATAAAAAATAGCAACTTTATGAGTTTGTTAAATTCAACAAAATGAAATAAAAACATTAATTCAAACTAATTTACTAAATGCATACCTTACTAAACATACCACCCATGAACTTCTCATACTTGACCTTGATCCCAACAACCTTCCAGTTAAAAATTCTTGGAATTACATTTCTAACCCGCTCAGTTATTATACTATTTACCTCAGAACAACATTCATACATCCAAACATTTAACACATGAGGCATTCCCCCCATCTGGTATAATTATTTTTCAACAAAGAAATCATGTCTCCACGTTGTCATAAGCTTTTGAAACGAAGTCTTCCCCCAGGGAAATTGTTCGTACCTTTTATCCTCAACCATCGCAAAGTCGGATCTACTAATACTTGCATCACGTATTTGTGAATACACAAAAGTATGAATAAAATAAAGTATGGACATAAAGTATCTGTATTGTTGTCGAAGTTTCCCAACTTGAATCGTTGAACAAAAATAAACTTTTTGACAAAATTTTTTGCATCTAGAAAATACTTCGCCATTAATACGGACTTTGATGATTCAGTATAAAGGTGTTCCTCGATGTTTCCTGTATAATTAAGTCCGAATATTATAGACAACTCAAGAATAGAAAACTTAAGAATAGTTCCCTGCATGTAAACATGAATTTCATTCGAGTTATCTTGATCTATCTCAAGCATGAGTAAAAACAACAACAACAACTACAACAAACCCAGTGTATTCCCACAAAGTGGGGTCTGGGGAGGGTAAGATGTACGCAGACCATACCGCTACCTTCGAAGAAGTAGAGAGACTGTTTCCGATAGATCCCCGGCTCAAGTTAAAGGATAGTAACAAGTAGATGGATGACATAATAAAATCAGCAATAAGAAATAGTAAATTGGAAATCAGACAAATACGAAATACGCTAAAATAAGAGCGACACAAAAAAGAAAATAGGGATTAAAACATTAGACATAGGCCCCCCACCTAGTCGTACTATACACACACAAACCAAGGACACCTATTTACAAGCCTTGGATTACTAACCTGGCTACACTATAACACCCCGGATTGCAAGCTACAACCCACACACTCCCATTAGCCTTCTACCCGTATTCGTGACCTCCACACCTTTCTATCTAGGGTCATGTCCTCAGTCAGCTAGAGCTTCTCCATATCATGTCTAATCACCTCCCTCCAGTATTTCTTTGGCCTACCTCTACTCCTCCTGAGACCATCCATAGCTAGACTCTCTCACCTCTGGACTTGGGCATCCGCGCCCCTCCTCATCACATGCCTGAACCATCTCAGTCTTCCTTCTCACATCTTGTCATCTATCAAAGCTACCCCCACCTTATCCTGGATAATATCATTCCTAACTCTGTCTCCTCTTGTAATCCCACACATCCAACGCAACATTCTTATTTTCTCCACCTTTAATTTTTGGATGTGAGAGTGTTTGACTGGCCAACACTCCGCTTCATACAACATGGCCGGCCAGACTGCCACTCTATAGAATCTACCTTTAAGCTTAAGGGACACTTTCTTATCACATAACACTCCCGAGGCGAGCCCCCACTTCATCCAACCTGCTCCAATACGTTTAGAGACATCTTCATCGATTTCACCATTTCCCTTAATTGTAGACCCAAGATACTTAAAACTGTCCATCTTACAGACATCCTAGGAGTCTAACCTCACCACTACTTCATCCTCCTGCCTGAAGTCACCAAACTTGCATTCCAAATACTCCGTCTTGGACCTACTCAACCTGAACCCCTTGGACTCAGGGGTTTGCCTCCAAACCTCCAATTTGTCACTTACACCCCCCACCCCCCCCGCCGCATTTCATTAATTAGCACTATATCATCCGCAAATAGCATACACCAAGGCACATCACCTTGAATACTCCACGTCAACACGTCCATCACCAATGCAAATAAGAACGGACTAAGAGTCGATCCTTGGTACAACCCTGTCTCCACCAAAAAAAGCTCTGAGTCTCCTCCCGCAGTCCTCACACGAGTTTTTCCTCCACCATACATATCCTTAATAGCTCTGATGTACGCCACCAGAACCCCTCTCACCTCCAAGCATCTCCAAAGAACATCCCTCGGGACTTTATCATACGCCTTTTCCAGGTCGATGAACACCATATGCAAATCCCTCTTCCTTTCTCTATACTGCTCCACCAATCTCCTCACCAGGTGGATTGCCCCTGTCGTCGAACGACCAGGCATAAATCTAAACTGATTCTCTGAAACGGACACGACCCTCCTCAACCTTCGCTCAACCACTCTCTCCCAAATCTTTATAGTGTGACTCAACATCTTAATACCCCTATAGTTGTTGCAACTCTGAATGTCACCCTTGTTTTTATACAGCGAAATCAACGTACTCCATCTCCAAGCCTCAGGCATTTTCTCAGCCTTGAAAATATCGTTAAACAAAATAGTCAACCACCTTAAACCTGCCTCACCAGCATACTTCCAAAAATCCACCGAGATCTCGTCAGGCCTCGTCGCCCCACCCCTTCGCATCCTACGAATAGCCTCTCTAACCTCCTCAACCTTAAAACGCCAAAAGTAACTAAAATCACGGCTTTCCTCCGAGTGCGCCAGCTCCCCTAACTCAATGCCTCTGTCCCCCTCCTCGTTCAAAATTTTATGAAAGTATTCCTGCCATCTCTTCTTAATGTGAACATCCTCCACCAAAACACTGCCATCATCCCCCTTGATGCACTTTACTTGATCGAGGTCACGACCCTTCCGATCCCTAGCCTTAGCAAGCCTATACTACCTCTTTCCCCACCTTTCTCCTCTAACCCCACATACAAGCTCTCAAACGCTGCTGACTTAGCAGCGGTAACTGCTAACTTAGCCTCCTTCCTTGCTACTTTGTAGACCTCCCTATTCACCCACTTCTCTTCTTCATATTTACTCCCAATCAACTTAACATACGCCTCCTTCTTAAACTCTACTTTCGTCTTAACTTCTTCATTCCACCACTAGCCCCCCTTATGGCGTCCTGCCCGAACCATCGAAACACCCAAAGCTTCTCTAGGAGTCTTCGTGATGCAGCTGAAAGCCTTATCCCACATAGTATCCACTTCCCCCTGCACACCCACGCCCCCAATCCTGCTACCTTTTCCTCTATCTCCAAAGCACTAACCAGCGTCAGGCCCCCCTCACTTAATTCTTGGACGACATTCCCCGACCCTTCTCTTCTTGCACTTCTTGATAGACAAGTCCATCACTAGAAGTCTGTGCTGGGTCGAAATATTCTCACTCAAAATGACATTACAGTCCCTACATAACCCCCTATCCCCCTTTCTCTATAGCAAAAAGTCAATCTGGGTCTTGGCTATCGCGCTTCGGAAGGTAATTAGGTGATCCTCCTTCTTCGGAAAACTCAAATTCACTACTACTAGCCCAAAAACCCTTGCAAAATCTAATATAGCAGCTCCCTCACTGTTTCTATCACCGAAACCATAACCTCCATGCACATCATCATAACCTCCCGGTAAAACCCCAATGTGGCCATTGAAGTCCCCTACTATGACAATCTTTTCTGAGATAGGCACGCTTCTTACCACCTCGTCCAAGTCCTCCCAAAAATTTTCTTTCACTTCCTCATCCAAGCCCACCTGCGGTGCATACACACTACACAAATACAATGAAAAACCCCCAAAGACCAACTTAATCTTCATCAGCCTATCACTGACCCTCTTAACCTCTACCACCAGCCCTCTAAGATCCTCAACCACTAAGATGCCCACTCCGTTCCGAAGCCTATTACTCCCTGAGTACCACAGCTCGTACCCATCCACATCCCTAGCCTTAGATCCCACCCACCTTGTCTCTTGCACACACGCAATATTAATCCTTTTTTTCTTAAGAATCTTCACCAGCTCTACGGACTTACCCTGAAAGGTCCCAATATTCCAAGACCCTACCCTCAATCTATCTTCTCTCGCCTCTCGTCCACCTCTAGCACCCTTCACCGAACCCACCCTAACGCCTGACCTATACCCCACACCCACCCCACCCGCCCTAACGCCCGACCTATACCCCACACCCACCCCAGCCTTTCCCTCCCCACCCCCTCCCAAAATAGCCCCCAACCCCAGCCCCCTCGAACATAACCCTAATCCACCATCGACTCCTCCAGCCACTACTCAAAACCCAAACAAAGCCCCAAACCGACGCATAAAACGAATAAAGCAACGGTACAAAAACAGTAAAGGAAGGCACACAAAAAGTGCACTGATCTTCCTAGCAGATAGAACAAACACACAATAAATAGAAAATAAGAAACAAAAACAAGAAACAGAAATAAAAGCAAGGAACAAAAACAGAAAACAAACAACAAAAACAAAATAATATAGAAAACCAAACTATATGCAATGACTAAATATTAAAGTTAAGATGTGAAAGTTTAGATGTCACCGGTGCTCCTGCGTGCTGCTGTTTATGGTAATTACGATGTCAAAACTGGTAGCGGGAATAAAGTAGCCTGAAAGAACGTAGCTGGTGAGTCGCCGGAGTGTCGCAAGCGAGTTTTCTGGGTACTGCCAGGATCTGGGCGCCGAATTATGTCGTACCAAGCTGCTTTACCACTGATAGACACCTACACTATCACTGGAGTCGAGCTGGCTGTACCTAATCCCGCCGGTGATAGCAGTGACGAGACAGAGAATGAGAACAAAGAGGAAAAAAGATAGAGAGAACTGGGGGGATGAACTGGGGGGGAGAGAAAGATGGAAAGAGAGTAATCCTTACTTACTTTCGGCGCATTTACGCCGGCGCCGGCGCCGAAATCTGCCGGTCCGACGAAGAGTACGTTAAGGGTGAGAGTTAAAATAGAATGTTAGGGTTTTAATGTTAGAGAGGAGAGCCTGCAGTAACAAACTCCAAATTGACCAAAGATTTTTCAATCGCACTCATTTCAAATCCTTTAAAAATATCATCTCAAGCATGAGTAAGCATTTGAAAATCTGACCCTGAAAGTTACATTGAGGCATGTCTATAAAGGAACTAAAAATTATTTAATGGAAATATTTTTAACTTCTTCATCAAGACAATTCTTTATATCTGATTCAAAATCGCGGTTGCATGAGCTACCAAAATACAATGAATGCACAGGGACATTTTTTATCCTGTATTTCAGACCCTATTGAAAATGAAAAAGACATCATATGTGAGTGTATATGGTCAAAACATATACATTACTTATGTATATTAATAACATATACATAAATATATGATATATATGAACTAGGAATTTTATTACATGTCCAACAACATATGAAAAATTATGTATATGTCTAACATATACATAGTTAATATCCATTGCTTATGTATATTAATAACATATACATAGAAATATGATGTATATGAACTAAGAATTTCATTACACGTCTAACAACATATCAAAAATTATGTATATGTCTAACATATACATAGGTAATGTCAATTGTCTCAAACACACATAATAAAACATAATCCCAACAACACTTATGTATATGTTCAACAACATGTAATGAATAATGTATGTTTACAACACATTCATACTTACTAATATATAAACACATATGTATATGCCTAATATGTACAAACGGTTATTTTGTATCTTACACTGGCAACTTCTAAGAAAACATCAATTTGATGAAAAAAGCCAAAATCTACAACAGAACTAAGAACCATCTCCAAGTAATTAAAAGTTTTAAAACCTCAGATTACTGAAAGACACACAAAAATCTCAGAATAAAATTAACAATAAAAATCAAAATTGAAAAATCAGAAATACCTTTGGTAGACGTGGCCTTGCAGTATCATCTTTTTGGCTTTTCTTGATGATTCTTCAATTTATTTTTTCGACCTTCCATCAACAACTTTGTTGAGATTTTTCATCTTAATTAGGTCGTTATGATGTTTTGATCTATTTTCAACAAAGTTAGGTTCCTCGTAATCAAATACTCCGAGAATGAACCCAACAACCCGATTTGTTGGTTCATTATACTCTAACTGAGTTAATCCTAAACTAAAAGAAGAAAAATCATCCATTTACTAAGTACTATGTTGTTAATTTAGTACTTGAAATAGACGATTTTGAAAACAAAAAAAACGAGAATCTAGATATCCAACCAATATTTTGGTAAAGTAGAGACCCAAAAAATTACTCAATTACAACATGCAACAATTTGTTTATTCAGAATCTCCAATTTTCAGTTAAGTAAAGAAAAAAATATAACTAACCTCAGATCTTAAAAATTTAGAATGTTAAAAGGAGATTAAGTCAAAATTGAATGCCAGTGAGTAGTAGTTGGATTCAAACATGATTGAATTTAAAAATGGTAACCGCTCCTTGATTATAGCCTTCTTCTAAGGAGAAAAACCGTGGGTTAAAATTGGTAAAGCTGTGTATATGTATTTTTAGAGAGAGAAGCTTAAAAAGTAGAATTTTTGTAATATATTTGGAGAGAAAGGATCTTTTGCAATAAGTAAAACATAAGTTGTGGGTTTGTGTAATTTTTAGAAAAAATAAATCTAATGATACTCATATTAATACACTTTGATTCTGAACTCAAAAGTCAATTCAAAAGTGATCCCAAGCCCACGAGGATAAAAATTGAATTTTATTAAAACATCAAGTTACTTAAAGATCAGGGAGTTTAAATTTGAAATTTCATAAAAAAAAAAGCTTGAAATAGAGTTAGAAATTGTTAAAATACCATATATTAGCTTTACTTGCAAAACTCAAAAATTTAAGATTGAGCCTTGGGTATGGAGAAGATCCTGTTGGGAGCGCCACCCCCTGAATGGGCCCTAAAGTACGCGTTCTGCATTAGTCGGAGCTTTAATGCGGGTACCGAACACAGGGTGAGAAATAAAAAAAAAAAAATCAAAATTGAAAAACAAGAATTTGAAGCTAAAATCACGAAAAAGGTAATGGGAACTGATCAAATAAAACTTTAGAATTCACCCCAAAGATGAAAATATCGGAAATTTCTTTGAGATCACCCAAAATCGTGGTCCTTCGGTCCAAAAATGATGAAAATGAGATTTACGAAGAAAAGAAAATAGGTAAAGCTGTCAGGTAGCGTCATTCTTCATGAACGTGGAAGACCATTTGAGAATGCGATAGAACCGGGGCGATTTCATCATAACGCGATTAAGTCTCCACAAACATGAATGCCCTTAACTTGCATTGACTAGAAGTTACTCATTGCGAACGCAACGCCTTTGTTGCGAACGCGATGAACGACCAAGCTTATTCTTCGCAAACGCGATCAAGGTCTCGTGAATGCTAAACGCAATCAAGGTCTCGTGAATGCTAAGGGCTTTTGTTCCCTGCACCAGATCTTTTACAACAAGAGAACTACCATACCTAAACTCTCTCGATGGACCCTCAAAATGCATTTAAAACCCACAAAAATAATACGACTATGTTACTAGACCAAATTTGATATTTCAGACTTAATGATGCGGTCAGAATTTTCAAGGAAAGTCGTTATCATCAAATATTGACTAAAGTCGATCCTTAAACTTCCAACAAACGCGACCAAGGCCTTATGAACGCGAAGGGCATTTTTATACTCGCACCTGATCTTCTACAACAACAGAAAATTCCAAGTCCAAAATTCCTCGCCAGACCTTCGAAATGTATTTGAAATCCCATAAAAATAATTCGATTATGCTACTAGTTCAAATTCTATATTTTGGACTCAACGGTGTGGTCAAAATTTTAATTAGGTCTTATCACCAAATGTTGACTAACATCATTCCTTGAGCTTAAACTTCCAACGTCTTATATAAACGCTCAAAATGACATCAAAAACTTAGAAACTCGAACCAACCACGCTGCTGATTCAAAATTAATGTTCAATAGCTGATGAAACTGACAGAGTTCCCAACAACACTTGGATCTTTGAATGTCGACCAAAATCAACCATTCCAACCTTAACCCTTTTAAAATAAAAAGATCATCTAAATCTCAATCAAAAGCCTTGAAAACCACACCACCTACTCCCGCAAATTGTAAGTGTCAAAAATGACTATAAAGTGGAATAAAATGGTCAAAATATACAATAATCTAAAAATTAAATTAAGAATTGTTATATAAATGCACACAAAAATACACCCAATCGCACATATAACTAGGGGCGATTTTATGTGGAAATTTTGGGGCATGCGAATCAATATTTCTCTGTAAAATTAGATATTTTATGTGTATATTTTAATAAAACTGATAAAATATTATATGTTGACACTCATTCTATATGAAGGTCAAATACAATGCATTTGGTTGAATGTTAAGTTATTCACCTATACTTAAAAATCAATTCCTACTTAACACATTTTTTTTAAAGGTGCATCCATATTTTAGAATAGAGTTGTCGCCTCTCTATATAACCAACAGTAACCATTGGATATCTTTTTCTTAAAAAATCAATCTAGAAAAGATAGTGAAACAACCTTCACCCACACATATACACATAGGTTATGCCGAAGAAAAAACTTTGGTTAAAGTATAATCGCACTTCCGGTCATATGAGCACCTAATAATTAAAAAAATTAGCAGTGCACTTCCGGTCATATGAACATGTAATAACTAAAAAAATTAGCAGTGATATCCAAAACTTTAGAAAATAACCATCTTAACTCTAACAAAATAAAAAATAAACTCCAAATTAGAAAAATATGTATCTTTTAAAACCATTAAATATAAAAATGAATAAATAGTACTTATTAATAAGATGATTATAGTTTTTACTATTTGGAAAAATATTTTTATGTTTCGAATCTCTTAAATATAATGATGTTATTTCTATTTTTATTGCAACATTTCAACCTGCTATACAAGAAAAATTCCACACGATTAAAGTTTCATCTTAATTGTAGGGTGCGGATTGAGCGCGGTAACTTTACTAAGAAATAAATAGTTATTGGGTAATAAGTATTTATTTTTATATAATGTATTTTGTGAATATTATTGATTGAAATATTTTTCATTTTTATCTTCTTGACTTAAGATGTTTTATTAATTCATATTCTAAATTAGATATTATCGTAATTAAATTATCTAGTGCTCTAGGATCCTCGTTAGTACTATGTAATCTTTTGTATTCTTGGTATAAATTATATAGTTGAGTTTCGATTTCTTTTAATGATTTATTCTTTTCGTACGATGTATCCATTAATTTATGTAATTGTTAAATGCTTTGTAGTAATATTCATTAACTGTTTTTCTTCGTTCTTGTATTTTTTTATTTTCATATATTTTATTAATATATTCAATTTTACTGATATTCATATTTTGGGGGGTGATTAAATGGTAGTTGATTAAATGCTTTGCTATAATATTCTTTAGCTTTTTCTCTTAGTTTTTGTAAGTCTTCTATATTATTTTTAAGATATTCTAAATTTTCTATATATTTTGTTTTAAAATATTCAATTAAATTCGTTTTTATAAGGTTTTCTGTTAATCTTATTTCTTTCATTTCTTGTTCTCAGTATTTTAGATATTCGTAGTTTATCATTTTATTTTTCTAAAGTAAATGTATAATAATCTATTCTACTTGTACTATATTTAATATCTTGTTTGAGGTTATTAATACTACTAACTATTTTTTCTTGTTCTCTTCTTAATGAATTTTTTAAACTATCTAAACTTTTATCTTTGCTTTTTTCTAAATTTTTCAAGGTTTCGTCTATCCATTTTAATTTTTCTATTAGATTTTCCATTATTTCTCTAATTTGTTTTCTATAATCAATTTCTTTATGTAGGTCTTCTTCGTTTTCTCTAATTTTCTTAATATATTTTGACATTTTTAGTCTGTATAATATCCATCTGAATCTAAATAGTATTGATGTTCATAATATATGCATAAGTTTTCTATACTGTTTAATAATTCTTCCTCTTCATAATCTTGTAATTTTTCCCATATTATTTTCTTTATATCTATGATTTCTATATCTCTAAGTATATATAAAACAAGTATTTTAATATCATCTGTCATTTAAGCTTGATTAAACGCTTTTTCATAACATTTTTCAGTTGTTTGTTTTAGTCTAAGTAGTTCTTGCATATTTTCATTAACAAATTCTATATATTTTATATCTTTAGTTTCCATGTATTCGTCTAAATTTACTTTCATCTGTTTTTCTACTAACTGTATGTTTCTCATATTTTTTCCCCAAAATTCTAGATATATTTAATTTATCATGGTAAGTATTTGTAAGAGTAGTTAGGTAGGCATGGTATGTAATTTATTCTAGTCATATAATATTTACCAAATGCTTTTTCTAATATGATTTTTCTTATATCTACTACTTTTATATCCTTAAGTGAATACAAAATAAGTATTTTAAATTTATCTACCATTTCGTCAGATAAATAATTATTCATTTTTCATAAAATTGCTATTTTTAAAATATTCCCTTCAATCATACACATAACAAAATATGATCATATTAGATTACTATATACTAGATCATTCTTAAATAACATGTTCGTCGGTCACTATTAGCATGGTAATCCAGATACTATTCCATTAAACATCGCCTCAACTCTGGCTACTCCCCACCACGGCTTCTCACCTTTAGGATGACATAGTTCTTAGGAATTTTTCTCCGTTTTCACTTTGCTAATAAACTTCTTCACATGCTATTCTTCGAATAATTCTACTATAAAGTAACTAACATGAACTTATCTTATTATATCATGATTGTTAGGAATTATGAATTTAGCTATTCATAATACTGAATAAATATACCTGTTCTGGTAAGTTTGATAATCCTAATTTTTGTTCCTCCATAGATTTTTCCATTGAAATATACCTGTTTTTAAATGAATAAGCAAAATATTTGTTGTGGACAAGAGAGAGAGAGTTTTTACTTCAACACATGAAGGCTTGCCTTTGTACTGCCTTTGGTTCTTCTATTTATAATTGAAATTTACATATGATGTTTCCTAAAAAATGACTTGAAAAATCAAACCCTATACTAGTCTAGGCTAGACTAATTAATGTTTACAAAAAAGTCTTCATCTTTTTAAAAAAAGACTTTGACATAAAGCACTAAATAACAAAAAAAACTTTAAATGCCTATCAAAATCTTTTACGTAAAGTAAATTTATTCACATGTCTTTTGTCTTTATCTCTTTCTTCCGTATCTGCTTTGGTTATCTTCTTTATTTTTTATTAGTGTAGCATCACATCTGGAGTAAAGTTGTGCTTGCCACTACATCTGCTGCATATGTGGTCTTTGTATTTTTGGCCAACTTTTTCGCAAAATTGATCCATAGCTTCTTCTGAAATAATTCCCTTACTGATAGATCGCGTTAATGGTTGTTCTTCTGGTCTGAGGAGTGTTAATCCCCATTTTCTAAGTTCTTCCATGTCATGGTCTCTAACTTCTTTGCAAGTTGAATAAATCAATGCTTGATTCCTTGAATTATATATCCAAACTGGCTTTTTATTTGAATAATTATTAAGTAACTCTGATAATATATTGCTTATTCCAATAACTCTTTTGTTGCGGTAAAATACGGGTATCTGCATTTTTGGTATCTCGGTCTGTTCACATATTTCTTCCGGAATAATATAATCTCTGGTCATACCTATTTTGACCACATTAGTAGTCTGTTTAATTTCGTCAAATAATATTTCTGCTGGTGCGGAATAAAATCGAACATAGAATAATTGTCTGTTGGTAATTCTCTTGTAAGTCATAAATTCTTTGTGAATTTCTGGGATTCCTGCTAACTCTTCTCCATTAGTTGTGTAAACCGTAGATAATAATCCATAATAGTAACATGATTTAATAAAATTTGGGCTTGTTCGTGGTAAGGCAATAAGTTTATTGTAATTTTGGCATTTCTGGGTAATATATCCTTTTTGTTGTGCGGCTAGCTCTTCACTTTGAATAGGTTTGGTATTTAATAAGGTTTGTAAAGTGTGTATGTTGTCAATGTATTTACGAGAAGAATAATTGTATGTCTGTTTTTCTTGGTTAAGTGATTCAGAATAGGTATGTATCTGGGGAGGTGCAAATGCTTCTAAATTTTGTATATTTGGTGTATATGGTTTTGAAAATATTTGGCTGAGGTTATAATTCTTTTTCTTTGGTATTTCAGGTCTATTCTGAGTGACTATATTTTTCCCTTTAGATGTTCCTGCAACTGTAATTGAAGTTTCGGCAGTAATTTGAGTTTTAAGGTGTTTCTCATCGTCGCCTTCTAGGTCTAGTTTTTTAATGTGCTCTTCCTGCACAGTATCTTATTTTTTATAGTGCTCGACTTGCACTTTTACATTTGTAACTTCAGTAGTTAGTGTAATAACTCGTTCTTGTAATAACTCCATTTGTTTAAACATTTGGAGCAATAAATCAATCTGGGTATCTTTGGCATCAGCCTCTTCCATTGGTAAATCAGTTTGAGTAACTTTGTCTTGATAAGTAATCTGCAATGATATTTTTGTTAGTATTGATTACTTCAATTGTAAATGTAAAATTCAGTATATTTAATACTAGTCTCCGAATTTCCTTTGTCGTAACTGAATTTTGTATTTTTCTTGTTAGCCACCATCGTACCTGTGTATTATCTGTTCGAACAATAAACTTGTTATACATGATATATGGTTCAAATGCTATTAGACATTTATATAAAGAACATAATTCTTTTCTATTTATTTCCCATTTTATTTCTGTTTCGTTAAACGTTCCTGAATAATATCTACAATGATGTTCTAATTTTTCTTCTTCATATCTATATTTGAGTACTCCTCCATAACTATATTCACTTGCATCAGCTTCTACTATATATGTAAAAAATTTATTTTCATCTGGAAATTGTAATTTTGGTAACTCTTTATAAAGTAATTTTATTTTCTTTACCTGTTTTTTGTCTTCTTCATTATATCTATATTCTACATCCTTTTTAAATTATTTTTGTAATAGTTTTAAGTTTTCTGCTAATTTTGGAATATATTCTCTTACTTGGTTTACTAATCCTAAAAATGATTGTAATTTCTTTTTTGTATCTAATTCTTCTTCTGAATTTATTATTTTTTGGACTATGTGTTGTTG
The DNA here is from genome assembly GCA_030864215.1 of Capsicum pubescens. Lineage (NCBI taxonomy): Eukaryota > Viridiplantae > Streptophyta > Magnoliopsida > Solanales > Solanaceae > Capsicum > Capsicum pubescens. The sequence continues at coordinate 196,725,710 of CM061549.1, read as the reverse complement.
CATTTTGACTCCACTTTTATCTATTTGTATTCCTAAAAATTCTATCTGATTTTTCATAATTTCTGCTTTCTTCTCACTTAAACTTATTCCTGATTTTTCTATTATATCTGTAAATTGTTCTAATAATTTTAAATGTTCTTCTTTAGTTTTTGTATATAATAGTATATCATCTATGTATACTATACAATTAGGTAATTGTTTAAAATAACTATCCATAAAATGTTGATATCTACCTGGTGCATTTTTATATCCAAATGGTAGTACATTCCATTCATAAAATCCGTGTGGTACCGTAAATGCGGTTAATTCCTTAGATTCTTCTTCTAACTTTAAATGGTAAAGTCCTGATTTACAATCAAATTTACTAAAATAATTATATCCTTGTATTTGCCTTATTTTTAATATCTTGTTTGGTATTGGGTAATTATAAGTTATTGTTTTTGCATTTAAATTTCTGTAATCAATAACCATCCTACTTTTTCCTCTTTTTTGTTCACTACGCTTATTTACTATAAATGCTGGGCTATTATGTTTACTATTACTTTTTTGTATATATTATTTTTCTAATAATTCTTCTATATGCATTTTAAATTCTTTTAAATCATCAAAATTATATGTTAATGGTTTCTGGGTTATTATGCTATTTTTATCTATTAATTCAATTTTTATAGTGATTTTATGTTTTCCCCATCCTTTTAATGGATCTTACTATATAATTGTTCTAATTTTTTCTTAATTATTTCTATCTTATTTATTGAAAATATAGTTATTTCCTTTTTATTTATTGAAAATACGACCAATTCTATTGTATCTTCAGTATTTTTTTATATTTTCCAATTTTTGTGTAATTTTTTCACTTCCTTTTATCCAATCAGTTTTCTTTCTTATTTTATTAATAACTCTTTTTGCTCTTACTTTCTGTTTACATGGTGTTGTAAACCACCAATCTGTTCTAGTTATTATATGTGGGTATAATTTGTCTAAAAACGGCATTCCTAAAAGTATATCTTTTGATGTTAGCTCATAATTATAGATTTCTTCTATTGTTAATATTTTATCCCATACTTGTGTTTTTACATTCTTAGCTTTATAAGTAATTAAGTTTCCTTCGTTATTAAATCCTTTAACTATTATTGGTGTTTTTAATTTATCCCATTTACTTTCTGGTAAACAGTCTGCACCTGTATCTGTCATAGGCGTATAATATCTACTGTAATATCCTTTTACTACTATCTTCATTAATACTTATATTTTCATATCATGTTAAAGCTCTTCTTAGGAATAATCTTTCTCTATTATATGTTATAGATAATTGTGTATGTTCTATATTGTATGGTTTTACTAGTTCTAGCCATTTAATTCCTAATATTATGTCTGCTTTTTGCATTTCTTCCTTTATTTCAAATTCTATTTTCATTTTTTAACTCCTATTATTATTTCTTTTTCTGCTATATTTTTAGTGTTTATTAAGCTTCTTGGTAGATCTGGGCATATATTATTATCGGATTTTATTTCCTCATTTTTTACTAGATATTTTGCTATATAATTTTCTTCTTGTCCTGTATTTAAGAGTATTAAATATTCCTTTTCATTTATTATTCCTGTTATGTAATATTGATTTAAATTAACTATTGAACTTGTTTCATAACTTGTTCTTTTTGATGAACTTGATGATTCTGTTTTTGCATAAGCTATTCTTTTTGTTGTACTTATTCTATCATTTATTATTTCTAAATCTTCTTCTATGTCTATATTTTGTAACTATAATCATTATTATCAATTGTTTTTACGAATTGTTCAAAAGGACTTTCTATTTGTATTTTATTAATTTTATTTTTTTCTGTTATTTTGTGTTTTGTAGTTAATACATATAGATTTTTACATCTTGCTGTAAATATTTTACTTCCTGGGGTTAGTTCTATTCCTGATATTTTCCAATATAATACCAATGATTTATCTATATTTTTATCTGTTATTGCTACTAAATAATTTGCACTTATTATAAATTTAAATTTTTGGTATATTAAATTTCCTTTTATGGCAGTTATTATACTTTTTTCTATAGGTCTTATAATCCCATCATCTGCTAAATATAGTTCTATTGATGTATCTATTCCTTCTCTAAAACATGCTTTTATCAATATCTCTGTACCTCCGAGGTGTACATATTTTATTGGGTCTCTACTTTTTATATCGTTTATTTCTTTATTTATTATTCTTTTTGTTACTAGTGGTATACTAGCTTTACCTTTTGCATATCTGCAGTCTATTACATGTTCTTTTTGTCTTACTACATTATATTCTTCCTTTTTCCTAGTAAATATATTTTTTATTGTTGGTATTTTAAATATTTTTTCTACACTTAAGTCTAACTCTTTTCCTTTTATTTCATCAAATACATTGTTATCAAATATTATTTTTTGTTCTGTTCCTTCGTCATTTAAATATTCTTCTTTTGTTATTGTTCTTATATCTTCTTCAGTCATTTGATTTATTTGTATATCTTCTTCAGTCATTTAATTCGTCTAGCTCACTATCTATTTCATTATCTTCTATTTTATTATCTGTTTCATTCTCTGAAATTTCATATATACTGTCTTCACTTTCTAATTCGTAATCTATATAATCTATCTGCATATATTCTGTATTTTATATTTTTATTTATGATATTTGTTTATTTTTTTGCGTTTTTAGGTAATTTACAATCTCTAGCTAAATGTCCTAATTTTCCACAATTATAACAAGTACATTCCTTTATAGATTTCTTTTTCCTATATGGTCTTTTATGTTTATAATTTTTTACATAATATCTTTTTCTTGGTTTCTTATACTTATATTTTGATTTTTTGTATTTCTTATATTTCTTATGTCTTTTTCTTTTCTTATAATATCTTTCTTCGCATTCAAATTAAGGTGCTATTTTGTCTTTGCAACATGCTAAATTTCTTATTAGTGTTTTTTCCATTTTTATTTCTTCTCTATATTTTTCACATAGATTTCTATACCATTGTTGTAAAAATTTTGTTCTTGCTCCTAGAGTATCTACTATTTTTGCTTCATCCCAACTCTTTATTATTTTTGAACTAAATGGTTCAGGTAATTTACTAAAATATAATTTTCTTATTTCTTTACTTTCTTTTGTATTATATGCTCCTTTATAATAATATTCTTTAAATGCTCAAGTATATTCATCTATGTAGCACATATTACATATTGCTAATTTTAACATTAAATTCCTACTTGTATCTTTCTCTTCATTTTGTTCTTCTTCTGTTGTTGTCATGCTACTAAATTCGTCTTTTATAGTTGTTTCATATTTTTTTAATAATTCTATAGGTGTTAATTTAGTTGTAGTTGTTGATGATGTTCCTTCTGTGGGTTTGTCAGTTCTTAATACTCTTTTACTATTTTCAGTTAGATTTAAAAACCATAATTTCACTGTTCCTATTAGTGTTCTTTCTATATATTCTGGTGCATCTATTACATTTATATTATTACCTAATAATTGTTTTGTCATATATCCTATCCATAATTGTATTGTTTTTTCTGTATCTATTACACAATCTAAGTCTAAAAAGTTATAATTTTTATTTAACTATTTGTTTTGGTGTCCATTTGTCATATTCATTCTTTAGATTATATCTTTTAAACTTATTCTTATAATATGTAGGTTTTCTTATTTCTGATGTTCTAGGTATTATATTTTCATCTTCTTTTTTATCAAGAGTGTTTATTTCCGTGTTTATATTTTCTAAATTTTCTTCATTAATTACTTCTTGTTTTCCATTGATTCCTAAATTTTTTGTATTTGTTAAGATTTCTGTATATGTTTCACTATCTTCCGAATCATAATTATCTATTTCTTCAGCATCTATTGTATTAATTTCTAATTCCTTTGTTTCTATTTCTTTATTGTTTATTTCTAATTTTTCTTTAAATTGATTAATCTCATTTAATAATTTTTGTTCTTTATCTTTTTCTTCTTTTTCTTTCTGTCTCTTTTCATACAGATCTTTTAGCATTTGTAGTTCTTTTTCTAATTCAGCAATCCTACTATTTTTAGTTTCTTCTATTTTTCGTATTTCTTCTGTAGTTTGTTGTTTTATTTTTTCTATTTCCTTTTTTCTATCTGTTTCTTCGTTTTTTTTTTCTATTCTCACCATAGCTGTCAATTTATCTTCTAATTTTAATTCTTATTTTTCTAACATTAAATATAAATGTTCACCTATTTTCTTATACCTTCTACCTAAATTAGAAAATACTATTTTTATTTTTAATCCTTCGTGATTTTCATATGTTTTTTCGTCTATTATAAATTCTTCTTTGTTCATTTTTTATTTAATTGTTAATAGATCATGTTGGTATGTATATTCTAGACTATCTATTATTGATTTTAAATTTGATATTTCTTCTTTTTGTGCATTTATTGAGTTTTTACTAACTCCGACAATTATGTTATATTGTAGTCTTTCTATCCTTATTTTTAATTCTTTACGCTTTTCAGATATTATTTGCTTTAATTCTTTATATTTTTGTACGTTATTCATTTAAATAATATTTTGAGGAATATCTAAATCTAGTTTTATCAAATGAATCATAATTAATAAATTAATCAAGTAAATCCATATATATATACGACTTCCGTATTTTTTAAATAACAAGGCTTTGATACCAATTGTAGGGTGCGGATTAGGCGCGGTAACTTTACTAAGAAATAAATACTTATTGGGTTTTTAGGTAATTTACAATCTCTAGCTAAATGTCCTAATTTTCCACAATTATAACAAGTACATTCCTTTATAGATTTCTTTTTCCTATATGGTCTTTTATGTTTATAATTTTTTACATAATATCTTTTTCTTGGTTTCTTATACTTATATTTTGATTTTTTGTATTTCTTATATTTCTTATGTCTTTTTCTTTTCTTATAATATCTTTCTTTGCATCCAAATTGAGAAATTTGTACGCACTTCGCGCGTTCTTAAAAGACCTTATTAAATTTACAATACAACATATTTTTATAAAAAATAAAAAATGCTAAAAGTAATTCAACCTTGATTAATAAAAGGATAATAGTCCCTCATTAGTAAAATGAAATTATGATTAGATGGAAAACATAAGTTGATTATGTTATGAAACTATTAGTGTGGATGGTTAATATTCTAGAAATAAATTATCACTAACTTTCATTTTCATTATATGGAATAGCTCGCACACCTCATATCATGTATTTCTTACACTATCCAATGAATAGTGCTATCAAAGATCACATAATATACCAAACTTGAAATCTATCATAGAAGAAATATATAAAAGTTATATCTTTTCTCTACATTTCTTATGTATTTATTTAACTTGTTTCAAATTATACTTACTTATTTTCTTTCATTTTGTAACAAATTAAATTATTTATATTTAAAATACTCGCTACTTGTCGCCAAAATATTCAATTACAAATCTTACAACGACTTACAACACAGGATATTATCACTTAACACTTTTCAAACAGTAATAGGTAATAACACACAACAAAAAATGAAAAAAAAATATAAAGAGAAGAAAATATTTGTGGACAAAAGAGAATTATCATCTATTACTACATTCATTCTTCATCTCTTACGGGGATAGAACAAATATTTCATAATACAAGTGATTTTTGGATCATATAACGGTTGTAATGTTTAATGTTGACTTTTGAATATTTTTTATTAAAATAACTAAACAAAAAGAATGAGAGAAAAATGTACAATATTTTGAAAAAAGATGCCCAACAATTTCATTATACAACTATTTCTTTTTGAGGGAATATAAAGGTTGACTTTTTAAAAGTAACTTATAAGCTAAAAATTAAAAGTTAGCTTTTAGCTTATTTTCGAACTTTCCAACCTAAAAGAAAGTGTTTAAGCGCTTTTTGCCTTTCTCAAACACCTTCAAAAATTAAAAAAAAATTAAAATCAAAAGTACTTAAAAATAAATCAATTCAAATACCCTCTGAATCTATTCTGTCCTACATAAAATTTTTTAGCGCAAGAATTATTGAGAAATACTTATTTTGATTGAATATATATGACCTATTAAATCAACATATATAAACTTGAATAAAGAAACAATACTTCAAATAGGAAAGGAAAACCCCTATACACAAATTGAAATAGAGAAAATAAACATTCATAGAAAAAGGTGAAGGAGGAAAATAGTAATGAATAGAATTAGGCTATATTTAAAAAAAATGAAAAATAAGAGCGCATTTCATCCACCAATTTCAACCATTTATAGTCTATAATTATAATAGAAGATGTTAGATTCATCTCAATTTTAATCTACTATTTAAATTATAGTATATTAGTTTTCCAAATTACACAAACTAATAGTTAAGGTAGGCAAACTTAAGCCAATACTGTTGCTCCTATACATCCTTCCTATTGTATCCTTCCAATTGTTTACCTTCATGGTTAGAAGAAGAGCAGAAAATTGTAAAGAAAATATACCATAAACGGATGATATGGTTCAAAAATTGAAAAATAGGGGATATCATAAAAAGATTTACCAGAATACACTTTGTGGTGATGAAATTTATGTAAACTTAAAAACAACATAAAAAATGTTATATAATTTAAAATTTTTAAATAGCAGTTTCAAGCATCTCATTCCTTGTACCCCTTCAAGAAAATGAATAAATAAGAAATAATAACAAAAACATAATGGGTGAACTCACTTTGCCATTATTTTTTAATGTTTATAATCGTTCTCTGTAACCTTTCAACTTTATAATCTGCAAAGAATTCAATGGAATACATATGATAGTATATGAACTCTTTAAATAACGAAGAAGAAAATGATAACAATTAGTTATAATTAGATGTGCGGGAGAGTAGAAGTTCTTTAACATGAATGCATATAATTAAGAGGATATAATTAAGAGAATAACTATAATGGGAGGTGAAAAATTAATTAATTGAATCCAAATATTTTTGGATTATTTAAAAAATAAATAAATAGATAAATAATGAGAAAAAAGTTCAAAATAGAAGAAAAAAGATAAATACCTTTCTTGATCTATGAGGCATGCCACATCAGCATGCCTCTACTCCTCCTCCTCCTCTCTCTCTTTATATATATATATGTGTGTGTGTGTATGTATGTATGTATGTATATGTATCACCTTCTTTTTAATACAAAATACTTTGTCTGAAAAATTGAACAAATATAAAAGGGTATAAGTTTTCTTTTTTTCTTTTGGGAGAGAGAATTAGCGCTAGCTCAGTTTTATTTTCGTATTTTTTTTGGTTAGGAAGTCATTCTATTTTTTTTGTTTTCTCCCTTATTTGGTATTTTGATCTTTTATTAACAAATGCAAATAATACTACTTAATATAGTTAATATAAGAGAGAATGATAAGTTTTGTAGTCATCAAAAAGCTTTTAATCCAATAAGGTTTCTACATATGTCTATTATTTCTTCCCTACATATTACTACTTTTCTCTATTCAGACCCTATTTTGCTACAAAACACTGGGTGTGTTGTTGTTGTTGTTGTATATTATTACTTTTGTACTTATTTATTTTTTTATGATAATTTTATTTGGACTTTTGTTGTAACAATCCTCATTGTAATTTTCAAATTTTGATGTGTTTTGACTATATTACTCTCTCAGTAGTTACATTATGGTATTTGTGGTCTGCAAGACTGGGTGATACGATTTTTGAGGTGGTTGGTTGAGTATTATGTTTATTTTAAAAATTAAAATGCAAATATAGTTGACTTTAGTCAACATCTATAGAAGTTGAGCTCGTATCAAAATTCCATCAGTCGCATATGTTTTGGAATGTGATTTAAGGCGTAGTAGGACTATTGGTGCTTATACTATTTAGTGATATAAGACTTGAATTCTTGGATTGATATTGAGACCTGTAGCATGTGTTCATGGATTGATTATGATTCTGAGATTTTGGCTATATCTGTTGCATTTTGGATTCATTTTACTTTCGTGCTAATGCTTATTCATTCATCTCATGGATTGTAGAAATGATTAACATAAATACTAATTTAGTCCCAGTTCAATTGCGGACAAGACTTGTTGAAATCTTGATTTAAGTTCGGATATTTGGTACTGATTTTAATTCTGATTTGAGTTTAGGTATTTAATATATATATATATGCATATATATTAAATACATATATACAAAAATAAAAGTCCAGTATGAGTTTGGGCATGACATACGAATCACCTAAATTCTCCAAGAGTCCCATCTCGCAACACATGATTGAAGCGAAAGTATATCGATAGACATTGATCGTTTCATTTTATTTCATAACATCATTCAATTCTGTTATTGTGTATCTGGGTGATTATTAATACTGAAAATAAAAGAGAATTCTATAATTAACGTGAACAAGCGATACTTCAGATGTAACCTTTCTTGGATGTGTTTGCATGAGGTTTACTATAGATATTTTAGTTGCTCGACAGTCATGGTACTTTTATTGCCCATCCGAGGATGAAAGAATCTTTAAGTAGAGAATGATGTAGCAATCCTCATTATAACTTTTAAATCTTTAGTACATTTTAACTATTGTAACACTCCTTATAATTGTATTATGCTATTTGTGATATGCAGGAGTAGATGAATCGATTTACGAGGTTGTTGGTTAAGTATTATGTGCATTTTTAATTTTCAAAGGTTGCAAAGTTGATATAGTTGACTTTGGTCAACATCAGTAGAAGTTGAGTTTGTACTAGAATTCCATCAGCACCATCAATAAACATGAGTGATTACTAGGATTATTGGTTTGAGTTTTGAGGCAATCAAATGAGTTATAAAAGAGTTTTTGAGTTTGACACTTAAAAACTTAAGAGAGTTTACCAAAGTCAATGCACGAGATTAGAAAAGTAATTTTTAAGTGTGATGATTTCACTAGGTTTGGAGAGTGATTGTTAATCTAGTTGAAGGTTTAGTTCAATCCTCGAGACTCTTGAATTTGTTTTGAGATTCTTCAAATTTGGAGATTTCTAAGTTAAGATTTGACTTTGGTCAACATTTGGTTAAGGTGATCTCGTTCGGGTGATTTGATGATTTCATTAGGTCTGAAATGTGATTTTCAAGTGTTTTGCACTATTATTTTGTATTAGGAGGTTTCAAATTAGTTTTTGATCCTTGTTGTTCGAAATTATTCGTCATTGAGCTTTAATAATATTACCTAAATTAAATAAGCTAGGTGTTTAGCTGGTATCATTATATCTCCACCAAAATTTTTGAACTAACTTAAAAAGATTCAATATATGTTGTATATGTATAAGGGAGATATAGCCATTTTATTATACTAAATTGTTACTGATTTTCTGTTGTGGGATTTGTTCTCTGCGAATGTGGTAGAGGTACCTTGACATACAAATAATTTTAGGGTTAACCCGTCGATGTAAAAATTTATTCTCCGCGAATACAATTGGGGTCCCACAAACACGAAGAAGTAATTTCACCTAGACAGTGATTTAACTGATCAGATGGCAAATTTTTTGATATTTTTAATATTTGAGAGCTAGAAAGCTTCGATTTAGGTGATTATCGATGCATTCTCTCGTATAAATACTGGGTATGTGATTATACCTTCATTTTTTCATTTTCCAAGAATATACATTTTATTTTTTCATGATTTTGATTCACAAAGTTGAGATTTGAAATCTAAAATTCAGATATTGAAAGTTCTTGGTTTGAGGATCAATTTGTGATGCGTTTTTGTTGATTTTTTGAAACTTAAGCTCCTTTTAGTATGAAAAAACCACTTTTGGTATAAATTTACTAAAATATTGGTTATTCATCATTTTAAGCAGCGTATGAACTTGAAAATTTGAGGTATTTTTGGTAAAGTGAAGAAACCGTATTTTGATGATTTCAAGGTCAATTTTAACTCTATTTTAATGAAATGTAAGACTTAAACTTCTTAAGATATGGTAAATCGATTTTGTCAATAAATTTCAGTTTAGCCCTTGAGAGCTTGGGTTTAATTTTTGGATTGACTTATTAGACCCCAAATAGAAGTATAGTAATATGGATATTGATGGACTCCTATTTATGTGTATAACTGATTCTTGATAGATTTGAGGTCTTTGAGACAGTTCTGTGAGTGAATTTAATTTGTGGTGGTTGATTGGGCATTTGTTCAGGTTTGAGGTAGGTTATGACTTATTTCTTTCAAACTTTGCTTAGATGGAGACTTATTGTGTAAATCATGCTATGAATTGGATAAATTTGTGAATTTGAGTACTAAATGAGATGGATTATTGTGGTTGTATCAATTTGCTATGTGAAAATTTCCTTTTATATATTTTGACCATTCTACTCTTTTTCGTAGTTGTTACATGCTAATTATGAGGTGTGAAAATGATTGACACGGTCCCGATACATTCGAGTATGATTTGGAAGAGTTTGAGACCCTTAGAGTCTTTAAAAATCATTAGTTTGACTTCGGTCAACACTTCATGATTCAAACATCGGACTGCAATTTGGTCAATTTCACTAGATCCAAAATATAGATTTTAAATTAGTAGCGTGGGTAGTTTAGGTTCGGAGCCTTTATTTTATATTCTGACCCTTCATTCGAAAACTAGTGAAAAATGCCTAACAAGAGTTCCGAGGGCTAATTTGTTGTAAACAACCTCTTTTTGAAAATTTGATGTTGACATTAATTTTGGAACGTCAAAATTAGCATAGTAGAATATATGATTTACTTTTGTGGGGTACTAAACGAATCTCGAGGGTTCAATTGGGACAATTTAATCCAAAGATCCCGACTACTGATGCAACATTTGCCGATAAACTCTTAAAATGATTTTTCCCTCATTTTAAACTTGTTTCCGCTTGGGTTTTCAATTGTAGAATCTTATAATCCTAGGTAACATTTTTCTAAAATAAAATTTTAATTTCATTCCTTTTGTTTTCAAACCCATTTTGGGCCCGTCTTAAATATAGCCTATATTGGATATCATTAGCTTCATTTTAACATATAGATTTTATATTTGAATATTTTAGATTATTCTAGACCATTCAAAAGAGGAAGACTCTATATTGAAGGTTCCAGGCTTTAATTTTTTTTAATTACGAGGTAGGTTATGACTTAACTTTCTTCATACTGGGCTTGATAGTTGATAAACAAGTAAAACATGCTATGAGTTGGAAAAAATTAGCCATGAGAGTATTATTTCAAGATTATTTAGTATTGTGTGCCCGTGTGGGTGCTTATATGCTTATTGTGGTTGACTTGAGATATCATATATTGTGTGTTGCCATATGGGGCCTTTATTTGACATCATTGGCCTTATTTTATGTTATATGCCACTATTATTAATGTGATATTTGTGTGAGGGCTTGAATTGATATTATAGATCTTTTCGAGCATTGGTTGTCTCTCTCTTGATCAAGACGAGCTAGTATGAGGTTAAAATAATATTATTTATGTCTTACATACGTATTTATTCTAGTGGTTCCAAGCAAGAATTCATATCATGAATTATTGATACACTGAGTTAATTTTGATCTCACTTATATATGTATTGAATGGATTTTTATCTTTATACTGATTAGTTGTGAGCATATCATCCTTATTTCATGCATACATACTCATGAGACATTGGTACCATTAAGAAACACTAATTCAAAAGAAAGAGAGACATTTTTATAAAATTCTTGATCAATGTATAATAGCTGGATAGGTGAATGTGACACTTCATAAAACTATTGCTTCACAAACACCAGCTAGAGAGATGAGTTGATATTTGAGGTAGTATACGGGTTATAAAACCCCCATGGGTCCTATCTTGGGAGGGATGAGGCTTGATAGATGTATATAAAAAGTTATGAGATGACTTTTAATCATTCATCATGATCCCATCATCATTGCATTGCAAATGCATTTTCCATATTTCTTTATGTACCCTTAATGTGTATTTAGTTTCCATATGTGTTTCTGTGTTTAGCTATTATCAATCTTTTATTTATAGAAATATTTGTGGAGACGACATAAGCTACCATTTGGGAACTTCTCTATTTGTATGTGATGTGCTCATAACATCTTTTTCTCGTATTATTTTCTTCTTTGCTAAGTTGGCCTATGATACCAACTAAGTATAAGTGGACTCTACTCACCCTTACTGTATTCCTTAGGTGTAGATCCTAGCTCGAGTAAAAGACACGACAACTGATTTAGGCTACTCAGAATTGACATTTGAGGTACTAACATGCTCTAGAGTTTAGAGCTGATTCTGAGCCTCCCCTTGTCCTTATCTTGTGTTTACTCATTTTTAGAGACTAATTTATGTATTCAGATATTCAGTTATGTCTTAGATTCTCTTTCTATAACATTAGATTCTAGGGATTTTATGTATGCTTTATTTCAGACTTTCGCTATATATATGTGTGTTGACCAGATTTTGTTCTAGATTTCTCATTATTTGTTTTAGTTTACATTTTAAACTCCCTTCATTTTAGGTAAATTATTACCTACTAAAGTTGGGTCTTGGTAGGTAACATCATGACCTTAACTTTTGGATCGTGACAAATTGGTATCAGATCCAGATTCACCGGTCTCATAAGTGTAAGAGTAACATGTCTAATAGAGACTCACAGATCGGTAAATAGACATTAATATCTATCTTTGAGAGGCTATAAGACACTTTAGGGAAAACTTCTCTAATTTTACATAGGCTATAAGACATAGACTCCATGTCTATTGCTGTGTAGAGGTATATTTTCATGCTTTATCTAGATATTCCACCGCCTGTATCTCCATTGAGTCAGAAAAGATTAAGAAGTTTGTCAAGGGATTGGATAGTCCTAATTAGTTGGCTACAATTTAGATGGTAATTTAAGGAGCTTCTTTTCAGAGTATTGTAGAGCTTTCTAAGTTGATTGAGTTGATTACCCAGGCTACTCATGAAGGCCCGAAGAACTTGCACCACCAAGGTGAGTTTAGTGGACATTCATCCTGAGGTAGGGATTTTTCTGGTGGAGGTTTCCATGGTTATCATATTAGGAATGCTTAGGTAACTTTACATAGATTAGGTGGTAGGCCTTCCATTTATGTAGCTCCAAGTAGCCAGGTACAAGGTCATACAGATGGATGTTTCAATTTAAGTTCATCGAGCATGAGCAACCGTCCTAGATATTCTGGGAATCCACAGATTGAGTCAGGCAACAGAGAGTATTATGTATGTCATGAGTTTGGTTATTTGGCAAAAGACTGTCCTCAACATATTTTAGTCCTTCCCAGCAAGGTTCTCCGTTCAACTTTGTCCTACTACTATTTCTATAGTCAAAGGTAGTTCACAGTATGTTAGGGGTGGTACTAGAAGTGGTCGAGGTAGATCTAAGAGAGGTCAAAATGGTAGATATGGGTTGCTCAGTTTAGGAGCAGACATGGTTAGTGTTATGCTATACCTTGGAGACCCAAAAAAGAGGTCTTTAATATAGTTATTATAGGTATCATCCCACTTTTCTATCGATATACTTTCATGTTATTTGACCTTGGGTCTACATTCTCCTATGTGTCTACTTATTTTGCTACTACTTTTGATAATGCATATGAGTCCCTTATTGTACCTCTTAGGGTTTCTACCCCCGTAGGAGATTCTTTAATGGTGGATTAGGTGTACCGATCTTGTGTTATTACCTTTGCAGGGCATGAAACCTAGGTAGAGTTGATTATCCTAGATATGATTTATTTTAATGTTATCTTGGGTATGAATTGGTTAGCTTTCTAGCATGCTATTTTGGACTATTATGCCAAAATCATGACTCTGGCTACTTTGGGTGAACCATGGTTATCTTGGAATGGTAATCTTAATTTTAGTAAGAAGGGAGTTATATTTTTTCTACGTTCTCGCTGCATGTTAGAAAAAGAATGTCCTTCTTTGTATTCAATTTGAGTTGTTAGGGAGTTTCAAAATGTCTGTTCTACAGATTTGCCTGGTATGTCTTTGGATCATGATGTGGTTTTTGCTATTGATATTGATCTAGGCATTAAGTCCATTTCTATTCCTCCCTTTAGGATGGCCCTGACTGAGTTGAAGAAATTAAAGAAGCTATTGCTGGATTTGTTGAGTAAGGGTTTCATTAGACCTAGTGTATCCCTTGGGGTACTCCTAAAGATGAAGTATGGTCCTACACGTATGTGTATTGACTATCAACAGTTAAACAAGGTGACTGTCACGAATAAGTATCATCTTTCTCACATTGATGATTTATTTGACAAGTTTTAGGGTGCCTTTGGTGTTTTCCAAGATTGAATTGAGATTCGAGTATCGCTAGTTGAGGGTTAGTGTAACACCCCGTACTTTTTCCTAGCTTAAATTCGTCCTGAGAATGTCAAAGATTTGCTTCTAAGATGAATACCTTTTTATTTTATGTGGTATTTTCAAGATTTTGACTTTCCGTTATGTGGAAAATTGAATAAGCTTTCCATCGATATAAGATTTGCCCAAATCCAATACTTGGTGAAGAAGTTATGGCATTTTTAAGTTGATAGTGTGCGCATCACGGAGATGGGAAAAATGACAATCATTAATTCCAGTGGCCCTCCGTGATAGCCCCGCATCATGGAGAAGCCTAAACTCCCAATTGTCCCATTCCAGTAGACCGACGCGATGATGGTGCATCACGCTGAAGGCCAAATTAGCATTACTATAGGGCATCGCAATGGTGGCGTGTTGCATTGAAGTTCCAGGTCCCAATTGTCAAAATCCAGTAGGACAGCACAATAGCTCCGCATCGCGGAGGTCCCCCATTTCCCAATCGTCCTTTTACAGAGAGCCACCGCGATAGTGGCGCATCACGGTGGCCCAGTAAATCGGGATTTTTGGTCGATTTCCAGTTCTAATTTAAAGTTTAATAGGGGCATTTTGGTCAATCCCCAGGGTCCCAATCCACCCAAAACACATCATTAAGCATATACCAAAGCACCTTATGCTTATTTCACCACTTTTCTATCGAAAGTAAACCCTAGATCATAAAAACTCCTTCTCCAAGAAACCCAATTCTTCCTTTAATTCTCCAAGGAAATTCAAGATTAAGGATTCCCAATACAAGAAATCTAAGAATTCATATTCAAAGCATTAATAGAAATCCAAGATTCAAGTTTTAGCATCTAGTTCATCAATTGAGGAATGTGGGGTTTATGAACAAGGATCTTCTTCCATCCTTGTGCCCAAAACCAGGTTTTAATTACAAATTCATATGATTTTAAATGTTTATACATGAATTTCAAGTTAGGGTTCATACCCATTATTGCTATTTGCAAAGTTATGAGTTTCTAAGATATTTTAAAGATGAATTGAGTGTCTATTTTTATATTTTCATGTCTATTGCAGTAAATTATAGCTTTTGAGATGAATTATCATTGTTTTCATTGTTAAGCATGATTATTATGATGTTTTGACATAAGATTTATGCATGGGTAATTACCCCAAGATTGAATAGTATTATTTCAAGAAAGATAATGCTTCAAGCATCTTATGAGCAGATTTCTTACAGATTACAAAGCTCAGAACAATTTTATTTATCGATTTACTCAGCTGATTGCATAATTGGTTTTAGATAAACCCTTATGCTAGTTTTAAAGTGGATTTTCAACAGAATGAGCATAGCAAATAAAAAGAGAGTAATATTTAGCACCGAGTGAGAAGTGTGAGTTTAGTGCATCCTACTTTCACAGAACTACGTAGACAATGTAGGTACAAATTATCAAATTATTCCCATTTCTATGGATGATATATTTAGCTTATAATCGATCACATGGGTAGGATATACTTCCTGGCAAGAGTATGATACCTCTCCCCAACGTGAGGTTTCTTTCTTAGGAGGCCGAGATATTGGACTCCATGTTAGCTCATAAGGTTTATGTCAATTAAGAGAACCTCCCTGCTAGCTAAAAGAAAAAAAAGAATAATAGAAAAGATTTTAGAAAACTAAGTGTATAGGCTCACAATTTTACTCAGATTATGCTTTACAGAAAGACAATAGTTACAGATTTTAGCTTTCAAATTTCAAATTCAGAAGTGAGCTCTTTTTACACTTAGACAGTATGATTTACAGATAGAACACTAGCATAACTTTTAGAGCTAAATGTTATGACTCACTAGATTTATAAAGTGTGATTAGCTATTCATGATTTCAGATTTTAGTACTTCAGATGTTCCAGCTTATGTGAGTCATTTACATTTAGCATGCATGATTTTATAAATTGTGATGATATTGTTTACTTATTGAATGCACCCCCATATACTTAGTTCATCCTCAAAGTACTGATCCACATATACGTCTAGGTGCTACATTGTCACATAATGTAGGTACAAGTTGTAGTATGTGCAAACAGAATCAGACAGTTGCAGATTCCAGCCAGCAGATGATGAGTCTTCCTACTTTGGGGACTTTAGTTAGATGTCATTTATATACTTTACTTTCTTACTCATATGTATTGGTTAGTGGTAGTTGAAGTG
The DNA here is from genome assembly GCA_030864215.1 of Capsicum pubescens. NCBI lineage: Eukaryota > Viridiplantae > Streptophyta > Magnoliopsida > Solanales > Solanaceae > Capsicum > Capsicum pubescens. Next base: position 196,709,224 of record CM061549.1, on the reverse strand, counting down.
GCGTCCTAACTATCTATAGTCAGTATAGTAGAGGCTTCACAGATGTCAGTTAGAGTCAGTTATGTAAATTTCAGTCCCTCTTTTCAGATTATATCAGAATGGAAAATGGTATCAGTATTGTATTTTCACAGATTCCATCATTTTTATGTTTGTACACAGTAAATTCAGCACTTTATACATATTTACTCAGTTGCTTAACAGTATGCTAGTTCATGGGTTAGATTGGGATCACTTATGGTCCTAAGCACCATGTGATGTCTCGAGACAAATTTTCAGGGCGTTACAAACTTGGTATCAAAGCACAGGGTTTAAGTGTCCTAGGATGTCTGTGAAGACGTGTCTAGTAGAGTCTTGCGGAATGGTATGGAGACGTCTGTACTTTTCTTCAAGAGGCTACGAGGCATTTAAGAAAAGTTTCCTTTGTTTCCTACTCTAGATCGTGCAGTAATGTTGTTCTCTCAGAAATTCCTTTCTACTCGTGTGTTGCCTAAAAAATTCTTTATCTATGACTTATCCTCGAGATAACATGATTAACAAGTTCCAATTCTTCCTAAGATGATGCTATCAGATTTACTATCAGTAACTTCAGAAGTCACACAAGGGGCTTGAGAGGAGATCCTTAGTATGTTAAATTCCTTAAGTTGAAAAGTTTATGTTCTCGTCCTTATGAATTTTTTAGTTGATATAGAATTAGATATGTATTCAGATTATCCATTGATCTTTTTCAATACAGATAGTGCTTATGAGAGGAGAATATTGTGAACCTATATTTTTAAATGTAGTGTGCATTCGAGGGATATTATGAACTTCAGTGTTATGATTTATGTGTAGTAGTACCTCCTTACAGTTGGAAGTATGGGTATAGGAGAGTAGTGACAAGAAAAGTGGGAATGCCGATTGATAGAAAGTATGGAGATAAACTTAGGCATATTGTCTAATTTTGTTAAGGTGATATGTCCTTGTGTGCTAGTTTAGTGGAAGGTAGAGAATGAGTTTTTAGTTTAGGTGAATTGTTGTCTGCTTAGTGTATGAAATGAGTTATTGATGGTATTTATTATATTTGAAAGGTGTAGGATATTAATGAAGTATTTGGTGATTGAGTACTGTTAATTTAGGGATATAGAAGGGTGAATAGTAATGATGCATAGAAGGAGGATGTGTTAATGGATTATTATAAGCTAGGCCATATAATTACGATCAATTATTATTGTTATGAAGTTCTAATGGACTAGTATTTCTTGATGTTTTATTTCATAGCTTCCAAGTGAGAATTGTATGTGAGGTTGGGTTGTTGAAGTATGTTTAGAACTAAACATTAAGTTTGAATAGTTTATGGTCATCAAAGTAGATGTAATGACTTCTTGGTTAGTGATGCTAGTTGTATAGAAGTGATCTAGTAGGCTTGAACAGTATGTACAAGAGTTTGAGTCTGTTTTTCATAATTAAGTATGATGTTGTATGAATGATGAAGAAGTATGCTCAAGGTGATATGGGGTTTCTTTATCTTCTAAGGTTATTATGTGTTGTACGTGGCTAGTAGTACCATTGGGTTACTAAGAGGAAGGAGACTAGTTAGATGGTATATGGTGTTCTAAATAGCTAAGTTAAGGAGTTTTGATTGATGACGTTGAGCCTTCTTGATATGATCTTGACCCACATGGTTTAGAAATATAAGTTCAGAGATACGATAGCAGTAGGCAATAACAAAATCAATATGGTTTATTAAAGGTTGAAGATATTCGTGTTAAGTGTTAGGATCTAAGTTTGAAACTTTGAAGATTGAGCGAGTAAAAATGAGAGTTGAAAGCTCTAGATGGTGCGGACTCAGGGCATGGTGATACCTATGAAGATTCTAAGTTAGTAAGTGTTCAAGATATTATATGATGACTATTGGTCTATAGAAAGATAGCGTTGTATCTCTGATGGAGGTATTAGCATTGGGTGTTACACGTTAAGATACAATCCTTCAGGGTAAATTTAGTTTTATGTGTATTGATTATACCCCAGACTCTAGAGTAAAGTGATTGCAGTTTAGATTGAAGTTTATTTAGCGTTTCACAGACCTAGAGTGATGGCTTAAAGCTAAGGTGGAGATGATAGAACGAGTAACCAAGTCAAGTTCTCAGATTCTAGTAGTGATTCCAGTATGTTATAGAACATTAAAAAGTGGGAGTGAGGCTCAACCCATTCTTATTTAAGTGTTGGTATTCCAGTTATTCCAATATCTACTCATGCTTTACGTGTTAGTTCCATGATCATAGTTCATGTTCATGTATGTAATAGAGGATCATATACACTCCCAGTTCCTAATACGAGTAGTACCAGTTCATTCAGCAGTTGGGATCATATTCCATAAAATTATGAACTCCAAAATTCAGGTCATGCAGCTCATGACTCGCGCACTTATGCTTTACAGTAGGTTCAGTTCCAATACTCAGACAACACTCTTAACGATCAAGCGAAGTCCATATTTATATCATGTACGCCTTAGACTCAATCTCTTTAATGAGTCCATATCGTGAACCCTCTATTCCCCATGCCTCGGTAAAGTGTCAAGTTATGCTTGGTATCCCTTCATGTTTCAGGCCCAGGTATTCTAACTTTTCAGTGACTTCTCCCAGGTCAAGATAGTGATGATGAACAACTATGTGGATAGGAGATCGTAAATGTGTTATGTTTGGGAAGATTGTTGTAAGCTGGTTTTCTGTAAGTCTATAAGTTTGAAAGAACCTTTGAGGAGAAGTTTATTTTCTTGTGTATGACTTGGTTAGTTGAGAATATTTTATGAGTGTCTTCCTAAGAATTGAATAGTGCATGGAAGTTGTTATTGATAGAGGTATTAGAGAATATGAGAAATATGCTCTTATGGATATTTGTTTAAAAATGCATATGTGGTTAGGAAGATAGGCTTGGATGTTATGTTGGCATATAAGGGGATAGGTGTGTTGTGCACTAACGAATTTCTAGTAGGAAGTTGAATTTAGTTGTTGAAGTGGTAAGGAGAATTATCCTAGAGGTGAGCAGTTATGACAACGCTTGGGGTATTGAATCCATGGTTTAGACTAGTCTTATGGTGTTAGGTGCAGTACCTTGTGAGTACGAGTTAGGCTTGACCACGATGAGAAAATTTAGTTCAGTTAGAATTTAGTAGACAAATTTATCAATGCTATGTGAAAAATTATAAGTTGAATCAAGTGAGTATGGTAGTTGAAGCGAATAGTATAGTTGAGGAAGTGTCTGAGAAGTGTTGCTAAGCTTGAAAGTAAGGAGTTATGTTGCTTAAGTCCGAGTAATTCTATCCTAGCATATGATTTATGGGTCTATGTTCCATGCTATAGAGTTGTAGCAATGTTGTGATTTCTTATTCAGAGGGTTTGTTCAGATCATTCCCAAAGTTCTTTACTCCCTAATATAATTAGAATTTCTTAGAAGAGTGTATAGCCTAAAATCCAGTTTAGCAATCAAACATATCAGTTCCTATAGATTTCCAATGTCCCATCTAGTCGTACTACCCAATGTTTCGTAAGTAAGGCTATTCCATGGGGTAAAATGTTTGCCTTCGTGCAAATTATGAATTTAGGTCAGTCTATGCATCAGGCATCAGTTTCAGATTCAGATATTAAGTCATGATTCAATTCGTAAGTATCCTGTGTATCATCTCAGTATTTTCCTAGTATTTCAACCGAATCAGTATCATTCGGGGACGAACGATCCCAAGAGGGAGATGTTGTAATGCCCCGAGTTTTCATGTCATAAACCTCTCATTTTTTTCACAAAATCAGATCCAGCCTAAAGTAATGGTTATGCATAAGTGGACGCTCTCGTTCCTACCTTAGCTATACAACTATTTTTATGAGAATTCATGCACTCGCAGATCAGTTCAGTAGCTCATCATGTTTAAGATTCAGTTATTTAGTTTATTTTAGTTGTGCATGATAGCTTATAGCCTCAAATTCATCAGTATTCTTAGCTTAACTAACTAAATTTGAGGATGAATGTTCCCAAGGGGGAGATATTGTAACACCTCGTACTTTTTCCTAGCTTAAATTCGTCCTGAGAATGTCAAAAATTTTCTTGTTAGATGAATACCTTCTTAGTTCATGTGGTATTTTCAAGATTTTGACTTTCCATAATGTGGGAAATTGAATAAGCTTTCCATTGATATAAGATTCACCCAAATCCGACACTCGATGAAGGAGTTATGGCATTTTTAAGTTGACAGTGTGCCACCTGGGCACTTAGCGCATCGTGGAGATGGGAAAAATGACAATCGTCAATTCCAGTGGCCCTCTGAGATAGCCCTGCATCGCGGAGAAGCCCAAATTCCCAATTGTCCTATTCCAGTAGACCGGCGCGATGATGACGCATCGCGTCGAAGGCCAAATTGGCATTATTAAAGGGCTCCGCGATGGTGGCGCATTGCGTCTAAGCGCCAAGTCCCAATTGTCAAAATCCATTGGGACAACATGACAGCTCCGCATCGCAGAGGTCCCCAATTTCCCAGTTGTCCTTTTCTAGAGAGCTACCCCGATAGTGGCGCGTCGTGGTGGCCCAGTAAATCGGGATTTTTGGTCAATTTCTAGTTTCGATTTAAAGTTTAATAGGGGCATTTTGGTCAATCCCCAGGGGCCCAATCCACCCAAAACACATCATTAAGCATATAACAAAGCACCTTATGCTTATTTTACCACTTTTCTCTCAAAAGAAAATCCTAGATCATCAAAGATCCTTCTCCAAGAAACCCAATTCTTCCATTAATTTTTCAAGGAAATTCAAGATTAAGGATTTACAATACAAGAACTCTAAGAATTCATCTTCAAAGCATCAATAGAAATTCAAGATTTAAGTTTTAGCATCTTGTTCATCAATTGAGGTATGTGGGGTTTATGAAGAAAGATCTTCTTCCATCCTTTCGCCAAAAACCAGGTTTTAATTACAAATTCATATGATTTTGAATGTTTATACATGAATTTCAAGTTAGGGTTCATACCCATTATTGCTATTTACAAAGTTATGAGTTTTTAAGATATTTTGAAGATGAATTGCATGTCTGTTTTTATATTTTCATGCCTATTGCAGTAAATTACAGATTTTGAGACAAATTATCATTGTTTCCAATATCAAGCATGATTATTATAACGTTTTGACATGAGATTTATGCATGGGTTATTGCCCCAAGATTGAATAGTATTATTTCAAGAAAGATAATGCTCCAAGCATCTTATGAGCAGATTTTTTTACAGATTTTCAGAAAAAGCTTTGATATTTCGATCCTCAGTTTAGCTATGGAATCTACTTTACATATTATTACAAATTACAGATCTCAGAATAACTTTATTTAAAGATTTACTCAGCTTATTGCAGAATTGGTTTTAGATAAACCCTTATGCTAGTTTTAAAGTGGATTTCCAATAGAATAAGCATAGTAAATAAAAAGGGAGTAGTATTTAGCACTGAGCGGGAAGTGTGGGTTTAGTGCATCCTACTTTCACAGAACTACGTAGCCAATGTAGGAACAGATTATCAGATTATTCCCATTTCTATATGGATGATAGATTTAGCTTGTGATCATTCACATGGGTAGGTTATACTCCCTGTCAAGAGTATGACACCTCTCCCCAACGTGAGATTTCTTTCTTAGGAGGATGAGACGTTGGACTCCATGTTAGCTTACATGGTTTATGTCGGTTAAGAGAACCTCCTTTCTAGATAAAAGAAAAGAAAAAAACAACAGAAAAGCTTTTAGAAAACTAAGTGTAAAGGGCTCACAGTTTTACTCAGATTATGTTTTATAGAAAGACAATAGTTACAGATTTCAGCTTTCAGATTTTAAATTTAGAAGTGAGAACATTTTACACTTAGACAGTATGATTTATAGCCAGAACACAACTTTTAGAACTAAATGTTATGACTCTCTAGATTTATAAAGTGTGATATGCTAATTATGATATCAAATTTCAGTATTTCATATATTCCAGCTTATGTTAGTCATTTACATTTAGCATGCATGATTTTATAAACTATGATGATATTGTTTACTTATTGCATGCACCCCCATATACTTAGTACATCCTCAAAGTACTGATCCACATATACGTCTATGTGCTACATTGTCTCATAATGTAGGTACAAGTTGTAGTATGTGCAGACAGGATCAGACGGTTGCAGATTTCAGCCAACAGATGATGAGTCCTCCTACTTTGGAGACTTTAGTAAGATTTCATTTATGTACTTTACTTTCTTACTCATATGTATTGGTTAGTGATAATTGGAGTCGCGCCCCAACTATCTATAGTTAGTATAGTAGAGGCTTCACAAATGTCAGTTAGAGTCAGTTATGTAAATTTCAATCCCTTTTTTTCAGATTGTATCAGAATGTAAAATGGTATCAGTATTGTATTTTCATAGGTTCCATTATTTTTATGTTTTCGCCCAGCAAATTCAGCACTTTATACATATTTAATCAGTTGTTTAACCGTATGCCAGTTTATGGGTTAGCTTGGGATCACTTGTGGTCCTAAGCACCGTGTGACATCTCGAGACAAATTTTTGAGGCGTTATAGTAAGAGCTTTGGATGTTTTAAAGATGACTTCTTAGAATTGATATGATTGTTATGGGTTTTTGGTCATGTCCTTTGGGTTGACCAATGCCCCAACAACATTTATGGTTTTGGTGAACCAAGTATTTTGATTGTATCTTGACTCCTTTATGATAGTATTTATAGATGTCATCTTGGTTTATTCCAAGAATGAGGTCGATCATATGAGATACCTGCGGAATGTACTTTAGAAATTGCATGATGATAAGTTACATGCTAAGTTTTCCAAGTGTGATTTTTGGTTGGATTTTCTTTCTTTCTTCAGTTATGTGGTGACCAAAGATGGCATTATAGTTTATTTGGCCAAGATAGAAGCAATCCATAATTGGGATAGACCTAATTCTCCTATCAAGATTGTAGAGTTTTTCGGGTTTAGTGAGTTATTACCAGTGTTTTTAGAGGGTTTCCCTTCTATTGCGACTCCTTTAACCAAATTGACTTAGAAGAAGGTGGTATTATAGTGGTCGAATGCTTGCGAGGTGAGATTTCAAAAGCTTAAGGAGTTATTGACTTTAACACTTATATTGACTTTGCCCAAAGAGGACATGGGATTTGTCATATTTTGTGATCCTTCAATTTCACCTCTACTATGAATAGGTTTTACCAGGGTATTTACAGCACGACCTCCTTTCCTTTCAAAGGTACAGAGGGTCTTACTTACTTAAATTCAATAAAAGGGAAAGTTTTCTATCTTAGTTTCACTTCCTTGAACTGGATACTATCGTGAAACATGCCTTTACTTATCCAGTTAGTTATTTTTTTTAATTACAAATCAAAATACAATTCTCCTCCAACCCTCTCATACCAAGAAAAGGTCCTATTAATGCTCTATTAAGGTAATTTCTTATGCTTCTTGTTAGTTGAAGCCCCATGAGAAGAATTACACTACCCATGTCTTAGAGTTGACAATAATCGTCTTTGTATTGATGTTGTGGTGACATTACTTGTCTGGTGTCCATTGTTAGATTTTCTCAGATTATCATAGACTTTAATACTTTTTCACTCAGTGATATCTTAATATGAGGCATTGGTGTTGACTTGAGTTGCTTAAGAACTATGATATCACTATTCTTTATCACCTTGGCAAGGCAAATATGGATGTGGATGCCTTGAGTCAAAAGTCAACTAGTATAGAGAGTCTATCTTATCTCTTGACTCTAGAGAACCTTTCACCTTGGAGGTCTAATTGTAACTTGCTAGTTGGTTAGGCTTTATTCTTCGACACCCGGGCATGTGTTTGCCTTTCTTGACACTAGATATTTTTTGTTGGTGCAGATTCGATCTCATTAGTTTGATGAGAATAGGTTGAGGGTTATTTGTGATACAGTGTTGACTGGAAAGGGTAATATGGAATCTATTGATTTTGTTTGTATTTTGTGGATTAGTGGTCGAGTTTATGTTCCAAGAAATGGTGGATGGGTTAAATTGATCTTGGAAGAGGCTCACTATTCTAGATATTCCATTCATCTAGGGGAGACCAAAATGTATCATAATATAAAGAAGCATTATTAGTGGTGTGGTGTGAAGAAAGATATTTTGGAGTTCATGGCTAAGTGTTTGAATTGCCAACAGGTGAAATATAAGCATCAAAGACCAAGTGGTACGATGCAGAGGATGCCTATTCCCAAGTAGAAGTAGAAATACATCACCATGGATTACATAGCTAACCTATTTGGATGTTGGCAAAGTTTAACTCTGTCTGAGTGATTATAAATTAGTTGACAAAATCAACACATTTTATTCATTTGAGGGCAAGTTATAATGCAGAGATATTGGCCAAGATTTACATTAGGGATATTGTTCGATTGCGTGGTGTCCCTATTTCTGTTGTATCTAATAGAGGTACTGTGTTTACCTTAAGTTCTTGGAGTATAATTTTGAGTAAGTTAGGTACTAGGCTTGATTTGAGCAAAACTTTTTACCCTCAGGTGGATGGTTAATCTAAGAGGACTATTCAGGTCCTAGATGACATGCTACAAGCATGTGTCATACACTTTGGGAGTTATTGGGACCAGTACTTGCTCTTAGCGGAGTTAACCTATAATAATAGTTACCATTCCAGTATTCAGATGACACCTTTTGAGGCTCTATATGGGCGGAGGTATAGATCCCCTATGGGATGGTTCAACTCATTTGAGGTGAGACCTTGGGTTATAGATTTTTTAAGGGATTCGATGAATTGAGTAAGACTGATTTAGAAGAGGATATTAGATATCCATAGTAGGTAAAAGAGTTCTTCCAACCATCAGGCTTGCTATCTATCATATATGAATGGATATTGAGTTCTGTTAAAAGTTTCACTCATGAAGTGTGTGAAAAGGTTTGGGAAAAAATGGAGCTTACTCCGAGGTTCATTGCCCCTTTTAAGATCCCTAACAAGTATGGTGATGTGGAGTAAGGCTAGCTTTGCCTCCACATCTATCAACTATTCATCTTATTTTTCATGTCTCCATGTTAAAGAGGTACCATTCAGATGATACCCATGTTATTTGATGAGATTCATTATGTGAGATCCTAATTTTTCCTTTGAGGGGGAGCCTATTGCTATCTTAGACCAACAAACTAGGAAGTTGAGGTCTAAGAGAATGGATTCTGTGAAAGTCCAGTAGAGATATTGCTATATTGCGGAAACTACTAGGAGTTTGAGTTTGATATGAGTCGTAGATACCCCAGCTCTTCATCGCTGTAGGTACGTCATTTAGTTTTAGTTCTATGATGAACTAGCATTTTAGTGGTGGATAATGTAACAAATTGTTATGTAAAATTTTCTTTTTTTAGTGTTGACCATTCTATCCTTCCCAAGTAGTTGTTACTTGCTGATTATAAGATGTGGGAATGGTTGGCATGGTCTTCGATACATCCGAAAATGATTTGGAAAAATTTGAGGCCCTTAGAGGTTTTTAAAGCCATTAGTTTGACTTCAATCAACACATCATGATCGAATACCATATGGCAATTTGGCCAGTTCTGTTAGATTCGAAATGTTGATTTTGGATCAGTAACGCAGGTAGTTTAGGCTTGAAGCCTTTATTTTGTATTTCGACACTTCATTCAAAAACTAGTCAAAAATTTCTAAATATGGTCCCGAGTGCCAATTTATTATCAATGACTTCTTTTAGAATAGTAAAAAAATGCCTAACTATGATCCCAAGGGCTAATGTATTGTAAATGTCTTTCTTTTTTGAAAAGTCAACGTTGCCATTGATTTTGGCACATCAAAATTAGTCTAGTAGCACATATAGTTTACTTCTGTTGGGTCCCAAATGTATCTCGCGGGTTCAATAATGATAATTTCTCCAAAGATCCTAACTAATGGTGCAACATTTTCTGGTGCATCAGGCCCTTTATTAGGATCACATGGACATATATTATGATTGCGGGTCTCGATGATAGCCTAGCCTTTATTTTGGTCACGTGGTGGTGGTACCGCGATCGCGATGGGTTATCGGTGGACCGGTTGGGTTGACCATTGCGGACATGAGGCCTTTCTCTCATAATTATGATGACCAACTTAATTTTTGGTCTGTATTGACCTTTGCATTCATGGTGTAGTGTCTAGGATCGCGAGATACTGGTCACAGAACAGTATTTATACTCTATTTTTCGTAATGTCCATTATTTTTGGGCCTTGAAGCTTCGGGTTAAGGCAATTTTAAGTTTTTTCTTCACCATTCTTTCTTGGGTAAGCTTCTAATGCATCTTCCCATCATTTTTGATTGACTATAACTTTGAAAAACCCTTTTGTTCATGATTTCAAACTAGATTTTGGGAGTTTTTATCGGTAAACTCTTAAATTAGTTTTTATTTGATTTAAGCCTCATTTTTATCCCGTTTTTACTTGAGTTTTGAATAGTAGACTCCTATAATCTTGGGGAATATGTTTCTAAAGTAAAATTTTAATTTTATCCTTTTTGTTTTTGAACCCATTTTTAAATTATTTTGGACCCGTCTTAAATATAGTCGATATATGTATCATTAGCTTTGTTTTAATGCATAGATTTAATATTTGAATGTTTTTTCTCACTTTGAGACTGTTAAAATGGGAAAGGCTCCATGTTAAAGGTTCTAAGCTCATATTTTGATCATTACGAGGTAAGTTATGACTTAATATTTTTTAGACCGGGCTGGGTAGTTAATAAACGAGTAAAGCATGCTATGGGTTGGGGATAATTAGCCATGTGAGTATTATTTCAATATTATTATTATTATTATATGCCCGTGTGGGGGCTTATAAGCTTATTTTTGTTGACTTGAGATAGCATATATTCCGTGTTGTTCGTGTAGGGGCTTTATTTGACATCATAGGCCTTATTTGTGCATTCTATTCTATTATTATTAATGTGTTGCTGGTACAGGAACCTAAATAGATATTTTAAGTCTTTTTAAACATTATTTGTCTTTATCATGATAAAAATACTTGGGTATGGGGTTAAAATAATATTATTGATGTCTTACGTGCCTATTTATTTGGTGTTACCAAGCGAGAATTGATATCTTGAATTATTGACACATTAAGTCGATCTTGAGCTCACTTATACATTTATTGAATAGATTTCTACCTTTACACTGATTGGTTGGGAGAATTTTATCCTCATTTTATACCTATATACTCATGAGACATTGGTACCATTAAGAAACATTGATTCAACAGAAAGCAAGACATTTTCATAAAACACTTGATTCTGAACAATAGCTAACAAGGTGAATGTGACTCTTTATAAATCCTTGATTCATGAACACTAGATGGAGAAGTGAGTTGAGATTTAAGGTAGTATATAGGTTGCAAACCCCTTATGGCTCCTATCTTCGGACCGATGAGTCTTGGTAGGTGTATACAGAAAGTCATACAATCACTGTCAATCATTCATTATGATCCTATCATTATCCCATTAAATATGTAGTTTTTGGTGTATTTTTATGTGATGTGTACTTTATTTCCATATATGTTTTCGTGTTACCAGTTCCTGTATCAATCTTCTATTTATAGAAAGCCAAACCCATCGGCGGCCCCCTAAACTTGGAACGATCTTTCACTTTGGTACCTCAAGTGGACGTTGTTCACTTTTGACACCTCAAGTAGCCATAAACTGTGTCACTTTGACACCTTTCGGCACCGACTTTGGTGCGTGAATTACACGTGCTTCCAATATGGATTAATTGGCCAATTAATTCGTGCCAACTCATTTTAAAGGCCACATCATTATTTACACTCACAAATTTTAAAAAAACAAAAAAAAAGGATCAAAATACATGGCTAAGTGTCCAATAAATTAATGACACATGGTTTTTAAATTAAATAGTTACAAAAAAGCCCACATCTTCCCATCTAACCTTTTTAAGTTCAACCTCCATTAATGAAAGTTGAACTTCCATTAATTGAGGTAGAATTTTCCTGAAAAGTAAATATACTTCCTCATTCGCTGAGGATGATAGATCTGCCGTAAAAGCTTCATGAATTTCATACATGGAGAAAGAGGAGGCCAATGTTCAGTTAAAAAATTATTTAATAGAAGAAAACATAAATAATTAAATTCTTCTTATGCCATGTAGTTTGTTAATATTTAAGGTTTTTTTCTTTGACCAATTTGCTTTTTGATTCTTTCCTACTAGTAAAGAATCCACTATCCTTGTGGAAAAGCAAAAAAAAAATTGCATTTACCCTCCTAAATAATTTTACTTTTCTTTGCACACTTTGTGTTTGATAAAATTCCCCAAAGAAGTAAATCATTGAATTTTTAGTGATTCTTTGCATTTTTGAGGAGTTTTGGAGAAATATTATTTTGGGTATTTCTTATTAAAGTGGTATGTGTCTGTTCAATAGGTAAAAAAAAAATGGAGAAGAAAGGAGTATTTTGCTGTGTTCTTTGTGTGGGTTGATGGGATAAATATTCTTTTTCTTTTGGGTGTTAATGATGTCGTGGGTGGAATAGGAGAATTTTGAGTTGCTGTTTTGGGTGTAATTTGGTTGCTGTTAGTGTGGTAGTGTGTTCCATTAATTTTTGAAAAATTCAACCTCCATTAATGGAGGTTAAGGTAAAGAAAAATTATGTGGAGAAGATGAAATTGTAAAAATCTTTATGTATAATTTAAAATAAATTTAAAGACAAAAAAATTATGAAAATGCCCCTAAAAAATTATGAGAATACCCCTGAAATCCACCCAAAAGCGATTGTATTACACTCTCTTTCTTGAATCAACAAAAGGTGCCAAAGTGACACAGTTTATGGCTACTTGAGGTGTCAAAAGTAAACAACGTCCAGTTGAGGTGCCAAAATGAAATATCATGCCAAGTTTAGGGGGCTACCAATGGGTTTGGACTTTATAGAAATATTAGTAGAGATGGTGTGGGCTGCCGTTTGAGAACTTTTTTGTTTGCAGGTGACGTGCTCATAGTATCTTTTAGTTGTATTATTTTTTGGTTTGCTCATCAGCCTATGGTACCTACTAAGTACTAGTGGACCATACTTATCCCTACTGTACCTTTTTGGTTTATATCCTAGCTGGAGTATGAGATGCTTCAATTGATTCAGGCTACTCAGAGTTGATAGTTGAGGCACTGGTGTGCTCTAGAGTTCAAAGTTGATTTCGGGCCCCCTCTTGTCCTTATCTTGTCTTTGTTCATTTTCAGACATGGATTTTTATATTAATATGTTTGGTTATATCTTAGATGCTCTTGTACTTATGACATCTGATTCTAAGGGTTTTATGTATATTTTCTTCAAACCTCTACTATATATATATGTGTGTTGACCTAACTTTATTATAAAAGTCTCGTTATTTTGTTTTGCTTATATTTTTTATTTTCTTTGTTTTTGCGTAATTGGCTAACCTACGAAAATTGAGTCTCGATAGGTTATTTCATGACCTTAACTATTGGGTATTGATTGTGGTGATGCCATGTTTAGGCTTATATTGTTTTAGTGATATGGGACTTGAATTTCTGAATTTATATTGAGGCTTGTAGTATGTGTTCATGAATTGATTATGACTTTGAGATTTGGGTATATTTGTTATATTCTAGCTTCATTTTATCTTCATGTTCGTGCATATTCATTCATCTCATAGATTATAGAAATACTTGACATAAATACTAATTTAGTCCCAGTTTACGTCCGGACAAGACATGTTGAGATTTTGATTTGAGCTAGGATATTTGATATTGATTTTAGTTTTGGTTTATATATATATATATATATATATATATATATGGAGAGAGAGAAAAATCACTTTTTTGATTCCTATTGCATTTTAGTGGGTTGGTCTCGATCTGATCCAAGCCATAATCTTTATGGGTTTACCAAAATTATTAGTATGAAATTTATTGGCACTTATTTGCATGATTTGGCCCATCGTAAAATTAAATGTAGGTGCAAAGTCTCTCAATTTGTGGCCTACCATACTATTCATTAAATAAATAGACAAATGCTCTTTTCCATTATGGATAGCAATAGTATAACTGATCATTGTGGGTCCATTAGTGCCATCTCGCAGCACACGACTAGAGTGGGTGTATATCAGTAAGTATTGACCATTACATTTCATTTCATATCATTTTACAACATTATTCATTATTGTTGTTATGTATCTTGGTATTTTGGTGATTATTGTTATTAAATTGCCGGGACTTTGTTGTTTGTAGAATTTTTAAATATTTTTTATCTGATATAATTTGTTTCTGAATCTTAGTTGGCCTATGATGCCTGAGTACTAGTGGTTGTAATTATGCCTGCTTTTCTGTGTTCTTCTGATGTAGATCCTGGTATGAGTGGTCCACATGGATAGAATTCATGCATCTCAATAATACTCGAGACCATAGTAAGCTCGTCGGATTCGGAGGCTATCCCATTTCCTATCTATTTATTTTCTATCTTATTTAGTTTCCTTGGACAACCTTGTATTTTGGTTTTGTATTTCATATTATAGTCTCTCTTGTTCTTATGATAGCTAGTCTTGGGGATTTTGAATTTCTTGCTTAGTTCCAATTGAGTTTATATTTGAGTATTATTATTGTTATTATCATTATTATTGTTTATGGATTCTTTTATGGTTGCCTTTACTTTGAATATTCTGAATTATTGAGTCAGACTTACCTGTTGTGGTTGGGTTAGGATAGGTGCTATCATAATCCATAGGATTTTGGATTGTGGCATTTGTAATTGAATTATATATTAGTAATTTTTTGTAAATCTCTTTTTGTTCCTTGTTAGATTACTTATTTACTTATTAAATTAATTACTTTTACTTATCTATTTAAAAAAATCTGAAAATATTTTTAATTTTTTTCTATATTATTCTTATTTAGTAAGTAACACCACAAAGTTTTAGTAGTTAAACTTAAATTTTCAAAACATAATTAATAAGAAGAGTTTTGTATGTTTTACTCCTATTATATAAATTCTTAAGTAAATTATCAAGTCGAAGAGACAGACAAAAGGAAATTGATAAAGTATCTTTTACTTTATTTTTTGCATTTTGTTTGATCCTTGTGTTAAAAATAACTTTTCTTATTTATTATTTTAGCAAATCAAAAGAGATTTATTTGTTTTAATCCAATATACTTCTTATTATTAAGTAATTTTTTAACGAAATAGTTGTCAATTATATATTTTTTAAAACATAATTAATAGGGATAAATCAAACAAACTCCTAATAAATAGCCTTTTAAGGCGAATACCAAATCAATGAAAGAAAAATAAAATGAAATTGATAGAGTACATTATTTGTTATTGTACCTTTTAGTAAGATTTTATGCAATTTTGAAGTCACAGTTTTCTTTCACTCAGAGCATTTATTATGTCTTACTAATAACACCCCATATTCTCTCTTTGAGTATGTTTGGTTTAAATTTTTTTATTTTTTTGAAGAAAAATGTATTTCTTACTCATTTGTATATAATTTAGATAAGTATTATGATAGTTAGAGTTATATGGTGGCGGGTATGGGATCCACAAGGGTGGGGTTGAAGATAAGACTAATTGAAGACCGAGGAGGACTCAATGAATAAGAAATTTCATTTGTGGAATATAGTTTTTCTATTTCTAGTAGGGAAGCCATTTTCTTTTCCATTTTTATGAAATTTATTTTAATAGATAAAATATATTTCAAAACTTTGACCAATCATTGAAAAAATTTGAAACACCGAGCACGCCATTTATTTATTTTAAATTCAATTTTGTGTTCCTTTGCATTTGTTAATTCTCCTTCGATACTTAATTCCTCATAAATAATCTCCTTCAAAAGTTATCTAATTAAATGATGATTTTTTAAAAATAATTATGATGACTTTCGACAAGATATTATTAACGTATCACTAAGTTAAATTAATTATGCAATAGAAAATGTGACATAAGTTATATTTTTTTAAAAAAGATACATATTTTTTTAAATTTTTGTATCATGAATTTAGGCCTGGGCTTAGCACAACCCTTATGCAACTACTATTTAATAGAGAATAAAATAAGTACTCTTCACCGTGCAAATGCACTTGTCTTATTTAATTTGACAGTGAGATTAAGAAAAGTAAAAACACTCTTGAATCATGTGGTCATAAACTGAAGTTATTTCAAATGTATCAAAGTTCTTTTTAATCCTGTGATCTTAAACATGTTACATAAAATGTTAGAATTAAAGAGTTTTCAAAAAGGAAAGAGACATTTGTTTGAAACGAACTCAAAATAAAAATAGGACAAAAAAATTAAGTGGAGAGAGCATTAAAATTAATTTAACTCATGCAACAATATTCAGTAGTCAATAAAATAAGTAGTAAAAAAATTCAATTCCCCGAGGAATGAAATATTGGGGAAAAAATTAACAAAAGTTTAGTAATAAAATGGGAATTTATAAAATCTGAAATTATTTTTTTAAAAATATATTTTTGTTTTTTTTAAAAAAATATTTTTTTAAATATATATATATATTTAGCTTGAGCTCTTCTCCTCTCTAACATCTGTAACGTCTTTTTTGACGTGACCGCGCTAACTCCAGCGATGCCGACGGTGTAGTATCGCTGTCGACAGGTAAACCCACTATTTCTCTCCCTCCCTTTTTGTATATCTCTCTTTCCCCTTCTTCTTTCTTTTCCTTTCTCTCTTTCCACTTTTCTCACCGACGAGGTACGCTGCTGTCATCGACGAAAAGACAGAGAACATCACCGGTTACCAGCGAAAGTAAAAAAAAAAGGTGGTAGAACGATCCTTTAACATTCAGGTCGTGTTTGAATCGAGGACCTCCGGTGGTCCCTCCGTCGGGTCCAAAAAACCAAGGTCTTATGCTATCGATTTTGGTGAGTTTTAGATCAGTTTTTTTCCAGTGATATTCTAGCGTAGCTTCGGCGATAATATTTCGGCGACCAATTTCTGCTTCAACTTTCCGAAAAGCAACAAATAAAGAAAGAGAGGATCCCTTGACCTTTAAGTGTATCCCGATGACTTCTAACCTTAAATCTTTATTCTTTTTCTCGTCTCCCTACTTATTTTACCGGTGCTTGAATTTAGTGTGCTTTACGGTACCTGTTGTTTCCTTTCCTATATTTGTTTCTTTGTAGTAGCTTTGGGGTTGATGTTAGGCTAGGGTCATGTCCTAGGAGGTTTGGGTCTGTTGCGGGTGTGGGGGTAGGAAGGAGTGTGGGGTTTGGGAATGGGTCAGGTGTGGGTACAGGTTTGGGGTGTATGGTCATAGGGGTAAGTGTGATGCTAGAGATGATACGTTGAGGTTAGGGTCTTGGTATGTAAGGACCCTTCAGGGTTGGTCTATAGAGCTCGTAAAGATTCTTAGGAAGAGGAGGATTAATATAGAGTGTGTCTAAGAGACTAAGTGTGTAGGTTCTAAGGCTAGGGATGTGGATAGGTATAAGTTGTGTTATTCAACAAGTTAGAGGCATAATAATAGGGTAGGTATCTTAGTAGATGAGGAACTTAGGGAACAGGTAGTGGAGGTTAAGAGGGTTAGCGATAGGTTGATGACTATTAAGTTGGTTATTAGTGGGTTGACTCTGAACCTTTGTAGCTCCTATACGCCGCATATGGGCTTGGACGAGGAGGAGAAAAGGAGATTTTGGGAGGTTTTGAATAAAGTAGTGAGAGGTGTTACTAGCTCTGAGAAGATTTTCATAGGAGGGGGATCTTAATAGGTACACCGGGTCATTACTGAGAGGCTATGGCAATGTGCATAGAGGCTTTGGGTTCGGGGATAAGAATGGAGAGGGAGTGGCCCTTTTGGATTTTGCGAGGGCCTTTGGGTTGGTGGTTGTGAATTCGTTCTCTCCAAATAAGGAGGATCACTTGGTTACCTTCCAAAGCACGGTATCCAAGACTTAGATTGATTTTTTATTGCTTAGGAAGGTGGATAAAGTGATGTTTAAGGACTGCAAGGTCTTTCCAAATGAGAATCTTTTGACCCAACATAGGCTTCTAGTGATGAAGTTCAATATCAAGAAGGGAAAGAAGATGAGGGGAGGGAGGGTCTACCCATGATTAAGTAGGGTGGCTTGACTCCTCTTAGTGCTATAGAGATAGGAGATAATTTGGAGGGTAGGGGGATGTGGATAGTATGTGGGAGGGCTATCATTTGCATCAAAGAGACAATTAGGGAAATGTTGGGTGTCTTGACGGGATGGTCTAGCCATCAATGCGGGGATTGGTGGTGGAACGTATATGTTAAAAAGAAGGTGGAGATGAAAAAGGCAGCGTATGCTAAGCTGGCCGATAGTCAGGAATAAGAGGTTAAGCGGCTGAACAGGGAGGAGTACAAGTTATCTAGGAAAGATGCTAAGTTAGTAGTTTTGGCAAATAAGACAATAACTTTAGAAAACTTATTTGTGAGATTAGAGGAGAGAGGCGGGGAAAAGAGATTGTTTAGGCTTTCTAAGACTAGGGAGCGGAAAGACCGCGACCTTGATCAAGTGAAGTGCATCAAAGGGGAGGATGGAAGAGTATTGGTGGAGGATATTCACATTAAGAGGAGGTAGTAGTTTTATTTCCATAGACTCTTGAATGACAAAGGGATAAAGACATGGTATTAGGGGAGTTGGAGAAATCAGAGGGGTGCCATGATTTCAGTTATTGTAGGCGTATAAAGGTGGAAGAGGTCAAAGAGGCTATTCGTAGGATACGCAGGGGTAGGGCAACGAGGCCTAACGAGATCCCAGTGGATTTTTGGAAGTATACATGTGGGACAGGTATAAGGTGGTTGATTGGTCTGTTCAATGGTAGTTTCGAACGACAAAGATTCTTGAGGCTTGGAGATGGATCACGATGATTCCGTTATTGACATTACCAGAACCAGGGCCTGGTCGTAATAGGCATCCCAAGTCCCAACCAGGACCCGGGACCACCCCTGTTACCCAACCCAACCTTGAACTATGCATACCATGAGTCGGATAAATTTTGAATGTTAACAAGATAGAATTTATTCCGATTTCAGACTTTAGGATAGGTCTATAAATGTGACCAATCCAAACAAGTCCAAGCATCCATTACCAACCAACAACCATAACCAAACCAATATAAAAACAATGTTCCTGCCCATAACATAACATAAAAGGATGGAACAATCATTAATTTAGTCCAATGGTATCACCCCCAATACCAATGCCCATACTAAGGCTGACAACAATATCGACACCACCTATTCCAACCCATAGTAGTCACAGAAAGCCTCTAACAAAAGGAAATACAATATCCAGTTGGGATATGCCCCCAACTATAGAAAAAACCAATATCTATAAAATAACCAAAGTATGTAAAAACATCTATGACATAAAATGGAGCCTTCCAGAGATGGAAGCTCACCACTGCAACCCAACCGAGCTGATCCTACATTCGAGCACTATGCAGGAGGAGTAGAATGGCTAGTTCCTGCATCGCGTGTGGATATAACTGCCAGAAGATGGGTTAGCGGGTGAACGCTAGTATGAACTCAGGATAATGATAAAACAATGCCATTTAGTAAAACCAAGTAAACCAACCATATGAATACAACCATACATGCATATATATATATATATTTATAACTATCTCTGGAAAGGGAACCGAGATTAGCATGGCTTTAAAACTATTAACCTGGGTATGTGTAGCTTAACCGTCCTAAAACCACCCATGGGTTAAATGGGTCCAGTGTAACCCCCTAAAAAGGTCTCGATGCGTGTAGCCACATGAACCGGAGATATCATAAGAGTAGGGGATTCCTAAGTACCCTTCGTTCTTCATGATGCATATGTACTATGTACTTAGAGGATTCCCATGTACCTCATAGTATCATATATGGTCGGTATGACCAACACTCATGTCGGCAAATATAAGTTTACAGTGTCCGTCCATAGGACTGGTACCTTCATATTTATCTATCACACCCCGCCATATTTCCCAATTAAAACTATTACCATCCAACCAAACCTTTATTCCATTATTATTAACCAAGGCTTTAAGTAGTGGTATCGTCATATCGACTATAGCTTACAAACAATGTCCTTAGCCAATATTTGTATATAATGGGATTCCCATTTACCCATAGATTATATTATCAAGTTAACTTAGGAGAATCCCCTGAACCCCACAAGTGTTCCATTATTAAGTTTTCTTGGGAGAATCCCATTTACCCCACAAGTTGTTCATTAACATGTTTACTTCAGAGATTCCTTTGTACCCCACAAGGATGTTTAATTAACCTTAACCATGAACACCATACCTTGCCATTTAACCATTCCAAACCATTTAAACTATTTAGGGTTCCATTACCAAGCCAAACTATGTAATAGTTCCATTAAAAATCCAATAACATAGTAAAAGCATTCTCATAGGCATTTTATCAAACATGTTGGGGGCATATTTTTTTCAAAACCAATTTCGATTACCAATTTACCATTACAATGAAACTAATTGTCCAAACCACCATTAAAGTATGTAAAAACTTAATTAAAACATGGGAAGACTATAACCAAGCATTTAATACCAAAACCCCAACATATATTTGAAAACCCCAAAACCATAAATAATCATGCCATGAAAACATTGTATAAAATATGAATTTAGTTGAAACTAACAATGAGGGAGGACTACATGCCTTAGATTATGAAGATGGAGAAAAATCACCCAAACAAGCCCCAAATTGGTCCTATAGATGAAACCCTAGCCTTCTTTTACCCAAAAGCCTTAGAGAAAATTAGAGAGAGTTTCTAAGTGTTTAAGATTAGAATAATAGGGTAAGTGATGTCCCAATAGTGATATAAGTCGTATGGACTTAAGAGGTTAAGATTAAGTGGGGAAATGTCCAGATTACCCCCAACTTAAACTGGTTAAATTCTCGTCTTATGGTACGACTACCCCATACCAGTCGTACCTTTCAATACGAGTAGTACCCACCACTCATACCCTAGGACACCCATTTGGACCCAACACTATCCACCGTACGACTTACCCAAACCAAGTTATACCTGAACCATACGATTAGTATCCCCAAATGGTATCCCTGGTAGAATAGAATCAAAGAAAATTTGAACACTACCTACCATACAAGTCAATGTACGACTCGTACCCTATCTTAGAGCTCATGGTGAGCCACTCGTACTCAGATCCAATACTAAGTCTCAGATTAAGTAAAGGAAAAACCCAAACCATACGCCCCATATTCAACCATACTACTTGTACCCACCAAGTCGTATCCATTCCTGAAACCAATCCAACCCACCAACCATCACTAGTTAGCATATGACCAAGGCATACCACTCGTACCCTATAATACGACTGGTACCCACAAGTCGTATATAGCCTAGAATTCAGAAATCCAGGAAATTTTCTAAGGGTCCAAACCCAAGGTGTTTCAATCTACCTAACTAGGACCATTCATCCCCGAATGACGGAAAAGGTTGGTCAACACAAACACGATTCATTTGCATTACCAAATATCAATCCAAACTGTAACCATGTTAGAAAATAAAGATGTGATCAAGAACACATACCTTCCGCGCAAATATCCAGAGTAGAAAACAAATACAAATATTTAGACTTCATGTACGCTTCCGCTTCCCATATAGCCTCTTCCACCGTGTGGTTCCGCCATAGTACCTTAACAGAGGTCATATCCTTGGTCCATAACCGACAAACCTGCCGATCCAATATCTCAATCGGGACCTCTTCATAAGACATAAAATTTGAGATACCCAATTCTTCAGAAGGAACCACCGAAGAAGGATCACCATGACACTTTCACAACATAGAGACATGAAACACCGAATGAATCGATCTCAAACTAGAAGGCAACTCTAAATCATAAGCCACATTACCTACCCTCTGTAAAACCACATAAGGACAACCATATCGGGGATTAAGCATCCTCTTTTACCAAACTGCTTCACTCTCTTTATGGTAGATACCTTTAGGAACACCTTATCCCCAACTATGAATTCCAAAACTCTATGCCTCACATCCGCATAGGACTTTTGGCGACTCTGACAAGCCTTAAGTCTATCTTGAATCACCTTTACCTTTTCCATAGCCTGATAAACCAAATATAAACTGAACATATCTTCCTCACTAAGTTCAAACCACCCAATAGGAGGCCTACACCTCCTATTATACAATGCCTTAAAAGAGGCCATCCCAATGTTAGAATAATAGTTATTATTATAAGAAAACTCTACCAAAGGTAGATGCTCAACCCAATTGCCACCATAATCAATCACATATTCTCAGAGAATGTCCTGTAATGTCTGTATAGTCCTCTCCGCCTGCCCATCCACCTGCAGATGAAAAGTAGTACTCAACCTAACCTTAGTCCCCAACCCTTTCTGAAAAAACCCACTAGAAATAATATAAAAACTGTGTACCACAATCAGAGATAATCGAAATAGGTACCCAATACAGCTTTACAATATCAAGAAGATACAACCTCGCATAGTCCTCAGCCGAAAATATAGTCCACATCGACAAGAAGAGAGCAAACTATGTCATTCTATCCATGATGATCTAAACCAAATCAAATTAGTTCATAGACCAAGGAAGACCAATATCAAAATCCATATTGATTATATCCCATTTCCATTCAGGAAACTCAATCTCCTAATACAATCCTCCAGGGCTCATGTTCTCAGCTTAAACTTGTTGGCACACCATATATTTAGCCACAAAACCAGCCACATCCCACTTCATACCATTTCACCAGTACATCTTCTTGAGATCATGATATATTTTTGTCGAATTGGGATGGACAACGTAGCGCGATTCATGCGCCTCAACCAAAGACCTTTGTTGCAAACTATCGACTTCAAGAACACATAACCTTTCTTGGTAGCTCAAGGTACTATCACCACAGATATTGAATACCATCACCTTTTGCCCACCTATATCATCCTTAATTTTTATCAAGATAGGATCTCACATTACATTCTCCTTTATCTCTGCACCAAGAGATGATTGAACAACCTTCTGTACCATCACACCACTATCATTGGAGTCCAATAGTCGAACTCCAAGATTAGCCAAACGGTGAATATACCTTACCAATTCTCGCTTATTCATATCCACATGAGCTAAACTCCTCATAGACAACCTGCTAAGAGCATTAACAACCATGTTAGCTTTACCTGGGTGATAGTGAAGAATCATATCATAGTCTTTGAGAAGATCCAACCATCTTCTCTGCCTGAGATTTAGCTCTTTCTGAGTGAACACATGCTGTAGACTCATATGATCAGAAAAGATATCCATCTGAACTCCATATAGATAATGCCACCAATTTTTCAAAGCATAAACCACCGCTAAAAGCTTCAAATCATGTGTAGGATAATTTCTCTTATGCACCTTCAACTGCCTGGAAGCATAGGATATCACCTTCCCATGCTAAATCAAAACATAACCAAGTTCCACCTGGGATGCATCACAATAAACCATAAATCCCTCATTGCCTTCAAGCAAAGTCAAAACCAGAGCCAAGGTTAGCTTATCCTTCAGCTTCTCGAAACTCCCCTCACAAATATCCTACCAAGAAAACTTTACCTTCTTTTGAGTCAACTTAGTCAATGAGCCAGATATCATCGAGGAAATTTTTATGAACCACCTATAATACCCAGCCAAACCCAAGAAGCTCTGAATGTCAATTAGAGTTGTGGGTCTAGGAAACCTATTAACCAAAACAACTGTTGCGTCCAAGAGCACACACAAGTGTACGTGGTCTTACCAAGTAATACAATGGATTTAAATAAACCTAAATATTGATTTAACAGGGACTTATGTTAAAAACTATCTAATTCTAGTTTAACTATTGAGATAAAGTAACCAAGAGAGTTAGATCTGTAAACTAAAAGTAAAGTAACTAATCCAGAAAAGTAATGACTTTGGACAATCAATGGATAGAGACCCAGGGTTAAGGATTATGAACAATCATACTACACCATTAAACTTCATTAGTTAGACTACTTATCATGATTGATGATTCGTAGGGTTTATCATATGATTATGGTCTCCAGACCTCTAACCTTCTACCTAATTGGACAATACAACTACATCGTTGAACATGGATGTAATAATCTATTTAGATACATTAAGATATCATCCTACATGTGAACCAAGAAAGTCTTATAGGTATATCCCTATCCTAGATGCTAATTCAAATTTCTTATTTGATAAAAGAATAAGAACTTTGTTCTATCTATCCCTATGTTCTATGTTTTTATTCTCCCTCCCGGGCTCACAAAGTCGACAATGGATGTATCGTAAAGGTAGATAATCCTTAAAATAGTTAAAAAAGGATAAAAAACAACCAAATATGATAATAAATCAAAATTAGATCAATTGAAAGTAAAAGTAAACATGTTCTTGGACTTAACCCCAGAAAAGGGCATTTAGCCTCTCATGGAATTAACCGTAATCAAGATGAATGAATACATTATAAAATCTATTAAAAAGCTAAATTAAAAGAACAAAAATACTAATTGAAGTGTTTTCCAGACTTTCTCCAAGTTTTAAGGACGTCCAAGGTGATTCACAAAGTGTACAAGAGTCCTACTTATAGAGGGACAATTTTTGCCATTGGTGGACTAAGGGCCGCGTCACGTTTCTTATTTCAAGGGGGAAAGGTCCGCGTCATGGGAAAATCATAGGGGAACAATGTTTTGGGTCCCTTTTGAAGCTTTTCATGCATGGAATATGCCAATTTTCCATTTCCAGGGTCCTACACGCATTGGTGACATCCGAGGTGTCCATTTTATGCCAAACCTTGTCCCGTGCTTCCGTTGATCCATTTCAAGACTTTTGGTATTGTTTACACTTTATTTACAGATTTTATATCATTCATATATCATCATAATAAACTCACCAATCATACTATGAAATTAAACACCACAAATTAAAGCTCAAAACAACACAATCATTCAAGACGTCAAACTAGAAACTCAAGCTAAGAATGCTAGTTTTTGTCCTTTTGATCTTTAACTTAGTTTTAACTCTTGGCTTGTTTCGTTTGGACTTTGAAGACTATAAACAAGTTGTTTCACACATAAATATGCAATAATACCATTATTAACTCATTATACACGTTAGAGCCCATCGAGACTAACTAGAATGACACCTAGCTCAAGCTAGTAACACTAGTTTTCCCGGTTTAACTCAAAGTGACCAATTTGAATCCAGACTAGCTTGAAAACACCTTTACACATTGTAATCACATAATTAAACACTTAAATTCTTATTTATCTCATTATTAACATATTAAGCACACGAATTGTCCTCAAAATAAGAGTAAACAAGCAATGATAACCACACTAAAGTGCATAAATACACCTCAGATCACCAACCCACACTTAAAGCCTTGTTCATCCTCGAACAACTCTTTAATCTAAGCATCATAATCTGAGAAGACTCTACACTTATACTACATGTAATACACTCAAGTTTGTACTACCATGATTACACAGAATGCAAGTTTCTACACTAAGCGTGTTACGTTCACAATTGAAAGTTCAAGAATACTACTCCAAAACATCCTAGCCTCAAGAATTGACTCACCTAGTTGGCAAACTCATGCGTATTGCTCAATAAAAGACTTCATACAAATCACCCACATTCATCAAACATGTGCCCTTACAATAAGAGAGTTACCAGTAATCACTCATATAAATGTACTTTATAACACAATAGGTACAAGAATCAAGTTACGCTCACTCTCACAAGGAATTCACTAGTTTCACTTAATGAACCATAGTATTTCCATTGGTGTAGTACTCCACTAATATCAGAATAATAAAGCTTAGGATCAAACAAGTTTTTAATTGTAGTAATGTAGGCTAAGGGATGAGTAGAAACTATTTTGGCCAACAATAGTAACTATCTACCCTAAGCTCTTTAATCCATCACCCTTTTCATTCAATTCACCTCTAAAAACCCATTTTCACAACTTCTATCTACCCACTTCTTTTTGTTTTTCCCCATCTCATTAAGAATATTCATATATACTATGGAAGAGAGTGTTCTCTATACACAACTTATTCAATTTGAACAATCTATTGTTGTTTACATTACAAAACTCCCAACCACAACAGATATTACTATTCAACACTAATAGCTCTAATTTGGGGCTTTAATTTCACTTTTTTCCTCACTTGAATTTCAAACTCCTTAACTCAATTAATTTTACACTAAAGCGCTTAGGATCTTTGGATCAAATTTAGGGTCTATCAATGAAGGGAATTAGGCTACATATAAGGCTACCAAAGAAAATAAGCTAAAGGCTCAATGGGGTTAACTAGGATTATTCACTAGGGAAGGTAAAAGATGGAATGAATATGTCTATCAAAGAAATGCCTATATCATCTCCTGAACCCACACTCTTTATTTCTCTTTAAATATACACCAAACAAGTTCTAGACATCATATGCAACAAGGAATTTACAATAACCTCATATAAAATGTGGCACATGCTCAACTCAAGTAAGATCATCATAGACTCTTAACAAAATAATCACATGAATTCACATTAAGCCAACAAGTACAACAGTCATAATCATGAGCCTAGGAGTTTAAAAAGTAGTAATTCACACAATCAACATGCTTTTACAACCAAAATAAACTTGCATCATGCATTCAAATACAACACCAACAAGAAATCTCACCTATTTTTTTTTAAAACTACTCCTAAAAATAGGAATTTCCCTACCTCACACTTACAAATCTACTTTATCCCTAAAGTATGATTTAAAAGTAGAGATAGAAATACTCCTTGAGGCCTCTAGGCCTAGCTAGTAGCATCTTTATACAACAAGAGGGTCCGAGGACCCCACACCCAATCTTTGCCATGCTTCTTAGCTTAGGTTTTCTGGTACTCAGACTTCCCATCAACCTGTGACTCAATAAAACAAAAACTAGTGAAGTAAAAACTAAAAATACTGAAAATAAAACATACCTTAACTTGGGTTACCTCCCAAACAATGCCTGATTTAGTCTCACGGCACAACCCACATCAATTTTTTCCTCCTCCTTAAGGATATGAATTTTACCCCCAACTTTGCATCCATCTTTTTTGCTTCGCTCATAGGGTAATGGTACAAAGATTAAGGAACCGAGTAATAGATGGTGCATGGTAAACCATGCGGTCTTGAAGTGAGGTGTGTTTTTATGTTGCTTATCTTGTGTAAAATCAAGAATATAGGATTCCTGTTCCTCCTCTTCACACTCTCCCACTATTTTAGATGATTCCACTGACAAGACATCATCTAAACATAATGTAGAAAAGTTCTTTGAATGAGTCCCAACCAATCCTACTTCAAAATTCACGCAATCCACAACATCCTCACTCATATTTACCTTCTCAATTACAGTCTCAAAAGAAAGATGACAATTAAGTGGCTGTGATTCTTGTGTCTGTTCCATAAATTGGCTAGTATCCTCCTTATATTTTTTTTCTTAGCATCTGTGGACACGGTGGTGGTGGTATCTCCTTAACCTCTTCAACAACTTTAGTTTACAAGTACCCTGACTTCCTTGAATTATCAGTAACTTTGTCTGCAACCGATTGGGGAGTTAACTCTGCATATACCTCCTTAGTTATCTTTTGAGCATTGCCCTCAAACATGACTGAATTAGGATTAGCTCCACACATATTTGCAGAGTGATATATATTACCACAAACTATACACCAACTTGTGGTTTGCTGAACAGGTCGAAAAAACTAGGTCTCCTATAAACACTTGCATCAAAATCTGGACAAAAAACTTCATAGTGAGGTCCTCCATAAAAATGACAAGAATCGTTATCCCTCAAAAACCACTTATCCCAGGCTGCCATGTCAAGAAGTGTGATAAGAAAATAAGAGAAACTACAAAAAAACTAAAACCAACTAAACTCTGTAAAACTCAATATAGAAAAACTAAAAATTAATATAGTTGCCTATTTACAAGTCCCCCACAACGGTTCTAAAAACTTGTTGCGTCCAAGCGCACACGCAACCGTACGTGGTCTCACCAAGTAATACGGTGGTCTTAAATAAAGCCGAATATCGATCCCACAGGGAATTATGTTAACAACTATCCAATTCTAGTTTAACTATTGAGATAAATTAACCAAGAGAGTTTTAGAGTTATAAACTAAAAGTAAAGTAACTAATGCGGAAAATTAATGACTTTGGACAATCAATGGATAGAGACCTAGAGTTAAGACTTACTAAAAATCATACTATGCTATTGAACTTCATTAGTTAGACTACTTATATTGGTTTGTGATTCGTATGGTTTATCATATGATCATGGTCTCCCAACCTCTAACCTTCTACATAACTGGAACTACAACTACATCGTTGAGCGGGGGTATAATAATCAATTTAGATGTATTAAGATATCATCCTACATGTGAACCAAGCAAGGCTTCTAGGTATATCCCTATCCTAGATGCTAATTCAAATTTCTAATTTTATAAAAGAATAAGAACCTTTTTTTATCTATCCCCACGTTTTATGTTCTTATTCCCCCTCCAGGGCTTATAAAGTCGACACTAGATGTATCCTAAGGGTAGATAATCTTTAAAATAGTTATAAAATGGATAAATAAATAACCAAATATGATAAAAAATCAAAACCAAATCAATTTAAAATGAAAGTAACCATGTTCTTGGACTTAACCCCATAAAAGGGCTTTTAGTCACTCATGGAATTAACCGTAATCAAGATGAATGAATACATGATAAAATTCATTAAAAATATAAATTAAAATAAGAAAAATCCTAATTGAAGTATTTTCCATCCCCTCTCAAAGTTTCAAAGTCGTCCAAGGTTATTCACAAAGTGTACACGAGTCTTATTTATAGAGGGATAATTTTTGCTGTCTGTGGACTAAGGGCTGCGTCATGTTGGATATTTCAAGAGGGATAGGTCCGTGTTGCAGGAATTAGAGTTTTTAAAGTTATAAACTAATTATAAAGTAAACAGTACATAAAGTAAAATTTTGAGACAATCAATGGAAGAAAGCCTAGGGTTAAGTATCTACGAACAGTGATACTATGCTATTGAACTTCTTAGTTAAATTGCTTATCTTGGCTATTGATTCGTAGGGTCTATAGTATGATAATGGTATCCCAACCTCTAATCGTCTAACTAACTTGGACATTACAGCTACACCGTTGAGCGGGGATATAATAATCCAATTAAGTGCTTAAATCTATCTCCTACATGTGAATCAAACAAGGCTTCTAGGTACATCCCCATCCTATATGCTAATTCAAATTTCTTATGATACAAAAGAATAAGAACCTTGTTCTATCTATCCCCATGTTCTATCTTCTTATTCCTTCTTCTGGGCTCACAAAGTTGACAATTGATGTATCCTAAGGGTAGATAGTCCTTAAAATAGTTATAAAAAGGATAAATAAACAACCAAATATGATAAGCAATCAAAACCAAATCAATTCAAAGCGAAAGTAAACATGTTCTAGGCCTTAACCCAGGAAAAGGGCTTTTAGCCACTCATGGAATTAACCATAATAAAGATGAATGAATACATGATAAAATCCATTAAAAAGATAAATTAAAAGAAGAAAAATCCTTATTGAAGTGTTTTACAGCCCCTCTCCAAGTTTCAAAGCACTCCAAGGTGATTCACAAAAAGTACAAGAGTCCTATTTATAGAGGGACAATTTTTGTCATCGATGGACTAAGGGTTGCATCGCGTTGCTTATTACAACAGGGAGAGGTACGAATCACGGGACAATCATGAGGGAACACTAAGATTTTCATGCATGCAATGCACCAATTTTTCATTTCCAAGGTCCTACACGCGCTGGTGAAATCCAAGGTGTTCATTTTACGCCAAATCTTGTCCCGTACTGCCGTTGATCCATTCCATGACATTTGGTGTTATTTCGACTTCATTTACAGCTTGTATATAACTCATATATCATCATAATAAACTCACAAAGCATCATATGACATTAAACATCAAAAATTATAGATCAAAACAACACAATCATTTAAGACGACGAACTAGAAACTCAAGCTAAGAATGCTAGTTTTTGTCCTTTTGTTCTTTAACTTTGTTTTGAATATTGGCTTGTTTCGATTGGACTTTGAACACTATAAACAAGTTTTTACACATATAATTATGCAATAATACTCTTAGGAACTCATTATACACGCTAGAACCCATCGAAACCAACTAGAACGACACCTAGCTCAAGCTAGTAACACTTAATTTCTCGGTTTAACTCTAAGTGACCAATTTGAATCCAAACTTGCTTGAAAACACCTTTACACATTGTAATCACATACTTAAACACTTAGATGCTTATTTATCACATTATTAACACATTAAGCACACCAATTATCCTAAAAAATGACTAAATAAGCTTGGATAACCACACTTAAGTGCATAAATACACCTCAGATCAACCACCTTTTGCGGATACACCATGATCACCCCACTAGAAATAATATGACCATGAAAAGTCCTAACATTCAACCAAAACTCATACTTTGTAAATTTGACATATAACTGTTACTCTTTCAAGGTCTGCAACACTATGTGGAGGTGATTAGTATGACCCACCTTACTCTTAGAATACACCAAGATGTCATCAAAGAACATAATGACAAAAAGATCCAGAAACTGCCTGAAAACCTTGTTCATCAAATTTATATATGCCACGGGGCATTAGTCAAACCAAATGACATAACTAAGAACTCAAATTTCCCATACCTAGTACAAAAACCCATCTTAGAGATATCTACCCCCCTAATCCTAAGCTGATGATACCCAGACCAAAGATCTTTCTCAGAAAAGAATTTTACACCTTACAAATTATCAAACAAGTCATCTATCCTTGGAAGAGGATACTTATTCTTAACCGTTACCTTATTCAAATGCCGATAGTCAATGCACATTCGAAGGGAACCATCCTTCTTTTGCACGAATAACACCAGTGCACCACACGAGGATACACTAAGATAGATGAAACCCTTATTCAAAATATCCTTAAGTCGCTCCTTGAGTTTCCTCAACTTAGCTGGAGCCTTTATATAAGAAGGAATAAATATTGGATGAGTGTCCGAAACTAAATCAATATCAAACTCAATATCCCTATCCAGAGGAAAACTAGGGATATCATCTGGAAAGACCTCAGGAAACTCATTTACCACCGAAATCAAATGCAAGGAAGGACCTTTTGAGTTAGAATCTTTAACCCGGACCAAATAATAGAGACACCCTTTAGAGATTAACCTCTGATCTCCAAGATAAGAAATAAACCTCCCCCTAGGAGCTAGGGAATCACCCTCCTACTCAATAACCGGTTAACCAGGGAACCTAAAGAAAATCTTACGAGTCTGACAAACTAAGGAAGCGTAACAAAAGTGTAACTAATCCATCCCCAGAATAACATCAAAATCCACCATATCAAGTTCAAAAAAATCCATCAAAGTCTGCCTACTACCAATAGATACCACACACTCCCTATAGACTCTTTTAGCAACCACAAAGTTGCCTACTAGGGTAGAAAAAGATAAGCGATCTAAAATAACCTTGGGATCAAAACCAAAATATACAACCACAAATAGGGTCACATAAGAGAGAGTGGACCCCATATTAAGAAAACAATACACATCATGAGAAAAGAGTTGTAATGTACCATTCATGCCATTAGGTGATGCCTCAGATTCCTGCCGAGTAGCAACAACATATAACCTATTTTGCCCAGTACCAATACTAGAAGCAGAAACAGATGCAGACGTAACACCCTTTGGTATAGGAGAAGAAGATGAAGCAATCAGAGCCTTACTCTCTCCCAAAGCACCCCTACCAACGAAACAGTTTCTAAGAATATGGCCTGGCTGACCACATTTGAAAAATCTGTCCCTTCCCTCGTCATAGAAACCCCTATGCAACTTACCACAGAACCAAAAGAGAGGGCATAATGAGGCTGATTGAGATCTACTTGGATGAGATTGGGCACCCTATTCCCGGATATTATTTCCACCCTACTGATGCCTATCACCCGACTACTTTGGGTAAAGAGCACTAGCTGTAGAGAAGGAACCAGAACTCCCCCACTTCTTCTTTGGCCATTTACCGCCATCCCGACCACCGTGCTGTTGAGCACCATCCTGTTCATATGATCTGAACTTCTTACTCTTCCTTTCACCAAACTCAATCTAGTTTCTCTTTTCCTTCTCCACCTCTTGCATATGTACCACCAACCTAGAAATATCCATATCTTTTATAAAAAATATAGTCTTGCTTTCAAGGATAAAATCCTGAGATAGTACAGAAGTGAACTATCTAATCCTTGCCCTCAGATCGGACACCAATTCCTGAGCATACCTTGACAACTGATGAAATTTTAAGGCATATTCCTTGACAAATATTTTCCCTTGTCTCAGATTGACAAATTCCTCCACCTTCGCTTTTCTCAACTCATGAGGAAAGAAGCGATCTAGAAAAGCATTAAAGATAGTCTCCCATAAAGTCAACTCTAAAACATTAACTCTCACCCTATCCCACACTTCGTACCATTGGTACACTACATCCTTAAGATGGTGAGCAGTAAAATTCACCCCTTCTATATTTGTGGCCTGCATTACCTTAAAATTTTTATCTATTTCATTCAATAAACCTTGAAGATCCTCCTCCATCTTCACACCAGTAAAAGTAGGAGGTTTCATCTTCATAAACTAGCCAACCCTTGTAGCCTCAGTAGATGAAACACCAGATGCACCTTGCTCAGCCTGAGCAGCAACCAACTGAGTAGTAACATAAATCGATTGGAAAAATTCCGTATTCGTCACCTCACGATGAGGAGGACTAGTTGCAACCGGTGGAACTCCAGAAATATCTGGGACTGCACCATTAGACAGAGTATGGATCCCCTGAGTATTACATGTCTCTTCAATATTATATCCATGACACGACCCAACCCAAGGCCTTGTCGTAATGGGTATCCTAAGTTCGATCGAGACCATAGACCATCCCCGTTACCCAACCCAACCTCCAGTCGTCTGCCCTAAGTTGGCTGAATTTTGAGCATATAATAAGATAACATAACTATCAAATTTACAAACTCTAGGATAGGTCTATTATCGAGACCGACCTAACCAAGTCCAACCGTTCGAACCTAACCAATGGCTAAACCAACCAAACCATAACCATATGAGTTCCATAACAATTATATATAATCCCAAAATAAAAGAGGATGGAACAGTAAGAAATCTAGACCTACGGTACAACCCTAATCACAATACAAATGCTAAGGATGACACCAATACCGATCCCGCCCATACCAACCCATAGTAGTTCCATAAATTCCTCTAAACAAAAGGATACCAAAATTCGATTGAGACATGCCCCCAACCTTAGCCAAAACCAATATCTATAAATGAACCAAACTATGAAATAATATCCATTAAATAGAGCCTTTATAAATGATGGAGGCTTACCACTTGTGATGCCCCGAAATTTTTTTTTCGTTAAGATCTCGGATAAAAATATGTTGAATTCTGTTCTTTATCGTGATTAATAATTTTTCTGTGTAGAATTTCTGGATATGCGACCATTCATCATGTAGAGAATCGAATAAGCTTTACAACGATATGTTGATTATCCAAAACGGACACTCGAGCAATGAGTTATGATCATTCCGATCTAACCGTGAATAGTGGTGAACAGTAAATGTGCAGGAAACAAATACTGAGGCTAGGTGAATTTTAGGGTGAACTTCAAACGATCATAACTTCTTGTATATAATAATCTGGGTGAGCTACTTATATTAACAGAAATCTCTGAAAGTCCTCTTCTAATGAAATTGGTTACATCCAATTTGAACATCGGAGCAAAAATTTATGGTCGATCTACTTCAGCCTATCATAACAGTCCACCAAAGGACAGATTTGACATTATTTGATTTTTCAGGGTATTTTGGTCATTCCCACTCCAATCCATCTGGCTAAACCATGGATTTAAGTCCATTAAGAGCATTCAATAGCTCATTTTTCTCGAAAATTTCCTAAGTCTCAAACCCCAACCCTACTACTCCAAATTTCATCCTTCTATGTCTCTTGATTGAACTGTAGAAATTTCAAATTAATTTGGGATTCGAGTTATCATGTTAAGGGTTTCAAGAAGCATCCTTTATTTTCGTGAATAAAGTTCCAGAGTCAAGTTCATATTCATCTTCCATTTTTAGGTATGTGGGGCTTTGAAAAAGATTATCCTTTCGATCTTGTGCCCGGTATTTTTGTTGAATTACATTGACATGAGATTTTACATGTTTTACCATGAGTTGGAAATATCATTTTATATCTTATATTATTGTCCATGAGCTATGGGATTATGTCATCCGATATGTGTATGATGTTGAGATGAAATTATGTCCAAAAAGTATTTGATTATGAGAGTATGATGATTTAATTTGTTAAGCCTTGATTTATACTATCATTCCACTATTTCCTTATTATGAATTTATAATTGATATTGGAAATTCTATATCCCTACTATGGGTTGATGTCTCAAGTACCTTTAAATGAGAGTTGGATGGCAAATTGAGAAATGTTGATATTGAAGTTGCAATGAGTCTTGGTATTTTCCGGATGGTTTTGATGAGTTAAATTGTTGAAAATATTATGTATTGATTCTTCATATCCTTGTCCAAATGTCGAGTCGGTTATGGTTCAATGCATTGATACCTTATTGATGTTGAGGAAGATTAAAATGTTTTGAGCTAAAATGTGTTGAGTTAGGAATCCACAAATTGATATGATTTGATAAATGAGAAAGAGATTTGATTTGGTCTTTATGATAGACCCTTGTGATGTTGTGGTGGATTTCCTAACGCGTTCTAAGCTTGTCGGGGAGTAGTACTTAGCACCAAGAGGGAAATTTGGTATTTCCCCAAACCTATGTGCCACAGTAGGGTTGTTTGATGATGATATTATTGGCCAGAGAACTCGATTGTGATTATTGCAGTTTTAAGGTCGTACTCCCTGGCAAAGAGTATGACGCTCCTGCCAATGGGGGTTTCAAACGGTGGTATTTCACGTAGCTCACGTGGGGTTGTCAGTTATAGGAAACTCCCCTGTCCATAAGAGTCATGTTTATTAAAATACCGAGTCACTTTGAGTTTTCATGTGGTAAGTCAAGTTGCCTATGATGATCTATAATGATTTATGAGGTTTTTCTCCTACATTTCCCATCTAAGATGTTATGAGTTGCATGATTCCATGTCACTCAAGCCAGCTGTGTCATTATGGTCCGTGTGTATGTTCTTACGAAATTTAGGATATTATTTATATTTTGCATGCGCCCCCACATACTAAGTACGTATCTTATACTGACCGAAATATTTCTCTATGGGATACATTCTTACCATGATGTAGGTTCAGGTACTCAGCCGCAGCCGCGACAGTTATATCCGAGTGCCGCATCTACGTTTCTTCAGTGGTGAGTCCTCATGGTTCGAGGACCAAGTTGCTAGTTTTGGTGCTGTTGTTTTGTGATCCCTTTGGTCTGTTGAGTCAGTTGGGGGTTTGTCCCAATGGCTCGTTAATTTTGTTGTATAGAGGCTATGTCAGACTAGTGTATTGTTGGGTTGGTTTGTGTATAGACATTCCATATATGTACAGTCTAACGATATTCCGTGCCATGTACGATGTGATATGATATGTACTTATATATATATCCTTAGCGTAGAGTGTATGTTGTTGTGTTAGAACTCAAGGGTAGTGTTTTGGATTAAAGGGTTAGCTTGAGGCTACGTGTAGCCTTGGGCACCGTGTGGTGTCTCGGGATGATATTTCGGGGCATTACAAACTTGGTATCAGAGCCTAAGGTTGTAAAAAGTCCTAGGGAGTCTGACAAGCCGTGTTACATACAGTCTTGAGCATGGGTGTGTAGCGTGCCACACCTATGATCAAGAGGCTGTAGGGCGTTCTAAGAAAAGTTGTTTCTTTCTTTCTACAAGAGTCTATCATTCTTACAACTATTTCCTTCTGCTGTTAATTTATGCGTTCTTACGATAGAAAATGCCTCCATGTCGAGCTCAAGAAAACAACAACCAATCTCAACCCATTGATCCGTTACATAAGACGGTATCCCATGCCAAATTTCAGGTAGCTTTTCAGATGCTAGCCTAGGCAGTTACCGCCAATACTCAGGCCAACACTCCACCTCCACAGGAAAATAATTCGGCAGCAGCACAAATTCATGATTTTATGCTGATGAATCTGCCAGAGTTTCATGGGTCGATAGCAGGTGAGGACCCGCAGATGTATGTTGATGAAATGAAGAAAATTACACAGATTATGCACGTGACCGAGGAAGAAAGTATGGAGCTGGCTTCTTATCGGTTGAAGGATGTTGCCTATGACTGGGTGCAGATGTGGAATAAGGGTAGAGAGGAAGATACCACTCCGGTGACTTGGCAATTGTTCCAAGATGCTTTCTTGGATAGATTATTTCCTCTTGAGTTACGAAAATCTAAGATAGAGGAGTTTATGAATTTGAGACAAGGCTCTATGTTGGTTAAGGAGTATTGTCTTAAGTTTAATCATTTTTCAAAGTACGCTCCCAATATGATGGCTGACTCGAGGACTAGTATGAGCAAGTTTCTAACTGGGGTGTCGAGTTATGTGATGAAAGAATGTAGATCTGCTATGATCAACAGGGAGATTGATCTTTCTAGGTTAATGATTCATGCCCAACAGATTGAGTCAGACAAGATAAAGGAAAGAGAAAGAGTAAGAGGGATTAAGAGAGTCAGATCAGAGAAACAGGGGTCTGGTCAGACTAGATTCTTCGGAGGAAGTTGCCCTCAGTTTCAGAGACGTCCATTTATACCTGTGCCTTCCTCAGCTAGTGCTCCCATATATTGGGGCAGGCAGGAGCTCGAGAATAGGTCGGTATCTTCCAAGTCTCAGGACAGTGTAAGCAACCGGCCTCATCCTCCTTCGTGTGCTAAGTATGGTAAAGACCATTTTGGGGAGTGTTATATGGGGTAGCGGAGCTGTTTTGGTTGTGAAAAGTTGGGCCACATACTTAGAGACTGACCGTATGCCAGACAGCGGAGTCGTGATGCCCGTCCCTAGAGTCAGGCTACCAGTGCCCCGCCCCCCGCAACCCGTCCAGTTCCTCCTCAGGGTGCTTTATCTAGTACTGCTGGCGGTTAACACCAGAATTATTTCTATGCTATACCACCTCGTCAGAAGCAGGAGCACTCTCCCGATGTTGTCACTGGTATGCTCCGTTTTTTCTATTTTAATGTCTATGTTTTGATGGACCCTGGTTCGAGTTTTTCTTATGTGACACCTCTGGTTGCTGTAAATTTTAAAATGGATCTTGAACTAATTTCTGAGCCTATTTTGGTTTCTACTCCGGTAGGAGAGTCTGTCATTGCTAAGCGGGTGTATAAGAAATGTCCCATTACTGTCTTTCATCGGGTTATGTATTGTGATTTTATTGAGCTAGATATGGTTGACTTTGATATCATTCTGGGTATGGATTGGCTTCACTCATGCTATGCATCTATTGATTGTCGTGCCGTGTGGTCAAGTTTCAGTTTCCTAATGAACCTATCCTCAAATGGTCCGGGAGTTCTGTGATTCCTAAGGGTCATTTCATATCCTATCTCAAAGCTAGGAAGTTGATTTCCAAGGGTTGCATCCACCATTTGGTTTGGGTTAAAGACACTAAGTCTGAAACCCCGACCATTCAGTCAATTAATATTGTTAATGAGTTTCTTGATATCTTTCCGGAAGATCTCTCTAGAATACCTCTTGATAGAGAGATAGAGTTCGGGATTGACCTTCTTCCCGATACTCAGCCTATTTCTATTCCTCCATATCGCATGGCTCCCATGGAACTTAAAGAGTTGAAGGAGCAATTGAAAGATCTTTTAGACAAAAGCTTTATCAGACCTAGTGTGTCCCCGTGGGGTGTACCTGTCCTATTTGTGCGTAAGAAAGATGGTTCTTTGCGGATGTGTATTGATTACCGACAGCTTAATAAGGTTACTATCAAGAATAAATATCCGCTTTCTCGAATTGATGGTTGATTTGATCAATTGTAAGGTGCGAGCTACTTTTTGAAGATAGACCTCAGATCCGGTTATTACCAACTTAAGGTTAGGGAATGTGATATCCCCAAGACAGCTTTCCAAACTCGTTACGGTCATTTTGAACTTCTAGTGATGTCTTTCGGGTTAACTAATGCTCCAGCGGCTTTCATGGATCTTATCAACCGTGTATTCCATCCATATCTGGATTTATTTGTAATAATGTTCCTTGAAGATATTCTTATTTACTCCCGAAGTGAGGGTGATCATGCGGATCATCTCCGAATCATGTTGGAAACTCTTCGAACATATCGGTTGTATGCTAAGTTTAGTAAGTGTGAGTTCTGTCTGAACTCTGTAGCCTTCTTGGGTCATGTTGTTTCTTCCGAAGGTATTAGAGTTGATCCTCAAAAGATAGAGGCTATAAAAAGTTGGCCTAGACCTATTTCTCCTTCTGATATCCGAAGTTTCTTGGGTCTAGCTGGTTATTATTATCATTTCGTTGAAGGGTTTTCATCTATTACGTCTTCTATGACCCATTTGACCCAAAAGAAAGTGAAGTTCCTATGGTCCGAATCTTGCGAGAAGAGTTTTCAGGAGTTGAAGACTCGACTTACTTCAGCCCCTGTGTTGACTTTGCCTGATGGTGTTGATGGTTTTGTGGTGCATTGTGATGCTTCCAGAGTTGGTTTGGGTTGTGTATTGATATAAAAGGGCAAGGTTATAGGTTATGCTTCCAGGCATCTAAAGCCTCACGAGAAGAATTATCCTACCCATGACCTTGAATTAGCTGCCGTGGTTTTTGCTTTGAAAATCTGGAGACATTATTTGTATGGTGTCCATGTCGACGTTTTCACGGACCATAAGAGCTTGCAGTATGTATTCACCCAAAATGAGTTGAATCTTAGGCAGAGACGATGGTTAGAACTGTTGAAAGATTATGATATGAGCATGCTATATCATCCGGGAAAGGCCAATGTAGTAGCAGATGCCCTTAGTCGAAAGTGCATGGGTAACGTAGCACAAGTGGAGATTGGTAAGAAGGAGTTGGCCCGTGAGGTACATCGTTTGGCTAGATTGGGGGTTAGGTTGTTTGGTGATGCTGAGGGTAGTATAAGAGTGCAAAGTGGTTCCGAATCCTCTTTAGTTTCAGAAGTGAAGGAGAAGCAAGACAGGGATCCTACCTTGGTCAGGTTAAAAGAGTCAGTTAAAGACCAAAAGGTGGAGGTTTTCTCCCAAGGGGGAGATGGCGTTTTGAGACTCAGAGAAAGATTATGTGTTCCTGATGTTGATAACCTGAAGCAGAGGATTATGGCAGAAGCGCATTGTACGCAATACTCCATCCATCCTGGTGCTACCAAGATGTACCATGATTTACGGGAAATCTATTGGTGGAACGGTATGAAGAGGAACATAGCAGAATTTGTAGCGAAGTGTTCCACGTGTCAACAGGTTAAAATAGAGCATCAAAGGCCCAGTGACGTGATGCAAGAGTTTAGCATTCCTACTTGGAAGTGGGAAGAAGTGAATATGGACTTCATAGTTGGTTTTTCTCCTTCTCATTGCCATCATGATTCGATTTGGGTTGTCGTAGATCAGCTGAAAAAATCAGTTCATTTCTTTCCTGTGAATTCATCATATACAACTAAAGATTATGCTAGAATATATATTCGAGAACTCTTCAGACTTCATGGAATCCCTTTGGCTATTATTTCTGACAGAGGTACTCAGTTTACCTCTCAGTTTTGGAAATCTTTCTAGAAGGGTCTCGGTACTCAAATTCGTTTAAGTTCTTCTTTCCATCTTCAAATAGATGGTCAGGCCGAGCGGACCATTCAGACTTTAGAAGATATATTGAGGACTTGTGTGCTTGATTTTAAAGGTAGTTGGGTTGAGCACTTAGCATTAATCGAGTTTGCTTACAATAACAATTTTCATGCTACTATTGGAATGGCCCCATCTGAAGCTTTGTATGGTAGAAGGTATAGATCACCCATTGGTTGGTTTGAAGTTTGTGAGGCTGCTGCGACTGGACCGGATGCGGTTTTTGAGGCTATGGAGAAGGTTAAGTTAATTTGGGAAAGGTTGAAAACCGCCCAAAGTCGTCAAAAATCATAGGCAAATATAAGGAGGAAAGACCTTGAATTTGATGTTGGTGATTTAGTGTACTTGAAAGTTTCATCCATGAAAGGGGTGAAGAGATTTGGGAAGAAAGGGAAACTAAGTCCCCGTTACATTGGTCCCTATAAGATTGTGGATCGCATTGGGAAGGTAGCGTATAAGGTTGAATTACCCGCGGAGTTATCTAACGTCCATCCGATTTTCCATGTTTCTATGCTTAAGAAGTTTATTGGTGATTCTGTTGTGATTGATCCTTCCGAAAGCTCGGGTATTCAAGATAGTCTTTCATATGAAGAGATTCCGGTTTAAGCTTTTGACTTTCAAGTTCGTAGCCTAAGAAACAAGGAAGTTCCTTTGGTTAAAGTGCTTTGGCGAAATCAATCCGTGGAAAGTGCTACTTGGGAAGCCGAAGAGGATATGCATGCCAAATATCCCCACCTCTTTCCTACGAATCCTGAGCATGTCAAAGGTATCGTTCTCTTTTGATTTAATCCTTATTGCTATGTTTATCTTGGCTTGTGTGTTTTCTACGATATCCAAAAATTCTAGAATGGAGTATAGGCTTGGGCAAGATGATTCTTCTCTATATACTTATTTTCATAGTATTCTTGACCTATTTATCAACATTCGAGGACGAATGTTCCCAAGAGGGAGATGATGTGATGCCCTGGAAATTTTTTTCCGTTAAGATCTCGGACAAAAATGTGTTGAATTTTGTTCTTTATCGTGATTAATAATTTTTCTGTGTGGAATTTCTGGATATACAACCCGTCATCGCGTAGAGCATCGAATAATCTTTCCAACGATATGTGGATCATCCAAAACGGACACTCGAACGGTGAGTTATGATCATTCCGATCTAATCGTGAATAGTGGTGAACAGTAAATGTGCATGAAAAAATACTGAGGCCAAGCAAATTTTAGGATCAACTTCAAACGATCATAACTTTTTGTACATAAGGATATGGGTGATCTACTATATATCAACAGAAAGATCTGAAAGTCCTCTTTCCAATGAAATTGGTTTCATCCAATTTAGCCATCAGAGCAAAAAGTTATGGTCGATCTACTTCAGCCTATCAAAACAGTCCACCAAAGGATAGATTTGACATTATTTGATTTTTAAGGGTATTTTGGTCATTTCTACTCCAATCCATCCGGGAAACCATGGATTATCCTTTCGATCTTGTGCCCGGTATTTTTATTGAATTACATTGACATGAGATTTTACATGTTTTACCATGAATTGGAAATATGGTTTTATATCTTATATTATTGTCCATGAGATATGGGATTATGTCATCCGATATGTGTATGATGTTGAGATGGAAATATGTCCAAAAAGTATTTGATTATGAGAGTATGATGATTTAATTTGTTAAGCCTTGATTTATACTATCATTCCACTATTTCCTTATTATGAATTTATAATTGATATTGGAAATTCTATATCCCTACTATGGGTTGATGTCTCAAGTACCTTTAAATGAGAGTTGGATGGCAAATTGAGAAATGTTGATATTGAAGTTGCAATGAGTCTTGGTATTTTCCGGATGGTTTTGATGAGTTAAATTGTTGAAAATATTATGTATTGAGTCTTCATATCCTTGTCCAAATGTCGAGTCGGTTATGGTTCAATGCATTGATACCTTGTTTATATTGAGGAAGATTAAAATGTTTTGAGCTAAAATGTGATGAGTTAGGAATCCACAAATTAATATGATTTGATAAATGAGAAAGAGATTTGATTTGGTCTTTATGATAGACCCTTGTGATGTTGTGGTGGATTTCCTAACGCGTTCTGAGCTTGTCGGGGAGTAGTAGTACTTAGCACCAAGAGGGAAATTTGGTATTTCCCCAAACCTATGTGCCACCGTACGGTTGTTTGATGATGATATTATTGGCCAGAGAGCCCGATTGTGATTATTGCAGTTTTAAGGTCGTACTCCCTGGAAAAGAGTATGATGCTCCCGCGAATGGGAGTTTCAAACGTTGGTATTCCACGTAGCTCACGTGGGGTTGTCGGTTGTAGGTAACTCCCCTTTCCATATGAGTCATGTTTATTGAAATACCAAGTCACTCCGAGTTTTGATGTGGTAAGTCAAGTTGCCTATGATGATCTATAATGATTTATGAGGTTTTTCTCCTACATTTCCTATCTAAGATGTTATGAGTTGCATGATTCAATGTCACTCAAGCCAGGTGTGTCATTATGGTCAGTATGTATGTTTTTACGAAATTTATGATATTATTTATATTTTGCATGCGCCCCCACGTACTCAGTACGTATCTTGTTCTGACCCACATATTTCTCTATGGGATACATTCTTACCATGATATATGTTCAGGTACTCAGCCGCATCTACGTTCATTCAGTGGTGAGTCCTCATGGTTCTAGGACCAAGTTGCTAGTTTTGGTGCTGTTGTTTTCTGATCCCTTTGGTCTGTTGAGTCAGTTGGGGGTTTGTCCCAATGGCTTGTTGATTTTGCTGTATAGAGGCTATGTTAGACTAGTGTATTGTTGGGTTGGTTTGTGTATAGACATTCCATATATGTACAGTCTAACGATATTCCGTGCCATGTGCGATGTGATATGATATGTACTTATATATATATCCTTAGCGTAGCGTGTATGTTGTTGTGTTGGAACCCAAGGGTAATGTTTTGACTTAAAGGGTTAGCTTGAGGCTACGTGTAGCCTTGGGCACCGTGTGGCGTCTCAGGATGATATTTTGGGGCGTTACACCACTTCAATCCAGTAACTAATCCCAAATGTCCGACAGCTAAGTAGGAGTAGAATGGTTGGTTACTACATTGTGTGGGGATACAACCACCCGAAGATGGGTTAGCAGGTGAACGGTAGCATGAACTTCGGATAAGAATTAATTAATTCCAACTAGTAAAACCAAGTGAACCAACCATATGCATACAAACCATACATAAATATATCCATGCTGGGAAGGAGAACCGTGTTTAGCATGCATTTAAAACCATTTACCTTGGTATGTGAAGCTTAACCATCCTTAAACACTCACAGGCTATATGGGTCCAGTGTAACCCCCTGAACGAGTCCTGATGTGTGTAGACGCATGAACCGGGGATACCATAAGAGTAAGGGATTCACAAGTACCCTCACCTTCCATGACACATATGTACAATGTACTTTGAGGATTCCCGCGTACCTCATAGTATCATAAATGGGTCGCCATGCCCTATCCCTTATGTTGGCAAACATTAGTTTCTAGTGTTCGTTCATGGAACTCCCACTTTCATGGTTAGCTATCAAACCCCACCATTATTGCCCAATTAAAACAATTTCCAACCAACCAATCCATTATTCCATTTATTATTTACCAAGGGTATGAGTAGTGGTATCATCATACCGACTATAACTTTTAAGTATTGTCCTTAGCCAAACTTTTTAAGGTAAAGGGATTCTTGTGTACCCATTTACCAAGTTAACTTGGGGGAGTCCCATGTACCCCACAAGTGTTCCATTATTACGTTGCTTGGGGGAGTCCTATGTATCCCACATGGAGTTGAATTAACCATAATCGTGACCACCAAACCATTCCAAACCATTTAGCCATTTAGGGTTCCATTACCAAGTTTAAACGGTGCAATAGTTCCATTAAAATCCAACAATGCAGTGAAAACATTCCCATTGGCATTTATCAAACACATAGGGGCATAGTATTTCTAAAACCAAAGCCAATTACCAAATAACCATTCCCATGCAACCAATTATCCAAAACCACCATTATAGCATATAAAATCATAATTAAAACATGGGAAAACCATAACCAAGTATTTATAACCAAATCCCCCAAATTATATTTGAAAATCCAAAACCATACAATAATCAAACCATGAAAACATTGTATAAAACCATGCCTTTAGTTAGAAGTAACAATGAGGGAAGAGAACATGCCTTAAACCAAGAAGATGATGGACAGAAATCTCCAACACAAGCTCCAAATTAATCCTTAAGATAAAACCCTAGCCTTCATTTACCCAAAAGCTTTAGAGAAAATTGTAATGTATTTAAAAGAAGTTTCTAAGTGTTAATAAATAGAATGCTAGGGCAAATAACCCCCCAATAGGAATATAAGTCATGGGGCCTTATTAGTTTAAGTGGGTAAATATCTAGATTGCCCTCACTTAAACTCCCAGAAATCTCATCAGGTGGGTATGACTATCCATACCAGTAGTACCCTCTAATACGAGTGGTA
The DNA here is from genome assembly GCA_030864215.1 of Capsicum pubescens. NCBI lineage: Eukaryota > Viridiplantae > Streptophyta > Magnoliopsida > Solanales > Solanaceae > Capsicum > Capsicum pubescens. The sequence goes on along the minus strand of CM061549.1, from coordinate 196,664,767 downwards.
CCCACCACTCGTACCCAAGGCCATCTATCTTGGACCCAATACTGTCCAAGGTATGACTCACCCCAAACCATGTCGTAACCAAGTATACAACTAGTACCCATGATCCGTACCCCTGGCAGAATAGAATCCCAAGAGGATTGAACACTGATCACCATACGAGTCCATGGTATGACTCGTACCCTAGCTTACGACTCATGGTTTTCCACTCGTACATAGATCCAACTTAATTTATCAAGTCTAAGACTAAGTAAAGTAACTAAACAACCCGTATCCATCGCTACGACTCGTACCACCCAAGTCGTACCCATTACAGAAACCAAATCCAACCCATCAACCAACACTGGTTAGCATATGACTAATCTATACCTGTATCCCTGTGTACGGGTCATTTCCCCTAGTCGTATCATGTCTAGAGACCAGAAATCCATGAATTTTTCAAGGGCCAAAAACCCAGGGTGTTACAGTCTCCCCCATTAGGAACATTCGTCCTTAAATGACAGACAAGGTAGGGTAACCATAAGAACGATTAATTTGCATTATCAAATATCAATCCAACCTTTAACCAAGTTAGGAAACACAGATGCAAGGATATTAATCTTTCCTTTAACAAACTCAAAAATAAAAATGTGTTCAAGAACATATACCTTCTGCATGAAGCCCAGGAGTAGGAAATAGATGCCGATACTTGGACTTCATGTCCTTCTCCGCTTCTCATGTAGCCTCTTACACCTTGTGGTTCTTCCATAGATCCTTAACTGAGGCCATATCTTTGGACCGCAACCGATGAACCTGCCAATCCAGTACCTCAATCGGGACCTCTTCATAAGACGGAGAATATTAGATACCCAAGCCCTCCAAGGAAACCACCGAAGAAGGATCACCAAGACACTTCCTCAACATGGAGACATTAAATACCGAATGAATGAAGCTCAAGCTAGTAGGTAACTCCAAATCATAAGCAACTTTAACAAATCTCCGCAAAATTGCATTAGGACCAATAAACTGGGGACTGAGCTTTTCCTTTTTAATAAACCGCATCACTCCCTTCATGGGATATACCTTTACGAATACCTTATCCCAAACCCTAAACTCAAAATCTCTACTCCTTATATCCACATCAGACTTTTGGCGACTTTGGCTAGCCTTAAGCTTATCCCAAATCATCTTTACCTTTTCTATAGCCTGATAAACCAAATCCAGACCAAACATGTTCACCTCACCAAGCTCAAACCATCAAATAGGAGATCTATACCTCCTACCATACAATGCCTTGAAAGATGCCATACCAATACTAGAATAATAGCTATTGTTGTAAGCAAACTCTACTAAAGGTAGATGCTTAACCCAATTGCCACCATAATCAATCACACATGCCCAAAACATATCCTCCAATCTCTGAATAGTCCTCTTCTCTTGCCTATTTATATGAGGATGAAAAGTAGTACTCAGACTCACCTTAGTACCCAATCCTTTCTAAAAAGACCGCTAGAAATGAGATAAAAGCTGCCTACCACGATCAGAGATAATTGAAATAGGTACCGCATGCAGCTTCACAGCCTCCTGAAGATACAACTTGTCATAATACTCCACCTTAAAGGTAGTCCTCACTGGAAAGAAGTGAGCAGACTTCATCATCCTGTCGGAGATGACCCAAATTAAATCGAATTAGTTCTGTGACCGGAGAAAGACTAGTAACAAAATCCATATTAATCAACTCCCATTTACACTTGGGAAAATCAATTTCTTAATACAACCCTCCAGGCATTATATGCTTAACCTTAACTTGTTGACACACCATGCACATGACTACAAAATCTGTGACGTCTCTTTTCATACCATTCCGCCATATATCTCTTTGAGATCATGATACATCTTTATGGAACCGGAATGTACAACATAGCACGATTCATGAGCCTCAGCAAAAATACTTTGTCTCAACCCATCGACGTTAGGAACACAACCTTTCTTGGTACCGTAAAGTACCATCACCACTAATTTTGAATACCATTACCTTTTGGCCACCTACATCAGTCTTGATTTTCATCAAGATAGGATCTAGCAATTGCTTCTTCTTAATCTTTGCATCGAGAGACAATCTAACCACTTCCTATACCAACACACTACCATCTTCGGAGTCCAAGAGATGAACTCTAAGATTATCCAAACGGTGAATATCCTTCACTAATTCCTACTTCTCCTTACCCACATGAGCTAAAATCCCCATGGATAACCTGATAAGATCATTAACAAAAACATTAGCCTTACCTGGATGATAATGAAGACTCATATCATAGTCCTTGAAAAGCTCCAACTATTTTCTCTGCCTGAGATTTAGCTCCTTCTAAGTGAACACATACTGCAGACTCTTATAATTATAAAAGATGTCTATGTGCACTCCATACAAATAATGCCTCCTTAATTTCAAAGAAAAAACCACCACTAACAACTCCAAATCATGAGTAGGATAGGTCATCTCATTCACCTTCAACTTCCTAGAAGCATAGACAATCACCTTCCCATGCTGCATCAAAACACAACCAAGTCCCACCCTAGATGCATAACAATGAACCACAAACCCCTCATTACCTTCATAAAATGTTAAAATCGGAGTCGCAGTCAGCTTATCTTATACTTATCAGAACTCCCTTCATAAGTTTCTGACCAAGAAAATTTTACTTTCCTCTGAGTTAACTTAGTCAAAGGAGTAACTATCGAAGAAAAGCTTTCCACAAACCGCCCATAATACCTAGCCAACCCAAGAAACTCTAAATGTCGGTTGAAGTCATGGGTCTAGGCCACCTTTTCACCGTCGAAACCTTTTGAGGATCCACCATGATCCCCTCACTAAAAATAGTATGACCCAAAAAATTTACAATGTTTAACCAAAACTCACACTTAGAGAACTTGGCATACAACTACTGTTCCTTCAAGGTCTGTAACACCACACGAAGGTGATTGGAACGATCCACCTAATTTTAGAATACACCAAGATGTCATCAATGAACGCAATAAGAAAAAGATCCAAGAATAGCCTGAAAACCTTGTTTATCAAATCCATAAGTGTCGCCGGGGTATTAGTCAAGAAAAATAACATAACTAAGAATTCAAACTTCCCATACCAAGTACTTAAAATTGTGTTAGGGATATCCTCCCCTAATCTTAAGATAATGATACCTAGATCGAAGGTCCATCCTAGAAAAAAACTTGGCACCTTGCAATTGATCAAATAAGTCATCTATCCTTGGAAGGGGATACTTGTTCTTGAACATTACCTTATTCAACTGCTGATAGTCAATGCTCATCCGAAGGAAACCATCCTTCTTGCGCACGAACAACACGTGTGCAACCCACGGGGATACACTAAGACAAATAAACCCCTCATCCAGAAGATTCTTAAGTTGCTCCTTGAGTTCCCTCAACTCAGCTGGAGCTATTCTATAAGGAGGAATAGATATTTTATAAGTGTCTGGAACCAAATCAATACCAAACTCGATTTCCCTATCTGGAGGAACACCTGGAAGATCGTCCAAAAAAACCTCAGGAAACTCATTTACCACTTGAACCGAGTGAAAAGAAGGACTCTCCGAGTTAGAATCTTTAACTTGAAGCAAGTGATAAAGACACCCTTTGGATATTAATCTTCGAGATCTAAGATAAGAAATAAACCTCCCCCTAGGAGCTAGGGAACCACCCTCCCACTCTATAACCGGTTCACTAGGGAACCTAAAGACAACAATTTAGGTCTGACAATCTAAGGATGCATAACAAGAGTGTAACCAATCCATCCCTAGAATAACATCAAATCTACCATATCCAGCTCAAATAGATCTACCACGGTCTGCTTCATAGCAATAGATACCACACCTCCCTATAGACTCTTTTAGCAATAATCGAGTTACCTACCGAGGTAGAAGTAGAAAAAGGATCCGAAATAATCTCAGGATCAAAACCAAAACACACAACCACATATGGGGTCACATAGGAAAGAGTGGACCTTATCTCAAGCAGACAATAAACATCACGAGAAAAGAGTTGTAACATACCAGTTATGACATCAGGTGATGCCTTAGATTCCTGCCGAGATATGAGAGCATACATCCTATTCCAACCAGTGCTGATACCAGAAGTAGGAGCAGATACAGAAGCAACACTACTAGGTGCAGGAGAAAAAGATGAAGCAATCGAAGCTTTGACCGCTCCCAAAGCACCCTTACCAATTGGACAGTTTCTTAGCATATCTAAAATATTTGTCCCTCCCTTTATCATAAAAGACCTGATGAAAACGACCACAAAACTGACAAAGAGGACGTAAAAAAGTTGTCTGTGCCCCACTCACCTGAGATTGGGCACCCTGTGCCCAAAAATTATCACCATCTTGCTAATGCCTGTCACCTGACTGCTTTGAGTAAGGAGCGCTAGTAGGAGAGAAGGAAATAGAACTCCCCCACTTCTTTTTTAGCCATTAGCCACCATCCTAACCACCCTTATGCTGAGCAGACCCTGCTCAAAGAACTTGCCCCTCTTACCCTACCTTTCCCTAAGCTCTGCCTATTTCTCTTTTCATTATCCACCGACTGCATGTGAATAACCAACCTTGAAATATCCATATCCTTCATCAACAAAATAGTTTTGCTTTTAAGGATCAAATCTCGAGATAGGCCAAAATTGAACTTTCTCATCTTCTCCCTCATATCAACCACAAATATGGAGTATACCTTGATAGCTGATGAAATTTCAAGGCGTATTCTTTGACAGAGATGCTTCCCCTACTTAAGATACAAAAATTCCTCTATCTTCACTTCCCTCAGCTCCTGAGGAAAGAAGCGATCCAAGAAGGTATTAGAAAAGGCCTCCCACAAAGACAACTCCTCCATATTACCTCAATCCCTATCCTTCTCCTCGTACCATTGGTATGCAATATCTTTGAGCTGATAAGCTACAAAATTTACCTCTTCCACATTAGTGGCCAGCATCATTCTAAATATCTTCTCTATTTCATCCAAGAAACCCTGAGGATCCTCCTCTACCTTAACACCAATAAAAGTAGGAGGATTCATTTTCATGAACTGGCCAACCCTTGTGGCCTCAGCAGATAGAACACCAGATTCATCCTGCTCAGCCTGAGCAGCAACCAACTAAGCAATAGTATGAATCAACTGACAAAATTCTGCATTATTCACCTCACCTTGAGGAGAATTAGTAGCAACCAGAGAAACTTCAGAACAATCAGGGATAAGACCCTAAGATCGAGTGCAAACTCTAATTGTAGGGCATACTCCACAATATCATCCCCAGATGGGACAAAATGATTTCCTTGTTTTCCAGATCGATGAGGTATGATCTGAAAAGCGAACAAACAAGAATTAGAGGAAATTCTAGGACTTAGACTTCAAGCTTAAAAATGGAATACCAAGAAAGTGGAACATTCCTAAATGTCCTGTAGCCTCTCTCTTATAAGTCTGGTGAGCTACACACCCCGAAAAGAGACTCTACTAGACACGGCTTTATGGACTCCTAATTGATCATGAACCTAAAGCTCTAATACCAACTTGACTCGACCCGACCCGGGGCCTTATCGTAATAGACGTCCCAAGTCTGACGAGGACCAAAGACCACCCCTGTTATCCAACTCAACCTCCAGTCGCCTACCTTGAGTTGGCTAAATTTTGAGCATATAATAAGATAACATAACTATCAAATTTATAAACTTTTGGATAGGTCTATTACTGAGACCGACCTAACTGAGTCAAACCTTCTGAACCCAACTAATAGCCAAACCAACCAAACCATAACATATGAGTTCCACAAAAATTATATATAGTCCTAAAATAAAATAGGATAGAACTGTGAGAAATTTAGTCCTATGATACTATCCCCAATACTAATACCAATGCTAAGGCTAACACCAATACCGATCCCGCCCATACCAACCCATAATAGTCCACAAAAGCCTTTAACAAAAAGGATACCAAAATCTGATTGGGATATGTCCCCAACCATAGACAAAACCAATATCCACAAATAAACCAAAGTATAAAATAACATCCATAAAATAGAGTCTTCCAAAAAGATGGAAGTTCACCACTTCCATCTAGTAGCTGATCTTGAATGTCTGATAGCTAAGCAGGAGGAGTAGAACGGATGGTTCCTGCATTACATAGGGATACATCCTCCCGAAGATGGGCTACCAGGTGAATGCTAGTATGAACTCAGGATAAGGATAAGATATTGCCAACCAGTAAAACCAAGTGAACCAACCATATGCATACAAACCATACATATATATCCATATCAGGAAAGGGAACCAATTTTAGTATGCATTTAAAACCATTTTCCTGGGTATGTGAAGCTTAAACATTCTTAACCACCCACGGGCTATATGGGTCCAGTGTAACCCCCTGAACAAGCCCCAATTTTTATAGCTGCATGAACTGGGGATACCATAAGAGTAAGGGATTCCCAAGTACCTTCACCCTCTATGATACATATGCACAATGTACTTAGAGAATTCCCTCGTACCACATAGTATCATAAAAGGATCGCCATGCCCTACCCCTCATGTCGAAAAACATGAGTTTCTAATTTTCATTCATGGAACTCCCACTTTCACGATTAGCTCTCACACCCCGCCATTATTGCCCAAATAAAACCATTTCCAACCAACCAATCCATTATTTCATTTATTATTTACCAAGGCTATGAGTAGTGGTATCATAATAGCGTCTATAACCTCCAAGTATTGTCCTAAGACAAACCTTTTAATGTAAAGGAATTCACGTGTACCTATTTACAAAGTTAACTTTTTGGAGTCCTAAGTACCTTATAAGTTTCCATTATTATGTTTCTTGGGGAGTCCTATGTACCCTACAAGAAGATCAATTAACCATAACCATGACCACCAAACCATTCCATTTAAACCATTTCAAACCATTTAGCCATTTAGGGTTAGTTTAAACCATGCAATAGTTCCATTAAAATCCAACAATGTAGTGAAAACATTCCCATAGGCATTTTATCAAACACATTAGGGGCATAGTATTTCCAAAACCAAAGCCAATTACCAAATAACCATTCCTATGCAACCAATTATCCAAAACCACCATTAAAGCATACAAAAACATAATTAAAAATGTGAAAACCATAACCAAGTATTTATAACCAAATCCCTCAAATAATATTTTAAAAGAAAAAACCATACAATAATAAAACCAAGAAAACATTGTATAAAACCATGCCTTAAGTTGGAACTAACAATAAGGGAAGAGAACATTACTTAAACCAAGAAGATGATGGAGAGAAATCACCAACACAAGCCCCAATTCAATCCTTAAGATGAAACCCTAGCCTTCCTTTACCCAAAATCTTTAGAGAGAATTGTAGAGTGTTTAAAAGAAGTTTCTAAATGTTAATGAATAGAATAATAGGAAAAATAACCCTCCAATAGAGATATAAGTTGTGGGGCCTTATTAGGTTAAGTGGGGAAATATCCATATTGCCCTCACTTAAGCTCCTAGAAATCCCATCAGGTGGGTATGACTATTCATTCTAGTCGTACTCTCCAATATTAGTGGTACCCACCACTCGTACCCAAGGCTATCTCCCTTGGACATAACACTGTCAAAGGTACGACTTTCCCCAAACCATGTTGTATCCAAGTGTACGACTAGTACCCATGATTCATACCCCTGGCAGAATAGAATCCCAAGAGAATTGAACACTGACCACCATACGAGTCTATGGTATGACTTGTACCTTGCTTAGGCTCATGGTATGCCACTCGTACTCAGATCTAACTTAAGTTACCAAGTCTAATACTAAGTGAAGAAACCAAACAACTCGTATGCACCGATATGACTCATACCACCCAAGTCGTACCCACTCCAAAAACCAAATCCAACCCACCAACCAATACTGGTCAACATACGACTAACCCATACAACTCATATCCCAGTGTGCGAGTTATTTCCCCTAGTCGTATATTGTCCAAAGACCAGAAATCTAAGATATTTTCTAATGGCTAGAAACCCAGGGTGTTTTACCCCAGTTGGGATAGTAGAGTTACCTTGCCTACTAGATGATCGAGACATGGTCTAAATAGTGAACAAACAAGGATTAGAGAAGATTTTAGGACTTACACTCCAAGTTTGAAAATAGAATACCAAGAAGGTGAAACATTCCTAAATACCTTGTAGCATCTCTCTTATGAGTGTGACGTGCTACACACTCTTAAAAGAGACTCTGCTCGACATGACTTTGTGGACTCCTAATTGACTATGAACCTAAAGCTCTGATACAAATTTGACATGACCCAAACTAGGGCCTTGCTGTAATGACTATCCTAAGTTTAACTAGGACCGGGGACTACCCCTATTACCCTAACCAACCTCCAAATACATATACCCTGTGTCAAATGAATTCCGAATATTTAAGAAAATAGCGTTTATTCTAATTACAGACTCTAGAATAGGTCTATAACCGTGACCAAACCAAGCAAGTCCAACCATCCATTACCAACCAACAACTATAACCAAACCAATATAAAATTAAGTTCTTGTCCGTAGCATAACAAAAAAGGATGGAATAATCATAAATTTAGTCCAACGGTATCAACCCCAATACCAATGCAATACAAAGGTTAACACCAATATCAACACCACCCATTCCAACCTATAGTAGTCATCCCAACCTTCTAACTAAAAGAAAAATAATATTCAGTTGGGATATGCCCCGAACCATAAACGAATATCCATAAAATGACCAAAGTATGTAAAAACATCCATGACATGAAATAGAGCCCTTCAAAATATGGAACCTCACCACTTTAAAATCCAACTGAGCTGATCCTAAATCTGAGCACTATGCAATAAGAGTAGATAGCTGGTTCCCATATTGCGTGGGGATACAACCACCAAAAGATGGGTTAGTGGGTGACACTTGCATGAACTCAGTATAAGGATAAAATAATGCCATCAAGTAAAACCAAGTAAACCAACCATATGCATACAACCATACATGTATATATATTTATAACCATGCTGTGAAAGGGAATCGAGATTAGCATATCTTTAAAACCATTAACATGGGCATGTGTATCTTAATCGTCCTAAAATCACCCTTGGTCTATATGGGTCTAGCATAACCCTATAAACAAGTTCGAATGCGTGTAGCCACACAAACCAAAGATACCATAAGAGTAGGGTATTCCCAAGTACCATTCGCTCTCCATGATACATATGTACAGTGTACTTAGAGGATTTCCATATATATTTTAGTATCATATATGGTCGCTATGACCAACCCTCATGTCGCAAACATGAGTTTCCAGTGCCCGTGTATTGGACTCGCCCCTTCACGGTTAGCTATCACACCCCGCCATTATTGTCCAATTAAAACCATTACCATCCAAATAAATCTTTATTCCATTATTATTAACTTAGGCTTTAAGTAGTGGTATCATCATACAGACTATAGCTTATAAGAAATGTCCATAGCCAACCTTTTTATGTAAAGGGATTTCTATGTACCCATATATTACATTATCAAGTTGAATCTTGTGTACCCCACAAGTGTTCCATTATTAAGTTTGATTGCGGGAATACTATGTACCCCACAAGTTGTTCATTAACAAGTTTGCTTGGTGGATTTCCTTGTACCCCATAAAGATATTTAATTAACGATAACCATGACCACCATACCTTACCATTTAACCATTCTAAACTGTTTAAACTATTTATGCCATTAAGGGTTCCATAACCAAGCCATACCATGCAATTGACCCACTAAAAATATAATAATATAGTAAAAGCATTCTCATAGGCATTTTATCAAACATGTTGGGGGTATAGTGTTTTCAAAACCAATTCCAATTACCAATTTACCATTCCCATGCAACCAATTGTCTGAACCACCATTAAAGCATGTAATTAAAACATGACAAAACCATAACCAAACATTTAATGCCAAAACCCCAACATATATTTAAAAACTCCAAAACCATACAATACTCATGCCATGAAAATATTGTATAAAACCTTCCATTAGTTGGAAGTAACACTGAGGAAGGAGTACATGCCTTAGATTATGAAGTTGATGGAGAGAAATCACCCAAACAAGTGCCAAATTTCTCCTTTAGATGAAAACCTAGCCTTCCTTTATCCAAGAGCCTTAAAGAGAATTAGAGAGAGTTTCTAAGTTTTTAAGATTAAAATAATAGGGTAAATGATCTTCCAATAGTGATATAAATCGTGGCACCTTAAGAGGTTAAGTGGGGAAATGTACAAATTACCCCCAACTTAAACTGCCTAAAATTCCTGTCAGATGGTACATCTGCCTAATACCAGTTGTACTACCCCATAGCAGTTGTGACCTTCAATATGAGTAGTACCCACCATTCATACCCTATGCCTCACTCTTGGACCCAAAACTGTACACCATACGACTTATCCAAACAAAGTCGTACCCGAACCATATAATCAACACCCTTAAATCTTATCCCTGGCTGAATAGAATCAAATAAAGTTTGAACACTGCCTACCATACTAGTCAATGATATGAATCGTACCCTATCTTATGGCTCATGGTGAGCCACTCATATCAGATCAAACTTAAGTTACTAAGTGTCAAATTAAGTGAAGGAAAAAGCCAAACCATATGATTTGTATCCAACCATATGACTCATACCCACCAAGTCATATTTATTCTAGAAACTAATCCAACCCACCAATCATCACTGGTTAGCATACGACCAAGGCATACTAATCGTATCCTATAATATGACTTGTACCCAAAAGTCGTATGTAGCCCAAAATCTAAAAATCCAGGAAATTTTTTAAGGGTCCAAACCTAGGGTGTTTTAATTTTACATGAACAAGGGTGACATTTAGAGTTTCAAAAATGAGAGGGGTATTAAGTTGTTGAGTCACACTGTAAAGATTTAGGATAGGGTGTTCGAGTAGAGGTTGAGGTGTAACATGTCTATTTATGAGAATTAGTTTAAATTTATGCTTGATTTTTAATGACATAAGCAATTCACCTCGTGCAGAGACTACTGGAGTAGTATAAAAAAAGAAAGAAGGACTTACTCATTTTGTTTATTAAACTAGAGATGACGTACGACAAAGTCTCTATAGAGGTCATTTGAAGATGCCCAGAGGCTAGAGAGTCCTTGTGGAGTACATCAAATCAATTAAGGACATGTATGATGGAGCGAATACTTCAGTGAGGATGGTGGGAGAAGATTCACATCATTTTCCTATTTTGACAGGGTTGTACCAGGGATCTAGCCTTAGCCCATTTTTATTCACATTGGTGATGGATATTTTAACATGGAATATCTAAGGAGAGGTGCCTTGGTGTATCCTATTTACTGATGATGTAGTTTTGATTGATGAAACTCAGTGGTAGGGGTGTCAATGATAAGTTAAAGGTTTGGAGACAATCCCTAGAGTCTAAAGGGTTCAGGTTGAGTAGGTCCAATATGGAGTACATGGAATGAAAGTTCAGTGACTTGACGCTTGAGAAAGAGATAGTAGTGAAGATGGATTCCCATGATGTCTGTCAGAGGTATAGTTTTAAGTACCTTGGGTTTAAGATTCAGGGGAATAGATAGATTAGCGAGGATGACACTTACTATATTGGTTCTAGGTGTATGAAATTATGGCTTGACTCAGGAGTTTCATGTTAGAAGAAGGTGCCTCCTAAGCTTAAAGGTGAATTACATAGAGTGGTAGTTTAGGCCATGCTATATGGAGCAGAGTGTTGGCTAGTTAAGAACTATCATATCCAGAAGTTGAAGGTGGTGGAAATAAGGGTGTTGCATTAGATGTGTGGGCTTACTAGGAGAGATAGGGTTAGGAATGATACTATTTGGGAGAAAGTCGGGGTGGCTTCAGTGGAGGAAAAGTTGTGAGAAGTGAGGTTGAGATGGTTTGGGCATGTGATGAGGAGGGGCATTGATGCCCCACCTCATAAGTGTGAGAGGTTAGATTTGGAGAGTTTTAGGAGGGGTAGAGATAGGTCAAAAAAATACTAGACAGAAGAGATTAGACATGATATAGATAAGTTACAACTTATTGAGGAAATGACCCTAGATGGGAAGTTGTGGAAGACACGAATTAGGTTAGAGGCCTAGTGCGGGTGGGTAGGGAATAGCTAGTAGATAGAAGTACTTTGTTATAGCCTTACTAGTAGTCGTAGGAGGGTTGGGTGAGGGGTGTGCTCCCGGTTTAATAGTGTAGAGTACTGCTTTATGGGTGTTTTTTATTCTGTTATTTCATCTTGTTACATGTTTTATTTTGACTTTGTTTACCGTCTTTTGTCCTGAGTCAAAGGGTCTATCAAAAATAGCCTCTCTACTCCTTTGGAGGTAGTTGTATGGACTGCATACATTTTACCTTCCCCTAGAACCAACTACGTGGAAATACACTGGGTATGTTGTTGAAATTTTCTACTAATTCTTCAATCAAATACATTCTATTTCTAGTAGTTCACTTAAACAACATTGACACTGTAACCCCCCAAAAATGGGTCTTGAGAGGTTACACGGTGCTCGAGACTACGAGTAGCCTCAAGCTAACTCTATAAGCCTACTACTAGATCTGAAGCTCATAATAAAGAAAATATAGATATATAGCTGAAGCTAAAATGCAGAATTTTGCATGAGTTCAGTTGAAACCATTTAAATATAATATCTGAAAATACTAAACTCAAGAATCTAATAAATCAATACTAGAAATATGAATCCTATCTAACAGTATGACAAACATCTACTACTAATAACTAGAGAGCCACTGGGAAAAGTTCCCAGCTGAATCAAAGTGACTAAAAAAATACTGAATCAATTATAGTAAAAAACCAGAAAATCTGAATGACTGGGTCCCCAAACTATGAGGATTCACCAACTGTCGGGATGTAGATGGAGATACTCGAAATGACTCACGCTGCTGAAAATGAGCACCTAAACGTACATTATGAAACAATGTAGCACATAGACGTATATATGGATCAGTACTTCTGGATTGTACTGTGTATATGGGGGTGAATGCATAAGTAAAATAATGTCTCAACATCATTAGAATTTGTAAAATAATGCATGTAAAATATAGATGACTCACATAAGCTTGAATAACTAAAAACTGAGAATTATGATAATGAGTAGAAAAACATGCTGTATAAATCTAGTGAGTCATAACATTTAATTTTTAAAAGTTGCACTTGTATTCTATTTTGAAATCGTATTGTCTATATGTAGGAAGGACTCACTTTTATATCTGTAAATTGAAAACTAAAATCTAGTATCTAATGACTTATATAAAGCAATATCTGAATAAAATCATGAGCCTTTATACTTAGTTTCTAAAAGCTTTTCTATTAGTCTTAACTCTTTTCTGTAGGCTGAATTTCTAAAAGCTTTTTTGTTAGTCTTTACTCTTTTTTGTAGACTATAGGGAGGTTCTTCTAACTGATATAAACCATGTGAGGTAACATGGAGTCCAACATCTAGTTTCGTTATGGGAAAACCTCACATTTGGGAGAGGTGTCATACTTTTGCCAAGGATATAACCTAATCTAAGTGAACGCATCTGTAACTGCCATCCATATATAAATGGGAATAATCTGATAACTAGTAACAACATCTGCTGAATCCTCCTTCTCCTGATAGGATGGTAAAGCATAAAACCAATTTTGGCACTGGCTGCCACTGGTACTGGATGATGCACCCTGAGGAGGGGCTGGGCGACCTAGAGAAGCTGGTGCGCTAATAGCCTGAGTCTGGGGATAAATATCCCTATTTCCCTGCTTAGCATACAAACATACTTTGATTTCATGACCCAACTTACCACAACTATAACAAACTTTTTGTCCCAACAAATACACACCAAGATGATTCTTACCACACTTAGAACATGGAGGATAACTGGGTATTCCACTCATACTATTCGGATATCTGTACATAGAAGTGTTACTCTATTGCTCATGTCTAGCTCTGGGGGTGGAAGCACTTGATGAAGATGGTGCTGGCATAGATGAACGATTCTAAAATTATGAATGCTTTCTCCCTCCAAACTTTGTCTGGCCATACTCAAACTGTTCGATTATAGCCTTTTTGTTTCCCCTCTCTTTTCCCTTCAATTTTTTTTCCTCAATCTGTTGAGCTTGAATAATCAACCTAGCAATATCCATGTCCCCAATAACAATGGAAGTCCTATACTTCTTGAATACCAAACCAGATACTCCAGTAACAAACTTACTCATACACATCCTAGGGCCAGCCATCGTATCAAGGGAATACTTAGATAACTATTTTAACTTAAGGCAGTATTCTTTCACTGTCATCGAGCCCTTCCTTAGTTTAAAAAACTCCTCTACTTTAGCTTCTCTTATTTCACATGGAAAGAACCTATCTAGAAACACATCTTGAAACACTTGCCAACTCATAAGAGCTGAATTCTCAACTCTACCATTCTTCTACATAATTACCCAATAAAACACCACATCTTCAGCCTATAGGATACTAACTCTACACTCTCTTCCTCAATAACATGTATAGTCTGGTTGATATTCCTTATCTCATCTAAGTAAAGCTGTGGGTCCTTAGCTACTTTGTACCTAAAGAACTCAGGCGAATTCATTCTCATGAAGTCATGAATTCTGGCTGCTGCTAAATCCCTATTCTGCTAAAGTGGGATTGTCGCCTGATGGTTTCCCTGAACATTGGCAGTCACAGCTAGGGCCAATGCTTGAAAGTTAGCCCAAAATTCAGCATGGGATACATTCTTATTTAGACGATCAGTAGGCTGTGGTGGCTGGTTATCATTTCCGCGGGCGTTAGATCGATGAGGAGGCATATTCAACTATCACATAAGTGCACGAGTTAAAAGTAGATACAGATAATTTAAGTATGGTAAATCATGAAAGAAATATATGATTTCCTAAATATGTCCCGTAGCCTCTTGCTCATAAATGTGGCGTTCTACACACCCATGATCAAGACTCTATGTAACGCAACTTTTCTAACTCCCTAGGACTCTTATAAACTTAGGCTCTAATACTAAGTTTGTAATGCCCCAAAAATGGGTCCTGAGATGTCACAATGTACTCGTGACTACGAGTAGCCTCAAGCTAACCCTGTAAGCCTTCTACTAAATCTGAAGCTCACAATAAAAAAATATAGATATATAGCGGAAGCTAAAGTGCAAAATTTTGTATGAGCTAAGATGAACTGTCTGAATATCATATTTGAAAATAATAAACTCAACAATCTAATAAATCAATACAGGAAATCTGAATCCTATCTAGAAGTATGAAAAGTATCTACTACTAATAACTAGAGAGCCACTAGGACAAGTCCCCAGCTGACTCAAACAGACTGAAAAATACAGAATCAACTACTGTAATAAATTAGAAAATCTGAATGACTGGGTCCCCAAACTATGAGGACTCAATAACTATCAAGATATAGATAGAGATGCTCGTAATCACTCACACTGCTGAAACTGAGCACCTGAACCTACATTATGAGATAATGTAGCACATGGACGTATATGTAGATCAATACTTCTGGATTGTACTGAGTATATATGGGTAAATGCATAAGAAAAACAATGTCTCAACATCATCCGAATTTGTAAAATAAGGAATTCTAAATGTAGATGACTCACATAAGCTTGAATAACTGAAAACTGAGAATCATGATAATAAGAAGCAAACCAACGTCTAGTTCCCTTATGGGAAAACCTCACATTAGGAGAGGTGTCATATTCTTTCCAAGGAGTATAAACTAATCTAAATGATCACATCTATAACTATTATCCATGCACAAATAAGAATAATCTGATAATCTGTACCTACGTTGGATCTTAGATTTGGGGCACGTAAACATACCCAACTCGGTGCTAAATACTACTCCCTTTAATCTGTATACTCATTCAGTAGGAAATCTACTTTAAAACTAGTATAAATGGCTTATAATGAAAATAAATTATATATCTATTAATTTAAACTGTAACTAAGACTATAAAGTGGATTCCATGTCTAAGATGAGATTAAAATATCAAATCTTTATTAAAATAAAAAAATAACTAATCAAGGGATGCTTAAAGCATAGTCATTCTTGAAATATCAACATTCAAACTAGGGCTTTGTAACCAATGAATCAAATTCATGTCAAATCATAATAAAGTTCATGCTTACTAGTGAAATCATGGAAATTCAATTCTAAATCTGGAAATTTATATAATACGCACGAGAATACGAAATTAGCCATGCAATTCATCATCTAAATCACTTGAAATCTCTTAATCTTCAAATAACATTATTTGGGTATGAACCCTTAATTGAATTTCATGGATAATTATACAAAATCATGTAAATTTGTAATAAAAAACTAGTTTTGGGCACAAGGATGAAAGAATTATCCTTTTTGAAAACCCTACATACCTTAATTGATGAATAATTGAAGAAGCTTGAACTTGAATTCCTATTTGTGCTCTTGAAGATAGATTCTTGAATATCTTGAATTGAGAATCTTGAAATTTGGGTTATCTTGGAAAAAATAATGGTGGAATTTGGATTTCTTGGGGATTAAGATTTGAGTTCTAGGGTTTCTTGGAGAGCAATTTGATGAAAAGTGAGTATATCAGGCTTAGAATAGGTTTAATTCTGTATTATTCACCATTTGGAGGCTTGGGAAAAAACTAAATTGCCCTTTAAAAATTTCACTTGGAATTGGAAGTCTCAATTTTTGGCCCCACCATGAAGCGCCGTTATCGCGATGGCTCACTAAAAAAGGGACGAGTGCTATTTTGTCCTCGGGCACGATGCAGTTTAAGTGTGTAGCGCCACTGGAAAAAGACGAGGGATATTTTGTACTCCACCATAACACAGTGTTTGTCTAATTGGGAATTTTGACGCGATACAGGCAAATCGCTTTGAGCTACTAGAAAAGAAAGAACGAGAACTGGAATTCTCCATGATGTAGTCTAATCACGGTGCTCCACTAGAAATTAGACAACTACGAATTTGTCCTACTCTGTGACACGATGCTTATCGTGGTGCTCTACTGCTTTTATTAAAATTGCCATAACTTCTCAATCGAGTATCGAATTAAGGTAAAATTGGTATCGTTGGAAAGTTTATTCAATTATATACATATTCGTGGGTCTAAAGCTGGAAAATTCTACTTGTATCAAGAGTTATACACTTTTAAAGTTGTCTCTTGACATACTAAGAGCTAAACTGAGTTGGGAAAATATGGGGTATTACAATATCTCCCCCTTGGGAATATTCATCCTCGAATGAGACTAATTAAACTGAAGATACTGAGGAACTTAGGCGATATGCTGGCATGCACAACTGAAACAACTGCATGAATACATCTAAAACATACTGAGAGACTAAACTAATCTGCGAGTGCATGAATTTACACGATGATAACTATATAGCGGAATCTAAGATTTGAAAAGAACTAAATTATGGAGGACTGTTACCTTCGGTTGAATCTGAGTTTGTGGAGCAGAGGTGAGGATACTTGGTACGTATGTGTGCTTTTGCTTCCCAAGTAGCACCCTCAATGGATTGATTTTTCCATAAAACTTTGACCAAGGGAACTTCTTTGTTCCTTAGTCTACAGATCTGATGATCAAGAATCTCTACTGGAACTTCTTTGTATGAAAGGCCATTTTGATTTTTTGTGCTTTTTAGAGGGACTACAACAGCTGAAATATCCATACACTTCTTATATAAGGACACATGGAACACTGGGTGAACTGATGACAAGTCTACAGGTAGCTCAAGCTCATACACCACCTTCTCCACACGACTCAAAATCCTGCAGGGGCCTACATATAAGGGACTAAATTTCCCTTTTTTGCCAAATCTCATCACCCCCTTCAAGGGTGAAACCTTCACATACACAAAATCATCTACTTAAAACTCAAGATCTCTCCTTCTTACGTCTGCATAAGATTTCTGACGACTTTGGGATACTTTCAATCTCTATCAAATCAACTAAACTTTCTCCATGGCTTCAACCACCATATCTAAACCAATCAAAATAGCCTCACCCACTACGAACCAATCGACTGGTGATCTACATCTCCTTCTATAAAGATCCTCAAAAGAGTCCATCTGAATACTAGAATTGTAACTGTTATTGTAGGGAAACTCGATCAACAGCATGTGGTCATCTCAATTTTTTTTGAAATCAAGAACATATGCCCTCAATATATCCTCTAAGGTCTGAATGTTCCTCTCTTCCTGACAATCTATCTGAGGATAAAAAGATGAATTGAGATGAACTTGGTTACCAAGACCCTTCTGAAAGACTTTCCAAAGCTGAGAGGTAAACTGAGTACCCCTATCCGAAATGATGGACAATGGAACTCCATGTAATCTAACCAACTATCTGATATACAACTTAGCATAATCTTCAACTATGTAGGACATGTGAACTGGCAAGAAATGGGATGATTTGATCAATCTATCTACAATAACCCGAATCCAGTCATGCTGACAACGCGAATGGGGTAATCCAATCACAAAGTCCATATACACCTCTTCCAACTTCTAAGTGGGAATATGAAACTCCTGAAAAGTACCACTAGATAGTTGGTGCTCTACCTTAACCTGTTGATAAGTTGCACACTTGGTTACAAATTCTACGATATCTTTCTACATACCACTCCGCCAATAGACATCCCACAGATTGTGGTACATCTTTTCGCTCCTGAATGAATGGAATAACGCTCACTATGTACTTCTTCCATAATATACTGGTATCTCAACACACCATCTCCCCCTTGGGAGAAAAACTCTATCATTTGGTCTTTAATTAACCCCTTTAGTTTGACCAAACTAGGATCCGTGTCCTGTTTCTCTTTCACTTTAGGAAAAAAAGAAGATTTTGAACTACTCTGAACCTAAACATTTCCTTCAGTTGAGTTAACCAACCTCACACCCAATCTAGGTAACCGGTGAACTTCCTAAACTAACTCTCTCTTATCATTCTCCATATAAGCAACACTACCAATATACAATTAACTGAGGGTGTCTGCCACTATATTGGCCTTGCCCGGATGATACAACACGCTCATATCATAATCCTTCAACAATTCTAACCGCCTTCTCTGACGAAGATTTAACTCCCTCTGAGTAAACACTTACTGAAAACTTTTGTGGTCCATAAATACATCAACATGCACCCCATAAAGGCTGCTGGGGCATGGATAAGACAAAATAACACTCTATTTATTAAGTCCATAAAGGCTGCTGGGGCATGGGTAAGACAAAATAACATGACTAGAAACTCGAAATGACCATAACGGGTTTTGAAAGCTGCCTTTGGAATATCACATTCCCTTACTCTAAGCTGATGATCACCGAATCTAAGGTCTATCTTGGAGAAATAACTTGCACCTTGGAGCTGTTCGAATAAGTCATCAATCCTAGGAAGAGGATATTTGTTTTTTGACTGTGACTTTATTCAGCTGATGATAGTCAATGCACATTCGCAAAGAACTATCTTTCTTTCGCAGGAATAGGACGGGAGCTCCCCATGAGGAGACACTGTGCCTTATGAAATATTTATCTAAGAGATTTATAAGTTGCTCTTTTAATCCTTAAGCTCAGCTGAAGCCATACGATATGGAGAAATAGAGATAGGCTGAGTATTAAGAAGAAGGTCAATACCAAATTCTATTTCCCTATCGGGAGGTATCCCTAGCAAATCTTCGGGAAAAATATTAGAAAACACATTGACTACACGAACTGACTAAATTATTGGGGTCTTATACATAGTGTCTTTGACTCGAACTAGATGATAGATACGCCTTTTTGATATCAACTTTCTGGCTTTAATATAGGATATGAAATGACTCTTGGGAGACACTGAATTACCTTCCCACTCAAAGACTGGCTCATCTGGACATTGAAATTTAACCACTCGGGTGCGACAATAAATAAATACATAACAAGAATGGATCCAATCCATCCAAAAATAAGGTCAAAGTCAACAATATCTAACTCTATTAAATCTTCTAAAGTGATTTTATGAAGGACAGTGATGTGACACTTTCTATAGACTCGTTTGACAATAATTGACTCACCTACTGGGGTTAAAACTAAGAATGACTTAGGGATATTTAGAATACCTATTTCAAAATTTACTGCAACTAGTGGGGTCACTTAAGAAAAATTCGACCCAGGGTCTAAAAACCCATAAACATCAAGATGAAAGACACAAAGCATACCAGTAACAACATCTGGTGAATCCTCCTTTTCCTGAAGGAATGGTAAAACATAAAACCGATTTTGGCACTGACTTCCACTGGTACTGGATGATGCGACCTGAGGAGGGACTGGGTGACTTAAAGAAGCTGGTGCGCTAGTAGCCTGAGTCTGGGGATAAAAATCCATGTTTCACTGCTTAGCATACAGACACTCTTTGATTCCATGACCCAACTTACCATAACTATAACAACCTTTTTGTCCTAACAAATACACACCAAGATGATTCTTACCACACTTAGTACATGGAGGATAACTGGGCATTCCACTCATACTATTCTGACATTTGGACATAGAAGTCATACCCCAATGCTCATATCTAGCAACAGGGGTAGGAGCACTCGATGAAAATGGTGCTGGCATAGATGAATGGTTCTAAAATTATGGATGCTTTCTCTCTCCAAAATTTTTCTAGCCATAATCAAACTGTCTGATTCTAGCCTTCTTATTTCCCCTCTCTTTTCCCTTCAATTTTTTTCTCAATCTGTTGAGCATGAATCATCAACCTAGAAAGATCCATGTCACCAATAAGCATGGAAGTCCTACACTCCTTGAATACCAGACCATATACTCTAGTAATAAACTTACTCATACTCACCCTAGGGTCAACCATCGTATCAAGGTTATACTTAGACAACTATTTGAACTTAAGGCAGTACTCTTTCACTATCATCGAGCCCTACCTTAGGTTTACAAACTCCTCTACTTTATCTTCTATCAGTTCACACGGAAAGAAACTGTCTAGAAACACATCTTGAAATACCTACCAACTCATAAGAGCTGCATTCTAAACTCTACCATTCTTCCACATAATTACCCAATAAAACACCAAATCTTCAGCCTATAGGATGCTAACTCTACACTCTCTTCCTCGATAATATGCATAATCTGGGTGATCTTCCTTATCTCATCTAAGTAAAACTGTGTGTCCTCAACTTCTTTGGACCCAAAGAACTCAGGCAAATTCATTCTCATGAAGTCATGAATTCTGGATACTTCTAAATATCTATTATGATAAAGTGGGATTATCGCCTGATGGTTACCCTGATCTTTGGCAGTCACAGCCTGGGCTAATGCCTGAAAAGAAGCCTAAAATTCAGCAAGGGATACAGTCTTCTTTAGACAATCAACAGGCTGTGGTGGCTGGTTATCATTTTCGTGGGCGTTAGATCGACGAGGTAGCATATTCAAATGTCACATAAGAGCATGAGTTAAAAGAAGATAGAGATACTGTAAGCATGGTAAATCATGAAAGAAAGATATGATTTCCTAAAATTGTCCCATAGCCTCTTGCTCATAAATGTGGTGTGCTTCACACCCATGATCAAGACTCTACGCAACGTGCCTTGTCTGATTCCCTCGGATAATTATAACCTTAGACTATGATACTAAGTTTGTAATGCCCTAAAAATGGGTCCTGAGATGTCACACGATGCTCGAGACTATGAGTAGCCTCAAGCTAACCTTGTAAGCCTTCTACTATATCTGAAGCTCACAATAAAGAAAATATAGATATATAGCCGAAGCTAAAATACAGAATTCTGTATGAGCTAAGATGAAACCGTCTGAATATAATATTTGAAAATATTAAACTTAACAATCTAATGAATCAATACTGGAAATTTGAATCCTATCTAGCAGTATGATAAGTATCTACTACTAATAACTAGAGAGCCACTAGGACAAGTCCCCAGCAGACTCAAACTGACTGAAAAATACTGAATCAACTATTGTAATAAATTAGAAAATCTAAATGACTGGTTCTCCAAACTATGAGGACTCACCAACTGTCAAGATATAGATAGAGATGCTCAAAGTCACTCATGCTGATGAAACTGAGCACCTAAAACTACATTATGGAATAATGTAGCACATAGACGTATATGTGGATCAGTACTTCTGGATTGTACTCAGTATATGGGGGTGAATGCATAAGAAAAACAATGTCTCAACATTATCATAATTTGTAAAATAAGGTATTCTAAATGTAGATGACTCACATAATCTTGAATACTGAAAACTGAGAATCATGATAATGAGTAGCAAACCATGTTGTATAAATCAAGTGAGTCATAGCATATAGTTTCTAAAAGCTGCACTTGTATTCTATCTTGAAATTATACTGTCTAAGTGTAGGAAGGACTCATTTTTATATCTTTAAACTGAAAGCTGAAATCTAGTAGTTAATGACTTATATAAAACAATATCTGAATAAAATTATGAGCCTTTACACTTAGTTTCTAAAAGCTTTTCTATTAGTTTTTACTCTTTTCTGTAGGTTGTAGGGAGGTTTTTCTAACCGACATAAACTATGTGAGCTAACATGGAGTCCAACATCTCGTCCCCTTATGGGAAAACCTCACATTAAGAGAGGTGTCATACTCTTGCAATGTAGTATAACCTAATCTAAGTGATCATATCTATAACTATCATCCATGCAAAAATGGGAATAATCTGATAATCTTTACCTACATTGGCTCTTAGTTTTGGGGCATGTAAACATACCCAACTCGGTGCTAAATACTACTCCCTTTAATCTGTATGCTCATTCTGTAGGAAGTCCACTTTAAAACTAGTATAAATGGCTTATAATGAAAACAAACTATATATCTATTAATTTAAATTGTAACTAAGACTATAAAGTGGATTCTATGTCTAAGCTGAGATTAAATGATCAAATATTTATTAAAATCAGAAAGTAACTAATCAAGGGATGCTTAAAGCATAGTCATTCTTGAAATATCAACATTCAAACTAGGGCTTTGTAACGAATGCATCAAATTCATGTCAAATCATAATAAAGTTTATGCTTACTAAATGGAAATTCAATTCTAAATCTGGAAATTTATATAATACGCACGAGAATATGAAAATGGCCATGCAATTCATCATCTAAATCACTTGAAATCTCTTACTCTTCAAATAACAATATTTGGGTTTGAATCCTTAATTGAAATTCATGGATAATCATACAAAATCATGTAACTTTGTAATTAAAAACTAGTTTTGGGCACAAGGATGAAAGAATTATCCTTTTTGAAAACCCTACATACCTTAAGTGATGAGTAATTGAAGAAGCTTGAACTTGAATTCCTATTTGTGATCTTGAAGATAGATTCTTGAATATCTTGAATTGGGAATCTTTAAATTTGGGTTATCTCGGAAAAAATAATGGTGGAATTTGGATTTCTTGGGGATTAAGATTTGAGTTCTAGGGTTTCTTGGAGGGCAATTTGATGAAAAGTGAGCATATCAGGCTTAAAATAGGTTTAATTCTCTATGATTCACCATTTAGAGGCTTGGGAAAAAACTAAATTGCCCTTTAAAAATTTTACTTGGAATTGGAAGTCTCAATTTTTGGCCCCACCATGACGCGCCGTTATTGCGGTGGCTCACTGGAAAAGGAACGAGTGCTATTTTGGGCTCTGGCACGACGCGGTGTAATCGTGTTGCGCCTCTGGAAAAAGACGAGTGCCATTTTGTACTCCAAAATAACACAGTTTCTGTCTAATTGGGAATTTTGACGCGATACTGGCAAATCGCTTTGAGCTACTAGAAGAGAAAGAACGAGAACTGGAACTTATCCATGATGCAGTCTAATCATGGTGCTCCACTAGAAATCAGACAAATACAAATTTGTCCTTCTCCGCGACACAATGCTTATCGTGGTGCTCTACTACTTTTATTAAAATCGCTATAACCTCTTAACCGAGTCTCGAATTAAGGTAAAATTGGTATCGTAGAAAGTTGATTCAATTATATACACATTGGTGTATCTAAAGCTGGAAAATTCTACTTGTATCAAGAGTTATACACTTTTAAAGTTGTGTCTTGACATACTAGGAGCTAAACTGAGCTGGGAAAAATATGAGGTATTACAATATCTCCCCCTTAGGAATATACATCCTCGAATGAGACTAATTAAACTGAAGATACTGAGGAAAATAGGCGATATGCTGGCATGCACAACTGAAACAACTGCATGACTAAATCTAAAACATACCGAGAGACTAAACTAATCTGCGAGTGCATGAATTTACATGATGATAACTATATAGCTGAATTTGAAATTGGAAAAGAAATAAATTATGGAGGACTGTTACCTTCAGCTGAATCTGAGTTTGTAGAGAAGAGGTGAGGATACTTGGTACGCATGTCTACTTTTTCTTCCCAAGTAGCACCCTCAACGGATTGATTTCGCCCCAGAACTTTGACCAAGGGAACTTCTTTATTCCTTAGTCTACAGATCTGATGATCAAGAATCTCTACTGGAACTTCTTTGTATGATAGGCCATTTTGAATATCTGTGCTTTTTAGAGGGACTACAATAGCTGAAATGTCCATACACTTCTTCAATAAGGACACATGGAACACTGGTGAACTGATGACAAGTCTGCAGGTAGCTCAAGCTCATACACCACCTTCTCCACACGACTCAAAATCCTGCAAGGGCCTACATACCGGGGACTAAGCTTCCCCTTTTTGCTAAATCTCTTCACCCCCTTCAAGGGTGAAACCTTCACATACACAAGATCATCTACTTAAAACTCAAGATCTCTCCTTCTTACGTCTGCATAAGATTTCTGATGACTCTGGGCTGCTTTCAATCTCTATTGAATCAACTAAACTTTCTCCATGGCTTCAAACACCATATCTAGACCAATCAAAATAGCCTTACCCACTTCGAACCAATCGACTGGTGATCTACATATCCTTCTATAAAGAGCCTCAAATGGGTCCATCTGAATACTAGAACCGTAACTGTTATTGTAGGCAAACTCGATCAACAACAAGTGGTTATCTCAATTGCCTTTGAAATCAAGAACACATGCCCTCAACATATCCTCTAAGTTCTGAATGGTCCTCTCTGCCTGACCATCTATCTGCGGATAAAAAGCTGAACTGAGATGAACTTGGGTACCAAGGCCCTTCTGAATGGCTTTCCAAAGCTGAGAGGTAAACTGAGTACCCTTATTGGAAATAATGGACAATGGAACTCCATGCAATCTAACCAACTATCTAATATACAACTTAGCATACTCTTCAACTTTGTAGGATATATGAACTGGCAAGAAATGGGCTGATTTGGTCAATATATCTATAATAACCCAAATCGACTCATGGAGACGACACGAATGGGGTAATCCAGTCACAAAGTCCATATTCACCTCTTCCCACTTCTAAGTGTGAATATGAAACTCCTGCAAAGTGCCACTAGATCATTAGTTTTCTACCTTAACCTGTTGATAAGTTGCACACTTGGCTACAAATTCTACGATATCTTTCTACATACCACTCCGCCAATAGACATCCCACAGATTGTGGTACATCTTGTCGCTCCTGAATGAATGGAATAACGCTCATTATGTACTTCTTCCATAATATACTGGTATCTCAATACACCATCTCCCCCTTGGGAGAAAACTCTATCATTTGGTATTTAATTAACCCCTTTAGTTTGACCAAACTAGGATCCGTGTCCTGTTTCTCTTTCACTTTAGGAAAAAAAGAAGATTCTGAACTACTCTGAACCTAAACATTTCCTTCAGTTGAGTCAACCAACCTCACACCCAATCTAGCTAACCGGTGAACTTCCTAAACTAACTCTCTCTTATCATTCTCCATATGAGCAACACTGCCAATATACAATTAACTGAGGGCGTCTGCCACTATATTGGTCTTGCCCGGATGATACAACACGCTCATATCATAATCTTTCAATAATTCTAACCACCTTCTATGACGAAGATTTAACTCCCTCTGAGTAAACACATACTGAAAACTTTTGTGGTCCATAAATACATCAACATGCACCCCATAAAGATAGTGCCTCAAAATCTTGAAGGAAAACACAACAACTGCTAACTCAAGATCATGGGTAGGGTAGTTCTTTTCATGAGGCTTAAGCTGTCTATAGGCATAGGCTATAACTTTACCTCTCTACATCAAAAAATAGCCCAGAATGATTCTAGAGGCATCATAATAGACAACGAATCTATCTGTACCATCAGGAGCGCTAAAACTAGGGCTGAAATGAGTCGAGTCTTTAAGTCCTGAAAACTCTTCTCACAGGAATATGACCACTGAAATTTAACTTTCTTCTGAGTTAATATAGACAAATAGGATGCAATAGAAGAAAACCGTTCAACAAAACATTTGTAATAGCTAGCTAAACCCAAGAAACTTTTGATGTCTGATGGAGAAATAGGTTTAGGCCAGATTCTTACTGCTTCTATCTTTTGAGGATCAACACTAATTCCATCACTGGAAATAATATGATCGAGGAAAGCTAATGACATTAGCCAAAATTCACATATGCTGAATTTGGCGAACAACTTGTGATCCCTAAGAGTTTGCAATGCAATTCTAATGTGGTTTTCATAATCATCCTCACTACGAGAATAGACAAGAATATCATCGATAAAGACTATGACAAACATGTCCAAATACTATTTGAACACTCTATTTATTAAGTGCATAAAGGCTGCTGGGGTATTGGTAAGACAAAATGACATGACTAAAAACTTGAAATGACCGTAACGGGTTTTGAAAGTTGCCTTTGGAATATCACATTCCCTTACTCTAAGCTGATGATCACCGAATCTAAGGTCTATCTTGGAGAAATAACTTGCACCTTGGAGCTGGTCGAATAAGTTATCAATCCTAGGAAGAGGATATTTGTTTTTGACTATGACTTTATTCAGCTGATGATAGTCAATTCACATTCGCAAAGAACCATCTTTCTTTTGCAGGAATAGGATGGGAGCGCCCCATGAAGAGACACTGTGCCTTATGAAACCTTTATCTAAGAGATCTTTAAGTTTCTCTTTTAACTCCTTAAGCTCAGTTGGAGCCATACAATATGGAGGAATGGAGATAGGCTGTGTATCTGGAAGAAGGTCAATACCAAATTCTATTTCCCTATCTGGAGGTATCCCTAGCAAATCTTCGGGAAAAATATCAGAAAACTCATTGACTACACGAACTGACTAAATTATTGGGGTCTCAGACTTAGTGTATTTGACTCGAACTAGATGATAGATACGCCTTTTTGATATCAATTTTTTGGCTTTAATATAGGATATGAAATGACTCTTGGGAGACACTGAATTACCTTCCCACTCAAAGACTGGCTCATCTGGACATTGAAATTTTACCACTCGGGTGCGACAATAAATAAATACATAACAAGAATGAAGCCAATCCATACCAAGAATAAGTTCAAAGTCAACCATATCTAACTCTATTAAATCCGCTAACATGATTTTATGAAAGACAGTGATGTGACACTTTTTATAGACTCGTTCGACAACAATTGACTCACCCACTGGGGTAAAAACTAAGAATGACTTAGGGATATTTAGAGTACCTATTTCAAAATTTACTGCAACTAGTGGGGTCACTTAAGAGAAATTTGACCCAGGGTCTAAAAACCCATAAACATCAAGATGAAAGACACAAAGCATACCAGTAACAACATCTGGTGAATCCTCTTTCTCCTGATTGGATGGTAAAGCATAAAACCAATTCTGTCACTGACGTCCACTGATACTGATGATGCACCCTGAGGAGGGGCTGGGCGACCTAGAAAAGCTGGTGCGCTAGTAGCCTGAGTCTGGGGATAAATATCCATGTTTCCCTGCTTAGCATACAAACACTCTTTGATTCCATGACCCAACTTACCGAAACCATAACAACATTTTTGTCCCAACAAATACACAATAAGATAATTCTTATCACACTTAGCACATGGAGGATAACTGGGTATTCCACTCACACTATTCTGAGATCTGGACATAGAAGTCTTACCCCACTGCTCATGTCTAGCTCTGGGGGTAGGAGCACTGGATGAAGATGGTGTTGGCATAGATGAATGATTCTTAAATTGTGAATGCTTCCTCCCTCCAAACTTTTTCTGGCCATACTCAAACTGTCCAATTCTAGCCTTCTTATTTCTCCTCTCTTTTCTCTTCAATTTTTTGCCTAAATCTGTTGAGCATAAATCATCAACCTAGCAAGATCTATGTCCCCAATAACCATGGAAGTCCTACACTCCTTGAATACCAAACCATATACTCCAGTAATAAACTTACTCATACTCACCCTAGGGTCAGCCATCGTATCAAGGTTATACTTAGAAAACTATTTGAAGTTAAGAAAATACTCTTTCAATGTCATCGATCCCTGCCTTAGGTTTACAAACTCCTCTACTTTAGCATTTCTTATTTCACATGTAAATAACCTGTGTAACACCATATCTTGGAACACCTGCCAACTCATAAGAGCTACATTCTCAACTCTACCATTCTTCCACATAATTACCCAATAAAACAACACATCTTCAGCCTATAGGATGCTAACTCTACACTCTCTTCCTTAATAACATGAATAATATGGGTGATCTTCCTTATCTCATCTAAGTAAAGTTATGGGTCCTCAACTTCTTTGGACCCAAAGAACTCAGGCGAATTCATTCTCATGAAGTCATAAATTTTGGAAGCTACTAATTCGCCATTCTGCTAAAGTAGGATTGTCGCCTGATGGTTGCCCTGAACTTTGGCAGTCACAGCCTGGGCCAATGCCTGAAAGGCAGCCTAAAATTCAGCATGGGATACATTCTTATTTAGACGATCAACAGGCTGTGGTGGCTGGTTATCATTTCTGCGGGCGTTAGATAGATGAGGAGGCATATTCAACTGTCACATAAGAGCACGAGCTAAAAGCAGATAGAGATACTATAAGCATGGTAAATCATGAAAAAAAGATATGATTTCCTAAAAACATCCCATAGCCTCTTGCTCATAAATGTGGCGAGCTTCACACCCATGATCAAGACTCTACGTAACCCACCTTGTCTGATTCCCTCGGACAATTATAACCTTAGGCTTTGATACTAAGTTTTTAATGCCCTTATAATGGGTCCTGAGACGTCACATGGTGCTCGAGACTATGAGTAGTCTCAAGCTAACCCTGTAATCCTTCTACTAAATCTAAAGCTCATAATATAGATATATAGCCAAAGGTAAAATGTAGAATTCTTTATGAGCTAAGATGAAACCATCTGAATGTAATATTTGAAAATTTTAAACTCAACAATCTAATAAATCAATACTAGAAATTTCAATCCTATCAGCAGTATGACAAGTATCTACTACTAATAACTAGAAAGCCACTAGGAAAAGTCCCCAGCTGACTCAAACTGACTGAAAAATACTAAATCAACTACTGTAATAAATTAGAAAATTGGAATGACTGGGTCCCCAAACTATGAGGACTCACCAACTGTCAAGATATAGATAGAGATGCTTAAAATTACCCACACTGCTAAAATTGAGCACCTGAACCTACATTATGAGATAATATAACACATAGACGTATATGTGGATCAGTACTTCTGGATTGTACTGAGTATATGGGGGTGAATTCATAAGAAAAACAATGTATCAACATCATCAGAATTTGTAAAATAAGGCATTCAAAATATAGATGACTCACATAAGCTTGAATAACTGAAAACTTAGAATCATGATAATGAGTAGAAAACCATGCTGTATAAATCTATAGAGTCATAGAATTTAGTTTCTAAAAGTTGCACTTGTATTCTATCTTGAAATCATACTGTCTAAGTATAGGAAGGACTCACTTTTATATCTGTAAATTGAATGATAAAATCTAGTAGTTAATGACTTATATAAAACAATATCTGAATAAAATTGTGATCCTTTACACTTGGTTTCTAAAAGCTTTTCCATTAGTTTTTACTCTTTTCTGTAGGCTGTAGGGAGGTTTTTCTAACTGACATAAACCATGTGAGCTAACATGGAGTCCATATTCTAGTTCCGTTATGGGAAAACCTCATATTAGGAGAGATGTCATACTCTTGCTAAGGAGTATAACCTAATCTAAGTGATTACATCTATAACTATCATCCATACAGAAATGGGAATAATCTGATAATCTGTACCTATATTGGCTCTTAGTTTTAGGGCATGTAAACATACCCAACTCGGTGATAAATACTACTCCCTTTAATCTGTATGCTTATTCTGTAAGAAATTCACTCTAAAACTAGTATAAATGGTTTATAATGAAAACCAACTATATATCTGTTAATTTAAACTATAACTGAAACTGTAAAGTGGATTCCATGTCTAAGATGTGATCAATAGATCAAATCTTTAGTAAAATATGAAAATAACTAGTCATGGGATGCTTAAAGCATATTCATTCTTGAGATATCAACATTCAAACTAGGGCTTAATAAACCATGCCTCAAATTCATATAAAATCATAATAAAGTTCATGCTTAATAGTGAAAGCATTGAAATTAAATTCTAAATCTAGAAATTTATGTCATACGCATGAGAATACGAAAATAACCTTGCAATTCATCATCTATCACTTAAAATATCATAGTCTTCAAATAGCAATATTTGTGTATGAACCCTAAATTGAAATTCATGGGTAATCATAAAAAATCATGTAACTTTTTAATTAAACACTAATTTTGGAAACAAGGATGAAAGAATTCTCCTTGTTGAAAACCCCACTTACCTTAATTGATGAATAATTAAAGAAGCTTGAACTTGAATTCCTATTTGGGCTCTTGAAGATAGATTCTTGAATATCTTGAATTGGGAATCTTGAAATTTAGGTTATCTTGGAAAAAGAATGGTGAATTTGGATTTCTTGGGGATTAAGATTTGAGTTCTATGGTTTTTTGGAGAGCAATTTTATGAGAAATGAGCATATTAGGCTTAGAATAGGTTTAATTCTCTGTTATTCACGATTTGGAGGCTTGGGAAAAGACTAAATTGCCCTTTAAAAATTTAACTCGAAACTAAAAGTCCCGATTTTTGGTCCCACCGCGACATGCCGTTATCGTGGTGGCTCACTAGAAAAGGGATGAGTGCCATTTTGACCTTTGGCTCAACCCAACATAATTGCATTATGACACTAGAGAAGGACGAGTGCTATTTTGCACTCCACTGTGATGCGTTGTCTGTCCAATTAGGAATTTTGATGCGATACAGGCAAATCATGTTGTGCTACTTGAAAAGGATGAATGAGAACTGGAACTTCTCCGTGACGTGTGCTAATTGCGGTGCTCCACTAAAAATTGGACAATTGCAAATTTTTCCTTTTCTGTGGCGTGATGCTTATCACGGTGCTCTACTTCTTTTATTAAAATCGTCATAACTTCTCAACCGTGTATCAGATTAAGGTGAAATTAGTATCATTGGAAAGCTGATTCAATTATCTACATATTGGTGGGTCTAAAGTTGGAAAATTCTACTCGTATCAAGAGTTATACACTGTTAAAGTTGACTCTTGACATACTAGAATCTAAACTGAGCTAGAAAAAATATAGGTATCATAGACACTATGGTGTAATGACTCGTTCCGCCATCATAGGTGAGTTAA
Source organism: Capsicum pubescens (assembly GCA_030864215.1). Lineage (NCBI taxonomy): Eukaryota > Viridiplantae > Streptophyta > Magnoliopsida > Solanales > Solanaceae > Capsicum > Capsicum pubescens. The sequence goes on along the minus strand of CM061549.1, from coordinate 196,633,060 downwards.
TCATGCAAAAATGTTAGGTTAAGTTGTTTCCCAAATTGGAAGTCTGATACGCCCAAATTACAACTCTCGTTAGAAAGTGCAAGCGGTCGCTGTCAAATATAGATCCCAACTGGGTTGGGTGTCGAATCCCACAGGGAATACTATGATCACTAAGTATTGCGATTATTATTAGACTGTTGGTCGAAGGTTCCAAGATAAGGTAATATTATCAGTGTAACGATGAGATGATATGCGTAGTTATATTTGATCACAGAGAATAACAAGTTAGGGTTATGTCCACCTTGTAGCTTCTACTTCTATATTAACTATGGGTAATACGGATTTTATACATGCATGCACTTATAAAGAGACGTATTCTAATTCTAAATCCAAGTGTTTTTCAACCATCAAGGATTTATTCACCTTAGTTCTCTCGAACCTAAAGTGTACAACAAACTATACGAACTCTCCAAGACGTTAATCTTGCTAGGGCATTAACGTGTAAACTAGAGGTTGGAAACCCTAATTTCTTGTCACACTCTCTTTTCCAAACAACAACTTTTCTATCAAACAAGTTATTGCTATAATGGCGTATTCCCTATGTTTGCAACCACGAGAATTCAATCAAAATAAAGAGAGTAATGATATAAATGGCATGACATATCATAAATTCAAAAATCCATAGCAATAGAGAGTATTCTACAAGGTTTCCATAACCCTAACAGATGAGCTTAGCTACTCATGAATAAAACCGAAATCAACATAGAAGTATTCATCATACCAAAACAACGAATGATTATGGTGATGAAGATGACTAGCAAAATCAAGAGAGAAGCATATTTCTCTCTCTCTCTCCTAAAGCTACGCTGTGTTTTTTTCCGTTCCCAATATTACAGAATCTTAATTATGTGAATAATAGTCCCTAAAAATTCAGCAATAATGCTTTTAATAACATCCTACTCTAATAAATTGCTACTGCATCCTTAACTATTTAAAAATATTGAGTTTTCTCGGGAAAAAGTTCCCATGCATCACATTCAGTCCAAGAGCTGCTTTCCTTTTTATGTGAAGTTTTCCTTTGTTGTCCACAGGTCTCCAAAGTGCTGTAATCTTCCTCATTAGTACCTGAAAAGCATGCTAATCACATAGGTCAGCTCACTTAACTAAAAATAGACTAAAAGTGCAAGAATTATGTATTTTATCCTCAAAACTTAGCTAAAACATGGGTAAGTTATGGTGCTTAGACATATAAATATTCCCAACATCAAAGTCAAAAAATTCAAGATAGGATAGCTTCAAATAAAATCAACGCGAGGTATGGTCTAGGGCAATCCAAAAATAGATTGAGTAAAGTGGATTATTTTATCTTGATTTTATCTTATCTAAAACGATAAGAAAATCGTAGAAATTTTTGAAAGTGAATTCATGTGGGTAGAACTCCCAATATCGAACTTGTTGAAATGGGGTTAGTCTAGAATATCATGGTTTGAGGGTGTGTCGCAAAAAGAGTAAAACTTGGAAGATTTCTATGTTTCTGCCTCGCCACTCTTGCTATAAGGGATGGCATGTCGCTATAGCGACTTCTACTATGGTAAAAATATTCCCGCTATAGAAAAAGTCAAAGATGGGCAATCCTTCTATAGTAGGTGATACCACTATTGTGATGCCGCTATAGCAGGGTAAGTTAATATAATGCAAATCTTTTCCCAAAAATGAGTTTAGAACAATAAACCTAGAACGCAGGGGAATTTTCATGAAATTGACCTTGGGATTTGGAATTAGGTTATAATCCTCGACATGGTAGGTCATTCGGTTGATTATGTGTTATGTTCATAATTTTAGACCACGAACAAGCAAAAATTACTTAGAAAGGCAAGACTCAAGCTTAATTGTGTGGTGCAATCTTGGATTGAGGTAAGTGATGGTTTAAATATAGTTAAACCTAAATTGTGTTATGTGTGCATGTTAACTATTACTTAGTATTGCTTTCAAAATGCATATTCAATAAAAGTAAATGACAATTTGATATTCTAAGTGTTAATCACATGCAAAGGATTTAAATGAAAGCTTCTTGGTTCTTACAAGTGTTTTTTCTTGTTATAAACGTGGTTGTGATTATTGTGATATCTATCATTATTGTGGAATGTACTGGTATTTGGACATCTGCAGGGATTGACTAATATAAGGTTAGAAAACACTTAACGTCAGAGATTTGGTACTTAAATAAGACCTCATTTCCTATAATTCATGGCTAGCGGGAGGCTATAAGATCCTTAGCATGGGTTTACATGTAACTGGTGACTATGAAGATTCCCTAAGTAAACTAGGAATTATGGGTTTTCTTGATTTTATTTGTTCCTCATGTAAATTGGGATGCATATTAATTATAAGTTGTAACTTAACTCTTTGTTTACTATTACATGTGTAGTTGCGATATTATTTGTATGATTGTTGAGTCTTGATTGTTGACTTGGAGTCTTGTTGGTCTTGATAGTTGGGATATTACTTGTTGATTGTTAACTTGGATATTATTTGTATGATTGTTGACTTAGAGTTTTGGTACGATGACTTTCACGTTTTGGGGATGGTTTATTTATGCATAATGTTATCTTAATCATTGTTTAAATATGAATTATAGGTTTTATCACTGAGGATGGTTTATTTGCTTATTTTGGCTAAGTGTTGATTTGTTTATAATGCTAATTGCTTATCCCACTAAGGGTTTTAGTGTGGGTACCACTCACGATAGATTTAAATTGTGACAAAGTTGGTATTAGAATCCTAGGTTCGCTGATGTCGTCATACTAAAATGGGTCTAGTAGAGTCTTGCAAAATGATACAAAAACATTTGTACTTTTGTTTGAGATGCTCAAGGACCTTAGGAAACTATCCTTTATTTCTTATTTCATACTATAACTTTATTCCAGTTTGTATATGCCGATCCAAATTAGTATCTGACCTTCTTCATTCTTTTGTCCACAGATGGTGAACACTAGATCAAATGAAGCAAGAGCAGCAGCTCTAGCTGCAGAATCGATAGTATGGGGATGAAGAAAAGATAGAGGAAGATGAAGGGGAAGGAGGAGAGCAACACATGCTAGGGGTGGAGCTCAGACAACAAATGAACCTGACCATTAAAGGTTAGTATCATCTCCCCAACCCCAAGATCATTTTTAGTAGTCTAAGGTAGTGGATGAAGAAGGTTTGGAACTAGAGATAGTGGAACCGACTGGAGGTACAACCATTCCTCTGGTCTCTTTTGAGCTTATTCAGTAGTTTTGGCTTTTTGGAGTAGTTTGGTTGGCAGTGGGGTGCCTACTGTGCCAACTCTCCATGTTCACGGTGCTCATCCCACTGCCACTTTAGCTCCTAGGATGGATGAGGATTTAGTTACTAATGTATTTTCCTTTCCTTTGTTTGGTACCGTCATGATCAGAACCGAGCATGCATTGTTGATCAAGTTTATAAAAATGAAGCCTCTTTCATTTCATGATACTGAGATCAAGGATGCATTTGAGTTCATCATTGATTTCTATAAAATGCTTCATAAGTTTCGCACTGTACAACAACATGGTGTTGAGTTTGTGATTTCCAACTTCAAGGGGATGCCAAGTAGTAATGGAGAGTTTATATGTCACATTTCAATTAGCCGTGAGTGACACCCACCTTAACTCCCTAGTGGGAGGACCAACCAACCCCTAAATTATTAACTCAAACTTAGTCGAAAATAGGCCACTAGCAACTCCATTAATCTCAAAAATAATATCCTAAATGAAAAACAAAACATAAGTACAATAAAAGTGCGGAATATTGTACTTAACAAAAATAGACCCTAGAATTTGAAAGTCGTCTGTACCAAAACACTAAGCATATCTAAAAAAGGGGATGCAACCCCATATTACTAAGATTGTATCATAGTTCAGAAACAAAGGACTAGAAGAATAAACTGATGATTCTCTGGTAGCCCAAAAAATACAGCTCACCCTTAGATTCAAACTCGCTGAAAGTCAACTGAGGCCTCAAAGAAGATGCTAGAACATTCTATCTTCTCAACAAAATTAAGAGCTAGTATAGTATCAACACACAAGAAGACAACAGTGTATTGATAGGGTAATTTGGACAACCCAATATGAGATATATGAACACTCAGCCATAGCATAGTATAATAAGTTAACACATGCTTAGCACTACATAATCTTATTAATTTAATAACACTTGGTATAGATAAGAGATTCAACACAAGTCACAAATAGTTAACAAGACCACCAATCAAGAGAGGCAATAAATAATCAATCAAGTCAATTAACAAGAGTAAAGTCAACAAATACATATAATCCTCGGTTCACTCATGGAGTCATTAAACTTATCTATGCTTTGTACACACAAAATAAGGACCTTATGGTTGCCCCCTTCATGACCTGCCGGGAACGAATTACGTTTAGTACCATATCCCAGACACAAGTTCCTACCAATCTTATTTCATCAAATCCTGTGGAGATGTCCAAATACCAGTACATCCTACAAATAAATAATATAATATCACAATAATCACGGAGCAATGAAAATAACCAACACTTGTAATAACCACAAGATTTACATATAAATTCATTAAAATATGATCACACTTATACAATCCAATAAGCCTTTTAGCACCTTTTCATTCCTTAACAACATGCAACAACAAGAAATACTAAGGAATAGTTAATACGTACACATAACACAAATTTGTTTAAACTATGTAACCATGGCCTACTTCCATCCAATATTGCACCACTCAACTAGGCTTAAGCCTTGTCTTTCCATGCAACTTCCACTTTATTTTTGTCTAGCAACAAAAATGAACCGCACAATCAACCTAAGGACCTATAATATTGAGTATTAAACCTAATTTGAACCCCTTAGGCCAAGTTCGTGATTATTCCTCTCCCATTCTAGGGATTTTTCTACTATAATTCATCTAAAATCTATCAATTTCTGGTTGTCTTAGTGGATTAACAACATGCAAGGGTGTATTATTAATAAATAACCCAAATCCTAAGGGTTTCCATCTTGATTTTCCAGCTGTGCTAGAAAATTAGCTATTACAAGCCTAAGATCTCCCCAAGAACATGTAAACTAGATATTCTAAAGTTAATTAACCCAAATACTAGTTAAAGGGGAGTGATTACTTACCTTAACATGAAGTAAGATAAATTCTGGTTGGAATCACCCAAAATTTGCCTCTCTTTTTCTCCAAAATGTGCTTCTAGAATAATGAATAATTTTGGGTAGGTTTTGGTTTAGTCAACAATGTACGTTGTTACAACGACATACATCACTATAGTAATATCGCTATAGCGACATATGTTGTTATAGTGATATTTGACGCCATTATAGCAATAGGCATGCCGTTACAACATCACTAGAGAGGCAGAATGTCGGTCTTCCTCCTCGATTTCCCATTTTCATAACATACCCTCAACCCATAATATTTTGATCTAACCTCTGTACGATAAGATAAATTCCAGGAGTTCTACTAACCTGAATTAAATTTCAAAAAGTGTTGCGGGTTCTCTACCATCTTAACTAACATAAAATCAAGTTCATTCCTACCAAATTTACCCAATCCATTCTCATATTGTCCTAAACCTTACCTCTCTCAAATTTTATCTGAGACTAGCCTAGCTTGAAATTCCAAACTATAAATATAGGAAGTATATTAACCTAGATTTTTAAATAAAAACCTTACTCATAATGACAGAAAGGGTTGTTACAACAGATACCAATTTACCCATTGTTCATCCCCCATCAGACTAGAAAAATGGCTAAGTTTAGGTAAGAAAGAGTACCAACATCCATAAATAATTGAGGGTACTTGTACCCATGTCCTTCTCAATTTACAAAGTGGCTTGTTCAACTGGATGGTGCTTCCATTGAGCCTTGACTGTATGAATTTCCTTTTTCCTTAACATCTTAACGTCCCAATCAAGAATTGCAACCGACTTATCTTGATAAGCTAAAACTTTGTTTAGCAAAAAAGGGTCCCATTTTATGATGAAGTCTCCATCCCCATGTTAACTTTTGAGAATAGATACATCAAACACCAAGTGAACCCCCAACAAGCTCAACGGTAATGCCAATTGATATATTACCCGACCCATATTTTCAAGAACATCGAATGACCCGATATACCCTGGTCTGAGCTTGCCCTTTTTACCAAACCTTATAACTCCTTTTGTAGGAGATACTTTCAGCAACATACGATAACCAACCTTGAATGGCTTGTCTCTTATCTTATTGTTTGTAAATTCCTTATGCAACTCTAGGATGTTAATAATTTGGTTTGAATAAACCTTACTTTTCTTGTGCTTTCCTTACTAGACCAGTGTCCAACTGTTTCGTATCTCCAATCTCAAACAACCAAGTAGGTAATCTACACCTCTTTTTGTAGAGTGCTTTAAATGGTGTTGTATCAATATTAGAGTGATATATGTTCTTTTATGAAAATTCACACAAAAATAAAAATTGGTCCCAATGACCACCACAATCCATCAGGCAAGCCTTCAATATGTCCTCTAGCACTTGAATCCTCTCTGACTATCCATCAATCTGAGGATGAAAAGTTGTACTAAAAGTAAGCTTAGTGCCTAACTCCTCATGCAACCTATCCCAAAATTTTAAAGTATAAGTGGTACCTCCATCAGAAATGATGGTAAGAGACACCCCATATAGCCTCACTATCTCCTCAATGTAGATCTTGACTAGCTTCTTGGAACTATAGTCTACTCTAATTGGAATGATATAATCTAATGATGTCAAACAATACACTATGATCAAAAATTTTTCATTCTTTAAGACCTACCGGAAAGTCCATAGTAAAATTTTCCTATCCCCATTCTCGTATAGGAATCCTTTTGAGCAAACTCGTAGGCCTTTGACACTCATATTTTATTTGTTGACAATTCTGATATTTAGATACATACCTCACTATGTATCTGTTTATCTCAGGTCACCAATAAATCTATTTCATGTCACTATAAATGTAATAATCTGAGACTACCCCCTAGTCATTACACGGTGCTTACGGTCTTGAGAGACCACAAGCTAACCCATGAGCTGGTACCTACTATGAGCATTGACTAATATAATCATGAATACGGAAGAATGACTAAAGTTACATAAGGTTTTAAATATCTGAATTCAAACTAAAATATAAATCTAGGAAAAAAAACTATCTAAATCTGATAAAGTACTGATAAATTGAACAACTAACTGACTATAATGTTTGAAAATCCTCTAAGACTAACTGACTGAGAGTTGATGGGACAAGCCCCCAACTAACTCCACTGACTACTGAAATAAAGACATAAAATAAGATAGCCTTTCCTCGGGTGATGAGGACTCACCACTGCTACTGTACTACTGAAAATCAAGGGACTAAGTGCGATCTGAGAACTGAGCGTCAGTACCTATGATATGGGACATCATTGCACAAAAGAAAGGTATGCGATCAGTACTTTGATTGTACTGGTATGCTAAATAAGGTAGGCTAACATGCAAGGTTTCATGAATAGGAGTAATAATCTATCTGAATATACATGTAAAGCATGGAATAAAGAATAGAGAGCATGAAATCTGTAGATACTGAACATGCATAAAAGTCTGTAAAATACTAAAAATACATGAAAATCTATAGACACTGAGGATGCATGACCAAGCATATGACATGAACTGAGTAAAATCTGTAAATTGAAATACTGAAATTAACTAAAATCTGTACGCTTTGGTCAAATAATACTAAGACTGAAGAACTAAACTGTAACTATAACTGAGTCTATATCAGAGACTGTGGGAGGTATCATCTAACCGACATTCCCCAATTTGAGCTAATCGGTGTCCAACTTGTAACCCCAGTTGGAAGGGTGTTAATACCATGCCATGAGTACTAACGTTGGCTGTGTGGCTCTACTAAACTGATATCATGTCCAAAGTACTAAGAGTGTTAAGCATGAACTGATGGGTGACCCCTGCGAGATAGTCAAGCCTAATCTGATGGGTGACTACTCATATCCTACGTTGGCTACGAAGTTATGGAGTATAGGGACTTCTTTTAACGACTCTGCCTATCTCATGGGGAAGCCACCATCACTACACTCGCTTGGTACTAAATCCTACTCCCAACTGAATGATACTGAAATGCTAGACAATTCTGAATTTAACTGACTGTTCTGATAATGCTCATGATATAATCTAAAGTTATTCTGAAGATATTGAGACAACATTAAATAAACAACTATGGTTTAGGGTATTAAATACCCCCAGTACTCGAAATAATAGTAGTATCATGACATTAAAACATTGAAGGACATAACACGTAGACTCTTATTAAAACAATTGCTCTTGTAGGCATTTTATCAAACACTTATAGTTCATGGTTTAAAATAATCATAGAATTACTAAAGGACCGGCATAATTGACATGAAATTATCATGGAAAACACTAATTCATAATATAATTCAACAAATGATAACACTAAAATATGAGGAATCGAATAACAGGAATAAATTCATTAAAACATGGTATTAAATCAAAGTTCATGGAGATTAATGGACAAAATCATGATTTAAAATCAAATAACTTAAAAGAATCATAACTTTATAATTAAAAAGGTTACTTGAGCTCCATGGATGAAAGGAATCCATGGATGAACATCTGACATACTTGGGTTAATGAATTTGAAAGGATTGACGGAGAGTTCTTGAAGAATTGCCTTGAATTTGAGAGCTAGGGTTTCTTGTTCTTGAAAAGGGGATCTTTATTTTTGAGAAGAATTGAATAATAAATGACTATTTAGGTAAATTGAGACTACATTTCATGTTTTAGGTTAATTAGGGTTGTGGAAGAAGACCTAATTACCCTTGAACAAATTTTAAAAACAAAAGCTGAAAAGTGAAAAATCCAATTTTTGTCCTTGGCGCGACGCGCCACTATCACGCCAAGCCACTAGAAAATGGACAACTAGTACTTGGATAAATGTTGCGATGTGGTGACATCGAGGTAAAGCTTTGGATGCCATTTTGGCCACCTCCGCGATGCGCCAACATCACCAATACCCACTGGAAATTGAAAAATGGGATTTTGGCCTGCACCGCGATGTGCCGTGATCGTGGAGTCACACTGGATATTGAAAATTTTTATTTGGGATACCTACGCAACACGCTGAGGTTCAAAATGATGTTTCTTAATGATTAAAACTTAAAATTACCATAACTTCCTACCCGATTATCGAATTTGGACGAATTTTATATCGTTGTAAAGCTAATTTAATTTCCTACACAATGGTAGGCTCTAAAATTAAAAAATAATGAGAATTTCATAAATTTCATATATGAATACTCATGCACTGGCACTTGGATTATTCTAGGGAAATATGGGGTGTTACAATATCTCCCCCTTGGGATTATTCGTCTCCGAATGAAACTGGTTGAGCTGAGGGACTGAAGGACTGAACTTACACACTAAATATGCATGTCTGATGCATGGAATGCATGACTTAACTGATTCGTGAATGCACGACTTACATGAACATTATGTGCAACTGAAACTGAGCATGATAGAGAAAAATATTAAGAAGATTTGATACCTTATATTGAATTTGGGTTTGCGGAGAAAAGATGAGGGTGCTTGGTCTGCATATCTTCTTCTTCCCAATTGGCTTCCTCAATGGAATAATTCCACCAAAGAACTTTGACTAGTGGAGCTTCTTTGTTCCTTAGTCTGCGAACTTAATGATCAAGAATTTTGACTGGGACTTCCTTAAAGGAAAGATTGTTCTTAATATCTACACCTTCTAAGGAAACAACTACAACTGGATCTCCAATACACTTTTTTAACAATGAGACATGGAACACTGGGTGTACTGAGGCTAAATCTGAAGGTAAATCAAGCTGGTTAGCTACCTTTCCGAAACGACTGAGAATTCTGAAGGGACCAATATATCGGGGACTGAGTTTCCCTTTCTTGCCGAATCTCTTCACCCCCTTTATGGGAGAGATTTTCAAGTACACGAAGTCACTGACCTCAAACTTAAGATCCTTTATCCTCACATCTGCATATGATTCTTGTCGGCTCTGGGAAGCTTTAAGTCTTTCTCTGATTAACTGAACCTTTTGTAACACATCAAATACCAAGTCAAGCCCTACTTCTGTAGCCTCGCCTACTTCAAACCAACCAATTGGAGATCTGCATATCCTACCCTATAGAGCCTCAAATGGAGCCATATAAATACTAGAATGATAGTTGTTATTGTATACAAATTCAATCAAAGGAAAATGGTCATCCCAAATACCCTTGAAATCAACAACGCACGCTATCAGCATATCCTCAAGAGTCTGAATGGTCCTTTCTGCTTGAACATCTATCTGAGGGTGGAAGGTTGTACTAAGGTGGACTTGGGTACCAAGACCCCCTTTAGAATGCTTTACAGAAATAAGAGTTAAACTGGGTACCTCTATCTGAGATGTTAGATATGGGAACACCATGCAACCTGCCCTTTTAGTCAGACAGTGTTTGACCTGAGCCTTCAGTGCGTCGCGGAGATAGCTCAAATGGCAATTGTCAAATTCCAATGTTGCTTCGCGTTATTGGAGCGTCGCACCAAATTTCAGGTCATAGACAAGGTGGCAATGCGATAGCTCTGCATCGCGCCACTGTGCAGTTTCCCATTTGTCAATATCCAGTGGCATGGCGTGACAATGACGCGTCGCGCCAAGGGCCCAATTCGGGAAATTTTACTAAAAATTTAATTACGTGTCTAGGGTTAAAAGGGTCAATCCCCCCCTATATAAGCTTCCAAACATGGGATTTAACCTTTATTAGTCCAAAATATTGACGTTTTTCTCAAATACTCTTATGAACTCAAGCTAGGGTTTTCATAGAAGGTCCAATTTCAAGAAGGTTTCACCATCAATCTTCACGAAATCACGAACTAAGGTATGCATAGTGTTCATTCAGGGGCTCCTTTCATCCATGAAGTCCAAGAATCCCTTTTCAACTACAAGTTATGGATTTTCTTCATGCTTTCATGCTTTGTATGTTCTCTTTCATGTTGATAAATGAGGAATTGATTTCTATTCCATGATTTGATGATAAATTCCATGTGGGTTGATTAGTATAGATAAAGATTTATGAAATTTAATGACTAAAACCTTGTATGATGAAATTGGAATTGAACCATGATGTTTAATTTATATACTATGATGTTTACATGTACTATGCCTGCCATATATTTGATAAAATGCCTAGATGAAGGAAATTTACCTAACTAGCATTATATCATGAAAATCCCCATAAATGTACAAGCTTATGCCTATTAGACGTTTGATGAAATGCTTCAATAAATGTATTATAGTGATTATCATGTATTCAAGAATATCAAGTTATGTCAGTTTCCTTCCATCGAGTCCTGGGAGTACTTGTACCCAAAATATTAGCTGTGTGCCTAGATCCATTTTATGTTTTCACGATACTCTCAGTCAAGCTATGAACTCTTAGACTTCAGATAGTCTTATGACGCAGAAAAAATCTCCATGATCTCATGACTCAGTCAGTTATCAGATATCAATAGTATTCCGTCAGCCACTGAAATTCAGTAACTCAGTCCATGCTTAGTTCAGTTTAGTAAATCATGTTCAGTTTCCATTCAGATGGGAGTAGGAATTAGCACCGAGTGAACCTAAGGATGGGGACTCACCTATTATACGAGGGTGTGATTCCTAGAAGCAATCCTTGCATTCCCGAACTATGTAGCCTGCATAGGATGAGACATCGTAGCTTGATATATGCGAGTAGATGAGTTGGATGAACCTATTATATGAGGGTTCCCACCATTCTCACTAGAGTTACCTATTATATAAGGGTTACTCACATGTTGTCCTTACCTGTGGCATGGTTTTGACACCCTTCCAATCAGGGCATAGATTAGACCCCAACTCAGCTATTATAGCACCTTTGGGGCATGTCGGTTAGATACTACTTCACATAGTTTCATGTTATAGAATTAGGACTGTCAGATACAATCAATCAGTCTCAGTAATAGAACTCAGATAGTTCTTCAAATTTTAGGACTGTCAGATACAGTCAACTTAGATACAGTACAGAACTCAGATAGTTTCATCAGATTTAGGACTGTCAGATACAGTCACCCATGTTATCAGTATTATTCAGATATAGTCCTTTATGTTATCAGTCATATCAGTTAATAGTTTGTCATGTTATCAGTATACAAACTCAGAAATCATGAAATCACGTTGTCAGTTACAGTTACGTATTTATGCATATATTCTCATATTTATTTTAGACAATCAGTTAGCATTATTCATGAATGTGAACCATTACATATAGCCTACCTCACATGTATACTCGATACATATGTACTAACGCATTCATGCTATGGTTCTTTCTTTTTATGTTACACCATAGGTTAAGAGACACGAGTTCTAGATCAGCAGTAGATTCCAGATTCAGCAGTCAGAGTAGAAGTGAGTCCTCCTCCTTCGAGGACATAATGATTTTCTAGTATATCATTGATTAGCCTATTAGTTAGAGTTAGTTGGGGACATGTCCCATCAACTCCATATTCAGATTCTTCAGACAGTAGAGGCTTTCAGACTAGATGAAGATTAGATACAGACTATCATATTTTAGACTTCAGTTTTATTTTGGGTATTCTATTACCCCATACAGATGTTACGTTATTTAATTATGTTCATGATCAAACCTTACGGCCTTTCAGTGTATATTTATGCATTATTATGTTATCTTATACAGTATACAGGTACAAATATCAGTCATGGGTTAGCTTGTGGTCCTTCGGGGTCTTGAGCATCGTGTAGCATTCTAGTTCAGCAAATCGGGTCATTACAGGAAGTCACTTTTCAGTTTTTAAGTCAGGGGCTCTATGGACATTTCCCACCCAAAAACCCTTAAGTCCCCTCACTATATAATTTATTGTGGCCTCCTAAACACTTATTTTGCGAGATCAAAAACCTCCCAAATACTCTCTCAAACACACTATTGAAGATAAGAGGATAGGGTTCCAAGGGGTGTCCATCTAGAGGCAAAAGAGGAGTTAAGTTTCTTTAGGGAATTATCTTATTTAAGTCATGTGACTCTTTCCCTATCATCATTTCACAAACACCATGTTATTTAAACATTGCTTATGAATCTTTAATGATGGATTTTGAAATAAATATTGAGGGGTTTTAATGTAAAGTGATGATTTATGTTTACTCTTGTCTAAACTCATGATTTTACATTTTTTGGTGATGGTTTTCATATGTGGGTGCTTGTTGATTGTGGTTTAACAAATAGGTCTTGAGTAAAATTAATATTGAAGGTTTTTAGTTGAATTTTGGTCACGGTTAAGATATGCCCTCAAGGTGTTTGTGAAAATGTCTAAGAAAAATGACTAGTTATATGCTAATAGAATTTTGAACTATAGTTATCGCTTAATGAGTAAGAATGCTTGTTAAATGATCTATTAGAGGCCTTGTTGTCCATGTAATGGGTTAAATGATGCCCTTAGGGGTTTGATTAGTTTAAGAAAAAGGGGTTAGTGTCCCTAGTATGAAATTGAATTTGAACTAAACTTTGGTGCAAAAGTGTGATTGATAAAGGTTTTGATGACCAAAATTTGGCTTGGATGATATGTGAAACTATTGCATTGGATTGTTAAAGTGGTTGACTGATATATGGTTCATGAAGACTTTGTGGTCATAGATGGTATTGAATTGTGGCCTTGATGGATTGAAATGGTTAAGTGGGTTAAAGTCCCCAAATATGAGTGGTCTGATGTAAATTCATGGAAAACAAGTTAGTATCCCAATGTGGACTAGTAATAGATATGATGGCTTATCATTAGAGTCCACATGCGTAATGTAATAACTTATGGTTAGAGTCCACTTGCATAATGAAAGGGCCTGTGGTTAGAGTCCACATACGCAATGAAATGGTTTGTGGTTAGAGTCCACTTGACTAATGTAATGGGCTTATGGTTAGAGTTTACTTTCTTAGTAAGATTACTTGAGGTTAGAGTCCTCTTTCCAGGGATGACTTAAGCGGTGGATGGGTAGAGTCCTCCACTTCATGGTTCGTTCTTGAATACTTTGAGATGCATGTTATGGTCTTGTTGTTGTTTTACACTTGATGTATCCTTATTCATGTACATGTCTATGTGTATGAATGTGGAGGCTTATGATGGTTTTACTTGGTATTGAATAATTACATTATTTTATCCTTACCCTTGAGTTACATGCTAGAGGTCCAACTACTAACTATCTTCGGATGCTATATCCCCATGCATCTTGTTCTCTTCCTGTATAGTGACAAGTATTCGGGCGATTCATGTGGTGATGTTGAATTGGTGAGCTTCTATCCTTCGTAAGACATCCTTTTTATAGTCTTTTTATTTATGTTATAGACTTGGTATTTGGCTATTATCGGGGGCTTGTCCTGAGATTTTAATAAACATTAGATTTTTAGAGGTTTTATGGATGATTGTGGACTTGGGTATATTGTATGTAGAATGTAGATATGAATAGAATAGTTATACTTTATTAAGTTATAAATGTTAGTTTTGTTTCTGCTATCTTCTTATTTGTTCATAGTTATCTGATGCTATTAGATTGATGTGATGGTTAGGTGGGGTTAGTGGGGCGATCTCTGGTCCTTTTTTGTCTTGAGATGCCCATACGACAAGGCCCAATTTTAGGTCATGTTAAGTTGGTATCAAAGCCTAGGTGCATGGGCTGCTGGGTGTCCACAAACCCATGTCGAGTAGAGTTTTTATGATGGATGTGTAGCATGCCACACTTATAAGAGAAAGGCTACAAAGAAATTAGGAATGTATCACTTTCTTGTTGTCTTATCTTGATTTATAGAGTCTAAGGTCTTGGTTCCTTCTAATGTCCATTTTCTTTTCTTTCAGATCATGCCTCCAAGAAGCTCTGAAGTTTTTGTAAACCCTTCCGTCCCAACTAGGGAGGATATTGAGGGTACTGCTCTACTTATGGATTTTATACTGAGTCTAAGGGTCCAATACCTAATGGTCTAGGAGTTCCACCAGTTCCCTCTAGTCTTTCTCTGATTCCATAGGCTGACGTGTCAAATGCTAAGTTTTGTCAATCGATTCATAGATTGTTCAGTGGGTATCTTCTTAGGATGAGCATGGTGCATCTTCTACTCCATCTTCTGAGGCTACAAGGGTTGGCTAGTTTATGACGTTGAGTTCTCTGTCCTTCACCGGTGTTAAGGTAGAGAAAGATCCTCAGGGTTATTTGGATGAGATAGAAAAGAATTTTAGAGTGATGCATTCCACGAATGTGGAAGGGGTGGAGTTTGCATCTTATCAGTTGAAGGATGTGGCGTACCAATAGTACGAGGAACGGGAGTAGACTAGGGGTGGTATTGATTAGTCATCTTTATGAGAGGACCCACTAATGCTTTTATGGATCATTTCTTTTCTCTAGAGTTCAGAGAAGCAAAGGTGCAGGAGTTTGTTAATCTTAATGTAACGCCCCGAATCTAGTACCCAAAACGCTATATAGTGCTCATGACCTCGAAGGACCACAAGCTAACCCATGACTGAGATCTATAACTGAGCACAAAATAATATACTCAAAATATGTGGATTGTAAGTTGTAAGGCTATAAGGTTCAAAACTGAACGAATACTGAATATGAAACAATGTCTGTAGTGGGGTATGACTATACCTAAAACTGAGATAAACTGCCTAAAACATGTCGTAGTCTGAAAGTCTCTAAACTATCTGAAAACTGTGGAGTTAATGGGACATGTCCCCAACTAACTTAAAACTATTAAAATAATAAAGAAATAAAATAATAATGCTATCCTCGAATGATAAGGACTCACTGCTAGTCTGGCCACTGAACGTCTGATCTACTAAGGATGCTCGGGAGCTCTTACTTCTAAACCTATGGTATAAAATACCATAGTGCAAATATGTCAGTACGTTGAATGTATTGGTATGCAAGTGAGGTAGGATAAATGGAAGTGTTCATATGCATGAACAATAATAACTGACTGTATAAGATGAACGTGAGAATACATGTATGAATATGTAACTATAACTGAGATCGTGATAACGCTGACTCATGAATTCTGATAACGTGGATTTACTGATATCTGAGTACTGATACTGGGATACAAAATGACCGAGTCTACTGAATACTGAGGAACTAATGTCATATTACTAATAAAGGAATGACTGTTTCTGATAGTTCTGAGTATGAAGAACTGGTATGATTGACTGTATCTGACAGTCCTGAAACTGAATACTGATAACATGGGTTTTGTATAATTAATATACTATTAACTGAGTTTGTGATAACATGATTAACAAGTCTGAATATTGATAACATGAGTGACTGTATCTGACAGTCCTAATACTGATGGAAATAGCTGGGTTTTGCACTGTACTGATTTGACTGTATCTGACAGTCCTGGATTTTTATAGATCTGAACTGAGTTCTATTAATGAAACTGGATCTGAAACTGAGACTGTGGGAGGTAATCATCTAATTGACATGCCCCAAAATTGAACTGGTGGGATTCAACTTGTAACCCCAGCTAGAAGGGTGTCAGTACCGTGTCACGGGTAAAGACAAGCTGTGAGTATACCCTCACTGACAAGGAGCTCTTTCGCCAACCCCTCCTAGTAGAAAACTCAAATGAGATGTATACATCCCTAAACGCATAGGGTGCATCTCAACCTACACTGGATACATAGTTTTGGAAATCAAGGATTACTTCTAAGGATCACAAACTCCATTCAATAACAGGTGAGTCCCCATCCTTGGGTTCACTCAGTGCTGAATCCTACTCCTAACTGAATAGACACTGAACTGATTAACTGAACTGAACTGATACTAATGGTATTATTTAGCGGATCTAAACTGAGTTCACTGAGTTTTGTTGACTAACGGAATGCTACTGAGATCTGAGGACTGACGGAGAGTACTGAAGTTACTGAGATTTTTGGGAATACTAAGGTTACCAAGATTACTGAGTTCTAATATTACTGAGACCAATAAGTTCACTAAGATTACTGAGTAGGACTAGACTGATACTAAATTTACTGAATTTTCTTGAGTCATGAGAATGACTGAATTCTAAGGATCATGGCTTGACTGAGAGTATCGTTAAAACATGCTACTGGCTCTAGGCACACAACTAAATTGTTAGGTACAAGTACCCCCAGGACTCTATAGCATGAAACTGATAGGGCATGACACTTCTTGAACACATGACCAATATCAATAATTCATAATACATTAATTTGGGGATTTCATGAAGCACATGGGTATCATAGTTTTATACATAAATGGAATTTCATATAAACATGTCATACTTTTATCAACCTAATGTCATGGACATTCCCTCAACCATTCATAATGTACACAATATCATAAAAGTTATTCTTAGTCGTAGGGTAAAGTATACACTTATCACTTAGGTCACAATTAAACTATAATGCATAATTTCTATTCTCTTATGCATTTTATCAAACACCTAGGATGCATGACTTAGGGCATAGGCATGACCGTTAAATTAATACAACAAAACTCCATATTTGAACTCAATTTCACATGTTTCAGGCCACATACTAGCATAGGTTCATGAACAACAGATAAAGATTCCAACTTAGGAATCATACAACCATAATCATATGAACATAATCAACCCACAACAAAATATTCACAATACAAGATTTAAAACTTGATTCTTGGACTTTATGGATGAAAGTAATCCATGAATGAACACTGTGCATACCTTAGTTCTTGCTTCTATAAAGATTGACGGAGAGATTCTAGAATTTGAGTCTTGGATTCAAATCGCCAATTGAAAACCCTATCTTGTTTTTGAGAGAAATAATATATTTTGGGTGAATTATGGCTGAATCACGTGTTATTGGGTGTATATAGGGGTGAGAAATTGACCCTTTTAACCCTTGGATGTGTATTTTAATTCTGTGAAAATTTCCTGACCTGGACCCCTGATGCGACGCGGTGCTATCACGCCGTGTCACTGGAATTTGACAACTTTGAATTTGAACCTTGGCGCGATGAGTCATAATCATGGAGGCTCACTGGATTTTGATGATTGCCATTTTGGCTGGTTCCACGATGCATTGATGGCTCAGGTGGCACACTGTTTTACTAAAATAGCTCTAACTCTTCGCCAAGGGGTCGAATTTGGTAAAATTTGGTATCGATGGAAATATTATTCAATTTCTCACATGATAAAAAGTCAAAATCTTAAAAATACCATATGTATAAAAGTGGATTCATATTTGAAATAAGTCTTTAACATTTCTAGGATGATTTTAAGCTAGTTAGAAGTACGGGGTATTACACTTAAGCAGGGAAAAATATCTAACAAGGAGTATTCTATGAATTTTCACCAATTGTCTAGGTATGATCCGGGAATGGTGTCGAATATGAGGGCTCAGATAAGGAAGTTCACCTCAGTTTTATCTCATGAGTTGGTCCTTGAGAGCAAGGAAACTTTATTGATCAAAGATATGTACATCTATAGGTTGGTTATGTATATGAAACAAGTGGAAGAACAAAAAAGAAAAAGGTTGTGTTTAGTAAACGGAAAGGAAAAAGATTTAGGCCTTCTAAGCAAAGTGGTAGAGATGGTGGAAAGTTTGCAAAAAACAAATGGTGGAGTTTTGGTTCTTTCTCCTCAGCTAGTGCTTCTTACCCAAGGACATCGAGTCATCTTCGTCCTCAATTTGGTGGTAGATTTTGGACCCAGAGTGCCCAATCTCCGAGTAGTGGGGCTTAGTCAGTTCTATCCTACCCTTTTTGTAGGTTCTGTGGTTAGCATCTTCGTGGATAGTATGAGAAAGGAAGGAACATATGTTTTAGATGTGGTCATATTGGGCAAAGGCAGTGATAGTACCCCTCTCTAGTGTCTTCTTGGGCCAACAGGGCCCCTATTACTACTTAATCCGCTCCTACACTAAAGCATGCTGCTCCTGCTCCTGCTCCTGCTTCTGTTTCTGGTATGGACATTAGCTGAAGTCGGTTGTATGCACTTGCAACTCTCCAGGATTTTGAGGCATCTCCAGATATTATTATGGGTATGTTGAGACTTTTCTCCCATGATGTGTATTGTTTGATTGATCTGGAGTCCACTGTTTATTATGTGACCCCATTTGTGGCTGTATATTTTGACTTTGGTCTCGAGTATCTTTCGGTTCCTTTTTCTATTTCTACCTAGGTAGGAGACTCGGTGATTATTGAAAGAGTCTATAGGGTGTGTGTGGTAGCTGTTGGTAGTAAAACAATGCTTCTAGACTTGATAGAATTAGACATGAACGGTTTTGATATTATTATGGGGATGGATTGGTTGCATTTGTGCTATGTTTTCTTAGATTATCTGACCCGTAGGGTCATATTTAAATTCCCTGATGAGCCGATCATTGTATGGAAAAAGGGTTCTTTAGTGCCTAAGGGGAGTTTTATCTCATATCTTGGAGCCTGAAAATTGATTTCTAAAGGGTGTTTGTATCATGTGGTCCGAGTTAAAGATTCTAACTTGAAAGGTATTTCTCTAGGATCTGTTCCCATGGTTAATAAGTTTACTGAGGTCTTTCTCGATGACTTTCTGATTATTTCTCCCGATAGGGAAATTGATTTTGGGATTTATCTTGGTCCGGACACTCATCCTATTTCTATCCCTCCTTATTGAATTTCTTCGACAGAGCTAAAATAGCTTAAGGAGAAATTAAAGGACCTCTTAGATAAAGGTTTTATCCTTCCTAGTGTGTCTCTTTAGGGTGTGCTCCTGTGTTGTGCTTAAGAATGATGGTTCCCTTCGAATGTGCATTGATTATCGTCAGTTGAATAAGGTGACCGTAAAGAATAAGTATCCTCTTCCTAGAATCGATGATTTGTTTGATCAACTTCAAGGTGCAAAGTGTTTCTCTAAGATTGATCTTAGTTTGGGTTATAATGAGCTTAAGATTAGGGGAATAGATACCCCTAAGACTACCTTCAGGACCCGGTACGGTCACTATGAGTTCTTAGTTATGTCTTTTGGGTTGGCCAATGCCCCAACGGTATTCATGGATTTGATAAATAGGGTCTTCCATCCATTTTTGGATTTGTTTTTCATTATCTTCATTGATTGATGATATCTTGATTTATTCTAAGAGTGAGGAAGATTATGTCGATCAGCTTCGTGCCGTGTTGCAAACCTTAATAGATGATCGTTTATATGTAAAGTTCTCTAAGTGTGAGTTTTGGTTGAAGGCTGTGACTTTTCTTGGTCATGTCATCTATAGTGAAGGGATCATTGTGGAACTACAATAGGTTTCCGTGGTTAAGAAGTGACCTAGACCTGCGACTCTAACTGATATTCAAAGCTTCTTTGGTCTAGCTGGTTACTATAGAATATTTGCAAAGAGTTTCTCGATGAAAGCTTCCCCATTGACTAAGTTGACCCAAAAGCAGGTCAAGTTCTTATGGACCGATGCATGTGAGGGTATTTTTTAAAGGTTGAAGGATAAATTGACTTCGGCTCTAGTTTTGACCTTGCCCAAGGGTAATGATAGGTTTTTAGTATATTGTAATGATTCTCATATTGGGCTTGGTTGTGTGTTGATGCAACATGGTAGGATGGTGGCCTATACTTCTAGACAATTGAAAGTTCATGAGAAGAACTACCCTACTCATTATTTGGAGTTATCGGCCATAGTTTTTTCTTTGAATATTTGGTGTCACTATCTCTATGGGGTTTATCTTGACATCTTTTCTGATTATAAGAGCCTTCAGTATGTGTTTAATCAGAAGAAGTTGAATCTCAGGTAAAAGAGATTGCTTGAGTTGTTGAAGTACTATGATATAAGTCTCCATTACCATCCAGGTAAAGTTAACGTTGTTGCTAATGATCTTAGTAGTTTTTTTAGGGAGTTTATCTTACGTCAATGAGATAAGAGAGAGTTGGTGAAGGACATTCATCGATTGGCTAGTCTTGGAGTTCGTCTCTAGGACTCAGGGAATAGTAGTGTATTCGTGTATCCGGTATCGCAATCATCTCTTGTGGTTTAGTTAAAGTAAAAGCAAAGGTTGGATCCTTACTTGATGAAGATTAAGAGTAATATGGGTCAACAAAAGGCTGTTGACTTTGTGATTGGTAGTGATGGTCTTGAGGTACCAAGGTAGGCTATGTGTTCTCGATGTCAATGAATTGAGGGAAAAGATTATGGCCAAGGCTCATGGGTCTCGGTTTACTATTTATCCTAGTTCTACGAAGATGTATTATGATCTTAATGAGTTTTATTGGTGGAATAATATGTAGCAAGAAGTGGCTAGCTATGTGTCTAAGTGTATGGTGTGTCAAAAAGTTAAAGTTGATCACTTGAGGCCCAATGGTTTGTATCAAGAGATGTTGGTATGTATCCTTTTGAGTTGTTGTATGGCAGGAGATGTTGGTCTCCTATATGGTGGTATGAGGGTGGAGAGGGTATGTTAATTGGCCCCAATTTGACTTACCAAGCCTTGGAAAAGGTGAAGGTTATTTGTGATAGGTTCAGAGCCGCTCAAAGTAGCCAAAAGTCTTATGCGGATGTGAGGAGTAGGGATTTGAAGTTTAATATTGGTTATTGGGTACTCTTGAAGGTATCCCCCATGAAGGGAGTAATGCGGTATGGTAAGAAGGTAAAGCTGAGTCCCTAGTATATTGGTCCCTATTTGATTTTGAAGAGGGTTGGTAATGTCACCTATGAGTTGGAGTTGCCCTCTAGTTTGAACTCCATCCATCCGGTATTCCACATGTCCATGTTGCGAAAGTGTATGGGTGATCCTTCGTTAGTCATTTCCTTAGAGGACATTGGTATTGTAGACTCTTTTTCCTATGAAGAGGTCTCGGTGAGGATTTTAGATCATCAAGTTTGCTAGTTTCAAGAAAAAGAGGTGGCTTCAGTGTAGGTTCTATGGAAGAACCAAAAGTCCGAGGAAGCTACTTAAAAAGCAGAAAAGGACATGTAGTTAAAGTATCCTCATTTGTTATCCATTCTGGAAACTTGTGATTGAGGTAGGTGTTAATCTTCTTAACTTGATTTATGTCTTTGATAGGCCATAGGTTCAAGTCCATAAATTGTGAATTGAGCAAGTATTTTGATAGACAATGGGTTAGAGTCCCAAGTTCAATTGAATGAATGGTTGATTGATAATGATCATGACATGTGTTTTCTCCTCGTTATGTTTCTTTGTGTTCTAACTTGGTTAATATTTAGTTTGATATGTAATAATGTGTTATCACGTGATTGTGCCTGCCTTACCTATCATTTGAGGACGAATGATTCAAGTAGTGGAGAAATGAAACACCTAGGCTTTGGACCCTTAGAAAATTTCCTTAGTTGAAGCTTCGGGACTATGTAAGACTCTAGGGTACTAGTCGTACCCTTGGATACGAATTAGTGACCCCCTGTTGTATGCTAGGCAGTATGTGGGTGTTACACACTATCCAAGATAAGACTTATCCTCCCCATGGTTGTATGTTAGGGTACGAGTCATGCACTACATAGTAGTCATATGGAGTGTTGAGTTGGATAAGTGAAACTGTTTTGGGTATGGTTTGGGGATACGCTTTAGGGTACTATTCATACCATTGGGTACAAGTCATGTGTGTATGGTCGTACCTTTGTCAGTGTAAGTGTCCTTGGTGAGTCCTAGGGTACCACACGTACCCTAGGGTACGATGAGCTAAGTGAGTTGTACCCACCTGGGAAGTCACTTTACAATTTTTAAGTCAGGGGCTCTATGGACATTTCCCACCCCAAAACCCTTATGTCCCCTCTCTATGCAATGTATTGTGGTCTCATAAACACTTATTTTGCAAGAGCAAAAACCTCCCAAATATGGTCTCAAATATACTTTTGAAGATCTGAGGCTAGGGTTCCAAGGGATGTTCATCTAGAGGCAAAAGAGAAGTCAAGTTTCTTTGGGGAATCATCTTGTTTAAGGCATGTGCCTCTTCCCCTATCATTATTTCTCAAATACCATGTTATTTAAACATTGTTTATGAATATTTAATGATGGATTTTGAAACAAATAATGAGGGTTTTTAATGTAAAGTGATGGGTAATGTTTACTCTTGTCTAAACTCGTGATTTTATATATTTTTGTGATGGTTTGAACATTTGGGTGCTTGTTTATTGTGGTTTAACAAATGGGTCTTGAGTAACCCTAATATTAAAGGTTTGCAATTTAATTTTGGTCATGGTTAAGGTATGTCCTCAAGTTGTTTGTGAAAATCAAACACCTAGGCTTTGAACAATGAGAATAACTTCACCATTTGATGTATCTGAGTTGGGTATGACTAGGGACTTGAGTCGTACCCATGGATATGGATCGTACCCACCTGACCTCACTCTATCTTACCTTGATAAGTCCATGAGGGTAACACACTATCTACTATATGACATGGCCTCCCCTTAGTCGAAACCAAAGCGTACGAGTCGTATACTACTCAATCGTATGAAGTAAAGTTTAAACTTGAGTGAACTGTTTCCTATATGGATAAAGCTTACTAGTTAGGGGTTGACTCGTACCCTTTGGTTATTACTTAAGGGTGTCCACTCATACCCTTAATAGTATAGATGACATAGGAGGAACCTAGGGTACGATTAAGGGTACCACTCGTACCCTAGGGTACGATTACTTTGGGAGTCATATGGGGGAGTCGTACCCCTGGATGGGATCATTTTCTATCTTTTAACTAAGGGCCTTATGGTTATTTACCATGCCTAAAACCAAAGTCCCTTAACTATATAAGGCATTGTAGCCTCCTAATCCCTCGTTTTACAAGACTCAAATGCTCTAAATCACTCTAAAAGCTTCTTGAAACAAGATTGGAGGATAAGGTTTGGAGGGTGATCTTCAAGAGGCAAAGAAGAGTCAATATTATTGTCGATTCAAGTTGTTTAAGGAATGTATCTCTTACCCTTCATAAATATCTCTAAAACCTATGTATTTCAAACTTGAATTAGTAAGTGTACATGGTGGTTTTGAAATCAAATGAAAATGGTTTTGTTGCCTAATGATGAATAAAGATAATTTCCAACTTAGACTTATGTTTATTCATATTATTGATGGCAGTTTGAACGTGTGAATGTTTATTGCATGTGGTATATCATGTGGGTCTTGAGTAACCCTAGTCTTGATGGTTTCTACCATGAAATTGGCCTATGTAAAGGCATGATCACAAAGTGCTTATGAAAATGTCTAAGTAAGATATCTAGTTACATGATGATAATGCTTTGTACTAGGGAAATGGCCCAATATGTATGAATTCGTAATAAATGATAGTGTGAAGGTAAGATGAGGCATGTATTGTGTAATTTATGATTTTGATGGTTTGATAAATAAGAAGGGGGATAAAGTCCCTAACATAAAAATGAACGTGAATTGTGTGTGGGACTAAATTATGGTGGTAAGGGTGTTCTGGAATATAGTTTTAATTGTATGAGGATTTTAATTAAGGCATTGTCTGATTGAAATGGTTGAGCAATGAAGGCTCCCATAAGGACTATGTGGTCATGTATGATGCTGAATTGGCTAAATAGGTTAAAGTCCTTATGTGTGGAATTGAATATATGTGAATGCATGGACAAAGGGTTAGAATCCCAATGTCAACTAATGATAGTCATGATGGCTTGACGTTAAAGTTCCTTGCCTAATGAAATTGCTTATGGTTAAAGTCCCTTGCATAATGAGATCTCATGAGGTCCAAGTGCCTCACCAAATGAATTTGCTTGGGTTTAGATTCCCTTATCAAAGGTGGCATGAGGTTAGAGTCCCTTTCAAAATATATGAGCATATGGTTAGAGTCCCTTGCTTGAATGAATATGTGTGAGTGGTTAGAGTACCGCACCTATATAATTGTGTGTGGGTGGTTAGAGTCCCTCACTTATATGAATGTGTGTGAGTGGTTAGAGTCCCTCACTTAAATGGATGTGTATGTGGTTAGAGTCCCTTACTTGATGATATGTGAATATGGTTAAAGTCCTAAGACTAATAAGAAATTCTTGAATATATAATTTTTGAAGGTTGGAGTCCTCCATTGCATGTATGATGAATGAGTACTTTCGAAGTGTAAGTAAATCTTGTCCCCTTGAATTGCATGTGGTATGTCTATATATATATGGATAAGGTTATGAATGTGATTGAATATGATATATTTCTTCTTGTTGAATGATGATACTATTTTATCCTTATCCTTGAGTTTCATGCTAGCATTCCAACCGTTATCCAGCTCCGGATGCTATGTCCCCACGAGTTATAGGGGCCAAAGCATCTTTTTCTCTTTCTATGCAGTGATTAGACGATCGAAGCAGTTTGAGCATTTTACTTTGGAGTGGTGACCTTCCATTCTTCGGAAGACATTCATCTTTGGTCTCCTATCTTTAGACTTAGTCATTTTTACTTGGGTTGGCTATTGTCGAGGGCTTGTCCCGACATATACATTTCTAAACTACGATTTATATAGAGATATTGTGGATGACTATGGACTTTGATATATTGGTTAGCAGATTAACCTAATGAAGTCATAAGACATTGTTTAAGTTATGACTCGTGGTATGTTTTTTTCTATCTTATCTTATGGTCAAGATTCACCCAACCCTTATGATTATTATGATGATTATGATGGCTTATTGGGGTGATCTCCGGTTCATGTGTCTTTAAGGTTCCCATATAACATGGCTCAATTTCAAGGCGTGTCAAGTTAGTATCAGAGCCTAGGTTCATGGTCAGTTAGGTGTCCACAATACTCTATCAAATAGAGTGTCTTTTATAGGTGTGAAGCGCACCACACTTATAAAAGAGGAGCTATGACATATTTTAGGAAATATTTCCCTTTCTTGTGTTTTAATCTCAAGTTATAGAGTCTAAGGTCTTGGATTCCTACATTTTATGTTTGCTATCTTTTAGATCATGCCTCCAAAGAGATTTGAGGATCAAGCAAACCTTTGTGAAGGCCCTATGGATGAAGCTCGTCCAACTTCTGGAGTTCGGACCAGGGCTAAGGCCGCAACATCCGACCATCTTCGTGGTGTTCCACTTTCCCCCATGAACCCTGACTATGAGAGTGACCCTCCTATTCTATCACCTCAGAGGGATTTTACTAATGCCAAGTTTCATCGCTCTATCAACCTCTTGACTCAATTGGTAGCTTCTCAATCAGATTGTGGTCCTCTGGCTACCAATTTTTCTGAGGCCACAAGAATTGGCCAATTTATGAGGTTGAGCCCTCCTATGTTCTCTGGGACAAAGGTTTAGGAGGATACTTAAGGATTCATTGATGAAATAGAGAAGATCTTACAAATTATGCATGCTTCAGAGATTTAGGACGTTGAGTTTACTTCCTACTAATTGAAAGATATAGCGTGCCAATAGTACGAGGGGTGGGAGTTTTCTAGAGGTATTGATGCTAGTCACGTAATATAGGAGGACTTCTCCGAGGCATTCTTAGACCACTTCTTTCCTCAAGAGTTCAGAGAGGCAAAGGCGGAAGAGTTTATGTTCTTGAAGAAAGAGAGTATGTTCGTTCATGAGTATGCCTTGAAATTCCATCAATTGTCAAGGTATGCTCTCGAGATGGTTTTGAGCATGAGGGCTAGAAAGCGTAAGTTTGTCTAAGGATTATCCCATGAGTTAGTCCTTAAGATAAAGGTGGCCTTATTAATTGACACCATGGATATTTCTATGTTAATTGTGTATTTAAAACAAGTGGAAGAAGAGAAAAAGAAGAAAGTTATGATTAGTGAGAGACAATGAAAGAAATTTAGACCTTCTGAGCCTAGTGGTGGTGATGGTGGCAAGTGGCCACAGAATAAGTAGGGGATTTTGAGTTCTTTCTCCTAGGGTACTGTTTTCTCTCTATACCTAAAGTTTTAGGGTGATCATTGGACTCAGTTTAAAGGTAGATCCCAGGCACAGGGTGCCCAATTCCAGGCTAGTGATGCCTAGTCGACTCCACCTTGCCCTCCTTACATATTCTGTGGTTAGACTCATCATGGTCAGTGGGAGAAGGGGAGAAACAAATGTTTCCATTATGGTAAGGTTTGGCATATGCAGCGTGATTTCCCCTCTCTAGCAGCTCTTTGGGCCAACAGGCCCTTATTGTTACTTTATCTACTCCCGCACCTGATACTGGTATGACCACGGAGGTGGGTGAGTGAGAGAGTGAATGAACTCGAGACTTGGAGTGTACACGTGAAGTGCAAAGAAAGGCCTAACTAGGCTCCAAAATCAGTCCATACAATGCACTCCAAGGGAGCCCACTTGAAGACTTTGACTAAGGGGTCATTTTGGACATTTCACACTATTCTTGTAATACACTATAAATATAACCTTCTAGGGATTCATTCATTAGATTTTGATGATGATAAATGTTGTATAAAATTGAAAGACAAGTCCTCTCTCCTTGAGGCACAAATCTTAAATTATAACTAGGGAAATCAACATTGAGTGTGGATTCACTCGGGTTGGATTCAAGCTTGGAAACGTTGGATGCTTGGGAGATCGAGGTCACTCTTGTACCAATGTAAGAGATAGATTTTTGTTGTGTGTAGTGTTAAGGGTCCAAGAGTGGAATAGGCTGTTGGGTTATTAAGATTATACCAACCATTGGTCTATCTATCTATCCCTTTTATTTTATTGTAATCTTGTGGTGTTTCCTCTTGTTTAGTGCAAGCCGTTTGTTATTGTTATTGTTCTTATCATATTATTGTCTAGCTTCTTGTGTTCATCACGTTTTGGTGGCTGTTTTGGTGTCAAAAACACCCTTGTATTCTTGTATTCTTGTTGTTGTAGTGAATTCGAAAGTGGTCTCCAAAAGGTCCTCAAATTCTTAAGATTTGTGGACTATTTTAGAGTGTGTTTTGTGTTTCCGTTATTTTTCCCTTATCAGCATCGAAGGGTGCTATGTTTGCTTTTCATTTTATTTCTAGTACTGGTGCTGTCCGAAATTGCTTGTATATACTTGCTACTCTCCAGGATTCTGAGGCGTCTCCCGATATTGTCACGGGTATGTTGATAATTTTATCACATGATGTGTATTGTTGCTTGATCCAGGGTCTTCACTTTCTTATGTGACCCCATATGTGGCTGTGCATCTTGATTATGGTCCCGAGAGTCTGTCGGTTCCTTTTTCTATTTCTACCCCAGTAGGAGACTTTGTGGTGGTTACAAGAGTCTATAGGGTGTGTGATATCTATTAGTCGTAGAGATACTCTTGTAGACTTGGTAGAATTGGACATGGTTGATTTTGATATCATTCTAGAGATAGATTGGTTGCACTCTTGTTATGCTTCCTTATATTGTCGGACCCGTAGGGTCATGTTCCAATTCCCCAATAAGTCGGTCATTGTATGGGAAGGTTGTTCTCTAGTTCCTAAGGGAAGTTCATTTCTTATTTAAAAGCCCAAAAGTTGATTTCAAAGGGGTATTTGTATTATTTCATCCTAGTTAAGGATTCTAACTCGGATGAGACTCCTCTAAAATCCATTCTGGTGGTTAATGAGTTTCAAGAGTTTTTTCCCAATGATCTTCTCGGTGTTCCTCCTGATAAGGAAATTGATTTTGGGATTGATCTTGTTTTGGAAACTCTTATGATTTTCATCCCTTCGCATAGAATGGCTCCGGTGGAGCTAACAGAGCTTAAGGAGAAATGAAAAGACCTCTTAGATAAAGGTTTTATTCTTCCTAGTGTGTCATCTTGGGGTGATACCGTGTTATTTGTCTACAAGAAGGATGGTTCCCTTCGTATGTAAATTAATTATCGTCAGTTGAACAAAGTGATCGTAAAGAATAATGTCCTCTTCCTAGGATCTTTGATTTTCTTGATAAACTTTAGGGAGCAAAGTGTTTCTCTAAGATTGATCTTAGATCGGGTTATCATCAGCTTAAGTTAGGGATGCAGATATCCCTAAGACAGCCTTTAGAAACCCGTATGGTCACTATGAGTTTCTTGTCATCTCTTTCGGGTTGACCAATGCCCGACGACATTCGTGGACTTAATGAGTAGGGTCTTCTATCCGTTCATGGATATGTTTGACATTTTTTTCATTGGTAATATCTTAGTCTATACTAAGAGTCAGGCGAATCATGTAGATAACCTCCGTGTCGTGTTGCAAATTTTGAAGGATCATCGTTTTTATGCCAAGTTCTCCAAGTGCGAGTTTTTCTTGAAATCCGTAGCTTTTATTTGTCATGTCATCTCTAGTGAAGGGATCATAGTAGATCCCTAAAAAATTACGGCTGTTAAGAAGTGGCCTAGACCTACGACTTCAACTGATATTCGGAGCCTCTTGGGTCTAGCCTATTACTATAGAAGGTTTGTGGAGAGTTTCTAGTATAGCTTCCCCATTGACCAAATTTACCAAAAAGAAGGTCAAGTTCTTATGGTCTGATGCATGTAAGGGTAGTTTTGAGAAGTTGAAAGATAAATTGACTTCGGCTCTGGTTTCGGCCTTGCCCGAGGGTAGTGATGGTTTTATGGTTTATTATGATACTTCTCGTGTAGGTCTTGGTTGCGCATTGATGTAACATGGTAGAGTGGTGTCCTATGCTTCTAGTCAATTTAAAGTTCATGAGAAAAACTAACCTACCAATTACTTAGAGTTATAAGCCATGGTCTTTGTGTTATAGATTTGGAGACAATATCTATATAGGGTTTATGTCGATATCTTATCCGATCATAAGAGCCTCCAATATATGTTTAGTCAAAAGGAGTTAAATCTCCAACAAGAAGGTGGCTCGAGCTATTGAAAGACTATGATATGAGTCTTCATTACCATCTCAGTTAGGCTAATGTATTCGCTATACTCTTAGTCAATTGTCCATGGGAATTTCGACCCATGTAGATGAGGATAAGCGGGAATTGGTTAAGGACATTCACCATTTGAATAATCCTATATTTTGACTTGTAGACTCTATGGATGGTGGAGTATTTGTGTTTCCAGTATCTCAATAGTCTCTTGTTGTCGAGATAAGGGAAAAGCAAGCGTTGGACCCCGACTTGATGAAGATCAAGAGCAATGTGGGTCAACACAAGGTCGCAGACTTTGTGATTGGGGGTGATAGTGTCTTGAGATACAAAGGTAGGCTATGTGTTCACAATGTTGATGGATTAAGGGAAAGAGTCATGGCTGAGGCTTATGAATCTCGGTATGATTACATCCCAATTTCACCAAGATGTATCATGATCTTAGAGAGTTTTATTGGTGGGGTAATATGAAGCATGATATGGCTAGTTGTGTGGCTATGTGTATGGTTTGTCAACAAGTGAAAGTTGAGAACATGAAGACCGGGGGTTTGTAACAAGAAATCCCATTACCCGAATGGTAGTGGGAGGTAATTAATATGGATTTTTTTACTGGTCTTCCTAGTTCCCAGGTAATTTTGTTTGGGTCATTGTTTATAGAATGTCCAAATCTGCTCACTTTTTACCCCTGAGGACCAACTTCTCGGCAGAATATTATGATAATTTGTATATTGCGGAGATCATGAAGTTGCATGGTGCTCCAGTCTCTATTATTTTGGATCGTGGTCCTCCATTATCATCCTACTTTTGGAAGTCTTTCAAAAAGGGTTTGGGTACAAGAATGTGCCTTAGTATCACTTTCCACGCGCAAATAGATGGGCAAGCGGAAAGGACCATCCAAACATTGGAGGACATGTTGTGGGCTTATGTGATTGATTATCGTGGTACTTGGTATGAACACTTGCCTTTGTTAAGTTCACCTATAATAATAGTTATCTCTCTTGTATTGGCTTGGCGCCTTTTGAGGCATTGTATGGTAGGAAATGTCGATCTACTATTGAATTGTGTTTGAACTTAAGTTTGGTGTCATAGTGCTAATGAATGATTTGATAAAGGTTTTGATGACCATAATTTTTCTTGGGTGATATTTGAAACTAATGCATTGGCTTCTTAAAGTGATTGATTGATATATAGTTCATGAAGACCTTGTGGTCATGTATGATATTGAATTGTGGCCTTGATGGCTTGAAATGGTTATATGGATTAAAGTCCCTAAATGTGAGTGGTGTGATGTGAATGCATGGACAATGGGTTAGACTCCCAATGTCGACTTGTTATGGACGTGATGGCTTGTGGTTAGAGTCCACATACATAATGGAATGACCTGAGGTTAGAGTCCACTTGCATAATGAAAGGGCGTGTGGTTATAGTCCACATACGCAATGAAATGTCTTGTGGTTAGAATCCACTTGACTAATGCAATGGTCTTGTGGTTAGAGTCCACTTGTTTAATAAGATGACTTAAGGTTAGAGTCCTCTTGATCGAGATAACCTAAGCGGTGGATGGTTAGAGTCCTCTACTTCATGGTTCGTGCTTGAATGCTATGAGATGCATGCTATGGTCTTGTTATCGTTTGAAACTTTATGTATACTTATGTATGTACATGTCTATATGTATGAATGTGGAGGCTTATGATAGTCTGACTTGGTATTGAATAATGACATTATTTTATCCTTACCATTGAGTTACATGCTAGTCCTCCAACTGCTAACCGTCTTTGGATGAAATGTCCTCATGCGACACAGGGGATAGGGCTTCTTCTTCTCTTCCTATATAGTGACAATTGTTTGGGTGGTTCGTGTGGTGATGTTAAAGTGATATGCTTTCATCCTTTGGAAGACATCCATTTCATAGTCTCTTTATTTATGTTATAAAGTTGTTTTAGACCTGGTATTTAGCTATTATCGAGTGCTTGTCCCGAGATGTTAATAGACATAAGATTTGTAAAGGTTTTGTGGATGATTGTGGACTTGGGTAGATTGAATGTGGAATGTTCAAATGAATGGAATGACTAGACTTTTTTAAGTTATAAATATTAGTTTTGTTTTTGCTATCTTCTTATATGTTTGGAATTATCCAACGCTGATGGATTGATGTGATGGTTAGGTGGGCTTAGCAAGGCGATATCCATTTTTTTTTAGGCTTAAGATACCCATATGACGAGGCCTGATTTTGGGTCGTGTCATAGTTGGGATGGCCACTTACCTTTGATTGAGTTTTCCTAAAATAATAGTTATCACTCCAGTATCCATATGGCTCCTTTTGAGGCTCTCTATGGGAGGAATGTAGATCTTCTATTGGTTTGTTTGAATAAGGTGAGGCTGTATTGATAGAGAAAGATTCAGTTTTTAAGGTGATGGATAAAGTTCAGTCAATTCAAGAGAGGCTGAAGATAACCCAAAGTCGTCATAAATCTTATGTGGATTTGAGGAGAAGGGATGTTGAGTTTTAGGTTGGTGACTTAGTTTATTTTAAAAAAATTTCTTTGAAAAGAGTTAAGAGATTTGGTAAGAAGGGGAATCTCAGTCCCCCTTATGTTGGCCCATACAGAATTTTTAGCCATTTTTGGAAGGTAGCTTATGAGCTAAAGTTGCCTGCAAATTTCGTATCAGTGCATTCGATGTTCTATGTTTCTTTGTTAAAGAAATGCATTTGTGATTCAGCTTCTGTTGTTCCCTTAGAAAGTGTGGATTTAAAGGATAACCTATCATACGAAGAAGCCCAGTTGAAATCCTTTATCATCACATTTGTAGGCTAAGGAATAAAGAAGTTTCTTTAGTTAAGATCCTATGGAGAAATAGTTCGTTGAGAGAGCCACTTGGGAGGCAGAAGTAGATATGTGAGCCACGTATCCCCATATTTTCCTTACGAATTCAGACTCAGCTTGAGGTAATGGTTTCTCTTAAATTTACTCTCTCATCATCTATCCTAGATATATACCTATCCTTATGTCATAGCATGTATTCATGAAACTCAAATCATTCCATGTATCATATTTCAGATTCAGTTACTTAACCATGATTCTTCACAAGAGTGTTCAGTGTACGATCTCAGTCTTATTAGTGCTTCAGCTAAAACAGTTTCATTCGAGGACGAATGATCCTAAGTGGGAGAAAATGTAAAACCCCGTAGTTGTAACGCTAAAGTAACACATTTAAAATGACCTTTAGGACCCGTATTTTGACAGTAAACCATGTTTAGATATTATGGGTTGAGTTGGGGTGTTTTGAGGCCTTAAAAATGAGTGTGCACCACATATTAGACCTTGTGCTAAGTCCATACATAACATGGAAAATGCCAATATACACTAGATTAGTTGAGCTTTTGGCATGCGCCGCACACCCTCAGGTGTGCTTTTGGTATGAGCCACACACCCTCAGGTATGCTTTTGGTTTGCACCGCCCAGCAAAAGCACAGTGCCAATATTTCTCTATTTTGACTTAATTTTAGGGAGTTGAGGTCTTTTCACACCCTTAAAACATTTCTAATCATCCTTAAACGAGGTAAGGGTTTTAAAACATGTTATTTCCACTCTCTTAACCCTAAACATTCATTAGATGACTTAAAAACCCTTCCACTCTTCCATTTAGAAAAATTCAAGTTTCCTTCCTCAAAAACTCAAGAAGTTAAGTTCCAAATTCAAGCTTTCTCCAAGGATTCGTCCAATCAAGGTATGTGAGGTTTATGAACAAGGATATACTTCAATCCTTGTGCCCAAAACTTGTTTATAGCTAAAGTTATATGATTTTCAATTAGGGTTCATACCCAAATTATCTTGTCTTGAGTTTATAAAATTATCCTGTGATTGAAGTATTAAAGTGCATACATGTTCTCATCTATTTATGTTTCAACTTATAGATTCTCTATTATGATTTGAATATCATGAATTTGATTTGAACCATTGATTAAAGATTTCCAGTTGAGTTTTAAGCATGATATTGTATTACAAGTTAGATGAATGAAAGTATGAGATTTAAGGCTTAAGTTTAAGCACTAAGTTTACAAGAAAGTTTGATCTTTTGATTCAATGACAAGACCTGAAATCCACAATTGTTCATCTTAATTATGATTTTAAGTAAAGAAAAGCATAATTGGTTTCTAGTATACAAACCCTTAAGCTATTTTAAGGTGAATTTCTTAAGTATGAGCACATATATGTATATACTTTAGGAGTAGTATTTAGCACCGAGAAAGGAATGTGGATGAGCATGTCCTAAATTCTCGGAAACTACGAGACAACATAGGTTAAACTTTTTCTCAATATGGATGATGTTAAAGATAGTGATCATAAAGATTAAGGTTCTATTCTAATGGCAAAGGTAGAATAGTTCTCCCCAACTTGGGTAAGACGTTGGACTCCATAGAATATCAAATGGTTTATGTAAATTAGAAGAACCTCCCTATAAAAGAATAATAAGTAATGTTTTTAGAAACTAAGTGTCATGGCTCACAAAGTTTATTCTTATGCTTTTTTATTTATGATTATGACCTTGCAGTCTTTTGTTTTATTCATGTTCAAGGTGAGTCATTTATACTTAGCATACATCATTGAAAGTTTATTTGAATATTCAGTTATCATTTTTACCTATGCATTCACCCCGACATACTCAGTAAATTCCAGAGGTACTGACCCACATATATGTGTATGTGTTAAATTGTCTTATAATGTAGATTATGGTGCTCATTTCCAGCAGCACAATTGACTACAGGCATCATCACCTACATCCCAAATTTTGGTGAGACCTCATAGTCCGAGGACCCAGTTTATCAGACTTTTGTTTATTGATGAAGTATTTAAGTTATTTGATATCTGCTTATGTTCGGGCCAGCTGGGGTCTGTCCCAATGGATCTCTGGTTAGTGTTAAAGGCTTTTTAGACTATTAATGTTTTCAGTTTTCTTTTAGAGTTTTCTAAAGACTTCTAAGTTAAAGACTTTTTTATATGAATTTAGTTATCTTCAGATGCTAATATATCAGTTTACCTTTTTTATGAGTTCCAAGTTAAGTAGGCTTAATGGGTTAGCTTGGGACTATTCGTAGTCTTGAGCTCCGTGTGACATCTAGGGTTACTTCTAAGGCGTTATAGTTGTAATATAGGCAAAGGAATGGGTAGATAATATTTTAAATAGAAATAGTGTCTAACTTCACCTAAGCGCTTTAATATATCACATTATCATTAAGCTTAATTTCAACCAACTTACTTTTCCACCACTTCCTAATTTAAACTTCTTTTGTTTTGGACCTATCTCCTTAGGTTAGATTACTAGCGGATATGGTATTTTTTACGCTTAATAAATGCTTATCACCTTTATTCACATTCCTCTCTTTTCAATTTTCTACTCCTACCATCCAATAACATAAAAAATATTTACCATACCAATATCTACAATATTGGGGCTTCATTATCAATTCTTTCTATTGCAACATCCAACTCCTATTATTTGAATTTATCAAAGAAAATCTCTTAGGAGTTCGTGGATCAAATTATGGTCAAGCAATAAAAAGGAATTGGCTAAATGTGAAGCTCCCAAAAAAATAGGCTAAAGGATCTACGAGGCTTAGTAAGGTCATATGTAGAGGGTAGTTAACGCGGACATTTACCAAGGCTATTAAATAAGGCCTATATCATTTCCTAAACCATACATGCTTTATTTCTCTTTACACACACACCGGTAAAGTTCTATACACCACAATGTAACAAGGAATAAACAATCACTTACTCATGGAACATGTTCAAATAAAGATGGATACATGCTAGATTCTCACTCAAGTAATGATATGAATTCAATTTTCAGCTAAAATTACACAAGAGTCACATAATTTAGCCTAGATGTTTCAAAAGTACTGATTCATCTACCCATAACACATGATTTCCAAAACTTATACCATACTTGCACCATACAGTCATGCAAGCATCAAGAGCACTTAAATTCAATTTTATGAAAGGGTTTACTTTTTTCTATCCACACATGAATAATTTTCTCTTAAAACGGTCGTTATCCATCCATCATCGATAAAATCACTTAACTATGACTTTATTTCACACATCCTAATCCAAAAATAAATGAAATTACAAATTTAGTCCTATACGGTTCAATGAGACTATCCTCGGTAAAAGAATAAAAAAACCGAGGAACCCAAAAGCAAATAAATAAAACAAACAATAATAACACTAAGTACTCCTACCAAGTTAAACAAGTCTACCAAATTCGAGTTACTACATATTACACACTAGAATAGAAAATAAGTTCATCATAAGCAGTCTAATAAACATACCCAAGGAACACTTTTATCCCACCCTACACATATTTACAACACTATCCTCAGTGCAGATGAAATAAGAACAAAAAGATGTGTAAAAGAACTTCTTGAGCCTAATATTCTCCTCCTCCACGTCGGGACTCAGATATCCTACCTTAGATTCCTTAGTAATAGAATCAATCTCAATGTCAAATTCACCATCAATCAATCATCATTATTTGGCAGGTCATCATCAACTGGCTTCCTAAAATTGTTGCCTACTTGACAAGTAGCTTTTGAATGCTCATTCATTGGATATTCATGGTCTAACTATCATGAATACTAAGTGGAAGGTGTTTGTCCTCCACACATCATCATTAGCTTCGTCATGCCATATAGGTGGTCGAAGAAGATATCATTATGTGTATTTCTCTTGGCAGTCGTAAGGGTCGGCCCCTGGCTTGAATCAGGATCCTTAACCCTTGTGACATCAACTCCCCTTAATTTCCAAGGTGTCATGTAGTATATTGGGTCCTCCTCAATGTCATTCACTTGTTAAAACTTGGTTACAAGACCCCCAAAACTGAATCAAACTTTCTTATGTACCTTGGTCTTACGTGTAGATGCACGGATTAGTGTACCAATATTAATTAGAACATTAGTCATAAGAGAATGGACGATACTACCCATCCATAAGAAATTCTTATGAAATTGAAACCCAGAATAAGACAAGCTCTAACTATCCTCAACCAAATGCATGCCTCTTTGTGTACAAAAGAAAATATGAAGGTCTTGTGAAATGCCTTCTCTCGCTGATGCTCCCAACGAGCCATAGAACATGAAACACATAATATGTTCCTAATAGCCTATAAGGAGGCCGTCTATAATGCTCACGCAATCTAAAATGGTCCGCTTATGGTTTGCTATGAATAAAGTTGAGTGCCTCGATAGCCAGCTTCATAATTTGCTCATGTATCTTCACACTATAACCCTGAGTGTTTGGTAAAATTATCATATAATTTCCTTACTCAATCCATGATTCAATTTACATATCGTAAAAAATTAAACCAAGCTTCAACTGCATAATGCGGACTAAGATGTGCAGGTATTGACGTGACAAACTATCCATACCAACTATTTTCGTAGGTTGGTACTGCGGCTCCTTATTGTCATTATAACATTGGACACCATATTTTTCCACCATTTTCACCAAATCTATACCGAGCAATTTGACAAGCCGAGGGAAAGCGGGATTAGCATCGAATGGCTGCCCCATTGGTAAAGGCTTTTACCCTTGTTGATTGATTGATGATACTCCATTACCTTAGCTAACCTTTGGTACCATATTTCTTGTAAAAAATACCAGGACCAAGTGTAACGCCCCAAATCTGGTACCTGAAATGCTATACGGTGCTCGTGACTTCGAAGGACCACAAGCTAATCCATGACTGATATATGTACTTGAACAATACGTAATGTACAATATAAATAAGGAATAAAAGGAGGAAAGGCCATAAGGTTGAAATATCTGATAAAACACAACATCTGAAATTACTGTATATCAATAGCAAAACAACTGAAATAATTGTCTGAACATACTATAGTCTGAAAGCCTCTAATACTGTACTGTCTGAATAAGAAGTTGATGGGATATGTCCCCAACTAACTCCAACTACTTAAATAAAATAAGTACTTTAGAAGTGAAGTAATTAAATCATAACATCATCGAATGAGGAGGACTCACTACTAACTCTGACTGCTGAAACTGGAATGCTACTAATGTTCTGGAGCTCGTACTTCTGAACCTATGGTATAAAACACCATAGCGTAACGTCAGTATGATTGAATGTACTGGTATGCTAGTGAGGTAGGTTGAATGCAAAGGGTTCATATGCATGAACCATACTAACTAACTGTATAACATAAACATGAGAACACATGCATGAATAAGTAACTGTAACTGAACTCATGATAATACTGACTACTGAGTCTGAATACTGATATCATGAGTTACTAATAACTGATATAACTGATACTGAGTGACTGTATCTGACTGTCAAGATTCTGATGGAACTAGATAAGTTTCGTACTGTACTGGGTGACTGTATATGACAGTCGTGAATTCTATAGAACTATCTTAGTTCTATTATTGAGACCTGAGACTAAGACTGTGGAAAGTAGTCCTTTAACCAACATGCCCCTAATAAGATATTATAGCTGAGTTGGGGACCAATCTATAACAACAATTGGAAGGGTGTCAATACCGCGCCACTAGTAAGGACAAGCTGTGAGTGACCCTCATCTAACAGGTACTCTAATAAGAATGGAGGGACCCTTATCTAAAAGGATAAGTCACCTCATCTACCCTCATCTAGCAGGTTCGATGTCTCAACCTATGCTGGCTACGTAGTTCTGGAGAGCAAGGATTGCTTCTAAGAATCACACCTTCTACTAACTGGTGAGTTCCCATCTTTGGGCTCACTCGGTACTGAATCCTACTCCCATCTGAATAGACAATGAACTGAATATACTAGACGAAACTGGATCGAGTTCACTGAATTCCATTGACTGATAGAATATTACTGAGATCTAATAACAGACTGAGATTACTGAGATTACTGAACTGATACTTAATTTACTGAGTTTTCCTGAGTCATGTAACTGACTAAATTCTACTGATCATGGCTTGACTGAGATTATCATGAAACTGACACTGGCTCTAGGTACACAACTAAATTCTTGGGTACAAGTAACCCTAGGACTTAATAGCATTAAACTAACAAGACATGAAATTTCTTGAACACCTGACCATAAGCCATAATTCATAATACAATCACTTGGGATTTTCATGAAGCACTTGGTTCTCATACTCTTGTACATGAATATAAATACATTCAAATATATCATGGTTACACAATTCTAGTCTCATGGGCATTCCATCAAACAATTTCAATGCACCACAATAGCATGAGGGTCATTTTAAAACATAAGGATAAAGCATGGATTTATCATTTTGGCCCTATTGAGTCAAAAAGCATAAATCTTCCTCTCTTAGGAATTTTATCAGACATCAAGTATGAATAACTTAGGGCTTAATCATGAAAATAAAATTAATATATCAAGTTCCTTCATTCAATTCAATTTCCTCGATTTCAATCTATACATTAACAAAATTTCATGAAAACATATTAAAGATTCCAACTTGGAAGTCATACAACAACATAAACATGATTATAATCAATCCACAACATGGGT
This sequence comes from Capsicum pubescens, assembly GCA_030864215.1. Taxonomy (NCBI): domain Eukaryota; kingdom Viridiplantae; phylum Streptophyta; class Magnoliopsida; order Solanales; family Solanaceae; genus Capsicum; species Capsicum pubescens. Next base: position 196,593,687 of record CM061549.1, on the reverse strand, counting down.
TTCACAATTTATGATTTTAAAATAGGTTCTTGAGTTTCATGGGTGAAAGGAACCTATGAATCAACACTAAACATACCTGGGTGGATGATTTCTTGAAGATTGGTGGAGGAAATCTTAAATTCTTAACTTAGGACTAAACATCTAGGGTTTCTTGTTCTTGGGGATTGATTTATAAGACAAACCCTAATTTGGTGTTGTGGATGAATAAAGAAGTTATGAACTCTGGTATGGTATAATTAGGGGTTAAAACGTGTAGAAAAATACCCAAATACCCTTATAAAAAATGGCTTAAAATTGCTGATTAGAAGTGGAAACAGTTTGGGCGATGGTCCGTCGCTGGCTCGATGGTCCTTCGGTCCATCCAGTTGTATTTGGCCAGAACCTAAACTTCCTACCTCGTTTACGATGGTTTGGGTGATGGTCCATTGTTAGATCAATAGTTCATCTATCCTAACCATCACACTTGGACAGAAGACAGGTTCACTATCTTAGTCGCGACAACTTGGGCGACAGTCCATCGCTAGCTCGACGGTCCGTCGGCCTGACCGTCGCTTCTGGGCGGTTCCGACAGTTCTCTGTAAAATATCCATAACTTTTTACTCCGATACCGGATTTGAACGAAATTGGTATCGTTGAAAAGATAATTCAATTTCCCACATGATAAAAATTTGAAATTGGGGAAATTCTATCTCATTTTAACATCATTCACTTAGGAAGTCATCACTAAGTCTTCTGGATACTAGATTTAACTTAAAGAAAGTTTGGGGTATTACAATATCTCCCCCTTGGGAACATTCATCCTTGAATGGGAATAACTAGATTGGGAAAGCTAATAGACTTATCTTGCTTAAAGGACGTGAACATTTGAACATGTCCATATGACAGGAACTTCTGATATACTGAAATCTCATACTGAATATACATGCCTGATGCATGGATATTTGATGGACAGTATTCATTAATACATGACTGAAATTATTAAAAAACTGAGTTTCTCGTGATGAGATTGCATATTTGATGCATGAATATGTGACTAACATGAATACATGAATGAAATCAATGACAAGCTAAATTTATCAAGATGATCATGCATATCTGATGCATGAGTACATGATTGAGATGATACATGAATGCATGACTGAATATGCAATGGTACTTTAAAATACCGAGATTGTAATTAAAATATAAACATAAAACTGAATAGGATTAAGGAAAGCTATTACATTAGGCTCAGTCTAAATTAGCGGAGAAAAGGTGAGGATACTTGGTCCGCATATCTGCTTCTGCTTCCCAAGTATCTCTTTCAACGGACTGATTCCACCAAAGAACTTTGACTAGAGGGACTTCTTTGTTCCTCAGTCTACGAATCTCATAGTCAAGGGTTTCGATTAGAATTTTGTAGTAAGAGAGACTGTTCTGAATATCTACGTCCTTAACAGGGACTACGACTGCTGGGTCACCTATTCACTTCTTAAGCAAGAAGTCATGAAAGACTGGATGAACTGAATCTAGATCTGAAGGGAACTCGAGCTCATAATCCATCCTGCTAAAACGACTAAGAATTTTGAAGGGACCGATATATCGGGGACTGAGCTTTCCATTCTTGCTGAATCTCTTCACTCCCTCCATGGGAGATATCCTTAGATTGATAAAGTCATTAATCTCAAACTCGAAATCCTTTACTGAAAACACATGAATGGGAACATGAGAACATGACTGAGTATGTAACGTGTGATATGGACTGAGTATCATGAACTGAACTGAGCCATTGCATACATAGATTACGAATGCGATTGGAGCTGGAGGGTCCACTATGAGTAACCACTACTCCAAGGTAGGATCCTTACATGAAGAGGGAATGACATGTTTAGGTAATGAAAGTTCAGGGGATTATAGTGTATCTCCCCCTTGTGACACTACGTCCCTTAAAGAATGCTGACTTGACGAGATACTGAGGAGAGACTGGAATGATGCACAGGGCACCCACAAACGGAATCGCAATTGAATATCTAGGATCTGAGACTGATTCATGAAACTTGAACTGAGTTGAATGCGCAACAAATTGATTGGTTCATCTTATAATAATTATATCTTTGAGACTTCGAATAGTGCGACTAGGTGGATAGAATGGGAAAATATATGAACTTGTCTGTCTGACTATCGAACTGAAGTAATAGTTCTTCAAACTAATTCCTACTGACTAACTCATTTGATCTGTTGAGTGACTGATGGCTGAGTACTGGGCATGTAAGACTGAAATGTACTTATTTTGAATAACTGGACTGAGAATATAGAGTTTTTATGAACATTAGAAAGGGATTAACTGGGTAACATGAGATAGTTGAGCATGAATTCATGAAATACTTGTATTGTCTGAGAACACAAGACCAGGCATATAACATGATTCAAAAATATTCTGTAAGCTGAGGTACTGAAACACTGATAACATGCGTAACTGATAACTACATGCTATGGTTAAGCAAACCTGAGATTGGACTGTGGTACTGATCTGATTTCTTAACTAAGGATGAGGCTAACACTATATCTAAGATTCTAGCAGAGAGTACAACTAAATCTATAATTGAGACTCATACAGGGACTGAATGCTGGTTTCTGATAATTGAGGTTTAAACTGGTACTGAAGTACTGAATTCTGATGGCTAAGTAATTAATAACTGAAATCCATAGTCCTGTAGGACTATCTGAGTCCCTTACTGAATACCAATTACTTAACTGACACTGTAATTAAGGCTTGAGGGATGGAACATTGACACAACGGATCACTGAGGAATCTAAACTGAGGGTATACATGACATAACCTGAGTTTGGCTGATAACTAGGAGTTGAACATGAGTCATGTGGGCTGAGCATACTGTAAAGCATAACATGGGTACATGAGTCGTGAGCTACATGACCTAAGACCGAAGGTTTTGTATTCATGGGACATGATCCGTACTATTGAGTAAACTGGAACTCCTTATACTAGGAACTGGAAATGCATATGATTCTATGTAAGGTACATAAATATAAGTTGTGTTCATGGAACATGATTCGTACCGTGGAGTAAACTGGGACTCCTTATACTGGGAACTGAAATCGTACATAATTTTCACTAATTTGCACAAATATATGCGATGATCATGGAGATGATAGGTAGGACATAAATAGATATCATGATACTTGATGGTTTTTGAGGATCTGTAATACTATTCTAGGATGGTCTGCATGATTATATTCACAGTGTGAATAGACAAGGATGTCATCTATGAAGACTATAATGAACATGTCCAAGTACTTCTTGAACACATGGTTCATCAAGTCCATAAAGGCTGCTGGGGCATTGGTAAGACCAAAGGACATGACTAAGAATTCAAATTGACCGTACCAAGTTTGAAAAATTGTCCTCGAAAAATCATATTCTCTAACTCTGGGTTGATGATAGCCTGATCTGAGGTCTATCTTAGAGAAATAGCTAGCACCCTAAAGTTGGCCAAATAAGTCATTGATTCTGGGAAATAGTTACTTGTTCGTAACAATGACTTTATTGAGCTAAAGGTAGTCTATACACATTCTAAGAGAGCCGTCCCTCTTTCGCACGAATAGAACTCGTGCACCTCACGAGGAAACACTAGGCCTGATGAATCCTTTATCTAAGAGATCCTTCAACTGTTCTTTTAGTTCTCTGAGTTCTGCTGGTACCATTATGTATGGCAGAATATATAAAGGCTGAGTTTCTAAAAGAAGATCAATGCCGAAGTCTATTTCCCTTTCGGGAGAAACTCTGAGAAAATATTTGGGAAACGCATCTGAATATTTATTCACTACTGAGACTGATTCAAGACTGGGAGTTTCAGAACTAGAATCCTTAACTCAAATAAGATAATAGACACATCCCTTAAATATCATTTTTCCTAGCACGTAGGTAGGAAACAACCTAACCTTTGAATGCTGAAATACTACTCTCCACTCTAGGATGGGTTCATTCAAAAACTGAAACTAGACTGTAGTCGACTGTGGCATAGCAGGAATATAGAAAATCTATGATGAGAATGACATTAAAATACATTATCTCTAATTAGACTAAGTCTGCTGAAGTTATTTTATCAGTTATCATGACCGGACAGTTCCTGTATACCCGTCGGGCTATGATGGTTTTACCCACTGAGGTAGAGAATGAAAAGGGCTCTGCTAGAATTTTGGGACTGACTTCAAAATTAACTGCTATATAAGGAGTAACAAAAGACAAGGAAGCTCCTGGATCTAGCAAAGCGTAAACATATAAGTAAAAGATTTGTAACGTACCAGTAACCACATAAGGAGAATTTTTTTGATCCTGTCGGGACTGGATGTAATAGAGTCTATTTGGGAATTTTCCACTGGGTAGCACTTGAGGTGGAGCCGTGCTAATTCGGCGATTGGATTGAGTTGAGGAACGGTTACGCTGACCCTAAAAAACTGACTAGGGTAAATCTCTGACTCTGTGGCCTGGCTTGCCACATTCAAAATAGATGTCGTTTCCAGCTCTGTAAATGCCCTAATGGTTCTTACCATAAGTTTGAAAAACTAGATGTGTTCGAGCACTGCTAACACTACCATGAGGTTTAGGGCCTGGCGCCCTATCCCTGTTGACATCTCTGAATTTCGGCACTGGAGCACTGGCTGAAGAAGGGGCTAGGACAACAGCCTGCTGGTTGCTCTAAGCTCATACTGAGTAAGATAAATTGAGAGAGTCAGTTCTGTATTTTCCACAAAAGGCGTCCTCGTCCAGGGAATCTGCCTGAACGGGCGAAGGTACTGACTGATTTTTGGTTATTCTTTTATTATCCCTTTTGGGAGACATATTCTGTAAATGAAATGGAAAAATGGATTTAGAGTGGGAGTATAAATTTAAGCTTATGCTCACTAGCACGACATGAATACTGATAAAAGGAAAACTATTTTTGAATGAACCCGTCCTAGAGTGGAGAGTAGTATTTCAGCATTCAGAGGTTAGGTTATTTCCTACCTATGTTCTAGGAAAAATAATATCTAAGGGATGTGTCTATCATATTTTTCGAGTTAAAGATTCTAGTTCCAAAACATCCTGTCTTGAATCAGTCTCAGTAGTGAATGAATATTCAAATGTGTTTCCCAAATATTAAATTGGAGTTTCTCCCGAAAGGTAAATAGACTTCGACATTGATCTTCTTTTAGATACTCAGCCTTTATATATTTTTCCATACAGAATGGTACCAATAGAACTCAGAGAACTAAAAGAATAATTGAAGGATCTCTTAGATAAGGGATTCATCAGGCCTAGTGTTTCCCCGTGGGGTGCACTAGTTCTATTCGTGCGAAAGAGACATGACTCTCTCAGAATGTGTATAGACTACTATCAACTCAATAAATTTACGGTTACGAACAAGTATCCACTTCCCAGAATCAATGACTTGTTTGGCCAACTTTAGGGTGACAACTATTTCTCTAATATAGATCTCAGATCAGGCTATTATCAACCCAGAGTTAGAGAATATAACATTCCGAGGACAACTTTTTGAACTCGGTATGGTCACTTCGAATTCTTAGTCATGTCCTTTGATCTTACCAATACCCAACAACCTTTATAGACATGATGAACTATGTGTTCAAGTAGTACATGAACATGTTCTTCATAGTCTTCATAGATGACATCCTCATCTATTCCCGCAGAGAACATAATTATGCAGACCATCTTAGAATAGTATTACAGATCCTCAAGACTCATCAAGTATCATGTTATCTATTCATGTCCTACCTGTCAGCTCCATGATCATCGCACATATTTGTGCACATTAGTAAAAATCATGTATGATTTTAGTTCCCAGTATAAGGAGTCCTAGTTTACTCAACGGTACGAATCATGTTCCATAAACACAACTTACATTTATGCACCTTCAATAGAATCATGTGCGTTTCTAGTTACTAGTATAAGGAGTTCCAGTTTACTCAATAGTATGGAACATGTCCCATGAATACAAAACCTTTGGACTTAGGTCATGTAGCTCACGACTCATGTACTCATGTCGTGCTTTACAGTATGATCATCCCACATGACTCATGTTCCACTCCTAGTGATCATCCAAACTTAGGTTATGCCACATATACCTCAGTTTAGATACCTCAATGAATTCGTGGTGTTGATGTTCCATCCCTCAGGCCTCAGTTACAACATTAGTTCAGCAATTCATATTCAGTAAGGGACTCAGATAGTCCAACAGGACCATGGGTTTCAGTTATTAGTTACTTAGCCATAAGAATTCAGTACTTCAGTACCAGTCTAAACCTCAATTATCAGAAACCATCATTCAGTCCCAGTATGAGTCTCAATTACAAATTTAGTTGTAGTCTCTGCTATAGTCTTCGATATAGTGTCAACCTCATCCTCAGTTCAGAAATCAGATCAGTACCACAGTCCAATTTCAGGTTGGCTTGACCATAGCGTGTAGTTATCAGTTACGCATGTTATCAATGTTTCAGTACCTCAACTTACAAAATATTTCCGAATCATGTTATATGCCTGGTCTTGCGTTCTTGAAAATACAAGTATTTCATGAATTCATGCTCAAATTTGTCATGTTACTCAGTTAGTCCCTTTCTCATGTTAAAAAAAACTCCATATTCTAAGTCCAGTTGTTTAGACTATAGTTTGTTCAAACAATTATTTTAGTTGTTTTGGTATTGATATACCGTAATTTAAGATGTTGTGTTTTATTAGATATTTGAAACTTATGGCCTTTCAGCCTTTTATTCTACATTTATACAGTACATTACACAGTGTTAGATACAAATAACAGTCATGGGTTAACTAGTGGTCCTTCGGGGTCATAAGCACTATGTAGCATTTCGGGGTACCAGATTTGGGGCGTTACAAACTTGGGTATTTGGGTCTTTTTTCACCTATTTTAACCCTAATTATACCAGACCAGAGCTCATAACTTCTCTATTCATCCACAACAACAAATTAGGGTTTTTCTCATAGTTCAATCCCCAAGAACAAAAAACCCTAGGTGTTTAGCCCCAAGTTAAGAATTCAAGCTTTCCTCCACTAATATTCAAGAAATCATCCACCCAAGTATGTTTAGTGTTGATTCATGGGTTCCTTTCACCCATGAAGTTCAAGAATCCTATTTTAAAATCATAAATTATGAAACCCATGTTGTGGATTGATTATAATCATGTTTATGTTGTTGTGCAACTTCCAAGTTGGAAGTTTAAATATGTTTTCATGAAATTTTGTTAATATATGGATTGAAATTGATGAAATTGAGTTGAATGAAGAAAATTTATGCATTAATTTGATGTTCATGATTAATCCCTAAGTTATGTATACTAGATGTCTGATAAAATGCCTAAGAGAGTAAGATTTATGCTTATTGACTCAATAGGGCCTAAATGATGAATCCATTCTTTATCCTTATGTTTTAAAATGACTCTTACGCTATTGTGATACATTGAAATTGTTTGATGAAATGCCCATGAGACTAGAATTGTGTAACCATGATATATTTGAATGCATTCTTATTCATGTACAAGAGTATAAGAACTAAGTTCATTATGAAACTCCCAAGTTATTGTAATATAAATTATGGATTATGGTCATGTGTTCAAGAAGTGTCATGTCTTGTTAGTTTCATGCTATCGAGTCCTGGGGTACTTGTACCCGACAATTTTGTTGTTTGCCTAGAGCCAATGTCGGTTTTATGATAATCTCTATCAATCCATGATAAGTAGAATTCAGTCAGTTACATGACTCAGGAAAACTCAGTAAATTTAGTATCAGTTCAGTAATCTCAGTAATCTCAGTAATCTTAGTAATCTCAGTAATCTCAATAATCTCAGTCAGTTATCAGATCTCAGTAATATTTCATCAGTCAATAGAATTTAGTGAACTCAGTCCAGTTCAGTCTAGTATATTCAGTTCAGTGTCTATTCAGATGGGAGTAGGATTCAACACCGAGTAAGCCCAAGGATAGGAACTCACCTATTAGTAGAGAGTGTGATTCGTAGAAACAATCCTTTCTCTCCAGTACTACATAGCCAGCATAGATTGTGACATCAAACCTGCTAGATGAGGGTAGATAAGGTGTCTTAACCTGCTAGATAAGGGTCTCACCATTCTTATTAGAGTACCTATTAGATGAGGGTCACTCACAACTTGTCCTTACTAGAGGCGCGGTATTGACACCCTTCTAATTGGGGCTACAGATTGGACCCCAACTCAGCTATAATATCTTATTAGGGGAATATAAGTTAAAAGACTACTTCCCACAGTCTTAGTCTCAGGTCTCAATAATAGAACTCAGATAGTTCTATAAAATTCAGGATTGTCAGATACTGTTACCCAGTACAGTATAAAACTCAGCTAGTTCCATCAGAATCTAGACTGTTAGATACTGTCACTCAATATCAGTTATATCAGTTATTAGTAATTCATAATATCAGTATTCAAACTCAGTAGTCAATAGTATCACGATTTTAGTTACAGTTACTTATTCATGCATGTATTCTCACGTTCATGTTATACTGTCAGTTAGTATTGTTCATGCATATGGACCCTTTTTATTCAGCCTACCTCACTAGCATACCAGTAGATTCAATCATACTAACGTATTTGTGCTATGGTGTTTTATACCATAGGTTCAGAAGTACGAGCTCCAGAACATCAGTAGCATTCTAGTTTCAGCAGTCAAAGTCAGCAGTGAGTCCTCATCATTCGAGGATGTTATGATTTGATTACTTCACTTCTGCAGTACTTAGTTTATTTCAGTAGTTGGAGTTAGTTGGGGACATGTATCATCAACTCCTTATTCAGACAATACAGTGTTAGAGGCTTTCAGACTATAGTATGTTCAGACAGTTATTTCGGTTGTTTTGGTATTGATATACCATAATTTAGATGTTGTGTTTTATCAGATATTTGAACCTTATGGCCTTTCATCTTTTTATTCCATATTTATACAGTATATTACGCAGTGTTCAGGTACAAATATCTGTCATGGGTTAGCTTATTGTCCTTCGAGGTCACGAGCACCGTGTAGTATTTTAGGTATCAAATTTTGGGCATTACACCAAGCATTAGCAATGCACAACATGGCTAACTACCCATAAAAGAAGGGTGGTCGAATCACCACCCCATACTTAATTTGTTAGCATAACCAACTTAAGTGACACTATCAGGTACTTAAACTTCACCAATACACAAGTCGGGAGGGCATGCAAATATAACTCATAATAATATCATAACATTATAGGTGGATTTAAACCTACCACCATTACTCCAAAACCAAAATCAACTATCCAAAACCAACATAAACTCTAAATCAATGATTACAATTTAAACACCATGAAGAATATGAGATAACACTTCAAGTAAGCATACACGAATAACACACACCATTGAATAGAGAAATTCAAGAAAACCAGTGTGCCAGTGTGTACATTGAACCCATAATAATGGCAACAACAACAAATAATTCAGAACATAGGCAAATTAACCATACGCATAAGCTTCACTAACCACGATCATGAACTTCATCCTCACCAAATTATCAACAAACTACTTTGTTTATCACATGGCATGCTTTCACCCATAATTCAAAGGAAACTAACTGAAACACTTCTAATAAAGTACTAAAAATAAGAAAATAATAGGAGGTAGCACACCTTAGGGTAAAGATCTAAGAAAAATAAAGATAAATTAGTGTGGAGGGATATTAAAGTGTAATTTGGAGAGGCAAATTTAGGGTGAGCGGCACAATATTGGGTTAAAATTAGGTAAAAAGAAGAAATTTTAGGTATTGGGATATTTATTTAGGGAGACTGGGAAAGGTTGACCTAATTTTTAGTTTGGGGAAATTTTGAGATTTAAAGGGGGTTTGCGGCACGTTGATCATTGTGGAGGGGGAATGTCGCGACGTGACACTTATAGTGAATTTGATCTAGGATTTAGTCGTGAGGAATCATACAATGTGAGGGAAATATGATGCCAGTTATTTGCAGTGCAATAAGAAACACGGGTAGGGGGTCGTGACCTATAAGTTGGGTTTAAGGGGATGGGTCATGCCATGCACTGTAGCTCGTATGCTGATGAGTTGTTAAGTTACCACTTATTTATGTCAAAATTTATGCACACTACTATGATTTAATGATGTTTATGTGACAATTTTGTCATTTGAATGCACTAATTCCCACATTTTGCAGGTCTATAGGTGATAACATAAAAATAAGAGAAATAACCTAAAAAGGGAACAAAAGGGAAAAAAAAGTGCAAACAGTTGGAGCAGGAGGAGGATCTAACCCATAGTTACTGCGATCACTGTCTAAGGGTCGCAGTTGTGACAAGTCAAGCTGGGTTAACTATCGGTGATCGTAAGTCTCATACAGCGGTCATGGTAGCTAAGATTGCGGGCAAGCTGCAGTAATCACAGTATAGCAGGTTTATGCCCGATGAAAATTATGTAATTTTTTGTAGCTGACCCCCAATCCCACAAAAGGAAAAAACCCTTTCTCATTTGGCATTATACGCTTGGAAAATTAAATGGAGAGATTTTGTAAACCGTACTAATTTAGAGAAACTATTGTGTTTAAGTTTCCAATTTGAGTTTAGTGAAATTGAAGTTGTATTGAAAAATATTATTGTTTACATCTTCAAAGGAAGAATTGAATGAACCTTTTGGTATATCTCTTCTTGTAACATCAGGAGTAGCTAAGTTTTCTTATCTTTGGATTATGCTAAAATATGGTGCAAATATATGTGGGATGTGATATATTTGTGTAGATTCTTAGTTGTTGATGATGGGTTTTACAAATTCTAGCTTGATTAAGTTGTTATTTATGGGTGAAAATCCCAAATTCCCAAAATGGATTTTGTAGGTGAAAACCCCAAATTCTAAAAAATCTCACATATTCCTTGATAGAGGGATATGAGTATAATTTTTGATCCAATATCATCTTTGAAAGACAGATATGGGTGACAAGGCATTAGTGAACTATAGTTATATATAGCTTATTCCATTTTCATTATCTTATAAGTAAGGGTGAATTGATAACTAGCTATATCTTGGGCATCTTCCTAGAAATAGGGATACTCAATTGAGGTATTAGGTGGATTTGATTGCCACATCTATGAGGTATTCAAAAGGGTCCATGGGTGATAATCTTGAGGTTTGGATGAAAAACTAGCCTCAAAAACTCCTAACCTAGACTACTAGTGATGACTAGAATTTGCATTCAATTATCATGAACCCATGCATTATTTCCCCCTAGGAAGACATGATCCCAAGACTTGTCTGATATTGAAATCTCATTCACAATTGTTTTCTTTAATTTACTAGTTTGATTAGACTTTTTTAAAACCACTTTCCAAACCAACCCCCTTATTTTAATTCATGTATTTTATTTTGATTACAATATGGGCATACACTTAGATGCTATCTACACCTATAAGGTTTGAAGACTAGACTTACTCCTCGAGGATTCAACCTCAATGTGATTTGAGATTTATTGACAATGATTGTCCTATATCAAAACTACATTATAGGTGAGCATGGACAAAATATCTCCATTGCTGGGGTGTGGGACTTAGTTTTTAGTTATGCTGTGTTGATTGTAGCTTTGGGTACACTCGTGCTGGTTTAGATTTACTTTGTTTTTTTTTTTTTAATTTTAGGTGAATTCAATAGTGTACACGACACTTTGAGTGATAATGTAAGTAATGCCGAGACTTTTGATGGTCCCCTTGATGACGAGGAGCAACTCCATGATGTTGGATATGCGAGTGCTATTCGTATCCCACCTAATAAAAGGAACAGGGTATTCCACATCAAGAGTGTAATGTTGCACATGCTTAAAATGAAGGGTCTTTTTTGGGGGAAAGTTCATGAAGACCCTAACTTGCATTTGAAGAATTTTGTTGAAGTTTTTTCCCCATTCGACATTGCTCACATCTAACAAAAGTCCATACAATTTTGCCTCTTCCCATTTTCTCTAACGGGTGAGGTGGTATAATGGCTTCAATCTCTTCCGGATGGGTCAATCACATCATGGGATGAACTATCTATTGCTTTTTTGTACAAATACTTCCTACCATCCAAGATGTTATGATTATGTGATGAAATCATTAACTTTTTTCAATTGAATGGAAAGACTCTGTACAAGGTGTACGAGAGATTTAATGGGAAACTTATAAAATATCCCAACCAGGAGGTCCCAAAGAAGATGATCCTCCAAGTCTTCTTCCAGGATTTGGATCAACTAAAAAACTGTGGTAGATATTGCGGCCGGAAATTCACTTATGAAGTTGTCTTATAATGTGGCTTCATATTTTTCTTGAGGAATTCATAAGGCAAAATCTAGGATGGCATACCTGAGATAAAAAGGTAGATAAAGGGTATCCTTTCACCTCCTCTGTTGATAAAGATCAAAGGAAGAGAATTGAAGAAAGAGAGAAGAACATGACAAAAAATGATGACACGATTGGAGTTCCTAACATAATATGTGATGGGTGGACCCATAAATACGTTGAATGCCATGGCATCCAATGGATATGATAAAGAAGAGGCTTGATGAAGAAATTTTATATTTGGATAACTATCTGAACTATCAAAGGAAAAGTGGGAACAAAGGTTGGATGGATCATGAAAGAGAGTGGGATTGGACTAATAATGATAGAGATTGCAATTAGAGAGACAAGGAAAGGGAATATGATCGATATGTGCCTCCCCATGATCGAGCAAAAGGTAAAGAGTCCAATTTTGTTGTTCCCAAAAAGATCAAGACCGAGGATATGTTAGCAAGGATCTTGATAAGGGTAGGAAGACAAACAAAATGGTCTAAGATTGAAAGGCAACTTTTCACAAATCAACCAAATGGTTGTATCACACTCTGCGTCAATCAAGAAATTGGAGACTCAAATTGGCGAAAGCTCCACTCAACTTAATGCTAGACAAAAAAGAGTCCTTCCTAGTGATACCATTGTGAATCCAAAAATTATGCCCAAGTATTGGCAATCATCACTAGGAGTGGAAAACGTCTTGGTGATCTTGTGGTGAAAGTTGAAAGGGAGGAGAATGTTGAGCAAAAAAATATGAAGAAGAAGCATATAAATAATTCAAATGAGGAGGCTCCAAAGTCTCAAGAAGGGAATGAAAAATAACTGATGCTGTGCTAAGAGGTAGATGATGAAGAGGGAGATACGAAGGCAATTGAGAATGATGAAGTGCAAAGTAATCCATTGCCTACCATAAGGGTTCCTCCCCCATTCCCTCATAGGCTCAATAAGAAGGAGAATAATGCAAAATTCAAGATGTTCTTGCTAAGATAGTAATTTGTCAATTAATATATCATTGCTAGAGGTCATTCAAGAGGTATTGGGATATTTAAATGCCCCTAGAGTACATCCTGAGTGCCACATGGTGCTTATGACCCCGAAGGACCACAAGCTAACCCATGACTGATATCTGCTGTGAGCATTGTATAATAATCATGAAATAAAAATGAAATTTGGATGAATTTCCATAAGGTTCAAAATTGAAATACTAATGAAGTGTAACAACTAAAATAACAATCTGTAAAACTGAATACTGTCTGACAACTAGTCTAAAAAACCTTTAACTAAAACTGTCTGAAAGTAGAGTTGATGGGACAATCCCTCGACTAACTCCCTCTACTAAAATACTGAGTCTACTGAAATACTAAAATAAAGCATATCCTCAATAGATGAGGACTCACTTCTAAATCTACTGCTAGCTAAATTTGAACCTATCTATGCTCGGTCGGGAACCAGAGCATTCAAAACTATGATTTAAGACATCATAACGCAACCTATCTATGCTCGGTCGGGAACCAGAGCATTCGAAACTATGATTTAAGACATCATAACGCAAGAGAAAGTATGCGTTAGTACGTGGAATATACTGGCATGCTAGATAAGGTAAGGATGAATGCAAGGGTTTATATGTATGAACAATACTGACTGAAAGTATAGAGTAATTGAACCCGAGAGTACATGAAAACTGAAAATACTATAACTACTAGGTATACAATACTACGCATGTACGTAAATATATACTGTAACTTAGCTTTTCTGAAGCTAAGTACTGAATTCTGATAATCAATTTATTGATATTGATTGATTGTATCTAACAGTCCTAATTATATAGAACTAAACTGAATTCTATACTAAGACTGAAATAGAAACTATAGGAGGTAATCGTCTAACCAACATGCCTCTTTCTAATCTAATTGGGGCCCAACCTGTAACCCCAACTGGAAGGGTGCTAATATCGTGCCATGGGTACTAACAACTATTGTGGAGTTAGTCCTAATCTAGCAGGTGACCTCTGAGATCAGTCCTAAACTAGCGGGTGATCCCTGAGTATGCCAGTCCTATATAACGGGTGACATCTCATAACCTACATTGGCTATGTAGTTCTAGAACTTAGGGATTGCTTCTAGGAACCCAGTCCTAACTAATGGGTGTGCTCCCATCCCTAGGTTCGCTTGGTGCTGAATCTTACTCCCAACTGAAAGACACTGAATTGAGTATACAAAACTAGACTAGACTGTTACTGAGATTACTGAGCTTTCCTAAGTTCTGTATCTGACTGAGTTCTACTGAGTTCTATAACGGACTGAGAGTACTACTTATCATGACATGACTGATACTATTCTTTAACTAATACTGGCTCTAGATAAATAGCTAAATTATCAAGTATTAAATATCCCTAGGACTCGATAGCATGAACAGTAAAGTAAAGCATAACTTTGAATAACATATAAATGTTCACTTGGTCATAATTCTTTCATAGAGACATTTCATCAAACATTTGTAATGCATTAACTTGTACATGAATGGAGACCACATGTTAACATTCTATAATGGCATTATTTTATTCTCATAGACAATTTATCAAACACATGGAAAGCATAATTGGTACATTAAGTCATAAACACTTAGGGTTGACATGATTACAACAATCAACTTGCCCATTAAAGGGCTTGCCATGAATATCATGTAGTTCAACACTTATTAGGATTAATTCTTGGAACTTGTAATCTAGATCATAGATTAAAATCAAAATAACATCATAGACACCTTAATCACTTAGTAAATTCAAGGATTTATCAAGATAATCAAATATTCTTCATATTTGCTATTCAATTTCAGGAAAAAACTTGCACTTAAATCATGGATTGAGACCCAACTAATATCGTGAACATGAATTCAATCTAAATAAATCATGAAAATCATAAATACACAATCTCTGTTCTTCGAAAAAGGATTTTTGGACTTCATGGGTGGAAGCGACCCATGAATTAACATCTAACATACCTTAATTTGAGAGTTTTCTTAGAGTTCTTGGAGAGATTCTTAGGATTGACCTTGATTTCTTAAACTAGGGTTTTTACCTCTTGAGAGAGAATGATTTTGTTCTTGAGAAAAAGTAAAGAAAAGTGACATAATAGGGTATTTAGGGCAAAATTTTGTGTTTAAAGGCTGATCAGAATCATGGGAAAAGTCTAAGTTGCCCTTGGGATTTAAAATCCCGTAACTAGAATACAAATTAAAGCCTCACCACGACATGGTGACTGGTTCATCGCTATATCCACCACGGCGCAGTGGAATCGCGGTGACTCACTGGTTCATGACAATTGTCTATTTGAGCCTTACCGTGATGCATGGAAATCGCAGTGAGCTACTGGAATTTGAATAATGACAAAATGGCCTTCAGCGCGATGCAATGGAGGGCTCATCGTGATACTCACTGCGATGTGGCCTAATCACGGTGAGCCACTATTTTTACATAAACTTGTCCTAATATTTAGCTAAACTTTTCTAAGTCGGGGACCCCTTATCAAACTTTAACGGACTGAGCTAAGCTTAGTATTTTGCGGAGTCTTAAAGATATTCTAACCTTAAGAAGATGTTAGTTTTAAAGAAATTTCTTGTTGATAGAAAAACCATATAAATGACTGATGGGTGTAGCGCTATCATGACTAGCACTATAGTGGAGACGAAAGAGGATCCCGGGGACTTTACAATCCCTTTCACCATAGGGACACATAATTTTGAAAAATCCTTGTGTGAGCTTGTTGAAAGCATCAATATCATGGTCTATGAAATCTATCAAAAACTTGGGTTAGTGATCTGAGGTGGTTTTGTACTCTTTTGTATCATTATTCTAGCTTATTTAGCCTTGTTTTGAGAGAAATTCGTGTGATTAATGTGTGAATATTGAAATAAATAAGAATTTAAGTGTCCAAGGGTGTGATTACAATTTTCAAAGTGTTTTCCAAACAAGTTTGTACTTGAATGAATCTTTTAAAGTTCAACCCAGAAAACTAGTTTTAGTACCTTGAGCTAGATGTGTGTCTAGTTGGTTTTGGTAGATTCTAATGTGTTTAATTTATTCCAAATGATTTAAATGTGTAATTATATGTGGAATAACTTGTTTGTAATGGACAAAGTTCAATTTGATTAAGTCAAGAGTTGGAATAATAAGTTGAAGATCATTGGGAAATAGCCTTATCTTAGCTCTAGTTTTGATTCATTGTTGAGAATATTGTGTTGTTTTAATCTCTAATATGTGATGTGTGATATTATAAGAGGCTTTGTGAGATAAATATGGTGATATATTGATGATAAAAATTCTTAAAATTTATTAAAAATATACTACAAAAAGCATGGGAACAAGGAGGGACGTTTAAAGACCTCTTTAGATTACCTGATTGTGCAGCCTAAACTTCTACTACCTAAGCCTAATGTGGTGCTAATTGATGATCCTGAAAAGGATATAGTTGAGGAATCTGCTGCTCTTGAAAATTCATACCCAAGAGGGGTTAAAAGAATAAGAAGATGACCTCCAAGTATGAGAAAAAATATGAAGGAATTTGGTTGAGTTGAGCAGGGTCGTGCCGCGACATTAAATCAGGCGCTTCTTGGGAGGCAACCCAAGTTAAGTAGGTTTGGTTTATTTTCAGTTGTACTTGTTATTTTACGTAGTTTTCATTTTTGATTGAGTCACAGGTTGATGAAAAGTCTGAGTACCAGAAACCTGAGCTAAGGAGCGTGGAAAAAATTGAGGGTGGGGTCCCATGTATCTCATTTATGCAAAAATATACTACTATCTAGGCCTAGAGGCCTCAGGGAGTATTTCTTCCTCTTTGTTTAAAAGTTCACTTTGGGAACAAAGTAGATTCTTAAGTGTGCGGTGGGAAAATTCCTAAATTTTGGCTCAATTTTAAAAAAAAATGGTGTAAGATATTTTTGTTGGTGCTATTTTTGTTTACATGGTGCAAGTTTTTTATTTGGTAAAAGCATGTTGAATGGGTGAATTACTATTTTTGAGACTCCCAGGCTCAAGTTTTTGTGATTCTTGCACTTTTTGGCTTAAATTTGAATTCATGCTATTGTTTGGTTGAGAGTCTATGATGATCCTATTGAAGTGAGCATGTGCCATGGGCATGTGATATTTTTGTATATTCCTTGTTGCATGTAATTTCTAGAACTTGCTCGGTGTGTGTGCAAAGCGAAATAAAAAATGTTGTTTTAGGAGATGACTTAGGCATTTCTTTGATAGCCTTGTTTCATACCTTCTATTTGTTCTACCCTTTGTGCACTATCCTAGTTAACCCTATTGATCCTTTAGCCTTTTATTTTGTAACCTTATATGTAGCCTAATTCCCTTCTTTGTTAGACCAAAATTATATCCAAAAAGCTCCTAAGTGCTTTAATGAAAAATTGATTTAGTAAGGAGTTTGAGAAATTAAAGAAGAAAAAGGTGAAATTGATGCCCCAAGGTAATAGTTATTGGTGCTTATATTTGATGTGTGATGGTTGGGAGTGATATAAATGGTGTTAAAAATATTCCCATGATTGTAAAAAATGAGAAAAATTAAATCTTGAAGGAATAAACAATACGCCCACCATGTGTTTGTGAAAATACTTAAAAGAGATGGGGCAAAAATAAAGGTGATGGGTGGATGGAAAATTGTAATTTGGTTGTTTGAGATTGGTTTTAAATGTATAATCTAGTGTATTAAAGTACTTAGAGAGGTTAGTCACTATTTCCAAATAGTTCCTACCCATTCCTTAGCCTACATTACAACCTGAAAAGACCTAATTGATCCTAAGCTCATCATTCCAATATTGGTGGAGCATTACACTAAGGTCAAGCTTATGGTTAATTGTGTGTAACTTTTGAATTCTTTGTGAGAGGGTCATTTGATTCTTGTACCCATTATGTTATAAATTGCATTATTGTGAGTAATTATGGGTATCTCTCTTGTTGTAAGGGGCACATATTTTATGAATGTGGTTTATTTGTATGATGTCTTTGATTGATAAATAGGTGTGAGTTTTCTACTTGTGGAGTCAATTCTTGAGGCTAAGATGTTTCAGAGTAGAATTCTTGAGCTTTCAATTGTGTAAATAACATACTTTGTGTAGAAACTTGCATTCTGTGTAGTCATTGTAATACTAGCTTGAGTGTCTTTATTTTAGTATAAGTGTAGTGTCACCTCAGCTTTTGATGCTTAGAGTAAAGAGTTTTTGGAGGACGAACAATGGTTTAAGTGTAAGGTGATGATTTGAGGTGGTTTTGTACACCTCAGTATCATTATTCTAGCTTATTTAGCCTTTTTTGGAGAGAAATTCATGTGCTTAACATGTGCATATTGATATAAATTAGAATTTAAGTGTCTAAGGGCATGATTACAATGTTCAAAGTTTTTTCCAAACAAGTTTGTACTTAATTGAGTCATTTAGAGTTCAACCAGGAAAATAAGTTTTACTAGCTTGAGCTAGGTGTGTGTTTAGTTGGTGTCACTGGATTTTAATGTGTTTAATTTTTTTCAAATAATTTAAATGTTTAATTATATGTCGAATAACTTGTTTGTAATGAAAAAATTTGAATTTGATTAAGTCAAGAGTTTAAATAATAAGTTGAAGATCATTGAGAATTAGCCTTATCTTAGTTCTAGTTTTGATTCATTGTTGAGAATATTGTGTTGTTTTTGTCTCCAATACATGGTGTGTGATAATGTAGGAGGATTTGTGAGTTGAATATGGTAATATATTGATGATAAAAAGACTTGATATTCATTAAAAATACACTACAAAAAACATGAAAAAAAGGAGGGACGTTCAACACTTAACAAAAATCTTGGAGGCTATTTCCAGTGAGTGAGCGCGTCGCATTGCTATTGTTGACGCGATCCTCGACGCATCAAATCGCTGATCCATACACGGCCAAATACAAAAATTTTTTTGCCGACACAGCCTAGACTTATTAATATAATAAAAGAGCTGGAGGGAATCTCTTTAGGGAATGTTTTGGGAACCCGTGCAAATCCTTAATCCCACCATCATTAGGAGTATATTATATTATATATATTACATTGAACAAGGGAGACACCTGAACATACTGGGACGATTCAAATTCGGTGGACAATTTGGACACTTAGGATGGTGTAAATTAACGTGGCTGCTGCTACTTCTTCATTAGATTTTAATTTGTTTTATTTAGCTTTTAATTAATCATATCATGCATTCAATTAATTGAATTGTGATTATGAATATTATCGACTAAAATTCCTCTTTTCGGGGTTAAAGCCAAGAAATGGATACTATTGTTTTGGATTAATTTCGTTGGATTTGCTTATTATATTTGGTTATTTGTTTATTCTTTTTTTAATATTTTATTGATTGATCACCCGTAAAATACATATATTTTAAGCCTTTTGATCCCGGGAGAGGGAATAAGGCGATAGAACACGGGAATAAACAAAGTTTGGGTTTTTATTCTTTTATGAAATAAAGAATTAAACTTAGCACCTAGGACAGGGATGTACTTAGGAGCCTTACTTGATTTAAACGTAGGATGATAGCGTTAATAACTTAATTGTATTACATCCCTGCTTAACAATATTATTGTAATGTCCATATTATGTAAAAGATTAGAGGTCGAGAGACCATGATCATGCAATTAACCCTACGAATCAACAACCAAGATAAGCAAGTTAACGAATGAAATTGAATAACATAGTATGATTGTTCGGAGTGCTTTAACCCTTGGGTTTCTCCTATTGATTGTCTCAAGTACTTTAATTTATGCATTATTTCCTTTTCTTTAGTTTAAAAATTACAAACTCTATTTTTTTGGTTACTCTTTCACCAATTAAATCTAAATTGTAAACTAGAATTGAATCGTTGTTGAAGCAAGTCCCTGTGGGATCGATACTTGGCTTCTTGAAGGACACTTTACTACTTGATAAGACCACGTACACTTGCGTGTGCTCTGGGGCGCTGTCATTTGAGAACTCCTACTCCATCAACTATGAGGCTATTGATCGCAGACTGGTCTATTAAGAGATCGATTGGAGTTTTGTTTGATATTTTAGTAAAGGTGGACAGCTTCATCCTTCCAACGGACTTTGTGGTTCTTGAATGAAAAACAGACCAAGAGGTACCAATAATCCTTGGCTGACCTTTCCTTGCAATTGGAAGAGCTATTGTGGATATGAATCTAGGAGAAATGAGAATTTTAGTCAATAATGATGAAGTGTCCTTCTGGGTATGCAAAAGTTAGAAACAACCCATGGAGTTGCAAGTAGTGTCCATCATTGATGTTGAGGACAAGGAGGTAAATGATGGGTCCATTGAGGATCCAACTTTAAAAGAGAAAGAATGTCATACGGCGATGATAAATTAGGATCTAGGTGGTAGTCAACCAACCAATGCCACAAAAGTGGCCTATATCCTTTGTTTTTGATTAAGTAGAGTAGGTTTCATTTTTGTGTGTGATTGATCCATGAAATTGTGTTGCTATTACATTTTTTGAATGTGGTTGAGTGGGAGAAAGTTTAAAAAAATTGTGCAATGAACTAAGCAGGTGTAAACATAGGACCAAAAAAGTCCCCAGTTACCGCAATTGCAACACCTGTGCTACCACATTCGCGGTAGCCACGTGATCGCAATCACGAAACATGGACCGTGATAGTGGTAATGACTTGTTGAAAAATCCAATCGACTTCCCATTTTCCCCTTACACTCCCTATTCAAAATTTCTCTCAAATTGCAGTAGATTTGGATTAAGTTTTGGTATAAAATTTGTGCGTCAATATCCCATTTGCATCCTCAATCTGGTATGTGATTCAAACCCCTTCATTTATGCGTATTTGTAGGCCTTAGAAACCATGTTGTTGGGATGGCCTAAAATGGTAAGTTGAATGCTTTATCGTTGTTTGAATATAGTTGCTTGGTGTGGTTAGCTGTTGTAGTTGATGTGTACACTGATGGGAAAGTCTTTAGTACCTAAATTTTATGAAAATTTGATAGAAATAGTATGTACACACCAAGTGCTCGATTAAATTCCCAAACAAGTTTAATATTAGTTTTTCCATATTCCAAGGGCATAATCAAGCACTTAGAGGCTAAGTTTCATATGCATAAGGTTACTTCTTCATTTGAAACACATTTTGGCAATAAAATTGGATGATTTGAGTTTTGAACATTTTGTCAGATCTTGCCTCAGGTAACGTGATCACAGTCCAAGGATCGCGATCAGGACTCTATGGCCTGGGATCACTATAACTGAGAGCGATTTCCAGCATTGACCGAAAATTCTACATTTTCATTTCTTGCCAAAACCCACCAACAAACCATCCTATGAGCTAAAAATGATAACATAGCATAGTTTTCATATGTAAATGTTGATGATTAATGCTATTGTGTGATTTTTAGGATTTCAAGGCTACATAATAGTAGAGTATGACCAAACCCATTTTATGTCCTTTTAATGGAAAAACTTGTACTATAGTGATCTCCCCAAGATGAAACTTCTCCCTGAGAGAGGCATCTACTTTGACAAAGTGCTGGAAAAGATTTTGGTACTCCATAACAGAATCATAGCAACTAGGTAGAGGTTCTTTACCCCGAATCCTTGCCGGGAAATCGAGTATTGGGTATGGGAGTTCTATGCTAACCTTACCATAGTATCTTTATCCAAACCAATTATGTGGATTCAGGGGAAGAATGTGCACTTTAGGGATGAGTAGATTAATGATTTCTATGGGTTATTGGATGAAGACATGAGCTAATTTGAGGCGAACGCGTGTGAACTATGAAACAGGATGGCTAATAAGTTGTACTATAGCTGGGAGGTTCCTTGGGAGGCCATCAAAAGGTGTATATTGATGAATGATTTCAAAGCAGAGGCAACGATATGAACAAACATTATTCATAGCCGGGTTTTTCCATGCATACACATGACTATTGTTCCCTATATGAGAGCCCAGATAGTTTCTTATATACTAGACAACATTTCTTTGAATGTTGGTTTGCTTTTGATCTCAGAGAAGAAACAATTAAATTTCCATGGTGGTATGAACCTCACATTCCCTTCTTTAATTACTGAGCTGTGCAGGAGAGCTAGGGTTGAGGAATACCCCATACATACTTGGGTGCGCCCAAACACCCCCATTTATCCTCTCAAGATTTAGGATGAGGGATCACCGGGAAAGAGCAAGAAGAGGAAGTTCGACTTGGGCAAGTGTTAGGTGAGAATATAGAGTCTTGCAGGCCATCCATAGACTACCCCTTTAATGAGATCTCTATTTACTTGAGGCAATAAGGAATCTTGTGGCGGGGTTGCCTCAGGGGCTGGGAGAGCCTTCCACCACCCGACACTTCTATGTGGCCCAGTCTGATTATGAGAGGTATCTTAAAGATTAAAAGATGCAGGGATCTACTATTGCTAGGCTTGAGAGGGCCTATTCTTCTTTGGAAGAGTCTCATAGAGAGATCAGGGACTTATATGCAAAAATAAAAAAGAGGCTGAAAAAGAGAGACAAATTCTTCACCAAGATGTGGAAAGTGGTGAAAGGCTTTGGAAGGTACTGAAACCAAGAGACATACTTCCTTCTTCAAGAGTTGATAGTGATGATGAGACCCTAGCTGAGTGGTCCAGTTTTGATTATGCCAGAGATGATACTGAGTCATAAGGTGACATCAACTCTTGATGTGGTTATAGGAAGCACCCTTTTACTCTTTTTATGTATTATTGATTATGTAGTGAGGTCAGGCAAGCTTTTTAGTTGGGGTGCCTATCACCATATTGATTCATTTGTCATGTATTATTGAGATATTTTTTTTATATTTTGATGTTGATTTGGATAATTTTTATTATATGTTGGGTTGTAATATTCAGGCATTCTGATGGTGCCCACATTTATTGGATTAGTTGCTTGTTTTATTTTTAGTTTGTTTATTTTTATCTTGTTTATGATAACATCAGACGAGCCTTTCTCTGTGATAGATTGAGTGAAGACATTCTTAAGGGAAAATCATCGTGATTGGGTTTTGAGCCATGGATGCAGGGGAAGTGTGAGTACCCATGGCATCGAAGCTATAAATGCGAGGGAAATCTAAGTACCGGTGGCATTTTAGATTTGGGATCTCATCTATACCTATGGTGAAGTCTACGCATCCATATGGTTTACCTGTATGAAATCTGAAATATGAGATAATGTCTTGGTTTGGTGCCATAAATAGCAAATTGTGCAAAGTGCAAATGTGAAGCAACCATCCCCCACCATCCAAATTTTTTTTGAAAACCAAGGGCTTGGATGTGAACAATCTTTTAAAAATACCTTACCTCTTTTTGTGATTAGGAAATTGTATCTTGTAGAAGTTGGTAAATACTTCATTTTTTTTGAAGTTGGCAATGCAATTGAGCCCCCTTGAGGAATTTGCATGCCATGTGCGGTGAGCATAATTGTCTAACTCGCATGCATACTTGTACCATCTAAAATATTCCCTGTTAGTCTCTCAAGGCTAATTGTTGTTATGCTTGGTTAGTGAAATGATCTTAGGCCCTCTTGGTGACTATTAAGAGCCCACTTTAGACTAAATAGCCTACCCATACATAGAATAGTATCATTAGTTACCCAATTTTGAGCCTTCAAGCTTTTCTTTGGCAACAACATTACTAGCCTTGAACCACTCAAAGTCTTCCATCTTTTGAACCCTACGCTTCTTGAACTTGGAAAATGAAAATTGAGGCCAAATGCCTAAGTTAGGGGTGGTAAGTTTGGAAGAGATGACCTTGGGTCATGTTAATGTAAGTGGATGCCTATGATGCTAAGCTAAGATAGAATGTGATAAAGTGAAAAAGAAAGGAATCATAGCAAGAAGGAATAACATAGAATGCAAAAGAAATTATCAAAAGAAAATGGTTTCAAAGAATTGGGTAAAGGCATGTGTAAAATTTGGAAACCAATAAATTGGTTATAACACCCCAAATCTGATACCCAAAATTCTACACGGTGCTCATGACCCGGAAGGACCACAAGCTAACCCATGAATGATATTTGTACCTGTATACTACATTAAATAATTTATAATGTGAAAACATGAACTGAAAGGCCGTAAGGTTCAAAACTGAGACATAGTATGTGATAAAACTGTAACATCTGGGACGGGTATGAAATACCAAAACAACTGAAATAAGCTATCTGAACATACTGTAGTCTGGAAAGCCTCTAAAATATGACTGTCTGAATAAAGAATTGATGAGACATGTCCCCAGATAACTCCAACTAATAAACTAATTATTGAGATAATAGAATGATAATCATGTCCTCGAAAGATGAGGACTCACTACTAACTCTGACTGCTGAGACTGGAATCTACTGATGATCTAGAGCTTGTGTCTCTGAACCTATGGTATAAGACACCATAGCGCAAATGCATCAGTACTTTAAATATACTGGTATGCATGTGAGGTAGGTTGAATGCATGGGGTTCATATTCATGAACAATAACAATAGCAAACTAACTATCATAAGTATGAGAATACATGCACGAGACATAATAACTGACGCTAATACGATGATAACATGATTACTGAATCTGAATATTCATAACATGAGTGACTGTATCTGACAGTACTGAATCTAATGGAACTAGCTGAGTCCTGTACTGTATCTAAGTTGACTGTATCTAACAGTCCTAAAATTTGAAGAACAATCTGAGTTTTATTACTGAGACTGATTGACTGTGTCTAATAGTCCTGATTTTGTAACATGAAACTGTGGGAAGTAGTTATCTAACTGATATGCCCTTAATATGCCATTATAGATGAGTTAGGGTTTAATTTGTAACCCCAATTAGAAGGGTATCAATACCACGCCATTGGTAAGGACAAGCTGTGGACCCTCGTCTGATAGTATCCCTAAAAGAGAATGGTAGAGCCCTTATCTGACAGTGCTTATCCACCTCCTCAACCCTCACCGGATAGTGATGATGTCACAACCTATGCTGGCTACATAGTTTTAGAACGCAAGGATGACTTCTAAGAATCACACCCTCATACGATAGTATGTGTTCCCATCCTTGGGTTTACTCTGTGCTAATTTGTACTCCAATCTGAATAGACTCTGAACATGATTTACTGAACTGAACATGGTCTGAGTTACTGAGAACCATTGACTTACGGAATACTACTGATATCTGATAACTGACTGAGTTCATGTGATCATGGAGATTTCCTTAGTCATAAGACTGTCTGAAGTTTGAGGATTCATAGCTTGACTAAGAGTATCATGAAAACATGACATGGCTCTAGGAACATAGCCAATGTTTTGGGTACAAGTACCCTCAGGACTCGATGGAAGGAAACTGACCAAGTAAAACTTACTTGAACATATAACTAACATCATAATCCATAATACATTTATAGAAATATCTCATAAAAACATGTGATAGGCAAAACGTGTACGTACATGGGGATTTCATGGTATCTTTCTAGTTAGGCACTTTTCCTTTATATAGGCATTTAATCAAACATATTATAGGCATGGTACATGTAAACATCATTGTAAAATAATTACACATCATGGTTCAATTCTAATTTAATCATTCAAGGGTGTAGTCATAGGTTTGCATGAATCTATATCTATAATAATTTAACCCACATAGAATTTATCACCCAACATGGAGTAGAATTCAATTTCTCATTATCCACATGAACAAGAGCAGCCCAATCATGAAATATATAAGAAAATCTATAAATTTGAATTTTGAAAAAGGATTCTTGGGCTTCATGGATGAAAAGAGTCCATGAATGAACACTATGCATACCTTAGTTCGTAAATACATGAAGATTGACGGAGGAAATTCTTGATTCTGAATCTTCTATAAAAAGCCCTAGGTTGTTCTTGAAAGTTTTTCTAGAGAAGAGAGTGTATTTTGGGTGAAAAGTGGCTGAATCATGTGTTAAAGGGCTTAAACAGGGGTGGGAAATTGACCATTTTAACTCTGGACAAGTTTTATAATTTCTGTAAAAATTTCCCAAATTGGACCCCTGGCGCGACGCGGTGCTATCGTGCCATGTCACTAGAATTTGACTATTGGGAAACTTAGGGATGGCGCTACACGTAGCCATTGCGGTGGACCTTCTTTTGTGACCAAGAACTTTGGCGCGATGCAGAGAAAATTGCGCTGAGACACTGTAAAAGGTCAATTTCCATTTTAGCTTGTCGCGCAGCGTGTCACTGACCAATATGGCGTTGTTTTATGATGGGAACCTTAAATAGTCATAACTTCTTACCCGGTTATCGGATTTAGGCAAATTTTATATCGATGTAAATCTTATTGAATTTCCCACATGATAAAGAGTGAAAATCTTAAAAACACCACGTGTAGAAAACTGAATTCATCTTTCAAATAAAGCTCCTAATATTTTAGAGATAATTTTAAGCTATGATAAGGTACAGGGTATTACAATATCTCCCATTGAGAACATTCGTCCTTGAATGAAACAGAGAGTGAGGGGAAGAACATAAACAGACATACATATTGAACATGAATAACTGAAATATGATGACATGACTGACATGACTGATAATTGAATATATCATACTGGACACGCATACCTGATGCATGCGTAACTGATTCATGAATGCATGATTGAGTGTTCAGAGAAACTAAGTTTCTCATAATAAAAATGCATGTTTGATGCATAATTGTATAACTGATACATAAATTCATGACTGAATATGCAATGGTACTTTATACCTAGTTTGTGATGAACACTGAACATGAAATTGAGTAAGCTTAAGAACGACTGTTACCTTGAGCTTGATCTGAGTTGGCGGAGAAGAGGTTAGGATAATTGGTATGCATGTATTTTTCTTCTTCGCAAGTATCTCCCTCAACTGACTGATTTCTCCAAAGAACTTTAAATAGAGGGACTTCTTTGTTCCTTAGTCTATGGGTCTGATAGTCTAGGATTTCGATTGGAATCTCCTTATAAGAGAGTCTGTTCTGAATATCAATGCTCTAAATAGGGAGTACAACTGGTGGGTCACCTATGCACTTCTTAAGCAAAGAGATATGGAAGACTGGACGAACTGCGGCTAGATCTGAAGGCAATTCGAGCTCATAAGCTACCTTGCCGAATCGACTGAGAATCTTGAAGGGACCGACATATCGGGGACTGAGTTTCCCTTTCTTGCCGAACCGCTTGACTCCCTTCATGGGAGAGATCTTAAGATAGACATAGTCACCAATCTCGAACTCAAGATATTTTCTACAAATATCTAGATAAGACTTCAGTCAGCTCTGAGTAGCCCGGAGTCTTTATCTAATCAACTGGACTTTTTCTAAGGCAACGAATACTAAGTCAGGCCCTATGATTGAGGCCTCACTAACTTCGAACCAACTGATCATAGATCTACATCTCCTACCATAGAGAGCTTCGAATGGATCTATCCGAATACTGAAATGATAGCTAGTGTTGATTGCAAACTCAATCAAAGGCAAGTGGTCATCCCAACTACCCTTGAAATCAATTGCACACACCGTTAGCATATCTTCTAGAGTCTGAATGGTCCTTTCTTCTTGACCATCTGTCTGAGGATGAAAGGCTGTACTGAAGATGAAAGACTGTACTGAGATAAACTTGGGTACTAAGACCCTTTTGGAACATTTTCCAGAAGTCAAAGGTGAATTGGGTACCTCTGTCTGAGATAATGGATAACGGAACACCGTGCAATCTGACCAACTCTCTGATGTAGAGTTTGGCTTAATCCTCGACTGAATAAGAGGTATGGACTAGAAGGAAATTGGCTGATTTGGTCATACTGTCTATAATGACCCAAAAAAAATCATGCTGATGATGAGTTCGAGGCAAACCTATCACAAAGTCCATGTTCACTTCTTCCCAATTCCAAGTAGGAATAATGAACTCCTGAATAGGACCACTAGGCTTCTGATGCTCTGTCTTAACCTTCTAACATATAGAGCACTTAGCCACTAACTCTGCAATATCTCTCTATATCCCACTCCACCAATAGACTTCCTGCAAGTCGTGGTACATATTTGTGGCCCCTAGATGAATAGAGTAGTGCACCATGCGCTTCTGCAAGAATTTGATGCTTTAATTCATCTACACCTGGATCACAGAGATGACCCTAACAATGCATAATACCATCTGCCGCTTGGGAGAACCTCTACTTTTTGATCTTGAAATGACTTTTTAAATTTGACAAGGCTGGGATCCCTATCTTGCTTTTCTTTCACCTCAAAAACTAAATATGATTCTGAACTACTCTAAACCCATATATCACCCTCATATGTATCAACTAAGCGAATTCCTAGCCAGGAAAACTGATGTACTTCCTGAGCTAACTTCTTCTTACTATCATCCACATAAGCAATACTACCCATAGACAGTTTACTGAGAGCGTCGACCACTACATTGGACTTGCTTGGATGATAGAGGACACTCATGTCATAATATTTCAAGATCTCTAAACATCATTTCTAACGAAGATTAAGATCTTTCTGAGAAAAGACATATTTAATGCCTCCAAATCTTCAAGGCAAAGACTACGGCTGTTAACTCAAGATCATGAGTAGGATAATTCTTCTCATGAGGTTTGAGATGTCTGGAGGCGTAGGCTATGACCTTACCATACTGCATAAGGACACAACCTAAGCCTACTCTGGATGCATCACAATACACTACGAACCTATCTGGACCATCTGGAAGAGCTAAAACTGGAGTTTAGGCGAGTCGAGTTTTCAACTGCTGAAAAATCTTCTCACAAGGATCAGACCACTGAAACTTGACTTTCTTCTGAGTCAATCTAGACATAGGGGATGCAATAGAAGAATATTCCTCAACAAACCGTCTGTAATAACCAGCCAAACCCAAGAAACTCCTAATATCTGATGGAGAGACAGAGTGAGGCCAGTTTTTTCCTACTGCGGTCTTTTGAAGATCTACTCTAATGCCATCACCCGAAATGATATGACCAAGGAATTCTACAAGGCTTAGCCAAAATTCGCTCTTACTAAATTTGGCGAATAGCTGATGATCTCTGAGAGTCTAAAGTACAATTTTGAGATGGTCCGCATGATCTTGCTCACTGCGGGAATAGACCAGAATATCATCTATGAAGACTATGACGAACATGTCCAAGTACTATTTGAATACGCGGTTCATCAAGTCCATAAAATCTTTTGGGGCATTGGTAAGACCAAATGACATAACTAGGAATTTGAAGTGACCATATCGAGTATGGAAAGCTATTTTCAAAATGTCACATTCTCTGACTCTGAGATGATGATAGCCTCATTTGAGGTCTATCTTTGAGGAATAACTGTCACCCTGAAGTTGGTCAAACAAGTCATCAATTCTTGGAAGAGGATACTTGTTCTTGACCGTGACCTTATTAAGTTGACGGTAGTCTATGAACATTCTGAGAGAACCATCTTTCTTGTGTATGAATAAGACCAGTGCACCCTACGGGGAAATGCTGGGCCTGATGAATCCCTTATCTAGGAGATCCTACAACTGCTCTTTCAATTCTCTAAGTTTTTCTGGTGCCATTCTGTATGGCAAAATAGAGATAGGCTGAGTATCTGGAAGAAGATCAATGCCAAAGTCTATTTCCCTTTCGGGAGAAATAGCTGGAAGATATTTTGGAAAGACATATAAATGTTCATTCACAATTGGAATGGATTTGAGACTGGGAGTTTCGTAACTGGAATCCTTAACATGAACAAGATGATAGGCACATCCCTTAGATATCATTTTGCTTTCCCTAAGGTAGGAATCAAGATGACCCTTGAAAGCGGATACACTACCCTTCCACTCAAGGACGGATTCATTTGGGAACTGAAACTGGACAATCCTATTTCTGCAGTGTACTGTGGCATCGAAGGAATGAAGCCAATTCATGCCGAGAATGACATGAAAATCTGTTATCTATAATTCAACTAGATCTGCTGAAGTGAATTTCTAAATATCATAATCGGGCAGTTCCTGTATACCCTCCGGTCTATGATCGTTTTAGCCCCTGGGGTAGAGACTGAAAAGAGATCTGCTAGAATTTTGAGACTGACTCCAAAATCAACTTCTATATAGGGTGTAACAAAAGACAAGGAAGCACCTGGATGTATAAAAGCGTAAACATGCATATGAACGATCTCTAACATACTAGTAACCACGTCAAGAGGATTTTCCTGATCTTGCCAGGACTGGAGAGCATAGAGTCTCTTTGGGCGTTGCCCACTAGTAGCACTGAAGGTGGCACCCTTTTGATTTGGGTGAACGAACTTAGATAAGGATCAGAGATGACTCTGATAACATGATTGAGGGTAGTATCTGACTCTATGGCCTAGCTTTCCACAACCGAAATAGACATCACTGCCAGCTCTGCATACACCCTTGTGGTTCTTACCACAAGTCTGACAAAAGGGATTAGTTCGGGTACTACTAACACTGCCCTGAGACTTAGAGCCTGACGCTCTATCTTTGTTACCCTCTCTGAACTAAGGAACTGGAGCACTGGTAGACGAAGGAGATGGAACTGATGACTTAGGATGAATCTAAGAGCGATTACCTCCCTCTGACTTTGGCTGACTAAAATTAAAGCTACCTGTCCTAGATCTCTTATTCTGCTTCTCCCTATACTTATTCTTCCGCTTCTCTATCTACTGAGCATAAGTCATGAGCCTGGTTAAAGTCATGTCACTATTCAATATGGCGGATCTGCACTCATTAACCACGCTATCATTCACCCCTAAAACGAACTTACTCATCTTGGCCCTGCTAGCTTCAACCACATGAGGGGTATATCTGGCTAATTGAGTAAACATAAGAGAATATTCTTTTACCGTCATATTAACCTACCTGAGGTTGATGAATTCTAATACCTTAGCTTCTCTAAGCTCTAGGGGAAAGAATCTATCAAGGAAAGAAGAAGAAAACTCCTCCCACTCAACAGTCCCTGCATCATCTGGCCTTTCTGACATCCAGTATTTATACCAAGTGTGAGAAACATCCCGCAACTAAAATGCCGCTAGCTTAACTCTCTCACTAGAAATAACCCTCATTATGTTTGTAACCTTTTTCACTTGATTTAGGATATCCTGAGGGTCCTTATCTAACTTAGACCCGAGAAATGATAGAGGATTCATTCGGGTGATGTCTCAAATTCTGCCTGTAGCTGAATTGGCCACTGGATTGATCGGAATAACAGTTGGTCATTCATTCTGAAAATCAACTGAGTTAGCAAGAGTAGTGAATACAACTCAGAACTCTGCATGAGAAACATGTTCTCCCAAAGGTTCTTCGTGCTAAGGGGCTGGTTGATTTCTGTTTCTTTTTTTAGGAGGCATATTCTATAGAAGAAAAGGAGAAATTGATTATACTGAGAGATTGACTTGATATTATGCTCACTCGTATGTCATAAATACTGAATAAGGGGAAAATATTCCTAAAACATCTTATAGCCTCCTATACATAAATGGAGAGAACAACACACTCATGTACAAAACTCTACTAGATGCAACTTTGAGACTTCCTAGGACTCTATTGAACCTTAGGCTCTGATACAAGGTTTCTAACACCCAAAATCTGATACCCAAAATGCTACAAGGTGCTCAAGACCTCGAAGGACCATAAGCTAACCCATGACTGATATCTGTGCCTGTATACTGCATAAAATAATTTATAATGCGAAAACATGAATTGAAAGGCCATAAGGTTCAAAATTTAGACATAGTATCAGATAAAAAAGTAACATATCAGAGGGGTATGAAATACCAAAACAACTGAAATAAGCTATCTAGAAATACTGTAGTCTGGAAAGCCTAATAAATATGACTGTCTGAATAAGGAGTTGATGGGATATGTCCTCATCTAACTCCAACTAATAAACTAATTACTGAGATTATAGATTGATGATCATGTCCTCGAAAGATGAGGACTTACTTCTAACTCTAACAGCTAAGACTAGAATCTACTAAGGCTCTAGAGCTCGTGTCTCTATGGTAAAAGACACCATAGCGCAAATGCTTCAGTACTTTGAATATACTGGTATGCATGTGAGGTAGGTTGAATGCATGGGGTTCTTATGCATAAACAATAACAAAAGCAGACTAACTATTATGAGCGTGAGAATATATGCATAAGACATAATAACTGACACTAATACCGTGATAACATGATTACTGAATCTGAATACTGATAACATAACATACTAATAACTGATATAGCTGATAACATGAGTGACTGTATCTGACAGTCCTGAATGTAATGGAACTAGCTAAGTCCCGTACTGTATCTGAGTTGACTGTATCTTACAGTCCTTAAATTTGAAGAACTATCTGAGTTCTATTACTGAGACTGATTGACTCTGTCTGACAGTCCTGATTCTGTAACATAAAACTGTAGGAAGTAGTTATCTAACTGACATTCCCCTAATATTCCATTATATCTGAGTTAGGGTCCAATTTATAAACCCAATTGGAAGGGTGTCAATATTGCGCCACTGGTAAGGACAAGTTCTGGAATACAAGGATGACTTCTAAGAATTACACCCTCATTTGATAGTGTGTTTTCCCATCCTTGGGTTCACTCGGTGCTAATTCCTACTCCCATCTGAATAGACTCTGAACATGATTTACTAAATTGAACACGGGCTGAGTTACTGAATTTCGTTGACTGACGAAATACTACTGATATCGGACAACTGACTGAGTTCATGAGATCATAGTGATTTCCTTAGTCAAAAGAATGTCTGAAGTCTAAGGATTCATAGATTGACTGAGAGTATCGTAAAAACATGACATGGCTCTAGTGACACAACTAATTTTTGGGTACAAGTACCACCAGGACTCAATTGAAGGAAACTGACCAAGCATAACTTACTTGAACATATAACTAACATCATAATCCATAATAAATTTATAGAAGTGTTTCATCAAAACATGTGATAGGCATAACTTGTACATACATGGGGATTTCATGGTATCATGCTAGTTAAGCACTTTTCCTTTATCTAGTCATTTAATCAAACATATTATAGGCATGGTACATGTAAACATAATTGTACAATAATTAAACATCATGGTTCAATTCTAATTTCATCATTCAAAGGTGTAGTCATAGGTTTGCATGAATCTATATCTATAATAATTTAACCCACATTGAATTTATCACCCAACATGGAGTATAATTCAATTTCTCATTATCCACATGAACAAGAGCAGCCCAATCATCAAATTCAAAAGAAAATCATTAAAATTTAATTTAGAAAATAGATTCTTGGGTTTTATGGATGAAAGGAGTCCATGAATGAAAACTATGTATACCTTAGTTCATAAATATACGAAGATTGATGGAGGAAATTCTTGATTCTGAATCTTCTATGAAAAGCCCTAAGTTGTTCTTGAGAGGTTTTTAAGAGAAGTGTGTGTATTTTGGGTGAAGAGTGGCTGAATCATGTGTTAAAGGGCTTAAATAGGGGTGGAAAATTGACCTTTTTAACCCTAGACGCATCTTGTAATTTCAGTAAAAATTTCCCGAATTGGACCTCTGGCGTGACGCGGCGCTATCGCGTTGTGTCACTAGAATTTGACTATTGGAAAACTGTGGGATGGCATGACGCGGAGCCACGTGTTTCCCTTTCTTTTGTGACCTGAAATTTTGGTGCGACGCGGAGGAATTCGCGCTCAGACACTGGAAAATGACAATTGCTATTTTAGCTTGTGGTGCAGCGCGCCACTGACCAATATGGCGCTATTTTACGATGGGAACTTGAAATTGTCATAACTTCTTACCCAATTATTGGATTTAGGTGAATTTTATATCGATGGAAAGCTTATTGAATTATTCACATGAAAAATAGTGAAAATCTTAAAAATACCATGTGTACAAAAGTTGATTCATCTTTCAAAGAAAGCTCCTAACATTTTTTAAATGATTTCTAGCTAGGAAAAAGTATGGGGTATTACAATATCTCCTCCTTGAAAACATTTGTCCTCGAATGAAACTGAGAGTTAGGGGAAGAACATAAACTGACATACATACTAAACATGAATAACTAAAATATGATCTCATGACTGACATGACTGATAACTATATATATCATACAGGACACGCATACCTGATGCATGCGTAACTGATTCATGAATGCATGATTGAGTGTTCGGAGGAACTAAGTTTCTCACAATGAGAATGCATGTCTGATGCATAATTGTATAACTGAACTGATACATTAATTCTTGACTGAATATGCAATGGAACTTGATACCAAGTTTGTGATGAACGCTGAACATGAAATTGAGTAAGCTTAAGGATGACTGTTACCTTGTGCTTGATTGAGTTGGTGGAGAAGAGGTGAGGATACTTGGTATGCATGTATGCTTCTGCTTCCTAAGTATCTCCTTCGATAGACTGATTTCGCCAAAGAACTTTAACTAGAGGGACTTCTTTGTTCCTCAGTCTACGAGTTTGATAGTCTAGGATTTCGACTAGAATCTCTTCATAAGAGAGACTGTTCTGAATATCAATGCTCTGAACAGGGACTACAACTGCTGGGTCACATATGAACTTCTTGTAAAAAGAGACATGGAATACTGGATGAACTGAGTCTAGATCTGAAGGAAATTTGAGATCATAAGCTACCTTGCCGAATTAACTGAGAATCTTGAAGGGACCGACCTATCGGTGACCGAGTTTTCCTTTCTTGCCGAACCACTTTAATCCCATCATGGGAGAGATCTTTAGATAGACCTAGTCACAAATATCAAACTTAAGTTCTTTTCTAAGAACATCTGTATAAGACATTTTTCGGCTCTGAGCAGCTCGGAGTCTTTCTCTGATCAATTTGATTTTTTTAAGGCATCAAATACTAAGTCAGGACCTATGATTGAGGCCTCACTTACTTTGAACCAAATACTGGAATGATAGATGTTGTTTTATGCTAACTCAATCAAAGGCAAGTGGTCATCCTAACTACCCTTGAAATCAATTGCACACACCCTTAGTATATCTTCTAGAGTCTGAATGGTCCTTTTTGCTTGACCATCTGTTTGAGGATGAAAGGCTGTACTGCGATGAACTTGGGTACCAAGACCCTTTTTTAATGATTTCCAGAAGTGA
Source organism: Capsicum pubescens (assembly GCA_030864215.1). Classification (NCBI taxonomy): domain Eukaryota; kingdom Viridiplantae; phylum Streptophyta; class Magnoliopsida; order Solanales; family Solanaceae; genus Capsicum; species Capsicum pubescens. Next base: position 196,558,210 of record CM061549.1, on the reverse strand, counting down.
GAGGTGAATAGGGTACCTCTATCTGAGATAATGGATAACGGAACATCGTACAATCTGACCAACTCCCTGATATAGAGTTTGGCATAATCCTCGGCTGAATAAAAGGTATGGACTGGAAGGAAATGGGCTAACTTGGTCATCCTTTCTACAATGACCCAAACTGAATCATGCTGATGACTAGTTGGAGGTAAACCCGTCACAAAGTCCATGTTTACTTCTTCCCACTTCAAAGTAGGAATAATGAAATCCTGCATAGGACTACTAGTCTTTTGATACTCTATCTTAACCTGCTCGTATGTAGAGCACTTAGCCACAAACTCTGCAACATCTATATTCATCCCACTCCACCAATAGACTTACCGCAAGGCGCGGTATATCTTTGTGGCCCCTGGATGAATAGAGTAGCATGCACCATGCATTTTTGCAAGAATCTGCTACCTTAAGTCATCTAAACCTGGAACACAGAGATAAACCTGACAACACAAAATACCATCTCCCCCTTAGGAGAAAACCTCTACTTTCTGATCCTGAACTTACTCTTTCAACTTGACAAGGCTGGGATCCCTATCTTGCTTTTCTTCATCCTCAAAAACTAGAGATGATTCTGAACTACTCTGAACCCATATATCACCCTCATCTGTATCGACTAAGCAAATGCCTAGCCCGGTAAGCTGATGTACTTCCTGAGCTAACTTTTTCTTACTATCATCCACATGAGCAACACTATATTGGCCTTGCCCGGATGATAGAGGACACTCATGTCATAATCTTTCAAGAGCTCTAATAACCTTCTCTGACGAAGATTGAGATTTTTTAGAGAAAAGACATACTGAAGACTCTTGTGATCTGTGAAGACATCTACATAAACTCCGTAGCGATAATGCCTCCAAATCTTTGAGGGAAAGACTACGGCTGCTAATTCAAGATCATGAGTAGGATAATTTTTCTTATGGGATTTAAGCATTCTGGAGTAATAGGCTATGACCTTAACATGTTACATGAGGACAAAACCTAAGCCCCCTCTGGATGTATCACAATACACTACGAACCCATCTTGACCATTTAGAAGAGCTAAAACTGGAGCTGAGGTGAGTCGAGTCTTCAACTCCTGAAAACTCTTCTCACAAGGGTCTAACCACTTAAACTTGACTTTCTTCTGAGTCAATCTAGACATAGGGGATGCAATAGAAGAAAATCCCTCAACAAACCACTGTAATAGCCAACCAAACCCAAAAAACTCCTGATATCTGATGGAGAGACAAAGCGAGGCCAGTTTTTTCCTACTTTGGTATTTTAAGGATCTACTCTAATGCCATCACCCAAAATGTTATGACAAAGGAATGCTACTGACCATAGCAAAAATTCGCACTTACTAAATTTGGCAAATAGCTAATGATCTCTGAGAGTCTGAAGTACTGTTCTGAGATGGTCTGCATGATCTCAATCACTGCGGGAATAGACCAGAATATCATCTATAAAGACTATGAGGAACATGTCCAAGTACTGTTTGAACACGCGGTTCATCTAGTCCATAAAACTTCTGGGGCATCCGTAGGACCAAATAGCATGACTAGGAATTTGAAGTGACCATACCAAGTACGGAAAGCTATTTTCAAAATATCACATTCTCTAAATCTGATTTGATGATAACCGGATCTGAGTTCTATCTTAGATTAATTACTGGAACCCTAAAGTTGGCCAAACAAGTCATCGATTCTGGGAAGAGGATACTTATTCTTGACTGTGACCTTATTAAGTTGACGGTAGTCAATGCACATTCTAAGAGAATCGTCTTTCTTGCGCGCGAATAAGACTGGTGTGCCCCACGAGGAAATGTTGGGCTTGATGAATCCCTTATCTAGGAGATCCTTCAATTGTTCTTTCAATTCTTTGAGTTCTGCTAGTACCATTCTGTATGGAGGAATAGAGATAGGCTGAGTATCTGAAAGAAGATTAATACCAAAGTCTATTTCCCTTTCGGGAGGAATTCCTGGAAGATATTTGGGAAAGACATCTGAATATTCATTCACAACTGGAACGGATTTCAGACTGGGAGTTTCGGAACTGGAATCTTTAAAATTAACAAGAGGATAGACACATCCATTAGTTATCATTTCCTTACCCGAAGGACGAAAATAAGATGACCCCTGAAAGCGGATACACTACCCTTCCACTCAAGGATGGGTTCATTTAGGAACTAAAACTGGACTATCCTATTTCTGCCCTCGATTGTAGAATAGCAGGAATGAAGACAATCCATACCGAGAATGATATAAAAATAGTCATCTCTAATTCAACTAAATCTGTTGAAGTGACTTTTTGAAATATCATAACCGAGCAGTTCCTGAATACCCACCGGGCTATGATGGTTTTACCCACTAGGGTAGAGACTGAAAAGTGCTCTGCTAGAATTTTAGGACTGACTCTAAAATCAACTGCTATATAGGGAGTAACAAAAGAAAAGGAAGAACTTGGATCTAGCAAAGCGTAAACATGAAAATGAAAGATCTATAACGTACCAGTAACCATATCAGGAGAATTTTCCTGATCTTGCCAGGACTGGAGAGCATAGAGTCTTTTTGGGCGTTGCCCACTAGTAGCACTGGAGGTGGCACCCTACTGATTTGGGAGACCAGACTGAGCTGAGGAGCAGAGATGAATATGATAACCTAACTGAGGGTAGCTCAGAACTCTGCATGAGAAATATGTTCACCCAAAGGTTCTTCGGGCTGAGGGGCTGGCTGATTCCCATTTCTACTTTTAGGAGGAATATTTTGTAGAAGTAAGGGTGAAATAGATTAGACTGAGATATTGAATTAATATTATGCTCACTGGCATGACATGAATACTGAAAGAGGGGAAACTATTCCTAAAACATCTTATAGCCTCCCGTACATAAATGTGGCGCACAACACATTCATGTACAAAACTCTACTAGATGCGGCTTGAAGACTTCCTAGGACTCTATTGAACCTTAAGCTCTGATACCAAGTTTGTAACACCCCAAATATGATACACAAAAAGCTACTGGTGCTCATGACCCCGAAGGACCACAAGCTAACCCATTACTGATATCTATACCTGTATACTGCATAAAATACTTTATGATGCAGAAATAAGAATAGAAAGGAATTAAGGTTCAAAATTGAGACATAGTATCTGATAAAATTATAACATCTGGGAGGGGTATGAAATACCAAAACAACTAAAATAATCTATCTGAACGTACTGTAGTCTGAAAACCCTCTAAAATGTGACTGTTTGAATAAGGAGTTGATGGGACATGTCCCCAGCTAACACTAACTAATAAACTAATTACTGAGATAATAGAATGATGATCATTTCCTCAAAAGATGAGGACTCACTGCTAACTCTAACAACAGAGATTGGAATCTACTGATGCTCTAGAGCTTATGTCTCTAAACCTAAGGTATAAGACACCATAACATTAATGCGTCAGTACTTTAAATGTACTGGTATGCATGTGAGGTAGGCTAAATTTATGGGGTTCATATGCATGAACAATAACAATAGCAGACTAACTATCATGAGCATGAGAATACATACATGAGACATAATAACTAACACTAATACCTTGATAACATGATTACTAAATCTGAATACAGATAACATAACATACTGATAACTGATATAACTAATAACATAAGTTACTGTATCTGACAGTCCTGAATCTAATGGAATTAGCTGAGTGTTGTACTATATCTGAGTTGACTGTATCTGACAGTCCTAAAATCTGAAGAACTATCTAAGTTCTATTACTGAGACTGATAGACTGTGTCTGACAGTCCTGATTCTGTAACAAGAAACTATGGGAAGTAGTTATCTAACCGACATGCCCCTAATATGCCATTATAGCTGAGTTAGGATCCAATCTGTAACCCTAATTGGAAGAGTGTCAATGCCGCACCATTGGTAAGGACAAGCTGTGGGTGACCTTCATCTGATAGTGTCCCAAAAAGAGAGTGGTGGGTCCCGTATATGACAATGCTTATCCACCTCATCAAACCTCATCGGATAGTGTTAATGTCACAACCTATGCTGTCTACATAGTTCTGGAACACAAGGATGACTTCTAAGAATCACACCCTCATCTGATAGTGTGTATTCCCATCCTTGGGTTCACTCGATGCTAATTCCTACTCCCATATGAATAGACTCTGAACATGATTTAATGAACTGAACATGGGTTGAGTTACTGAATTCTGTTGATGGACGGAATACTACTGAAATCTGACAACTGACTGAGCTCATGAGATCATGGAGATTTCCTGAGTCATAACACTGTCTGAAGTTTAAGGATTCATATCTTGACTGAGAGTATCATGAAAACATGACATGACTCTAGTCACATCGCTAATGTTTCAAGTACGAGTACCCCCAGGACTCGATGGAAAGAAATTGACCAAGCATAACTTACTTGAACATATAACTAACATCATAAGCAGTAATATCTTTATAGAAGCATTTCATCAAAACATGTGATAGGCATATCTAGTACATAAATGGAGATTTCATGGTATCATGCTAGTTAGGCACTTTTTCTTCATCTAGGCATTTAATCAAACATATTGTAGGCATGGTGCATGTAAACATCCTTGTACAATAAATAAACATCATGGTTCAATTGTAATTTCATCATTCAAGGGTGTAGTCATAGCTTTGCATGAATCTATATCTATAATAATTTAACCCACATAGAATTTATCACCCAATATGGATTAGAATTCAATTTCTCATTATCCACATGAATAAGAGCAGCCCAATTATGAAATTCATATGAAAATCCATAAACTTGAATTTAGAATAGGAATTCTTGAGCTTCATGGAAGAAAGGAGTCCATGGATGAACCTATGCATTCCTTAGTTTGTAAATACACAAAGATTGATGAAGGAAATTCTTGATTCTGAATCTTCTATGAAAAGCCATAGGTTGTTCTTGAGAGGTTTTTGAGAGAAGAGAGTGTATTTTAGGTGAAAAGTGGCTTAATCATATGTTAAAGGGCTTAAATAAGGGTGGGAAATTGATCCTATTAACCCTCGACGCGTCTTGTAATTTTAGTAAAAATTTCTCGAATTGGACCCCTGGCATGACGCGGCTCTATCGCGCTGTGTCACTGGAATATGACTATTGGGAAACTGAGGGATGGCGCGACGCGGAGCCATCGCGTTTCCCCTTCTTTTGTGACCTAGAACTTTGGCTCGATTCAAAGGAAATTGCGATGAGACACTGGAAAAGGACAATTGCTATTTTATCTTGTGGCGCGGTGCGCCACTGACCCATATAGCGATGTTTTACGATGGAAACTTGAAATAGTCATAACTTCTTATCCAGTTATCGGATTTAAGTGAATTTTATATCGAAGGAAAGCTTATTTAATTTCCCACATGACAAATAGTGAAAAGATTAAAAATACCACATGTACAAAAGTTTATTCATATTTCAAAGAAGCTACTAATATTTTTTAGACGATTTTAATCTAGGAAAAGGTACGGGGTATTACAGTGGTCCATGGTCCAAAATTGGGTTAAAATAGTATGATGTAGATGTTCAAGGAGGGTGTAGTCACATTTTTCCTAAATGTTATCATACACTTTCACCAAACCTATATTACAAGCTTAAATAGTCCTTTGAGATTTTCAACCAAGTGTATTCATTATAGTGGAGATTGAAAATAAGGGCAAGCCTATGGTATGGTACTTGTAAGCATTGAGAGAGTATTTTTTAGAGAGATTTTTTTGAACTATAATCTCTTGTTGCATATTAGATAATTTGGTATGTGGGATTTCCTTCTTGTGAGGCGGACGAAATTGTCACTTTCTAAAAAAAGAGGAAAAAGAGTTTAGTCAAGTTCTATCAATACGCAGACACTTCTAGAGAGCTATAAATTGTTCCATTGTAGTTCCTTAAAGTCTTGTGCATCCTTGACATGTTGTTTCATGTTGAGCAGACTTGTGAGAAAAGCTTTGCCCATGCTTGAGAGCTAATTGTTGGTGTTAATCGAGTTTGAAGTCATTGTGATCATTTAGTTGTATAAATTTTCTTAAATTTGCATTGTCTCATTGAGTAAAAGTTAGTGTTACTTAAGAAAAAGCTAAGGTTTAAGTTGGGGAGTTGATGAGTGGTAAAGTTACCGCTCATTTACGTCCAAATTCGTGTACACTACTATGAATTAATGATGTGAATGAGACAATTTTTTCATTTGAATGCACTAATTCCCACATTTTACAGGTATACAAGTGACTAGAAGAAAAGGAGTAAAATGAGCTGAAAAAGGATCAAAAGGGGAAGAAAAGTGCAACCCCTGGAGAAGAAGGAGGATATAACCCTTAGTTACCGCGATTGAGGTCTGAGGGTTGAGATAGCAACAAGTCAAGCCTGGTCAACTGTAGGCGATCACGGTAGTTGCAATCGTAGATAAGATACACTGATCGCGACATAGCGGGTTTATGCCATGGGGAAATTATGTAAATTTTTGTAGCTGACCCTATGTAATACCCCGTAAAAATTTTGAGTCCTTAGAGCTTCTAAAGAATGCCAATAAAGGCTTAACACTTAGAAAATTTGGCTAAGTGTTGAAACTTTTCCTTTCCATAAGCCTTTGAAACTTTAACAAATTTTTTTGTGACCTTCCCGACCTCTAATTCTTAATTTTCTTATTGCGTTGTGATGGGGCAAGTCAAGAGTACATCCCTGGAGGTTTTCAAAATTTTTAGATGAGCCTAAGGTCGTGTATGAGTTGGCAAAATAGTAGCTAAAGGCTACATAGAGGCACCGCCCAGCTTAGATCCTTGGATCCCTCCCTTAGTAGAAAGGTGCCGCCCAACCTACAAAAGTCTCTGGGAAAGGTGCCGCCTTTCCATAGGCCTTGTGTCCAGTTTTTCAGAAGTTCACTTCCGTCTTTCCAAGGGAAATTTAGTCAAATCCCACCCCTATATAAGCTTTTTTAACATGAGATTCAATATATTTTCACCCAAAATATAATGTTTTCTCTCAATTTTCCTCAAGAACAAGAATAAGGGTTTCTATTGAAGGTTCAAAATTAAGGAAATTTCTCCGTGAATCTTTCAAGAATCATATATCAAGGTATGTTGGATGCTGATTATTGGGTTCCTTCCACTGAAGAAGTCCAAGAATCCCTTTTTAAATTCAATATTTTATGTTTATGAGTTTTTCATGATTTATGTGGTTTGAAGTTGAAGCCCATGTTAATATTAAGTTTTAATTCATGTTGTGATTATAAAGATGAAAGTATTGACCTTAGTATGTCTTTGTTATGTGATGTTCATGATAAAGTCCCTTCAAGAAATATGTTGAAGTATGTAATTCTGTTAATTTCGTGTATTGAATGTTGTATGGCCAAAGGGTGCCTCCCACATGTTTGATAAATTGCTTATGTGAACAAAATAGTGTCATTGCAACATGAAGTATGTTATTCCGAAGCATATGTCAACTAGTGCATGATAAGTGTTTGTTAAAAGGCCTAAATGAATGAATTTTGATATGTTGCATGTATTCCTATTCATGTGAAATCATTATTGGATGAGTTATGAGACAATAGCATGCTTCCCTTTACAATTACATGTTTAAGATTCCCAAGTGCTCGAAATGATGCTTCATTGGTTAAGTTGCACATGATAGTATATTTTTATGGATTATTTATTTATGCTATCAAGTCCTTGGGGTATTTAATACCAAAAAACTTAGCTGCTTTTCTAGAGCTGAGTCAGTCGCAAGATAATCTCAGTCATGCTATGATTAGTATATCGCAGTTAGTGATAGAAGTTAAGAAAACTCAGCAATCTCAGTATTCAGTCTAATCAAGTTCAGTATTCAGTTCAGACCTTAGTAGTATTCCGTCAGTCAACGGAACCAAGTGAATTCAGTTAGATCAGTCAAGTAAGATAATAAGTAACAGATTGACCTCAGTCTAGTATAATCTAACAATAAGTTTAGTGTCTCTTTAGTTGGGAGTAGGATACAGCTCCGAGCGAGGGCAGGGATGACAACTTCACCATTATTTTACACATAGTCACTAATAACAATCCCTGTACTCCAGAACTACATAGACAGCATAGGATAAGGAGTCACCCATCATATTAGGCTTGACTACCTCCTCGGATTCACCCATTATATTAGGTTTGGATCCAACCAGGTATCACCCATTATATTAGGCTAGGCATCCTGAGTTAAGATAGAAGTGTCCTTACCCGTGGCACGGTATTAGAACCCTTCCAACTGGGGTAACAGGTTGTACCCCAACTAGATAGAAGGGGCATATCAAATAGATGACTACCTCCCATAGTCTTGTTTTTAGCTTCAATCTTAGTAATTGAACTCAGTTGAAGAGTCACCCGTTATACTAGGCTTGACTATCTCTCAGAAGTCACCCATTATATAGGCTTGGTCTCAAATTTAGACAATCATTATCGTTATTAGTATAATTAGAGATCACCTATTATTTAGGCTTGATCTCATATTCCGTTAATCAAGCATCAGATATTATCATGAGTAGATTCAGAGATCACCCATTATTTAGGCTTGATCTCATATTCAGTGAACCAAGTATCAAACACTATCAGTAGTAAACTCAGGCGTCATCCATTTTATCGGCTTGATCTCAGATATGGTAACTCAATATCAGTATCAGTAAGCTTAAACATCGATCTCAGTAGACTCAGTTACTCCATATACCCAAGTTGGTGAACTCAGATATCGATACTACTAGACTCAGTCATCAGTCATCCAGTATTCAGAAACCCGTATTTCAGAATCTATCATTAGTATTACTGCGATGTTAGTTTTTATTTTGTGCATTCATGCATACATCCTTATTTGGTATTCTCATGTTATTCCGTTAAGTAATGTTCATGCATAAGCCCTTGCATTCAGCCTTACCTCATATAGCATACCAGTACATTCAAAGTACTGACGCATACTTTTCTCTTGCACTATGGTGTCTTATACCATTGGTTTAGAAATGCAAGATCCAGAGCACCCATAACAGTCCAAAATCAGTCAACAATAGTAGACGTAGTAGTGAGTCCTCTTTATTCGAGTATTCCTCCAATTTCAATTTTACATTAGGCTCAGTTTATTTTCAGTAGACGAAGTTAGTTGGGGACATATCCCATCAACTCTATATATTACACAGTTTGAGGCTTTTCAGATAAATGTATCAGTATTCAGTACTCAGTTTTGAGTATTTTTGATGTTTTGAACCTTATGGTAAATTTCTGCTAGTTTTCCACATTTGTTATTTTATATTATACAGTGGTCAGGTATATATATCAGTAGAGGGTTAGCTTGTGGTATTTCAGGATCTTGAGCATCATGTGGCATTCCATTTCTAGAAATTCAGGGCGTTACAAACTTGGTATCAAAGCCTAAGGTTCAACTGTGTCCTAGAAAGTCTGAAAAGCCGAATCTAGTAGAGTCTTGTGCATGGGTGTGTTGTGCGACACATTTATGTACAAGATGATATAAGATATTATAGGAATAGTTTCCATCCTCTTAGTATTCATTTCGTGCGAGTAAGTATAAGTTCCATATAATTCTCAGCGTAATCCATTCCTCTCTTTGTTTACAGAATATGTCTTCCAGAGAAGCTAGAAAAAGAAATAATGAAAATCAGCCATCCCCTCAGCCCATTTGGCTAAATCCCTCGGATGGGAATGTCTCTCATGCAGAGTTCAGAGCTATTTTGACCACCTTAAATCATGCAGTAGTTGCTCAGAATAATTTGCAGAATGCTGTCCTATCTAGGTTTTTGACTTTCACTCAGCAGAATGAGGGAAGAGAGCGTAGGATGAATCAGAAAGATATAACAAATACCTTTGCGCCAATATCAAGGGGTAGTAACCACTCCCAATCCCGTTAGAGATTCTCAGCACCAGTTTTGCTGTCAGTCCAGGCACCAGTTTCTAAGTCTAAGAATGTCAGTCAAGATGGAGCACCAGGCTCTAAGTCACTAGGTCGTGGGAAAAGTGTTCTCACCTATTCGCTTTGTGAAGAATGTGGTAAGAACCATAATAGGGTGTGCAGAGCGGGCAACGATTTATGATTTGGATGTGGTAAGCTAGGCCATAGACTACGGGAGTGTAGAATAATAGCTCATAGGGGTAAAGGTTTGCACCAGCAGGGCGCCACCTCCAGTACCACCAGTGGGCAGTGCCCAATCAGGCATTGTGCACCTCCGACTCACCATGATCAAGAAAGTTCTCCGAATGTAGTTAAAGGTACGTATGAGTTTCTCATGTTTATGTTTATGCACAGTTAGATCCTAAGGCTTCTCTTAAACTTTCAGTGAATCCTCCTGAGTGTTGGGCAGTTGCTTAGATGAGAGAGAGTAAGTGTTTCTTGTTAAGAAAAGATTGTAGCATGCTTGTTTTACACAAGGCTTTAGTCATGAAGATAGGCTTGAATGTTATGTTGATGTTTAAGTGGCTAGATATATTTTGGAGATTTGAGTAGGCTTGAACTTAGCAGGAGAAGTTATTTTAGCTCAGACCTCAGCCAACAGAGTTATTAGTGCCCATACTGTTAAACTCTAGCCATGTTATAGTTTCCTATTCAGATGTCTTATTCAGATCATACCAAGGTTCCTTACTCCCTAAGGTAATTAGAACCTTATAGAAAGAATGTCATAGAAAACATTAGTTAAGCTTAAGTTTTCAGCATGAGTTAGTCAGTAAAGCCAACAAGTCAGTTTAGCAGTCAGACAGTCAGATTCATAAAGTTTGTTTTCTCATCTTTTCATTTATGCATGCTATCAGAAACCTCAGACATGTAACTATACCACAATAGAATATTCTAGTAGTTGTGAGTATAACTCAGTTCATGTGTCATGCATTAGATTCAAATCCCAAACGTTTAGTTATGAACCAGTTCATAGGTACCTTGCGCATCGCCTCAGTTTTCTCAACTACTTCAATGAAATAAAAGTTCTAAGAAGGACATAGTGTCCCAAGAGGGAGATACCCTATGATTTCTTGCTGTTTTCAAATCCTTAAACCCATTTCATTTCACGCTCAGATTGTCATTACAAGATTGCATTTATTATCCTTGCATAATTAGTCAAGCATTCATAAGTCAGTTCAGTCAAGTAGTTATACATTAGACATACATGTTCAGTAGAAGAAGCTTAACTTATTAGTAATTTCAGTCGTCCATTTATGAGTCAAGTATATATGCATCAGATATGCATTTTCATCATTAGAATTCCGCTTATCAATAGTTTCAGCCGGGTATTCTATGCATCGGCTATGTATATCCAATAGAAGATTCAGTATATCAGTAGTTCCTTTCATATAATAGATATGTTTCAGATATTCTCATTCCCTAAGTAAGTTCAGTCGATCAGAAATCTCTGTTTAGTCAGCCACATTCTAGGATGAATATTCCCAAGGGGGAGATAATGTAACACCCCATAAAATTCTTGAGTCCTTAGAGCTTCTAAAGCAAGCCAAGAAAGGCTTAACACTTAGAAAATTTAGCGAAGTGTTGAAAATTATCCATTCCATAAGGATTTAAAACTTTGACGAATTATTTGGTGACCTTCCCTACCTCCAATTCTAAATTTTCTTGTTGCGTTGCGACGGGGAAAGTCAAGAGTACATCCTGGGTGAGTTTTGGAATTTTTAAATGAGCCTAAGGTCATGCTTGGGTTGGTAAAATAGTATCTAAAGGCTACAGAGGGGCGCTGCCCATCTTAGATCCTTGGCCCCCTTCCTCAGTAGCAAGGTGCCGCCCAGCCTACAAAAGGCTCTGGGAAAGACACCGCCTTTCCATATCCTTTGTGCCCAATTTTTTAGCATTTCACTTCCGTGTTTCCAAGGGAAATTTGGTAAATTCCCACACCTATATAAGCATTCTTAAAAATAGATTCAACATATTTTCATCCAAAATATAAGGTTTTCTCTCAATTTTCCTCAAAAACAAGAATAAGGATTTCTATTGAAGGTTCAAAATTTAGGAAATTCCTCCATCAATATTTCAAGAATCATATAGCAAGGTATGTTGGATGTTGATTCTTGGGTTCGTTCTACCCAGGAAGTCCAAAAATCCTTTTTTAAATTCAAGATTTTATGTTTATGAGTTTTTTATGATTTATGTGGTTTGAAGTTGAAGGCCATGTTAATATTAAGTTTTAATTCATGTTGTGATCATAAAGATGCAAGTATTGACCTTAGTATGTGTTGGTTATGTGATGTTCATGATAAAGTCTCTTCAAGAAACATGTTGAATTATGTAATTATGTTAATTTGGTGTATTGAATGTTGTATGGACAAAGGGTGCCTCCCACATGTTTGATAAATTTCTCATGTGAAGAAAATAGTGTCATTGTAACATGAAGTATGTTATTCCAAAGCATATGCCAACTAGTGCATGCTAAGTGTTTGTTAAAAAGCCTAAATGAATGAATTTTGATATGTTGCATGTATTCCTATTCATGTGAATTCATTGTTGGATGAGTTGTGAGGAAATAACATGCTTCCCTTCACAATTACATGTTTAAGATTCCCAAGTGCTCGAAATGATGCTTTATTTGTTATGTTGCGTATGATAGTCTATTTTTATGTCTTATTTATTTATGCTATCGAGCCCTGGGGGTATTTAATACCCAAAAACTTATCTGATTGTCTAGAGCCGAGTCAAACTCAAGATAATCTCAGTCATGCAATGATCAGTATATCTCAGTTAGTGATAGAAGTTAAGAAAACTTAGCAATCTCAGTATTCAATCTAATCAAGTTCAGTATTCAGTTCAGACCTTAGTAGTCTTCCGTCAGTCAATGGAACCGAGTGAACTCAGTCAGATCAGTCAATTAAGATAATAAATAACAAATTCATCTCTGTCTAGTACGATCTAACAATCAGTTTAGTGTCTATTCAGTTTGGAGTAGAATTCAGCAACGAGCGAGGACAGGGATGACGACTTCCCCATTATTTTAGGTAGAGTCATTAATAATAATCCCTGCACTCCAGAACTACATAGAAAGTATAGGATAAGGAGTAACCCATCATATTAGGCTTGACAACCTCCCCGGAGTCACCCGTTATATTAGGATTAGCTCCAACCAGGTATCACCCATTATATTAGGCTTGGCATCCTGAGTTATGATAGAAGTTTCTTTACTCGTGGTATAGTATTGAAACACTTCCAACTGGGGTTATAGGTTGGACCTCAACTAGATAGAAGGGGCATGTCGGTTAGATGACTACCTCCTACAGTTTCAGTTTTAGCTTCAGTCTTAGTAATAGAACTCAGTTAAGGAGTCACCCGTTATACTAGGCTTGACTACCTCTCAGAGGTCACCCGTTATATAAGATTGATCTTAAATTTAGACAATCGTTATCTTTATCAGTAAATTTAGAGATCACCCATTATTTAGGCTTGATCTCATATTCAGTTAATGAAGGATCATACATTATCATCAGTAGATTCAGAGATCTCCCGTTATTTAGGTTTGATCTCATATTTATTTAACCAAGTATCAAAAAATATCAGCAGTAAACTCAGGGGTCACCCATTATATAGTTTTTATCTCAGATATGGTAACTCAGTATCAGTATCAGTAAGCTTAGACATCAATCTCAGTAGACTCAGTTTCTCAGTATCCTCAATTTAGTGAACTCAGATATTAGTACTACTAGACTCAGTCATTAGTAAGTCAGTATTCAAAAACCCGTATTTTAGAATCTAGCATTAGTATTACTGCGATGTCAGTTTTTAGTTTGTGAATTCATGCATACATCCTCATTTGGTATTCTCATGTTATTCCGATAAGTAATGTTCATGCATAAGCCTTTGCATTTTGCCTTACCTCATCTAGCATAGCATTATATTTAAAGTACTAACGCATACATTTCGCTTGCTCTATAGTATCTTATACCATAGGTTTAGAAGCGCGAGATCCAGAGCACCCATAGCAGTCCAGACTCAGTACGCAGTAGTAGACGTAGCAGTGAGTCCTCTTCATTCGAGGATGCCTCCTATTTCAGTTTTATATTAGGTTCAAGTTATTTTTTGTAGACGAAGTTAGTTGGGGACTTGGACCATTAACTCCATAGATAAGACAGTTAGAGGCTTTTCAGACAGATGTATCAGTATTCAGTTCTCAGTTTTGAGTATTTTTGATGTTTTGAACCTTATGGCAAATTTTTGCAAGTTTTCTGCATTTGTTATATTATATTATGTAGTGCTCAGGTATAAATATCAGTAGAGTGTTAGTTTGAGGTCCTTTAGGATCATGATCATCGTGTGGCATTCCATTTCTAGAAAATCGGGGCGTTAAAAACTTGGTATCAGAGCTTAAGGTTCAACTGTGTCCTAGGAAGTCAAAAAGCCGCTTCTAGTAGAGTCTTGTGCATGGGTGTGTTGAGCGACACATTTATGTACAAGAGGCTATAAGATGTTATAGGAACAGTTTCCCTCCTTTCAGTATTTATTTCATGCGAGTAAGTATAAGTTTAAGACAATTCTCAACCTTATCCATTCCTCTCTTTATTTAAAAAATATGTCTTCCAGAGAAGCTAGTGAAAGAAATAATGAAAATCAGCCAGCCCCTTAGCCCATTCGGGCAAATCCCTCGGATGGGCATGTCTCTCTTGCAGAGTTTAGAGCTGCTTTGAACACCTTAGCTCATATAGTAGTTGCTCCTATCTAGTCTTTTGACTTACACTCAGCAGAATGAGGGAAGATAACGTAGGATAGATCAGAGGGTTAGAACAAATACCTTTGCGCCAAGATCAAGTGGTAGTAACCACTCCTAGTCCCATCAGAGATTCTCAGCACCAGTTTCACTGTCAATCTCGACACCAGTGTCTAAGTCTAAGAATGTCAGTCAAGATAGAACACCAGGCTTTAAGTCACTAGGTCGTGGGAAAAGTGTTCTCACCTTTTTGCTTTGTGAAAAATATGGTAAGAACCATAAGAGGGTGTGTAGAGCGGGCAATGATTTATGCTTTGAATGTGGTAAGCAAGTCCACATACTGCGAGAGTGTAGAATAATAGCTCAGAGTGGTAAAGATTTTCACCAGTAGGGTGCCGCCTCTAATACCACCAGTGGGCAGCGCCCAATCAGGCTTTATGAACCTCCGACTCACCATGATCAGGAAAGTTCTCCAGATATAGTTACGGGTATGTATGATTTTCTCATCTTTATGTCTATGCTCAGTTAGATTCTAAGGCTTCTCTTAAACTTTCAGTGAATCCTCCTTAGTGTTGGGCAGTTGCTTAGATAAGAGAGAGTAAGTGTTTCTTGTTAAGGAAAGATTGTAGTATGCTTGTTTTACACAAGGCTTTAGTCACGAAGATAGGCTTGAATGTTATGTTGATGTGTAATCGGATAGATATATTTTAGAGATTTGAGTAGTCTTGAAATGAGAAGGAGAAATTATTTCAGCTCAGACCTTAGTCAGTAGAGTTATCAGTGCCAATACTATAGAACTCTAGCCATGTTATGGTTTCCTATTTAGATGTTCTATTCAGATCATACCAAGGTTCCTTACTCCCTAAGGTCATTAGAACCTTATAGAAATAATTTCAAAGATAAATTCAGTTAAGCTTATGTTTGTAGCATGAGTTAGTCAGTAAAACTAGCAAGTCAGTTTAGCAGTCAGACAATCAGATTCATATAGTTTGTTTTATCATCTTTTCATTTACGTATGCAATCAGAAACCTCAGACATGTTACTATCCCACTATAGAGTATTCTAGTAGTTGCAAGTATATCTTAGTTCATGCATCATGAATTAGATTTGAATCCCAAACATTTAGTTATGAACCAATTCGTAGGTGCCTTGTGCATCGCCTTTGTTTTCTTAATAAGAGTTCTAAGAGAGACATAGTGTCCCAAGGGGGAGATACCCTATGACTCACCGATGTTTTCAAGTCCTTAAACCCATTTAGTTTCCTGCTCAAATTCCCATTACAAGATAGCATCGGTTATCCTTGCATAATTAGTCAAGCATTCATAAGTCAGTTCAGTCAACTAGTCATACATTAGACATGCATGTTCAGTAGAAGAAGCTTAGATTATCAGTAATTTCAGTAGTGCATTTATGAGTCAAGTATCCATATATCAGATATACATGTTCATTTTGAGAATTCTGCTTATCAATAGTTTCAGCTGGGTATTCTATACATCGGCTATGCATATCCAGTAGAAGATTCAGTATATCAGTAGTTCCAGTCGTATAGATACGTTTTAGATGTCTTCATCCCCTAAGTAAGTTCAGTCGATCAAAAATCTTAATTTAGTCAGCCCCATTCGAGGACGAATGTTCCCAAGGGGGAGATAACGTAACACCCTATAAAATTCCTGAGTCCTTAGAGCTTCTAAAGCATACAAATAAAGGTTTAACGATTAGAAAATTTGGCTAAGTGTTGAAACTTTTCCATTCCATAAGCCTTTGAAACTTTGACGAATTATTTTGTAACCTTCCCGACCTTCAATTCTTGATTTTCTTATTGCGTTGTGATGGGGAAAGTCCAGAGTACATCTTGGGTGAGTTTCAGACTTTTTAGACGAGCCTAAGGTCATGTTTGGGTTGGTAAAATAGTATCTAAAGGCTACAGAGAGGCACCACCCATCTTATTGCCACGTCTCTCTCCCTCAGTAGCAAGGTGCCGCCCAGCCTACAAAAGGATCCGAGAAAGGCGCTGCCTTTCCATAGCCCTTGTGCCCAGTTTTCAATATTTCATTTTCGTGTTTCCAAGGTAAATTTGGTCAAATCCCACCCCTATATAAGATTTCTTAACATGAGATTCAACATATTTTCACCCAAAATATAAGATTTTCTCTTAATTTTCCTTAAGAACAAGAATAAGGGTTTCTATCGAAGGTTCAAAATTAAGGAAATTCCTCCGTGAATCTTTTAAGAATCATAAAGAAAGGTATGTTGGATGTTGATTCTTGGGTTCCTTCCACCCAAAAAGTCCAAGAATTCTTTTTTAAATTCAAGATTTTATGTTTATGAGTTTTTCATGATTTATGTGGTTTGAAGTTGAAGCCCATGTTAATATTAAGTTTTAATTCATGTTGTGATCCTAAAGATGAAAGTATTGACCTTAGTATGTGTTGTTTATGTGATGTTCATGATAAAGTCCCTTCAAGAAACATGTTGAATTATGTAATTATGTTAATTTGGTGTATTGAATGTTGTATGGCCAAAGGGTGCCTCCCACATGTTTGATAAATTTCTTATGTGAAGAAAATAGTCTCATTGCAACATAAAGTATGTTATTCCCTAGCATATGTCAACTAGTGCATGCAAAGTGTTTGTTAAAAGGCCTAAATGAATGATTTTTTATATGTTGCATGTATTTCTATTCATGTGAATTCCTTATTGGATGAGTTATGAGACAATAGCATGCTTCCCTTAAAAATTACATGTTTAAGATTCACAAGTGCTCGAAATAATGCTTAATTGGTTATGTTGCGCATGATAGTCTATCGCCATGTCTTATTTATTTATGCTATCGAGACCTAGGAGTATTTAATACCCAAAAACTTAGCTGCTTGTCTAGAGCCGAGTCAGTCTTAAGATAATCTCAGTCGTTCTATGATTAGTATATCTCAGTAAGTGACAAAATTTAAGAAAACTCAGCAATCTAAGTATTCAGTCTAATCAAGTTTAGTATTTAGTTCAGACCTTAGTAGTATTCCGTCAGTCAACGGAACCAAGTGAGCTCAGTTAGATCATTCAAGTAAGATAATCAGTAATAGATTCAGCTCAGTCTAGTATGATCTAAGAATCATTTTAGTGTTTATTCTTTTGGGAGTTCACCCGTTATATTAGGCTTTTCTCCAACCAGGTGTCACCTGTTATATTAGGCTTGGAATCATGTGTTCAGATAGAAGAGTGTTTACCCGTGGCACGGTATTGGCACCCTTCTAACTTGGGTTACAGGTTGGACCCCAACTAGATAGAAGATGCATGTCAATTAGATGACTACCTCCTACAGTTTCAGTTTTAACTTCAGTCTTAGTAATAGAACTCAGTTGAGGAGTCACCAATTATACTAGGCTTGTCTACCTCTCAGAGGTCACCCGTTATATAGGCTTGATCTCAAATTTAGATAATCATTATCATTATTATTAAACTTAGAGATCACCCGTTATTTAGGATTGATCTCATATTCTGTTAATCAAGCATCAGACATTATCATCAGTAGATTCAGAGATCACTCATTATTTAGGCTTGTTCTTATATTCAGTTAACCAAGTATCAAACACTATCAGCAGTAAACTCAGGGGTCACCCATTATAGAGGCTTGATCTTAGATATGGTAACTTAGTATCAATATCAGAAAGCTTAGACATTAATCTTAGTAGACTCAGTGACTCAGTATCCCCAAGTTAGTGAACTTAGATATCAGTACTACTAGACTCAGTCATCAGTAAGTCAGTATTCAGAAACCTGTATTTTAGAATCTAGCATTAGTATTACTGCGATCTCAGTTTTTAGTTTGTGCATTCACGCATACATCCTCATTTGGTATTCTCATGTTATTCGGTTAAGTAATGTTTATGCATAAGCCCTTGCATTCTGCTTTACCTTATTTAACATACCAGTACATTCAAAGTACTGACGCATACTTTTCTCTTGCGCTATGGTGTCTTATACCATAGGTTCAGAAGTGCGAGATCTAGAGAACCCATAGCAGTCCAGACTCAGTCAGCTGCAGTAGACATAGTAGTGAGTCCTTTCCATTCGAGGATGCCTCCTATTTCAGTTTTATATTAGGTTCAGTTTATATTTAGTAGACGTAGTTAGTTGGGGACATTTCCTATCAACTCCATAAATCAAACAGTTAGAGATTTTTCAGTCAGATGTATCAATATTTATTTCTCAGTTTTGAGTATTTTAGATGTTTTGAACCTTATGGCAAATTTCTGCCATTTTCCCGCATTTGTTATATTATATTATACAGTTCTCAGGTACAAATATTAGTAGAGGGTTAGCTTGTGGTCCTTCGGGATCATTAGCACCGTGTGGCATTTCGATTCTAGAAGATTGGGGCGTTACACCCTAAATCCCGCAAAAGGCAAAAACCCTTTCTTATTTGCATTCTACACTTAGAAAATTAAATGGGAGAGATATTGTAAACCCTACTAATATGGGGAAACTATTGTGTTTAAATTTCCAATTTGAGTTTAGTGAAATTGAAGTTGAATTGATGAATATTATTGTTTACATCTTCAATGAAGCATTGAATGACCATTTTTGGTATATCTCTTCTCTCTAACTTCATGAGTAGCTACATTTGCTTTTCTTTTGATTATGTTAAAATAGGGTTCAAATATATATGGGTTGTGGTGTATTAGTGTATATTTTTAGTTTTGATGATCGACTTTACTAATGCTTGCTTGATTGAGTTAGGATTTGTGCGTGAAAACCCCAAATTCCCAAAATGGATTTTGTGTGTGAAAACCCCAAATTCCCAAAAATCTCACATCATCCTTGAAAGATGGATGTGAGTAAAATTTTTGATCCAATATCATCCTTTAAAGAGGGATATGGGTGACAAGGCATTAGTGAACAATAGCTTGATGTAGCTTATTCCCTTTTCATTATCTTAGAAATAAGGGTGAATTGAGAATTAGCTAGATCTTTCACATCTTCTTAGAGATAGGAACACCCAATTGAGGTATTAGGTGGATTTGATTGCCATATCCATGAGGTGTTTGAAAGGGTCCATGGGCGATAATCATGAGTTTTGGTTGGTAAACTAGCCTCAAGAACTCCTAACCTAGACTACCCATGTAGTGATGACTAGAATTTACATTCAATTATTATGAACCCATGCATTATTTTCCCCTAGGAAGACATAATCCTAAGACTTGTCTCGTATTGAAATCTCATTCACAATTGTTGTATTAAATTTACTAGTTTGAATAGACAATGGTAAAATCATTTTCCAAACCAATCCCCCTCATTTTAATTTATGTATTTCATTAAATTTACATTACAGACATGCACTTAGATGTTATCAACACCTATAGGGTTTGAAGACTAGACTCACTCCTCAAGGATTTAACCTCAATGTGAGTTGAGCTTTATTGAAAATAATTGTCCTATATCTAAACTATGGTATAGGTGAGTGTGATCATACACCGACTAGTGAGGGGCCATAGACAAGTCAACAATATGAGTTTGGAGTGGATCATTGGGGCCACAACGTTGGGTCAACTTACGACCTCTAATGCATAATGCACAGAGTAAATTTTTTGGCCAAAACTTAACAGACTCGACTATAGTCACCTCCAAAGATTTTCTACACCTATCTTAGCTCCAGATCACTCCAAACACCTTCAAAACAAACAAGTCTAATCAAAAGGGTGGGTTGCCTCCTACCAAGTGTCGTAGTTTCGGTCACAGTTCGACACTTCTTTTTTTTCTATATTTTACTTTGTTTTTCTTTTTGTTCTATTACACTATAATCATGAGTTGCCTCCCATGCAAGACCCAATTTAACGTAACAAGACAACCCAACTATCTTGATTACTCAAACTTCATTAAGATACATTGAAATCACTATCTTAACTTCTTCCTATTGACCAATTATAATACCCCAAAAACTCCTAGATAATCTTAAAACCATTTGTCACATGTTTTAAGAGCTAAAAATTGATTATTTTAAACCATCGATAAGTTTCATAACTTTTCACCTTGTGTGTAAAGTATTTTTGATGTGAATCATTGTCATAGTAAGCATTTAGAGAAAATTTGAGTTGAGAGCATTTGTATCGATTGCGTTTTAGTATTTGATCCTACAATGATCAACTTTAAATGAGTATAACTTCTATAATACATAGTTTTTTGAGATCTAGACCTACCGAATGAAAGATCTTGGTGTCTTCTTTCTAACATAGTGGATTTTACCTTAATCTCGTATCGGAGTAGAAAGTTATGCTTATTTTACCTAGGAGTGTCTATCTGCTAGATGTTGATGACTTGAGTTGACAAGCTGCCAACTCTGTCATCAACGTTAACATAAAGAGACCTCAAATCATTTAGAAGATTAATGACTAAGTTGATGAACTATCGACTAGTTTACAAGCTATCAACTAAGTCGTCAACCTTAACAAAAAAAATTCCAAATACAGCTTGATATTGATGAATAAGTTGACAAGCCATCAACAAGCTATCAACTGAGAAATTCTTAAAATTTTCTTTTAGTTTCCTTAGGGGTAATTTGATCTTTTATTCACCTTTAACTTTACCCCAAAATTTAAATAACCCTATAAACATTATGTATTCATCAATTGTCAATTTTCAATGCTCGTTCTCCTCGCCACTCTCAAGAGAATGAAGTAGGGTTTCTTTAAAAAGTTCAACTTCCAAGACTCTAATTCAAGTTTCCTTTAGAAGATTCACTAAATTCAGCTATGTTGAGCTTGAACAAGGATAATCTTTCATCCTTGTGTCTAAAAAACTTTGATTTTACCATTGAATTTATGAGTTTTCAATTAGGGTTCACACCCAATTTCAATGTTTCCAAATTTATGACACTTTCATTTAATTTAAAGTTCAGTTAGCGTATGAATTTACCTTTACTCATGCTTTTACTTACATGATGGTTATTATGAGATGAATTTTAGTATTTTGATATGAATTCCTATGATAAGTACACATGACTTTTAGGATCATTCAATCAGTTTACTAATTAGAGTATATGAATTTATCATGATTCTCTCAGTTTTTATAAGAAGTTCAGATTTACCATCTTAGATTATACAATATGATTCAAATTTAAGTTTTGATCTTATGATCTCACATATGATATAAAATTCATATAGTTATTCATGAGTATGATTTATTAACATATGCTTGATTGGTTTTTAGATTTATAAAATCATATGCTTATTTTAAGGTGTATTTCATCAATATGATCTTACAATATATATATATATATCTCTATATATATATATATATATATATTGGTAGTATTATTTAGCATATAGAGGAAAATGTGGGTTCAGTGCATTCTATTTTCCAAAAACTACGTGCCACGATAGGTTAAGGGGCCTCGCTAGAGAGTGTCCCCTTTGGATAATATGGGCTCAGTTTAGTGTTTACTCTGGTTCAATTTAGGTTCTATTCTGATGGAAAGGGTAGAACAACCCTCCTCAACATAGTTCAGATGTTTGACTCCATGCTAGCTTACATGGTTTATGTCGGTTATAAGAATCTTCTACAAAAAAATAGTATTTTAGAAACTAAGTGTAATGACTCACAATTTTCATTTAGATATTGTTTTATGAGGTATTCTTTATGAGATTTCAGCATTCAAATTTACTTATTATTAAGATGAGTCCTTTTACACTTAGCTTGTATGATTTGAATGTACATTCAACTTTAGTTTTTACTGATTCAACATAAAAGACAGTTTCAAAAACTAAGTCTAATGACTAAACAATTTATCAGATTAGGCTTTGTTGTTCAAGTATTATGATATTTTATCTTTCAGTTTATTTTCGTCTCTTATTGAGACTATTTACACCTAGCATGCATGTTTGAAGATTATGTGTTGATTTAGTTTTACTTAGTGCATTCACCCTTACTTAATACATTACAGAAGTATTGACCATACATACATCTATGTGGCTACATTATTTTATTATATTGGTACAGCTATAGCCCACACATCTTGGTCAGACAATTTGGATCTTCCAATCATCCGTGATAGTTCTCTTGATTTGAGGATTCAAGTCAACTATTATTCCAGTATTATATGTTTTATTATATTGTATTGATTATGTATAGTTGGGGATCGTGTCACGACTACTTATAGTCAGTATTACTTGTGGCTTTATAGACAAACAGTCAAAGTTGATGTATTTAGTTTTAATTTCTTTGTATAACTAGTGTTGTAAGTTTTTGAATAGTATTGTAATAAATAATTTAAGCTAAATTCATATCTTATTCTTATTATTTTAAGTTATATATATATATATATTAGTAGCTTACTAGTTATGTAATTATCATGGGTTCACTTGGGATCACTTGTTATTCTAAGCACCATGTAATGTCCAGGGGGTAGTCTCTTGGCGTTACAAACTTTGTATTATAGAAGAGAGTTTAAGTATCCTAGGGTTCTTGTTAAGCCATGTCAAGTAGAGTCTGGTAGAACAGTATGAAGACATGTGTAGTTTTCTTCGAAAGGCTATTGAGCATTTAAGAAATATTTCCTTTCTTTTATACTCTAGATCATGCAGTAAAGTTGTCCTCTTAGAAAATTATTTTCGCTCTTGTGTTAACCTAAATTCTTCAAACTATGACATCTTTGAGATAATATGAGTAGCAAGTCTTAATTTCTCCTGATATGATGCTCTCAAATTGACTATCAGACACTTCAGAAATGACACAAAGGGCTTGAGAGGAGATCATTAGTGTGTTTGAAGTCCTTTAAATCAAAATCTTATGTCCTTATCCATTGGAGTTATGCAGTTTAGGAAGAATATAGTATGTATTCATATTCCTCATTGATCGTTCATTATTGATAGCACTCGTGAGAGAAGAGAGTATGTACCCGAGTTATTGAATAGAGTTTGTATTCAAGGGAAAGTGTAACTTAAGGTGATATGATCCATAGGTAGTAGAACAACCTCAGTGTTAGAATTATAGATTTAGAAGTGTAGTTACAAGAAAAGTTAGGGAATAGTGATTGGTTAAGAGTATATATAGTGATTTATGCATGGTATTGTGTTAGTATTAAGGTGATATGTTTTTGGATGTTATTAGAAGGTAGTGAGTGTGGTGTAGATTTAATCGTGAAAGGTAGAGACTGAGTGATTAGTTAAGGTGACTTATGGTATGATTTAAGTAGGAAAAGAGTTCTTGATGGTGTTTCATTATTCTATAAAAGCATAGGTCATTAATGAAAGTATTAGGTTGTTAAGGATTATTAATATGTCTTCTATTTGTGATTGTAAAAGGGAAATTGGTTGATGCTTATAGAGCTAAAAATGTAATTTTGATGTATGGATGGATAATTAGTAGTGATGATGTACGAAAGGAGGATGTGCTAATTGATTACAATAAGATAGACCATCAAATTGTGATCAAGTATTATTATTATGGGGCTTTAGTGGACTAGTATTTCTTGATGCTTTCTTTTATATTGATGCCAAGTGAAAATAACATGTGAGGTTGTGTTGTTAATAATGTCTAGTACTAGACACTAAGTTGAATAGTGGATGATCATCAAGGTGGAAATAGTGGATGCTTGGGATAGTGAGGGTAGTTATAGGGAAGGTGAGCTAGTAGACTGGAAATAAGGTATGCAAGAGTTTAAGTTCATTCATTCATAATTGAGTATCATGGTTTAGGTATGGTGTAGAGGTGTACCCAAGGTGATGTAGGGTTGCATTATTTTTTAAGATTATTAAGTTTCATGTGTGGTAAATAGTACCCTTGAGTTGCTAAGTGTGAATAATTCTAGTTCTATAGTTGATGGTGTGCTTATTAACTAAGTTAGGATTTATAGGTTGACAATGTTGGATCTTTTGGTGTAATAGAAATTCTTATAGTTTTGGGAACAGTATAAGCTTAGCAGTATTATATTAGTAAGCTAAGAAGAGAAGGACAGATTGTGTATTCTAAGAGGCTGGTGTATTTACCAAGAAAAAGTGTAAGTATCTGTTGATGACTATTGAAGCTGGAGAGAGTTAAGGGTGTTATATAAAAAAAAGAATGAACAAGAATGAAGTTAGTATTTCCCAAATATAATTTATCATCGTTAATTAAGCATTCATTGATAGACTGTTAGAGTAAAGAAATTATGTCTTAGTCTTAAGGATATAGAATAGACCCATACAATTAGAATGTCGGCTTGGATTTAAGGGGGAAATGGTAGGGTAAATAACCAAATCAAGGTTTGAGAATCAAATTGTGATGTATGTCAATAAGACTTGTAATGAAATAACGGTCCCTTCTTACTTTAGTGTATTCCTTTCCTTGTATTTCAGTCATTATGGTACCCTATCTATGCCTTTTGTATTAGAGCCATGCCTGTGAATAATGATTCTACTCTTGATGCATATTCAAGTTCATTCTCAGCTCGTATTAAATAAATAATAGCTTCACTATATGATCTGAGTCATCTACCATGACTCTATGAGTTCAAGTTCTATGTTAAGTAACTCATGATAAATATTAGTCTGTGTTTCAGAGTATGGTCAATTTTCAGAATCATTAGTACACCCTTAATGACCTGTGATATTCATATTATGTCATGTATATCCTAAGTTTGGATCTCTTTAATGAATCCATGGTTTTGATACGCTATTCCTCAAGCCTCAGTTAAGTGACAAAGTTATGTATAACATTCTTTTATTCTTTAGGTCCTCATGTTCAATAACTTCAACGATCTTTCCTTATGTTAAGATAGTAGTGATGAAAATGAATGAACAATGGTTTAGATGGGAGAGAGTAGATGCGCCTTATTATGAACAATTATTTTATGCTTATTTTATCTAACACGATTAGTGTGGAGGAAGATCAAGGCAAAGCTAGGTGTGTGTCATAGTTAGTGAAGAATTCTTTGAGTGCCTTTTTTTGGATAACACATGAAAATTATTTTTGATAGGGGTATTAGAGAATGGGAAAAATTTTCTTGTTGGGTTTGTTGCCTAGAAGTTCATATATAGTTATAACAATAGGCCTGAATGTCAAGCTAGTATATAAGTGGATAAATACATTTTGAGCTAGATAATTCATAATTAGAGCATGGAGTTGGATGTTTAAATGGTAAGTGGTGTTATTATTAAGATGATATTGCTTGAAAGATATAGGATATTAAATCTTGGGGTTTAGACTAGTACTATGGTTTTATGTGCAGTACCTTGTGACTTGGAGTAAGGCTAAAACATGGTGAAAATATGTAGTTCAACTCATACTTTGGTAGGAGGAGTCATCTATACTCATGTGAAGATTATAAGTTGCATCAAATGAAGTGTAGAATTTTAGAGGAAAAATTATAGTTGTCGATAGTGTTTGAGAAGTGTTGTTAAGCTTGAAAGTTAACTGTTGCATTGACTAAGCCATAGTAATCTTATTAATTCTTCTGCTCTATATGTACGATCATGTCACGAATGCCTCAATTGATTTCTATGATCTTAGCATGAATCAACTCTTTATAGTCAATCAAGACATCTTAGAAATCAATTTCATGTTAGAAGTTTATATTTTTTGCTCAACTATATCCTTCATTAGTAGACATGATAGCCTTGTACTAGTATTTGATCACTCGTAACAATGTTTCAGCTGGAGTAATAGATTTACCTCCTATCATTGCACTCTACTAATGTCAAGTCTACCTTATTCAATATGATTTCTCTATTTGTGTTTCTATTTCATACGTATCATCTTAGTCAGTTGCCTGTCAAGATGTGATTCTAGTTAAGAGACATGATCAATTTTTTTGAAATTCAGTTTCAAGATAGTAACTACATTCTTTTCATCCCAATATCAGTCTTCATTCGAGAAAGAATAATCTCAAGGGGAGATATTGTAATACCCCATAAACTCCTAGCTAAGATCATAACCGTTCGTAACATGTTTAAAGGCACAAAATCAATTATTTTAAACCATAGATAAGTTTTATAACCCTTTACCTTGTGTGTAAAGTGTTTTTTATGTAAATCATGGTCATAGTAAGCATTTAGAGCAAAGTGTAGTTTAGAGCTTTTGTATCGATTGAGTTTTAGTATTTAATCCTACAAGGGTCACATTTAAATGAGTACAACTTCTAGAATATATAGAAGTTTTGAACTGAAGACCCATTAATTAAAAGATCTTTGAGTCTTCTTTCCAACGCATCTAATTTTATCTTATTCAAGTATCGGAGTAGAAAGTTATGTTCATTTTACCTGGGAGTGTCTGTCTACCAGAAGTTGACGACTTGTGTCGATAAGATGTCAACTAGTTGACGAGTTGTCAACTCCGTCGTCAAACTTAACAAGAAGTGACCTTAAATCATTTAGAAGATTGACAACTAAGTTGACGAGCTATCAACTAACTTACAAGCTATTAACTGAGTAGTCAACCTTCACTAGAAAATGTTCAAATCCAGCTAGAGATTGACGAACAAGTTGACAAGCCATCAACAAGATGACAAGTTGTCAACTTAGTTGTCAACTAATAAATTCCTACAATTTTATTTAAGTTTATTTAGGAGTGGTTTGATGTTTTTCAAACCTCAAACCCTACCCCACGACTTAAATAACCCTATAAATGTTATGTACTCATCAGTTATCAATTTTTCAATGCTCATTCTCCTATCTACTTTCAATAGAATGAAGTAGGGTTTCATTTAAAAGTTCAACTACCAAGGCTCCTATTCAAGGGTTTCATTTAAAAGTTCAACTACCAAGGCTCCAATTCAAGTTTCCTTCAAGCGATTCACTAAATTCAGGTATATAGGGTTTGAACAAAGATAACCTTTAATCCTTGTTCCCAAAAGGTTTGATTTTACCATTAAATTTATGAGATTTCAATTAGGATTCATACCCAATTCATCTTGATTCTCCCGGTTTACAAGAAGTTTAGATTTACCATTTTAGATTACTATAGTAAGAGTCATATTTCTATTTTGATCTTATGATGTTAGACATGATATGAAATTCACACAGTTATTCATGAGTATGATTTATTAACAAAAGTATGATTGGTTTTTAGATTTATAAACCCATATGCGTATTTGAAGGTAAATTTCATTAGTATTACCATACAATATATATATATATATATATATGGAGTATTATTTAGCACCGAGAAGGAAATATGGGTTAAGTATATCATATTTCCCTGAAACTAGGTGCCACCATAAGTTTAGGGGCCTTGCTAGAGAGTGTCCCACTTGCCCAACATTGGCTTAGGTATTGATCACTCCAGTTTAGTTCAGGTTCTATTTTGATGGAAAACTTCAAAAAATCCTCCTTAACGTGGGTCATACGTTGGATTCCACACTAGCTCACATAGTTTATGTCGGTTATGAGAATATCCCACACAATTTTTTTTATAAAATAAGTGTAATGACTCATAGTTTTCATTCACATATTGTTTTATGAGTTATACTTTATGAAATTTTAGCTTTTTGTTTTACTTAAGATCAATATGAGTCCTTTTACACTTAGCCTGCATGATTTGAAAGTACATTCAACTTCAGTTTACTTATTCCACAGAAAAGACTATTTTAAAAACTAAATGTAGTCACTCACCCAGTTTATCAGATTATGCTTTGTTATTCATGTTTTATGATATTTTAGCATTCAGTTTATTTCATTCTCTTAGTTTTTCTATTTATACTTAGCATACATGTTTGGAGATTATGCATTAATTTAGTTTTACTAATTGCTTTCACCCTCATTAATCAGTACAATCCAGAAGTACTGACCACATATACATTTGTATGGCTACATTATTTCATAATGTAGGTACTAGCTATAGCCCACACATCATAGTAAGATAATTTGGAGCTTTCAAACAATAGGTGATGAGTTCTCCTGATTCGATGACTAGAGTCAACTATAGTTCCAATATTATATATTTTATTCAGTTGTATTGATTAGGGATAGCTGGCTCATGTCTTAGCTACCTATAGTCAGTATTAGTAAAGGCTTCATAGATTGTTAGTCAGAGTTCATGTATTCAGTTTCTGTTTCCTTTGTATAACTAGTGTCTTAAGTTTTTGAACAATCTTATATTAAACAAGTTAAGTTGAAAACATCTCTTCTATTTATTATTTCTAGTTATATATATATATATATATATATATATATTTAGTTGCTCACTAGTTTTGTAAGTATCATGGGTTCTCTTGGGATCATTTGTGGTTCTAAGCACCATGTGACATCTATGGGGTAGTCTCCTAGCGTTACACCAATGTAATGCTTGTTACACTGTCCATTGACTTTAAAAAATACTCCATTTCTATTCTTAAGTTCTACTGCTCCAAATGCAAACACTTCAGTTACCTTGAATGGGTCGTACCTCTTTGATTTAAGATTCCCTGGAAATAATTTGAATCTTGAGTTAAACAACAAAACCCAGACTCCAATTTCAAACTCTCTTTTCACAATCCTTTGGACATGGTATAGTTTGGTTCTATCTTTGTAAAGGATAGACCTTTCATAAGCTCGTAGATGAAACTCATCCATTTTATTCGAATGATCCAATCTTAAATTAGTCGCTTCCTTCTAACTCAAGTTCAAATGCTTCAGCGCAAAAAATGCTTTATGCTCTAATTCTACTGATCAGTGACATGTCTTACCAAATACTTATTGGTACGGTGATATACCAATTGGAGTTTTGAAGGTGGTGCGGTAAGCCCCCAAAGCATCATCAAACTTCTGTGACCAATCACTCCAATTAACATTCTCAATTTTTTTCAAAAATCATTCTAATCTCTCTATTAGAGACTTCCACCTATCCGCTCATGTGTGGATGATAAGGAGTAGCCACTTTGTGTTTATTTACCCCATATTTTGCCAATGCATTGTTAAACACCTTATTACAAAAATGTGATCCTCCTTCGCTAATAATTGTATATAGTGTACCAAAGTGGTAAAAGATGTTCCTTTTCAAGAATAGTGCTACCCTTTTTGCCTTATTATCAACTAATTCTACATCTTTAACCCATTTGGATACGTAATCTACAATAAATACAATGTACTTGCACCCTTAATAATTCTCAAAAGGCTCCATTAAATTGATGCCGCACATATTAGACAATTTAACTTCTAGCATGGTTGACATAGGCATTTCTTGGTACTTAGAAATTGATCATTGCTGCTGGCATTGATAACAATATTTAACGGAATCATAAGCATCCTTAAATATGACTGTCTAGAAATATCCACTTTAAAAATATTTTTAGGTTATGCGGTCACCTGCATAATGTCCTCCCATAGGAGAAGAGTGAAATGCTTGTAATATCTTAAGCATCTCCACTTTGGGTACACACCTTTGAATTATATTATATACACACAAATGAAACATATGAGGTTCATCCAAGAAAAACCTATTCATACCATGGAGGAATTTCTTTCGCTGCTGATAGCTTAACTCTTCAAGAACAATACTATTCATAAGGTAGTTTGCAAAATTTGCAAACGAAGGCACAAGTCTATGGTAGCTGCAAGGACTTGTTTTTCTGGGAATGAATCATCAATCTCCAATTCTTCTCTTTTGCTTTCTTCATACTCTAGTATGGATAATTGGTTAGTTACTTGGTTCTCACAATCTTTTCTGTCTTTCACTTTAAATTAAACTTCTATAGAAATAACACCTAACAAATCAATTAGGGTTTGGCATCTTTCTATGCCATCAAATACTGTAATGCTACATGGTCAGTATGAACCACAACTTTGCTCCTCAACAAGTATGCTCTAAACTTCTCAAATGCATAAACCAAATCAACTAGCTCCTACAAAGTGACAGTGTAGTTTTTCTAAGCTTCATTCAATGCTTTACTTGCACAATATCTTGGGTGGAACAACTTCTCTTTATTCTTTCCCAGAATTTTATCAACGGCTACTCTACTTGCATCATACATTATTTAAAAGGGTTTGGACCTATCAGGTTGAATTATAATAGGTGCTTCCATAAACTTCTCCTTAAGTCAATTGAATGCATTCAAGTAGTCCTCACTCTACTAAAATTGAACCTCATTCTCCAATAATTTGTATAAAGGATTAGAAATTTTGGAGAAGTCTTTCATGAACCTCCTATAAAATCCCGCATGACCCAATAAACTTCGCACCCCTTTTTTCGAAATATATGGAGGTAACTTCTAAATAACTTTAATTTTTTCTCTTTCCACTTCAATTATTTTTGCCAAGATCTTATGACCTAATACTATGCCTTCCTTCACCATGAAATGGCATTTCTCCTAATTGAGTACCAATTTAAATTCCTCATATCATTGTAATGCATGACATAGATTTATCAAACAATCATTAAATAAATCTCCAGACACCAAAAAATCATCCACGAACACCTCTAAGGTGTCCTCAACCATGTTAGATAAAATCGACATTATACACCTCTAAAAAATAGCTAGGGCATTTCATAACCCAATTGGAACTTGTTTAAAAACAAATGTACCATATGGGCATGTGAATGTAGTATTTTTTTAATCTTTTGGTGCAATGGAGATTTAGTTGTACAACCATCCAAAAAGTAGTACCAATCCATTCTATCTAATCTATTGAGCATATAGCCCATAAAAGGCATTAGGAAATAATCTCGTAGTGTCCAC
Source organism: Capsicum pubescens (assembly GCA_030864215.1). Taxonomy (NCBI): domain Eukaryota; kingdom Viridiplantae; phylum Streptophyta; class Magnoliopsida; order Solanales; family Solanaceae; genus Capsicum; species Capsicum pubescens. The sequence continues at coordinate 196,526,920 of CM061549.1, read as the reverse complement.
GAGATCAATTTCTGGTAGTCCATACACACTCTCCACCCTATCACTGACCTAAGAGGAATTAATTCATTCTTTTCATTTTCTACCACAGTTATTCCTTTGTTCTTCTACACACATTGGACAAGACTCACCCATTTACATTCCGTGATTAGATACACAACTCTTTCATCAAGCCATTTAATTATCTCTTTCATCACCACCTCTTGCATAGGTGGGTTAAGGCTCCTTTGATGTTGAATAGATGGTGTATTTTATTCCAACAACTGGATTTTGTGAGTACATATGCTCGGTGGAATGCCTATGATATTAGCAATTGGCCACCATATAGCTATTTTGTACCTTTTCAATACTAATACAAGAGCTTCAACCTGATGCTCCAAAAATTCAGCTATAATAAACATAGGTAACATATTACTCTCTCCCAAAAATATATATCGAAGATGACCTGGAAACTACTTCAACTCCAACACAGGTGTTTCTCTAATGTAAGGTTTAGCAGGCGTGTCACAACCCAAAATCAAGGGTCATGATGACACTAGTCGCCTGAGCTTTAACAGGTAAGCCTATCATCCAAATTGATATGAAATAACAAATTAATAGCAAACCTAAGAAAAGGCTCCTATAACGAAGTCAAACCATACATATACTGTAAAAGATGAAATACATAGTCAAAATACCATACAATACCCCAAAACCTTGTGTTACGGTGCAATAACTAACTAATACAACTCGAGTCAAAATAAATAGGATATCCAAAAAAGTGAAACTCTGTATCTGAATTTAAATAAGGACATAGTTAAGATGAGTAAAGGTAGAAGCCAACTTCGAATACATAGATAAACTACTACCTCGAATGGTCTCCAAGTATCGCCTGGATTAATTATCGTGAGGCACACTCATACCTGGATTTGCACAAAAAGGGCGAAATAGGGATAAGTGTGTTCCTCTTGTACTTAGTAGGTATCATAGACAGACCGATTAAAGTAGAGAATAAAGCATATAAACACAAACTATGGGCACATCACCTACAATTAGAAAATGTCCCAAACGGTAGCCTACACCATCTCCACTAAAAGTTCTAGTATACACACATATAAAAAATATAGTTCGAGAAAAGAAGAGAAAATATACACATACATTAAGTAAAAGTATAGGAAGATAGTATAAATGGACAAATATCAATGCTAAGAGAGAAATAAAATCACAACATAAGAACAATATATGAAGTTCAATGAAGATGATGATGATGATGATGTGATGACCGAGGTTATCGTACAACCTCTATATACATCTATCGAGTTAAAACTTCTTGAGGTAGGACCCATGGGGGGTTTTCCAACCCATATACAACCAATATCCCATACCAATATCTATATCTCCTCTCTGGCACATACATCGATAGGGTTTTTAAATGTGTCATATTTTCTATCAGAAAAAGCCAGTATTTTAGTATTTACTTGGTGATGCCAATATTTCATGAATGAATATGATATGAGCATATAATGCTCATAACAAACCAAAATAAGAATATCCAGTATCCAACCAATATACCAACCATGTGAGCTAAAAATCCACTCAAATCAACCAACCGTCCCTGATCCAATATAATCCAGAAACAATCAGGTGAAACATGCAAGAAAATGTTAATAATACAATATAATTCCTAAAATCTAGGCTTTTTCCAACCAAAAAAAGTTTAATCAAACATACATATAGCATTATCAAAACCACCAAATATTATCCACATACGCCCCCAATGGGCACATAAATCACCTAACATATTTTTGATGATATAACCCCATACCTATAACATGCATTTCCATAATTATTAACTACCCTACTCAGTCTGAAGAAAGTTAAGCCAAACCTACCTCGAATTTCAAAAATTGAATTAAAAAGGCTTATACATGGAGCCCTTCCCTTACAAACAAACCCAGAATCAACTAAAATATACGAATATCAAATCTATGCATAAAAAAAATCCTAACGGTACCCATATTTTTCACTTTTAAATTGGTGTCAAAACAGACCCCAAAATGAGTTTTCGAATAAGAGGTGTAAAACTAGAATTTTAGTTTAAAAATAGAGTTCCCAATATTAAAAGAACTCATAGGAGAAAACCTAAGTGAAAATTGATTGAAATTGAGGTTTGAGTCAATGAAATGCTAATTTGGTTCTTTCGTATCAAAATCCCCTAATTTTACCATTAATTCTAAGTTTAAACAAGATTTAAAGGATAAACACTAAAAAATAATAATTGTAAGATGGATTTAGAGCTTGCCCAAGCATAAAAAGGGGAAACAACTGGTCAAAAACTCAAAATCCAAGCTAAAAGTCTCAAAAAGGGTAAAAGAATCTTGAAAAAGGGAATCAATCACTCCTAGGCATCACTCTATATATGCACTCTTTTCCCCCAACTCTCTCAGCTTCTCAAACTTAGTTGGTGTGGTATCCATCAACTCATCATCCAACACAACATTATCAATTTGTGGGTGCACTATCTAAAGTAGGTCCATTAACAATCTTCCACTCCTATTGGTAATAGCCATACATGCACCATAATTCCTTGGACTCTGCACATATCACTCGATAATGTTTTACTTTTTCTTTGATTAAAAGTTGCCGATAGTTTGTTTAATTGATTCTCCAAATTCTTAATAGAGGTAGAATAGGAATCAACTAATTTGCTAGTTGTTAACAGATCACCCTGCTTTTCCTTTACACTTGAATCAGTCGACTCTAACCCTTTAAGCAACTTTGTCATCATTGCTTCCAAACACATATTCATAGAATCATTGGTCACATTGTCATGGATCCCAATTGGTACATAAACCCCGCTTTGATCACCTTTATTATTCCTGTCACCTTGATCATAAACTCTATAACCAAATTACTCATAATAATTCTTCCATTGGTTGTTTTGACCTTGGTTTTCTTAGCCGCTAAATCAAAACCCCCCGGTTATTCAAGTAATTAACTTCCTTCTCAAAATTATATTTAACTACCTACTATGAGACCTAATTTCTTTTACCTTCTTTATATTAACTGAGATAAAATTCTTAGTGAGTAAGTCTATCTGTATTTTCATAGATGTCATATCTTAGTCATGTTCCACTTCTCTTCGACGTTGTTCCGCTGACACCCCAACTGAATAAGTGTTGCTTGATACCTCAAAATCCCTGTTATGCTAAGATCTACTTGTCTTCCTTAGCTTATCCAACATCTCATTAGCCATAGTAAAAGTGCAATTTATAAAAGACCATCAAACTACATTGTCCACCATTTGATTTATGTTTGAGTTCAAAGCCTAGTAAAATATCACCATCAAATGCTCATGTGTCAGGTTATGATTCGTGCATTGAACAAATTTCTTCTGAAATCTCATCCCTGTTTTATGAATAGTCTCATTAGGAAATTACCTAAAGTTATTGATCTTATCTATCAATTGTAACATCCTTGAAGGCTGAAAGAACCTTTCTAGGAAAGAACTTTTTAGTTGCCTCTAGTTTGTTTTAGCATTGGGTTCCATTTTAGTCAGCCATAGAGTTGCCTCCCTAGATAGAGACAACAAAAACAACCTCAGATGAATCACATTTTTTCCAACTCCAGAATAGTCAAACGACTTGTAAATGTTTATAAAATTCACCAAGTGTGTGTTCAGATCATCACCAGGTAGTCAACCAAACAAACCCTTCAAGTTAAGTAGTTGAATCATTATGATAGTGTTGTTGAAATTCTGCCCTGGAGACAATGGTGGTGGCACAATTGCTCCAATAGAACCATCTTTGTCCAAATCATTATCATAATCATCCATGGAAAATTCAACTATCAGTTGTTTGCATTCTTTGCCTCGTACTTGATGATTATGGTAGGCTAGTGCAGTGTTATTAACATGTCGCCTATTCATTGGGTCAACAAACTTATCTTATCACATATCCTCATCATCCTTATTTTAAATATAACCGAGTGCATCAATATTTTATTGGTTCACTTGGGCGATAGCTAGTGCAATAAACCTTTCGTCCTTACATTGTGCTTTTATATTCCTTCTTAAAGTGATTTGATATTCAAGATCATAAGATACTATAGGATCGCTAACCATCGAGTATGTGGCATGCACAATCAATAGCTTGTCAACACAAAAACAAACAAAAGTAAAATCAGTAAACTTGACCAAGAGCAAGTTAATGCACATAAACTTAATTGAAAATAGTATTTCTCGACAATGGCCCCAAAATTTCATATTTCCAAACTACAACTTCTTCTAAGGAAGCTTAAGAGGTCGTCATCAAATATATAACCCAACAAAGATTAGTGTCGAATCCCATAGGGAATAAGGTGCTAATTAAGTTGTCTGTAGATTAATAGACTTTTTATCATATGTTTCCACAGAATAAAAGAGGGGGTTTTAATGTAAATGTTAATTTAGCAATCACATTTTAGTAAAAATGATTATCCTTTTGTAACATTTCAACAACAGAGAAATAGTAAATTAGGGTTATATTGTAATGCCCCGAATCTGGTTTCCAGAACGTTACACGATGTTCATGACCCCGAAGGACCACAAGCTAACCCATGACTGATATATGTACCTATATACTGTATACATACTGTAGAATACTAAAACATGAACGGAAAGGCCATAAGGTTCAAAACTGTAACATAAGATCTGATAAATCATAACATATGAATGGGATATGAAATACCCAAAACAAAATTGAAATAAGCTATCTGAACATTACTGTAGTCTAAAAAGCCTCTAAACGTGACTATCTGAATAAGGAGTTAATGGGACATGTCCCCAACTAATTCCAACTAATAAATTAATTAATGAGATAATAAAATAATGATCGTGTCCTCGAAAGAAGAGGACTCACTTCTAACTCTGACTACTGAGACTAGAATCTACTGATGCTCTGGAACTCGTGTATCTGAACTTATGGTATAAGACACCATAGCGCAAATGCATCAGTACTTTGAATGTATTGGTATGCCTATGAGGTAGGCTAAATGCATGGGTTTCATATACATGAACAATAATACTAACAGACTCACTATCAAGAGTGTGAGAGTACATGCATGAGACATAAAATCTAACACTGATATCATGATAACATAATTACTGAATCTGAATACTGATAACATAACATACTGATAACTGATATAACTGGTAACATGAGTGGCTGCATCTGACAGTCCTGAATCTAATGGAACTAGCTAAGTTTCGTACTATATCTAAATTTACTGTATCTAACAGTCCTAAAATCTGAAGAACTATCTAACTTCTTGACTGATACTGATACTGAAACTGTGGGAAGTAGTCATCTAACCGACATGACCCAAATGACACATTATAACTTAATTGGGGTCCAATTTGTTCCCTGATTTAAAGGGTGTCAATACCACGCCACTGGTAAGGACAACATGTGAGTGACCCTAATATAACAGGTAACTCTAATAAGAATGGTGGGAACCCTCATATAGTGGTTAATCCACCTCATCTACCCTTATATAGCAGACTATGATGTCTTAACCCATGCTGGCTACATAGTTCTGGAATGTAAGGATTTCTTCTAACAATCACACCCTCATATAACAGGTGAGTTCCTACCCTTGGAGTTAGCTCGATGCTAATTTCTACTCCTATCTGAATAGACACTGAACATAATTTTTTGAAACTGAACATGGACTGAGTTACTGACTTAAAAATCATAAAAATACCATGTGTACAAAGGTGGATTTATCTTCCAAAGAAAAATTCTAATATTCTTGAGACGATTTCAAGCTACGAAAAAGTATAGGGTAATACAATATCTCCCCCTTGAGTACATTTGTCCTTGAATGAGACTGAGTGAGGGGAAGGAATAACCAACATACATACTGAACATGAATACTGAAACATGATCTCATGACTGACATTACTGATAACTGAACATATCAAACTGAACATTCATATCTGATACATGTGTAACTAATTCATGTATGCATGACTGGATGTTCTGATGAACTAAGTTTCTTATAATGAGAATGCATGTCTAATAATAATTATATAACTGAGTTGATACATGAATGCATGACTGAATATGCAATGGTATTTAATAGTAAGTTTGTGACAAACATTAAACATGAAACTGGGTAAGCTTAAGGAGAACTGTTACCTTGAGCTTGATCTGAGTTGGCGAAAAAGAGCTGAGGATACTTGGTATGCATGTCTGCTTCTATTTCCCAAGTATCTCCCTCGACAGACAGATTTCGCCAAAGAACTTTAACTAGAGGGACTTCTTTGTTCCTCAGTCTACGAGTCTGATAGTCTAGGATTTCAACTGGAATCTCTTTATAAGAGAGGCTATTCTAAACATCGATGCTCTGAATAGGGACTACAACTACTGGGTTAACTATATATTTCTTGAGCAAAGAGACATGGAAGACTAGATGAACTAAGGCTAGATCTGAAGGTAATTCGAGCTCATAATCTACCTTGCCAAAGCAACAGAGAATCTTGAAGGGACCAATATATCGGGGACTGATCTTTCCTTTCTTGCCGAACCTCTTCACTTCCTTCATGGGAGAGATCTTTAGATAGACATAGTCACCAATGTCGAACTCGAGATCTTTTCTACAAGCATCTACATAAGACTTCTATTTGCTCTTAGCAGCCTAGAGTCTTTCTCTAATCAACTGGAGTTTTTCTAAGGTGTCGAATACCAAGTCAGGACCTATGACTGAGGACTCACTAACTTCGAATCAACCAATTTAAGATCTATATCTCCTACCCATCTCCTACCATAGAGATCTTTGAATGGAGCCATCTAAATACTTGAATGATAGTTGTTGTTGTATGCAAACTCAATCAAAGGTAATTGGTCATCCCAACTTCCCTTGAAATTGATTGCACACTCCCTTAACATATCTTCTAAAGTCTAAATGGTCCTTTCTGCTTGACCATCTATCTAAGGATGAAAGGTTGTACAAAGATAAACTTGGGTACCAAGACCCTTTTAGAATGCTTTCCAGAAATAAAAGGTAAACTGTGTACCTCTTTCTGAGATAATAGATAGAGGAACATCGTGCAATCTTACCAACTCCTTGATGTAGAGTTTGGCGTAATCCTCAACAGAATAAGAGGTATGAATGGGAAGGAAATAAGCTGATTTTGTAATTCGGTCTACAATGACCCAAACTTAATCATGATGATGACGAGTTCGAGACAAATGCATCACGAAGTCCATTTTCACTTCTTCCCACTTCTAAGTAGGAATAATGAACACCCACATAGGACCACTAGGCTTTTGATGCTCTATCTTAACCTGCTGACATATAGAGAACTTAACCATAAACTCTGTAATATCTCTCTTTATCCCACTCTACTAATAGACTTTTCGCAAGTCACGGTACATATTTGTGGCCCCTGGATGAATAAAAAAATGTCTATCATGTACTTCTATAAGAATTTGATGCCTTAAGTCATCTACACCTGGAATATAGAGACGAACCTGACAACGCAATACACCATCTCCCCCATGGAAGAAAACCTCTACTTTATGATCCTTGAATGACTCTTTTAACTTGACTAACTGGGATATCTATCTTTCTTTTCTTTCACCTCAAAAACTATATATGATTCTGAACTACTCTGAACCCATACATCACCCTCTTCTGTATCAACTAAGCAAACACCTAGTCTGGTAAGCTGATGTACTTCCGGAGCTAACCTCTTCTTGCTGTCATCCACATGAGAAACACTACCCATAGACAGCCTGCTGAGAGCGTCAACCACTACATTAGCCTTGCAAGGATGATAGAGGACACTCATGTCATAATCTTTTAAGAGATCTAACCACCTTATTTGATGAAGATTGATATCTTTCTAAGAAAAGACATACTAAAGAATCTTATGATCTGTGAACACATCTACATGAACACCATATAGGTAATGCCTCTAAATCTTTAAGGAAAATACTACGACTGCTAACTCAAGATCATGAGTAGGGTTATTCTTGTCATGAGGCTTAAGCTGTCTGGAGGCGTAGGCTATGACCTTACCATGCTGCATGAGGACACAACCTAAACCCACTCTGGATACATCACAATACACTACAAAACCATCTGGACCATCTAGAAGAGCTAGAACTAGAGCTGAGGTGAGTCGAGTCTTCACCTCCTGAAAACTCTTATCGCAAGGATCTGACCACTGAAACTTGACTTTCTTCTGATTCAATCTGGACATAGGGATGTAATAGAAGTAAATCCTTCATCAAACAACCTATACTATCCAGCAAAACCCAAGAAACTCCTGATATCTGATGGAGAGACAAGGCGAGGCCAGTTTCTTATTGCTTTGGTCTTTTGAGGATCCACTCTAATTCCATCACCATAAATGATATAACCAAGAAATGCTACTGATATTAGCCAAAATTCACACTTACAGAACTTAGCAGATAGCTGATGATCTTTGAGAGTCTAAAGTACTGTTCTAAGATGGTCTGCATTATCTCACTCACTGCGGAAATAGACTAGAGTATCATCTATGAAGACTATGATGAACATGTCCAAGTACTGCTTGAACACATGGTTTATCAAGTCCATGAAAGCTGCTGGGGAATTAGTGAGACCAAAGGACATAACTAAAAATATGAGGCGACCATACCGAGTATGGAAAGCTATTTTCAAAATGTCACATTCTCTGACTCTGAGATGATGATAGCCGGATCTGAGGTCTATCTTGAAGAAATATCTAGCACCCTGAAGTTGATCAAACAAGTCATCGATTCTGGGAAGAGGATACTTGTTCTTGACCATAACCTTATTAAGTTGATGGTAGTCTATACACATTCTGAGAGAACCATCTTTTTTTCGCACGAATACTACTGGAGTGCCCCATGGGGAAACGCTGGGCCTGGTGAATGCCTTATCTAAGATATCCTTTAATCTTTTAGGTCTTTGAGTTTTGTTGTTTTCATTCTATATGGTGGAATAGATATAGCTTGAGTATCCGAAAGAAAATCAATACCGAAGTCTATTTTCCTTTTGGAAGGAATTCTTGAAAGATCTTCAGGAAAAACAACTGAATATTCATTTACAACTGGAACTGATTCATGGCTGGGTGTCTAAGAACTAGTGTCCTTAACTCAAACAAGATGGTAGACACATCCTTTAGATATCATTTTCCGTGTTCGAAGGTAGGAAACAAGCTGAAGGTAGGAAACAAGCTGACCCTTGAAAGCGGATACACTACCCTTCTACTCTAGGACAGGTTTATTTAGGAATTAAAATTGGACTATTTTATTTCTACAGTTGACTGTGGCATAGAAGGAATGAATACAATCCATGCTGAGAATGACATCAAAATTAGTCATCTCTAATTCGACTAAGTCCGCTGAAGTAACTTTTTGAAATATCATAATCGGGCAGTTCCTGTATACCCACCAGGCTATGATGGTCTTACCCATTGGGGTAGAGACTTAAAAGGTTTCTGCTAGAATTTTAGGACTGACTCCAAAATCACCTTCTATATAAAAAGTGACAAAAGACAAAAAAGCTCCTGGATCTAGCAAAGCGTAAATATGCATATGAAAGATCTGTTATGTACTGGTAACCAAATCAGGAGAATTTTCTTAATCTTGTCAGGACTAAAGAGCATAGAGACGATTTAGGCGTTGCCCACTAGTAGCACTGGAGGTAGCACCCTGCTGATTTTAGCGACCAGACTGAGCTGAAGAGCGATTCTATTGACCCCAAGGACCTGGATGAGTACAGTCTCTAACTCTGTGGCCTGGCTTGCCACATCTGAAACAAATACCACTGCCAGCTCTACAAATACCCTAATGGTGCTTACCATAAGTCTGGCAAAGAGGATAGGTGCGGGCACTGCTAATACTGCCCTGGGACTTAGAGCCTGGTGCTCTATCTTTGTTACCCTCTCTGAATTTAGGAACTGTAGAACTGGATGAAGAAGGAGCTGGAACTGATGACTTAGGAAGAAACTGAGAACAGTTTCCTCCTTTTGACTTAGGTTGAGCAAAGTTGAAACTACCTATCTTCGCCCTCTTATTCTGTTTCTCCCTCATTTTAATCTTTTGCTCCTCAATCTATTGAGCATGAGACATAAGCCTGGATAAAGTAATGTCATTATTTAGCATGGTGGATATGTACTCATTAACCATGCTATCGTTCACCCTTGAAACAAACTTACTCATCCTTGCCCTGCTAACTGCAACCATATGAGGGGCATATCTGGCTAATTGAGAAAACTTGAGAAAATACTCTTTCACTGTCATATTGCCCTACCTGAGGCTGATGAATTCTAGCACCTTAGATTCTCTAATATCTAGGGGAAAGAATCTATCAAAGAAAGAAGATGCAAACTACTCCCACTCAACAGGCCCTGCATCATTTGCCCTTTCTGACTTTCACTACTTAAACCAAGTGTGAGCAACATCCTGCAACTGCTATGCATCTAGCTCAGCACTATCAATAGTAGTCATACCCATGAAATATGTCACCTTCTACACCTGATCTAGGAATTCTTGAGGGTCCTTGTCTGTCTTAACCCAAGAAAGGATGAAGGATTCATTCGGGTGAAGTCCCCAATCCTGGATGCAACTGAATTGGCCACTGGGTTGGCCGGAAAGATAGTTGGTCCTTAATTTTGAGCAGAAATTGACTGAACAAGAGTAGTAAATGCGTCCCTGAACTCCGCATGAGAAACATATTCACCCAAAGGTTATTCAGGCTGAGGGGTAGGGTGATTCCTATTTCTTCTTTTAGGAGGCATATTCTGTAGAAGAAAGGGAGAAACATATTAGGTTGAGAGATTAACTTGAGATTATGATCACTGGCATGAAATAAATATTGAAAGAGGAGAAATTGTTCCTAAAATATCTTATAGCCTCTTATACATAAATGTGGCGCACAGCACACCCATGCACAAGACTCTACTAGATGCGGCTTTTAGTCTTCCTAGGACACTATTGAACTTTAGGCTCTAATACAAAGTTTCTAACACCCCGAATATGGTACCCAGAATGTTACATGGTGCTCATAACCCCGAAGGACCACAAGCTAACCCATGACTGATATTTATACCTGTATATTGCATACATACTATAAAATACGAAAACATGAACTGAAAGGCCATAAGGTTCAAAACTATAACATAAGATCTGATAAATCATAACATATGGATGGGGTATAAAATACCCAAAACAAAACTGAAATAAGCTATCTGAACATACTGTAGTCTAAAAGCCTTTAAATGTGACTGTCTGAATAAGGAATTGATGGGACATATTGATAACGCTCAAACTACAGCTCTCGTAAGAGTGTAAGCGGTCGTTGTCAAATATAGAACCCAACTGAGATGGGTATCGATCCCACAGAGAATACTTAGTCACTAAGTAAGCAAAGATTAATAGACTTTTGGTGAAAGTTTCGTAAAAGGGGGGATTGTAACGTGCAATAATGTAACAAAGTGAAAACGGAAAATAGCAAAGTAAAAAGAAAGAATATTTAGTAAGATGTTTAACCAATGATAATTGAGAGTTGGGGTTATGTCCACCTTATGAGTTATACGTCTCTATTGGCTATGAGTTATGCAGAATTCAGACATGCATGTGCTTATAGAGAGTTGTATTCTATGGTAAATCCAGGCGTCTTTCGACCATCAAGGATTATTTCACTTTAAGTCTTTCGAGCTTAAAGTGTGTCTAACGGTACGAACTCTTCAAGAGGTTAATCCAGTTACGGCACTAACTTTTTAACAGGGGTTGGTGCCCTATTACCTTGACATTATCTCTTTTCCAGACATATAACTTTTCTTTCGAACAAGTTAATGCTATACTGGCGTATTCTATGTGTTTACAACCACAAGAATTTGAATTAAGATGAAGAGAGTAATGATATAAGCAACACACGTGTCACGAATTCACAAACTCATAGCAATAGATAGTATCTCATAAGGCTTCCATAATCCCAACGGAGAAGTTTAGCTACGCATGAGTGCAACGGAAAACACAATAGACATTATCATCATAAAAATCTCACGTGAATTCCTTGCAAATAGCTTTTCTCTTGTTGTAAAAATTAAAAGTCGAATATATGAAAAATAATGTCAACAATGAATTAATGAAGAAAAAGGGGAAGGATAGAATAGGGATGAGGGTGGTGGAGAATTGTTTTGATGGATGGATGGATGGTGGATGGATGGGAATAATAAAAATCTCCAGCAAAATAGGGTATTTATAACACCCATATCCTATTCCTACTAAGCTACTGCATTACTTATCCTAGTCCTTCTAGGTTACTGCAGCATTATCCTAATCCTACTAAGTTACTGCTGATCCCCAAAGTCTTTAGAAATGTTGTTTTTGCCCGGGACAGGTTTTCCATGCATCACTTTTAGTCCCTAGGCGTCCAAGCTCTCCTTTCCTTCTTTCGTGAATCTTCCTTGGGCGTCAATTTATCCATAAAATGCTGAAATCTTCATCATTTATACCTGAAAACTTGCTAATCACGTTTGTTAGCTCACTTACAGGAAAAAGGACTAAAAGTGCATGAATTATATATTTTGTCCTCAAAACTTAGCTAAAATATGGGTAAATTATAGTACTTTAGGCGTGTAAATACGCCTATCATCAACACCCCACACTTAAATCTTTGTTCGTCCTCGAACCAAATATCATGTCCATCTAAACTTTTACTTAGGGTTTCACAGTAACAGTAGAAAATATTCATCAAGACAGGCACGACAATCATTAACAAAGAGTAGTTTTCTGATCACTACTAGAAACAATTTAACCTCTAACATAGACTCGTGATGATGGTTAATTCGTATCCAAAATTTAAGGCACAAAGAATCATACAAGACTACCCAAAACTCATCAACCATGTGTGTCTCACGCAATATATCACCCATAATCACTCACAAGTCTTGTATTTTTCGAGACATGGGTATAAGATTTTCCTTGATCTCACTCTCACGAAGAATTCATATGTTGCAACTGATGACCATAGGATTTCCCTTAGTGTAATGCTCTACTAATATCAAAATTCTGAGCTTAGGATCAAATAGGTCTTTTACAGGTTGTAATGTAGGCTAAGGGACGGGTAGAACTATTTTGGCCAGAAATAGTGACTATGTTCCTAAGCGCTTTAATACATCACATTATGCCATTAACACTCTCTTTTAATCAACCCTGCTACCTTTCTTTCATCTATCACCCCTTTTCACCTATTTTGTCATTCAAGCATAACTATCTTTTTATTTAATCATAAACACAATTTATCTTTTTGTTTTTCTATTTCTTTTTTTTTTTTTTATAACACACCTCTATGATAGCCACTCTTTTTTTTTCATAACAAATTCAAGTACCAATTCACTTTAAGGCATCACTCTCACCTAATTTCCTCTTATTTTGTCACATGACTTCACAACTTAAAGCACTTAGGAATTTGGATCAAATTATGGTCTTGAAAAAAAATGGATTCGGCTTATATATGAGGCTGTCAAAGAAAATGGCTAAAGGCTCAAAGTGGGTTAACTAAGATAATGTCCATGGGTAGGTAAAAGGAAGGTAAACAAATACAGGTTACCAAAGAAATGCCTAAATCATCTCCTAAACTTGCACTCTTTATTTCGCTTTACACACACACCAGGCAAGTTCTAGCATCAGTCACAACCAAGAATATACTATATCCTCACATACACAAGGCACAGGGTCAACTTTATTGGGAGTATTATAGACTCTTGACCCTAAGAAATGAATGAATTAAACCACACAATTATCATACAGTGAGTCACACTTAGAGCCTAAATGTCTCAATAGTAATGATTCTAGCACAAACTCATGTCATAACACCATGCCGCCTATCAGAACAATTTCATGCATCAAAATCTAAAAAAATGTACGACTAATTAAAACAAACAAAAAATATGACAATAAATGTAGGCAAAGAAGTACAGCATACGAATACCAGCACCCCACACTTAGACGGGACACACTGCTCTCAGTGGAAAATAAATACGGAAAACCTGATTAGTCGGACTCCTTTTCTATGTCTGGGGTCATACCCCCTGCGTCGGAATCATCATCAGAGTCTTCATCCTCAGAGTTTCCTCAAATTGTACCCCACTTGATCCAAAAGTGCGTTGAGGTATTTGTAGCGAGGAGGATTCAGCTTGCTCTTTTCTTCCGCTTTCCTAACCTTTCTGTGAGGTGGATACTTTTTGTTTTTCTTGTCGTCCTTTTAAGGCCATTCTACCTGAGATCCTAATAGAGTCATGTTAGCTTCATCTCAGAAGATTCAATTGATAAACAAACAGTAATGGCACCACCCCACACTTAAGTTGTTGGCACAGACTAATTAAGTGAGTGATGTCGACTACTCAGACTTCATCGTCATACATTTGGGCGATATGTTCCAACAATATGTTCAGCACAGTCATACTTTCATGTCGTTTTAACTATCCTTTCCAACTATATTTCATGTAATCTTGATCATACTCTCATGTTTGGATTAATGCACTTTTTTGAACAAGACTACTGCATAGAGATCGTATCAAGTTATGGTATAGAAATAATCACAACATCTCATGCTTGTATTCAATCATGATCTTTATCTCGATGAACGAGTCATTCAAACATTTAAGCATTCAATTTAGAAGATTATGCACTTAACTTCACCATGTCGACTCCGCAAAAGTATGACAGTGTATAACAATCAAATAAAAGTCGGAACCAAATCAAGAGCATCATTACGTATTCTTTCACTCACTTAGTTGTATCACAACAAATCAACCATATTCAAATCACCAACACTACTTCACGATTTAACAACTTATTATAGGCGTAGTATTGTAATACTTACGTAATATAAAAGAAGAGCAAAAAAGTACTTACTTGGTTGATGGCCTCGGAATATGTTCTTGCAAAGTTAAAAGAGCAAAAATAAAAGTTTTGAGAGTTTTGGGAGGCAAAGGCGGCGCCTTTAGCTTTGCCTAGTTGAGCAGAAGGCCATAGCATAGGCCATGCCTAATGCTTTGCCTAGTTGAGCAGAAGGCTTTTGCATAGGCGGCGCCTATGCTATGGCATTGTTGAGAATAGGCGGCGCCTATTCTATGGCATTGTTGAGCATAGGCGTCGCCTATGCTATGGCACTCTAGAATCCAAGAGCTTATGCCATAGCATAGGCCTTGCCTTGTTCGTGGCCTAGATTTACATAGGCCTTGCCTTGTTCTTTGCCTATATTTTCATAAGCAATGCCCAACCCATTGCCTTTTGCTTCTTCAATCCTAACTTACCACCTTCAACATGAAATTCTTCCAAATCAAAATCTGAAACCAATCTCCTCTTTTACAACACTTGCACCTGCATTTACTCAAAAACAACAAAAATGATTAGAACGATGGGTTGCCTCCCATCAAGCGCCTTAGTTTTGGTCGTGGCACGACAAAATCCTAAGAAGACAAAAACAAAAAAAATAATTAAAAATGATGGGTTGCCTCCCACTAAGCGCTTGATTTATTGTCGCGGCACGACATAGCTATCTCGATTACTTAGACTTCATCAAGATAGATGGTGCATCATTTTCCGAATGGATTCAGACGACGTTGATGCTTACTTGTGGCATGCAATCTTCTTCGATACCAATTATATCATCAATAGACCAACCCATAGCTCTCTTGTACCTCTTCAGAGCAGAGATGAGAGCCTCTACGTGCTGTTCACTTAAATCATCTGCAACACTCACCGGAAGTGTATTTTCACTTCCCAAGAACGCATACCTGGGGAGCTCTTTCGATTATAGCACTGGTGGCTCTTCAATGGAAGTCTTTGCTGTTGGTGATGGTTGATTCTTAAGATCAAGGTCCGACTGCTTAGGAGTATGAGAATAGGACCCTATTTCTGTTAGAGCACACATAGTTTTTTCATAATCTTCATCATCCTTATGCTCAACATTCAACAACACATCAGATAGTGGCTCAACAGTAAGCTGCTTCTCTACAGATAATTCTTTCTTGTCCTTATAATAAACATCATCTACAGAGAACACATTCATATCTTCGGGCTGCTTCATTGCTTTGCATATATCAAAGGGGACCACTTCGTCATTCAATCGAAATAAAAGCTCATTATCTCTGATGTCAATAAGCACACTTCCTGTTGCAAGGAAAGGACATCCCAAGATTATGGGAACTTCAGAATCCACCTCGCAATCTAAAATCACAAAGTCTGCAGGAAGAATGAAGGTAGACACCTTCACCAACACATCATTCAAGATACCCACAGGTCGTTTTACCGACCTATCTGCCATCACTAGCTGCATATTGGTTGGTGTAGGGTCACCTAACCCCAACTTTCTGTAATGGATAGTGGAATAAAATTGATGCTAGCACCCAAATCGCACAATGCCTTGGCATAATCCAACGATCCAATCTTGCAAGGGATAGTGAAAGCACCGGGGTCAGCCTTCTTCTGAACTAGTGATCTGGTAGCGATTGCACTGCAATGATGAACAGTATCCGTCAACTCATAACTTGCTGCCCGCTTCTTTGTCAAAATATCCTTCATGAATTTAGCATACCCAGGCATCTGTTCCAGCGCCTCCACCAACGGAACATTAATAGTCAGCTGCTTCAACATGGTCATGAATTTACTGAACCTGGTGTCATCAGCCTTCTTCTTCAGTCTCTGAGGAAAAGGTGGTGGTGGAAGGGGAATCGTTTTCTCCACCACTTCCTTTTTATCTTGCTTCCGATTATAAAACTTTTCAGGCTGGTGACGTCTAGGTGTAACATCATGAGCACTCACTTCAGCTTCTACGGCATGTTCAAACTCTGCTTTATCAACATTCTCTTCTCTATCATCAACTACCTGCTTGCCTTTGGACGGATTTTCCAACACTTTACCACTCCAGGTAGTAATAGCCATACACGATCCGTCATTCCTTGGGTTTTGCACAGTGTCGCTAGGTAAGGTGCCAGCCTTTCTTTGATTGAATGCCGCTGAAAGTTGACTCAATTGCTACTCTAGTTGCTTTATTGAAGTGGAATGCGAATTAACCAATTGATTCATTGAAGACAAATCGTTCTTCACCTCAGTTATGCCCATATTGGTTGCCTCCACTCCTTTCAGCAGTTTGGCCATCATATCTTCCATAGATATCTTCCCCGAGCCAGATGCCACAGCCTTACGATTTCCAGGAGAAATATATAAACCACTCCTGTCAGTCTTATTCTTCCAACTTCCTTGATCACGGTCCCTGTATCCAGATTTATCATAATAGTTCCGACCTTGGTTTCCTTGGGCATTGCCTCGGAAACCCCCCTGATTATTCAAGTAGTTGTCTTTTTTCTCAGAATCAGATTCATCTCTTCCCTGTGACACAACAGCCTTGACTTTTTTGGTCTTCCCTGATAATAAATGCTTGGTAAGAAGGTCCATCTGTGTTTTCATGTGAGCCATATCTTGGTCACGTTCCTCTTGTCTACGCCTCTATTCTGAAGTCATGCCAAAAGATACAGTGGGGCTTGTTACCTCAGAATCCCTGGTATGACAAGCTCTACTTTACTTCGTCATCCGATCTAGCATATTGCTTTCCTGACCAAAGGTGAGGTCCATGAATGATCCTCCAGCCGCATTATCCACCACTGGTTTAGTTATTGAATTCAAGGCTCTGTATAGTATCTCCATTAGGTGAACATTAGTCATATGATGGTTTGGCACCTCATAAGCTTATTCTTGAATCTTTCCCATGTTTCATGAAGAGCTTCAGTTGGAAGCTATCGAAAATTGCTGATTTCATCTCTCAACTGTGCTCTTTTGGATGGCAGAAAGAATCTTTCTAGGAAAGCGTCTTTCAATTACCTCCAATTAGTAATAGAATCAGGAGTTAGCCCATTCAACCATAGAGTTGCCTCCCTAGATAGAGACAATGGAAATAAGCGTAGTCGAGTTGCATTCTGTCCAATGCTAGGATTGTCGAATGACTTGCATATAGAAATAAAGTTTATCAGATGCATATTCGGATCATCGCCTGCTAGTCCACCAAATAATCCCTTGAGTTGCAAAAGCTGAATCATGGCGCTAGTGATATTGAACTTTGCTCCGGGTGCCAATGGCGGAAGAATAATAGCTCTTGTGGCACCAGCTCCGTCCAGATCGTCATCATCATCATCAAAATGAATCTGCATAGCTCGGCGTTCAGGTCTAAATCTAGCTTGATGATCTATTCTGTTAGCAGGTGTCGCCACCTCAGCAGTACGCCTAGGATTCAGTAGCTCCTCATCACCCAGGTCCTCATCATCAGGATTTGTTGCACGACCTGGATTATCAATATTCTGTTGATGTACTTGAGCGGCTACCAACGCAGCTAATCTAGCTTGCTCCTGTTGAGTAGCCCTTCTTTCAATGTCACGTTGTGCATCCATTTTGCCAATACGATGTGGTTCAGGATTGATAGGTAATAACGGTTGACCAGAACTTTGAGTATTTGGCATGCACTGAACAAAACCTGAATAAAACAAAAACAACAACTAAAAGTAAAATCTGAGAATCTTTGACCAAAGGGTCTAGTAACTATCACAAACTTAGTTGACAACTGTATTCCCCGGCAACGGTGCCAATTTTTGATAATGCTCAAACTACAACTCTCGTAAGAGTGTAAGCGGTCGTTGTCAAATATAGAACCCAACTGGGTTGGGTATCGATCCCACAGAGAATACTTAGTCACTAAGTAAGCAAAGATTAATAGACTTTTGGTGAAAGTTTCGTAAAAGGGGGGATTGTAACGTGCAATAATGTAACAAAGTGAAAACGGAAAATAGCAAAGTAAAAAGAAAGAATATTTAGTAAGATGTTTAACCAATGAGAATTGAGAGTTGGGGTTATGTCCACCTTATGAGTTATACGTCTCTATTGGCTATGAGTTATGCGGAATTCAGACATGCATGTGCTTATAGAGAGTTGTATTCTATGGTAAATCCAGGCGTCTTTCGACCATCAAGGATTATTTCACTTTAACTCTTTCGAGCTTAAAGCGTGTCTAACGGTACGAACTCTCCAAGAGGTTAATCCAGTTACGACACTAACTTTTTAATAGGGGTTGGTGCCCTATTACCTTGACATTATCTCTTTTCCAGACATATAACTTTTCTTTCGAACAAGTTAATGCTATACTGGCGTATTCTATGTGTTTGCAACCACAAGAATTTGAATTAAGAAGAAGAGAGTAATGATATAAGCAGCACACGTGTCACGAATTCACAAACTCATAGCAATAGATAGTATCTCATAAGGCTTCCATAACCCCAACGGAGAAGTTTAGCTACGCATGAGTGCAACGGAAAACACAATAGACATTATCATCATAAAAATCTCACGTGAATTCCTTGCAAATAGCTTTTCTCTTGTTGTAAAAATTAAAAGTCGAATATATGAAAAATAATGTCAACAATGAATTAATGAAGAAAAAAGGGAAGGATAGAATAGGGATGAGGGTGGTGGAGAATTGTTTTGATGGATGGATGGATGGTGGATGGATGGGAATAATAAAAATCTCCAGCAAAATAGGGTATTTATAACACCCATATCCTATTCCTACTAAGCTACTGCATTACTTATCCTAGTCCTACAAGGTTACTGCATCATTATCCTATTCCTACTAAGTTACTGCTGATCCCCAAAGTCTTTAGAAATGTTGTTTTTGCCCGGGACAGTTTTTCTATACGTCACTTTTAGTCCCTAGGAGTCCAAGCTCTCCTTTCCTTCTTTCGTGAAGCTTCCTTGGGCGTCAAGTTATCCATAAAATGCTGAAATCTTCATCATTTATACCTGAAAACTTGCTAATCACGTTTTTTAGCTCACTTACAGGAAAAAGGACTAAAAGTGCATGAATTATATATTTTGTCCTCAAAACTTAGCTAAAATATGGGTAAATTATAGTACTTTAGGCGTGTAAATACGTCTATCATCACATATCCCAACCTAACTCCAACTAATAAATTAATGAATAAGATAATAAAATAATAATCGTGTCCTCGAAAGATGAGGACTCACTTCTAACTCTGCCTGCTGAGACTGGATCTACTGATACTATGGAACTCGTGTCTCTGAACCTATGGTATAAGACACCATAGTGCAAATGCATCAGTACTTTGAATATACTAGTATACCTGTGAGGTAGGCTAAATGTATAAGGTTCATATATATGAAAAATATTAATAACAGACTGACTATCATGAGTGTGAGAGTGCATGCATGAGACATAAAAACTGACACTGATATCGTGATAACATGATTACTGAATCTAAATACTGATAACATGACATACTGATAACTGATATAACTGATAACATAAGTAAATGCATCTGACAGTCTTGAATCTGATGGAACTAGCTGAGTTCCGTACTGTATCTGAATTGAATATGTCTGACAGTCCTAAAATCTAAAGAACTATCTGAGTTCTTGACTGATACTGATACTAAAACTATGTGAAGTAGTCATCTAACTGACATGCCCCAAATGATACATTGAAGCTGAATTGGGGTATAATCTATGCCCTGATTGGAAGGGTATCAATACCGCACCACTGGTAAAGATAATATATGAGTAACCCTAATATAACAAGCCACTCTAATGAGAATGGTGAGAACCCTCATATTATAGGTTAAGCCACCCTATCTACCCTCATATAGCAGGCTATGATGTCTCAACCTATGCTGTCTATATAGTTCTGGAGTGAAAGGATTGCTTCAAAGAATCACACCTTCATATAATAGGTGAGTTCCCACCCTTGGGTTCACTCGGTGCTAATTTCTACTCCCATCTGAATAGACACTGAACATGATTTTCTGAAACTGAACATGGACCGAGTTACTAACTTTTGTTGACTGACGAAATACTACTGATTTCTGACAATTGACTGAGTTCATGAGATCATGTAGATTTTTTGAGTCATAAGACTATATGAAGTCTAAGGATCATAGCTTGACTAAGAGTATCGTGAAAACATGACATGTCTCTAGGCACACAGCTAACATTTCGGGTATAAGTACCCCAGGACTTGATAGAAGGAAACAAACAAAGCATGACTTGCTTGAATACATAATAATCACCATAATGCATTTACTGAAGCATTTCATCATGAATATGATAGGCATAATCTTGTACATATATGGGGATTTCATGACAGCATGCTAGTTAAGAACTTTTCCTTCATTTATGCATTAAATCAAACATATAGTAGGCATGGTACATGTAAACATCATTGTACAACAGTTATACATCATGGTCACATTCTAATTTCATCATTCAAGGGTTTATTCATAGGTTTGCATGAATCTATATCTATAATAATTAAACCCACATATAACTTATCACCCAACATGGAGTAAAATTTAATTTCTCATTTATCAACGTGAACAAGAACAACCCAATCATGAAATCATAAAGAAAATCCATAACTTGAAGTTGGAAAAGGGATCCTTGGACTTCATGGATGAAAGGAGTCTATGAATAAACACTATGCATCCTTGGGTTGAGTTTTCTTGATGTTCTTGAACTTGAAGAATTGGAAATCCCTTAGTTCTTGAAAAAGATTGGATGTTGTTCTTGTAGATTAATGTTAGAGAAAAACCTTAATATTGTTTATAAAGTAATAATGAACCAAATGTTTGAAATCAGATATAATTGGGTATATTTAAGTGGGTGGTAAAAGACCAAAAATCCCCTCTTAAAATGGCTTAAATTTGTTGAATTAGAACCTGCGACGGTGGGTGCGACGGTCTGTCGCTGGGTTGATGATCCTTCGGCCCTGACCGTCGTTTCTAGGAAGAATGGGGCCTCACTATTTTGGTTGCGATGGCTTGGGCGATGGTCCATCGCAAGTTCGATGGTCCGTCAACCTGACCGTCGCACCTTATCCAGAAGGTGGCCTCACTGTTTCCCTTGTGACAGCCTGAGCGACGGTCCGTTGCTAGTCTGATGGTCTATCGGCCTGGGCTATCGCTCTTAGGAAGAAGGTAGTTCTCACTTCCTTGATGCGACGGCCATGGGCGACGGTCCATTTCTAGTCCGACGGTCCGTCAGCCTCACCGTCATATCTGGGCGGTTTTACTGCCTTCTGTATTTTGGCCATAACTTTCTCCTCCTATGTTGGATTTTCACGAAATTGGTATCATTGGAAATCTAATTCAATTTATCACATCAAAAAGTGAAAATATTAAAAATACCATGTGTACAAAAGTGGATTTTTCTTTCAAGGAAAGCTTCTAATATTCTTGAGACGATTTCAAGCTAGGAAAAAGTATGGGGTATTACATATATTCACCTTGATATTTAAATTCTTTCCAACTATAGGTTATGTGAGTTCATACTTATATTTTCAATTATAGAGAAATGTAGATAAAATTTCCATCAAAGTGTTTGCCAATCTTCAAAGATTGATTCACAATAATTTTCTCAAACTTAAAGCTATACAAGATATTCTTCATATTCTCCAAGTGATTAATCCGATTAAGGCATCAATTTATAAATTAGAGAATAGGAACTCTAATTTCTTGTCAATATTCTCTTTTCCTAACAACAACTCTTTTGTTTAAGAAATTTATGTTTTAATGAACACTCTCAAGTTTGCAACCATGAGAATCCATTAAAATGAAGAGAATGAGATATAAAAGCAATTTTAATATAAATTCAAAAACACATAGTTTAGAATTTAAATTGCACCAAGGTTCACACAAATCTAGTTATGGATATATAGCAACTCATAATTAGAATTAGCATCCAAGTAATCAAAGTGTCCATACCAAAGATTCAAGAGTGTTAGAGTTTACAAATATGAACCCTAATTGAATAATCTTATCCTCACTTCTCTATTACAAATGATGCATAATTAGTATCCAAAACCGGGTTTGCAGTATTTATAATTGCATTGTGAAATTACCCTGAATCCCCTTGACTCAATTTAAAAAGAACAAATTACCTCGAAAAGGAGTGTTGCACTGCATAGCTCATCATGCACTCTAAGGGTCATGGTGAAAATACTAGAACACACTATGGGGTCGTAGCGTGAGTCCTAGTACACACCCTAGGGGTCATGTCACGAGGCATTTGTTGTAACCTCCGATTATACCATTTTGTTTCCATGTTGTATCCTTTGCACTCTTTGATCTTTCTATGTCTTCATATGTTTTATTTTCTTCTAAAATAACACTAATCATATCTGTTAGCTCAACTACATATATATTAAGGTAAAACATATGAATTAAAACACTTTGTTCTCAAAACTTAGCTCAAATATAGGTAAAACATAGTACTTACGTGTATAAATACATAGAAGATCAGGCGGACATACTTTGAATCAAATACTTCATTCTATGTATTACAATGTATAATTTGTTCTAAACAAGTGTCCAACAACTTTGTTAATGATCTTAATATAAATCATTTAGAGTCCAACTATATTTGATCTAGTGATCACTTTATAATACATGAAAATCAAAATATGCACATTTATGTATAATAAAGAAATGATATGAAACACCTTGGGCTTTGATCCTGGTAAATTTCTCGAGCCTTAAGCTTTTTAGTCATCATAAGACTCACCATACTAGTTGTATGGTGTGGGTACGGGTTAGGTGACCCAATATGTAAGGTGTCCTGTATCTGATGGATGATTTTTTGTTGTGGTTACAGGTTGGTGGTGGTGAATCATATGTTTACAATACCAGGGGTATAGTGTCCGTCCATATACTGTCTAGTTCCTAGCCTTGATGTTATACTTAGGGTACGACTTGAAGGATACTTGTCATATGGTCATGGTATAAATTAGGCTAAGGAGTCGTATGTTGGACAAAATATGGTGTCCAACTTTCTGGTCAAGTTACAAGTGGAGGGTACCACTCATATGGTGTGGATACGATTTGAGGGGTCCAAACGTACTCTGATGCATTCTTTATCAGTATATGTTGGGTGTATTTTGGGCATTTTCCCTAATAACTTCTTTAGACCCCACGACATAAAAATCTTTGGAGGTTTTCTTAACCTATTATTCATAATCAGACTCTCTCTAAACACTCTTAAAATCTCTCTCAAGCTCCTTGTTTAAGAAAGGCAATGGTTTTAATCAAGGTAATCAATTAAGTATCTACAGGGTGGTTTCTCTTCTTCTTCTTTGTTGCCTAAGGCATGTTACTCCCCCCTCATTGTTAGTTCAAGTAAAAGCATGTTTTAATGAATGATTTTTATGGCATTATTGTGGTATTATTTTGGGTTTTGAAGTATATGTTGGGAGTTTTTGTTGTTCTTTCTTGGATAGTGCTTTCCTATGTTTTACTAATGGTTTTTATGTTATAATTGTTATTTGAACATGCGGTTGCATGGTAATGGTTAATTGATACTTGGTTTTGTCTTTCAAAACTATTTTCCCTCAACATGTTTGTTAAAATTCCAATGAGAATACTTTTATCACGTAGTTTGACTATTATTGAAATCCTTTTATTGCATAAAAGGTAATGGAACCCAAATTGGTTTAAATGGATCTAAATGGATTGGAAAGGCCTTGGTGGCCATGGTATTGGTTTAATAGAAACTTTGGAGTCAAATTAGTTTAACGGCTTTGGTATGGCATAAATGGATAGACTTGCAAGCTCTAGGTTTAGTCTGACGATACCAATGGTTAATTCCTAATTAAAAGAAATCCTTAGTAATTGGTTTCTTGTGTGTGAATGGTTTTAATATGGGATTAAAGGTGGATGTTTTAGCAAATTCAATGAAGGTGGCTTTCCCAGGAAGACCAAAACTGGAAACTCATCTTTGTCGATGTGAGGCTGGTCTTGGTGACTGTGTGCATCACGTCACACTATATTTTTAGAAGATGTACTAGTCATCTCATCTTTTTATCTTGCTCATACGGCTAATACGATTGGGGCCCTTTCCGCAGGCAAAGCTGAACCCATATAGCCTATGGGTGGAATTAGGATGACAGAGCTACACAATCTCATGTCAAAGGTTTTAAATGAATACTAAATATGGTTCTCTTCCCCGACATGTTAAATATATATATATATATTTATGTGTGTGTATGTATGTGATTACATATGGTTATTTACTTGGCTTTGAATAATGGCATTATTGTATCCTTACACCTGAGTACATTCTAGCTTTCACTTGCTAACTCATATTCAGGTGTTGTATCCCCACGAGATGTAGGAAATTTCCATACTACTTGTAACACCCTGCATTTTTTGGCTACAACATAAACCGTTATGCCTACGCGTAGATGTTCCAAAAGGCTATAAATCCAATTAAGATTTTTTGTGTTAATCATTAATGTAGTGTGGGAATCTTGTTGAGCATGATTCGAGATAATAGAGGTCCCTTAACTCAAGTACTAGTTTAAAGCTTTCCTATCGTTCAAGTTTTAGTGAGCATCAAAACTTAGGTCAACTTCAATTGACTATAACTACTTGTTTATGAAAAAATGGGTGGCTTCCTGTTTATCAAATGAAATCTCTTTGAATTAGATCTTTAACTATACCAATTTCACCTAAATCCGATATCGAAACAAAACGTTATGCCCTTTTTACTCTAACATATCAGCCTGGAAACTGTCTGATGACATATCTGACTGCTTATCACATTTCTGATGACATTTCTGATGACATTTCTGATGCCTTATCAGAAAATGTCGTCAGCCTTAGGCAGAAAATCATAAATTTCATCTCCTAGGTGATGACCCGGGCTGACGGGCTATCACAGATCTGACGGCTTATCAGCCTTGGTCGTTAGCTAAAAATTTCAGCAACTGAGAAGTGATTTAGTAGGGGTATTTTGGTCTTTCCCTCACTCCAAAAACCTTCTCCAAAAATATAAATTGAAACCTAAGCAATATAATCCATATATTATCAGTTTTACAACATATCAATCCTCTCTACTCTCAAGAACAAGATGGAAACTAAGGTTTCTCCCAAGATCAAGAAATCAAAAAAATCAATCCTTAAGTTCAAGATCTCCAAGAAACAAATCAAGATTCAAGTTTCCTTCCCTTTCATAAATCAAGAATTCATCTTCCTAAGTGAAGATATTAAAGAAACGGATCAAGATCCAGGTTTCATCTATCTAAATCTGGGTTCTATTTTTCAGATCTTATAATTTAAGGTACGTGGAGTTTTTCTAAAATCTCATGGGCATAGAAATCATATTTTTAGGAAAAAGGTTTCAGACTTATGAACATATTCATGTTTTAGAAGCATTGATGATATTGTTTTGGCCTTTAAGCCTTCCTACAAATTGATTTAAAGTGATATATGTATATATGTATGTGTTTTAAGGTTGATGATTAAATTGAGAGCATGATTCATATAAAATCCCTCTCTGGTTATGATTTTTCCTTTACTTATGACATGCTATGGATTGTTCCGAATATGTTTCGAAAAGCTTGATATAAAAGGTGTTGAATAACGTCATGTTTGGATTATGATTTTTATTTCAAAAGAGAGAGGGTAGTTTATATTGATAAATGTAAAAATATTCATATAATGAAAGAGTGCATGATTTTGTCAAAAGAACATGACCACCATATGTTTGAGGAATTCCTACATAGTTTTGACTTATGTTTCGGAACATGAAATCTCTTAAACTATTTGCATGTTTGGGTGGTCTGAATTGAATTTTCATGAAAGAATCATGCATGATATATTATGGCTCAGAAAATAGGACTTGCAAGTCTTGGGGTTACGACACCAACTCAGATAATGCCATGGTAATTTAGAACAGAATAGAACACATGGTTGAAATCAGATTTTTATATGTTTAAACTAGAAAAAAAATGCATGATTTAGAACAGGATAAAATTGGGCATAAAGAGAGCCTAGGTATTTCCCCGAAGAAGGTACGAGTTCAGATAACTCATTGCCCAAAACCATGATTTTCCGATCTGGGTACATTATATTATGTTGGTCTAGTGTCGTGTGGTGTATCAGAATCATAAACTCCAACCCTTGCGGCACACTCTGGTTGGGGGCTTCCTCACCAAGTCAATGGTGGATTTCATACAACTCGTGGTATATCAGAATTGTAGGGGAGTGCCACCTAACTCAGAACCAATACAAAGATCAGAAATTGCATTGACAGAAAGTTTTATGATTCATCAAAAATGCCTATGCGTCTTGAATTTATATGATACATGATGTTTTATGACTATCTCTCAACTATTTTATTTATATAAAAGCATTATTTTGGATTGCTTTGCGTACCAGTACATTTGTATTGACCCTCTCCCCTACCTCTCAGGTTCTAAGGCTCAGTCTAGGGGTCCAAATAAGCAGCAAATAATTTAGACATCAAATCAGATTTTGTAGTGGTGAGCCTTCTCTGTTCCAGAAGGACTATCTTTTTAGAAAATGTCATTTATTTTAGTTTTGGTCTACTGGGGGCCTTGTCCCAGTTTTCAGATAGTTGTTAGTTTTTCTTGTAGTAGAGATTTCGTAGACAGTTTCAGATGATGTTTAGTTGATATTAGATTTTATTCATCATTGTTAAACTAAATCTAGAATATGATCATGTTTTCATAGCAGATTTTATTTTCCGCATTTCCTATTTATATATATAAATGATGTATATGATTACAAGTTATAAGGGCTATGGGGCCTTCATGGTTAGGGATGTCCGTTATGGCCAGAGGCCTGGTTTGTGTCCTGAAAAACTTGGTATCAGAGCACGATTCATGGTCCTATGGTTTCTGTGAAATTGCGTCAGGTAGAGTCTTATTTATAGGTGTGTAGTGCGCCACACTTATAAGCAGGTGGCTATAAGGTATTTAGGAATGTATCCCTTTCTTCATGTTCTAGTTTATGCTATGGAGTGAGAATGTTCCTCTTTTATACTCTAATTCATGCTATGGTGTCGCCCATACGAAACTATCAGTCATCCCCATTCTTTCCTTACTATGATGATCTCAGATATGTCTCATTATTGGGGTGATTTAAGTGCAGAAGTTTGGAGTTTAAATGGAATGGTCCTTTATGATTGAGCCATATAACATTTTGAAATTGTGCTAGGACCTGTGAAGAGTCCATTAGTTCTTCGGGGTGTACTGATTCTAGTGTGAACCTTGATCTTGATAAAATCGTGCTTTTCATCCTACGGTATTAAGTGTATTCAGTCTTTTACAAAAATTTATTTTGCAGATGTCATGCTTAAGGGAGGATGATGTGTAGCAGAATGTTGGAACTGTATTTTTACCCGAGTAGTAGTATAAGTTAAGTGTCGGTGTCATGACCTAGTGGTAGTGATGTTGGACCAAGAAGTTGGTGATGTGAATTCACAAAGTTAGAAGTTAGAGTGAGGGTGACTTTTGTGTAAATAAATATTTTAGTTGCATCACCGATGTTTGAGGATGATCTACCCCTATATAGAGATAGACTAATGTGGTAGCTAGTAGCATGTGTGTATTGCATGGTAGTCTGTGTGGGAAGTGTTTGACTCAGATTTTTATTTATACAGAGTAAGATGTGTATTCTTAGATCATTGATTATTGTGTGTCAAGTTTCTAACTCTTGTAATCTTGTCATCATTGTGTTGTTGAAACTCATAGTCTAGTGAAGTCGTGTGGGGCTCTTTCGATTCACTAGCATAGTTGCCTTGTCATTCATCTCATTTCTTTCTTCAAAACACAAAAATCAAAGTCTAGTGAAGCCGTGTGAGGCCTATTTCGATTCACTAGCAACTTGTTGTTCATCTTGTTGTTCTTGTGTTGGTTGGAACTTGGGTTTTAGAGGCGTAATTGCAAGAAAAGTGGTAAGGGCAATTTATTGAATATATGTTTAGCCGAATCTTTTTGCATGAGACTGAGTTGGTAATGAAGTGATACATCCTTGTGTGTTAGTTTAGTAGAAGGTAGAGAAGGAGTTATTAGTCAAGTTGAATTGTTGGTTACCTGAAGTATGAAAATAACTAGATTGGCCAGTAAGTTATAATTATAGACTCATGGTTGTTTGTGGAATCTGAAGGTAGTCTAAATGTATGTTTAGGTAAGTAAGTGTGATGTGGGAAAGACGTATAAGTAAATAAGATTGTATGGGGTTATAATATATGATTAAGAATGACCATGTCTACTATATGAATTTAGACCCCCCCCCCCGACCTTCTTTTCGTTGGTAGTTGTAAGCTAGTACTACTTGTGAGAAGGCATGTAGTACATTTTTTAGGTATATGGATAGAATCCCCCAATTTGATGGACTAATATATTATATTGCATTCTTCAGTGGTGGTAGGTGATTGATGCTAGACTATTTAATGTAGAATTTGGGTGTAAGAATAGTGGCTTAAGATTAATGATGAATGTTTGTGAGAACTGTGTGTAAGGTTTGGTTGTAAATCATGTTTAGCACTAGACATTAAGTTTGGATAGTTGATGGCCATGAAGGTGGATGTGATGATTTCTTGATTAATGATACTAGTTATATGGAAGTGATCTAATAGGCTTGAACAGTGTATGCAAGAGCTTAAGTTTATTTTATTTGTAATGAAGTGTGATGTTGTATGTATGATGTAGAAGTATGACCACGGTGATATGGAGTTGCGGCATTTTCTAAGACTATTACATGTTGCATGTGGCTAGTAGTACCGTTGAGTTGCTAGGTGGGGAAATACTAGAAGATGGCATATAGTGTTCTAAATAGCCAAGTTAAGGAGTTTTAATTGATAATGTTAAGCCTTATGATATGATATTGATTCGCATGGTAGAGAGATATAAGTTTAGAGTCGCTCTATTGGTAGGCTATGAAGGAAGTAGTATGGTTCATCAAAGGTTTGGTGATATCTATGTTAAGTGTTAGAATCTATGTTTGAGTTTTGAAGATTGAGCTAATAGAAATAAGAGTTGAGGCACTAGAGGGTGTACACTCCGACTATAGGGATACTTATGAAGACCCGAAGTTAGTAAGTGTGTAAGTATTATATGATGACTATTGATGGCTATAGAAAGATAAAGTGTATCTCAAAAGGTAGTTTTAACAGTGGGTTTTTCACTTTCAGGTGTAGTCATTCGGTTTAAGTTCTATGATATGCGTGTATGGTTGTTTTCCAGACCCTAGAGTGCAATGAGTGTAGTTGAGTTAAAGTCTAGAAAGAGATCTAACAAACTTAAGATGATGGCTTGAAGCTACGGGGGAGATGATAATCAAATAACCAAGTCAGGCTCTCAGATTCTGATAGTAATACCAGTATGATATAGAACATTAGAAAGTGAGGGTGGGACTCAAACCATTCTTATCTCAGTATTTTTCAGCTATCCCAATACCTACTCATGATTTGCGTTTTTGTTCCATGATCATAGTTCATATTCATGCATATGATAGAGAGTCATATACTCTTCCAGTTCTAAAATGAGGAGTTCCAGTTCATTCAGTAGTCGAAATCATATTCCATATGCTATGAAATCCAAATTCAGGTCATGCAACTCATGACTCATGTACTCACGCTTTATAGTGTGCTTAGTTCCTATAACTCATGCTATACTCCTAATGATTGGCGAGATTCAACTTATAGTCATGTAAGCCCCAATTCAGATCACTTTGATGAATCCCTGATGTTTATTTACTATTCCTCAGGCCTTAGTTAAGTGTCGAGTTATGTATAGTATCCTTCCATACTTCAAAATCTTATGTTCTAACCTTTTAGTGACTCCTCCTTATGTAATGATACTGGTGATGAGTAAATGGTTCTTGTTGATGAAAGATCATTGTATGCTAGTTTTGGATGAGGCCATAAGTGTGACGTAAGATTTGGGGCGAAGTCTTTGATACATATTATGCTTAGTTAAAATTTGTATGTGTATGTTCCCGGGGTAGCGCGTGGGAGTTATATTGAAAATGGTTTAGAGACTATATGAAGTATGTATTTACGGGTATTTTCCTTGAAGTTCATAGGTTGTTATAAAATAGGCCTGAATGTCATGTTGGGATTTAAGTGGAGAAACACAATATGTGCTAGTGAATCCATAGTAAGAGTTCAGAGTTAGTCATTGAAGTGGTAGGGCACATTATGCTTAGGAGTTGATTAAAAAAGAGAGATATGGAAGGTTGAATCATATGGTTTAGGATAGTATTATGGGTGGCATGTTGTATTTTGTGATTTAGAGTAAGGCTTGATCACGATAAAATATTTAATCTACTTTAGACAATAGTAGAAAGATTTATCAATGCCCATATAATAATTATAAGTTGAATCAAATATAAGCATGACATTTGGGGGGAATAGTATAGTTAAGGGATATTCAAGAAGTGTGTGAAGCTTGAAAGAACGAAGTTGCATTGCCTAAGTCCTGGTAATTCTATCCTAGTTTATGAGTCATAATGTCTCTATTCCATGCCATAGAGTGATGTCATTGTTGTGATTCCTTAGTTGGATGTCTTGTGTAGCTCACGCCCAAGATTTCTTGCTCCTTAATGCTACTACAACTTCTTTAGAAAGAGTGTTAAAGAGATACTCCAGTTAAGTATAAGTTTCCAGTATAATTTAGCCTGTATAAAATACAATTCAGTTTAATATTCGGGCAGACAAGTATTGTGGTTTCCTACCTTTTGACTCGTTCCAACTAACCGAAGTCT
Source organism: Capsicum pubescens (assembly GCA_030864215.1). Taxonomy (NCBI): domain Eukaryota; kingdom Viridiplantae; phylum Streptophyta; class Magnoliopsida; order Solanales; family Solanaceae; genus Capsicum; species Capsicum pubescens. The sequence goes on along the minus strand of CM061549.1, from coordinate 196,495,314 downwards.
TATGCGTATGACCATACTAGGATATAATCTATTCCATCCATGTAAATTGTGAATTCAGTTCAATACAAGCATTATGTTTCAGATTCAGCTATCTATTCATGACTCAGTGCATAAGAGTTCAGCATATAATCTCAAAATATTCCAAGTATTTTAGCTCAGGCAGTATAAATACCCTAGTACGATCTAAGTCTTGTTGTCTTGTGATTCGTACTTGCATAAGTCATAGCTTCCCAATTTCAATAGGTATGATCAAATTATGAACATTTCAAGGGAATCCTAAAATTCTCAGCATGAATTAGCTCCTTGAAGCAAGTAAAGTCAAGTCAGCTCAGAATTCAGTTTCATGATAGAAGTTTAAATATTTCAGCTCGGCTATATCCTTTCTTAGAAGACATATCATGTCCATGTTATTCCAGAACTTAAAGACTTCAACATTCCTTCCCATCATTCGGGGATGATTGATCTTAAGGGGGAGATAATGTAACGCCCCGTATTTTTGGGCTAGAACATAAACCGTCATTCCTATGCGTAGATGTTCCAAAAGGCCATAAATCCAATTAAGATTTTGTGAGTTAATCATTAATTTAGTGTGGAAATATAGTTGAGAATGAGTTGAGATCATAGAGGTCCCTTAACTCAAGGACTAGTTGAAAGCTTTCCTATCGTTCAAGTTTTAGTGAGCGTCAAAATTTGGGTCAAATTCAATCGATCATAACTCGTTGAATATGATGAATTAGTTAGCCTACTATTTATCAAATGAAATCTATTCTAAATAGATTTCCAACGATACCAATTTAACCTAAATCCGATATCGGAGCAAAAGGTTATTCCCGTTTTACTCCAGCATATCAGCCTGGAAACTGTCTGACGACATATCTAATGGCTTATCACATTTCTGACGACATTTCTGATGCCTTATCAGAAAATGTCATCAGCCTTAGGAAGAAAATCATAAATTTTAGCTCCTAGGTGACGACCTGGGCTGACGGGCTATCACAGATCTGGCGGCTTATCAGCCTTGGTCGTCAACTGAAAATTTCAGCAACTGAGAAGTGATTTCGTAGGGGTATTTTGGTCTTTCCCTCACTCCAAAAACATTCTCCACAAATATAAATTGAACCCTAAGAATTATAATTCATATATTATCAGTTATACAACATGTCAATCCTCTCTACTCTTACGAACAAGATGGAAACTAGGGTTTCCTCCAAGGTCAAGAAATCAAGAAAATCAATCCTTAAGTTCAAGATCTCCAAGGAACAAATCAAGATTCAAGTTTCCTTCCCTTCCATAGATCAAGAATTCATCTTCCTAAGTGAAGATATTCAATAAACGGATCAAGATCCGAGTTTCATCTATCTAGATCTGGGTTCCATCTTTCAGATCTTATAATTTAAGGTACGTCGGATTTTCCTAAAATTTCATGGGCATAGAAATCAGGTTTTTAGAAAAAGGGTTTCAGACTTATGAACATATTCATGTTTTAGAAGCTTTGATGGTATTGTTTTAGCCTTTAGGCCTTCCCCCAATTTGATTACAAGTGATATATGTATATATGTATGTGTTTTAAGGTTGATGATTGAATTCAGAGCATGATTTATGTAAAATCCCTCTCTGGTTATGATTTTTCCTTTACTTATGACATTCTATGGATTGTTCCGAATGTGTTTCGAAAAGCTTGATATGAAAGGTCTTGAATAATGCCATGTTCGTATTATGATTTTTCTTTCAAATGAGATAGGGTAGTTTATGTTGATAAATGTGAAAATATTTATATAATGAAAGAGTGCATGATTATGCCAAAAGTACATGACCACCATCTGTTTGAGGAATTTTTGCATAGTTTTGACTTATGTTTAGGAACATGAAATCTCTTAAACTATTTGCATGTTTGGGTGGTCTGAATTGAGTTTTTATGAAATAATCATGCATGATGCATTATGGCTCAGAAAATAGGACTGGCATGTCTTGGTGTGATGACACCAACTCAGATTATGCCATGGTAATTCAGAACAGAATAGAACACATGGTTGAAATCAGATTTTCATATGTTGAAACAAGAAAAAAAAATGCATGATTCAGAACAGGATACAAATGGGCATAAAGAGAGCTTAGGTAGTTCCCCGAAGAAGGTATGAGTTCATATAACTCATTGTCTAAAACCGTGATTTGCCGATTCGGGTACATTATATTATGTTGGCCTAGTGCCGTGTGACGTATCAGAATCAAAAACTCCAACCCTTGCGGCACACTCGTCTTGGGCGCTTCCCTACTGAGTCAATGGCGGATTCCATATAGCCCTTAGAATATCAAAATTATAAGGGAGTTCCACCTAACTCAGAAGCAATACAAAGATCAGAAACTGCATTGATAGAAAGTTTATGATTTATTAAAAATGCCCATGCATCTTGAATTCATATCATACATGATATTTTATGACTAGTTCTCAACTATTTTATTTATATAAAAGCATTATTTTGGATTGCTTTGCGTACCAGTACATCTTTATTGACACCTTTCCCCTACCTCTCAGGTTCGAGGCTCAGTCTAGGGGTCCAAATAAGCAGTAGCTAATTCAGACAACAGATCAGATTTTGCAGTGGTGAGCCTTCTCTTTTCCAGAAGTCCTTTCCTTTCAGACTATGCCATATATTTCAGTTTTAGTCTACTGGTGGCCTTGTCCTAGTTTTTAGATAGTTGTCAAATTTTCATGGAGTAGAGATTTCGTAGACTGTTTCATACGATGTTTAGTTGATATTGGATTTTATTCCTCATTGTTAAACTAAATCTAGAATATGACCATGTTTCCGTAGAAGATTTTATTTTTTGTATTTCCTATTTATATATATGAATGGTGTATATGATTACAAGTTAGAGTTCCGGATATCCGTCACGGCTAGGGCCCCAATTCGGGCCGTGACACTACTCCTGTTTAATGATCCTTGATTTAGGAATAACTTTATGTTGGACTAAAGTGGTGAGCTTCCATATTCTGAAAGACTCCATTTCATGCTATGGACTTCTTTCCATACTTTGGTTTCTTTCTTGGACTTTGGTTTTGGCCATGGTCGGGGGCATGTCCCAACTGTATGTTCTTGGATTTTAGTTAGAGGTTTGATATGACTACTATTGGCATGGGTAGTGCTGGTATCGGTGTCATCCTTGACATTTGTATTTGTATTGGGGTTGACACTATTTAAATACTTGGTCGTATGTTTTGATGGTTATAGTTATGAACTTTATTAAATGACATTTAATTTTAATCCTTCTATCTTGTTATATGTTAGAATTCATCAGACATATGGTATAGGGAGATTATGGTTGGGTATTGGGGGCAGTCTTCAATCTGAGTCAGACATGAGACACCCAACATGACTAGGCCATGGTTCGAGTTATGTCAGATTGCTATTAGAGCCCTAGGTTCATGGTCACTTGGGTATCCACAAATCCGTATAAAGTAGTGTCTAATTTAAGGGTGTTTAGCGTGACACACTCCTAAGCATGAGGCTGCGAGGAATTTAGGAATGTTTCTCTTTCTTATGTTCTATTTTCAAGCTGTATAGTCTAAGGTCCTGAATTCTCTTCTAATCCTTATTTGTTTACTTTTAATATCATACCTCCTCGACGATCTGATGCTCACAAAAAATCCTTGGTCCCATCCGTGGACAACGCTGATGGGACCCGTTCTACTTTTCCAGTCCAGACCTAGTCTTGGGGTCCAATTCATGAGTGCTTTTCTAGAGTTCCACCGGTTACCTCCAGTCCTTCTTAAGCTTCTCTGGCTGGGTGTGATGCATTTGTTACTCTATCTTGTGAGGTCACAAGGGTTGGCTAGGTCATAAGGTTAAACCCTTTGAACTTTTTTGGTGTTAAGGTGGATAAGGATCCTCAGATCTTTCTGGATGAAATGGAAACGATTTTTCAAGTTATGCATGCCACTATTATGGAAGGCATGGATTTTCCATCTACCAAATTAAGGATAGGGGGTACTAATGGTACGTGGAATAGGATTAGTCAATGGGTGACGATGTTGAGTCATCTCTATGGTAGTATTTTTCTAATACTTTTCTGGACCACTTCTTTCTTTATGAGTTGAGAGAAGCAAAGATGGAGAGTTTGTTAATATGAAGAAAGGTAATAGGTCAGTCAAGGAGTATATCTTGAAGTTTCACCAGTTAGCTCGGTATGCTCCAAAGATGGTTTCTAGAATTAGAGCTAGAATGAAAAATTTTGCTTCCAGGATTTCTAGAGATTTTATACTGGAGAGTAAGGCTACCTTATTGATAAAGTACATAAATATTTCCAGGTAGGTTGTGTATATGCAATAGGGGGGGAAGAAAAGAAGAAACAGGATGAGATAAGGGAGAGGCAGGGAAAAAAGTTTAGATTTTTTAAGCAAGGTGGTGGCCAACAGTAAGGTGGAAGGGATAGTGGGAAGTGACCCAAGAAGAAGTGGGGCAACTCTAGGTCTTACTCGATGTCTAGTGCTCCCTACCCAAAGCCATCAAATAATAGGCATTTCCAAGGGGGAGAAAACTTCAGGGCACAAGGTGCCCAATCTCAGGCTAGTGGGGCTCAATCAACTCCATCATATCCTCTTTGTAGGTTTTATGGTAGATTACATCAGGGTTATTATGAAGAAAGAATGGATAAGTTCTTCAGTTATGGGTAGCCAGGACACATGCTTATAAACCGTCTCATTGGTAAGGTTTTCTCTGGGGCAAACAAGGTTCCAATTGCCCCATCATCTGCCGCGGTATCAAAGGGTGTGTCATCTAGTTCTAACATTGGTAAAAATTATCTTTATGCTCTCACTACCCGACATGAGTCCAAGGCATCGCCTGATATCATGATTGGTATATTGAAACTCTATTACCATGATATGTCTTATCTACTTAATCTGGGGTCCACTCTCTCTTATGTGACCTCATTTTTGGTTGTACATTTTGGTTTTGGTCCTGAGTGTGTTTTGTACTCTTTTTCTATTTCTACCTTAATAACTGACTCTGTGATTGCTAGAAGTGTCTATAGGGGAAGTGTGGTATCTGTTGAGAGCAAAGACAGTGTGGTGGACCTATTTGAATTAGATATGGTAGATTTTGATTTCATACTAGGGATAGATTGGTTGCACTCATGCTATACATATCTAGACTGTCAAACCCAAAAGGTCATCTTTAAATTCCCTAATGAATCAGTTATTGAGTGGGAGGGTGGTTCCCTAGCTCCTAAAGTGAATTTCATATCATATCTTAGATCTCAGAGATTAATCTTCAAGGGGTGTCTCTATCATCTAGTCCGAGTTAATGATTCTAGCTTCAATGGTCCTTGGTTGTATTCTATCTCAGTGGTGAATGAATTTCCTGAGGACTTCCCTAATGACCTTCCTGGTGTTCCTCCTAATAAAGAGATTGAGTTTGGGATCGATCTTATTTTAAACACTTATCTTATTTTTATTTGTCTATATAGAATGGATCCAGATGAGTTAAAAAAAGCTTAAGAATCTACTCAAGGATATTTTAGGTAAGGTTTAATCAATCCTAGTGTGTCCCCGTAGGGTGCACCAGTGTTATTCGAGTGTAAGAAGGATAGTTCCCTTAGGATGTGTATTGATTACCAGCAGTTGAACATGGTAACGATAAGAATAAGTATCCTCTTCTAAGGATAAATGATTTTTTTTATCTGTTGCAAGGTGAAACATTTTTCTTAAAAATTGATCTTTGATTCGGGTATCACCAGCTAAAGATTAGGGATGTGGACATCCCGAAGACTACCTTCCATACCTGCTATGGGCATTTTATGTTTCTTGTTATGTCTATTAGGTTGACCAATGCCGCTATAAGATTCATTAATGTGCTGAATAACATCATTTGTTAATTTCTAGATCAGTTTGTCATTGTCTTTATAGAAAATATTCTAGTTGTACTCTAAGAGTAAGGTGGATCATGCCCATCACCTTGGAATTATATTGTAAGCCTTGAAAGAGCAGAAGTTGTATGCCAAATTTTTGAAATGTGAATTCTGGTTGAACGCTGTTACTTTTTTGGGTCATATCATTTCTAGTGAAGGGATCATGGTGGATTTGTAGAAAGTTTTATTTTATGAATAAGTGGTCTAGACTATGACTCCAACTGATATTCAAAGCTTCTTGTGTTTAGTTGGTTACTACAGGTGTTTGATGGAGAGTTTTTTGACAATAGATTCCTCGTTAACTAAGTTGACTCAGAAGAAGGTAAAGTTCTTATAGTTGAATGCTTGTGAGGGGAGTTTCGAGAAGCTGAAGGATAAACTAACTTTGGTTCCAGTCTAGACTTTTCCTGAAGGCACTAATGGGTTTGTGGTCAACTGTGATGTGTCCCATTTTTGACTTTGTTACATTCTGATATAGCATAGAATGGTGATAACTTATGCCTCTGGACTGTTAAAGGTGTATGGGAGGAATTATTCGACTCATGACTTGGAATTGCTAGTTGTGGTATTCGCTTTAAGAATTTGGGATCACTATTTGTATGGAGTGCATATGGTTATCTTTTATGATCATAAGAGCCTGTAGTATGTGTTTACTTAGAAAGAGCTTAACCTCATGCAAAGAAGATGACTTGAGCATCTTAATGACTATGATATGAGTCTTCACTACCACCTAGGAAAAGCTAATGTGGTCGTTGATGCTCTTAGCAAGTTATCCACAAGGAGTCTAGCTCATGTGAATAAGGAGATACAGGAGTTGGTAAATAATATTCACCATTTGGCTAGCCTCAGAGTTTGACTCTTGGACTTCGAGAATAGTGGTGTATTTGTGCAGGAAGTGGCACGGTCATCACTCGATGCTGAGATCAAGAAGAAGAAGATATTAGATCCTGTCTTGATGAGAATGGCGATGTCGGTGGAAAAAAGGTGATTTCCTTCGAGATCAGTGATCATGGCACCTTGCGATACCAAGGGAGGTTATGTGTTCCTAACATCGATGGTTTGCAAGAGAGGATCTGGATTGAGGTGCATGAGTCACGCTATGTTATTCATCCCGATGAACAAAAAAATACCATGACCTCAAGGAGATGTATTGGTGGAACAATATAAAGAGGAATGTGGCTAATTTTGTGGCCCAGTGCATGGTGTGCCAACAAGTGAAAGTTGAGCACATGAGGCCTGGAGGATTGCATCAAGAAATTAAGTTGTCTGAATGGAAGCGGGAAGTGATCGACATGGATTTTGTTACTGGTCTTCCTCAGTCTTAGAATCAATTTGATTCGGTTTAGGTCATCATGGATAGGTTGACAAAGTTGGCTCATTTCTTTCTTGTAAGGACTAACTTCTTGGCTAAGGATTATGCGAGGTTGTATCTCCATGAGATTGTGAAGATGCATGGGGTACCATTTCTATCATCTCCGATTGTGGTATCAGTTTTTATCTCACTTTTGAAGGTTATTTTAGAAAGGTTTGGTGACTAAGGTAAGTCTGAGTACTGCTTTTCATCCGGAGTTGGATGGATAAGCAAAAATAATTATTCAGATATTAGAGAATGTGCTTCAGGCTTGTGTGATCAACCATGGTGGTAGTTGGGTTGAGCACTTACCACTTGTAGAGTTTTCTTACAATAATAGCTACCTTTCTAGCATTGGGATGGCTCCATTTGAAGTGTTATATTGTAGGATGTGTAGGTCTCCTATTGGATTGTTCGAGGATGGTGAGGTGGCTATATTTTTCCTGGATTTGGTTCACCATGCTATGATAAAGGTCAAGTTGATTCCAGATAGGCTTAAGTCAGCCCAAAGTCGCTAAGTCCTATGCAGACGTAAGGAAAAATGACCTAGAATTTGATGCTAGAGATATGGTGTTCATAAAGGTGTCTCCCATGAATGGAGTGATGCGGTTTGGGAAGAAGGGGAAGCTCAATCCCTGATATATGGGTCCTTATATGATTTTGATGAGGGTTGGTAATACTGCATATGAGTTGGAATTTCCTTCTAGTTTGAGCTCCATTCACGTGGTGTTCCATTTCTCTATGTTGAGAAAGTGTATAAGTGATCCGTCGTAGGTTGTGCCTTTTTAGGATATTGCTATTTTAGATTTCCTATCTTATAAAGAGATCCCAATTGAGATCTTGGATCATCAGGTTTGTAAGTTGTGAACCAAGGATGTAGCCTCAATAAAGGGTCTATGGAGAAACTACATTATGGAAGAGGCTACATGGGAAGCTTAAGAGGACATGATGTCCAAGTATTCATTCCCGTTTTCTTCTTTCGAAATTCGGACAAAAGGTATGTGTTCTTCATAAGGTCTTTATTTTAAAACTTTGTTAAAGAAAAGATTGGCTACTTGGTATCCTTGTTTTCTACCTTGGTTAAAGGAAAGGGTAGATATATTTAGGGATCTAATCATGATAGTTATTGCCTTGTTCTATCATTCGAGGATGAATGATCCAAGTGGGGGAGAATTCAAACACCCTGGGATCTGGTCCTTGCAAATTTCTTGAGTCTTGAGCTTTTTGGTCATCATATGACTCACCATACTAGTCGTATAGTATTGGTAGGGTTTAGGTGACCCAACTCGTAAGGTGTCTGGTGGTTGGGTTTCTGTTGTGGTTACGGGTTGGTGGTGATGAGTCGTATGTTCACTATATGAAGGGTATAATGTCTATTCGTATGTTGTCCAATTCAAGCCTTGATGTTTTTATTAGGGTATGATGGTACTTGTCGTATGGTGATGGTAGAGTTATGTTAAGGAGTTGTATGTTGGACAGAATGTGGTGTCAAACATTCTCGTTAAGTTACAAGTGGAGGGTACCACTCGTATGGTGTGGATACGATTGAGGGGTCCAACTGTACTCTCCTACTAACTTTTTGTAGTATATGTTGGGGGTATTTTGGATATTTTCCCTGATGACTTCTTTGGACCCCACGACATAAAACACTTTTGGAGGCTTTCATAACCTGTTATTCACAATCAAACACTCTCAAAATATCTCTCAAGCTCTTGGCTCAAGAAAGGCTAGCGTTTTCTTCAAGGCAATCAATTAAATCTCTAAATGGTTGTTTCTCTCCATCTTCTTAGTTGTCTAAGGCATGTTACTCCTCTCCCATTCTTAGTTCAACTAAAATCATGTTTTAATGAATGATTATTGTTGTATTGTCTTGGGTTTTGAAGTATATGTTGGGTGTTTTCGTTGTTCTTGGTTGGATAGTGTTTTTCCATGTTTTACTTATGTTTTTTAAGTTATAATTGTGATTTGAACATGTGTTTTCATGGGAATGGTCAATTGATACTTGTTTTTGTCTTTGGAAACTATATGCCCTCAACATGTTTGTTAAAATGCCAATTAGAATACTTTTATCACATAGTTTGACTATTATTGAAATCCTTGCATTGCATAAAAGGTAATGGAACCCAAATTAGTTTAAATGGTTTTAAATGGATTGGAAAGGCCTTAGTGGCCATGATATTGGTTTAAATGAAAACTTTGGAGTCAAATTGGTTTAATGGCTTTGATATGGCATAAATGGATAGACTTGCAAACTTTAGTTTTGGTATGACGATACCAATGGTTAATGCCAAATTAAAAGAACTCCTTTGTAATTGGTTGCTTGTGTGTGAATGATTTTAATATGGGCTTTAACAGGGTGTATTAGCAAAGCCATGGAAGGTGGCGATCCAGGGGGGACCAAATCATGAAACTCAGGTTTGTCAATGTGAGGTTGGTCTTAGTGACCATGTACATTATGTCACACTTATATTTTTGGGAGATGTACTAGTCATCTGAGGATTTTATCCATCTCGTGCGGCTAACACGCGCTAGGACCCTTTTAGTAGGAGGGTATAAACCTATATAGCCCAAGGATGGATTTAGTACGATAGAGCTTAACAATCCTAGGTTAAAGGTTTTAAATGCAGGTTAAGCCCGGTTCCCTTCTACGGCATGATATATATATGTATGTATGTGATTGCATGTTATTTGCTTGGTTTTGAATAATGGCATTATTTTATACTTACTCCTGGGTATATGCTAGCGGTCATCCGCTAACCCGTCTTCGGGCATTGTATCCCTACGCAATGCAGGTATCGGCTATACTACTCCTCCTTCTCAGTGATCTTGGATTTGGGAACAACTTTATGTTTGACTGAAGTAGTGAGCTTCCATACTCTAGAATACTCTATTTCATGCTATGGACTTCTTTTCATACTTTGATTTTTTTCGTAGACTTTTGTTTTGGCTATGGTTGGGGTCTTGTGCCAAACGAATGTTCTTGGATTTCAATTAGAGGCTTTGTGTGACTACTATGGACATAGGCCATATTGGTATTAGTGTAATCCTTATCATTGATATTGGTATTGGTATAGGGTTGACACCATTTGGATGCTTGGTCCAATGTTTGGATGGTTATGTTTATGAACTTTATGGAATACCTTTCAATTATAATTGTTCTATCTTGTTATATGTTCGGAATTCATTCAACATAGTGTACAGAGAGATTATGGTTGTGTATTGGGGGCAGTTCTGGTTTGGGTCGGACTTGAGATGCCTGACACGAGTAGGCTATAGTTTGGATCGTGTCATAATAATGTCTAAAAAAGCTGGTAGAGAATATAGGAATACTATAATGAGTTACAAAGTTCCATATGGATCATATAATCCTTGAAAATATAAGCTGGTAAACCTTTAGTCATAGGATCAACAATTATCAAAGTAGTACTAACATATCCAATACTCATATCATGCTTCTTGAAAGGAACTCTAGCAATCAAATATCTTTTGCCCGTGTTCTTACTGCATGTGTCACTCTTATTATTCTTTGAAAAATGCCACTACTGAATTATCACAAAACAATCTTAATGGTCTCGCACTAGAATAGACAACTTTAAGGCCTGAAGTAAAGTTCTTCATCCATAACACTTGTGATATAGCTTCATAACATGCTATAAATTTAGCTTCCATTGTGGATGTTGAAACAATTAATTTGCTTAACATTTTCCAAAGACACAACACCTCGTGTAGGAAGGAAAATATATCTAGATGTAGATTTACCACAAACTTTGCATCCCCCCAAATCAGAGTCTGAATACCTACTGACTTTAAATGAGTCACAATATTTGTATGTGAGCTTAATATCCTTAGTTCCTTGTAAATATCTCAAAATCCTTTTATTATTTTTTCAATGATCAAGACCGGGTTTACTTTGATATCTGCCAAGCGTTCCTACTACAAAGGAAATATCCGGTCTAGTGCAGACCTGTGCATACATAAGGCTCTAAACAAGTGAAGCATATGGAATGCCATTCATTTTCTCTTGTTTCAATGCATTTTGTGGACATTAATACAATTAGAATTTGTCAACTTTAATGATATATGCAGCTATAGATGAAAAGTTTTTCATGTTGTATCTTTTCAAAATTCCTTCAGTGTAAGCTCTAAGTAATCATTGAGTTCTATATCTGTGAATTTCTATGCCAATACATATGAGACTTCACTCATACCCTTCATTTTAAAATTATAGATAAGAAATTATTTTGTCTCATGCAACAACCCCAGATCACTACTAGAAAGTAAAATGTTATCCACATATAAGACTAGGATAATGTATTTGCTCTCACATATCTTAAGGTATATACGTTGATTAATGATGTTATCTATCAATTTCAATGAAGAAAAAATATTATGAAATTTAAAATAACATTGGTGTGAAGTCATAAAATCCTTTAGGCTAATGCATATATACCTCCTCTTCAAGATCTCCATTCAGGAAAGCCATTTTCACATTCATTTGATGTAGCTCTAAATCAAAGTGAGCTACTAATGCTATGATTATTCTTAATGAATCTTTCTTTGATATAGGAGGTAAGGTTTTATGGTAATCAATACCTACCTTGGCTATAATTCTAGCTTTATATCATTGAACATTACTAGATGACTCTTTTTTGATTTTTTAAATCCATTTAGATCCTACACTAGAGACTTCTTTTGGTAATTCAATGAGTTTTCAGGCTTTCTTTTTAACCGTAAACTCTATATCTTCCATCACATCATCATATCAAAGTGTAGAATTTTTTCCACTCATGGATTATGAAAAAGAACATGAATCATTTTTTAGTCCAATATCATAATCAGACTCTTAAAGATATACCACATAGTCATTAGAAATTGCTGGTCTACAAACACTTGAGAATTTCCTTACATCCAATTGTTCAATTGCTCCTTCAATAAGGGATTTAGGTAAAGTAGGTTGTTCTTCATGTGGCTCATAATGTGGTGGTAGCTCTTGAACTTGTTGATATTCAGGTAATTCATGAGAATTTAACTGATTTGCATTCCAAATTTCAGTATATAAAGGTACCATAAGTGGTTCCATTTTCTTTATTAGTTCAACCACTCCCACTTACTTCATGTTCCTCATGAAATATATTAGTTTTAACCTTAATAACTTTAGTAGAATCTGAAGGACGGTAAAATTAGATCCTTCGGAGTTAATCACATAGTCTATGAAGAAACCACTTATTGTTCGTTCATCTAATTTTTTTAAATATAAATTTTAAATTCACTTTAGTTAGACATTCCAAATGTGTAAATTACCTAAACTAGGTTTCCATCCTCTAAATTATTTAAAAGGTGTCTTTGGGAGAACCTTGTATGGAACCCTATTGAAATATGCACAACAGTTTTTAATGCTTTACTCAATAAGAATAAAGATAAATTTGATCTTCTAGTTATGCTTATTACCATGTTAATTAATGTCTAATTCCTTCTTTCTTCCATACAATTTTATTATGGTGTTCCCGATATGGTATATTGTGCAATTACACCTTCTTTTTCAAGAAACTCTACAAATGTACCTTCAACTTGTCCCTTTTATGTGTACCTACCATAATATTATCCAGTCCTATTAGACCTTACAGTTTTGATCTAAGCTCCAATTTGTTTCTCTACTTTTGTTTAAAAAGATCTAAAAACATCAAGTGCTTCTGATTTATTAAACAAAACTTACAAATACATATATCTTGAATAGTCAAAGTTAAATGAGAAAAAATATGTCTCACCATTCAAGAAAGGGGAAGGAAAATATCAACAATATTTGTATGTATGATCTCAAGCAATTATGAATTCTTTTTAGTACCTTTAGTGAATTTGTTGGTCTTCTTACCTTTTGTGAAGTCCACACAAGGCCCAAATGCAAAAATAATAAGGAGGTCCAAGAACTCCCATCATTAACTAACCTTTTGATTCTTTAGATAGAGGCATGTCCCAATCTCTTGTGCCAAAACAATTGACGAGTTCTCCTTGATTATACATTTTCTTAGTGCCATTTTCTATATTATGCAGAGTTATGACCCTGCTTTCAGTCATCAGAGCTAGATAAAATTTAAATATCTTTCCATACAATTTTTCAAAACCAATAACTTTATTGCCTTTCAAAAGTTTCATTGTAGGTAAATAAAAATTGAAATCATTACCAATTATTGATAGTCTAGAAAGAAAAATTAAATTTCTAGAATAGGATGGAACATAAAAATATTTTCTAAATCTAATTGAGAAACATATTTTAGAGTGAACTAGTAAGTCGCCCCCGCCTTCCACATGTGATGGCATCCTATTGCTAGAGTAAATATTTGGCTCACTTTTCGTCAGCATTCTTAGTGTTAAAAATCTTGCATGGTTTTGACTAATGTGTTGTGGGACTAGAATCGATCCATCATGTATTATAAAAACATCAATGAAATTATATTCATAATAAGAAACATTAAATTACTCAAGTAATCTTTTTTCCCGTGTCCCGCCTTTCTGCAGAAACGATAAGTGTCTTTGTCAAGAATTCCTTTCTTCTTCAAAGGAACATTTTTTCCTTTAATTGTATTTTTCATATGATGAGTTAAAAAATTAGAACTTTTAGGTGTCTCATGTTTCAACCTCTCCTCTTCTTGCACACACATAGTCAAGCGTTCATTGATTGACCATTTATCTTTATGTGTGTTGTACGATATCTTGATCGTATGATATTTCATAGGAAGAGAGTTTATAATAAAATGTATAAGAAATGATGCAGACATATTAATGAATCATGGGGGGTGCACCACCTTATAATGGACCAGGTCCCTTACAGTCAGACACAGGCAATAAAGAAGTAAAGCAGTAAGGAAATAAAACTTCGTAGGAAAGTAAAGAAGACAATAGTTTAACATTGAAACCTCCTTACCCAAGAGAGGAAAAACCATGACTTGCCATCATAAACACTCAACAATCCAATATAATCAAACTCATGATTACAGACTCCATTAGAGCTTAGCTCTAAGTCCACCAATTTGTAATAACTGTATTACAAATTCACTTTAACAACTCTTCCTAGATCTCCTCTCAGTATTGATTAACTCTAACCAATATCAACTAAAGTAACGCTACCTAAACACTCAAAAGACACAAGAAAAGTATTACTCTTATAAGATAAGAAATTCAACTACTGACCAAGACTTGACTCAAGAATAATTACTCTATCAATACATAGAAACTTGGAACTTGAGCAATATTGAGTTTTTGCCATTTTTTTTTCATTAAACAGATTGCAAAAACTGTTGAATTGAGAAATATTCTCTTCTATTTATAGTAGGTTAATAATTAGGGTAGAATTTTTATTGGTACAGGTGTTCTAATTAGTACACAAATCACCCACGCAGTTTGTTACACTATTAGACAAAACTGCGAAGACATGTGATAGTTGTACTGAATTAATGAAGACCCAAGGACCTGGTCCTTTGTTGTCAACCGATCATCATCAAAAAAATATATATCAATTGTACCTCTTTTGATGACGAAAAACCACAGAACCTGGAGCATAAAAATTCATTCACCTAATTCAATGTCCCCACTATCACGATGCACCATGCTTCCCCCTATAATTATACCAACATGTTTCCCACTGTCAATATATGAACATGTTTCCCCCTATCAATATACCTGCACTTCAGCTCATCATTCATACAAATGGTACACCTGGTACCTAGTCCCTACCACACCTACCACATAAATTCAATATTCCTCCTTTTGGCATAACTGAAATGTAAGACCTATAAACCAAGAGTAAAATAAGCACAAGTTAGTTAACTCATGGCCACTGGGGAAACACTAACATGAAGAGTAACTTTTAAAGTAAAGAAGAGACAAATGAAACACAATAACAGGGAATTAATTCATATTAAATAGGACTAGTACCATTACAACATAACAGAAAAACATAAAATATCTATCTTCAAAAATCCACATTGGGATCAAAAATAGGAAACTGACATAGGAAGAATCAAAAGTAGGAAATATGGAGCTTAGGTGGATGGAGGTTTAGGGGACAGGGTCTTAATATGCATCTCCATTCTAGCACTCGCAATAGCATGAGAATCCAATGGGTACTTTTTTAGGTCCTTTACTTTGGCATTTAAATTCTCAGCCTCATTAGTAAGTTCTAAGACTTTCTTCTTCAGATTTACATTCTCTGCACTAAGTGCTTTACTGTCACCGGGCCCCTTGTAGAAAATCTGCTGGTTTTTTAATATTTGTGTAAGTATTTCTACATCCTAAGCATCCATAGCAACTCTCATCTCCATCAATTCCATACTCAATTTCTCTTGAATTGCCAATATTTTTGATACCTGGGACATTGTCCCAGTTTTCCCTTCAACACACTCATTTTCAACCAAAGTAGTTAAGTTGAACATTTTCTTTGTTATACCGGGAGTTGTCTTTTCACAGACTACTCCAAAATTATCCAACACCCTATTAAAAAAGTGGCCAAAAGGCAAAACATTCCTTCTATCTTTCTTATGAATTACTTTGAATATATGTTGTCCATTAACGAAAATAGACTAATCAACTTGAATTTTCTAAGACTCTCCATCACATATAAATCTACACTTGAAGCAATGGTTCATTTCTCAGATCTTAGAAGCACTACTATGTTGATAGAACCAAATACCAACTGAGATTCACCCCGGAGAAACTTCTTCCTTACACCAGCCATAGAAGTTCCTCCCACTTTAGAAGCATCAATCATAAACTCAGATGAGGGCTATTATTTTGAAAAAGTCTTCAGACCCATAATTGGAAAATTCAGAATCTTCTCAAGAGTTTCTTCATCCAACTTAATTTTCTTTCTTTTCACCATTTCAGTCAGGCTCTACCCATCTTCAAAAAAATTTACGGTATAGAAAAACTTACTTCATCTTCACAGATAGAGAAAATGGGTCCCTCTACAAGATGTAACTATCCTTGGTGTCACACATAATCTACAAGCTCAACCTTTCCAGGTTTTCAAAGATTATGGAGTCAAATACCTTTCTAGTGAGAACCTTTTGATTCTTAAGAACATTATCTGTCTTCTCTATAAATAAAAACATTTCTTCCTTATCCTTCTTTCTTCTTTTAGAACCACTATTTGGTTTCTCCTGTGATATATTTATCTTCTTAGGACCAGGTCCCTCAGAGTCTTGCATTTTCTTGACTACAAGGTGATTTTATTTCTTTCAAGCAGGGCTTCTAGAGCTTGAAGCGGAGGACCTGGTCCTTTATTTAATATGAAATTCTTTTCTTATCTTTTCTGTTGTAACCTCAACATCACGGTCAACATCCTCACCCTCTCCAACATTTAAAATTTCTACATTTTCTTCCTCTACTACACTGGCTTTCTTCAGTCTCCTTCTCCTTGTAGTAGATGACTTGCTAGCTTTTTTAGCATCCTATAACAACTTTATTTCATAACCCCTTGTTGAATATGGGCTAGTAACCTTCACACCAATTTCCATCACCTTTTCTTTTCCTTTACTACCTCTCTTCTTTAGAATTAACCACCTTAGAGGTAGTTCCATATCATCAAATTCTGCCTTATTAAGAGGTTGCACAAAATCCCCAACTTCAGAAACATCTTCTTTAGAGGATGGATCACTTACCTTCTCACCAACTCCTGGCTCTTTTCTATTAGAGAAAATTTCTCTTAGATCACTAGTAACCAGGATTTAATTCTTATCTATCCGATCCACACTACTAGCAAGATTATATCTTTTTACTGGAATTTCTTCATCGTATAGTTGAGTAAAAATGAGGCTTGACTCTGAGGTAGTAAGGGAACTAGATACATTAAGTATTTTAAAAGTTTCAGGTATTTTTTGTTCTTTTGAGGAAAGAGAAACTTTAGGTTGAGCAATATCATGTTCAATTGGTGAACCAAAGCCCTAATTTAGGTCCATCACCTTGGCAGACTCAACAGAGGTTCCCATGGTATTTGGAGTTTCTTCTAAAATAGGTTCATTAGGAGGGTTAGGAATTTCAAGGGAAGTTGTTATGGGTGAAACACTCGCTGATTCTTGTGGAAGATTAGAAGAAAAATCTTCTACTATTTTAGACACAGAAGGATCAAGAAGATTAATTTTCAAAATTTCTAGATAGAGGTGACGAGGTTTGACGAATTTTTTAATGTTTAGTGGTTATTGAGGGAGTAGAACTTTCTGCCATTTGCAAGATTTTGTGAGGTAATGAATGAGAATGACTTATTTTTTAGAAGACGAGTTTTAGAGAGAATGATTTGAGAGTTAATTATAAAGGAAAAGGAAGAGACGGATTTGATTTTATATTTAAGAGAAGTGACCATTGTTATTGAGGGAATTTTTGAAAGAAATGATGTGTCTAGTCCTAATAGGTGGGACCCTTTATCTTTCTAGGGATGTGACAGCTTTTACTCAGAGAATGAAAGACACATGGCTTTTTAGATAGATTTTTATGAATTTTTTAAAATACATAATTTCGGTACGAATTGAGAGAAGGGACCATGTCTCTTTCTTTCTTAAGTGAATCCTCAAGTTTGTGTTTGTCTCATTTGTTTTCCCATAAAGTTGTTCCCATGCGCGTTTACCTAAAAAGGTATGGTACTGAGTTAGACCAACAAGTATGTACTTTATCCAGGATACATGTCTGGAAAACTTATTCAACTTAGTAGGTAAAGTTATTTTGATCAACTCTAGCCTCAACCTATTCTTTTCAAATTGTTCTGTCAACAAGTATGGGGACCAAGTGCTAGACTTTACTTCTTTCAAATTGTTGAAGCTTCTCCTTTATTGCATTGATCCAATCAGCATCTTTCAGAGCTTCACTCACATTATTGGGCTTAATTGGGGACAAGAATGTTGAGAATTCCATGACATTTTTTACTTGAGCTCTTATTTGGACTCCAAATTCCAAAGGCGAAGTTAGATTCTCATGTGGGTGATTAGATTTCTGCCTCCATCTTGATTTTCTGAGATGAGTTCCACTAGGACCAGGTCCATGAGGATTTTGATGGACCCTTCTTGATGTTTTACATCTAGAGAAAGATTCTGTAACTGAGATCCTGGATCACCATCACCTTTATTATTTTGTCCTTGACCATCATCATCAATAATATTATCCCTTTGAATAGGAATAAGCAATATCAGAATCTTCATCATTACCTGGATTCACTATATTTCCTAACTCATCAAAGACCACATGAATACTTTTTTCCACACACAGAGTTCTATTAATTAGCCTACAAATGTTTCTTCATCACCTTTGGAGTCAAAATTTCCTAGTTCATTCTTCCCATTGTTTAGCACAAAGAACTTGCACCAAATATCATAGGGTTCTTGTTTAGGAGAGATCTAATCAAATATCTATCTATTACATAATAAGTAGTATTAACAGCTTTAGCCTAAAAGCTCTTTAGAAGCCCACTATCAATCAGCATGGTCCTTGCAATATCTATGAGGGTTCTATAATTTTTTTTCAACAACTCCATTTTGCTGAGGAGTCCTAAGAGTAGAGAAGTTATGATTGATTCTATATTTATCACATAATCCAACAACTTGGGAGTTCTCAAATTCAGTTCCATCATAAGATTTGAATTCAACAATCGTATAATTTATCTTCATATGAATTTTCTTGGTAAAAGTTACCAAAACCACATTGGTTTCATATTTGGTTATCAAGAACATTGTCCAGGTGAATCTGGATTAGTCATCCACAATCACAAATACATACTTCTTTCCTGGTCTACTTTGCACTTTAGCGGGTCCACATAGGTTCATGTGTGGCAACTCAAGAGGTCTAGAAGTACTCACCTACTTCTTAAGCTTAAAGGAAGACCTGGTTTTTTTAACTTTAAGACAAGCATCACAAACTTTGTTTTCTAGAAATTTTAGCTTTGGCATTCCAAGTACCAGGTATTTTGAAATCATATTTTTCAGTAAAGATGAACTTACATATCCCATCCTTCTATGCCACAGATCAATATCTTCACTTTGAACACTTAAGCAAGTTGATTCCCCATCAGTTACAGACTCTAAATTAGCCACATACATATTCTTGAACCTTTTAGATTTGATAATAACTCTCCTAGACTTCAATCTTGACACAGTGCATCCATCAGATGAGAATGTCACTTCATTACCTTTATCATAGATTTTAGAAACATTTAGAAGACTATACTTAAGGCCATTCATATAGTACATATCTTCTATTACTTGATCAGGTTATTTTCCAATCTTTCCCCACACCACAAATATATCTATTTTAACCATTTCCAAATAAGACACCTCTACCGTGAAGTGTCTTGAGAGTGAGAAAATAGTCTGTCCTTCTGACTATATACTATGAACAACAACTATCCATGAACCATGTCTGGCTGCAACCTCTTTCTCCCACCTTCAAACATAGTCATTTGGTAGATTTGGGAACCCACTTAAGTTTGAGTTCCCTTTATGAAGACAAAGAAGTGATCAAATCTTTCTAGGCCCATATAGGTAGTGAGTTCCTCTTTATATTTTCAAAGGTTTTGAAATATTAAGATAGGAATTCTCCTGTTGGATATATCTAACACTGCTCATTCAATCTTTAAGCCAACTTTGATAGTTTTTCTTCATGTGCCCAGCTCCTCCAAATAAATACATAGAGGTTTATGTACCTTTTTTCTAACACCTTGAAAAACTTTCCCTTGATTGTCAAGTGATTGGGTTTTATACTGTTATCCAAGGCCTTTACCCCTATTGACACCCTGACTTATTAAATTAGAAAGAATTTGTGAGCATGTGGTCTATTTTAGTAATTTATTAGGTTCTTATCTTATATACACTAGGTACCTTTCTAATTCTTCATTCTTATGGAGTGTAGTCATGATGTGATTTTGAGAATATCTCAATTTTTCTTCATGTTCAACTTGAAGACTTGAGGCTTCTGTATTCCCTTTATCATCAGAATTATTTACTTTCTCCAATGGACTCATTAAGCTCAAATTTTAAGATTTTAATTAGTGAATAGTTTTTCGATCTTAGAGATTTGGAGAGTTAAGCTAATCAATTCAAGCTCTTGATTTTCTACTTTCTATTCTAGAGCATTTTCTCAGCAGTCAGTTCACGGATAGAATCAATCAACATAATTGCAAGCTTCTTTATTTTTCTAGCAGAGTAGTTATATAAATTTTCCTTAATGTCAGAAAGAGTTACCTCATTTTCTTCTTCATATTTGGTGTTTTCCATAAGAACAAACAAGAAATCATAGGTAACTTCACACTCCTCCATATCTAGCATAGGCATATCTTCAGGCTTTTCAGCTTTATCAATTTCACAAGAGGAATCTACCCAGACTGCTAAAGCTTATTTCTTTGCATAATTAGTTTCAACCTTTCTTCTCGACTTCTTAGGGACCTGGTCCTTCTTCTTTCATTTGTTAGCTCTATAATTTAGGTATTTCTGATAGTCTATTTTTTGCAGTGTGCAATCCTTAATAAAATACTCGGACTTCCACATTTGTGACAAACTTTAGCAGTACCTCCTTTTTTGTTAGTACTTTCTCTTCTTTGAAACTCACCTCTTCTCTTCATTTCTCTAATGATCCTTTTTGCTAAATAAGCAACATCAGTGTCTTTCTCACATGAATCAGACTTTGAATCCTTTAATGCCAGAGAATTTTCTCTTTTTCCCGGCTTTTTCTATTCATTGCTGCTTCTTGATTTTTTAGAGTGTTCAGATTACTAATAAGTTTATCCATAGTGAGAGTATTTTGGTTTTTTGCCTCAGTAATAACATCAACTTTGCTTTTCCATGACTTAGGAAGAACATCTAAATTTTTCTCGCTTGTTTATACAAAGTAATCACTTCTCCTAAGTAGTGCAAATCATTTGTGATTGAAGTGGATCTAGTATGCATCTGTTGAATTCTCTCTCCTTTCTTTATAAAAAAAAGTTTCATACTGAGTAGCCAGCATGCCAACTTTTGAGTACTTCACATCAATTGTTACTTCATGAGTTGTCTTCAGGTAGTCTAAAATTTCCTTAGTATTTTCACACACAGAAATCTTGGTATACTTATTAGGTCCTATACCACACAAAAATAATTTCGTTGCCTTGTAATTCTTTTTAACTTTCTTGCGATCTTCATCATTAAATTCTCGTTTGGTTCTGACAATAATTCTCGTTATGTCTCCTTCGTTGACCTTTATAATTGGCAGATAATGACCATGAAGTTTACATCCATCAACTCACTATCCCGAGATATGATAAAGTCACACGTCCTAGTTTACCACCACCTATAGTACTGCCCCTTAAAACGAGGTAATTTAGTGGTAGATTGCCCTTCTTCTAGATTAGGTAGAGCGGCTATGATCAATAACTCACTCTAGGTGTGAAACTTTTAGAATGTCCTTGCTATGATAGGAATTGATAAATCGTGGGGGGTGCACCACCTTATAAGGGATCAGGTCCCTTACAGTCAGACATGGGTAATAAACCAATAAAGAATTAATGAAATAAACTTTGCAAGAAAGTAAAAAGATCTCAAAGAAATTCTTCGCATAAAGATCTTAAGGAAATTAACTTGAACATTGGACATAAATTTATAGATAATTAATCATAATGCTAAAATAGAATTGAATAGGCATAGCATACATCAAAGTAATCTGATATACAAAGAATCTCATATGAATAGGATAAAAATGGTACAATAAAGAAATAGGCTGAGCCTACATATCCTCCGTTAAAAAGATAATTTCTTAGTCATAATAATAATAAATTTCATACAACAAAGGACAACAGTAGGTGGAGGTCCTAGAGATTTTTTTTTTACAACTCCTGGTGATGAGTCATAAGGTGTGGTTATGAATCAATGGGTGATTCGCAGCCAAGGGTGACACTTTTTTAGTTTTAAACTGAGGGCACTTTAGAAATTTTCCACTTTAACCCTTTTGAGCACGCAACTTAAAACCATATTTGGGACTTCATTAGCCTACTATTCTATATCTAATACTCCCAAATACTCTCTAAAATTCTACATTTAAGTTAAAGCAAGTAATCCATAAGAGGTGGTCATCAAAGGTTCCAAGGGTGCTTTCTTCCCCAAATTTCTTAGTATTTGAGGTATGCTACTCTTCCCCTATACTTGTATTTTCTTAATGGCATTATTTGGATAAGGTTTATATGGTTTTGATGTTGGGTTTTGAACTATGGTTTGAGGGTTTTGAATATAAATTATTTAAATGTTTCTTCTATCATATATATGAAATCATTTTTCATAAATTGATGGTTGTTAAATGATTTGGGGTGCAAGGTATTGGTGGAGAGACATGGGTACAATGGAATCCCTAAATTAGAAACTCATAAAATTAAAGGGTACAAAGAAATCCCTAAATTAATAAGTTTGGTACGATAATTGGTAACAACCTTAACCCACTTGCATAACTAATTTTAGAATATCCATTATCACTTGGTTTGGTTCATTGTTTTGAAGGCTTTGGTTAGACTTCAGAAGACCCCATTTTATGATTATGATTTTTTTTACATTTTGACTATTCCTTTAGATTTGGTTCATTATTTTGAAGGCTTTGTTTAAACTACTGTAGTTATTGGGCACTGTCGGTCAGTCAATTGGATGGTCATTGGTGGTTGGTTGTGGACAAGCAATAAAACCTTTTTAAGTTATTGCATGGTATCTTGTTATATATTTGGAATTCATATGACTTTGAGGTGTGTTGTGTTTGGGTTGGTTAGGTGCAGGGGATGATCTCTGGTCCACGCTGGTCTTGAAATACCCAACATAGTTAGGCCCTAGTTTTTATCGTGTTAGATTGGTATCAGAGCATAGGTTTGGTGTCATTGGGTATCCAATAAAGCCATGTCAAGTAAACTATCATTTATGGGTATGTAGTGAACCACATTTATAAGGGAGAGTCTATGAAAAATTTAGGAATGCCTCCATTTCTTGTTGTTCTATTTTGAGCTTTAGTGTTTAAGATCCTGAATCTCTCTAATACCCATTTTTTCATCATTCAAATCATGGCTCCGAGAAGATCTAATAACAATGGGAACTCTTCTATTCCTTCAATCGATAATGTGGACTGAGCTCATCCTACCCCAAAAGTTCAGACCCAGTCTAGGGTCGCGGCTTATGACTGCCCTGAGGGAGCTCCACCAGTTTATCTTATCATTTCCAGTCACCCTGAGGGTGGTGTCACTAATGCTAAGTATCGCTAGTTGATTTAATTTCTTACCTAGGTTGTGGCCTCTCAAACTGAGAGAGTGGATTCTATTATTTTATCCTTTGAGGCCATTAGAGTTGGCTAATTCATGAGATTGAATCCTCCTATTTTTACTAGCTTTAAGGTTTAGAAAGATCCTCAGTATTATATTGATGAGACGGAAAAGATCTTTCGCGTGATGCATGCTTCGGATGTTGAAGGTGTAGAATTTTTTGCCTACCAATTGAAAGATGTGGTATACTAGTGGTATGAGGAATAGGATCAGTTGAGATATGAAAATACTAATCTTTTTGTATGGGATACTTTCTCAAGTGCTTTTTAGGACTGGTTCTTTCCTCAAGATTTATTGGTGGTGAAAGCGTAAGAGCTTGTCAATTTAAAGCAAGGAAGGATGACTGTCAATGAGTATGCCTTGAAATTCCATCAGTTATCTCAGTTGCTCCCAAGTTGGTTTCTAGCATTAGAGCTAGAATGAGAAAGTTATCTTTTAGGTTATCCTAAGACATGATTCTAGAGAGTAAGGTTGCCTTATAGAACAAGGGCATAGATATTTCTCGACTTGTGATTTATATGCAATAAGTCGAGGAAGAGAAGAAGAAGCAGGCTGAAATTGTAGACAGGAAATATAAGAAATTTTGGCATTCATAGCAAGAGGGAGGTTAACAACAAAGTGAAAGATATGATGGAAAGTTGTTCAGGAAAAAGTGGGGCAATTCTGGGTCCTACTCGACGGCTAGTGCTTCTTAACCAAAGTCGTCTGATGACCGTTGTTTTTAGGGAGATGATGGTTCTAGGGCACAGGGTTACCAATCTCAAGCTAGTAGGGCTCAATAAGCTTCATTATATTCTCTCTGTAGATTTTGTGGTCGACTATATCATGGTTTGTGAGATTATGGGAGGGACATCTGCTTTAAGTTGGTTAGTCAAGGCATATGCTTTGAAAATATCCTATTGGTAAGGTTTCTTTTGAGGAAAATGAGGTTTTTGTTGCCTCTTCATCATCTCCTACACCAAAGAGTTACTCATCTGGCTCTGACACTAGTCAAAACTATCTTTATTCTTCTACTACCCATTAGGAGTCTGGGGCAACTCCTGATGTCGCTATGGGTATGTTGAAACTCTTTTCCCATGGTGTTACTTTTTACTTTATAAGAGATTCACTCTTTCTTATGTGGCCCTATTTATGGTTGTGCATTTTGGTTTTGGTCCCGAGTATACTTTGGACCCCTTTTCTATTTCTACCTTGGTGGCTAGAAAGGTCTATAGGGGTTGTGTGGCATCAGTGGGTGGTAGAGAGACCTTGGTGGATATATTTAAATTATTCATGGTCAATTTTGATGTCTTATTGGTGATGGATTGGTTAAATTGAAGCTATGCTTCTTTAGATTTTCGGACCCATATGTTCATCTTCAATTTTCCTAATGAATCAATTTATTAAGTGGAAGGTAGTTCCCTAGTTCCTAATATAATGTTTATCTCTTATCTTAGAGCAGGGAATTTGGTTACTAAATGATGCCTCTATCTCTTAGTGTATGTTAAGGATTCTATATTCAAAGGTCCTTATTTGCAAATTGTCCCCGGGGTCTGCGAATTTGTCAAGGTGTTCCATGAGGATCTTCTTGGTATTCTTCCTTATAGGGAGATTGATTTTGGGATTAGTGTTGTTCTGAACACTCTTCCAATCTTTATCCCTTCATAAATAGTAGCTCCAGCTGATTTGAAGAAACTCAAGAAACAGTTGAAAGATCTTCTAGGTAAAAGCTTTATCTATCCTAGTATGTCCCCGTGGGGTGCACCTGTTCTATTCGTACATAAGAGGAATGGTTCTCTTTTGATTTGTATTGATTACCAATAACTGAATAAAGTGATGGTAAATAATAAGTACTCTCTTTCAAAGATAAATAATTTATTTAATAAGATTTAGGGTGCTAAGTTTTTCTCCTAGATCGATCTTCGATCTTGGTGTCATCAGCTAAACATTAGGGAAGTGGTTATGAAACACCCTGGATTTCTGGCCCTTTGAAAATTTCTTGGATTTTTTGTTTTTGGAAAAGATACAACTAGGGTAAATGACTCGTACACTGGGATATGAGTGGTATGGGTTAGTCATATGCTGACAAGTATTGGTTGGTGGGTTGGATTTGGTTTCTAGAATGGATACGACTTGGGTGGTATGAGTCGTATCGGTGGAAACAGTTCATTTAGTTTGGGTCTTTCCTTCACTTAATATTAGACTTGGTAGACTAAGTTGGATTTATGTACGAGTGGCTTACCATGAGCCATAAGATAGGGTATGATTCATACCATGGAATCATATGGTGGGCAGTGTTTAATCCTGTTTAGATTCTATTCTGCCAGGGGTACGAATAATGGGTACCAGTCGTCTGCATTGATACAATACAATTTAGGGTGAGTCGCACCTTGGACAATGTTTAGTCTAAGGGAGATGGCTTTGGGTATGATTGGTGGGTACCACTCGTATTGGAGGGTATCTCTTTTATGGATAGTCATATCCCTGTAACAGGATTATGGTGCAATTTAAGTGAGGGCAATGTGGACATTTCCGCACTTAACCTAATAATGTCTCACGTCTTTTAAATCATTTGGGAGGTTATTTTCCCTCTTATTCTATTCTTTAATACTTAGAAAAATACTCTCTAATCTTCTCTAAAGTTCTTGGCCAAAGAAAGATAGGGTTTAATTTTAAGGATAAATTTAGGGCTTGTATTGGAGATTTCTCCCCACCATCTTCTTGATTTAAGTCATGTTCTCTTCCCTCATTGTTAGTTCCAACTAAAGGCATGGTGTTATACAATGGTTTCATGGTTTGAATATTGCATGGCTTTGGGTTTTCATATTTAATTTCAGGGTTTTGGTTATAAATGCTTGGTTATGGTTTTTCTATATTTCAATTATGCTTTTACGTTATTTAATGGTGTTTTTGGATAATTGGTTGCATGGGAATGGGTATTTGGTAATTGGGTTTGGTTTTGGAAATACTATGCCCCCAATATATTTGATAAAATGCCTATGAGAATGTTTTCACCAGATTGTTAGATTTTTCATGGAACTTATGCATGATTTAAACTTGGTAATGGAACCCTAAATGGCTAAATGGTTTGGAATTGTCAAAATGGGATGGTTTTTGTTTAACAATCATTCTTATGGGATACAATGAACTCCCCCAAGTAATCATAATCATGGAACACTGGGGGAGTACATGGGACTCACCCAAGTTAATTAGATAATGTGATCTATGGGTACATGAGAATCACTTGATCGCAAAAAGGTTTTGCTAAGGATAATACTTTTATGTTATAGTCGATATGATGATGCCACTATGTATAGCCTCGGTTAGTAACAATGATTTGGTTGGTTGGAAATAGTTTTAATTGGGCAATAAAGGCGGGGTGATACCTAACCATGAAGGTGGGAGTCAAATGAATGAACACTGGAAACAAATATTTGCCGACATGATGGGTAGGTCATGGCGACCTTAAATGATACTATGAGGTACAAGAGAATCTTTTAAGTACACTGGATATTTGTGTCATAGAGGGTAACGGGTACTTGGGAATCCCTTACTCTTATGATATCTTCGGTTCATGCATCTACATGCATTGGGGCCCATTCAAGGAGTTACATTGGAACCACTTAGCCCATGGGTGATTAAGGATGGTAAAGCAACAGATACCCAGATGAATGGATTTAAATATATCCTAAACCCGATCCCTTTTCCTGGTACGGTTATATATATGTATGGTTTATATGCACATAGATGGTTAACTTGGTTTTGTTAAATGGTATCATTTTACATTATCCTGAGTTCATGCTAACGTTCACCTTCTAACCCATCTTCCGGTGGCTATATCCCCATGCGATGCAGGAATCGACCATTCTACTCCTCCTTCTTAGTGATCGGATATCGAGATCAACTATTGGATTGAAGTAGTAAGCTTTCATCTTTCTATAAGGCTCTATTTCTTGGATGTTGCTTTATACTTTGGTTTATTTATGGATATTGGTTTTGGATATAGTTGGGGGCATGTCCCAATTGGATTTTGGTATTCTTTTGGTTAAAGGATTTTGTGGAACTAGTATGGGTTTGTATATGTGGGATCGATATTGGTGTCAACCTTGGTATTGGAATTTGTATTGGGGCTGATACCATAGGACTAAATTTCTCACTATTCTATCCCCTTTTATTTTGGAATTATATAATTATTATAGAACTTATACGATTATGGTTTTGATTATTATTTAGTTGGTATTGGTTATCAATTTGGTATCAGACTGTTGGACTCATTTGGGTGGTCACAGATATAGTCCTACCCAAGAGTCTTGGATTATGCAATAACGCTATCTTGTTATATGTTTGAAATTCATCCGAATCACGATATGCATAGGTAAGTTGGGTAACAGGGGTAGTCTCCAGTCCTTGTTGAACTTCAGATATCTATTACGACAAGGCCCTGGTTTAGATCATGTCAAGTTGTTATTTGAGCTTTAGGTTCATGGTCAATTGGGAGTCAAAAATTCCATGTCTAGTAGGGTCTCTTTTAGGTTTATGTATCATACCACACTCATAAGATAGAGTCTACAAGGCATTTAGGAATGTCAATTTCTGGGTATTCTATTTTTAAGCTTGGAGTCTAACTCCTGGACTCATCTCTAATCCTTGTCTATTCATTTTTTTGATCATGCCTTGACGATCTGGAACATAAGAAAACTCTTTTGTCCCATCTGGGGATAATGTGTAAGGGACATAGGGGATCCATACTCAATCTAAGAGTCCATTCCTTGATATTTTTGGAGTTCCACTGATTGCTACAAGTCCTCTTAATGGTGAGGTGATGAATATGAAATTTCATCAATCAATTCATATTATTGTTCTGTTGGTTATTACTCAGGTTGAGCGGAATGTATCTAGTGTTTCATCAGCTGAGGTTGCAGGGGTTGGCCAGCTTATGAAAATAATTCCTCTTACTTTTATTGAAGTAAAGGTGAAGAAGGATCCTCAGGCTTTATTAGATGAAATAGAGAAAATCTTAAGGGTGATGCAGACCATGAATATGGTAGGGGTAAACTTTGCAGCTTATTACCTCAAAGATGCTGCGTACTAATGGTACAAAGAGTAGGATAAAGATAGAGGTGGTGTTGAGGAGCTTCCCTTAAGGGAGGCCTATTCTAATGTTTTTAGATCGCTTCTTTCCTTAGGAGCTGAGGGAAGCGAATATTGAAAAGTTTGTGAATCTTAAGTAAGAAAGAATGTCCATAAATGAATATGCCTTGAAGTTTCATAAGCTTTCAAGGTATACTCTGGACTTGGTGTCCGATATGATAGCGAGGATGAGAAAGTTCACTTTTGTGCTATTTCGAGATTTGATCCTTTAAAGTTAGATTGTTTTGTTGATTAAGCATATGGATATTTCAAGGTTAGTTATCCACATGCAGTAGGTTAAGGATTAAAAGAGGAAAGTGGCAGAGTTTGGGGAAAAACAAGGTAAGAGGAGCAAGTTCCCTTTGTAGGGTGGTCAAGATGGCAACAATTGGACGAAAAAGAAGTAGAGGAGTTATGGTTACTTCTCTACTGCTAAGGCACCTTACCCGAAGCAGTCGGGTAACAAGTGTCTGTGAGGTGGTGATAATATTTAGGAACAGGGTGCCCAATCTCAGGCGAGTGGGGCTTAAATGGATTCTTTATGCTCTCTTTGTTGATTCTGTGGTCGTCTTCATCGGGGTATTTCTGATGAACGGAGGGACAAGCATTTAAATATGGTCATCCAGGTAAAATGCTTAGAAACTATCCGATTGTTAATGGTGCTCCGGGAGCGGTCAAATCTCTGGTTGCTTCATCTTTTGCTCCTACACCTAGTGGTACTACTTCAGTGTTTGCTCTTCTTTTTGGTACTGGAACTAGATAAAATAGGTAGTAAGTTCTTTCCTCTCGGTAGGAATCTGAGGCATCACTTGATGTCGTTAGTGGTACATTACAAGTCTTTTTCTCGTGATGTGTATTATCTTCTTGATCTGGGGTCCACTCTTTCCTATGTGACTCTATATGTGGTTGTATGTTTTGGCTTTGATCCTGAGGTTATTTTAAATCTTTTTTCTATATCTACCTTGGTAGGTTACACAGTTATTGATACAAGATTCTATAGAGGGTGTGTGGTATCAATTAGTAGCAAGCAGAACTTAATAGATCCATGTGAGCTAGATATGGTGGATTTTAATGTTATTCTGGGGATTGATTAGTTACACTCTTGTTACGCGTTCTTAGATTGTCGAACTCGTAAGGTTGTCTTTAGGTTCCCTGGTGAACTAGTTATTGAGTGGGAGGGTGGTTCCCTAGCTCCTAGGGTAAGGTTTATTTCTTATCTCAGAGCTCGAAGATTAATCTCCAAAGGGTGTATTTATCACTTGATTTGGGTTAAAGATTCTAACTTGGAGGGTCCTTTTTTTCACTCGGTTTTGATGGTAAGTGAGTTTCCTGAGGTCTTTCTGGATGATCTTCCTAGTGTTCCTCCATATAGAGAGATTGAGTTTGGTATTGATTTTATTTCGGACACTAGTCCAATATCTATTCCTCCTTATAGAATGGCTTTGGCTGAGTTGAAGGAACTCAAGGAGAAACTTAAGGACCTTCTGGATAAGGGGTTTATTCATCCTAGTGTATCCCCGTAGGATGCACCAATATTGTTCTTGCACAAGAAGAATGGTTCTCTTCGGATGTGCTATGACCATCGATAGTTGAATAAGGTAACATTCAAGAACAAGTATCATTTTCCAAGGATAGATGACTTGTTTTATCAGTTGTAAGGTGCCAAGTTTTTCTCTAAGATAGATCTTCGGTCTAGGATTCATCAATTTAAGATTAGGGTGGAGGAAACCTTAAATCGGCTTATCATACTCAGTATGAGCACTTTGAGTTCTTAGTTATGTTATTTGGCTTGACTAATGCCTCAGTGGCATTTATGGATTTGATGAACTAGATTTTCAGGCAGTTCTTAGATCATTTTGTCATTGTGTTTATTAATGACATCTTGGTGTATTCTAAAAGTGATGTGGATCATGACAATTACCTTCATGTGGTGTTGTAAACCTTGAAAGAGCAGCAGTTGTATGCCAAATTCTCTAAGTTTGAGTTTTGATTGAACACTGTGACTTTTCTTGGTCATATTATTTCTAGTGAAGGGATCATGGTGGATCCTCAAAAGATGGTTTTGGTTAAAAAGTGTCCTAGACCCATGATACTTACCGACATTTGGAGCTTCTTGGGTTTGGTCGGGTATTATAAGAAGTTTGTGAAAAGATTTTCGATGATAGCTGCTCCTTTGACTAAGTTAACTCATAAGAAAGTAATGTTTTCTTGGTCAGAAGCGTGTGAAGGGAGTTTTGAGAAGCTTAAGGATAAGCTGACTTCCGCTTCAATTTTGACCTTATCAAATGGTACGGAGGGATTTGTGGTTTATTATGATGCATCTCAGGTGAGACTTAGATGTGTTTTGATGCAGCATGGGAAGGTGATTGCCTATGCTTCCATTCAGTTGAAGGTGCTTTAGAGGAATTATCATATGCATGATTTGGAGCTGTTGGCGGTGATTTTTGGTTTGAAAATTTGGCGGCATTATTTGTATGGACTTCACGCAGACATCTCTTATAATCAAAAGATTCAATAGTATATGTTTACTCAGAAGGAGCTAAATCTCAGGAAAAGGAGATGGTTGGAGTTTCTCAAGGACTATGATATAATTCTTAATCAATTGACCTATTGTTGGGTTCAATCTGGTTTGTGCTGGCCCACCAATAGTCTTACTACCTTGTGCAATAAGTAACTCTCTAGCCTGATTTTCTCTTATATGTCTCATCAACGAACCCGTACCTTCTTGATTTCCTCCTATTTTATGCTCATATACAATTTCACAAATATAGCATTACACATTAGTTTGTCTTTATTTTTCTATAAAAAATTCCCATGCAATACTAGTTCCTCTATGAGCTCTTGGGGCATGGGGAGGACGGTGAGGAAGATTAACCGATTCAGATATAACATTAGAATTTCCTACTACGGGTATCTCACCTATATCTTCATCATATTCATCTAAATTAGCTGCAGCTACTTCATTTTCTTCTTCAATGCCACAATTTTCCTGAGCTTCTTCATAATTCATATCGTGAGCACCTACATCTATTTCTTCCTCAAAAGGTTGACTAGTCCGTACCAGAGGCATACGTGTATATCTAGTACTTTAACAACCTATATTGGAACCGCCACCAGTTCATTTTTTACTACCACTACCACTTCCGGAACAAAAAATTTTGACATTTTTACTTAGGTTTCTTAATTTATCCATACTTTAAATCAAACTATAAAATATTTAAAATACACAAAAATAATAAAAATAAATATTCAACAATAAATACACTAATTAAAAATTAAAAGTAAGAGATGGAACAACAATATTAAAATTTGGAAGTATCCGAAAGTTGCAACTTTAGAAAACTTCCACTTATATTTGTAATCACAAAATTATAAAATAAAATTGAGCACTTTAGGAGATAATTAAAATATTTGAGAGAATGAGAGAATAATATTTTTGTTGTTAAGGGAGGTGAAGGCTAAGGAATTTGTAAATTTTAAGTAAGGAAGGATGACAGTAAATGAGTATGCCTTGAAATTTCACCAGTTGTCGCGTTATGCTCCAAAATTCGTGTCGAGCATGAGGGATAGAATGTTTAAGCTTGCCTATGGATTTTCTCATTATTTGATCTTTGAGAGAAAGGTTACCTTGTTGAACAAGTTTATGAACATCTCTAGACTTGTAGTGTATATGCAACAAGTGGAAGAGGCAAAAAAGAAGAAAGGCAGAGGTGAGTGAAAGAAAAAATAAATTTTTTATATATTTGGATTAAGGTAGAGGTCAGATGCAGAATGTTAGAGAATATGGAACGTGGTCTAAGAAGAAGTGAGGCAATTCTTGTTCTAACTCTACATATAGTGCTCCTTATCCGCAGCAAATGAGTTATCGCCATTTTGAGAATAGTGTTGGTTCTAGGGAACAAGGTGCCCATCCTCAGGCTAGTGGGGCTTAGTCAGCTCTATTATATCCCTCGTGTAGATTTTATAGTAAAATGAATCGTGGTGTATGTGAAGAAGGGAGGAATAAGTGCTTTAAAAATGGTTAAATTGGCCATATGCAGGGGGATTGTCCTTCTAGGGTTGCTTCTAAAACAAATAAGATTTATGTTGCTACTTCATCAACTCCTGTACCAAAGGGTGCTACTTCTACTTCTGGCTCCAGCACTGTATAAAACCATTTGTATGCTCTAGCCACCAGCCAAGATTCTGAGGCGTCCCTCGATATTGCTAATGGTACGTTCAAACTTTTCTCTCATGATGTATATTATCTACCTGATCCTAGGTCTTCTTTCTCTTATATGATCTCTTATATGGCTGTCCATTTTAGTTTAATCATTATTGTATTACGAATCTCTTCTTTGTGTCCACTATAGTGGGTAACCCTATTATGGCTATAAGGGTCTATAGGGGTTGTGTGATGTCATTCTATGGTAGGAAGGCCTTGGTGGATCTGATATACTTGGGAATGCTAGACTTTGATATTATTTTAAGGATGGTTTGGTTGCATTCGTGCTATATGTCTCTTTATTGTAGAACCCAAAGGGTCTATTTCCACTCCCATAATGAGCCAGTGATCAAGTAGGAAGGTAGTTACCTAGTGACTAAGGGAAGGTTTATTTTGTATCTTAGAGCCTTGAAATTATTTTATAAAGAGTTCCTCTATCACTTAGTGCATGTTAATAATTCTAGGTCCGAAGGTCCTTCTTTGCAGATTATCCCAGTGGTCTGTGAAATTCTAGAGGTGTTCCCTGATGATCTTCCTAGTATTTATCCTGATAGAAAAATTAATTTTAGGATTGATCTTCTTCCAGTCACTTATTCTATTTCTATCTCTCTCTATAGAATGGTTGTGGCCGAGTTGAATAAACTCAAGAAGCAGTTTAAAGATTTGCAGGATAAGGGATTTATCCGCCCTGGTGTGTCTCCATGTTGTGCTCCTTTTCTATTCATGCGTAAGAAGGATTGTTCCCTTCGGATATGTATTGATTACCACCAACTGAATAAGGTGACTATTAAGAATAAGTATTCGCTTTCGAGGATTGATAACCTCTTTGATCAGATTTAGGGTGCTAAGTAATTTTAAAAAATAGATCTTCGATTTGGGTACCATCAATAGAAGATTAGGAAGGCACATATCCCTAAGACTGCTTTTCAAACTCAGTATGGTAATTTTGAGTTTTTTGGTGATTTCTTTTGGTTTGACTAATGCCGCAACAAAATTTATATATCTCATGAATTGGATATTCTATAAATTTTTTGATTTGTTCATGATTGTGTTTATCGATGATATTTTGGTATATTCCTAGATCGAAGTAGATCATTCTGATCACCTTCTCCTTATGTTGCAAAACTTGAAAGATTTTTAGTGGTTGTATGCAAAGTTCTCAAAGTGTGAGTTTTGGTTAAATGTTGTGACTTATATGGGTCATGTTTTTTCTAATAAAGGGATCATGATGGATCTATAGAAAGTAGCAGTTGTAAAGAAGTGGCCTATACCTACAACTCTAACCGACATTCGGAGTTTCTTGGGTTTAGCCTGTTATTATAGAAGGTTTGTGGAAAGTTTCTCTTCTATTGCTGCTCCATTGACTAAGTTGACTAAAAAGAAGTTAAAGTTCTTATGGTGTGATGCATGTAAGGTTAGTTTCGAGAAGTTGATGTATAAGTTGACTTCAGCTCTTGTCTTGACTCTACCCGAGGGTAATAATGGTTTTGTTGTCTAATTTGATGCACCTCGGGTAGTACTAGGTTGTGTGTTGATGTAGTGTGGAAAGATGGTTGTGTGTTCTTCTAGACATTTGAATGTTCATGAGAAGAATTATCTGACTCATGATTTGGAATTGTTAGCTTTGGTGTTTGAATTAATGACTTAGCAACATTATTTTTACGCCATCCATGCAAACATTTATTCTGATCATAAGAGTCTACAATACGTGTTCATTGAGAAAGAGCTAAATCCCAAGCGAAGGGGGTAGCTTGAGTTGCTATAGTACTATGACATGAGTCTCCACTACTACCTAGGTAAAGATAACGTGGTTGCTAATGCTCTTAGCAAGTTGTCATGGGAAGCTTATCTTATAAGGATAAGGAGAAGTGGGATTTGGTGTAGGATATTCACCATTTGGCTAATCTAAGAGTTTTTCTCTTGGATTCCAACAATGGTGAAGAGTGTGTGATTGTTCAAGAGGTGGAAAAGTCATCTCTTGGAGCGAAGGTAAAGGAGAAGCAAGTGTTAGACCCTATCTTGATGTAAATCAAGAATGATATTAGTAGGAAGAAGGTGATAGTTTTTTAGATTAGTGGTAATGGTATCTTGAGTTACCAATGTAGATTATTTATTCTCGATGGTGATAATGGGTTGTGGGAAAGAATTTTGGCCAAATCTCATGAGTCATGTTATATGGTCCATCTTTGTTCATAAAAAATATATCATGATCTCAGGAAATTTATTGGTGAAATAATATAATGCTGGATGTGGCAAATTCTGTGGCTAAGTGCATGGTGTGTTAGCAATTGAAGGTGGACAACTTGAGACCCAATCGGTTGACTCAAGATATTGAGCTGTCGATATAGAAATGGGAAATAATTAATATGGATTTTGTTACTGGTCTTCCACAGTCGCATCAGCAATTTGATTCAATTAGGTCATCATGGATCGGATGACTATTTTCACTCATTTCTTACCTATGAGGACAAATTTATCTACTGAGGAGTATACAAAGTTATATATCCAAGACATAGTGAAGTTGCATGGTGCACCAGTTTCTATTATTTCTGATTGAGGTACTCAGTTCTCATCTCACTTTTGGAGGTTGTTCCAGCGAGGTTTGGGGTCTAAGGTAACCCTTATTACCGCTTTCCACCTGTAGACGGATGGGCATGGAAAAAGGAAAATTTAGGTCCTGGAAGATATGCTTTGGGATTATGTATTTGATTATGGTGGTAGTTGGGTTGGCCACTTAACTCTCATAGAATTTGTCTACAACAACAGTTAATATTAAAGTATTGGTATTGCTCCGTTTGAGGCCTTATATGGTAAGGGGTGTAGGTCTCCTATTGGATGGTTTGAGATTGGTGAAAATAAGTTATTTAGGCCTGATTTTGTTTACCAAGCCATGGATAAGGTGAAGGTGATTTGGGATAGGCTTAAGACCGTCCAAAGTCTCCTAAAGTCCTATACGAATTTTAGATAAAGGGAATTGGAATATAATGCTGGTGATTGGGTGTTCTTGAAGGTGTCTTCTATGAATGGAGTGATGTGGTTTGGAAGGAAGGGGATGCTCTGGCCCTGTTATATTGGTCCGTACTTGGTTATGAAAAGGGTTGGTAGTGTTGCATATGAGTTGGAGTTGCCTTCTAGTTTGAGCTTTATTCATTTGGTGTCTCATGTTTCGATGTTGAAAAAGTGAGTGGGTGATCCTTTGACGGCCGTTCCTTTAGAAAAGGTGGGCATTTCCTATTTCTTGTCCTATGAGGAAGTCCCAATTGAGATTTTGGATCGACAAGTCCATCGGTTACGGACCATGGTTGTGTCTTTGATAAAGGTTGTTTGGAGGAATCAATGGTTGAGAAAGCTACTTGCAAATCCAAGGAGGACATGAAGTCCATGTATCCGTTCATGTTTCCCTCTCCGGATAATTATGCTTGAGGTATGTATTCCTTAACATTATTATTTTTAACATTGTTAATGAATATTGTAATTTCCTTGGTATCTTTGTTTTCTGTCTTTGTTAAAGGTAAGTGTGTTTGTGCTTGGGGTAAACTCATGCTAATAAGTACCTTGTCCTGTCATTCGAGGATGAATAATCCTGGGGGGTGGGGGGAGTATGTAAGCCCTGGGTCTTTGGTCTTTGAAAATTTCTAAAATTTTATCCTCACTACCCTGACGATGACATACCTTACTATTCGTAAGGAGTATTGATGATTCGATACACCCAATCGTAACCTAATTAGTGTGTGTCACTAAGTTCTACTCTTATTATGAGTGGATCACTAAAAGTCATAACGACTCATTTAGAGTTGCTGGGAGAAAATCGTAGGATGTCCAGTGTATACCCCAAGTGGGTTCTGTGTTGACTACAACTAGACCCTACGAGTCATAAGGTCCCATTACGAGTCGTATTAGTTGAGTCATAAGGTCAACAAAGTGTGAGTACCCTGGAGACTATTTTCGCTATGACTCATGGTAACGAGTTGTAATAAGTCCATATGAGTCGTATAATGGCCCATAGTCACTGACGACTAAATTTTAGCTTTTAATTTGAGGGCACTTTGGATAATTCACTTCTTACCTAATTAAAACCCCAAATTCATAAAGCACTCAAGGGGATTATTTCACATTCATAGCATAATCAAACACTCACATAACTCTCTCAAGAAAAATACTTAGGGTTTCCAAGAAGTAAGTCATCCAAGGGCTCAAGGGTTGAATTCTTTTTATGAAACTTGGTATTTAAGGCATGTTACTCCTCCTTAATTGCTAATTTGACAAAAGCATAAGTTTTAAAGTGTTGGTCATATGGTATTGTTGTTGGTTTTGAAACATGGCTTGTGGGTTATGAATTCTTGTTGATGAATAATGTTTCCCGTGGTCTACATATGATTGCTCATGCTTTATTTATTTTTTTGAACTTCTAGTGTGCATGGGTATGGTGAATGAACTAAGAGATTGTGATTTCCCATAACTTGTGACTTTTGAAGTGGTTATGACTTCAACCCCATATTGTGAAATTGGTTTTGAATATAAGAAATATGCATATGAAACTACTCTTAAATTATTGCATGATGTGAAAGGTTAATGAAACATAATGATTTTGAATTGAACCTTATGGGTTGTATAATTCCACAAGATTATGTATAATTGAACCAAGAGGGCTATGAATTTTGTTTTGGCATGTTGATGTTACCTTGCAAGTGTAGTTGGTATGATGATATCAACAATATATGCCTAACTGTATATCATGGTTCAATGAATGGAAAGGTAGGTTAATTGTTTTAATTGGGTTTTTATGAGGGTTCTGTTATCGATTCATGAAAGTGGAGGTCCCTGGGGACCAACTCTAGAAACTGCGGTTGCCAATGCGGGGGTCTAAATGACCGGGTGGTTCCAGTCCCCCATATTATTATCATATGATTGGGAGGTTCGAGTCCTCCATATTATATTACATGATTTGGTGCTTGTGTTACCTTGATGTGCTAGGAGGTTTGAGTTCTCCATAGTGCATATGTGTACCCTATGATTCGAGAGGACACATACTAGGGCCCTACCAGCTTGGGGAGAGCTGGTCCTATATAGTTTGTGGGTGCCTTCTTATGTTATGACAGTTGAGCTATACAATCCATGCTAAGTTTTAAAGTTCTTGCTTAGCCTTGTTACCTATCTCGGTATATTACTTATATATGTATTATGATGTGATTCATACGGTATTGAAATTACTAGATTTGACAAATTTTATCCCCTATCCATGAGTTACATGATTATGTTCACCCCACTAACCTTCACCCAATCATGTATCCCCGCATGATACAGCCACCAGAGATACTTTTACTTTTCTTGTAGAGTTAGGTGGATTGGCTCGATTCGTCGGTTAGTTGTGGTGAAGTGATGATCTTTCATTCTCTAAAAGTCTTAGGAATTTCATATACTTTGATTCTTATATTTGATTTGATAGTTTTCATTATCATCAACATTATCATTGTGATTGTCTAAGTCAAGGACATGTCCCGACCAAGACTGGATTTTGGTTTTTCTATTAAAATGCTTTGTTGGATTACGTGGACTTGGGTGATGTTGGTAGGTTGTTTGGCCAGTGAATGGTTGTCAATTATTGACATTATTTAAATGTTATTAGGCTTATTCTTATGCAATCTTGTCATATGTTCGGAATTCTTCTGACGACGGGGATGTTATGTTCACTTGGTTAGGTTCAGGGGGTGGTCTCCGGTTTATGTGGAACTTGAGATGCCCATCACGGATAGACATTATTTTGTATCATGACAAGTTTACAGATAAACCCAACCATTAACCAAGGAGTCTTTTATTATGGCATTTACCACTTGGTATCATCATACAGTGATATAGCCACTGCTGCGTGTGACCATTTTCAAGGGATTTTTACTGGAAAAGAGGTGGTTGTTCCAGAAGAATTCCTCAACTGTATATCCAGGTTGGTGACTGATGATCATAATAACATGCTCCAACAAGACCCTACCTTAGAAGAGCTTAAGAC
Source organism: Capsicum pubescens (assembly GCA_030864215.1). NCBI lineage: Eukaryota > Viridiplantae > Streptophyta > Magnoliopsida > Solanales > Solanaceae > Capsicum > Capsicum pubescens. The sequence goes on along the minus strand of CM061549.1, from coordinate 196,456,448 downwards.
TATGGTATTCTCTATGAGCCCGTATTCTGCAACAGGTCCAGATAGCATGAACGACAAATTTTTTCAGACTTGCTGGCATATTATTAAGCATGACTTGTTACAAGTGGTCCGGTCTTTCTTTTTTGGTCACATTATGTGTAACACCCCAAATCTGGTACCCGGAATGCTACACAGTGCTCATGACGCCGAAGGACCACAAACTAACCCATGACTGATATCTGTACCTGTTAACGGCATAATATGTTGTCTAATGCGGAAACATTAATTGAAAGGCATTAAGGTTCAAAAATGAGACATAATATCTGAAAAATATAACATCTGGGTAGGGTATGAAATACCCAAAACTAATTGAAATAAACTATCTGCACATATTACAGTCGAAAAAGCCTCTAAAACATGACTGTCTGAATAAGGAGTTGATGGGACATGTCCCCAACTAACTCCACCTAATAAATTAATTAATGAGATAATAAAGAAATGATCATGTCCTCGAAAGATGAGGACTCACTAGTAACTCTGAATGATGAGATTGGAATTCTACTGATGCTCTGGATCTCGTGTCTCTGAACCTATGGTATAAGACACCATAGCGCAAATGCGTCAGTACTTTGAATGTCCCGGTATGCATGCGAGGTAGGATGAATGCGTGGGGTTCATAACTATGAACAATACTGACTAACTGACTAATATGAACGTGACAATGCATGCATGAATACATAGTAACTGTAATTGAAATTTTGACAACATGAATTTACTGATGACTAATATGACTGATAACTGAGTTTTGATGTCTTATATAACTGATAACATGAGTGACTATATCTGATAGTCCTGAATTTGACAGAACTAGCTGAGCTCCGTACTGTATCTGAGTTGACTGTATCTGGCAGTCCTAAATTATGTATGACTATCTGAGTTCTTTTACTGATACTGATACTGAAACTGTGGGAAGTAGTTATCTAACCGAAATTCCCCTAATATGCCATTATGGTTGAGTTGGGGTCGAATCTATAACCCCAATTGGAAGGGTGTCAATACCGCGCCACTGGTAAGGACAATCTGTGAGTAACCCTCTTATAACAGGTAAATCTAGTAAGAACGGTGGGTACCCTTATATAAAAGGTTAAGCCACCTCATCTACCCTCATATAGCAGGCTATGATGTCTCAACCTATGCTGGATACATAGTTCTGGAATGCAAGGATTGCTTCTAAGAATCACAACCTCATATAATAGGTGAGTTCCCATCCTTGGGTTCACTCAGTGCTAATTTCTACTCCTATCTGAATAGCAACTGAACCTGATTAACTGAACTGATTGGACTTAGCTAACTGAATTCCGCTGACTGACGGAATATTATAGAGATCTGATAACTAACTGAGATTTACTGAGATTACTAAGTTTTAATGAACCATGATACTAACTGAATTCTACTGAACATGGCTTGACTGAGAGTATTTTGAAACCATGACATTGGCTCTAGGCATACAGCTAAATTGTTGTGTACAAGTACCCCCAGGACTCGATGGAAAGAAACTGACAAAGTATGACTTTCTTGAATACATGACCAACATCACAATTCATAATTCATTTATTAAGCCATTTCATCAAACATGTGATAAGCATAAACTTGTACATACATGAGGATTGCATAATATCATACTAGTTGGGCACTTTTACTTCGCATAGGCATTTAATCAAGCACATGGTAAGCTTAGTATATGTAGACAACATTATACAACAAATAAACATCCTGATTCAACTCTAATTTCATCATCCAAGGGTTTAATAGTAGGTTCACATGAATCTACACCTATACTAATCAATTCCTCATAAAATTGATCACCCAATATGGATTAGAATTCAATTGGTCATTATCATCATGAATAAAAGCTAACGCAATATGAAATTCATAAAGAAATCCATACAGTTGAACTTTGAAAGGAGATTCTTGGGCTTCATGGATGAAAGGAGTCCATGAATGAATATTATGCATACCTGGTAGTGAGTTTCTTAAAGAAGGATTTGGATCTTGTTCTTGGGGATTATCTTTGAGAGAAACCCTAATTTGATGTTGTGAAAGAATACTGAATTTAGGAGCCTTGGTCGGATAATACTAGGTATATAAACGGGTGGTAGAAGAACAAAAAACCCCTTTAAAAAAGACTTAAAAATAATTGAATGGAACCTGCGATATCTCATGCGACGGTCCATTGTTGGATCAACAGTCCGTCATTTCGATCGTCGTAGGTGGACCAGGATAAGGACTCACTGCCTAAGTAGCGATGGCTTGGACAAAGGTCCATCGCAAGTTTGACTTTCCGTCAACCTATCCATCATACCTTAGACAGAAGGTTTTCTCACTTCCTTTACTACGACGGTCAAGGCAATGGTCCTTCGCTAATTTGACGGTCCGTTAACCTGGCCGTCGCACCTGGGCGATTCTGGCAGCTCTGAGTAAAACGTCCATAACTTTTTACTCGGATATCGGATTTGTAAGAAATTGGTGTAGTTGGAAATCTTATTCAATTTCACATGTGATAAAAAGTAAAAATCTTAAAACTTCCACATGTACAAAATGGATTCATAATCCAAAGAAATCTTCTAACATTCTTGGGACAATTTCAAGCTAGGAAAAAGTACGGGGTATTACATTATGCCTAAGTACTTTTATCATGCGTGTTTGGTATTACTCCCAAAAGTAGATCATCCTAATAAATTATCCGAGTTTAGAACCATAAGTTTGAGTAACTTCACTAATAAGAATATTTCCAAGCTTATTAGTCTTAGACTAGCCCCCATTCTGCCCACTTTGATTTCTCCCAACCAATTCGGATTTGTTAAGGGCAGAAACATCACAGAAAATATTATGCTTTCACAAGAGATCATACATAGAATTAATAAGCCTGATGAAGGGAGTAATGTTGTGATTAAACTCGACATGGCAAAGTCTTATGACAAAGTTTCTTAGTCCTTTATTTGCTTGGTGCTCAGAATAATGGGTTATGGTGAGAGCATTACTGATATGAGTTCGAGAACCTTTTCCAACAATTGGTATTCAATGATAGTAAATGGATCAAGGAATGGATTTTTCCACTCTTCTAGAGGCTTAAAGTAAGGGGATCCCCTCTCTCCAACTTTATTTATCTTGGGAGCTGATGTTCTTTGAAGACTGCTGAATGATTTACACCATCATTAGTTGTATCATGGTTTAACTATGGAGAAGAAAGGTCCTCAAGTTAATCACCTAAGTTTTTCAGATGATCTAATAATCTTCAGATTCGGGAAAAGAGCTAGTTTGAGACATTTTATGTAGGTACTTACTGATTATGAGTAGGTTTTTGATAAACTTATTCACAAAGAAAAAAGTCACTTCATGTTGCACTCAAGTGAATTTACAAGTACCATCAATAGAATCAAGAAAGCAACTGGTTTCAGGCACAAGATTTGTCCAATTACTTACCTGGGATGCCCTATCTACACAGGCAAACAAAGAATCATATATTACTCTGGTTTGGTTTCTAAAGTAGCGGCAAGGATTAGTGGTTGGCAGTCTAAAATTCTCATATATGGGGTAGATCAACTCTTATTAAGTATGTGCTTCAGTCTCTTCCTATTCACAATCTTTCGGCAGTTGTCCTTACTAGTACAACTCTTAATCTAATTTTAAGCTTGTTTGTTAATTTCTTCTGGCGGTGGTCTGATAAAAAGAAGAAATATCATTGGACCTCATGAATAAATCTTAGTTATCCTACAGAAGAAATGTTTTTGGTACTAGACACCTCAACGATGTTTGTGTAGCTCTTCAATTTAAGCCGTGGTGGATTTTTAGATATTAAGATACCTTGTGGGTTGACTTTATTAGAGTTAAGTATTGTCAAAGGGCTAATACAGTTATCAAGAAATGGCATAGTGGTAATTTACTCATTTGGAAACAGATAATGCACTACAAACAAATCGTTGAAAATCACATTTATTATAGATTGAAATCTAGTACTTGTTCCTTTTGGTGGGATGATTGGCTAGGTGTTGGTACACTTCATTACTATAGAGAAGAGCCTATTATATCTAATAATATCAAAGTTAATCAACTATGGGTGAAAGGTGAGTGGGATATTGAAAGTCCCAATCTGCTCTTATATCCAATTATAGTTCATCAGATCATGGAAACACAATTTCATTTTTAAGAAACGGTTGCTGACCAACATATTTGGACGCCTACTACTAGTGGTAAGTTTACTGTTTCTTTCTCCTGGGACCTTATAAGACCTCACAGAAGTAATACAATGACAATCAGGTAGACTTGGCATAAGTATGTTCCTTTTAAGTGTTCTTTTCTGTTATGGAGAGTGCTAAGAGGAAAATTACCTATTGATGAGAAGTTAACTTCTTTCGGACATGATCCATCACATTGCCATTGTTTTTATAATCCAGGACATAATACAGTCGATCATATAATGGTTAGTGGTCATTTTGCAAGAAATATCTGGAATTTTTTTTCTAACTCCTTGGGGGTTAATTACACCAGAATGCCTCTTAGAAATCTTCTAATGAGATGGTGGATCCTTGGACATAAAAATGAAGCTCATGAGAAAGTTCTTCATTGTATCCCTATATTAATTTGCTGGAACATATGGAAGAATAGATGTGCAGTGAAATATGGAGGTAAGAAGTCAAACTTGTCTAGAGTGAAATTTTTTATCTTTAAGAATATTTCCATGCTTTTAATCATCAATTTTCCCTACATCTCTTGGCCTCAAAACCGGAAAGACATGGTGGTACTTTTGGAGGGGTGCTACCAGATGACTATAGGGAAAGAGGTTGGTTAGGTCAAGCCTACTATTTCTGTGGTGAAGTTGAAAACAGTCGGTAGTGCACTTGACAACCCCGATAGGATTGGAGCCAGGGGCGTAGTGATAGATTATTAGGGAGATCTTATTTTTGCATATGCCATCCCGCATGGGTTCAGAACTAAAAGTCAAGCCAAAATAGAAGCAGCTAGTATTGATCTCAATTGGTGTTTACAAAATGGTTATGCAAAGGTTATTTTTGAGGTCGATTTGGAACTCATTGTTATGTGGACCAAGCAACATTCTACAGCTCCTTGGAAACTTGAAACTTATCTTGACAACAACAAAGGAATCATGGCACATCTGGAGGAGGTTACTTGCAAGCATACTTACCGAGAAGTGAATTTTGTAGCTAATTCGCTGTCTAAAATCAGTCACAATTATGATATTTCTCAATACTACTTCAATTTCAAGAAATTACCAGAAGAAACAAGAGGGCATTTGTGCTTGACAAACTTGGTATGATCAATTTTAGAAGAGAAAGATAAAGAGAATCAAAGAGCCACCGTGAAGTTTTGTGAATTTGTACTATATGAGTTGATATCTCCTTTGTAGTGCTTCTTTGCTAGTTTCACCTTCGATCTCTCCTTTACCTAAGTTTTATTATGATAGGTTATTTTACGATCTTTTTGTATGAGTTTATCCTTTACTTTGTAAGGGAAGAGTCTCCATTATTTATTTATTCCTAGATTATATTGTACTGAGAGGAGTCCTCTTCTCTAGGTGCTTAGATCAAGTTTTCCCTTTTAGTATCGGGGATGAGTCGAACGGCCTTAGTAGACTAGTTGACTTTTAACCACCATAGGATTGGAGGTATGGTTTATGTCCCTCTGCTTGTACTTTCTTTTGTTTTATTTATGATAAGGATTGGGGTTGTGCGGCTCAACCCCTGACTTCCATGGGAGGTGAGAGCCCCGGGTTAGGTCCGTTCATATAAAAAAAATCATTTGACTCCAAAGTTCCATTTTAAATCCAAAACCATGGAAACCAAGGGAATTCCAAACCATTGTTATCCATTTATCGTTTAATTCAATGCAATAGATTAAAAGAAAAGTTAAATTATGCAAATATCTATATTCAAAATCAAGTTTACAATGTGGGTTGAGATTAATGACATTAACAAGCCAAGAGTTCATCAAATTTGGTGAAACCCATGTCACCCATTCCTACCAAAATCATAATACACCAAATGAGTCCCAAAACCAACAATTAAAGTATGAACAATCAATTTAAAACATAGGAAAAGTAATTCACGTAATAACAACCCAAAAACCATAACCTAATTCAAAACCCATCAATTCAAATAACATGAATATTTAATAAATTAATGCCACAATGCAAAATTCATGTTAGGGAAAGAATAACATGCCTGAAATATAGGAGAAATCGAAGAGAAATCAAAGTTTGGAACCTGGCGTAGTGATTTCTTGCCAAATCCTTGAACTTTCTTGGGTTGGGAGTTAAAGAAGAGAAAAGTATTGTTTTGATCTTCACAATTGAAAGAAAAGGGTTTATTTGGTGTTAAAACTTCATATAAGGGTAAAAGACCAAAACGCCCCTTACCCCAAGTGAAAAGAAAAGAAAAACTAAATGAAAAGATTATAGCTTTGTGGAATGCCGCTATCACAGAGGTTAGCCTCCATTAAACACTCCTATAGTGGAGCATAATTGGCATGTCACACCAATATTGCAGACCCTCACTACCTCGGGGTCCCAAAAATCCTGAAACCCCTTTCAAAATCTCAAAACTTTTCCAAAATATCCTTTTAACATCACTAATAATAATTCAAGTAAAAAATTAACCTTATGCCACGGGAAGGTCAAAAATAAAATTGTCAAAATATTTTGGGGTCTTATATTATTCTCCCCTTTGGATCATTCATCTCCATATGAGAATCTAAGAAATTTTTTGCACGATAATAGGAAGAACAAAGAAGAATCCAAGGAAAAATTTAAAATGCGATAAGATGGAAATGAAATTTGAACCTTAAGCACTTTCATCCAACACGGGAACAAGAATGGGTACTTGGATCTCATGTCTTCCTCAAGTTCCCATTGAACCTCTTTTTGACCTTTTGATTTAGCCAAAGAACCTTCACCAAAGTTATATCTTTAGTCCTCAATCTACGAAACCTACCCAATATTTCAACCGAGATGTCCTCACAATATAATGAATCTGTAACACGAACCTCCTCAATAGGTACTATGAAAGAAGGGTCACCCACACATTACTTAAGCATGGAATCATGGAAAACGGGATGATTTGAAGCCAATATTGCTCATAAATTGAATTCATAAGCAACATTCCCCATTATCATTACAATTTGGTACGAACCAATGTAACAGGGTCTGAGCTTCCCTTTCTTACAAAATCTCATTACTCTTTTCTTAAGAGAGACCTTCAGGAACATTGGATCACTTACTACAAACTCTGACTTCCTTCTCTTCATATCCATATGAAACTTTTGGCTACTTTGAGTAGTCCTACATCTTTCTCTACTTACCTTAAACTTCTCCTTTTCTTGGTAAACCAAGTTAGTACCAAACAGTCTAGTTTCACCCATCTCAAACCATCCAATAAGAGACATACACCTTCTACCAAAAAGATCCTTAAAAGGGGACATTAGAATACAAGAATGATAAATGTTATGGTAAGTGAACTCGATAAGAAGAAATCGGTCAACCCAACAACAATTATAATAAAAAACACAGGACCTTATCATCTCCTCCAAAGTCTCAATAGTATGCTCTATCAGTCCATCTATTTGAGGGTGGAAAGCGGTGCTAAGGTTTACCTGAGTACCCAGTCCTTTCTGAAATAAAAGCCATATGTGAGAAGAGCACTATGTACCTCGATCAGAAATAATGGATACCGATGCACCATGCAACTATACTCTATCCTAAAAGATAAACTTGGCGTAGTCCTCCCCTAAGTAGTCACTCCTAATAGGCAAGAAGTTAGCACACTTAGTCAACCTATCCATAATGACCCAAATAGAATCATACTGATTGCAAGTCTGTGGATGACCAATAACAAAATCCTTATTAATCATCTCGCACTTTTACATAGGTAATTCTATATCTTCTGAAGTACCACATAGCCTCAAATGTTCTACCTTGACTTGCCGACAACCCTTACACTTGGTAACAAAATTTGCCACATCTCTCTTCATATTGTTCCACTAGTACATTTTATTCAAGTCATGATATATCTTGGTTGAACCCAGATGAACTGTAAATCTAGACTCATTCAACTCGGCCAAAATCATTTGTTGTAGCCCTTCTACATCAGGAACACACAAACTTTGTTAATATCGCGAGATTTCATCTCCCACAATATCGAATGCTATAACCTTTTGCTGATCTACAACATCTTTGATTTGCATGAGTATGGGATCCATAAGCTATTTATCCTTAACTTCGACACGAAGAGATAAGTTAAACACATCCTCAATAATGACTCCTCTATCCTTAGAATACAAAAGAAGAACTCCCATGTTAGCCAACGATGAATATCATTCACCAACCCTTTTTTTCCTCCTAAAAGTGAGATAAGATCCCTATGGACAACCTACAAAGAGCATCAACAATAGCACTAACTTGTCCTGGATAGTAGTGAAAACTCATGTCGTAATACTTAAGAAATTTGAGCCACCTCCTTTTCCTAAGATTTAATTCCTTCTGTTAAAACACATATCATAAGATACCATGGTCTAAATAAATATCCAGATGTACCCCGTACAAATAATGGCACTTAATTTTCAAAGAAAAGACCATATCTACCAACTCTAGATCATGAGTCGGGTAATTTCCCTCATGAACCTTAAGTTTCTTGGAAGCATAGGATACAAGCTTACAATAATGAATCAAAATACAACCCATTCCAATATGGGATGCATCAAAATACATAACAAAACCATCAATACCCTCGGGTAGGGTCAAAACAGGCCTAAAGTCAACTAGTCCTTCAACTTCTCAAAACTACACTCACAAGCATCAGACCATAAAAACTTAACCTTTTTTGAGTTAAATTCGTCAGTGGAGCGATAATAGATGAAAAAAACTCTCCACCAACCTCTTATAATATCCAGCCAAGCCCAAGAAGCTCCTAATATCGGTTGGATTTATGGGTCTAGGCTACTTCTTAACTACCTCAAATTTCTGTAGACCCACCTTAATCCCATCACTATAAATAACATGCCTGAGAAAGATTATAGAACTTAGCCAACATTCACACATACAAAATTTTGCTTATAATTTTTGGTCCCCAAGAGTTTGTAACATAACTCGGTGGTGATTGGCATGTTCCTCCTCTCTTTAGAGTACAAAAAGTTGTTGTCGATAAATACTATAGAAAAACAATCCAAAAAATACTTGAACACCTGATTCATAAGATCAATGAAAGAAGCCAAAGCATTAGTCAACCCAAATGACATAACTAAAAGCTTATAATGGTCGTACTAAGTATGGAAAGCCATCTTGGGTATATCAACCTCCCTAATTTTAAATTATCATAGCCTGAATAGAGATTAATTTTAAACTAGAACCAGAAAGATGATTGAAAAGGTAATCAATTCTAGGAAGAGGGTACTAATTTTTCACTGTAACCTTATTCAACTGACGATAGTTTGTACACATCCGAAGGAACCCATCATTCATTCACAGAAAAAGCATAGGAGCACCACATGGGGAAACACCAACACAGATGAAACCATTATCAAGAAGATCCTTTAACTGCTCCTTTAGTTCAGCTGGAGCCACCCTATAAAGAAGAATGGAAATGAGATGGGTATTTTGTAGAAGATCTATCCCAAAATCTTTCTCCCAACCTCCAGGAAGTTCATTGGGAAAAAATTTAGGAAATTCATTAACCACAGGGATAGATTGCAAAGAGGAGCTCTATGAGTTATACTTTTTAACTTGAACTAGATAATGCAGACACCCTTTAAATAAAAAATAGATGATGGAGACACCCTTGGAAATCAAATTATGAGTTCTAAGATAAGAGATAAATCAATCTTTTGGAAATAGAGAACTCTCTTCCATTCTATTATCGATTCATTAGGAAAATAAAAACTGACCTTTCAGGTCCTATCTAGAGAAGCATTACACGAATAGAGAAAATTTATCCCCTAGAATACATTAAAATCCACCATATCAAGTTCTATCAAATACACTAATGTCTCCCTATTAAGAATAGCTGCCACATATTTTCTATTGACTTTTATTGCAGCAATAGACTCACCAACTAGAGTAGACACAGTAAAAGGGTTGAAAATATTTTTAGGACCAAACCCAAAGTGTACAACCACAAAAGGGGTCACATAAGATAGGGTAGAACATTGATCAAGCAAACAATAAACATCACAGCAGAAGAGTAGTAATATACCAGTAACAATATTTACGGATGCCTCAGATTACTGACAAGTAAAAAATGCATAGAGATATCTGGCCATTTTCAGTACCTGAAGTGACGCCCTTAGGTGTAGGAGCTAAAGAAGTGGTAATCGAGACCTTATTAGCTCCAGTGGGAACCTTAACTATAGGATAATTCCATTGTAGATGACCAGACTGACAACAATTAAGACACAAGTTCCTCTTCTCCTCATAATACTCATGGTTAAATCGTATGTAGAAATAGAAATGAAGATAAGGTGGGGTTAACTGAGCTCCACTAACCTATGACTGGGAACCATATATTTTAGGACCACTGCCAACCTGTAAAAGAAGATCACCTGAAGTCTTAGGATAAGGAGCATTGACTGATGAATAATAATTTCCCCAATTCTTCTTCTTAGTCCACTGTCTACCATCTCTCCTACTTTTCTGCTAATTTGCACTCTGCTCTATATTTCTAAAATTCTTATTATGCCTTTCTTCCATCTCTACTTGTATCTTATTTTCATTTTGAACCTTCTTCATATAGACCACCAACCTCAATATATATGTATCATTATTCAACATTGAAATTGTACACTCTAACACCAACTCACGGGATAGACCAAAAGAAAACCTACTTATTTGGGACCTTATATTAGACACCAAATCTAAAGAATAACAGGAGAACAATAGAAACTTCAGTGTTACTCTTTAACATTTATCTTACCCCACTCCAGATTAACAAACTATTCTTTCTTTACTTCCTCCAACTCTTAAGGATATTAGAGATAAGGATAAGCACTTAAAAACTCATCGTACATCATAGGATCAATGCCATCACCCTTATTTCCTTTGACTCCTCATACTACTAGTAAGCTACTACTTTTAACTAATAGGCAGTAAACTCCACACCTTCTAAATCAGTAGTGTTCATCACCCTAAAGATCTTCTCTATTTCATCAATAAACCACTAAGGATCCTCATTAACCTTAGAGCCTATAAAGTTTGGGGGACTAAACCTTATAAATTGGACAACCTAGGTGACCTCAGATGAACTACAGTAGGACCAACTAAATCTGACCAATGAGACTGTGATATCATTAGCTAAAAAAGCATATAAAAGGACTAAAATATCTCTATATTAGAGATATTTTACTAAGGCCATTGATAATAAGTACCACAAGATTGAGAATTTCAAGGCGGACTAGTAGGAACTGGTGGAACCCCGGTGGAGTACTACAGTGAAAAGAAGGGACCTTGGATCTGGTCTGAACTCTATTAGTAGGGAAAATCCCCTCTATATTTTCCCTATGTGGGACAGAGGTTCAAGTAGAGTTCCTCTAACCATCAGATCATCGAGGAGGCATGATCTAAATCATGAGTAAGACAAGGGTTAAAGAAGTTTCATAGCAACTAAACTCTATAACCTGAAAGAGGACACAAAAAGGGGAAATATTCCTAAATTTCTTGTAGCTTTCTCCTATAAGTGTGGCACGCTGAACACTCATAAAAGGGCCTGTACTCAACTTGGCTTTATGCACACCTAGTGCCCCTGAATCATGCTCTAACATCAAGTTTGTCATGGCTCAAACCCTAGCTTGGCCATGAAAATTAATCTCAACCTCACCATGGGCTTGAGACAATTCCCTTAGCCTTACCTCAAGAAGAAATAAATGTAAATAGCGAAAGCCAAACAAGTCCATAGATATATATGAATCCAAAGTAAAAATAATAGTTAAAACAAGACATCTATTTCATCCAAAAACTATCCACAAATTCCTCTAAACTAAAAATACCAACTAAGTCAGGACATGCCCCCGACTATGGAAAACAAAATCCAAAAAAATACTAAGATAATAATAAAACTAATAAAATGACCAAGTATTTTGAAAGATAGAGGCTCACCAATTTATAGTTGACCAACAAATATATCTAACGACTTAATGATACAAAGGTGCAACAGAAAAGTCCTCTGAACCTATATCATCAAATCATGCAGCGTCCGGAGAAATCTATGGGGCGAGCACTCATATGTAACTCAAGTGAAATGGATAAAATAGTGCATTCATAAAAGACCAGTCAAAATCATGTGCACAACATATATATATATGCACATATATAGGATGTGGGTCCATCTACGTGATAGTTTTAAACCATTAGCCTAAACTGTGTAGCTCGCTCCATCTTAAAGGAACCCACTGGCTATATGGGTCTGAATCCCCTTGCGGAAGGGCCCAGTACATGTTAGTTGCATTTACTGAAGAAAGGCTAAAAATACCAAGGCGATAGCCATAAAAATATAATGGGTATCTAGACACATAGTCATGTAGACCCTAATATTGGAAAACATTATTTCCAGTGTTGGTTCCTCTGCGACTATACCTTCACGGTGAGATACATAATTCTTTTAACCCTAATTAAAAAGTTTACATATAAACCTAACTATTAACAAATGTGTCTTTTATTAAGGAATTTACCACATGACATCCTCATACCAATATGCTTGTAAGCTACTTCAATTATGCCAAACCAGTTCATTTATCTATTTGACTCCCAATTTCCATTTAAAATCAAAAAACTTGTCCACCAAGGGCATTCCAAACCATTGCTATACATTTATCCCTTAATGCAATGTAATGGTTTCAAAAGACAAGTTCAATTATGCAATTATCTGTATTCAAAATCAAGTTTACAATGTTGATTGAGGTTAATGCCATTACTAAGCCAAAGGTTCATCAAATTTTGTTAAACCCATGTCACACATTCCTACTAAAATCATAATACATAGGAAAAGTAATTCAAGAAATGACACCAATAAAATCTCACCCATATTTTAAACTCATAAATTAAAATCACATGAACATATAATAAAATAATACTACAGAGTAAAATTCAGCTTAGGAAAAGAAAAACACGCTTGAAATATGGAAGAAATTGAAAGCTAATCAAAGTTTGGTGCCCGGGGTAGGGATTTCTTTCCAACCCTTGAACATTCTTTGGTTGGGAATTAAATAAGAGAAAATTAGTTCTTTGATTTTTACAATTGAATTAAACGGGTTTATTTGGTGTTTAAAAGTCGTGTAAGGGGTAAAGGACCAAAAACCCCTCACCACAAGTGAAAAAAACTAAACTAGATGAAAAATCTAGAGCTGCATAGAACGCCACTATTATAGAGGTTATCCTCCATTCTATGCATCTATTGTGGAGCATAAGTGGGGTGGCATGCCAAGATCGTGGTCCCTCACTGATTCAGGGTCCCAAAATGGCCTCAAACCCCTTCCAAAAATTCTGAAACTTTCTCAAAATACCTCTTTACCACCCTTAATCATAATTCTAGTGAAAAAATAATGTTATGCATAAGAGAGGGTTAAAAATAAAATGATCAAAACTTTATGGTATCTTACAGTTTGTATGGGGTGCCTATATCTATCTTATCTGATCGGGTCTCAGTGTTCACTTCTATCTTTTAGAGAAGATTTCCAGAGGAGTTGGCTCATTCTACCCTTAGAAAGATGATCAGTCAGAGCAGACTATTTAGATTGTTTAGGATATTCTTTGAGCTTGTGTTAAGGATTTTAGAGGTTAGTGCAAGTAGCACTTAGCTTTGGTAGAGTTCACGTATAATAGTAGCTACCTTTTGAGTATGAAGATAACTCCTTTTGAAGTTTATATTATACATGGTGTCATTACCTAATTCATTTCTTTGAGACCAACGAGATTTGATCCTGTGGTATTTATTTTCTTTATGAATCATTGGATATAGTTTGGGTGTTTCAGGAAAAGTTGAGGACAACTCAAAGCAGGTTGAAGGCTTATGCAGATCATAGAATTTGAGACTTGATATTTGGAGTGGGTAATTGTGTATTCCTTCAATTGTCTCCCACTAAGGGTGTGATGAGGTTCTGGAGGAAAGGCAAGGTCAACTCTAAATATACCATACCTTTTGAGATCTTTCGCATAGTTAGAGAGGTAGCTTATAAGTTAGCCTTACCCAAAAAAATTTTGTTGTTCATCTAGTTTTTCATATTTTTAAGTTTCAAAGGTATATTCCCAATGAGTGTCATGTGATTCGACAGGACTCAATTTAGTTTGATAAGTAGTTGAACTTCAGGGCGGAGCCTATGTTCGTATAATCAAGGGATGTCAGATGGTTGCGCTCTAGAGGGATTCTAGCGGTTAATGTTCAGAGGAGACACAACCTATTAGAGGAGTCTACATGGGAGATTGAGATCAAGATACGGGACCATTATCATCACTTTTTTGATGATTTAGGCACATCCTAAACTTTTGCTTTTGCGGATGAAATTTCTTTTAGTAGTGGATACTGTAATGAACCTCTAGGTCATTGTTTGTATTTCCATTTATTTTTTCCCTTTAGAAATTTCATATAGCTACCCCAAGTAATTGATGACTTATTGGAGCAGATAATTTGGTTATCGAATAGTTTATTTTTTTTAGAGTCAATTCCCGATTTTGGAATATTAAAGAGTAAGAATTGGCAATCGAGAAAAGACATTAGTCTAATGACCTTGTATTCCAATTAAAAATGTTCAAACAACTCCGAAATATAATTTTTTTGTAGGTGCATATTTTGTTTTGGTCCTTAGGATTCTGAACACATTTTGGGATATTGACCAGAAATTTTAAAAAAATAACATTTGGCTATGGGACCCATTTTTTAATAAAATAATCTCAGATGGGAAATTTGATAGTGCCATTGAGTTCGAAATGACGAATTTGATATGATACAATAGTTCATCATGAGATTTTAGATGAATTCCAAGGGGTCGGTGGAGACATGAAATTTTTTAAGTCCTTAATTTGTGCCCTACTCAGCAGGTGTATATACTTAAGCATCATTTGGTTCGCTTAAGTGAAGCCCACGATTGCGGAAAGCTGATCGCTTAAGTGACCAGGCTTCTAGATGAGGGTCGCATAGGTGAGGCCCTTATCACATAAGTGAGTGCCACTTATTTGACATATAGGTTTCTTATGCGACATGTTCAGACCAGGAAGGTATTGCAAAAATGGCACTTGTACACAAAAGTGATGCTTCTTAAGCAACCTGGTGTCCGATTAAGTGACACATGGATGGCATTAAATTTCCCTTTGCCTGATTTTAGCCCAATTTTTACACAAGTTCAAGAGTGTCAAATCTAAGAGAGTGTGAAAACTTGGGAGGAGAATTAATAGGTGATGTTAGGGTGTTGGTGAGCTTTGATTTCTTGCTTCTTCTTCGAATTCTTGGTAAGATTCCATTAAATTCATGGTTAATTTCTCAATTATTTCTCTAAATTCCTATATTATTGGTGGATTGATTTTTGCACCATTTTATCTCAAAATTTACCCATTCTTAAAGGTAAATATTTCTTGAATATATAAGATGTGTTTATGGTTTTGAAACTATGATTCTACTAGCGGGCAGATGGAATTTTTACGTAATTTTGCACCCGAAGTATAAACATACAATATGGGTATGGTTGTTCTCATTTTTATGATTATATTGTTCTTTTGATAGTGTGGCATCACGCGAAAGCTCCTCGGAAGGGAAAATCAATAATTTAACTAATTTCACTCGGTTTTATTCGACCTCTAGTTAACCTAGGTTTATCTTTCTTTAAGATTGGGATTAATTGTAGTATATGTATGATGGGATTAATTGTAGTATATGTATAATAATATACTTTATATTGGTTGGAAATTAGGTCTTGGAGGCCTAATCAGTATGATTTGCATTATTTAGCATATTAATGAAAAGTGAATTAGGCATAATTGACATAGTTGCTCATGTTTTAGGGAGAATCACTATCTTAGGACTATACATAGCTTATTTAATATTAGTTAGTGATTTTAGGTACCTTGTTCTTATCTGGTTAGAAAATGCTTTACTATAGATTTTGGGGATTAGAAGTGGCCCCCTTCAGCCCACCTTACACCAAGAGTATCATTATCTACTTGTGGAATTTATAGGTTTGTCATACCCTTTAAATTATAAATTTCAGAGCTTGAAAAGGTTTAATAGATGATTCTTATGTTAGATTAGTACTTTAGAGTTTATGCTAGTTACTCTTCAAGTTTGGTGATATATGTTTTGAGTTTTGGTTCAAGTCCAATAATTGAAGATATGAGTTACTGTTCAAGTTCGGCAACTAATTATGATACGAGTTTTTATTTGATTTTGACATTGATATGTTACTTATGATATGTTTATGGCATGGAAGGATCATGGTTATGGATTTGATATATAATTAATTCGCAGAATTTTGATTTTTTCGTCTTTGATTACATCGTTCGAGCTTATGGAGTCCCAAATTTGGTTATTTATATTTTTTAAACCTACGTGATTATAGGGACAAGTCTTGTAGTATTACTTATGCTTTCTATAATATTATGGTTGTTCATTTGGAGTGTTATTCCAGGTTTACCCTATTACATTATCTTAGCTTATTTATCTTGCATTTTTATTATACTTATATTATGATTTAGCTCAGTTGTCTGATGATGCCTATTGAGTATGTATGGATTTGGTACTCATACTTCACCTTTGTGCCTTTTTGGTGTAGATCCGAGTACTAGTGGTAGTTGTTGACATTACGATCGTGTTGATTTAAGTTCAGAGATAGGGTGATCTTCGGAGCTACAGTTTCCCCCTTCTCCTTATTCTACTTATTTTTATTCTTTTATTATTCAAGACTGTATGTTTTACTATTACTGTAGTCATATTCCTTTTGTTAGTGTATCTTTTACCAAACCACTTGGTATTTCCATGTTATTGTAATCTTATCTATCTTTTGTACTATTGTTAATGCTTGATTTATTTTCTAAGTCTTTACTTGCAAATTTCTGGCATTTACGCCATTTTTACCAAATTATCCTATTGTTTATAGCTTTGGGCTAAAGTTTGTCTTAATTACTGGTGGGGAAATGTAGGTGTCATTATGACTCAGAAATTGGGTCATAACATTTAGTATATCTGTTTTAGAGCTATCCATTAATAAGTATGTGAGCAGTGCTTAGCACAAAGCAGATACAAGTATCAATATTCATTATTTTATTAAGACTAAAACCTTCAATAAAAGTTCCCATGTCCCAAATCTATGTAGGTAGCATAGGTTATTAAGGTTCACCCACTAGTTAAGGATTATACCTTCATTTTAATAGATATCAAATAATGGATCAACGTTAGTTACATCCATTATCATTGGTACGGTATCATAGCAATCTGTAACACCCCGAGTTTTGGTCCCTGAAAATTCCTTGATCTTTGAATATACTGTCCTCCCTATGACTCACCCTATGAGTTTGTAAGACTCCATAAAGTTCTCTCATAGTCTGAGCCTTAGAGCGTGTCAAGTGAAGGGTAATTCCGACCTTAAAAGATTGAGAAGTGATTTCCTAAGTGAAAAATATTTTAAACCATGTAGAATTTCCCTAATATAGACTTTTTGTCATGTAGTGAATTGAGTAATCTTTTCGTCGATACCAAATTTTCCCAAATTCAACACTCGCCGAAGAGTTAGAGCCATTTTAGTGAGACAGTGTGCCAACTGGCACTTTAGCGCGGCGCGGAGCCAGCCAAAATGCCAATTGTCAAATTCCAGTGATCCTCCGCGATTCCACCGTATCACACCAAGGCTCAACTTCCCAATTGTCTAATTTCCAGTAAGATGGTGTGATTATGGCGCGTCGCGCCAGCATGTAAACTCAGGATTTTTCCAGTTCTGGATTTTAATTCCAAGGGAAAAAAGGGTCTTTTCCCAACCCGTATATATACTCTTTAACACGAGATTCAGCACATTTACACCCAAATATTTATGGTTTCTCTCAATTTTCTTCAAGAACAAGACCTAAGGTTTCTAATCCAAGACCCAAATCATCAAGGTTTCACCATGAATCTTTTAATAATTACATAGAAAGGTATATTAGATGTTGATTCTTGGGTTCCTTCCACCCAAGAAGTTCAAGAATCCTTTTCTAAATTCAAAGATCTTATATTTATGAGTTTTCATGATTCATGTGAATTGAAATTGAAGTTCATGTTATTATTGAGTTTTAATTCATGATTTAGACTACCAATTTCAAAGGTTGATTCTAGTATGTGATGAATTATATGATGTTCATGATAAACCCTCTTCAAGTAGCATTATATTGATGTATTCATAATGATTAAGTATAGAATATGAGGTATAACCCAAGAATGCTCCCAATATGTTTGATAAAATGCTTATGTGAAGGAATTAGAGCCATTATAGCCTGTTGACTAGAAATCCCCAAATTGTGTGTAAGTTCATGCATGCCAAGTATTTGTTGAAAAGCCTTAGTGAATGAATTGTTACATGTTAGCATGAAATTCCCTAATTATGTGCTCTTAAATGCATGTAAAATGTCTATTGTGAGACCTTGTTGAATGGAGTATGAGCCAGTAGCATGTCTTCCTATACTATTACATGTGTTATGATTTCCAAGTTCTTGAAGAGATGCTTTAATCATTGTAATGGTGAATGAATGTCCATGGTCATGATTATGTAAGATGGTTATGTTTTACTTTTATGTTATCGAGTCCTGGGGGTATTTATACCTGATAAATTAGTTGTTGTCTAGAGCAATGTCAGTTTTCACAATAGTCTCAGTCAAGCCACGATCCTTAGTACTCAGTCAGTTATAGAATTCAGTACTCTCAGTTAGTTACAGAACATAAGAAATCTCAGTATTCCAAGTTTCATTAGCATTCCATCTTCAGTTCAGTATTTAATTCAGATCTTAGTAGTATTCAAGAATTCAGTCCAGACCTCAGTAACATTCAAGTAATCAATTCAGAACTCAATATAATTCAGTCAGATAACGAGATCCAGTAGTGTTTCGTTAGTCTTCGAAACTAAGTAAAATCAACTTAACTCAGTTGATCAGTATTATTAGTAACAGATTCAGCTCAGTCCAGTACAGTTTCAAAAAAAAAATCAGTTCAGAGTCTTTCAGTTGGGAGTAGGATTCAGCACCAAGTAAACCTAGGGATGGGTACTCTCCCGTTAGATAGGATTGAGATCCATAGGAGCAATCCCTAAGTTCCATAACTACATAGAAAGCTTAGGTACGAGATGTCACCCATTAGATAGGACTGACATACTCAGGGATCACCCGTTAGTATATTATAAATATATAGGACTGATCCCAGGGGTCACCCACTAGATAGGACTGACTCCACAAGAAAGGTCTTTACCCGTGGCACGGTACTGACACCCTTCCAACAGGGGTTATAGGTTGGACCCCAACTTAGCTAGAAGGGGAATGTCCGTTAGATGACTACTTCCCATAGTCTCAGTTTTAGAATCAGTCTCAGTAAAGGAACTCAGTTCAGTAGTACAGAGTAAGGATTGTTAGATACAGTCAATCATTATGATTATCCACAGAATCAGAGATCACCCGCTAGATAGGACTAGTCTCGAACTTAGTTAATCAGCTTCAGTATCATTAGACTCAGAGATCACCAACTAGATAGGACTAGTCTTAGACTTAGTTAATTAGCTTCAGTATTATTAGATTCAGAGATTACCCGCTAGATAGGACTGATTTAAGATTAAGTCAAATCATATTCATTGTCAGCATATACATAGATCATCTGCTAGATAGGACTGGTCTTAAATTCCATTAAGTACTCTCATTATTAGTAGATTCAGAGATCACCCGCTAGATAGGACTGATCTTAGACTTTAATCGAGCATTCCCATTATCATCAGTTTCAGAGATCACTCGCTGGATAGGACTGATATCAACTTCAGTACTCAGTTATCAATATCAGAAGATTTAGTTATTCAGTATCTCAATGTTAGTAGTGAGTTCAAATGTCAGTAAACCAGTATCCGAGTATCAGTGTTCATATTCATGGTGATTTCAGTTATGGTTTCTGCATTCATGCATATGTCCTTATTTAGTACGCTCATGTTATTTAGTTAAGCTATGTTCATGCATAAGCCTTTGAATTTAGCCTTACCTGATCTAGCATAGCGGTACATTCAAAGTACTAATGAATACTTTTCTCTTGCCTATGGTGTCATATACCATAGGTTCAGAAGCGCGAGATCAAGAGCACTCTTAGTAGTCCAGACTTAGTCAGCAACAATAGACGTAACAGTGAGTCCTCTTCATTTGAGGATGATCCTTATTTTAATATGGAATTAGAATTAGTTTATTTTCAATAGACGGAGTTAGTTGGGGATATGTCCTATCAACTCCACAGTTCAGACAAGTTTAGAGGTTTTTCAGACAGATGTATCAGTATTCAGTGTTCAGTTTTGAGTATTTTTGATGTTTTGAACCTTATGGAAAGTTTCCGCTAGTTTTTTGCATTTATTATAATATATTATGTAGTGCTCAGGTACAGATTTTTGTAGAGGGTTAGCTTGTGGTCCTTCAGAATCATGAGTTCCATGTGGCATTTTGATTCCAAAAATCAGGGCGTTACAGAGTTGTAGGGTGTCTTAATAAGTTATATGACCCAAATCGTAAGGTGAAAAGTGAGTTTTTCCTATGTTACTTCCTTGGGGACAACTTGAGGTTACAAGTCGTCAAGACTCTTTACAAGTCATAGTCTTCACAATCATAGGGAAACTAGTGTAATATTCTAAGTTTCTCTTGTAACTATGACTATTATGTTATAAGTTGTAATGTCTGAGTATAAGATGTATTGTATGAATCATAGCCAGAACAGTGTGGGTACCTAAGCGAACTGTCCAGACTATGACTTGACTAAATGAGTCATAGGGTGATCTAACGAGTCATAAGGTCATTCATGATGATTGGGCGTCATTTTTAAGTTTTTACATTTCTCTCTTTTCCCACTTATACACAAATACTTAAAACTCCTTTGGGGAGATTATTTTTAAACCCTATCAATCATAAAAACTCTATAAAACTCTCTAAATTCTGCAACGTTAAGATACTTATGGTTTCTAAGAAGTTTATCAATCAGGTCTCTCAAGAGCAATTTCTTTCATAATCGTGATCATTTAAGGCATGTAACTCTTCCAAGAAAGTTATTTTATTTAAAGCATATCTGTAAATGGTTACCCATGTGGTTTAATTGTTAGTTTTTGGATATGGATTGTGGGTTTTTGAATAATTACCAATTTTGTGATGTTTTAAGTTTACTTATGCATTGATTATGCTTTAAATGGTGGATTTGAACCAATTTGGTGAATGGGCATGTAAATTGAATAGGGAACATATTTTCCCCCATTTTTAACTGGTTAATGATCTGGAAGTGGTAATAACCTCAACCTAATCATGTGAAATCAGCTTTGAACATGAAAATATGCACATTGAAAAGTATTTTGAATCCTTGCATAGTGTAATAGAGTAACGGAACATGAATTGAATTTTAAAGAGGGATTAATGGCTATGGTTTGAATTCTAATTGAATATTTTTGAGTCCTATTCTCCAAGGGATTTGAATCCTACTTGGCTAAATGATTAGTTCCTACATGGAACTTTAGATTCCCATTGGCTAGTTGGGTTAGAGTCCCACTTAGCTACATGTTTTGGTTCCTATGTGGAACTTTTGAGTTTTATTGACTAACTAGGTTGGAGTTCTATTAGAAAGTTGATTGAATTGGCAAAGTCAGATGTGCTTTCAAGCTATAGTTGGCACGATGATACCACTTGATAAGGCCTTAATGAATGACTCATAGTTTGATGATTGGGGATATGTGAAAAGTGTTTTAATTGGGATTTAATGAGGGTTTTGTAGCTGTGGCATAAAAGTGAAGGTTCCAAGCACCATCAATGGAAACTCTAATTGCCAATACGAGGGTATAAATAACCGGTGATTTATGTTTCCCATATTGTATGGCTGAGTTCTTAATTAACTATTGATATATATTAGGAGGTCTGAGTCCCCTATATTACATATGCATATTTCATTAATGTCTATTTTATAAGACCAAACACATTGAGGCCCTTTAAGCAAGGGTAGAGCTGAACCCATATAACCTGTGGCTTATTATGGTAGTTATGCTAAACAGTCTGGGTTAAGGATTTTGAAGTGCATGCTAAGACTTGTACCTTATCCTTGAATTTGATATATATTTATATGCATGTGATCAAGTTCATTAGATTTTGATGAATTGTTAAATTGTTAATCAATGCATTATTTTACCCCTTCCCCAGAGTTAAATGCTAGTGCTCAACTCACTTATTGTCTCCGTATGTTGTATCCCTATGCGATCCAGGCACTGGAGAAAATTCTACTTTTCCTGGATAGTGTTAGGTGGATTGGTTCAGTTTGTTAGTCGTCTGCGATAAAGTGGTGAGCCTCCACTCTCTAGGAGACTTGATCATTCCATCGGTCACTTTCATAAACAAGAATTAAAGAGTTCACCTTAACATTATCATTATATTTTTTAAGGTCAGGGGCATTTTCCGACTTAGATTATTTTCATCTTAGTAGAGGCTTTGTGGATATTACTATTTATTGATGGAGACACTCTTAAACATCTTTAAGTTTATTACCTTTTTGTCTTGTTATATGTTAAGATTTCAGCCAATTCAAGTTCCTTGAGGATCCAATCATGGCTAGGCCCTTGTTCGGGTTATGACAAAATTGTATCAAGACCTAGGATTGATGTCTATGGGTGTCCACAAAGTTTTTTCATTTAGAGTCTCTTTTCTGAATGTGTAGCATGCCACACTTATAAGACAGAGGCTAAGAGGCAATTTGAAATGTTTCCTTTTTGTTGTGATCTATTTTTCAAGATATTGAGTCTATGGTATTGAACCTCCTCAAATATCTTTTTGTTTGCATTTCAAATCATGCCTCCCCGAAGATCTGATGCTCATGGAAACTACTTTATTACACTTAAGGATAATGTCTATTGAACCTATCCTACTTATGGATTTTAGACCTAGTCTAGGGCCCTTGCTCCTGTTGGCTCTCATTAGGTTCCCCCAAATTCCACAAGTCCCCCTATCGTTCTTTAGGGTAATGCGGCATATGCTGAGTTCCTTCAATCAATTTATTTGATTACTTAGTTTTTGGCCTCTCAGTCTCTCCAGTCTGAGCTTGAGGATGTTATTGCTCCTTATTTGAAGGCCACTAGAGTCTAGCAGTTCATGCGACTCAAATCCCCGGTTTTCACTTGTTCTAAGGTTGAAGAAGATCTATAAGGTTTCATTGATGAGATTGAAAAGATTTTCTGAGTAATGCATCTTTTTTACTCTGAAGTTATGTTGTTAGCCACATATTAGTTAAAGAATATGGCATATCAGTGGTATGAGGAGTGGGATCAGTCAAGAGGTGATGATGCTAATGTAGACTTGTTGGATGAATTTTTGAGTGACTTCCTTGACCAATTCTTTCCTCTTGATTTGACGAAAGCAAAGGCCGAGGATTTTTTGAATTTGAGGTAGGTCAGGATGACCATTATGGAGTATGCCTTGGGGCCAAAATTTCCAACCCTTATTAATCATAAACAATATCTCAAACTCTTTAAATTTTCCAAGGTCAAGAGACTTAGGGTTTCCAAGAAGTTAATCAATTAGGTTTCTCAAGGGTAAATTTATTTCTTAATCATAATCCTTTTAGGCATATATCTCTTCCCCAAAAGTGTTTTTGTTAAAAACATATGTTTAAATGGTTACCCATGTGGTTTAATTGTTGTTTTTTGGATATGGGTATGTGATGTTTCATGTTTACTTATACATTAATTATTCTTTAAATGGTGGCTTTGAACCAATTGGGTGCATGGGTGTGCGAATTGAGCAGGAAATATGTTTTTCACCAATTTTAATAGGCTAATGATTTGGAATTGTTAATAACCTCAAGCTAATCTTGTGAAATCGTCTTTGAACATAAAAATATGCATATTTAAAAGTATTTCTAAACCTTGCATAGTGTAAAAGAGTAATGGAACTTGAATTGACTTTTAAATAGGGCTTAATAGCCATGGATTGAATTTGAATTTAAAATTTCAGAGTCCCAATTGTAGAGGGGTTAGAGTTCCACTTGGCTAGATGATTGGTTTCTGCATTGAATTTGAATTCATGCATAGAAGAATGATTCCCTTCAAATATGTATTAATTATCGGGACGGTTAAGATTAAGTATTCTCTCAAAAAGATAGATGACTTGTTTGATTTGTTGTAGGGTGCCAAATTCTTTTCTAAGATAGATATTTGGTATGGGTTTCATCATCTTAGAATTAGGGAGGTGGATATCCCTAAGAAAGATTTTTTCACCCGATATGGATACTTTGAGTTCTTGGTTATGTCACTCGGTTTAACCAATGGCCCGGCGACATTCATGGATTTAATGAATAGGGTCTTCCATCAATTTCTGGATATTTTTATCATTATGTTAATTGATGAAATTTTGGTATACTCTAAGAGTGAGGTAGATCCTGCTAATCACCTCTGTGTGGTGTTGCAGGCCCTGAAAGAGCAGTAGTTGTATGCCAATTTCTCAAAATATGAGTTTTAGTTGAATGCTGTCACTTTTTTGGGTCATATAATTTCTAGTGAGGGGATCATGTTGATCTGTAAAAGGTAGAGGTGGTTAAGAAGTGTCCTAGTCCCATGACTCCAACCAACATTCATAGTTTCTTTGGTTTGACTAAGTATTATAGGAGGTTTATGGACAATTTTTTTATGATAGCTGTCCCATTGACTAAGTTGACTTAGAAATAGGTAAAGGTCTTTTGATCAAATTCTTGTGAGGATAGTTTTGAGAAGCTGAAGGATAAGCTAACTTTGGCTCTAGTTTTAACTTTTCCTGAAGGCAATGAGGGGTTTGTGGTTTATTTTGATGCATCCCGGGTAGGGCTTGGTTGTGTTCTGATCCATCATGATAAGGTGATAGCCTATGATTCTAAGCAGTTGAAGGTGCCTGAGAGGAACTATACTACTCATAAAATAGAGTTGTAAGCCATAGTGCTTGCATTGAAAATCTAGCGGTACTATTTATATGGAATGAATATGAACATCTTTTTTATCATAAGAGACTACAATATGTGTTCACTCATAAAGAGCTTAACCTTAGGCAGAAGAGATGTCTTGAGCTTCTCAAAGTTATAACATGAGTCTCCACTACCTCCAGGTAAGGCTAATGTTGTTGCTGATGCTCTTTGCAGTTTGTCTATGGGAAATTTAGCTCATCTGGATAAGGAGTAGCGGATGTTAGTGTAGGATATTCATCACTTAGCTAATCTTAGAGATCTCTTTTTGGACTCCGAGAATGGTTGTGTGTTGGTATAAGAAGTAGCTTGGTCGTCTCTTCGTGTAGAAATCAAGGAGAAGTAAATGCTAGATCCTTTCTTGATGAAAATCAAGGGTGATGTAGCTGGGAAATAGTTAATGGTATTTTAGACCAGTGGTGTTGGTACATTGTGGTACCAAAGGAGGTTATGTGTTCCTGATGTCAATGGTTTGCAAGAAAGGGTATTCGCTAAGGCACATGAATCACGCTATGTTGTTAATCTTGGTTTGAAGAAAATGTATCATGATCTGAAGGAGATGTATTGGTGGGATGGTATGAAGAAGGACGTGGCAAATTTTATGGCCAGGTGTCTAGTGTGCCAACAAGTGAAAATTGAGAACAAGAGGCCTGGGGGTTTGTATTAAGAATTGGAATTGCCAGAATTGAAGTAGGTGGTGATCAACATGGATTTCATTACTAGTCTTCCTCGGTCTTGGAATCTATTTGATTCATTTTGGGTCATCATGGATAGGGTGATAAATTTATCTCACTTCTTTCCAGTAAGGACTAACTTTTCCGCTGAGGATTACGTGAGGTTGTATCTTTAAAATATTGTAAAGCTACATGGGGTATTAGTTTTGATCATCTCAGATTGTGATATGCAGTTTTTATCTCACTTTTGGCAGTCATTTCTGAAGGGGTTAGGTACTAAGGTTAGTCTGAGAACTACTTTTCACCCGTAGATGGATAGGTAGGCATAGAAAACTATTTAGATATTGTAAGAAATTCTTCGTGCATATGTTATTAATTATGGTGGTAATTGGGTTGAGCATCTTCCTCTTGTAGAGTTTGCTTACAAAAATAGCTATCATTCTAGAATTAGGATGGCCCATTTTAAGGCATTGTATGGTAGGAGCTATAGGTCTCCTATTGGGTGGTTTGAGCATGGTGAGGTGGATATGTTTTGCACGAATTTGGTTTATCAGGCTATGAAGAAGGTAAAGGTTATTTAAGATAGACTTAAGGATGCCCAAAGTTGCATAAAGTCCTATGCGAATGTAAGGCGTAGAGACTTGGAGTTTTAGGATGGGGATAGGGTATTCCTAAAGGTATCTTCCATGAAGGGATTAATATAGTTTGGTAAGAAGAGAAAGCTCAATCCCCGACATATTCATCATTATGTGGTTTTGAGGAGGGTTGGTAAGGTGGCATATGATTTGGAGTTTCCTTCTAGTTTGAACTCCATTCATCCATTATTTCATGTCTTCATGTTGAGAAGGTGTATATGTGATCTTTCATCAATTGTTCCCTTTGGAAGGATTTGGTATCTTATACTCTCTGTCTTATAAAGAGTTTCAATTAAGATCTTAGATCAGCAGGTTTGCCTATTGTAGTACAAGGATGTAGCAATGGTTATGGTTCTATGGAGCATCCACAAGGTGGAAGAAGCTACTTGGGAAACTGAAGAGGACATGAAGTCCAAGTATTCGTATTTGTTTTCTGCTCTAGATATTCTTGCAGAAGGTATGTGCTCTTGCCACATCTTTGTTTTCTAGCTTGGTTAAAGTAAAGGTTGATTTCCTAGCACCTTTATTTTCTAACATAGTTAATGGTTGGAATGGTAATGATTGGGTGTGATTCATGGTTGTACTACCTTATCCATCATTCGAAGATGAATGATCCTAGAAGGGGTAAATTAAACACCCGAGGTTTTGGTCCTTAGAAAATTAGGCTTCTGAAAATTATATGACTCACCATACTAGTCGTATAGTGAGAGTACACGTCAGGTGACCCAGACATATATTTTCCAGTGTTGGGTGGTGTTGGGAGGTTGAGTTTCTGAAATGGGTATGACTTTGTGGGTACGAGTTGTATGGTGGGTGAAGGGTTGTAGAGTTAGGTTTTCCTTTACTTAATCTGAAACTTAGTAACTTAACTTAGATCTAAGTACGAGTGGCTCACCATGAGTCTTGAGATAGGGTACGAGTGGTATAGTCTAATTCATATGTTGGACAATGTCAACCCCTCTTGATTCTGCCTAGGGTACAACTACATGGTACGTGTTGTATGATTGGTTATGAGTGGGACATAGGAGTCCTAGGTTGGTCATTATGGGGGTTGATAATCTGCTTTGGGTACTAGTAGTAGGTACCACTCGTACTCTAGGGTACAGTTGGGGAGAGTTTGTCGTACTCTTCTGTGAGAAATTAATATAGTTATGTTAGGGGTATTTTGGATATTTCCCCATATAACTTCTTGGGACCCCACGACTTAAAACACCTTTTTGGGGCTTCATTAACCTATTTGCAATCTCTCAAACTGTCTTAAATACTCTCAAAATATCTCAAGGGTCTTGGGTTAAGCAAAAGTTAGGGTTTCCTTCAAGGTGGTTAATTGAGGCTCGTAGGGGTGATTTATTCTCAGCTTCTTCTCAATCTAAGGCTTTTTACTCCTTCCTCATTGTTAGTTTCAACTAAAGGCATGTTTTATAAATTATTTTAATGACATAATTGTTTTATGGTTTTGGGTTTTCAAATATATGTGTAAGGTTTTGGTTAGAATGATTGGTTATGGTTTTCCCATGTATTTTGCTTATGGTTTTCATATTATTATGGTGGTTTGAAAGTTTGGTTCGATGGGAAGGGTTAAATGGTACTTGGGTTTTTCTTTGGAAATACTACGCCCCCAACATGTTTGATAAAATGCCTATGAGAATGCGTTTACTATATTGTTGGCCTTTTAATGGAATTATTGCATAGTAAAACTTGGTAATAGAACCCTAAATAGTTTAAAAGGTTTTTACTTATTAAATGGTAAGGTCTTAGGAGTTACTGTCTGTCTATTGAAAGCCTTGTGGGTACAAGGGAATCCACTAAGCATGCTTAATAATGAAACACTATTGGGGTACATGGGACTCCCCCAAGTCAACTCGATAATGTAATCTATGGGTACATGGGAATCCCTTTACTTTAAAAAAGTCGGCTAAGGACATTGCTTGCAAGCTAAAATTGGTAGGACGATACCACAACTTCTAGCCTTGGTTAATAACAAATGAAATGGTGTTTTAGTTGTGTGGTAATAGTTTTAAATGGTCAATAATGGAGAGGTATTATAACTAGCCGTGAAGGTGTGAATCCAATGGAGGGACATTGGAAACTCATGTTTTCCGACAGGAGGATTGGTCACGACAACCATATATATTACTTACGGAGTACACGGTAATCCCCTACATATACTTGTACATATGTATCATTCACAAAAAAGGGAACTCGGGAATCCCCTACTCCTATGGTGTCTCTGATTCATGCGGCAAGACTCATTGGGGCCCATTCAAAGGGTTACACTGGACCCATTTAGCCCATGGATGGTTAGTGATATTTAAGCTACTCATGCCTAGGTTAATGGTTTTAAAGGCATGCTAAACCCGATTCTCTATCCCAGCACGGTTATATAAGAATATATGTATGGTTTGTATGCGTATGGATGGTTTACTTGGTTTTGTTGAATGGAATTATTTTATCCTTATCCTAAGTTCATGATAGCGTTCACCCACTAACCGGCCATTCTACTCCTCTTACTTAGCAATCGGACTTTGGAATAAGCTATTGGACTAAAGTGGTGAGCTTCCATCTTTTCGGAAGGCTCCATTTCAAGTATGTTATTTAATACTTTGGTTTATTAATGGATATTGGTTTTGGCTATGGTTGGGGGTATGTCCCAACTGGGTTTTGGTATTCTTTTGGTTAGAGGCTTTTGTGGAACTACTATGTGTTCGAAAAAGTGTAATCGGTATTGGTGTTAGCCTTAGTATTGGTATTGGTATTGGGTCTGACACCGGTTGACTGTATTGTTGGTTGTTCCATCCTCTTTCATTTTGGGATTATATATAATTATTATGGAACATGTATGGTTATGGTTTGGTTGGTATTGTTTATCGGTTGGGTATCGGATGGTTGGACTCGTTTGGGTGGTCATGGATATAGAACTATCCTAGAGTCTTGAATTATGCAATAACGCTATCTTGTTTTATGTTCGGAATTCATCTAACTCATGGTAAGCGTAGGTCAGTTGGGTAAGGTAATGGGGGTGGTCTCCTGTTATGGTTGGACTTGGGATGCCCATTATAGCAAGGCCCTGGTTCTGGTCGTGTGACATAACCCATGACTTTAAAACTTTATTGGGACCCCCTTCCCATCCATAACACCCCAAAATAACTTATCTCTTCTCACTAATTCTCTCAAGCAATAGTGTTAGGGTTTTCTCAAGTTTGTTTGTCTAGAGCTTCGAAGGCTAAATTCCCCCCAAAATTATGGTCTTTTAAGGCATGTACCTCTTTCCTTAAAACTTATTTTTGTAAAATCATGTGATTAAGTGGTTACTCATGTTGTTTAATTGTTAGTTTTTGGATATGGGTTGAGGGTTTTGAATGATTGTTGTGTATGTGATGTTTCGTGTTTACATATGCATAGTTTATGTTTTAAATAGTGGTTTGAAACCAATTTGGTGCATGGGTGTGTGAATTGAATTGGTAATGTGGTTTTCCCAACTTTTTATGAGTTAATAATTTGATGTTTTCAACAATGTCAACCCATTCTTTTCAAATTGTCTTCGAACATGAGAATATTCATATTGAAAAGTATTTTGAAACCTTGCACTGTGTAAAAGAGTAATGGAAACAAAATTTACTTTAAAGTGGGCTTGATGTCTAATTTGAATTGAAAACTCTGAAGTCCTATTAGCCGAGGGGTTTGAGTCCTACTTGGCTAGATGATTTAGTTCCTACTTGGGATTTTGGATTTCCATTGGCTAGTTGGGTTAGAGTCCCACTTGGCTACATTGTTTGTTTCCTATATGAATCTTTGGAGTCTCAGTGTTTAATTGGGTTCGAGTCCCATTGGCAAATTGATTTATTTGGCAACGTGACATGTTCTGGCAAGTTATAGTTGGTATGACGATACCACTTGTAATTCCTCAATGAATCTCTCCATGCTTGATGATTGGGAATAGCTGAAAAACATTTTAATTGGGATTTAATGGTGGTTGTATAGCTATGCGGTGAAAGTGGAGGGGCCAATACCGGAAACCGTGGTTGACTACACAAGGGTCTAAATAACTGGGTGGTTCGAGAGAGATGGATCCAAATTGCCCATGGGTGCTTTATTATGACAGTTTGGTTCGTTGGTCATTTGCAATGAAGTTGTGAGCTTCCATTCTCTGGAAGATTTGATAATTCCATCGATTCCCTCCCATGAATTAGAATTAAGGACTTCACATTAACATTATCATTGTCATTGCCATTGTTAGAGTCAGGGGCATGTCCTGAAATAACTTATTTTCACGGTATAGAAGCCTTGTGGATTACTGTGGACAGTTTTGGTTGTTGAATTTCATAGACTTTTAAGTCACTATTTACTCTATCCTCTTATATGTTCAGAACTCACCTACTGTAGGGCTAGGCGAAGGGGGTGGTCCTCGGTCCTCAGTGGACATGGGATGCCTATCATGGCCCAGGCCCTGGTTCGAATCGTGACAGACAACAATTTTGAACTAAGTACAAATACCCAAATCGACCTTACTATGAAAATTAGACATAGCCCCACTAGATCTTGCCGGGACAAAATAAAAACATAGCTGATGAACAACATCATAATAGAGGATAAGCCGCACATTGAAACAACAAATAATCGACTCTATATCTTCTGGTGGGAATGAACCACCTAAGCATGCCCAAGAACTTATCAAGGCTGCAGACATTACTAGTAATAGAAAAAAATAAAGAAAATCAAAAAGTGTAACCTTCACCAAAAATTGGTTAATCCAATACTCTATCTCGGCAACGAATACCAAATTTACCAACTTAGGAAATGGTAACAGGAAATATTACCTATCTCAAACTCTCAGAACCCCAAAAAGACAAAGACCAAATCATGAGAAGAATAATGTATTCAGCTTCACCCTAATACAAAAAGCAAACCATCACCGACAGATAAACCCAACAAACTTAATAGATGAATCTAAGACTTCCCAACATCAACATTATAAATACTATATAACGATGAACTAGCCACATCAGAAGAAGGAACCCCAAATTAGTAAACCTCAAAAATGGTTTACATAAAGAAGGATAGTTAATGCAAAAACCTCCTCAACCCAACAAAAAACTCCTAGAATCTCAAACCCAAGAATGAGCAATATAATCGAATTGCCAACTCTAGAACAATAATAGAACCACGAAAGGGAAAATTACCTTCACATCCATAATACACTCCACAGTCAATCTAGCATAAACAATATAAGTGGATAACGACTAACCTTACCTCGTTACAAAAGAGAAATCATCCAACAAATCTTGTTTCCTAAGACAAAGAATAAGAACTGCGATGAAAGGAATTCTAGTTAGATTATAGTAGTCTAGCCATCTACCATGCAAGGATCAATAAAAATCAAACAATGACAATAATAAAAAATATGATATAAATGTTAATATAAAGGATAGATGGTACCAAAAATGAAAATCAATAGAAAGTTCCACTACAGGGCCATAAGAAGGTCAATATGCCAAGGTAAATGGGACTTGAACCCAAATAGTACACCCCAGGGTGTTGTCAATATTGATCTATTCCATCAACTACTAAAATAAATAATCTATGGGGATAGTCATGTAATCATGAAATCTATATTATGGCATACACAATAGCTATAAGTTTAGCATGACATACAATTATCAATGGGTACGAGAAACCCGATACACATAATTGAAAAAGTAAAGGAAGAAAATAAAAGTGCACCTATCACAGCAAAATTCAAAATCACATGCCTGACGTGTTTGAGGGAGAACAAATATGAACGATTCCAAACTAGACTAAGCATTTGAATCATTAACTGAGGTTCTATGAGCACAACTTCCAACAAATGGTGCCACAACACCATAAGACTGTTCTGAATAAGACTATTGATCAATAATCCCATGGTGAGGACATTATCTAGACAATTAACCAATCTCTTTACAGTCATAACAAAAGTCTGAATCCCTAAACTAGTAAGAAACATGAATTAACCCAAACTTGGGACCAACTAACACCAAGGGCACTCCCTCCTAAAATGACCATTCTTCATACAATCATAACATAACTCATGAACTCTAGGATGGAGAGGAACATATGCTAACTCTTTTTGAACAACCAACTTACATCTGGGAACTCTCTAGACCAATGCCTCACCTTTAAAGAATCAAAATAAGATCATGTAATAGTTTAAGGTATTTTTTCTCCTAATAAAGAATGTTAGGCATGACCTAAAGATCCATATCAAAATCTCGACAAGTTTTGATGAGAACTCGACTTGTTGTGATCATCACAAATAATATGAGAGCCACCGATAGTTTAAAATGCTACCTGCATAGAATCGATAGGATACAGCCAAGATGACCTCTACTGGAAGGATCCTCATTCCCAGATGGAATAACTATAGCACTACACTAATGACATAGCCTTCTACTACCACATTCATAAGTCTCAATACATTCTCTCTTTGTAACCCTTACATGATCGACAACTTGAGAGAAGGAAGAATTGCGAGCTATTAAATGCTCCAATGCCAAAAGGTGTGGAAATGATAATCCTCTGATAAATCCATGTAACATTTCATGCTTTGAATGATATAGGATAGAAACATACTTGGCCCGCTCAAGAAACCCATTTTTATACTCTATACCCGACAAAGAACCCTGATGAATACCAACAAACTCAACTCTAGCTTGAGAAATACTCGATAAACCAAATGTCATCCCTGACTTGGCATTCCTGATTGTGAATCGAAAAATGTTAAAGCAGTCACAAACTCTACTGGAGCCTAGGGTGGCCCTGAATCCTCAGATTAATGCTGAATATCTTTGACATCCATCCCTGATTCCCTGGTTTGATGCAGTACTGAAGATCTAGAAACACGTATCGAAGTCTCATCCATATATATCGACAACATTAAATCTCCCAAATGGAATAGTATCGAGTCAACGAACATACTTAAGGCTTATACAAATATAGAAACACAATAAAATGTCAAGTACAAATTTTTATAAGAATCCCCTTTTATGCTCCCAAAGATAGGTTACTAACGCGACCTGACCGCTCATCTTGTCATAAAGGGCATCCCAAGTCTGACAGGGATAGGAGACCAACACTGTTACTCAACCCAACCTCCAACTGCCTTTCCTAAGTTGGCTTAATTTAGAGAAAGTAGTAAGATAGTGCAATAGCTCACATTAAGACTGTGGGATAAGATCACAATTACGACCGACCCAACCGAGTCCAATCATCCCATACCAATAATCCAACCATACCAAAAAAAGGTCCATAAACTAAGACATAACCAAAGATATTCCCAAAACATAATATAAATAATCCCAAAATGAAATAGGATGGAACCTCCAATAATATCGTCCAATGATGTCAGTCAACAGACTTAGTCTAATGCCAAGGCCGACACCAATGTCGATCCCGCCCATTCCAACCCATAGAAGTACCATAAATCCTCTAACCAAAAGGGTAATAAAATCCTGTTAGGATAAGCCCCCAAATTTTTATGACCCACTACCCCCTAGTCATAACACTGTGCTTAGAACCACAAGTGATCCCAAGCTAACCCATGAACTGGCCTAATACTTAAGCAATAGATTTAGAATACATAAAATAGATAAATTTATTGTGTAGATATAATCATGACATAACCTAAACAAATATTATACTGATAAAGTTTACAATCTGGTAAAAATGAAGAGAGAATTGGAATTTACATTTTCATGAATCTGACTGACTATCTATAATGGCTCTACTACACTGACTATAGATAATAGGGACATGCCTCCAACTACCACTAATAATTACATATGAATAATCAAAATAATGTAAATGAACTCAACTGACTGTAGTCAATTAAATAGTACTCATTACCTGCTGGCTGGAAGCTGCAACTGTCAGATTACGGTGTGTAGTCTATAATTGGTACATATATTATGAGACAATGTAGCACATAGACATATATGTGGATCAGTACTTCTGGAATTTACTAAGTAAGTGGGGGTGAATGCAATACATAAAACTGTATAGGTACATAATCTTAAAATCATGCATGATAAGTGTTAGTAGACCCACCAAGAGACTGAGATAAACTGAAAGCTAAAAGATATTAAAACATGCTTAATAAATATAATCTGATAAGATGGTGAATCACTGCACTTAGTTTCTTGAAACATTACTTTTGTAGAATGAAGAGAACTGAAGTTGGGAAGCAGCAAATCATGAATACTATATATAAATCTCATCTAAAGTTGAACATAGTGTAGAACTATACTAAGGATCATGTATGAAACCTGGGTCTGCAACTATGGGGTGGAAACTGACATTACTCAAGGATTTGAATGTACCAATATACTTAGTATGAATGCATGAACATACAAAACCAACATAACATGTACTGATTTAATCTGATTAACTGAATAACTAATGCATGTGTGACTAAATGATTGAAATCTAAGTAAAGGGATAACTAATTTCTATATACTGAGTAGCTGATATCTGAATATAGACTAACTATTTTATGAATATTGAATAACTGATGACTAAATACTAAATAACTGACATCAGAATACTGATTAACTAACATAAGAATATTGATTTACTGGTATCTATATATATACTGATTAAATGATATTTGTATATTGATTAACTGATATTTGTCTACTGACTAACTGATATTTGTATATGGATTAACTAATATCTGATCATTGATCATATAATACAGAACTGTACTTAGTCTGAATAACTGGACTAAAACTGTCGGAGCTATCATGTTACCAAAATAAACCATGTGAGCTGTCATAGAGTCCAATGTTTGACCCATATTGAGGAGGGTTGTTCTATCCTTTCCATCAGAGTAGATCCTAAAGGATTGTTCTATCCATTCAATCAGAGTAGATCCTGAACTAGAGTGATCACTAAACTGATGTCTTAAAGGACCAGTGAGTAAATCCTAAACTGATGGGTGACCCCTAAGAGCAAGTAAAGCCTAAACAGATGGATGACCCCTTGTATCCTACGCTGGCTATGTAGTTCTGGAACACAAGAAATGCTACTAGCGACTCTGCCTAACTGACAGGGAAGCCATCATCCCTACATTCTCTCAAAGAAAAATCCTAATCCCAACTGAAATACACTGAAGTACTACCTGGTGCATGCATTGATGACTGATAAGCTCATGTCATGGTATTCTGAAAATATAAGTCCATATGGATTCATAGGTTATTGTAATTATATAAACTCATAATTGTCAACATGATCATAGTGTTCTAAATATGATATTAAAACCATGGTCTGACTGAATTGTTACTTGATAAATAGAAATCATATAAAACACATAGTTATCAGGTATTCACAACCTGCCAGCACTGAATGATTATAAAGATAATACGATATAAAACTTAAAATACTGTAGCATATAATCAGGATTCAAAGATCCCAAAACATAGACATTTCATCAAGTGAGTGAAGAGCATGAACTTAAACTTGAGAATGTGTTAAACATGATTAAACAACATGATTACATGGATAAGGTCATAACTTAATAATATAACATGAAATTCAATTGAATAGGACATAGGAAATCAAAACTTGAAGCATAAGAAGACCTAGCTTTTCATGGAATCATACGTGGACATGAATTGAGTTCAAACTACTATGGAGAACATGAATCAAACACATATTGAACATGTGAAGCACCATAATGAAGTAAAAACTCATACTTTAATGAAATTTAAAACAAATTATCAAACTTGTAGTTTAAAACATGAATAAGCACAACTCTTATACTCTTTAGAATCTTAAATCACATGATAATGCTAAGCTTTCAACACATGAGGATTTGGGAATGAACCCTAACTTAAAACATATAAATTCAACATGAAAAACATACTTTTGGGCACAAGGTTAAAAGATTAACCTTGTTCAAAACCCCTCATACCTTAATTTAATAAATTTGTCAAGGAATCTTGAAATTAAAGTTTGCATCCCTGTGTTCTTGAGAGGAACAACTTGGATTATTGTTATTAGGAAAGTGCAGGGTTTTTATGTGAGTTGTTTTGAGGAAGATAGCAAATAATTCCGCTTTCTGAGTTATAAATCGTGTTTGGATGGCAGGGGTTGTGGGTAAAGGACTAAACTTCCCCTTGGCCTCTTTTTCTCGTGGAAATAATGCTCGTGGAGAGACCTCTAGAATGGTGAAATGGATCTCGCGATGCGACCACTAAAAAGTCGGTATGGACCTTGCATCACGAGCTTATCGGGACCACTTATTACTTTTCACAAAAAAGGTCATAACTTCTTGCTTGGGTATCGGATTAAGGAAAAATTAGTATCGTTGGAAAGCTAACTCAATTATCTATCATTTGGTGGGTCTTTAGATGAAAAATTCCATTTGTATACAAAGTTATATAGATTCAAAGTTGACCCTTGTAGAATTGAATACCAAACTTTTGACGAATCAAAGGCTCTTTGCTCAACTTTGTTCAAAGTGATTCCTATGAATATTTTTTACCTCATAAGTACTTCACACACTAGGATAAATATCATGAGACATGTATTCACATAAAAATCATGGGATTAGAGTTTACACATGTAGGAACGATGGTTCAATGTCTAGCCCAAAAATGCAGGGCATTATATTATCTCTCCTTGGAATCATTCGTCCTCGAATGATGGATAGAAACTTGTTGAATTCTTATAAGGAATTATATACACATGAAATGTCTATTAATGAAGGATATAGCTGAGTTGAAACGTTAAAACTCCTATCATGAAACTGATTTCTGAGATGACTTGACTTTATTAACTTTAAAGGTCTGATTCATGCTGAGAGTTTAGAACACACTCGAAATGTTTGTGATAAAATCATACATATAGAAATGCAAAGTGATAAATTATTCAATGTAAGCACAAATCATGAGATAATGAGACCAA
Source organism: Capsicum pubescens (assembly GCA_030864215.1). NCBI lineage: Eukaryota > Viridiplantae > Streptophyta > Magnoliopsida > Solanales > Solanaceae > Capsicum > Capsicum pubescens. Next base: position 196,419,029 of record CM061549.1, on the reverse strand, counting down.
GTTCATACAAGGGATATTACACTGTCTGAGCTGGAATACTTGGAAAACTGAGATCATGTGATGAAAACTTGTGAATTGAATCATGACTAAATATCTGAATTGTAGACATGATGCATGAACTGAATTGAATTTGAAACTTACATGGATGTAAATGAATTACCTCATGAATAGGAATGATGGGAAACCATAAGAACTTGTTTGTCTGACTGCTAAATTAAATTGCTAGCTATATTGGTTGGATCTTATTGAATGCTTATACTCGGCTAGAGTAATTCTTCAACACTCATTGCAAGAAGTTCTAATAATATTAGGGATAAAATAATTCTTGGGCATGATCTAAATAAGATATCTGAGTAAGGAATCTTAATATGGCTTTAACTCTATAACAAGGAACATAGGCCTATGAAACATAAACTAGGATAGAATTACTAGGCCTTAGGCATTGCAATTGCCCAATTCATGATTAGCGTCACTCCTTAAATACTCGCATGGGTACATGTAACTACTCCAGCTAAAGTCTAAGGTGAATTACCTGCTCAAACCATGTTCAATCCTAACTCAAAATTATAAGGTACTGAACATAACACCATAATGCTAGTCTTAACCATGAATTTAATACCCCATACATTTTTACAACTTCTTATATCAAGAATTATTCTTCTTACAACCTTTACAACTAAAATCAACCTCTTAATAGGAATTCAATAGCGCACAATGCACCCATCCACTTATATACCAACATGACATTCAATCATATCTTCATAACTGCATATGAACTTCTAAGTAAATAATCATAAAAGTATCTTTCTCATATTCTCTAAACCTCTATCAATTACAACTTTCTTTCACTATTCTAAATAAAACACACACGAAATTTCAACTATCCATGATACATATCAAAATCTCTACCTTAAATTTCCTTCACTCTTATAACTTGAGATACAAAAAACATGGATCAATCTTTCCCTAACATGAGACATCTACTCTCTCCCATCTAAAAATTACTCATCACCACTATCATTACATAAGGAGAGGTCACTGAAAAGTTAGAGCATAAGGACCTGAATCATAAAAGAATACTATGTATAACTTTGAAACTTAACTGTCACCTGAGGAACAGAGCATCAAAAGAATGAATTCATCAAAGAGATCAAATATAAGGACATTGTAACTCCCTGGAAATACACCCTGGATGTCACACGGTGTTTACGGTCTTGAAATACCACAAGCTAACCCATGAACTTATACCTGATGTGGGCACTAAATAATAATTACAAAACACACATATGCAGAATAACTGAATACGCCTTAAGATTTTAAATATGAAAGTAATACAACTGAAAACCCAAAAGTCTGAAACATACACAAAATTATTAAAAATCTGACTGAGAATACCAACAACTAACTGACTGTCTAAAATGTCTCAAAGACTGTAAAATTGTCTGAAAGAGAGTTGATGGGATAGGCCCCAATTAACTCTAACTTTCTAACTAAAATAAAATACTAAAATAAATTGAAATAACAACCATGTCCTCGATAGATGAGGACTCACCACTGATGTTGCTGCTGATGGATTGGAATGTCTAAGTACGGTGGGGAACTTGAGCGTCCGAACCTATGATATTAAATATCATAGCACAAGAAATGAGTGTGAGATCAGTACTCTGAATATACTTGTATAGTAGATGAGGTTAGGCTAAGCATAGGTTCATGTTCATGAATTATAACTGACTGAATGAATATCATAAGGTAACTGAATATAAATGCATGAAACTGTGCAATCTGAGAATTCATGACCAAGCATATAATATGATTCTGAAATAGTCTATAAACTAAAATACTGACACATTGATTATTGAATAAATGGTATCTATATGCTATGGTTAAGCAAACCTGAAATTGAACTCTATACTGAATACTGGTCTGAGACTGTGTGAGCTATCATCTAACTGACATATCCCAATATGAGCTAATTATGATCCAACCTGTGACCCTAGTTTGAAGGGTATCAGTACCGTGCCATGGGTACTAACAATGGTTGTGTGGATCCACCAAAACTGATGGTCCAAAGGACCAAGGTGTCAAGCCTAAACTGAAAGGCTACCTCTAAGAGAAAATCTAGCCTAAACTAATAGATGACTCCTCATATACTACGCTGGCTACATAGTTTTGGAATATAGGGACTGCAACTAATGCTCTGCCTGACTGATGGGGAATATATCATCCCTATATTCGCTCGGTGCTAAATCCTACTCCCAACTGAACTAACTCAGAATACTCAACTGATCTAAGTTTAATTGATTATGATAACTAACTGAACTGATAATGCTCATAACATATCTGGAACCATTTTGAAAATACTGAGACTAAGTAAGCAGCTAAGTTTTTGGGTATTCATAACCCCCAGAACTCGATATGAATAACAATATAACCATAATACAACTTTAAGGACATCATAAGTAGTCATTGTTCAAACCTTATTCATCTAAGCATTTCATCAAACACATAGGGGTCATGAGTTAAAGCATGGGAATAATTAAATCATGCAATAATCATATAATTTCAATATTAAAAAACATGGGTTAAGGATTTAACATGTGAATATCATCATTCGAATGTATCAAAGGAAATTTCAACCAAAATAAATTGTAAACATGATACATAATCAAAACTCATGAAATTTCATGGATACAAATAATATTAACACGTAAAAATCATAACATTGAACTTGAAAACGGGTTCTTAGGCTCCATGGTTGAAAAGGACCCATGTATGAACATATAACATACCTTAAATCTTTAATCATAAAAGAGAATTAACTTTTCTTGAACGTTCTTAGATTGGGAAGCACAATTTCTTGGTTTTCTTGGAGAAGGGCTTGAAGTTTGTTCTTTGGGAATGATTTTTAAAAGAAACCCTGATTTGATGTTGAGAGTGAATAAGGAGTTTATATTGTTTAATTTTATGTATATAGTGCTTAAAAGGGTGGAAAAGACAAAAAAAACTCAACTTAAAACATCATTTAATCACTTAACGACCCCAATTGACGATCTGGGTGACGGAGCGTCACTCAGGTGATAGATCATCACTCCAATCGCCAGTGTATGGATAAAATTTGACCTTTCTACCTAAGGTTAACAGTTTGGGTTGACAGGCTGTCACTGGCTTGATGGTCCATCACCTTTGCCATCGCACCTCGGCAAACAGACACCTCTCTAGTAAAATGGGCATAACCTTTTACCTCGAAATAAGATTAAGGAAGAATTATTATCATTTAAAAGATAATGAAATTATATATCTATTGGTGGGTCTTTAGCTCAAAAATTCTTAGTAATACAAAAGTTATGCTTATTTGAAGTTGACTATAGCAACATTCTTTTAAGGAACTCAATCGGTAAGGGATATTTTGATTTATCTAAAAGCTAGGAGTTATTTTAAGATTTAATATGCATCAAACTCACTCATAAAACTACCAAAGAACTATAATTTATTCAGGATGTGATTGAAGTATGATTCTAATATTGGTTAGGATTTTTGGGGTAATACAATATCTCTTCCTTGAGAACATTCGTCCTCGAATAAGGTTGTTTTAGCTGGGAGTACTGAAGAATCTGAGATCATATACTGGACATGCATGAATGGGAACATGAGATCATAACTGAGTTTGAAACATGGTACATGGAAAAAAGTGACATTAGTGAATGCATGCAATATCAAAAGATGGATTACACAGCTGAAATTGAAAATTGGTGAAAGTCAATTTGTGGAAAAATCATTACCTTAAGCTGAATCTGAATTTGCAGAGAAAGGATGAGGGTATGTGGTATGCATATCTAATTTTTCTTCTCAAGTGGCTCCCTCAACAGACTAATTCCGCTAAAGAACTTTGACCAAGGGAACTTCTTATTTCTTCTATCTATGAGTCTGACAATCTAGAATCTTAACTGGGATTTCTTCGAAGGAAAGGCTATCCTTTACTTTCATATCCTTCAATAGAACTACTACAGCTGAGTCACTAATACACTTCTTTATTAAGGATACATGAAACACTGGATGCACAGATGCCAAATGTGCGGGCAACAAAAGCTCATACGCTACGTTCCTAAAATGGCTTAAGATTCTGTAAGGGCCAACATATTAGAAACTGAGCTTACTCCTTTTGCCAAATCTCTTCAGTCCCTTCATAGGAGAGATTTTTAGACACACCAAGGCACCAACCTCAAATTCAAGATCTTTTCTCCTTAAATCCATATAGGATTTTGGTCATCTTTGGGCTTTCTTAAGCCTCTCCCTGATTAACTGAACTTTTTCCATTACATCAATTAGTGAATCAGGACCTAATACTGCAGTCTCAACTACCTCAAACCGACCAATAGAAGATCTACATATCCTTCCATAGAGGGTCCCAAACAGATCCATCTGAATTCTAGAGTAATAACTATTATTGTAGGCAAACTCAATAAAGGGTAATGATTATCCCAACTACCCTTGAAATCGAGAACACATGCCCTTAACATATCCTCTAGGGTCTGAATGGTCCTCTCTGCCTGGCCATCTATCTGAGGATGAAAAGCTATACTGAGATGAACTTGGGTGTCAAGACCCTTCTGAAAAGCCCTCCAAAAATAAGAGGTAAACTGAGTGGCTCTATATGAAATGATAGACAATAGGACTTCATAAAACCTAACTAATTCTATGAGATAGAGCTTAGCGTAATCCTTGGAAGACTAGGAAGTATGCACTGGAAAAAAATGTGCTGATTTGGTCATTCTATCTACAATGACCTATATAAAATTATGCTGACAATGTGTATGAGGCAAACTTGGCATAAAATTTATGTCATATCTTCCCACTTCTAAGTGGGAATGTTAAACTCTTTTAAGGTGACACTAGGCCTCTGGTGCTCAACCTTAAGTTGCTGACAGTTAAAATACTTAGCTACAAACTCTGCAATATCCCTCTTTATACCATTCCACTAATAGATTTCTCGCAAATCATGTTACATCATAGTTGATCCTCAGTGAATAGAATAACGTACACCATGTGCCTGTACAAGAATCCATTGCCTCAAATCATCAAAACATGGAACACACAGTCTACCCTAAAAATGCAACACACAATCTCCCACTTGGTAGAAAACCTCAACTTTACGGTATCTCACTAATTCTTTTAGCTTAGCTAAACTAAGATCTCTATCATGATTCTCCTTCACTTTGGCAACCAATAAAGATTCCGAACTTCTCTTAACCCAAACGCTACCCTTAGGTGAATCAACCAAATGAAAACCTAATCTACAAAGATGATTATCCTCCTGAACTAACTTCTTCTTATCATTCTTAACATGAGAAACACTACCCATCAATAATCTACTAAGGGCATCTGCCACTATATTGGCCTTTCCCGGGTGATACAAAACACTCATATCATAGTCTTTCAAAAACTCCAACCATCTTCTCTGACAAAGATTCAAATCTTTCTCTTAAAACACATACTGAAAGTTTTATTGTCTATGAACACATCCGCATGCATCCTATAGATGTAATGCCTCCAAATTTTCAAAGTAAACACAACCACAGCTAACTCAAGATCATGGGTAGGAAACTCTTTTTATGGGGTTTAAGCTCTCTAGAGGCATAGACTATGACTTTACCTCTCTGCATCAACACACAACCAAGACCAACTCTGGAAGAATCACAGTAAACAACAAATCCCTTTGAACCATCTAGTAGTATCAAACTTGGGGCTGAAGTGTGTCGAGTCTTCAACTCCTAAAAATTCTTTTCACAAGAATCTGACCACTGAAACTTGAATTTTTTCTAAGATAATCTAGACATGGGGCATGCAATAGATGAAAACCCTTCAACAAACCATCTGCAATAGGCATCCAAACCTAAGAAACTCCTGATATCTGATAGAGAGATAGGCCTGGGCCAGTTTCTCATTTCTTCGGTCTTTTAAGGATCAACCCTAATTCTATCACAGAAAATAATATTGCCAAAGAAAGCTACTGATCTGAGAAAAAATTCACACTTACTTAATTTAGTAAACAACTGATGGGCTTGAAGAGTCTGCAATACAATTTGTAGATAATCTGCATGATCGTTTTTACAATGGTAATAGACAAGAATGTCATCAATGAAGACTATGAAAAACATGGCCAAGTACTATTTAAACACTCTGTTCTTCAAATCCATGAAAGTTGTTAGGGAATTTGTTAGTCCAAAAGACATTACGAGGAATTCGAAGTGACCATATCGAGTTTTTGAAGCTATTTTTGAAATGTCACATTCTTTGAATCTGAGCCGATGATAGTTGTATCTGAGGTATATCTTAGAGAAATAACTGGCACCCTAAAGCTGATCGAAAAAGTCAACGATTATTGGGAGTAGATATTTATTCATGATGGTGACTTTATTCAACTAATAATAATCGATATATATTCTATGGGAACCATATTTCTTACGTACGAAAAGGACTAGAGCGCCCCATGGGAAAACACTGGCCATAATGAATCCCTTATCTAGGAGGTATTTCAACTATTCTTTCATCTTTTTGAGTTTAGTTGGAGCCATTTTTTATGGAAAAATAGAGATAGGCTAGGTATGTTTAAGAAGGTCTATTCCGAAGTCCATTTCCCTTTTGGGAGGAACTTCGAAAAGGTTTTCAGGGAACTCATCTAGAAATTCCCTCACTAATGAAACTGACTCAAGATTTGTAGTCTCAGAACTAGAGTTTTTGACTTGAACAAGATGGTAAACATACCCCTTGGATATAATTTTTCTCCCTATAAGATATGAAACAGGATGACCCTTAAGGGATGAAGTACTACTCCTCCATTCAAGGACTAGTTCATTCAAAAGCTGAAACTGAACGACCCTATTTTTGTAATCAACTGAGGTATAACATGAGTGGAGCCAATCAATGTCAAGAATGACATCAAATTTGGTCATCTCTAACTCTACAAGATCTACTGAAGAGAATTTCAAGGATATTATGATCGGACAGTTGTGATATACCTTCTTGGATACAATAGAGACACCTGCTAGAGTTGACACTGAGAATGGTTCGGTTAAGGTTTCGGGACTGAACCCAAAATTAATAGCTATAGAGGGGCTAAAAATGATAGTGAAGCTTCGGGGTCTAATAAAGAATATACATAATTACATATAAATGAAAGACCTGCAACGAACCTGTAACCATATCAGGAGAATTTTCCTAATCCTGTTGGGACTGAAGTGCCTATATTCTATTTTGGCGCTGACGCTGGTTACACTGGAGGTGGTGCCATGCTGAGTTGGGCGACCTGCTGGAGCTGATGAAGATGGGACTGGCCCTATTGGCGCAAATTCCTTCCCTTCTAAGAAACTACCCGACACTCCTGGATCCAGTAGCCTGGCTTGCCAAGCCCAAAGCATACATCACTGCCAGCTCTACACTCACCCTGATGGTTTCTACCATATTTCTGGTAAAGAGGATTTGTGAGACTACTTTTTACACTACTTTAGGACTTAGAGCTTAGCGCCTTATTCTGATTGTCATTTTTTAACTTTGGAACAGGAGCATTAGCTGAAGATAGTGCTGGATAAGAAGATTTATAAAGGAATTAGGGATGGTTACTACCCTCTAACCTCGACTGAGGAAAGTTGAAACTACCTATCCTAGCCTTCTTATTCTCTCTTTCTTTCTCTTTAACCTTCTCCTCTTCAATCTATTGATCATGCACCATAATCCTAGGTAAGTCCATCTTCTTAATCAGTATTATGGTCCTACACTCCTTGATCACATAATCATATACACCAAAAAAAAAAATTCTCATCCTAGACTTGTTATTAGTCACCACGTGAGGAGCATATCTGGCTAGCTGAGTAAAGTTAAGAGAATACTCCTTCACACTCAGATTTTGTTGCTTCAAATTAATGAACTACAGTACCTTAGATTTCTACAACTCTGAAGGAAAGAATCTATCTAAAAAGGCTATTGAAAACTCCTATCATTCTATAGGCCCTGCATCTGTGCCTTTATCCCCCTTCCACTGCTTATACCAAGTATGAGGTATATCTTGCAATTAGTAAGCAGCCAATTCTGCACTCTCACTAGAAGTCACACCCATAATGTCTATTACCTTCTGAACCATGTCGAGGAACTCCTGTGGATCCTCATCAGACTTGGATCCCATAAATAGAGGAAGATTCATTCGGGTGAAGTCCCGAATCCTAGCTGCGGCAGTATTAGCCACTAGGTTGGCTGGGATAGTAGTTGGCCAATTGTTCTGAGTTTCTATAGAATAATCCAGAGTAGTGAATGCAGCTCTAAACTCAGCATGTGAAACATGTTCATTCAGGGGATCATCCTAAATGGGTGGAGGTGCGGGCTAATTCCCATTTCTTCTTCTGTTATTCTTTCTGGGAGGCATGTTTACTGTAAATGGAAGGAAGATTGGATTATAAAGAGAGTTTAATTTTAGATCATGCTCATTCACATGACATGAATACTGAAAGAAGGGAAACTTTTACTTGAAACATTTTGTAGCCTTTTGTCTGTAAGTGTGGAGTTCTTCACACCTATGCACAAGACTCTACTCATCATGATTTTCAGACTCCCTAGGACACTGTAAAACCTGGATTTGATATGATATTTATAACTCCCTGGAAATACACCCTGGACGCCATATGGTGCTAACGATCCAAAAAGACCACAAGTTAACCCATGAACTAGTACCTGATGTGAGCACTAAATAGTAATAAAAAAATATACTTATGCGGAATAACTGAACATGCCTTAATTTTTAAATCTAAAAGTAATACAATCAAAAACCAAAAAGTATGAAACATATGAGAAATTATTAAAAATCTGAATGAAAAGACCAATAATTGGCTGACTGTCTAAAATATCTGAAAGCCTCTAAAACTGTCTGAAAGCGAGTTGATGGAAAAGGCCTCAACTAACTCCAACAGTCTAATTGAAATAAAATACTAAAATAAACTAAAATAATAATCATATCCTCAATAGATGAGGAATCACCACTGTTGATGATACTAATGTGGTGGAATGTCTAAGAACGGTCAGGATACTAAGTGTCCGAGACCATCATATTAAACGTCATTACGTAAGAAACAAGTATGCGATAAGTACTTTAAATGTACTTGTATGCTAGATGAGGTTAGGCTAATATGCATGGGTTCATGTGCATGAATAATAACTGAGTGAATAAATAGCATGAGGTCACTGAATATAAATACATGAAAAGTGTGAAATCTGAGAATGCATGACCAAGCATATAATATAATTCTTAAATAGTTTGTAAACTGAAACACCGACTTACTGATAATTAAATAACTGGTAATTGTTTGCTATGGTCAATAAAATCTGAAACTGAACTCTGCACTAAATACTGGTCTGATACTGTGGGAGCTATTATCTAACAGACATTCCCCAATATGAGCTAATTAGGGTCCAACCTGTGACCCCAGTTAGAAGGGTATCAGTACCGTGCCATGGGTACTAACAATGGTTGTGTGGATCCACTAAACTGTTGTCCTGAAGAACTAGGGAGTAAAGCCTAAATTGATAGGTGACCCCTGAGAGAAAGTCAAGCCTAAATTGATGGGTTACTCATCATATCCTATGGTAGATACGTAGTTTGGGAATATAGGGACTGCTCTAATGACTTTTCCTGACTTACTGTGAAGACATCAACCCTGGATTTGCTCGATGCTAAATCCTACTCCCAACTGAACTGACTCGGAATACTGAATTTATCTAAGTTTAACTAATTATGATAACTCACTGAAATAATAACTCTCATAACATATCTTAAACCATTCTGAAGATACTGAGACTAAGTAAACAACTAAGTTTTTAGGCATTCATAACCCCCAGGACTCAATTGCAATAATAATAGAACCATAATACAACTTTGAGGACATCATAAGTAGTCATTGTTAAAAACCCATTCATCTAGGTATTTCATCAAACACATATGGGTCATGAGATGCAATAAGCACATAATTTCGATATTAAAAAAACATTGGTTAAGTATTTAACATGTGACTATCACCATTCAAATGTATCAAGGGAAATTTAAACCAAAATAAATTGTAAACACGATACATAATCGAAACTCCTAAAATTTCATGGATATAATTCATATTAACACAAAAAAATCATAAATTTGGACATGAAAATGGTTCTTGGTCTCCATGGGTGAAAAGGACCCGTGGATGAATATCTAATAGACCTTAAATCTTTAATCTTGAAAGAGAATTAACTTTTCTTGAGATTTCTTGGATTGGGAAGAATAATTTCTTGGTTTTCTTGAAGGAGGGCTTGAATCTTGATCTTGGGGAATGATCTTGAAAGGAAACCCTAATTTGATGTTGAATGTGAATAAGGTGTTTATGTTGTTTAAGTTGATGGAAATAGGGGTTAAAAGGGTGTAAAAAGAACAAAAAACCTAATTTAAAATGTCATTTAATCACTGAATGGCCCCAGTTGACGGTCTGGGTGATGGACCGCCATTCCAACTATCAGTATATGGCCAGAATTTGACCTTTCTACCTAAGGTTGATGATTTGGGTTGATGGGATGTCATTGGATTGATGGTCCATCACCTTGACCACCGCACCTCGATAGACCGACACCTCTCTGGTAAAACAGGCATAACTTTTTACCTCGATATCAAATTAAGGCACAATCAGTATCGTTGGAAAGCTATTTATATTATCTATTTGTTTGTGGGTTTTGATCTCTAAAAATCTTAGTAATACAAAAGTTATGATCATTTAAAGTTGATTATAGCAATATTATTTCCAAGAACTAAATCGGTAAGGGATATTTTAATTTATCTAAAAGCTAGGAATCATTTGTGGCCTTATTATGCATCATACTCACTCATAAAACTACCAAAGAATTGTAATTTATTTTGCATGAGCTTGAAGTATTGTTCTAATATTGGTCTGGACTTTCGAGGTATTATAGACATATATGACATGATTTGAGTTTTTCTGATCATTAAGAATATAGAATTAGTACATGGAACTTAACATACTATAAAGCATAAGTACATAGTCATGAGCTGCATGACCTGAGTTTGGAGTTCATATTTTCATCAAATATGATTAATACTATTGAGTGACTAGAACTCATTATAGTAGGAACTTGAAGCGTACATGATTCTATGGAAATGCATGAAATGAGCTATGAAGATAGAGCTGGCATGTAAGGCATGAGAAGATATCGAGATGACTGATGTACAATACTTTACACTGAGATTAGAATGGGTCGGGCATCTTCCCCCTACTGATGTTCTACAATACACTGGTATCACTAATAGAATCTGAGAGCCTAACTTGATTCCTTTTCCTATCATCTCTCCATTAGATTTAAGTCATTATTCTAAGTCTGTGGACCCCTTTAATAAACTCTAAACTGAATTGCAACCGCTTTACTCTAGAATCCGAGCTATAACAATATATATAAACAATAAACTCACCCTGCAAGACTACACCTGAAAGTGTAAAACCCGTTGCTAATACTTTCTTCTACGATAGAACTCTTAACTTCCTATAGTCCCAATAGACATCATATAATAACTTAAACAGTAACTAACATAGAATGTTCATGAGTATAACCATACCATAAGTTCACACCATCTGGAATTTCAAATCTTCGTCCTATTAGCTCAATCATCCAAGATTCACACTTAGATTCTAACACTTATCAAGGATATATTCAAATCTTTAGTGAACCAAAATAACTTCCTTCATATCCTACTAATATCACATAGAAAAACTTATATTTTTCCCTTAACCATGAGAATTACCATTACACCTAAACATCCAATATCAACAACTATAATTCATACATATCTTATAAGAACATCATATACTACGTAGCCTCATTCACACGTAACAACTCAAGTACTATCTAGGCACACACACTGTTAAAACTTGGAAATAATACAATCCTATATCAACTTGGGTACACCTCTAGATCATACACACATCATCATACTTAATTTCGAATCAACATCTTAAATCCTTGCATACATTATTTTAAGCCTACTAGTTAACTCTTCATACAACAGGCCCTATGGATACAAAATCTACTAAATCTAGATAGACACTATCCCCACTTTACTACTTCTAAACTTCTAGGTTCATGCTTCTAACACTAGATCACATGCTATCATAGGATTCTTAGAAGTAATCTAAGAGCACATCTGTATTTGACTTAGTGCACGATTTTCATGAACATGAATGAAATTTTTCATACTTTGGAACATAAAAGCACTGATGGGATACTTTCGAGCCTGCATAAAATCCCATAACTTTCTGTGGGGACTGTTTGAGAAAACTCTGCCTATAAGGATTTAAGTTGGGATATTTCTGCTGCCTAATGAATAAGGCCGAGTTGGCAAAAATAGATTCACGTAAGAATCTTTATAAGTTCCTTAAAAAATACTTCTATTGCATGATCTAAGACATAAAAGAAGGGAAACATTTCTTAAATTCCATGTAGCCTTTCGAAGAAAAGTACAGACATCTTTGTACCCTTCTGCTAGACTCTACTAAACACGACTTCATAGACACCTTAGGACACTTGAACTCTGAACTTTGATACCACGTTTTGTCACAACCCAAGACAACCCTTTAGTTGTAAAATGGTGCTTAGAACCACAAGTGATCCCAAGCTAACCCATGAATGGGCTTAACACTTGAGCAACTGATTTAGAATGCATAAAATAGCTAAATTTTCTTTGCCTAATCATAATCATGACATAATCTGAATAAATATTATACTGATAAAGTTTACAATCTGATAAAAATGAAGAGAGAACTGTAACTTACATTTTTATGACTCTGGCTGACTTTCTATGAAGCCTTTAACATACCGACTATAGACAGCTAGGACATGTCTTCAATTAAGACTAATCAATACACATGAATAATCAAAATAAATTACATGAACTTCAACTAACTGGAGTCCCCAAAATAGGAGAACTCATCACCTACTGGTTGGAAGCTACAACTTTCTGATTATAATGTATAGGCTAAAACTGGTACCTACATTATGAGACAATGTAGCACATAGGCATATAAGTGGATGAGTACTTATGGAATATACTGAGTAAGTGAGGGTGAATGCAATACATAAAATTGAATTGGTACATAATCATAAAAACATTCATGCTAAGTGTTAGTAGACTCACCAAGAGACTGAGACAAACTAAAAAATGAAGTATCTTAAAACATGCGTAACAAATATAATCTAATAAGCTGGTGAATCACTAAACTTAGTTTCTTAAAACATTACATTTTTAGAATGAATAGAGCTGAAGATGGGAAATAGTAAATCATGAATATCGTATATAAATCTCATGTAAAGCTTAACATATTGTAGAACTATATTGAGGATCATGTATGAATCCTGGGTCTGAAACTATGGAGTAGAAACTAACATAACTCGAGGATCTGAATATACTAATATACTTAGTATGAATGCATGAACATACAAAACCAACATAACATGTATTGAGATGATCTAATTAACTGAATAACTGATGTCGGTGTGACTGAATAATTAATCTAAGTAAAGGGATAACTAATGTCTATACACTGAGTAACTGATATCTGAATATGGACTAACTAATTTTCGAACACTGAATAGATAATGATTGAATACTGAATAACTAACATCTGACTACTGATTAACTGACATCTGAATACTTATTTATTAGTATATATATACTGATTAAATGATATTTGTATACTGATTAATTGATATTTGTATATTGATTAATTGATATCTATATACTAATTAACTTATATATGAATATTGATTATGTAATACTGAACTGTACATAGTCAAAATAACTGGACTGAACTTGTGGGAGCTATCATGTAGCAAACACAAACCATATGAGTTATCATGGAGTCCAACACCTATAACTCATGTTAATTAGGATAGTTCAAACCTTGCCATCAGAGTAGAACCTAAACTGGAGTGATCACTAAACTAATGTCCCGATGGACCTGGGATTCAAGCCAAAACTGATGAGTGACCCATGAGAGTAAGTTAAGCCTAAACTGATGGGTGACCCCTCATATCCTACACTAGCTATGTAGTTCTAGAACACAGGGACTGCTACTAATCAATTTATCTAACTGATGGGGATGCCACCATCCCTGTATTCGCTTGGTGCTAAATCCTACTCCCAATTGAAATGCTAACTTGTGCATGCCCTAGTGACTTATAACTGATAAGCTCAGGTCATGATATTCTAAAAATGATAGTGCATAGGGATTTTGAGGTAATCATAAACATATAAATTGATAATTCTCAATATGATCATAGTGTTCTGAATATGATATTAAAAACATGGTCTGACTGACTTGTTACTAGAAAAATGGAAATCATATAAAACAAATAGGTATCGGGTGTTCATAACCGCCAACACTGAATGATTATAGAGAAAATACAATATAAAACTTTAAATACTATAGTATGTAATCATGGTTCAAAGATCCCAACACATAGACATTTCATCAAGTGAGTGAAAAGCATGAACTTGAACATGGGAACGTGTTAAACATGTGTAAACAACATGATTACGTGACTAAGTTCATAACCTAATTATATAACTTGAAATTCACTTGAATAGGACATGGTAAATTAAATCTTGAAGGATGAGATGACCTAAATTTTAAGGAATAATATATGGACAGGAATTGAGTTAAAACTACTATGGAGAACATGAATCAGACTCATCTTGAACACATAAAATTCCATAATGAAGGAAAAACTCATACTTTAATCAAATTATTAAAATTCAAAACAAAGTATAAAACTTGTAGTTTAAAACATGAATAAGTACAATTCTTACGCTTTTCAGTCTCTTAAATCACATGATAATGCTATGATTTCAACACATGAGGATTTGGGAATGAACCCTAACTTAAAACATATTAATTCAACTTGAAAGAACATACTTTCGGGCACAAGGTTGAAAGATTAACCTTGTTCAAAACTCCACAGACCTTAATTTAATGGATTTGTGAAGAAATCTTGAATTTAAAGCTTAAATCCTTGTGCACATAAGAGGAACATCTTGGCTTATTGTTCTTGGGAAAGGGGGGATTTTACGTTAGTTGTTTTGAGGAAGATGGCCAAATAATCCCCCTTTTACACTTATAAATTATTTTTGGACGGTTGGGGTTGAGGGGAAAGGACCAAACTGCCCCTTGGCCTCTTTTTCTAGTGGAAATAACCCTCATGGAATGATTCCCAGAAAGGTGGAATGGAACTTGCAATGAAACCTCTAGAAAGGTGGAATGTACCTCATGTTGCGAGCCTATCGCAACTCCTTACTGCTTTTCACAAAAAAGGTCATAACTATTTGCTCGTGTATCATATTAAGGTAAGTTTGTATCATTGGAAATCTAACTCAAATATATATCATTTGGTGGGTCTTGAGCTGCAAATTTCCATATATATAAAAAGTTATATATATTCAAAGTAGACCCTTGTAGAATCATATACCAAACTTTGGGCAAATCAAAGGCTCTTAGATTAACTTTGTTCTAAGTTATTCCTATAAACATTTTTCACATCATAAGGACTTCACTCACTAGGATAAAGATCATGACACATGTACTCACATAAAACTTATGGGATTGGAGCTTACACACGTAGGAATGATGCTTCAATGTATTGACCAAAAATGCAGGGTGTTACACAACTGTAGCCAAAACCAATATCCAAAAATAAACCAAAGTGTCTAGAAATATCCAAAACATAAAATAGAATCTTCGGAAAGGATGGAAGATCACCAGTTCAGCCCAAATGTTATTCCCAAGTCAATTACTATGCAAGAGTAGTAGAACGGTTGGTTCCTGCATAGCGTGGGTATACAGCCACCAGTAGACAGGTTAGCGGGTTAATGCTAGCATAATCTCAGGGTAAGGAAAAAATAATGCCATTTATAAAAAAATTTAAACCATCCATATTCACACATCCATACAAATATATATAACCATGCCGAGAAAAGAGATCGGGTTTAGAATGCCTTTAAAACTTTTACCTGTGTTGTGTAGCTTTGCAATCCTAAACTATAAACACGAGCTATATGGGTTCAGCTTTCCTTATTGAAAGGGCCCCAGTGCGTGTATCCGCATGATTAGAGAAGAAACCCTTGGGATGACTAGTACATCCTCAAAAATATAGTGTGACATCATGCACATGGTTACCAAGACCAACATCATATCAGCAACTATGAGTTTCTAGTTTTGGTCCCTCCGTGACCTCCACCTTCTACGACTTTGCTACAAATCCCTCCATTATTGAACAATTAAAACAAATTTCCAAATAACTAAACCACTATCCATTTATTTAACAAGGCCATCAATATGGGTATCGTCATACCAGTCCTTACTTGAGAGTATCATCCATAGCCAACCATTTATAGGTTTAAGGGGACTTTCAAGTGTCCTTCCATTTACCATATTAAACCACTTGGGGGATTCCACGTAACCCTCAAGAAAAACCACTTAGCCATTTACCTTTAAACCCAGCATAATTCCTCTACCAAGTTTTAAAACAAGCAAGAGTTCCATTAAAAGTAGACAATGTAATGAACATCTCTTTATAAGCATTTTGTCAAACACATTGGGGGAATAATATGACCATAACCAATTCCAATTACCATTAAAACATTCTCATGCAATACAATTATCCAAAACTACCATTAATGCATATAAAAGCATTACTAAATCCATGGGAAACCATAACCAACCATTTAATATCAAAACCACCAATTTACTTTTGAATTCCAAAATCATAAAATTAATGAAATCATGAAAACATTCATTAAAACCATGCCTTTAGATAAAATTAACAATGAGGGAAGAGAATATGCCTTAAACCAAGATGATGATGGAAAGAAATCAAAAAGACAAGCCCCAAATCAATCCTCTAGTAGAAACCCTAGGTTTCCTTGCCCAAAAGCTTTTGAGAGAATTTTAGATTGTTTAGAAGAGTTTCTAAGAGTTAATGAATGGAATAATTGGGTAAATAATCTTCCAAGTAGGTTAGAATTCGTGGGATCTTATTAGGATAAGTGGGAAAATGTATAGAATACCCCTACTTATGTTGCACCAAAATCCTGTCACAGGGATATGACCGACCCTCACGATTCGTAACCTTCCAATACTAGTAGTACCCTTCACTCGTACCATCGCTTTAACCTTTAGATCAAACATTGTCCAACCTATGACTCATCCAACCAAGTCGTATCCAAATCATATAATCCATACCTTCCACCCATACCCCTGGCAGATTTAAACCCAATAAAGATTTAGACACTATCCACTATATGAGTCCTGGGTGTGATCGTACCCTAGTTTTTGGCTCATAGTGTGCCAATCATACTCAGATCCAAACTAAGTAACTAAGTCTAAGATTAAGTTAAGGAACGAAATAATTCGTACCCACTAATATGACTCGTATCCCTAAGTCATACGCATTCCAGTAACCAAAATCCACTCAACCAACCAACACTGGCCAGCATATGACTGGACCATATTATCCATACCCCAACATACGGATCATACCCCTGAGTCGTATTAGGTCCAGAGATCAAAATTGTTGGAAATTTTCTAAGGTCCAAAAACCAAGGTGTTTCAGTCTCCCCCTATAGGAACATTTATCCCCGTATACCGAACAAGGTAGGGGTAACCACACACATGAGTCATTAGCATTATAAAATATATTCCCAATCTTTAACAAAGTTTGAAAACAAATAGGCAAAGATATTAATCTTTTCTTTTACAAACTGTGAAAATAAAGATGTATTTAAGACACATACCTTCCGCATGAATACCAAGAGTTGAAAATTAATTTGGATATTTGGACTTCATGTCCTCCTCCATTTTCCATGTAGCTTCTTCTACCTTATGGTTCCACCAAAGAACCTTAACCAAAGACACATCTTTAGTCCGCAACCGACAAACCTGCCTATAAAAGATTTTAATTAGGATTTCCTCTTAAGACAAAGAATTCGAGATAAACAATCCTTCCAAATGAACAACCAAAGAAGGATCACCAATACATTTCCTCAACATGGAAACATGAAAGATCGAATAAACCAAGCTCAATCTAGAAGCCAACTCTAGCTCATAAGCAATATTTTCAATTCTCCGCAAAACCTCATAAGGACCCATATACCGGGGACTGAGCTTCCCTTCCTTGCCAAACCGTACGACTCCCTTCATGGTAGATACCTTGAGGAAAACCTTATCCCCAACCTCAAACTCCAAGTCTCAATACCTAACATCTATATAGGACTTTTGGTGACTTTGAGCACCCATAAGCCTCTCCCGAATCACCTTCACTATTTCCATAGCGTGGTAAACCATATTGCGGCCACACATGTTCGCCTTATAAAGATCAAACCAACTAATAGGAGACCTACACCTCCTACCATACAGTGCCTCAAAAGAGGCCATACCAATACTAGAATGATAGATATTGCTGTAAGAAAATTCCACCAAAGGTAAATTCTTAACCCAATTGCCACCATAAACAATCACACAAGCTCGAAGCATATCCTTTAACATTTTTATAGTTCTTTCTTCTTGCCCATCCGTCTGCGGGTGGAAAGCAGTACTCAGACTAACCTTAGTCACTAACCCTCTCTGAAAAAATTTCCATAAGTGAGATGTAAAATGCGTTCCAACATCATAAATAATCGATGAAGGCACCCCATGCAGCTTCACAATCTCCTGATGATATATCTTTGCATAATCCTCCACCAAGAATATAGTCCACAATGGCAAAAAGTGTGCAGACTTAGTCATCCTATCCACGATGACCCAAATAGAATCATATTGATTATAAGACCGAGGAATACCGGTACCGAAGTACATAATGATCACCTCCTACTTCCATTTAGGGAAATCAATATCTTAATACGACCCTGCAGGCCTCATGTGCTCAACTTTAACCGGTTGACACACTATGCACTTGGCCACAATATCAACCACATCTCTCTTTATGTCGTTCCACCAAAAGATCTCCTTGAGAACATGATACATCTTAGTCAAGTCAGGATGAACAACAAAGTGCAACTCATAAGCCTCAGCCAAAATCCATTATCGCTAACCATCGACCTCAGGAACACACAACCTTCCTTGGTACCATAAAGTACCATCACCACCAATCTAAAACACCATTATTTTTTGCCCACCAAGGTAATTCTTGATTTTCATCAAGATAGTATCTAGCAGATGATCGAACAACTTATTGCACCACCGTACCACCATCCTTGGAGTCCAAGAGGTGAACTCCAAGGTTGGCCAAGAAATGAATATCATTCACCAATTCTCGCTTTCTTTCCTTCACATGAACCAAACTCCCCATGGATAACTTGATAAGAGCATCAACAACCACGTTAGCCTTACCTAGGTGATAATGAAGACTTATATCATAGTCCTTGAGAAGTTCAGGCCATCTCCTCTACATAAGATTAAGCTCCCTCTGAGTGAACACATACTGTAGACGCTTATGATTAGAAAAGATATCAATATTAACACCATACATATAATTTCACCATATTTTTAAAGCAAACACAACCTCCAACAACTCAAAATTATGAGTAGGGTAATTCCTTTCATGCAGTTTAAACTGTCTGGAAGCATAGGCAATCACCTTCCCATGCTGAATTAAAACACAAACAAGACCTACCCAAGATGCATCACAATAAACCACGAACCGATCATGCTTTCCATAAAAGTATGAATTAGAGCCGAAGTTAACTTATCCTTCAACTTCTCAAAACTCCCTTCACAAGCATTTGACTAAGAAAACTTGACCATCTTCTTAGTTAACTTAGTCAAAAGAGCAGCTATTGATGAAAAACTTCCCATAAATTGCCGTTAATGCCAAGCCAAACCCAAGAAGTTTTGTATGTCAGATGGAGTCGTGAGCATAAGACACCTCTTCACCACAACAACTATTTGTAGATCCACCATGATCCCCTCACTAGAAATAATATAACCCAAGAAAGTTACAATGTTCAACCAAAACTCACACTTGGAGAACTTGGAAAACAACCATTGTTTCTTTAAGGTCCACAACACCACATGAAGGTGATTATCATGATCCACCTCACTCTTCGAATAAACTAGCTCTTCGAATAAACCAGAATGTCATCAATAAACATAATTACGATGAGATACAAATACTGATGAAAAACCATGTTCATCATATCCATAAATAGTGCCAGAGTATTAGTCAATCTAAATGACATTACCAAAAATTCAAAGTGCCAATACCGAGTACAAAAATCTATCTTAGGGAGATCCACCACCCTAATCTTTAGCTGATGGTACCCAAATCGAAGATCTATCTTATAAAAGAACTTGGCACCTTGCAACTGGTCCAATAGATGATCTATCCTTGGAAGAGAATACTCATTCTTGAATATCACCTTGTTTAACTTCCTATAGTCAATGTACATCAAAAGGGAACCATCTTTTTTGCACAGAAACAACACTGATTCACCCAAAGAGATACACTAGGATGAAGAAACACCGTATCCGAAAGATTTTTAAGTTGCTCCTTGAGTCCCTTAACTCAATCGGATCCATTCTATATGAAGGAATGGAAATTAGATAAGTGTCCATAACTATATCAATACCAAACTCGATTTCCCTATTCTGAGGAACACCAGGGAGATCATCCGAAAAGACCTGTGGAAACTCATTAACCACTGGAACTAACTGGAAAAAAGGACCTTCGAAGTTAGAATATTTAACATAGACCAAGGGATAAAGATAACCTTTAGAAATTAACCCTCGAGCTCTAAGATAAGAAATAAATCTCTTCCTAGGAGCTAGAGAACTACCCTCCTTTTCTATAATTGGCTCACTAGGGAAACTAAAGATAACCCTACGAGTTCGATAATCCAAGGATGTGTAGCAAGAATATAACTAATACATCCGCAGAATGACATAGGAATCCACCATACATAACTCAAACAGTTCCACCAATGTCTTCTTGCCGCCAATAGATACCACACACTCCCTATAGACTCTCTGAGTAATAACTGAGTCACTTAGTGGGGTAGAAATAGAAAAAGGATCTAAAATAACTTCCAAATCAAAACCAAAAGATAGAGACACATAAGGAGTCACATAGGAAAGAGTGGACCAAAGATCAAGCAAATAATATACGTCACGAGAGAAAACCTATAAAGTATCAATAACGATATTAGGTGGTACCTCAAATTCCTATTGGGAAGCCAAAGCATAGAATCTATTCCATCCAACACTAGAACGAGGATCTTTAACAGAAGTAGAGGCAACACCACCAGGTGTAGGATCAGAAGATGAAGCCACAGGAATCTTATTCGACACCATAGAAACCTTATTAACTAAATAATCCCTGAGACGATAACTAGCCTAGCCATAGTTGAAGTAATTTTCCCTTCCATAATCGCAACAACCTCGATGAGGACGACCATAGAATCGACAAGAAAGGCATGAAGAAACTGACAGACCTCCGCTCGCTTGAGATTGGTCACCCTAAGCCAAAAAATTATCACTACTATAATGACGTTTGTTTCCCTAATGGTAAGGATCACTAGCAAAAGAGTAGGAACCAGAACTCCCCTACTTCTTTTTTTTCATTTGCCACCATCTCGAGCACCTTGAGACTGATCAACTCCCTGGTCAGAAAACCTGCTCCTCTTACCCTACATATCCCCAAACTCTGCCTACTTTCTATTTTTATCCTCCACTTGCTGCATATGAAAAGTCAACCTAGAAATGTCCATATCTTTAATCAACAAGGAAGTCTTGCTCTCTAAAATCAAATACTAATTCAACCTAGAAGTGGACTTGTTTATTCTTGTCTGCATATCAGCAACTAAATCAGGAGCATACCTTGACAACTGATGAAACTTCAAGGCATATTCCTTGATAGTCATTCTCCTTTTTCTTGAGGTTCACAAACTCCACCGTATTTACTTATCTCAACTCTTAGGGAAAGAAACTATCCAGAAAATCACCAGAGAAGTCATCCCATAAGGATGAATCCTCCACATCTCCCCTATCCCCTATCCCACTCTTCATACCACTGATGAGCAACATCTTTGAGATGATAAGCTGCAAAGTTTACCCCTTCCATATTAGTAGCCGACATCACCTAAAATATCTTTTCAATTTTATCCAAAAAGCCTTATATATTCTCCTCCCTCTTTACTCCAAAAAATGGGGGAGGACCCATCTTCATAAATTGGCCAACCCTTGTAGTCTCAATAGAAAAAACACTAGACACATTTCGCTCAACCTGAGCAATAACCAATTTAGAAATAGCATGAATTGACTAACGAAATTCTACATTAGCCACCTCGCCATGAGGAGGACTAGTAACAATTGGTGGAACTCTAAAACTATTAGCTATAGGATCGTGAGATTGAAGATGAACCCTAGAAAAAGGATGCACCCTTCAGCATTACCTCGAGATGGGATAGAAGAATTTCCTTATGTTCTAAATCTATGAGGTATAATCTGAAAGATGAAAAAATAAAGATTACAGAAGATTCCATAACTATGACTCCAAGCTTGAGAATAGAATACCAAGATAGTAAAACATTCCTAAATGCCTTGTAGCCCCTCCCTTATGAGTGTGGCACATTACACACCCCTAAAAGAGACTCTACTCAACCCAACTTTGTAGACTCCTAATTGAGAATGAACCTAAGCTCTAATACCAACTTGAAGTTACCCGACTGAGGGCTTTGTTGTAATGGTCATCCAAGTCCAACTGGGATAAAAAACTACCCCCATTACCCAACCTAGCCTCCTACCACCTTCCTTGAGTTGGATGAATGTCGAGCATGTAGCAACATAGTGCAAAAACTCACATAAAGACTCTGGGAAAAGATCACAACTGTGACCGACCCATCCGAGTCTAACCATCCTATACCAAAAATCCAACTATACCAAAACAAGGGCCATAAATTAGGCCATAACCAAAGATGTTCCCAAAATATAATATAATTAATCCCAAATAAAATAGAATACAATAATCAATAATATCATCTAATGATGTTAGTCCACGATCTTATTCCAATGCCAAGGCTGACACAACTACTGATCCTACCTAATTTAACCTATAGAAGTACAACAAAGCCTCTAACAAAAAGCGTAATAAAATCTAGTTGGGATATGCGCCCAACCATAGCAAAAACTAATATCCAAAGATAAACCAAAGTGTCTAAAAATATCCATAACATTAAATGGAACCTTCAAAAAGGATGAAAGCTCACCACTTCAGTCCAAATATTGTCCTCTATTCAATCACTATGCAAGAGGAGTAGAATGATCGGTTACTACATAGCGTGGGTATCCAACCGCCATTAGACAAGTTAGTGGGTGAAAGCTAGCATGATCTCAAGATAAGGATAAAATAATGTCATTTATAAAACTAAGTAAACCATTACTATGCACACATCTATACATATATATAACCATGCCAGGAAAAGGGACCGGGTTTATCATGCCTTTAAAACCTTTACCTGCGTTGTCTAACTTTGCCATTCTAAAACACCCACGGCCTATATGGGTTCAGCTCTTCCTGCTGAAAGGGACATAGTATGTGTAGCCACATGACCAGGGAAGAAACCCTTAGGATTACTAGTACATTGTCACGCCTCAAATCCTATTGGGGAGGACAGGTACCCATAACCGTAAAGGCTCGAGAGAACCAATTCATAACCTTGTACATCTTATGCATGTAACAATGACAACCAAAGGTTCTAAAAAATATGATATTGTGTATCATGAAAACTACTACATAGGCAAGCACAAACTTATATATACAACACTTGGCCGTTAGGTCCACCACGTCTAAAGAAAAGACACTACCATAACTTCACAGTAGTCTACAAAGCCTCTAAAAGATACATAGACTTATTTAGGGTTGGGAAAAACCCCAGCCCCACTATTAACTTATTGTACAATACCAAACTATATGGAACAGACTTGGAAAGCTCCGAATCAACCTGGAGCTCACCAATAGTAATTGAATAGCCTGTTCTCCTACTAGTGAGGTGTATGAGCTAAAGTACCTGTGCCTACAGCATGAAATATAGGTCCCCCATGAGGGATGTCAATACAATAATAAGTACTGAGTATGTAAGGCTGAAGGTAACAACACATGATACAAGAGCTCAATAGAAATCAGATATAAGTGTATAAGCAGTACTAGTAGACCACCTTTAGATATACTTGTGGGAATACGTACATTACATTTCTTTCTTCATTTTTACCTTTCTTACCTCATAATCTTTGTAAGACAAATAAAGTAAATGACCAGCTGATCAGTGGTAAATAAACTAATTGGGATCGACCCATGCTAGGATTATGCCCCTGAGATGCCACCCTTAAATAAATATTGGGATCGTCCCATGCTAGGCTTATACCCCTAAGATTCCACCCATATATAAAGGTATCGAGATTAGCCCATGCTAGGCATATGCCCCTGAGCTACCACTGGTTTTATAGATTTGCGTTACTTAGTTTATTTATCCTTTGAGATTGTTACTTTGGTGGTCATAATAGTATGGTACCTTGAAATAGTAATCTACTAATAAGAGACATGTAAATGAACACTTAATGCAACAACAATGAGGTAGGGATCTATTTACACTCAAATGAAGTGTATAGGAGCTAAAAATAACACATGGGTCTTATTTGGAATAAACGGAGAACTCCTAAAATTTTCTAGTGAATATTGATGTGCAGGTTTAATAATCAGAATATATTAAGGTGTTTTAACATGCTAGAGAATAAGAACAAGGTCATTGTCTACAAATGTCCGATTTCATGCCAAAGAGTACAAAATAGAGTATGCCTTACATACCTGGTTATATAACTACAAAACTAACCCAACTTGACTTCCCGCCTTTTAGATTACTTATCTACAATAGAATATATGGTAAACTAGTATTAGCAACTAATCAATGCATTTGGGCCACTTAACTTCATGAAAATAGTAACCGGGCAGTAAACACGTAATCTATCAATCAAAGGTGTTATTTTAACTGTTTTCTCCTCTAATTACACCAATATACCATACATGTTCTTATAATATCACCTAAACTACCTCATCTTCATTACAACCTCTAAACAACACGAAAAATAGATTGGGCAGTAAACAAATACAATAATTAGTTTGGTGGTGTACCACCACACCATTCTTTTATATTTCAATTCAAACTAGTCACACCTTTCTCCAACATCAGCCTGGCATCCTAGAACATATACATACAAAATAGTCCATAAAACAGTCCCAAATCCCTTTTATTGTAGTAATCCATTATTGAACTCATCATCTCTTAAGTTCTCAATAAAAATACATCCATACCTCAATTCTACAAATTATTCTTTTAATTGAACTCTTCAAGAACCTAAACTTTCATTCACACTTGAAACCAAAGAAGAAAAGAGAAGTTCCTTAAAATCAAAGAAAAGTGAACAGATTGCTTGTTCTATATTCTGCCATATATTTATAATTAAGAACTTATAACATCTTTTCCTAATCTTCCATGAGATAATTAAACAAAAACTAAAGTGTTTTCACTTACCTTGGGCTGCAAAGGTGAGGGTTTCTTCAAGAACCCTAGAAGGAATTTTAGGGCTTCTATTCTTATACTTGTTAAGAAAGAGAGAAAGCTGAAATTTAAAAGGGTGAATATTGTATTTAAAATGAGTAGAATGGCTAGAACTATTGATCCTATATTGGGCCCTCTAGAACCTCTCTTATTGACCATATTTTAAGCCATAAATTAGTCCACGTAGGTGATGCACCTACTTAAGGGTCCAAGCTGCTGAAAATTTCAAAGTAGGTGATGCACCTTCTTACATAATTTCTTAGTAGGGCTCAATTATATTTGGGCCTTGGCAGATTTGTGTGTCGGGCCATTTATCCATTTTCTTCCTCTTCTATTTAATTTTGGCCCAAATGAGTACATTAGTATAGGCCCAAATCTGGTCCGTAGCCATGAGTCCATTAATTTTGTCCAAATAGCTCAAGTAGGTAACTTACCTACTAGCCTAATTAAGTCAAGCAAGCACCTCAATAGTTTGCTTTATTTTCAGTTCCTAATCCCTTTAATCTAACCTTTAACTTATACACACTTGTTCACTTTAAACTTCAGATTCAAATACTAGCTTACGATACTAAGTTTAAATAGTTGTATCGACGTTAACTTGGTCGCATCACATTAAACTGTACTGGCAACATCTATAATTCCATATACACCATTAATACTTGCATAACAAACCGCATCTGTTACCTATACCACAAGGCTATACTAGGTTCTATATAATTAAAACAAGTACAAGCAAAATACGGGATGTTACATCCTTCCCCCCCTTAGAAACATTCATCCTCGAATGTTAGCATAACTGTCTAACCAAAACAAGTTCAAGCCTAAGTTTAACATCCCTATTATCACATAGTACTTATATATATTACACTTACATGTTATTGATCCAATTAAGCATCTTGGACTTTCTCTTCGTAGTTGAACAAATGGGGGTACTTAGATTTCATCGCTTCTTTAGCTTCCCATATTATCTCTTCTACTTATTGGTTTCTCCAAAGCACTTTTACATAAGCTATTTATTTATTCCTTAACTTCTTAACTTGTCATTATTTCTTCATAGGAGAGATCTTCTGTAGCTTGTACATCTTAAGTAGGAGTAATATTAGATGGATCTCCCTTGCACTTTTGAAGCATTAAGACGTGAAATACTGGATGAACTGTAGAGAGCTCTTGGGGTATCTCTAATTCATAAGCAACTTGGACAAACCTTCGAGTAATCTTGTTTGGGCCTACATAATGTGGACTTAGTTTTTCTTTCTTACCAAATCTCATAACCCTCTTCATTGGTGACACCTTCAAGAATACCCAATCACCTATAGCAAACTTTAGCCCCCTTCTTCTAACATCTTATATGACTTTTGTCAACTTTGGGATGTTTTTAGCCGTTGTTGGATCACTTTAACCTTTTCCATAGCTTTATAAACAATATCTGGCCCAAACAAGGCAGTTTCACCTGCTTCAAAGCATCCAATTGGTGATCTACACTTTCTTTCGTACAAAGCTTCATACGATGCCATTTTGATACTTGAATGATAGATATTGTTGTAGGAAAATTCGATGAGAGGTAAATGATCATCCCAACTAATTTTAAAGTACAATACACAAGCTCGCAGAATATCTTTAAGTGTTTGACTGGTAAGTTCTGCTTGTCTATCTATTTGAGGGTGAAAAGTTGTACTTAGATTCACTTTTGTTCCCAAATTTCTCTGGAAAGACTTTCAAAAATTTGTAGTAAATTGAGCTCCTCAATCTGATATAATAGAGATTGGAACTCCGTGTAGTTGAACTATCTCTTTAATATATAATTTGGCATACTCTTCAACTGTATAAGTGGTCCTAACCGGTAGAAAGTGTGCTGATTTGGTAAGCCTATCAACTATCACCCATAAGGAATCAAACCTTCAAGATGTACGAGGAAAACTAGTGACCAAATCCATGTTGATCATGTCCTACTTCCATATTGGAAGATCTATACATTGCATAGAACCACCCGGACTTTTGGTGCTCTACTTTAACTCTTTGATAATTTGGACATTCGGCTACAAATTCTGCAATGTTCTTCTTCATGTCAACCCACCAATATATTCCTTTCAAATCATGAAACATTTTAGTTGATCTTGGATGGATGGAATACCTTGAATGATGTGCCTCTATCATAATCCTCTTTCTTAGCTCATCTACATTTGGCACACATAATCTATGTTGGCACTGAAGTAATCCCTCTTGCGTAAGCTCAAATGCTTTCATCATACCATATTGCACATTTTCCTTAACCTTTAATAGAATGGGATCTGCATATTGCTTCTTTTTCACTTCAACTAATAGGGAAGATTCTGCAGCATTATGCACAATAATCCCCTTAGCTGGAGTTTCAAGAAGGCAAACCCCCAAATTGGCTAGTTGGTGTAGATCCTTAGTCATACCTTGTCATTCTGTAGATTGCGCATAAGTGACCTCCATAGACTTACAACTTAATACATCATCTACCACATTTTCTTTTCCCGGATGATACAAGATATCAACATGATAGTCTTTTAATAATTCAAGCCATCTTCGTTGTCTCAAATTTAGGTCCTTCTGATTAAAGATATATTGTAAACTCTTGTGGTCAGTACATATGTCAACATGAATCCCATACAAATAGTGACACCATATCTTTGAGGAAAATATAACCACTTCTAGCTCTAGATAATGTGTTGGATAATTTTTCTTATGTGGCCGCAATTGTCTTGAGGCATATGCTATAAATTTACCATGTTTCATCAAATACACACCCTAATCCAATTCTTGAATCATCACAATATACTGCATACCCTTTTGTGCCTTCAGGAAGTACCAATATGGGTGTAAAAGTCAATTTATTCTTTAGATCTTGGAAACTTCTTTCATATGCATCATTCCATTAGAACTTGGATGCTTTGTGTGTTAGCTTTGTTAAAGGGGCAAAAATTGAAGAAAATCCTTCAACAAACCTTCTATAATAACCTGCCAACCCAAGGAAACTACGAACCTCCATAGGTGTTATAAGTCTTGGCCAGTTCTTCACGGCTTCTATCTTTTGAGTATAAACCTTTATTCCTTCATCAGATACAATATGACCTAAGAATGCCATAGATTTTAACCAAAACTCATATTTGGAGAACTTTGCATATAGCTTACGATCTCGAAGAATCTGCAACACCTATCGTAATTGATTGGCATGATCCTCATTTAATCTCGAATAAACTAGAATATCATCTATAAAAACTATCACAAACACATCCAAGAATGGATTGAACACCTGATTCATCAAATCCATAAAAGTTGAAGGTTCATTAGTTAGCCCAAAGGACATGACTAGAAACTCTTAATGAATGTACCGTGTTCGAAAAGCTGTCTTGGGTATGTCCTTCTCTTTGACCCTTATTTGCTGGTAACCAGACCTTAAATTAATCTTTGAAAACCACTTGGCTCCTTCAAACTGATCAAATAAGTTATCAATTCTCGGAAATGGATATTTATTCTTAATAGTCACCTTATTTAGTTGCCGATAGTCAATACACATTATAGATGAGCCATCCTTCTTAAGCACAAATAACACTGGTGCTCCCCAAAGGGACACACTAGGCCTTATGAATCCTTTTTCTATAAAGTCTTTCAATTTCTCTTTCAACTCCCGTACCTCTTCCGAGGCCATTCTATACGTAGGAATTGAAATTGGTTGAGTACCTAAAATCACATCAATGCCAAACTCTACTTCTCATTCTGGAGGAAAACCTGGAAGATCTTTAGGAAATACATTAAGAAATTCATTTACTACTGGAATAGTTTGAAGAGTTGGTGGCTCCACATCTGTATCCTTCACCCGAACTAGATGACAGATGTAACCCTTCGAAATCATCCTTTTTGCCTTAAAATAAGAAATAAATTTACCTTTTGGTGCACCAATATTACCCTTCCATTCAAGGATTGCCTCTTTTGGAAAATGGAAATACACCTTCTTAGTTCAGCAATCTACTGTGGCATAATAAAAAGCCAACCAATCCATACCTATTATAGCATCAAAATCTACCATTTCTAACTCAACCAGGTCAGCCATTGTATCATGACCGCAAATAGTTATTATACAATTTTGATACACTCTCTTAGCTATAATAGATTCACCAATCGACGTAGATACTTCAAGTGGCTTAACTAGAAATTTTGGTGTTCTTTTAAACTTTCCAGCAAACAATGGAGTGACATATGATAATGTAGAACCCGGATCAACTAATTCATATGCATCATGTGAAAAGATGGACAATGTACCTATAACCACATCTGGAGAAGCCTTGGAATTTTGTCGATCTGCTAAAGCATATGTACGATTCTGAGCTCTACTAGAGCTAGCTGCTCTTTTAGCGCCTCTACCACGACCCATAGGTGGTACACCACTACCTGAATAACGCACCGATGATGATGATGCAAAGGCTGATCTAATAGGTCGTGCCATAAAACCTATGCCCCTTTGAGGGCAGTCTCTCATCATATGTCCTGACGTACTATACCAAAAGCAAGCATTTTTCCCAAACCGATATGCACCTAAATGAAGCTTCCCACATTTTTTACATGGCTTCCGAGGAGACCTTAATTGGCTCATACTCCCTTGCTATAGATACCTCACAGTTTGTGAACTCTGACTCTCACTTCTTTGCCCAAACTAGTTGCCTTTAGACCCTTGAAACTATAGTAGAGCACTAGATCCAGAATAAGAAGATAATTGCCTAGGCAATCTATTAGAAAGCCGAGGCCTAAACTCTTTTTGGGATGATATAAATTGCCTCATAGATCTGGCCCTTTTGGAATACCTTCTTTCTGATTCATGTGCTCTTCTTCTTTGCCTCTGATCCTCTATTTTTTGTGTTAAAGTTTGTATCCTTGCTATGTCCATATCTTTGTTCAAAGAAGCAATAGTACAATCTATAACCAGATATGGATCCAATCAATCCACATATTGATGAACTCTATCATCCATAGTAGCTACTACATTAGGAGCATACCTAGCTAAAGAATTAAATCAGAGGTTGTACCCTCTCACGCTCATATTCCCTTGGTAAATATTCAGGAACTGATCTGGACGGGCTTCTCGAATCTCAAATGGGTGGTAATGATCAATAAATGCCTCTTTAAACTCTTTCCAAGTAGATGAAGGTGTATCAATACCCCTAGATCATTTCCAGCCTTCATGCCAAAATATAGCCTCCCTTTTGAATCTTTATGTTGCTAACTCAACTGTCTCTTTACCTGATACATGCATGACCTATAGAGCCTTTTGGATTTGATTAATAAAGTCCTATGGCTCTTCATTAAGATCTGATCCGGTGAATATTGAAGGATCCAATTTAAGAAAATCCTGCGCTCGTAGGCTAGCTGCCCTATCTGCACCACTAGAACCTATGGTTGGAATGGCTTGTCCTTGAGCTTGTCCAGAAACTATATGAGCCAGTAATTGCACCGCATTCCTTAGATCTTGGTATGTAACATTGTTAGGTGGTTTTGAGGATGTGGTTTTTCTCCTTCTTAGCTCTTCTGGAGATGGAGGAGTAGAATAAGTTTGGGATATAAACTCAGCTTGAGCCTCGCTTTGATTAGCCCATCTAGGTGGTGATTTACTGGTCCCCTATTTGGAAGCCACGTCTATTTAGTTACCTGTATTCTTACTCCTTCTTGTAACCGGTATATTTACTATAATAAGAGGAAAAAAATAGGTTCAATGGTTAAATATGACTTCACCTACAACATGGGCTTTATTGCACGATCTAAGATATGAAGAAAAAAAACAACCTTTAAATGTCCCATAGCCTCCTGTATATATATGTGGTGCACAACACGCCCATAAATAAGACACTATATATAAACGGCTTTGTAGACACCCTAGGACGACCTGCTCTGATACCATTTTTGTCACGCCTAAAATCCTATTGGGGCAGACAGGCACCCGTAGTCGTAAAGGCTCGAGAGAACCTATTTATAACCTTGTACTTCTGATGCATGTAACAACGACAACCAAAGGTTTTGACAAATATGATATTATGTATCGATGAAAGAAACTACATAGGCAAGCACAAACTTATATATACAACACTTGGCTATTGGGGCCACCACGTCTAAAGAAAAGATACTACCATAACTTTACATTAGTCTACAAAGCATCTAAAAGATACATAGACTTAGTTAGGGTCGGGACAAACCCCCGCCCCACTATTAACTTGCTTCACAATACAAAAATATATAGAACAGACTCGGAAAGCTCTGAATCAACCTGGATCTCACCAATAGTCACCAAATACCCTGTTCTTCTACTAGTGAGGTGTATGAGCTGAAGTACCTGTGCCTGCAGCATGAAATACATGTCCCCTATGAGGGACATCTGTACGATAATATCTACTGAGTATGTAAGGCTGAAGGTAAAAACACATGATACAAGAGCTCAATAGAAATAAGATAAAGTGTATAAGCAATACTAGTAGACCACCTGTATATATACTTGTGGGAATATGTACATTACATTTCTTTCTTCATTTACACCTTTCTTACCTCATAATCTTTGTAAGATAAATAAAGCAAATGACCAGCGGATCAGTGGTAAAAAACACAAATTGGGATCGGCGCATGCTAGGCATACGCCCTTGAGCTGCCACCCTTAAATAAATATTAGGATTGGCCCATGCTAGGCTTATGACCCTGAGCTACCACCCACATATAAAGGTATCTAGATTGGCCCATGCTAGGCATATGCCCTTGAGCTGCCACTCATTTTATAGATATGCATTACTTAGTTTATTTAGCCTTTGAGATTGTTACTTTGGTGGTCATAACAGTATGGTACCTTGAAATAGTAATCTACTAATAAGAGACATGTAAATGGACACTTAATTCAACAACAATGAGGTAGGGATCTGTTTGCACTCAAATGAAGTGTTTAGGAGCAAAAAATAACACATGGGTCTTATTTGGAATAAACGGAGAACTCCTAAAATTTTCTAGCGAAGATAGATGCACAGGATTAATAATCAGAATGTATTGAGTTGTTTTAACATGCTAGAGAACGGGAGCAAGGTCATTGGCTATAAATGTCCGATTTCATGCCAAAGAGTACAAAAGAGAGTATGCCCTAAATACCTAGTTATATAACTCCGAAACTAACCCAACTTGACTTTCCACCTTTTAGATTACTTATCTATAATAGAATATATGGTAAACTAGTATTAGCAACTAATCAACGCATTTGGGCTACTTAACATCACCAAAATAGTAACTAGGTAGTAAACACGTAATCTATCAATCAAAGGTGTTATTTTAACCCTTTTCTCCTCTAATTACACCAACATACCATACATGTTCTTATAAGATAACCTAAACCACCTCAGCTTCATTACAACCTCCAAACAACACAAAAAAATAGATTGGGCGGTAAACAAATGCAACAATTAGTTTGGTGGTGTACCACCACACCTTTCTTTTATATTTCAATTCAAACTAGTCACACCTTTCTCCAACATCAGCCTGGCATCCTAGAACAAATACATACAAAACAGTCCTAAATTCCTTTTATTGTAGTAATCTATTAGTGAACTCATCATCTCTTGAGTTCTCAATAACAACACATCCATAATTCTCTTTCAAATTCGCATACAAGGTGAACAAAATGGAGCAGTAAACTTACCTCAATTTTGAAACTTATTCTTTTAATTGAACTCTTCAAGAACCTAAACTTTCCTTCACACTTTAAACCAAAGAAGAAAAGAGATGTTCCTTAATATCAAAGAAAAGTGAGCAGATTGCTTGTTCTATATTCTGCCATATATTTATAATTAAGCACTTATAACAAATTTTCCTAATCTTCCATGAGATAATTAAACAAAAACAAAAGTGTTTTCACTTACCTTGGGCTGCAAAGGTGAGGGTTTCTTCAAGAACCCTAGAAGGAATTTTAGGGTTGCCGTTCTTATCCTTGTTAAGAAAGAGAGAAAGCTGAAATTTAAATGGGTGAATATTTTGTTTAAAATGAGTAGAATGGCCAACAATATTGATCTTATATTGGGCCATCTAGAACTTCTCTTATTGACCTCATTTTCAGCCACAAATTAGTCCAAGTATGAGATGCACCTACTTAGGGGTCCAAGATGCTGAAAATTTCAAAGTAAAAATGTACCTACTTACTTAATATCTTAGTTGGTCTTAATTATATTTGTGCCTTGGCAGATTTTTGTGTTGGACCATTTATCCATTTTCTTCCTCTTTAATTCAATTTGGGCCCAAATGAGTACATTAGTATAGGCCCAAATCTGGTCCATAGCCATGAGTCCATTAATTTGGTCCAAATAGCTCAAGTAGGTGACTCACCTACTAGCTTAATTAAGTCAAGAAAGCACCTCAATATTTTTCTCCATTTTTAGCACCTAATCCCTTTAACCTAACCTTCAACTTATACACACTTGGTCACTTTAAACTTCAGATTCAAATACTAGCTTATGATCCCAAGTTTAAATAGTTGTATCAATGTTAACTTGGTCGCATCACATTAAACTGTACGGG
Organism: Capsicum pubescens; assembly: GCA_030864215.1. Taxonomy (NCBI): domain Eukaryota; kingdom Viridiplantae; phylum Streptophyta; class Magnoliopsida; order Solanales; family Solanaceae; genus Capsicum; species Capsicum pubescens. Next base: position 196,384,801 of record CM061549.1, on the reverse strand, counting down.
CAGCATCTATAATTCCATCTACACCATTAATACTTGCTTAACAAACCTCATCTGTTACCTATACCACAAGGCTATACCAGGTTCCATATAATTAAAACAAGTACAAGCAAAATACGGGATGTTACATACATTCTCAAAGTTATAGTGTGACATCATGCCCACAGTTACTAAGACCAACCTCATCTCGACAAATATGAGTTTCCAGTTTCGGTTCTCCTGATACCTCCTCCTTTCATGACTTTGCTACATATCCTACTATTATTGCCCAATTAAAACCAATTTCCAAATAACCAAACCATTATCCATTTATTTACTAAGGCCATTAATATTGGTATCATCATACAAATCTTTACTTGCATGTACCATCTATTGCCAGCCATTTATTGGTTTAAGTGGACTTTTAAGTGTTGTTCTATTTCCCATATTAAGCACTTGAGGTATTCCATGTACCCCTCAAGCATAACCATCTAGCTAATTACCTTTCTAAACCATTTAAACCATGCATAATTCTTTTACCAAGTTTTAAAATAAGTTAAAGTCCATTAAAAGTAGCCAATGCTATGAACATATCTTTACAATTATTTTGTCAAACACATTTGGGCAATAGTATGACCAAAACTAATTCCTATTACCATCAAACTATTTCCATGCAATCCAATTATCCGAAACCACCATTAATGCATATAAAAGCATAATTAAAACAATGGTAAACCATAACCAACCATTTAACATCAAAACCCTCCAATTTATATTTGAAAATCAAAATCATATAATCAATGAAATCATGAAAACATTCATAAAAAACATGCCTTTAGATAAAATTAACAATAAGGAAAGAGAGTATGCCTTAAACCAAGATGATGATAGAAATAAATCACCAATCCCCAAATCAATCCTCTAGTTGAAACCCTAGCTTCCCTTGACCAAAAGCTTTTAAGATAATTTTATAGTGTTTAGAAGAGTTTCTAAGTGTTAATGAATGGAATAATAAGTAAATAACCTTTCAAGTAGGTTAGAGGTCATGGGACCTTTTAAAGATAAGTGAGGAAATATCCAGAATACCCACACTTAAGTTTCACTAAAATCCCATCATAGGGATATGACTGACCCTCACGAGTAAAACCCATCCAATACGAGTGGTACCCTACACCCATACCCTATCCTCAACCTTTGGATTAAAAATGTACATCATATGAATCAACCAAGTTGTATCCAAAGCATAGGATCTGTACCTTCTACCCGTACCCCTGATAGATTTAAACCCAAAGAAGATTTAGACACTATCCACCATACGAGTCCTGGGGACTCGTACCCTGGCTTATGGCCCATGGTGAGCAACTCGTACTCAGATCCAACCTAAGTATCCAAGTCTAAGATTAATTTAAGGAACCAAATGATCTGTAACCACCAATATGACTCGTACCCCTAAGTCGTACCCAATCCAGTAACTGAAATTTATCCCACCAACCAATATTGGCCAACATACGACTGGACTATACAATCCATAACCCAACATACGATTCATACCCTTGAGTAGTATTGGGTCCAGAGATTAGAATTCTAGGAAATTTTTAAAGGTCCAAAATCCAAGGTGTTTCAGTTACAGACATCTCCACACAGATCCATAAGAATCTACTAAAGACTTAGCTTTTATACCAACACATCGGTCCTAGGTTTGATACAAATTCATGACCCAATTTCTAAGGTCATAATGGCACCTACCACTACAAAAAAATGTACAATTAGCATCAACTTTTTAGCAACAACAATATTATTGTTGGCTTAAATTAATAAATGGCAACAACTTAATTTTTTTGTTTCTACATCTTGTAATTTTTATCCACGATTTTTATATCGTTGCCAATTTTTAAAATTTTTTTGCTATATTCTACAGTTAGTACATTTAAATATAAAAAAATTGCAACAACTTTTTCTCAACAAACATAATTTTTTTGCCTAATTTTTATAAAAGGCAACAACTTATTTTAATTATTGTTATTTTATAAAATATTTGTCAATAATTATTTTTTTATTGCTAATCTACTTAATTAGGCATTAAATTCATTAATTTTTTTAATTTTCTGCCAAATAAAAATAAGGGCGGCAAATCCCTCAAAATATTAGAGACCCTCCAAAATAAGTTTTTTTTTTTCATTTTTATACCCAAGCTTTCATCATCTCTTCTCTAATTTCTCTATTGTGTCTTTCATTGTTACTCTCTCTGCTAATCGTTCTGTTCTCTAATTTCTTTGATTTCATCGTTGTTCTCTGCTAATCGATTCCTTCTCCATTCAGTTCATCACCACTGGCCAGTACGTACTCTCTAAATTAGGTTATGGATTTTATTTTGGGTATTGAAACCTTAGGTTTAATGGATTTCATGTTTAATTTCGCTTGAGGCCAAGTATTTTGGCTTCAATTTTAGGTATTGAATCATACGGGTTCATCAACCTTAGGTTTAATTGTTTGAAAAGTTTACTCGAGTAATAACTTAAACATAATGTCTCTTGTTGTTGTTGAAATAGATTTGTTAAATTTGTTATGGGTGCAACTATGTGCTTAGTTCTGTGTCTGATTGGTACTTCGAGTAATTGGTCAGTGACGTCGTAGAGTAGATGGTCGTCCTTATTGTTAGGTTGACCAGTAACAGTGGTAGTGGTGGTCCTTGTAGTGCTGGAGAGGCTTCGTTGGAACCATGAATATACATCCATGTCCACCCGTGGAAGAGACAAGATTTTTCCATCTAAAATAAGGGGTTCAAGATCTACTATATAAGCATAAAAATAATTTTGACTATGTAAAAATAGTATAAGTTTCCATCGAAGGGGGTTCGGATGAACCCCCTGAATCCAAGGTGGCTCCGCCACTTATGTCCACTCTTCTCTAGACTATCTACCACTCGCTGGATCACACATAATAGTTGGTACTGAATCCTTTTTTTCCTGCCTCAAAGTTCCACTTCTTGGCTTATTGCTGAAATTCATTGACCTAATTAGTAACTGTTGACATTTAAATAAAGAAATGTTGAAATCTATTGGTTAAACTTGTAGTGTATAATTTTATGGTGATACATGTGCTACAATAATGTAATGGACTAGATAGAATACCCAGGATGTAGTTAGAAGTTTTCCTATTTGTTTCTTCATTTTTGTCATTCTTTAAAGTGAAAGGTTAAAATTTTGGCCAATGTGGCTGAATGATATTACTCATTGTTTTTCTTACAGGACTTCGTTTCTCTGCCATAGCAATATCAGTTCTTGGCCTTTGTATTCATATATCACATTCATGAGTCATGAGTTATTAGGACTTTCATATTCATTAGATTTTATATACACTTTCTTATTTGTTCAAGTTGCTGGTTACTTTTAAGATATAGACTTAGTTGAATTCGGGTTAAAATATTTTATATTAAATAAAGTATTTTGCAAGAGGTTTTTAGGAAATGTCATGAGCTTACTTCAAGGGTTATATTCAATAGGCTTATACGTCCATGCCACTGTACTGTTGAATTCCAAAAAGTGTTTGGGGAAAGTCATTTTAAACTATTTGGTGCTTATGATAAGGTAATTTTTGTAAGAAAATGAACACTAAGAGGTGTCCTGGGAGAAAGGGATAGCATCAGTGGGCTATTTCTGATGAATAGGGGTTCTGAAACTGTGGAAAAAGCCATTGTCTATCGTTATTTTATGAGAGATGGCAGAAGGAGATGATGGTGAGTTGAAATAAAGTATGGGTTCAGGGTAGCAAAGGGTGACAAACTGGTTTCTTGTCTGTAGGAGCAACCTGTATTTGAAGAAGGCAATTGTTCACTAATATGCTAGCTATATTTCCTTTTTGGTATTTATGTATTTCCTTGTCTGGTGTGACAAAGTCCCCTTTGTTCACAAATTGTGTTCATTATCTTGATAATAAGCATCATCTATTAAGAAACGGGTTGAACATATTCTCTATTTAAATATAGCTTACAATAAACTTCGAATGCTTTATCTTGGGCCTCCTTCTACTTCTAGCTTTAGTGCACCGGGATGCCCTTTATACTCATTGATTAATTTAAAGAATAGTATATAGTTGAGTGTTTGTCTGGTGCTCTTCTTATTTATTGTTATTAGCATTGCCGTGCTATCTTATTTCTTCGATTATAGTATTATGTGTTGTTTCGTTATTTCAGTTATAGAATTATTTGTTGTAGTCAAACTCAATTGTAATGTCATTTTTGTATTTGCAGGCATCACTTCTTTCATTTGATCAACAAGGTTTTTCAAAGTAAGTTTACAAGAGAGACTTTTCATTGAACTAAATTAAGTTTTCTTTGTGCTGGTATGTAATACTATCAACGATTTTCTTCTATATATATCTCCCAAAATTTAATGTCATTTGATTGTTTGCAACTACATTCTTACTGGATCCTCACCTTTAATTAACATATATTTTAAATATTGAGTTTAACCACTTGAATCATTATTTTTTGTCTTAAACCTCTTTTTGGCCTTTATTTTAATTTTTTATAATATGAAGGTTTTCTCTAATGTTTATTTATTTTTTTACTAAGAAAAAATCATATAATTTTATGTTTATTGATATGGAACTCTCTGTAGGTAAGTATATAATGGATAAAAGTTGGATGCATATTGGAAATAAGACGTTACCGCAATACTTAAATGGTGTGGAACAATTTCTAAACTTTGCATTTTTCAATCTTGAAGTTGGTGTAAGAATTCAATGTTCGTGCACGAAATGTAATAATGTTCTTTGGAAAATGCTAGAGGAAGTGAGAATATACTTACGTAGATGGGGGATAATCCAAACATATAAAAGGTGGATTAATCATGGTGAGCCAGATTTATCTTCAGATAATGAAACAAATATTAGTGAAGATTCAAATTTAGAACCTGATGATGCTCCCATTTTTGAAATGTTGCATGATATGTATCATGATGTTCCAAATAGTAATCATGAATTTAATAAGACAACTGAGTCAGAGCATGAAGAGCGTAATACAGAAGCTGAGAGTTTCGTCAGGCTATTCGAGGATGCACAAAACGAGTTGTATCCAAATTGTGAAAAGTTCTCCAAACTCTCTTTTATAGTGCATCTTTTTCAAATAAAATGTATGCATGGATGGAGTAATACCTCATTTGATTCTTTGTTGAAAATATTGAGTGATGCTTTGCCCAAAAAGAATGTTCTTCCGAATTCTATTTATGAAGCTCAAAAGATAATAAAAGATTTTAGTTTAGATTATGTAAAGATATATGCATGTGTTAATAATTGCATCTTATATAGAAAGGAATATGTTGATCTTGAACAATTTCCTAAATGTAGTGAAAAAAGATGGACAATAATAAAAGGAGAAGTTAATGATGAGGTTGCTTCAGATAATTTAAATAAGAAAAAAATGGGTATTCCTAGAAAGATTCTTAGATACTTTTCTATAATACCTAGATTACAACGACTATTTATGATGAAAGAAATCGCAGAAGAAATGAGGTGGCATAAAAATAAATGAATTAATGATGGAGTGTTAAGACATCCAGCTGACTCAGTGGCATGGAAAACTTTGGATAAAAAATATTCAAAATTTTCTTTAGATCCTCGTAGTGTAAGACTTGGACTTTCTTCAGATGAATTTAATCCTTTTGGTTCAATGAGTAATTCATATAGCATGTGGTATGTCATCTTTATTCCATATAATCTTCCCCCATGGCTATGCCTGAAATAATCTAGTCTATTATTGTCCTTATTTATTCCTGGACCAAAAAATTTAGGTATGGATATTGATGTGTATCTCCAACCCTTGATTGATAATTTGAATATCTTATGGGCAGATGGAATTAAGACTTATGATGCTTTTGTGAAACAAAATTTCTATTACGTGCTTCTTTATTGTGGACAATCAATGATTTTCCTGCTTATGGTATTCTGTCTAGTTGGAGCACCAAAGGAAAAATAGCTTGTCCAGTTTGTCATGTAGATACTTGTTCAGCTTACTTGAAACACGGTCGAAAGCAATGCTACATAGTTCATCTTAGGTTCTTGGAGATAAATCATCCTTATCGACGGAAAAAAAATCATTTTGACAATACAAAGGAAGAAAGACTTGCACCACAAGCTTTGAGTGGTGAAGATGTGCTTGTGCAACTTAATACTTTTTCATAAAGGTCAGTCGATGGCAGCACAAGAAAAAGAAAATGAGATACTGAAAGATTTTATAATTGGATAAAGAAAAGTGTATTCTTTGAACTCCCATATTTTCCTTCAAATCTGTTGAGAAATAATTTGGATGCAATGCATGTGGAAAACAATATTAGTAAAAGTGTATTTGGAACGTTGTTGGACATTGAAGGAAAAACTAAGGACACATTGAAATCTCGACTGGACTTACAAGAGATTAAAATCAAAAAGTCTCTTTATACCATAAAATGTGAGGATAAATACATACTTTCTCCTGCAAGTTATACAATGTCTAAAGCTGAAAGAATTTAATTTTATCAACTCGTCAAAGAAGTTAAGTTTCCTGATGTGTATGCTTCAAACATTAGTCGTTGCATCAAGAAAGCTAAAATTTATGGACTTAAAAATCATGATCATCATGTTCTTTTTCAATGGCTTTTACCACTTATCATCAAAGAAATATTGCCAAAAGATGCACATGAACCATTTATCGAATTGTCACTATTTTTTGGTGATTTATGTTCTAAAGAGTTGCATGTGGAGAAGTTGTATCAGCTAGATAAAAGCATAAGAATTGCATTGTTTAAATTGGAGTGTGTGTTCTTACCATCATTCTTTGATGTCATGGTTCATTTGGCAATTTATTTGGCAAACGGGGTGAAGTTGGGTGGTCCTGTGCAATTTCGATAGATGTACTTCATTGAAAGGTTGCCTTATTACTTTTTAAAACTATTTTTTTAATTGAAATGTGTTAAAATATTAATATATATACTTCAAAGATTTTTGCGAACCTTGAAAGGTTATGTACACAACAAATCTCGTGCGGAAGGATCAATTGCTGAAGGCTATGTTGCAGAGGAGTGCATGACATTCTGCTCTAGATATTTGACTGATATGGAAACGAAACAAAATCGTCTAGATAGAAATTCTGATTCTTCTAGCATAGATCACAATAGCTTGTTCATATTTAATTGTGGTGGTAAACCACTATCAGGGGGTTCTTGGACAAAGTTGAGTAAGATATATTTTACCCTTACATCATTTTTTTTATAAATAGTCAACAATTGTGTGTTAATTTTTTATTTTTTTTCAAATGTTCACAATCCATAGGGACCTTTAGATATATTAGCAAAGGAGAATAATAGAAACATAGCCAAGAGACATAAGGAGGAATTTCTTTCATGGTTTGAAGAAAAGGTAAACTCTATCATTTGATGGTTCATAAATTTATTTTTTAAAATTAACATTAACGTTTATGATTTTGTAACTAAAATATTACAGGCGGTACAGTTAAAGAAGAATGGTGATAACCAAATTACAGAAGAATTACTATTTTTGGCAAGACCTCCAGACCCTCGTGTTATTAGTTATAATGGATATATCTTGAATAGTTCTCAATTTTGAACAGTGGCTTCTGAGTTAAGTTTGAAAACTCAAAATAGTGGTGTGATGGTAAAGAGTGATGAACATACAGAAAATGTTGATTATTTTGGAAAGATAAAAAGAATTTTAGAGATTCAATATATGAACAATAAATTAGTTATATTATTTCAATGTGATTGGTTTGAAGTTACTCCTCACGGTCGTAGTCAAAGTAGATGTTACAAACAAGATGAATATGAATTCGTATCTGTAGATATAACGCGACTCCATTACACAAGTGATCCATTCATTCTAGTTTCGTAGGCTTAGTCAGTGTACTATGTTAAACATAGCCAAACTGAGAAATGGCATGCAGTGATAAGAGTAAGACCAAGAAATTAAAGAGGACACCAATATGGATCCTATTATCAATGATGCATTTGTGCAAGTTGTGGGAGAAAAAAGTATATTCTTGGTCAAGGATATGGAATTAAGTCAGCAAGTAGGATATCGAGAAATGAAATATAAGAGCAACTTAAAGCATCCCAAAAGGAAGCGAAAGATGAACGTCGTAAATGAGAGAGTGTAGAAAGCAAGCTAATGGAAGTTAAAAATCATCTTGAAGAGGAACAAAGAAATTGAGAAGTAATGTAATTTCATTTAGTGCATGACCAAAAAATGTTAAAAGAGAGCATAATGTAACTAGTTTCTCATATGCAAAGTTCTGAGGAATTTGTTTAGTATACAGCTAAACTAGTAAATGTTGCATTATTACTTTTATTTTTTCCACTCTCATTGTATCTCTGCCTCTTTTTCGTTCTATTATCCTTTTGTACAACAGACTAAGTTAATTATATGTACTATATTTAACAGAATGGACTTTCTCTTCTGGCTATAATTTTTAATTTGGTTACAAATTTAACTATTTTATATGAGACCGGTCCTACAAGTTTTATGGATGATAACAGGGTAACTAAAATTCATATATCCTCAAGTTATCTTGAAGTATAGCGTGTGGATATTTTTTAACAGTGCAATGTGGTTGAAATGCTACTGGAGTTTCTTGGTTTCTCTTTAGTTGTGCTTCTAGTGAAAAGTTTGTGTCATTGTGGTGGTCAAGGCTGAAAAAGACTTATTTTGTACTAATTATGGTGTTTTCGTGAAGTATAGCATGTGGGTATTTTGTTAACTGTGCAGTGTGATTGAAATGCTATCAGGGGTTTGGTTTCCCCCCATATTTTTCGTTCTTATGGTGGAAAGTTTTAGGTTTTTTGCTAGAGAAGGTTATTTAACTTGACATATTATTTTGACACCAATAAGCTGAAGAACACTTATTTTGTGCTAAGTTTGGTGTTCTCTTGAAGTATATATCATGTGGGTGTTTTGTTATCAAAGCAGTTCTTTGAATATGGTTGAAATGCTATCTGGGTTTGTGCCTTTTCTTTGTGAAAATTTTGGGCGTTCTATCTGTCTCTATTTGGCAAGTTGACCTTTATCAAAATTCACATATTCTTCCCAATATTATCATGTTGAATTGTATGTTGGTATAAATTCTTTGGGATGTTGGCTCTCCATTTCCAGAGTCATCAGCTATTTTTTCTATTGGTACCTATTCCTCTTTGCACCTAATAGTGATGAGTGGGAGAAACTTTCTTGGAAGGGTGAGAATTCCTTTGGCATGTTAGCTCTCTATAAATATTTTTAGAAAATTACTGTCGGCGTGCATGGGTTTGCCATGAAAATTTGGGTACTTTTTGAGTTGCTTCATTACCACTTGCTTACGCTTGTATGCCATATACTGATCCTTTTCTTAACAATCCTTTTTCTTTGGTCCAATGCATCCACCTTCATGAACAAGTCTCCACTAAAATTCCACAAGTCATTGTGCCAGAAGACATTGTCATGGGTGTTGCTGCTGCACTCAGGATCTGTTTGGGAACCAATTACAGAAATATTTAGTAAACAATATAATTACACAAATATTTAGGACACAATAAAATTACAGAAATATTTAGGATCTGTTAGGGAACCAATTACAAAAATATTCTGCACTCAGGATCTCTAGTGTAGCAGAAAATGTTGCTATATTTAAGCTCTTGCCATTCCATGTGTTGTTTGCAAGTTTGGCTCCGTCCGGATGTGAAGGATCTCTCATATCTTTCTTGGTATCTTCTCTGTATTTTTCATCAATATTTAGCGGGGTTTTGGGTGTTACCTTGGCTACTTTCCTTGGTATAACACGTGGTAACTACTCAAGTCTACATAATGGGATTATTATCGAGTTTGTTGCGGCATTACTGCCACTGAGATTGCTCAGTTATGTACCTTTGGCTCAACCTGCAGCTAAAAAGGGAAGAAGAGAGGTCAAAGTAAAAGGATGAGAAAATATATGAGGGTAGGGAGAGTAGTTGTTGAGTCGTTCTATTCTTATAGACGTAAAAGAGAATCTGATTTAGATAAGAATACACTGATGACAAAATAATCAGTCTTCTTCAAGAATATATGGCACCCTTTAGGTTCACAGAGGAGTTCCTCCAGTTCTTGTGATTCAGTTATTTTAGAAGACCCCTTTATTAAGCAATACGCTGCATCTGATCTTTATTAAGCACAATCAAATATATTTTTGGTACATATTTATTTATGACTTATGGTCTATGTGTCGGTGAATAGTTGATGAAAGATTTACAAGAAAAGCAAAAACAAAAATCAGAGATGCAAAAAGAACTGGATCGCTTAAAAGACAACTTGATTTTTGAGAAGCAAAATTTAGAAGTAGTTGATTGTGATTGTGATATATTCAGATCTTTATGCAATGAAAAAGATACAGATATTCAGGTATTTGTTAAATGTTATCAAATTTTATTTATTAAAGCAAAAAACATCTCATATTATTGATTCATTCTTGACAAGCTGTTTTTAACAGAGAAGCGAAACTTTGAATTGCGATTTTCAAAGTTGCTGGGTCCTCAAGGTTTTAAAAAAAATCCAAAAGAGTTCGTTGGAGCAAATAATTAGGTAGAGCTATGAATTTGACCTTTGTCCAAATTTGTCTATAATTAGCAAAATACAAACTCATGAATCTTTCACTAGCAGGTCTTAGAAAAGTTTCAAGAAGAGTTGAAAGCTCGTTCTATATTGCATACTGCAGAAGAGACAAATAAAAGACTTTTGAGTGAAAAAGCATCACTTGAGGAAAAATTTAAAGAGCTAGAGAAGAAGATGAAGATTTAAATCAAGTAACAACATAAGTGCTATCGGAGAAGGTTCTTTTTTTTTAATTACTTAGTATAGGATCATAATGATCAGTTTATATTTTTTTTACAAGTTAAGACATGTAGTACTTAATTTTTTGAAAGTTGAAAATATCTAGTTCATCAATCTTATATATTTATTGACCTTTGCAAATTATATAATTTTTAATTTTTAGTATTTTTATAAAATTATATTTAAAATGTGTTTTGTGTATGTAGCAACTATTCACAAATTGTTGCTAAAAGTTTTTAGAAAATATTTAATTTATTGCAATAAAAATTATTTTTGCTAAAAAGCTTTCTAACCGCCAACTAACTAATTTTTTGTTAAGTTTTTGCAACAACTAATAATGTTGGTAAAAAATTGTTAAAAAATAATAATGTTGGTAAAAAAATAAATTTATAGATACATTAAAATTTTTTGTGAAATTTTTTATAAGCCACAACCATACGAATGTAAGACAACAACTTTTTTGGTTGCATTAAGTTATTTTTGGCAATAATATATTTTATTGTTGCAAAAACTTTTTCCATCAGTGTTTATTGCAACGACATGCAACAACTTTTTTATTGTTGCCAAAAGTACTTTTGGCAACACCATACAATATATGGAAACAAAAAGAATTGTTGGGAAATGCCTTCTTTCTTGTAATGTACTATAACCCACTAGTAGGTATCCCATAGTCTAGAACTACTAGTAATGAAATACCAAAAGAAATAAAGAAGGAATGTGAAATAAATAACATAAAAGACTGAAATACAGAAAATAGTCCCAACACCTCGTGGAATAAGTACAAGAACTTCTAATGTAATAAGGCGTACAAAATGAAACACTAAAAGAAACTACTTACACAAACCATTTCTAATACAATATAGAGACTATTCCAGTACATAAGAACTCACCTTATGTCTTTGAACCATAGTAGCTCTGCACGATGCATATAAAAATGAAAAGAAACCATACTATGATTTGCAGGCTACAGTAGTATAGTATGAGTACCAAACAAATGGTAATCTATAGGAAACTACCGACTAAGCTGCAAGATAATGTAAATATAAATAACATGGAAGCAAGATTCTAAACTACGCCCAAATATTCAACAAAATACATAATAAATCTAATGAGACAATAAAAATAAATTATTCTATTCATACAAAGAAACTAACATAATAAGGATATGGAGGTAATAAGGATGAACTATCCCATTCAAGCCATACTCGAGAACCAAAGCAATACACCATATATCACTGGACATTATATGAACAAAAGACCAAAGAAAGATGTATATCTATGTATACAAGAAAAAAAATGGATATATAATATAAATAAAATAAAATAAAGGGGGATATACAGTAATACCATAGCTACTATAGATAGATACATATACATAAATAAGGTTAACTCAAGGTACAATCTATGTAGTCACATTATCATCTCAAGCCTCCTAATCATAGTTAGGATTAGTGCCGACATAATCAATGTCTTTAATTTGTAAATCTAAACATAAGATAATTACCCATAATAAAGAAACGGTAAATAAAGAAATCAAAATCATACCTAAAATATCAATTGTGGTCCCATAATCAATCTGTCACGAACTAACCATAACAATAATAATAACAATATAAAGTAACTATCTAGCTCAAACAAATAATAACTAAACCGATCCCCATAATGAAGAAGGTCCAATAAACACACACAATATTCCATAAGAAATACTCATCACTTATTCCTATGTGCATACAAGGATAAATGTAAAGATAATCCATAATACCATAATTGATCCAAGTACCATAATCTATCCTAGTGTATTCACCTACTCTAGCTTGATGACTTGCAAAGGTAGGTCCTACAGTGGCCTTTCTTCTCTAGCATGATCGCTCACGAAAGAAGGGGCCCTTAGGAGGTTTGGGAGGACTCGTATACATCAACCTATTCCCGATCTAGGAGATTTAATAACCATCATCATCTATCGACTCTATCCCTTACCAGATATATATATATATATATACATATATACAGATATAAAATGCACGAACTAAAATCATGGTTAAAAAGTATAAGTCCATAAATCCATTGCTCATGCTAACCTCTTGGACTAAATCATCATAAAAGTATATAAAAGGTCATAATCTCTCATAATTGAGGTAAATAATAGTAGAAAAATAGTGGATTGGAATCTATCTCGGTCAAATCTCTAAAATATTTATTTTAGTCTTGAGAGCTAATAAGATATTCATTAATCTTGTACGATTCTCGTTATAAAGAATTTTGTTTTAAAAGGGAAAATGGGAATAAATTTCTTTATAGGAAAAAAATAATAAGATCATATTTTTGTTGGAATCGCATCATTTACTATCTAAGTTATCATAAATATACCTAATTTATGCATGCCATCACTATTATCCAAGCAATGCACTCATTATCATCAAAACATCTATAAACTATGGCCACATACTTTCGAAGGATACACCAATTTTTGGAACCAAAAAAGTATAATAACCACGGCCTTGGGACAAATAATATATATCCTACATAACTATACCATCAAAATCCAGTGAAAAACCATCACAATTCACCGAGTATCACATTAAAAATTATACTAAAGGCTTATTAGTCAAAAATATACCTACCATGCTAGCAACCAATGGTAATGAGATCATAAAATCATAACAAGTAATTCACCCTTAGGGTCAATTACCCTTCTAGATCCTAAATTAATAATTTAGGCTAAGTAACAGTGTTCTATCCGCAATCATATGCTAACATCCCTATCTAACATGAAACATACATCAAACACCATCTCAAGAAGAAGAGTAGACAGAAGCCTACCACAATGATGAACCACAATCCTTGAATCATCCATAAATCATTCGTGTTCACTCCACAATCCCTAAATATTGCCATACTATCAAATCATTAATCTACACGTCGTTACGAGTAAAATGAGACACATATTAATATAATAAGTCTTGTGTAAAATTTTGTGTCATGAACGGGACCACGAGGCCTGTAAATGGAATACAAAATTGAACCCGTCATGAGGTTCCTTGAAGGACAAGAAATGTGTGCTCACAAATTAAGAAAAAATGGAGAACATATCGAGACTCAATTCAACCCAAAAATATTAGGAATTTAAGACCTTATTTCAGTGAAATTTATTAAGAATTCGAATGAAAATTGAAGGAAAAATTAATGGAAAATGACCAAGAAGAGTTAGGTTAGCTTACCTTAATTTATATTGAATATTTTCCACTTTTTCCTCTCTTTGTGCTCTCAACTTGGTGTAAAAATGTTTGAAGAAGTGATAGAAAATCAGGAAGGGGAGAGCACATTTGAAAACAACTGGTACCGCTTAAGTGGATAGCCTTTCACTTGAGCAAAAATTGTTGAAGTGGCTCCAACATCGCTTTAGGGATTTGGTAAGCTTCTTCGGGTATAGCTTAAGAGACTCCCAGACCGCTTAAGCCGCTTAAACGATGCCCACTTAAGTGGGAAAATCATTGCTTAAGAAGCCATTGACTAGATGGTCAAAAGTGTTATGCGACACAATTTTGCATACGTGATGACCATTTAAATAATTGCATCAGCAACTTAATGCACTAGATTTTGCTATGTCCAAAATGGACTTCGATCGGGTTCTCGAGATTCATTTGAAACCACGCACCCACAAATAAAATATACTACAGTACAAAATTTGGCAAACCATAGAAAAATTTATTCGAGATTATTTTGACAAAGAATAGAGCCCAAACCTGTAGTTCCATTTTTCACAAAATTTTCCCAATAGCCTAAAATAAATTTAAAAGCCTCGAGACCTCAACCAAGGATCACTCTAGCCTAATATTAATATTTCAGACCTGGTGGCATTGTCGGAGTTCTCATCCAATGTAATATACTAGGAGTTTTGGTCCAAGATCAAATCCTAAATAACAAAAGCACCAAAATTAAGAAATGAGACTAAAATCCAAGCAACTGTCCGATATTCAAACAGATTGTTTCAGCAAGCCATAAATGACCTATAGCTGATGTGGGAAGGCTAGAGATGTCAGAAATGCATAAAAAAGGACCTAGAGGGTAATTATGGATATTGTGAAATAGTCATGAAATCCATTTCTTAACTCTTTAAACTATTCCATCCCGTTATAGCAATTCCACTATAGATGAAATTTTCCTGAGGACCTAGTCCATCTGAAGGTAAAGATTTTTTGTTCTTCCCTTTTTAGAGTAAGCATGATTTCTAGGTGTATTGGTGAGTAACCCAGTTATCTTGGGTACTCATAATCCCTGTCATATGACTCTCGAGTACGATAAAGTATGTATGTTCTAAATTTCAATAAGCATAGTGTATTCTAGAAAAACTCCATTACCAAATTCTTGTAAATATAGTTTTTTTATATGAAATTATAGTAAATGCTTGAGTGTAATAACCCAAGATGTGTTCATCAAATTTTTATTGCAATGTGATCTTTCAGGCTTGAATGATGGGTAAATCGGTACATATTGCTATGTCACATTCCATTATTATGCAATATATACAACCAATGGGGCTCGGGTATGGGAATTTTTTTTAATACCTTTGAAATAGGTGCATTAAAAAAGAGGTCAAAATTTTGGAATGGAAAATTATTGGGTAGCTGACATCCTTCCTCAATAGTGACATCGTGGTAGCAGCCTATAGGCCTCTATAGTGGGGTACCGAAAAATAGAATAGTTCTCCTCAGTTTTTAATTACCCTCCTCCCTTAAGTTGCATAAAAGGATAAGGCTTTATTATAAAAACATCTTAGGATACCTCAAAGGTCTAAATAAATAAAGAAGAAAAGGTACGCTCAAATATAGTAAAACCCTACATTTCCTTACAAATTTAATGGTGTAAATCATATAAATTAAGCCATAATTCAAGGTCACATTTTTTTAGTAGCTGCTTTGCACCTAGGTAGTTAGATTTAATTTAGTACAAAATACAGATGATATAACACGTATTCATAATGTAGATTGATGTGAGATTTTATGCATAGGCCTGTAGGTAAGATCTTTAGGTGGATAAAACTGGTAGATTAGGGTTATGTGTATAAAATAAATATTCCTCAATGAGTTTTATGCAATTATTAATTTTCTCTATCATTATTTATGCATAATTTCTGTTTTTATGACTGAAAACATTTGGTTATGATAATGTTGTATGGTTATTTTGATAGGTGTCAGTATGATGAAGATGAATGAGTTGTGTTTAGCTCTATTGTTTGATTGTGTAATTAGGGGAAGAATTAGAAATAAGATGGAATAATGGAAGTAATGGTGTGTGAATAAGAATGGTTGTGTGTGTAATTTAGATATCAATGGCCAATTGAAAATTCTGAGACAAATTGTATATGTCCTTATTCTTTGTGATATTCGGATAAGATATTATACTTTATGGAATGTGATTGGAAATGGTTGAATTGTAGTTGAGATTCAAATTATTTCATGACTGCATGTTAATTTCCTCTTTGATTACTTATTTCCATGCATGATTTGTATATTAACTTGTTATATAATATTACAAGTTATTTAACAACCTAAAATGAGATTGTGTAAAAGGACTTTTTGAAAATGAAACTGTGGTTGAGTTATCTCTTATTATGATTGTATATGTTGTCTATGTTTTCACATATTATTTTAGACATAATGAAGATTTTGTTCATTACAAAGATTTAATGATTACTAAATCCATATCTTGGAACTATCATATATTTCAATCTTTGATGGGTTTATTTTATCTTCTTGAATATTTATAATAACGTAAATTATTTAAAATCATGCCTTAAAAGATATAATTAAAGAACAATGAACCAGATTATGTCAAAAATCAAAAAGTTCAACAAGAAAACCTTTCTTAGCATAAAAGGAAATTCAATGGTCATCAAATCCATGATAATGAGAACATACTTCAGAAATCAAACAATTGAATCATAAAAATGGTGAATTTGAATATGGATTTGTAAACAATAACTATGAAGTTGAATTCATGAAAACTAGTAAGTTTTGGTCATAAAGAGGAAAGGAACTTGTAATACCCCGTACTTTTCTTAGTTCAGTTCAGCTTTTAGTACATGCACAAGAGGCGAAAAACATGAAAATTTACCTAAGTGTTGGAAACTTAGTTTTATTTTTGGCCTCTTAACTTTGATGATTTTTAAATTGACCTTCCTGACCCCGAGACGTAAGTTTTTAAGTTGATTCATGTTTAGGGGTGTAAGTAGCATGTCTCGGATAGGTTTTAGATTTTTTGGATGAGGTTTGGACCCGGTTTGGTTTCCTAAAATAATAGATCACCGCAATTGGACTGCGTTACGGTGAGTAGCGATGAAGGGGGTCACTGTGTCGCCGTGAAGTTCAATTCAACTATTGTCCAATTTTAAGTGAGTCACTATGATTGCATCACATCGCGGTGAAAATAGCGATGACAACCATGGCGCGTCGTGGTGAGGGTCTAATACGGGTTTCAGTTATAAATTTTCATTTCCCAGGGATAGCTTGGTCTTTTTCTATGGCCCCAATCTATGAAAAACATGGTATTAAATCCCCCAAAAGCACATTTGGTCATCTTTTATTCAAATTCTCTCAATTTAAAACCATTTTCTCTCAAGAACAAACCCTAGACCTTCAATATTCAAGCTCAAGTTTCAAGAAAACCACAAAGAACCTTCACGAATTCTTCAATAAATGTATGTTAAATGTTAATCCATGGGCCTTTTCCACCCATGGAGTCCAAGAACCCAATTTCAAATTCAAATCTATGATTTTTGCATGTTATTATGATTTTAAACCATGAATTCCCATGAATTTTGATTTATACATGTTCTACACAAAATTGTTGTTGTTATTGAATCTCACATATTTGAATGGTGTTGTTCGCTAATTTAAGCTTTAACTGGTGATGTTATTATTGAAATAATTCTATTACTATAAGTTTAAAATTATTATCATGCTTAGATTAAGCCATGAATTGCAAGTGTTTGATGAAATGCCTACAAGAATAAGTTTTGAATAAGTGCTTAAATGTCATGTCCTCAAAGTTTTACTATGATCTTATTGTTATCGCTATCGAGTCCTGGGGGTTTGAATACCCAAAATTTAGCTATTTATCTAGTTTTCAGTACTTTCAGAATAGTTTCAGATAAACCATCAACAGTAATAGTTCAGTCAGTTTTCATAAGCAGTCAAACTTACATTAGTTAAGAAATTAGTGTCTTTCAGTTGGGAGTAAAACTTAGCACCGAGTAAACATAGGGATGGAGTCTCCCCCATCAGTAGGCATGAGACACTTGTCTCTCCCATCAGTAGGCATGAGACATTAGTAGCAGTCCTTAGGTTCCAGATATACGGTACCACCGTAGATTTGAGGGGTCCCCCTTCAAATAGGCATGACAACCTCGTTCTTTGGGACATTAGATCAGTGGATCCAGGAAGACATTGTTGATACCCATGGCATGGTACTAACGCCCTTCCAGCTGGGGTTACAAGTTGAACCCTAATAGTATATTAGGGCATATCGATTATAGCTAGCTCCCACAGTCTTAGTATAGAAATCAATTTCAGGTTTTCTTGACCATATCATACAGTATCAGTTATTTAGTTATTAGTATTTCAATATTTTTAGTTCACAGACTATTTTAGAATCATGTTCTATACTTGGTTATGCATTTTTAGTCTTTACTGTTTTCATGCATTGTTACTCAGTACTTCATGTTATTTATTTAGTCAGTTATTACTTATCCGCATGAATCCATACATATCATCCTAACCTTATTAGCATACCAGTACATTTAAAGTACTGATCTCATACTCGTTTCTTAGGCTATGATGTTTAATATCATAGGTTTGGATGCTCAGTTCCCTGATCGCGCATAGACATACCATATTATCAGCTATAGCAGTGGTGAGTCCTCATACTTCGAGGATATGGTTTATTTATCTCAATTTACTTTAGTAGTTCAGTATTTTTATTTAGTTAGAGTTAGTTGGGGGTTTGTCCCATCAGATCCACAGTCAGTCAATTAGAGGCTTTCAGGAATTTATAGATACTTGGTCAGTTATTAGTATTTTATCAGTCTATTTCAGTATGTTTCAGACATTCAGACTTATGATTCAGTAATATTTTTTGCACTTAAACCTTATGCATCTTCAGACATTTTCGCATAAGTGTATTTTGTTACATTATTATTCAACGATCATAGCAGGTACTCGTTATGGGTTAGCTTGTGATCTTTTTAGATCGTAAGCACCATGTGGCGTCCAGGGTGTAATTTCGAGGCATTACAGAACTCATCATTGAAGTCCTACATACCTAAAATTAACAGAGTTTTGGAGAAAATTTTGAACTTGGAACCTTTGAAGGTTTGGGCTTTGAGATAGTCGTTCTTGAGTTTTGGGAAAAGAGGACTACAATCTTTTAGAATGATTCTAAGTGTATTTAGGATGAATTTAGAATTATAATCAGGCTTGGGGAGGCCAAAGTTGTGTGAAAGGATGGGATTTACCCTTAACATGAGAAACTAAATTATACTCCTTGGAATAGTGCTCGGAACTCCACACCCCAATGCAGAGGTATGCTCGGTGCTCCATGCCCCTTGTCACACGTGCTATCTAGTTTCCATCTAGAATGTGCTTCATAGAGTGGAGTCGAAAGTGGAGGATACCATGTGTGGTTCATGGACCTATTTCTCGCTCCATGATGTCCTTTTATGATGTAATACAAAAGGAAAATGATTTCTAACCTCCCTATGTGTCAAATGACCACATTTTATGATTCTAGCATAAAGAAAAGCTACTACAAACATACAAAAACTTTGGGATGTTACTTTGATAAATTTGATCTGGTTAGTGAATATGGATAAATTAGCATATGTAAAAAAGTAATAAATTAATTTTATTGCTCCATTTGTTGAGATGAATTTAATTTGAATTTACCTTGAACGGGCTTGAATAAATATATATTTAGAATATTTAATGCTAAATTACAATTTGAAATTTAATAGTTATTTTTTTAAATATGGATAACTGGATAAGCATTACAAGTTTCATAATGAGTTGATTTAATCCACTTAATAAGGCTAAAAAGATGGAATAATCAAATCATAATATAACCATCTACAATGAATGTAAAAGTTGTTTTAAGTCTAAGACTCAACAATTTATTAGTTGCTTTTCTAAATATGGATAACTGCATAGATATAATGTGCAGAATTTTTTCCAAATATCCATTAGCAACATACTCTACTAAAAGATCTTGATTTATCTTCAATTAAACGAGGAAATACAAAAGCTGGAAAATTATATCTCTAAAAATGTAATAGACCATATCGAAAAAATTGATTTTATTATATAGAGGACGAGTTTGTTCCAATGTAGCTCACTTGATGAGTCAATCACATTTTATAAATATATAAATAAAACACTGTTGGAATATTTACCAGCAAAGTTAGTTTACTCACTATCTCAGTGTGAAGCTATTATAGTTTTAAAAAAATTTCAAAATGCGGTTGATGAATATTCAAACCATAATAATACCTTTGAGAAGCATAACAATGGGTAGGTGTCGTAATCTAACTCTACAACCTGACCGAGACACTATGCTTATAATCACAAATGATCTAATCTAATCCTTGGCATAACATAACTAAGCATGCAATAAGAAACTTAAGCAGAAGTTGTAAAATGAATCATAAAAGCAAGTTCTAAAACATAAAATTAATGCATAATATATAAGATATGGTAAAGTCCAAAGGGCTAACTTGAACCACTAACTAATGTTTGAAGTACCTATAACTGAATAACTTACTTTTCAAGGACGAGAGTCATATCTACCAATAAAACCAGTCTGAAATAAGGAGAGAAATAACTATACAATATTCCTAAATTAGGGGACACAATAACTATTGACCAATGAACTGTTACTTTCTATCCATGAACCATAGAACAATCGTTCATATTTACATAACATGAAAAAAATAGACAAAAGATGTATGGGATAAATATGTCCTAATGTATTGAAATGGAGGGATTAATACAATCAACTTATAATCATAACATGATTTTGAAGAAAAAAATAAAATTAAAGACTTCATAAAGATTTGTATCAATTGAGGAAAATCACGCTTCTAATACTATATGAGGACTCTTTCTAAACCTAGCATATGATAAATATATATCATGCGAAATCATATAAGGATCATGTCATGTAAACTATAAAAGTAAAGTTAAGTCTCGTAGAAGTGAGTTTCTTATAATCGACATAAATAATGTGAGCATCCTCGAGTCCAATATAATACATCCACACAAAATGTTGTTTTAACTGGCTAAAGTTAAAACCATATACTTAAGGATGTTAAAATCATACCTCTTGACAGAACATATACCCTACGGTGGCACGTTGTTATAGATCTTCTGACTAATCAAAATTGCGTTCTCTCAGTTTTAAATAAAAATCTAAAAATAGTCCGTACCATATCAAAAAATCATACATAAATCATACTAATTCTTACATAAAACTTCCATTTTCACAAAGGTTTGTATTTCATAGATACCATGGAATTCACCATATTTTGAGTTCATTCAAGTTTCTTGAATGTTCATAATCTCATAAGAATGCTAAAAAGTTTGCTTAGTACTCCAATTTAAAGAACCAATGTATACAACTCAAATCAAGATAAAAAGGTGGAAACATGGAAACCAATCTAAACTTAAAACTAAATGCAATACTAACAAATTCTGCATCTTAAAAAATAAAATTGGAAGTAGGTTTATGAATTCAAAATCAAGAACATAAATTAATGAAAACTAGAAGAATTTTTATATGAGAAAGAAATGAAATCCGCATGGAAGTCATGTCTACCTGAAATTGGAGTGCTTTTAATTCTTGAGTGTAACGCTTCAAATCTAGTATCCAAAATACTACACGGTGATCATGACCTCGAAGGACCACAAGCTAATCCATGACTGATATCTATAACTGAGAACTGAATAATACATTATAAATATGCGGAATATAAGCTGTAAGGCGATAAGGTTCAAAACAGAACTAATACTGAATATAATACAATGTCTGTAATGGGGTATGACAATACCCAAAACTGAGATAAACTGTTTGAAACATGTTTTAGTCTGAAAGCCTCTAAACTGTCTAAAAACTGTGGAGTTGATGGGACATGTCCCCAACTAACTCCGAACTAGTAAATAATAAAGTTATAAAATAATCATGCTATCATCGAATGATGAGGACTCACTTCTAGTCGTGCTTCTAAACCTATGGTATAAAACACCATAGCGCAAATGTGTTAGTACGCTGAATGTACTGGTATACAAGTGAGGTAGTCTAAATGCAAGGGTTCATATGCATGAACAATAATAACTGACTGTATAACATGAACATGTGAATATATGCATGAATATGTAACTGTAACTGAGATCGTGATAACACTGACTCATGAATTTTAAAAATATGGATTTACTAATATCTGAGTACTGATATTAGGATACTGAATGACTAAGTTTACTAAATACTGAGGAACTAATATCATATTACTAATAAAGGAATGACTGTTTCTGATAGTTCTGATTATGAAGAATGGTCTGATTGACTGTATCTGACAGTCCTGAAACTGAAAATTGATAACATGGGTTTCGTATAATGAATATACTATTAAATATGTTCGTCATAACATGATTACTGAGTCTGAATACTGATAACATGAGTGACTATATTTGAGAGTCCTAATACTGATGGAACTAGCTGGTTCCACACTGTACTGATTTGACTGTATCTGACAGACCTGGATTTTTATAGAACTGAACTGAGTTCTATTACTGAAACTGGATCTGAAACCGAGACTGTGGGGGTAATCATCTAACCGACATGCCCCAAAACTGAACTGGTGGGGTCCAACCTGAACCCCAGCTGGAAGGGTGTCAGTACCGTACCACGGGTAAAGACAAGTTGTGAGGTAACCCTCTCTGATAGGAAACTCTTACATCAATCCTCCTATAGGAATAACCCCAAAAGAGATGTATTAGTAGCCCTATGCATAGGGGTACATCTCAACCTACGCTGGCTACGTAATTCTAAAACGTAAGGATTACTTCTAAGGATCACACCCTCCACTGCATAACAGGTGAGTCCCTATCCTTGGATTCACTCGGTGTTGAATCCCACTCCCAACTGAATAGATACTAAACTGATTATACTGAACTAAACTATTACTTGTAACGCCTCGAAATTGGGTCCCGAGACATCACACGGTGCTTAGGGGCATAAGTGACCCTAAGCTAACCCTTCTTCTGGCATAACTCATAAGCAACTGAATAAAATTCTCAAGTCTACATAAGTTTAGCGAAAACATAGAACTTATCTGAACTTCATCAATACAATTATGAACGTTATAAGGTTATAACTCTACTTTTACAACTGAAACTGAAACTGAAACTGAATACATCAACTTCTACTGACTGTCTAAGAAGCCTCTACTGGTACTGACTTCAGATAGATGGGTCATGACTCCCAACTACCCAATCTCAATACGACTAAAGTAAGAAAATACGATACTCCTTGAACTGTATAACTGACTCAAGACCTCAAATCAAAAGGACTTATCACCTGCTAACTGGAAGCAGCAAACTGACTAAATGCGGTATCTGTGCTATAACTTGTACCTACATTATAAGGCACTGTAGCGTATAGAAATATATGGGGGTCAGTACTTTAAAGAATGTACTGTGTATGTGGGAGTGCGATGCAACATTATAAATAATATCATAAATGATTATGAAAAATCATGCATGCTGACGATACTGACTTTCTTTGCTTGAATTAATTGAAATATATTCCTTCAAACTCATCATTAGTAATGCGAGCATTATATATCTCATAAATCATTATACTCAACTCAAACTCTTTAAATCATGACTTAGAGTGACCAGGTAACTCATGAAACTTGAACTCTTATGGACTTGGGAGTTTTTTATAACCGACATGACTACACCATGTGAGCCACATGGATTCTAATGTTTTTCCCTCCTAAGGGGAGAATCCCCACATTGGCGGGAGTGTTGTACTCTTGCCAGAGAGTACAACCTCAATCTCATTATCACAATCCCATACTCGGCCTCTGGCCCACAATTATCAATATCAATCCTACGCTGCCACGTAGTTTTGGGGAAATACCACATTTCCCGCTCGGTGCTAAATACTCCTCCTAGACTCAGCTCAGAACGCGTTAGAAAATCCACCTTAATCAATATCAACTCATGGGTCTACAATAGAGACCAAAACATAAATATATATATCTCGTCGGTAAATTATATACAACTGTGGATTCCTAACTCGACTCAAAATCAAACAATCTTTCTCAACATTAAGATGTATCAATTCATTAAGTCATGGGAACATCAATAACTTTGAGGAAATATCAAGACTCATTATAACAACTCAATCTCATGAATCAATATACTCGATAATCCAATTTGTCATAAGGAGGCTTAAAGCTTGACACATGTCTTGAAAGAACTTGAAATACCAACTCATGGTAGAAAGATGAAATTCACAATATTAAATATCAAGTCATAATTTAAAAGTTGTAAAATACTCATGTATCAAAAACTTCAAGAAAACATCATAGAACTCATTCTTGACTCTCAAGCTCAAATATATTCAATAATCAAAATTCTCGTAGAAAAGCTTAAATCATGACTCTTATCTCAAATCATTTGTAAATCATCAACTCATAATAACAATATACAACTCATGGTATAAGTTCTCAATTTAAGGAATAAAATGATGAAATAGTCATGTGTATCAATATTGATTTGCTCAAATATCATAAATCATTAATAAAGTAATTTGGGTGTAAACTCACTTTGCAAAATCATGGATTTCAATAATATAAATTAAATCTTTGGGCACAAAAACGAAAGAAGTGTTCTTGCTCAAACCCCATATACCTTGAATTATAAATTTGGGAATAAGAAACTTGATTGGAACTTCTTTCTCGCACTTTTAGGCTAAGATTCTTGATGTCTTTGACTAGGCAAGCTGGATTCTTGAACCACTTGGAGAAATATATGGGAGATTCTTGAATTTCTTCAAAGAAGATTGGATTTTTTTTTTTTGGGGTCTTGGAAGAAAACCCTAGCTTCTAGAGAATTCTTGGAGAGATTGGAGAGAAATAAGAGAAAATGATCTTCCCTTTACTACTTGGATATATTTATAATACCAAAATGGGCGGAAAATACCAAAATGTCCTTTTAAAAAAGCTGAAATTCGCTGATCGGGGCCTCTGATGGTCGACCTAGTGGTCCGTCAAAGGGACTGACGGTCCACCAAGTCGTCCGTCACTCGAGCACCAAAACTGGGATGTTCTGCCTCGGAGTAACGGTCCGTCAAGAATCTGACGGTCCATCAGATCGTCCGTCACTTGGGGGCCAAAAAATGGAACATTCTACCTCGACCTGACGGACCCCTTGACGGTCCGTCAACATTTTTAGGGTCCACCACTTTGGCCGTCACACGATGACCAAAAAGAGGGGTCACTACCTTGGCTTGACAGGACACTTGACGGTCCACCAAGGACTTAGCGGTCCGTCAGGTCCACCATCAGGCCTGGGCGATTCTGATATTATTTAGTAAAGCGTCGATAACTCCCCAGTCCGATGTCGGATTTCGATGAAATTGGCATCGATGGGAAGCTTATTCAATGCTCTACATGACAAAAAGTATAAATTAGAGAAATTCTACAAGGTTCTATCAGAATTCACTTTGGAAGTCATTTCCATATACTCAGAAGACGGATTTAGACTCAAGGAACAATCGGGGCATTACATTACTGATGGTATTATTTAGCATAGCAAAACTGAGCTCGCTGAGTACCATTGACTAATGAAATGCTACTGAGGTCTGAGGACTGACTGAGGGTACTGAAGTTACTGAGATTTACTGGGAATACTGAAGTTACCAAGATTACTGAGTACTGAGATCACTGAGATTACTGAACTAATGAGATTACTAAGATTTCTGAGATTTCTGGAAGAGACTAGACTGATACTGAATTTACTGAGTTTTTCGTGAGTCATGAGATTGACTAAATTCTACTGATCATTGCTTGACTGAGATTACCGTGAAAACATGACATGGCTCTAGGCACACAACTAAATTATCGGGTATAAGTACCTCCAGGACTCGATAGAATGAAACTGACAATGCTTGACAGGTTTGATCACATGACCAATATAAAAAATTCATAATTTCATAGTTGGGGATTTCATGAAGCACATGATCATCATAATGTTGTACATAAATAGTAATGCGTATAAACATGACATACTTTCATGCTTCTAATCTTATGAACATCTCATCAAGCAATCACAATGCATAGGTTTTGCATAGGAATCATCTTAATCAAGTAGGTATAGCATAATATAAGGGGCATGACATGATCTTGACACATGGAAACTAAGTACTTGATCATCATTCATTCATTAGGGTATATTATCAAATACCTTGCATGCACACTTAGGGCATAGGTATGATCATCAATTTAATACAATATAGTTACACAATTTAACTCAATTACATGAATTTCAACCCTATACTAACATAGTTTCATGAAAACATGATAAAGATGCAACCTTGGCAATCATACAACAATAACAACATGAACATAATTAATTCAAAACAAGAACATCATGACATATAGTTTAAAATAGGGGTCTTGAGCTTCATGGCCGAAAGGAGTCCATAAATCAACATTGTGCATACCTTAGTTCTTGATTCTACGAAGATTGGCGGAGAGATTCTTGAATTTGAGTCTTGGATTTTAATTTTCAATTGAAAACCCTAGCTTGTTCTAGAGAGAAACTTGAGATAAACAATATATTTTGGGTGAAATATGGTTGAATCTCGTGTTATTGGGTTTATATAGGGGTGAAAAATTGACCCTTTTAACCCTTGGACGCGTATTTTAATTCCGTTAAAAATTCCCAATTTTTATCCTTGGCGTGACGCGCCACTATCGCGCCAAGTCACTGAAAAGTGACAAATGGGAAATTGCATGGTGGCGTGATGCAGAGCTATCACGTTGCCACTCTATTTGCGACCTGAAAGTTTGGCGCGATGTGCCACTATCGCTGAATAACATTGAAAATTGACAATTGCCATTTAATTTGGCTCCATGACATGCTGATGGCTCACGTGATACACCGCCTCACTAAAAAGGCTCTAACTCTTCATTCGGGTGTCGGATTTGGGCGAATTTGGTATCGATGAAAATCTTATTAAATTTTTCACATGACATAGAGTGAAAATCTTGAAAATACTACATGTATAAAAGTGAATTCATCTTTAAAATAAGTCTCTGACATTTTTAGGTCGAATTTAAGCTAGGTAGAAGTACGGGGTATTACATTGAGCCTTTAGAGCTTTGGAATTTGAGAAACTCTTCTTTTTGTTCTTGAGTTTTAGGAGAGAAGAGAGTGCTTGTTTTACGAAATATTCTGGGTAATTTTTGACGTTTCTAGGATGTAAAATGTGTTTGGTCAAATGAAACGAGGGTGAGAGGGTGAGAACACCCTTGTAGGAACATTAATAGAAAAGAAACTAAAAAAAATTCAAACTGTGATTGGACACACCGCGCCTATTAGTGTGCCTGAATTTGCAAAATACTGCTTGGACAGTTCAAGATCTGGGGCACTATGCATTAATACACCAACAATGTGAATTTTCTTAAACTTATCTTAAGATCCAAAACTTATCTTAAGATCCAAAACTTATGTCACTTGATCTCTAATGTTTAACGAACATATGAAATTACATTAACTGACTTGAAACTTGGGGGTATAATAGTGGGAGGAGTTGGAGATTAGAAATTAAAATCACCAGGATATATAAAATCAATAAAACTAAGCACATCACACAATAAACTTAATAAATAAAGGGATTCAATAATGAAACACACAACAACAATAGATAATCGTGATTCTCTACATGGTTGCTAACTAACAACCTAGTAAAATTGACGGATAGAAAGGAAGCTCGCAATACAAAGAGGACTGATCACTATGAACTCATAGAATAGCCGAGGGACAAGATATAAAGAAGTACTTACTAAAAAAAAAACATAGAAGTTTAAAGAGAGGTAGATGCTACTGAGCAGGAGAACATATCAAGAACATACCTATTACTACCTATCAATAAGGAACTTCTAGAATAGAAGTTAAAAACAACGACAAAAAAAAAGAGAACATGAATTCCTAGAGATCATGTCCAAAACATAAGATCATCACAAAACCTCTTTTGGAGATCATGTCCCATACTTTTCCAACCTCTCTATTTTCTGAAAGTTGTGGAGATTGTTTGGTACTTGGAGAGGTACTCATCTCAAGTTTGTTGTATTCTACTTTAGTGTTAGATATTTTTAAATTTGTTAATATAATTTACAACCAGTATTAATTTTGCCTAAAACGTAATATTTTAAATATGTATCTTGTTCAATAATACAAACGTTTTTTTGATCTTCCAAAGTGCATGAGAATCAACTATAGAAAAACATATACCATTGGACTTGATGATTGACTAAAATTTAATTTGTAATTCATCTAGTTTAGTAGTAAAATAGTGATTTGTAAATTTTTGTCTTTTTTTTTTATTTTTTGAGGCTTGCAATAAATTCTACAAACAATTAATTTTTTATTTTATTTTACTTCTTATTCATTATCTTAAAATATATATAAATTGTGTCAAGAGAAAATCTGTAATAGATTTCAACAAAATCAAGAAACGGAAAGCATGATAACTATTAAAATAGAGAAATAGCATTTTGGTACAACTAGAATTAAAAAAGAGAAAGCTACAATTATTTTATTCTTATAATAACTAGATTTTATCCTTCTCTATTAAAGCAAGAAAATTGTAATAAGAAATTTTACAACAAATATTCTATTCCAACAGTTATTTTCCTCTTGTATTGCCTTCACAAAATTGACAAAATTATCCAACTTTTAACACTGCAAAACAAAAGGTTAGATAAAGTCAATTATTAATTTCTAGAGCATTTTATTAATGAATATTTGAATAAAGAAAAATGACCTCTATTTTCAATTGCTCAAACTCCTTAATAAACATTTTAAGAAGTATGTTTAGTTCCAGAATACAATCAAAGCAAGTTGGTTCTCCCAACCTCTCATTCAACAAATTGTATTCCAGACTGAGTCTTTTCTTTTTTATGTTAAGTTCATTGGTTGCTTTCTTAATCTTGCCATGAATTTAACAAATATTATTAAAACAATAAGTAAAAATATCGATTTACTTTTATTTTCTAAATCAGTTGGTTCTAATAAGAGGGCAACCTCTTTAAATATATTGTCTTTTTAAACTTTTTGGCTGTATATGATCTTTTAAATTCATACTATTTTAATACACACTTAATGAATTTGTTGAAATTAGCATTTGTAAAAATGGAAAAAAGTTGATATTATCTTTTAATATTGTGAGATAAATTTAATTTGAACTTATCCTAAAGAGATTTAAATAGCAGATGATTAAAAATGTTCAATGCAAAATTGCAAATTCAAAATTTAATTATTGTATTTCAAAATATGTATAACTGAGAGATATTTTGAGGTGTCCTTCTAATTTCCTCATATTCATATAAGAAGGCTAGAAAAAACAGTTAACCGACTGAATGACCAAAAAAGTTTAATCAAACCACTAGCTAGAAATTACTTTACTAATGAAAATTAGAATGAATCATTGAAAAGTAAATGTGAAGAGCATAATTTGGTCAAAACTTTTGTTAGCCACATAATATTATAAAAGTCCCTGGTTTCAAAACAACCTACAGTTTATTGTTTTAAATTCTCAATTTCTGTCTTTGTACATATTTGAGTTCGAGTTATGTTCTTTAGATCGTAGAAAAAGTAATGTGTCACGTCTTTTCATAGATTTTTAGCACAAATATATTTAGTTTTTATTATCCAAAAACAACAAAAATATGTTGATCTCAATTTCTTTACCAACTTATTCATATGTATCTAGTCCATGTAAATCCTTTGCAAAAATAATCATGTCTCCTACTCCCATTAAACCCTTTCATGTAAATGTTACTACTTCTATGAAGTAGATGTGTTACCATCAGAAAATATGATATCATCCACATATATATCACTTTTGAATTCGTACTCTGTCTTTGTAAAAAAAGCTTAATCCGTGGCTACAAATTCGTTCTTTAGTTCAACTAAATTCAAAAGGAGTTAAAGAATACATTTTTGCATAAAAAACTGACCAACATCCTATTCTTGCGACATAAGAGGAATAATTCATCACTCTACATATTTTCAAGGATTTTCCCCTACACTGAAAAAGTCATGGTTTTATACATACATATTTTGGTGCCATAAGAGTTACATTAACGTATCAGGGAAGGAAAGGCCAGCCACTAGTGGTACATCTTTTCCTTCTTGTTACCAAATAGAACGAGTACAAATATGCAAACTTAGGTACATCAGAGATTACACTGAGCATCAAGAAAGTCTTTGTTACTATATTTCCAAATATTAATATATCCCTTATGATCCGTATATGGAGGAGGCATTGAAGATCTAGGTACAAATGCTCGGAGGTCCAAAAGCATGAGATGCCCTACAAACAACTCTCTACGACTAGATAGTTTTACGACTCTAAAAGCATGCTATTGACCTATGTCTTCCTAGATGTCAAAAAATCTTATTCGTAAACATAGATACCACCAATAGAATCACCCAACACACCTAGATATCGAGGTAAATATTTAGGGAAGAACTTGTTAAAGTACTTCCAGATTTATGATCCACAAATTATGAGAAGTTAAGAGAACAACTTTAAATTCTCCAATCCATTGAATCCATATTTATCAAAAAAGAGAGACAACACTGTCATTATAAGTTTTGACCACTCCGATCTCAAGAAGACCCCAAACATACCTTCTTTATCCATATGTACCAGCCTACTAATGACCTTCAAAATATGGAAAAACCAAACACTATATCTTTGTTCCTTAGTAGCTTCATGAGTGATCATGACTGAATTTAATATTTCAATCATGATAATCTAAACAATATTTGGTACAAATGTCCTTTTATGAAATACTGCTCAGGGAATATGTATTGTGATTATAACATGTGTTAAGAGGATGAGATGCAAGCTATATGTAATGACTCTCTAGGTCATATATGTAATGACTCTCCAGGTGCATTTTTATCATTTAGTTTTTCTATGGCTTTCCCATGTTATTTATGACTTGCTAGAGAAGACAGTTGATTACTGGACAAATCATTTATTTTTTAGAATCAATTATTTATTTTGAAGTCTTCACTGGTAAGAATTAGCTATCGGGTGTAAACTTTACGTAAACGACCATGTATGTCATTTTTTACATTCTATCAGCTCTAGAACATTGATTTTAGGATAAAGGGACCTTTGATTTGGATCCCAAATTTCAAACACACATCAGGCTTTGATTAAAATTTGATGAAAAATGGCCGCCCACATTTAGTTAAAATAACTTTGGATTAAAATTTTGACAGCTCAATTGAGCCAAAAATGTCGAATTTTATAGGTTGCATAGTTCATTTGTATTCACGCATTCCATATAAATACCGAGGGGTAAATGAAGACATGAAATTTTCTAACTCTAAACTGGTGCATCCCCTAAAGTGGCACTTGGATCGCTTTAGAGGAGTCCTCTTAAGAAACCAACCTTGCCAATTTGGCCAATAAAGCGAAACCTTATTTGTTAAAGCGGAGGACGCTTAAGCAGCCTGTTGTCCGCTTTAGCAGAAGGGGAAAACCTCAGGTACCACTAAATTGGTACTTTTCCTCTTTACACTTGACCGCTTAATTGGTTAGGAGAGCGCTTAATTAGAATCTGGGAGGCCATTAAATACCTTTCTTACTCGATTTTCTTTCATTTTTCTCACATGTGTCAAAAGTTAATGTAATGACCCTCACGGTCATTTTTTTTATTTTTATACATTTCTTGTCTTTAGCTTTTCTATAACTATTCAATGTTTGTTATGACTTCTTACGACTTACAGTTCATTTTTCGGGTGGTTCATTTGAGAATTTTAGTGATATAATTTAGCATTTGGTAGAAATATAATTTATTATCCTTCTAAAATATTTATTATTTGTATAATATTCTTTAGTTATGGTATATCTATGTTACTTTATAAATAGATTCACAACGTATTAAAATTTTAAGCGGGGGATAGTAAATTTAGATATGCTAAAATATTATTATTATTATTATTATTATAATTATTATTATTATTATTATTATTATTATTATTATTATATAATAGAGATTTTATTTAAAATAATTTTCTATTAATTATAATATATTAAAAATATAATATTTATTTTACCATAAATATATACAATAGCCGAGTATATACATAACCTGATTAAATTTTATAGTTTATATATATGTGTATATCTACATGACTTGTATCGTTAGGTGTCAAATAATGAGTTAAGATATCCTCTAAATTTTACTAGTGTCAATTAAAGGAGCATTTAGCCTTTTCTCATTGTCGGGGGAAGTGAATCAACTAAATAGTGGGTTAGGCAACATAGTAATTTAATCCTATGAATATACGTGCACCTATATATACTACAAATAAATATTTCTTATGAACTTTTTCTTCGCTGTATGAAAATAGTACTAAAACCAATACAAGTTTTATATGAATGTGTTGGATATATGATTTTGGAAAAATATATTTTGATATCAAACATTTTCCCCAAAATAAAAATAATTATACACATAAATTATTCAAGCTCGAATTAAAGTGGGGCACTATTCTGAGGCTTCTCAGAGAGGTTTTTTGCTTTGACATCTAGGTATGATAGGCTTACTTTATCTTAAGATTGAGATTCTAATGGTAATTGTGAGCTATCATGCTAGTTTTGGATAGGTACTTGTAGTTTGCAGATCATTTGATATGTATATCATGCCTTATTTATCCGGTTAGGATCCTGTTCTAGTAAATTTTGGTTCCATTATCTTTTAGTAAGATATAGTTTTTATGATCCTAGAATGAGGTAGTAAGTTGCAAAACCTTGGGTTTATTCCTTTTTAACTAACTTACACGAATGGTTATTTCAATGTATTTTGATTATATTTTACGGTCAACATGTACTTTATTTCAGTCATTGATTCTAAAATTTAACCCCACATGGATTCAGTTACGGTATAGTTTGAAATTTAATTTTATGGATGAGTATGGTTACTATAAGTTTCAGTTTGAGGTCGGCATATGGTTATGTTAATTTGGGAGATTTTGTACTAATTACTGTTGTTTTGGGAGTTTTTGTCTCTCTGGGTTTTGGTTGGAGTCCAACATCTGATTATGAGTTCTGTTGTATATCACAAATGTGGCCTCTCTTTAGTACCCTTTATTTTTTATTCAAATCTGACATATAGACTCTTGTTATTATCCATAACTACAGGTTCAAACCTAACGTCTAGCCTCTTGTTACTTCCTATTAGTGTCGATTCGAGCTCGGTGCATATTTAAGGTCTACTATGGTGTCATGGGATTGGATTAGTTATGGATTATTAATACTTTTCTTTAAAATTACCTCTTGTGTGTCCCATCTACTTATAGGGGCAAGGTTAGGTTAATTATTTTCTTCGATGTGCCTAGCAGGCTTATGGGGGCCCAATTAGATTATGTTTGGTTTGCCTTTTATTACTATGTTATTTATTTTTTCGTATCGCTTTTCTTATTCCTTTATTGCATTTATGTAGCTCGATAGTTGTTTTCCTTTCGACCCCTAAAACTATTAACTTAAACTACACTCTCACATTTTAGTTATACTTTACCAATAGTAAGCTCAGTCAACCGATAATGCCTGAGTATCTGTTGCCTTAGTACTCATACAATACTTCTTCATCTTTACCCTGATATAAATTTGAGAACTAGAAGACGACATTGACGTGATTCCTATTTTTTCTAGTATTGATACAAAGTAGGGTGTGCTTGTTATCATTTGAGGTTGATCTTTCAGTATTTGTTCTAATTTAGTCTCTTGTAATCAAGATTGCTTGTATATATTGTGTATGTTTTGGATTTAGTCTAGTACTCTTGCTGTCTTTTTGTAGTGGCTTTAGTACCAACCTTACCAAGTCTTGGAAGGGATACATTTGTATATTTTGATCTTTTTCTTTCACTTATATGTTACCTTTCTATTTTTCACATATAATTATTACTTTTATCACTATATGTGGTATTTTTTGGTTTTTTCATGTTAACCTATTACCTGTCATTTCAGTTATGGCTTGTCTTGCCTATGGGAAGGAATAATGAAGGTTCCATCATGACTGTATAAATAGGGCAGGACAGGAAGGTATCAAAGCCTAAATTTCACTGGTCTTGTTGGTAAAAGAGTTGATGTTTAGTAGATTCCCATGGATCAGTAGGAAGATGTTTGTCTCCTATCTGTGGGAGGCTATAAATTATTTCTAGAGAAAATCTTATTTTCTTGATCCATTTTCATACATTGGGTCAGAGTTAGGCTTTAATATTTATTGGTTTAGTCTTTACCTAGATAACAAGGATGCGAGGAGCAGAAGTCTGGGAGAAGGACTTCGAGCCAGCTGATCGAGTTTACTTTAGGGGTTGAGGTTGGCCCAGAGGTTGGGGGATGTATAGAGCAACAACCCCAGTTTGAGACAAGGAATGTGATTAATCACCTAATCCTTTCATAGCTCCTGAGACTGAGAGAGCTCCAGGTGTTTTTCTACCATAATAGCTGGTAGGCCAATGGGTAGACCAGGCTTTACCCTTTTTATATATTCTTCGTTTTTTGGGGATGTATTGGTAAAATTATTGGGGTTACTTGGTGGTCTGATGACCGAGGGAGCTCATCCAGTAGCACATGGTGGTGTTGATTTAGATGCACAACCTGCAGCAGCGGCACCTAGGGTAGATGTTCTGCCAGCACCAATAGTCTCACAACTAGCAATATCCCAACTAATTATGTTTTAAGAGAGACAGAAGATGTCGGGCAAATTTTTGACATTAACTCTACCTAGGTTTACCAGTACCCTATAAGAGAATGCTTATGAGTTCCTATCTATTTATAAAAAAAGGTTTCAGAATTTAGGGTTTATTAAGTTGCAGGGAGTGAACTTTGTTGTTTATCAGCTAGACATAGCAACAAGGATATGGTAGAGAGGTTATCTAGATTGTCGTGCAGCTGGATCTCTATCGATAACATAGAATGAGTTCTCAAAGGCTTTCTTGGGGAAGTATATGCCCCGTAGCTTGCGCGAGCGTCTTTAAGATAATTTTTTTACTTTGAGACCAGCTTCTATGTCTGTGGCTGCTTATGAGGTGAGATATAATAAGTTAGCCAGAAACATAAGTATTATTTTGCCTACGAGCGAATTTAATGCTTTGTTAGGGGATTGAAATTATTGATTCCTAGGGCTACACAAACTGTGGTGCCTTTACGAAAGTCTTTTTCTAATATTACTAAACCTGTTTAATCTATAGAGAAGATGGATCATGAGACCCAAGGGGCAGCAATAAGAGATATCGTTACTCGAGTAGTTACAGTGGGAAAAAAGTAGCTCATAGTTCATAAGCTGAGGTTTTCATAATAGGTACCCCAAGCCACAACCTTTTTAGTATTAGGGTCAGACTAGTTAGCGAGTTTAGGCATCACTTTAAATATTAGGTAGGGGTTAACTCGACTATAGTGATTGCAGTGGTTAGAACAATATTTAATCATAGATGGGTGTTTAATAAGGATCATTACATCAAGGTTGTCGTTTTTGATCCGTTAGACCTTTAAGATAGAGCAGGGAGCCTAGGGATGTTATGGTTGCAGGGTTGTTTGTCACTTCACCCATGAGTAGACCCGTATGGGATAATTTAGCCTTTTGTTCAGACTTTATAGCTTCTTAGATCACTGTCACCACTAGACAGGGGTGGTGCACAGGGTCGTAGGGGTAGTCCATAGGGTTCTAGAGGTTGTTCATACGGAGATTAGATAGGTTATCAGACAGGCACCCAATCCAGTAGTGGACTAGGTCATTTGTATGCTATACCAGGTTGTAATACCTCGTACCTTTTCCTAGTTTAAAATCATCTCAAAAATGTTAAGAGCTTTCTTTGAAAGATGAATCCACTTTTGTACACGTGGTACTTTTAATATTTTCACTTTTTGTCATGTGGAAAATTCAATAAGCTTTCCATCATTAAAAAATTTGCCTAAATACGATAACCAGGTAAAATGTTATGACTATTTCAAGTTCCCGTCGTAAAACAGCGCCATATTGGTCAGTGGCGTGCTGCACCACAAGCTAAAATGGCAATTTTCCTTTTCCAGTATCTCAGCGTAATTTCCTTCGCGTCACGCCAAAGTGCCAGGTCGCAAAAGAAGGGGCAATGTGATGGCTCCGCGTCGTGCCATCCGTTAGTTTCCCAATTGTCAAATTCCAGTGACACGACGCGATAGCGCTGTGTCACGTCAGGGGTACAATTTGGGAAATTTTTACTAAAATTACAAGACACGTCCAGGGATAAAAAGGTCAATTTCCCACCCCTATTTAAGCCCTTTAACCCATGATTCAGCCAATTTTCACCCAAAATACACTCTCTTCTTTCAAAAACCTCTCAAGAATAACTTAGGGCTTTTCATAGAAGATTCAGAATCAATAATTTCCTCTGTCAATCTTCATGTATTTACGAACCAAGGTATGCATAGTGTTCATTCATGGACTCCTTTCGTCCATGAAGCTCAAGAATCCCTTTTCTAAATTCAAGTTTATGGATTTTCTTATGAATTTCATGATTGGGTTGCTCATGTTCATGTGGATAATGAGAAATTGAATTCTACTCCATGTTGGGTGATAAATTCTATGTGGGTTAAATTATTATAGTTATAGATTCATGCAAACCTATGACTAAACCCTTGAATGATGAAATTAGAATTTAACCATGATGTTTAATTATTGTACAATGATGTTTACATGTACCATGCCTACAATATGTTTGATTAAATGCCTAGATGAAGGAAAAGTGCCTAACTAGCATGATACCATGAAATCCCCATGTATGTATAAGTTATGCCTATCACATGTTTTGATGAAATGCTTCTATAAATGTATTATGGATTATGATGTTAGTTATATATTCAAGTAAGTTAGGCTTGGTCAGTTTCCTTCCATCGATTTCTGGGGGTACTCGTACCCAAAACATTAGTTGTGTGCCTAGAGCCCTGTCATGTTTTCATGATACTCTCAGTCAAGCTATGAATCCTTAGACTTCAGACAGTCTTATGACTCAGGAAATCTCCATGATCTCATAAACTCAGTCAGTTGTCAGATATCAGTAGTATTCTGTCAGTCAACGAAATTCAATTACTCAGCCTATGTTCAGAGTCTATTTAGATGGGAGTATGAATTAGCACCGAGTTAACCCAAGGATGGAAACACATACTATAAGATGAGGATATGATTCTTAGAAGTCATCCTTGCATTCCAGAACTATGTATCCAGCATATGTTAAGACATCAACACTGTCTAACGAGGGTTGATGAGGTGGCTAAGCACTGTTAGATAAGGGCCCCACCTTTCTCTTTTGGGGACACTATCAGATAAGGGCCACCTATAACTTGTCTTTACCAGTGGCGCGGTATTGACACTCTTCCAATTGGGGTTGTAGATTGGACCCCATCTCATCCATAATGGTGTATTAGGAGCATGTCGGTCAGATAACTATCTCCCCTAGTTTCAGTATCAATCTCAGTAAAAGAACTCAAATAGTTCTTCAGATTTCAGGACTGTCAGATACAGTCAACTCAGATACAGTACGGGACTCAGCTAGTTCCATTAGATTTAGGACTGTAAGATACAGTCACTCATGTTATCAGTTATATCAGTTATTAGTAGTTATGTTATCAGTATTCAGATTCAGTAATTATGTTATCACGGTATCTGATAACGCTCAATCTACAGATCTCGTTTGAGTGTAAAGCGGTCGTTAGCAAATATAGAACCCAACCTGGGTTGGGTGTCGATCCCACAGGGAATAGCTTGGCCAACAAGTAAGTAAAATTACTAAACTTTTGGTGCAAGTCTCGTAAGAAGGGGGGATTCTTGTCTTGCAAGTAATGTAAACAAAAGCTGAAAATAATAAAGTAAAAAAAGAGAGATTGTTACGTTGGTTGTAAACAATGAGAATTGAAGCGTTGGGGTTATGTCCACCTTCTGAGGTATACGTCTCTATTGGCTATGAGTGTGTAGAATTCTGTCATGCAATTGCTTATAGAGGATTGTAGTCGATGGTAAATCCAAGCGTCTCTCGACCTAAACAAGGACTATTTCACTTTAACTCTCTCGAGCTTAAAGCGTATCTAACGGTACGAATTCTCCAAGAGGTTAGTCCAGTTACGACACTAGCTTTTTAATAGGAAAGGGTGTCCTACTACCTTGACATTATCTCTTTTCCAGACAAATAACTTTTCTCTCGAACAAGTTAAATGTTAGACTGGCGTATTCTTGCATTTGCAACCGCAAAGAATGTAGATTAAGATGAAGAGAATAATGATATAAGCAATATACGTGCCTCGAACTCACAAACTCACAACAATAGATAGTAACTCATTCGGCTTCCATAACCCCAACAGAGAAGTTTAGTTACCCATGACTGCGAAGGAGATCACGATTGACATTGTTGTTATACCATAAGATTGAGTAATTTCGTGTAGCTTAGGTGGTAGGCGTGAGGCGTGAATTCCTAGGAAAAGTAACGATTCTCTTGTTGTGGAATTTAAGAATAGAAGAGTAGAAGAAGAAAAATAGAATTGAATTGTAAGATGAGATGTAATAAAATCTCTAACATGATAGGGTATTTATAATACCCATATCCTAATCCTACTAAGCTAATGAAATAAATAACCAAATCCTACTAGACTAATGAAATCCTTAACCCAAATGTACTAGGTTAAGGTAACATTATCATAATCCACATAAAATAATGAAATACATAACCTAATTGTACTAGGTTAATGTATCATTGTCAAAATCCAGCTTTGTGTCTGTAAGTCCCCAAAGTCTTCAGAATTGCTGTTTTAGCCCGGGACAGATTTTCCATGCAGCAGTTTTGGTCCTTAGGCGTGTAAACTCCCTTCCCTTCCTTCGTGATCTTTCTTTTGCGTCAAGTAAGCCATAAAATACTGAATTCTGCATCATTTATACCTGAAACTTTACTAATCATGTTCGTTAGCTCATTTACAGGAAAAAGGACTAAAAGTGCATGAAATATATAATTTGTTCTCAAAACTAGGCTAAAATATGGGCCAAATATATTGATATAGGCGTGTAAATTCGCCTATCATCAACACCCCACACTTGAAGCTTTGTTCATCCTCGAACGAAATACCATGTCCTTCTAAACATCAACTTAGGGTTTCACAGCAACAACACAAAACATTTGTCAAGACAAGCACAACAATTATCAACAAAGAGTAGCTTTTCGATTATAGGTAGAAACAATTTAACCTCTAGCATAGACTCGTGATGGTGATCAACTCGCATGCAAACGTTAAGGTACAAGGAATCATATATAACTACCCAAAACTCATCAACCATGTGTGTCTCACACTATAGTACCCATAATCACTCACAAGTATAGCATATTTTTCAAACATGGGTATCAAAATGTCCTTGCTCTCACTCTCACAAAGAATTCATATGTAGCAACTAATGACCATAGGCTTGCCCTTAATGTAATACTCTACTAAATGTCAGAATGCTAAGCTTAGGATCAAGTAGGTCTTTTGATGGTTGTAATGTAGGCTAAGGGATGGGTAGGACTATTTTGGCCAGGAATAGTGACTAAGTTCCTAAGAGCTTTAATACATCACTTTGTATCATTGACACTTTTTTTTTTCAACCTTTCTTTGTTTTATTCTACCACCCTTGTTCTCCTCTTTTGTTTTTCAATTTTAAGCACAACTCGCTTTTCAGCTTTCTTTTCCTTTTTCTTTTCACACATACCTCTTATGATAGCACTTTCTTTTTCATAACACATTCAAGCACCATTACCATTTATAGCATCATACTCACCCAATTTCCTCTTATTTTGTCACATGACTTTTTCACTTTAAAGCACTTAGGAGTTTGGATCAAATTACGGTCTTGAAAAAAATGGATTAGGCTTACATACAAGGTTGTCAAAGAAAATAGGCTAAAGGCTCAAAAGGGTTTAACTAGGATGATGTCCATGGGTAGGTAAAACTGAAGGTAAACAAATATAGGTTGCCAAAGAAATGCCTAAATCATATCCTAAACTTACACTCCTTATTTTCGCTTTGCATACATACCAGGCAAGTTCTAGCATCAGCCACACACATAGAATATACGATTATCTCACACACACAAGGCACATGGTCGACTTGCTTGGAAGTAATATAGACTCTCGACCCAACAAGTGAAGGAATTGAACCACACAATATCACATAATAAGTCACAACTAGAGCCTAAACGTCTCAATAGTCACAATTGTAGCACATACTCTTGTTATAATCTCATGCTGCCTATCAAAATAATTTCATGCGAAGCTAGAAAAAATTTACTACTAAAAAATGAAACAAAAACAAAGCAAACAAACATAGATGCGAGTAGAGAAGTATAGCATGCAATACCACCACCCCATACTTAGTCGGGACACTGTCCTCAGTGGAGAATAAATACGAAGAACCTGGTCAGTCGGACTCGTCCTCAATGTCGGGGGTCATACCCTTTGCATCGGAATCATCATCAGAGTCGTCATTCTCAGAAGTTCCTCATAAGTATCCCACTTAATTCCAAGAGTGAGTCGAGGTATTTGCAGCGAGGAGGGTTCTCCTTGCTCTTTTCGGCCTCTTTTCTTGCCTTTTTGTGAAGTGGTCTTGCTTTGGGTGCCATTGTACCTGAGACTTAAAAAAAATGTTCATGTTAGCATCATCTCGATGGATACAATCTATAAACAAGCAGTAGTGGCACCACCCCACACTTAGTTTGTTGGTACAGACTAGTGAAGTGAAAGTGGTCGATTACTCAGACTTCATCGACATACGTTTTAGGGGCTATATTCTAACAAGAAATTCAGATATGTAACACTTCTTGCAATCTTTGCAATACTTTCATGTTAGGTATATCAAGACTTCTTCATAGGGATTACATCATGGTATAGTTTCTATCAATAATCACAATCTCCTATGTTGGTAGGCAACTATAAGTCTTATTTCGATGAGCGAGACATCCCAACATGTAAGTATTCAAGTGACAAGAGCATGCAATGTTCATGACTATAGCAATTCCGCAAGTAGTATAACAATGCATCAAAATCAATTTCTAGTTGGAAACAAGTTAAGAGTATCCTAACGTTCATGTTCACTCACTTGGTTTTGTATCAACAATTCAAACACATTAACATCACCAATATTTCTTCAAGATGTAGCAATTCGTAATAGACATAGAAACGTAGCACTTACGAAAAATAAATGAAGAACAAAAGAGTACTTACGTGATTGAAGCCTTTGGAGATGTTCTTGTGAAGTGGGAGAGCAAAAAGAAAAGTTTTGAGATGATTTGGAGAGTATATGCAGCGCCTAGGTCAAGTTTTCAATGTGTTTGTGTTTCAAGACTAAGTATCCTTTATATAGGAAGAGAATGGGTCGGGTTTTTACCCATTTACAATCGGTTTTGGAGACAAAAATGCTACATATGCGGCGCATAATGCTTGGCATAGTCATGGTATATGCGGCGCATAGTCTATGGCATTTATGGACATATGCGCTGCATAGTCTATGGCATTTAGGGACATATGCGCCGCATAGTCTATGGCATATGAGATCCTGAGACCTAATGCTATAGCATAGGCGGCGCATAGTCAAAAGCACACTTAGGACTGGGCGGCGCATAGTGTATAGCACACTAGATTCCGAGACCTTAGGTTATAGGATAGGTTGTGCATCGTTCGTGGCCTAGTTTTACCTAGGCCTAGCCTTCCTCGATGCCTAGTTTGGCATGAGAAATGCTCAATCCATAGCCTTATGCATCACTATTCCTAACTTACCCACTTTACCATACAATGCGTCCAAATCGTCAATTGAAATCAATCTCCTCGTTGAATACCTCTTGCACCTACATTTGCTCAAAAACAATAAAAACGATTAGAATGATGGGTTGCCTCCCATCAAGTGCCTTAGTTTTGGTCGTGGCACGACTCTTATTTTTGGATTTTTATTTATCAAAAGCAAAACACATACTAGAACGAAATGAAAAATGAAAAATGATAAACGATAAACGATGGGTTGCCTCCCATCTAGCGCTTGATTTATTGTCGCGGCACGACATAGTTACCTCGAGTACTTAGACTTCATTGAGATAGATGGTGGATCGTTTTATGAATGGATTTAGACGACAATGAGGCTTACTTGTAGGCATGTAATCTTCTTCGAGAAGACTCCTACGTCTCCCCGGAGGGTCACCAATTATATCATCAATAGTCCAACCCATAGCTCTCATGTATCTATTCAGAGAAGAGATGAGAGCCTCTACGTGCTGTTCACTTAACTCATCCGCCACACTTACCGAAGGTATATTTCCACTTTCCAAGAACACATACCTTAGATAATCGGGGAGCTCTTTCGATTCTAGCATTGGTGGCTCTTCAAGGGAAGTCTTCGCTGGTGGTGTGGGTCGATTTTTGAGATCATGATCCATCTTCTTGGGAGCATAGCGATATGTCCCTAATCCTGATAGAGCACAAATAGCTTCTTTGCAATTTTCAGCATCCTTACTCTCTTCATTCATGAGCACAACCGCCAAAGGGTCAACAATAATTTGCTCTTCTTTAAGTACTTCTTTCGGATCATCAAAGAAAACATCAGCCACCGAAAATACACTAAGATCTTTGGGTTTCTTCATTGATTTGCAAACATCAAAACGAACCACTTCGTCATTTATTCGGAATGAAAGTTCATTAGCTCTCAAATCAATGAGCACACTTCCTGTAGCAAGGAAAGGGCATCCCAAGATTATGGGAACCTTTGAGTCCGCTTCAAAATCCAAAATAACAAAGTCTGCTGGAAAGATGAATGAAGAAACCTTTACCATGACATCACATAGGATACCAACAGGTCGTTTTACCGACCTATCCGCCATGACGAGCCTCATGTTGGTTGGAGTAGGATCACCCAACCCCAACTTTTTATAGATAGATAATGGCATCAAATTGATGCTGGCTCCTAAATCACATAATTCTTTGGCAAAATCCAAAGGTCCAACGGTGCAAGGAATAGTGAAAGCTCCGGGGTCAGCCTTCTTCTGAGCTATTGATCGGGTAGCGATTGCGCTGCAGTGATGGACATCATCTTTCAAATCATAACTTGCTGCCCGCTTCTTTGTCAAAAGATCCTTCATAAATTTTGCATACCCAGGCATTTGTTCAAGTGCTTCCACCAATGGAACATTAATGGTCAGCTGTTTTAACATAGTCATGAATTTGCTGAACTTCGTATCATCCGCCACCTTCTTCAATCTTTGGGGAAAAGGTGGTGGTGGGTATGGAATTGTTCTCTCCACGGCTTTCTTCTCCTCTTGCTTCCGTTTTTTAGCTTTTCCAGGCTGTACGTCGTGAGGAGTGACGTTAAGGACATTAGGATCGGCTGCTGCGGCATCTTCCCCTTTCGCCTTATCATCAATTTCCGCCTCTTCATCAGCCACTTGCTTGCCTTTTTCTGAAGTTTCCAGCACCTTACCACTTCTGGTAGTAATGGCCATGCATGACCCATCATTCCTTGGGTTTTGCACGGTGTCGCTAGGTAAAGTGCCAGCCTTTCTTTGATTGAGTGCTGCTGAAAGTTGGCTCAATTGCTGCTCTATTTGCTTGATTGAAGTGGAATGAGAATCAACTAATTGCTTCATAGAGGACAAATCATTTATTACCTCCGTTACTCCCGCGCTAGTTGCTTCCACTCCTTTCAGTAGTTTAGCCATCATGTCTTCCATACTTCCCGAATTAGATGTGGTGGTGTCACGTCTTCCAGGGGGAACATATACACCATTCTTTTCATTGTTTTTTCTCCAACTACCTTGGTCCTTGTTTCCAGAATTATCATAATAGTTCCGACCTTGGTTTCCTTGGGTATTACCTCAGAAACCCCCCTGATTGTTCAAGTAGTTGGCCTCCTCTTCCGAATCAGATTCGTCTCTTCCTTTTAGCGCCACAGCTTTCACTTTTTCGGTCTTCCCTGATAATAAATGCTTTGTCAGAAGATCCACTTGCGTTTTCATGTGCGCTAAATCTTGATCATGTTCTTCTTG
Organism: Capsicum pubescens; assembly: GCA_030864215.1. NCBI lineage: Eukaryota > Viridiplantae > Streptophyta > Magnoliopsida > Solanales > Solanaceae > Capsicum > Capsicum pubescens. The sequence continues at coordinate 196,340,622 of CM061549.1, read as the reverse complement.
TCTTCTTCTTTGGTCTGCGGTCATGCCTATAGATAAAGTGGGGCTTGCTACGTCGGAATCCCTGGTATGCCAAGCTCTACTTTGTTTCGTCATGTGATCTAGCATATTGCTTGCTTGACCAAAGGTGAGGTCCACAAAAGATCCTCCAGCTTCGTTATCCACCACTGGCTTAGTTATTGAATTCAAGGCTCTATACAATATCTCCATGAGGTGAACATTAGTCATGTGATGGTTTGGGCATCTCTCTAGCTTTGTCTTGAACCTCTCCCATGTTTCATGAAGAGCTTCAGTGGGAAGCTGACAAAAGTTGCTGATTTCATCTCTCAATTGTGCCCTTTTAGAAGGCGGAAAGAATCTTTCTAGGAAAGCGTCTCTCAATTGCCTCCAATTTGTAATTGAATAAGGAGTCAGCCCATTCAACCATAGTGTTGCCTCCCCAGACAGAGACAATGGAAATAGACGTAATCGAATTGCATTCTGACCAACACCAGGATTGTCAAAAGACTTGCATGTAGAAATAAAGTTGATGAGATGCATATTCGGATCATCGCCTGCTAGTCCACCAAACAATCCCTTGAGTTGCAATAACTGAATCATGGTGCTTGTGATGTTGAACTTGGCTCCGGGCACTAATGGTGGTGGAATTATAGCTCCAGTGGCTCCGGCACCATCAAGATCATCATCATCATCGTCGAAGGCTGGCTGCATAGGTTGGTGATCATGTCTATACCGAGCTTGTCGACCTCTTCTGTTGGCAGGTGTTACGATTTCAGCATCATGCCTAGGGTTTAGTAACTCGTCATCACCTAAATCCTCATCGTCAGGATTTGGTGCTCATACAGGGTTATCAATGTTCTGCTGTTGAACCTGGGCTGCGGCAAGGGCAGCCAATCTTGCTTGTTCCTGTTGAGTAGCCATCCTTGCGATTTCAGCTTGTGCTTCCATTCTACCAATGCGTTGTGGTTCAGGATTTATTGGTAATAACGGTTGACCAGAACTTCGAGTATGGGGCATGCACTAAAATAAAAACCTGCAGTAGACAAAAACAAAAACTAAAAGTAAAAGTACGAGAATCTTTGACCAAAGGGTCTAGTAATTTTCACGAACTTAATTGACACTTGTATTCCCCGGCAACGGCGCCAATTTTTGATAACGCTCAATCTACAGCTCTCGTTTGAGTGTAAAGCGGTCGTTAGAAAATATAGAACCCAACCTGGGGTAGGTGTCGATCCCACAGGGAATAGCTTGGCCAACAAGTAAGTAAAATTACTAAACTTTTGGTGCAAGTCTCGTAAGAAGGGGGGATTCTTGTCTTGCAAGTAATGTAAACAAAAGCTGAAAATAATAAAGTAAAAAGAGAGAGATTGTTACGTTGGTTGTAAACAATGAGAATTGAAGCGTTGGGGTTATGTCCACCTTCTGAGGTATACGTCTCTATTGGCTATGAGTGTGTAGAATTCTGTCATGCAATTGCATATAGAGGATTGTAGTCGATGGTAAATCCAAGCGTCTCTCGACCTAAACAAGGACTATTTCACTTTAACTCTCTCGAGCTTAAAGCGTATCTAACGGTACGAATTCTCCAAGAGGTTAGTCCAGTTACGGCACTAGCTTTTTAATAGGAAAGGGTGTCCTACTACCTTGACATTATCTCTTTTCCAGACAAATAACTTTTCTCTCGAACAAGTTAAATGTTAGACTGGAGTATTCTTGCGTTTGCAACCGCAAAGAATGTAGATTAAGATGAAGAGAATAATGATATAAGCAATATACGTGCCTCGAACTCACAAACTCACAGCAATAGATAGTAACTCATTCGGCTTCCATAACCCCAACAGAGAAGTTTAGTTACCCATGACTGCGAAGGAGATCACGATTGACATTGTTGTTATACCACAAGATTGAGTAATTTCGTGTAGCTTAGGTGGTAGGCGTGAGGCGTGAATTCCTAGGAAAAGTAACGATTCTCTTGTTGTGGAATTTAAGAATAGAAGAGTAGAAGAAGAAAAATAGAATTGAATTGTAAGATGAGATGTAATAAAATCTCTAACATGATAGGGTATTTATAATACCCATATCCTAATCCTACTAAGCTAATGAAATAAATAACCAAATCCTACTAGACTAATGAAATCCTTAACCCAAATGTACTAGGTTAAGGTAACATTATCATAATCCACATAAAATAATGAAATACATAACCTAATTGTACTAGGTTAATGTATCATTGTCAAAATCCAGCTTTGTGTCTGTAAGTCCCCAAAGTCTTCAGAATTGTTGTTTTAGCTCGGGACAGATTTTCCATGCAGCAGTTTTGGTCCTTAGGCGTGTAAACTCCCTTCCCTTCCTTCGTGAGCTTTCTTTTGCGTCAAGTAAGCCATAAAATGCTGAATTCTGCATCATTTATACCTGAAACTTTACTAATCATGTTCGTTAGCTCATTTACAGGAAAAAGGACTAAAAGTGCATGAAATATATAATTTGTTCTCAAAACTAGGCTAAAATATGGGCCAAATATATTGATATAGGCATGTAAATTCGCCTATCATCAGTATCAGTGTCATTTATTATGTCTCATGTATGTATTCTTACGTTCTTGATATTTTGTCTGCTATTATTATTGTTCCAGCATATGAACCCTATGCATTCAGCCTACCTCACATGCATACCAGTACATTCAAAGTACTGACGCATTTGCGCTATGGTGTTTTATACCATAGGTTCAGAGACACGAGCTTCAGAGCACCAGTAGCATTCCAGTCTCAGCAGTTAGAGTTAGAAGTTAGTCCTCATCTTTTGAGGAAAAGATTATTTTATTATCTCAGTAATTATTTTATTAGTTGGAGTTAGTTGGGGATATCAACTCCTTATTCATACAGTCACATTTTAGAGGCTTTCTAGACTACAGTATGTTCAGATAGCTTATTTCAGTTGTTTTGGGTATTTCATACCCCTCCCAGATGTTACATTTTTATCAGATACTATGTCTTAGTTTTGAACCTTATGGCCTTTCAGTTCATGTTTTCGCATTATAAAGTATTTTATGCACGATTTAGGTACAAATATCAGTAATGGGTTAGCTTGTGGTCCTTCAGGGTCATGAGCACTGTGTAGTATTTGGGGTATCAGATTTAGGGCGTTACAAACTTAGTATCAGAGCCTAAGGTTCAATAGAGTCCTAGGAAGTCTGAAAGTCGTATCTAGTAAAGTTTTTTACATGAGTGTGTTGCGCGCCACATTTATTTACAGGAGGATATAAGATGTTTTAGGAATAGTTTACCCTCTTTCTTTATTCATGTCGTGCCAGTGAGCATAATCTCAAGTCAATCTCTTAGTCTAATCCGTTTCGCCCTTTCTTCTACAAAACATACCTCCTAAAACAAGAAATGGGAAACAGTCAGCCCCTCAGCCAGAAGAACCTTTGGGAGAACATATTTCTCATGCAAAGTTCTAAACTGCATTCACTACTCTTACTAACTCAGTTACTGCTCAGAATGAATGACCAACTGTTGTTCCGGCCAATCCAGTGGCCAATTCAGCTGCAGCCAAGATTCGGGATTTCACCCGAATGAATCCTCCATTCTTTCTCGGGTCTAAGTCAGATGAGGACCCTCAGGAATTCCTAGATCAGGTGTAGAAGGTTACAACCATAATGGGGGTTACTTCTAGTGAGAGTGCTGAGCTAGCTTCATATCATTTACAGGATGTTGCTCACACTTCGTTTAAACAGTGGAAGTCAGAAAGACCAGATGATGCAGGGCCTGTTGAGTGGAAGGAGTTTGCTTCTGCTTTCCTTGATAGATTCTTTCCCCTAGAGATTAAAGAAGCTAAGGTGTTAGAATTCATCAACCTCAGGTAAGGCAACATGACGGTGAAAGAGTATTCTCTTAAGTTTACTCAATTAGCCAAATATGCCCCTCATGTAGTTGCAGATAGCAGGGACAAGATGAGTCAGCTCATTTCAGGGGTGAATCATAGCGTGGTTAGTGTGTGCAGATCCGCCATGTTGAATAGTGACATGACTTTATCTAGGATCATGACTCATTCTCAGTAGAAAGAGGAGCAAAAAATTAAGCAGAAGGAGAAGTAAAATAAAAGAGCTAGGACAGATAGCTTTTATTTTAGTCAGCCTAAGTCAGAGGGAGGCAATCGCTCTCAGATTTGTCCTAAGTAATCAGTTCCAGCTCTTTTCTTAGCCCGTGCTCTAGTTCCTAAGTTTATAGAGGGTAACAAAGATAGAGCACGAGGATCTAAGTCTCAGGGCAGTGTTAGTAGTGCCCGCACCGATCCTCTTTGTCAGACTTGTGAAAAAACCCACTACAGTACTTGCAGAGCTGGCAGTGATACTTGTTTCGGGTGTGGAAAGCCAGGCCACAGAGTTAGAGATTGTCCATAGTCAGGTCCGCAGAGTCAACAGAACCGTTCCTCAGCTCAGTTCGGTTGTCCAAATAAGTAGGGTGCCACCTCTAGAGCTACTAGTGGGCAACACCCAAACTGTTACTTTAACTTATACTACTACTAGGGTGGAAATACAGTTCCAACATTCTTCTACACATCATTTCTCCTGAAGCATGATGTCTGCAACATAAATTTTGAAAAGGAATGAATACACTTAATACTACAGGCTGAAAAACACGATTTCACCAGAATCAAAGTTCACACTACAATCAATGCACCTTGGAGCATTAACGGACTCTTCTCAAGTCCTTGCACAAATTTTAAACTCTTATATGGCTTAATCAGAAAGGACCATACAATTTAGACTCTAAACTTCTACACTTGAATCATCTCAATAATAAGACATATCTGAGCACATTAAAGTAAGGAAAGAGTTGGGATGACTTTACTTCTGTATGGGTGAAACCATAGCATGAATTAGAGTATGTAATAGGAACATTCTAACTCCATAGCATGAACTAGAACATGAAGAAAGAGAGACATTTCTAAATGCCTAGTAGCCTCCTATCTAAAAGTGTGGCGCGCTACACACCCATAAAAAAGACTCTACCCAATGTGATTTCGTAGATACCCTGGACAATGAACCGTGCTTTGATACCAAGTTTGTCACTACCCGAATCGGGGCCCTGGCCCTGCCGAGCATCCCAAACCATGAAGGCTCGAATGCACTTCTCTATCTGGTAATCATGCAAAATACTCATAAATTATAATAAAAGATGCAAAATTGTAAATCATTACAGAAACATGGTCATACTCTGAATTCAATTTAATAACGAAGAAGGAAATCCCATATCAACTAAACAACATCTGAAATAGTCTGCAAAATATCTACTACGTGATCTAATGACAACTGTCTGAAAATTGGGACAAGGCGGCAGTAGACCCCAAAAAAAACATAGTCTGAATTAAATAGGCCTTCTAGAACAATAAAGGATCCCCACTGTACGGATCACTTCTATCTGAATACTTTACGTCTTAGCCAGACCCCTAGATTGAGCCTCAGAACCGGGAGGGTAGAGGGTCAATACAATTGTATTTATAGCAGAAAAAATCCAAAATAAAGCATTTATGTAAATAAAATAGTTGATAGTCATAAAACATCATGAAAGATATAAATTCAAAACACATGGACATTTTTTATAATCATAAACCTTTCCGTCAATGCAGTTTTCTGATCTTTGTATTACTTTTGAGTTAGGTGGCACTCCCGTACAAGTCTGATATTCCACGGGCTATATTGAATCCTCCATTGACTCCGTGGGGAAGAGCCCAACCTAAGTTTACCTCAAGGATTGGAGTCTCTGAATCTTCTACACCATAGGGCCACCGCCATCGTACAATAATATACCCGTATCGGCAAAACACGGTTTCTAGCTATGAGTTGTCTGAACTCATGCCTTATTCGGGGAACCACCTAAACTCTCTTTATTCCTAATTTTAGCCTGTTGTAAAATATGCAACATTCTAGTTTCGAAATCGGAAAATCTAATTTCAAACATGCATTCTATTTTGTTCTGAATTACCATGGCATTATCTGAGTTAGTGTCGACACATCAAGACTTGCAAGTCCTATTTCTGAGACATATTGTATCATGCATGATTCTTTCATTAAAACTCCATTCAGACCACCTAAACATGCAAAAATTATAAGAGACTTCATGTTCCAAAACATAAGTCAAAACTATACAAGAATTATTCAAACATATGGTTGCAATGTTCTTTTGGCAAAACCATGCAACTCTTTCATTTTATATATTTACATTCAACATTTTTGCAACATAAATAGCCATCTCTTTTGAATTCAAAACCATAATCAAATCATAACATAATTCAAGACATTTCATACCATACTTTTCAAGATGTATTCAAAACAATCTATTTTATATAAAAATTGGGAAAATCATAACAAAGAGAGGGATTCTATGTGAGTTATGCTCTCAATTTAAATATCAACCTTAAACACATACATATATATACATAAGATTTCAAATCAATTTGGGGGAAGGCCTAAAGATCAAAACAATATCATTAAAGCTTCTAAAAATATGATTAAAATCATAAATCCAAAACCCTTTTCTTAAAAATCATGATTTCTAAACCCTTTTCATATTTAAAATAAAATTTCTCTGCCCATGAAATTTTAGGAAAACCCCACGTACCTTAATTTATGACTCGTGAATGAACTCGTGCTTGAGGAATGCTATTCGAAAAATTGATGGGTGCTTCATGTAGCCCTCATAATGGGGATTCTGATTCTCAAAGAATTATTGAAAACCCATGGTAAAATTTTAAGATATTTTGATCTTTGGGTTGAAACCTTAAGAAGTGTTCTTGGTGATTTTGAGAGAAAATGAACTTATTTTGGTGTTTGGGGGATTTAATCCCGTGTAATGGGTGAATAGAGGGTGGAGAATACCACTTTTTTCCCCTAAAAATGCAAAAATATAACCTAGAAATTGGGCGCATGAGACAGAGAGTGCGTCGCATGCTAATCGCATGATGCTACTATCTCAGTCACGAAAATGGCCATAACCTTTTGCTCGAGTATCAGATTTTGGTTAAATTGGTAAAGTTGGAAAGATAATTCAAAGAGATTTAATTTGATATATAGTAGGAAATTTAACTCATTATATACAAAGAGTTATGGTTGTTTGAAGTTGACCCAAGTTTTGACGCTCACTCAAACTCGAACGATAGGAAAGCTTTCGACTCGTCCTTGAGTTAAGGGACCTCTATGATCTAAATTCTTGCACAAATAGGTTCCCACACTACATAATTTATTAACATTCCAAATTTACATAGGATTTATGGATTTTTATTCATCTACGCATAGAAATGATGGTTTTTGTTTTAGCCCAAAATGTGGGGTATTACACTTACCCAATCTTTAGATTGAGTTTATTTATGATAATTGTGTGCTATTATGCTAGTTTTGGACAGGTAGTTGTTGTTTGTGTATCATTTGATATGCATATCATACCTTATCTATCCGGTTAGGACCCTATTCTAGTAAATTTTGGTTTCATTGTGTTTTAGTATAATATAGTATTTATGAGCCTAGGGTGTGCTAATAAGTTGTAAAACCTTGGATTCATCCTGTTTTAAATTAAAATGTATTTAATTTATTATTTAGGGTCAATATATGCTTTATTTTTGTCATCGATTGTGAAATTTGACACCACTTTGCATCATTTACATTGTGGTTTGGATTTTAATTTTATAGTTTGGTATGGTTACTATATGATCTGGTTTGATCCCGACATCTAGTTATCATAATTTGGGAGTTCTGGTACTAATTCCTGTTGTTTTGTGTGTTATGGTTCCTCTAAGTTATGATTTGAGTCAATCATTTGATTATGAGTTCTATTGTATATCATTTATATGGCCTCTCTTTATTACCCTTTATTTTGGGTTTGAATTTGGCATATGGCCTTGTATTAGTATCCACTGTTACCGATTCAAGCCTAATGTCTTTCCTCTCGTTACAACCCATTGGAGCCGGTTCCAGCCCAAGCACATCTGAAAGGATATTATGGTGTCATGGAATTGGTTCAGTCATGGATTATTTATGTTTTCTTTCAAATTAATTCTTATGTTTTCCCATAGGCTTATGGGGTCACACTTGGGTTAATTATATTCCTCAGTGTGCCTGGCGGGCTTAGGGGGCTAGATTATGTTATGTTTGGTTTGCCTTTTATTTCTACATTATTTATCTTTTTGTATCTCTTTTACTTATTTCTTTATTCCATTTGCATAGCTTTATAGTTGTTTTCCTTTTTGTCCCTATTTACTGTGACAATAGACTACACCTTTGTATTTTAGTTATACTTTCCTATATTAAGCTCTATCGACCGCGATGCCTACTGAGTACCCGTTGACTTGGTACTTATTCTACACTTCAGTATCTTTACCCTTATATAGATCTGAGTACTAGCAATTGTCTTAGACGTGATTCTTATTTTCTAGTACCGATCTAGAATAAGGTGAGCTTGTTGTCGTCCGAGGCTGATCCTCCTCTATCTATTTCAGTTTAGTCTTTTGTACTCGATACTGCATGTATATATTGTGTATGTTTTGTATTCTTTCTAGTACTCTTCTTATCTTATAGTAGTGGCTCTAGTACCGACATTTCCAGGTCTTGGAAGGGATTCGTTTGTATATTTTGGTGCTTTTCCTTGTCTAGTGTTGATATATTGTACGTTTTTTTTTTGCTTAGTATTGATGTCTCTCAAATATACCTCCAAAAAAGTATAATGTGGTCATCGTCAAATAAAGAACCCAACAAAAATTATGGTCGAACCTACAGGGAATAGGATGAATATCTATCACAAAGATGTTGATGTATTCGGGAGTGTAAAAATTAAATAGGAGAATTTGTAGTAACAGTTAGCGTAGTAACAAATATTGAATGATTTAGGTTTAAATTAATATGATACGAATACTAGGACTGTGTTCCTTAATACTTCTCTAGCACCACACACTTATCGTGCTCGTCAAACTATCTCAGTGTCTTGCATGCAGAATCTAACAAGTTATGTATTACCAACAGTCTATCGACATCCGTTGGTGAATTTTATGCATCTCCTCACTATCTCATAGTGTCACATTACTAACCCCTATCCTGAATCCTGGATTAACTATCTCCTCTCTGTCTCAAGTTAATTCGATGAAGGTTGGTAGCTTAATTTTTTGATCTTCTTTTCCTAATCTCAACCTCTCTATCTAGTTAGTAGTAAATACAGGTAGGTTCTTAGTGTCTGCAGTCTCTAAGAAAGCAATAAATATAAATAAAACTACAATACATGCATAAACACTGATCAATAATGACTCTACACTTCCTCTACTTTGTTATCGTATTAGGGTTCCCACAACCCTAGTTAAGTGGTTTAGAAGCTCATATTTGCAAGAACACCCATAGAATTCCTGATAGAAAGAACATGAATAAGTTCACAATAAATTGAGAATGAAAACTAGAACATCAAATTAATCTCAAACCACGAGAGTCAAGAAATATAATTCCAAGATCAAATAGCAAAACATTAATGGGGTATTTATAGGATACATCACAAAAACTAAAAATCTTAACCAAAACAAAATAGGAAAACTATGTCTGCAGCTATCTACGACGCCACTTATGGATCGTAGGCACTACCTACGAACCTTAGGTGGGTTCGTAGGTCTTAGTGCAATAAATAGGTTGTATATCACCAATATACAAGGGTACCTACGAGGGACGTAAGTACCACTTAATCCCCATAACAGGGTCCGTAAGTGGTTTTCCCAGCTATATTTCATCCCGTAAGTGGTCTTCCCAGCTACATTTCATGTCTTTTTCTCCTCTTTCGCTCCTATTCCTATTTTTCTGAAAAACAAATGTAAAAGACACATCACATCTAACAAAAAGAACATAAGTACATGCATAATTTGCGATTTTAAGCATTGAATATTCCATGAAACCATGGCACATAAATTATTACTATTGTTATCATTATATGTGGTCTTTTCTTATTTCTTTCCATTAGCTCGTTACTTATCGTTCCTAGCTATGGCTTGGCTTAACTACTTGTGGAATAAGGTAGTGTTATCATGTTTTGAGAAATTAGGTGGTGAAAGTTAAAAAAGTAGAGTGTGTGTGAAAATAGTATAATAATTATTAAGGGATTGTGGGGTAATTCTGAGCTCGGATTAATCATTTCTTTATCAAAATCTTGGTAAGATTCCTCTAAATTCTTGTTTATCCTCAAGTTTTAATCAAAATCCCTAGATTGTTGTTCAAAAATTAATGGCATCATTTGATATCAAAATATACCCATTTTTAAGATTAAATGTTCTTTGAAATAAAAGGGACGCATTGATGGTTTTGAAAGTCCAATTGCGAGCGAGCCCTACATGGAATTTTTACGTGATTTTAGACCCAAAGAATAAAAATGCAATGTGAGTATTGATATTCTTGTATTAATGACTAGATTACCATTTTGATAGTGTAGCTTCGTGTAGAAGCTTCTCAGAAGAGAAAATCATTGATTTAATAGACTTCACTGTATTTCTTCAGCGTTTAGGTAAGCTAGGTTTACCTTTCTCCTAGAATGAGCTTAATTATAGTATGAATATGATATTACGATAATTTTGGGATGGGATTTAGGTATTTAAGGTATATGTATTATGAATTGGATCTTTTAGCTGATTAAGGAATCGTAATTAGGCATAATTTACTTACCTACTTGTTCTTCAGGTAGATTTACTATACTAGGACTAAATTGTGAGTTATTTAATGTCTAGTAGGGAAATTAGATACCATATCCTAGTTTACGGTAGGATTTTCTTTAGAAATTTTTTTGGAGATAGAAGTGGGCCCTCTAACCTTAGAACATTTTTGGGGGATAGAAGTGGGCCCTTCGAATTACCTTAGACCAAGATTGTTATTAATTCCTTATAAGATCTATAGACCCAGAACATTATTTTACTTACATTCTTGATCCTGAGGATGTTTAGATTTATGATGTTTTATTATAGATTTATATGTATGATATGATATGAGTACCGGTTCAAGACCAGTCAATGATGATATGAGTTTCAGTTCAAGTCCGACAACTGATGATATGTGTTTTGGTTCATGTCCGACATTGAGAGATTTTTTTATGATTTTTATAGAACCAGTTCAATTTGGTTTCTTACGATATTGAAGGATTCACGGTTATGATTTCGAGATATGGCAAATTAGTATAATTTTAGTTATTACTTCTCTTTTATTGAACCCTCCGAGCTTATGGGGCCACGTTGGGTTTTAACATTACTGCACCTTCGGGATTAAGGGGTCTAGTTATGTAGTGCTAGCTATGTTTTTTTAATATGATTATTCCAGTTAATTCTTTATAGTATTTGGAGCATCATTCTCGGATTTTCCTTTAACCTTAACTTAACTTATGTATCTTGTATTTTATTATATTTATACTATGATTTAGGTCATTTGACTGATGATGCCTATTGATTACACATGGCTTTGGTACTCACCCTACACTTCTGTACCTTTTTGGTGGAGATATAAGGACTTGCTTTCACCGTTGATGTTATGATCGAGCTAGTCAAAGTTTAGAGATAAGGTGAGCTCTTAGAGTTGGAGTTGACCTTTTCTCCTTCTCCTATTTTTGCTATTCTTTCCATTTTCGAGACTATTGTATATTGAATTAATAGTACTTGTATGCTTTTGGATTAAAGGATCTTGCAGCGAAATTACTAGGTCGTGGGATGTTAATCTTTCTCTTCATTTCTCATCTATTATATTATTATCTTGTGGCTTACAACAACAACATACCCAGTGTATTCCCACCTAGTGGGGTATGGAGAGGGTAGAGTGTACGCAGACTATACCACTACCTCAATAGAAGTAGAGAGGCTGTTTTCGATAGACCCCCAGCTTAGGTCCAAAAATATATAACAAATACAAAAAGTAAGCGGATTAAAACTAGTATGGTACACAAAAAAAACTAACAGTATAACAAACAGAAAAGATAAGTGCATAATAAACTAGTACGGGATGCAAAAAATCCAACACCACTAACCCCAAAAAATACATCCCCATCACTACGAACCAGAAACTCCAGACCTAAAGGAGCACTCCCCTATTACTACCGCCGCACTACCACCCCCTAACCCTCTACCCTAATCCACGTCCTCCACACCTTTCTATCAACGGTCATATGCTCTGTAAGCTGTAATTGCTCCATATCATGCCTAATCACCTCCCTCCAATATTTCTTCGGTCTACCTCTAGCCCTCCTAAAACCATCCATAGCTAGAGTCTCACACCTTCACACTGGAGCATCAGGGCCCCTCCTTATCATATGCCCGAACCAATGTAGCCTTACTCCTCACAACTTATCCTCCATCGAGGCATTTCATACCTTCTCCCGAATAATATTATTCCTCACCCTATCTTTCCTGGTATGTCCACACATCCATTGCAATATTCGCATCTCTGCCACCTTCACCTTTTTGATGTGGGAGTTCTTAACTGGCCAACACACCGCTCTATACAGCATAGCCGTCCGAACTACCACTCTATAGAACTTACCTTTAACCTTTGGGGACACCTTATTATCACAAAGGACTCCCGAAGAGAGCCTCTACTTCAACCACCCTACCCCAATACGATGCGTGACATCCGCGTCACTCTCACCATTACCCTGAATTATAGACCCCAAATACTTGAAACTCTCCCTCTTCTGGATGTCCTGAGAGTCTATCTTCACAACCACTCCATCTTCTTGCAACATATTACTGAACTTACACTCCAAGTACTCCGTATTTATTCTACTTAATCGAAAACCTTTAGATTAAAGTGTCTATCACCAAACCTCCAACTTATCATTAACTCCACCCCAAGTCTGGTCAATCAGAACCACATCATCTACAAATAACATACACCAAGGCACCTCCCCTTGAATATGTCGCGTCAAAACATCCATCACAAAGGCAAATAGAAATGGGCTAAGAGTCGATCCCCGGTGCAACCCTATCAAAATTATGAAGTGCTCTGAATCTCCACCTACCGTCCTCACATGAGTCTTCGCACCATCATACATATCCTGAATCGACCTAATGTACACCACGGGCACCCCTCTAGCCTCCAAGCACCTCCACAAAATATCCCTAGGAACTCTGTCATATGCCTTCTCTAAATCAATAAACACCATGTGCAAGTCCTTCTTTATTTCTCGAAACTGCTCCACTAATCTCATCACAAGGTGAATGGACTCAGTATTCTTTTACTTGCACTTTTTCGGTGTTTATGCCATTTTCTACATGTCAAAACAATATTATAACAAATAATTTATTTTCTCTGAGCTAGAGTTAATTAATTAATTTTCTGCCTTGCTATATATTTTGGCATATGATTAAGTTGCTTCATTCAAAATTCTCTATTATGTCAAGAAAAGTCTATGTTTATTTGATTTGTGGTGGATTTATGCATCTCAGTGTTATTATCCTAACTTATTTAGCTTATTTTGAGGATAATTTGTGTGATTAATATGTTAATGATGATAGAAATTATCATCTAAGTGTTTAAATTCTTAATTACTATGTTTAAGGTGTATATCAAACAAGTTTTTGCTTAATTGGGTCACTTAGAGTTCAAACGAGAAAACTAGTGTTACTAGCTTGAGCTAGGTGTTGTCTAGTTGATCTCGTTGGATTCTAACATGTTTAATGAGTACCTAATGTTATTTATTGTATAATTATGAGTGGAAAAATTGTTTATAGCATCAAAATTTCAATTGTATCAAGCCAAGAGTCAAAATAATTAGTTACAGATTTAAAGGACGATATTGGTTCTTAGCTTGAGTTTCTAGTTAATCGTTATGGATTGTGTGTTGTTTTGAGCTCTATACGTGGTTTTTAATGCTACAAGATGCTTGGTGAATTGATTTTTATATTATATGGAGGATATATAAGCTGGAAATAAAGTGGAAATAACACCAATAGTCTTAGGATGGAAGACAAATACATAAGACGAGTTAAAAGTCAAAAATACAATTTCCAGTGTGCCCTCGCGATAAAGAGGCGACACCCCCCCTTTTCCTTGGGAGAAAGCAATGCGACGCATACCTTATTCAAGGGTATTAATAAATATGTCTCTTACCATACTCCCTCGGACTAAGCAACAGACCATGGACCTTATTCCGACACCGGGGAAATCCTCCTACTATAAATAGGACACTTGAACACATTGTTAAACACTTTTGGACGTCTTAGAAGCTTGGAGAGGGGATAGAAAACACTTAAAATAGGGTTTTTCTTCTTTTAATTTATTTTATTTATGTATTATATAATATATTTATTTATTTTGATTATGGATATGTCCATTAGTGGCTAAACTCCCTCTTTCCGGGGTTAAGGCCAAGAACATGATTAATATTTCTTTGAATTGTGTTTTTTTAAGCTGATCATCATATTTGATTGTTTTTTATCCTTGTTATAACTATTTCTGTGTGTGCTTGGGCGCAATAAGTTTTTGGCGCCGTTACCGGAACTTGTAAATAGGCAACTATTTATATTTTTAGTTTTACTTTTTAGATTTGTTTGGTTCTTTACACTTGGTCTTGGTATTGAATTTGCAGGAAATAGGTTTACAGAAAAATAAGCTAGCAAGGTATAGTGAATTTTTTTGACCAAGCCCCGATCCTGAGCATCGCTTTCACCAACTGAGAAGAGAAAGTTTCTCCCCCGTATCCCACAAATTCAATAGGAACAAGACAATCCTACTCTCATGTCCGAAGATCAACGAGCCCACAAGACAGTTCGTGAAGTGGCAATCCAACTTTTGATGAATTTGACCTCCTTGTTTCATAAATCGATTGTTTGAGGTAAGTTTGAGCTGAAACAGAACATGGTACGACTTTTGATCAGCATTGGATAATTTATGGGGCATTCTCATGATGATCCTTAAGTCTATTTGCAGAAATTCTGGGAGATCAATGACACATTCATCCCTTCAAGTGTGTCAGCTGACTATGTTAGGATGACATTTTTCCCCTTTTCACTATTGGGGGAAGCAAAGAAGTGGTTGAACGTTGAGCTAACAAGTTCAATCACAATTTGGGATGACTTAAGAAAAAAATTCCTGATCTAATTCTTTCCATCTGGAAAGACTACGACACTGTGCATTTAGATTTTAAGCTTTAAACAGAAGCTAGATGAGAATATATATCATGCATGGGAGAGGTTTAAAACCCTTCTTTGAGACTGTCAACATCATCACCAATCCAATGAGGTACTGGCTCACACTTTTGTTGAGAAACTTAATCACAACACGAATTTTGATATATTCAGCTGCAGGTGGTAAAGCATTGGAATTGATGTATGATGAGCTATACACTTTGTTGAACTGAATTGCATAAGGGAATCCTAAGTGGAATGGTGACTAAGAAAACACTGCAAAGAAGGTTACAGGGGTGTTGGAGGTGGACCAATTTAATGATATATCCGGTCAGATTTCTTCTCTACAAAATTAGTTAACTACTCAACTCAATAATATGTAATTAGGGATTACACAACCTGCAACAATAGCTAATGCAATTTAGCAGACAAATACTTGGTGTGATATTTGTGGTAACAGTGCTCATACTGCAGCCATGTGTGTTGAAAGTCATGAGTCAATTATGTTTGTTGGTAATGATCAAAGGACAAATTATTGGAACACCTACAATCAAAAGTGGTAGACTCAACTACTAATTCAATCATTGAATAACCAACAACAATAGCGGAATCATGCAACGACTCAAACTAACAATATAGAAGATATGCTAAAATAAAATTTAGCTTCTCAGGTACAGTTTGAAGCAAATATGAAGAGTCAGCAGGTAGCTACAAAGAACTTAGAGATGTAGGTTGGGCAAATGCAATAATCACATAATACTAGGGCTCAAGGTGGTTTTCCAAGTAACACTGAACCTCCTAAATAAGTAATGGCAATCACTTTAAGGAGTGGTAAAGAGTTCAATAAAGAACCTCCAAAGACAACTAAGTAGGTAGAGGTGGAGTTGGTAGATAAACAAGTAAATGACAAAGTTTCTTAAAACCCGAGGAAGTCTGAGTACTTAAAAACTAAAGTTGCTGAATGGGTGAAGGAGATACCACCACCATATTTTCCACAGAGGCTTAGAAAAATAAAGAAGGATATGTTCTTCAAGAGGTTCTTTGACATGTTCAGAGATGCTCACATTAATTTTTCTCTTTTAGATATTTTGCAGGGAATGCCCGAGTATGCTAAGTAGTTGATGGACATGGTCACTAATAAAGTTAAGAAGCAGGATATTGAGACAATATCCCTCAATGAGGAGTGTCGTTCTGTAGTGATGCAGAAGATGCCCAAAAAGCACAATGACCCTGGGATTTTTACGCTCCCCATTTATATTGGCAATAGTGAGGTAGTATATGCACTTAGTGATTTAGGGGAAAGCATCAATTTGATGACCTTCTTCTTGTTCAACACTTTGGGATTGGGGAAGCCGAGGCCGAGCTCTATTATACTACAATTGGCAAACCAAACCCACCTCGTCCTGAAGGAACCATAGAGGATGTTCTCATCAAGGTTGGTAAGTTTATTATTCCTGCTGATTTTATTGTTTTAGATTTTTAGGCAGATAAAATGTGTCAGTCATCTTAAGACATCCATTCTTAGAGATGGGAGGATGATTGATAGATGTGAGAGAGGGCATGCTCACAATGAGGATGGATGGTGAAGAAACGGTTTTTAAAGTGTAAAAACCACTCAACTCACTATCCCACTACAAAGATTTGCACCCTATCACAATGATTAAATTAGATAAGTATGGGGTTGTGGAGTTTAATCTACAAAACACCTCTTCAAACTTCCTCATTCACCACCTCAAGCAAACAGTACCTCAGCTCTAAATTATGCAGATAGATGAGCTTGAAAAGTCTATAGTTGAGAGATTTGTTAATCTTAAGAGTTCACACTCCATAGGTAAGAAAACATTAGGAAGATGGCTTCCAAGTAGGAGAAACATGATAAAGGAAATCGAATGAGTCAGATATTGGGTCATGCCGCGACACTACATCAAGCGCTACTTGGGAGGAAACCCAAGTTAAGGTTGGTTTAATTTTTAGTATTTTTAGCTTTTATTTCACTAGATTTTTGTTATGTTGAGTCATAGGTTGATGGGAAGTATGAGTACCAAAAAACCTAAGCTAAGAAGCATAGTGAAGACTATGTGTGGGATCCACGAACCCCCTTGATGTATAAAGATGCTACTAGCTAGTCCTAGAGGCCTCAGGGAGTATTTCTATCACTACTTATAAGTATACTTTAGGAAAAAAATAGATTTCTATGTATGGTGTGGGGAAATTCCCATTTCTAAGAGTAATTTTAAATTTGTTTGTATTAGTAATAAGTTAGATGTTCTTGTTGGTGCTATGTGTGATTACAAGATGCAAGTTCTTTAGGTAAAAATAGCATTCTAATTGTGTGAATTACTACGTTTTAGACTCCTAGGATCATGTTTATGACTCTTGTACTTGTTGGCTTAATGTTGAATTCTTGTGATTATCTAGTCAAGAATCTATAATGATCCTTCTTGAGTTAAGCATGTGCCATGTGTGTGTAAGGTGTTTATATATTCCATGTTGCATTTGATGCTAGAACTTTCCTGGTGTGTGGTCAAATACAAATAAAGAGTGTGGGGTTAGGAGATGATATAGATATTTCTTTGATATACCTATTTTATATACTCTTTTACCTACATTTGTTTATAATCCTAGTTAACCCCATTAAGCCTTTAGCTTATTTTCTTTGGCAACCTTATATGTAGTCTAATACCCTTCTTTGATTGACCTTAATTTGATCCTGATCTCCTAAGAACTTTAGTTTAATATTAATTGAGTAAAGAGTTTGAAATTCAAGTAGGATGATGTTGGGTGAATTTATGCATTCTAGTGTTACTGTTCTACCCCTTTTAGCCTTGTTTTGAGGATGATTCATGCTATTAATTTGTTTATAATGATATAAATATGCATCTAAGTGTCCGTGTATGTGTTTACAATGATTAATAGTGTTTCCGCACAAGTTTTGATTCAAATTGATCATTTAGAAGTCAACTGAGAAAACTAGTGTGATTAGTTTTAGATAGGTGATTGTCTAGTCTATTGTATTGGGTTCTAACGTGTTTAATGATTTCCTAAGGTTTTCATTGTGTATTTATAGGTGCAATAACTTGTTGGTAAATTTCAAGGGTCAATTGGATCAAGATAAGAGTCAAAACAATGAGTTAGAAATCAAAGTGAATAAAGCCTATGCTTAGCTCATGTTTCTAGTTCTCCGTCTTGGATGTTGTGTTGTTTTGAGCTCTATTTTTTTGTGTTTAATGATATAGGATGATTTTGAATGGATTATGATGATATATAAAGGATATAAAAGCTTAAAATTAAGTGGAAATAACTCAAAAAGTCTTGGAATGGATCACGGAAGTACAATATGCAAGTTGACGCAAATTTGGACACCTGAAATATCTTGGGCAAGTGAAAGAGCGTGTGAAGGTAACTTGGTGCATGCTACTTACCAAAAGACTCATAAGGAACCCAAAATAGTGTGTACCCGTGATAAGTGTGCGTTGCTTTATCCATTTTGGTGAAATGATGTGTGTGTTGCATACTCTCTCCACCCCTGCACTTTTTCATTAATTCCTTCTCCTACACGACTTAGGCTTACCCTTTTGTTAAAAATAAAACCTTGTAAACATTTTTAATTACTTTTGTACGTCCTTGGAAGATATTGGAGGCTGCCACAACTTATTTTTAGGTTTTATCATTCTTTAGTTTAGTTTTTTTTATGGTTTGTATCATCAATCAAAGGGATTGGATAATGAAATTTCCATTGAGGGAAAAACAACCTATCCGGGTTTAAGGCCAAGATCATGACTACTTTTGTTTTGAATTAAGTTTGTTTGATTTGCGTATCATTATTGATTGTTTGTTTATTCTTGTTATAACTATTTTAAGGATTCCCGACCCTTAGAATACATCAATTATCAACCTTGTGAACTCGGAAGAGGGAATAGGGTGATAGAACATGAGAATAAGAAAAGTATGGTTTGTGTTTCTTTATGAAATAAGGAATTCAAATTAGTATCTAGGACAGGGATGTACTTAGATGCCTTACTTGATTCACACATCGGATAATAACTTAAAGAATTTAAGAGGACTATTACATCTCTGCTCAATGATCTAATCATGCGATTAACCCTACGAATCAACAACCACGCTAATAAATTTAACGAATGAAGTTCAATAACGTAGTATGATTGTTTGTAAGCCTTAAACCTGGGCTTTTATCCATTGATTGTTCTAAGTCATTAATTTTCTGCATTAGTTTAGTTTTTTTTTTTAGTTTACAATTCTAAAACCTTTTTGTTTACTTTTTCTTAATTGTTGAACTAGAATTGGATAGTCAACGAACGCAAATCCCTAAGAGTTCGATACTTGTACTTTATGGAAGCCACTTTACTTCTTGATAAAACCACGTACACTTGCGTGTGCGCTGTAAAGTTTTTACAGCCGTTTCCGGGGACTTGTAAGTAGGCAACTTTCTTATTTTAGTTTTTCCATATTGAGATTTACATAGTTTAGTTTGTTTTAGTTTTTTTTCAGTTTCTTTTACTATTTTTTTATCACACTTCTTAAGATGCCAGCCTTGGATAGATTGTTTTCGAGGGATGACGATTATTGTCATTATTGTAGAGGACCGCACTATGAGGCTTTTTGTCCATATTTTAATCCAAGCGTTTGGAGGGGACCTATTTATTTCCAACCTATGGAGGAGCTCACAAGGTGGTAGGTGGGTTGTTACAGTATATATCACTCTGTAGATATATGTGGTTTTAATTTAATTCAGTCATGCTTGAGGGTGATGCTCAGAAAACAACTAAGGAGGTTAAGGAGATACAACTACAACCACATGAATCACAACCAACTAGTTGTCATATTTATCGTGAGAATGAAATTAATAAGATGAATGAGATTGAGTGTTCTATTGATTGTGTAAATTTAGATGTGGGATTGGTTGGTCCTTATTCAAAGCACTTTTCTACATTATGTTTAGATGATATCTTGTCTGTGGAATCATCTAAAATAGTGGAAGAGTGTAAAGATGAGGAGCAAGAATCCTATATTCTTGATTTTGCACTAGATAAACAACATAAAAACATACCCCACTCCAAGGAAGAGTGTTTTACCATGTATCATCTATTACTCGATTCCTTAATCTTTGTACCACCACCCTATGAGTGAGACAAGAAGATGGATGCGATATTGGGGGTGAAATTCATATCCTCAAGATGGAGGAAAAAATTGATATGGGTCATGCCGCGATACTAAATTAGGCATTTCTTGGGAGGCAATGAAATCTAAGGTATGTTTTCTTTTTAGTTATTAGTTTTTACTTCATGTAGTTTTTGTTTTTGATTGAGTCACAGGTTGATAGGAAGTTTGATTACTAGAAACCTGCGCTAAGGAGCATGTCAAAAATTGAGTTTGGGGTTCGACAGACCTTCTTAATGTGTGAAGATTCTACTAGATAGGCCTAGAGGCCTCAAGGAGTATTTCTATCTCTTACATTTAAATTCACTTTGGGGACAAAGTAGATTTTTAAGTGTGGGGTGAGGAAATTCCTAATTTTTGGCTCACTTTAATTTTTTTTTGTGTAAGATGTTCTTGGTGGTGCTATGTTTTATTGCATGGTGCAAGTAGGTTTGTTTGTAAAAGCATGTTGAATGAATGAACTACTATTTTTGAGACTCTTAGGCTCATATATCTGGCTCTTGTACTTATGGGCTTAAAATTGAATTTGTGTTATTATTTGGCTAAGAATCTATAATGATCCTATGTGAGTTAAGCACGTTCCATGTTCGTGTGAGTATTTATATATTCCTTGTTGCATGTGATGTCTAGAACTTTCCCGTTGTGTGTGTAAAGTGAAATAAAGAATGTGAGTTTAGGAGATGATATGGGCATTTCTTTGTTAACCATGTTTTATATCTTTTTTTTGTCCTACCGTTGTGCATTATCCTAGTTAACCCTCATTGAGACTTTAGCATTTTATTTGGCAACTTTATAAGTAGCCTAATATCTTCTTTGATAGACCATAATTTGATCCAAAAATCTCCTAGGCACTTTAATTAAAAAATTTAATTGCATATGGAGTTTGAGAAATAAGAGAGAAAATGTGAAATTGATGGCCCAAGGTAATAGTTATTGGTGTTGATAATTTATGCTAGAAATATTGTCATGGTTGTGAAAAAAAGAGAAAAATTGATTCATGTGGTAATAAACTATGTGTCCACCAAGTGTTTGTGAAAATACTTAAAAAAGATGGGGCAAAAAAAAAAGATATCGGTGGATGAAAAAAGTGTAATTTGATTGTTGAAGAGTTGTTTTAAATGTATAATGTAGTGTATTAAAGAGCTTAGAGAGGTTAGTCACTATTTCCAAATAGTTCCTACCCATCCCATAACCTACATTACAACCCGGAAAAGTTACAATTAATCCTAAGTTCATCATTTTAATATTAGTGGAGCATTACACTAAGGGTAAGCTTATGGTTCATTATATGTAACTTGTGAATTCCTTGTGAGAGTGAGAGTAATTTGATTCTTGTACCCAGCGTGTTATAAATTGCTTAATTGTAAGTGATTATGGGTAACTCTCTTATGGTGAGGGGCACATATTTGATGAATAGGAGAGATTCTTGTGATGTCTTTGATTGACAAACTATAATGTGTTTTCCACTTGTGGATTCCATTCTCGAGGTTAGGATGTTTTAAAGTAGGATTCTTGAGCTTTCAATTGCGTATAACATGCTTAGTGTTGTAAACTTGCATTCCATGTAATTATTGTAGTGATAGCTTGAATGCCTTGCTTGTAGTAGAAGTGTGGAGTCTTTTCATATCATGATTCTTATAGTTAAGGGTTGTTCGAGGATGAACAAGGAATTAAGTGTGGGGTAGTGATGTTGGGTGAATTTATGCATTCTAGCATTACTATTCTAACCTTTTAGCCTTTTTTTGAGGATAATTCATCCATTTAATATGTTTATAATGATATAAATGTTCATCTAAGTTTCCATATATGTGTTTACAATGATTAATAGTGTTTCCACACAAGTTTTAATTCAAATTGATCATTTAGAAGTCAACCGAGAAAACTAGTGTGACTAGCTTGAGCTAGGTGTTTGTCTAGTCTATCGTATTGGTTTATAACATGTTTAATGAGTTTATAAGTTTTTTATTGTGTATTTATATTTGAAAAAACTTGTTGGTAATGTTCAAGGGTCAATTGGATCAAGATAAGAATCACAATAATAAGTTAGAAATCAAAGTGAATGAAGCCTATGCTTGGCTCGTATTTTTAGTTCTCTGTCTTGGATGTTGTGATATTTTGAGATCTAATATGTTGTGTTTAATTCTATAGGATACTTGGTGAATGGATTATGATGATATATGAAGGATATACAATCTTAAAATCAAGTGGAAACTATTCAAAAAGGTTTGGAATGAATCACAGAAGCACAATATGCAACTTGACGCAAATTTGGACACCAAAAATTTCTTGGGAGAGTGAGGGAGTGTGGAAAGGTATCATGATGAGTGGTACACACCAAAAGACTTAGAAGGTACCCACCACAGTGTGTACCTATGATAAGATTACGTCATATGCTCAATTTAGGCGAAATGATGTATGCGTTGCATGCTCCTTTGCTATGGAATGGAGGGTGCGGCGCATGCTCTCTCCTGAACTTTTTCATTGAATCCTTCTCCTACACGACTTGGGCTTATCCTATTGTCACAAATAAAACTTTGTAGATATTTTTAATTACTTTTGATGTCCTTGGAAGATATTGGAGGCTACCACGACTTCTTTTTAGGTTTTATCATTCTTTGATTTAGTTTTTTTTATGGTTTTTATCATCAATCCAAGGGATTAGATGATGAATATTTCCATTGAGGGCTAAACCCCCTATCCGGTTTTAAGGCCAAGATTATGACTACTTTTATTTTGAATTAATTTTGTTTGATTTGCTTATCATTATTGGTTGTTTGTTTATTCTTGTTATGACCATTTTAAGGATTCACGACCCTTAGAATACATCAATTGTCAACATTATGAACTTGGTAGAGGGAATAGGGTGATAGAACATGGGAATAAGGAAAGTATAGTTTGTGTTTCTTTATGAAATAAGGAATTCAAATTAGCATCTAGGAAAGGAATGTACTTAGATGCCTTACTTGATTCACACGTCGGATAATAGCTTAAATAATTTAAGTGGACTATTACAACCCCGCTCAATGATGTAATCATGCGATTAACCCTACGAATCAACAGCCACGATAAGCAATTTAAATAATGAAGTTCAGTAACATAGTATGATTGTTCGTAATCCTTAACCCTGGGCTTCTATCCATTGATTGTCCTAAGTCATTACTTTTCTGCATTAGTTTAGTTTCTTTTTAGTTTACAATTATAGAACCTTCTTGTTTACTTTTTCTCAATTGTTGAACTAGAAATTGGATAGTCGACGAACACAAGTCCCTAAGATATCGATACTTGGGCTTTCTTGAAGCCTCTTTACTACTTGATCAGACCAAGTACACTTGCGTGTGCGCTTGGGCGCTGTAATCTGAGAAAGGTGAAAGTGAATCCCCAAAGTAATAGTTATTGGTGTGTGCAATTGATGTGTTGTGGTTAAGATTTAGAGAAATTCGTGCTAAGGAAATTCCTATTTTTAGCCCTGTGGTGTTACAATGAACCTGTTTTGGACCTGTTCCTCTTGGGACATTGTGCACCTCAACTAAGACAAATAGCTTAAGTTGAGGGTGGCTATCATAGGGGTGCGTAGCATAAAGAGGATGTTAAGAAAGGTGAAATTGAATCATAAATTAATAGATAGTACTCCGACTATAGTGTATGTGACTAAGCTTAATTAGATGGGGCAAAACAAAAGAAAGGGGTAGACAAAAGTGGTGGAAATTGGTTGTTAAAGGTGAGTTGATTGTATAATGTGATTTATTAAAGTTCTTAGGGAAGATAGTCACTATTCTTGGCCAAAATAGTTCGTACTCATCCCTTAGCCTACATTACAATCCTTAAAGACCTATTTCATCCTAAGCTTTAACATTCTGATATTAGTTGAGTACTACACTAAGGTCAAGGTTGTGGTTTATCTTAAGTAACTTGTGAATTCCTTGTAAGAGTGAGCGTAATTTAATTTTTGTACCTATTCTGTTATAAATTGCATTTATGTGAGTGATTATGGGTAACAATCTTATGGTGAGGACACATGTTTGATGATAGTATGATAATTTGTATGATATATGTGATTGAAAAATAGGTATGAGTTTTCCAACTAGGTTAGTCTATTCTTGAGTCTACCATGTTTTGGAGTAGTATTCTTGAACTTTCAATTGTGTACATAACATGCTTATTGTAGAAACTTACATTCTGTGTAGTCATTGTATTAATATCTTGAGTGTCTTTCTCATAGTAGAAGTGCTGATTATCCTCATCTTATGACTCTTAGATTAAAGAGTTGTTCGAGGACGAACAAGGCTTTAAGTGTGGGGTGGTGATTTGAGGTGGGATTTATGCACCTCAGTGTTATTATCCTAGCTTATTTATCCTTGTTTTAAGGACAATTTGTGTGATTAATGTGTTAATGATGATATAAATTAGCATCTAAGTGTTAATTACTTAACTACTATGTTTAAGGTGTATCTCAAAAAAGTTTGTTCTTAATTGGGTCAATTAGAGTTCAAACGAGAAAACCAGTGTTACTAGCTTGAGCTAGGTGTTGTCTAGTTGATCTCGATGGATTCTAACGTGTTTAATGAGTTCCTACTGTTATTATTGTTTAATTATAATTTTAACAACTTGTTTATTGTGTTAATAGTTCAATTGGATCAAGCCAAGAGTCAAAAAAATTAGTTAAAGATTTAAAGGACGATATTAGTTCTTAGCATGCGTTTCTAGTTCATCGTTATGGATTGTGTGTTGTTTTGAGTTCTAATAAGTGGTGTTTGATGCTTTAGGTTTCTTGTTGATTTGCTTTTCATGTTATATGGAGGATATAAAAGCTGTAAATCAAGTGTATACTACACCAAAACTCTTGGGATGGATGACAAATGCACAAGACGAGTTAGAAGTCAAAAATGCAATTTCCAGTATGTCCTCGTGATAGAGGGGTGATGCATACTCTATTACCTAGGAGAAAGAAATGAAACACACACCTTATTCTAGGGAATTAAGCTATTCATCACGTACCATACTCCCTATGAGTAAGAAATGTGCCGTGGACCTCATTCCCACACCAGCCAAATCGTCCTCCTATAAATATGACACTTGAACACATTGTAAAATTTTTTTGGACGTCTTGGAATCTTGGAAAGGGGATGGAAAACACTTCAATTAGGATTTTCTACTTTTAATTTATTTCATTTAAGGATTATATCATGTATTTATTTATCTTGATTACGATTATGTTCATTAGTGGCTAAATGCCCTTTTTCTGGCGTTAAGGCCAAAAACATGATTATTATTGATGTGACATGAGTTTGTCTTAGTTTCTTATAATATTTAGTAGTTTTTGTATCCTTGATATAACTATTTATGGATTTGTGACCCTTATAGTATATCAATTATCGACATTGTGAGCCCGGGAGGGGGGAATAAGAAGATAGACCATGGGGATAGAGTGAGGTTCTTATTCTTTTATAAAATACGGAATTTGAATTAGCATCTAGGATAGGGATATACCTAGAATCCTTGCCAAGATCATGAGGTGTGAGCAGATGCTAACACATTTGAGTATTTTAACTGAGAATAATTGCAAAGTCTTAAGCAACTTTTGTCGTTTTTGATTATTTTCTCTTTGATATTATAGTAAAAGTCAAGATGCAAGAGAACCATCAATAATGGAAGTAAAAGAGTTGATTTCTGAGCAAGTAGATAGGGAAGTATAGATTACAACTTGTCTGATAAGTCGTCACCCTTGTGATAAGCTATCAGAGTTGTCGTCAGCCTTAGACAGAGAATGAGATTTAGCTGGAAGAAGTGACGACAACCTATGATAGCCCATCAGAAGTGTGATAAGCCATCAGGATTATCGTTAGGCTTAGCCAGTGAATGGGATTTGAAGTGAATAATTGACGACATCTGTGATAAGTCGTCAAAGGTTTGATAAGCTATCTTGCCTCATCGTCAACCTAAGGCAGAGATTGATAAAATTGAAGAGGAGCTGATGACATTCCTGATATATTGTCAGACTCCTAATAAGCTGTCACACACGTCGTCGTCTGTCCAAGAAAATACTGTGATCTGTGATTTTGTTTTCATAATTAGGATGAAGTATTTAAAGCATATGTCTCTGTTTTCTAATTAATAAGGGCGGAATATCTTGAACTTATTTCAAAGGAAAAGACATATCTTTTGGGGGTTTTCTTAACTAAGAATTCAATTTTTAACTCTTTTATTTGGTTGTGGAAAATTTCTCTTAAACTTAGAAGATAATCAACTTCAAACTTCGTCTTTTGTAAGTTTAATTACTTTGAATGATGATTATAATTGTTTCTATCTCTTTCTTTCTCATGTGGAATTAAAACCCACAACTAGGGTTGTGGGATCTATGATTATTCCCCCATGGATTTAATAGTTGGTTAGGGATTGAGTGATTGTGGAGGCATCTTAATAATTTCTGTGTTATGATTGTTATTTATTGGTTGCAAACAATAAAGCCCGCCTTATGTTGATTTGATCGAACTTAAAAATAAACTAAAGGTAGCGAATTATCAACAAGGATTTGAGAAGGTTAAGCTCCCATCTAATGATTAATGTTGTAACAAGATTTATCAACTTGAGATAAAATCAGTATGAATAGAATGATTTCCTGAGTTCGAGAGAATTAGGGAGTTCAACATCTAGGCAGGTTGAGAAACACTTAGATGGACTTTCGAAACTGATAATTTTGTGTTTCCCATAAGTCATGAGAATCCAATACTACAGTTATTATTTAATGGGGATTAATAATCATAGTAATCACAACCCTAGTTCCTCTCTATCACTGATTTGAACTATTGAAATTTTAGTTTTGAGCTCTGAAGCAAGTTAAAACTTTAACATTTGTTTGATCATCAAAAACCCCCATTTTATATTTTCGTATCATTTTTTTGAATTTAACTTATAGCTATAGTTTCAAATTAGTTTAATCGTCACTCACATTATTCCTTGTGGATTCGACCTCGACTTCAAAGTTGGGTAAATATATTAACGACAACTGCCTTGTACTAAATTGACATGTAAGTTGAGCGTTATAAAAATGGTGTCGCTACCGGGGAATAATTTGGCGTATTGAGTTGGTTTCAAATTTTAGCTTACTTGCTTGAATTCAAAGGTGTAAATATTTGTTTGTAATTTTCTTTTATATCTAGTGCTAGGTAGATTTTTATTTTAGTTTATTTATTATTATGGAATCTTGAAATGAATGTGAGTTTTATGGTTGGAAATCCTACCTTAATGATCCATATCCATATTGTGATGGAACTCACTTTTGGCAAGATTGTAGATATGCTCCCCGGAGAGAGATCTGCGCACCATCTCCATCCTACCGGGAGTATGATTGTTCTTTGTGTGGTGGTCAAGATAGACATTGGAGTGATTTCCCAAATACCCCCTCCCCCTATTGCGCTAACCCAAATTCTAGTTCTTCTTATGAGTTTTATAGGTCTTATGGTCAAGAAAAGGAAGAACGAAGCACTGGTAAGAGTGGCATTGAATCTATGTTTCAACGAATGTTGGATCTCCAGAAAAATGTATGATATCGTATGTGATATGCATCAGTACATGAAGCTAATCATTCATGAGGAGATAGACATAGAGGTCAATCAGTCAAAGCATTTTTCTATGTTATGTTTAGATGATATCTTGTCTGTGGAATCATTTAAAATAATGGAAGAGTGTGAAGATGAAGAGCAAGAACCCTATATTGATGTTGATCTTGATGATGAGAAACCCTCGTTCATTTCCCAACCAACCGAACCAACCATAAGAGATCATGCCATGATTGAGAAAATGGTGCTAGAGGTAAAAGAAGAAACCAAGCCAATCTCTTATAAAAACTCTAGTCCAATTCGGGGTGAAGGGGTCGAGAAGGATGCAACTCTGAAATTAGGGAGAAGATCTCACTCGGATCACTTTTCAACATTATGCTTGGTGGATGTGATGAAATTTGAACCACCCAAGCAAATAATGAATTTTTGAAATAAGGAGGAAAATTCCTACATTTTGGAGTTTGTCATGCTGAAAAGGTATAATACAACCCCAATCTCGAAGTACAAGAAGCTTAAAGATCGATTTCCATTTAGTGTCTTTTTAAGATTCTCACTGTTGCCAAATGATCCCACACAAAAGTTCGGTGCAAAATTAGGCAAGCAGTTCAAGTCTTCGAAGTGGCATGATAGAACTTTCCTTATCATGCTCTCACATTTTCCCAACGCACCTAAAAGATGTAAAGATTAAAAGATAGGCCGACGATTCAAATTGTCTAAGTGGAGGGATAAAGGATGAAGCACTTTTAATGTATCTTGATGAATTCTGAGTATTCAAGATAACCTAGTCGTGCCGCGACATTAAATAAGGCACTGCTTGGGAGGCAACCCAAGGTATTTTGTTATTTTTATTCGTATTATATGATTGAAATCAGATCTTCACACCCATGGTGCCACAGGTATGTTTCAAACTCTCTTATTTTGGTTTGACGCATTGGGGACATTGCATGATTTTAAGTTGAGGGTGGGGCTACTTATGCGTGTTGATGTCCTCTTAGGGTTTTTGTTGTCGTGCCTCTTTTTCCCAGAGTCTTGTTCCTAGTAGAGCCGGCATATTTAGGTGTATTCTGATTTTTTGTAAAATATTATAGTTCACTAGGAGAAATACAAGTACCTTAGGAAGTTAAAATATTTTTTTTGATTTTTGAACACCTCTCCAATGGTCTGTTTTATAACTGTGTGATATGTATTTATGTGTGACCATTGTGCATCTTGTTATGGCATTAGTACTAGTGACATGATAACCATTGCTAAATAATTGCATGAACCGAATGGGTAGTAGCTTGTGATGTACCTTTGTTCCATGTGTGTGTGAGATACTACCTAGTTCCCGTTGTGTGTTAAATCCAAAACTTGCCCGGTTGGTCTTGCCTTGGTTGTAGGATAGCGGTTAGGAGAGGATCATAGGTCGTTGTTGATATTAGTCCACTTTTAGCCTAAATGAACTTCCATGTATGAATAATATCCCTTGATCTTGATTTTGAGCCTGAATGTCTATTTTTTTATTATACCTATCACCTTCCAAATTGTATCACAGTGAACCTGTTTTGGCCTTGGTTCTCCTTGGACATTATGTACTTTGACATAGGCAAATAGCCTAAGTTGAGGGTGGCTATCATAGGGGTGCATGATGTAAAGTGAGTATTAAGAAGGGTAAAAAAAATGCAAGGCTGGGTGTGGTAGAAAAAGAATGAGACAAGAAAAGTTGTGAAAAAAAAATAAAATGAATGAATAAAAACTGCACCCAGCTTGAATGTGCTTTAATCAAGAAAGGGAGAAATAAAGTAAAGGTTGATAACAAAAACTAGTGTAGTGCCAAGGAGGCTTAGTTACTTTAAATATCTTTGTGTATCATACCATCCCTAATCCTACATTACAAGTTGAAGAAAAGTCCTATAGTGATCCTAACTTAACTATCTGAAAGCTTCGATAATGAAAATAAGGGCAAGCTTATGGTATTTGGCAAACATTGACTGTAACTTCTTTCTGAGAGTGATTGTATCTTGACCATCCCTGCATTGTCATGCTTGAGTTCACATATGAGTGAGGAGGGACCTCTTTGTTGTAAGGGCACACTAGTTACATTCCTAGTTGCTAACTTGTTTGGATAGTGTAATCTTGGTACATGCATGGTTGTTGTTGCTGAATTGATGCCATATCTTGATTTTTGTATGTCACATTGTTCTCCTTCAATAATATGCACAGTTTTTTTTTAAAAAAAATTAATTGACCTTGGAGATGGTGAAGATGTTTTGAGATAATATGGATGGTTGACTGTCGAACGTACTTTGTATCCTCTTGGTTGTGTTTTAGTTGCTTGAGGACAGGCAATTGTTTTAAGTTGAGGGTGTTGATGTGTAAGCAGATGCTAACACATTTGAGGCTTTTAACAAAGAATAATTGCAAAGTCTTAAGCAACTTTTGTCTTTTTTGATTGTTTTCTCTTTGATATTGCAGTAAAAGTCAAGATGCAAGAGAACCAACAATAATGGAAGTAAAAAAGTTGATTTTTCAGCAAGTAGAAAGGGAAGTATAGCTGGCAACTTGTCTGATAAGTCATCAGCCTTGTGATAGATATCAGAGTTGTAGTCAGCCTTAGACAGAGAATGAGATTCATCTAGAAGAAGTGATGACAACCTGTGATAGGACGTCAGAAGTGTGATAAGCCATCAGGATTGTCGTTAGGCTTAGCCAGTGAATGGGATTTGACGTGAATAATCGATGACGTCTGTGATAAGTCGTCAAAGGTCTGATAAGATGTTACACCTCATCGTCAACCTAAGCCAGAGATTGTCAAAAGTGAAGAGGAGCTGACAACATTCCTGATAAGTCGTCAGACTCCTGATAAGCCATCACACACATCGTCGTCTGTCCGAGAAAATACTGTGATCTGTGATTTTGTTTCCATAATTAGGATGAAGTATTTTAAGCATATGTTAGAGTTTTCTAATAAATAAGGGGAAGAACGTCTTGACCTTATTCCAAAGAAATAGACACCTCTTTTTGGGGGTTCTCTTAACTGAGAATTCAATTTTCAACTCTTTGATTTAGTTGTGGGGATTTTCTCTTGAACTTAGAAGAGAATCAACTTCAGACTTCATCTTTTGTAAGTTTAATTACTTTGCATGATGATTATAATTGTTGCTATCTCTTTCTTTCTCATGTGGAACTAAAACCCACAACTAGGGTTGTGGGATCTATAATTATTCCCCCATGGATTTAATAGTTGGTTAGGGATTGAGTGATTGTGGAGACATCTTGATAATTCCTGTGTTATGATTGTTATTTATTGGTTGCAAACAATAAAGCCCGCCTTATGTTGATTTGATCGAACTTAGAAATAAACTAAAGGTAGCGAATTATCAACAATGATTTGGGAAGGTTAAGCTCCCATCTAATGATTAATGTTGTAACAAGATTTATCAACTTGAGATAAAATCAGTATGAATAGAATGATTTCCTAAGTTTGAGAGAATTAAGGAGTTCAACATCTACGCAGGTTGAGAAACACTTAGATGGACTATCGAAACTGATAATTTGGTGTTTTCCATAAGTCATGAGAACCCAATACTACAGTTATTATTTAATGGGGATTAATAATCATAGTGATCACAACCCTAGTTCCTCTCTATCACTGATTTGAACTATTGAAATTTTAGTTTTGAGCTCTGAAGCAAGTTAAAACTTTAACATTTGTTTGATCATCAAAAACCCCCATTTTATATTTTCATATCATTTTTTTTAATTCAACTTATAGCTATAGTTTTAAATTAGTTTAATCGCCACTCATATTGTTCCTTATGGATTCGACCCCAACTCCAAAGTTGGGTAAATATATTAATGACGACCGCCTTGCACTAAATTGACATGTGAGTTGAGCGTTATCAGTTCACTTGCCGGATGACATCTTAATACATCTAAAAGTATTATTACATCCCCTCTCAATGATGTAGTTGTAATGTACAATTAGGTAGAAGGTTAGAGGTCAGGAGACCTTGATCATATGATAAACCCTGCGAATCAACAACCAAGGCAAGTAATATAATAAATGAAGTTCAATTGCTTTGTATGATTGTTTGTAGTTATTTAACCCCAGGTTTTCATCCATTGATAGTTCAAAGTCTTTACTTTTCCGCATTATTTTAGTTTACTTTTAATTATAAACTTTCATAACTCTTTTGGCTATGTTACACTAGTAATATGAATTGTTACACTAGAATTGGATAGTTTCTTTACGCAAGTCTACGAGGAATTGATATTCGGCTTTAGTTAAAACCACTATATTACTTGGTAAGACCATGTACACTTGAGTGTGAACTTGGGCGCAACATTATCCATTGAATTAAACCTTTAATCTCTTCAATGTCTATTTTGACGTGTACCTTTTTAGCACTTTTTTCTTAAAAAATACTACAACACCACCAACTAGCCCATTGTCTTTATTTTCGGGCTATGGTTTGGCTTCCCTACCGGTAGGGTAAACTAGGTGCCATCCTTAATCATGAAATCAGGTTATGACAGATTGGTATTAGAGTGCTAGGTTCGCTAGTATTGTTGGTACAAGAGTAAGTGTCACATAAAGTCCTACAGATTGAAATGATGATGTTTGTTTCTCATCTCCGAGAGGCTATAGGTGTCACGACTCAATTTCTCAAGTCATGATGGCGCCTACCATAAACCATCGGTAGGAAAGCCAATCCCTATAGTATGGAACTACTCAATTATCTATAGAAATGAATGTGGCATAGATGAAATAAGAGAATCAAATACATAATGAAGTCCCAAAACCTCGTGGTATCAGAGCAGGAGCTTCTAATAAGATAATAAGAGTAAAAATGTGAACTATCAAAAGAAAATTATAATGATACAACTTATCTACGAATAAAACATAGTGTCTATCCTAATACATAAGGGAAAGATAAGCAATGCTGTGAATGTCGGTAGCTTAATCTAAGTCTCCAAACCATGGTTGATCTGCACGACGTACAGATTAATGATGATAACCCCTACTATGATCTGCAAGCTACAGAAGTGTAGTATGAGTACCAAATGATTGGTACTCAGGTGGCAACTGCCAATTGAGCTCAAAAAATAAAGCAGACTATGAACTACACCCAAGAGTTCAGAAATCATATAACAAGACAATAAGATATTGAGGAACCACTATCCTATTTATGACAAGGATTCTAACATAATTAGACTAAGGAAGTACCAAGGATGAACTATCCTATTTCGAACATATTCTTGAATAAATATACCATACTGTATATCCCAGACAAATATAAAAAAAAGAGGTAAAAGAGGAATATATATAATAATATAAAGGGCCAACACATGAATATACAATATGAACAATTGAAATAAGGGATATATAGTAAACCCATAGATATATATAGCTATATATGTGTGTGTGTATCTGTATATATATATACATACACATACATATATTTATGAGATCGACTCAAAGCATAACCTAAATCATCATTTCCTCATTTTAAGGCTTAGTTATAATCCTATCAAGATTTAATACTATCATACTCAGGGTTTCTAATCCACATGGCTAAACATAAAATAATCATGCATAATAATGCAATCGTAAGATAGAAGAGGACAGAAACATACCTCAAATATCGATATCTAATCAATGACCAATCTATCATAAACTATCCATAATAATGATTATAATAATGATAATAACAATATCAATAACATCGCGAGTAATCGGCTATTATGGACAACCAAATACCTAGATGAGACTATGCATACCCCCATATCCCCAGGCTCGGAAGGTTCAATCAACAAACAATAATACAACGCATCATCATCACCCATATCTATGCAATTTCCCCATACCGGCTGATAGACATAGGATCATACTAGTCATAGGCGATGCGCATGCAGGAATGAATGTCGGGTACACAATCAATATAATCATCCTCCGGCCTTTTTGGGTATTAATGGATTCGTCATACCATCTTTCGACCTTATAGGATATCAATATCATCATAATATCCTTCGGCCTTGCCAGGCATCATCACATCATCATAATATCCTCTGGCCTTGCTGGACATCATCACATCATCAGAATATCCTACGGCCTTGTCGGGTATAATCACATCATTATATTATCAAAATCATTATCAATTATATATAGTGAGCCCCACGAGGGTGAAATCCCCATAAGAACTATAGTAAAGAAAAAGTCCCACGAAGGCTAAAGTAAATGATCATTAAAAGAGAAGAAAGGTAGAGTATATTTCCATAATTTATCGTTCATCATCATTATCACATACTTAGAAAGTGTATATTTAATAGGTCCATGGCCCCAAGCCGTGGCTAAAAGAGCGTAAATCTGTAAGTTTGTTGCCCGAAATGAACTTCGGGTTTTAATCTCTATAAAAGTGTAGAAAGGGTCGGAATTTCTCCTGACCCTAGTAAATAGTAGTGTCGAATCATGGACCAAAATATATCTCTGTCAAATCTTTAAAACATAATTTTTAACCTCATTTACACATTTAACTCATTCATTAAGTAAGGTAGTTATTTTTGTGTTCCAACCCGATTTCCTCATGTCATGATGGCGCTTACCATAACCCACCAATAGGCAAGCCAACCCGTAGTCCGGAACTGCTAGTAATATACTACTAAATATTATAAGGAAAAGAATGTGGAATATATGAAATAAAGATCAATACATAGAAGAATACCAAAACCTAGTGGTATTAATACGAGAGATTCTAATATAAAAAGAGTACAAAAGTGAAATATCAAGAGGTATACACTGATACCACTTATATCCAAATGCAACTGTGTCTAGTCTAATACATAAGATAGAAATAAGTAATGCTCCGAACGTCAAGAGCACACTCTAAGTCTCTGAAATAGGGGTGCTCCGCATGATGCATACATTAACAGTGACAACCCGTACTATGATCTGCAGTTTGCAGAAGTGTTTTATGAGTACCAAACGAATGGTACTCAGTACGCAACTGCCAACAGACCTCCAAAGATAAAGTAGATATACATAGCATAGAAACAGAATGAAATTTACACCCAAGTGTCCAGAAATAATATAACAATTCAATAAGAATAATAAAGGACAACTATCGTACTCATGTCCAGGAGTCTATAACATAGGAAGACTAAAGAAGTATTAGGGTGAGCTATCCTATTCCAGAAACATTCAATATACGTCAATGCTATACCATATATCCATGGTCAATAAATAAATAAAGAGCAAAAGAAAGATATATAGTAATATACAAGGCGAAGTAACGACAATAAAAAATGAACAACGAAGGAAAGGATATATGGTAGAACCATATCTTCATATATCTCGATATATATATATAGATATATATATATATATATATATATATATATATATATATATATGCATATAGCATGAGGTCATCTCAAAAGATTACCTAGATCATCATATTCTCGTTTAAGACTTTATTATAACACTTCTTAGGATATAAATACTATCATACTCAGGGTTCCTAATCCACATGGCTATACATGAAATAATTGTACATAACAATGCAATCATAAGATAGGAGAGGCTAAAAATATACCATAAATCCTGATACTAGATCAATGACCAGTCTGTCATAATATGCCATAATAATGGTAATAACAATTATAACAATAATATCAATTACAACCTGAATCACCGACTACTCCGAACTACCAAATACCTAGCTGAGCTGATGCATACTCCCATCGCCCTAGGCTCAGATTGTTCAATCAACATATAATAACACAAGGCATATTCTTCACCCATATCTATGCAACCTTCCCATACCGGTTGATAGACATAGGTGCATATTAGTAATAGGCAATGCACATGTAGGAATGAATACAAATTACACAATCAATATCATAAATCATCATAACTGTCATCATCAGGATCATTAGCATCGTAATCAACCTCCGGCCTTGCTGGGTATCAACATATAAACAATATATCCTTTGGCCTTGTCGGGTATCAACATCATCATAACAATAACCTTGGATCTTGCTGGGTATCAATTATCGGGTATCAATATCATCACAATAGTATCCTCTGGCCTTACTGGGTATCAATATCATCATAATTGTATCCTCCAACCTTGCCGGGTATCAATATCATCACAATAGTATCCTCCGGCCTTGTCTGGTATCAATATCAAGGACAAGTTATCCTACTCATAATCAAGACTAACATCCATATTCACATGCAACATATATCATAAATCATCTATGAAGAAAAGTAGACAGAAGCCTACCTCAAGGACAAACCGCAAAACCTCACATCATGCAACACAGGCTCGTCTACACTTATAATCCTCAAAATGAAACCACACTATCAAAACCATAATCTACTCATCAATACGAGTCTAATAATACCTATATTACACTATTGTGCTTCGGGTCCAAAAATGAAAACAAAACCTCAAGTGGGTCCCACATACGGAAAGAGAGTTTCCAAAACCAACTTAATGTTCACACATGAATAAGAAATTATAATCTTCAAAGAATGGGTGAAAACTAAGCATACTTTGGGCTAAAACCAAGACCTAAGCGTAATTGAGGTTTTCGGTCCAAACTAAGAAATTAAAGCATGAATTCAAGAAATTCATACCTTAATCTTGAAGATAATCATGATACAAGATGATAATTAAGCTCCCAAGTCACCCCATGATCAATTTTTAGTTATTACACTTATTTTGGGGTTTCTAGGTCAAAATGGTGAAGGGTAAATGCCCCAAACGTATCTTGGGTCATTTATATAGCCCTACAGGTACTTAGATGTCAAAATTGCAGACCTACAAGCTGCGATCGTGCTACTCGCGATCGCACACTTTTTGTCACAATCGCAGTTGTACTAGATAAAGCAAACTCAAAAATAAGTTTTTGACCCTCAAAACTCATCTGGAATCCAAAGAACAAGATCCATTAGTGAATTTTGAGTGTAAAACACATTTCAAAACCATTAGAATCATCAAGACATTCATCGGAGATCGTTTAGGCAAAAAGTGGGGCCCACACCTATAGTTTCATCACTTTTCTTAAAATCCATTCAATAGCCCAAAATAAGTCTGGGAGCCTTGGAACCTGAACCAAGGATATCCCTAGCCTAAAATTGATATTTAGGACATGATAGAGAAGTCATATTTCAATCTGAGATCATTTCGACCAAATGTGGGTCCCACATTTTTTTTTTCTAATTTTCAACTTTCTGACCAATAGGTCGAAATGAGCTCGGGTGAATTAGGACCTAAACAAAAGATCTACCTAGACTAAATCAATATTTCAGATCTGCTGGCACAGTCAGAATTTATATCCGAGATTGTTACATCAAAGTTTTTCCCTGATGGCAATTTGGAACCAGTGAAGACTTCAAAATAGGGAATTGGCTCTAAAAACCATCGAACTACTTAGTAACCAAACCATCGGTCCCAATAAGTCATAAATGACTTAGGGATGATATGGAGAAGATCAAATAATGAAGATAAGCATAAATATGGAAAATGACCTAAGGCTCATTATAATATCCACTACTAAAAGGACTTTCATCCTCGAAAGTCAACGAATAGAAAGAATCTCAAAAGCTCATAAGGATGAGGTTACGGGCCCGCATGCTCCAAGCATGACTTCCCAGATAACCTAAGTGGAGAGAAAACACCTGAAAGGGATTTCGCCACAAGTATCTTTTTTTCAACTAGCAATCTCATTCTACTTCCAAAATAGCAAACTTAATCGTTAACTAGCCTTAAACTGAACTGAAAAGGATGGTACACGTATATCTGAATCACATCATGGTGATCCATATCTATATCAACTTAAATCAACAAAAGCTCATCCAAGTGAAAATAAAACCCATACATGAGTCATAAAACCGACTCCAAATCCAAAAATAACCTTCCTTTACATTTTTGCACCTTTTATCTACTTCAAACTAGGAGGAAAATCACTTAAGTCCTGTTCACACGGTCTTATCACAGAGAACTCAAATAAATGAAGCCAATCCGCTGAAGTCCGTAAGGAAAACATGAGAATAAGCTCATAAGGTTCTATCTGGGCATACAAATGAAGATAATCACGAAACGCAATCCATACCAATGCTCCAACCAGTTCTGATGAAAATCAAACTAAAATCTCAATATCGAAGGTATAACTACTCATAATTTAATATTTCACTTTAGGATGTCTCATCCACCAAAAATTAACACATATTGAAACCAACTCTAGAATATTACTCCCGCTGAGTAAATAATCCATAATTCCCAAAGAAAGTTGAAACTCGAGGTCAAAACTAAAATAACCAATATGAGGCCCATGGGCTATCATCTGAACAGTAATTAAATATAATCCAGCCAATGTCTAGAAGACCGAATAGGCAACCATAGAGTAGGCTCAACCATCCTATAATGAAATTTGAACTGAAACAAAGTCCAAAATAAAGACTGCACGACAACTCTGCAACACCAAGCTGAAATCTCAATACCAAGACCGAACTGCTCAATCTCAAATATATAAATCAGAATTAAAAATGGGTAGGCATTAATGCTCCAAATTTATCATACTTCCAAATCGCCATACCAAGGAGTCAAAATCCAAAGATGGACCAAAAAGGCTATATCAATGTTAACTATCTCAAATCAACTCTAGTATCCTAATATGACGTATTCAAGATAAATCATACCAACCCACAGTCGAGATATATCTAGAGATAAAAATCAACAAAGGGATAACCACTGAATGATAACACAAGTAACCAACTCTATATCAGCTGGAGGGAACGAAACATAGCCACAAAATAGGAGTCATGTCAAAGTAATACTCACTGGCTGAAAAATGTATATAACACACTCCATTCTGCTAGAACGCATGACCTATCCAAACTTACTCAAAACTTCTCAAGGATGAAAACCACACCAGTGAAGGAAAAAACTTTAGCAACTCAGAGAAATACAACTTAAGCTTAGAACTAACCAATGCGATACTCCATCTAAGCAAAGAAATAAGCACAGGCTCATATCATCAAGAAAAATCACTCCACCAAGCCTCACTAGGCCGAACAGACACTGAAATGGGGATTTTTTGAATCCACCCAAGAACAATATCATTGAAGAAGAAATACCAATCTCAAATTCAAAGTCAGAGTCGAGACCACCACCAGAGTACCAACAACATGAGATAAAGAGTTTCTAATTTTCCAGCTTAAGAAGCGATCACAAAAAAAGGCCACTTGCCTCTAACTTTCCTACTCCACTAGACAAAACCATATCACAATAACAAAGAAGTATCCAATCCTCACACTAACAACAAGGAAATCCATCACTAGG
Organism: Capsicum pubescens; assembly: GCA_030864215.1. NCBI lineage: Eukaryota > Viridiplantae > Streptophyta > Magnoliopsida > Solanales > Solanaceae > Capsicum > Capsicum pubescens. The sequence continues at coordinate 196,301,444 of CM061549.1, read as the reverse complement.
GAATGAACCCAACATACCTATGAGATAAATCCATTACATCTCAATATCAAATATCAAAATCATTATCAAATGAAGAAATAGATAAAAATAAAGAACGAACCTCAAACTGGTCCATCTCACAAATGGGTTATATCAGAAAGGATAGCCAAAGCAAAAGCTTTAGCAACCCAAGAGGCAAGTCTAAGAATCTCAAACTCAAAAATGGGCAACATAACTAAATTGCTGACTCAAAACACAAAGAACCATGAAAGGTCAACTTACCTTCGATACCACAACACATCCCCAAAATCAATCTAATACATCTAACCAAGAGGGAACACAACCAACCTCATTGCGCTAGGGGTAAGAAATCATCCAAATGTGCTATATCTACTCAAGCTACCAAATAGTATCACAAGAAAATAAAAGTCTAACAAGATAACATTAGTCTATACAGCTACCCAACGAGAATCAAATTCATCATATAACAATATATAGTAATAACATCAAGTAATATCAATAACATCACACAATTGTAGAAATAGTAACAACATTATCAATATCAACATACTGAACAAGTGGTACCAAAATAAATATTAATATCATGTACCACTCAATGGCCATAATAGGGCTAATGAACCAAGATAAATGGGACTCGAACCCAAAACCACTCATATAGGAAAAAATATAAATATTTATCTAATCCATCCATTACTAAAAGAAATAAACCATAGAGTAGTAGCATAATCATGAATTTGAAAATAAGGAACATAATGCCTTTATAAATTCAATAAGGCATACAATCATCAATGGGTATGAAACCCCAATACATATAACAAGAGACAAATGTGAGAAACAAAAAAACACTAGTTGTGGTAACATCCACAGTCACATGCCTGACGGGCATAGGGAAAATAAATTTGAATAGTTCTAAATCAGACTGACCGACTAAATCCTCAACTTAGGTTGCAGGTGCACCATCTCTAACTGAAGATGCCACAATATCACAAGCTGATCTAACTAAGCTAAATCACTGGAATCTCATGTCAGGAACACACCCTAGACTAGTAGTTGGTCTCTCTACAGTCGTAGTAATTCCTAAAGCATCGATATGAAGAGACCACAAGCTGATCCCAAATTCCTGGCCAACTAATCATGAGAGAAATTCATGAAATTATGTCAAAACTTTTGAAATCATAACTTGTCTTAGGAACTCTAGCCCAGTAAAGAATACAGGAGAACTCTAGATGATCACCTATCTCATACTAGGGGCATTTTCTAAAGTAGTGTCTCATCATAACACAACCAAACCAAGATCCTAGAATACTTCTAGATACTATTTCTCATAATCTAGAAGGGACTCCATGGCCAGAAGAAACATACCACACTTCATAAGTCTGATGAGGACTATTCCCAATTTTTTTTAGCTACCATTACGGATCGTCTATATCTATCTCTGACCCTCTAGTCTGATACTACATTAAAATTCTAGAAATATGTGTTTTAGTCTCGTCAACATCTGTCGATAATATCACAGTTGCATGAACCGTTGCTATAAAGTCACCTATGGCAACACTTAAAGCTATTGCATCAGTTGTAATTTATTTCCATTTTCCTCCCAAATTTTTCACTACATCCGCTAAAATTAAATAATATATATAAAAAATTAAATAAGTATATAAATAAAAATTTTCATTTCTGATGAAAATTTCCCATTCTCAACCACGACAGCCAGTACGCTCTGGTGACCAACACCACCAGTAAGCTCCGTCCATACACCATATACCACCAGTAGCTTTGACCACATACCACCAGTAGCTCCAACCGCATACCACTAGTACACTTTGATTGCATACTACCAGTACACTCTTTTCTATTTTCTCTCTCAATCTGTCTCTGACTGTTTGAGTTTAATTTCACCCCAAAATCACCACTAATGAAAGTTATTTGTACTCTGCTAATCTTAGCTATGGCAGCATCCTCCAAGAAGTTGTAAAGAGGCATCATTACTCGGACCACCGCTTAAATTTCCAAGAAAAATTTGGGGCTTTCATCTAATTTTTTTATTTTAAAGTTTGTTTAGTCTTCTAATTGATGATTTTGACCTAATTTTTTGAGTTTTTATTTTGGGTGTTTCTTTTTCTTCACTTTAATTATTGACCTAATTTGTTGATTTTGCAAAATTTTCGCAGTTTGATTCAAAGAAAGCTAGTGAATTATTGAAGACAATCGTGGCCTCATCAGTAAAAAATTTCACCTACTGTTCATACTAATATATTTTTCATTTTAGTTTATTTATAATTTTATTAATTAAGTTAGTTTGATTAATTTGTAGTGTTTGCTTTCAAATGTAGCAAACTGGAAATGGATTTAGAGAAACAAAATTGGGTTTATGATGGGGTCTTGTATGACATTTCCTTCTGCATTTGCTTTATGGAACGATGTATTGCCGTCAATTTGAGGATGTACTATCCTTTGAAATAGTGTCAAACCCAAGATTTAGGAGTCGTGGGCTAAGTTGCTCAAACTTTCCAAAAATATTGTTGCACCCGTGTCGGATCCTTCAAAAATGCACTATTTTTGGAGGATCAGACATGCACCCATAGATATTTTTGAAGAGTTCGATCAACTTAGGTCATGGGTCCTCGGGATTTTGAAGCACATATATTGACACCCAACACTATAAGGTTCAAGGGTACTTTTTTTTTCATCTTATATCAACTTTTTTACCTTTGTTATACAATTTTACCTATTTTGGGTCAGTTTAATCAGTGCCAAAGCATCACAATTTACAACCTAGGTCTGCCCTGTGTTGAAATAACAGAAGATTAAATCATGACTTCAAGTTTTGCAATATTTAGAATCCTAGATGTAATGTGTGTCTGGAATATAGTTGATGTTGATACTTCTTCAGTTTGTTTGGTGAACTAATACATATTGTTTATTTAATTGGTCACTTGATTCATGTTGGACTTAATTTTCCTGCAATGATAAGGTTTAGTGGGTTTAAGATGAGGTCTTCAAATTTTGTAGAGTCCATTAACATTCTTTTATCTGTATGAATCATGCTTGTTATTTGGTACTGACTAACTAGAAATTACTAATAAGGTTCCCTTCTTGATCATTATTTTTTTTGTGTTTGATCTCCTTAATTGGTGCAATTGATATGTATTTATCGGTGGTATTTACATGCCTTATCATTCCAAGCTGTCAATAGCAAGGTTTCTTGGAGAATAGATGAGGTGATATATCTCCTACGTCATACTCGATAGGATACTCAAGATTGTTTAACACATACTATTTACTTGAAGTACTCCTCTGGTTGCGAATCTAAACATAATGAAACTTGCATCCTTGAACGGTTTATTGTTTGCATGCTGGAAAGATTTACTTTTGATCTTGTTTGTCTTAGTTTGGAAATGTTCTTTCTTTACATTAATATGGTAGAATTTATGTTTATCATAAAAAAATATTCCTAATAGTAATTTAACTTAGAATCTTGATAACGATTATTATATTGAAAATGATAGGTGCAGAATTAAGTGGATGCATAAAAATCAAATATCTGTTCTGGGCTAGTTTGAACGGTGATGTTTATTTGATTATGGATGTTGTCTAACATTATAGTTTTTTTTCATTTTTTTTCTTTGAACTTTTTATATAGAAGATTGTGCATTCATTATTAATATATGTATATAGGTGCTTCATTGTTTCAAAGATGTATCAGTGTTACTTGTATCTCAATAGACACAAATTCTTACAAGTTCATTGATTATATCCTATTGAACAGTTTCTCATATATAGAGAGTTCTATTAAATATATGAGGTGTTTATTTCAAGGCATAGGAGTTAGAATGAAAAACATCTTATCTTAAATATAGGTCCGATGATGAACATATGAGAGCCTCAAGTATCAATTACCTTCAAAGAAATTGCAATCGAATCTAATCAAGTCCTAGTTATGGAACTTTGTGGTTAATTCATCTCTTAGCCAATCTTCACATTTTACCTACTGAAATGGTAGTTTTACCACACTTGACTCTAAAATAATTTTTTCCTCTGCTCTATTATAATTGATCAAAGATAGACAATGTAAGTTGGGAATTTTATGAGTAGTGTGAATACAAGTACTTGACTGAATTCATATACAAGAATTGGGGCAATGTCTACTTCCACCCCCTGCACTAGCTTATTAATTATTAATTACATACACAGAACCCAAATTTGGACTGTATTTATTAATTACATACTTTCATATACTGACATTTACCAAGGGCTTTTTTTTGCTATACTCAAGAATTCACTTTTCCATAGTTGTCTAGTCACTTTCGGATCTTCTTAGAAAGGGAATACACAGGGAGAAGAACAAGCATAATAGTAGTTTCTCATTTTGTTGATACAAATACAAAGATTATATTGTGAAATCTAATAATTCATTAAAATTAGAAAATGAATTATTTATTTCATCACAATAATAATAATAACATACTTGATATAAGTATTGAATACATAGAATATATGCAAACCTAATGAAGTTGTTTTGATAACACTTTGTCTTAAGTAAAACATCTTAAATCAATTATAACATGGTTAAATAAATGGTTATGTTATAACAAACTAGTGAATGGAGGAAACTAGAAAACCATTATCCAAGATCGATAACTAGGGTACTTAGGAATGGAGGAAACTAATGAAGTGATCAAAATACACAAAAAAGTTGATGAAACTTGTGAATCCAATTCGAATGTTAGGAGAGATTTTCTAGATTAAAGGATTTCTCCATAGATTATCTAAAACAAACTGATATGGACGGATACAAGACACATTTGGGATGGTTTGACAAAGACTCATTGAGGAAAACTGTCATTTATAAAATAACCAATTGAACCTTACAATAGATGCCCTATCTAAAAAATTACTTCCTTTTGTAATTATTCTTTATTTAGAATATTTGATGATTTGATACTTCTAGCGAAGGGTGGCCTTACAGTATACCATAGACTAGTAAGAAAGTTTAAGATTACTTTGCAGGCATTGGAATAACTGTACCTGATCATGTTAATCCTCCTGATTATTTTATTGATATTTTAGAAGGAATATATAAACTCTTGATCACTGGACTAAGCTATAAAGATCTCCCTATTAGATGGATGCTTCATAACGGATACCTCATATGACCAGATATGATAGATTCTTCTGGATCAAGAGCATCTTTAGTTGGAGAAAATTCAGCTAATGGAGCAACTCTTGCAGCTTCTACCTCTAATCAATCTGGGGACCTGTGGTCAGAGATCAAATCCAATGTTGCACAGAAGAAGGACTGCATGTGATTTAACTCTTTGGCATGATCGGACTTGTCCCATCGAAAAACCCTGGTGTATTGCTTCAATATAAGTATTTCTTTGGAAGGTAATAATAAGTTTATCTCCCTTTCACTTGTATACCTTCTAATTACTTACTATTCAAGATGCATGTCTATATATGATCATATAAGTTTCTCTCCTTTTCAGTTATGTACATTCTAATTATTTTTAAAGATGTGTGTGTGTGTGTGTGTTTATTATGTGCTTGCACTCCTATATGCAAATGTTTGGCATTTCTCCACTGTACTTCTTTCATTTATATAAAGAAGAACCTTGAAGTAACTGGTAAAGTTACCGCCATGTGAACAGGAGCTATGTTGCTCGGATTTTTTGAAAATTTTAACGAGTGAGTGTCTGATCCTTCAAAAATTGCGTATTTTTGAAAGATCTGACACTGGTGCGGTAATATTTTTGGAGAGTCTGAGCAACTTAGACCAGGAGGTCAGTAGTTCAAGCTGTGAAAATAGCCTCTTCCAAAAATGTAAGGTGAGTTTGCATAAAGAAAACCCTTATGGTTTGGTCCTTTCCAAAACCCAACGCATAGCTGGAGCTTCTAGGTAGCATGACCACCTGAGAAGCTTCTGTGGATGCTTAGGGGGAGTATTCACGTGATAGTGTTAGTTGATTTACAACTGGTTTTTAGTTTACACTTGTTTTGATGGTTGACATCTATGATACTTCATATTGTCAGAATCGGGAAGTAGTGATTACGAGAAGCCAGGATACAAGTAGTTGATTTTCTTATTCTATTACTTGTTGGACTCTGTTTGGGAACACTTGCTGAAGTGGGTGATGAAACATTTGGATTTATGGGGTACCTTTACACAGTCATTGCAGTTCGTAAGTTCAAAACCTCTGAATAGTGTATATACTTCAGGATTTTTATCTTTATGAGGAATGATGACATAAACATAATTGATTAGATATGTTTGGAAATCTAGCAGAAAAAGTTCTCGATTTTGAAATCATGCAGTTCATCTCTATGTTATCACTTGTAATTCTACTTCTTTCTTAATGCTAACAATTCGTAAATGTTAGTACCAATAATGAATTGAAGAGGAGCCTGTATGTGTCCAGGAGGTCACAGGTTCAAGCCTTGGAAACAAACCCTTATAGAAATGTAAGGTAAGGCTACATACAATAGATCCTTGTGGTTTGGACCTTCCCTGCGCTATTTTTTAGAAATAGCCCCTTGCAAATATGTAAGGTGAGGCTACGTACAATGCAACTTTTTGGTCAGGTCATTCCCCGAGCCTCATACATAGTTAGATCTTAGTGCACCAGACTGCCCTTTTTGGTAGCAATAATGAGTTGTACATATCTGAGATTAGCATATTGGAAGTGATTATGTAAATTTTTCTGGTATGAACTGAAAAACTATTTTCAAGTAAAAATAAAATTAATTGCAGTTGTTGTCTTTGTCCCTCCTCACTGTTAGTAGTTGTTTAGAAAAGGAGTTAGTATAATAGAAATGAAGTTAAAGTATAGAGATGTTACAACAATTTTGACACCCAGCCCAGAATATCTCTCCGAAATTGTAAGTTTAGACCAAGAATATGAATTATGGATTTAGCATGGTTGGCTTGGCAGAATGATACTCTGCACTGCATTGCTATTAGTTGATATGTTTTTCTTCACTACTGTCTCTTCTTTTAATTACTACTTTGATTTTCTTCACTTGAACCAAGGGTCTTTCAGAAACAGTCTCTCTACATCTAAGAAGTAGTAGTAAGGTCAGCGTGCACTCAACCCCACTTTATGGAATTTTACTCTATATGTTGTTGCTTTTACCTTGGAAGAATGACATCTATTTTGTAAAAGATATGGAGATGTCAAAAAATATGTAGTACTATTCTTATTTTGGTATTGTATCTTTTTATGGTTTTTCAAACTTACATGAAAGATTGTTACTAGTAGTCTCATCTATCTTCCTTACCATTTTTTACTTTACCTAAGTTCTAATCTTCAAAAATGTTTTCCAGATCTTCTCACCAAGATTGTGGCTTTGAGGTCATTTTCTCTAGATAAATTACACTACCGGAGAGAGAGTGCATCTGGAATGAGTAGTTTGGCATACTTTCTTGCTAAGGATATAGTTGATCATATCAATACTATTGTAAAGCGTGCAGTTTATCTCTCAGTGTTCTACTTCTTCAGCAATCCAAGATCTTCAATTTTGGATAATAATGTCGCCTTGCTTTGTGTCGTATATTGTGTTACTAGGATAGCATATGCACTTGCCATCTACATTGAACCTGGTAAAGCTCAACTGTTGTGTACTCGGTATTTTGTTTTGTGATGTGTATATATTGTGTTATAATTTATTATGTATGTAAATAAAAATTTACATTAATACGAGTGCCTATTTATTTAAATTTATTCAATTTAATAACATGTGGCAACAATCATTGCAATAGATCAATAAACCATTGCAATAGGTAGTCAAAAAGCATTGCAATAGAATAGAAAAGCGTCGCAAGAGATGCTATTGCAATGGTTTAATGTCATTGCAGTAGAATCTATTGCAACGGTTAGTAATCGTTGTAATAGATTAAAATAGGCATCCCAATAAGTAATGAAATAGTTGTAATAGGTACTCAAAATGTTGCAACAGAATAACAAAATCATCACAATAGATGCTATTGCAACGGTTTAGAGTTGTTGTAATAGATCCTAATGCAACGGTTGCTAACCGTTGTAGTAGATGAAAATAGGTATCCCAATAAGTCAAAAAATAACTGTCGCTATAGCTTGACCTATGGCATTGGTTTCAGACAACTGTCACCATAGCTTGACATATTGCAGCAATTTCAAACAACCGTCGCATAAACCATTTCCATAGAACTATCACAACACCCACGTATAGGACGCTTGCTGAAGCATTGCGATAGAGCTATGAAAATGGCTTTGTTGTCTATTTCAACGGTTTTGCAACCGTCACCATAGGGGTAATTTCTAGTAGTGCACATTATTTATAATGGTAAATAATCATGAACATACCAAATCTATGCATGCCATAAACAGTATTCAATTAGTGGAATAATAAGCATCATACTGCATCTTCCTTTGACCCATACCGTAGATATATGTATACAAATATATACATATTCACATTAATAAATTGTAATCACATCATTTGTAATGATAAACACTCCTCGCCTATTCAATCAATATCATAACACCAACTTTGGTCGATTATTTTATCTGAAATAATCACAACATCAAAATCATGGCCTTAGGCCCATACACATGTTCGGGACTCATATCAATAATCATACTTATAAGACATAGCATATCTCTAATCATCTCACATATAGGAGACATCTCACCTATAAGAGGCATAATATCAATAAGCTTGTAATCATCTCTCACATACTAAGCATCTCACATCTAAGAGGCCTAATATATATAAACATCTAATCATCCATAGGATATGTTTTATCAATAGGTCATACGCATGATTACGAGGAATATCACTTCTCTAGGCCTATTTACATATCTAAGAGGAACATCTTCTCTATAGATCCAACAATCATCACTAAAGGAAATAGCAACTCTATAGGCCAATCATCAAGTCTAAGAATAAATAGCATCTATATAGGCCAATCATCATGTCTAAGAGGAAATAGCATCCCTATAAGATACATAACGTATCTAGGAGGAATATTATCTCTAAATGCCCAATATCACTTCAATAAGGAGTATGTTAACCATAATTCAAAAGCCACAATTCAGGAAAATCAATACAAGTTACCAAGAAACTTATTCTAATGTTTTCTAGCCTCATCTACGACTAACATCCACACTAAGTTCACAAGACTTAACACAAGCTTTGCGCTATATGGGCCGAACGATCACTCATCTAATCCACAATTTCAATAATTAGGCATAATATGACCCAAACTATGCTAAGGTATCTAGTTCATATTCTAGATGTCAGGTAAGCCATATTCAAGGCTTAGATAGCAACTTTGAATATAATAAGGGTACTCAAGTCAACTCTACCTAACTTACGGTTTCATGACTACCACACTAGCCCATTAATGCTAAATATACAAATCATGCTTTAAAAGCTAAAACCTTATTCAAAACATAGAATTATGTCATATATATGCTATAACTAATCAAAACTAAATAGGGAAGGCAATTGGATACAAAAGGGTTATAAACATGCCATCTTATAGGTCCAAAACCCTCATTTAATCCCCAAACATCAATATATCAAGGCCAAGTTATCCTACTCATAATCAAACTTAACATCTATATTCACACGTAACCTATATCACAAATCATCTATGAAGTAAAGTAGACCAAAGACTACCTCTAGGACAAACCACAAAACCTCACTTCATGCACCACATGCTCGTCTTCACTTTACAATCATTAAAAGGCCATCACCCTATCAAAACCATAATCTACTCATCAATACGAGTCTAATAATACCCATATCGCAATTGCAGTCATACGGGCCGTGATCATGCTACTGCGATTGCATACTTTAGGCTGCGATTGCAGTTGCACTAGATGACAGCAAACTCAAAAATAAGTTTGTGACCCTCGAAACTCATCCAGAATCTAAATAACATGACCCAATAGTGAATTTTGAGTGTAAACCACATTTCAAATCCATTGGAATCATAAATTTTTTTATCGGAGATCGTTTAGTTAAAAAGTAGGGCCTATACCTATAGTTCATCACTTTTCATAAAATTTGCTCAATTACCTAAAATAAGTTTAGGAGCCTTGAGAAATGAACCAAGGGTATTCGTAGCCTAAAATTGATGTTTCGGACACAATGACAAAGTAGAATATTCAATTTGTGATTGTTTCAACCAAATGTTGGTCCTACAACCATTCTTTCAAACTTTCAACTTTTCGACCAATAGGTCGAAATAAGCTCGGGTGTATTGGGACCCAAACTTAAGGTCGACCCAGACTAGAATAGATATTATGCATCTGTTTCCATAGTTGGAATTTGTATCCTAGATCATTTCACTGATGTTTTTTCTCGATGGCAATTTGGAACCAGCGAAGACTTCAAAATTGAGAATTAGATCTAAAAAACAAATGAACAACCCAGTAATCGAACCATTGGTCCTAGAATATTATAAATGTCTTAGGGAAGCTATGGAGAAGCTCAAATGATGGAGATAAACTTAAATATAGAAAATGACCTGAAGAGTTAATACATATTGTGAAAAAAATAATTTGAAAGCTGAAAGTGGGCTTTAACCCTTAGTTAGTGACAAAAATAACAAGATTATAATCTAATTGGAATCATATCAATTATTCATGCAACAATTATGAATGTACCGAATCTATGCATGCCATCACCAGTATTCAACCATTGGAATAATAAACATCATACCACATCTCTTTTCATCCCATACCAGAGAGATGTGTATATAAACACATATACATACACACACAACACTCATCTATACATATATACCCTCTTACATATCCAAAACTCATATCAATAACCATATATAAAAAAATTATCTTATAACTATAGGCCATAGCATATTTATAAGGAATAATATCTCTACAAACCATGAAACATATATAAAATTATCTCATATATAATAGGTTTCTCACTTCTAGGAGGCATAATGAATCAATAAGCATAAATCATAACTACTATTGCACACGCAAGTGCACATTATCATACAAGTTGTATAGTGAATCAAATTGTCAGATATCATACCCACGACTACTTGCCTATTAATATGCTTAACTTCAGATTCAACAATAATGTTTTCAAGTGTTTCAGAGTATCAAAATGGGTTAAATAATTTATTGAATAACTTAACAACTAATTAAATAACCAAGTGTAATAATCTTCACATAAGCTAGGTTGTAAAAAATACGACAGAGAATTCTAGGTTTGAGGCATTCTTAACAAGCCTATAAAAATCTATCCTTATTGTGGTCACGTTGATTATCGGGTTATTGATTTGTAGGGTTTAAATTATGATAATGGTCTTTCGAGCCTCTAATATTCTACCTAAAGGTACATTACAACTACATCATTGAGTGTGGATGCAATAATCCATTTAAATACTTTAAGTTATCTTCGTGCAATTGAACCAAACAAGGCTCCTGGGTATATTCCTATCTTAGTCGCTACTTCACATCCTTCATTATATAGAAGAATAAAAACTTTCTCCTTAAACTCTACAGTCTATCCTAATTGTTCTCCATCTGGGTTCATAAAAGGATTATAGATGTAATCTACTAGTGGCCATTCATTAAAATAATATAAATAAGAGAATTAGAATAACCCATGCGATAACTCAATATTAGTTACTTTATGTATATAGAAATATAATCATATTCTCGGCCTTCAAACCCAGAACAAGGATCTTTAGCACTTCATGTTCAGAATCAACACCAAAGAAATAAAAATCAATCGTACCGAATTCAATGTTCAAAGAATTAAAAATGGAAGAACCCTAATTAAACACCCATAATTGTTTTGTCCTTTGCTATACGTATGCCAAGATGTTTCAAATTGCACTAAAATTACTCTTAACCATGAAACGGAGCCTAACATAAAGGCTAAGGTTTGTGGTGCGATGATGTCATGGACCTCCACTTGAATGTGCCTTTCTAAAAAAATCAACCTTTGTGCCATGGAGGCCATTGCAGATACTGACAAGTCCTAAAATTCAAGTCAGGCTGTATGGGTACCTCAAGCACACATGTGCTGGAGGTCACTCTTTAACCCAACCTAAACACCTCATCATAGCATAGGAGTCGAAGGAACTCGAATTCACAAGTTATGATCGTGAAATAATATCATAAGTCTATAATAGATTCATAATAATAATAACTATGCCTAAGTTCACAATTGTTCACAATACCTCTATACAAAACCAAAGTCGATAGGTATATACGTCGGGACTAGCCCTCAACTATAGCCAAACTAAGTCTTAAAGAGACTAATCCTAAAGATAAGGACTAAGAGATAAACGTATTTGAATGTAATGAAGCGCACCCCTTCAACTCAATGTGTGAACCGCCTGATCATCTAATCATTACCCAAGTGACTTAGAGTGAGCTCCTAATATTTGAAGTATTGCTTATCTATCTCTTATGTATCAAACTAGTCTTTATGGTGTATTCACAGATAAGTTGTTATAATTTCTTTGATATTTCACATTTGTACTCATATTATATTATTAGAAGCTCTTGTACTGATACCACCAGGTTTTAGGACATCATTATGCTTTTGATTCACTTATTTCATTTATTCCATATTTATTTCTATATATAATTGAGTAGTTTGTTACTAGGTATTATGGATTACGGGGATTGGCTTTCCTATTGGTGGTTTATGGTAGGCTCCATCATGACTTGAGAAATTGTTTTGTGATAAATTAGTCTAAGAGCGTAGGTTTCACTAGTCTGTTATTAAAAGAGCTAAATCTTTAGTAGAGTCCTGCAGCTCGATGTGGAGACGTCTGTAACCGATCTTTGGGAGGCTACAGGGACATTCTTAAGAAATTCATTTATTGAATCCTTTTCTTGTGTACGCATTTCTATGAATATCAAAGATATTCTTTGACTCTATTCTATCCCCAAAAGGATAATACAATGTTGTCGACAGATGCAGATGAGACTTCAATATGCATTTCTAGAGTTTTAGCACAACATTAGAATAGACAGTTAGAGATGGATTTTGAATACCTTTAGCATCAGCCAAATAGATTTTGGGCCATCTTAGGCTCAAGTTGAGATCGTGGCTAATTTTTCCCTTTGAGGTTCAACATTGAGAATCCCAAGTGTATTGTAAATCCCTCACAGCCATGGTTGGTATTTAAGTCATTGAATAATTCTTAGACCATACTTAGAATTATTTGTTTCCATTAGATTTCTTGATCAATTTGTGAGTTTGAGATCGGGATTCTGGATTGAGACGGATATAGTGTATGGATTTATTAGAGGACCAGTATTGACACCCCTCTTAGTGTCGGAGCCTATCATAACAGTTGGCTCCTTCTTCTTCTCACAAAATATATATTATACGAGAGCTATAAAGAGAGCATGTATCGAGCCTTATGGAGGTGGCGACAAGACGCCATACCATCAATATAGTGTTATTGGTTGTGCTGAGGTGAGACATTAGTTTAGAGAGCACCCCAAATGTGAGTTAGTGATTGAACAGAGTAAACACGTATTTCCTTGCCACCCTAGAGTGTCTGAGACAGGCTATGATTGCGAGAAGGATAGATGTTCTACTAGAGTTTGCTCTCATATTTAGTTGACCAACTATTTAGGATTAGTTTGTGTTACTCAATAGGATTAGAGCCTTAAGAGTTTGTTAGTACGGCAGAGAGATAAACCACTGGTCTAGAGAGTGTCTCTTACATGGGATTTCTAGTAATTCAGCTCATTCAGATCAGCCTTAATGTTGTGTCATCTTCGAATAGAGATAATGCACTTGGAACCTCAGTTGATGATTTCACCAGTCATTTTAAGTTAGACCTCACTCAGATTTATTCTCCCTATGCCCCTCAGGCATGTGATTGTAAATTTCACCATAATAGGTGCATTTTTTTCACGTATTTATTTTTTATTATGTGTATTGTGGTTTTTGTAATACACCGTACTTTTTCTAGATAATTTCATCTCAAGAATGTCTATTAGTATCTTCTAAATTGAATGATAGTTATTCCATGAGGAATTTTCAAGATTTTCACTTTCTGTCATGTGGGAAATTCAATAAGCTTTCCATCGATATAAGATTTGCCCAAATCTGATAACCGAGTCAGAAGTTACGACTATTTTAAGTTCCCATCATAAACTCATTCCATATTAGTCAATGGCGTGCCGTGCCACAAGAGGAAATGGCATTTGGAAAATTCTAGTATGGGCCTATGATTATGGCGCGTCGCGTCAGGGCCCAAATTCAAAATTGTCCTTTTCCAGTGTCTTAGCACGATTTCCTCTGCGTCGCACCAAAGTTCCAGGTCGTAAAAGAAGGGGCAACACAATGGCTCCATGTTGCGCCATCCGTCAGTTTCCTAATTTTGAAATTTCAGTGACACAGGGCGATAACGTCACGTCGCGTTAGGGGTTCAATTTGGGAAAATTTTACTAAAATTAAATGACACGTCCAGGGTTAAAAGGGTCAACTTTCCACCCCTATTTAAGCTCTTTAACATGTGATTCAACCACTTTTTACCTAAAAATATACTCTCTTCTCTCAAAAACCTCTCAAGAACAACCTAGGACTTTTCATAGAATATTCAGAATCAAGAATTTACTCCGTCAATCTTCACGAAATCATGAACTAAGGTATGCATAGTGTTCTTTCATGGACTCCTTCCATCCATGAAGCCCAAGAATCTCTTTTCTAATTTTAAGTTTATGGATTTTTTTATGAATTTCATGTTGGGTTTGTTTTGTTTATGTTGAGAATGATCAATTGAGTTCAAATCCATATTGGGTGATCAATTTTATGTGAAATTGATTTGTATAGATATATATATTTATGTGAACATATGAATAAACCCTAGATGATGAAATTAGAGATGAATCTTGATGATTAATTATTGTATAATGTTGTCTACATGTGTTATGCCTACCATGTGTTTGATTAAATGCCTAGATGAAGGAACAACGCCCAACTAGTATGATATCCTGAAATGACCATGTATGTACAAGTCATGCCAATCATATGTTTTGATGAAATGCTTCTATAAATGTATTATGGATTATGATGTTAGTTATGTGTTCAAGTAAGTTATGCTTGGTCAGTTTTCCTTCCATCAATTCCTGGGGGTACTCGTACCCAAAATATTAGCTGTGTGCCTAGAGACATGTCATGTTTCCATGATACTCTTATTCAAGATATGAATCCTTAGACTTCAGAAAGTCTTATGACTGAGGAAATCTGCATGATCTCATGAACTCAGTCAGTTGTCAGATATCAGTAATATTCCATCAGTCAACGGAATTTAGTAACTCAGTCCATGTCCAGTTCAGTAAATTATGTTCAATGTCTATTCATATTGGAGTAGAAATTAGCACCGAGTGAATCCAAGGATGGGAACTCACCCGTTATGTGAGGGTATGGTTCTTAGAAGCAATCCTTGTGTTCCAGAACTATGTAGCCAGTATAGGTTGAGACATCATAGCCTTCTATACAAGGGTAGATGAGGTGGCTTATCCTGCTATTAAGGGTTCCCACTATTCTCATTAGAGTTACCTGTTATATTAGGGTCACTCACATGTTTTCCTTACCAGTGGCGCGGTATTAACACCCTTCTAATCAAGGCATAGATTTGACCCTAATTCAGCTATAATGCATTATTTGGGATATGTCAGTTAGATGAATACCTCCCACAGTCTCAGTATCAGTCTCAGTATCAGTCTCGGTATCTGTCTCTGTATCAATCTCAGTATTAGTCTCAGTATTTAGGTACAAATATTAGTCATGGGTTAGCTTATGGTCCTTCAGGGTCGTGGGCTCTGTGTAGCATTTCGGGTATCAAATTTGGGGTGTTACAAACTTAGTATTAGAGCCTAAGGTTCAATAGAGTCCTAGGAAGTCTGAAAGTCGTATCTAGTAAAGTGTTTTACATGAGTGTGTTGCGCGCCACATTTATGTACATGAAGCTATAAGATGTTTTAGGAATAGTTTCCCCTCTTTTAGTATTCATGTTGTTCCAGTGAGCATAATCTCAAGTCAATCTCTCAGTCTAATCTTTTTCTCCCTTTCTTCTATAGAACATGCCTCCTAAAAGAAGAAATGGGAATCAGCCATCCCCTCAGCCCGAAGAACCTTTGGGCGAACATGTTTCTTATGCAGAGTTTTGAGCTGCATTCACTACTCTTGCTAACTCAGTTGTTGCTCAAAATGAATCACCAGCTGTCGTTCTAGCCAATCTAGTGGCCAATTCAACTGCAGCCAGGATTTGGGATTTCACCCAAATGAATCCTTCATCGTTCCTTGGGTCTAAGATAGATGAGGACCCTCAGGAATTCTTGGATCAGGTTCAGAAGATAATAGACATCATGGGGGTGACTACTGTTGAGAGTGATGAGCTAGTTGCATATCAGTTGTAGGATATTGCTCATACTTGGTTTTAGCAGTGGAAGTCAGAGAGGGCAGATAATGTAGGGCTAGTTGAGTGGTAGGAGTTTGCATCTTATTTACTCGATAGATTCTTTCCCCAAGAGCTTCGAGAAGCTAAGGTGTTAGAATTCATCAACCTCAGGCAGGGCAATATGACAGTGAAAGAGTATTCTCTTAAGTTTACTCAATTAGCCAAATATGCCCTTCATGTGTTTGCAGACAGTAGATCAAAGATGAGTAAGTTCGCTTCAGGGGTAAATGATAGTGTGGTTAATGAGTGCAGATCCGCCATGCTAAATAGTGACATGACTTTAGCCAGACTTATGACTTATGCTCAGCACAAAGAGGAGTAAAAGATTAAGCAGAGGAAAAAATAGAATAAGAAAGCTAGGACAGGTAGTTTCAACTTCGCCCAACCTAAGTCAGAAGGAGGAAATCGTTCCCAGTTTCATCCTAAGTCATCATTTCCAGCTCTCTCTATAACCAGTGTTCCAGTTCTTATGTTCAAAGAAGGTAACAAAGATAGAGAACCAGGCTCTAAGACCCAGGCCAGTGTTAGTAGTGCCCATACCTATCCTCTTTGCCAGACTTCCGGTAAACACCATCAAGGTGTGTGTATAGAGGGTAGTGGCATTTGTTTTGGTTCTGGCAAGCCAGGCCACAGATTTAGAGACTATCCTCAGCCAGGTCCTCAAGGTTAACAAAATTGCTCTTCATCTCAGTTCAGTTGCCCTAATCAGTAGGGTGCCACTTTCAGTGCTACTAGTAGGCAACACCCAAATCATCTCTATGCTCTTCAGTCCCAACAAGATTAGAAAAATTCTCCTGATGTAGCTACTGGTACATTATAGATCTTTCATGTGCATGTTTATTCTAAGCTAGATCCAGGAGATTCTTTGTCTTTTGTTACTCCCTATATAGCAGTTGATTTCAAAATCAGTCCCAAAATTATAGCAGAGCCCTTTTCAGTCTCTACCCCAGTGGGTAAAACTATCATATCTCGACGAGTATATAGGAACTGCCTGGTTATGATATTTAAGAAAGTCATTTCAGAAGACTTAGTCGAATTAGAGATGACTGATTTTGATGTCATTCTCGGCATGGATCGGCTTCATTCTGCTATGCCACAGTCGACTACAGAAATAGAATAGTCCAGTTTTAGTTCTCAAATGAACCCATCCTTGAGTGGAAGGGTAGTGTATCTGCTTTTAGGGGTCAGCTTATTTCCTACCTTCGGGCAAGGAAAATGATATCTAAAAGATGTGTTTATCATCTTGTTTGAGTTAAGGACACTAGTTCTAAAACTCCCAGCCTTTAATCAGTCCTAGTAGTGAATGAATATTCAGATGTCTTTCCCAAAGATCTTCTAGAAATTCCTCCCGAAAGGGAAATAGACTTCGACATTGATCTTTTTTCAAATACTCAGCCTATCTCTATTCCTCCATACAGAATGGAACCAACAAAACTCAGAGAACTGAAAGAACAATTGAAGGATCTCTTAGATAAGAGATTCATCAGGCCCAGCATTTCCCCGTAGAGCACTCCAGTATTATTCATGCGCAAGAAAGATGGTTCTCTCAGAATGTGTATAGACTACCGCCAACTCAATAAGGTCACGGTCAAGAACAAGTATCCTCTTACCAGAATCGATGACTTATTTGACCAACTTCAGGGTGCCAATTATTTCTCTATGATAGATCTCAGATCCGGCTATCATCAGCTCAAAGTTAGGGAATGTGACATTCTGAATATAGCTTTCCGAACTCGGTATGGTCACTTCAAATTTCTAGTCATGTCATTTGGTCTTACCAATTCCCTATCCGCTTTCATGGACTTGATGAACTGTGTGTTCATGCAGTACTTGGACATGTTCATCATAGTCTTCATAGATGATATTCTGGTCTATTCCCGCAGCGAGCGTGATCATGAAGACCATCTCAGGACAGTACTTCAGACTCTCAGAGATAATAAGCTAATCACCAAATTCAGTAAGTGCAAATTTTGGCTAAGGTTAGTAGCATTCCTTGGTCACATCATTTCCGGTGATGGCATTAGAGTTGATCCTCAAAAGGCCAAAGAAGTAAGAAACTGGCCCAGACCTATCTGTCCATCGGGTATTAGGAGTTTTTGGGTGTAGCTAGCTATTACAGATGGTTTGTTGAGGGATTTTATTCTATTGCATCCCCTATGTCCAGATTGACTCAAAATAAAGTCAAGTTTTAATGGTTAGATCCTTGCGAGAAGAGTTTTCAGGAGTTGAAGACTCGACTCACCTCAGCTCCAGTTTTAGCTCTTCCAAATAGTCCAGATGGGTTCGTAGTGTATTATGATACATCCAGAGTAGGTTTGGGTTGCGTTCTCATGTAGCATGGTAAGGTCATAGCCTACGCCTCTAGACAACTTAAGCCCCATAAGAAGAATTACATTACTCATAATCTTGAGTTAGCAGCCGTAGTATTTACCTTAAATATTTGGAGGTATTATCCATACTACATTCATGTAGATGTGTTCAAGGATCATACGAGTCTTCAGTATGTCTTTTCTAAGCAAAATCTCAATGTTTGTCAGAGAAGGTGGTTAGAGCTCTTGAAATATTACGACATGAGTTTCCTCTATCATTTGGGCAAGGACAACGTAGTGGCCGATGCTCTCAGTAGACTATCCATGAGTAGTGTTTCTCATGTTGAGGACAGTAAGAAGAAGTTAGCTCAGTAAGTCCATCATCTTACCAGACTAGGCGTTTACTTAGTCGATACAGATGAGGGTGATATATAGATTTAGAGTAGTTTAGAATCATCTCTAGTTTCTGAGGTTAAAGAAAAGCAAGATAGAGATCCCAGCCTTGTCAAGTTGCAAGGATCAGTTCAGGATTATAAAGTAGAGGTTTTTTCCCAAGGACGAGATGGTGTTTTGCGTTGTTAGGGTCGTGTCTGTGTTCCAGGTGTAGAAGACTTAAGGCTGTGAATTCTGGCAGAAGCGCATGGTGCACGCTACTATATTCATCCAGGGGCCACAAAGATGTTTTGCGACTTACGAGAAATCTATTGGTAGAGTGGGATAAAGAGAGACATTGCAGAGTTTGTGGCTAAGTTCTCTATATATCAGCAAGTTAATAGAGAGCATCAGAATCCTAGTAGGTCCATGCAGGAGTTCATTTTTTCTAGTTGGAAGTGGGAAGTTGTGAACATGACTTCATGATGAGTTTGCCTCGAACTCGTCATCAACATGATTCAGTCTAGGTCATTATAGATAGAATAACCAAATCATCTCATTTCCTTCTAGTTCATACCTCTTATTCAACCAAGGATTACGCCAAGCTCTACATCAAGGAGCTGGTCAGATTGCACGGTATTCAGTTGTCTATTATTTCAGATAGAGGTACCCAATTCACCTCTCACTTTTGGAAAGCATTTCAAAAAGGTCTTGCTACCCAAATTCATCTTAGTAAAGTCTTTCATACTCAGATAGATGGTCAACCAGAAAGGACCATTCAGACCTTAGAAGATATGCTAAAAGCGTGTGAAATTGATTTCAAGGGAAGTTGGGATGACCACTTTCCTTTGATTGAATCTGCATACAATAACAATTATCATTCCAGTATTCGGATGGTTCCATTCAAAGGTCTCTATGGTAGGAGATGTATATCTCCAATTGGTTGGTTTGAAGTTAGTGAGGCCTCAGTCATTGGGCCTGACTTAGTATTCGACGCCTTAGAAAAAGTCCAGTTGATGAGAGAAAGACTCCGAGATGCTTAGAGCCGACAGAAGTCTTATGCAAATATTTGTAGAAAAGATCTCGAGTTTGAGATTTCTGACTATGTCTATCTAAAGATCTCTCCCATGAAGGGAGTGAAGCGGTTTGGCAAGAAAGGGAAACTCATTCCCCAATACGTCGGTCCTTTCAAGATTCACAGTCGCTTTGGCAAGGTACACTATGATCTTGAATTGCCTTTACATCTAGCCTCAGTTCATCCAGTCTTTCATGTCTCTTTTCTCAAGAAGTGCATAGGTGACCCATCAGTTGTAGTCCCTATTCATAGCATTAATATTCAGAACACTCTCTCTTATGAAGAGATTCTAGTCAAAATCTTAGACTATCAGACTCATAGATTGAGGAACAAAGAAGTCCCTCTAGTTAAGACTGAGATGTTGCGTATTCATCTCTTAGATTTGTTGGGTTCATTCCCCTATGATGGTTTTCCCTTGTTATTAACATTGAGAATGGATACTTTTTTTTAGATTTGACGTGGTTTTGTCTTAAGTGGAGTTGGGTAGTTAGAGGCAGGAGACCTCTCCTATGATTGCTTCTTGTGTTGGAAAATTGGAAGTTCTTCATCTTATGTTATTGATTTTCTAGTGGTGGTCTTGACGTTGAACTTTGTTTCGAGATTGGTATATTTCTTATTTGATGATGTGATTCTTAGGTGGATTCAGGAAATCCCCATTCTAGTATTTGTTCGACCTAATGAGGCTTAATGGAATGTTTCTCTTTGATGATATATACCGATGATTGTTCCTTGTAGAGATAGAGTATTGTACTGGTTAATTCTAGCTTAAGTTGCATTTTTTGAGTTGCAAGAGTTTTTTCCATTATTGGTGTGGTTTGCAGCCTTGGATAGTTTTGAGTATGTTTTGATAGTTTATGCTTTCTATCAGATATGGAGTGGGTTATTTGCATTTTCATCCGGTGATTCATCCTTTGGCATGATTTCTATTTATGGCTATATTTCATACTCTGTAGTTGATATAGAGATGGTTGCTTGTGTTTTCAATCGATAGTTATCCCTGAGGTGAATTTTTTCTTAGGATATGTCTCGATTGTGGCTTGGTATGATTTATCTTAGATATTTTAGAGTTATATACTAAAGGAATGGTTGGCAATGATATAGGGTTATTGGTTTAGTTTTTACTTGATGCCTTAGAATGGAGATTTGTAAGTTATGATTGACTTGGAGTATGAATGCCTGGCCATCTTTAGGATCCACTTGGGGAGTTGAGATTGAGTAGTTCAGCTCTGGTGTTGAGTTTTCAGCTTTTTATTGTAGAACTTCCATGCAGCCTTTGTTTTAGACTTACCTCAATTTAGATTTCATTTATAGGCATGCTTAGCCTACTCTGTGATTGCCTATTCAGTATTCTCAACTTCGGATGAAATATCAATGATAATTGTTCAGATGGTAGCCCATGGACCCTCTATTGGTTCTTTTATTTTTGACCACGGTTTCCAATTTTCTTTGTGAATTTTGGATGATATATTCCGTGGGGGTACTATACTTGAGTTGGATTCAATATGTCTTCATTCTCGATTGATGGGACATCCCAAAGCGAATAACTCAGTGATGAGTAGTTATGCCTTGAATTTTGGATTTCAGTTTTATTACTATCTAAACTAGCTATAGCATTGTCATAGATTACATTACTTGATTATTTCCATTTGAGTGCCAAGACAATGCCTTATGGTCTTATTCTCGTGTTTGTTATATGGACTTTTAGCATACTAGTTTTAGTTCTGTGAGTTCTTTGTGATAAGATTACACAAACAGGACTCAAGTGATTTTCCCCTGGTTCAGAGTTGATAGAAAGTATGGATTGGTAAGAGAAGGTTATCTCTAGATTTAGGAGTCAATGGTGTGAATAATAACTTGGAATGGTTTTGGCTTTGATAAGCCTTTGTTGATCTGTAAAAGTATAGAGATGGTATCAGCGAGTTGTGGCTCAAATTTTCTTGTATCACCTTTTTCGGTTTAGTAGGAGGCCAGTTAGAGGTTGAAGTTGAGTTTTGATTGTTTGGAAGTGAAGTAAGGGGTCTGGTTGAAAAAGGTATACCTATGGCGAAAACCCATAGAAGTGTTCTCTCTACATAGAGGTTATCTGGGAAGTCATGCTCTGAGCATGACGACCCAGTACCTCATCCTTTTAAGCTTCTAAGATTCTTTCTATCCATTGACTTTCAAGGCCAAAAGTTCTTTTAGTAGTGGATATTGTATTAATCCTTTCGATTAGATTTCATATATCTCCTTATTTCTGCCATTAGGGCTTCTCCATTGATGCCCAAATCATTTACTACTTGTTGACACTGATGATTCCATTAGCAAGCAGTCCATCTAGATTTTAGAACAAATTCATTGTTTAGAAGTCTTCCCTGGTTCTGAATGGCCACCTAGTAAAAACTTCAACAAGATAAGCTCAGATGAAAAATTCGACTTTTCCAGAAGATCCAAAATAGCGATTATAGGCTAGGTAGACCTTTGGTTTGGGTCTCAATGCACCCAAGCTCATTTCTCCCTATTGGTCGGAAAGTTGGAAAATCAAAAAGTATGGGTGTGGAACCCACAATTGGTCTAAACGACCTTGGATGAAAATCTGACATCACCAACTCGTCCGTAGCATCAAATTTAGAGCTGTTAGAGAGTTCAATTGTGAAATTCGGAGTCCAAATAAGTTCTGAGAGTTAAAAAGAAGTTTTGACTTTGCTGGTATGGGTGATTACAATCGCGATGAGGCCTATGAAAATCTCCCTTACAAGATAGTGACCCTTGTATGGTGATAGCGACATCCCAATACCTTGTTTCGGTATAAAAGGGCACCTTAGGCCGTGTTTTGGGCATTTTTTACTATTTTTAAAAATATAGAAAACCTAAGAGGGTGTGATAACTCAAAATTGAGTATTATGGGTTTCTTAGGAGCCTGATTAACCCGTATTATCATGATTATCGTCTAAATTTAGGTAAGATTTCATCACTTAATTGATGAATTTCTTGGTTTTTGACCGAAAACCCCAAATAGCACCAGGGATTGATTTTAGCACGAAATTATCTTTGTTTTCACCTATTTATTGAGTATTGTAATTCATTGTTCATGAATGAGCATTTGGTTTACCTCAGAAATGTGTTTATCATTAGTGGGACCCACTTGGGATTTTAGTGTCGTTTTTGGACCTGAAGCACAATAATGCAATATGGGTATCGTTAGACTCGTATTGATGAGTAGATTACTATTTTGATAGTGTGATGACACTTTGGGGATCGTGAAGTGAAGATGGACGCGTGGTGAATTATATAAGATTTTACAGTTCGGCTTTGAGGTAGGCTTCTACCTACTCTTCTTCGAAGATGATGTGTGTTATAAATGGCACGTGAATATGAATGTTAGGCTTGATTATGATATAATAACATAGACTTTATTATTGATGCTTGGAGATTAGATGAGGGTTTTGACTTATAAGTTGAAATGATTAGTATGCTTTTAGGATCCTATGGCCTCTTACCTTGATTATACTGATTCATTGATTCAATATGATATAATTCTATGATTATGATGTGAATTTAGCATTGGAAACATGATTAGTACATTCAATCCTTTTGGGCTAATATGGTGATCTTGGAACCATAGTTTAAGTAGAGTTGACTTAAATGCCCTTTTTTTTTCTAGACGAAGATCCTATCTTAGGATTGGTTATGGCTTACTTGACATCTAGAAGTTTAACTAGATATCTTAGCCTAGTTTGGGGGAATATATTTCCTAAATATGGAAATTGATGATTAGAAGTGGGTTAGTCCGGCCCACTTAGGCCAAGACTTGTTTTTGCCTTTGCGAACTTCCCCGCGGATGTTAGGCATAGTTGAGACTATTAAGACTTTAGAACGAGTTTACTTGGTGGCTTGATAAATTATGATGTATCATCCCCCGGGTAATGACTAATAACTTATGGCCATGATTTCCCTTATAGAATGATATTGGACCTTTTTGAGATGTTATTTCATCTTAGATGTGATAGTGACCTTTTGTCACGACTCAAACTAGGGCCTTGCAGTAATGGGCATCCCAAGTCCAGCTAGGACTAAAGAACGCCCCAATTACCCAACCCAACTGACCTACGCTTACCCTGAGTCGGATGAATTCTGAATATATAACAAGATAGCATTATTGCATAATCCAAGACTCTGGGATAGGTCTATATCTTTGACTACCCAAACGAGTCCAACCGCCCGATATCCAACCAATAGCTAATACCAAACAAACCATAATCCAAACCATAACCATATGTGTTCCATAATAAGTATAGATAATACCAAAATAAAAGAGGATGGAATAGTGAGAAATGTAGTCCTACGGTATCATCCCCAATACCAATGAAAATACTAAGGCAGATACCAATACCAATCCAGCCCATACAAACCCACAGTAGTTCCGTAAAAGACTCTAAGCAAAAGATATCTAATATCCGGTTGGGACATGCCAACTACCATAGCCAAAACCAATATCCATAAATAAACCAATGAATAAAATAACATCATGAAATAAAGCCTTTAGAAAAAAGGGAAGCTCACCACTACAACCCAAAAGCTGATCCCGAAGTCTGATTGCTAAGCAGGAGGAATAGAACAGATGGCTCCTACATAGCGTGGGGATATAGCCGCTCAAAGATGGGTTAGCGGGTGAATGCTAGCATGAACTCAGGATAAGGATAAAATAATGTCATCTAGTAACACCAAGTAAGCCAACCATATGCATACAAACCATACATTTATATATATAACCATGCCGGGAAAGAGGACCAGGTTAAGCATGTATTTCAAAATCATTAACCTAGGTATGTGTAGCTTAACCGTCTTTAACCATCCATGAGCTATATGGGTCTAGTGTAACCCCCTGAACAGGCCCTGATGCGTATAGCCACACGAACCGGATATACAATAAAAGTAAGGGATTCCCTAGTACCCTTACCTGCCATGATACATATGTACAGTGTACTTAGAGGATTCCTATATACCTCGTAGTATCATAGAAGGTCCCTATCATCTGCCCATAATTTTGGTAAACATGAGTTTCAAGTGTTCATTGATTTATCTCCCACCTTCATAGTTAGCTATCACATCCCACCATTATTTCCCAATAAAAAAACAATTCCAACCAACCAAACCATTATTATTATCTGAGGCTATACATAGTGGTATCATCATACAAACTTTAACTTGCAAGTATGGTCTTCAGCTAAACCTTATTGAGATCAAGGGATTTCCATGTACCCATAGATCACACTATCCAATTAACTTAGGGGAGTCCCATGTACCCCATAAATGTTCCATTATTTTGATTACTTAGGGGATTCCATTGTACTCGACAAGAATGTTAAACCCAAAATCATTCCATTTTAACCATTCTAAACCATTTAACCATTTATGGTTCCATTACAAAGTTTAAACCATTCATAAGTTCCATCAAAAATGAAATATAATAGTGAAAGCATTGTTATAGGTATTTTATCAAACACATTGGGGGCATAGTATTTACAAAACCAATTCCAATTACCAATAACTGTTCCCGTAAAATCCAATTATCAAAACCACCAATAAAGAATTTAAAAACAAAATCAAAACATAGGAAAACCATAACCAATCATTTAAAATCAAAACCCCCATATTATATTTGAAAACCCAAAACCATACAATAATCAAACCATGAAAACATTGTATAAAACCATGCCTTTAATTGGAACTTACAATGAGGAAAGATAACATACCTTAAACCTAGAATATGAGGGTGTGAAATTACCAACTCAAGTGGAAAATTAACCCTTAAGATGAAACCCCAACTTACATTGCCCAAGAGGTTTAGAAACGATTTAAGAGTGTTTTTGTAACATCCCAAAATTGGATCCCGAGACGTTACACGGTGCTTAGGGGCATAAGTGACCCTAAGCTAACCCTTCTACTAGCATAACTCATAAGCAACTGAAAAAAATGCTCAAGTCTACATGAGATCAGCGAAAACGTAGAACTTATTTGAACTTGATCAATACAATTATGAACGTTACAAGTTTACAACTCTACTTTTACAAATGAAACTGATACTGAATACATCAACTTCTACTGACTGTCTATGAATTCACTTATGGTACTGACTTTAGATAGATGGGTCATGACTTCCAAATACCCAATCTCAATACGACTAAAGTAAGAAAATATGATACTCCTCGAACTGTATAACTGACTCAAGCCCTCGAATCAAAAGGATTGATCACCTGCTGACTGGAAACTACAAACTGACTGAATGCGGTATCTGTGCTATAACTTGTACCTACATTATAAGGCATTGTAGCATATAGAAATATATGGGGGTCAGTACTTTAAAGAATATACTGAGTATGTGGAGGTACAATGCAACATTATAAATAAGATCATAAATAATTACGAAAATCATGCATGCTGATGATAACGACTTTCTTCGCTTGAATTAATTGAAATATATTCCTTAAAACTCATCATTAGTAATGCAAGCATTATATATCTCATAAATCATTATACTCAACTCAAACTCTTTAAATCATGACTTAGAGGGACTCGGTAACTCATGAAACTTGAACTCTTATAGACTTGGGAGTTTCTTAGAACCGACATGACTACACCATGTGAGCCGCATGGAGTCCAACGTTTTGCCCTCCTAAGGAGAGAACCCCACATTGGCGGGGGTGTTTTACTCTTTCCAGGGAGTACAACCTCAATCTCATTATCACAATTCCATACTCGACCTCTAGCCCACAATTATCAACATCAATCCTATGGTGGCACGTAGTTTCAAGAAAATACTACATTTCCCGCTCGGTGCTAAATACTCCTACCAGACTCAGCTCAGAACGAGTTAGGAAATCCACCTTACTCAATATCAACTCATGGGTCTATTATAAAGATCAAAACATAATTATATATCTCATCTGTAAATCATAAACATCTCGTGGATTCCTAACTCGACTCAACTCAACACAATCTTTCTCAACATCAAGTACATTTGCTTTTCGAATCATTTTCAAATATCAAAAGCATCAAGGAAACATCATAGGACTCATTCTTGACTCTCAAGCTCAAAAATCAATATATATATATATAAATATATTCAATAATCAAACTTCTCGTAGAAAAGCTTAAATCATGACTCTTATCTCAAATCATTCGGAAATCATCAACTCATAATAACAATATTTAACTCATGGTATAAGTTCTCAATTTAAGGAATAAAATGATAAAATAATCATGTGTATCAATCCTGATTTGCTCAAATATCATAAATCATTAATAAAGTAATTTGGGTGTAAACCCACTTTGCAAAATCATGGATTTCAATAGTAGAAATTAAATCTTTGGGCACAAGAACGAAAGAAGTGTTCTTGTTCAAAACCCCACATACCTTGAATTATAAATTTGAGAATAAGAGACTTGATTGGAACTTCTTCTCGCACTTTTTAGGCTAAGATTCTTGATGCCTTTGACTCGGAAAGATGAATTCTTGAACCACTTGGAGATATCTATGGGAGATTCTAGAATTTCTTGGAAGAAGATTGGATTTTTTTTTGGGGGGGTCTTGGAAGAAAACCCTAGCTTCTAGAGAATTCTTAGAGAGATTGGAGAGAAATAAGAGAAAATGATCTTCCCTTTACTACTTGGATATATTTATAATACCAAAATGGCAGAAAATACCAAAATGTCCTTTTGAAAAAGCTGAAATTCGCTGATCAAGGCCTGTGACTGTCGACCTGACGGTCCGTCAGAGGGACTGATAGTCGAAGTGATAGTCCGTCAAGTATCTGATGGTCCACCAGATCGTCCGTCACTCGGGGGACAAAAATGGAACATTCTGTCTCGACCTGACGGACCCCTTGACGGTCCATCAACTTTTTAATGGCCCACCACTTTGTCCATCACAAGATGACTAAAAAGAGGGGTCACTGCCTTGGATTGACAGGACACTTGACGTTCCACCAAGGAATTGGCGGTCCATCAGGTCCACCATCAGGCCTGGGCGATTCCGGTATTATTTAGTAAAACGACCATAACTCCCCTGTACGATGTCAGATTTTGATGAAATTGGTATCAATGGAAATCTTATTCAATGCTCTACATGAAAAAAGGTAGAAATTAGAGAAATTCTACACGGTTCTATCATTATTCACTTTGGAATTCATTTCCATCTACTCAGAAGATGGATTTAGACTCAAGGAACAATCGGGGTATTATAATATCTTCCCCTTGGAAACATTCTTCCTCGAATGTTGCTAGTTTCTCCAAGAACATAGTGAAAACTAAAGATACATAGCTTAAACAACTTGCTTATCTGAATCTGTATCTTTCTAATCTTTGGAGTACTTCGCTGAATGTATAACCTTGGTGAGAATAGCTATATCATTGGATCCGAGACTGGAGAATAATAGAATAGAGGACAACTGTAATTCTCAACTAAGTCTGAACTAGTTTTCCTTCTGCTTATAATAAAGAGCGGGCTCATGCTGAGAGTTTAGGAGTAACTTGATGTGATCAGGGTGCAGTCGTACTCATAGACTGCGAAGTGATAATTTATGCAAGTGTAGGTCACAAGGAACAGGGCTAAAATTATACAATGGTTATTACATTGTCTGGGTTAGAATACTTGGGAAAAAATAAAGACCGTTCAATGAATACCTACAGACTGAATCATAATTAGATATCTGAATATAAAACTGATGCCAGATACATATATTGAACTAAATTCGTAGCTTTCGGGTGCGAGAAACCACTTGCCGGATTGACCGTACTTATGAAACTTCGAGTGGTAAGACCAGACTAGTTTCAAAAAATGGAAGACCATAGAACCTATCTGCTAAATTTTAAAAGCTGGGTTGCCGTCTATGCAAACAAAATCGTACTAGATACTCATACTTAAGTGGAGGATTCCTTCAACCCCCTTCCAAGGAATTCTAACATATGAAGGAGCAAAGAACTTCGGGCAAGATCTAAACAAGACATCTGAATCAGAGATCATAGAATTTCCATAATACCCTAGCTTGGAACATAAACCTGTAAATCATAAGTCAGGATAGAAGTACTAGGACTCAAGTGATGCGACTTCTTACTCTCAAACTTAACCATACTTATCGAACGCTCTCTCAACTATACTATACCCTTTCGATACTATACTTAATCGATACGACTTATAATCTTCTCATGGCACTGATGCTTCCATCTACTCATATCTCCTCAAACCAAACCCTCTCACCATTTTCAAGCCTAACCTAGAACCACCAAATCCTCCACATGATACCATTCTAAATCATTGACTTCCATATATCTACATTTTTACAACTTCTCACTTCAAGAGTAATTCTTATTTCCTTTTTGAAAACTCCAATCCATCTAGTACTAGTCATTTACTAAGGTGCAATGTATCCATCCACACGTACACAAACTCGACCTCCGAGCCCATCTTCATAACCACATATGCATTCCTAATCAAACACTTATATAGTATAAAGCCTCTTCTTCATGACCTACACACCCCTTACCAAGAACCACTTTCATGTACTCACTTTAGACAAGTACGCCCGACATACTCCTAACTAATCAAGTCCCACACAAATGCTTCACTTTAATTTTCCCCTCAGACTCATGGAATTACACAAAACGAACATACAACAGTCTTTCCAATCATAACACATTAAACTTCAACTAACCATGGCATGTATCAAAGACTTAGCCTCAATCTTACTTCACCCTACCGCCTATCCAAATTAAGCATGCCACCCTCTGATGTTGATAAGGAAATATGTTCTCTCTCCTATCTAAACAACCATTCACCACTACTATCTTGATTAAGGAAAGGCAACTAAAAGATTAGAGCATGAGGATTTGACATATGAATGGATACTATGAATAACTTGACACTCAACTGAGGCTTGAAGAATAGAGGATTTAACATCATAAACTTATCAAAGAAATATAGCCCGAGGACATGCACGATATAAATCTGAATTTTTGTTGATCGTTAGAAGCATTACTTGAGTCCTTGAACTGAACATACCACAAGACTTGAGTACATGAGTCATGATCCGTATGACCTAAATCTGGAACTCGCAATTTACGGAATATAATTCCAACTGCTAAAAAATCTGAAACTCCGCATTTTGGTAACTAAGAGAGGGCACAATTATTTATGGTATGCATGAGTTATGATTATGGAACTAAAGCGTAAAGCATGACTAATTATTGGAAAAATTGAAAATTTCTGAAATAAGAATGGGTAGAGCATCATTCCTTCCCACCGGTACCTTACAACTTACTGGCACATCTCCTAAAATCTGGGAGCTTAACTTGGTTACTCATTCTATCATCTCCCCCTTAGACTTAAGCCATCACTCTGAATAGGTGAACCACCATATACGCACTAATCTAAACTGAAATCATTTTACTCTAGAGTTCGGGATATAATCAATACACAAGAACAACAGAATTTACTCTGAGTGACTACATCTGAAATTATATAACCATTTTCTTACACCACCGTTTAAATTACATCCTGTCCCCCTATACCTCCAGTAGTCATCATATGATACCCGCACGCTCACTAACTTCAGATCTACACGATCATCCCCATAGTCGGAGTATACACCATCCAACACTAAACCCTCATTCCTATTGACTCAATTTTTGAAATTTCAAATCTTAGACTCTAATGCGCAACTTGAATGCTTCCCAACCTTTGACGTATCATACTACTACCGTTATAACCTTCTAATATCATGCTTGTAGACTTATATTTCCAAACAATGAGAATCAAACTCACACAAAAAAAAGGCTCAATATTTTCCATCTAAACCCCTTAACTTTGCCATTAAGAATATCATTTATTACCTGACTAGTCTTTTCTCCACCTAGTAGCTCCACAGTGCCACTATCTACACCACGTGCAATGATCCTCAAAAATAGTACATCCCCATAGCATTTTGGGTAAACTTCTTTATCATGGATACCATTTCAAACTTAATTACAAGCCAATTAGACTCAATCTTTTGTATAAACTGTTCAAACCTATTAGATCACTTCTTTATAACTAGCACCATTAACAAAGAAATCATCACATCCACCTCCATGGCAACCAATCATCCAAGCTTAATGCCTAGCTCTCAACATAACTTACAACTCCACCTCACACACAAAATTTTCACTTGGAAGCTATAAAACAGAATATCCATAAACGCTAGCCTACTTAAACCTCATAACAATAATTGGTCATAATCATATGGCCTATCTCATTTACAACCCATCAACATATCCTTCTTCTACTTATCATTACTATCTATCTTTTATACCTAGCTTAACTTAGTTCATAGCTCTCTAAGCCTCAACTTAACTTCCTCTTGCAATCCCAGGAGCACCCTAGTTAACAACACTCACTCACTAAGCATCTTCGTCCATAACCTATACTCGTCTTATGCAGCACACCGTCAACAACTCTTTTCGTACTTCAGCAAACTACTATTTACCTTAACCAATAACTCTTTCTCCTCCTTCCACGAGCTAATGTAAAAGGATATATCACTTCATCACTAACTCGATCACAAACAAAAAGGCTCGGCTATACATGCTTTCAATAAATCACACTTACCACCCTTTTTGCCACCACATCTCTAAACCCTGTTCCAATCGACATGAGGAAACAAGATATACAAAGAGTCGCTAATGAATCAAAATAGGCCTCACCCGGCTTCACTAGTCTTTGATTTTTGCATTTTGAAAAAGAATTTGAGGTGAATAACAAAGCAATTATGTAAGTGAATTGAAAGAGTCCCACATGGCTTCACTAGACTTTCAGTTTCAACAACATAATAATGAAAAAGTTACAAAAGGTAGAAACTTGGCATACAATATGTGATGATTTAGGAATACACATCTCACTATGTCTTAACCGAATGACTCGTAAGGGTGAGGACATAATATTAAGCTTGAGGAACTTATAACACGCTGGGAGGCTTCGCTCAAGCCGATTTGTAAAACTTCTGAAACTCCACACTAGTAAGTCTGAAAGCATTATCAGAGGAAGAAAATTGGATTTCGCTGATCATGTTACCTCAAGAACAGTACATAGAAAAAAAAGTAGAGACTATCAATATGGATTCTGAGGAGGAAATCTGGAAGCGCAGCTGACTTGGGCTTATTGCACGATTTATAAGCAAAGCATGATAAGGCACTAATAGGATACTTTCTTGCTCATTTAAAACTTCATAACTATCTGTGGGGACTATTTAAGTAAGTACTATCTGCAAAGAATTGAGTTTGACTGTCTCTAATACCTTGAAAATAAGGTGGGGATGCCCCGAATAGGGTAAGATAAAAATCTTTATAAGTTTCTCAATGAACCTTTCTATAGCACGATCTAAGACTTGATAAAATGGAGATCTTTCCTAAATGCCTTGAAGCCTCTCAAAGAAAAGTACAGACATCTTTGTACCGTTCCACGAGAAACTACTAGACACAGCTTCATAGACACCCTAGGACACTTGAACTTTGTGCTCTAATACCAAGTTTGTAATGCTCCAAAATTGGGTCCCGAGATGTCACACGGTGATTAGGGGCATAAGTGACCCTAAGCTAACCCTTCTACTAGCATAACTCATAAGCAACTGAATAAAATGCTCAAGTCTACATGAGATCAGAGAAAACATAGAATTTATCTGAACTTGATCAATACAATTATGAACGTTACAAGGTTACAACACTACTTTTACAAATGAAACTGATACTGAATACATCAACTTCTACTGACTCTCTATGAAGCCTCTTATGGTACTGATTTTAGATAGATGGGTCATGACTCCAAACTACCCAATCTAGTACAAAAATATGATACTCCTCGAACTGTATAACTAACTCAAGCCCTCGAATCAAAAGGACTCATCACCTGCTGACTAGAAGCTGCAAACTGACTGAATACGGTATCTGCGCTATAACTTGTACCTACATTATAAGGCATTATAACATATAGAAATATATGGGGGTCTGTACTTTAACGGATGTACTAAGTATGTGGCGGTGCAATGCAACATTATAAATAATATCATAAATAATTACAAAAATCATGCATGCTGATGATAACGACTTTCTTCACTTGAATTAATTGAAATATATTCCTTAAAACTCATCATTAGTAATGCAAGCATTATATATCTCATAAATCATTATACTCAACTCAAACTCTTTAAATCATGACTTAGAGTGACTCGGTAACTCATGAAACTAGAACTCTTATGGACTTGGGAGTTTCTTATAGCCAACATGACTACACCATTTGAGTCGCATGGAGTCCAACATTTTTCCCTTCTAAGGAGAGAACCCCACATTGGCCGGGGTGTTGTACTCTTTCCAGGGAGTACAACCTCAATCTCATTATCACAATTCCATACTCGGCCTCTGGCCCATAATTATCAACATCAATCCTATGATGGCACGTAGTTTCAAGGAAATACCACATATCCCACTCGGTGCTAAATACTCCTCCTAGACTCAGCTGAGAACGCGTTAGGAAATCCACCTTAATCAATATCAACTCATGGGTCTATTATAAAGATCAAAACATAATTATATATCTCATCTATTAATCGTAAACATCTTGTGGATTCCTAACTCGACTCAACTCAACATAATCTTTCTCAACATCAAGTACATTTTCTTTTCGAATCATTTTCAAATATCAAAAGCTTCAAGGAAACATCATAGGACCCATTCTTGACTCTCAAGCTCAAATATCAGTATATATATATATATATATATATTCAATAATCAAACTTTTCGTAGAAAATCTTAAATCATGATTCTTATCTCAAATCATTCGGAAATCATCAACTCATAATAACAATATTCAACTCATGGTATAAGTTCTCAATTTAAGGAAGAAAATGATGAAATAGTCATGTGTATCAATCTTGATTTGCTCAAATATCATAAATCATTAATAAAGTAATTTGGGTGTAAACCCACTTTGCAAAATCATGGATTTCAATAGTAGAAATTAAATCTTTGGGCACAAGAACGAAAAAAGTGTTCTTGTTCAAACCCCACATACCTTGAATTATAAATTTGAGAATAAGAGACTTGATTGGAACTTCTTCTCGCACTTTTTAGGCTAAGATTCTTGATTCCTTTGACTAGGAAAGCTTGATTCTTGAACCACTTGGAGAAATCTATGGGAGATTCTTGAATCTCTTGGAAGAAGATTGGATTTATTTTTATTTGGGTCTTGGAAGAAAACCCTAGCTTCTAGAGAAGTCTTGGAGAGATTGGAGAGAAATAAGAGAAAATGATCTTCCGTTTACTACTTGGATATATTTATAATACTTAAATGGGAAAAAAATACCAAAATGTCCTTTTGAAAAAGTTTAAATTCGCTGATCGGGGCCTGTGATGGTCGACCGACGGTCCGTCAGAGGGACTGATGGTCCACCAATTCGTCCGTCACTCGAGCGCCAAAACTGGGATATTCTGCCTCGGAGTGATGGAAGTGACGGTCCATCAGGAATCTGACGGTCCAGTAAATCATCCGTCACTCGGGGGCCAAAAATGGAGAATTCTGTCTCTACCTGACGGACCCCTTGACGGTCCGTCAACTTTTTGATGGTCCACCACTTTGGCCGTCACAGGATGACCAAAAATAAGATTCATTGCCTTGGCTTGACAGGACACTTGATGGTCCACAAAGGACTTGGCGGTCCGTCAGGTCCACCATCAAGCCTGGGCGATTCCGATATTATTTAGTAAAACGGCCATAACTCCCCCGTACGATGTCAGATTTCGATCAAATTGGTATCGATGGAAAGCTTATTCATTGCTCTACATGAAAAAAAGTAGAAACTAGAGAAATTTTACACGGTTCTATCATCATTCACTTTGGAAGTCATTTCCATATACTCAGAAGACGGATTTAGACTCATGGAAAAATCGGGGTATTACAGTTTTATAAGTGTTAATGAATAGAATAATAGGAAAAATAACATCCCAAGTGAGTTAAAAGTCATGGGGCCTTATTAGGTTAAGTGGGGAAATGCCGAAATTACCCCTACTTAAATTGCATAAAATCCCTATCATAGCGTATGACTAACCCGTACGGCTCGTACCCTCCCTATACGAGTGGTATCCAATACTCACACCCTAGGACTTCGCCCTTGGACCTAAAACTATCCAAGGTACGACTCCCACAAAACCAAGTTGTATCCTAGTATACGACTAGTACCCATAACCTGTACCCCTGGTAGTATAGAATATAAAGAGGATTGATCAATGCCCACCATACGAGTCCATGGTACGACTTATACCCTGTGAGTCACTCATACTCAGATCCAACTTAAGTTACCAATCCTAAGATTAAGTGAAGTAACCAGTCAACCGATATCCACCGATACGACTCATACCACCCAAGTTGCAACCATTCCAGAAACCAAATTCAACCAACTAACCAACACTGGTCAGCATATGTCTAACCCATAGAACTCGTATCCCAGTGTACCAGTCATTTTCCTTAGTCGTACCTAGTCCAAATACCAGAAATCTAGAAAATTTTCTAAGGCTAGAAACCCAGGGTGTTTCAGTCTCCCCCACTAGGAACATTTGTCCCCGAGTGGCGGACAAGGTAGGGTAATCACAAGCATAATTCATTTGCACTATCAAATATCAATCCAACCTTTAACCACGTTAGAAAACAAGGATGCAAAGATATTAATCTTTCCTTTAAAAAGTTTGAAAATAAAAGCATATTGAAGACCGCATACCTTCTGCATGAATCCCAAGAGCAAAAAATAGATATGGATATTTGGACTTCATGTCCTCTTCCGCTTCCCAAGTAGCCTTTTCAACCTTGTGGTTTCGCCATAGAACCTTAATCGAGGCCACATCTTTGGTTCATAACTAAAAAACCTGCTAATCCAATGTCTCAACCAGGACCTCTTCATATGATGGAGAATCTGAGATACTAAATCCTTCTAAATGGAAAATCGAAGAAGAATCATGAAGACACTTTTTGAATATATAAATGTGAAATACCGTATGAATGCAGCTCAAATCAAAAGGCAACTCTAATTCATAAGCCTCATTACCAATCCTCCGGAAAATCGCATAATGACCAATAGAATGAGGATTGAGATTCCCTTTCTTACCAAACCACATTACTCCCTTCATTAAATATACCTTTAGGAACACTTTATCCCAACCTCAAACTTCAAGTCTCTATGCCTTAATTCCATACAGGACTTTTTGTGACTTTGGGCAGCCTTAAACCTATCCTAAATCACCTTCACCTTTTCCATAGTCTAATAAACCAAGTCCAAACTGAAAATATCCACCTCACCAAGCTCGAAAAACTAATAGGAGACCTACAACTCTTACAATAAAATGCCTTAAAAGGGGTCATCCCAATACTAGAATGATAGCTATTTTTGTAAGCAAACTCTACTAAAGGTAGATTCTCCATGCAACTATAACCATAGTCAATCACACATTCTCAAAGAATATTCTCCAATGTATGAATAGTCCTCTCCACCTGCCCATATATCTGAGAATGGAAAGAAGTCCTCAGACTAACCTTAGTACCAAATCCTTTCTAAAAAGACCGCTAGAAATGAGATGAAAATGGCTTACCACGATAAGAGATAATAAAAATAGGTTCACCATGCCTCCTCACAATCTCCTAAAGATACAATATTGCATAGTCCTCCATAAAAAAGGTAGTCCTCACTGGCAAAAAGTGAGCAGACTTTGTTATTCTATCCTCGATGACCTAAATTGAATCAAAATAGTTTCGTGACTGAAGAAGACTGGTAACGAAATCCATGTTGATCACCTCCCATTTCTATTTGGGCAAATCAATATCTTGATACAACCCACCAGGACTCATGTGCTCAGCTTTGACTTATTGGCACACCATGCACTTGGCTATGAAATGAGCCACATCCCTTTTCATACCATTCCACCAATATATCTCCTTGAGATCATGATATATTTTTGTTTAATTGGGATGATGAAATAGCGCGATTCATGCACCTCAGCCAAAATCTTTTGTCACAAATCATCGATATCAGGAACACACAACCTCCCTTGGTACCCTAAAGTACCATCACCATTGATCTCAAATATCATTAACTTTAGCACACCAACATCGTTATTGATTTTCATTAATACAGGATCTAGCACTTGCTTCTCTTTGATTTGTACACCAAGAGACAAGTGAACCACTTCTTGTACCATTACCCCACCATCCTTAGAGTTTTTTAGATGAACTCCAAGATTGGCCAAGTGGTGAATATCATTCACTATTCCTGCTTTCCTATCTCCATATGAGCCAAACTCCCCACGGATAGCCTGCTAAGATCATCAGCAACCACATTAGCTTTACCTGGGTGATAGTGAAGACTAAAATCATAGTCCTTGAGAAGTTCCAACAATATCCTTTGCCTAAGATTTAAATCCTTCTGAGAGAACATATATTGTACTCTTAAGATCAGAAAAGATGACTATGTGCACTCCATACAAATAATGCCACCAGATTTTAAAAGTAAAAACCACCGCCAACAGCTCCAAATCATAAGTAGGATAATTTCTCTTATGCACCTTTCGCTGTCTAGAAGCATAGGAAATTACCTTCCCATGTTGCATCAAAACACAACCAAGTCCTACCTGAGAAGTATAACAATAAATTACAAACCCTTTTGTACCTTATGACAAGGTCAAAACCAGAGCCAAAATTAGCCTATCCTTAAGCTTCTTGAAAATCCCTTCACACTCCTCTAACCAAGAAAACTGGACATTTTTTTTAAGTCAACCTAGTCAATGGAGCATTTATCTAAGTAAAGCTTTCAACAAACTACCTATAATAACCAACAAAAAGCATGAAGCTATGAATGTCGGTTGGAGTCATGGTTCTAGGCCATCTCTTAACTACAACTACCTTTTTCGGATCCACCATAATCCCCTTGCTAGAAAAAATAGACCTATAAAAGTCACAACATTTAACAAAAACTCACACTTAGAGAACTTGGCATACAACTATTGTTCCTTTAAGGTCTGCAACTCAAAGATGTCATCAATAAACACAATGATAAAAAGATCTAAGAACTGCCTAAAAACCCTATTCATCAAATTCATTAATGCAGTCGAGGAAATATTTAAGTCAAATGACAACACACAGAATTCAAAGTATCTATACCTAGTATGAAAAGTTGTCTTAGGGATATGCTCCTCCCTAATCTTAAGCTGATGATACCCACACAAATATCTAACTTAGAATAGAGCTTGGCACCTTTCAACTGATCAACCAAGTCATCTATCCTTTGAAGAGGATACTTCTTCTAGACCATCACCTTATTCAATTATTGTTAGTTAATGCACATCTTAAGGGAACCGTCCTTCTTGCACACGAACAACACCAGTGCACCCAACGAGGATACACTAGGAGAAATAAATACCTTAGCTAGAAGATCCTTAAGGCTACTTGAGTTCCCTCAACTTAGCCGGAGCCACTCTATAAGGAGGAGGAGATTTTGGATGAGTGTACGGAACCAAATCATTACCAAACATGATTTCCCTGTCTGGAGGAACACTAGGAAAATCATACAGAAAGACTTAAGGAAATTCATGTACCACTAAAACCGAATGTAAAGAAGGACCCTCCAAGTTAGAATCTTTAACCCGAACCAAGTGACAAAGACACCCTTTAGAGATTAATCTGTGCTCTAAGATAAGAAATAAACCTCCCCCTAGGATCTAGGGAACCACCCTCCCACTCTACAACCGGTTGACCAGGGAACCTAAAGACAACCTTACGAGTCCGATAATCCAAGTACATGTAACAAGAGTGTAACTAATCCATCCTTAGAATAACATCAAAAACCACCATATCTAGTTCAAATAGATCTACCAAGGTTTTACTACCACTAATAGATACCACACACCCTCTATAGACTTTTTTAGCAATAACTGAGTCACCTACAAGAGTAAAAATAGAAATAGGATAAAAAATAACCTTAGGATCTAAACCAAAATGTATGGCCACATATGGGGTCACATAAGAAAGAGAGGACCCTGGATCGAGCAGACAATACATATCGTGAGAAAAGAGTTGTAACGTACCAGTAACAACATTAGGTGATGCCTCAAATTCCTGCCAAGATGCAAGAGCATAGAACCTATTCACACTAGAACTAGTACCTGAAGTAAGAGCAGATATAGAAGCCACACCACTAGGTACAAGAGCAGAAGATGAAGCAATCGGAGCTTTGATCTCTCCCAATCACCCTTAACAACTGGATAATTCTTGAGCAAATGGTCTTGCTAGGCACATTTAAAACACTTATCCCTTCCTTAATTGTAATATCCCTGATGAATTCGACCATAGAACCAACAAGGATGGCATAAAGAAGCCTATTAAGCACCACTCATCTAGAATTATGCACTTTGTGCCTAGAAATTATCTCCACCTTATTGATGTCTATCACCCAACTACTTTAGGTAAGGAGCTCTAGCATTAGATAAGGAACCAAAACTCCTCCACTTCTTCTTCATCCATTTTCCGCCATCTCAACCACCCTATTTACATTTTATATCCTCCACCTATTACATCTGAACAACCAACCTTGAAATATCCATATCCTTAATCAGCAAAGTCGTCTTGCTTTCAAGAATCAAATCTTGAGATAACCCAAAAGCGAAATTTCTCATTCTGTCTCTCATATTAACAACCAAATCTAGAGCATACCTTGACATCATATGGAACTTAAATGCATATTCCTTCACAAACATTTTTCCCTGCTTAAGATTCATAAACTCCTCCATCTTTGCTTCCCTCAGCTCATGAGGAAATAGGCAATCTAGAAAAGCATTAGAAAAAGCATCTTATAAGAATAACTCCTCAACATCACCTCTATCCCAATACCACTCCTCATACCATTAGTACGCAATATCCTTGATATGATAAGCTGCAAAGTTTACACCTTCCACATTTATGGCCTGCATCACCCTAAAGATTTTCACAATTTTATCCAAGAAAGCCTGAGGATCTTTATCCACCTTACTCCAGTAAAAGTAGGAAGTTTCATCTTCATAAATTGGAAAACCCTAGTGGCCTCATTAGATACAAAACCAGAAGCATCCCCCTCAGCCTGAAAAGTAACCAACTGAGCAATAACGTGAATAGATTGGCGAGATTCTGCTTTAGTCACCTCACCTTGAGGAGGACTAGTAGCAACCGGGGGAACTCTAGAACTATCAGGGATAGGACCCTGAGATCAAGTGCGAACTCCAGGTGTAGGGAATACCCTATCAACATCATCTCCTAATGGGACAAAAGAATTTCCTTGTGTGCCAGATCGTCGAGGCATGATATGAAAAACAAACAAACAAGGATTAGAGAAAATTCTAGGACTTAGAATCCAGGCTTGAAAATAGAATACAAAGAATGTAAAACATTCCTAGATGACCTATAGCCTGTCTCTTATGATTGTGGCATGCTATGAACCCCTAAAGCGACTCTACTAGGCATGGCTTTGTAGACTCTCAATTGACCATAAACCTAAAGCTCTGATTCCAATTTGACATGACCCAAACTAGGGCCTTACCGTGATTGACATCCCAAGTACAACCAGGACTGGAGATCACCCCCATTACCTAACTCAACCAACCTACGTATACCATGAGTCGGATGAATTCTAAATATATAACAAGATAGATTTACTGCATATTTCAAGACTCTAGGATAGGTCTATATTTGTGACCACCCAAATGAGTCCAACTGCCTGATACCCAACCGATAACTAATACTAACCAAACCATATTTCAAACCATAACTATATGAGTTCTATAATTAGTATTTATAATCCCAAAATAAAAGATAATGGAACAGTAAGAAATTTAGTCCTACGGTATCATCTCCAGTACCAATGCCAACACTAAGGATGATACCAATATCGATCCCACCTATACTAACCCATAGTAGTTCCACAAAATCCTCTAACCAAAAGATAACTAATATTCAGTTGGGGCATGCCCCCAACCGTAGCCAAAAAAAATATCCATAAATAAACCAAAGCATGAAATAACAACCATGAAATAAAGACTTTCGTAAAGATAAAAGATACCACTTTACTCAAAAAGTTGATCTCGAAGTCTGATCACTAAGCAGAAGAAGTAGAATGGTTGGTTACTGCATCGCGTGGTGATACTACCACCTAAAGATGGGTTAGTGGGTGAACGCTAGCATGAAATTAGGATAAGTATAAAATAATTCCATCCATTAAAACTAAATAAACTGACCATATGCATACAAGCCATACATATATATATATAACCATGTCGAGAAAGAGGACCGGGTTAAGCATGTATTTGAACACCATTAACCTGGGTATGTATAGGTTAACCTTCCTTAACCACCCATGGGCTATATGGGTCCAGTGTAACTTCTTGAATGGGACTCGATGTGTGTAATTTCATAAACCGAAGATACCATAAGAGTAAGGTATTCCAAAATACCCTTACTCTTTATGATATATATGTATAGTGTACTTAGAGGATTCCTGTGTACCTCATAGTATCATATAAAGTTACCATGACCTACCTGTCATGATGAAAAATATGAGTTTCAAATGTTAATTCATTGAACTCCCACCTTTATGCTTAGCAATTATAGCTCACCATTATTGCCCAAATAAAAATAATTTCAAACTAACCAAACCATTATTATTAACTGAGGCTATTCATAGTGGTATCTTCATGCCAATAATAACTTGCAAGTGTTGTCCTTAGCCAAACCATTTTTAGATCAAGGGATTCTCATGTACCAATAGATCACATTATCTAATTAACTTGGGAGAGTCCCATATACCCCACAAGTGTTCCATTATTATGATTACTTAGGGGATTCATTGTACCTCACAATATTGATGGTTAAACCTAAAACCATCCGATTTTTACAATTCCAAAACATTTAACCATTTAGGGTTCAATTACAAGGTTTAAACCATGCATAAGTTCCATTGAAAATCAAATATTATAGCTAAAGCATGGTTATAGGTATTTTTTCAAACACATTAGGGGCATAGTATTTACAAAACTGATTCCTATTACTAATAACCCTCCCATGTAATCCAATTATCAAAACCATCAATAAAGCATGTAAAACATAATCAAAACATGGAAAAAACCATAACCAAGCATTTATAACAAAAACCCCCAAATCATATTTGAAAACCCAAAACTATACAATAATCAAACCATGAAAAGATTGTGTAACACCATGCCTTTAGTTGGAACTAAAAAATAAGGGAAGAGAACATGCCTTATACCAAGAAGATGATGGAGTGAAATCACCAACACAAGCCCCAAATTATTCCTTAATATAAAACCCTATCTTCCCTTTCCCAAGAGCTTTAGAGAGGGTTTAAGAGTATTTTCTAAGTGTTTATGAATAGAATAATAGGGGAAATAACCTCCCAAATAAGTTAAAAATCATGGGGCCTTATTAGGTTTAGTGGAGAAATGTCCAGATGACCCTACTTAAACTGTATAAAATTCCCATCATAGGGTACGACTGACCCATACGGCTCGTACCCTCCATGTACGAGTGGTACACATAAAACGTAACCTAAGCCTCCCCGCTTAGACCCAACACAGTCAAACGTACGACTCCTACCAAACCAAGTCGTACCTTAGTATATGAATAGTAACCATGAATCGTACCTCTAACAATATTGAATCTAAAAAGGATTGAATATTGCCCACCATAAGATTCCATGGTACAACTCGTACCCTGGCTTATGCATTTTGGTGATCCATTCATACTCAGATCCAACTTAAGTTACCATGCCAAAGATTAAGTGAAGTAACCAGAAAACCCATATTCTCGAATATGACTCATACCACCATAGTTGTATCCATTATAGAAACCAAATCAAACCTACCGAACAACATTGGTCAGCATACGACTAACCCATACCACTCGTATTCCAGTGTACAAGTCATTTCCCTTAGTTGTACTATATCTAAAGACCAAAAATCTAGGAAATTTTCTAAGGCCAAAAACCCAGTGCATTTCACCTTTAGAGATAATATTTCATCAGATACAATAATTGGCCTATAGAGAAGATATTCCTCATAGTTATGATATATGACCTACAGATACAAGATCCCATATAGATGTGATATGCCTCTAATATTTGGCGTATTTATACATCCAAGTGCCAATATTTACCCATATTTGTACTTTTTCTATGAGATAAAACTTATAAATTGTATTTATTTTGAGCTAAAATCATATTCTCAATGCTTGTGAACATGAT
Organism: Capsicum pubescens; assembly: GCA_030864215.1. Classification (NCBI taxonomy): domain Eukaryota; kingdom Viridiplantae; phylum Streptophyta; class Magnoliopsida; order Solanales; family Solanaceae; genus Capsicum; species Capsicum pubescens. The sequence continues at coordinate 196,257,902 of CM061549.1, read as the reverse complement.
TAGTGTTACAGGACTTGATTGGGATGAAATTGTACATGATTTGATGTATTAACAGAAAGTTGTTGGATCAGGGAAGCATTTTGAATGACTTGCTGAACACAGAGAAACTAGAAAAAGGTTCAGAAAGCATAAAATAAAGTGAAAAAGTAAGAAAATGTAAAAGGAGGGGAAAGGGAAGAAAATGACAAGTGTTATGGACCATGGCCTCTGAGTTAGGCTCCATGGAGTGGTAAAGAGTAATTTTGTGAAGTTGTGCCCCACTATAAAATAAATACTTAAATACAATATGAAATATCTTGTCATACGTATAGCGAAGGCAAAAATAATTACAAGTTTTTTATTTGGGATCTTCCATTTTTCATTCTTTGAACATTGGATTCAGTACGATTGCATTATTTCTTTGATATTGATTCCAAACATGAGTATCTAAAATCCTTTGTTATGGGGTTAAGGAAAGAATATGATTATATTTTGATATTTTTAAATGGTTAACATTGAGTTATCATATGGGTTATTCTTATTCTCATGTTTCTACTATTTTAATGAATGGCCACCATTCGAATACATCTATAATCTCTTTGTGAACCCGAATGAAGAATTATTGGGATAGATCAAAGAGTTTAAGAAGCATGTTCATATTCTTGTACATAACGAAGGATGTCAAGTAGAGACTAGGATAGGAATATACCTAGGATCCTTGATTAGTTAAAATACAGTATTATTGCATCCCCTCTCAATGATTAATTGCAATGTCCCTTTAGGTAAGATTAGAGAACCAGAAGACTATGATCATAATCTAAGCCCTGTGAATCTATATCCCGATAATCAACATGACCACAAGAAGGATGGAGATTTATAGGATTGTTAAGAATGCATCAACCTTGGAATTCTCTCTCGTGTTGTTTAAAACCTAGCATACATCATGATTATTACACATTGTTATATAATTAGTTGTTAATTTATTCATTAGATTGTTTAACCCATTTAATACTCTGAAACACTTGAATATATTATTTTTGAAAGCGAAGTTAAGTAAATTAATAAGAAAGTAGTCCTCATGGGTATGATATCCAGCTTTTTGAGTCACTATACTACTTGTACGACCACGCGCACTTGCGTGTGCGATAGATCTCAATAAGTTTTTGGCTCCTTTGTCATGGACTCAAATAATTTGTAATTTTATAAACTTTTTCTTTTGATAATAAATTAAGTGTTAACAACTAGATCTTTGGGGTGGACTTCTACTAGAAAAGTGACATATCAGACTAGCAAGAGCAAAGAATTGGTTGAGCCTTATCAAAACATGAATAGAATTCTATCAAAGGCAAAAAGTATCAACACTTCACACCTAATTTAGCAAATTCTAATGGATGATCATGAGAATCTTGTTGTTCCTATTGTCCCAATTTCTTCATCTCTGATGGCTCTAGCTGCTCCTTTTAGAGAAGAAGCTAGACCTATTTGTGAAGTGGTAATCCTACTTATGAACAATGCTACTAATTGTAACTCTTTCACACAAGTGGGCAGATCAGAGGTTTATCTCATGAGAACCCACAACAGTACATACATAACTGTCTTGAGATCAGTGATACCTACATTCCTATTAGTTTTTTACTAATTATGTCAGACTGACTCTCTTCCCCTTTTCTTTGCTAGGGGAAGCAAAGAGGTAGTTATATGCTGAACCACCAAACTCCATCACTTCTTGGGATGATCTGGCTTAGAAATTCCTTTTTTGATTCTTTATATCTATAAAGAAGGTATGTTTCAGAAGTGACATTTTGAGTTTCAGGTAGAAAATGTAGAGAATCTTTACCAAATATGGGAAAGATTCAGGGATATGTTTAAAAATTTCCCTCATCATCATCAAAGTTATGATATATTGGTCTACACTTTCATTGAGGGTCTTGATCCAAACACTAAAAATCTTCTGGATTTAGTATCTGGTGGGCAGGATCTAGAGAAGACATGATGAATTATACACACTGCTGAATTAGATTTCACAGGGGAATCCTGAGTGGCATGCTGATGCAAGGAGTGCTCCAAAAAAGGTTCCAGGTGTGCTAAAGGTTTATCAGTTTATGACTAAATAAACTAAGATTTCTGTATTATAGAATCAACTAACTACACAACTTGATAATATGAATCTGGGAGTCACACAGTCCACACCAGCAAATGCAACTCATCATGCTCAAATTTTGTATGAGGTTTACAAAAGTAGTGATCATAAAGTTGATGCTTGTGCAGCTAATCTAGTATGTGTTATAGATATGGGAAATGTTAATCGAAAAGAATAATAGTTCTTTGGAAACACTTACAATCCTAACTAGCAGAATCATTGATGTGTGAGCAAAAGCTAACACATTTAATGCTTTTTAGATCAAAATAATTGCAAAGTCATAAGCAAATTTTGTTCTTTTTTTATTGTTTTATTTTTTTAATGCAGATAAAAGTGATCGGGGAGGAAACCAAAGATAATAGGAATAAATCAGCTGAAATCTAGTGCAAATGATCTATACTGAAGTTGACGCCATTTTTGAAGCGCCGTCAGATAAATGACAGTCTATCAAAGTTGTCGTCAAACTTAGACAGAACCTGAGAAATTGAGATGAAATGTGACGACGTTTTGGAAGCACCGTCAAGCATGGGATGGGCTGTCAAAGTGGTCATCAACCTGAGGCAGATTATGCTTATTTCTAGTGAAGATGTGATGACATTTTTCACGGGCCATCACATATTTGACACGACGTCAGATTTGCCGTCAGAAAAATCAAAAGATAGTAATTCACTAGAGACTTTGATGGCATCCTGCACACGCCGTCATACTTCCGACGCGTCGTCAAGAATGTTGTCACCCATCCCGAAGAAAATCTTAAATTTTAATTTTATTTCCTTATTTAGGGTTGACTATTTAGAGACCTATAGGAGGGTTTTCTAATATTATTATTCCACAGAAGGGGAGAGAGCCACACTTGAGTTTTTGGGGAGACAACACATTGATATTTTCTCTCTATAATTTTCTTGGCTTGAAAAGGCAAATCCTTTGAAGAGATTAATATCATTACTTTGGAATTTCCTTTGTGATATAATATGCAATTCACTAGTTATTATTCATCTCTATAAGTTTATCTTTCAAATAATGAATTTAATTATGTGCTTCATTTGTTACATCATGAGTGGCTAAATTCCATTAACCTGGATTATGGGATCTAGGGTTAGGTCATGATAAGGTGTTAAATACTCAAGGTTTAATAGGTGTTAGGATTTCTTGATAATTCTGAGACTATAATTTATGTTTGTTGGTTTCAAATAATAGGCGTGCCTACTTTGGTTTGCTTGAGAAAGAAATCATAAATAGTAGGAAGTAAGTTATTAACAGGGACTCGAAAAGGTTTCGTTTAATAATCAGTGTTGTAACAAGGTTGATTAACCTGAGGTAAAATCTATGTAGCGATAAGCAATTCCCTAAGTCTGAGAGGATTAGGGAATTAGATGCTTGAATAGCTCGAGAGACATTTGAGCATACCATCGATAAAGATAGCTTGTCATCCTAACTACCGTAAGAACCTTGAGTAAACTTTAGTATCTGTCATGTACCATAAGCCTTAGTGAACATAATCCGGGTTATTTCATAAACTCTTGATTACAAACTGAAACCAAGGTGACCAATAATTACTTGTTAAACTCAAAACCCCCATTTATCTTTTTGTGCCAGTTGTTTGAATTTGACTTGTAGCTTTAGGTTCAAACTAGTTTAATCACCACTCAGATTATTCCTTGTGGATTTGACACCGACTCCAAAGTTAGGTAAATATATTGATGATGATCGCTTACACCCATTCAAGAGTGTAATTTGAGCGTTATCAAAAATGGCGTCGTTGTCAGAGAATAATTTGGTGTATTAAGTTAGTTTTGAATTTTAGCTTACTTGCTTGAATTCAAACTTATAAATATTTGTTTGTGATTTCCTTTGTTTATTGTGTTAAGTAGATTTTCTTTAGTTTTTGTTTATTTCTTACTATGGCATCATGGAATGAATGTGAGTTTGATGGTTGGAAATCTTATTTGGATGATCCATGTCCATATTGTGATGGACCCCATTTTTGGCAAGATTATAGATATGCTCCCCGGAGAGAGATGCGTGCACCATCTCCACCCTATCGGGAGTATAATTGTTCTTTATATGGTGGTCAAGATGTACATTGGAGTGATTGCCCAAATTCCCCCTCCCCCTATTGCGCTAACCTAAGTTCTAGCTCTTCTTATGAGTATGACAGGTCTTATGGTTAAGAAAAGGAAGAACAAAGCACTGGAAAGAGTGAAATTGAAGCTATGCTTCAGCTAATGTTGGATCGTATAGACACAATGAATGATACCATATGTGACATGCATCAAGACATTAGGGCATTTAACACAGGAAGAGAAAGGATAGAAGAGATGGATATTGAGGTCAATTATCCAAAACACTTTTCTACACTATATTTAGATGATATCTTATCTTTGGAATTATTTAAAATAATGGAAGAGTGTGAGGATGAAGAGCAAGAATTCGATGTTGATGATGAGCTTGATGTTGAGCAACCCTCGGTGATTTCCCAACCAACTAAACCATTCATCAATGAAGATGCCAAGGATGAGGAAATGGCATTAGAGTCAAAGGAAGAAATCAAGCACAATCCTCATGAAGACTCTAGTCCATTTTGGGGTAAAAATACTAATAGGGAAGTTATTCTAAAATTGAGGGTTAGTCCTCATTCAAATTACTTTTCAACATTATGCTTAGTGGATGTGATGAAAGTCAAATCACCCAAGAAAATGATGAATTTTGAAAATGAGGAGGAAGATTCTTACATTTTGGAGTTTATCCTTCCAAAAGGACATACTACAACCCTAATATTGAAGGCCAAGGAGTTTAAAGATCGATGTCCATTTAGTGGATGTTTTAGATTCTGATCATTGCCAAATGAACCCACACGAAAGTTTGATGCAAAATTGGGCAAGCAGTTCAAGTCTTCGAAATGGCGTGATAGAACATTCCTCATTATGCCCTTGCATTTTCCCAACGCGCCTCGAAGATTTATTGATCAAAATTTGGGCCTGTGTTTCAAATACTCTAAGTGGAGACATAAATAATTATCAACAAGGTATCTTGATAAAGTCTAAGTAGTCGAGATAACTGAGTCGCGCCGCAACATTAAACCAAACGCTTCTTGGGAGGCAACCCAAGGTATTTTTTTGTTTGTATTAGTATTGTGTGATTGACATTAGATCTTCGCACCCATGTTAACACAGGTATGTTTCTAACTCTCTTGTTTTGGTTTTATACATTGGAGACATTACATTATTTTAGGTTGAGGGTGGGGCTACTTGTGGGTGATGATGCCCTCTTGGGGTTTTTATTGCCATGCCTCTTTTCCCCGGAGTCTTGTTCCTAGTAGAGCCGGCATGTTTAGGCGTATTGTTTTTGCTTTGTGATGTGTTGTGGTTAACTGGGAGAAAAATAAGTATTTACGGCAGTTGACATATTTTTTGTTAATTTTTCTTGGAATGGTAACTACCTCTCCAATTGTCAATGTGGTAGCAGTGTGAATTGTATTCATGTTTAACCACTGTGCATCTTGTTATGGCATTAAGTTTTAGTTACTTTATAATCACTTCTAACAATTGCACGAATTGGATGAGTAGTAGCTGGTAATACACTTGTGTTCCATTTGTGTGTGTGAGATCTTACTCAGTTCCCTTTGTACTACCGAATCGAGAACTTGCCCAGTTCGTCTTACCTTAGTTGAAAGATAGGGGTTAGGAAAGGATCATAGGCCGTTTTGACTTTTAGTCACTTTCAGCCTAAATAACCTTCCCTATTAAGTATGCTAGCACTTGATCCCTGTTTTGAGCCAGAATTGACCATTTCTTTCTATGACACCTATCACCTTCCTGTTTAGATCATAATGAACCTATTTTAGCCTGGTCCTCCTTGGAAACGGTGCACCTTGAGTTAGGCAAATAGCCTAAGTTGAGGGTGGGTATCATAGGGGTGCGTGATGTAAACTGGGTATAAAGAGAGGTAAAATAAAAGAAAAAGAATAAGAGAAAAAAGAATAAATTGGGTGGTGTGAAAAAGAATAATAAAAGAAAAAGAATGAAAAAGAAAAGTCACATCCATCCTGAATAATGGGTGATCAAGAAAAGAGGAAAAGAGAAAAAGAGGAAAAGAGGAACATAAAAGAAAAGAAAAAGAGAGAAAAAGAGGTTAATAAGTGGACCCCATAAGTTAAGGTAGTGCCAAAGAGGTTAGTCACTCTAAATTCCATTTAATATCATACCAGACCTTAGCCTACGTTACAAGCCGAGAAAGACCTATAGTGATCCTAACTCACCTATCCGGATACCTCAGTAATGAAGATAAGGGCAAGCATATTGTATTTGGCATACATTGGGTTGAACTTCATTCTGAGAGTGAGTGATTTTGTGATGATCCCCATGTTTATACTTTGATTTCTATTGTGAGAGAAAAAGGGGAAATTCTTTGTTGTAAGGGCACACTAGTATGTTGCTAGGTGACTTACTTGTTTGGGTAGTGTCATATTGATAAAAACATGATTGTTGGTACTTAGTTGATGCCATGGATGGAATCCTTTGTGTTACATTGATGCTTTTCAATAAGATACACAGTAGTTTAAATTGGTTGACCTTAGAGGTGGTAACTGAGTTTTGAGCTAAAATGGTTTTTGACTGCTGAATGTTCTTTGTATTCTCTTAGTTAGTTTGATGCTTGAGGACAAGCAATTGTTTTAAGTTGAGTGTGTTTATGTGTGAGCAAAAACTAACACATTTAATTCTTTTTAGTCCAAAATAATTGCGAAGTCTTAAGCACCTTTTTTTTATTGTTTTATTTTTTTAATGCAGATGCAAGTGATCGGGAAGTAAACCAAAGAAAATAAGAATAAATCAGCTCAAATTTGGTGCAAATGAGCTATACTAAAGTTGACGCCATTTTTGAAGTGTCGTCAGACATATGACATGCTGTCAAATTTGTCGTCAAACTTAGACAAAACCTGAGGAATTGAGATGAAATGTGATGACATTTCGGAAGTGCCGTCAAGCATGGGACGGGCTGTCAAACTGGCCGTCAACCTGAGGCATATTATGCTGATTTCCAGTGAAGATGTGATGACATTTTTCACGGGCCGTAACATATTTGACACGCCATCAGATTTTCCATCAGAAAAATCAGAAGATAGTAATTCACTGGAGACTTTGACGACATCCTGCACACACCGTCATACTTATGACGCGCCGTCAAGAATGTCGTCACCCATCCCGAAGAAAATCTTAAATTTTAATTTTATTTTCTTATTTAGGGTTGACTATTTAAAGACTTGTAGGAGGGTTTTCTAATATTATTATTCCACAGAAGGGGAGAGAGTCGCACTTGAATTTTTGGGGAGACAACACATTGATATTTTCTCTCTCTAATTTTCTTGGATTGAAGAAGCAAATCCTTTGAAGAGATTAATATCCTTACTTTGGAATTTCCTTTGTGATCTAATTTGCAATTCACTAGTAATTATTCATCTCTGTAAGTTTATCTTTCAAATCATGAATTCAATTATGTGTTTCATTTGTTACATCATGAGTGGATAAATTCCATTAACTTGGATTATGGGACCTAGGGTTAGGTCATGATAAGGTGTTAAATACTCAAGGTTTAATAGGTGTTAGGATTTCTTGATAATTTTGAGACTATAATTTATGTTTGTTGGTTGCAAACAATAAGCGTACCTACTTTGGTTTGCTTGAGAAAGAAATCATAAATAGTAGGAAGTGAGTTATCAATAGGGACTCAGAAAGGCTTCATTTAATAATCAACGTTGTAACAAGGTTGATTAACCTGAGGTAAAATCTGTGTATCAAGAAGCGATTCCCTATGTTGGAGAGGATTAGGGAATTAGACGCTTGAATAGGTCGGGAGACATTTGAGAATACCATTGATAAAGATAGCTTGTCATCCTAACTACCGTGAGAACCTTGAGTAAACTTTAGTATCTGTCATGTACCGTAATCCCTAGTGAACATAATCCTGGTTATTTCATAAACTCTTGATTACAAACTGAAACCAAGGTGACCAACAATTACTTATTAAACTCAAAACCCCCATTTATCTTTTCATGCAAGTTGTTTGAATTTGACTTGTAGCTTTAGGTTCAAACTAGTTTAATCGCCTCTCACATTGTTACCTATGGATTTGACCTCGACTCCAAAGTTGGGTAAATATATTGACGACAATCTCTTACACCCATTCAAGAGTGTAATTTAAGCGTTATCAATCATCGTAATTTCTCATGGGGTTGAAATCAAACACATAATGCAAATAATACCATAGGCCAGTAGGTCAGAATCAATAGTAGCATGCCCCAAGGAATCAATCCACATCTTAAACAAGCAATATTAAAAAGATACTGAAGTAGATTTTGGCTACTTAAGCTTAGTTGGTAGAATATGTAAAGAACTAGTAGATGATTACAGAGAACTTGGAGGTACAAATGGGTCAGATCATAGGATCATAAAACATCAAACCTCAGGGAGGTTTACCAAGTAATACTGAGACAAATCCAAAATATGTGAATGCAGTCACTACTCGAAGTAGGCTGCAACCAAAGTAGTTAGAACCTAAGCAAGTAAATCACAAGGCTACTGATGTTTAATGAACAAGGGATGAATAGAAAGTTGTAGAAGACATAGATGAAAGAAATAAAACCCAAGTGGAAATGTGATGACACCTCCATCTTTCCTATAAAGGTTTCAAAAACACCAAGAGAAGGCTTGTTACAAGAATTTTATTGATGTGTTAAAATAGTTTCATATTAACATACCTCTTATTGATGTTTTATAGAGTGTTCTACAGTATGAAAAGTACATAAATAACATTGTGGACAATAAGAACTGCTTGAATGAATATGCTATCGTGGCACTTACTGAGAAGTGCATATCAAAAATCCAGAACAAGTTGCCTACAAAGCTGAAAGATCCAGAGAGCTTCACCTTTAAGATTACAATCGGGAAATCAATAAGAACTCGAGGTCTATGGGATCTTGGGGTGATCATAAATCTTATGCCCATATCATTGTTCAGAAAGATGGGTCTAGAAATCCCAAGACCCATCATAGTTATTTGCACTTAGTTGATCATTTACTTTGCGAACAGGTGAATTGTTCAAAATGTATTGGTTCAATTCACATTTATTTTAGGATATCCCTTTTTATCCACCTAGAATTCATTAGTTGATGTAGTTGTAGGACAGTTTACCATGTGTGCTCATGCCAAGGTTTAGGTGTTTGATGTGTACAAGGCAATGAAATTGCTAACAGTATATGAAGAATTATCAATTATCACAATCTTGGATCATGAGTTTGACTTTCACCTTATTATGTCTAAGGATATTTTGGAGCGAGCATTGGTGGGATACGATCTTTTTTGTGATTTTGAATCTGTTGAAATGGTTTAGACTCTAGATATGGTAGTCATTATTACAAAAAATACTAAATTTGATCCATTGAATAGATCGATTTGTCCCTCTCCTATGGAATTTATTAAGGAAGCACCAAAGCTAAAGCTTAAGACTCAACCCTCTCATCTAAAATATGTTTTCCTTGGTAATGATGATACTTTACCTGTGATTTTATCTATAGGTTTATCTAATAAGCCGGTGAAAGAGGTATTGACAGTACTAAAAAGAAGAAAGAAGGCAATCAGATGGCAGTTGTCTAACATTAAAAGAATCAATCATACTTTCTGTATGCATAAAATATTTATGGAGGAGGGATATAAAGAAAGTGTGAAACCTCAGCGAAAACTAAACATGATGATGAAAGTAGTAGTTAGAAAAAAGTCATTAAATGGCTTGATACTGGAATAGTTTATTTTATATTCGATTTTAAATGGGTCAACCCTATGCAATGTGTCCCAAAGAAAGGACGGATGATTGTTGTGACTAATGAGAATAATGAGTTCATTATAACTCATTCAGTAAATGGGTGAAGGATCTTTATAAATAACAGGAAGTTGAATGATGTTACTCAGAAGGATCACTATCCCATTTCTTTTATTGATCAAATTCTTAACAGGTTGTCGAGATAAGAATATTACTTCTTTTTGGATATATATTAAGTCTATAATAAGATAGCCATATTTCCAGAGAGTAGGAGAATACCACTTTCACCTGTCATTATGGCCTTTATGCATTTATATGTATGCTCATTTCTCTTTGCAATGCACCAACGACTTTCCATAGATGCATAATGGCTATCTTCTACCATATCGTGGAGAATTTTGTCGAGGTATTTATGGACTATTTTTCTATTTTTGGTAATTCATTTGATGTGTGCTTGAAAAAGTTAGAAAGGGTCTTAGCTCATTGTGAAAAGAATAACCCCACATTAAACTGGGAGAAGTGCAAGTCAAGAAAGGTATCGTCCTTGGTCATAAGGTGTCACATAGAGTACTTGAGGTAGATAGATATAAAGTGGAGGTCATTGAAAAAATAATATATTCGGTGTCAGTAAAAGGTGTGAGAAGCTTTCTCGGGCATATGGGGTTTTACAAACACTTTATCAAAGATTTCTCAAAGACAGAAAGTCTAATGTGAAAGATACTGGATGAAGAGGTAAAGTTTGACTTTAGGGATGAGTATTAGAAATCATTTTAGAATATGAAAAGAAAATTGATAGAAGCACCCATTCTGATTAATCCTTTTTGGGCATTTCTATTCAAGCTAATGTGTGATGCAAGTGATATAGATGTTGGAGCAGTTTAGGGAAGCACAAAGATAAGAAACTCTATCTACAATGTAGGTCAAACTTTACCTGCATCTAGGTCAATAATATAGTCATAGAGACAGAGATGATGGCACTCGTCTATGCATTTGATAAATTCAGAGCATACTTGGTTGGCAAGAAGGTGATTTTTCATATGGATCATGTTGCCATTTGTTAGTTGTTCAACAAGAAATATGCAAAGCTGAGGATAATTAGGTATATTCTTTTTCTCCAAGAGTGTAATTTGGGGGTTCGTGATAGTAAGGGAACTGAAAATTAAGTGGTTGATAATTTATCAAGGCTTAAGAGTCATGTCCATGTTGCTGATAATACACTATGTATTCGAGGGGAGTTTCTAGAATAGTTGTTGATAGCGCTGGATATAGTAGAGTTTCCTTGGTATGTAGATATAGTGAATATACTTGTTAGTGGTAAGTATCCTTCAGATGCCACAAGTCAACAAAAGAAGTTGTGCCCTAATTCTCGCTCATACATATGGGATGAGCCTTATCTATTCAAAAAAAGCATAAATAGAATTGTGAGATGATGTATTTTAGAAGCTGATCCAAATAGGTTCTAGAAAGTTACCATGAATCACCCGATAGAGGTCATCATGGAGGTGAATGAATAATAAAAAATGTATTACAGTCTGGTTTATTTTTGCCTACATGGTTCAGAGATGCTATAGTTTATGTGAGAGAATGTGATCAATTCCAGAGAATGGGCACTATCTCGAGGCACCATGAAATTCCCCTGGAAAATATTCGTAAAGTTGATATTTTTAATGTGTGGGGGATCAATTTTATGGTCCAGTTTCCACCATCAAAAAGTAATCTGTATATTTTAGTAGAAGTATATTATGTGTCCAAGTGGGTAGTGGCTATAGCACTCCTCACTAATGATGCTAGGGTTGTGATGAAATTTGTCAAGAAGAATGTATCTTCTTATATTGGAACACCTAGAGAAATCATTAGTGATGTAGGAGCACGTTTTGTGAATCATTGGTTCAAGAACTTGTGGGCAAAGTATAGAGTCAGAAACAAAGTGGCCACAACATATCATACATATAAAAGTGCCTAACTGGAAGTATCTAATAGAGATATCACGTGGATTCTACGGAAGACTATTAATGGTTAACATAAGGATTGATCGGTTAAGCTAGATGATGCACTATATGCGTATAGGACACCCTATAAAATGCCCATTGGGACCTCTCCATATAATTTGGTATATGAAAAAGTGTGTCACTTGCCCACAGATCTTGAGCATTAGGATTAATTGGGTGGTGACAAAATATAATATTGATTCTAAGATGTCAAGAGATAAGAGGATGCTATAATTAAGTAAACTCAATGCGTTTAGTTTACATGCGTATGAAAATGCAAAATTGTATAAAAATAACACCAAAAGATGGCATGATAAGAAAATTATAACTCGAGTCCTTGAGCCAGGTTATCAAGTATTGCAATTCAATTCGAGGATGAAGTTGTTTCCAGGGAAACTGAGGTCCAAGTGGTCTAGACCCTTTAAAGTAATGAAAATGACTCCTAAAGAGGCTATTGATCTTTGGTGTGAGGACAAAAGTACTACATTCATGGTAAATTGGAAGAGAGTTAGCATTATTGGGCGGATCATATGTACAGGAACAAGAAGTTAATTTCCTTTAAAGATAAATAAAACCAAGCTTGGCCGGGCCAGAACATTAGATAAGGCGTTGCGTGGGAGGCAACCCACAAAAGTAATGTAACAATGTAGTTTATTTTTTATTTAATTGAAAAATAATAAAATAGAGAAAATAAATTAAGAATACAAAAAGATGTGTCGATCCATGACTAAAACTAAGGCGTTAGGTGGGAGACAACCCATTTTTTCTTATGTGTTTGTTGTTTTTGTGGAGATTGTGGGAGTGAAAAACTCCAAGGTTTGGGGAAGAACAACAAGTGACTAAATTTTGTGTTGTGAGGCTATCAGGTACGTAAAAGATGTATAAAGTTAATTTAAGGGAAATCAAGAAAAAAGGGGACAAAATCCCCCCAAAGGCAAAAAATAGTGGCCCTTCGCGATAAACCCGCGTCATGGACCCTGTCCTCCATGATATGGTTCACATCGTGGTAATCAAAAAATTTGCAGAGGCTAATTCTAGTAATCCTACATGATAGCCTTGCGCCACAGAGCCTATCGTGGAGACCAAGCTCCGCGACATAGAGGCAGTTTATTTTTGGGTTCTTATTCTAAAAGGTCAGGTTTTACCAAGACTACCCCTTATAACCCAAATTCCCTTCTTTACCTCATCCCCCTCCTAATTTCAACCTAACATTCCACCCATTCAATTTTAATCAAATCTCCAAAGCGCCAAAGCGTGTCACGATGATGAATTTCATTCCCCCTCTTCTCTACATTATCACCTTAGGTAAGTGTGCAAAAATTTACTTTATTTTTACTCATATATATAGTAGTTAAAACCTACAATTTAAATGAATTAATGATATTGTTAGTATCTTGATGAGTTGATTGATGGGTGCATAGTTATTTAACTCCAAATTTTTTCAGGATTGTGTCCCCTAAGCTTTGACATTGATTTGCACACGACTACACTTTGGTTCTTTGTCCTTCAGATTGTGATTTTGTATTTTGATTATGTGTGTGTAAGTTAAGTTATGATATTGTAGTGATTCCCATTTAATTTTTTAATTGAAATTAGGTATGGTGATTATGTGGTGATTGTTTAGATGTCTACTTCTTATGTGAGTTGTGAGTTAAAATTCTTTGTGCATAAAGTTATGGGTAATTAGTTTAATCATTTTAATATAAAACTCTATGTGTGTTACTCAATTCACATTTGTTTGACTGTGAAACTTATATGTACTTGGAATTCTAAGTTGAACCTTTGCTTGTTGAGTAAAATGAATTAGATCATTATGAATAGTTGTATTTGCCTACTAGAACTAAAATTAGTCATGGGGTTTGTGTGGATATTAGGGTAACTTGGTAGTCAGGTGATGTTCTACCAAAGCATTCAGCTGGTGTGAGGTGAAAACAAAAGTCTGAGGTGGAGATTAGCTTACATTCACACCTAATGTATGGGGTGGCCCTCAATCATCACACACTTGATATTTGCTAAGCTAACCTCATACCAATTGACATGTTGTCTGGAGATTTTGCAATGGTGCATAAGAGTATAGACTGATGTTGGCATCTGTGAATAATACAACTTCAACTTCTTAAGTTGAGATAAGCCTCAGTAGGTAGCTATGGCATGTTTGTAAAGTGTATTATTCCTGAGCAGTTGAGTGTGATGTCCATATGCACACATGTAAATCTACCCTATCTATGAGTTGTCTTACACATGTTCTTTATCTGAGATTACAATGCTACCATCATTAAGAGATGAAATTAAAAGAAGATGTTAATTTCATAATGTTGTGCGGATAGAATCATGTGGATGTCAAATGTGGTGTATGCTTGAAGTCTTAAGTAAAGAAACACACAAGTACGTTATTGTGGTTGTTTAGGTGCTGAAAATATGTAATATTAGTGACAAAACAAGAGGAAGTCTAAGTACCCTACTCTCACATCCAATGCATCTATGCTAGCAACTAAGTATGAGGTGGGCTTAAAACCCTTCAACACTTAGTGTTTTCTAGATAAAATGGATGACCTACTTAACTTGTTTAATGTACCGTATTAAATGGCATGTAGTATGGACAATAGAAAGAAAAAAGGAAAGGATATTGCTGGGCTATCTTAGCCATCCAAAAAGAGAAACAGACCAACTAGTCGGGTGCCAAGAGCTCCTACTATCCCACATGGGCAAACACGTAGATATAGGACCAGATGGGTAGAGGAGGCTGGAAGGAAATGGTACAAGAATCACAATGAGACAAAGTATACCCCGGATGAGTTCATAAATCGGGTAACCTTAATAAGAGAATACCCCAATATAGCAAGAAGTTTGGGGGTAGTTGCACATGAATTTCCTATTTGAGCAACCCTCGAAGTGTAACTTGTACCTCATCTAAGAATTTTATGACAACTGGGACCCCAAGGATCCTGATTCTAAACTGAAAATACATGGACAAGTAGTAACTTTCTCAGCCCGTGATTTGAATGAAATTCTAGGCATCCCAGAGCAGATGCAGTCCCTTTGAGGCAGCTGAACATTACCCTATCATACGCAAACATAAGACATCTATTATACAAAAATAGGTCTGCAGCTAGAAGGGTTCATCAAAGAGAGAGTGTCCTTCACTCGACATTCCTATATGCTCATATGAATACGGAGGCATGCATATGGTTAAAGATTATCTGTCATTATCTCATTCAGGGAAAACAAATGATAGATGTTACTCGTGACAACATTTTCTTAGTTTATGCATTAATGAAGAATGATATTGATATTAAATGGGTGTTGTTATCGTGTCCATGATGAATAAGGTGCACTACCATCAGGGGCACAAATATGGTTTTAGTGGGTTGTTTACCAGGTTTCTAAAGAGTCATATGATTTAGGTGGATGAGGTAGATTACAAGACAATACTCAACATGTGCCCTATAGATTCTACTAAGAGTAATGGACTAGATATGACTTATGGACCAGTGCTTACAATGGAAATGCGTCAGGCTTGAAATAATGAGATTACCACCCGTATGTATAGGCTACAAATTCTCTAGATAAGAGTAGGGGTAGATCAGCTATGAGTGAGAAGATTCATTCTTTAGATCTAGATTACCCTCTCAATCACTATGCCCAAACTTTGTTGTGGATAAGCCAAAATTTTATAAAGCCTATAGATGATGATGTGCCCATTGGTGAGGAACTCAGGATGTGAAATTCTAATATTGAGTTAGAGGGTTAGGATGTTGTAGATCCAGACTTGGGAGATGGGTCATTTGGTCTAGATATTGATGATGACATGGATGAGGCATGATCGACCAGGGTGTTTTCAATCACCTCATAACTCTATTTTGTCTTATATTTTCAAGCAGTAGGGATAGTGTAATATTTTAAGTGTAGGGTGGGGGCGAATTCTTATGTACTCTATTCTATGATCTAGTTGTGATTGGATGTAACTCTTTCAGATATTCGTTTTGTTTATTTTTTGGTGGTATGATACATTCTGTTAAATTGGGTCTGCAATAGCTAGTAACTATTTGATTTTCAGAATTGGTAAGTAGTAGTTGTTCCTTTACTTTATTATTCGTATTTCCAAATTTTAGTTTCTTAGCTAAGTTTAACGTGATTCTAGGATTAAATTTATTTAGTTTGACCTTAAGGTGATTTTAATAATATTTCATAAGTAGGTTCCTTCCTTACTGATGGATGGATGACGACCGTCTTAAGAGGAATTAGACTTACAAATAAATAAGTAACAAGAACCCTACCATTATTCTAGTGCAAGGTACCTTGTGTTGGTACATATAGCTACATGACATGGGAAAAACATGATTTATACAGAAGCATGTCAAAGTAAAAATAGGGATGATAGTTCTGAGACACCTAATCTCAATTGTTTAACTCTTGGTTTGTTGGCTTAATTTTGAATTTGTGCAATTATTAAGACAGGATTCTATAGGTATCCTACTTCAATCTGGCATGCACCAAATATGAGTAAGATTATCTAGTTATTCCATATGTTTAGTGATATCTAGAACTTGCCTAGTGTGTTTACAAAGTGAAACAAAGGGTGTTGTATTTAGGAGATGATGTAGGCATTTTGTTAATAGCCATGTTTCAGACATCTTTTACATACCCTTGCAATTATACCTAGTGATCCTTGTTGAGACTATTGACAATTTTCTTATGCAACTTCACGTGTATCCTGTACCCCTTCTTTGTTTGACATTAATTTAATCCAAATCTCTTACGTTTTTTAGTGGAAAAAATTAGTTGAGTAAGGAGCCGAAAGACAAATAGGAAAAGAGTTACAGTGAAATCCCAAAAATATATCTTTTCGTGTAAGAATTGAGATGCAATAAGGTCAGTATTTAGGTGACAAAAAGAATAAAAATATTCAAGAAAAATAATTAATGTGTTGAATGAGTAGACTCTCTTCCACAATGTATGAAAATATAGCTTAAATAATTTTGGGACAAGACACAAGAAAAGGGGAAGATCATTGAGGTAAAGAATTGGTTGTTAATTGATTATTTTTAACACTCGTTTAAGTATTAACATGCTTAGGGATACTAGCCACTATTTTTCAAAATATTTCCTGCTCGTCCCTTATCTTACATTACATAGTTCAAAGACCTATATGATCCTTAATCCTAACAATTGACTATTAGTGGCGTAATACACTCAGGGAAAGAATATGGTTCAACATATATCATGTGTGAATTCTTTGTGAGAGAGAGCAAAATTGGTTCTGTATGTACCCATTCTTATAATAGATTTCATGATTGTGAGTAAATATGGGTTATTTTCCTATTGTGAGGGTGCACGTGGAGGATAGTTAGGTGACTTATAGGACTACTTGGTTGAATAATATGCATAAGTTTTCCAAAAGGTTAGAGTCCACGTTTGAGGCAAAGGAATGTGAAAAGAGTAATCCCGTGTTTTCATATGCGAATTTACATGCTTGACATGGAAATTAAGAAGTCGTGTGTAGCTTATCTATGCCCAACAAAATTGTCTTATTCAAACTATGGTGTGTAGTCTAGTTGTGTTGTAATTGTTTTCTAGGATTATTGGAGGACGAACAAGAATCAAAGAGTGGGGTGTTTATCTTGGGCATATTTATGCGTCCAAGTTCCATTATTTACCCATATCTGTACTTGTTCTATGAGCTAAAACTTATAAATTATATTATTTTGAGGTAAAATTGTATTCTCGGTGCTAATGGACATGATTATTGTTGAAGGGCTTGATTAGGGTGAAATTGAACATGATTTAATGAATTAATAAAATGTTATTTGATCATGGAAGCATTTGGAGAGACATGTTGGAAACGAAGACTCTAGAATAAGGTTCGGAAAGCATGGAATGATGTGGGGAAGTAAGAAAATGTACAAGGAGAAAAAAGGGAAGAAAATGACAAGCCTCCACGCCAAAGACCTTAGCCTCCATGTTAGGATCCGTAGCATGTTGATAAAGTAAAAATATAATGTCAAATTCCAGTGAGAGTCCATGATATCCCCACACCGCAGACCCTAGTATATGAAACACCTAGACTTTAAGCCATTGACAAACAACAAATTTTGGTGTCTCTAAGTTGGTTACGACTTAGAGCATAAGACGTAACCTTGGTCATAATTTTTACCCTTCTCCCCCTCCCATTTTGTGAATTGATCAGTATGTTAAGCTATCATACTATCTACTATACGAAAAGTCAATCCCTTGGTCATAACCATACATAAGAGTCGAATACTACAAGGTCGTATGGAGTGAAAACCTAACCTAGAGTGGACTGTTTTTGTTATGGGTGAAGATCACGATTAGAGGGAGATTCCTACCCTTTGGTTATGACTAAATGGTTCCCTCTTGTACCCACAGAAGTGTGGTTGACCTAGGAGAATCCTAGGATACGAGTTATGGTACCACTCATAACCTAGGTCACGATTGTCATAGGAACTGTGAGAGGGAGTCGTACCCCTACACGAGTGGACTTTCTAGATTTTAAATAAGGAATTTTTGGTCATTTACCTTGCCCAAAACTCTAAGTACTCTAACTATATAAGGAATGGTATCCTCCTAAGACTTTATTTATAAGAATAAAACACTCCTAAACACTCTAAAGATTTCTTGAAGCAAGATTGGAGGCTAGGGTTTGGAGGTGTTCATCTAGTTTCAAGGAAGAGTCAACATTATTGGTGCGTCACCTTGTTTAAGAGATGTATCTTTTCCCCTCTTTAAATATGTCTAAACCCATGTATTTTACACTTGTATTAGTAAGTTTAAATGGTGGTTTTTAATCAAATAAAAAGGGTTTTGTTACCTAACAATGAATAATGATGATTCTTCCTTATATTATGTTGATACACATTATTGATGGTACATTGTATACGTGGGTTCTTGGTATATGTTGTTTAATATGAGGGTCTTGAGTAACCCTAATCTTTATGATACCTACCATGAAAATAGCCTTGGTGAAGGTACACACATAATGTATTTGTTACCTAAGAATGAATAGTGATGATTCTGTCTTTTATTTGTGAGGATACATATTACTGATGGAAGAATGTATACATGGGTGTTTGTTATATGTTTTTTAACATAAGGGTCTTAAATAACCCTAATCTTAATAATACCTACCATGAAAATAGCCTTGTTGAAGGTACACACATAAGGTATTTGTGAAAATATCAAAGTAAGTTGTCTAGTAATATGTCATTAGTGTATTAAGCTAGAGCAATAATATAATGAGTATAAATGATTTATAATGATATTGTTAGAGGTATTGTCAGCCATGTAAGTTGTAATGACAACCTTTTTAAAACAATGACCAATAAGAGGTTGAATTACATCAATATAAAATATAAACTTGAATTGTGTATTGAACTAGAGTGTGGTATAAGAATTCTAGTGAAATATAAATGTCTTGTGAGGGTCTTGATGACCATAAAATGAATTGTGTGATGATATTAATGAAGGTATTGGCCTATTGAAATGGTTAAGAAATGAAGGCTCCCATAAGGACCATGTGGTCATGAATAATGTTAAATTGGTTAAAATGGATAAAGTCCTTAAGATATTGTATTGAATGGATGATGATGCATGGGCATAGGATAATGTCAAAAATGTCAACTAATGAAGGTTGTGATGGCTTAAGGTCAAAGTCCCTTGCCTTATAAATGGCTTGAGGTCAAAGTCCATTACCTTATGAAGAGGCTTGGAGGTCAAAGTCCCTTGCCCAATGAAAATACTCGAGGTTAAAGTCCCTTACTTAGAAAGATCTTCACAGGTTAGAGAACCTCGCCAAATAGAATAACTTGTGGTTAAAGTCCAAGTATGGCATGAGGTAGGAGTCCCTTGCCTAATATGGGAGTATGAGGTCAAAGTCCCATTCCTATTTGAATGTATGGACATATGATTGAGGTCTCGTATCCAATTGGATATATATATGGCTAAAGCCATTTTTTTGAATGAATGTGTATATGGTTAAGGTCCTCGTTTAATGAACAAGTAATCATGGTTGAAGTCCTTTGTCTACGTATATGTGATTATGGTTAAAGACCTACGCATTGTGTGAAATGTTGAATCGATAAGTGTGGAGGATTGGAATCCCACATTTCATGCCTAATGAATGAATGTTTGAGAATGTTGATGAGCCTGGATATCTTGATTGGCAGGTAATATATCTATATGTATGGTTAAATGTATGTGCGTGACATAATGTGATATATTTATTTCTTGTTGTTTGATGACGTACTTTATCACTTATCCTTTAGTTATATACTAGCATTCCAACCGTTAAATGACTCCGATGCTACGTCCCCATGAGACGTAGGGGTCGGAGAATCTTCTTCTTTATCTATATAGTTATTAGATGATTAGGCGGTTCGTGTATTGACTTGAAAGGGTGAGCTTCCTTACATCTGGAAGACGTTCATCTCTTAGCCCTTATCTTAAGGCTTAGTATATTTAAGACCTTGTTTTGCTATAGTCAAGGGCTTGTCCTGATATATATACCTATTGAATTTGGTTTTGTATAGAGGTATTGTTAACAACTATGAACTTGGGAAGAGTTCTTAATATTAACTTATGATATTATTATGCAATCATAATTTGTGAATTGGATTTCCTTTAACTCCTATGATATGATGAGGTATTTAGGTTGGGTTACGGGGCGACCTCCGATACATGTGTTCTTGAGGTGCCCATACGACATGACCCAAAGTTTGGAGCGTGTCAAGTTGGTATAGAGCCTAGGTTTATGGTCAGTTGGATTTTCACAATGTCATGTCAAGTAGATTCTCTTTTATGGGTGTGAAGCGCGCCATACTTATTAAAGAGATCTACTAAATATATTAGGAATCGTTTTCATTTCGTGTGTTTCAATCTTAATATATAATGTCTAATGTCTTGAATTTCTTTGATTCCTTTTGCTATCTTTTAGATCATGCCTCAAATGAGATATGAGGCTCAAGCAAACATTACTGAGGGTCCTATGGATAAAGCGTGTCCAACTTCTAGAGTTAAGACTCGGGCTAGGGCTACAGCATCTTATCATCATCGTGGGGTTCCATCAACCAACCCTGACTTAACCCCTCAAAGGGATGCTACTAGTGCGAAGTTTCATTGCTCCATCAACCTCTTGACTCAATTGGTAGCCTCTCAATTGGAGCATGGTGCTCCGACACTATTTCTTCTGAGGCTACAAAAATTGGCCAATTTATGAGATTGTGACCTCTTTTATTCTTCGGTACAAAGGTTGAGTAAGATCCTCTAGGCTTCATTGATGAAACAGAGAAGATCCTACAAATCATGCATGCTTTAGAAATTGAGGGTATTGAGCTTTCTTCCTAACAATTGAAAGATGTAGGGTACCAGTGGTATGAAGGGTGGTAGTTGTCTAGGGGTATTGATACTAGTCCGACTTCTTGGGTGGATTTCTCCGAGGGTTTCCTTGACCGCTTCTTTCCTCATGAGTAGAGGGAGGCAAATACGGAAGAGTTCGTGAACTTAAAGCAAGGGAGGATGTCCATTCAAGAGTATTCCATGAAATTAAATCAATTGTCAAGGTATGCTCCCAAGATGGTCTTTAGCATGAAGGATAGAATGAATAAGTTTATCTCAGGATTATCTTGTGAATTAGTTCTCGAAAGCAAGACGGCCTTCTTGATTGAGAACATGGATATGTCTAGATTTATTGTGTATATGCAACAAGTATAGGATGAGAAAAAAAGTCTAGTTGAGTTTAGTGAGAAGCAAGAAAAAAATTTAGGCCTTTCGAGAGTAGTAGTGGGGATGGTGGCAAATGGCCATAAAAAAGTGGGGGAGTTTGGATTCATTCTCCTCGGGTAGTGTTCATTGTCCTTGCCTAAAGTTTTTGGGTAGTCTTCTCTCCCAGTGTAGTAGTGGGACCCGAGCATAGGGTGCCCAATTTCATACTAGTGGTTCCCATTCGGCTCTACCTCGCACTCCTTGCAGATTTTATGGTCAGAGTTATCATGGTTATTATGAGCAGGGGAAAAAAGATGATTTTATTATGGTAAGTTTAGGTATATACAGCGTGAGTACCCCATTCTAGTTGCTTATTGGGCCAATACGTCCTCTGTGTCTAGTCTCTGTTCTCCCGTACCGAAAAGTGCTATGTTTGTTGTTGTTGCTACTTCTGGTGTCGACGCTGGTTGGAACTGCTTGTATGCACTTGCTACTCACCAGGATTCTGAGGTGTCTCCCGAAGTTGTCACGGGTATGTTGAGACTTTTCACTCGTGATGTGTATTGCTTACTTGATCTAGGGACTGCTCTTTGTTATGTGACCACGTATGTGGCTGTGCATCTTGATTATGGTCCCGAGAGTCTGTCGGTTCCTTTTTTCTATTTCTACCCCTGTGGGAGACTCTATGATTGTTGAGAGAATCTATTGGGTATGTGTGATATCTATTGACGATAGAGATACTATTGTTGACTTGATAAAGTTGGAAATGGTCGATTTTGATGTGATCCTTTGGATGGATCAGTTGCATTAGTGTTATACTTATTTAGATTGTCTGACCCATAGGGTCATGTTCAAATTCCTTAATGAGTTGGTCATTGTATGGGAAAGGGTTCCTTAGTGAATAAGAGAAGGTTTATATCTTATCTCAAAGCCCGAAAGTTGATTTTGAAGGGGTGTTTGAATCATTTGTTCTGAGTTAAGGATTCTAACTCAGAAGAGCCTTCTCTAGAACCCATTCCTATAGTAAATGAGTTTCCCAAAGTGTTTGCTAATGGTCTTCCCGGTGTTTCTCCCAATAGGGAAATTTATTTTGGGATTGATCTTGTTCTGGACAATTGTCTGATATCTATTCCTCCTTATAGAATGAACCCGAAGAAGTTGAAAAAACTTAAGGAGCAATTGAAAAACCTCTTAGATAAGGGTTTTATCTGGCCTATTGTGTCTCCTTGGGATGTCCCTATATTGTTCGTGCACAAAAAGGATGGTTCTCTACGTATCTGCATTGATTATCATCGGTTAAACAAAGTGAACGTAAAGAATAAGTATCCTCTTTCTAGAATGGATGATTTTTTTGGTCAACTTCAGGGTTCGATGTGTTTCTCTAATATTAATCTTACATCGAGTTATCATTGGCTTAAAATAAGAGATGCAGATATCCTTAAGACTCCCTTTAGAACCAGGTATTATCACTATGAGTTTCTTATCATGTCCTTTGGGTTGACCAATTCCCTGGTGGCATCCATGGATTTGATTAATAGGGTCTTTCATCCGTTCTTGGACATGTTTGTCATTTTCTTCATCAATTATATCTTATTGTATTCTAAGAGTGAGGCGGATCATGTAGATTACCTCCGTGTTGTATTGTAAACTTTGAAAGATCATTGTTTGTATGTCAAGTTCTCCTAGTGTGAGGTTTTTTTGAAAGCCATGGATTTTCTTGGTCATGTCATCTCTAGTGAAGAGATTATGGAGGATCACCAAAAGATTGTGGCAATTAAGAAGTGGCCTAGACCTGCGACTCTAACCGATATTCGAATCTTCTTGGGTCTATTTGTGGAGAACTTTTCCACTATAGTTGACTCATTGACAAAATTGACCCTAAAAAAAGGTCAAGTTCTTGTGGTCCAATGCGTGTGAGGGTAGTTTTGAGAAATTTAAAGATCAATTAACTTTGGCTCTGGAATTGACCTTGTCCTAAGGTAGTGATAGTTGTGTGGTATATTGTGGCTTCTCGTGTTGGTCTTGGTTGGGTGTTGATGCAACATGGTAGAGTGGTGGCCTATGTTTCTAGGCGGTGTAAAGTCCATTAGAAGAACAACCCTACTCATGACGTAGAATTATTAGTCGTGGTCTTTGCTTTGAAAATTTGGCGGCATTATCTTTATGGTGTTCATGTTTATATATTTTCCGATCATAAGAGCCATCAATATGTGTTTGCCCAGAAGAATTGAATCTTTAGCAAAGAAGGTGGCTTGACCCATTGAAAGATTATGATATCTATCTTTATTACCATCACGGTAAGGCAAATATAGTCGTCGATGTTCTTAGTGGGTTGTCTATGGGGATGTTGGCCCATGCTAATGAGGATAAGTGGGAATTGGTAAGAGAGGTTCACCTATTGTCTAATCTTGGAGTTCGACTTAAAAACTCCGAGGATGGTAGTGTATTTGTGCATCAGGTATCTTAATCACTTCTTGTTGTTGAGATAGAGGTAAAGCAAGTCTTGGACCCCGACTTGATGAATATCAAGAGTAATGTGGATCAAAACACAGTGGCAAACTTTTTGATTAGTGGTGATGGTATCTTGAGGTACCAAGGTAGGCTATGTATTCCTGACATTGATGGATTGTGGGAAAGGGTCATGGCCAAGGCTCATGGGGCCCGTTATGCTATTCATCATGGTTCCACCAAGATGTATCATGACCATAGAGAGTTCTATTGGTGGAATAATATGAAGTGTGATGTTGCTAGCCATTTGGCTAAGTATATGGTGTGCCAATAAGTAAAGGTTGAGCACTCGAGGCACGGTGGCATATACCAAGAGACTGTGTTTCTCGAGTGGAAGTGGGAGACAATTAATATGGATTTTGTTACCGGTATTCCAAGATCCCAGAATCAATGTGATTATATTTGGGTAATTATTGATAGAATGACCAAGTCCGCCTATTTTTTGCCTGTGAGGAAAAATTTATCGGTGGAGGATTATGCTAAGTTGTATCTTGCTGAGATCGTGAAGTTGCATGGAACTCCGGTGTCTATTTAATCTCAGATCATAGTCCTCCATTTTCATCCCACTTTTGGAAGTCATTCCCAAAGGGTTTGGGTTAGTACCGCTTTCCACCCTCAAACAGATAGGCAAGAGGATAGAACTATCTAATTATTGGAGGATATGTTGCGAGCTTGTGTAATAGATTATGGTGGTAGATGGTATGGCCACTTTTCCTTGATTGAATTTTCCTATAATAATAGGTACCACTATAGTATTGGCATGGATCCTTTTAAGGTATTAGATGGTAGGAGATGTCGATCTCCTATCGGGTGTTACGAAGTTTGTGAGGGTATGTTTCTTGGGAACGATTTAGTTCACCAAGCCTTGGAGAAGGTAAAGGTGATTCATGATAGATTGAAAACCACTCAAAGTTCCCAAAAGTCCTACATGGATGTGAGGCGTAGGGACTTAGAGTTTAATATGAGCGATTCAGTATTCTTGAAAGTGCCTCCCATGAAGGGAGTAATGTGGTTCGGTAAAAAGGGGAAGCTTAGTCCCCGCAATGTTGGTCCCTACTCGATTATGAAGAGGGTTGGCAATGTTGCCTATGAGTTGGAGTTGCCTCCTAAAATGAACTTTATCAACTCAATTTTCCTTGTGTCTATGTTGCGGAAATATGTGGTTGACCCACCCTTGGTTGTTCCCTCAGAAGATATTGGTATCTAAGACTCATTGTCATATGAGGAGACCCAGGTGAGGATCTTAGATCAGCAAGTTCGCCGGTTGCGAACCAAAGAATTGGCTTCAGTGAAGGTTCTATAGAGGAACCATAAGTCCGGGGAAGCTACTTGGGAGGCGGAAGAAGAGATGGATTCCAAGTATCCGCATTTATTTCCTATTTCAAAAACTCATGATGGAGGTATGTGTTAATCTCCTTACCTTGATATATGTTTTGATAGGGGTTGGGTTGAAGTCCCCAAGATTTAAATTTATTTAAGTCCTTATTAAACAATTGATTAAAGTTCCCAATGTGTGAATTGATTTGTGTCTTGTTGGACCATGGGTTTAAGATCCTAATGGTTTGAAACTATGTGTGTTTTGTTGTGATGTGTTTAAATCTCTAATACCTTGAGTTGATTCATGTTCTTGGTAGATGAAGGGGTAAAGTACCAAATTCTTTGAGTTGATCCATATCTTTGATGAGTTGATGGGTTGAAATCCCTAAGTAGGGTAATGAGTAAGTATTAGATAAGTCTTGGGTCTGAATCCCAAGACTAACGAAATGAAGTGGTTGATCGATGACAATCAAGATGTGTGTTGAATTATACCCGTGTTGTGTGCTTGTTTCTAACTTGTGTAGAGGTTGCTTTGATGCATGCTGATGTGTTAACTTGTGTAAATTCTTGACTTACCCTTCATTCGCGGATGAATTATCCCAATTTGGGGAGAATTGAAACACCGAGACTTTCATCCATTGAGAAATAACTACTTTTGGTATCTCTAAGTAGGGTACAACTTGGAGCTTAAGTCGTACCTTTTGTCATGATTCATAGCCTTCTCCCCCACCCTTTCGTACCTTGAGCAGAATTGTCTCCTATATGACGAGGCCATCCCTTGGTCAAAACTATGCATACGAGTCGTATACTACAAGGTCGTATGGAGTGAAAACCTAACCTAGAGTGGACTGTATTTGTTACGGGTGAAGCTCACGATTGGAGAGTGAGTCATACACTTTGTTTATGACTCAATGGTGTCGTCTTGTACCCACAAAAGTGAGGTTGACCTAGTAGAATCCTAGGTAAGAGTTAGGGTACCACTCGTACCCTATGTCACTATTGCCATAGGAACCATAAGAGGGAGTTTTATCCCTGCACAAGTAGACTATCCATCTCTTAACTAAGGATATTTTAGTTATTTCCCTTGAATAAAACACTAAGTCTTTTCACTATATAACGCATGGTAGCCTCCTAAGTCTTCATTTACAAGACTAAAACACTCCCAAAACTCTCTAAAGGCTTCTTGAAGCAAGATTAGATGCTAGGGTTTGTAGGTGTTCGTCTAGTGTCAAGGAAGAGTCAAGATTGTTGGCGTGTCATCTTGTGTAAGTAATGTATCTCTTCCCCTCTTATAATTAGTATAAAAACCATGTATTTAACACTTGGATTAGTAAGTGTACATGGTGGTTTTCAATCAAATAAAAAGGGTTTTGTTACCTAACAATGAATAATGATGATTCTTGCTTATATTTTTGTTGATACATATTATTGATGGTAGATTGTATACGTGGGTGCTTGTTATATTTTATTTAACATGAGGGTCTTGAGTAACCTAAATCTTGATGATACCTACCATAAATAGACTTGTTGAAGGTACACACATAATACGTTTGTGAAAATATCTAAGTGAATTTTCTAGTAATATGTCATTGGTTTATTAAGCTATAGCAATAGCCTAATGAGTATAAATGATTGATAATGATGTTGTTAAAGTTATTTTAAGCCATGTAAGGTGTGATTATAACCTTTTTAATCCAATTACCTATAAGAGGTTGAAGTCCCTCAACATGAAAGATGAACTTGATGGTGTATTGAACTAAAGTGTGGTATAAGAATGCTAGTGAAATATAAATGTCTTGTGAGGGTCTTGATTACCATAAAATGAATTGTGTGATGATTTCAATGAATGAATTGTCCTATTTAAATGGTTGAGCAATGAAGTCTCCCATAAGGACCATGTGGTCATGAATAATGTTGAATTGGTTAAAATGGATAAAGTCCTTAAAATGTTGTATTGAATAGACGATGATGCATAGGCATAGGGTAAAGTCCCAAATGTCAACTAATGATGGTTGTGATGGCTTGAGGTCAAAGTACCTTGCCTTATAAATGTCTTAAGATCAAAGTCCCTTGACTTATGAAGAGGCTTGGAGTTCAAAGTCCTTTCACCAATAAAAATGCTCGAGGTTAAAGTCCCTTACTTAAAGAGAACCCTTGAGGTTAGAAAAACTCACCGAATGGAACAACTTATGGTTAAAGGTCAAGTATGGCAAGAGGTATGATTACTTTGACTAATGTGCGAGAATGAGGTCAAAGTACCATTCCCATTTGAATGTGGACATGTGGTTGAGGTACCATGTCCAATTAGATGTGTATGGCTAGAGACCTTTTGTTTGAATGAATGTTTATGAGGTTAAACTCCTTGGTTAATGACTGTGTAAGCATGGTTGAAGTCCTTTGCCTAAGTGTATGTGATTTTGGTTAGAGTCCTATGCATAGTGTGAAATGTTGAACCTACAAATGTGGAGGGTTGGAGTCCCCTATTTTATGCCTAATGAATGAATGTTTGAGATTGTTGATAAACCTAGATATCTTGATTGGCATGTAATATATGTATATGTATGGTTAAATATATGAACGTGACATAGTATTATTTATTGATTTGTTTGTGGTTTATGATGTACTTCATCACTTATCCTTGAGTTACAAGCTAGCTTCCAATCGCTTACCGTCTTTGGATGCTACGTCCCCACATGACGTAGGGGCCAGAGCATTTTTTTCTTACCCAGCCCTACTAACTTTTTCTCTTATTTTACCCTTCTTCATACCTATTTACACTATGCACCCCTATGATAGCCACCCTTAACTTAAGCATTTTCCTAAGTTGAGGTGCACAATGTCCAAGGAGGACCAGGGCCAAAATAGGTTCACTGTACTATAAATGGGAAGGTGAATAGTGAAATAAGAAAAATAGTCCACAAGGCTCAAAATAGGGATCAAGGGATATAATTAAAGCATGGAAGGTCATTTACGCTAAAAGTGGACTAAGATAAAAAACGGCCTATGATCCTATCCTAACCGACTATCCTTCAACCTGGGCAAGACTAACCAGGCAAGTTCTGAATTCAACATACAAAGGGAACTGGGTAGCATCTTACACACGCATGGCATAGAGTCAACATTACCAATTACTACCTATCTTATTCATGCAATTGTTAGAAAATAATTATCATGTCCCTAATCCTAATGTCATAACAACATCCACAAGGTTGACACATATATATATTCACACAGTTCTAAAACATAAAACTTTTAGAGGGGTATCAAAAAATAGTCAAAACATGACTACCACCCTAAATACATAAAAATATCCTAATTACATAAAAAAAATATGAAGAAAAACACCATAAGACATAAAATTATCCCAGATATGCCTATTCTATAATCATACCCTAGCCAATAGGAAAAGAAGCATGACAATAAAAACCTGCGGTGGCATTGTATTCCCACCCTAATAAAAAATTATGCACTATCCTCAAAGTGCTAAAACAAAGTAACAAGAGGGAAGTGAGAACGTACTTGGGATGCACTAGGCACCCAAATCAAGAGCATCCCCGTATGGGGGCATATCAGCTAGAAGAAGCAGTGGTGGTGGTGGTACACTACTGGATGATGCACCCATTGCTATAAATACACGCTTCTGCCTATCAATGAATATAGACTCCATCTAATCATGCTTGGCCAGTTTAGTGGCCTGGTCATATAGTAAATCAGGGTCCTACAAGTCATCTATGAGACCTCTCCTAGACTACTTGGGGTATAATTGAGAGAGTGGCCACAACACGATTCTATATGAGAAAGCATATCTTTTCTCATCACATCAAACTCTTCCCTCATCTAGGCTAGATATGGTGCATTTTTCTCCGTATATCAGTCTATAACCCATCTCTCAAACTTATCGAGCAGTGTCTGGAATTTGGCATGTAGCTCAAATAGTGCAGTACTCAGTGCGGCCTCTCATCAGGCCTGTGCCTGCTCAAATCTAGTCCTAACCCCTAATCTCATCTTCTCGTAGAGGGTAGTCATCTCAGTCTCGACAACCCTCACCCTAGCATTTGTGGCCTTTTGGATATTCACTAAGCTATACAAAAACTCACTAGATATATTAATTATAACTATTACAGGAGTTGTAGTAGATGATAGAGTAGGCTCTATAGATGAACCAATCGGCTCTGAGGTCAAAGTCATGGATGAAGCAGAAGTAGCATGGTCCCTCAGACTGTGTGTGTGGTACTACTGTATATTATCTCGATCTCCTAAAAGTGCCAAGACATGCCAGACCCTTTATGTTCCTTGTCTATGCAGTTGCCATAGCAGGTACCCTCTCGTCTACACATGGTATCTCAGGTACACCGGCCTTATCATATAGTTTCTAAATTATGCAAGGGAAGGGAAGATAAGTCAACTCCCTAAAAACTCTATCATGTAACTCATGGCATAGAATAGCAAAAAATTCAACATCATATCTGTCTATCACATAGACAACCAATATTGCTCCCTTCCACATTAATGTATTATTCAAAGTAGTGGGTATCAGTCTGTATCTAATTAACAACAACCAAAACTTTTCCTCCTGTGTCAATAGGCCCTTCTTGATCATAGCTTGCCCTTCAATCTGTAATACCCCATATTTCCATAGCTTAAATTATCTCTCAGTACATGAGTATTCATATATAATTTTTTAAATACTCAGGATTTTTTAGTTTAAAGCTTACCATGGCATAGAAAATTCAGTTATCTTTCCAACGATATAAAATTTTCCTAAATCTGATAACTGAGTGAGAAGTTATAGCATATTTTGTAAAATAGAGTGCCAAATTGGCAATTAGCGCATTGCGGAGGCAGTCCAAATAGCAATTGTCATTTTCCAGTGGTACATCATGATCATGGCGTATTGCGCAAAATAGCATTTTCAAAAGTGTCCATTTTCCAGTGAAGCTTCGTGATTTCACCGCATCACGCTGTCCTAAATCCGCATTCAGTGGGGTACCACGATTTTATAGCATCGCGCCAAGCTCACAGTTCCCAATTGTCAATTTCCATTGATACAACGTGATAGGGTCGTGTCGCGCCAAGGGCCCAAATCAGGTTTTCAGTGACGATTTTTCAATCTTTTCCCAAGGGTAGTTTGGCATTTTTCCACGACCCTATTCAGTCCTAAACACAAAATTTAGCCCTAAAGGAGAACTAATTTCTCATTATTTCATTGTTTACTCAAAAATTAAAACATTCTCTCTCAAAGGGAAAAACCCTAATTTCAAGAAACCAAGAACAAACTCAATAATTCCTCCAAGAACCTTCAAGAAATTTTCCTCTCAGGTATGTTAGGTGTTCATTCATGGGTTCCTTTCACCCATGAAGTCCAAGAACCTCTTTAAACTTACAAGATCTTAGATTTATGAATTTCATGCTTGAAATTGATTGTTTTCATGTTCATGATAGTAATTGGGTTTCAATTCATGATTAATTGTAAGTTTTCATGAAATTAAAATACCACCGTTCTCTTCAGAGTACTGATAGCATCCAAACGTACACGCAAGTGTACGTGGTCTACCAAAAAATATAGTGGCCTTCAAGAAAGCTGAATATCGATCCTACAGAGACTTGATTTGGCAATGATTTAATTTTAGTTCATCATTTAGATTAATTTATTGCAAAAGTAACCAAAAAGAGAATTTTAAATTATTTTGTAAATTAAAAATAAAATAAATAATGTGGAAAAATAAATTCTTGGAATAATCAATGGAGAAAAGCCCAGGGTTAAAGCACTCCGAACAATCATACTATGTTATTGAAATTAATTCATTAATTTGCTTATTTTGTTGTTGATTCATAGGGTTAATTGCATGATCATGGTTTCCCAACCTATAATCTTCGTTGAGTGGGGATGTAATAATCCAATTAAGTTAATTAAAGCTATCATCCTACGTTTTAATCAAGTAAGGCATCTAAGTACATCCCTGTCCTAGACGCTAAGTATAATTCTTTATTTTATTAAAGAATAAGAACCCAAACTTTGTTTATTATCGTGTTCTATCTCCCTATTCCCTCTCCCGAGATCAAAAGGTCGACAATATATGTATTTATGGGTGATAAATTCGTAAAATAATTAAAGCAAAAATAAACAAACAACAAAATATGATAAGCAAAATTAACGAATTTAATCCAAAATAATAGTACTCATGTTCTTGGCTTTAACCCTGGAAAGGGGGTTTTTAGCCACTAATATTCATAATCACGATCCAAATAATTGAATACATGATATCAAAAATTATAGGCTAAAAATAAAATTAAAACCTAATAAACAGTCTAGCCGCGCCGCAATTTTTCTCCTAAAAACAGTGCCAGTCGTCTCTATGCAAAAAAATGTCTAGCCGTTAATTTGTAAGCAAAATTGTCCAAGTTCTTTCAAGTGGTGACCAGATGTACATGTATATAAAATATATTAGCTTAGTTCAACTTTGAATGGGATTTAAATGGCACGTAACCCAAGAATTTCCCATATGTGTTCACCAATGAAATATATTGTCCAGCAAATTAAATCTTTCACATGCAGCTGTCCCCCACTTTGTTTAATGTTCTCACCAGTACAAGCTTTTAGTGATGGAATTTTCTATCAAGAGGACCAAAAAGAGATGGGCCGGGGAGGGTCGACCTAGAATTAAGTGGGGTAGCTTGACACCAAAAAGTCACTGGAGATAGGGAAAAGGTGGCGGGTTTGGGGTCATGGGAGTGCAGGGAGACGTGGATGGTCTATGAGATAGGGCGATCAGCTGCATCACAGAGACTGCTAGAGAAGTGTTGGGTGTTTCGAGTGGCCAGGCAGGTCGGCATAAGGGGGACTGGTGGTGGAATGAAGAAGTGAAGAAAAAAATGGAGATAAGAAGGGGGCATATATTAAGTTGATTGAGAGTAAAGATTAAAAAGAGAAATGGGTGAATAGGGAGGTTTACAAGGTATCTAGGAAAGAGGCTAAGTTAGCAGTTTCAGATTCCAAGTCTGCAGCGTTCCAGAGCTTGTATGCTGGGTTAGAGTATAAAGGAGAAGAAAAGAGGTTGTATAGGCTGGCAAAGGCTAGGGCGCGGAAGGGTCGTGACCTAGATCAAGTGAAGTGAATTAAGTGGGAGGATAGTAGTGTTCTGGTGGAGAATGTTCACATTAAGAAGAGATGGCAGGAGTACTTTTATAGACTTTTGAATGAGGAAGGGGAAAGAGGCTTTATGTTAGGGGAGCTGGAATATTCGGAGGAGAGCCGTGATTTTAGCTACTGTAGGAATTTTAAGGTAGAGGAGGTCAAAGAGGCTATTCGTAAGATGCGAAAGGGTAGGTCAACGGGGCCGGATGAGATTTCGGTAGATTTTTTGAAGTATGCGGATGGGGCAGGTCTAAGGTAGTTGACGGATTTATTTAACAATATTTTCAAGACGAAGATAATGCTTGAGTCTTGGAGATGGAGTACGATAATTCCACTTTATAAATACAAGGATGACATTCAGAGTTGCAACAACTATAGGGGTATTAAGCTATTAAGTCACACTTTGAAGATTTGGGACAGAGTGGTTGAGCGGATATTGAGGAGGGTCATGTATGTTTTGGAGAATCAATTTGGATTTATGCCTGATCTCTCCACGACAGAGGCAATCCATTTGATGAGAAGATTGGTGAAGTAGTATAGAGAAAGGAAGAGGGACTTACACTTGGTTTTCATTGACCTGGAAAAGACATATGATAAATTCCCGAGGGAGGTTCTTTGGATATGCTTGGAGGTGAGAGGGGTCCCGATGGCATACATTTGAGTTATTAAGGACATGTATGATAGAGGGAATACCAGGGTGAGAATGGCGGGAGGAGACTCAAACCACTTTTCGGTCAAGACAGGATTGCATCAGGGATCGACTCTTAGTCCGTTCCTATTTGCGTTGGTGATGGACGTATTGATGCGGAGTATTCAAGGTGAGGTGACTTAGTGTATGCTATTTGTAGATGGTGTATTGCTTATTGATGAGACGTAGAGGGGCGTGAATGAAAAATTTGAGGTTTGGAGGCAAATCCTTGAGTCGAAGGGGTTCAGGTTGAGTAGGTCCAAGACGGAGTATTTAGAATGCAAGTTTAGTGACTTGAGGCAGGTGGATGATGTAGTGGTGAGGTTGGACTCCCAGGATGTTTATAAGTGAGATAGGTTTAAGTTTCTTGGGTCTATGATCCAGGGGAATGGTGAGATTGATAAAGATGTCACTAATCGTATTGGAGCAGGTTGGATGAAGTGGAGGCTCTCCTCAGTATTGTTGTGTGATAAGAAAGTGACCCTTAAACTTAAAGGAAAATTCTATAGAGTTGCAGTCCGTCCGGCCATGTTGTATGGCGCGGAGTGTTGGCCAATCAAACACTCCCATATCCAGAATTTGAAAGTGGTGGAAATGAGGATGTTTTATTGGATGCGTGGGATTACTAGGGGGGACAGGGTTAGGAATGAGATTATCCGGGAGAAGATAGGAGTGGCATCGGTGGAGGACAAGATGCGGGAAGAAAGATTGAAATGGTTTTGACTTGTGATGAGGAGGAACACGGATGCCCCAGTTCGTAGGTGTGAGAGGCTAGCATTGGATGGATTCAGTAGGAGTAGAGGTAGGCCAAAGAAATACATAAGAGAGGTGATCAAACATAACATGGAGCAGCTGTAGCTTACAGAGGACATGGCCTTAGATAGGAAGGTGTGGGTCGCGGATAAAGGTAAAAGGCTAGCGGGAGGGTGTGGGTTGTAGATAGATAGCAGGAGAGATCTTGTGTAACCGGGTTAGAAATTCTAGGACTGTGTTCATAGGTGTCTATGGCTCTGAGTATTTGTTACTTATATGTGGGTGTCCCATTCATAATTTCTCAATTGCTATTTTCTTATTTCGTGTTGCACAACCTCTCGTATTTTTGTATTGCTCTGATTTACTTTTTATTATTCCTTAAACCTTTTATTGCTATATAATCCATCTCCTTGTCTATGATTCTTTATCTTGAGCTGGGGCTCTATCGGAAATAGTCTCTCTACTTCTTCGGAGGTAGCGGTATGGACTGCGTGCATCTTACCCTCCCAGACCCCACTTTGTGGGAACACACTGGGTTTGTTGTTATTGTTGTAAATCATCAACATATCACCGTATTTGATTCAAAAATCCTCCTACAATATCATACACCACATTTTAGAGATCAAAACAACACAATAACCTCAACAACAAATTAAAAAAAAAGCTAAGATAAGACAAATTTGCCATGATCTTCCACTTATTATTTCGATTCTTGACTTAATTAAATTGAACTTTGCACATTACAAATAAGTTATTCCACATAAAATTATGCCATTAAAATATTTGAAATAAATTAAACACATTAGAATCCACCGAGACCAACTAGACACACAACTAGCTCAAGCTAGTAAAACTAGTTTTCCGGGTTGAACTATAAATTACTCAATTAAGCACAAACCTGTTTTAAAAATACTTTGGACTTTGTAATCACACACTTGGACACTTAAATTCTTATTTATATCAATATGAACACGTTAAGCACATGAATTTCTCTCAAAACAAGGCGAAATAAGCTAGAATAATGATACCAAACTATATAAAACCACCTCAGATCATCACCCAACACTTAAACTATTGTTCGTCTTCGAAAAAATCTTTACTCTAAGAATAAAAATATTAGGTGACGCTACACTTCTATTAAATGCAAGACACTACAGATAGTACTACAATGTCTACACAAAAAGCAAGTTTCTACACAAATCATGTTATTTCCACAATTGAAAGCTCATGAACACTACTCTAAAACATCCTAGCCTCAAGAAATGACTCACCTAAGTGGAAAACTCATAAATATTGCTCAATCAAGAACATCATATAAATCACCCACATTCATCAAACATGTACCCTCACAATAAGAGATTTACCCATAATCACTCATGATAATTCAATTTATAATATAATGGATATAAGAATCAAATTACGCTCACTGTCACAAAGAATTCACAAGTTACACACAATGAACCATAGGCTTGCCCTTAGTGTAATGCTCCACTAATAATCGAATCTAAAGCTTAATATCAAATAGGACTTCTCTGGGTTGTAATGTAGGCTAAGGAACAGGTAGGAACTATTTGGGAATAGTGACTAACCTCTCTAAGAGCTTTAATACACTACATTAAACATTTAAAATCAATCTCTAACAACCAAGTTACACCTTTTTCATTCACCCATACCTTTTATATTTGCACCATCTCTTTTAAGCATTTTCACAAACGCTTGGCGGACACATAGTTTACTACCATAAGAATCAATTTTTTCTCCTTTTTAATCATGGCAGTATTTTTTAGCATAAATTATATCTCAACCATCCACTACATATTAATTATACACCAATAACTATTACCTTGGGGCATCAATTTCACCATTTTCTTCTTCAATTTCTCAAACTCCTTAATAAATCAATTTTTTGTCCAATTAAAGAACTTAGGAGATCTTTGGATCAAATTATGGTCTATCAAAGAAGGGATTAGGCTACTTATGAGGTTACTAAAGAAAATAAGCTAAAGGCTCAATGGAGGCTAACTAGGATCATGCACAGTGGTAGGATAAATAGAAGTTATAAAATAAGGCTATCAAAGAAATGTCTATATCATCTCCTAAACTCACACTCTTTATTTTGATTCACACATACACCAGGCAAGTTCTAGACATCACATGCAACAAGGAATATCAAAAATAACTTGCACACACATGGCATATGCTCAACTCAATAGGATCATCATAGACTCTCAACTAAACAATAAAAAAAATTCAAAATTAAGCCAACAAGTACAAGAGTCATAAACTTGAACCTAAGAGTCTAAAAAATAGCAATTCACACAATTCAACATGCTTTTACCAAAAAAACCCACTTGCATCATGTAGTCAAAAATAGCACCAATAAGAATATTTCACTTATTCCTAACCTAAAAAAATTTAAATTGAGTCAAAATTTGAGAATTTCTCCACCCCACAAATAAAAATCTATTTGTCCCCAAAGTGAATTTAAAAATAAAAAGATAGAAATACTCTCTGAGGCCTCTAGGCCTAGCTAGTAGCATCTTCACATATAAAGAAGATCCATAGGACCCCACACTCAGTCTTTGCCAAGCTTCAAGCTCAAGTTTATGGTACTCAGATTTTCCATTAACTTGTGACTCAACCAAAAACAAAAACTACGTAAAATAAAAAAATCTAAAAATACTAAAAAGAACACATACCTAATTAACTTGGGTTGTCTCCCAAGAAGCGCCTAATTTAGTGTCGCGCATGACCCATATCAACTCAACCATATTCCTTCACCCCTTTACCCCCTTTTGGGAGCCATTTTTTTATTTGTTTCAAACCTATTTTACCTTTTAACATGTTAGGAATTAGTGGTTTCATCTTAGACCGCTCAATCAGATAGTCAAAAGAGGTCTTTGGTGGCTTAAGCACACCACACTCATCCCTTTCCAACACATTGGTCATGCATATATCTTTATATAAGGTATTTTCAATAGGGGCCTTGTAAACATCAAATACCATCTCTTCATCATTTACCCTCATCTTGAGTGTGCCTTCTGTAACATCAATCAAGACCTCTCTGGTTGCTAAGAATGAATGCCCCAAAATAATTGGTACCTGTTCGTCTGCCATAAAATGAAGAACAAAAAAGTCAGCCGGAATAAAAAATTTACCAACCTTTATGAGTACATCCTAAATTATTCCTTCCGGATATGCCATGAAACTGTCTACTAGCTGCAACACCACGGTGGTCGATCTAGGCTTTCCCAAGCCTAATTTTTCAAATAGATATAGATGTATTAAATTTATACTTGCCCCTAAATCACTCAATGCATGGACCTCTTTTCTCCCAATTTGAATAGGGATGGAAAACCTCCCTTGATCTTTCAATTTCTTAGGGATTTTTTGTGTCATTACAGTGCTACACACTTTAGTGAGTGTTATGGCTCCAACATCTTGCAATTTCACTTTCTTCTCTACGACATCCCTCAAGTACTTTGCGTACTTAGGCATACTCAGCAAAACATCTAGCAAAGGTAAATTTATGTGCAACTCTTTGTTGTGTCAATGAACTTTTTGAACAATGCATCTTTCTTCGCTTTTATTTACTTTTGAGGGAAGGGAAATGACAGTGTCTTCTTCTTCGCTGGTTCAGTAACTTTTTCATTCAAGTACTCAGACTTTCTTGAATTTTCAGCAACTTTTTAATCTACCTGTGAGGTCACCACCTCAACATCTACCTCCTTTGTTGCCTTGGGAGGTTCTCCTTGAAGGTCTTTACCAGTCCTCAAGGTGATTGCCATAACTTGTTTTGGATTTTCTGTGTCAGCGGGCAAACCACCTTGTGGTCTGGTATTTAATGCTTGTTGTATCTGCCCAACCTGCAACTCTAAATGTCCCTATGACACTTTCTGATTCTGTAATTCAGCCTTTTAACTATTCAGATCCACAATCAATTGTGCTTGCCCAGCTACAAGTTATTTCATCATCTCTTCTATGTTGCTTGTTGACTGATTCTATTGGGACTGTGGCTGTGGGGCATTCCATGATTGATTTAGTGGCTGAGTTTGCAACTTTATCTTGTAGGCAGTACCATAATCTATCCTTTGAGCATTGCCTACATACATCACAGATTTTGGATTTGAAGAACACATGGTAGTCGTATGACCACTCTTTCCGCATACCTCACACCAACCTACAGCTTGTTGGATAGCATTGACTGTGGTTGTAGGTTGTGTTACTCCCAACATCATGCTCCTGAATGTTGTGTTAATCAAATTCTGCAATGCAAAAACCTGTGCTGATAGGGCTGTGAATTGCTCCACCTCCAACACACCCTCAATTCTTTTTGTGAAAATTCTAGGATCTGAATGCCACTCTGGATTTCCTTGTTCTATGCGGTTCAGCAATGAGTACAGCTCATCATAAGTCAGCTCTAATTTTTGACCACCTACGGCTGAATCTAGGAAAATCTTCGTATTGTGATCAAGAGTTTCTACAAAAATGTGAGAAAGTACCTCATTAGACTGTTGGTGATGTGGACAATCTAGAAGAAGAGCCTTGAAGCATTCCCAAGCATGATAGAAGTTTTTACAAGGCTTCTGTTTGAAGCTCACTATCTCACTGCGAAGTCTCGCAGTCTTGCCTGATGGAAAGAATCTGATGAGGAATTTCTAGCTAAGTTGTCCCGTGTTGTGAATAAATGGCCGGATCCACATTCAACAATTTTTTTGCTTCCCCCAATAGAGAATAGGGAAACAGTGTCAGCCTCACATAATCTGTACTCACCCCATTAAAAATGAATATGTCAATAAGCTCAATGAAATTCTGCAAGTGGACTTGTGAATCCTTGTGTGAAAGCCCTGCAAATTGTCCACTACTAATAAGAAGTTTCACCATATTGTGTTTCAACTCGAAATTCCCTCCAGCTACCAGTCTTTAAATTGGGGAAGTTAAGTTCGTTGGAAGTGGGACTGCCACTTCCCTAACCTTCTTATCAGCTGCTTGTTGTTCAGCCATAGGAACAGTATGCTCTTGGTCTTCTCGAATTTGCGCTATTCTTGGGAGAAGGACTGTGTCTCTCCTGCGTTGATAGTAAAGCTGCTCGGGTTCCGAGTTCGGTTCAATTAACTCCTGATCCCTTGCCAGCTTAGTATCCTTTTAACCTGTTTCCTGCAAATCACAAAAACAAGACCAAGCATAAAAACACCAAATAAATCTAAAAGTAAAACTAAAATAAACAATTGCTAAAATACAAGTCTCCAGCAACGGCGCCAAAAACTTGACAGCGTCCAAGCGCACACGCAAGTGTATGTGGTCTACCAAGTAATATAGTGGCCTTCAAGAAAGCCGAATATTGATCCCACAGAGACTTGATTTAACAATGATTTAATTTTAGTTCACCGTCTAGATTAATTTAGTGAAAAAGTAACTAAAAAGAAAATTTTAATTTATTTTATAAATTAAAAATAAAATAAATAATGCGGAAAAATAAATTCTTGGAACAATCAATGGAGAAAAGCCCAGGGTTAAAGCATCCGGAACAATCATACTATGTTATTGAAATTAATTCGTTAATTTGCTTATCTTGGTTGTTGATTCATAGAGTTAATTGCATGATCATGGTTCCCCAACCTATATTCTTTAACCTAATATGGATATTACAACTACATCGTTGAGCGGCGATGTAATAATCTAATTAAGTTAATTAAAGTTATCATCCTACGTTTGAATCAATTAAGGCATCTAAGTACATCCCTGTCCAAGACGCTAAGTTTAATTCTTTATTTTATAAAAGAATAAAAATCCAAACTTTATTTATTTCCGTGTTCTATCTCCCTATTCCCTATCCCGAGATCAAAAGGTCCACCATATATGTATTTTATGGGTGATCAATTCATAAATAATTAAAGCAAGAATAAACAAACAACCAAATATGGTAAGCAAAAATAACGAATTTAATCCAAAACAATAGTTCTCATGTTCTTGAATTTAACCCCGGAAAGGAGATTTTTAGACACTAATATTCATAATCACGATCAAAATAATTGAATACATGATATGAAAAATTATAGATTAAAAATAAAATTAAAACCTAATAAACCATGTAGCCGCTCCGCAATTTTTCTCCTCAAAACAGTGCCAGGCGTCTCCATGCAATCATGTGTCCAGTGGTTAATTTGTAACCAAAATTGTCCAAGTTCTTTCAAGTGGTGACCATCTGTCCATATATATAAAATATATTATCTTTGTTCAACTTTGAGTGGGATTTAAATGGCATGTGACCCAAGAATTTCCCATGTGTCCACCAATGAAATATATTCTCCACCAAATTAAATCTTTCACGTGCAGCTGTCCCCCACTTTGTTTAATGTTCTCACAAGCTATTATCGGTGCAGAATTTTATCTTAGTGACGCGATGCGTCGTTAAACGCATTGGATCATCGATGCGACGCGTTGACTTCGCATCATCTCACTGGAATTTGCGTTCAAAACATTGGTTGTGTAGAACGTGCTATTCTTTACCCATGCTTTTTGTAGTATATTTTCAACGCATTTTTGACCTTTAAATCATCAACATATGACCGTATTTAATTCAAAAATCCTTCTACAATATCATACACCATAATTTAGAGATCAAAACAACACAATAATCTCAACAACAAATCAAAACAAAAGCTAAGATAAGAGAAATTTGCCATGATCTTCAACTTATTATTTCGACTCTTGACTTAATTAAATTAAACTTTGCATATTACAAATAAGTTATTCCACATAAAATTATACCATTAAAATATTTGGAATAAATTAAACACATTAGAATCTACCGAGACCAACTAGACACACAACTAGCTCAAGCTAGTAAAACTAGTTTTCCGGATTGAACTCTAAATTACTCAATTAAGCACAAACTTGTTTTAAAAATACTTTGCACTTTGTAATCACACGCTTGGACACTTAAATGATTATTTATATCAATATGAACACGTTAAGCACATGAATTGCTCTCAAAATAAGGCAAAATAAGCTAGAATAATGATACCAAGTGTATAAAACCACCTCAGATCAAGTACCTGCCAGATGAGGGTAACTCTTCTGCTTGTCCTTACCAGTGGAACAATACTGACACCCTTTCAACTGGGGTTACAGGTTGGACCCCAATTATCTTATTTGGGGCATGTCAGTTATATAACTACCTCCCATTGTTTTTGTTCCAGTTTAAGTATATAACTCAATTCAGTTCTACAGAATCAGGACTGTCAGACAAAGTCAATCAGTTTTAGTAACTCAGTTATCATTAAACTCAGATATCAGTTATTCAGTTATCAAAACTCAAAACTCAACTTCAGTAAAAGCTCAGATACAGTATATACATACATAAATGCACAGTATTGCATTCTCAGCACTTACAATAGTTTTAGTTATCCTAGTGTTTATGCTCAGTTATTCCATATCATTCAATCAGTTATTGTTTATGCATATGAACCCTTGCATTCGGCCTTACCTCATTTGGCATACTAGTACATTCCACGTACTAACACATACTTTCTCTTTGCGCTATGATGTCTTATATCATAGGTTCAGACACTCAGGTTCCTAACTGTGCATAGACAAATTCAGTTAGTAGCAGTAGATTCAGTAGTGAGTTCTCATCTATTAAGAATATGCTTTTGTTTCAGTATTTTTAGTAGCTTCAGTGTTTCAGTAGTCGGAGTTAGTTGGGGGCTTGTCCCATCAACTCCACATTCAGACAGTTCAGCTAGAGGCTTTTCAAACTTGACTATTTCAGACAGTATTTTAGTATTTTAGATATTTTCACCAAAAGTTATATTTATCAGTATTTTCGATTATGAACATTATGGCATTTCAGCCTATTTTCTGAATTATTTCAATATTATTACTCAGTACTCACAGCAGATATCATTCATGGGTTAGCTTGTGGTCCTTCGGGGTCGTAAGCACCGTGTAGCATTCAGGGTAAAGAATTGGGGCATTACAAACTTGGTATTAGAGCCTAAAGTTCAACAGAGTCCAAGGGAGTCTTAAAGTCACGTCTAGTAAAGTCTTGTGCATGTGTGGGTAGCACGCCACACTTATGGGCAAGAGGCTATGGGATGTTTTTAGGAAAAGTTTCCCTTCTTTCAGTATTCATGTCATGCGAGTGAGCATGAGCTCAAGTTAAACTCCCAGTTTAATCCATTTCTTC
This sequence comes from Capsicum pubescens, assembly GCA_030864215.1. NCBI lineage: Eukaryota > Viridiplantae > Streptophyta > Magnoliopsida > Solanales > Solanaceae > Capsicum > Capsicum pubescens. The sequence continues at coordinate 196,215,674 of CM061549.1, read as the reverse complement.
CTTTTGTTTACAGAACATACCTCCCAAAAAGAACAATAGAAGAAGAATAAGAAACCAGTCGGTACCTCAGCCCGTTCAGGCAGATCCCCTGGATGAGTGTGTCACTCATGCAGAATTCAGAGCTGCATTCACTACTTTAGCAAATTCCATAGTAGCTCAGAATGAGTGCTCAACTATTGTTCAAGCCAACCCAGTAGCCAATACTGTTTCAATCAGGATTCTAAACTTTACCCGAATGAATCCTCCCATATTCTCAGGATCTAAGTCAGAAGAGGATCCACAGGAGTTCCTCGATCAGGTTCAAAAAGTCACAGATATCATGGGAGTGACTTCCAGTGACAGTACTGAGTTAGCTGTCTATCATCTACAAGATGTATGTCATACGTGTTTTAAGCAGTGGAAGGTGGACAGGGGCACAGATGCAGAGCCCATAGAGTGTGAAGAGTTTGCTACTGCTTTTCTAGATAGATTTTTTCCCTTAGAGTTAAGAGAATCCAAGGTGTTAGAGTTCATCAATCTCAGGTAAGGTAGCATGAGTGTGAAAGTGCATTACCTCTAGTTTACACAGGTAGCTAGATATTCTCCCAATGTAGTGGCAGACAGTAGGTTCAGAATAAGCAAGTTCGTATCTGAAGTGTCAGAGAGTATGGTTAAGGAGTGTAGATCAGCAATGTTAATTAAGGATATGGACATATCCAGGCTCATGGTCTATTCTCAACAGATCGAAGAGGCTATGAATAAAGAGAGAGAGGGGGAGAATAAGAGAGCTAGAATAGGTAGTTTCAATTTCACTCAGCCTAAGTCAGAGAGCGGTAACCGTTCGCAGTTTCACCTAAAATCTTCAGTTCCAGCTCCATCCTCAGCCAATTCTCCAGTCCTTAAGTTTATAAATGGTAACAAAGATAGGGCACCAGGATGTAAATCTCAGGGTAGTGTCAGCAGTGCTGGAACAAATCCTCTTTGTTAGAAATGTGGCTGAAACCATCAGGGTGTCTGCAAAGCTGGCAGTGATGTTTGTTTTGGGTATGGCAAGCCAGGCCATAGAGTCAGATATTGTCCTTAGTCAGGTTATCAGGGTCAGTATACTCGACCCCCAGCTTAGTTCGGTCGCCCGAGTCAGCAGGGTGCCGCTTCCAACGCCACCAGTGGGCAACACTCAAATAGGCTTTATGCACTACATTCCAAGAAATATCATGAAAGTTCTCCTGATGTGGTCACTGGTATGTTACAGATCTTTCATTTATATGTTTATGCTTTGCTAAATCCAGGAGCTTCCTTGTCTTTCGTAACTCCATATATAGTTGCTAACTTCGGAGTCAGTCCCAAAATTCTAGAAGATACTTTCTTAGTCTCTACCCCAGTGGGTAAGTCTATCATATCCCAGCGGGTATACAGGAACTTTTTGGTTATGATATCTTAAAAGGTCACTTCAATAGACCCTGTAGAGATAGAGATGGCGGATTTTGACATCATTTTCAGCATAGATTGGCTCCATTCATACTATGCCTTAGTTGATTGTAGAAATAGAATTGTTCAGTTTCAATTTCCAAATGAACCAGTCATTGAATGGAAGGGTAGTACTACAACTCTTAAGGGTCAGCTGATTTCATACCTTAGAGCGAGAAAAATGACATTCAACGGATGTATCTATCATCTTGTACAAGTCAAGAACTCTAGTTTAGAAACTTCCAGTCTTGAGTTAGTTCCTGTAGTAAATAAATTATCATATGTGTTTCCTGAAGATTTTCCTAGAGTTCCTTTTTAAGAGAAATTGACTTTGGAATAGACCTTCTTCCAGATACTCATCCTATATCTATTCCGCCATACAGAATGTCTCCATTTGAACTTAGGGAGTTAAAAGAATAGTTAAAGGACCTATTAGACAAGGGGTTCATCAGACCCAACATTTCCTCGTGGGGACACCAGTTTTATTCATGCATAAGAAAGATGGTTCTCTCAGAATGTGTATAGACTACCGTCAGTTAAACAAAGTCACAGTCAAGAATAAATACCCACTTCCCAGAATTGATGACTTTCTTGACCAACTTTAGGGTACTAGTTACTTTTCTAAGATAGACCTCAAATCATACTATCATCAACTCAGAGTCAGAGAATGTGACATGCCAAAAATAGCTTTCCAAACCCGGTATGGTCACTTCGAGTTTCTAGTCATATCCTTTGGTATTACAAATGCCCCAGCAGCCATCATAGACTTGATGAACTGAGTGTTCAAGTAGTACTTGGACATGTTCGTCATAGTCTTCATTGATGATATTTTTGTCTATTTCCGTAGAGAAAATGATCATATAGATCACCTCAGAATCATCCTTCAGACTCTTTGAACTCATCAGTTGTTCGCCAAATTTAGTAAGTATGAATTTTGGCTAAGGTCAATAGCATTCCTTGGTCATATTATTTCAGGTGATGACATTATAGTTGATTCTTAAAAGACCGAGGCGGTGAGAATCTGGCCTAGGCTCATTTCTCTATTAGTTATCAGGAACTTCATAGGTTTAACTGGCTATCGTCGGTTTGTTGAAGGGTTTTCTTCTATTGCATCCCCCATGTCTAGATTGACTCAGAAGAAAGTCAAGTTTCAGTAGTCAGATTTTTGTCAGAAGAGTTTTTAGGAGTTGAAGACTCGACTCACCTCAGCCCCAGTTTTGACTCTACAAGATGGTTCAGATGGGTTTTTTGTATACTGTGATGCATCCAGGGTAGGTTTGGGTTGTGTCCTTATGCAGAGAGGTAAAGTCATAGCCTACGCCTCTAGACAACTTAATTCCCATGAAAAGAATTACCCTACACATTATCTTGAGTTAGCAGCTGTAATGTTTGCCTTAAAGATTTGGAGGCACTATTTGTAAGGGGTGCATGTTGATGTGTTCGCAGACCACAAAAGCCAGCAGTCTGTGTTCTCTCAGAAAGATTTGAATTTACATCAGATAAGGTGGTTAGAGTTGTTGAAAGATTATGACATGAGTGTTCTGTATCATCCGGGAAAGGACAATGTAGTGGTTGATGCTCTCACTAGGTTATCTATGGGTAGCGTTGTTCATATTGAGAGTGGTAAGAAGAATTTAGCTCAGGAAGTAGATCATCTTGACCGACTACGTTTCCTCTTGGTCGATTCAGCAAAGGGTAGTGTGTGGGTACAGAATAGTTTAAAATTATCTCTGTTTTCCAAAGCGAAGGAAAAGTAGGACAGAGATCCCAGTCTAGTTAAGCTGAAGAAGTCAGTCAAAAATCTGAAAGTAGAGGTTTTCTCCCAAGGGGGATATGGTGTGTTGCGTTGCCAGGGTCGGCTATGTGTGCCAAGTATAGATGACATAAGGTAATGAATTCTTGTAGAAGCGCATGATGCGTATTACTCTATTCATCTTGGGGACACTAAGATGTACCGTAATTTGTAGAAGATTTATTGGTGGAGTGGGATGAAGAGGGAAATTTTAGAGTATGTAGCTAAGTACTCTATGTGTCAGCAGGTTAAGATTGAGCACTAGAAGCCTAGTGGGTCCATGCAGGAGTTCAGTATTCCCACATAGAAATAGGAAGAAGTGAACATGGACTTTGTGATGGGTTTGCTTCGTACTCGTTGTCAACATGATTTAGTTTGGGTTATCATAGACAGGGTGACCAAATTCACTCATTTATTACCAGTTCATACCTCTTATTTAGCCGAGGACTACGCCAAACTCTATATCAGAGAGTTGGTCAAGTTACACGAAGTTCAATGTCTATTATCTCATATAAAGGTACTCAGTTTACCTCTCACTTCTGGAAAGTATTCCAAAAGGGTCTTCGTACACAAGTTTATCTCAATACAACTTTTCACCCTCAAATAAATAGTCAAGTAGAAAGGATCTTTCAGACTCTAGAAGATATGTTAAGCTCATGCGTAGTCAATTTTAAAGGTAGTTGGGATGACCACTTGCCTTTGATTGAATTTCCATATAATAATAGTTATCATTTCAGTATTCAGATGGATCCGTTTGAGGCTCTCTATGGTAGGAGATGTAGATCTCCAATTGGTTAGCTCGAAGTAGGTAAGGCCGCATTTATAGGGCCTGACTTAGTGTTTGATGCCTTAGAGAAGGTTCAGTTTATCAGAGAAACACTCAGGGCAGCCCAGAGCCGACAGAAATCGTATACAGATATGAAGAGAAAAGACCTTGAGTTTAAGATTGGTGATTTTGTATTCCTAAAGATCTCTCCTATGAAAGGAGTAAAGAGGTTTGGAAACAAAGGAAAGCTCAGTCCCCAATATGACGGTTCTTACAGAATTATTAGCCATTTTGGAAAGGTAGCTTACAAGCTTGAGATGCCTTCAGATCTAGCTTCAGTGCACCTAGTATTCCACGTCTCCTTGTAAAGAAATGCATTGGTGACCCAGAAGTCGCACTTCCCTTAGAGGGCATAGACATTCAGAATGATCTCTCTTTCGAATAGGTTCCAGTTCAGATCCTCGATCATCAGGTTCATAGATTAAGGAACAAAGAAGTTCCCTTAGTCAAAGCTCTTTGGAAGAATCAGTCCGTTGAGGGAGCTACTTGGGAAGAAGAAGCATATATGCAGACCAAGTATCCTCACCTCTTCTCCACAAATTCAGATTTAGCTTAAGGTAATAGTCTTCCTTAGATTTTCTCAGTTCCATGTTTAGTTATAATTATAAACTTGGTATTCTTTATCGTTACATATTATCTTCATGACAGACATTCATTAATGAATAAGTTCGGCCATGTGCTCATGCATCCAATATGCATGTTTAGTATGAAAACTCAGCTTATCAGTAGTTTCAGTTATACACTCATGCATCAGATATGCATGTTCAGTATATCTAAACTCAGTCTATCAGTGTTTTTGAGCTTAATCAGTCTCATTTGAGGATGAATGTTCCCAAGGGGGAGATATTGTAATACCCCGTATTTCTCAAGCTAAAATTAACTCTCAATACATGAGTATTCATATATAATTTTTTAAATACTCAAGATTTTTCAGTTTAGAGCTTACCATGGCATAGGATATTCAGTCAATTTTCTAATGATATAAAATTCGCCCAAATCCGATAATTGGGTGAAAAGTTATAGCATATTTTGTAAAATAGTATGCTAAATTGGCAATCAGCACATCGTGGAGGCAGTCTAAATGGAAATTGTCATTTTTCTGTGTTCCATCGCGATCATGGAGCATCGCGCCAAGCAGCATTTTCAGAATTATCCTTTTTCTAGTGAAGCTTCACAATTTCACCGCGTTGCGTTGAAGTCCTAAATCCGGATTCAGTGGTGTACCATGATTTTACCGCATCGCGCCAAGCTTCCAGTTGCTAATTTTCAATTTTCAGTGAGACAGCGCGATAGCGCCACGATGCGCAAGGGCCCAAATTGAGTTTTCAATGATAATTTTTAAATCTTTTTCCAGGGGTATTTTGATATTTTTCCACGGCCCTAATCAGTCATAAACATGAAATTTAGCCCTAAAGGAGAACTAATTGCTCATTATTTCATTATTTACTCAATAATTAAAACATTCTCTCTCAAAGGGAAAAACTCTGGTTTCAAGAAATCAAGAACAAACTCAAAAATTCCTCCAAGAACCCTCAAGAACTTTTCTTCTCAGGTATTTTAGGTGTTTATTCATGGGTTACTTTCACTCATGAAGTCCAAGAACCTCTTTTAAACTTATAAGATCTCAGATTTATGAATTTCATGCTTGAAATTGATTGTTTTCATGTTCATGATAGTAATTGGGTTTCAATTCATGATTAATTATAAGTTTCCATGAAATTAAAATAGTTTATGTGATGAATTATGTGAATTGCATGCTAAAACCTTGAAATTGAAATTGAATATCGTATTCATGATCTTTATGTGTTGGCTATTATCATGTGAAATAATCCATGCTCCCCAAGTGTTTGTTAAAATGCCTATGTGAAGTAAATAGTGGAATCATGACATTTCATCGTGTGGTTCCAATCATGTACAAGTTTATTCCCTACAAGTGTTTGATAAAATGTCTCTATGAATGAATTATGAACAAGTGGACATTGTTATGCTTTTCAAGATCATGCTATGCTTTAATTTTCATGCAATCGAGTCTTAGGGGTATCTAATACCCGACAATATAGTTGTTTACCTATAGCTACAATAGTTACAAGAAGTCTCAGTCATGTCATGAATCAGTAGTACTCAGTCAGTTACAGAACTCAGTGAAACTCAATATCAGTCTAGTTCAGCTCAGTATAATCAGTTCAGTGTTTATTCAGTTGGGAGTAGGATTAGGCATCAAGTGAACCCGAGGATGAGGGTTCACCTACTAGTAGAGGGTGTGACCCTTAGAAGCAGTCCTTGCATTCTAGAACAACGTAGCCAGCATAGATTGACACATCAACCTACTATTAAAAGGTTTATAAGGTATTTTAACCTGCCAGTTGAGGGTATCACCATTCTCATTAGACTATTTTCCAGATGAAGGTAACTCTTCAGCTTTTCATTACTCGTGGCATGGTACTGACACCTTTCCAACTAGGGTTACAGGTGGGGCATGTCGGTTAGATGACTACCTCCCACAGTTTCAGTTTTAGTTTCAATATAGAACTCAGTTAAGTTTTACAGAATCAGGACTGTCAGACACAGTCAATCAGCTTCTATTACTCAGTTATTAATAATCTCAGATATCAGTTAATCAGTTATCATAACTCAGAACTCAGATTTAGTAAAAACTCAGATATAGTATATACATACATAAATGCATAATATTTCATTCTTAGTACTTACAACTATTTCAGTTATCCATGTGTTTATACTCAATTATTCTATATCATTCATTCAGTTATTGTTCATTCATATGAAACCTTGCATTCATCCTTACCTCATCTAGCATACTAGTACATTCCACGTACTAATGCATACTTTCTCTTTGCACTATGATGTCTCATATCATAGGTTCGGACGCTCAGGTTCCTGACTGCGCATAGACAGATTCAGTCAGCAGCAACAGATTCAGTTGTGAGTCCTCATCTATTGAGGATGTGCTTTTATTTTAGTATTTTCAGTAGCTTCAGTGTTTTAGTAGTCGGAGTTAGTTGGGGGCTTGTCCTATTAACTCCACATTCAGAAAGTTCAGCTAGAGGCTTTTTAGACTAGACTATTTCAGATAGTATTTCAGATGTTTTCACCAGAAGTTATATTTTATCAGTATTTTAGATTATGAACCTTATGATATTTTAGCCTATTTTCTGTATTATTTCAGTATTATTACTTAGTTTTCACAGCAAATATCAGTCATGGATTAGCTTGTGGCCCTTCGAGGTTGTAAGCACCGTGTAGCATTTGGGATATAGACTTGGGGAGTTACACAATCCATGGGGTCGCATCACCCAAAGGTGAAATATAACTGTCTATCCACCTAGCCATCTTGACCCTCTCACGTCGGTGCTTAACCTCCCATATTATATGTTGATCATGTGTGATCCTCGGTCTGTGGTTGTACTCATCTATTTATGCAGGAGTAATGTACTCTGGGCCGAAGATAACTTTGTAGATAGTCTCTGTCAATATGTCAACTCTGACCCCTCGAACCAATGTGTTCTCTAGTTATGGCTGCCAAGAAAATCTTATCAAGCCTCTTGATAGCACATAGGAAGGACTATGGTAGATCTGTAGGATTCATAAGATTCTAGTACCATAGTAAGTTTTTAAGAATTGAGTGTCCTAGTCATCCACTCTAGATGATATCTATCAATTATAGCCCGCAGGCTTGGTACTCGATCTATCCCCGATAAGTCAATTCGTCTCTCCTCATAAATACACCTCGTAGTCCTTCTTAGATTCCAAAAATGACTGTAAAGATCAAATATATTCATTATTCCTTCCACACACCTCTTCGAAGGTCCCTCTTTGGGAGGTGCCTTTGGGGTATGTACAGGTACGGGGCTCTACTGTACTGATGCATCATGAAAAGGCTGCTCGGTACCCTTCTTAGCTGGGGTACCTCTGTCTTCTGTACATGAGTAGTGGTACCCTCCTCATACCAGGGTACTATGAATGAATGCTCTTATTCAACCTTATCAGATGAATTCTAGGACCCTTCCTCAGATTGGGGGTCTTGAGAAGCAACCCGTGGATAAAACATAGACTCTGTATCCTCCTCCTCATCATCATAATATGGAGGAGTATGTGGTTGTGACATCTTGGATGAATTCATCCTCTTCTGGGATGTAGCTGACTAAGAAGTCTGGCGAGTTTGTCCTCTCATGACTCTGTGTGTCACCTAAACTTCAGCGTCTATACAACGCTGCCTTGGGTACTTCTCTACTAAACCGCTAGGATTGGGAGACTCTACCCGTTTCCTCGAAGTATCGACCTTCATCTTCTTCATCACTTTAGGTGCCATATGTACATGAAAAAATAGTTTTTAGTTTCTAACAAAAGTGGGGTATAGAAAAAGTTGAAGAAAACTAAAAAATTAAAAAGTTTAAACTTTTCCTCGATTTTTGCCCCTGTAAGACCTATTTGAAATTCCAACAAGTCCAATGTACACACACTTATCATAAATCACAGCTTTCAAAGCAAACAAACATGCTTAACTACTGGTAATACTTTCATTCGTTTAAGTTCAACTTTCAGTTGGGGCTTAACTTTAGATTTTTCTTTAAAACAAGGCCCTACATTTAGTTTTTAGGATACTTCAAGTCTTCTACATACAAGAATGATAGTTTCGATATATTTTGCAATGAAATATACATATCAACTTGTTTAAACAATAGATAAACCAATAAATAACCAATAAGAGCTGAGAAAGTTACCTTTTACAAGAAGAATCGAAAGTGAATAATGAAGAACTTAAGCAAAACCAAAGTTGAAATATGTTTTTAGCATTTTGGAAAAAGTTGGTATCTCAAATAAGTGACAATTTAGCCTTTACTTAAGTGTGGGGTTAGTTTGTGTTTTAAGTGGGAAGTTTGAATTCAAAGAGAAAAGTAATGTTTTGAGGTCAAAGAGAAAAGTGAAGTTTTGAGTATTTGAATGAGTTAGAATTAGGGTAAGAATGTTTTTATATAGGTGGGTGATATTTTATGTCATATTTAAGTGTTGGTGGGCCCAAAATTTGACCTAACCACGGCTTGTACCTGTGGCCACCACCCGTAGTCTGGCTCTAGGCACAGGTACTACTTACGGCCAGCAAGTGCCAGGCCAAAAATTTTGGCCCGCTTTTATGCAACCCAGACTTGGCATTGTGATATTTTTCTAGATACTTATGGTCCCGCAACCTAAGTTTTAGGTACTAAAAGTAAAACTAGATGCTAAAGTCCATAACTTATGATTTTTTCATCCTCAAAATTTCAACATTTTAACTTATTACTAAACTTACTGTGTGGGACCTATGACCATAATGGGTTGATCACATGGACCTCTTACTTGGAAATCGATATATGCAAAAATTGATTTACCATATTTTGGGTAAGTCCATGAACTAAAAACCTACAAAATAACAACAAAAACACGAACACTAAAAATACTAGGTTTCCTTCCACTCAGTGCTTGATTTAACGCCTCGGCATGACGTGGCTATGTTGGTTACTCAGACTTCACCAAAAATCCCATGGGTTGCCTCCCACGCAGTGCTTGATTTAATGTCCCGACACGATGTGGGTATCTTGACTACTCAGAATTCATTAAGATACCCATAAGAATATCCTCCAGGGTTATCAATAAAATCAATCACTGACGTTACCCTCATGTCGGTAGGCTTCTTCATTAACTTTTGGATATTGAATATAGCCTCCTCACCGTTGACTTTGAATATAAGCTCACCATTCTCCATGTCAACCATATATCTTCCTGTAGATATAAACAGTCTTCCCAACACAATGGGCATCTCAGTGTCTATCTCACAGTCCAGGATGACAAAGTAAGTCAGGAAGATAAAATTTTCAACCCTCATACTAACATCAAAAAAAATTCCCACAGGCTTCTTCACTATGCAGTCAGCCATCAATAGTCGCATCGAAGTTGTTTTTAGAGGGTTCAAGCCCAACTGCTTGAATATGGACAGCGGCATCAAATTAATGTTGGCCCCTAAATCACACAAGGCTCTGGAAAATTAGGATGACCCAATCGTGCATGGTATAGTGAATGCACCAAAATCACCCTTTGTCTATGCCAAAGACCTAGTCATGACTGCACTGCAGTGATGTATATCATCAACATCCTTAAATATTGCTTTTTTCTTCCTTGTGACAAACTGTTTTATGAATTTGGCGTATCCAGGCATCTTCTCTAATGCCTCTAGAAGAGGTATGTTCAAGCTCAATTCTTTCAGCATATAAATGATTTTCTTGAACTTACCTTCCTCTTTCTTTTTTCTCAATCTCTTAAGGATAAGGTGTGGCGATCTCAAAATTTTTTTGATTTCTAGATTAGTGATTAAACCCTTACCTTTCTCTTCAAAAGCTTTACCGTTATCACTTGTTACCTTGTCAGACTCAGGAGCAGGTGTCTCATAATCAGGAGCTTCCACAGGAGGTCATAGGGGATCCATAGTAGTGATACCACTCCTAGTTGTAATAGCAAGTACATGACCATCGTTTTTAAGATTTTTCATCATGTTGCTCGAACGGGTACCGGGCTGCTAGTGGTTAAGAGTTGCTAACATCTGCCCGAACTGGCACTCCAACTGCTTGATAGCAGTAGCATGTGACTCGACCTTTTGGGTCAATCCTAAAGTATCATACTTAATCTCCTTAAGTCTTATCTCTTGACTTTCCTAACCTTTCACTAGCTTAGCCAACATTTATTTCATTCTGTATTCTGCATCTCATCTACTAGGTGGAATATATCTATCTCTCTTCTCTCTATAGTCATCCTTTTTCCTTTAGTCACCATATCACTCTCTACTATGGTCTCTGTATCTATCATAATAGTTCCGACCTTGTTTCTCTTTCCCTTAGGCTTAAAAACCCGTCAACTGACGATCTAGATAATTTGCTTCCTCCTCTAATTCTAACTTGTACTCTTTCGAAGCTGACCCCTGTGTTGCTATTGCATTTGTTTTTTTTGAAGTCGGTGCTGGAAAATACTTTGTAGGTACCCCAAGATCATTCCTTATCAATTCATTCTCTTGAGATACTGTGTCATCAGCTACTTTCTGGTTGCAGGAGGCACCAATAGCATAAGTGCCAAATCCTTTCTCAGCCTCCTAAGTTTATCACCCTCGGTTAGTGAGCGAGATCTGATCTAGCATCTCCAAAGATTTATCCCAACATAATCTCATAAAATATCCTTCATATATGGTGTCTATTATGGCTCTGCAGCTGATGGTTAGGGCTCGGTAGAATATCTCTAATAAGATCATTCTTGACAATCGATGATTCAGAACCATTCCCAGCTTCTTCTTGAACCTGAGCCATGCCTCGTTCATAGATTATGTTTGTAGCTGCCTGAAATTATAAATCTCATCCTTAAGCTATAACATCATGGATGGAGAAAAGAACATGTTCAAGAATTTCTATTGTAACTCATTCCATGTAGTGATAGAGCATCTTGGCAGCTCTCTTAACCATAAATATGTTTCTTTGTAAGTGAGAAGGGGAATATCCTCAGTCTAATTTCTTCCTAATTTACCCCTAGATTTGTATACAAACTACAGATCCCAAGGAAATTAGCAAGGTTCAGTTTTTTATTATCTGTAGGCTGACCTACAAACACACCCTTCAGATTCAAAAGTTGGATCATTACGCTCGTGATATCAAACTTGATGCCTGGAAGCAAAATAGGAGAAACTATGGCTCCAGTATCTTCCATATCAACATATCCCAAGTCTTATTCATCATCTATATATGGATGCACATACTGATATGCTGGGATTACTTAAACACGAGAACCTCTAGCTCGATTTTGGTCTCCACCGAGTGCTACTCGACGGTCTGCTGCTTGTCTCTACCCATCAAGCTCTGCCTCTTTAGATACCCATTGAGCTTCTTCTATTGAAATCATTTCAGCTTCAACTTGATATAATATCTCATCAGCCTGTCAATCAACGATATCCTATACTACTTCAGGAGAAGGGGGCGGTACAATATCACGAACCCTTTCAGAAGGTTCATCTCTGTTATGCTTATATATCCAATCAGGTGCTTATAGGATCCTCCCTAGGTTTGAATTTAGTGGTAGTAAGGGATTGACTCTACTCCATGTGTAAGCCATACACCAGACATATGTCCAACTAAGAACAAAAAAATAAAACCCTAAAAACTGCAACAACTTCAAATCACAAATCAACACCATGTTCCCCGACAATAATGCCAAAATTTTGATGGCGTCCAAACAACACATCCTATTATATGACGATACGATTGCTGTCAAAATATAGTAACCAAACAAAAGTTGGGGTCGAATCCTAAGGGAACACGTGGCTTTGCATATCTTTGCAGTTGTAGTCAATGGGAAGAATAAGAAAAGTAAATGGAGGTATTGATGTGGTAATCTCAAGCACGTAACTATATTGATTTCGGTAGTAATAAGTGTAAGTGAACACTAGGATTTGTGTTCCCCCTGGCTTCTCAACTCTGTATGCTTATCGTTTTTCGTTTAACCAACCCGATACTTTGCATGTAGAATCGATAAGTTATGTACTTTCTGTAATCTTTTGGATGAGCAAAAGGAATTCACCCTTTACCTTTTGAGTCTCAGGATGTTGCATTACTAACCCTAATCTTGATCCCAATTAACTATTAACTTTTGATTCTCTAGTTATTAGATGAAACCTAACCATCTTACTAAGATAGAACACATAAGCATGGATCGACAGTTAAACTCCAAATTATTGTTGTTCTTATCTTTTCTTGTCACTACTCCTCTTTTAGAGTAAGAAGCAATATCTAGGCAGTATCCTAATGTATGCACCCCTTAATAAAACTATCATAACAAAGATAAAGAAATGCATGCATGAGTATCGGTTCAGGATAACAAAAGCACTTCCCCTACTTCATCAATCCGCCAGAGTTTCCACAACCCTAGCTATGGGTTTTAGTCGCTCATGCTAATGAAGAAATCAATGACATTTGTATTCGAAAGAATATATGGAATCACAATGATAAGAAGCAATAAAACCCACAAACGTAACTGAATTAATGAATCAAAGTTAATATAAGAAAATCCTAAGATCAAAATCAGATCTTGGAATCAAAATATGTTTGTGAATATCAAGAGTGCATAACTCCTACTAAAAAGTACATAAAGGGTATTTATAGTATATGATGAAACACTAAAAGTAAAACCCTAACAAAATAGTTGAAAACTGAGTCGATGGCCACTTGTGGTCCGTACCCGCAGCCTAGTACCGGGCGCAGTTAGTACCTGCGGTACTAAAATAGGGCTCAGGTACCAGAAGAAAAAATCCTTACAAGTTCAGCCCTAGAGATTGTTTACTTCTGGTACTTGCTTTGCCTATATGCGACATGTATGTCCTACATGCAGCCACATGTTGACTTGGTAAGTGCCGGGAGTCGTCTTTTCAGCTCTTCTTTGATTCCTGAACATGCTTTGATCACAAATAGTCTAGAAAACATCCCGATCATCCATAATTGCTCCAGAAATGGCCAAGAAAATCCGTTTCACCTTTTTCACGAACTTATCATCCAAAATATGATTTCCTGCAAAACATACCCCAAAGGCATCATATCTAACAAAATAACCTCAAAAAATTGTATCTTTTCCTCATGTTAACCGTCAAAAGTAATATATTTCTATAGCACATCACTATGCAACCCCTCATAAAACTTACAGATATAGGAACAAACAAACATACTAGTGATAGGCAATGCATTAAGAATAAATGCAAAGTAAATCCATAATATCATAACTGATCTAAGTGAAATAGCGTACCAGTGTATATACCTCTTTGAATTATATGGCTAGAAAAGGTAGGACCTACGTCAACCTCACTTCTCCAACATAATGAATCACAAAAGAAGGGGCACCTATGGGGTTTAGGAGTACCCGTATTCATTGATATGGTTCGTATACAGGATTTTCAAACATCATCATCATCATTAGCCTACTTTGTCCTGTACTAGAAAGATGTATATTCAATAACAGCTCGAACTAGAACCATAGCTAAAAGAGTGATAGTCTATAAGTGTGTTGATCGAGGTCAACTTCTGGACTAAATCATAGTAATAAAGTAGAAAGGGTTGGAATCTCTCACGGCCAAAGTAAATATTAGTGGTTAAACCATGGACCAGAGTCTATCTCGATCAAATCTCTAAAATATATCAATTAGGGTGGTCCAATTCTCATTACGAAAGAATCCATTTTAAAAGTAAAAAGAGAGAATAAATCCTTTTTGGAAAAATATTAGTAAAACCAAATTTTAGTTGGAATCGTACCAATAAGTGAGTATATGAATGTATCATCATTTATGCATGTCATCACCAGTATCCAAATAATATAATCATAAGTATCTAAGTATTCATAGACTAAAACCATGTCCTTTATAAAGATAGATACTCACCTGGAGTCCAACTAGTATCGTAACCACAACTGTGGGCCCAATAGTATATAACAAGCATAATATCAATGCTATAATTTGGGAAACTATGATAATCCACCGATTCAAGGAGTAAACCTTATACTAAAGAGTACTTAGAATCAACTATGGTTAACATACTTATAATCTAGGTTGATAGGCTCCTATAGCTAAAAAACGTATTTCATCTTAAAGGTCGGTTCACCTTTCTATCCTAAACTCATAAATTAGGCTAAGTCATGGAATCCTTCACATAATCATATCCTACCAGCCTTACCTAACATGCAATATATACCATACACTATCTTGTCAAGAAGCATAGACCAATGCCTACCTCAATGCCGAATTGCAAATCCTTGAATCATCCACAAATTATTTGTCTTTGCTCCACTATCTCTAAATGCCACCACGCTATTAAATTAGTAATCTAGACATAATTAGGAGTAAATGAGGTTCATATTGCTATATAAAGGGCCAGGTCTAATTTGGGTCAATAACGGGCTTGCGGGGCCTACAAACAAAATATAAAATTGATTCTGTCATGAGGTCCCTCGAAGGGCAAGAAATATGTGCTCAAAACTTGAGTACAAATAGTGCATAAATTGAGACCCAAATCAGACCCTAAGGTTTAGGGATTTAAAGACCAAATTTCCAAGAATTTACCATGAAATGTAATGGAAATTGATGGAAAAAATAATGGAAAATGACCAAGGAGTGTTAGTCTATCTTACCTTATCTTCAGTGGATGATTCCCCACTCTTTCCTTTCTTCAAGATCTCAAAATAGTAGGATTATAGTGTAGAAAATAAGGGAAAATGGATAGAGAAAGGGGATTTAATAAGACCCAGATGTCATTAAAGCGACTACTTGTCCTCTTAAGTAGCACAGGTCCGCTGAAGCAGTAAAGGAATGGGACGTCAGGCACTGCTAAAGCGTTGTTTGGATGCTAAAGCGGTGTCCACTTAAGTAGTTTTTAACTGCTAATGCGGACCCCAATCCAATGGACAAGACCACTAAAATGGCTCATGGATGCTAAAGCACTTGCCCCTAAAGTGGCTCGATGATCACTAAAGCGGCCAAACAGGATATCAGGCACCAGATTTTTCTAAGTCCAAAATAAACTTTGAACAAATACTCGAGATTGATCCAGAACCCCGTGCGTACAAATGAACAATGCTACCATATCAAATTCGACATTTTGGACTCAATGCAACCATTAAAACTTTCATCCAAGATCATTTCTCTCAGCATGGGGACCACACCTATAGTTTCATCTTTTATATAATCCAGCCAATAGTCCAAACGAGTTCAAAAGCCACGAAACATGAACCAAGGGTCCCCTAGCCTAAACTCAACATTTCGGAGCTGATAACATTGTCAGAATTCTCATCCAAGGAAACATACTTGAGTTTTGGTTCGAGACCGATTCCTTAATAACAAAAGCTCCAAAATTGGGAAATGAGTCTAAAATCGAAATGAACTGTGCGATAACCGAACTGACGGTTCTGACAAGTCATAAATAACCTGTAGCTATTGTGGGAAGGATCAAAACATCAAAAATAAATGTAAATTAATGAAATAACCTAGAGGATCATTGCATTTACTTTCATATCCCACTCAACAACCAATCTAGCCTTGCCAATAGAAAAGAGAAATGATTGACCTCACCCTACTACAGGAGAGAAAACAATCCAATTGAGCTAGCCTCTAAGGACAACGAACAAAAATCCTAAGAAAGGAAATTCTAGCTAGATAATGATAGTCTAGTTGTCCATCAAGTAAGGATCGATCAACATCAAACAATAGCAATAATAACAACAGTAATAGAAATAACAATATAAAGTGTAGTGGTACAAAAAATAAAAATCAAACATAAGCACCACTCTAATTCCAAAAGAAAGACAATATTCCAAGGTAAATGGGACTCGAACCCAAATACTACACCCCTAAGAAAATATCAACATTGATCCACTCTATCCACTACTAAAACAAATCACCTATGGGGGTAGTCATGTAATCATGATTTCTACACCAAGGTACACAACTATAAATATAAAAATACCAAGGCATATAAACATCGATTGATATAAGAACCTTATTTCACTCAAATAAAAAGGTAAATGCGGGAAATAAAAGGTGTACCTATTACGGTGGAAATACTAAATCATAAGTTTGAGGTTCCTGAAAGAGTATGAATTTGAGTGAGTCCACGACCGAATTGAGTGGCTGAATCACCAACCAAGGAGCTAAGTGCACTAACTCTAACTATAGGTGCCACAACATAAAGTGGCTGATCTAGGTGAGATGAATAACAAATAATCAAGCATCGGAGACACTCTCTAGACCAATGACCGGTCTCTTTGTAATTGTAGAAAACCCCTGAAACCCTAAACTAGTGAGAAACATGAGCTAAATCCAACTAGTTGACCAACCAACATCAAGGTCACACCGTATTTAAATGAACATCCTCCAGGAAATTATAACATACCTTTGTAAGTCTATAAGGACGAGAAACATATGTTAACTCTATTTCAACAACTAACTCGTGTCTGGGGCATTCTCTAGATGAATGACCAATCTCGCCCAAACCATGACAAGTTTTTAGAATACTCTGAGGAACTGCACCCACTTAGTCAAAACAGTCGCCACGACCTAAGAATCCATTCTGAATACTCCATAAGGTCTGACTTTTGACCTCTATAACTACCACTACTAATTTGAGAGCCATTTGTTGCCAGAGATGCAACCTTTGTGGAAGCAACAACCTGTAAGTGAAGTATATCCCTACGAAGAGAATCTCATTCCCAGGTGAAATACAATAAAACTGTACTGATGACATAGCATCTCACTGCCACCTTCATAATTGTTAATATATGCTCTCTCTATATCCCTCGTGTGATCAACAATCTGAAAAAAGAAGATCCAACTTCTATCAAATGACCTGATGTCAAATGGAGAGGTGAGGCTAATTTCTAATAAATCTAAGTACCATCTTATTCTCTAAAGGATAATGTATAAAAGTATGTCTAGACCACTCAAGAAATCCAATGTTATACTCTAAAACCAAAAAAAAACCCTGTTGAATGCTAACAAACCCAACTCTAGCCTAAAATTGTTCGATAAATAGGACCTTATCTCTAACTATAAGGTATCCGTAAAAAGGATTAGAATCCCTAATGCTGAATCTTAAAAGGCATAAATTTTCACAAACTCTACCAGAACCTGGGCTGGTCCCAATCCTTCGACTGACACAGAAGATCTTTGAGTTCAGTCTCTGACTCCCTCATCTAATGTTATGCTAAAACTTTAGAAATGCATGTCGAAGTCCCATCTATATCTATCGATAACCTCATATCATTCATTTAGAATAGAATAGTGTTAAAGAATGTACTACAAGCTTATATAAATATGGATACATGATAAGGAGTCCAGAATAGAGTTTTTAAATAATACCTTGTAGCCTTCCAAAGATTAGATGCAGACGTCTCTACATCAATTTACATTACTCTACAAGACACCAAGCTATTTTACCAACACACCGGTTAACCTAGGATCTTACCAATTTATCACGACCCAATTTCTTAAGTCATGATGACACCTACGATGACCAACCAGTAGGTAAATTGGGCCATAGTCTAAAATTGCTAGTAAGAATCTATCTAAAGAAATAATAAAAAATGCAAAATAAATATGGTGCAAGGAAATATATATATATATATATATATAGCAGTCCCAAAACTTGGTAAAGTTATTACAAGAGCTTATAATGTAATAAGATTACAAGGTTCAATACTGAAACCAAAATGAACTGCTCGATATCAAACCAATAGTTTCCATAAGTTATAACCGACCTGTGTCACTATTGGAAGGCTCAAAATATAGGAAATGCATGAAAATCGAGGAAATGACCTGGGGGGACATTACAATATCCACTACTAAAAGGATTTCTATCCGTGAAAGTCAATAGATAGGAAGACCACGACGGCTTAAAGGGATGAGGTACTAGGCCCACATGCTCCGAGAAAAACTACCTAGATAACATTTCATAAGAAATAACGATTTCAAGGAATTTGCTATAGGTATCCCTTTTTCAACCAAATTCCTCACTTAAGTTCTCAAATAACCAAAACTCAACCTCAACATGCGACTAACCTCTAACTAATATAAGAACCACTAATGCATGTAATCTTAAACCACAATACACTAATATCACACTCATATAAGCATATCCATGAAGAAACTCAGCTAAGAAAAAGACAATCCAAAGCATGAATCATACGACCAACAATAATATCCAAATCAAACCTTCTTTTGCCTTTCCAAACCTTCTATCTACTCCAAAACACACAAAAGTCATCTAAGTCCTGTCTAGGCAATCCCATCATATTTTCCTTAAAGTACTAAAGTTGGCCTTCTAAAAATCCATAATGGCAAGCATAAGAATAAGCCCATCTGGTGCTACCTGGTTACATAAATATTGATGATAAATTTCTGCAATCTACGCCAAAACCACTAACTGATATAGGTAACCCTCAAAATTGAGTCTGAAGCACAAATACTCAAAACTGAATGATATTTTCTAGGGTGCCCCTCCAACTTAGGATAAAACCATGCTAAGTCCAAATAGAATACACTTCTTCTACTGAGTAGATATTTGAAATTTTTGGCAAAGAATGAAAACCAAAGTCAAAAGCTGAAGAAACCATCATCAAGTTCTAATAGACTATCATCCAAACATCTATCAACTATAATTTATTTGAACTAAAGAATATCAAATTGGTAGGTAAAGAGTAGGCTTAGCCAGTTGATAAATGAATGCTTATTTGAAACAAATTTAGATACAGAGGTTGCAACTAAGCTCTACAACTGCCCGACCCAATTTATCAGTTCAGGATGGCACCTACTATATCCCACCAGTAGGTAAGCCAACCTATAGTTTGAAACCCTAGTAACAAACTATCTAAAGAAATAAAAGAAAAATATAGAATAAATATGGTACAAGGTATAATATATATATATATATATGTATATACATATATACATATTATTCCTAAAACCTAGTGAAGTTAGTACAAGAGCTTTTAATTTAATAAGAGTACAAGGTTCAATGTTAGATCTCTGTATATAATATAGAGATCAGTCTAAACTATAAGAGAGATAATAGTGGTACTATGAATTCCATAATCTCACCCCAAATCACTGATCCATAGCTTCTCTGCACCAAGAACACAATAACGACAAGAAATTGTACTATGATCTATAGATTGCAAAAGTGTAGTATGAGTTTCAACCACGTGGTACTCAGTAGGTAACTGTCGATTGAGCTCCAAATATAATGAAAATATAAATAACATACAAAGCAAGAATATAAACTATAGGCAACTATCCAAAAAGTTAATATAATAAGCTAGAGAGACAATAAGAATAAACTATCCTATTCTAGTTATATTCAGGAACTAAAGCACCTTACTGTATATCACTAGTTAATATGCAAATAGAGTGTGGAAGGGGGATATATATATATACGCACATATATATATATAGTAGTTTACAAAGCCAAAGAACAGATATAATAAGAATTTACAAAGAAAGAGAGAGATATACGGTAATAGCATAGCTAGATAAGTATATATTTATATAGGTATACAAGACTAACCCCAAGGTACAATTTATGGTGGCCAATCTAACCTTTCTTTGAAATCCTAAGAAGGTTAAAAGCTAATACTAGCATGATCTGGGTCTATAGTCAAAATGTCTAACCATGAATACACTGACCATAATCTATGATACCAAAAAAGGAAAAGGGTCCTAATCATACATCAGTATCAGTCCAGAATCAACCTACCACGAACTAACCATAGTAACAAATACAAAGTAACCGTCTATCCTGGATAAACAATACCTAATCGAGGCCCCATAAACTTGAAAGGTTTAATTAATAGTCAGCACACAAAAATCATAGCCTACACCTATGTAACCCCTATAAGGATGATATATATAAGTTAAAACTATCAACTGGGCTGATTCGGCCCAACCTGACACTGGCCAAGCTTTTCTTATCAGGATCGAGTCTAGTGCGGTTCGGTCCCCCTTCTTAATGGGTTGGTCAGTAATAGGCCCAACAATAAAAAAAAAATTCAAATAGTCCACCACCGGCCCACTTAAGTTATTAACTGGTTTGACCGGTCTTGGACTGGGTCAACCCAACCCAGTTTAATTCTGGATCGGTTACCGGTCCTTGAATTAAAAAAATGGGCTAAATTCAAATTTTCATGAATTTTCAATATATGCATTCATTATATACTATATACACACAAATATACATACAATATATAATTATATACTACTTGAACTATTACTTGAAAAAATATACACATCCAATACATACTACTTAAAATACAACTTGAAACAATATACATACAACATATGTACGTACAATAAATACTACTTTAAAAATATACATACACATATATACATTCAATCTATACTACTTTAAAAATATATACAATATATACTTAATACTACTTTAAACAATATACATACAACACATATACCTTACATAGTATACTACTTTAAAAAATATACATACAATATATAGTTATATAGTATTTGAAATACTACTTGAAATAGTATACATTCAATATATACTACTTAAAATAATACTTGAAACAATATACATACACCATATATACGTACAATAAATACTACTTAAAATACTACTTTAAACAATATACATACACATATATACATTCAATATATACTACTTTGAAAATACACCCACACGCACACATATATATACAATATATACTACATACTACTTGAAACAATATACGTACAACACATAGACATTACATATTATACTACTTTAAAAAATATACACATAAATATACATACAATATATAGTTATATACGAGTTGAAACAATATACATAAAACATATATACGTATAATAAATACTATTTAAAATGCTACTTTAAACAATATACATAAGCATATATACATTTAATATATACTACTTTAGAAAATATATTCACACATATATATACAATATATACTAAATACTACTTTAAACAATATATGTACAAGACATATACATTACATATTATACTACTTTAAAAAATATACACACAAATATACAGATAATATATAGTTATATACTACATGAAATAATATACATTCAATATATACTACTTAAAATACTACGTAAAACAATATATGTACAACATATATACGTAAAATAAATACTGCTTAAACTACCACTTTAAACAATATACATACAACACATATACATTACATATTATACTACTATACAAAATATACACACAAATATACATATAACATATAGTTATATACTAGTAGTCTAAGACTCTAAGTAATATTTGCTAACATGATTTTCCAATTTTCATTGTATGTATATATGTTTGTTATGTTTATGTAAAGTTTACAAGTAATGTATAAAAGTATTTGATTCAAATTAGACATTCAATTTAAATGAAAAAAATATGTAAGTGGTGAATGAATCTTGAATTTAATTAATTGCAAAATGATCCAAAACTTATAAGTTACAAGATTGGCAAGTCTAAAAATTTTGCATCATTTTCTCCAACTCATTAATGTTAATGTTAACGGGAACAACCTGAGGAAAGTCAAAATCAATGAGGCCAAAGTCATGCATCGGACTTGATTGTGCTCAGTTCTCCCTTGAAGTCATAATTTCTTCAAGATTTTGTTCTTCTGTCGGCTCCATCTCCATTCCCTAATTTTTTCGTTCTGCTCTAATCCAGACTCTAAGGCAAACTAGAATATTCATAGAATTTCCTCCCAATGAGTGTCGGTTGCCTCCAAGTTGCTCTCGTCCCTGACTAAAAATGCTCTCTAATGCAATCGATTGACATTAGAACATTCGATATATCTCTAGTTAATATTAAAAGTATAAGATATTGTTTTTCTTTATTCTTTCACCATTCAATTGCGTTGATCCTTTCTCTACGATCCTCTATCGTCTGTCTAAGATAATACATAAGCTCTTCTCGAGAAAGGGTTCTGTGTGTTGAAGGAGACACTTTATCCCGAATATTTAAATCAAAAATGTAATCAGGATAACTACTATGTATTTATCTTTTGGAATATAATAGATCCTCGAGAGATTGGGGAGTGGGGTTGTGTAATGCACCAAATTTGACAACTGAAATGTCACATGATGCTTATGACCCTGAAGGACCATAAGCTAACCCATGACTAATATCTGTAACTGAGCACTAAACAATATACTATAAATATACGGAATATAAGATGTAAGGCCATAAGGTTCAAAACTGAACTAATACTGAATATAAAACATTGTCTGTAATGGGTATAACAATACCCAAAACTGAAATAAACTGTCTGAAATATACTGTAGTTTGAAAGCCTCTAAACTGTCTGAAATCTGTGAAGTTGATGGGGCATGTCCCCAACTAACTCTAAACTACTGAAATAATAAAGTTATTAAAATAATCATGCTATCCTTGAAAGATGAGAACTCACTGCTAGTCTGGCAGCTGAACGTCTGATCTACTAAGGATGCTTGGGAGCTCGTGCTTCTAAACCTATGGTATAAAACACCATAGCATAAATACATTAGTACAATTGAATATACTGGTATATAGGTAAGGTAGGATGAATGCAATGGGTTCATATGCATGAACAATACTAATTGATTGTATAACATAAATGTGAGAATACATGCATGAATACGTAACTGTAACTTAGGTTGTGATAGGACTGAATATTGTGTTCTGACTAATGAGTCTACTGAAAACATGGATTTACTGATATCTGAGTTTACTAGTAACTAATAACTGGGAGACTATTTCTGCCAGTCCTGATTATAAACAACTGATCTAAGCATTATATGGAGCTAGATTACTCTATTTGACAGTCCTAAAATTTGATGGAACTAGTTGAGTTCCATACTGAGCTGAGTGACTGTGTTTGATAGTCCTGATTTCTATAGAACTGGACTGAGTTCTATTCTGAAGACTGAATCTAAAACTGAAACTGTGAGAAGTAGTCGTCTAACCAATATTCCATAAATAACACATTATTGCTGAGTTGGGCTTCAATTTGTAACCCCAATTGGAAGGGTATCAATACTGCACCACTGGTAAAGACAAGTTGTAGGTGACCCTCATCTGGCAGTGTCCCCAAAAAAGAATGGTGGGACCCTTATCTGAAAGTATTTAGCTACCTCATCAACCTTCATCTATGAGGGTTGATTTCTCAACCTATGCTGGCTACATAGTTCTGGAATACAAAGATTGCTTCTAAGGATTCCACCTTCAACTATTAGTATGTGTCCTCATCCTTGGGTTCACTCAGTGCTAAATCCTACACCCATCTGAATGGACACTAAACATGATTAACTGAACTAGACTGGATTGAGTTCATTGAGTTCTGTAGACTGACAGAATACTATTGAGACTACTGAATTACTGAGCTTTCTGTTATTACTGGGATTATTGAGTTTACTGAGTTTTCCTGAGCCACATGACTGACTGAATTCTACTGAACATGGCTTGAATGAGGATATCGTAAAAACATAACACTGGCTCTAGGCACACAACTAAATTTTTAGGTACAAGTTCCCCCAGGACTCGATAGAAGGAAAATGAGAAGGCATGACATTCTTGAATACATGACCAACATCTACAATTCATAATACAATAAGTTGGGGATTTTATGAAGTACATGGTTATCATAATCTTGTACATGGTAGGAATGCATATAATCAATATCATAATTTCATACTCTAACATCATGAGCATTCCAACAAACATATACATTGCACCACAATAGCATAGGAGTCATTTGAATATAAGGGTAAAACATACGTTTATCATATGGGTCACAATTTAGCTATAATACACAATTTCTATCCTCTTAAGCATTTTATCAAACACCATACATGCACAACTTAGGGCATAGGTGTAATCATCAAATTACACATCATAAACAACTCAATTCATGGATTTCAACTTGCATGCTAACGTAGTTTCTTGAAAACACGTAAAGATTCTAACTTGGGAATCGTACAACAAGATAAACTTGGTTACAAAATAACCCACAATATAAACATCAAGATTTATAATTTGAAATTGGGTTCTTGAGCATTATGGATGAAAGGAATCCATAAATAAATACTATGCATACCTTGGATGGAAGATTCTTGAAAATTAACGGTAGAATCTCTTAAATTTGAAGATCCTATGAAAATACTAAACTTGTTCTTGAGAGTATTTGTGAGAAACAATAATATTTTGGTGAAATAATAGATGAATCTTGTGTTTTTGGACTTATATAGGGGTAGGAAATTGACCCTTTAGCCCTTGAGGACGCGGTCATATAATGACTAAAAATTGGGTGTCGACGCTATAAGCAACGTGGTACGTTGATGGTTGCGATGCGATACTCGACGCGTCACCATGATCGCGTCGAGCCTCAAAAGTTTTGGCTATGGTGGACTGCACAAATGTTGACCAACGCGATTGGTAATGCGGTGCTCCAAAATCGCGTTGGTCCACTATTTTGGAACTCCAAACATGATCTAAACGTGTTCCAAAAATTCCAAAACTTGTCCGGGAACACCTATTGATCTTTCTGATCATAAATTTATAAAAATATAAACCCTTGAAGGATGGTAAGGTCGCGTAATGAGATTGCCAACTTTCGAAGTCTAAAATAAACAAAGTCTAGAAGCTTAGCTAGGATTTTCTAAGTATGGGACTCCTTGACAAGCTTAAAGGACTAAATTTAGCTTAAGAAATTTGTGGGGTCTTACAATATCTCCTTCTTGGGAATATTCAACCCCGAATGAGACTGACTGAGATGGGAGAAATGATACTCTAACGTACATACTGAACGTGAACATCTGAATCATGATTGACATTACTGGGATTCATACTGAGCATGCATATCTGATGTATGAGTATCTGATTCATGATTACATGACTAAGATTTTTGATGTACTGAGTTTCTCATAATGAGGATGCATATCTGATGCATGAATCTGTGAATGACATGATGCATGAACATATTACTGAATATGCAATGGTAGTTGATACCAAGTTTATGATAAAATTATGAGCATGAGACTGAATACCAAGTTGGTAATGAAACTGAACATTATAACAGAGCAAGCTTAAGGAAAACTATTACCTTGGGCTGAGTCTAAGTTAGCAGAAAAAAAGTGAGGATACTTGGTCCGCATATCTTCTTCTGCATCACAAGTAGCTCTCTTAACGGACTGATTTCACCAAAAAACTTTGACTAGAGAGACCTCTTGTTCCTCAGTCTGTGGGTCTGATAGTCAAGGATTTTGACTGAAATCTCTTTGAAAGAGAGGTTGTTCTGAATATCTATGCCTTCAACAGGGACTACGAATTCTGGGTCACCTATGCACTTCTTTAGCAAGGAGACATGGAAGACTGGATAAATTGAGGCTAGATCTAAAGGCAATTTGAGCTCATTAGCTACATTGCCGAAGTGATTGAGAATTTTGAAGGGACCGATACATCAGGGACTGAGCTTTTTCTTCTCGCCGAATCTATTCACTCCCTACATAGAAGAGATCTTTAAATAAACATGATCACCAATCTCAAACTCGAGATCCCTTCTGAACATGCATGAACGAAAACATAAGAACATGACTGAGTTTGTAATGTGTGTCATGGACTGAGCATCATGAGATGAACTGAGCCATTGAGTACATGGCTTATGACCGGATTTAAGCTAGAGAGTCAACCTATGGGTACCCACTACTTTGAACTGGATTCATTACGTAAAGAGAAAAATAGAGTGTCTAGGTCATGGAAGTTTAGGAGTTATAGGGTATCTCCCCCTTGGGACACTATGTCCCTCGAAGAATGCTGACTTGATTGAGATGTTGAGGAAAAATAAGGTGATGCACAAGGCACCTACGAACTAAGTCGTGACTGTATATCTGGGATCTAAAACTGAGACATGAAACATGGACTGAGCTGCACACGCAACTACATAATTGGTCCATCTTAGAATGGTCACATTCATGAGACTTTGGATAGTGTGACTAGATGGACAGAATGAGAAAATACATAAACTTGTCTGTCTGACTGCTGGACTGAGGTACTGGCTGTTCAGACTATTTCCTACTGACTGACGCATCTGATCTGCAGACTGACCGATGTCTAAGTACTGGGCATGTAAGACTAAACGGTCCTTAGTTTGGATAGCTGGACTTAAACTGCAGACTATCAGCCATAGAAGGTAAGGACTGACTGGGTAATATGAGGTAACAAAGCATAAATGAGTGAAAACTATATTATCTTAAGTATGCAATACCAAGCGTATAACATGATTCGGAAAATCTCTGTAATCTGAGGTACTGAAATACTACTAACTAAGTAACTGTTGGCCATATGCTATGATCGGGTAATCCTGAAAGTGAACTGAGTTTCTTATCTGGCTAGACTATAATTGGGGCTGAGATTATAGCTATGATGGTAATTGAGACTGTAACCACAACTAAGATTGTAACTGGGACTGAATGCTAGTTTTTGATAACTGAGGTTTAGACTAGTACTGATGTACTGAATTCTGATAGCTAAGTAACTAATAACTGAAAGCCATGGTCCAGTAGGACTACCTGAGTCCTTTATTAAATATAGATTACTGAACTGACGTGGTAACTAAGTCTTATGGATAGAACATCAACACAATGGATTCACTGAGGGATCATAATTAAGGGTATTCATGACATAAATCTGAGTTTGACAGATAACAAGGAGTGGAGCATATGTCATGTGAGTTGGGTATACTATAAAGCATGACATAGTGCATGAGTCATAAGCTCATGACCTGAGTCTAAAGTTTTTGTACTCATGGGTCATGATTTGTAACACTGAGTGAACTGGAACTCCCTATCCTAGGAATTAGGAGCGTACATGAATTTTCACTAACGTGAATGAATATTAGTGATGGTCATAGAGATGACATGTAGGACATAAATAGATATCATGATAACATATGGGTTTTGATATTCTGAGATGGTCTACAGAATCACTCTCACTGTGGGAATAAACAATAATGTCATCTATGAATACAATGATGAACATGTCCAAGTACTTCTTGAACACAAGATTCATTAATTCTATTTAAGTTGTGGGTGTGTGGGTAAGACAAAAGGACATGACTAAGAATTCAAAGTTACCATACCGAGTATGAAGAGTTGTTTTCAGAATGTTACATTCTCTGACTCTGAGCTGATGATAGCCTGATCTGAGGTCTATCTTAGAGAAATAGAAACCACCCTAAAGTTGGTCAAACAAGTCATCAATTCTGGGAAGTGGATACTTGTTCTTGACCGTTACTTTATTGAGCTGACGGTAATCAATACACCTTCTGAGAGAACCATCATTCTTTCGCATGAATAAGACTGGTGTACCCCGCGAGGACACACTGGGTTTGAAGAATCTCTTAACTAGGAGATCCTTTAAGTGTTCTTTCAATTCTCTAAGTTCTACTGGTTCCATTCTGTATTGTGGAATAGATATAGACTGAGTATCTGGAAGAAGGTCTATGCCAAAATCTATTTGTCTTTCGGGAGGAATTCCTGGAAGATCTTCAGAAAAAAATATCTGAATATTCATTCACTATTGGGATTAATTCAAAACTGGGATTTTTCAGAACTAGAGTCCTTAACACGAACAAGATGATAGACACATCCCTTAGATATCATTTTCCGTGCCCAAAGGTAGGAAACAAGCTGACCTTTGAAAACTAAAGTACTACCTCTCCACTCTAGGATAGGTTCATTCGGAAACTGAAATTAGACAATTCTATTTCTGCAGTCGACTGTAGCATAGCAGGAATGAAGCCATTCCATGTCGAGAATGACATCAAAATCAGTCATTTTTAATTTGACTAAGTATGCTAAAGTGACTTTCTGGGATACCATAATCGGACAGTTTCTGTATACCCGTCAGACTATGATAGTTTTACCCACTGAGGTAAAACTGCGAAGGGTTCTACTAGAATTTTTGGAATGACTCTGAAATCAAATTCTATATAAAGAGCAACAAAATACAAAGAGGGTCCTAGATCTAGCAAAGTATAAATATGCAAGTGAAAGATCGATAACGTACCAGTGACCACATCAGGAGAATTTTCCTGATCCTATCGGGATTGAAGAGCATATAGTCTATTTGGGCATTGCCCACTAGTGGCACTGGAGGTGTCACCCTGCTGATTCAGGCGATCGTACTGAGCTGAGAAATGGTTATGCTGGCTTAGTGGACCAGCCTTAGGAAAGTATCAAACTCTGTGACCTGACTCACCACACACGTAACATACATCACTGTCGGTTCTACATATACCCTTATGATATTTTCCACAAGTCTGACAAAGGGGATTAGTTAGGGCACTGCTAACACTGCCCTGAGGTTTAGTACCTAGTGCCCTATCTCTGAATTTAAGGACCAGACTGGTTGAGGAAGGAACTGGAATCGAAGACTTTGGGAAGAACTGATAAAGGTTACCACTCTCTGACTTAGGGTGAGCAAAATTGAGATTACCTGTTCTCGCTCTCTTATTTTCTCTCTTTCTTTCTTTCTTTATACGTTTTTCTACCTCAATCTGCTAGTCTTAAATCATAAGCCTGGGTGGGAAAACAACCTATTGATTTCTCTGAGTTACTACTGAATAAGATAAAGTAAGAGAGTCGATTTTGAATTCGCCATGAAAGACATGCTCTTCCGGGGAATCTGCCTGAACAGGTGTAAGTACCGATTGATTCTCAGTTTTTCTTTTGTTAGTCATTTAGGGAGACATGTTCTGTAATGAAAGGAAGAGCGGATTAGACTGGGAGTTAAATTTGAGCCCATGCTCACTAGCACGACATGAATACTGAAAGAGGGGAAACTGTTCCTAAAACATCTCATAGCCTAATGTCCATATGTGTGGTGCACAATACACCAATACACAAGACTCTACTAGATGTGGATTTTCATACTTCATAGGAAACTTTTGAACCTTAGGCTCTAATACCAAGTTTGTAACACCCCAATTCTGACACCCGAAATACCACACAGTGCCCATTACCCTGAAGGACCACAAGCTAACCCATGACTGATATCTGTAACTGAGCAGTGAATAATATACTGTAAATATATAGAATATAAGTTGTAAGTCCATAAGGTTCAAAACTGAACTAATACTAAATATAAAACAATGTTTGTAATGGGGTATAATAATACCCAAAACTGAAATAAACTGTCTGAACATACTGTAGTGTGAAAGACTCTAAGCTATCTGAAATTTGTAAAGTTGATGGGATATGTCCTCAACTAACTCTGAACTACTGAAATAATAAATTTATTAAAATAAACATGCTATCCTCGAAAGATGAGGACTCACTGCTAGTATGGCTGCTTAACGTCTGATCTACTAAGGATGCTCTGGAGCTCGTGCTTCTAAACCTATGGTATAAAACACCATAGAGCAAATGTGTCAGTACAATTGAATATACTGGTATACAAGTGAGGTAGGCTGAATACGTAACAATAACTGAGGCCGTGATAGGACTGAATACTGAGTCTACTAACAACATGAATTTATTGATATCTGAGTTTACTAGTAACAAATAACTGGAAGACTATTTTTGACAGTCCTGATTATAAATAACTGATCTAAGCATTATACGGAGGTTCATGACTGTATCTAACAGTCCTGAAATCTGATGGAACTAGTTGAATTCCGTACTAAGCTAAGTGACTGTGTCTGACAGTCCTGATTTCTATATAACTAGACTGAGTTTTATTCTGAAGACTGAATCTGAAACTAAAACTATGGGAAGTAGTCATCTAACTGACATGCCCCAAATAATGCATTATAGCTAAGTTGGGGTCCAATCTATATGCCCAATTGAAAGGGTGTCAATACCACGCCACTAGTAAAGACAAGCTTTGGGTGACCCTCATCTGGAAGTGTCCCCAAAGGAGAATGGTGGGAACCTCATCTGATAGTGTTTATCCACCTCATCAATACTCATCTATCAGTGTTGATGTCTCAACCTATGCTGGCTACATAGTTCTGGAATGCAAGGATTACTTCTAAGGATTACACCCTCAACTGTCAGTGTGTGTCCTCATCCTTGGGTTCAGTCGGTGCTAAATCCTACTCCCATCTTAATAGACACTGAATATGATTTACTGAACTAAAATGGACTGAGTTCATTGAGTTCTGTTGACTTACGGAATACTACTGAGATTACTGAATTATTGAGCTTTTTGAGATTACTGGGATTACTGAGTTTACTGAGTTTTTCTGAGTCACATGACTGACTTAATTCTACTGAACATGGATTGACTGAGGATATCGTGAAAACATGACACTATCTCTAAGAACACAACTAAATTGTCGGGTATGAGTACCCCCAGGACTCGATAGAAGGAAACTGACAAGGCATGGTATTCTTAAATACATAACCAACATCAACAATCCATAATACAATAAGTTGGGGATTTCATGAAGTACATGGTTATCATAATCTTGTACATAGTAAGAATGGATATAATCAATGTCATAATTTCATACTCTAACATCATGAGCATTCCAACAAACATCCGCATTGCACCACAATAGCATGGGAGTCATTTGAACATAAGTGTAAAACATACATTTATCATATGGGTCACAATTTAGCTATAATACATAATTTCTATCCTCTTAGGAATTTTATCAAACACCATACATGCACAACTTAGGGCATAGGTGTAATTATCAAATTACACATCATAAACAACTCAATTCATGGATTTCAACTTGCATGCTAACATAGTTTCATGAAAAACACGTAAAGATTCCAATTTGAGAATCGTACAACAAGATAAACATGGTTACAAAACAACCAAAACATAAACATCATGATTTTTAATTTGAAATAGGGTTCTTGAGCTATATGGATGAAAGGAATCCATAAAACAACACTATTCATACCTTGGATGGAAGATTCATGAAAATTAACGGTAGAGTCTCTTGAATTTGAAGCTCCTATGAAAATCCTAAATTTTTTCTTGAGAGTATTTGAGAGAAAAAATAATATTTTGATGAAATAATGGTTGAATCTCGTGTTTTTGGACTTATATAGGGGTGGAAAATTGACTATTTTGCCCTTGAGGACGCGGTCATTTAATGACTAAAAATTGGGTGCCGATGCTATAAGCGACGCGGTGCGTTGATGGCTGTGACGCTATACTCGACGCGTCGCTCCATGATCTCATCGAGCCTCAGAAGTTTTGTCTTTGGCAGCCTGCACAAATGTTGATCAACACGATTGGTGACGCGGTGCGCCAAAATCGCATTGGTCCACTATTTTTGAACTCTGAACATGATCTAAACGTTTTTCCAAAAATCCAAAACTTGTACGGGAACACCTATTGATCTTCCTGATCATGAATTTATAAAAATATATACCCTTCAAGGATGTGAAGGTTGTGTAATAAGATTGCCAACTTTTGAAAGATAAAATAAACTAAGTCTAGAAGCTTAGCTAGGATTTTCTATGTATGGGACCCCTTGACAAGCTTAAAGGACTAAATTTAGCTTAAGAAATTTGCGGGGTCTTACATGTTGGAGTGATATTTACCGGTAAAACATCATAAAGTAAATCGGTAAAATAGTTGTATAATGCGTCCATAAAATTATTTGCATCACCCGTAGTTGTAAACAAAGAAATTTCTTCTTCAGGTTGTATAGATAAAGCATTATAAATAATAAAAGTAAATTTGGATATAGTATCATATTTTGTACATGGATTTATTATAGCACCAAACAAGTAAATAGAGTGAAGAGGATAAAAATATTTTTAAAATTTGTCAATCATTACAGCAATAGCTTCTTTGTAATCTTCTTTATTCTTATATTCTTTAAGCAAACAAGAAATGTCGGCCAAATACGTTAAAATATTATAAACAGTAGGATAATGAGCACCAGATAATTCAACTGTATCTATATAAAATATTTTTTAGAATTTAACAATATTAGCAATCTTAGCATAGTCAGAATCATGTAACATACACTCAAAAAAAGAACCATCAAATTGATTAAAAGTCATTATTATAGGATCTTTGTAAATAAGGTAAATTATAAAAAAAAAATATAAGTTGCATTCCATCTTCAATCTACTTCTTGAGGCATTAATATCAGTCTAAGTTCACTTTGTTCATATTTTTTTTTTAAATTCTACCATTCTAATTTTTTGGTTTGCCCACTTCAAAATGTTTCCACAAGAACTTATCCCTCAAACCTCATGTGGAAAATTATTTCCTTAAATAAAGCCAACCATAAGCCTAATTTTTTCAATGTAAAGTTCAAAAAATTCAAGACTATATTTTATTAAATAATATACATGGCAAGAACACTTAACATAAAATATTTAGGATAACGGTGGAGAAAGTTCAACTTTTAACAAGTCAACAACAGTCTTGTTGTTAGATGCAGTGTCAAAAGATATACATACTACTTTTCTTTCATTACCTTAATGTTTTACAACTTTAGAAATAGATTCAAAAATAAATTTTCCAATGTGTCTACGATCTTCATTATATAAAAATGCTAAAATACGTTTTTGCATAACAAAATTACTATCTATCTAATGACAAGTAATTGTTAAATAATTATTTTTATTAATATCACAATCAAGATCAGAAGTTAGAGTAACTCTACTTGGAATTTATTTTGCATGGAATCTGAATATATCGGACCGACAAGTACTTCTAGGAATACTTTCAAACATAAGATTATAAATAACTTGAATGTAATGAATAAAAGCTTCAGAAGAAGCAAAAGAGAAAGTCAAACAACCCATAGCTATGATTTTGGCAAACTCTTCTTGTTTATTTATTTTATTATAATTCTGAACTAGTTGACCAATTCTTTAGTTCAACTACATTGAGTTGGCCCCCTAATAGTCCCACCCTATTTTTCCGTAGCTAGCTCTATTGGGTTCATTTTCCAAATGTCTCATCAATGCACTCGTACCTCCTTTATTACCTCTGGTCTTATGCTCATATACCAATTGACAAATATTGCATTGGACCTTAGTAGTTACTTCCAGATCAAAACAAATTCCATACTAGTTTTTCTACGAGATCTTACATGGGAGAGGCAGGAAGATTAACCGATTAAAATCTAATATTAGCATTACCGTCTTCGGGTGTATGAAAAATAGCATCATCGTCTATATTTAAATCATCTGTGTCTACTTCATTCTCTTCTTCTATACCATAATTTTCTTGGGCTTCTAAATAATTCATCTCGTGAGCACCTCCACCTATCTCATTCTCAAAGGGTTCGCTAATTGATAGTGGAGGCACATAGGTATATCTAGTACTTGAACTGCCTCTACCAGAACCGACACCAATTTATTTTTACTAGCACTACCACTTTTGGGATAGAAATTACTAACACTTTTACCGACATTTCTTAATTTATCCATATTACAAATTAAACTAACAAATATCTAAAAACACAAAAATAATAAAAATAAATATTTAGCAAATAATACAATAGTTAAAAATTAAAAGTAGGAGATGAAACGATAATAAATTATTTTTAAAGTCTCAGAAAATTGAGACTTTAGAAAACTTTCACTTGATATTCATAATTGAAAAATTAAAAAATAAAACTTTAGGAGATAATTAGAATAATTGAGAGATATTTAGATTGTGATTTGTGTGAAATATAATTTTTGAATTGGGGTATTTATATAAAAAGTTTTGGAATAATTTTTTTGAAAAAAATTAGTAGGCCAAATCAACCAATTGGTCGTTGGGCTGCTAACGACTATAATTTTGTTGGGCCAACGATCTAATTGGGAAGATTTTTCTAAAGGTCCATTACTAAATTCTTTTTTTAATTATACCAGGCTAATCTGGTCCGAGTAACTGATGAGCCTGGTTTGGTTTCTCAACTAGGTCAGTTCGCTGGGCTACTTAGGCCAAACGGTCCAGCCTGGGATAGTGGCTCAAGAGTCTGGTTCAAGTACTCGTGTTGGGAAATCTCGGTCCTATTTCATTAGTGGACCAATTTTATTGGGACAAACCGGTCTGGACTGACCCATTTAACAATATTAATATAAGCACCAAGCAATATACTGGTGATAGGAAATACATATTTTTGAATGAATGCAAAGGAAATCCATAATACCATAACAGATACAAATTTCATAATGTACCCAAAGTATACACCTTGTCTAGCTCAATGTCTTGTAAATGCAGGACCTATGGTGACATCTCTTCTCCGACATGACGGCTCACAAATGAAGAGGCCCCTGGGGATTTGGGAATATTTGTACACAATACCCTGGTCTCGATTTAGGATTTTCAATCATCATCATCATCAATCAACTCTATTTTTTTCAGATAGATGTACATATAGTAAATGCATGAACTCAAATCAGAGCTAAAAGAGTGTAAGTCTGTAAATCTATTACCGGGGATCAATTTTGAGACTAAATCAACATAATATAGGATAAAGGAAGAATCTCTCTTGATTGAAGTAAATTATAGTGGTAAAGGGTGGATAAGCAGTGGGGTGGAGTCAATATCGATCTAATTTTCAAAACCTCATAAATCATCAATTAAGGTGGTACGATAACTATTATAAAAGAATTTTCTTAAAAGTGGAAAGTGGGAGATAATCCCTTTATATAAAATTGTAGTAAAATCATGATTTTGGTTAGAATTGTACCACTAAGTGAGCATGAATGTACCATAATCTATAAAATCCATCACCAGTATCCAAACAACACAAACATAAGCATCTAAACGTCCATAGACTAAGGCTACGTCCTTTGAAAGAATAGACTACTCATCTAGAGTCTAACTAGTAGCGTCACCATGACCTTTGGGCCCAAAAGTATATAACTAGTATAACAGTAATAATATAATTTTGGAAACTATGATAATCCACTAAGTCAAGTAGTAAACCCTTTACTAAAGGATACTTGTAACAACTATGGTTAACAAGCTTATAATCTAGGGAGATCGGCTTCTAGATCTATGATGTTCTATAGAAATATAGCACTTATGATACTTAAAATAAGGAAAATATTTACGTATGTTTTTTATAGAAAACTATGATTTGGATAATAAGTTCATGAAAAAGGTGAAAAAAGTATTTTTGGTTACTTTTAGAGAGATTATGGGTGATTGGGATGTTTTATACCTTGATCATGATTTATGCCTGTTTGAAGATAAACGAAGAGCTAAAAAACTGACTTCCAGCACCTACCAAGTTAACATGTGCCCGCAAGAAGGACCTACGAACCTCATGCACACAAAGAAGGTGCCATAAAGTCAAAATCTCGAGATATGAATATTGCAAGATTTTTGCTCCTTCTACCAGCACCCGCCACATAGTCCTTGTGCCTGGGCCGCAGGTAGTACCTGCGCCCTACTAGACTGTAAGTGCAGGAAGCGGGTGGCCACCAACCAATTTTTCTCCTATTTCTTTCGAGCTTAGATTTTAAGGATTTCTCTTGTACTAAAACATGTTGGGTTACTATATCTTGACAGTGATTGTACCATCATCTAAAAAGAGGTGTTACTTAGACATCATCAAGAAATTTCCACCATTACCGAAGAGCACGATGTTGATTTGTTGATTAAATTTGTTGTTTTATTAAGGTTTTTTTTCTTAGTTGGGCAAATGCTGGTGTATGTCTAGCACACGGATTAGAGGCAATCCCTTACTCCTATCGATTTCAGAGAAGATACCATAATCAAATAGTAGGATGGTAGAAGTGACTAGGGACAATCTCCCTGAAGACAGAGTTTAGGATGTTATTGAGAGATAGATAGCAGACCGCCAAGCAGCACTTGATAGAAATTAGAAAAGAATCTGACCTCAAGTGATCCTAATATGTTAGATTATTCAACCATTTATTGATGATGAAGAAAATTCGGGATACAATAAGTCGGCTGATATAAGATCCATCATTTCTTCTGCCTTATCTCCTGATGTAAAGTTTAATATCTCCAATTCTATGATTCAACTCTTATACTTGAAGGGTGTGTTTTCGGGGTTATCGATAGAAACAAAAACATGCACTTGGAAAACTTTAGTAAGATATGCACTTCATCTACCATACCAGGGGTAGATCAGGAGGCACTAAGATTGAGGTTGTTCCCTTTTTTACTTACTGGAGAAGCATCATTATGGCTTGGGGAACTGCCAAGAAGATCTATTACTCCATGGAAAGAGCTACGCTGACAGTTCTTGAATAATTTCATTCCTCCATACAGGGTATTGAAGCTCAAGAATGAGATTTACAATTTCAAGCAGCTGAACTCAGAATCTATGTATGATGCATGGTTTAGATTCAAGTAGAGGATGAGTATGGTACCCAACCACCAGATATTAGGGATAAGCTTGTAAGAGATATTCTATAGAGCCCTGATTACTAATTTAAGAGCAATAGCAGACACTATTTCCAGAAGAGCCTTTATGAGATTATGATAGGAGATAGCTTCGGGTATTATGGATATGATCTCATTAACTAACTGGGGTGGAAAACTTGAGAGGTTGAGAGAGGTTTGGATATTTATGAAATTAGAGCTTCCAGTACACAGAGAGTAGCAAAGGATGTTGTAGCCCAGGAGTTTTGATTATTACAGATAGAAATTGGTGAGTTGGTCAAGCAATTTGCAATGATTAATTCTTCGAAAGTGAATGGATTAGGGGTATCATAAGAGGTAAAGTATGTGGATCATCATTTTGTGGGTTTCAAACCTAAAGGACAAGAAAGTCAAGGTTGGAACAATCAAGATAAAAAAGATAAATACATTCTACCAGGAAGACGAGAGACAAAGTCTAGAATAAAATAGATATTGACCATGTTGATGAAGGTCTAAGAGAGTCAAGCAGCTTGCTTAAATGAACTTAAAGCTAAAATTTCAGGATTTGCCCAAAAGGTGGAGTCACATGAAAATGCTATCAAGTAGTTGGAGCAGCAGTATGGGAAAATCTATATCACTTTGGCAGAGAGACAGCCAGTAGTAGTACCCGATGATAATGTGTAGAGCCCTTAGACACTTGTTCACTGTATGGCCATTGATACAGGGTATGACTCCTTACCTGAGAAGCACTATTTACCTTCTACTAATGAGCCCAAGAAGAGGATGATGATGCAGATAAGCCACCTAGGCAGAGTTTGAGAAGCTGAGCTATACTAATAATGATTTTGATAGTGATGATGATGATGAATGGATTGAAGAAGATCTATAAAACATATTTCATGAATTTATCTCAACCTTTCACACTACTTCAGTTGGAAAAAAAGGGATCCTGGTGCCGTAACTATCCCATGTATTATTGTGCCTTATGAGATTAATCAGGCCCTATGTTATTCAGGAGCAGGAATAAATGTCATAACACTGGTAATATACAAGATACTAGGTTTAGGAGAACTCAATACTACTTCTGCAAGGCTATTGATGTCTGATTCATCGGTAAAGGAACCAGTTGGTATCGTGCAAAAGGTAGAGATAAAAGTTGCATCATTCAGCTATCCAGCAGATTTTATAATTCTAGATTGTGAAGTAGATAACCTTTGTCCAATCATACTGGGTAGACCCTTCTTAACTACTGGCAGAGAATCAATTGACATGGACTTGAAATAAATGATTTTCAAGTGGAACGGTGATGTTGGGTGAATTTATGCATTCTTGCACTACTATTCTCACCTTTTTAGCCTTGTCATGAGGATAATTCATGTTCTTAATGTGTTGATAATGATATAAATGTGCATATAAATGTCTATATATGTGATTACAATGTTTAATGGTGTTTTCACAGAAGTTTTGATTCAAACTGATCATATGGAAGTCAACCGAGAAAACTAGTGTGACTAGCTTGACCTAGGTGTTTGTCTAGTCAATCGTGTTGGGTTATAACATGTTTATTGAGTTTATAAGGTTGTTATTTTATGTATTTATATGTGAAACACTTTTTTATAATGTTCAAGGGTCAATTGGATCAAGACAAGAGTCAAAACAATAAGCTTAAAATCAATGGGGGCAAGCCTAGTCTTAGCTCGTGTTTCTAGTTCACCGTCTTGGATGTTGTATTGTTTTGATCTCTAAATTGTTATTTTTAATTCAATAGGATTCTTGGTGAATGGAATATGATGATATATTAAGGATTTACAAGCTTCAAATCAAGTGGAAACAACTCAAAAAGGCTTGGAATGGATCAATGAAAGCACAATACACAACTTAATATGATTTTTGACACCTGAAATGTCTTGGGCGAGTGGAGGTGCGTGGAAAGGCTTCTTGGCGTGTGAAAACCACCAATGTATTTATAAGTGGACCAAAATATTAACCCACCACATCGAAGTTATCATAGCAATGAAGGAGGCACCGCGTCACAATGAAAAGTGAATCTGCAGTTGTCAATTTCTAAAATCTCAGCGCGATTACACTGCTTTGTAGGGTAATAGTGATAATCCCACCACTGTGATGTGATGGACATCATAAATGATCTTTTTATGCCCAGCTGAAGGATAACAACATAGAAACCTAATCCCATTCAGTTTATGACTTGTCTACTATAAATATAACGTCTTAAAACAGGTTTTGAACATCTTGGAACCCCTAGATCGATTAGAGCAACGTTGGAGGCTACCAAAACTTATTTTTAAAATTTTATTCTTTCATTTAGCTTTCTTTATGGTTTTAATTCTTCATACAATTGTTTGGATGTTGATTATGGCTATGAGTGGCTAAAACTCCCTTTTCGGGGTTAAAGCCAAGAACATAAGTACTATTGTTTTAAATTAATTTTGTTTGATTTGATTATCATTATTTTTTGTTTGTTTATTATTTATTTAACTATTTGATTAATTGATCACTTAAAAAATACATCTATTGTCGACCTTCTGATCTCAAGAGAGGGAATAGGGATGTGGAACATGGGTATAAACAAAGTTTGGTTTGTATTCTTTTATGAAATAAGGAATTCAAATTAGTGTCTAGGACAGGGATGTACTAAGATGCCTTACTTGATTCACGTGTAGGATGATATCTTAATGAACTTAATTATATTATTACATCCTCACTCAACGATGTAGTTTTAAGGTCAAAATTAGGTAAACGGTTAGAGGTCAGGATACCATGATCATGCAATTAGCACTATGAATCAACAACCAAGATAAGCAAGTTAACGAATGAAGTTCAATAACATAGTATGATTGTTTGAATTGCTTTAACCCTGGGTTTTACTCTATTGATTGTTTCAAGAACTTTATTTTATGGGTAATTTACTTTACTTTAGCTTACAATATTACAAAATCTTTTTGGTTACCTTTGCATCAATTTTATATCAGAAGTTAAAGTAGAATTGAAAAGTTGTTGAAACAAGTCCTTATGGGGTCAATATACAGCTTTCTCTAAGGCCACTTTACTACTTGGTAGACCACGTACACTTGCGTGTGCACTTGGGCGCTGACAAGTTTTTAGCACTGTTGTTAGGGAACTATAATTTGGCGACTATTTTATTCTTCATTTTACTTTTAGATTTCGTTGGTGTTTTTATGCTTGGTCTTTGTTTGTGAATTTACAAGTAACAGGTACAGACTAGTAAGCTAGTAAGGGATCAAGAGTTGTTTGAATCAGACCTCGAACCGAGCAAAGTTTCCATCAAGCAAGGGACCAGGAGTTGGTTGAATCAAACCCCGAACCCAAGCAAAGTTTCCGTTAAAGAAGGAGAAAATAAATCCTTCTCCCTCCTATAACTCAAATCAAAGAAGGCCAAGAAAATCCTACACTTATGGCTGAAGAAAAAGCAGCACATAGGACAGTTCGAGAAGTGGAAAACCCAATTTCAACAAATCTGACCTCACCTTTTTAGAATCTATATGTTGGAGGGAGGTTCGAGCTTAAAAACAATATGGTGCAGCTATTTATTAGCAGTGGACAGCTTACAGGGATGTCACATAAAGATCCTCAGGTCCACTTGCAGAATTTCATTAAGCTCACTGACACATTCATTCCGGCGGATGTGAATGTTGATTATGTAAGGATGAAACTCTTCCCTTATTCACTTATTAGGGAAGATAAAAATGGTTGAATTCTGATCCAACAAATTCAATCACATCATGGGACAGCTTGGCTGAAAAGTGCCTTATCAAATTCTTCCCGTCTGGCAAGACTGCAAAACTTTGTAATGAGATTGTGAGCTTTAAACAAAGGCTAGATAAGAACCTTTATCATTCTTGGGATTCGTTCAAGGAATTTCTTAGGGATTGTCCACATCATCAAAAATCTAATGAGGTACTTGCTCTTACTTTTTTAGAAGCACTTGACCATAATATAAAAATTTTACTAGATTCAGCTGCAGGTGGTCAAGCATTGGAGTTAACTTATGATGAGTTATACACCTTATTGAATCACATTTCATAAGGAAATCCAGAGTGGCATAGTGATTCTAGGAGTGACACAAAAAAAGTCATAGGTTTGTTGGAGGTAGACTAATACACCGCTTTATAAGCTCAGGTTGTGGCATTGCAAAATATGATAAACATTTAGTTTAGCAGCCTAAAATTAGGAGCTACACAACCTACTGCAGCCTCAGTCAATGCAATCCAACAAGCTGTAGGTTGGTGTGAAGTATACGGTAATAGTGGCTCCAATCCAGAATCGTTGATGTATGTGGGCAATGATCAAAGGCCAAATTATGGTAATACCTACAACATGAAGTGGTAGACTCAATCATGGAATGCCCAACAATAGAAAATTCAGCAACCACAGGCACAAGAAAACCAGTCAACTAGAACCATGGAAGAGATGATGAAGCAGATTTTAGCTAATCAAACACAGTTGGCTGCGGAGGTTAAAAATAAGCAAGTGGCCACATGAAGTTTAGAGTTGTAGTTAGGGCAGTTATCACAAACATTAAATACCAAGCCTCATGATAGGTTACCTGGAGATACAAAAAATCAAAAATAAGTTATGGCAATTACTTTGAGGAGTGGTAAAGATCTTCAAGGAGAACCTCCAATGGCAACTAAGTAGGTAGATGCTGATGTGGTGACTAAATAAGTAAATGACAAAGTTGCTAAAAATTTGAGGAAGTCTGAGTACTCAAAAGAAAAAGTTGCTCAGAAGAGAAGAAGCAGATATCGCCACTCTCTTTCACCCAAAAATATAGAAAAATGAAGGAGGATGCTTGTTTTAAGAAGTTTTTGACACATTCAGAGAGCTTCACATTAACTTATATTTGTTAGATGTTTTGCATGGTATGCCAAAGTATGCTAAGTACTTGAAGGATGTGGTTGCTAATAAGGTAAAATTTTAGGATATGGAGGCAATAACACTCACTAACTTGAAGGATGTGGTTTCTAATAAGGTAAAATTGTAGGATGTGGAGACAATAACACTTATTGAAGAGTGTAACACTATAATGACACAGAAAATACCTAAGAATCTTAAAGACCTAGGGAAGTTCACCCTCCCCATTCAGATTGGTAATATTGAAGTGGTCCATGTTTTGAGTGACTTAGGGGGAAGTATCAATTTGATGCCACTATCTAGGTTTAACATATTGGGGTTGGGTGATCCCAAACCATGCATTGTGTGTCTATAGCTGGCAGACAGGCAAATTACCTATCCAAAAGGAATCAGTAAGGATTTCCTCATAAAGGTTGGTAAATTTATTATTCCTATTGACATTATTGTTCTAGATTTTCAGGAAGACGAATAAACACCAATCATCTTGGGGCGTCCATTCTTAGCAACTGGAGAAGCTTTGATTGATGTTAG
This sequence comes from Capsicum pubescens, assembly GCA_030864215.1. Taxonomy (NCBI): domain Eukaryota; kingdom Viridiplantae; phylum Streptophyta; class Magnoliopsida; order Solanales; family Solanaceae; genus Capsicum; species Capsicum pubescens. Next base: position 196,173,313 of record CM061549.1, on the reverse strand, counting down.
AGAAGAAATGCTCAAAATGAGGTGTTAGGATGAAGGGGAAGAATGTAAAGTTTACAAATCTCTTAACACACTATGCCACTATAAATACTTGTGCATAATTACTGTTGTTGAGGGGGACAAGTGTGGGGTGGTTAGGCCGCCAAAGACCTCTTTAAACTACCTCATTGAGCGAACTAACCTAAAACCATTACTATAAAACATGATGAAAGTAGAGAGAGATGTTTACCTCAAGAGTTCCCACTCAATAGGTCAGAAATAGAAAAAATGGATTTCAAAGAGGAGCAAAAATATGAAGGAATTTGGTTGAGATGAGGTGGGTCGTGCCACGGCACTAAATCAAGTACTTCTTGGGAGGCAACCTAAGTTAAGTAGGTATGTTTTATTTTCAGTTTTTAGTTTTTACTTCATGTATTTTTTGTTTTTGATTGAGTCACAAGTTGATGGTAAGTCTGAGTACCAAAAATCCTGAGGTCTCTGGACCCTCTTGATACAAAAAAGATGCTACTATCTATTCCTAGAGGCCTCAGGGAGTATTTCTATCTCTTACTTTAAAAGTTCACTATGGGGATAAAGTAGATTTTTAAGAGTGGGGTAAGTAAATTGCCAATTTTTAGGCTTAATTTTAAAATTTTGTGTAAGATATTCTATTTGGTGCTATTTTTTATTACATGATGTAAGTATTTTAATTGTATAAGCATGTTTATTGTGAGAATTGCTACTCTTGATACTCCTAGTCTCATGTCTTGTATTTGTTGGCTTAAAATTGCATTCATTCGATTGTTTGGTTAAGAGTATATGATAATTCTATGTGACTCAAGCATGTGCCAAGTGTGATGTGAGTTTTTGTATATTCCTTGTTGCATGTGATGTCTAGAACTTGCCCAATGTATATGCAAAGCAAAATAAAGAATGTGAGTGTATGAGATAATTTAGGCATTTCTTTGATAGCTTTGTTTTATACCTTCTTTGTGAACTACCCGTGTGTTTAATCCTAGTTAAACCCCATTGAGACTTTAGCTTTTTCTTTGGAAGCCTCATGTGTAGCCTAATCCCTTCTTTGGTAAACCTTAATTTGATCCAAAAAATCCTAGGCGCTTTAATGAAAAAATTAGTTGAGTAAGGAGTTTGAGAAATAAGAGGAAAAAGGTGAAATTAATGCCCCAAGGTAATATTTATTGGTGTTTATAATTGATGTATGGTGGATGGGTATGATAGACATTATGCTAGAAATATTAACATGAGTGCGAAAAAGAAAGAAAAAAATTGATTCATGTGATAATAAGCAATACTTCCACCATGTGTTTGTGAAAATGCTTTAAAAAAGATGGGGCAAAACAAAAGATATAGGTGGATCGAAAAAGTGTAATTTGGTTGTTGTAGATTGGTTTTAAATGTATAATGTAGTGTATTAAAGCGCTTAAAGAGGTTAGTCACTATTCCTAAATAGTTCCTACCTATCCCTTAGCCTACATTACAACTCAGAAAAGACCTATTTGATCCTAAATTTAACACTGTGATATTAGTAGAGCATGACACTAAGGTAAAACTTGTGGTTCATCCAGTGTAACTTGTAAATTCCTTGTGAGAGTGAGCATAACTTGATTTGTGTACCCATTGTTATAATTTGCATTACTGTGAGTAATTATGGGTAACTCTTTTATTTTGAGGGAACTTTTTTTATTAATTTTGGTGAAGTGTAAGGTGTCTTTAATTGAGCAATATGCATTATTTTTCCAGTTGTGGAGTCCATTCTTGAGGCTAGGATGTTTTGAAGTAGGATTCTTGAGAGTTCAATTGTGTATAACGTGCTTGGTGTTGTAAACTTGCATTTCATGTAATTATTGTAGTACTAACTTGAGTGTCTTGATTTTAGTATATGTGTAGAGCATATTTATTTCATGGTGTTTATGGTTAAGAGTTGTTTGAGGACGAACAATGCTTTAAGTGTAGGGTGGTGATATTGGGTGAATTTATGCATTCTAGCGCTACTATTCTCACCTTTTAGCCTTGTTTTGGGGATAATTCATATGATTAAGGTTTTGATAGTGATATAAATGTGCATATAAGTTTTCTTGTATGTGTTTACAATGTTTAATGGTGTTTTCACACAAGTTTTGATTCAAATTCATCATTTGGAAGTCAACCGAGAAAACTAGTGTGACTAGATTGAGCTAGGTGTTTGTCTAGTATATCGTGTTGGATTCTAACATGTTTAATCATATCCTATGGTTTTTATTGTGTATTTATATGTGAAAAAACTTTTTTATAATTTTCAATGGTCAATTATATCAAGACAAGAGTCAAACCAATAAACTTAAAATCAATAGGGGCAATCCTAGTCTTAGCGCATGTTTCTAGTTCACCGTCTTAGATGTTGTGTTGTTTTGTGCTCTAAATTTTTGTGTTCAATGCTAAAGGATTCTTTTTAAATGGATTATTATTATATATGAAGGATGTAAAAGCTTCAAATCAAGTAGAAACAACTCAAAAGGCTTGGAATGGATCAACAAAAGCACAATACACAAGTTGATGTGACTTTAGACACATAAAATGTCTTGGGCGAGTGGAGGTGAATGTAAAGGCCTCTTGGTGCATGATAACCACCACTATATTTATAAGGGGCCAAAAATGGTAACCCACCGCATCGTGGTCCTAATATCGATGAAGAAGGCACCATGTCGCGGTGAAAAGTGAATCTGCAGTTGTCAATTTCCAGAATCTCAGCGCGATTAAAACGCTTCGCGGTATAATAGCAATGATCCTTCCACCGTGATGTGATGTCCATCTAAAATGAGATTTTTATGCTAATCTGAAGGATAAAAATATGGAAACCTAATCCCATTCGGTTTATAACTTGTGTACTATAAATATAACGTCTTAAAACACGTTCTGAACATCTTGGAAACCCTAGATCAATTGGAGCAACATTGGAGGCTACCACAACTTCTTTTTAGGTTTATATTCTTTAAGTCAGCATTCTTTATGGTTTTAATTCTTCATACAATTATTTGGATGTTGATTATGGACATGAGTGGCTAAAAACTCCCTTTCCGGGGCTAAAGCCAAGAACATGAATATTATATTTTTGAATTAATTTTGTTTGATTTGCTTATCTTTATTGGTTGTTTGTTTATTCTTGATTTAACTATTTGATGGATTGATCACCTAGAAAATTCATCTATTGTCGACCTTTTGATCTCAGCAAAAGGGAATAGGAAGATAGAACATAGGAATAAACAAAGTTTGGTTTGTATTCTTTTATGAAATAAGGAATTCAAATTAGTGTCTAGGATGGGGATGTACTTAGATGCCTTACTTGATTCACAAGTAGGATGATAGCTTAATGAAATTAATTGGATTATTACATCCTCGCTCAATGATCTAGTTGTAAGGTCCAAATTAGGTAAACGATTAGTGTTCAGGAGACCATGATCATGCAATTAACCCTACGAATCAACAACCACGACAAGCAAGTTAACTAATGAAGTTCAAGAACATAGTATGATTGTTCAAAGTGCTTTAACCCTGAGTTTTACTCCATTGATTGTTTCAAGGCCTTTATTTTATGCATTGTTTACTTTACTTTAGTTTACAATATTCCAAACACTTTTTGGTTACCTTTGTATCAAATTAATCTTAAAAGTTAAACTAGAATTGAATAGTTGTTGGAACAAGTCCCTGTGGGATCTATATCCAGTTTTTTTGAAGGCCACTTTACTACTTAGTAGACCAAGTACACTTGCATTTGTGCTTGGTCACTGTCAAACGACGATCAAATTGTATTGAATATTTGCATGATAGTACAACATTAAGATGATATACGAGGTATGGCAGGTGATTGATGTGGTAGATGATTATATGATCACAGTTGATGTGCCTATTGATGAAATATTAAGGGTAGAAACTTTAGCCGCGGTAATCATGAACTTTGAGGACGATGGAATAGTTGACTATGATGAGATGGTTCATGATCTACATAGCATGAGTTCTTATAAGTATCCCCTAAGAAGCTCGATCTTGACTTAAAGAATAGAACCACACCTGCTACAAAACCATCGATTGAAGAAACACTGATATTGGAATTGAAGTTCCTCCCTCCTCACTGACAGTATGCATTCTTGTGACCAACAATACCTTACTTGTGATCATTGCAGCAAACTTGGCAGGATTATGGTTGAAGGTTTTGATGTCGGCATTATGAAAGTTTAAGAAAGCTATTTCATGGACAATTGTTGACATTATAGGGATCCCACTATGTATATGCACACATAAGATACATCTTGAGCTGGACAGCATTCCCAGTATTAAGCATCAGAGATGACTCAACCCTCTTATGTAAGAAGTGGTGAAAAAAGAGATAATTAAATGGTTAGACGTTGAGATAGTTTTCCCTATTGCAGACAGTAGGTAGGTTAGCCAGATTCAATGCGTACCAAAGATAGGGGGAATTACGGTGGTTCCAAATAAAAAGAAAGAGCTAGTACCAATGAGGCCAGTGACTGGATGGAGAGTATGCATAGATTACAGAAAGCTGAACAAATAAACTCAAAAAGACCATTTTCTGATATCGTTCAAGTACAGATGCTGGACAGACTTGTCGGCAGGGGTTGGTATTATTTTCTTTATGGGTACTCAGGATACAATCAAATCATTATTCTCCCTAGGACAAAGAAAAGACTACCTTTACTTGCCCCTATGGGGCCTTTGTATTCAAAAGGATGTCGTTGGGACGTTGTAATGCACCTGCCACTTTTCAGAGATGTATGATGTCCATATTCTTTGACATGGTGTAAGATACAACTGAGGTATTCATAGATGGATTTGTAGTGGTCGTAGATTATTTTGATGATTGCCTAGCCCATCTAATCAGTGCACTACTAAGATTTGAATAATACAGTTTAGTGCTTAACTTAGAAAAATGTCACATCACGGTGAAAGAAGGTATAGTGCTAGGGGACAAGATCTCCAAACATGGCATTGTGTTGGACAAAGAAAATATAGAGGTGATTGAGAAATTGCCTCTGCTAGTATCAGTTAAAGGTATATGAAGCTTTTTGGGTCACACTGGTTTCAATAGAAGATTCATCAAGGACTTTGCTAAAATTGCAGCCCTACCATGCAAACTCTTAGAGAAGGAGGTAAAACTTTTGTTTGATGATGACTGTCTCAAGGATTTCAAATGCCTAAAGGATAGGTTGATTTTCACACCTATTATTGTGTCACCACACTGGTCTACACCTTTTTAGGTAATGTGTGATGCAAGCAGAGTAGATTTGGTTGTTCTACTTTGCCAAAAAGAATATAAGATCTTACATCCCATATATCATGCAATAAAATCCCTAAACCCCGCATAAAAAAATTACACAATTACAAAGCAGGAGCTAATTGCGATGGCTTTCGATTTAAAGAAATTTAGGTCCTACTTGATTGGGACCAAGGTGATAATACACACTGACCATACAACATTGAGGTACTTGATAAAGAATAAAGATGCTAAACCTTTATTGATTCATTGAGTACTCTTTCTATAAGAGTTTGATTTTGAGGTCAAGGATCGAAAAGTGAAAGACAATCAAGTCGCACACCACATATCCAAACTTGAAAATGAGACAATGCAGAAATAAGGGAATAATCTTGATATAGATGATTATTTTCTAGATAAGTGTATGTTATTAGCATCTCACGATCTGATTCCCTGGTTTGCTAATTTTGCCAACTACTTGGCAAGTGATATCGTTCCAGAAGGTTTATTCTTCTAGCAGCAACAGAGATTTACACATGAGGTAAGGAAATTCTTCTGGGATGAGCCATATTTTTTCAAGTTTTATATTGATGGAGTGATTCGATGATGTATACCAGAGGTGGAGATGATGAGCATTCTATAGGTTTGTCATTCTTCAGCAGTTGGAGTCATCATAGTGGTACACAGATAACCCATAAGATTCTATAATGTGGTTTCTATTGGCCTAAAATCTACAAGGATGCTCATGATTTTGCACAATCCTATGACCAATACCAGCATCAAGGTAATATTTTACGATGCCATGAACACACACCTATCTTGGAGTTGGGGTGATTTGATAGGTGGTAGATTGATTTCATGGATCCATTTGTGAGCTCATATGGTATGAGGTACATTCTGGTAGCAGTTAACTATGTATCAAAATGGGTGGTGGCAGTTGCACTTATGGACAACGAAGGAAAAAGTGTCCCTATTTTTCTAAAGATAAATATCTTCTCAAGATTTGGCACCACACGAGCAATTATTAACAATGGTGATTCTCATATCTGCAATTAGTTGTTTAAGGCCCTGCTTAATAGATATGGTTTAAGTCATAGGGTGGCAACACCCTACCATCCATAGACCACGGGTAAGTGAAAGTCTCTAACATAGAAATAAAGTCTATATTGGTGAAGAATATGAATGTCAACAAGACTGATTGGTATACGAAGCTAGATGATGCATTGTGGGCCTACTGGATAGCTTATAAAACTCCCATAGTTGCATATCCATATTAACTTTTTTATGGCAAAGCATGTCACTTTCCGGTTGAGCTAGATCATAAAACACTTCAGGTAATGAAAAGGATAAATTTTGAATAGCGTGAGGAAACAAATTTGAGGCTGAGCAAATTAAATAAGTTAGACAAATTCTAGCTCTGGTCTTTTGAGATTTCAGCCATATACAAGGAGAGAATGAAGTTGTACCATGATAAGAAGATCATGAAGAGAATGTTCAAACTCGATGATTTGGTCTTGTTGTACAATTCAAGACTATAATGGTTTTATAGCAAGCTAAGGTCAACATGGACTAGACCATTCAATGAAGTTAAAGTGTTCTCATATGGTGCTATTAAGGTAAAGTGTGATAGTGATGTCCCATTTAAAGTAAACGGGCAGTGTGTGAAACATTACATAGGAAACCTGGAAGAAGTTAGAGTTTGTGAAGAAATGGACCTTGAGGAAGTCTGAGTAGTCAAGGGATCTAAGTCATGCCACGATAGTAAATTAGTATCTTCTTGAGAGGCAACCCAAGGTATGTTGTTTATATTTGTATTACTTGGTTGTCGTCAGATCTTCGCACCCACGGTGCCGCAGGTATGTTCCTAACTCTCTTATTTTGGTTTGATACATTAGGGACAATGCGTGATTTTTCAGTTGGGGATGGGGTTGTTTGTGGATCTTGATGCCCTCTCAGGGTTTTTGTTGTCGTGCCTCTTTTCCCCGGAGTTTTATTCTTAGTTGAACCTATATGATTAGGCATATTGTGTTTTGTTTCATGATGTTGTGTGTAATTAGGATATTTTGAGTATTTAGGGCAGTAGTCAAATTTTGACTATTTTTCGATAATCTTCAAAATTTTGTGATTTAGAACTGTGATTGATGTACATATATGTGAACCTTTGTGGATCTTTTTACGGCATAAGTATTAGGGACATGATAATCATTTGCTATTAATTGCATGAACTGAATAGGTAGTAGTTGATTATATAAACTCTATTCTATTTGAGTGTGAGATGCTACCTAGTTCCTTCTGTATGTTAATTCAGAACTTGCCTGGTTACTCTTGACTAGGTTGAAGGATAGTTGGTTAGGAAAGAATCATAGGCTATTTTTTTAATTTTAGTCCACTTTTTTCCTAAATGACCTTCCATGTGTGAATTATGTCCCTTGATCCCTGTTTTGAGCATTATATCCTATTTTTCTTGTTTCACTTATTCACCTTCCTATTTATGTTACAAGTTAACTGTTTTGGCCCTGTTCCTCCTTGGACAGTAAGCATGTCACGACTCTAGACTACCCCTAGTCGTAACACGGTGTTTGGAACCATAAGTGATCCCAAGTTAACATATGATTTGGCATACTGCTTGAGCAACTGATTTAAATAATAATAAAACTAAATTTATTGATTGAAAACATAATCATGGAAAGTCTGAATGAATATAATATTGATAAAGTGTACATCATGATAAATTGAAGAAAGAAACTTGAATTACATGTAATGACTCTAACAAACTACCTATGAATCTTGTGCTATACTGACTATGGATAGTTGGGACATACTTCAAACTACCACTAATCAATACATATATAATTAAATTATAGTACATGAACCACAACTGACTGGAGTCCCCAAAATAAGAGAAATCATCACCTGCTTTCTGAAAGCTGCAAACTATCTGATTATGATGTGTAGGCTATAACTGCTACCTATATTTTGAGACAATGTAGCACATAGACATATATATGGATAAGTACTTTAGAATGTACTGAGTATATGGAGACATGCACTAAATCATAAAAATACTTAAAACATGCTTTAAAATTGTGGATATAAGTTATTTGCTGAAACTTACATTTGAAACATGGTTATACGTGAAAACTGTAAATCATATTGAAATTTATAAATTATGAGCTAAAAATAATTCTTTAACCTAGGAAGCGGTAAAAACATACATATTGAAAGTAAATCTCTTGTACGGCTGAATATGCTATAAAAAATGTACTGAGAATGATGTATGAATACTGGGTCTGAAACTATGTGGTGGAAACTGTCATTACTCAAGGATCTGAATATGCAAATATTCTAAGCATGAATGAATAAACATACAAAACCAAACATAACTTGTACTAAGCAGATCTGATTAACTGAATGACTGATGCCTATGTGATCGAACAACTGAAATCTAAGTAAATAGATAACTAATGTTTGTATACTAAGTAGTTGATATATGAATACTGACTAACTGATATCTGAAAGATGAATTACTGATAACTAAATACTAAATAAGTGACATCTTAATATAGGTTAACTAACATTTGTATGCTAAATTAACTAATATCTGAATACTGATCATGTGAAACTGAACTTTACTTGGTTAGAATAATTAGACTAAAACTATGGGAGGTATTATGTAATCGACATGCCCCGATCTGAGATAATCGGGGTCCAACTAGTAACCCTGGTGGAAGAGTATTAGTACCGTGCAATGGGTACTAATACATGGTTGTGTGGATCCACTAAACTGGCATCCCAAAGGACTAAGGAGTCACCCTCTACTAAAAGGTACTCTTATGAGCTATGTGTCAACCCTTAACTGGCAGAAAGATATCTCAAACCTACATTGGCTACGTAGTTCTGGAATTTAGGGATTTCTACTAAAGGTTACACCATATACTAGTAGGTGAGCCTCCATCCCTAGGTTCACTCGTTGCTAAATTCTACTCCTTGCTAAACTGACATGGGTACTGAACTAAGCTAAATTTAACTAAACATTATTTCTGATAGTGCTCATCATGGTCATAAACATCTGAGTAAATAATAATACTCATGGTTTAACTTAATCATTACTTGGAAAATTTGAAATGTAAGTAATTGCATAGGTATTGGGTGATCATAACCTACCAACATTAAATGATCATAAAATACAATAACAAAGCTTAAAACAGTAGTATGGAATCATGGTTCAAAGACCCGAAACATAACTATTTCACCCACTAGTGAGTAAGAAGCATGCACTTGACTATGGGAATATGCTAAACATGAGAGAACAATATCTTTACATGGTTTAATTCATAACCTGAGGATTTAACATGAAATCAATTAAGCATAAAATGGGAATTGAAATTCAAAACATGAAGTCGCTTAATTCAAATGGAATCACGTGTAGGAATGGCTTGTATTTGAGTTAATGAGAAGTTCATGGATGTAATTCATGAGTTTTGTGGATGATTTCATAAAATAGGAGTAGATTCATACTTCTAAATAAAAATGGGGGTTTTGGGCTCAATGGGTGACAGGTACCTATTGATGAATACCCCACATACCTTAATTCAATGAATTCTTAAAGAAGCTTGAAATTGGAACTTAAATCCTTGAATTCTTGAGGAAGAAATCTTGAATTTCTTATTCCTGGTAAGGGAGGCTTGAATTTTGGGTGAGGAACCCTAATCTTGATGTTCTTGATATTCTTGAATTTGAATCTTAAGACTTGAGAGATAATCTTGAGAAAAAACCCTAATCTTATTCTTGAGAATGAAAATAGGGATTTTTTGTTGGTTAATTGTAATACCCCGAGAATCCAAATCAATATTAGAATCATGCTTCAAGATCATGAGAAATAAATTATAGTGTTTTGGTAGTTTTATGAGAGAGTTTAATGTATATTAAGGTCTTAAGTAACTCCTAGCTAATAGACGAATAAAAATATCCATTACCGATTGAGTTCTGAGAAGGATATTGCTATAGTCAACTTCAAGTGAGAATATCCTTTGTTTTAGTAATAACTTTTGAGCTCAAGACCCACCAGCAGATAGATAATTGAATTACATTTCCAATGATACCAATTTTACCTTAACTCGATACCCGTGTGAGAAGTTATGGAACTTTTAGTGAGAGGCAATAACTCACCGCGATAACACCACGTCGCGGTGATCCCCAAAATACACTCATACCTTTCCAGTAGCTCACCATGATTGGCCAGTAGCGTGATAGGAATTATGATGGAATAGGTACCGCATCGCGTTGGAGTGCAAATTCGCACTCATCCATTTCTAGTGACTCAACATGATAGGGTCGCATCACGGAGAAGAGTAAATGAGCACTCGTCTGTTTTCCAGTGACGCAATGTGATAACATCGCGCCACGCCAGAGTCCAAAATCAGGATTGTCCATTTTTCAGTGAAGCAACGCGATAGCACCGCCTCGCGTCAAGATGAAAAATTGGGATTTCCATTTTCAGTTTCGAGTTTTAATTTCCAAGGGCATTTAAGTCCTTTCTCTTCACCCCATTCAGTTCAAACACGGGATTTAGGTCCCAAAACACCACTTTTACTTCACTTTTGATATTTTTCCCCAAATTGAAACCATTTTTTCTTAAAGAACAAACCCAGGCCTTCAACCTTCAAGATCAATTATCAAGAAAACACCAAGAACTCTGACGAATTCATCAACCCAGGTATGTTAAATGTTCATCCATGGGTCCTTTCCACCCATGGAGTCCAAGAACTCACTTTCAAATTCAAAGTTGTGATTTCTACAAGTTATTGTGATTTTAACCATGAATCCCCATGAATTTTTATTTTTATACCATGTTTACATGTAAATTTTATTTTTATTAATCCCCACAAGTTTGAATGGTGTTGTTCATTTAATTAAACCCTAAATTGGTGATTTTAGTAGTGAAATCATGTTATTACTACAAGCTGTAAAACTATTCCCATGCTTGGCTTAAACCATGAATTACAAGTGTTTGATGAAATGCCTACAACAATGAGTTTTTAATAAATGCTTACATATCATGTCCTCAAAGTTTTAGTACAATCTTATTATTATTGTGATCGAGTCATGGGGGTTTGAAGACCCAAAAATTTAGTTGTTTACCTAGTTTTCAGTATTTATAGAATTCTTACAGAATAGTTACGAGCCCTATCTTTTCAGTCAGCATTTTTAAATAGCTAAGCATAGTCAGTCCAATATTCCAGGTCTTTTAGTTGGGAGTAGGATTTAGCACCAACCGAATGCAGGGATGACGGCTTCCCTGTCAATTAGGCAGATTCGTTAGTAGCAGTCCTTGAATTCCAGAACTACGTAGCCAACGTAGGATATGAGGAGTCACCGGTCAGTTTAGGCTTAACATCGCCTAGGTGTCACCCTTCAGTTTAATCTTGACATCCTAGTTGTCTAGTATCTTAGTGGATCCATGCAGCCATGTGTTAGTACCTGTGGTACGGTACTGGCACCCTTCCAACTAGGGTCACCTGTTGGATCCCAATTAGCTCATTGGGGCATGTTGGTTAGATGATAGCTCCCACAGTCTCAGTCTAGTATTTAGCTCAGTAATCAGTTTTAGTTTTTCTGACCATAGCATACTGATATTAGTTATACATTTATTAGTATTCAGTATTTCAATTCACAAATTATATTCAGAATATAATTTATGTTTGGTCGTGCATTCTCAATATTTACAGATTTCATTCATTCTATTTAGTACTTCATGTTATTCATTCAGTCAGTTATTACTCTTGCACATGAAACCATGCATGTTATCCTAACCTTATTTAGCATACCAGTACATTCAAAGTACTGGTCGCATATCCATTTCTTATGCTATGTTATTTAATATCATAGGTTCGGATGCTCAGTTCCCTAATAATGTATAAACATACCAGATTATTAGTTGTAGCAGTGGTGAGTGCTCATACTTTGAGGACATGGCTTATTTATCTTAGTTTATCCTTTCTAGTTCAGTATTTTCTATTCGGTTGGAGTTGGTTGGGGGTTTGTCCTATCAACTCCATAGTCAGTCAGTTAGAGGCTTTCAAACACTCTCAGTTAGTTATTCAGTTATCAAATACTATTGACAGTCTTATAGTATTGTTTTTAGATAGAATTTATCAGTATTTTGATTCAATATCTTTTTTCGTATTTAAACCTTATGGCATTTTCAGTCAAGTTCCGCATAGGTTCCTTGTCATTTTATTTAATGCTCACAGCAGGTACCAGTATGGTTTAGCTTGTGGTCCTTTAGGGATGTAAGAACCGTGTGGCATCCAGGGTGTACTCTCGGGGTTTTACAAACTTGGTATCAGAGCCTAATTTTGTAAAGAATCCTAGGAAGTCTGAAAGACGCATTGAGTAGAGTCTTGTGCATGGGTGTGTAGCGCGCCACACTTATGGGTAAGAGGCTACCAGACGTTTTTGGAAAAGTTTCCCTTCTTTTAAATTCATATCGTGCAAATGAGTAGGAGCTCAAGTTAAACTCTCTATCTAATTCAACTTTTCCTTCCATTTACAAAATATGCCTCACAAAATGACTAACGAAAGAAGAACCAAAAACCAGCCAACGCATCTGCCCGTTCAGGAAGATCCCTTGAATGAGCATATTTCTCTTGAAAAGTTCAGAGTTGTATTTACCACTCTAGCTCACTTTGTAGTAGCCTAAAATGTGAGATCATCTGTTGTTCAGGCCACCCCAGTGTCCAATACTGCCGTAGTCAGAATTTGGCACTTCACCCGAATGAATCCTCCTTTATTTTTGGGATCTAAGTTTGAAGAGAATCCACAGGAATTCCTAGACATGGTGAAGAAGGTAACAAACATTATGGGGGTGACTTCCAGTGAGAGTGCTGAACTAGATACTTACCAGTTACAAGATGTAGCTCATACTTGGTTTAAGTAGTGGAAAGGGGATAGGGGCACAGAGGCTGGACTTATAGAATGGGAGGAGTTTGCTACTGCCTTCTTAGATAGATTTTTCCTATTGGAGCTGAGGGAGGCTGAGGTGTTGGAGTTTATTAAATAAAAATAGGGCAACATGAGTATGAAAGAGTATTCCCTCAAGTTTACTTAGCTGGCTAGATATGCTCCTCATGTACTAGCTGATAACAGGTCAAGGATGAGCAAGGTTGTATCTAGGGTATTGAATAGCATGGTCTAGGAGTGTAGTACAATGATGTTGATTAAAGTGATGTACCTATCTAGGTTGATGGTTCATGCGTAGAAGATTAAGGATAAGAAGACTAAAGAGAGAGAGAGAACAAAAAGGCTAGGATAAGTAGTTTTAATTTTTCTCAGCCAAGGTCATAGGATGGTAACCATCCCTAATTTCATCAGAAATCATCAGCTCCAGCTCTATCTTCACCTAGTGCTCCAGTTCAAAAGTTCATAAATGACAATCGAGAGAGGGTGCCAGTATCTAAGTCCCAAGGCAGTGTAAACAGTGGTCAGAAAAATCCTCTTTGTCAAAAATATGGTAGGAACCATCAGATGGGAAGGTATGTGCACCAACCGAGCCAATATCATCATTTATCGGCTCCATCCGGTCACCTGACTCAATAGGGCACCATTTCCAGTTCTACTAGCGGTCATCATTATAACAGGCTCTATATATTTCATTCCCAACAAGATTAGGAAAGTTCTCCTGATGTGGTTACTGGTACATTTCAAGTCTTTTATTTATATGTGTATGCTTTGCTCGACCCTGGAGATTCTCTTTCTTTTGTAAGACCTTATATAGTGTTCAACATTGGAGTTAGTCCTGAAACCTTATCAGAGCCTTTCTCAATATCTTCTCCAGTGGGTAATTTTATTATAGCCCGGCGGGTATATAGGAACTGCCTAGTTACCATGTCTCAAGAAGTCACATCAGTAGATCTTATAGAACTAGAGATGACGGATTTTGACGTTATTCTCGACATGGATTGGCTCCATTCATGCTATGCTTTGGTTATTGTAGAAATATAATTGTCTACTTCCAGTTCCCAAATAAACCTATCCTTGAGTGGAGGGGTAGTACCACAGTGCCTAGAGGTCAGCTTGTTTCATACCATGGAGCGAGAAAAATGATATCCAATAAATGTGTCTATCATTTTGTGTGAGTCAAAGACTCTAGTTCAAAGACTCCCAATCTTGATTCAATTCCAGTAGCATGGGAATTTCCAAATGTGTTCCCTGAATATCTTTCTGAAGTTCCTCCCAAAATGTAACTTGACTTCGGAGTAGACTTTTTTTCTGATACTTAGCCTATATCTATTCCACCATACAGAATGACTTCATCTGAACTCAAAGAGCTGAAAGAACAGTTGAAGGACCTCCTAGATAAGGGATTCATCAGGACCAGCATTTCCCCGTGAGGCGCACCTGTCCTATTTATGTGTAAGAAAGACGGTTCCCTTAATATGTGCATTGACTACCGTCAGTTGAAAAAAGTCACAATCAATAATAAATACCCACTTCCTAGGATAGATGACTTGTTCGACCAACTTTAGGGTTCCAGTTAATTTTCTAAGATAAACCTTAGATTCGGCTATTATCAGCTCAGAATAAGAGAATGTGACATTCCAAAAATAGCTTTCTGTACCCGGTATGGTCACTTCAATTTTCTAGTCATGTCCTTTGGTCTTACAAATGCCCCAGCAGCCTTCATGGACTTGATGAACTGCGTGTTCAAGCAGTACTTGGACATGTTCATCATAGTTTTCATTGATGACGTTCTTGTTTACTGTCGTAATGAAAATGATTATGCAGACCACCTCAGAATAGTATTGCAAACTCTTAGAGCCCATCAATTGTATACCAAATTTAGTAAGTGAAAATATTGGCTAAGATCATTAGCTTTTCTTGGCCATATTATTTTCTGTTACGGTATTAGAGTTTATCCTCATAAGCCTGAAGCTATGAGAAACTGGTCTAGAACTATTTCTCTATCAGATATCAGGAGTTTTTGTTTTTGGCTGGCTATTACTGATGGTTTGTTGAAGGATTTTTGTCTATTCCATCCCCCATGTCAAGATTGACTCAGAAAAAAGTCAAGTTTCAGTAGTCATACTCTTGTGAAAAGAGTTTTCAGGAGTTGAAGACTCAACACACCACAACCCTAGTTTTGATGTTACCAGATGGTTCAGAATGATTTTTTATGTATTATGATACTTCCAGAGTTGGTTTGGGGTGTGTTTTAATACAAAAGGTTAAGTTTGTAGCCTATGCCTCTAGATAGATTAAGCCCCGTGAATAGAATTACCCTACCCATGATCTTGAACAAGCATCTGTTGTGTTCGCTTTAAAGATATGAAGGCACTATTTGTATAAGGTGCATGTTGATGTGTTCACAGACCACAAAAGCTTACAGTATGTATTTTCGTAGAAAGATTTGAATTTTCCCTAGAAGAGGTGGTTAGAACTGTTGAAAGATTACAACATGAGTGTTTTATATCATTCGATCAAAGCTAATGTAGTAGCGGATACCCTCAGTAGAATTTCTATGGGTAGTGTTTCTCATGTTGAGAATGGTAAGAAGGAGTTAGTTTGGGAAGCTCATCAGTTGGCTAGATTAGGTGTCTGTTTGGTTGACTCAACTGAGGGCAGTGTATGGGTGTAGAATAGTTCAAAATCTTCTTTGGTTTCCAAAGTGAAAAAGAAGAAAAAAAGGGATCCCAGTCTGGTTAAGTTGAAGGAGTCAGTTAGAGATCAGGAAGTAGAGGTTTTCTCGTAAGGGGGATATGGTATATAGCATTTCCAGGGTAGACTATGTGTGTCGTGTATAGATTATTTGAGATAGAAAATTCTTGAAGAAGCGCACGGTGCTCGTTACTCTATTCATCCAGGGGCAAATAAGATATGCCGCGAATTACGGGAGATCTATTAGTGGAGTGAGATGAAGAGGGACATTGCAGAGTTTGTACCTAAGTGCTCTACTTGTCAAGTGGTAAAGATTGAACTTCAAAATCCCAGTGGGTCTATGCACGAGGTCAGTATTACCACTTGGAAGTAGAAGGAAGTGAACATGGATTTTGTGACGGGTTTGTCTGGTACTCATCATCTGCATGTTTTGATCTGGGTCATTGTAGACAGTATGACCAAATCAGCCCACTTTTTATCGGTCCACACTTTTTATTCAGTTGAGGACTATGCCAAGATCTATATTAGAGAGTTATTTAGCCTGGACGATGTTCTGCTATCTATTATCTCATATAGAGGTACTCATTTTACCTCTTATTTTTGGAAAGCTTTCTAGAAGGATCTTGGAACCCAAGTTTACCTTAGTACAACCTTTCACCCTCAGACAGATAGTCAGGCAAAGAGGACCATTCAGACCTTTATATACATGTTGAGAGCATATGTTGTTGACTTTAAGGGAAGTTGGGATGACCACTTGCCTTTGATATAATTTGTGTATAATAACAGTTATATTTTTAGTATCCAGATGGCCCCATTTGAGGCTCTTTATGGGAGAAGATGTAGGTCTCCGATTGGTTGGTTTGATATAGGTGAGACCTCTTTGATAGGGCCTTATTTGGTGTTTGGTGCTTTAGAGAAAGTTTATCCAACCAAGGAGAGGCTTAAGGCAGCCCAAAGCCGACAGAAATCTTATACTAATGTGAGGGGAAAGGATCTTAAATTTGAGATTGGTGATTTTGTATGCCTAAAAATCTCTCCCATCAAGGGGGGAAAGAGGTTTGGTAAGAAACAGAAGCTCTGTCACTTATATGTTGGCCCTTACAGAATTTTAATCCGCTTTGGGATAGTAGCTTATGAGCTCAAGTTGCCTACAGATTTGGCCTCAGTGCACCCTGTGTTCTATGTGTCCTTGTTAAAAAAGTGTATTGGTGATCCAGCGGTAGTTGTTCCCTTAGAAAGTGTAGATGTTCGGAACACCTTTCTTACGAAGAAATTCCAATAGAGATCCTTGATCGCCAGATTCGTAGACTAAGGGAAAAAAAGGTCCCTTGGTCAAAGTTCTTTGGCAAACGAATCCTTTGAGGGAGCCACTTGGGAAGCAGAAGCAGATATGTGGACCAAGCACCCTCACCTTTCTCCGCTAACTCAGACTCAACTAAAGGTAACAATTTTCCCCTAGAATATCTTTTTTCCATACTCATTTCCAACTGCATATCATTCTCCTATCATTCATGCATTTACGATACTAGTTCAATCATATGTCAGATTTCTCACTCGGCTATGTAATCACATTTTCATCATGTATATATTAAGCATGTAACCTTAATTCCTCTGTGTTCTCAACTTAACCAACCTCATTCGAGGAAAATGTTCCCAAGGGGGAGATAATATAATACCCCGAGAATCCAAATAAATATTAGAACCATGCTTTAAGATCATGAGAAATAAATTATAGTGTTTTGTTAGTTTTATGAGAGAGTTTGATGTATGTTAAGGCCTTAAGTAGCTCCTATCTAATAGATGAATCAAAATATTCTTTACCGGTTGAGTTCTTGAGATGTTTGTTGCTATAGTCAACTTCAAACGAGCATATCCAAAATTGGAATTGTCCATTTTCCAGTGACACAACGCTATAGCACCGCATCGCGCCATAGTGCAAAATTGGAATTGTCCATTTTCCAGTGACGCAACGCTATAGCACCGCATCGCGCCAAGGTGAAAAATTGGGTATTCCTGTTCTAGTTCCGATTTTTAATTTCCAAGGGCATTAAAGTCCTTTTCCTTCACCACATTCAGTCCAAACACGGGATTTAGGTCCCAAAACACCATTTTTGCTTCACTTTTGATATTTTTCCCCATATTGAAACCACTCTTTCTTAAAGAAAAAAACCTAGCCTTCAACCATCAAGATCAATTCTCAAGAAAACACCAAGAAATCTCACAAATTCCTCAACCCAGGTATGTTAAATGTTCATCCATGGGTCTTTTCCACCAATGGAGTCCAAGAACACAATTTCAAATTTGAAGTTGTAATTTTTACGAGTTATTGTGATTTTAACCATGAATCCCCATGAATTTTGATTTTTATACCATATTTACACGTAATTATCGTTGTTATTAATCCCCACACGTTTGAATGGTGTTGTTCGTTGAATTAAACCCTAAATTAGTGATTTTAGTAGAAAAATCATGCTATTACTACAAGGTTTAAAATATTCCCATGCTTGGCTTAAACCATGAATTACAGGTGTTTGATAAAATGTCTACAAGAATGAGTTTTTAATAAATGCTTACATATCAGGTCCTCAAAGTTTTAGTACAATCTTGCTATTATTGTTATTGAGTCTTGTGGTCTTGAATACCCAAAATATAGATACTTACCTAGTTTTTAGTATTTATAGAATGGTTATAGAATAGTTACGAGCCTTATTTTTTTAGTCAATATTTTTAAATTGTGAAACATAGTCAGTCCAATATTCCAGGTATTTCAGTTAGGAGTAGGAATTAGCACAGCGAATACAGGGATGATAGCTTCCTCATCAGTTAGGCATAATCGTTAGTAGCATTTCTTGCATTCCAGAACTACATAGCCATCAAAGGATATGAGAAGTCACCTGTCAGTTTAGGCATGACTCTGTCCATGTGTCACCCATTAGTTTAGGCTTGACATCCAGGTTGTTTAGTACCCATGGCACTGTACTGACACCATTCCAACTGGGGTCATAGGTTGGACCCCAATTAGCTCATTAGGGCATGTTAGTTAGATGATAGCTCTCACAGTCTCAATCTAGTATTCAACTCAATAATCAGTTTCAGTTTTGCTGACCATTGTATACAAATATCAGTTATCAATTTATCAGTATTCAATATTTTAGTTCACAGATTATGTTCAGAATATGTTTTATGCTTGGTCATGCATTCTAAGTCTTTATAGATTTTATGCATTCTACTTAGTACTTTATGATATTCATTCAGTCAGTTATTACTTATGCACATGAAACCATGCATATTATCCAAACCACATTTAGCATACCAGAACATTCAAAGTACTGATGGCATACCCGTTTCTTTCTCTATTATGTTTAATATCATAGGTTTGGATGCTCAGTTCCCTGATCGTGTATAGACATGCTAGATCATTAGTTGTAGAAGTTGAGAGTCCTCATACTTTGAGGACATGGCTTATTTATTTCAGTTTATCCTTTCTAGTTCAGTATTTTCTATTCGGTCAGAGTTGGTTTGGGGTTGGTCCCATCAAATCCATAGTCAGTCAGCTAGAGGCTTTCAGACACTCTCAATCAGTTATTCAGTTATCAGATATTATTGACAGTCTTACAGTATTGTTTTCAGACAGAAGTTATCAGTATTTTGATTCAGTACCTTTTTTCGTATTTAAACCTTATGGTATTTTCAGTCAAGTTTCGCACAGGTTCCCTGTCATTTTATTCAGTGCTCATAGAAAGTACCAGCGTGGGTTATCTTGTGGTCATTTGGGAATGTAAGCACCATGTGGCATACAGGGTGTACTCTTGTTGCATTAAAAACTTGGTATCATATCTAAGGTTTTAAAACTTTCTAGGTAGTCTGGAAGCCATTTAGAGTAGAGTCTTTTGTATGGGTGTGTAGTGCGCCACACTTTTGGGAAAGAGGCTACAAGACATTTTAGAAAAAGTTTCCCTTCTTTTAATGTTCATATCGTACGAATGAGAAGGATCTAAAGTTAAACTCTCTATCTAATTTAACTTTTCCTTTTGTTTATAGAATATGCCTCCCAGAAAGACTAACGGAAGAAGAACCGGAAACCAGCCAACGTCTCTGCCCGTTTAGGAAGATCCCTTGAATGAGATTGTTTCTAATTCAAAGTTTAGAGCTGCATTCACCTCTCTAGCTCACTCTGTAGCAGCCCAAAATGTGCGCTGCTATTCAGGCCACCTCTGTGGCCAATACTGCCGCATTCAGAATTTGGGACTTCACCCGAATGAATCCTCCTTCATTTTTAGGATCTAAGTTTAAAGAGGATACACAGGAATTCCTAGACATGGTGCAGAATGTAATAGACATTATGGGGGTGACTTCCAGTGAGAGTGCTAAACTAGCTACTTACCAGTTACAAAATATAGATCATACTTGGTTTAAGTAATAGAAAAAGGATAGGGATATAGAGTCTGGACCTATAGAATAGGAGGAGTTTGCTACTACCTTCTTAGATAGATTTTTACTATTGAAGATGAAGGAGTCTAAGGTGTTAGAGTTTGTTAAACTAAAATAGGCAACCTGAGTGTGAAAGAGTACTCCCTTAAGTTTACTCAGCTGGCTAGGTATGCTCCTCATGCAATAGTTGATAACAGGTATAGGATGAGAAAGTTTGTGTCTGGGGTATCAATAGCGTGGTCAAGGAGTGTAGGACCGTGATGTTGATCAAAGGGATAAACTTGTCTAGGTTAATGTTCCATGCACAGCAGATTAAGGAGGAAAAGACTAAAGAGAGAGAGAGGGAGAACAAAAAGGCTAGAACAGGTAGTTTAACTTTACTCAGCCAAGGCCAGGGGGTGGTAACCATCCCCAATTCCATAAGAAATCATCAACTCCGGATCTATCTTTATCTATTACTCTTGTCCCAAAGTTCAAAAATGATAATCGAGAAAGGGTGCCAGGCTCTGGTCCCAAGGCAGTGTAAATAGTGGTTGCATGAATCCTCTTTGTCAAAAATATAGTAGGAAATATCAGGGATAGAGTAGGGCTGGCACTAATGTATTTTTTGGGTGTGGTAATCCAGGCCACAGGATTCTATAGTGTTGAGTGGTTGCTTAAAAGGGAAGGGATGTGCGCCAACTAGGATAATCTCATCAGTCATCGGCTCCAACCGATCGCCCAACTCAGATGGGCTCTGTTTCCTGTGCTACTAGCAGTGAGTATCAGAATAAGTTCTATTCACTATAGTACTGAGAAGATCAGGAAAGTTCTCCTAATGTTGTTACTTATATGTTGCAAGTCTTTCATTTACATGTTTATGCTTTGCTCGACCTTGGAGCTTCTCTTTCTTTTGTAACCTCTTATTTAGTGGTCAACATTGGAGTTAGTCCTGAAGCCATAATAGAGCCTTTCTCAATATCTTATCTAGTGGGTAAGTTTATTATAGCCCAACGGGTATATAGGAACTGTCCATCTACCGTCTCTCATAAAGTCACAACAGTAGATCTTATAGAACTAGAGATGAAAAATTTTAACGTCATTATTAGCATGGATTGGATCCATTCATTCTATGCTTTGGTTGATTGTAGAAAAAGAATGGTCTACTTCTAGTTCCCAAATGAACTAGTCATTGAGTGGAAGGGTAGTACCACAGCACCTAGGGGTCATCTTGATTCATACCTTAGAGCGAGAAAAATGATATCCAAGGGATGTGTCTATTATTTTTTCTGAGTCAAAGACTCTAGTTTAAAGACTCTCAATCTTCAGTCAATTCCAGTAGCAAGGGAATTTCAAGATATGTTCCCTAAAGAACTTCTTAGAAGAATTTCGGTAATAGACCTTCTACCAGATACAAAGCCTATATCTTTTCTTCCATATAGAATGGCTCCAGAAAAACTCAAAGAGTTGAAAGAATAGTTGAAGGGCCTCCTAGATAAGGGATTCATCAGGCCCAGCATTTCCTCATACGGGGCACCTATCCTATTCGTGCGTTAGAAAAATGGTTCCCTTAGGATGTGCATCGACTACCGTCAGTTGAACAAAGTTACAATCAAGAATAAATACCCATTTCCTAGGATAGATGACTTGTTCGACCAACTTCAGGGTGCCAGTTACTTTTCTAAGATAGACCTCATATTCGGCTATCATCAGCTCTAAGTAAGAGAATGTGACATTTTGAAAATAGCTTTCCGAACATGGTATGGTCACTTCGAGTTTCTAGTCATGTTCTTTGGTCTCACAAATTCCCCAGTATCCTTCATGGACTTGTTGAATTGAGTGTTCAAGTAGTACTTTGACATGTTCATCATAGTTTTCATTGATGACTTTCTTGTCTACTCCCGTAATGAAAATGATCATGCAAACCACCTCAGAATAGTATTGTAGACTCTTAGAGCCCATCAGTTGTTCACCAAATTCAGTAAGTGTGAATTTTGGCTAAGATTTGTATCTTACTTTAGTCGTATTATTTTCGGTGATGGTATTAGAGTTGATCCTCAAAAGAACAAAGCGGCAAGAAACTGGACCAGACCTATTTCTCCATCAGATATCAGGAGTTTCTTCGGTTTGGATGGCTATTACCAAGGGTTTATTAAAGGGGTTTCATCTATTTTATCCCCCATGTCCAGATTGACTCAGAAGAAAGTCAAGTTTCAGTAATCAGATTCTTGTGAAAAGAGTTTTCAGGAGTTGAAGACTCGACTCACCACAACCCCAATTTTGACATTTCCAGATGGTTCAGATTGGTTTGTTGTGTAATGTTATGCTTTAAAATTTGGTTTAGGGTGTGATTTAATGTGTAAGGGTAAGGTTGTAGCATATGCCTCTAGAAAGCTTAAGCCTCACGAAAAGAATTACCCTACCCATGATCTTAAACTAGAATCAGTTGTGTTCCCTTTAAAGATATGGAGGCACTATTTGTAATGGGTGCATATTGATGTTTTCACAGACCACAAAAGCCTGCAGTATGTATTTTTGTAGAAAGATTTGAATTTATACCAGAGAAGGTAGTTAGAACTATTGAAAGATTATGACATAAGTATTCTGTATCATCCAAGAAAGGCTAATGTAGTAGTAGATTCCCTCAGTAGACTGTTTATGGGTAGTTTTGCTCATGTTGATAATGGTAAGAAGGAGTTAGTTCGGGAATTTTATCAGTTAGAAAGATTAGGCATTTGTTTGGTTGACTCGACTGAGGGTAGTGTATGGGTGCAGAATAGTTTGGAATCATCTTTGGTTGCCGAAGTAAAAGTGAAGTAGATAGGGATCCTAGTCTGGTTAAGTTGAAGTAGTCAATTAGAGATCAGAAAGTAGAGGTTTTCTCCCAATGGGGAACTAGTGTGTTGCGTTGCCAAGGTAGACTGTGTTTGGCGTGTGTAGATGATTTGAGATAGAAAATTCTTGTAAGAGCACATGGTGTGGGTTACTCTATTCATCCTAGGGACACTAAGATGTACCGCGATTTGCAGGAGATCTATTAGTGGAGTGGGATAAAGAAGGACATTGCGGAGTTTTTAGCTAAGTGCTCTACCTATCAATAGGTCAAGATTGAACATCAAAATCCCAGTGGGTCTATGCAGGAGTTTAGTATTCCTACCTGGAAGTGGGAGGAAGTGAACATGGATTTTGTGACAGGTTTTCATCGTACTCATCGTCAACATGATTCGATCTGGGTCATTGTAGACAGGATGACCAAATCAACCCATTTCTTGTCAGTTCACACTTCTTATTCAACCTAGGACTATGCCGAGCTCTATATTAGAGAGTTGGTTAGGTTGCACGGTGTTTCACTATCTATCATCAAATATAGATGCACTCAATTTACCTCTTATTTTTTGAAAGCTTTCCAGAAGGGTCTTGGTACCCAAGTTCACCTCAGTACAACCTTTCACTCTCCGACAGATGGATAGGTAGAAAGGACCATTCTGACCCTTGAAGATATGTTGAGAGCATGTATTTTTTACTTTAAGCGCAGTTGAGATGACCACTTGCCTTTGATCGAATTTGTGTATAGTAACAGCTATCATTCTAGTATACAGATGGACCATTTGAGGCTCTTTATGGGAGTATATGTAGGTCTCTAATTGGTTAGTTTGAGATAGGTGAGACCGTTTTGATAGGTCCTAATTTGGTGTTTGATGCTTTAGAGAAAGTTCAGTCAACCAAGGAGATGTTTAAGGCAGCCCAAAGCCGATAGAAATCTTATAATGATGTGAGGAGGAAGGATCTTGAATTTGAGATTGGTGATTTTGTGTATCTAAAAATTCTCTCCCATCAAGGAGGTAATGAGGGTTGGTAAGAAAGTAAAACTTTGTCCCCGATATGTTGGCCCTTATAGAATCTTGAGCTGCTTTGGGAAGGTAGCTTATTAGCTCGAGTTGCCTACAGATTTAGCCTCAGTGCACCCCGTATTCCATGTATCCTTGTTAATAAAGTGTATTAGTGATCTAGCTATAGTTTTTCCCTTAGAAAGTGTAGATGTTCATAACAGCCATTCTTACGAAAAGATTCTAGTCGAGATCCATGATCGCCAGATTCGTAGACTTAGAAACAAAGAAGCTCTCTTGGTCAAAGTTCTTTGGCACAACTAATTCTTTGAGGGAGACACTTGGGAAGCAGAAGTATATATGCGGACCAAGTACACTCATCTTTTCTCCGCAAACTCAAACTAAGCTTAAGGAAACAATTTTCCCCTAGAATGTCTCTTTTCTATACTCAGTTCCAGCTACATATCCTTTCTGCATTCACAAAACTAGTTCAATCATGTGTCATGTTTCAGACTCGGCCATGTAATCACATTTTTAGCATCTATATATTTAGCATGTAACCTTAATTCCTAAGTGTTCTCATCTTAACTAACCTCATTCAAGGACGAATGTTCCTAAGGGGGAGATATTGTAATACCCCGAGAATACAAATCAATATTAGAACCATGCTTCAAGCTCATGATAAATAAATTATAGTTTTTTAGTAGTTTTATGATAGAGTATGATGTATATTAAGGCCTCAAGTAACTCCTTTCTAATAAACGAATCAAAATATCCCTTACTGATTAAGTTCTTGAGAAGGATGTTGATATAGTCAACTTCAAACAAGAATATCTTTCATTTTACTAAGAATTTTTAAGATCATGACCCACCATAGGATATATAAATGAATTACCTTTCCAACAATACCAATTTCACCTTAATCTGATACCCGGGTGAGAAGTTATGGCACTTTTAGTGAGAAGAAGTAGCTCACCGCGATCACGCCGCATCGCGGTGATCCCAAAAATCACACTCTTCCCTTTCTAGTAGATCAACGTGATTGGCCAGTGTTGCTCCATGAATTATGGTGGAACAGGTACCGCGTCGCGTTGGAGTACAAATTTGCACTCGTCCATTTCCAGTGACACAACATGATAGCTCCGCATCATGGAGGAATGCAAATTAAGACTCGTCCATTTTCCAGTGATGCAACGTGATAGTACCGCATCGAGCCGGAGTGCAAAATTGGGATTTTCCATTTTCCAGTGACGCAACACGATAGCACCATTTTGCACCAAGGTGAAAAATCGAGATTTCCAGTTCCATGTTTTAATTTCTAAGAACATTTAAGTCCTTTCCCTTCACCCCATTCAGTCCAACCACGAGATTTAGGTCCCAAAACACCACTTTTGCTTCACTTTTAATATTTTCCCCCAATTGAAACCACTCTTTCTTAAAGAACAAACCCTAGCCTTCAACCTTCAAGATCAATTCTCAAGAAAACAACAAGAACTCTCACGAATTCATCAACCCAAGTATGCTTAATGTTCATCCATGGGTCCTTTCCACCATGGGGTCCAAGAACCCAATTTCAAATTCAAAGTTCTGATTTTTATAAGTTATTATGATTTTAACCATGAATCCCTATGAATTTTGATTTTTATACCATGTTTACATGTAATTGTCGCTGTTATTAATCCCCACACGCTTGAATGGCGTTGTTCGTTGAATTAAAACCCTAAATTGGTGATTTTAGTAGAGAAATCATGATATTACTACATGTTTTAAAACTATTCCCATGCTTGGCTTAAACCATGAATTACAAGTGTTTGATGAAATGCCTACAAGAATGAGTTTTTAATAAATGCTTACATATCATGTCCTCAAAGTTTTAATACAATCTTGATATTATTGTTATCGAGTCCTGGGGGTTAGAATACTTGAAATTTAGCTGCTTACCTAGTTTTCAGTATTTATAGAATGGTTACAGAATAGTTACGAGCCCTATCTTTTTAGTTAGTATTTTTTAATATTTAAGCATAGTCAGTCCAATATTCTAGGCCTTTCAGTTGGGAGTAGGATTTATCCCAGAGCCAATATAGGGATGACGGCTTCCCTGTCAATTAGGCAGAGTCATTAGTAGCAGTCCTTTCATTCCAGGACAACGTAGCCAGCATAGGATATGAGGAGTCACCGGTCAGTTTAGGATTGACTCCGCCCAAGTGTCACCTATCAGTTTAGGCTTGACATGCTTGTTTTCTAGTAGCTTAGTGAATCCACGCAGCCATGTGTTAGTACTCGTGGAATAGTACTAACACCTTTCAACTAGTGTCACAGGTTTAAACCCAATTACCTCATTAGGGTATGTCAGTTAGATAATAGCTCACATAGTCTCAGTCCAGTATTCAGCTTAGTAATTAGTTTCAGTAATGCTGACCATAGCATATAATTTTAAGTTATCCATTTATCAGTATTTAGTATTTCACTTCATAGATTATATTCAGAATATGTTTTATGCTTGGTTATGCATTCTCAATCTTTACAGATTTCATGCATTCTACTTAGTACTTCATTCTATTCATTCAGTCAGTTATTACTCTTGCACATGAAACCATGCATATTAGACTAACCTCATTTAGAATACCATTATATTCAAAGTATTGATCGCATACCTATTTCTTGCGCTATGATGTTTAATATCGTAGGTTTGGACGCTCATTGCCTGATCGCGCATAGGCATACCAGATTATTAGCTGTAGCAGTGGTGAGTCCTCATACTTTGAGGATATTGTTTATTTATCTCAATTTATCCTTCCAAGTTTAGTATTTTCTATTTGGTAGGAGTTAGTTGGGAGGTTGTCCCATCAACTCCACAGTCAGTCAGTTTGAGGCTTTTGGACACTCTCTATCAGTTATTCAGTTATCAGATGCTATTGACAGTCATACAGTATCATTTTTAAATAGATGTTATCAGTATTTTGGCTCAGTATCTTTTTTCATATTTAAACCTTATGGCATATTCAGTCAAGTTCCACATAGGTTCCCTGTCATTTTATTCAGTGCTCACAGCAGATACCAGCATGGGGTAGTTTGTGGTCCTTTAGGACTGTAAGCATCATGTGGCATCCAGGGTACACTCTCAAGAAGTTACATTAATTGATGGAAAAGAGAGGAAAATTAACTCCCCTTGAGGTTAATGGGTTGGGAGTTATAAGGGGAGAAAAGACCAAAAATACCCTTTGAAACCTTTTGGAATTCGCCTAAAAGCCATCCCGATGTGTTTGGGTATGACTCGTATCTTTTGGGTATAAGTCGTACCTTGAGTCATTACTAAGAGCTCAAATTTTGACCCCTACATTTGTTGGTACAACTCCTCCTGATGAATCGTATAGTATGCTTACGAATCGTCATCAGTGAGTCTTACCATATTGGCAGCTTTGATGGTGCTTCAGTAAGTTGGCCATAACTTTTTACCCCAATATCATAGTAAGGAATAATTGGTATCGTTGGAAAGATAATTCTATTATCTATATGTTGGTGGGTCTTGGGATCATAAATTTTTAGTACAATAAAAGTTATGACTATTTAAAGATGACAAAAGTTATATACATCCCGAGAATTTAATCGCTAAGGAATGTTTTAAATTGTTCATGATCTAGGACCTATTTGAGGACTTAATATATGCTCAAGTAACTTATAAATATATAAAAACATGAGGATTGATTCTTGGATTGTATACTGGTCAAGATATGGGTCATATCTTACAACTCGTAACAAGTCAATACGACTTGTAGCCACTGCTCGTAAGCTGGACAGAAACTTAGGGAACCTACATTGCTGACAATAAGACTTATCTTCATATGACTCATACCTTTACTTGACGACTTCTAGGGTCAACTCATAACTTTAATAGAACTTAAATCATCCCATACTAAAATGGGTATGAATTGCTACATACAACTCGAGCCTAATACGTACGACTCAGGGTCATGAGTTGTATGTTGCAAAATGACTTTAAAACATAGGGTATTACAAAGTACCTCAGTTCGAGCAAAAATCCTAAGTTAAAGGTGGCTATTATAGAGGTGTGTAGTGTAAAATGGGTATGAAAAAGGGTAAAATAAGAGAAAAGGTTAGTTGGGCTAAGTGTGGTAAGAGAAACAAAAATAAAAAAAAAAGAGGAAAAGAAGAATAAAAATTGTGAAAAAGTGAAAAATAAAGAATAGAAGACCACACCCAACCTGAATGTGCATTAAAGAATAAAAGGTAGAAATAAGGGTAGAATAAAAGGCAATTGGCTAGTTAGTGAGACCCCAAAACTTAGTGTAGTGCCAAGGAGGCTTAGTCACTTTAAATGTCCATATCTATCATACCAGTCCATAAGCTTACATTACAAGTCGATAACATCCCTATAGTGATCCTGAATTGACTATCTGAATGCTAAGGTAAATAAAACAAGGGTAAGCTAACGGTATTTGACATGCATTGACTGGAACTTCTCTATTGAGTGTGAGTGTCGCTTGAATGTCCCCGTATCGACATATATGATTTAATATGAGTGAGTGGGACATCCTTGTTGTGAGGGAACTTGAGTCATGTTGCTAGCTATTTACCTGTTTCGGATAGTATAGTTTGTACATATGAGTGGTGGTCTGTTGCTAATGCAATTGCCATACCTTAATCCCATTGTGTCATATTTTTGTGCTTTATATTCATACACAGTTGGTTTTAAAAAGTCACATTGTATAGGAAGTTGTGAATTGAACTAAATATGATGATTGATTGCCTTGATTGTCTTAGATTCTCTTAGTTAAGCGTCGTTATTGTTTTGTTGAGTTTTTGTTGCCTTAGGACATGCAAATGCTCTAAGTTGAGGGTGTTGATGTGCTATAAAAATATAGCACTTTGGATGCTTAACACAAGGAAAATATGCAAGTTTCTAAGACCTTTTTGTTAGATACTATCCATTTTGGGTTTATTATAAAGAAAATATTGATTTCGATGATAAGTTCATGAAAAAGGTGAAAAGGGCATTTTTGGTTACTTTTGGAGAGATTATGGATGATTGGGATGTTTTCTAGCTTGATCGTGATTTATGCATCTTTGAGGATTGAAGAAGATCTGAAAAACTGACTCCCGGCACCTACCAAGTCAACATATGGCCGCAAGAAGGTTCTACGGACAGCATGTACACAAAGCAGGTGCCATAAAGTCAAAACCCCGAGAGCTGAACATTGTAGGATTTTTTCTCCTTCTAATTGTGCCCTGTTCTTGGACCGCAGGTAGTACCTGCTCCCATCCAGATCTCAAGTGCAGGAAACGGGTGGCCACCGACCTAGTTTTCTACTATTTTATTTGGGCTTAGTTTTAAGGTTTTCTCTTGTAATATAAATACCTTTTATGTACTTTTTAGTCAGAGATATATGAGACATAGAGAGTGGACACTTCTAACACTTAAAAACATAATTTGATTTCAAGATCCATCTTTGATCTTGGGATTCCAGTGTATTAACTTTGATTGATTATTCGGTTTACAGTTGTGGGTTTACTTTCATTTTATCATTCTGATTTCATCTTTAATTTCCAACATGAATGGTATTTATTTCTTCATAATAATGAGAGGCTAAAACCCATAGCTAGGATTGTGGAAAACCTAGCAAATTAGCGAAGTAGGGGAAGTACGATTGTTGACGGGAAACCAATACCTATTGCATGCATTGCTTTATCTTCATTATAATAGTTGTCTTATTAGTTGCAAACTTTAGTATCCCACCTACATATTACTAATTTCTCTAACAAAGGGGTAGTAACTAGGAAAATATAAAGACAGTAGTAATTTGGGGAGTTAATAGCATATTCGCTGCATAACAATGGTATATGTGAATGACTATTAGCCTTCATCTAATAACTTGAGACTCAAAAGGTTATAGTTACTTGGGAAAAGGATAAAGGTTAGTAAAGAAACACTCTGAGACTCAATAGGTAAAAGGTGAAACTCTTTTGTTGTCCAAAAGACTATACGAGGTACATAACTTATCGGTTTTGCATGCAAGGTATTAGGTTGGTTCAACAATGCATGTTAAACCTACGGAGTTGAGATTCCATGGGGAACACAATCCTAGTGTTCACACATAACTTATTTCATCCAGAGTTAATATCTTTACTTTTTTTAGACTACTACAAATAAATCCCCTCCCCCTTCATTTACTTTCCAATACTGCTTGTAGACTATAACTGCCGATAACTGCAAACCACATGTTCCCTTAGGATTCGACCCCAACCTTAGTTGGGTTACTATATGATA
Source organism: Capsicum pubescens (assembly GCA_030864215.1). Taxonomy (NCBI): domain Eukaryota; kingdom Viridiplantae; phylum Streptophyta; class Magnoliopsida; order Solanales; family Solanaceae; genus Capsicum; species Capsicum pubescens. Next base: position 196,142,892 of record CM061549.1, on the reverse strand, counting down.
CGCCCAAATTACAACTCTCGTTAGAAAGTGCAAGCGGTCGCTGTCAAATATAGAACCCAACTGGGTTGGGTGTCGAATCCCACCGGGAATACTATGATCACTAAGTATTGCGATTATTATTAGACTGTTGATCGAAGGTTCCAAGGTAAGGGGGGTTTCAATTTAGGTGCACAATAATATTATCAGTGTAACGATGAGATGATATGTGTAATAATATTTGATCACAGAGAATGACAAATTAGGGTTATGTCCACCTTGTAGCTTCTACTTCTCTATTAACTATGAGTAATACGGATTTTATACATGCATGCACTTATAGAGAGACGTATTCTAATTCTAAATCCAAGTGTTTCTCAACCATCAAGGATTTATTCACCTTATTCTCTCGAATCCAAAGTGTACAACCAATTGTACGAACTCTTCGAGAAGTTAATCCTGCTAAGGCATTAACGTATAAAATAGAGGTTGGAAACCCTATTTTCTTGTCACACTCTCTTTTCCAAACAGTAACTTTTCTATCGAACAAGTTATTGCTATAATGGCGCATTCCCTATGTTTGCAACCATGAGAATTCAATCAAAATGAAGAGAGTAATGATATAAGTGGATTAACACATCATAAATTCAAAAACCCATAGCAATAGAGAGTATACTACAAGGTTTCCATAACCCTAACAAATAAACTTAGCTACTCATGAATAAAACAGAAATCAAAATAGAAATATTCATCATACCAAAACTTAGAACGATCTTGGTGATAAAGATAAATAGCGAAAATAAGAGAGAAAAGCGTTTCTCTCTCTCCGTCCTCAAGCTAAGCCGCTTTCTTTTGTTTTCAAAATAATACAGAATGTGAATAATCCCTAAAAATTCAGCAATAAGGCTTTTAATAACATCCTTCTCTAATAAATTGCTACTGCATCCTTAACTATTTAAAAATATTGTGTTTGCCCGGGAAAAAGTTCCCATACATCACATTCAGTCCAAAAGTTGCTTTCCTTTTTATGTGAAGTTTTCTTTGCTGTCCACAGGTCCCTTAAGTGTTGTAATCTTTCTCACTAGTACTTGAAAAGCATGCTAATCACATAGGTTAGCTCACTTCACTAAAAATAGACTAAAAGTGCAAGAATTATGTATTTTATCCTCAAAACTTAGCTAAAACATGGGTAAGTTATGGTGCTTAGACGTATAAATACGCCCAACATCGCTATATCTTTAAAATGACTGTGCCATCATCTAGCAGGAGGTGTTGTTTTGATGTCATCAATCTATAACAAGTATTTCATCTTAAGGGTCAGTTCACCCATATATCTCCAAATTCCTAGATTAGGCTAAGAATTGGTATTTTACCCATAATCATATCATAATATACTTACCTAACATGCAATATATATAATACACTATATCATGAAGAAGAATAGACCGAAGCCCACATCGATATCGAATAACAAATCTGTAATACCCCATACGTTTCTATCTCAGCTCATCCCTTGTAAGTACTTATAGAACTTAGAACCTGAAAATAAAGTTGAGTGTTGAGGGGTTTAGTTATTTTTTACTCCCTTTAAACTTTGGGGATTTTTAATTTATCTTATGGGCTCCGAGACGATGATTTTTGAGTTAAATTATGTTCAGGAGTGTAAGTAGCATATCTTGGGTAAGTTTCAAATTTTTTGAACGAGGTTTGGGCAGTATTTAGATTTTCTTCCAACAAGCCATCGCGATTCTACCGTATTGTGTTAGAAATTATGATGGAAGCCTCATCGCATCACGATTGAGGTCAAATAAGCAAATGCCAAATTCCAGTAACCCACCCCGATTACACCGGTTACGGTGGGTATAGCAATAGGAGGTCCATCACATCACGGTGACCCCTAAATCGGCATTTGTAAAAATCCAATGATTCCACCACATCGTGGTGGGTATCGCAATCACCCACTCAGCGCATCGCGGTAAAGCCTCAATCAGCACTCCAATTTCAAATTTAAAATTTCAAGGGTAGTTTAGTCATTTCCCAAGCCACCAAATCGTGAAAACAGGTTATTAAACCTATTCTAAGCATCTTATACTCATTATTCATCAAATTCCTCTCCAAGAAAACCCTAGAGCTTCAATTTCAAACTTCAAGAAATCCAAAATTCACTATTTTTTTCTAAGATAATTTAAAATTCAAGGTTCCTAAGTCAAGAACTTCAAGAAACAATCTTCAAGAGAATCAATAGAAATTCAAAGTCAAGTTTCTTAATCTATTTCATCAATTAATGCATGTGGGGTTATGAACAAGGATAATCCTTTCATCCTTGTGCCCAATACTAAATTTTAATTATGAATTTACATGATTTTACAAGAATTCACATAACTATCTATTAGGATTCATACCCAATGATTATTATTTGATGATTATGATATTACAAGTGACTTGAATGATGAATTGCATCTCTATTTTTACATGTCCATACATTTGGCTTGTTTTACATATATTGAAAATTAAATTTCATTGTCTTGACTAGAATTGTTAAAGAAATTTCGAGATCTTATTTATCAAGCATGAACATTGTGATGGTTTGACATGAGTTAAAGCATGAATTATTAAGCCTAAGTTTGACTATTGATATATCGATGAGATTATGCTTTTAAGCACCCTATGATGAGTAAACATTCTGATTTTGAACAAGATTTGATCTTTTGATCCTCAACTAACATATGAAATCAACTTTATAGTTTTAATGATAGTTTTGATTACAGATTAGTATGATTACAGTTTAAAATAGATAAAAGCATAATTGGTTTTCATTACAAACCCTTATTCTAGTTATAAAGTGGATTTTCTAAAGTATGAGCATATAGATTAAAGGAAGTAGTACTTAGAACTGAGTGAAAAGTATGGGTTTAGCGCATCCTACTTCCCCAAAACTACGAGCCAACATAGGTACAGATTCAAATTATTTCCATTTATATGGATGACAAATGCATATTGTGATCATGTAGCTCAGGTTATACTCATTGGTAAGAGTATGACACCTCTTCCCAACATGAGGTTTTCCACTTAGGGGAACTAGACGTTCGAATCCATGATAGCTCACATAGTTTATGTCAGTTAGAAGAACCTCCCTTGTAGACTTGGGACTCCATGATATCTCGCATGCTTACAGTTTCGTTCGAATATTATTTTACATCAAATATTAGTCATGAGATTTCAGCTTTCAGATTTCATATATAATAGTGAGTACCTTCTACACTTAGCATACATGATTTAAAAATGCAAGTACAACTTTTAGAACTAAATGTGATGGCTCACAATATTTATACAGTATGTTTTATTATTTATGATTTATGATCTTCAGATTTTAGTTATTCAAGCAGATGTAAGTCATTACACTTAGCGGGCATTATTTCATGAATTTTTATGAACATTGAAATATTGTTTTACTTATGCATTCACCCGCACATGCTCAGTACATTCCAAAAGTAATGATCCACATATATGGCTATGTGCTACATTTTTTAGCAATGTAGGTTCAGGTGATACAATATAATGATTAGACTTCTTAAATATGTGTTTCAGATTTAGTAGAAGGCTTACATAGTTAGCTTGACACTACTCGTAGTATTAAGAACCGTGTAACGTCTCAGGACCCATTTTTCAGGTGTTACAAACTTTGTATTAGAGCCTAAGGTTTAAAGAGTCCTAGGGAGTTAGACAAGTCACGTTACATAGAGTCTTGATCATGGATGTGAAGCGCACAACATTCATGAGTAGGAGGTTGCGGGATATTTTGGTAAATCATCTCTTTTCTTTCATGATCCATCATGGATACAACTGTCTCTATCTTCTTTTAACTTGTGCTCTTACGTGACAAAATATGCCTCCTCATAGAGCTAATACCTACAGAAATGACAACCAACTACCCTAGCTTGCTGATCTCCTGAATGAGAATGTGTCTCATGTTAAATTTCTAGTTGCCTTTTAGGCATTGGCCCAAGCTGTGACTTCCAATTTTCTGGGCAACCATCAGGTTGTAGTCCCGCATTAGCAAGAAGGTGATTTATCTGTATCCAGACTTCATGAATTTATGAGAATGAATCCGCTTGAATTCTTTGGTTCAAAGGTAAGTGATGACCCACAGTTGTACCTTGACGAGGTGAAAAAGATCACCCAAGTTATGGATGTTACTGAAGAGGGGAGTATCAAATTGGCTTCTTACAAGTTTAAGGATGTTGCTTATGATTAAATGCAGCTCTTATGAGTTGGAAGGTATTTCAGGATGCGTTTTTAGACAGGTTCTTTTCACGTGAGTTACGAGAATCAAAGATTGAAGATTTCATGAACCTGAGGCAGGGCTTGATGACAGTGAAGGATTACTCCCATAAGTTCAATCAGTTATCTAAGTATGCTCTTAATTTGATAGTTGGCCCTAGATCTAGTATGAGTAAATTTGTTATCGGAGTGTCTAGTTTGGTAGTCAAGGAGTGTAGGACTTCCATGCTTATTGGGGACATAGATCTTGCTAGATTGATGACTCATGCTCAATAGACTGAGGCATAAAAGTTGAAAGAGAGAGATAGAGGAAATAAGAAGACTAGAACTAAATAGTTTGAGTATGGCCAATCAAGATTTGTAGGGGGAATCGTTCACAATTTTAGAGTTGCCCATCTTTTCTGGTGCCATATTCAGCCAATGCTCCTACACCTAAAACCAAGCAAGAGTAGTGGGGTAGGATTTCTATGTCCAAGTCTCAGAATAGTGTGGGTGGAAGGCCCAATTATCCTGCATGTGCTAGATGTGGTAAGAATCATCTTGCTGAATATTTGTTGGGACAGAAAGCTTGTTTTGGATATGGGAAGTTGGGTCGCGAAATTAAAGAGTACCCATATGCTAAGCAAGGAAATAGGGATGTTCGTCCCCAGACTCATGCTACTAGTGCAATAGCTCCTCTAGGGTCACCCAGCCCCTCACCAGGGCACATCATTCAGTACCGGTAGCGGTCAGCACCAAAATCAGTTCTATGTTTATGTATTATTAGACCCATGGTCAAATCTCTATTATGTGACTATGTTGGTTGTGGTAAATTTTGGAGTAGATCCTGAAAAGATTTCTAAGCCCTTCTTAGTTTTTACCTCAGTGAGTAAGTCAAGTATTGCCAAACAGATATATAAATAGTGTACTATAATTATCCTTTATAAGATCATGTTAGAAGACTTAATAGAGTTAGATATGGTTGACTTTGACCTTATTCTGGGCATGGATTGGCTTAATTCTTGTTATGCATCTATAGATTGCGCACCTGAGTGGTGAAGTTTTAGTTTTCTTATGATCCAGTCTTTAAGTGGGAAGGTAATTTAATGTCTCCCAAGAGTCATTTCATATCCTATCTTAAGGCCAAAAAATTGATATCAAAAGGGTGCAATTATCATCTAGTTTGAGTCAAAGACACTAAGTCTGAGGCTCCAACAGTTCAGTCAGTCCGGGTAGTAAATTAGTTTCCATAAGTTTTTCCTGAAGATTTACCAGGGGTACCTCCCAAAAGAGAAATAGAATTTGGTATTGATCTCCTTCCTGATACTCATCCCATCTCTATTCCTCCATATAGTATGGCTCCAACCAAGCTCAAAGAGTTAAAGGAGCAACTCAAAGATCTCTTAGATAAAAGTTTCATAAGTCCTAGTATTTCTCCATGGGGAGCTCTCATCCTATTCGTATGAAAGAAAGATGATTCTCTGTAAATGTTCATTGACAATCGTCAGCTGAATAAAGTCACAGTTAAAAACAGATATCCTCTTCCCAGAAAAGATGACTTATTTGATCAACTTTAGGCTGAAAGTTACTTATCTAAGACAGACCTTAGATCCGGCTATCACCAGCTTAGAGTAAGGGAATATGATATTCCTAAGACAGTTTTTAAAACCCGTTATGGTCATATTAAGTTTTTAGTCATGTCTTTCGGTCTAGCAAATGCTCCATCAGCCTTCATGGACTTAATGAATCGAGTGTTCAAACAGTACCTAGACATGTTTATCATAGTCTTTATCAATTATATTCTTCTCTATTCTCATAGTGAGGATGACCATGCAGACCATCTTAGAATTGTGTTACGAACTCTTAGAGACCACCAGTTGTTCGCTAAATTCAACAAGTGAGAATTTTGGTTAAGTTTAGTAGCTTTACTCGGTCATATTATTTCTGGTGATGACATTAGCATTGATCCCCAAAATACTGAAGCAATGAGAAACTTGCCTAGTCTTGTCTCTCCGTCAGACATCAGTAGTTTCATGGATTTAGCTAGATATTATAGATGATTCAGTGAGGGGTTTTCATCCATTGCGTCCCCCATGACATATTAACTCAGAAGAAAGTTAAGTTTTATTGGTCAGATTCTCGTGAGAAGAGTTCTCAGGAGTTGAAGGCTCGACTTACTTCATACCCCATTCTAGCATTACCTGATGGTACAAATGGATTCATTGTCTATTGTGATGCTTATAGAGTTGGTCTGGGATGTATTTTTATGTAGAGAGTTAGAGTCATAGCCTATGACTCTAGAAAGATTAATCCTCATGAAAAGAACTATCCTACTCATGATGTTGATTTAGTTGTAGTATTTGCATTGAAAAGCTAGAGACACTATCTTTATGGGGTGCATGTTGATGTGTTTCTGGACCACAAAAGTTTGCAGTAGGTGTTTACATAGACAGAGTTAAATCCTCATTAGAGAAGGTGGTTAGAATTGTTGAAAGATTATGATATGAGTGTTTTGTATCATTCGAGCAAGCCAATATTGTGGCAGAAGCCCTTAGTAGACTAACGATAGGTAGTGTTGCTCATCTAGAGGGTGATAAGAAGGAGCTAGTTTGATAAGTTAATCAGTTGGCTAGATTAGGTGTTCATTTAGTTGATTTAGCTGAGGTAATATTTAGGTTTAGAGTAGGGAAGAATCTTCTCTAGTTTTTTAGGTAAAGGAGAAACAAGATAAGGATCCCAATCTAGTTAAGTTGAAGGAGTCAGTTAGAGAACAGAAGGTAAAAGTTTTCTCCCTAGGGTAGATCGTGTGTTGAGATACCATAGTAGATTATGTGTGTTGTGCATTGATGATTTAAGGCAGATGATTATTTCCAATGATCTTGGTGAGAATTACTCCATTCACCCAGGCGCTACTAAAATGTACCGAGATTTGTGGGAAGTCTATTGGTGGAGTGGCATAAAGAAGGATACTGCGGAGTTTGTGGCTAGGTGTTCTATTTTTCAATAGGTTAAGGTGGAGAATCAAAGACCTGGTGGCACCTTGCAGGAGTTTTATATTCCCACTTGGAAGTGGGAGGAGGTGAACATGGACTTTGTGATAGGGTTACCCCAATTACGTCAACAGCAAGTTTCGATTTGGGTTATTGTAGACAGGTTGACCAAATCAGCCCATTTCCTGCCAGTTCATATATCCTACTCAGTCAAAGATTATGCTAAGTTGTATATTAGAGAGTTGGTCAGATTGCACGGAGTTTCTTTGTCTATCATTTTAGATAGGGGTACTCAGTTTACCTTTTATTTTTGGAAAGCCTTGCAGAAGGGTCTTGGTACCCAAGTTCATCTAAGTTCATCTTTCCATCCTCAGATATATTGTCAGGAAGAGAAGACCATTTAGACCCTAGAAGATATGTTAAGGGCATGTGTTCTTGACTTCAAGGGTAGTTGGGATGAGCACTTACCGTTGATCGAGTTCGCCTACAATAACAGTTACCATTCTAGAATTCAGATGGCCCCGTTTGAAGATCTTTATGTAAGCATATGTAGTTCACCCATCGTTTGGTTCGAAGTGGGTGAGGCCACTTTGATAGGGCCAGATATAGTGTTAGAAGCTATGGAAAAAGTCTAGATAATTCGAGGAAAGATGAAAACAACTCAGAGTCATTAGAAATCTTATACAGATGTGAGGAGAAGAGATCTTGAATTTAAAGTCGATGACCTAGTTTATTTGAAAGTTTCTCCCATGAAGTGGGTAAAGAGATTTGGCAAAAAGGGGAAGCTTAGTCCCCGATATGTTGGCCCCTACAAGATATTGAATCGTGTTGGTAAAGTAGCATATGCGCTTGAGTTGCCTGCAGATTTTTCATCCATTCACCCTGTGTTTCATATATCTTTTTTAAAGAAGTGTATTGATGATCCAGTTGTTGTAGTACCCTTAGAAAGCACAGATATTCACGATAGCCTCTCTTATGAAGAAATTCCAGTTGAGATTATTAATCATAAGATTCATAGACTAAGGAACAAAGAAGTTCCCTTGGTCAAAGTTCTTTGGCGGAATCAGTCCGTTGAGGGTGCCACTTGGTAAGCAGAAGCAGATATGCAAACCAAGTACCCTTATCATTTTGCCGCAAATTCAGATTTTGTGGAAGGTAATAAATTTCCTCATATCATCACTTTTTCATCCTGAGTTTCATATTTATATAGTCACTCTCATGATAAGTATGCATTATAAAATCAGTTTAGTCATGCTTTCAGTTGTGGACGCCAATTTATAGTCTTGGTTCTACAGTAACCTTAGCTTAATTAGTCACATTCAAAGATGAAAGTTTCCAAGGGGGAGATATTGTAATACCCCATACGTTCCTAGCTCAGTTCAGCCCTAGAATGTGCCTATAGCACTTAGAACCTGGAAATAAAGTTCAGTGTTAAGGGGTTTAGTCATTTTTGACTTCCTTTAAACTTCGAGGATTTTTATGTAGACCTTCTAGGCTGTGAGATGATGATTTTTGAGTTAAATTGTGTTCAAGGGTGTAAGTGGCATGTCTCGGGTAAGTTTTAGATTTTTTGGATGAGGTTTAGGCAGCATTTGGATTTTCATTCCAGCAAGCCATCGCGATTCCACCGCATCGCAGTGGAAATTACGATGGAAACCTCATCGCATCGCGGTGGAGGTCAAATCAAAAAATGTCAAATTTCATTAACCCATCGCTATTACACCGCTCGTGGTAGGTATAGCGATGGGACGTCCATCGCGTTGCGGTGATGCCCAAATTGGCATTTGTCAAAATCCAGTGAGTCACCGCAATTCCACTACATCGTGGTGGGTATCGCTATAACCCACTCACCCATCACGTTAACGCCTCAATCTGCACTCCAGTTCCGAATTTAAAATTTCAAGGGTAGTTTAGTCTTTTTCCAAGCCACCAAATCATGAAAAACAGAAGATTAAACCTATTCTAAGCATTTTATACTCATTATTCATCAAATTCCTCTCCAAAAAAAATCCTAGAGCTTCAATTTCAAACTTCAAGAAATCCAAAATCCACCATTCTTTTTCCAAGATAATCCAAAATTCAAGGTTTATACAGTATTCTACACTTAGCATACATGATTTAAAGATAGAATACAAGTACAACTTTTAGAACTAAATGTGATGGCTCACAAGATTTATACAGTATGCTTTATTATTTATGATTTATGGTCTTTAACTTTCAGTTATTCAATCCAATGTGAGTCATTACACTTAGCATGCATTATTTCATGAAACTTTATGAACATTGAAATATTGTTTTACTTATTCATTCACCGCCACATGCTCAGTACATTCCAAAAGTACTGATCCACATATATATCTATATGCTACATTGTTCAATTATGTAGTTTCAGGTGCTCAGTTTTAGCAGCGTGAGTGATTTCGAGTATCTCCATCTACATCCCGATAGTTGGTGAGTCCTCCTAGTTTGGGGACCCAGTTATTTAATTTTAGTCTATTACTGTAGTTTGATTTAAGTTATTTTAATTTAGCTCAAGTCAGTTGGGGGTCTTTCCCAGTGATTCTCTAGTCAATAGTGTTAAAGGTTTGTCCAACTATTTGATGTGTTTCAAACTTACAGTATTAATTGTTCAGACCTTTAGCTCAATCATATTCAGGTATTATGTTCAGTTAATTCCAGATTAGTTCAGATTCAGTATTTCATAATTGATTGCATGTTTAGACTTCTTAAATATGAATTTCAGACTTAGTAGAAGGCTTATAGGATTAGCTTGAGACTACTCGTAGTCTTGAGCACTGTGTAACGTCTCGGGACCTATTTTTGGGGCATTACAAAATCCTTGAATCATCCACAAATCATCCACCTTTACTCGGTGATCCTAAAATACCGCCACGCTATCAAAATAGTCATCTACACGTGACTAGGAGTAAAATGAGACTTATAATGCTATATAGAAGGTCGGGTCAGAATTTGGGTCAAGAATAGGCCCGCAAGGCCCGTAAATAGAATCCAAAATTGAATATATCACGAGGTCCCTTGAAGGACAAGGAATGTGTGCTCAAAAGTTGAGCACAATTGGAGCACAAATCAAGGATCAAATCATCTCCTAAGTTGTAGGTATTTGAAGACCTAATTTCTAAGAATTAACCCTGAAATTGGATGGAAATTGATGGGGAAGATAATGAAAAATGACCAAGGAGTGTTAGACTAACTTACCTTAGCTTAAACAGGTGATTCCTCGCTCTTTTCCTCTCTCCAAGCTATCTAATGGTTGAAAATTGTAAAGAAAATTAATGGGAATTTTGGAAGAAAGGAATTTAGCAATACCCAAGTACTTCTTAAGCGGTCACCCAGACTCTTAAGTAACAGCCGCTAAAGTGGCTCCTTAACTGCTAAAGCGGTCTGGTAAGGGATGCGGGCTAAAGTAGTGCCTTGGCCACTAAAGCAATGTCTGCTAAAGCTGACGGTGATCGCTTCAGCAGCCCTTGACCAAATGGTCAAGAACTCTAAAGAGACCTAGTTTCTCTAAAGCGATGACTGCTTAAGCGGTCAAAAATCCGCTAAAGCGGTTCCACCAGAACCTTGGGCATAAGATTTTAAAAGTCTAAAGTGGACTGCGCCAGGGTGCTCAGGATTCATTTGGAATCCCGTGAGTGCAAACAAACAATGCTACCACACTAAAATTGTTATTTCAGACTCAATTCAACTATTGAAACTTTCATCCAAGATTGTTTTTACTAAATATGAGGCGCACACCAATAGTCCCAATTTTATATAATCCACTCAATAGCCTAAAATGAGTTTGAAAGCCTCGAGACCTGAACCAAGGATCTCCCTAGCCTAGAATCAATATTCCAGAGTTGATGACACTGTCTGAATTCTCATTCAAGGTGGATTACAAGAAGTTTTGGTTTGAGACCATTTCCTTAATAGCAAAAGCTCCAACACAGGGAAATAAGCCTAAAATCTAAAAGAACTGATAACCAAAACTATAGTTCTAGCAAATCATAAATCATATATAGCAGTTGTTGGAGGGCTCAAAACATTGAAAATTCATGTAAATCAAGGAAATGATCTGGAGGCCATTATAACAACCCATAGCTGAAATCTCAATACCCAAGCTGAACTAGTCGATCTCAAATAGCTAGACCAATCTTGTATATGACTAAGCATCCAAATTCAAGAATCTATCATAACCATCAAGCCTCCATTCAATAGAGTTAAAATCCCAAAACTTGAGCTAACAAATAAACCAAGGCCAAACATCCAAATCAATCTCACTATTAGAAATCAGGCATATCCTCACTAGTTTTTGCAAGAATTGAAGTTGAAATGTTGCCAAAGAACATAACCACAATTGGGGTAAACTATCAGCTGAAGACACAAGTAGTCAGATCCACATCTGTTGAAGGAATAATACATCAAGGCATAACAAAGAACTCACCAAGGCTGCAAACAGTACTAGTCATAGTCAAAACTCGAGCAACTCAACAAAATTCAACTTTATCCTGAATTTGGTCAATGTCACGATTAATCTACTACAATGAATACCCATAAGCACATATTAGCCAAACAAATGCCTAAATAAGGGTTTCGTAAATTCCCTTATTTACAACAACTTTAACTCGACTAAACTATGAACCACATCGCAAAGAGAATGGAGTATTCAACTCTGAACCAATACCAAGATCAAAGCCACCACTAGGACATTAACCTAACAACTAGAAAGGAAAGACTTAGACCTTCCAACATCAACATCAAGACTATTACTTGGCGATAAACTAGCCCAATTACAATATTAAGTCTCGAATTTATCAACCTCATAAATGGGTTGTAGAGAAGGTTAGACAATTCTAAAATTTCAGCAAACCAGAGGGTAAATCCTAGAATCTCAAACTCAGAAAAGGGCAACAAAACCAATTTTTCAACTCTAGAACCATAACAAAACCATTAAAGGAAAACCTACCGTCATTTTCATTACCCACTTAACAACCTATCTAACCTCTCTAATAAAAGAGGAAAATGAATAATCTCACCTCGTCAAAAGAGAGAAAACCATCCAACCAAGCTAGCATCCTACGCCAATGAACAAAAATTTTGGGGAGGGAATTCTAACTAGAAAATCCTAGTCTAGTCATCTATCAAGTAAGGATCGATCAACGTAAAAATAATGACAGTAATAAAAATATTAATAGTGACACCACTATAAGGAGTAGGTGGTACCAAAAATAAAAATCAATTACAAGTACCACTCTAGAGACATAAGAAGTCCAATAGCCAAAGTAAAAGGGTTTTAACCCAAATGCTACACCTCTAGGAAAATATGATATTGAAACACTCATACACTACTAAAAGAAATCATCTATAAGGTAGTCATACAATTATGAACTCTACACCAAGGCACACAACAACCAATATAAAAATACCATGTCATATAATAATAGATGAGTATGAAACCCCAATTCAAATAAAATAGAAGGTAAAGGCAAAAAATAAAAGGTGTACCTATCATGGTGGAAATTCAAAGTCATAAGATTGATGTGCTCGAAGGAGTATGAATCTGAGTGGGTTCAAACTCAGACGAAGTGTCTCAATCACCAACTGAGGCACTTATTACACTACCTCTAACTGAAGGTGTCATATCTTTAGGAGACTAATCTGGTGAGATAAATGACTAATAATCCCATGTTGAGGAAACTTTCTAGACCAATGACTAGTCTCTCTGTAGTCATAAAAAAACCCCTAAAGCCCTTACCTGTGAAGAAATATGAGCTGGCCCAAACTGGCTAACCAACTGATGTTGGGGGAAGCCCCCTACTGAAATGACCATCCTCCCTGCAGTCATAGCATAGCTCAGTATCTCTAGGATGGCAAACAACATAAGTTGATTCTGCATAACCAACTAACTTATGTCTAGGGCACTCCTTAGACCAATGGCAAATCTCTCCCCAGCTAAAACAATCTTCTGGAACACTCTGAGGTACTGCAAATATTAATACAAAGTGGTCGTCATGGCCTAAAGATCCATATCAAATGCCCCGCAAGATATGACAAGAATTATACCTACTGTGACCACCACAAACCATATGAGAGTTACCTACATATGACCCAATACATGCTCTCTTTGTAGCTCTTGCGTGATCAACAACTTGAGGAAAAAAAGACTCAGCCGCCATCAAATGCTCTAACACCAAACAAAGTGGAAAAGATAATCCTCCAATAATTCCATACACCATCTCATACTCTAAAGTTTATAGCATAAGAGTATGTTTTGCCGACTAAAGAAACCCAATCTCATGCTCTGAAACCGACAAGAAACCCTGCTGAAGACCAACAAACCCAACTATGGTGTAAACACTTCTTGGTGTACCAGATATCATCTCTACCTAATATTGAAAATCATCGATATTAATCTCTAACTCCATATACCGACATTGAGCTGAATCTCTAGAAACATATGCAAAAGTCTCATCTATATTTATTAATAACCTCGTATCATTAATTTGGAACAAAATACAGAGTCAAAGAATATACTAGAGGTTCATAAAAATACAAACATACAATAAGGAGTCAAGAATAGAATTTTCTAAGAATGCCTTATAGCCTTCTAAAGATAGGATATGAACGTATCTATACCAATCTGCAGGACTCTACTAGACACTTAGCGCATATACTAACACACCGATAAATCTGGCTCTGATACCAATTTGTCATAACCTAATTTGTCGGGTCATGATGACACCTACTATACCCACCAATAGGTAAGTTAAACCATTGTCTGAAACATCTAACAACATACTATCAGAAGAAATAAAAAAATCAGCAAAATAAATATGATAAACAGACTAATGTATATAAAGAAACCCCAAGATCTGGTGAAGTCAGTACAAGAGCTTCTAATACAATTAAAGTACAAAGTCAAATACTGAATAAAAAGATACACAAAGATGTCATTAAATTCAAAATAGAGATCAATCTAATCTATATGATAGAGAGCATCAATAATTCAAATGCCAAAAGCTCACCCTAAATCCCTAATCCATAGCTGCTCCACACAATGAACATACTAATCACAAGAACTCTTACTATGATCTGCAAGTTGCAAAAGTGTAGTATGAGTACCGAACACACGATACTCAGTAGGCATTGATCGAATGAGCTCCAAAGTAACGATTCTCTTGTTGTGGAATTTAAGAATAGAAGAGTAGAAGAAGAAAAATAGAATTAATGGAAAGATTAAAAGAGTTGTAGAATTGTTTGTAGTGGAAGATGAGAGGGATGGAAGGAAGTATTGTGGTCTCCCCAGATTCTTCAAAATCTCTAGCATGATAGGGTATTTATAATACCCATATCCTAATCCTACTAGATAAATAAAATATCTAACCAAATCCTACTAGGCTAATGTAATACTTAACCCAATTGTACTAGGTTAATGTAACATTATCATAATCCAAATAAACTAATGAAATACATAACCCAATTGTACTAGGTTAATGTATCATTGTCCAAATCCAACTAAGTTACTGCAAATCCCCAAACTCTTCAGAAATGTTGTTTTAGCCCGGGACAGATTTTCCATGCAGCAGTTTTGGTCCTTAGGCGTGTAAACTCCCTTCCCTTCCTTCGTGAGCTTTCTTTTGCGTCAAGTAAGCCATAAAATGCTGAATTCTGCATCATTTATACCTGAAACTTTACTAATCATGTTCGTTAGCTCATTTACAGGAAAAAGGACTAAAAGTGCATGAAATATATACTTTGTTCTCAAAACTAGGCTAAAATATGGGCAAAATATATTGATATAGGCATGTAAATTCGCCTATCATCAACACCCCACACTTGAAGCTTTGTTCGTCCTTGAACGAAATACCATGTCCTTCTAAACATCAACTTAGGGTTTCACAGCAACAACACAAAACATTTGTCAAGACAAGCACAACAATTATCAACAAAGAGTAGCTTTTCGATTATAGGTAGAAACAATTTAACCTCTAGCATAGACTCGTGATGGTGATCAACTCGCATGCAAATGTTAAGGTACAAGGAATCATATATAACTACCCAAAACTCATCAACCATGTGTGTCTCACACTATAGTACCCATAATCACTCACAAGTATAGCATATTTTTCAAACATGGGTATCAAAATGTCCTTGCTCTCACTCTCACAAAGAATTCATATGTAGCAACTGATGACCATAGGCTTGCCCTTAATGTAATACTCTACTAAATGTCAGAATGCTAAGCTTAGGATCAAGTAGGTCTTTTGATGGTTGTAATGTAGGCTAAGGGACGGGTAGGACTATTTTGGCCAGGAATAGTGACTAAGTTCCTAAGCGCTTTAATACATCACTTTGTATCATTGACACTTTGTTTTTTCAACCTTTCTTTCTTTTATTCTACCACCCTTGTTCTCCTCTTTTGTTTTTCAATTTTAAGCACAACTCGCTTTTCAGCTTTTTTTTTCCTTTTTCTTTTCACAACATACTTCTTATGATAGCACTTTTTTTTTCATAACACATTCAAGCACCATTACAATTTATAGCATCATACTCACCCAATTTCCTCTTATGTTGTCACATGACTTTTTCACTTTAAAGCACTTAGGAATTTGGATCAAATTACGGTCTAGACAAAAAATGGATTAGGCTTACATACAAGGTTGTCAAAGAAAATAGGCTAAAGGCTCAAAAGGGTTTAACTAGGATGATGTCCATGGGTAGGTAAAACTGAAGGTAAACAAATATAGGTTGCCAAAGAAATGCCTAAATCATATCCTAAACTTACACTCCTTATTTTCGCTTTGCATACATACCAGGCAAGTTCTAGCATCAGCCACACACATAGAATATACGATTATCTCACACACACAAGGCACATGGTCGACTTGCTTGGAAGTAATATAGACTCTCAACCCAACAAGTGAAGGAATTGAACCACACAATATCACATAATGAGTCACAACTAGAGCCTAAACGTCTCAATAGTCATAATTGTAGCACATACTCTTGTTATAATCTCATGTTGCCTATCAAAATAATTTCATGCGAAACTAGAAAAAACAGCAAAAACAAAAAAACTAAAACACGAAAAAAAACAACAAAAAAACAACAAAATAAACAAACATAGATGCGATAGAGAAGTATAGCATACGATACCGCCACCCCACACTTAAATGGGACACTGCCCTCAGTGGAAAATAAATACGAGGAACCTGGTTAGTCAGACTCTTCCTCAATGTCGGGGGTCATACCCCCTTTGTCGGAATCATCATAAGAGTCGTCGTCAGAGTTCTCCTCCTCGTCAGTGTCTGGCAAGCGTCGATCGTCATCAGTCGGCACATCATCATCTAGAGGTTCCTCAAAGTATACGCCCACTCCACACATCTCCCGTGCATGCATGTTCATGGGATAGTTGTGGTCCAGCTGTTGGAGCTCTGCAGCAGTTGGAACACGTCCACCACTCATCATAGTAAATCGTGTCATGCCATAAAGATGACGGAAGAAACTCTCATCACGAGCATGTCTTTCCGCAGTAGTAAGGTTGACACCATGAGTTATTTCAGCATCTTTGACCTTAGTAAGGTCAACCTTCTTTGGGTTATGTGGGAGTTTGTGGTCAGCTGGTTCCTCTTTGATATCCTCCTTCCGCAAGATTGCTGTCAACAGATTTCCAAACGCGAAGTGGGACCTTTTGTGGAGTCTGGCCTTCCTCATGGTAGAGCGAATGATTGCCCCAAAGTTGATAGGGACATTCGTCATCAAAGCATAGACCAACACACTCTATCTCTTGATATCTTGGTGTATTGAGTCCCAGGAATAAGGCATGAGTTGACAATACGCATCTAGATTCTTGTTTCCCTATTCAGTGAAGCATAGGGGAAGGTGTTGTGTCGTCCTGTGTCTTTATGTCTGCCCCACCTTGCCATCGATCTACTTCCACAAAGTATGTGTCTAATTGCTTTATAAGGAGACCTGTTGTACAGCTCTTTGAATGGTGCTGGGTCGACCGAAGGTAAGCTAAGAAAAGAGTTGATCCAGTCCGCGTTGAGCTGTAACACTTGGCCCCGAATTTTGACTTCGTTGCCTGTTGTTTTCGGCGACCAGTTGGCGTAAAACTCTCTTGTCAAATCAAGATTACATTCTCCCATATTGCGGAAGATAAAATCCAGCTTCAATGCCATGATTTTCGCCAACATACGCGGATCCTTCTTCGCTAAGGTGTCCTTGATGATCAGGTCGACGTGAACATATCTTCTTTCTTTGTTGTTCCTGTACCATTCTTTGGCTTCCTCCTCAAGAACCCATTTTATTCCAAACATTCTGCGGGGTAGTTGTGTTGAGGATGATTCTCCTTGGTCCTTTCTACCTCTCTTCTTGCCCTTTTGGGAAGTGGTAGCCTTCTCCTTGCCTTGCCTCGCTTTAGGTGCCATTGTACCTAAGACTAGAAATAGTGTTAATGGCAGCACAATCTCAGTTGATACAATCTATAAACAAGCAGTAGGGGTACCACCCCACACTTAGTTTTGTTGACACAAATCAGTGAAGTGAAAGTGGTCGATTACTCAGATTTCGTCGACATACGTTTTAGGATTATATTTCGACAAGAAAATCATTAATGTATTACTACTTGCAGCCATTGCACTACTTTCATGTTAGATATAACAACACTACTACATAGGGGTTGTAACATGGTATGGATGTTTTCAACAATCGCAACCTCCTAAGTCGGTAGGCAACTATAAGGCTTATCCCGATGAACGGGATAGTCAAGCATGTAAGTATCCAAGTAACAAGATCATAACATGATAGTCAATGCTCATCACCATAGCAATTCCGCAAATCGTATAACAATTCTATTAAAACCAAATTCAAGTCGGAAACAAGTCAAGATTTTCCTACGTATATGTTTACTCACATGATTTTGTATCAACGATCAAAACACATGAACATCACCAATCAATCTTATACGATGTAGCAATTTATAATAGACATAGCAATGTAGTACTTACGAGAAATAAATGAAGAATAAGAGAGTACTTACTTGCTTGAAGCTTTTGGAGATGGTTTTGTGAATTGGAAGAGCAAAAAGAAAAATTTTGGGATGGTTTGGAGAGGGAATGCGGTGCCTTTAGGTTAATTTCTAGTGTGGTTATGTTTCAAGACTAAGTCTCCTTTATATAGGAAGAGAATGGGTCGGGTTTTGACCCATTTACAATCGGTTTTAGAGACAAAAATGCTACATATGCGGCGCATAATGCTCGGCATAGTCATGGTATATGCGGCGCATAGTCTATGGCATTTAGGGACATATGCGCCGCATAGTCTATGGAATATGAGATCCTGAGACCTAATGCTATAGCATAGGCGGCGCATAGTCAAAAGCACACTTAGGAATGGGCGGCGCATAGTGTATAGCACACTAGATTCCGAGACCTTAGGCTATAGGATAGGTTGTGCATCGTTCGTGGCCTAGTTTTACCTAGGCCTAGCCTTCCTCGATGCCTAGTTTGGCATGAACAATTCTCAATCCATAGCCTTATGCATCACTATTCCTAACTTACCAACTTTACCATACAATGCGTCCAAATCGTCAATTGAAATCAATCTCCTCGTTGAATACCTCTTGCACCTATTTTTGCTTAAAACCAAATGAAAATGATTAGTACGATGGGTTTCCTCCCACCAAGCGCCTTAGTTTTGGTCATGGCACGACTCTTATTTTTGGATTTTCATTATCAAAAGCAAAACAAGTAAAAAAAGAACGATAAAACGATAAAACGATGGGTTGCCTCCCATCTAGCGCCTTTTTTATTGTCGTGGCTCGACATAGTTACCTCGAGTACTTAGAATTCGTCGAGATAAGTGATGGCCATAGAATTCATCGAGTCAAGAGGACCGATATAAGGCTTAAAACATTGGCCATTCACCTTGAAGACAACACCATTATTGTCTTCCAATTCGACTACTCCAGACGAGTAGACTTGGATAACTTTGTATGGACCAGACCACTTAGACTTTAACTTACCTGGGAAGAGCTTCAATCTGGAGTTGAAGAGAAGTACCATATCATCCCTTTGGAAGTTTCGTCGAACAATCCGCTGATCATGATACTTTTTCATCCACTCCTTGTATAGGTCTGACCTTTCATATGCATGGAGACGGAATTCATCTAGTTCGTTCAGCTGCTCCAACCTCAGATTCTTCACATCATCCCAATTCAAATTTAATTGCTTCAATGCCCACAATGCCTTGTGTTCGAGCTCGATGGGTAGATGACAAGCCTTCCCATAGACTAGTTGATAAGGAGACATGCCAATGGGTGTCTTGAATGCAGTCCTATACGCCCATAGTGCCTCATCTAGCTTTCGAGACCAATCCTTCCTATTCGCATTAACCGTCTTTGCAAGGATTTGCTTGATCTCGCGATTGGAAACTTCTACTTGTACACTAGTTTGGGGATGATAAGGCGTAGCTACCTTATGTTGCTTGACACCATACTTGGCCAAAACTAATTTGAATAGCTTGTTGCAGAAGTGAGATCCTCCATCACTTATGATAGTATGTGGTACTCCAAAGCGAGAGAAGATATTCTTCTTTAAGAACGCTACAACACGCTTTCCTTCGTTGTCGGCCAATGCTACAGCTTCTACCCATTTCGAAACATAATCCACAGCAACCAAGATGTACTTTATTCCAAACGAATTCACGAATGGACCCATGAAATCAATACCCCACACATCAAAGAGTTCTACCTCAAGAATTTTGGTCATGGGCATTTCATGGTGTTTTGAAATCGCACCTTGACGCTGGCATTGGTCACACCTTCTAACATAGTCGTAGGCATCTCTGAATATCGAAGGCCAATAATAACCACTTTGCAATACTTTTCTGTCCGTCCGATTGCCTGCGTGATGTCCTCCAACTTGCGAAGTGTGGCATGCTTCCAAGATAGTAGGCACCTCTTCATGGGATATACATCGTCGAATGATACCATCCGCACATCGTCGAAAAAAATAAGGCTCATCCCAATAGTAGTGTTGTACGTCATGCATAAACTTCTTCCTTTGGTGGTAAGATAAATTGGCAGGTATCACATTACTCACCACGAAATTTGCAAAGTCGGCATACCATGGTAATTTCTCCATTGTTGTCGCTAATATCTTTTCGTCCGGGAATGCATCATCAATCTGAATTTCAGGTTGCGCCACATGCTCATTCTCAAGTCGAGATAGGTGATCAGCCACTTGGTTCTCGCAACCTCGTCTATCTTTGACTTCGAAATCAAACTCTTGAAGCAACAACACCCATCTAATCAACCTTGGTTTTGCACCCTTCTTTGTCATTAGATACCTAAGAGCTGCATGGTCTGTATGAACGATCACCTTAGTACCCAATAGATAGGCATGAAACTTCTCAAATGCATACACAACCGCTAGGAGCTCTTGTTCAGTAACAGTGTATTTACTTTGGGCTTCATTTAGGACCTTACTCGCATAGTAGATAGGATGAAATAATTTCTCCTTTCTCTGACCAAGAACAGCACCAACAGCTACACCACTAGCATCACACATGACTTCAAACGGGAGAGTCCAATCTGGTGCTACCATAATAGGGGCTTCAATGAGTTTTCCTTTAAGGCATTCGAATGCCTTTAAGCAATCGTCATTGAAGTCAAACTTTGCATCTTTCTCCAATAGTTTGCACAATGGACTCACAATTTTGGAGAAGTCTTTGATGAACCTACGATAGAAACCAGCATGGCCAAGAAAACTACGAACTCCCTTCACCGAAATTGGAGGCGGTAGCTTCTCAATAACCTCAATTTTTGCTCGGTCAACCTCTATTCCTCTTTCAGAGATCTTGTGCCCAAGAACGATTCCTTTTTTTACCATAAAGTGGCACTTCTCCCAATTCAGCACAAGGTTGAACTCTACACATCTTTGTAATGCCATGCTTAAGTTTGCCAGGCATGCTTCAAAAGACTCACCAACAACTGAAAAGTCGTCCATAAATACCTCCAAAGTGTCTTCTACCATATCAGAGAAAATAGACATCATACAACGTTGAAAGGTGGCTGGTGCGTTACATAACCCGAATTGCATACGTTTGAAGGCAAACGTACCATATGGGCATGTAAACGTTGTCTTCTCTTGGTCTTCGGGTGCAATACAAATCTGATTATAGCCTGAATAACCATCCAAGAAGCAAAACCATCCTTTCCCCGCTAATCGATCTAGCATTTGGTCCATAAATGGCATTGGGAAGTGATCCTTGAGTGTCCAAGAATTCAGCTTGCGGTAGTCCATGCATACTCTCCATCCAGTGACGGTCCTGAGTGGAATAAGTTCATTCTTTGCATTTGCGACCACCGTCATACCTCCTTTCTTGGGAACACATTGTACAGGGCTTACCCATGTACTATCAGAAATAGGATACACAACTCCTGCGTCTAACCACTTGATGATCTCTTTCTTCACCACTTCTTGCATAGGTGGGTTTAGACGCCTTTGATGCTCAATGGTGGGTGTGCAATTTTCTTGAAGCTGAATTTTATGTGTACAAATCCCAGGTGGAATACCAATAATATCCGCAATGGTCCATCCAATAGCTCTAATATACTTGCGTAGAATAGAAATAAGAGCTGCAACTTGTCGCTCACCCAAATCGGCTGCCACAATGACTGGAAGAGTGTTTCCGCTTCCTAAGAATGTGTACTTCAAATGACTTGGCAGCTCCTTCAATTCTAACGTGGGTGGCTCTTCAATAGATGGCTTAGCTGGTGGTGTAGGCCGATTCTTTAGATCAAGATCCAGCTTCTTGGGAGTATAGCGATATGTTCCTAATCCCGATAGAGCACAAATGGCTTCTTCAAAATTTTCAGCATCTTCACTCTCTCCATTCATGAGTACAACCTCCAAGGGATCATCAATAATTTGCTCTTCTTCAAGTAGTTCTTTCTCATCATCAAAGAAAACATCAGCCACCGAAAATACACTAAGATCTTTGGGTTGCTTCATTGATTTGCAAATATCAAAACGAACCACTTCGTCATTTATTCGGAATGAAAGTTCATTAGCTCTCAAATCAATGAGCACACTTCCTGTAGCAAGGAAAGGGCGCCCCAAGATTATGGGAACCTCAGAATCTGCTTCACAATCCAAGATGACAATGTCTGCTGGAAAGATAAATGAAGAAAGTTTTACCAAGACATCGCATAGAATACCAACAGGTTGTTTTACCGACCTATCTGCCATGACGAGCCTCATATTGGTTGGAGTAGGATCACCCAACCCCAACTTTTTATAGATAGATAATGGCATCAAATTGATGCTGGCTCCTAAATCACATAATGCTTTGGCAAAATTCAAAGATCCAACGGTGCAAGGAATAGTGAAAGCTCCGGGGTCGGCCTTCTTCTGAACTATCGATCGGGTAGCAATTGCACTACAATGATGCACATCGTCTTTCATCTCATAACTTGCTGCCCTCTTCTTTGTCAAAATATCCTTCATAAACTTCGCATACCCAGGCATTTGTTCAAGTGCCTCCACCAATGGAACATTAATGGTCAGCTACTTTAACATAGTCATGAATTTGCTGAACTTAGTGTCATCCGCCACCTTCTTCAGTCTTTAGGGAAAAGGTGGTGGTGGGTATGGAAGTGTTCTCTCCACGGTTTTCTTCTCCTCTTGCTTCCGTTTTTCCATTTTTTCAGGTTGCACGTCACTGGGCTTGACGTCCTTGACGTCAGGACTGGTTGTTGCGGCATCTTCTCCTTTTGCGTTATCATCCATGTCCGCAACTTCGTCAACCACTTGCTTGCCTTTTGCTGAAGGTTCCAGCACCTTACCACTTTTGGTAGTGATGCCCATGCATGACCCATCATTCCTTGGGTTTTGCACAGTATCGCTAGGTAAAGTGCCAGCCTTTCTTTGATTGAGTGCTGCTGAAAGTTGGCTCAATTGCTGCTCTATTTTCTTGATTGAAGTGGAATGAGAATCAACTAGTTGTTTCATGGAGGACAAATCATTAATTACCTCAGTAACTCCCGCGCTCGTTGCTTCCACTCCTTTCAATAATTTAGCCATCATGTCTTCCATACTTCCAGAATTAGATGTGGTGGTATCACATCTACCAGGGGGAACGTACAAACCACTCTTTTCATTGTTTTTCTTCCAACTACCTTGGTCTTTGCTTCCAGATTTATCATAATAGTTTCGACCTTGGTTTCCTTGGGTATTCCCACGGAAACCCCCCTGATTGTTCAAGTAGTTGGCCTCCTCTTCTGAATCAGATTCGTCTCTTCCTTTTAGCGCCACAGCTTTCACTTTTTCGGTCTTCCCTGATAATAAATGCTTTGTCAGAAGATCCACTTGCGTTTTCATGTGCGCTAAATCTTGATCACGTTCTTCTTGTCTTCTTCTTTGGTCTGCAGTCATGCCTATAGATAAAGTGGGGCTTGCTACCTCGGAATCCCTGGTATGCCAAGCTCTACTTTGTTTCGTCATGCGATCTAGCATATTGCTTGCTTGACCAAAGGTGAGATCCATAAAGGATCCTCCAGCCGCATTATCCACCACTGGTTTAGTTATTGAATTCAGGGCTCTATATAATATCTCCATTAGGTGAACATTAGTCATATGATGGTTTGGGCACCTCGCTAGCTTTGTCTTGAACCTCTCCCATGTTTCATGAAGAGCTTCAGTGGGAAGCTGACGAAAGTTGCTGATTTCATCTCTCAATTGTGCCCTTTTGGAAGGCGGAAAGAATCTTTCTAGGAAAGCGTCTCTCAATTGCCTCCAATTTGTAATTGAATCAGGAGTCATCCCATTCAACCATAGTGTTGCCTCCCCAGACAGAGACAATGGAAATAGACGTAATCGAATTGCATTCTAACCAACACCAGGATTGTCAAAAGACTTGCATATAGAAATAAAGTTGATGAGATGCATATTCGGATCATCGCCTGCTAGTCCACCAAACAATCCCTTGAGTTGTAATAACTGAATCATGGTGCTTTTGATGTTGAACTTGTCTCCGGGCGCTAATGGTGGTGGAATTATAGCTCCAGTGGCTCCGGCACCATCAAGATCATCATCATCATCGTCGAAAGCTGGCTGCATAGGTTGGCGATCATGTCTATACCGAGCTTGTCGACCTCTTCTGTTGGCAGGTGTTGTGATTTCAGCATCATGCCTTGGGTTTAGTAATTCGTCATCACCTAAATCCTCATCGTCAGGATTTGTTGCTCGTGCAGGGTTATCAATGTTCTGCTGTTGAACCTGGGCTGCGGCAAGGGCAGCCAATCTTGCTTGTTCCTGTTGAGCAGCCATCCTTGTGATTTCAGCTTGTGCTTCCATTCTACCAATGCGTTGTGGTTCAGGATTGATTGGAAATAACGGTTGACCAGAACTTCGAGTATGGGGCATGCACTAAAATAAAAACCTGCAGTAGACAAAAACAAAAACTAAACGTAAAAGTACGAGAATCTTTGACCAAAGGGTCTAGTAATTATCACGAACTTGATTGACACTTGTATTCCCCGGCAGCGGCGCCAATTTTTGATAACGCTCAATCTACAGCTCTCGTAGGAGTGTAAAGTGGTCGTTAGCAAATATAGAACCCAACCTGGGTTGGGTGTCGATCCCACAGGGAATAGCTTGGCCAATAAGTAAGCAAAATTACTAAACTTTTGGTGCAAGTCTCGTAAAAAGGGGGGATTTGTAATGTGTCACCAAAATAATTAAATAAAAGCTGAAAATAGCAAAGTAAAAGAGAAAGATTGTTACGTAAGTTGTAAACAATGAGAATTGAGGTGTTGGGGTTATGTCCACCTTCTGAGGTATACGTCTCTATTGGCTATGAGTGTGTAGAATTCTGACATGCAACTGCTTATAGAGAATTGTATTCGATGGTAAATCCAGGCGTCTTTCAACCTATTCGAGGATTATTTCACTTTAACTCTTTCGAGCTTAAAGCGTGTCTAACGGTTTGAATTCTCCAAGAGGTTAGTCCAGTTACGGCACTAGCTTTTTAGTAGGGAATTTTAGGGGGTGACCCTACTACCTTGACATTATCTCTTTTCCAGACAGATAACCTTTCTTTCGAACAAGTTAAATGTTATGCTGGCGTATTCTTGCGTTTGCAACCACAAAGAATGTAGACTAAGATGAAGAGAATAATGATATAAGCAGTATACGTGTCGCGAACTCACAAACTCACAGCAATAGATAGTATCTCATACGGCTTCCATAACCCCAACAGAGAAGTTTAGTTACCCATGAATGCGAAGGAGATCACGATTGACATTGTTGTTATACCACAACATTGAGTAATTTCGTGTATCTTAGGTGGTAGGCGTGAGGCGTGAATTCCTAGGCAAAGTAACGATTCTCTTGTTGTGGAATTTAAGAATAGAAGAGTAGAAGAAGAAAAATAGAATTAATGGAAAGATTAAAAGAGTTGTAGAATTGTTTGTAGTGGAAGATGAGAGGGATGGAAGGAAGTATTGTGGTCTCCCCACATTCTTCAAAATCTCTAGCATGATAGGGTATTTATAATACCCATATCCTAATCCTACTAGATAAATAAAATATCTAACCAAATCCTACTAGGCTAATGTAATACTTAACCCAATTGTACTAGGTTAATGTAATATTATCATAATCCAAATAAACTAATGAAATACATAACCCAATTGTACTAGGTTAATGTATCATTGTCCAAATCCAACTAAGTTACTGCAAATCCCCAAACTCTTCAGAAATGTTGTTTTAGCCCGGGACAGATTTTCCATGCAGCAGTTTTGGTCCTTAGGCGTGTAAACTCCCTTCCCTTCCTTCGTGAGCTTTCTTTTGCGTCAAGTAAGCCATAAAATGCTGAATTCTGTATCATTTATACCTGAAACTTTACTAATCATGTTCGTTAGCTCATTTACAGGAAAAAGGACTAAAAGTGCATGAAATATATACTTTGTTCTCAAAACTAGGCTAAAATATGGGCAAAATATATTGATATAGGCGTGTAAATTCGCCTATCATCAGTAGTTAAGGTCTAAAGTGCAATATTGTATATCACTAATCAATATACAACAGAGAGTGAAAGAAAGCTATATAATAGTATACCAGTCTAAGATTACATATATGACATGAATAGACAAGGAAGAGAGACATATATAATAATACCACACATGCATACATACATATATATATATATATATAGAGAGAGAGAGAGAGGACTACTAAAGGTAATGACCTATGATAACTAACCTAACATCTCAAGGCATCCTAACTAAGTAAGAAAGCTAGTGTTGGCATAGTTAGGATCCCTAACCATCATATATAAATACAAGATAACTATCAATAAAGTAATTTACCATAAAAAGAGAGGAATCAAAATTATTTTGATAATCTCGAGTACCAGTCCATAATCTACCTGCCACGAACTAACCATAATAACAATACTAAAGTAACTGATAGTCGAGACAACTAATACCTAATTGTGCCCCCGTAAGCATGGAAGGATCAATCAAAACTAAGCAAACAACAATCATAGCCTATACCTATACAGTACCTCATAAGGCTGATAGATATAAGAACCAAACAATATATTGGTGATAGGAAATGCATATGAAGAAATGAATGCAAAATAAATCTACAGTTTCATATCTGATCTGAGTGTCATAATATATCTAGTATATACACATCCTCTAGATCAACAGCGCATAAAGGTAGGACCTATGGTAAAATCCCTTCACCGACACTATAACTTAAGGATGAAGAGGCCCCTAGGGGATTCAAAAATATTTGTATACCCTGCCTGGTCTCGATCCAAGACTTCTAATAATCATCATCATTAATCTACTCCATCCAGTGTCAAAGATATCTACATACAATAAGTGAACGAACTCAAATCGTGACTAAAAGAGTGTAAGCCTATGAATGCATTGCCTAAAACTAACTCTGGGACTAAATCAGCATAAAAGTGTAGAAAGATTCAGAATCTTTCTCGATCAAAGTAAATAGTAGTGGTAAAAGAGCGGATAAATAATGGACTGGAATTAATCTTAATATAATTTCAAAAACATTACCTTTCAATTCAAAAGAACATAAATTATTAAATAAGGTAGTACAATTCCCATTATGAAAGAATTTGTTTAAAAACTAAAAAGTGGGAATAAATCTCCTTTTTAGAAAACAATTGTAAAATCATGGTTTTGGTTTGAATCGTAGCCCTAAATGAGCATGAATGCACCCAAAAGTATGCATGCAAATTATCAATATCCAAATAATACAACCACAAGTGTCTATAGACTAAATTCACGTTTTTATAAGGATGGAATACTCACCTAGAGTCCAATGGGTATCGTAACTATGGCCTCAGGCCCAACAGTATATAACTAGAATAATAGTAAAACTATAATTAGGGAAACTATGATCCAATACATTAAGTCAAATAGTAAACCTTATACTAAAGGATCTTTAGCATCAAACTATGGTTAACATTATTAAAATCTAGGGTTAAAGGATTTTATGTCCATATCAAGTATTTTATACTAAGGGTCGGGTCACCTTTCTATCCCCAAAAACTCCCTAATTAGGCTAAGTCATGATACATTAGTCATAAATATATCCTATCATCCCTACCTAGCGTGAAATCTACACAACACATTATCTCATGAAGAAAGTAGATCATAGTGTACCTTGACATCGAACCGCAATTTTTGAATCATCCACAAATCATTAGTCTTTGCTCCAAAATCCCAAAATACTGCTACTCCATCAAAATAATAACCTAAAGGTCAATAAGAGTAAAACAATATTTACATTTTTATACAAAAAGTCGAGTTAGAATTTGGATAAAAAATGAGCCCGTACGGATCGCAAATGGAATCAAAAATTGAATCCATCTCGGGGTCCCTCGACGAACAAGGAATGTATGCTCAAAAGTTGAGCACAAATGGATACAAATTACGGACAAAATCAACCCCTAAAGTATAAGGATCTTAAGACCAAAATTCTAAGAATTTACAAAGAAATAGGACAGAATTTAATGGGAAAATTAATGAAAATGACCAAGAAGTGTTTGTTTAACTTGCCTTAAGCTTCAATGGATTATTTACAACACTTCCTACATACCAAGATCTCAAAAATAGTTGAAAGAGGTTAAAAATGAGGAGAAAATTGAGTGAAAAAAAGGGGAATTTAACACCCCAAGTACCGCTTAAGCGGTCACTTGGTCACTTAAGCGATACATGTCCGCTAAAGAGTTCGGGTAAGGAAAGGCAGGGATCGCTAAAGCAGTATCTGGGCCGCTAAAATGATAAATGCCAAAGCAGACAAAGAGAGATTAAGCGGTCTTCAGTCAAACAGCCATGGCTGCTAAAACGGCTCAATATTGCTAAGGAAAATATCACTTAAGCGATCATTTGGACACTTATGCAGCTGCACCGGTGACTTGGGGCATCAGATATTTTCTAAGTCCAAATAGACTCCATTAGGTGCTAGAAATTCGTGTAGGACTCCCTGTGTGAAAATGAACTATGCTACTATATCAAATTTAGCATTTCAGACTCAATAGAACCATTGAAACTTTCATCCAAGATTGTCTTGATTAAATATGGGGACCACACCTATAGTTCTATTTTTATTTGAATCCGACCAAAAGCCTAAAATGAGTTTGGAAGCCTTGGGACCTGAACCAAGGGTCATCCTAGCCTAAATTTAAAGTTACAGAGCTGATAGCATTGTCGAAATTAACATCTGAGGTCATTTAGTAAAAGTTTTTGTCCGAGACCAATTTCTTAACAATGATATCTCCAAAATAGTAAAATGAATCTAAAACCTAAATAAACTGCCTAATAACCAAACGGATAGTTTTGGCAAGTCATAACAAACATATAATCTCTTTAGAAAGACTCAAAACATAGGAAATGCATGAAAATTAAGGAAATAGCCTGGAGGGTTACAATTTTGATTTCTACATTCCAAGTTATGAATTCATTAACACTACACCCTTAGCATCTCTGTGACCTACCGTCATTTAACATTTTTGTATATCATTGTCCTTTGACCATACTATCTAACTTACATGTTTTCATCCTTCACTAACTCATTACCTCAAATTTCATAACTTTTAACTCATACTAGACCGGATCTTCCTAGTACTTGCTAGTACAATGGACTGTGAGTTTTACCATCATCAAGACATAGAACTCCACAGACCCTGCAGGGAGGACAATACCGTACAATATTCTCTCATGATATATACTTTGAAAAGTTAATAATTAGACTTGAATTAAGATGTATCTTGGATTCACTATATGCTACTATTTTTTATTAATACTGCCAATAGACTGACCCACTCAAGAATTAATAATAGTATATAAAACATTACATTATGTCAAGGCATATGAATGAATGAATGTATTTAAGATACATGCATCATTTCTTATTTTTCTCGGCCTTATCAATATCATTTCCCTCTTGCAATACCATTACCATCAACTCATTATCAACAACATCAAGAATATCATAATTGCAATAATAACATCAACATTATTATCATTAGTATAATGAACATCATTATTTCAATAATAACATCAACATCATCATCATCTCATCTCACCTCCATAACAACAAGTATATGAATATGCAATGTAATCGATAATCACAAGTATTGCCAGAAAGCAAACACAATCACCATTCATATATAAACATATAGACATAAACCTTATTTCCATACATATGCTCAGGTACATACATTGTTAACATCATGCACTCTACACCTCCCACCAAACTGCAGTGTTCCCACCTACATGTTCTTACTAGTCTTGGATATTCATGACTTTTATTCATGTTCCCAACATTGTACTCAAACCGCTTCCTAAATACTTTTGTTAGAATTCTCACACTTGACCATACAACTTAACCCTAATTTTTTAATTAATCTATTTATTTACCTATCTTGTCATGTACCTCGCCACTAGGTTATCTCTTAGACTGATCTACCTGTCTAATTCCACTTAGACTCTGCTTGAAAATTCTTTTAGGTTCTTAACCTCTACTCCCTATACATTTCATTAACCTTTCTCAATGTGTGAATTAACTATACAATTCACCAAGATCACCCCCTATCGCACCCTAGCTTAATATTACTCCCTTTTTTTACCGTGCTTAACTCTCACCCTACTTACAAACCATAGTATTCACTCGAATAGTTAAGATTCTCACAAGTTTCAACCTATTCCATACAAAAAATATCGCATTCCTAGGTTATAACAATAATTAACAATATTATTCTGGCCTAACCAGATTTTATAATTTCTATCATTTCAGACAACGTGTCCGAAGACCTAATCCATGAGAAATTTTGACATTACTATCCATGTTATATAAATCTAACTCAATTCTATTTGCTATGGTAAATATACTATAACCTTCCTTATATATGAACCATGATGCTACTGAGAAGAGGGAGTTATCCCGCAAGTGCTAAGAGTCTTCCCATGTCAGGTTTTCGTTGGGTGTTCCTCAAAATCGCTCTCATAAATTCTGATCTTTGCAATCACATGGTTGGGGAAATATGGGTTTTTAGAGTGTTTTTAGGAGAAGGGGTGACCTAGTAAATAATAAAGATGAGGGTTTTTAAAATTTCTTCAGGTTGGATACTGTCGAGTACCACTACAATGGTTATTTAACTGTTTTAGTACTAGGCAGCAAGTCAACGCACTTTTTTAGGGCCTCTTGGCCCAGTCGCATGGGATTTATTTTATCTTTCTGATTTGATTTTTCTTGGATCTAAATTTGAGCATATTATTTATCGTAATTTACTTATGGAGAATTTTCACACGAAATGATGTTTGGGATTGTTACAAGGTGTTGCTTCAGAAAGAAAATAATAATTCCAAAAAGTTGTACTATTTTAGACCTTCGGGCCCATATGTGAACCCATCTATGGAGCAGATGCCCATATAATTCAGCATATCAGTCCACAAATCAAAGACAAAAAAATTTATGCAATTTGTCGAGCCATTTTTGGGAGCAAATACCCATATACATCAGTAGATCACTCGACAAATTTCAAATAGTGAACTGAAGCAATCGTGTCCCATCAATATGAGTTTAGATATGAGTCTGCATATCATCATTTGCATGCAAATAGAGGAAATATTTTATATCAGATTATTAGATTAAATAAAAATTAATAAATGAATTTTATTCAAAAAGATAATCTTTCAATCAATTAAACAAATCCAAATCTAAATATGAAGTTGAAGTTGAGCCAAGTGAGCGACGACGTTGATGGGACAAGTTTTGTCTTCTTATTTTCTCACTAATAACATGGAGTAATGCGTCAATAATCAAGAATAAGAGTTTATTTCTCCCATCAATGTGAAAAAAACACTTCTTCTATAAAGTGAAAATATAATTCACATTTCGCTCCATTTTCCATTCACATTTAAAATAGAACCCAATAATGCAATCTCTTTACTTTAATTTTTGTTTTTTACTTTCAGTATGAGTAAGTAAATATTTAGTTAAGGTTGGGATATCTAGTGAAATGGTAGAGTTTATAAGGCTTTTGCGTGTTGTATAATATTAGGCTTATACAATATCAAGCCTTTTTACGTTCTTAATTAACAAATTCAGTGATTGGAAAAATTAAATGACACTATAATATCCTTAATCTTTAGAATCAGAAGAGTGGGTAAGAATTTGAGGAAGTTTTGCATGAACTCAAAGAGCTAATCCTCGTTTGATAAATTCATATTAGGAATAAAGGAATTTACTTGAAATAATCTAGCGTTCTTATTGTCAATAAATTATATAGTTGTTGAAGCATCATACTGAGATAAATTATTCAACTCTTGAAAAAAATTGAGTAAGAGTGTTAGACTTCGTTTAAATCTGTAACCAAAAATATTTTTAATAGCATAAAAATCGACGAACAAAGCAATTCATTGTAGGTATACAATCTTGATGTTTTAAGAGAAAAGACATAAAGTCACCATTGAAGTTGTTCTAAATTTCTAAAAATACACTTAAACATTATGGGGGTCCTATTACCCCACGAAATAATTCTAGAGTGGTATTATTAGATTCATTTTTTGCCACCTGTCCTAAAGAGTGTATGCACTCTCTTTAAGAGCGTGAGAAATTCTAGAAATTCAATAACAAAGGAAACATTTAGCTTTTTGAGAGAAATATTCTGTCACAACTAACTTGATTTAAAGTAAAAATCAAAGACAGGGTTCACATAAACAAGATTTTGATAGTGATTTTTACTTTGAAAATTTTTAATTTGATATATTGATTTTTCAATTTTAATTTTGAACTAGCTGTGATTTGGTGATAGACGCGATGAGGATGATGTTGTAGGCGGCGATAATGGTGGCCACACTAAAGAATTATGGGTAAATAGGAGAAAATAATTGAAGATAGATATACATGAACAAATAGAGAAGAAGAAATGGATAAAAGAGTCCATAAGATAATAAAATAAGGAAAAATAATAAAAATAAAGATTCAAAAATAAAAAAATTTAACATGTGGCAAGAAATAATTGGGCATGATTTCACTTCCTTTATAAAAATTGGAATTGATTGAAAAATGGTATATTTGTATCAATTCAAAATTATTTCATAGGGTAATAGGACCCCCGCAAAGTTTAAGTGTATTTTTATAAATTTGGAACAACTTCAGTGGTGAATTATGGCTTTTCCCTCATAAATTTTATTATCTTGAAAATTACTGCATATTTATTTAATGCTATTTTAGTTTATAATCTTACATAATAGAATTGGGTCTAAATCTAGTGGTTGCTCTAATAATAAAGCTAATGTTATGAAATAACTAAGAATAAAGAAGAAGAATAGAGAGAGAACGGAGAGTAATTCTTATTTCTCTTGAGGAGTTTCTTGGATCCTTAAGGATGATTTACAATGAAGGAAGTAATTCTATTTATACGGGAAATTTACTCCTAGCTTCTGACTAAAAGACAGATACTTCAAATCCTGATAGAAATCTACTAGATCTTGATAGATCTTATTAGTTCTTGATAGATTTTATCAACTATATAGACATTCACTATAATATAAATACATTTATAACACTCCCCCTTGAATGTCTAATTGATACATAATGTGCCTTGTTAAAACCTAACTAAAAAAAACTCAGTAGGAAAAAGAATCTAGTGAGGAAAAAAGAGTACACATCTCTAACAATATGCATATAGACGGCCTCATTAAAAACCTTACAAGGAAAATCCAATGGGATAAAACCTTAAAAGGAAAAAGAGTACAGCGCATATTTTCTCCCCCTAATAAGAACATCCTTGAACTTTTGCATCCCGGTTTTGTGCACCATTGTAAGACCCCAAAAAATTCTAAGCTTAACTCAACCCTTTAGAGAATGATAATGGGGTCCCATACTTCGAAATTTAAGTTAAGTATTTGTACTTGGAATTATTTTAGCCTTCTTAAGTTGGAGATCTCATTTCATGACCCTTACAACCTTTAAATATCAATTTTTAGGTTTATTCATAATCAGGAATGTCAGTAGTCATTTCCAAATAAGTTTCAGATTTTTTGAACCTCGTTTGATTCATGTTTGGAAGTCAAAACCAGTGGATCGATGCAATCTCAATGCGCCGCATCTCCTATCACATCGAGAAATATTTTTCCCAGCTCCCAATGTCAAATTCCAGTGACTCGATGCGACGCGGCAGCCGTAGTGCCGATCCCATCGATGTGGCACGTTGGGCTGCGCATCATTGGACTCATTTTCAGTCATTAAAACTCTGCGTCCATAAGGGTATTTGGGTCATTTTTCCTACCCTTAATCAGCCCCAAAACACAATATTCATCCCTCAATTAGCAAAATACACTTACTTTCTCTCAAATTCTCTCAAGAACAAACCCTAACCCATCAAGTTCAAGATTCAAGTCCCAAGGATTTCACCATCAATCTTCACCAATTCAAGCACCAAGGTATGTCAAGTGTTCATCCAAGGGTTTCCTTCCACCCTTGGAGTTCAAGAAACTCTTTTGAACTACAAGTCAATTGATTTCTTGGATTTCATAAGGGGTTTGAATGTAATCTTGATTATGATGTTAAACGGGTTTTCACTTTCATGATTTATCATAAGTTTCATGAAAGCTAGCTAATTTGTGGATTGAATTATGAGAACTCCATGTTGAACTCTTAAATCACAAGTTGAATATAGTATCCATGGTATTATTACATGTTTATTGATATATGAAATACCCATACTCCCCAAGTGTCTGCCAAAATGCTTATGTGAATGGACTAATGAAAGTATAACATGTTATTTTCTATTTTCATTTATGCACAAGATCATGTATATCAAGTGATTGACAAAGTGACTAAATCAATGCATTTTGAGTAAGCAAGTACTATTATGCTCCTAATGTCATGCAGTGCTTTACTTTTCCTGCTATCAAGTCCTGGGGGTATTCAATACCCAAAAAATCTAGTTGTTTACCTAGAGCTACAGTAGTTATAAAATAGTCTCAGTAGTGTCACAAATAGTAGTACTCAGTAATCAAACACAGTTTCAGTTCAGTATTCAATTCAGACCTCAGTAAATTTAATCAGTAGACAGAAGTCAATAGTATTTCATCAGTCTACAAAACTCCGTGAACTCAATTCAGTTAGACAGCATAATCAGTAACAGTTCAGTTAAGTCTAGTACAGTCTAGTAATCATTTTAGTATTTATTCAGATGGGAGTAGAATTCAGCACCGAGTGAGTGCATGGATGACGGCTTCCCTGTCAGATAGACAGAGTCATTAATAGCAGTCCCTGTACTCCAAAACTACGTAGCCAGCGCAGGATATGAGAAGTCACCCGTCAACTTAGGCTTGAATTTCTCGCATGGGTCACCCGTCAGTTTAGGCTTGACACCCTTAGTCCTTTGGGGCAATACAGTACATCAGAATAGTAGATCCATACAGCCAGTATAGTACTCGTGGCACGGTATTAACACCCTTACAACTGGGTTACAGGTTGGACCCCAATCCATTCAGAGAAGAGCATGTCGGTTAGATGGTTACCTCCCACAGTGTTAGTTTTAGTCTCATTATAGAACTTTATTCAGTTCTACAGAATCAGGACTGTCAGACACAGTCATACAGCTTAGTATAGAACTTAGCACAATTTCATTCTATAGAATCAGGACTATCAGAAGCAGTCACTCTGTTATCAGTATTACGTTATCAGTAAACTCATATCAGTTAAATCAGTATTCAGAACTCAGTAACCAGTGTTAACATGATCTCAGTTACAGTTTATGTATTCATGCATGTACTCACATTTAGTTACATTCATGTTACTCAGTCAGTTATTGTTCATGCATATGAACCCATGCACATCAGCCTACCTCACTTGGAATACTAGTACATTCAAAGTACTGACGCATATCTTTATTCGGTGCTATGATGTCTTGTATCATAGGTTCAGACGCACGGGATCCTAACCATACTTAGCAACCCAAGCTTTCAGCAGCAGACTAGTGGTGAGTCCTCATAGTCCAAGGATAAATTTATTACCTCAGTTATCATTTGTTCAGTAGTCGGAGTTAGTTGGGGGCTTGTCCCATCAAATCCATATTTAGACAGTTAGAGGCTTTTAGATTAGAGTAATTCAACTAGATATTTCAGTATTCAGTTATCAATATTCAGTATTGGTTTTCAGTTATAAACCCTATGGCATTTACAGCCTTACTTTCGTATTTATTTCAGAAATATTTTTATTACAGTATTATTATTACTCAATGATCATAACAGGTACCAGTTATGGGTTAGCTGGTGGTCCTTCAGGGTTGCAAGCATCGTGTAGCGTCCGGGGTACAGACTCGGGGTGTTACAAACTTGGTATCAGAGCCTAAGGTTCAATAGAGTCCTAGGAAGTCTGAAAGCCACATCAAGTAGAGTTTTATGCATGGGTGTGTAGCACGCCACACTTATGGACAAGAGGCTACGGGATATTTTAGGAAAAGTTTCCCTTCTTTCAGTATTCATGTCATACGAGTGAGCATGAGCTCAAGTTAAACTCTCAGTCTAATCCTTTTCTTCCTTCTGTTTACAGAACATGCCTCTCAAGAAGAACGGAAGAAGAACAGGAAATCATCCAGCCCCTCAACCCGTCCAGGCAGATCCTCTGGACTAGAATGTCTCCCATGCAGAATTTAGGGCCGCATTTACTACTATAGCTAATTCAGTCGCAGCCTAAAATGAATGTCCAGCTGTCATTCCATCCAACACAGTGGCCAATACTATTGCATCTAAAATTTGGGACTTCACCCGAATGAACCCTCCATCATTTACCGGGTCTAAGGTAGATGAAGACCCATAGGAATTCCTTAATCAAGTAGAGAAAGTCACAGATATTAAAGGGGTGAATGCTAGTAAGAGTGTTGAGTTGTATGCATATCAGTTATAGGATATGGCTCACTCATGGTTCAAGCAGTGGAAGGAAGAGAGGACCGCTGATATAGGGCCCATAGAGTGGGAGGAATTTGCCACTGTTTATCTTGATAGATTCTTCCTATTGGAGTTGAGGGAAGCTTAGGTTTTGCAGTTTATATATTTGAAGCAGGGCAACATGATAGTACAAGAGTATTCTCTCATGTTTACCCATTTAGATAGATATGCCCCTCATGTGGTAGAAGATAGCAGATCCAAGATATGTTTGGGTCGGGTGTGTCTAACAGTGTCGTCAAGGAGTGTAGGACCACCATGCTGATTAAGGAGATGGACATATCCAGGCTCATGGTCAATGCTCAGCAGATAGAGAAGGATAAGAATAAGGAGAAGAAGAGAGAGAACAAGAGGCCTAGGACGGGTAGTTTTAATTTTAGCCAGCCAAGGTTATAAGGAGGTAACCGTCATCAGTTTCATCAGAGGTCTTCAGCCCCATCACCCTCTTCATTCAGTGCTCCAGTACCCAAATTTAGAAATTATTATAGGGATAGGACACATGGCTCTAATTCCTAAGGTAGTGTTAACAGTACCCGTATGAATCCTCTATGTCAAAAATATGGCAGACACC
The DNA here is from genome assembly GCA_030864215.1 of Capsicum pubescens. NCBI lineage: Eukaryota > Viridiplantae > Streptophyta > Magnoliopsida > Solanales > Solanaceae > Capsicum > Capsicum pubescens. The sequence goes on along the minus strand of CM061549.1, from coordinate 196,105,595 downwards.
ATCAAGGCGAGTGTAGAGATGGCAGTGATGTGTTCTTCGGGTGTGGCAAGCCAGGACATTAGTTCTGAGAGTGTTGGATATTTGCTCAAAAGGGTAGGGAGTCATGCCAACAAGGCCAGTCCTATCAGTCTTCAGTTCCAGCCGGTCGCCCAACTCGGCAAGGTGCCACTTCCAGTGCTACCAGTGGTCAGCGTCTAAACAGATTATATTCTCTTCAGTCCTAACAAGATCAAGAAAGTTCTCCTGATTTAGTCACTAGTACGTAATAAGTATATCATTTACATATTTATGCTTTGCTAGATCCAGAAGATTTTTTGTCCTTTGTAACTCCTTATAGAGCTATTGACTTTGGTGCCAGTCCCAAAATCTTAGCAGAGCCTTTTTCATTCTCTACCCCAGTAGGTAAATAGATCATAGCTCAGTGGGTATACAGTAACTGTTCGATTATGGTATCTCAAAAAGTTACTTCAACAGACTTAGTAGAATTAGAGATGACAGCTTTTGATGTCATTCTCGGCATGGACTGGCTTTATTCATGCTATGCCTCAGTTGACTGTAGAAACAGAATTGTCCAATTTCAATTCCCGAATGGACCTGTCCTAGAGTGGAGAGGTAGTACTTCAGCACTTAGGGGTCAGCTTGTTTCTTACCTTAGGTTAAAAAAAAAATATCTAAGTGATGTGTCTATCATCTCGTTCGAGTCCAAGACTCTAGTTAAGAGACCCCTAATCTTGAATCAGTTTCAGTAGCATATGATTTTATGGATGTGTTTCCCAAAGATCTTCCCAGAGTTCCTCCCGAAAGGGAAATTGACCTCAGAATAAACCTTATTCGTAATACTCAGACTATCTCTATTCCGCCATACAGAATGGCTCCAGCAGAACTCAAAGAGTTAAAAAAATAGTTGAAGGATCTCCTAGATAAGGGATTAATCATACCTAGTGTATCCCCATGGGGTGCACCAGTTCTATTCATGCATAAGAAAGATGGTTCTCTCAGAATGTGTATTGACTACCATCAATTGAAAAAAGTCACCATCAAGAATAAATATCCACTTCCTAGAATCAATCATTTGTTTGACCAATTTCAGGGTGCCAGTTAATTTTCTAAGATAGACCTCAGATCAGGCTATCATCAGCTCAGAGTTAGAGAGTGTGACATTCCAAAGATATCTTTTAGAACTCGGTATGGTCACTTTGAATTCTTAGTCATATCATTTGATCTTACCAATTCCACAACAACTTTCATGGACTTGATAAACCATGTGTTCAAGCAGTACTTAGACATGTTTGTCATAGTCCTTATCGATGACCTTCTTGTCTGTTCCCGCAGTGAGCATGATCATGCATACCATCTCAGAATAGTGTTACAGACCCTTAGATCCCATCAGTTCTTTGCCAAATTCAGCAAGTGAAAATTTTGGCAAAGGTCAGTAGCTTTTCTTGGCCATATCATTTCCGGTAATGGCATTAGAGTTGATCCCCAAAAGACAGAAGCAGTGAGAAACTGGCCCTGACCAATCTTTCCATCAGATATCAGGAATTTCTTGGGTTTGGCCAACTACTTCCGATGGTTTGTTGAGAGATTTTCTTCTATTGCATCCCCTATATCCAAGTTGACTCAGAAGAAAGTCAAATTCCAGTGGTCAGATTCTTATGAGAAGAGTTTTCAAGAGTTGAAGACTCGACTCACTACAGCCCTACTTTTGACTTTACCAGATGGTTCAGATGGATTTTTGGTATATTGTGATGCTTTCAGAGTTGGTTCGGGGTATGTTTTGATGTAGAGGGGTTGTAACGCCTCAATTTTCTAGAACTGGAATGCCACAGGGTACGCATGATCCCAAAGGACCATAAGCTAACCTCTACTGATATATGTACCTGAGCACTGCATAGTATAGTATAATAAATATGGAAAACTGGCGGAAAGTTTCCATAAGGTTCAAAACATCTAAAATACTAAAAAATGAACACTGAATACTAATACATCTGTCTGAAAAGCCTCTAACTGTCTAAACTGTGAAGTTGATGGGACATGACCCCAACTAATTTAGTCTACTGGAAATAAAATGAGTCTAATACCATAATAAAATAAGGATCATCCTCGAATGAAGAGGACTCACTGCTACATCTACTGTTGCTGACTGGGTTTGGACTGCTAAGGGTGCTCTGGATCTTGCGCTTATGAACCTATTGTATAAGACACCATAGCGCTAGAGAAAAGTATGCATCAGTACTGTAAATGTACTGGTATACTAGATGAGGCAAGGCTAAATGCAAGGGATTATGCATGAACATAGCTTAACTGAATAACATGAGAGTACTGAATGAGGGAATATACATGAATGCATAAAACATAGCTGAAATCATCGTGACTTTGAATACTGAGACTCGAATATTGCTTTACAGATGTCTGAACTCACTACTAATACTGAGATACTGAATAAATGAATCATCTGATATTGGTAACTGAATACTAAAGTTGAGATCAGTCCTATCTAGCAAGTGATCTCCAAAACTGATGATAATGGGAATGCTCAACTAAAATCTGAAATCAATCCTATCTAGCGAGTGATCTCTAAATCTACTAATAATGAGAGTACTTAACGAAATCTGAGACCAGTCCAATCTAGTGGATGATCTTTGTATATACTGATAATGAATATGATTTGACTTAATCTGAGATCAGTCCTATCTAGCGGGTGATCTCTGAATCTAATGATACTGAAGCTGATTAACTAAATTCGAGACCATTCCTATCTAGCGGATGATCTCTGAGTCTGTTGATAATCATAATGATTGACTGTATCTGACAGTCCTTACTCTGTACTACTGAATTGAGTTCCTTTACTGAGACTAATTCTGAAACTGAGACTGTGGGAAGTAGTCATCTAACCGACATGCCTCTTCTATATAAGTTTGGGTCCAACCTGTAACCCCAGTAGGAAGGGTGTTAGTGCTGTGCCACGGGTAAAGGCCTCTCTTGTGGAGTCAGTCCTATCTAATGGGTGACCCCTGGGATCAGTCTTATATATATATAATATACTAACGGGTAATCCCTGAGTATGTCAGTCCTATCTAGCGGGTGACATGTTATACCTACGTTGGCTATGTAGTTCTGGAACTTAGGGATTGCTCCTATGGATCTCAGTCCTGTCTAACGGGTGATCCCCCATCCCTACGTTTGCTCAATGCTAAATCCTACTCCCAACTTAAAGACTCTAAACTGATTCTTTTTCTAAAATTGTACTAGACTGAGCTGAATCTTTTACTGATCATACTAATCAATTGAGTTAAGCTGAGTTCACTTGGTTATGAAGACTGATGGACCACTACTGGATCTCGTTATCTCACTAAATGATACTTTGTTCTTAATTGATTACTTGAATGTTACTGAGGTCTGAACTGTATATTGATTACTACTAAGATCTGAGTTGAGTACTGAACTGAAGCTGGAATACTAATAATAGTTGGATTACTGAGATTTCTTAAGTTCGGTAACTGTCTGAGAGTACTGAATTTTGTAATTGACTGAGTTCTAAGAATCGTGGCTTGACTGAGTCAATCATGAAAACTGATATGGCTATAGACAGCAGCTAATTTGTCGGGTATAAATACCCCCAGGACTCAATAACATAAAAGTAAAACATAACCATCTTAAATAATCATGACCATGGACTTTAATTCACCATTACAATCATTAGAGCATCTCTTAAAGCACTTGGAAATCATAAATATGTAATAGTATAGGGAGACATGCTACTGGCTCATACTCCATTCAACAAGGTCTTAAAACAGACACTTTACATGCGTTGAAGTGCACATAATTGGGGAATTTCATGCTAACATGTCACAATTCATTCACTAAGTCTTTTCAACAGACACTTGGCATGCATGAACTTACACACAATTGGTAATTTCTAGTCAAGATGTTATAATGGCTCTAATTCCTTCACATAAGTATTTTATCAAACATATGGGGAGCATGCTTTGGTTATTCACAATTTCTACACTTAATTGACATGAACACATCACCTAACATGCAACTTGAAGAGGGTTTATCATGAACATCACATGAATATCATATACTAGGATCAAAGCTTGAAACTTTGTAAGCAAAACATGAATTAAAACTCAATAATAACATGAACTTCAATTTCAATTCATATCAATCATGAAAACTCATAAATACAAGATCTTCGAATTTAAAAAAGGATTCATGAACTTATTGGGTGGAAGGAAACCAAGAATCAATATCTAACATCCCCTGTTATATGATTCTCAGAAGATTTACGGAGGAATCTTGATGACTTGGGTCTTGGATTAGAAACCCTAGGTCTTGTTCTTGAAGAAAATTGAGAGAAACCAACAATATTTAGGTGTAAATATGTTGAATCTCATGTTAAAGAGTATATATAGGGGTTGTAAAAAGACCCTTTTTGCCCTTGGAAATAAAATTTGATACTGAAAAAAAATCTCGATTTTACATGCTGGCGCGATGCCCCATAATCGTACTAGCTTACTGAAAATTGGATAATCGGGAAACTGAGCCTTGGCGCAACACGGTAGAAATCGCCTTCCCACCTTGGTTACAAACTGGAAAGACACCAAGATGCGGTGGAATTACGGAGGCTCAATGTAATTTGACAATTGTCATTTTGGCTGGCTCCGCGACGCGCTAAAGTGCCTGGTGGCACACTTTTTCACTAAAATGGCTCTAACTCTTCGCCCGAATGTCGGATTTGGGAGAATTTGGTATCGACGGAAAGATTATTCAATTATCTACATGAAAAAAAGTATATATTAGGGAAATTCTGCATGGTTTAAAATATTTCCCTCTTTGGAAGTCACTTCTCAATCTTTTAAAGCCAGAATTACACTTCACTAACACGCTCTAAGGCTCAGACTACGAGACAACTTTGCGGGGTCTTAAAATATCTCCCCCTTGGAAATATTTTTCCTTGAATATCACTTGATAGGCTAAGAATACTGATAGAATAAGCTTACTTAAGGAACAAGAATATTTGAAATATGACTATGTGACATAGAACTACTGTTATACTGTGATTTCACACTGAACATGCTTATCTGTGGAATACATGATCAAAGATACTCATAAGCTGAATTCTCATAATAGACATGCATATCTAATACATGGATGCATAAATCAGTTGATCTCATGAATGCATGACTGAATACACTGAAAAGTTGAACTTTTTCTACTGAACATGCATATCTAATGCATGAATACTTAACTGAATTGTCTTTTGAATGCTTGACAAATTATGCAATGATAACTAGTGTTAACTTCGTAAGGAGAGTCTGAACATACAACTGAATGAGTCTAAGGACATGAAACAATCAGGATCTTATGAGCCATCTCCCCCTTGGGACTCTATGTCCCTCTAAGAAAACATTGTTGAAATATTAGGGCTGTGCACGGGGCACCTAAGAACTCGATCATGATTGATCTTCTGAGAACTAAAACTAATGCATGACTCATGAGCTGAAATTATGCTCACAACAACTAGGATACTCTATCTTGGAACAGTTACATTCCGGAGATTTCTGATAGCATGATAAGGTGAAGAACTGAAATAACAAACTATGTGAATCTGACTGTTCGACTGCAAAACTAACTTCCTGGCTCTACTAACTAATTCATGCTGAAAACTTAAGCTCAAAATGGGAGAAAAAGATTTAAGGATGCATATCATAAAGATAAAAGACTCATAACATACCCGAATCTATATCAAGGAACCTTTCCTGATCATGGTGAGTCTAAAGCGCATAAAGTCTATTCTGACGCTGACCACTATTAGCACAGGAAGTGGCACCCTGCTGACATAATTCTCTACCCCTCTGAGCTAGAACTCTACATTCTCCCATTCTGTGGCCTGGCTTACTACATCCAAAACATACCTGACTGTTTTCTCTACACACACCTAGGTGATTTATGCCATACTCTCCACAAAATGGGTAGGTACGAACACAGCTGGAACTACCCTGGGTTTTGGAGCCTGGTGCCCCATCATGAGTGACATCCCCAAACTTTGGTGTGGGTACACTTGATGAAGATGGAACTGGAAATGAAAAGTTTTGACTATACTGAGAACGGTTACCACCCTTTGAACCTACCTGAGAGAAACTATGACTACCTGTTCTGGCTTTCTTACTCACTTTCTCTTTCTTTTGTCTTATTGGCCTCAATCAAGTGCGCATGCATCATCAGTCTAGCAAGGTCTATATCTCTATTGAACATAGCAGTCCTACACTCCTTCAACACCAACCCAGATACACCAGTCACAAACTTACTCATACTCACTCTAGGGTCAGATATCATATCGGGAGCATACTTAGCTAATTGTTTGAACTTAAGACAATACTCCTTTACTATCATGGAGCATTGCCTTAGGTTCATAAACTCTTCTACCTTAGCTTCTCTCATCTCTAGCAGGAAAAACTTATCTAGAAAGGCATCCTGAAACTCCTACCGGGTCATGGGAGCTGCATCCTCCTCTCTAGTCTTATTCTACATCACTACCCAATCATGAGCAATATCCTTCAGCCTATAAGATGCTAACTCTACACTCTCCTCCTCGGAAACAAGCATAATCTGGGTGATCTTCTTCACTTCCTCAAGATAAAGTTGTGGGTCCCACCTACTTCTGACCCAAATAATTCTGGTTGGTTCATTCTCATGAAATCTCTAATTCTGGATAAGGATGAACCCCCAGCTTGTTGAGGTGTGACTGCAGCCTAACGATTACCCTGAAAATTAGTCGTCATAGTTAGGCTAGTGCTTGAAAAGCTACCCTAAACTCTGCATGTGACATATTCTTATTCTCAGGATCTACTGGCTAAGGTGATTGGTTATCAACCCTATGGGAATTATCTCTGCGAAGAGGCATACTCTATAAATGAAATAAAGAATGGATCAGACTGAGAATAAGCTGGAACTTATACATACTCGCACGACATGAACACTGAAATAAGGGAAATTGTTCCTAAAAACATCTTATAGCCTCCTGTACATAAATATGGCGAGTAATACACCCATGCATAAGACTCTACTAGATGCGACTTTTCATACTTCCTAGGATACTATTAAACCTTAGGCTCTAATACCAAGTTTGTAATGCCTCAAATTTCTAGAATCGAAATACCATACGGTGCTCAAGATCCCAAAGGACCACAAGTTAACCCTCTACTGATATCTGTACCTAATCACTGCACAGTATAATATAATAAATGCGAAAAACTAGCGGAAACTTGCCATAAGGTTTAAAACATCTAAAATACTCAAAACTAAACACTGAATACTGATACATCTATCTAAAAAGCCTATAACTGTCTGAACTGTGGAGTTGATGGGACATGTCCCCAACTAACTCCATCTACTAAAAATAAACTGAGTCTAACCCCATAGTAAAATAAGGATCATCCTTGAGTGAATAGGACTCACTGCTACATCTACTGCTGCTGACTGAGTCTTGACTGCTAAAGGTGCTCTGGATCTTGCGCTTCTGAACCTATGGTATAAGACACCATAGCGCAAGAGAAAAGTATGCGTCAGGACTTTGAATGTACTTATATGATAGATGAGGTAAGGCTAAATGCAAGGGCTTATGCATGAACATAGCTTAACTGAATAACATGAGAGTATTGAAGGAGAACATATGCATGAATGCACAAAACATAACTGAAATCGTCGTGACTTTGAATACTGAGACTCGGATATTGCGTTACTGATGTCTAAACTCACTACTAATACTGAGATACTGACTAACTAAATTTTCTGATATTGATAAATAAATACTAAAGTTGAGATCAGTCCTATCTAGTGAGTGATCTCTGAAACTGATGATAATGGTAATGCACGAGTGAAATCTGAGATCAGTCCTATCTAGTGGGTGATCTCTGAATCTACTATTAATGAGAGTCTTTAACGAAATTTGATAAAAGTCCTATATAGCGGATGATCTCTGTATATACTAATAATGAATATGATTTGACTTAATCTGAGATCAGTCCTATCTAGCGAGTTATCTCTGAATCTAATGATACTGAAGCTGATTAACTAAATCTGAGACCAGTCCTATCTAGTGGGTGATCTCTGAGTCTGTTGATAATCATAATGATTGACTATATTTGATAGTCCTTACTCTGTACTACTGAACTGAGTTCCTTTAGTGAGATTGATTCTAAAACTGAGACTGTGGTAAGTAGTCATCTAATCGACATGCCCCTTCTAGCTAATTTGGGGTCTAACTTGTAACCCCAGTTAGAAGAGTGTCAGTACCGTGCCACGGGTAAATACCTCTCTTGTGGAGTCATTCCTATCTAAGGAGTGATCTCTGGGATCAATCCTATATATATATAATATACTAATGGGTGATCCCTGAGTATCTCAGTCCTATCTAGCGGATGACATCTCATACCTATGTTGGCTATGTAGTTCTGGAACTTAGGGATTGCTCCTAGGGATCTCATTCCTCTCTAACGGGTGATCCCCCATCCCTAGGTTCGCTCAATGCTAAATCCTACTCCCAACTGAAAGACTCTGAACTAATTCTTTTTCTGAAACTGTACTAGACTAAGCTGAATCTATTACTGTTCATACTAATCAACTGTGTTAAGTTGAGTTCACTTGGTTCCGAAGACTGATGGAACACTACTGGATCTCGTTATCTGACTGAATGATACTAGGTTCTTAATGGATTACTTGAATGTTACTGAGGTCTGAACTAAATTCTTTATTATTACTAAGATCTGAGCTGAGTACTAAACTGAAGCTGGAATGCTAATGATACTTGGATTACTGGAATTTCTTAAGTTCGGTAACTGTCTGAGAATACTGAATTCTGTAACTTACTGAGTTCTAAGGGTCATGGCTTGACTGAGACTATCATGAAAACTGAAATAGCTCTAGACAGCAGCTAATTTGTCGGGTATAAATACCTCCAAGACTCGAGAACATAAAAGTAAAACATAACTATCTTAAATAATCATGACCATAGACTTTCATTCACCATTACAATCATTAAAGCATCTCTTCATGCACTTAGAAATCATAAACATGTAATAGTATAGGGAGACATACTACTGGCTCATACTACATTCAACAAAATCTTACAACAAACATTTTACATGCACTGAAGACCACATAATTGGGGAATTTTATGCTAACATGTCACAAATCATTCACTAAGGCTTTTCAACAAAGACTTGGCATGCATGAACCTACACACAATTGGGGATTTCTAGTCAACATGCTATAATGGCTCTAATTCCTTCACATAAGCATTTTATCAAACATATGGAGAGCATGCTTTGGTTATTCACAATTTCAAAACTTAATTGACATAAACACATCACCTAACATGCAACTTGAAGAGGGTTTATCATGAACTCAGATGAATATCATATACTAGGTTCAAAACTTGAAACTTTGTAAACAAAACCTTAATCAAAACTCAGTCATAACATGAACTTCAATTTCAATTCACATGAATCATAAAAACTCATAAATACAAGATCTTTGAATTTAGAAAAGGATTCTTGAACTTATTGGGTGGAAGGAACCCAAGAATCAACATCTAACATACCTTGTTGTATGATTCTCGAAAGATTTATGGAGGAATCTTGATGAGTTGGGTCTTGGATCAGAAACCTTAGGTCTTGTTTTTGTAGAAAATTGAGAGAAACCAACAATATTTAGGAGTAAATGTGTTGAATCTCGTGTTAAAGAGTACATATATAGGAGTTGGAAAAAGACCATTTTTGCCCTTGGAATTAAAATCTGGAACTAAAAAAAATCCCAATTTTACATGTTGGCGCGATGCTCCATAATCGCGCCATCTTACTGGAAATTGGACAATTGGGAAACTAAGCATTGGCGCAACGCGGTGGAAATCATGTTTCCACCTTGGTTGTGAACTTAAAAGACACCATGATGTAGTGGAATCACTGAGGCTCACTGGAATTCGACAATTACTATTTTAGCTGGCTCCGCGATGCGCTAAAGTGCCAGGTGGCACACTGTCTCACTAAAATGGCTCTAACTCATCGCCCGAGTGTCGGATTTGGGTAAATTTGGTATCGAAATAAATCTTATTCAATTCTCTACATGAATAAAAGTCTATATTAGGGAAATTCTTCACGGTTTAAAATATTTCCCAATTTGGAAGTTACTTCTTGATCTTTTAAGGTCAGAATTACACCTCACTTAACAGGGTCTAAGGCTCAGACTACGAGAGAACTTTGCGGGGTCTTATAATATATCCCAATTGGAAATATTCATCCTTGAATGTCACTTGATAAGATAAGAATACTAATCAACTGAGCTTACTTAAGGAACGAGAACATCTGAAACATGACTATGTGACATGGAACTTCTGATATGCTGAGATTTTATACTGAACATGCATATCTGATGCATGGAATACATGACCAAAGATACTCATAAGCTGAATTCTCATGATAGACATGCATATCTGATGCATAGATGCGTAACTGAGTTGATCTCATGAATGAATGACTGAATACACTGAAAAGCTGAACTTTTTCTACTGAACATGCATATCTAATGCATGAATACTTCAGTGAATTATCTTTTGAATGCTTGAAAAGTTATACAATGATAACAGATTTTAACTTTGTAAGGAGAGTCTCAACATGCAACTGAATGAGTCTAAGGACATGAAAGCATCAGGATATTATGGGTTATCTCCCCCTTGGGACTCTATGTCCCTCTAAGAACACTTTGCTGAAATACTGGGGCTATGCATGGGGCACCTATGAATTGGGTCATGATTGATTGTTTGAGATTTATAACTAATGCAAGACTCATGAGCTGAACTTATTCTCTCAACTACTAGGATACTCTATATTGGAACAGTTATATTCTGGAGATTTCTGACAGCATGATTAGGTAAAGAACTGAAATAACAAACTATGCGAATCTAAATGTTCGACTACTAAACTGACTTGCTGACTCTACTAACTAACTCATGCTGAAAACTTAAGCTCAAAATGAGAGTAAAGGATTTAAGGATGCATATCATAAAGATGAAGGACTAATAACATATCTGAATCTATATCAGGGAACCTTTCCTGATCATGGTGAGTCTGAAGCGTTTAGAGTCTATTCTGACGCTGACCACTATTGGCACCGAAAGAGGCACCCTGCTGATGTAATTCTCTACCCCTCTGAGCTAGCACTCTACATTCTCACATTCTTTGTCCTGGATTACTACATCCAAAACATACCTAACTATTTTCTCTACATATACCTAGGTGACTCATGCCACACTCTCCACAAAGCGGGTAGGTATGAACACTGCTGGCACTACCCTGGGTTTTTAAGCCTGGAGCCCCATCATGAATGACATCTCCAAACTTTGGTGTGGGTACACTAGATGAGGATGGAACTGGAACTAAAAACTTTTGACTATGCTGAGAACAGTTACCACCTTGTGACCCTGCTAGAGAGAAACTATGACTACTAAACAATATTTGGGTGTAAATATGTTGAATCTCATGTTACAGAGTATTTATATAGGGGTTGGGAAAAGACCTTTTTTTCCCTTGGAATTAAAATCCAGAATTAAAAACAAAAATCTCAATTTTACATGCTGGCACAACGCGCAATAATCGCGCCAGCTTACTGGAAATTGGATAATTGGTAAATTGAGCCTTGGCTCGATGCGATGGAAATCATATTGCCTCCATGGTTGCTAAATGGAAAGACCTCGCAATGCGGTGGAATCATGGAGGCTCACTGGAATTTGACAATTGCCATTTTGGCTGGCTCCGCGGCGCAATTTAAGTGCCAGGTGGCACATTGTCTCACTAAAATAGCTCTAACTCTTCGCCCGAGTGTCGGATTTGGGTGAATTTGTTATCGATGGAAAGCTTATTCAATTCTCTACATGATAGAAAGTTGATATTAGGGAAATTCTACAAGGTTTAAAATATTTCCCACTTTGGAAGTCACTTCTTGATCTTTTAAGGCGAGAATTACACTTCACTTGACACGTTCTAAGGCTCATACTGCGACAGAACTTTGCGGGGTCTTACAGGGGTAAGGTCATAGCCTATGCCTCTAGACAGTTTATGCCCCATGAAAAGAACTATCCCACTCATGATCTTGAGTTAGCAGCTGTAGTATTTTTCTTGAAGATTTGGATGACCTATTTATATGGAGTGCACGTTGATGTGTACACTAAACATAAAAGCCTGTTGCATATGTTCTCTCAGAAAAACCTAAACCTACATTAGTGAAGGTGGTTGATGTTTTTGAAAGACTACAACATGAGTGTTGTGTATCATCCGAGCAAGGCCAATAGAGTGGTTGATGCTCTCAGTAGAATGTCTATGGGTAAGGTTGCACACGTGAAAGATGATAAGAAAAAGTTAGTTCAGGAATTTCATCAGCTTGCCCGACTAGGTGTCCACTTAGTCGATTCAACAGAAGGTAGTGTATGGCTACAGAGTAGTTCAGAATCATCCTTGGTTTCCGAGGGAAAGGAAAAGCAGGATAGGTATCCCATTCTAGTTAAGTTGAAAGAATCAGTCAGAGATCAGAAGATAGAGGTTTTCTCCCAAAGGAGAGATGGTGTGTTGCGTTGCCAGGGTGGGCTATATGTGCTAGGTGTAGATGACTTGAGGCAGCAAATTCTTGTAGAAGCGCATGGTGCGCGCTACTCGATTCATCCAAGGGACACTAAAATGTACCGCGACTTGCGGTAAGTCTATTGGTGGAGTGAGATGAAGAAAGATATTGTAAAGTTTATGGCTGAGTGCTTGACATGTCAGCAGGTTAAGATCGAGCATCAGAAGCCTAGTGGGTCTATACAGGAATTCAGTATTCCCACTTGGAAGTGGGAGAAGGTGAACATGGATTTTGTGACGGGTTTGCCATGTACTCGTCGTCAGCATGATTCAATTTGGTTCATTGTAGACAAGATGACCAAATTAGCTCATTTCCTACCAATTCACACCTCTTATTCAGCCGAGGATTATACCAAGCTCTATGTTAGAGAGTTGGTTAGATTTCACGGAGTTCCGTTATCCATCATTTCAGATAGGGGTACGCAGTTCACCTCTTATTTTTGGAAAAAAACTTTCAAAAGGGTCTAGGTACCCAAGTTCACCTCAGTACAGTCTTTTACCCTCAGACAGATGGTCAAGCATAAAGGACCATTCAGAATTTGGAATATATACTAAGGGCGTGTTCCATTGACTTTAAGGGTAGTTGGGATGACCACTTTTCCTTGATTGAGTTTGCGTATAATAACAATTACCATTCCAGGATTCAGATGGCTCCATTTGAGGCGCTTTATGGGAGAAGATGTAGATCTCCCATAGGTTGGTTTGAAGTGGGTGAATCCATAGTGGTAGGGCCTGACTTGGTATTTGATACCGTGAAAAAGTTCAGTTGATCAAGGAAAGGCTTAAGACAGTTCAGAGAGGACAGAAATCATATGCCGATGTGCGCAGAAAGGATCTCAAATTTGAGATCGGTGACTATATTTATTTGAAAATATCTCTTATGAAAGGAGTGGAGAGGTTTGGCAAGAAAGGAAAGCTCAGTCACGATATATCGATCCTTACTGAATTCTCATCCATTTTGAAAAGGTAACTTACGAGCTTGAGTTGCCTTCATACTTAGCTTCAGTAAACCCACTATTTCATGTCTCCTTGCTTAAGAAGTGCATAGGTGACCCATCAGTTGTAGTCCCTATAGAGGGCATACATGTTCAGAATAGCCTCTCTTATGAAGATATCCCAGTCAAAATCTTTGATTATCAGATTCGCCGACTGAGGAATAAAGAAGTCTCTCTAGTCAAAGTTCTTTGGAAGAATTAGTCCATTGAGGGATATACTTAGGAAGAAGAAGAAAATATGCGGACCAAGTATCCTCACCTCTTCTCCACAAACTCAGATCCAGCTCAAGTTAACAGCTTTCCTTGAATCTACTCAGTTCTATATTTAAATTTTCTTTATAAGTTTGATATCAGTTCAGTTTCATAGCATTCACATATCATGCATACCTCCATGAAACAACTCAATCATGTGTTATGTCCTCATAATTCAGTCATGCATTAGTTATGCATGTTCAGTATGATAATTCAGTATATCATTAATTCAGTCATGAAATCATGCTTCAGTTGTGCATGACTTATATGTACATTCAGTCTATCAGTATTATCATCTTAGTTATACTCATTCAAGGAAGAATATTCCCAAGAGAGAGATATTGTAAGACCCCATAAAATTCTAAGTTTAACTCAACCCTTTAGAGCATGATAAGGGGATCCCATACTTAGAAATTTCAGCAAAGTATTTGTACTTGGAATTATTTTAGCCTTCATAAGTTGGCAATCTCATTTCACGACCTTTAAATATAAATTTTTAGGTTGATTCATGATCGGGAATGTCAATAGTTGTTCACGGATAAGTTTTGGATTTTTCGAACCTCATTTGATTTAAGTTTGGAAGTCCAAACCAGTGAATCGATGCGATCTCGATGCGCCTCATCGTCTATCATTTTGATAAATGCTTTTTCCATCTTCTAGTGTCAAATTCCAGTGAGTCGACGTGGTACATCGGCCGTAGCGTCAATCCCATCGATGCGGTATGTCGGGCTGCGGTCACTGGGCCCGCTTTCAGTCATTAAAACTCTGCATCCATAAGGGTATTTGGGTCATTTTTCCCACCGTTAATCAGCCCTAAAACACGAGATTCAGCCCTCAATTAGCAAAATACACTTACTTTCTCTTAAATTCTCTCAAGAACAAACCCTAACCCATCAAGTTCAAGATTTAAGTCCCAAGGATTTCACCATCAATCTTCACCAATTCAAGCACCAAGGTATGTGAAGTATTCATCCAAGGGTTTCCTTCCACCCTTGGAGTTCAAGAAACTTTTTAAAACTACAAGTCAATTGATTTTATGGATTTCATGAGGGGTTTGAATGTAATCTTGATTATGATGTTAAACGGGTTTTCACTTTCATGATTTATTATAAGTTTCATGAAAGCTAGTTAATTTGAGGATTAAATTATATGAACTCTATGTTGAACTCTTAAATCACAAGTTAAATGTAGTATCCATGGTTTTATTACATGTTTATTGATTTATGAAATACCCATGCTCCCTAAGTGTTTGCCAAAATGCTTATGTGAATGGACTAATGAAAGTATAAAATGTTATTTTGTGTTTTCATTCATGCATAAGCTCATGTATATCAAGTGATTCACAAAGTGACTAAATGAATGCATTTTAAGTAAGCAAGTACTATTATACTCCTAATGTCATGCAGTGCTTTACATTTCATGCTATCAAGTCATGGGGGTATTCAATACCCAAAAAATCTAGTTGTTTACCTAGAGCTACAGTAGTTACAGAATATTCTCAGTAGTGTCACGAATAATAGTACTCAGTAATCAGTTTCAGTTCAGTATTCAGTTCAGACCTCAGTAAACTCAGTCAGTTAACAGAACTCAGTAGTATTCTGTCAGTCTACGGAACTTCGTGAACTCAATTCAGTTAGACAGCATAATCAGTAACAGTTCAGTTAAGCCTAGTACAGTCTAGAAATCTATTCAGTGTCTATTCAGTTGGGAGTAGAATTCAGTACTGAGTGAGTGCAGATATGACGGTTTTCCCGTCAGATAGGCAGATTCGTTAGTAGCAGTACCTATACTCCAGAACTACGTAGCCAGCATAGGGTATGAAAAGTAACCCATAAGCTTAGGCTTGGTATTGATACCCTTCCAACTGGGGTTACAAGTTGGACCCTATCCATTCGGAGAAGGGAATATCGATTAGATGACTACCTCCCACCATTTCAGTCTCAGTATAGAACTCAATTTAGTTATACAGAATCAGGACTATCAGACACAGTCACACAGCTCAGTATGGAACTTAGCACAGTTTCATTCTACAAAATTAGGACTGTCAAAAATAGTCACTCAGTTATCAGTATTACAGTATCTGTAAACTCAAATATTAGTTAAATCAGTATTCAGAACTCAGTAACCAGTGTTAACATAATCTCAGTTACATTTTATGTATTCATGCATGTACTCTCATTCAGTTATATTCATATTACTCAGTCAGTTATTGTTCATGCATATGAACCCATGTATATCAGCCTACCTCACTTGGAATACCAGTACATTCAAAGTGCTAACGCATACCTTTTTTTTGCGCTATGATGTAGGCATACCAGTATATTCAAAGTATTGATGCATACCTTTCTTTTGCACTATGATGTCTTATATCATAGGTTCAGATGCATGGGCTCCTGACCATAGTTAGTAGCCCAGGCTTTCAGTAGCAGACTAGTGATGAGTCCTCATAATCTGAAGATAGAATTATTACCTCAGTTATTATTTGTTCAGTAGTCGGAGTTAGTTGGGGGTTTGTCCCTCCATATTCAGACAGTTAGAGGCTTTCATACTAGAGTAAGTCAGACAGATATTTCAGTATTCAGTTATCAGTATTCAATATTGGTTTTCAGTTATGAAACTTATGTCATTTACATCCTTACTTCCACATTTATTTCAGTTATATTATTATTATAGTATTATTATTACTCAGTGCTCACAGCAGGTATTATTCATGGGTTAGCTGGTGGTTCTTCGAGGTCGCTAACACCGTGTAGCATTCGGGGTACAGACTCAGGGCGTTACAACCATCTTCTTAAAAGTATTAATTAGAGGAGACTCGATGAATAAATCATCCACATTGTCACTTGAATGAATCTGTTGCACGTTAATATCACCATTCTTTTGTAGCTCATGTATGTAGAACAGCTTTGATGAAGTGTACTTCGTTCTATCTCATTTTATTAACCTTCCATAAAGATGTGTTATGCATGTTGCATTATCTCTGTATAAAATTATAGGTATATTATCACATTTCAAATAATATTTTTCTTGAATGAAATATATCATGGACCTCAACCATACACATTCTCAGCTTGCTTCATGAATAACTATTATTTCAGCATGGTTCGATGGAGTGGCTAGATAAACTGTTTTGTATATCTCCAAGATATGACAGTATCCCTATATATGAACACATTGCATGTTTGAGACCGAGATTTATGTGGGTTAAATAAATACTCAGCTTTAGCATAATCAATAAGATCGAGACTGCAATCTTTAGAATAATATAAGATCATATGTTTGATCCCATTTCAATGTCTCCTAGTAGGAGCAAAACTATACCTTGCTAACAAATTAATTGAAAAGGTTGTATTACGCCTTGTAGAATTTGCAAGATATATTTTGTCAAGTGACAATATTCAACATTTTTATGTGTGACATCTTCAAGTGTGTTGAGTACAAAGCAAATAAGTTTTCACTTACCAAGATGCATCTTTTCATGTCACTTAATAAATATTTCTACGTCAGTATATTTAAATAAACGTAGAATTCAAATCCTCATAACCTTTTATATTATTGCGTCAATATTGTATCTAAGATATTATTGGTGATATATCATTTCGTATCAGTTCACAGTGTGATATAACATTTTGAGATCTCATCACTTTATTATTTTCAGGTACCTGAACCTCTCATAAGGTTTTATGAAGTATTTGTCGTAGACATTGCATTCTTATTATGATTATTTGCTCTTTATCCTTTTCAAGGATTTATTTTATTTGGAATCGATTGGTCTACCACACTTCACGCATGCATAGACTTTGTCCTTTAGAGACATAAAATAGGAGCATTTGCAGCTTAATGTGAGATGCTTTCAGCATTTGACTTGAATTATCTTTTGAATGAGGATCTAGTGATAATTCCTAACATATTTCATAGTCGCTTATAATCTCCCCCTTATGTTAGAAAAACTAACATATATCATCCATCTTCTTTGAGAAATCCATCTTTGTGCGTCATGGTATATTCATTAATCATATACCACATATCAAAACTATTAGATAGAATAGTTGGTTCCTGACCTTGAACCAATTGAAAGGGGAGAAATAATCATAATTTATTAGTCTAATGCATACAAATGCTATTGTATACAACATATCTTATTTCATACCAACACATGAAGCTTTGTTCTCATTAGTAATGGTTTAGCTATTTATCGAAGGCATTCAATCCCAAACCATAATCATCAAAATGAATTATCTTGATTACATAATCTGAAAGTTATGTTGTTAACTAAATTTTATTGAGCAAGCAACTTTATAAATTTCAAACTGTAGATTGACAATGAATGTACATGTGATCTTCTTATTGGTGCATCTTTCAAGATATCACATGATAGGTGAATGGACCCTTATTCACCTTTTATACATTCCAGATTTTGAGGAATCAAATTCCAATATTAGTTGGTCCAACCAACTTGTCATGAGAACAAGCAACATAAATAATTCTTGAAGAATCTTGTCTTTCTTCAACATATGTCTAATACTCAATATGCACATCTTCATGATGGCAAATCGTTTATGTCAATAGATTAAATGATTTGTATTAATTACTCCAAGTTACTATAACATGTGCAAAAATTCTTTAGTAAACATCAGATTTACTATTACATGAATTTCGTATCAATAAACAATAAACTCTTAGTTTATTATGGAATGTGATTTCATCATGCTTGGATAACTTTTCACATTCGTATTTCTTATCATGGTAACTTGGAGATATTCAATCTTTCAATTATTCCATATATTTTAAAGATGGATTATGATATCTTCACAATTAAGAACACGTTTGAATGTATATATAGTCACTTTCACCCCAGGGTATAGATCTGTATTTATAATAATCGAAATTCTAATTCGCATGAATGGAATAGAATCATGCCTTAAGCGTATCAAATTATGATAGCTACTACAAAAGTAAATTGAGGCATATATATAATTGATTGCTACCACATTCAATTCAAGGACTGGAGCATATTTAATAGGATATGTTTCACCAAATATTCATTATTTTGTCTTAGTCATCACAATATCATCAATATGGTGCATGGAGATTCAACCTCAACGTCTTATCCATATAAAGGTGTCTTGGGTATAAATCGATGTGACTTGAACCGAACATATTATCATCTCTTTTAATAAGGAATAAATTTAAAACATAAATGGTTTCAAACCAATTATTTTTCCTCAAATCCAACAATAATTATATTATTAGTAGCAAAAGACAAATAACATAAGGAATTACTAATCTTGACATTACCTTTAGATTTATAATCTCACCTTGTTTGGCAGGGTCTCGTGTTGATAACGTGTTATGAAATAACTAAGAATAAAGAAGAAGAATAGAAAGAGAACATAGAGTAATTTTTATTTCTCTTGAGGAGTCTCGTGGATCCTTGGGGATGATTTACAATGAAGGAATCCTTTCTATTTATAGAGGAAATTTACTCCTAGTTTCTAACTAAAAGACAGATACTTCAAATCCTGATAGATATCTATTAGATCTTGATAGATCTTATTATCTATATAGACATTCACTATAATGTAAATACATTTATAACAATTAAGAAGATTTCTTTATTTTTTGAGATTCCACCTCAACCTCACTGGGTTATTATATTTACATACAACCATGTAAAGTCAAAAGGAAGGTGTATCCTTTAGTATGTCAATCCCCTCTGTAGAATTTTCTATAATGCTACAAAGCTTCAAGGACTGTCCAATCAAATTCATGAAATTTTAGAATCTATCATGAAAAATCTCCGTATTTGTTTAGAATACTTCACTAAAGACAAGTCTCATTCCTATGTATGCCTTTAAAATGGGCAACTTTATACCACGAGGTGCATAAATGAGATGATGATGTGACGAGTCATCACAGTACGTTGAAATATCGAAACAAATTAAGGGGATATTTGTGTATCCACCCACGGGGCATATATATCATGACAACCTATTTATGTCAAAGATCGATGATATTCAAGATGGAATATGTAGGAATATTCTGACTCATGAGATAATTTTATCTCAGCTTTTATATGAAATAATAATTTTATTATTTTAGTATAATAATAAAATAAAATAATCTCGAAATTAGATAATACCTCCTTAGCTATAAGATAAAACTAACTCTAAATTTTATCAAGTAATTATTATTTTTATCCCACATAACAGACAATATGATATCCTCCCACGTACCAAATAACCCCTTAAGACATGATATCCGTGGAGTGTAAACAACTTATAATGTTATGACATGAATAAGATACTTCATACAAAAAATAATAAAATAAATTGCTTAGGTAGGCAGAATCCTTTCCAAAGCAATTGCTAATCTCTCCCACAAATTCAATCATATAGTATGTAAATATAAAATTTAAGTAGATAAAAGTTTTCAACTATATACATAAAGGTTAATCCAAGGCACTGATAAATTAAATTGAAAATATGGAGAAATTCATTGTCATTGTAGATATGTACAACAGGAACCATGTTCAATCCCTCCATTCATGTGCAAAAACTGCAGGCAAAGGTAAAAACTTTTCGTGGGTACAATTTCATATATACGTCTCAATTTATTGGAAGTATTCAAATTTTGTGAGTTAAATAAGTTGTTTTTTTAACTGCAAATTTTCATGTTTTTAATATTTTTTTGAATTACTAACTATTATCATTTATAATATTTTTTTACATAATTTTTAATTTATAAAATTTTATTTCAGAAAACTTACAAATTAAATAATTAATTTTATGATCAAAATTAAAAAATTCTCTCAAAATTATATCGACACGTAAATTGAACCAAAGAAAATTGAACTTATAGATCCTTCAATAGCTTTGAATGAATGTACTAATACAAAGTATAAGTATATATGAAATTGGACCCTCGAAAAGTTATACCGACATTTTCAGGAAATGTTGCAGAACAAAGTGTAGGTGCAAGTTTCTTCCTCGTTCTCCTTCAATTTATCTACTCCTTCAGTAGAATTTTATTTTATTTTACTACTGACACACATTTTTAGAAAGGAAAAGGGATCAAAAATACTCCTCTACTTTAATAAATTAGCTAATTTTATCTTCCGTCAACTATGTGGTCATATATACCCTTACTGTTAACAAAAATGTCATTTATACCCCTCAAATGAATGGAAAATCCCAAATCAACTAAAGTTGCCCAATTTATTTTTAAAAAAATCATCACCCTTAATCCGTAAACCGACCCATCTAACTAAAAAAGACCCAGCTTTTGTTGGTCTTCTTCATCCCGCCTCGACACTGAACTAACCGAACAATATTTGTGACAGAGAAATCATCCATGGCAAATTCGAGTGTAACAAATTTCATCCGCCAATTCTCAAGCCAACTGTGTTGCCACAACTGGTGGTCCAGTTGGCTTGACTCGAAAATAAACTCGAAGATTGTGACGAACCCAATTACAATCTGAACCTAGTTCTTGTTTATCAGCTGAAGACGACGTACGTATTTTTTTCGAACCATTTTTTAATGTAATTCTCATCTGAGTCCTTACTAAAATCGGTGTTGAATCGCTGGTAGTAGAAGCCTAACATAGCTGGAGTGCCGACGTGGATGAAAAGAGATGCAGATTTTAATGGCAGGACTGAAATTGTTGTAACACTAGCACACATTGAAATGTTAAGAGTTGAGAACTTAGCCGGAATTGTACCAATTCCTGTGGTAGCTATAATTGCCGGTTCAGCTTGTTGCAAGAGCCAGGGGATGGTTCAGCTTTTTTTTTTTTTTTTAAGTTTGATGGGTTGGGGCGGGGTGGGTTAGATTAGGAGTGATGGGTTTTTTTGAAAGAAATAAGGTAACTTTAGTTGATTTGGGATTTTCCATCCATTTGAGGGGTATAGATGACATGTTTGTTAACAGCAAGGGTATATACGGCCACATAATATGACGGACAGACGGAGGATAAAGTTAGCTAATTTATTAAAGTAGAGGGGTTTTTTTATCCTTTTTCCTTTAAGAAATAATAAATAATATAAATAATTTTAATAAATTTAATAAATTTAATAATTTAAAAAATATATTAAATTATAAATAATTATATTAAATTATAAATAATATTTAATAAAAAATATTAAATAGACATGCTAATTATTTATTAATTTTTTAAATGAGATAGAAATTATTAGATATCGATTTTTAGTATATTGGGTATGTAAAGTTAGACGGAAAGAATAATATGTTGTATAAGAGCCTGCAAATGTATGATATGTGTTTTACATATTAATATTAATTTCAAGTTCCCATGATATTTTTTCAAAAGGGAAAAGATTAATGGGCCTTGTGTTCTAAAAAATTGTTTAATTCTACTTTTTGTTAAACTATTGGTTCAAATAAACTCCCGTCTTTAGATAATTATTTTGTAGTTATATATGATACTAATAAAGCTCCAGCATGGATTTTGGGAGTGTTCGATATGAACGAAAATATTTTTTAAAGGACTTTTTGTAATTTTTTGTTGGTTAAAACATTTGAAAAATATTTCTTTAGGTCAATAAGTTGATTTGAAAAAAAGAAAAAAAAAAAGAGAAAATGATTTTTTTATGAAAGAAGAAAAAATAAATTTACAAGTAGCATTTCATATTAATAGTGAGTAAATTGGTGAGCCATGTGATGAAAATCCTTCCAGATGGTTGGGAGATCACTAAATTAGAATGTTCTTTTCATCTCCAATCCACTTTATTTTCATCCCCACTCCTTGTAGCCCCTTCCCCACTCCTTGTAGCCCCATCCCTACTTCTCATAGAATTTGTATAGATTTTAGGATAATCGTTTTTGAATAAATAACAAACACTTGGAAATAAGTAAAAAGTCATTTATTTTCTTAAAAAATACTTTATAAGAAAACATTTTTCTTCAAACACACCCTGTGTGTCAAATATTTTAGAGAAACATTGGTTGAAATATACCACTCAACTTTAGTATAATTTAAAGAGTAAAACATTTAGTACCCCTTGAACTATGATCAAATTTGTTACGGCACACTCCAACTTCATGAGTGGTCAATTATCCTCATGAATTAAGTTTTAGCATACTTTGTCAATCTTTTTAGCTGACCTGACATTTTTTATCAACCTTTTTGTCTGGCGTGAACCTCATTTTGTGTAATAAAGAAGTCACGTTGCCACAAAAGGATGATAAAAATAAGTGAAAATTGAATTCAAAGGAGTAATAAACTCCTGTAAAGTTGAAGTGTGTCTAAAATTTTGGTCATAGTTCATAGAGCACTGAATACTTATCTCTAATTTAAAACTATCCTAGTTTCGAAGCTCTCTAAGGAATCATACAAATTTATTTAAATCATCTCACTAAAATTCAATTGAAAATTTTAAAATTAAATTATTACTGAATATAAAAATATAAAAAGATTTTCATTATTTTTTAGTGGGTAAAAAGTAAGAAGTGTCAGAAATTTGAATGGCAGAAGTACATATTACATCTAACCTATATGTATATACACAAAAACACACGTTTTTCATGCACTGTTCTAGAAAGTTAAAATACTCCTACCATTTTCTGTTGTATGTTTTTAACAAATTAAAAAAACAGGGAAATGAAGCAGGAAACACACAAGGAGCATAGATACCTGAAACATGTGCTAAAACAGCAACACCTTGGGGGATTAAACCTTCTTCTCCTTAGATTGGTTGAGTTTTAATTAAAAAAAAAAACCTTCAAAATTCTCAATTTTTTTTTTTTCTTTATTGGACAATGTGGGTAAATGAGATTGTACTATGTAAGTGGGGGCATTTTGTTAAGAGTTTCAAAATGAAGTGGGGGTGACTCAAGTCTTAATAATTGAGTGGAGGTGACAATTACTTTATTATAAATTAAGAAAGTTGGGAAAGTTTGAGAATAGCTCACAAGTTTTAAAATTTACACTTGATTCAAATGTTAACCTAATATAACAGAAAACAGAGGGAAAAAAGACATGTTTCTCTCTATTCTCATCCACTGTTCTCTCTTAACGATTTTTGTTGTCCATTTTTTATGCTGCTTTGTTCATCATCTCTTGCTTCATTATCATCATCTTCATCTTCTTCTTGTTTACCATAGTTGTTGTTGTTGTTGTTACCGCTACTGCAACTACTTTTAACCAATTTCTTAGGTCAAATTTTGTTTCGTACATCACTTTCCACTTTGGCATTACTTACTAGGAGACTTTGGTAAGTCAAATTATGATTTTTAGTTGAATTTGTCATCTGGGGAACAGCTATTGAGTTGTTTTTTCAACAATAGATAGCACGCGAACATGAATGCAACATAAGAGCTATCTATTTAAACAGATCACTCGTCTGTTGCGATAGATGAGCCATCTGTTACAACGGAAGACTCATACGTTTGATTCCTGTTTATGATTCTATAGTGTCGTAACATGAATTGAACAGATGAGTCATTTGTTGCAACATATGACCCTCTATTGTAACAGACTAGTTATTCCGTTGCAACATACTAGTTATCTGTTGCAACAGAGTAAATATCTATTGCAACAAATTAGTCACTTGTTGCAATAGAACCTGAACTCGATTCCAACATACGCATCGTCTGTTGAAACAGGTAAGTCATCTGTCGCAACAGGTTATTTATCTGTTGCAACATGTCACTCATCTATTGGAATCAACTTTAAAGGTTTTTTAGTAATGTAACATCTATCCCAGCAGGCGCTTCATCTGTTGTAATAGATGTACAGTCTGTTGCAACATATGATTCACCTGTTACAACAGATGACTCATCTGTTAAAATCAGCTTCAGGAGCGTAACATGAATCCCAACAGGTAAGTGATCTGTTGCAACTAATCACTTACCTGTTGTAACATATTTTTTCACCTATTGCAGCAGATTACATATCTATTGGGGTTCATGTTACGGCACTATGAAATCACAATTAATTTTATTATGATATCATTATTAATTTTTTGAACAAATGACTTTATTTAGGTACCACTAATGGAGGGATCAATAACAATATGGGTGAATTGCCATGGTCATAGCTATCGTCTCTTGTATTTCACTCTTCTTCCAACATTATACATATGGATTGCTCTTCTCGATTCATTATTAATTTTTTTAACAAATGACTTTATTTAGGTACCACTAATAGAAGGATCAATAACAATATGGGTGGATTCCCATGGTCAATGGATCGAGAAGAGCAATTCATATGTATGGCGTTGGAAGAAGAGTGAAATACAAGAGACGATAGCTATGACAGTCCAAAGTGATGTTTCGTATGATGATTTTGTGAACTTAATCATCAGCTATTGTGGACTGAATTATCAATCGAAAGAAGTCGTCATCAGCAACATGCATAGCTCCTTTGAAAATCAAAGGGTAATACCTTTCAAGATAATCAATCATGTTTGGTTGCGTGCTTATCTTAGTGATTCATCCAGGACAGTATTAAGGGTGCACGTGGTTGAATAACCGAGAGTGAATGAGAACAAGAATCTAAAAGAGCAACAACGAGACATCTTTGATGATAAGTTGGATGATCTATACATAAATATTTCAGATGATGATAAAACACTACGCCCATTGTTGCGAGCAATACGATGAACAGTACTTCTCAATCGACACAGTCTGACAATCGTTAAGACGACGAGACCGGCTTTTACAAGGGAATGTTATTCAAGGATAAGGATGAACTATCTACTTCTTTGTTTATTGATTGCTTGAAAAAAAAATTCAGAATAATGAAGGTAATTAATTCAAGCAAAGTCTTTTGCTTCAGATGTGCTAATTCGAACTGCAAGTGGTGGATTACTTAAGTTCTGACAGATTCGTCATTCATAAATATGAAAAGTATCACACATGTGGTTTTAAGCACATTTTGGGCCAAAATCCTCATGACATAATAAAGGTCCTCGATCAATATTTCAAGAATAGATTCCCTAATGGCAAAGGCCCTTCTACAAGGGATATGGTCAATCAACTCCTTAAGGAATTGGGTGTCATGGTAAGTTACTAGAAGATATATAGGGCCATGGGTATTGCCAAGGACTTGGTTAGGGGGACACACGAGCACGGGTATGCAGTCCTCGATGCCTACCATTACATGCTTGAGTCCATAAATCCTGAAAAGCTAAGTGTATAAAGGACTCACCTTAATTATATGAAAACTAAAATCTAAAATCTTGTAGCTGAGGTCTTAAGTAAGAAAATATCCGAGTAAATTTGTGAGGCTTTACACTTAGTTTTTAAAAGTTGTTCTGTTATACTATTTTAGGACTTAGGGAGGTTCTTCTAACTGACATACACTATGTGAGCTATCATAGTGTCCAATCTCTAGTTCTTCTAAGGGGAAAACCTCATGTTGGAGAGAGGTGTCATACTTTTGCCTAAGAGTATAACCTGAGCTAAGTGATCATAATCAGTATTTGCATCCATATAAATGGGAATAATCTAAATCTATATCTACGTTGGCTTATAGTTCTGGGGCATGTGAACTAGGACACATACCCAACTCGGTGCTAAATACTACTCCCTTTAATCTATATACTCATTCTGTAGGAAATCCACTTTAAAATAACATAAGGGTTTATTGAAAAACAATTATGCATCAATCTGTTTTAAACTGTAATCAAAACTAATCTATGTGGATTACATATCTAATTCGAGGATCAAAAGAATAAATCTTACTTAAAATTTGAATACATACTTGTCAAAGAATGCATAAACATCATCTTTCTTGAAATATCAAGATTTAAATTTGGTGCTTAAAACCCATTCTTGAAACTCATGTCAAATCACAACAAATTTCATGGTTAATAACAATAATATTGGAATACTTTAATAATTCTAACCAAGATAATGAAATTCAATTCTCGGTATATGAAATAAAATCACACGCATGAATTTGTGAGAGTAGTTATGCAATTCAACACTTAAATCACTTGTAACATCATAAACCTTTAACTAATGATAATTGGGTATGAATCCTAAATTTAAATTCATGCAAATTCAACTTTTAAAATTAGTTTTGGGCACAAGGATGGAAAAGGTATCTTTGTTCATAACCCCACATACCTTATTCGATTAATTGTATGTAGAAGCTTGAACTTTGAATCCCTAATGATGTTCTTGAAGCTTCTTCTTGAAGTTCCCTGAGCCCAGAAACTTGAATTCTTAGTTATCTTGAAAAGTAAATGGTGAAACTTAAGATTTCTTTGAATTAAAGTTGAAGCTTTTGGGTTTCTTGGAGAGAAATTTTTGGTGAGAAATGAGTATATTCTACTTAGAATAGGGTTAAATATTCTGTTTTCACGACTTAGGTTAGGGGCAAATGATGAGACTAACCTTGGGAAATTAAAATTCATAATTGAAACACCGATTGGGCCGTCACCGCGATGCGCCAAGGCTGTCATCGCGATTTCCATTGTGATGCGGTGCAATCGCGGTGACTTACTAGAATCTGACAATTGTCATTTTGAACTTCAGCGTAATTCGGTGACCCCTCCATAGCTATACTCACCACGGTGCGGTCCAATCACGGTAAGCTGTTGTTTTGGATATTCAAAAGTGGTCAGAACCTCATTTTACAACAAAACTTACTCGAGACATACTACTTACACCCCTAAACATGAATCAACTCAAA
The DNA here is from genome assembly GCA_030864215.1 of Capsicum pubescens. Taxonomy (NCBI): domain Eukaryota; kingdom Viridiplantae; phylum Streptophyta; class Magnoliopsida; order Solanales; family Solanaceae; genus Capsicum; species Capsicum pubescens. Next base: position 196,078,012 of record CM061549.1, on the reverse strand, counting down.
ACCCATCATCTCGGAGTCCAGAAGGTCAACTTAAAAATCTTTGAAGTTAAAAGGTCTAAATGTGACTAAGTCCATCAACACTCAGTTTTTATTTCCAGGTTCTAAGTGCCTTAAGCAAGGACTAATGGATGAGCTGAACTAGGAACGTACGGGGCATTACAATATGTCATCTGTTACAATAGATGTTAATTTCTATTTGAAAATTTCCAACGGCTTAGTTATCTGTTGCAACAGACGGCAACGTTTATTTGATAATATATACCATATAGGTAATCTGTTGTAATAGATTCATTAATCTATTTGATAAATTCAAACCGATGAGTCATTTGCTACAACAGGTTAAACACTTATTTTAATACAATTTCAATTAAGTTCATATGTTCAACTACAATTTCATTAGATTTAGCTACAACTAGGGATGCATTTATAGGGTCAACTATATTCCATGATATTGGTATTGCACGCTCCTCCTGACCTCAGTCGTTAATTGATCAATTTGAGTTGAAACGATTCATATTAGCTTATTATTTGAAATACCTTCATTTATCTACAACTAGGGATGAGTTTATAGGATCAACTATATTGCATTATGTTGGAATTACGCTCCTCCTGACCTGAGTCGTCAATCAATCAATCTGAGTTGAAATAATTCATAATAGCTTATTATTGGAAATACCTAAATTGATTTAGCTATAACTAGGGATGATTTGATAGGGTCAACTATATTGCATGATGTTGGTATTGCGCTCTTCCTAACCCGAGTCATCAATCTTTCAATCTGAGTTGAAACGATTCATACTAGCTTATTATTTCAAATACCAAAATTATTTTAGATATAACTAGGAATGAGTTGATAGGCTCAACTATATTTCATGATATTGGTATTGTGATCCTCTTGACCTAAGTCATCAATCGATCAATCTGAGTTGAAATAACTCATATTAACTTATTATTTGAAATATCTAAATTGATTTAGCAACAACTGGGGATGAGTTGATAGGCTCAAATATATTTCATGATGTTGGTATTACACTCCTCTTGTGTCGAGTCCTCAATCTTTCAACCTGAGTTGTAATGATTCATATTAGCTTATTATTTGAAAGACCTAAATTAATTTAGCTACAACTAGGGATGAGTTTATAGGGTCAACTATATTGCATGATGTTGGTATTGCACTCCTCCATACCGAGTCATCAATCGATCAATCTGAGTTGAAATGATTCATATTAGCTTATTATTTAAAATACCTAAATTGATTTAGCTATAACTAGGGATGAGTTGATAGAGTTAACTATATTGCATCATGTTGGTATTGCGCTCCTCCTGACCTGAGTCATCAATTGACTAATATGAGTTGAAATGATTCATATTAACTTATTATTTGAAATACCTAAATTGATTTCGCTACAACTAAGGATGAGAAAATTATTCGGACCAAATTAACTTTTTCAAAACTTGTCATTCTTTTCTAAAATACAAATCAACCCATACAAATCATCCATTTGCGGAAAAAATATTTCATCATTTCAAATCTCGAGTTCTCACTATTTTCTTTCTCTCTTAGTAATACAGACAACAACTACTCATCGTATTGCTCAACCATTCACAACAGACCAATTTTTTTCCCATTTCTAACCACAGTTGTTATTTTTGATTTTATTTTTTCTTGTATCCATCATTTTCTTTCTCTTCATAGGTAACAAAGTTCGAAAAGAGTTATACATTTGTTTTTTTCTAAAAATTAGGGCTTTTTAGTTAATGGTGAAAAAAGACTTTTAGTTGTATTATCTTTGAGAATGGGTTAACAATTTTGAGTTTTGATGCTAAAATCATAGGAAAAACTGAGAAAACCCTAGTTTTTATGTCGCTTTGTTTCGTTGACTGTCGTGGTATTGTTGGATAGTGTTTGTGGTATTGTTGGTGGTTGTTGGTAGCGATGTTGGTATAGGTGGCATTAGAGGTGGTTTTGGTATTGGTGGTTTGGCGGTGGTGTTAGTGGCATTGGTAGTGGTAGTGGTTATTGCTGGTGGAGTTGGTGCTCATCGTGGTGGAATTAGTGGTGTTGGTGATCCTGGTATTGGTATTTGTGGCATTGGTATTGGTGTTGGTAATAGTGTTAGTGGTATTAGTCGTATTGGTGACATTAGTAATGTTTGTGGTGGTTGGTGGTAGTGGTGTTAGTGGCATTATTGGTGGTGTCGGTATTGGTGGTGTTTATAGTAGGTATTAGTGGTGGGGTGGTGGCATTGGTTGGTGGTGTCGGTATTGGTGGTGTTTATAGTAGCTGTTAGTGGTGGGGTGGTGGCATTGGTTGGTGGTGTTGGTAGTATCGGTATTGGTGGTGTTGGTGGTGTCGGTATTGGTGGTGTTTGTGGTGGCCGTTGGTGGTGTTGGTGGCATTGGTTGGTGATGTCAGTATTGGTGGTGTTGGTGGTCCATCTGCTACTACAGGTGGAAACATTATTGGGGGATATTAAAATAGGTCTTCAAACAGATTTCCTATCTATTGCAACAAACGTTGCATCAGTAGCAAGACTGTTTTGATCTCATCCATCAGGTTGTTCATTAGTTGCAATAGGTTATTCATCTGTCGTAATAGATGATTCATCTATTCCAACTGATGGGTTATCTGTTGGAATATTTTTTTTGTAATGTGGCGCATAAAAATTTATTGAAATTTGCCTTCCCTTTTTTAAAAATTTATTCAATTGTCATGTATTTTTTGTTTTTCTATTGTTTGTAGGTAAAACATGTCTCCCAAAAGAAAAGAAAGTGAAAGTGTATCAACTTCTGACCTCCTAACAAAAAAGGCTAGAGTAAAGATGGATTCGAAGGAGCTTTCTGAACAATCTCAATCAGGGAAAAGTGAAGATATAAAAATGACGTTGAGAGAGGTGGACAAGGGTCTGTAGATGGTGATGAGGAAAATAAAATTGAGGAGGAAGAAGAAGAAGATAAACAAGAAGAGGAGGAAGAAGAAAGTGAGAAAGAGGATGATGATCAACATGATGATACTGCATCACCAATGGGGCATGAATTAATATTAAAATACCAGCATAAGGTTGTCAAAACTATTAGTATTGTCAGATTTCAAGTTGCGATGCCGATAGATGACCCTGTAGAACTAACTGGTGATCTTGTACTTAAATGTCAGTTGGAGAAACCTTTTGATGAATTTAGGAATACTATGAAGAGGGAAAACATAGACAAAATTTTTAAGAAGAGTTGCATTGGACACTTTCTTGAGCTACCTGAGGACCACACTGTCCATTTCCAAATGAGCATCGTATATGGTCTTTTCAAGCGCAGTATCAAGTACGTGGGGGATGATTTAAAGGAGGGGGAAAAAAGATGGATGAAATTTAGATCAACTACTGTGGTATGCCAGTTTGTTTTGGCTTGAAAAAGTTTTCCATAGTGACGGGCTTAAGATACGATTGTCCAAAAGAACCTTTCATCAAGGAAACACCCCGGAAAAGGTTCAAGGCAAGCGGGACAGCCAAACCACCATCCTCCAAAACCAACAAATGCAAGAAAAAATAGATGGTTTGTTTGACATTACTGGACATGGGTACATAGAAAATAAGTTGTTAAAACATCTCAAGGATAAAACCATACCAAAGAAGTACAGAGAGAAATTATGCTTAGTTTGGTTTGTCCATTCCGTTATATTGGTAAGAGACATGAACAAAGTCATAGAAGATGATTTGTTGAATCTTTCTAAGGATTTTGAGAAATTCAATAATTAACCCTGGGGATTTGATAGCTACAACTTGACTGTCAAATATTTACTGTCAAAACAATCCCCGAAGACGATCATATTATACAACTTTCCTTGGGCTTTCATGGTAAATTTAATCACTATTTGTTTACTCATCCATTAATTTATATTGAATAATTATTAGGACTTTTTTTTCTTGCTTCCTTCTTAAATTTTTTAAGCTTGGGCATTTGAAGCCATTCCTTCCCTCCGAAAGCAGGCCAAGGATTACTCGGATGAGGTTTCTCATCTAAGGATCCTTGGTGGTTGGTTGCAAAGAGTAGCACAAGAATTAAGGAGGCTGATCTCTTTAACCCTATGGATGATGCAGTAAGTCTTCTTTCAAATAAAATAATTTTACTCAGAGAAAGATATTGAAACAAATGTGCCATCTGTTGTGATAGATGGGTCATCAATTGCAATAAATTACCAGTCTGCTGTAACTGGTACAATAAATGGATAATCTGTTGCGACAGACAATTCATATTTCACAACAGATTACCCATCTATTGCTTTGGGTCTCTGAACTCGACTCAACAAATTACACATCTACTGCAAAATATGCAACAGATGGGTAATCTGATGCAACATATATTTAATTTGTTGCCACATATGAATCATTTGTTGTGATAGAAAAATCATCTTTTGTATAAGTTATTTGTGTTAACATGTAACCCCATAAATTATTATATAATTTAAATGTATCTATATATTTTTATAAGTTGTGCATCCATGGATCTTGCCTACTGAACAGGAGTTGGGGATGACTTCTTTTATTACTCTAGGTTTTGTTGATACAATAGAAGACCTAACGGTGGAGTTAATAAAGAAGGAATTGGATGGAGCAACAGCCATAAGAATAACAGTTAGGTAAGGTCAACCTAATGTTGAGTCTCTTCATGACCAACCTGCTGTAGCATATCTAGGTGATGCTTCTGGGGGTGTTGCCGGTGAAGTTGTTGATGTTGGTGGCAGCCATGTTGATGCTGATACTACTGCCAGTCGTGATGATAAGCATGTTGATACTCAAGAAAAAATAAATATGTTTGAAAACACTCTTTTCACAGGTCCCTCTCACCCTTACACAGGTCCCTCTCACTCTTATACCGGTCACTCCCACCCTTACAGTGGTCCCTCTCATCCCTATTCACCCTCATGTTCTCATTGCAAATGCAAAGAGTACAAGGACAAACAGGATAAACTCTTTGAAAAAGTAGAGGCTGTGTCTAAAACTGTCGAGGAATTGAAATCCAAGAGGGGTGTCATACCATCCAAGAAGGTGGGGGAACCATACACTCCTACAGTGGCGGCTAGGATGAAGAAAAGAGAAATTAGAAAAATACTCTCCAATCAAAAACCAAAAAAAATTGCAACACCTTCCTCTCCAAAAGTTGTTAAAGTTCAGGGGCAAATAAAAAAAGTGGACATATACGCGGAACGTGGCACCAAAGAGAAGATGGATATGCGACGGGTCATGAATGCCAAGAAACGTGCATAAGATTACCCCATACATACCTTTTCCGCCCAAGACTTCAAGAATATGACAGATATGCATAACTGGTACGTAGACAAGGTAAGTTTACTTTTCCTAACCTAGCCTTCTAATCTACTCCATGAAGAAGAAGCAACACAATAGATGTGTCATCTGTAGTAACAGCTGGGTATTCTGGTGTAACTAGTGGTGGTTTTATTGCAACAGATCACCCATTTGTTGCATAATTTGTATTATATGGTTAATTTGTGAACAAATTTTGAGAATCCTCTACAACAGAAGGACCATTCATTGCATCTTTCCACTATGTTTTCCTTCTTTACAATTACTAACATATTTAAAAATTGTCTTCTTATATCATAGTATGTTGAAGAAATTCTCTGCCTCATGAGGGGCGGCATTTAGAATACCCGAAAGCTTATGCTGCTGCCGATAGGATAATGGACCTCAACTTCTACAATAATTTCAAGGATAGATACGATAAGCTCATTAAGCTAGCGTCAACTCTCGGTGTCCCGGGATATGATTTGTTAGTTTCTGTGTTCCAATAGGATGAAGAAATAATGATATATGTTAGAAAGGAGAGACCATATTCACATGAAAAGAGGTAGACCAAGGCAAAAAGAATTCTTGTAGTCATGAACGTGGACATCATACATTTTCTAGTTATTGAGATACTACTTGAGGAGGGAAAAATCAAGGTTTATGACTGCAACTTACTTGCCTTCGACGAGGCCATTTTTTTTACCCACATGCAGCCACTATTGGATTTATTCCCTAACTTGTTGAGGCAGAGTAAACTGATGGATCATTTACTAGTGGAAGTATTGATGAAACAAACATGGGATTTTGATGGTCAAAACAAGGACATGGACCTTCCAAAAAATAACACCTCTGTCGTGTGTGGGTCGTACTCGCTTGCACTCATTGAATGCTTGCTGACCAACATAGAAATGGCCAAGCCAACAACCTTTTTGTGCGACAATGCTGTGGCAAAAATGCAAGAGATCTAGGCTTATGGGGTACTAATTAGATGCTTGGAGCCTGTGTAAAAAGAATAAGATGTAGAAACATAAACACCATAATAATTTTTTATTTCAAGTCACTTCACTTTACATGTAGTGACAATTTTTTTTGTCTGATGAAAGTTGATTTTTTTTATAATGCAACAGATTATATATATGTTATAACAGATATTCTATCTATTTTGATAGATAGTTTATCTGTTGCAATAGGTTGGTCTTATATTGTATTATGTCAATGTTTCTATCTAAGGGTATATGTTGCAACAATGGAAGACCTGTTTGATAATTTTCAATAGATGAACAACATGTTGCAACATATGTCAAAATCTGTTTGATATATTCAATAGATATGTCGTTTGTTGCAATAAATGCCTTATCTATTACAATATTTGAATCTAGTAGTTCATTTCAATTAATAAATTCAAATCTAAGGATAAAATAAAATTCATTGACAAAATAAAATAAATCAAAGCCTTTAGAAATTACATGAAATAAATCAACAAATAAATGAAATGTTAAAAAATTGTTATGGGTACAGATCTCAACAAATAAATCGGCAATTTAAGTTTTGATGCCAACCATTCCTAAGGAGGGGTGAGGTTATTACTTTGACAGACTCAAGCTATAAAGATTTACTCAATATGGACAAGTTGTTCTTCATCCAGTGCTAAAAAATTCGTCTTTGGTCATCGTGGATCTTTAATGTCGCTTGCGTATGGTTTCTGCACTTTCGCTTCTCCGTATTTTCATAAAAGAGTAGCATATTGTCAATATTGTTTAGCAGTAGCTTCCACTGTGACATCCACCTAGCTAAAATCATAAATGCTAATAACAGAGATACAATAAAATGGAAAAGGATAAATCATCTATTTTAGCAAACATATTATCTTTCTGTTGCAACATATGGATCATATGTTGGGAGAAATTAAAACATGAGAAAGACCTGTATTCAGCAAAAAATTTTGTTGCTAAGAATATTTAAGGCCAAGCCAAAATAAACTTTTCATTTCATTAAAAGGAAGGAATGTTACATGGCCAATATTACACAAAAAATGCACCTTAATAGCGGCCAAATACACATCAAAATAATACAACTAAACCATCATGAAAACCAATAATTTTGGTACATAACACCAGTAGCAATTACGCCATGAAAATTTCAGCAATTATGCTTGAATATCCATGTGGTCAACAACACCAAACTAGTAACAAATACACCACCATGAAAATTTCAATAATTAAACTTGAATAGTCATGTGCCCAACAACACCAAACCAGTAGCAATAACGCCAACAATGTAGTATCTTATTTTTCGATTTTGTTTTTCTTCAAAGGCCTTGATTTTTTTCAACAAACCCCAGGTTATATGATTTTCTTGTGAAGGGTGTATTTATTCATACCAATCAAAGTAATCACATCTACCCAATTTCTATAAAAAAAATAAGACCACAATTATAAAATAATTACAAGTCAATAATTAAACTAAAAAAATATTACCTTTGAAATCTTACAAGTGAAAAACCTACAACCTGTATTTTGTTGAGTTCAAAAAGTCTTTAATAAAGTTTCATGACCACACTTACAATATCTATAATCTTTGTCACAAAAACTGTGGAAGGTGAGCTCGACATTGTCAAGATTAGTTGAAAAAAATAAAAAAAGATGAAGAAAAAACAAATACAAATAATTGAAAGAATTTGGATATAAAATAAAGATGATGATGAAGAAAATTTAGGAATTTAGGATTAAATTTTAGGAAGAAGATGAATATATAAAAAAATCGAAGAAAAATAATCGTAAGGGGCAAAGTCAGCAAAAATAAGGGTTCAACGCGCCTTGGCTGCGCGAATTACACGTGATCTACCAACAGGGAAAAAAGTGTCAAACTGACACATTTGATGCCTATTTTAGGTGTTTAAAATAAACACTGTCTACTTAAGGTGCCAAAGTGAAAGATCGCTACAACTTTAGGTGTCTGTCGATGGGTTTTACCTTTTTATTTCAAGTCACTTCAGTTTACATGTAATGATAATTTTTTATGTCTAATGAAAGTTGATTTTTTTATAATGCAACAGATTGTCTATTTGTTGTAACAGATATTCTATCTATTCTGATAGATAGTTTATTTGTTGCAATGGGTTGGTCATTTATTGCATTATATCGATGTTTCTATCTAGGTCTATCTGTTGCAATAGTGAAAATACTTGTTTGATAATTTCCAATAGATGACCTACATGTTGCAACATATGTCTAAATCTGTTTGATATTTTCAAACAGAGATGTCTTCTTTTGCAACAGATACCTTATTTGTTGCAATATTTGAATCTAGTATTCCATTTCAACTAATAAGTTCAAATCTAAGAATAAAATAAAATTTATAGACAACATAAAATAAATTGAAGCCTTCAGAAATTACATGAAATAAATTAACAAATAAATAAATGTAAAAAAAATATTATGGGTAAAGATCTCAACAAATAAATCAATAATTTTAGTTTTGATGCCAACAATTCCTAAAGAGGGGTGAGGTTATTACTTTAACATACTCAAGTTATAATGATATACTAAATATGGACAAGTTTTTCTTTATCCGGTGCAATAGAATTCAGCTTTGGTAGTCTGGATCTTTAATGTAACTTGCGTACGATTTCTGCACTTTCATTTCTCCGTATTTCCCTAAAATGAGTAGTATATTGTCAATGTTGTTTAGCAGTAGCTTCTATTGTGACATACACCTGAAAAGCCAAAATTTTCAATGCTAATCACAGAGATACAAAAAATGGAAAAGGATAACTCATCTGTTTTAGCAAACAAATTATCTTTCTGTTGCAATATATGGATCATCTGTTGTGACAAATTAAAAAATGAGGAATACCTATATTATAATTTCCAATGGATGAACCATCTATTGCAATAAATAACTCATCTGTTTGGAAAAACTCAAATAGTAGGAAGTCCTAATTTAATTTATCCCAATAGATGACCCATCTGTTGCAGCAGATAGGTCATCTATTGGTACAAATAAAAATGGTACATAGTGTTGTTTGATTTTCTAAAATAGACGAGACATATTTTTTGCAATAGATACTACATTTGATGCAACAAGTTAGTCAACGGTTGCAACAGATGTATATATTTATTTGGTAATTTCAGCAGATGTGTCATCAGTTGAAACAAATATATGTCTGTTTGTTAGTTGGAACAGATGTTATATATTCACCTTCTTCACCTCAAGCTTCTCTCTTGTGGCCCTTGTACATTGCTCAATAGTGCAACACAAAGACAACGGAGTTGTAATTTTGCTTTTTTGGATGATTGATAATGCCTTAGAAATTACTTTCCTTCTTCTCTTAGCCTTAATCTCTAATGGAGTAGATGGATATGAAATCCTCTTTGATGGAATGACACCCCTCTTACATGTCAATTCCTTGACATTTGCATGCAGAACATTCGTTAGAAGGGGCAATTTTGTATAACCAGTATGATCATAATCATAATGATTTGTTGTAAAAACTGTAAGAAGAGCATCATTTGCCCCAGCAGCAGTACCACTACCACAACCAACAGCTCCATCACCACTAACACCATCAACAATAACAAGCCCACCCTCCAAAATTATTTTTCTTATGATGGTTGTTTATCCTAACAATTCCATTTATATTCTGTCAATAACCTTAGGTTCCGATAAAGTTTGCACAAATCGTAAAGTAAGAAAAAATGGCATCTTCAACTCTCGATTGGTCGGAACAAGTGACGTATGCACAATCTAACAGAAATTAGTACATATATTAGAATGATGATTAGATCATTCAAGAAAATCATTAATTAAAATAAAAACTTAATTAGAATTAGACTTACTATATCCTTCGGAGGGTTGAAGAGATCAAGAAATTTTGTATTTTTATCAATTTTGCCTGACAACCATCTCAAGATTCTTAGATAGGAAACTTATCCCTGATAGTTCACTTGTTGTCTCAAATAAGGAATGACTTCAAATGCCCAAACCTATAAAATAACGCCAATAAATCAAAATCATTATTGAATAAAAAAATGAATCATATCATAATAAAAGAAATATTTACCATGAAAGCTCATGGAAAGCCATATAAGTTGATTATCTTTGGTGCCAACTTAGTCAACAAATATTTGACAGTCATTTTAAAGCTTTTACAACCCTAAGGATAGCTGTTAAATGCCTCAAGATCCTCAGAGATCTTCATTAAACCAAGTGGTATATTGTTGTTAACGTCTCTCGCCTAAATAATATTATGTACAAACCAAACTAAGCACAATGATTGCTTGTGCTTCGTTGAAAGTCTTTTACCTTTCAATGCTTTTATCAAATTTTTATTTTTGAAGCTTGAACCAACAAAGGACACCAAGTCTTCATGATCATTTGACTTGAATTTGACTTTTTGGGGTATGTGCAGTGCTTTTTTGGGTTAGAATAGGTATAACTTGAGAAGGAGAAGGAGGATAATATTTTAGTGCAGTAATTATGGAAAACTCCTTCCAACCAAAACAAACAGGCATGACATAGTAATTTATCCACACCTCATCCATCTTATTTTATTGTCATACGTAAACTTACACTTGAGAAGATCATATAGCATTTTAATTTGAAACGAGCATTGTTTTCCTCCAGCAAATCAAGATATTGCTCAAAGCATCTAACCTGAAATAAGCATCCAAATTTTGTTCTCAAAGTATTTTTCTGAAGGCGTCGAAAGACTTTTCCATGGCTGACATAATGTCACTATCCAAAAAATAAAGGTCATGATGGCACCTGTTGTGGCATACCTTGACAAGTAAGCCTATCACCCAAACTGATACAAAAAGAGAAAAAGACAAAAATATCCCAAGGTAAGGCTTCTAGAACAAAGACAAACCATATAAGTAATCATAACAATACGGAAAGAACTTATCCAAAATACCAATCATGCCCAAAACCAGGTGTCAATAGTGTAAGAACTACTAATACAATCCAGGAGTCAAATTGTAACACCCCGAAATCGGGTCCCGAGACGTCACACGGTGCTTAGGGTCACAAGTGACCCCAAGCTAACCCTTCTACTGGCATAACTCATAAGCAACTGAATAAAAATACAAATCCATATCTGAATCTGATCGATACAAAAATGGAATTTTACAGGATTACAATTCTACCTTTACAACCAAAATTGAAACAAAATACATCAACTTCCACTGACTGTCTATGAAGCCTCTACTAGTACTGACTGTAGGCAACCGGGTCATGACTCCCGACTACCCCAACTCAATACGACTGAATAAGGAAAATACAACACTATAAACTCTGCATAACTAACCCAAACCCTTGAATCAAAAGAACTCATCACCTGCTGACTGGATACCACGAACTGACTGGATCCGAGGGTGCAACTATACCTTGTACCTACATTTTGAGAAAATGTAGCCCACATACGAATATGTGGGTCAGTACCATGGAAAGATACCGAGCATATGGGGGTGCAATACATATATAAAATAATATCTTAATATCATCACAGTTTATAAAATTATGCATGCTGATATAGATAACTCACTTAGCTCGAATTAAATCATCAAAATCATGGATGAATAATACATGTAAAGTAAAACAAGTGAGTCATTACCATACGTTCTCAATTCACTTTCATCTCAATTTCAAATCATCAAAACAATCAAATCTCATGTCAATTCTCAGTAGAATATATATTCCTTAAATCTTTTAAGAATAATGACTTTCTCAAACTCAGCCTTTTAAGCAAATATGTTTTCATCTCAGATAGAAGAGTACACACATACATTGGGAGATCCGATAACCGACATAAACCATGTGAGCTACATGGAGTCCAACGTACAACCCACGTTGGGGAGAGCCTTCCTATCCTTGCCATCGGAGTAGGACTTCCAGTATCAATTCAAAAACACTAGTGATCACTATATAAATCAGCCTCAGGCTTACATCCTACGGGGGCACGTAGTTCTAGGGAAATAAGGTCACTTTATACCTCCCACTCGGTGCTAAAGATTACTCCCGGACTTAGCTCAGAAATTTAAATCAGCCTCAGGCTCACATTAAAGAAAATCCACAATAAACACTTCAACAATTTTCATCGGGAGCCAATTTGCTACCCCTTTATCATAATCAATAAAAACGTGGATTTCTTTCACAGTCGAGTTCAAAATAACTCATTCACGACCAAAAGTTCAAATCATTCAAAACATCTCAAATATTCAACATCAACGTGCATATAGCACACATTTTCTCAAAGACACAATTTCAAATGGGGTTCAAGACCCAAATATCAAAATCATGATAAATATCATTCAAGATTCATGCTTTATATCACCACACATGTAAATCCATCTTTCAAAATCATAGACATCAAAATTTCATAATAATCATCATAGAATATGAGTTCATGCTTCAAAATCATAATAATCAAGTAAAATTCATGTCTTCGTAAAGAAAATTACTTTTGGGCACAAGAACGAAAGATTGTTCTTGTTAAAACCCCCCCACATACCTTGAATGATGAACTTTAGATCGATACTCATTTTTGAGATGTTAATCGTGGCTTTGAATGGTGGTTCTTGGAGTTCTTGAACTAGGAACTTGGAATCTTGAATAAATTTGCAAAATTAATGGTGAACTTTGGAGGTTCTTGAAGTTGGATGTAGGAGCTTAGGATTTTCTTTTTGAGGGAATTTGATGAAATATAACATATAATGCTTCTAATAAGCTTTAATATAGGCTTTGGACGGATTTTGGGTGAGGGGGAATGACCAAAACGCCCCTAAAAAATCAAATAATTCTAGCATCCGTCCTTTGGTGGACTGTTTTGATAGTCTGAAGTAGATCAACCATAATATTTTACTCCGATATCCAAATTGTATGAAACCAATTTCATTAGAAAAAGGACTCTCATATATTTCCGTTGATATATAGTATCTTACCCAGATCATTATGTACGAGGAGTTATGATCGTTTGAAGTTGACCCAAAAATTCACTTTTGATAGACTGAAGTAGATCGATCATAACTTTTTACTCCAATATCCAAATTGGATGAAACTAATTTCATTAGAAAGAGGACTCTCAGAGATTTCTGTTGATATATAGTAGATCACCCAGATCATTATGTACAAGGAGTTATAATCATTTAAAGTTGGAGAAAAAATACGTCAGGCCTCAGTACTTTTTTTTTTCTGCACGTTTTACTGTTCACTACTATTCATGGTTCGATCGGAATATTCATAACTCGTCGCTCGGGTGTCCGTTTTGGATGATCCACAGATCGTTGGAAAGCTTATTCGATACTCTACGCAATGGTGGGTCATAATCAAAGACATTCAGCACGGAAAATTTATAATTCATTCTAGAAGATAGAGCCCAACACGTTTACGCACAAAATTTCAACGAAAAATTTCCCGGGGTATTATACAAATACATCAGAAAACTAACCACAAAAGAATAATACTTGTCTTTGAATGCTATTAAAGACATAACTACTATAGAAAGATAAAGGTGAACTCCGGACGTATGAATGTCCAACCGCTACCTTGGAAGCTCCAACAATCGCTCGAGTCAAGCAAGCTGAGGCGCACTTGAGCTAGGACCTTCACCGAAAGGGTGTAGTAGGCATGTGTATGATCCACTTGTACTTAGTAGGTATCATAGGCCGACCAAGCAAAGTAGTAAATAAAGCATACAAAATATACACTTAGGGCAGTCACATCCTATCAGAAAATGTTCCACAACGGTAGCCCATGCCGCTTGCACTAGCATTTCTAATATATCATATTTATTGAAACACCACAACCAGATAGAATACAAGTATGCATTATATCACTAATCAGATATAAGTAGAACAAAGGGAACATGCATTTACAAGATCATCAAATACAAGTAAATGAAGATAAGACAATTACATAAATAGCAAGTTAATATGGAAATACAACACAATATAAACACAATAAAGTAAGTGAAATGTATATGATGATGATGATGATGCACGAGGTTGTTGCACAACCTCCTGGATCGTCGTACAATCCCCGATACACCAACAGAGGAAGGCTTTCCAACACAGGACCCATGGGGGTTTGTCAATATGTATACAATCCACATATCTTGTATCTCCTTTCCAGCACTTCCCTCAGAAAGGGTTTTATAAGGTATTATAATATCTCCTCTCTGGCACATCCCCCGGGAAGGGTTTCAAAAAGGTGTTGCCAGTGTTACTCAAATGTTGCAATGATGGTACCAATGTTTCATGAATGAGTATGATATGAGATGTAATGTTCACAACCAATCACAATGAGTATTTACACAATCAACCATATATATTTCGACAACCAACCACAATGATACATTTTCACAACCATGTGAGCCAATATCCACTAATTATTTTCGTCTCATCCATGAATTTCCAAATCTCTCATATACCAACAAGTATCAATGTATCACAATACACCAATGGTTCCACATTAGACATTTCAACAACATAATATAATTATTCACATGTATCCAAGTTTTAAACATCACATAGGACCCCACACATCACATAATATCTCAATTTCGGCAATTACATCACATATAGGCCCCCGCATGGGCAAAGCACATAGATAGCCATTTTTCATGATTATTTCCCACCCTTAACATGTTTTTTTACCATCATTTAATAAACAACCTAGTCTGAAAGAGTTAAGCCATAATCTACCTCAAAAGTTGAAACTGGTCTACTACACTTCGAACTCATGACCTTACTTTTCATGAACAATCTCGAACTCCAATAAAAATATCAAATATAAAATCTACGCATTAAAATAAAACCAACGACACCTATATTGATTACTTTTATTTCGGGGTCAAAACGGACCTCCAGAACAGGTTTCCAACAAAGAAGGGCAAAATCAAAACTTTACTTCAAAAACATATTTTTCATATTTTAAGAAATCGACAGCTGAAAATTCAAGTCAAATCGAGTCAAAAACAAGGTTCAAATTCAAGAAAAACCATTTTTAAGCTTTACAGGGTAAAATCTTTAAAATCCCGGTTAAAATCAAGAATTGGAGTTCGTTAAATTGATGAAAAACTAGTAGTTATAAGATAAAAAAATATTATTCAAGTGAAAAAAAGTGAAATTGCGGTTTAAAATCAAGCCCTAAGATTTTGGGGGTTTTGAGAAATTAATAATGAAATTACTTAGAATAGGGTGAATTCTTGCCTTAAATTCGTAATAAAATTAAGAAATAGGTATTAATATAACTTCTCAAGCTCCCAAAACTTTACTTTTAAGATATCACACTATTTTAAGATTTAACTCCCAAGAGACAAGATGAAAAATGAGCAAAATAGGCCAAAAAGGGGGAAAACTGCTATTTATAGCAGAAAAATTGCACTATTGCAGATTTTTTTAAGTCCAAACAGACTTCGACGGGGTGTTCAGGATTCATTCGGAGTCTGATATATGCAAACAAACTATGTAAATACACTAAATTTGATATTCCAAACACGATAGTGATATCAGATTTTCAAAAAAACATCTTTTTCTCAAGGTTAACCCCCGAAACCCAAAATCATATTTTTTTAAATCGAGATTCAAAATGAGATTCAAAAGTCGTAAAATCACACCAAATATGCTACCACACTAAAATCTATGTTTTGGATCAGCTTTCAAAGTCGAATTTTCCATCTGAGGTCATTTCGACCAAATGTTGGTCACACACTCATATTTCCAATTTTCCAACTTTTTGACCAATAGGTCAAAATGAGCTTGGGTGCACCAGGACCCGAACCAAAGGTTTACCTAGCCTAAAATTGATATTCCAGAGCTACTGGCATAGTCCGTTCAGCCATACATTGCAGGGATCAAGCGATATCCCCGTAAGTCTAAAATAAGGCTCTCGAAGCCATCAAAAACCATAATATCACATAAATAGCACCAGAATGCATCGAAAATCATGCCAATCACTCCCACACACCAGAAATATCATAATGCAACTACGGGGAGGGTTAAAATAGTCAAATAACACAGAAACACATATTTTACATATTTTATCAAAAAGTTGATCGTTACATCATCTACCACTAAAAATCTAGTTCGTCCTCAAACTAAAGGCAAAAGAAATACCTAAATCAGCAACAAACAGGGGATAAGAACTATGCATATCAGACTCAACCTCCCAAGTAGCCTCAAGTACCGGTTGATGTCGCCGATGAACCCTAACCACAGGGATAACTCAAGAGTGCAAACTCCTAACATCCGTAGCCAAAAAAAATGAAGACTGGCTCCTCAATAAAGGACAACCGCTCATCTAACTGAACTGAATCCCAACGAATGATATGAGACTCATCAGGAATATAGCGACGAAGCATAGAAACATAAAAACCAAAATGAACAACTGATAGATCAGGGGGAAAAGCTAACTCATAAGCCATATCACCAACAGTTCAAAAAATCTCAAATGGACCAATATACCTGGACCTAAGCTTGCCCTTCTTCCCAAACCTCATCATACCCTTCATGGGTAAAACTCTAAGGAAAACACGATCACCAACACCAAATATCAAGGCATGAAGTCTATGATCAGCATAGCACTTCTGCCTACTCTGAGCCGCTCTTAGTCTATCCTGAATGACCCGAACTCTATTCAAAGACTCATAAAGCAAGTCTGTACCTCGAGGTATCACATTTAAAATATCAAACCAACTCACTGGGGAGCGACAATGTGTGCCATACAATGTCTCAAAAGGATCCATATCAATACTGGACTGGTAGTTATTAGTATATGAAAACTCTGCTAAAGCCAAATACTGCTCCCACTGGCCACCAAATTCCATCACCTATGCGCAGAGCATATCCTCCAAAACCTGGATAGTCTGCTCTGACTGGCCATCAGTCTAGGGTAAAATGTTATTCTAAGATCAACCCGAGTACCCAACTCATCCTGAAAAGTCTTCCAAAAGTGAGATCTGAACATAGAACATCGATTTGAAATAATAGACACTGGCACACAATGCAGATGAACAATCTCACCAATATAGATACGAGCCAATATCTCAGCACTGAACAAGACCTGAACCAAAATAAAATAAGCTGACTTGGTCAATCGATCCACAATGACCCAAACACTGTCAGAACCATGAGATGTATAAGACAAACTAGTCATAAAGTCTATAGTGATCCGTTCCCATTTCCACTCGGTAATGGGTAACCTCTGAAGCAACCCACCAGGCCTTATATGCTCAATTTTTACCTACTAACAACATAGGCAACAAGCCACAAAATTTGCCACATCTCGCCTCATACCACCCCACCAGTAATGCTGCTTTAAATCATGATACAACTTAGTCACACATGGATGGATAGAATATCTGGAACAGTGGGCCTCCTCCAAGATCAACCTAATCCAATCACCCATTCTTGATACACAAACTCAGCCTCCAATCTATAAAACTCTATCTAAATCAAGTAAGGCTTTCTTAGCCTCCCCACTCAATACCTTATCTCAATCAACCACAATTCAACATCACCAAAATGATGAGCTCGAATCTACTCCATCAAAGAAGATCTAGCTTCAACAAAAGCCAAAACATGCACAAGTATCAAAATATCAAGCCTAACCATCTGGTTAGCTAAAGACTGAACCTCTAAGGCCAAAAGCCTCTCCTGGGTCAAAATATATGCCAAGCTACCCATGATAGTCGACTTATAACTTAAGGCATCCACAACCATATTACCTTACCCGAATGATAGAGAATAGTCAAGTCATAATCCTTATATTAAGATCTCATTAGGTGAAGTACTGAAGGCTACGATGATCTGAGTAGATCTCACAACGAATTCCATACAAGTAGTGCCTCCACAACTTCAAGGCAAACACTACTGCGCACAACTCCAAATCATGGGTAGATTAATTTCTCTCATAAGTCTTTAACTGATGAGACACATAAGCAATTACATTGCCCTCCTATATCAACACAACACCTAACCCAACACCTGAAGCATCACAAAAGATAGTAAAACATATGTCGTCCTTGGGTAAAGTCAAGATAGGTGCTGAAGTCAACAAATCCTTGACCTTTTGAAAGCTTGCCTTACAAGCATCGTACCACTGAAAAGTAATCTTCTTATGGGTCAACTTGGTCAACAGAGCTGTAATAGAAGAGAAACCCTCAAAAAAAGGATGATAATAAC
This sequence comes from Capsicum pubescens, assembly GCA_030864215.1. NCBI lineage: Eukaryota > Viridiplantae > Streptophyta > Magnoliopsida > Solanales > Solanaceae > Capsicum > Capsicum pubescens. The sequence goes on along the minus strand of CM061549.1, from coordinate 196,059,534 downwards.
CTGTCAAGCCAACAAAACTCTGAATCAGTGGGCGAAGTAAGTCTAGTCCAATAACGAACCACTGCAACCTTTGCTAGATCAAGCATAATACCTTCCTTAGTCACCACATGACCCCAGAAAGAAATAGACTTCAACCAAAACTAGCACTTAGAGAACTTAGCATACAACTTCTCATTCCTTAATCTCTAAAGCACAATCTGCAAATGTTCCTTATGCTCAACCTCACTCTTGGAATACACTAAGATATCATTAATAAATACAATAACAAAAGAGTCAAGATACAGTCAAAACACCCAGTTTATCAACTCCATAAACGCGGCAGGGGCATTGGTTAACCCGAAGGACATGACCAGGAATTCATAATAACCATATCAAGTCCAAAAAGCTATTTTCAGAATATCTGAAGCTCTATCCTCAACTGGTGATAACCAAACCTCAAATTAATCTTTGAAAACACCATAGCACCCTGAAACCGATCAAATAAATCATCGATACAAGGAAGAGGATACTTATTCTTAACCGTCACCTGATTTAACTGCCTATAATTAATACACATCCGCATAGACCCATCCATTTTATTTAAAAATAAGATAGAAGAACCCCAAGGTGAAACACTACGTAGGGTAAATCCCTTATCCAACAACTCCTGCAATTGATCATTCGGTTCCTTCAACTCTATTGGGGCCATCCTATAAGGAAGAACAGAAATGGGTTTGGTGCCCGGCTAAACATCAATAGAGAAATAAATATCTCAAACCATAGGCATACTAGGAAAGTTCATAGGAAACATGTTCGTAAACTCACAGAAATTAAAAACAGAATCCAAGGAAGGAAGTGAAACAACACTGGTGTCATGAATATAAGCCAAGTAAGATAAACATCCCCTCTCAATCAATTTATGAGCCTGAACATAAGATATAATCCTCTTAGGACCCGAATAAAATAAACCCTTCCAATCTATCCTAGGCATACCCGACGAAGCTAAAGCCACAGTCTTGGCAAAATAATCTAAGACAGCATGATAAGGAGCCAACCAATCCATGGCTAAAATAACATCAAAATCAACCATATCTAATACAAGTAAATCTACCAAAATTTTATGCCCATCAGAAGTCACAACTCAAGATTGGTATGCTTGATCCACCATTAAAGAATCACCTACCTGGGTAGATACACGAATAGGCATAGTAAGAGGCTCACTAATAGAACCAAAACCCAAAGCAAAATATATAGAAACATAGGAAAAAGTTGATTCAGGATCAAATAATATAGATGTGGTTCCGAAATAAACGGGGAAGATACCTATAATCACAGCATCAGAAGCCTCTGCTTACGGTCTGGCTGGTATAGCATAACACTGACCACAAACACCAACTGCCTAGGTGGCCCCACGACCACCACCACGGGCTCCACCAACTTTACCTCTCGCACCCCTGGTAGAACTTCTACCTCTCACAACTGAAATAGAAGTAGCTTGAATCACCCAACGAAGACAGTACCTAGCCACATGGCCAATCTCATCATACATATAGCAACCTTTATGACCAGCCTCAACAGGAGAAGGTACAACTAGGATCAAACGGCCAACCTAAACTGTTGAACTAAAATATCCATCACCTGAACTCTGTAAATCCACCACTGGCCTACCATGGTATCCATGAGAACCTCTAAAATATCTGCCTTAAGAAGTATAACTCCTGAACTCATCAAAACATCACGCATTCTTGGTGCCTCCCTGAGATGTACTAAAAATACCCTTTATCATCTTAGCATGATGCACTATATTCTGGAAAGAAACCCCAAACACAACCATCTGAGACATAGCCAACTGAAAGGAGATATCCAAACCCTTCAAAAACTTCTGGATTTTCTCAGACTCAGTGAAAATATTATTTGAGAAAAATTTGGACAGGGCATGGAAGTATGTCTAATACTCAGCAACTGCCATGGAACCCTGCTCCAAATAATCAAACTCGTCTTGCATTCAAGCCCTCAAACTGTAAGGCACAAATCTCTCCAGAAAGGTATTAGTAAATTAATTCCATGACAACTCATGAGCATCAACAGGCCTATAATTGATAAACAATCTCCACCAATCTCTAACAGTATCTCTCAACTGATAGTAGTATAAGCCACACCATCCATACAGAAAGAGTGAAAAATAACTCAGAACACAAGGTATGAAAGAACTTTGCTTAGTAAAGAATAAAATGAGGAAAGTTCTCTAAAGAAGTCCTATAGCCTCACAAAGATAGATACAGACGTCTTTGTACCAATCTGCAAGACTCTTTTATACATCCTATTCTTACACCGTAGAGACCAATGAAACCTGGTTGCTCTAATACCAATTTTTCATGACCCAAAAAATAAAGGACATGACGGCACTTGTCACGGCGTACTTTGACAAGTAAGCCTATCACCCAAATCGATACAAAAAGATAAAAAATAAAAATATTCCAAGGTAAGGATTCTAGAACAAATCCGAACTATATAAGTGATAACGCTCAAACTACAGCTCTCGTAAGAGTGTAAGCGGTCGTTGTCAAATATAGAACCCAACTGGGTTGGGTATCTATCCCACAGAGAATACTTGGTCACTAAGTAAGCAAAGATTATTAGACTTTTGGTGCAAGTCTCGTAAAAGGGGGGATTTTGTAGCGTGCAATAATGTAAACAAAATAATAGAGTAAAAACAGAAAATAGCAAAGTAAAAAGAAAGAATGTTTAGTAAGATGTTTAACCAATGAGAATTGAGAGTTGGGGTTATGTCCACCTTATGAGTTATACGTCTCTATTGGCTATGAGTTATGCAGAATTCAGACATGCATGTGCTTATAGAGAATTGTATTATATGGTAAATCCAGGCGTCTTTCGACCATCAAGGATTATTTCACTTTAACTCTTTCGAGCTTAAAACGTATCTAACGGTACAAATTCTCCAAGAGGTTAATCCAGTTACGGCACTAACTTTTTAACAGGGGTTGGTGCCCTATTACCTTGACATTATATCTTTTCTAGACATATAACTTTTCTTTCGAACAAGTTAATGCTATACTAGCGTATTCTATGTGTTTGCAACCACAAGAATTTGAATTAAGATGAAGAGAGTAATGATATAAGCAGCACACGTGTCACGAATTCACAAACTCATAGCAATAGATAGTATCTCATAAGGCTTCCATAACCCCAACGGAGAAGTTTAGCTACGCATGAGTGCAACGGAAAACACAATAGACATTATCATCATAAAAATCTCACGTGAATTCCTTGCAAATAGCTTTTCTCTTTTTGTAAAAATTAAAAGTCGAATATATGAAAAATAATGTCAACAATGAATTAATGAAGAAAAAGGAGAAGGATAGAATAGGGATGAGGGTGGTGGAGAATTTTTTTGATGGATGGACGGATGGTGGATGGATGGGAATAATAAAAATCTCCAGCAAAATAGGGTATTTATAACACCCATATCCTATTCCTACAAGCTACTGCATTACTTATCCTAGTCCTGCTAAGTTACTGCATCATTATCCTAATCCTACTAAGTTACTGCTGATCCCCAAAGTCTTTAGAAATGCTGTTTTTACCCGGGACAGGTTTTCCATGCGTCACTTTTAGTCCCTAGGCGTCCAAGCTCTCCTTTCCTTCTTTCATGAAGCTTCCTTGGGCGTCAAGTTATCCATAAAATGCTGAAATATTCATCATTTATACCTGAAAACTTGCTAATCACGTTTGTTAGCTCACTTACAGGAAAAAGGACTAAAAGTGCATCAATTATATATTTTGTCCTCAAAACTTAGCTAAAATATGGGTAAATTATAGTACTTTAGGCGTGTAAATACGCCTATCATCAACACCCCACACTTAAAGCTTTGTTTGTCCTCGAACAAAATATCATATCCATCTAAGCATCTACTTAGGGTTTCACAGTATCAGCACAAAATATTCATCAAGACAGGCACGACAATCATTAACAAAGAGTAGTTTTCTGATCACTACTAGAAACAATTTAACCTCTAACATAGACTCGTGATGATGGCTAATTCGTATTCAAAAGTTAAGGCACAAAGAATCATACACAACTACCCAAAACTCATCAACCATGTGTGTCTCACATAAGATACTACCCATAATCACTCTCAAATATTGCATTTTCAGAACATGGGTATAAGATTATCCTTGCTCTCACTCTCACAAAGAATTCATATGTTGCAACTGATGACCATAGGCTTGCCCTTAGTGTAATGTTCCACTAATATCAGAATGCTAAGCTTAGGATCAAATAGGTCTTTTACAGGTTGTAATGTAGGCTAAGGGACGGGTAGGACTATTTTGGCCAGAAATAATGACTATGTTCCTAAGCGCTTTAATACATCACATTATGCCATTTACACTTTCTTTCAATCAACCTTGCTACCTTTCTTTCATCTCTCACCCCTTTTCACCTATTTTTCCATTCAAACATAACTATCTTTTTTATTTAATCATAAACACAATTTATCTTTTTATTTTTCTGTTTCTTTTTCTTCTCTATAGCACACCTCTTATGATAGCCACTCTTTTTCATAACAAATTCAAGCACCAATACACTTTAAGGCATCACTCTCACCCAATTTCCTCTTATTTTGTCACATGACTTTTACAATTTAAATCGCTTAGGAATTTGGATCAAATTATGGTCTTAAAAAAATGGATTAGGCTACATATGAGGCTGTCAAAGAAAATGGCTAAAGGCTCAAAGGGGTTGACTAGGATAATGTCCACGGGTATGTAAAATGAAGGTAAACAAGTATCGGTTGCCAAAGAAATGCCTAAATCATCTCCTAGACTCACACTCTTTATTTCGCTTTACACACACACCAGGCAAGTTCTAGCATCAGCCACAAACACAGAATATACTATCACCTCACACACACAAGGCACATGGTTAACTTTATTGGGAGCAGTACAGACTCTTGACCCAACAGATGAAGGAATTAAACCACACACTTATCACATAATGAGTCACATTTAGAGCCTAAATGTCTCAATAGTAATGATTCTAGCACAAACTCTTGTCATAACACCATGCCGCTTATCAAAACAATTTCATGCATCAAAATCTAAAAAAAATCTACGACTAATTAAAACAAACAAAAAAAAATATGACCATAAATGTAAGCAAAGAAGTACAGCATACGAATACGAGCACCCCACACTTAGACGGTACACACTGCCCTCAGTGGAAAATAAATACGGAAAACCTGATTAGTCGGACTCCTCTTCTATGTCTGGGGTCATTCCCCCTGCGACGAAATCATCATCAGAGTCGTCATCCTCAGAGTTTCCTCAAATTGTACCCACTTGATCCAAAAGTGTGTTGAGGTATTTGTAGTGAGGAGGATTCAGCTTGCTCTTTTCTTCCCCTTTTCTGGCCTTTCTGTGAGGTGGTTGCTTTGTCTTTTCCTTGGCGTGCTTTTGGTGCCATTGTACCTGAGATTAAAATGATAGTCATGTTAGCTTCATCTCGGTAGATACAGTCAACAAACAAACAGTAGTGGCACCACCCCACACTTAGTTTGTTGGCACGAACTAATTAAGTGAACATTGTCGATTACTCAGACTTCATCGATATACGTTTAGGCGTTATGTTCCAACAATATGTTCAGCACAGTCATACTTTCATGTCGTCTTAACTATCCTTTCCAACTCTATTTCATGTAATCTTGATCATACTTTCATGTTTGGATTAATGCACTTTTTGAACAAGACTACTTCATAGAGATCGTATCAAGTTATGGCATAGAAATAATCACAACATCTCATGCTTGTATTAAATCATGATCTTTATCTCAATGAACGAGTCATTCAAACATTCAAGCATTCAATTTTGAAGATTATGCAATTAACTTCACCATGTCAACTCCGCAAAAGTATGACAGTGTATAATAATCAAATACAAGTCGGAACAAAATCAAGAACACCCACACGTATTCTTTCACTCAACGAGATGTATCACAACAAATCAACCACATTCAAATCACCAATACTACTTCAAGATTTAACAATTCATTATAGGCGTAGTAGTGTAGTACTTACGGAATATAAAAGAAGAACAAAGAAGTACTTACTTGGTTGATGGCCTCGGAAGATGTTCTTGCAAAGTAAAAGAGCAAAAGGAAAATTTTTGAGAGATTTTGGAGAGGTAGGCTGCACCTAGGTTGAAGTTGCAATGCATTTTTGTTCTAAGACTAAGGTTCTATTTATAGGACAAGCTTGGGTCGGGTTTTGACCTATTTGGAATCGGATTTGGAGACCAAAAGTGACCATAGGCGGCGCCTAATGCTTTGCCTATACTTGGCATAGGCGGCGCCTATGCTATGGCATTGTTAAGCATAGGCGGTGCCTATGCTATGGCATACTAGATTCAGAGACAAAATGCTTTTGCATAGGCGGCGCCTATGCTATGGCATTGTTGAGCATAGACGGCGCCTATGCTATGGCACTCTAGAATCCGAGATCTTAGGCCATAGCATAGGCCATGCCTTGTTCGTGGCCTAGATTTACATAGGCCTTGCCTTGTTCTTTGCCTATATTTTCATAGGCAATGCCTAACCCATAGCCATTTGCTTCTTCATTCCTAACTTACCACCTTCAACATGCAATACTTCCAAATCAAAATTTGAAACCAATCTCCTCCTTTATACCTCTTGCACCTACATTTACTCAAAAACAACAAAAACTATTAGAACGATGGGTTGCCTCCCATCAAGCGCCTTAGTTTTGGTCGTGGCTCGACAAAATCTTAAGAAAACAAAACAATTAAAAACGATGGGTTGCCTCCCACCAAGCGCTTGATTTATTGTCGCGGCATGACATAGCTATCTCGATTACTTAGACTTCATCGAGATAGATGGGGCATCATTTTTTGAATGGATTCAGACGATACTGATGCTTACTTGTAGGCATGCAATCTCCTTCGAGATGAATCTTGTGCGTACATATCCCAAGAGGGATACCAATTATATCATCAATAGTCCAACTCATAGCTCTCTTGTATCTCTTCAGAGAAGAGATGAGAGCCTCTACGTGCTGTTCACTTAGATCATCCGCAACCGCAACACACACTGAAAGTGTATTTCCACTTCCCAAGAACGCATACCTTAGATAATTGGGGAGTTTTTTCGATTCTAGCACTGGTGGCTCTTCAATGGAAGTCTTCGCTGTTGGTGACGGTTGATTCTTAAGATCAAGGTCTGGCTGTTTAGGAGTATGAGAATAGGACCCTATTTCTGTTAGAGCACACATGGTTTCTTCATAATCTTCATCATCCTTATGCTTAACATTCAACAGCGCAACAGACAATGGCTCAACAGTAAGCTGTTTCTCTACAGATATTGCTTTCTTATTCTCATAATGAACATCAGCTACAGAGAACACATTCATATCGCTGGGCTGCTTCATTGCTTTGCATATATCAAAGCGAATCACTTCGTCATTCATTCGAAATAAAAGCTCATTATCTCTCATGTCAATAAGCACACTTCCTGTTGTAAGGAAAGGACGTCCCAAGATTATGGGAACTTCAGAATCCACCTCGCAATCCAAAATCACAAAGTCTGCAGGAAAAATAAAGGTAGACACCTTCACCAACACATCATTCAAGATACCCACAGGTCGTTTTACCGACCTATCTGCCATCACGAGCCGCATATTGGTTGGTGTAGGGTCGCCCAACCCCAAATTTCTGTAGACGGATAGTGGCATCAAATTGATGCTAGCTCCCAAATCGTACAATGCCTTAGCAAAATTCATAGATCCAACCGTGCAAGGAATAGTGAAAGCACCAGGGTCTGCCTTCTTCTGTACTAAGGACCTTGTGGAAATTGCACTGCAATGATGAATATTATCTGCCGGCTCATAGCTTACTGCCCGCTTCTTTGTTAAAAGATCCTTCATAAATTTTGCGTACCCAAGCATTTGTTCCAGTGCCTCGACCAAAGGGACATTAATAGTCAGTTGCTTCAACATCGTCATGAATTTACTGAACCTTGTATCGTCCGCCTTCTTCTTCAGTCTCTGTGGAAAAGATGGTGGTGGAAGGGGAATCGTTTTCTCCACCACTTCCTCTTTATCTTTCTTCTGATTATCAATCTTTACAGGAGTGTCATCAGCCTTCTTCTTCAGTCTCTGAGGAAAAGGTGGTGGTGGAAGAGGAATCGTTTTCTCCACCACTTCCTTTTTATCTTGCTTCCGATTATCACTCTTTTCAGGCTGGTGATGTCTAGGTGTAACATCATGAGCACTCACTTCAGCTTCTATGGAATCTTCAAACTCTGCTTCATCAACATTCTCTGCTATATCATCAACCACCTGCTTGCCTTTGGATGGATTTTCCAACACTTTACCACTCCGGGTAGTAATAGCCATACATGATCCGTCGTTTCTTGGGTTTTGCACAGTGTCGCTAGGTAACGTTCCAGCCTTTCTTTGGTTGAATGCCGCAGATAATTGACTCAATTGTTGCTTCAGCTATTTTATTGAAGTGGAATGCGAGTCAACCAATTGCTTCATTGAGGACAGATCATTTATTACCTCAGTTACTCTTGTGCTGGTTGCCTCTACTCCTTTCAGCATCTTAGCCATCATATCTTCCATTGATATATTTCTAGAACCAGATGCAGCGGCGTCACGTCTTCCAGGAGGAACATACAAACCACTCCTGTCGGTATTGTTTTTCCAACTACCTTGATCGCGGTCCTTGTATCCAGATTTATCATAATAGATCCGACCTTGGTTTCCTTGGGCATTGCCTCGGAAACCCTCCTGATTATTCAAGTAGTTGGCTTCTTCCTCTGAATCGGATTCGTCTCTTCCTTTTGACGCAACTGCTTTGACTTTTTCGGTCTTCCCTGATAATAAATGCTTGGTAAGAAGATCCATCTGCGTTTTTATGTGCGCCATATCTTGATCACGTTTCTCTTGTCTACGCCTCTACTCTGCAGTCATGCCAATAGATACGGTAGAGCTTGCTACCTCAGAATCCCTGGTATGCCAAGCTCTACTCTGCTTTGTCATACGATCTAGCAAATCACTTGCCTCAATAAAATTAAGGTCCATGAATGATCCACCTGCAGCATTATCAACCACTGGCTTAGTCATTGAGTTCAAAGCCCTGTATAATATCTCCATCAAGTGGATGTTGTTCATCTGATGATTTGGGCACCGCATAAGCTTCTTCTTGAACCTCTCCCATGTTTTGTGGAGAGCTTCAGTTGGAAGATGTCGGAAGTTGCTAATCTCATCTCTCAACTGTGCTCTCTTGGATGACGGAAAGAATCTTTCTAGGAAAACGTCTTTCAATTGCCTCCAATTAGTAATGGAATCAGGAGTCAGCCCATTCAACCATAGAGTTGCCTCCCCAGACAGAGACAATGAAAATAAGCGTAGTCGAATTGCATTCTGTCCAACGCCAGGATTGTCGAATGACATACATGTAGAAATAAAGTTGATCAGATGCATATTCGGATCATCGCCTGCAAGTCCACCAAACATACCTTTGAGCTGCAATAACTGAATCATGGTGCTAGTGATATTGAACTTGGCTCCAGGTGCCAAGGGCGGAAGAATAATAGCCCCAGTGGCACCAGCTCCATCTAGGTCGTCATCATCATCATCAAAAAGAATCTTCATAGCTCGGCGTTCAGGCCTCAATCTAGCTTGACGATCTCTTCTGTTCACAGGTGCTGCCACCTCATCAGTACACCTAGGATTCAGTAGCTCCTCATCACCCAGGTCCTCATCATCAGAATTTTCTGCATGGCCTGGGTTATCAATATTCTGTTGATGCACTTGAGTGGCGGCCAAAGCAGCTAATCTAGCCTGCTCCTGTTGAGCAGCCCTTCTATCGATTTCACGTTGCGCCTCCATTCTTCCAATACGATGTGGTTCAGGATTGATGGGTAATAATGGTTGTCCTGATCTTCGAGTATGGGGCATGCACTGAATAAAAACTGCAGAAAACAAAAACAACAACTAAAAGTAAAGTACGAGAATCTTTGACCAAAGGGTCTAGTAACTATCACAAACTTAGTTGACAACTGTATTCCCCGGCAATGGCGCCAAAATTTGATAACGCTCAAACTACAGCTCTCGTAAGAGTGTAAGCGGTCGTTGTCAAATATAGAATCCAACTGGGTTGGGTATCGATCCCACAGAGAATACTTGGTCACTAAGTAAGCAAAGATTATTAGAATTTTGGTGCAAGTCTCATAAAAGGGGGGATTTTGTAGCGTGCAATAATGTAAACAAAATAATAGAGTAAAAACAGAAAATAGCAAAGTAAAAAGAAAGAATGTTTAGTAAGATGTTTAACCTATGAGAATTGAGAGTTGGGGTTATGTCCACCTTATGAGTTATACGTCTCTATTGGCTATGAGTTATGCGGAATTCAGACATGCATGTGCTTATAGAGAATTGTATTCTATGGTAAATCCAGGCGTCTTTCGACCATCAAGTATTATTTCACTTTAACTCTTTCGAGTTTAAAGCGTATCTAACGGTACAAATTCTCCAAGAGGTTAATCCAGTTACGGCACTAACTTTTTAACAGGGGTTGGTGCCCTATTACCTTGACATTATCTCTTTTCCAGACATATAACTTTTCTTTCGAACAAGTTAATGCTATACTGGCGTATTCTATGTGTTTGCAACCATAAGAATTTGAATTAAGATGAAGAGAGTAATGATATAAGCAGTACACGTGTCACGAATTCACAAACTCATAGCAATAGATAGTATCTCATAAGGCTTCCATAACCCCAACGGAGAAGTTTAGCTACGCATGAGTGCAACGGAAAACACAATAGACATTATCATCATAAAAATCTCACGTGAATTCCTTGCAAATAGCTTTTCTCTTGTTGTAAAAATTAAAAGTCGAATATATGAAAAATAATGTCAACAATGAATTAATGAAGAAAAGGAGAAGGGTAGAATAGGGATGAGGGTGGTGGAGAATTGTTTTGATGGATGGATGGATGGTGGATGGATGGGAATAATAAAAATCTCCAGCAAAATAGGGTATTTATAACACCCATATCCTATTTCTACTAAGCTACTGCATTACTTATCCTAGTCCTACTAGGTTACTGCATCATTATCCTAATCCTACTAAGTTACTGCTGATCCCCAAAGTCTTTAGAAATGCTGTTTTTGCCCGGGACAGGTTTTCCATGCGTCACTTTTAGTCCCTAGGCGTCCAAGCTCTCCTTTCCTTCTTTCGTGAAGCTTCCTTGGGCGTCAAGTTATCCATAAAATGCTGAAATCTTCATCATTTATACCTGAAAACTTGCTAATCACGTTTGTTAGCTCACTTACAGGAAAAAGGACTAAAAGTGCATGAATTATATATTTTGTCCTCAAAACTTAGCTAAAATATGGGTAAATTATAGTACTTTAGGCGTGTAAATATGCCTATCATCAATAAGTAATCATAACAATGAGGAAAGAACTTATCCAAAATACCAATCATGCCAAAAACCAGGCGTCAATAGTGTAAGAACTACTAATACAATCCAAGAGTCAAATACATCAGAAAACTAAGCACAAAAGAATAATATCTATATCTGAATACTAATAAAGATATAACTACTATAGAAAGATAGAGGTGAACTCCGAACGCATGAATGTCCAACCGCTATCTTGGAAGCTCCAACAATCGTTTGAGTCAAGCAAACTGAGTCACAATCGATCTAGGACCTACACCGAAAGGGTGAAGTAGGCATGAGTATGTTGCAATTGTACTCAGTAGGTATCATAGGCCGACCAAGCAAAGTGGTAAATAAAGCATACAAAATATACACTACGGCACGTCACCTGCAATCAGAAAATATCCCATAATGGTAGCCCACACAGCTTGCACTAAAAGTTATAATTCAACATCACAACCAAATAGAACATAAATATACATTATATCACTAATTACATATAAGTAGAACAAGGGGAACATGCATATACAAGATCATCAAATATAAGTAAAAGAAGATAAGACAATTACATAAATGGCAAGTCAATATGGCAATACAATACAATATAAACACAATAATGTAAGAGCAATGTTTATGATGATGATGATGATGCACGAGGTTGTTGCACAATCCTCGTATACACTTATGGAGGCAAGTCTCCCAACGCAGGACCCATGGGAGGTTTGTCAACCCGTATAAAATCCATATATCTCGTACTTTATTTTTGGCACATCCTTCGAAAAAGGTTTCATATGGTGTTTCAATATATCTTTCCCGGCACATCCCTCGGGGAGGGTTTTAAAACGGTGTTGCCAGTGTTACTCAAGTGTTGCCACGGTGGTATCAATGTTTCATGAATGAGTATGATATGAGATGCAATGTTCACAACCATTCACAATGAGTATTTCCATAATCAACCATATATATTTCCACAACCGACCATAATGATACATTTTCACAATCAACCACAATGATACAATTTCACAACCATGTGAGCCAATATCTACTAATTATGTTTGTCTCATCCATGAATTTCCATTTGTCTCATATGCCAAAAAGTATGAATGTATCACAATACACCAATAGTTCCACATTAGACATTTCAACAACATAATATAATTATTCGCATGTATCCAAGTCTATCAACATCACATAGAACCCCACACATTACATAATATCTCAATTTTGACAATTACATCACATATAGGCCATCGCATGGGAAAAACACATAGATAGCCATTTTTTATGATTAATTCCTACCCTTAACATGCAGTTTGTACCATCATTTGCTATCTAGCCCAGTCTGAAAGAGTTAAGCCATAACATATCTCAAAAGTCAAAACCGGTCTGCTACACTTCGTACTCATGACCTTAAATTTCATGAACAATCTTGAACTTCACTAAAAATATCAAATATGAAATCTATGCATCAAAATAAATCAACAACACCCATATTGACTACTTTTGGTTCAGGATCAAAATGGACCCCCAGAACGGGTTTTCAAAAAGGAAGGGCAAAATTGAAACTTTACTTCAAAAATATGTTTTCCATATTTTTAGGAATCTAAAGCTGAAATCTCATGTTAAATCGAGTCAAAAATGAGGTTCAAATTGAAGAAAAACCATATTTAATCTTTACTGGACAAAATCTTTAAAATTCGAGTTAAAATCAAGAATCGGAGTTCGTTAAATTGATAAAAACTAGTAATTATAAGATAAAAAAATATTATTCAAGTGAAAAGAAGTGAAATTGATGTTTAAAATTAAGCCCTAAGATTTTTGAGGTTTTGAAAAATTAATCAAGAAATTACTAAGAATAGGGTGAATTTTTGCCTTAAATCCGTAATAAAACTAAGAAATAGGTGTTAATCTATCTTCCCAAACTCCCACAATCTTTACTTTTAAGCTCCCACACTATTTTAGGGTTTAACTCCCAAGAGGCAAGATGAAGACGGGGTGTCCGGGATTCATTCGGAGTTTGATTTATGCAAATGAACTATGTAAATACACAAAATTCGATATTCCAAAGACGATGGAGCTATCAAATTTTCAAAAAAACATCTTTTTCTCAAAGTTAACCTCCGAAATTCAAAATTGTAATTTTTTAAATCGAGGGTCAAAATAAGATTTAAAAGTCGTAAAATCACACCAAATATGCTACCACACTAAAATTCACATTGTGGATCTACTTGCAAAGTCGTATTTTCCATCTGAGATTATTTTGATCAAATGTGGGTCACACACCCATATTTCTAATTTTTCAATTTTTCGACCAATAGGTCAAAGTGAGCTTGGGTGCACCGGGGCCCGAACCAAAGGTCTACCTAGCCTAAAATTGATATTCTAGAGCTACTGGAACAGTCCGTTCATCCATCCATCGCGCCGATCAAATGATATCCCCATAAGTCTAAAATAAGGCTCTCGAAGCCAACAAAAATCATAATATCACATAAATGGTACCAAAATGCATCAAAAAGCATGCCAATCACTCCCTTACCCTAGAAATATCATAATGCAATTATGGGGAAGGTTAAAATAGAGAAATAACACAGAAACATAAATTTCACATATTTTATCAAAAAGTTGATCGTTACACTTAACCAAAAAATCACCTATTAAATATGTGGCACCATCATACTGTATTCTCACAGGATGACTATCAATGCTGAAGGGTTTGACCAACTCTTCAATGAAAGGATTATTAGAATTTGAATCATCTCTTTTGAAATATTTCTCCTCCTCATGTTTATTAGCTTCTGCTTCTGATTGAGATAACACTTGTAAAGAAAGTTCATAGAGTGGTAGATGTAGCCTAGCTGCTACACTTATTCCTTTACTTGGACTTATTCGATTTCTATTCTTTTGGGAGCCATATAATCTAAAAATAACAAGAACATAAAATAGATTATAATTGATTAATGCATCATTAATAAAGAATAACAGTATATCTAACATGTACAACAGTAAAATAATAGTTTCAACAGATCAGCCATCTGTTGCACCAGGTAGGTTATCTGTTGCAACATATACCTAACCTGTTGCAACAGATAAGTAATCTATTGCAACAATAAAAACAGATCACTCATTTATCAAAATAGATGACTGGTCTGTAAAACAGATCAAACATCTATTGCAACATACGAGAGATCTCTTAGAAGTGTTATCAATGCTCAATATTATTTAGATTTCGTCCAACAGAAGGGTCGTCTATCGCAATAGATGAATGATCAGTTAGAAAAATCAAGTCTTGGACATGTCCTGTTGGAATAGTTGATGGATTTTATCCAAAAGAAGGTTCCTCTGTTGCATCAGATGATTAATCTGTTGTATTAGATTTTTAATCCGTTGCATCAGATGGTTCCTCTATTGCATCCAATGGTTAATCTATTGCATCAGATGATTAATTTGTTGCATCATATGGTTAATCTGTTGCATTAAATTTTTAACTCGATGGTAAATTTGTTGCTTTAAATAGTTAATATGTTGCATCAGATGGATAATTTATTGCATCAGATGGTTAATCTATTGCATTAGATTTTTAATTCGATGGTAAATATGTTGCATCAGATAGTTAATTTATTGCATCAAACTTTTAATTTGATGGTTTTTCTGTTGCATCAGATGGTAAATCAATTGAATTAGATAGTAAATCTGTTGAATCATATTTTTAATCTGATGGTAAATATGTTGCATTAGATGGTTAATCTGTTGCATAAGATTTTTAATCTGATGATTCCTCTATTGCATCAGATTGTAAATTTGTTACATCAGATAATAAATCTGTTGTATCAGATGTTTAATTTATTGCAACAGAAGGTTAATTTGTTGCATTAGAAGATTGATTTGTTGAAGAAAAATAATATCATAATTTTGTTCAATAGAACAACAGCAATATAACCATATTTACCAAGAACAAGAATAAATCAACCCAACAACGGGTGCAACATGAAAAATACCAACATCGTTATTTTGTTTGTACACACACATACAACAACACTCAAACTTCAAAAAATGCAACAAACAACAAAAATCATATTTCACTCCAAAAAGAGAAGAGAAGAAATACCATAAATTGTGGTTTTATTCAGACCGCATTTCAAATTAAAGCAACAAATATTGAAATTGTTAACTAATATTAGAAGATAAGTTGGCTCAAGTTCCTCTTTTTCTTCAAAACTGAAAGGCCATAATTTTTTACCTGTGAAAGAAGAAAAGGGACAATGAAGAACTTGAAGCTGATGTGGCCGAAGAAAAAGGCTTTCATATCGATTGACGGTTGAAAGTTGAAAAGAAACTCAAAGCAAAACTATTTATCTCCGTAAGTTAAAGTCGCTGGGGATTGAAGTCATCAGGTATTGAAAGGAGAAATTTGCAGAACTGTTGATTTGAAGAAACTGTCGAGAGAGGAGAGAGACAGTTTATTTGGAGAGGGGGGGTGTGGGTTGATTTATATTTTTGAGAAGATTAGAAAATTTTGAAAATATTAATCAAGTCCACAAGTAACTTAGTTAAGTTTCCTACGTATGTTTGACCTTTTAAATTGATCAATGTCATCAATCCTTCATTCAAGACTTAAATGACATCTTTCCTTCAATTTTCTCATGTAAGTGGCATCCATGATTTAATTGCAATAAAAGATTTTAAAAAGTCTATTTAGCAGGTAAAGACTCAAGTATATTACTCCCTTCATTTCAAAATAAATGAATTATTGAGTTATTTTTCAATGTCCAAAATAAATAAATTATTCATTTTTCAAGAAATATGTTAAAAAAAAAATTAATTTTACCCTTTCATTTAATGGGGTTCTTAAATACTTCACATTTTCTAGAGGAGTAATTTAAGAACAATTAAAAAGATAATAGTGAAAATTAACCTACAATTTATGTCTTAAAAGATTTTTTTTGAAACGGTGTGTCATACCCAAACAATTCAATTATTTTGAAATGGGGGAGTAACGAATTAATGTACTAGTACTAAATAAGTCTTACCTAACTACTCCCTCTACATCACTTGTCACGTATTTGGTTCACACACTCTGTGAAATCATAGTCTCGCTTCAATAAATATTCTTTCTTTAATATTTTTTAATTAATAAAAGAGTGTTAATTTAAATAATCATACTACAGAGTATGTGTAAATACCTCTTTAGTTTTCACTTACGTTTTGATGGGCGTATACATATTAGTTGCCACTTGAGCAGACATAAGACGTTATATAATACGTGTGTATTTATTTGTTTAATTTTATTTAAATATAAGTGTCTATTTGTACATACTAAAAGATAGGGAATATAAATATCAGTTAAGACAAAATTAAAAGACACATTGGAATATATCTTATCTAATGTATGAACAAATTTTAAAAATATTTATACATTTAGTTAAGGCAAAATACATAGACAGGCTCCTGAATTTTTTTACTTTTTTCATATTGACACCTCAATTATCCTATGTACCTATTGAACCATTATTTATCCACAAATGGTTTTAGTTAAGCACAATTATTAACATGGCATGACATGTGCAATACACTCTCCGCTAGGAAAGTGAGAAACGACAACCAAATAAAAAAAGACACATGAAAGGAATTTAAAAAAATGTGATTGAAGCTTTCCCTACCATGGCCTTCACCATCCTCCTCTTCCATAAACATAACATTTATACCTTCAAATTGCAGTTTGAATCAATGGTATTTTTTGTATTACAATAAAATTTAATCAAATTTCATATTCAAAATTAGCTCAAAGTTGAATCCTTCGAGTTTTTTAATAATGACTTCTTCAGTATAAATTTAAATTCGAATTTCATAAATAACAATGAACTCCACCGAAAAAACATTCAACATCATTTACTACAATATGAAAATAATTTACCTCTTTCCATTTTTCAGATTTTCCTCTAATGGTTGTTATGTGTTGTTTTGGTGGAAAAATGGATAAGTGAAGATGAGATCCTCTTTTTTCTTCTCACTAAAAATTATATTTGAGATGTCAGAAAAATTAAAAAAGGAAAAAAAAAATAGAATGAATGGAAGAAAAAATATGAATGATAACGGAAGAAGAGGGGAAAGATGAAATTGAGTATATGTTATTAGCTAGTGGTGCTTCAATGTTGGAAAGAGATAAAGTTCAGAGAAAGAAGAAGACCTAAAAAATAATTTACCTTTCTTTTTTCTTATTTTTTTATTTTTTACTATTTAATGACATGAAATTTTATGATTGGTTATAATTTTCACGTCACAGCAAGTGCATTTCACAAGCCCAACACTTAAAAAATGCAGGCTTTAAAAAAGTGTCATGTCAGACGTTTGTGCTTAATTGAAATCATTTGTGAATGAATAAAGGGTTTAATAGATACATGGTCTAATTGAAGTGTCAATACGGAAAAGGTCAAAATTCAGAGAGGTTTGTCTATGTAGTTTGTCTTTAGTTAAAGAGCCTTCTTATATCTAACTTAATTAACACCACATTAATTATTAAACTAACTGGTGTGAATTTGTCAATTAGTAGTAGTAAATTTTATGAAACAAAAATTTATTAAAATAGATAATATTTGGAGCCTAATGTATATATAAAGCTAGCCACTAGAGAACACCAAGATTCGAAGGCTGCTCTTTTGCACTAAGGGGTCGTTTGGTAGAGTGTATTGAAAAGTTAATGCATGTATTAGTTTAATGTGTATTTGTAGTACCTTGTTTGGTATATATTTTTACCCTATGTATAACTAATGTTTGCATTAGTTATACACTCTATTGTGTATTGAGGTGTGTATTTCTAATACCTCAAAATCCATGGCATTAGTAATGCAATAGATCTAATGCATGCATTAACATGCTTAAAGACACTATTATTCCTCAAAAAAAAATTCCGCATCCTTTTCAACATATATATTGAGGGTATTATGTAAAACAAAAAATTAAAAATTATGTAATTTATGTTATTTTTAATACATCGAACCAAATACTGCATAAGAAAAATACAAGCATAACTAAGGCAAGCATAGCTAACACAAGCATTGTTAATACAAGCATTACTAATACACCATATTTTGCATTATTCTTATACACTCTACCAAACTACCCCTAAACATATACCAGGTCTCCACCCGTATAGTCCCCATGTAATTCCAAAACCGTCGGTGACTTTCGCTAATAAAGCAATTCATCATCAATATGGCTGATAGTAAAGCGATTCGTTCGTCTGTTTTATATTAGTTTACCATTTTACCCCTTTTGATTTGGACACATTTTTTATGAAAACTTTAATTAAAGATAGTATTATATTAAATTAACTTATTCTTTGAAATTTACTTTGATATTTTAAATTTGATTATTACTTGTTCATTTTCACTTTTATTTATTCACTATTTAAAAAATAAATTTTTATTTTTATTTGTCATTTTTAAATTATCAAAAAGGATAAAAAAAATTCATATTTGACCTTAAGATCAATTAATATTCTCAAAAAGATCAATTTTCATAAGACCTAATACTAAACATCAATTTATAGGAATTATAAAAGACAAGGGCACTATCAAAGTGCAAGACAAGGTAGTAGGGGAAGAATACCAAATTTTAAACTTTTTCTTTTGATTTGAACCAAGAGTAAACAAATTAAACCAAACAAAACAAAAAATAGGCAGTAAATATATCAACTAAACAAATACGACAAGACAAGAATAAAATCAATCACAGGACATATCAAATTTATGTGAAAAATCCTTCAACGTGAAGAGTACAAAATCACGAGACTAAAACCTCCACTATAATACTAAGATTTACAAATATTGTTTTTAAAAATTATCTACAAAACAAGTGTCAAAGAACGAGCAACAACACAACAAGATTGCACCAATATTAGAGAAGAAAAGGAATAAAATCACCAAAAATATTGGTACTGTTCATGGATAAAAACAGGAGATACGGATCATAAAATTCAACCCTATAAGTTCCTAATCGATGACTGAGATAAGAGAAATAAGTTGTCCAAAAATCAGCTCAATCGGACAAAAAATAAAGCGGAAATCACAATTTGAAATTTGTTGTTGTGGCTGAAATTTTTGTGCGAAAATCTGCACTCTCTCTATATTTGACTACTGAAAATTCTTTTGTGGATAATGAAATAGTAATGGACCTATGGACAAAAGTGTGATGGTTCAAATTGGACTTTAATTATCCACACAGAAAAGAAAAAATATCTATAACCATATAATTCTTCCCTTTACGACTCTATGGATGAGACCGTCTGACACGACCCGAACTAGGGCATTGTCGTAATGGGCAATTCCAAGTCCAACCAGGATTGGAAACTGCCCCCGTTACCTAACTCAACCACTAAACACATACCTTGAGTCGTCTAAATTTCGAACATATAACAAGATAGCGTATTTAACCATATGGCGACTTTGGGATAAGTCTACATAGGAGACCAACCCAACCAAGTCCAACCACCCAATATCCAACCAATAGCCAGACCAAGACCATTAAACGAAAACCAAGATAATAATCCAATGTATGTGTGTATGTGTGTGTATATATATATATAACCACGTCGGGAAAGGGAACTGGATTTAGACCACCTTTAAAACCTTTACCCGGGCTGTGTAGCTTTACCGTCCTAAACCACCCATGAGTTATATGGGTTCAACTCCCACTGCTGAAAGGGACCTAGTGTGTATAGCTGCACAACCAGGTAAAAGAACCTGGGATGATGAGAACATCCCCCAAAATATAAAGTGTGACATCATACACAGAGTCACTAGGACCAAACCTTAAATCGGGAAATATGAATTTCCAGTTTTGGCCCCCTGGGACTTCCACCTTCCACGGCATTGCTACACATCCCTCCTTTCAGCCCAATTAAAACTATTTTTTAACCAAATTATTGGTCCATTATTATTAACCGAGGTTATTATATAGTGGTGTCGTCATACCGACTATAACTTGCAAGTAATGTCCTTAGCCAAACCATTTTGAGATCTAAGGATTCCCATGTACCCATAGATCATATTATCCAATTAACTTGGAGGATTCCAATGTACCCCACAAGTGTTCCATTAACCAATTATCATTATTCAAACCAATTACCATTAATGCATTCACTTAGGGGATTCCTACGTACCCCATAAGGTTTTCAAAATAAACCAACCATAACCACCAAGACCTCACCAATTGACCATTCCAATTCATTTTAAACCAATCCATATATTTAAAGTATTTATATAATTCAAACCATTTAAACCATCCAAATCCATTTAGAGTTCTATTACTAAACCAAACCATGCAGGAGTTCCAATAAAAGTTCAACAATAGAGTAAGAACATTCTTTTAGGCATTGTATCAAACATATTGGGGGCATACCTTTACCTAGACCACTACCAAAGCATAAACAATCATAATTAGGGTTACCCATGACCTATTCATTAAACCATAACCAACAACCACCCACATGTGCAAACCATTACCAAAACATGTAAAAACAAAGTTTAAACCAATACCAAACAATATGCATCAAGACCCTCAACATATATTTCGAAAACCACTATTCATGATTCATAAATCAATGTTTAAAAAACAATACACGTGCCTTTAGTTAGAATTAACAATGAGGAAAGGAGTACATACCATATACAAAAAGATTCTGAGAAGAAACATGACTGTTGGGCCCTTTGAAGAACACATGAAGAAACCATAGGCTCCAATCTTCAAGAGT
Source organism: Capsicum pubescens (assembly GCA_030864215.1). Lineage (NCBI taxonomy): Eukaryota > Viridiplantae > Streptophyta > Magnoliopsida > Solanales > Solanaceae > Capsicum > Capsicum pubescens. The sequence continues at coordinate 196,038,321 of CM061549.1, read as the reverse complement.
AAGTTTGAGAGAGTATTTGGAGAGTTTCCATCCTTTAACAAATGTTATGAGAGGCCATCAAGGGTTATATAACATGAGGACATAAGAGTTTTGAAGTAGGAAATGTTCGGACTACCCTTGACTTAAGAATTAAAATAAGCCACGATGTATGGTACGACTCACTATGGAATTCGTACCATAGGGTACTAGTGGTACCCCAATTCGTACCTAAGACCTTTCCAAGACCCTACACACTAGTTTTAGTACAACTCACACCACCCTAACTGGTACCTTAGGGTACGAGTGGTACACCCAAATCATCCCACATCTCGTACCATGGACAGATTCCACAAGACCACACCTAAGACAACATATGACTAGGCCTTGCTACTCTCGTATCCTTTAATATGACTGGTACCTTAATAAGTAATATCTTGGGAAGAATCTAAACTTAACACACTGTCTAGTGTACGAGTGGACCATCAAACCATTCCCAAAATCATATCCAAGGGTACGATTTGAACCCTTGAGACGTACCAAGTCCAAAAGTCCAAAACAAAGAAATTTTGCAAGGGTCCTATCCCCGAGAAACTATAGTCTCCCTCACTAGGATCATTCATCCTTAAATGACGTCTAAGGGTAAGGACAAGCATAAGGTAACACATTAACACACATCAAAATTTTCTTCAACCAAAGTGGAAGACGAGGACACCAACCAAGATGAGAAGTTCATTACATACCCCAAGCACGATTTACACCCCAGCATCGCTATTCCGACCTCTAACTAAGTTAGAAAACTAAGATGTAGGAGGAACCATTCCTCACATTTAACTAATTTAGAAACCAAGATGTGATAAAGAACACACACCGTTCGCACGAGTTTCCATAATGAAGAACCAATGAGGATACTTGAACTCCATGTCCTCCTCTGCATCCCAAAAGGCTTTCTCGGACTTTTGGGTTCACCATAGAACCTTTACCGAAGCCACACCTTTCATTTGGAACCATAAAACGTATCCTTACAAGATCTTCGACATTGGGATCCCCTTAAAGAATAAAGAATTAGAGATACCAATATTAACCAAAGGGACCAACTAACCAAGGACTATCCACACCTTACCTACAACACAAACACATAGATTATCGGATGAATGGACTCATGCTAGAGAGCAAGTCTAATTCAACTTAGAATTTATACACATTACTACTAGAGCTTGAGTCTAAATATACACCACCAATTCTATGTTCAAGCCTATCCGAAACTAAAAGGAATTAACTTAGGCCACTGGGCTTTACTTCTTATATCTATCCCAAAACACTACTCCGCTTCCATCACTATTATAGTATGAACCCACAAGTAAAAGACAAGGACAAACCTATGTCCACACATCATAACCAAAACCTCCCTCCTATAATTGAACACCCAAAACCATACAATAATCAAATCATGAAAACATTGTATAAAATCATGCCTCTCCAAGCCCCTTAAGTACCCACACAACTTTTGGTATATCTTGATATCACTACATTCAAACCTACCATCTATATACCTGCGGTATCATCTATCCTTCCAAAGATCAAGTACCATTTGATATTTCATAAAAACTTCCACCACCTATTTCTTTCCTAACCATTTCTCATTACAACAACTTTACCTCACCTTCCAAAACCTTAGTTTTAGTAATCACCCTAGACTCTCCCTCACTTAAGGACTTCTAAATTCCCCATTTCAAAACATCATCATACTCCCCAAAACACTACCATCCTAACACAAGAAGAGTCATATAAGAAACCAAAGTACAATAATTATCCATGCCTCCCAAGGCAAGACCCCTAATACAAGACACAACTCCATAGGCATGAAGTACCTTATAACAACCACCTAAACCATAATGAAGATCCTACCCAATATAACCATACTAAAAAAAAGTCCTTACTACTAGACACCGAAAGAAACACAACCACATATACTATGAGTAATGTAATATAAGTCAAAACTTATATTTAGGGAACAAGGTGAATGCAAAATGCGAACCTTAGACATAAGCGTTATAAGATTACATGCAACACTAGTAAAGTACTCTCTTAACCGAGATAGAAGAGTATCACTAGAATATGCGACCCGACCTTCTCTTGAAATCCATCGTAAGAAGATTAACCACCAACCTTCATCCCATGAGACTATAGGCACAACGCTCCGCTCTAATGGGTAAAACCAAGGATGTACACTAAGGACAATTGGTTCTCCTATACCCAAAATCTCATCCACCCAAAGGCTACCTAGAGCCTAGCATAGACATGCAAAAAACATTTGACCAAATTAACTTCAAGGTTTCTAATTAAACCAAAACCATTAAAAATCACACTATGGCCACCAAGGACTTTTCCAAATCATTGGAATCCAACCAAAACCAATTCATGTTCCCTTAACCATTTATGCAATTCAAAGATTTAAGAATAGTCAAACCATATGATCAAATTATATTCAAAGGCAAATTTCACGGACAGTTTGTGGGCATAAAATTTCCAAGACCAGAACCAGAAAATTAGGGAATCCATAGTTCCCCAAAATCCATTTACATTTCCCATGCATCCCACAATGTTCATAAATATTTGTAAATCATGAATAATGCATCATAATCCATGGAAAATCAATTAAATGAGTAATCATGTCAAAGATCTCAATTATGCCAAAACCCAAATTCAAAACCATGAATTTAATAATCAATTTCATGCCAACAATAAAATGCAAATATAGGTACAAAGATACATGCAAGTTCCACGATCTAATCTATCCAATGACTAGACTCCCGACCTACCAAATTACCCCCACAATGCATTGCTATTCCCGTGCTAACATACTCTCTTTTATCAACATCAACATCGGAGGTACACACTTATTGTTTATCAACCAACCTGTACTACTAGCAAAGTACCCTATATAAAATGGGATATATATATAAGGTCCTTCCCCACTAGAAGGACACCCTAACTTCCTTAGTCATTCATTGACAATCTATATTCGAGGAACCATCCCCCCTTATGCATGAAAGCACAGAATCAACCCATCTAGGAAACACTAGAACAGATGGAACATTTATCTAAAAGGTCTCTTAATTTCCCCTTTAAGTTCCTTTAACTTAACTGGAACCATTCTATAAAGAAAGATTATAAATTGGACAAGTGTCCAAAACAAGACTAATCCTAAATCAACCTCCCCAATAAAAAGACACTATGAGGGTCGTCAAGATAGCTTCCAAAAATTCATTCACCATCGAACCAAACCAAAGAAGGACCTTTCGAGTTAGAATATTTAACTCGGACCAAATAATAGAGACACACCCTATGGAGACCAATCTCTGAGTTCTAAGATATGTTATAACCTCTCTAATTCCATAACCGATATACTATGAAGCCTAAAGATAATCTTTTTACGATCCGATAGCCTAATGATACCTAGCATGAGTGCAACCAATCCATTCCCCCGAATGGCATCAAAATTCACCATATCTGAGTTAAAAAATTTTACTAAGACCCCGTTATTAACAGTAGATACCACACACTCCTTATAGACTCTTTGGAAATCACAAATTCACCTATTGGATAAAAACAAAATAATAAAAGAGTCCAAAGTAACTTTGAGACTGAAATACACAATCACAAATGGGGTCACAAAAAAGAGGGAACCCCGAACTAAGTAAACCACATACACCACAAGGAAAAGGATTTTCAATACCCCAATGTCGGCATAAGAAAATTCCCCAGACTCCCAAGGAATAGTAAGAACATTGAGACAATCCCGACTAGTGTCGGAGCTAGAAGTAGCAACCAATACTTTATTTGCCCAAGCGGCAACCCTTATTGAGATACTCCCATTGCGTGTGACCCAATTAACCACAACTAAAACACCAATTACTTCCTTTCTTGCAATAACTATGGTGCGACCGACCATAAAATCTATACAAAAGATAGGATGATACAGATTATGCCCCATTGGCTCGAGACTGGACACCTTGTGCCCTAGAAGAATTTACCAATCTCAAAACACCTGCCTCTTAATGAACAGGGTAAGCAACACAAGATATAAAATAGGATTTAGGTATCACCCAACTCTTCCTTTTAGACCATTTACCACTATACCATTGGCCTCCCCTTTAGTCTAGGAAACTAAGACCCTTTACATTACCCATTTACAAATCTTACCTCATTCTTTCTCATCCTAATAGGACTAGAATGGCATGACAGAGCTATCACTATTGGGGTTAATAGATTAATAGAATGTCAAAACTCAGCATTGGTAACCTCTCCTTGAGGAAACCGAATATGAGTACCACCTTCCAAGATAGGGTTTGGGGAAATCGGTAGAACTATGGGGAAAACCAAAAATTGCAACCCTTGGCTGGGTTTGTGCCCCATGATTTGGACTAGATCCATCCATGTTGTCCATGAGTGGGTCCAGCGAGTTTCCCTCAAACTTTAGATCATTGAGTAGACATGATCCAAAAAATAAACCAAGGAAGATTCAGAGAAGAGTTCAAGACCTTAGACTCCTGACAGAGCCCAAGCGTACATGCAAGTGTACGTGGTCTTATCAAGTAGTAAAGTAGCTTCCAGAAAGCCTAAGTATTTATCTCACAGGAACTTGTGTTTGCCGCCTATACAATTATAGTTTAACAATTGAGAAAAAGTAAATAAGGAGGTTTAAGAATTTTAAACTAAAAAGAAACTAAACTAATGCGGAAAAAATAATGAATTAGGACAATCTATGGATAGAAGCCCAGGGTAAATGTAACGCCCCAAAAATGGGTCCCAAGACGTCACACGGTGCTTAGGGTCACAAGTGATCCCAAGCTAACCCTTCTACTGGCATACTTACAAGCAACTGTATAAATTACATAAATTTGAATAAAAGCAGAGGAAACATAAAAACACTTTTGAACTGGATCAATTCAAATCTGAATTTATAAGATTATAACTCTGTTGTAACAAATCAAACTGAAACTGAATACATTAACACTACTGATTGTCTATGAAGCCTCTACTAGTACTGACTATAGGTAGTCGGGTCATGACTTCCAACTATCCCAACTCAATACGACTGAATAAATAAAATATAATACTTTTCAAACTGTATAACTGACTCGAGCCCTTAAACTCATCACTTGCTAATTGGAAGTTGCGAACTCACTGAATATGGTGTATGTGCTACAACTTGTACCTATATTATAAGACAATGTAGAACATAGACATATATGTGGATCAGTACTTTGAGGATGTACTGAATATATGGGGGTGTATGCAATAGTTAAACAATATCATCAATCTTTATAGAAATCATGCATACTGATATAAATGAATCACATAGGTTGAGCAAAAACTGAAATCTAAATCTCATGAATCATGAATAAGAAAACATGTAGTATAAATCTCGTGAGTCATTACACTTTATTCTAAAATCTGTATCCTCTTCTTGATCTCAAATCTTTTCAACTAGATAAAATCTTAAAATAATAACTTTCAGGAATTACACTTTATTCTTATGAAAATAAGGAACTTCTTTTGAAACATAAGAATTATATCACTTTAGAAAACTTAGGACTTGGGACTCAAAGACTGTAACACTTTTAGAGACCTTGGGACTTAAAACTTTAGAAATCGTAGAATATTAACTTTCAAAAGATATAATAAGCCTTTAAATCTATAAACTATTTTAAAGAGTAGGGGTCTTCTTTTGGGAGTTTCTTCTAATCGACATAAACCATGTGACCCACATGGATTCCAACGTCTTACCCACATTGGGGAGAGCTACTCTACCCTTGCCATCAGAATAGAACCTTAACTTTAGTGATCACTATCTCGGCCTCAGGCCCATAATCTCAATCCTACGGTAGCACGTAGTTCTGGGGTATGAGACCTTGGAATCATACCCAACTCGGTGTTAAATACTACTCCCATACTTAGGCTCAGAAATTTTAGAAAATCCACCTTAAAATAACTCAAGGGTCTATAATGAAGACCAAATTATGCTTATCTTTACATTAAATCATAGGTAGTGTGGATTCCTATCTTAACTCAATATCAAAACATCAATCTTGAGTTAATCATGGTAGACACTTTGCTAAAGGAAAACTTAAGATCATAACATTCTCAAAACCAAACTCATTCTTGATATGGATATAATAATTCAAAACTTTCAAGAACATGGTCTTAAAATCTCAATACACTTCTTGAAACACTTTGGAAAGTATCAATAATTCGTTCTTGGATTTTAAACATGTAAGCATACTCAAGTAATTTAAACCTTCAAATAGGTAGTAAATCATGACTTCAACTTAGAGACACTCAAAACCTCAATCATGGTAGGAATATACAATTCATAACATAAATTCTCAATTCACAACATAAAATAGGTGAAATATCATGCAATTCAAAACCCGATCAATTCATAATCTCATAAACTTGAAATATGGAAAACTAGGCATAATTCAACTTGAAAATACAAAATTCTTTAAGAAAAAATAAAACTTTGGGCACAAGAACAAAAGGATTGTTCTTGTTTGAACCCCACATACCTTAATAGACTTGGTTGGACGTAGAGAATTTGACTTTGAAACTCTAGGAGATGATCTTGAATGCTTTCTTGAGATTCTAAAATTGTGAAAAGATTGGACTTGTAAGCTTGATTGAAAGAATCCTTATAGAGAACTTTGAATTTGGCACTTAACTTCTTGATTCTTGAGAGATGACACTTGGATTTTGTTCTTGGGAATAACTCAAAAATAAAATATCCAGGTCGTTGTACCATGGGGTTTGCATCGCACAAGCTATGGCAAACTTTAAGGTTTGTGCCGCACTCCCTATGGCACACTTTACAGTTTGCGTCGTACTCCCTATGGCAATCCCTTTCCAGTGAACGTTTGCGATTTGTTAGGCGACGCACACCCTTTTGCAAATACTAACTTTTTGCTCGGGTATCGGATTTTGGTGAAATTGGTATCGTTGGAAAACTAATTCAATTATCTATAATTTTGTGGGTCTTGAGATGAAAAATTCCATGTATATAAAAAGTTATACACATTTAAAGTCGACCCTTGTAGAATCGAATATCAAATGTTGGACGAATCAAATGATCTTTGCTCAACTTGGCTCTAAGTGATCCCTATGAACATTTTTAACTTCAAGAGCACTTTAAACATGAGGGCAAAGATCGTGAAACTTGTATTCATAGGAAGTCACTAGTATTATAGCTTATATACGTAGGAACATTCTTCCTCGAATGATGGGTAGGAACTTATTGAGACGTTAAAGTATGGAATAGTGTGTCTTCTAACAAAGAATGTAGCTGAGATGAAACTTTAGAAATTCTATCATGAAGCTGAATTCTAAGCTAACTTGACTTACTGACCATCAAGAACTGATTCATGCTAGGAGTTTAGAACTCACTTGATATTTCCATGATACAATCATTAATATAGAATTGCAAAGTGATAAATTATTCAGGCACGAATCATAAGACAATGAGACTAAGATTGTACAAGGGGTGCTACACTATCTGAGCTGGTATACTTGGAAAACTGAGGTTATGCTTTGAGCACTTACGAACTGAGTCATGACTAAATAGCTGAATCTTAAACCTGATGCTTGGACTAAACTAAATTTGCAACTTGCATGGACGTGAATGAATTACCTCAAGAATACGAAAGATATAAAAACCATAGGAACTTGTCCGTCTGATTACTAAACTTAATTGTTGGCTATACGGACTGAATTATATTAAAAGCTTATACTCAACTGGAATATTTCTTTAGCACTCTTAGCAAGAAGTTATAATAACATTAGGAAAAATAAGAATCTTGGGTAAGATCTGAGTGAGATATCTGAAGAAGGAATTCTCAGTATAGCTATAACTTTGTAACATAGAACATAGGCTTCTTAAACATAAACTAGTTTAGAATTTCTAGGCCTTAGAGAATGCAACTACTAGTTTTTCAAGCTCAGAAACACTTCTCAAATACTCTTTTCAACTACAATTTCTCCCCTTTAATACCATGCTCACACGGGTTCATATAAGTTCATATACAAATATCTAATATGAACTAAATTCTCTCACCATGATCAAGCCTAACTTGAATCACAACTTACTACACATAACATTATAACACTAGTATGAACCATGAATTCAATACCCCAAGCATTTTCACAACTTTTCCTCTCTAAGATGATTCTTCTTATCACTTCAATGACTAACACTAAACTCTTACTATGGATTCACCAGCGCATATTGCATTCCTTTACTTACATCCCAACACGACATTCAAGCCTATCATTATAACCACATATGAACTTCAAGGCAAACACCCACAAAGACTTACTCCTCCTAGTCTCTAAACCTCTATCAACAATAATATTCTTGCACTATTCTTAAGAATATACACATAAATTTTCAACTAACCATGACATATATCAAAGACTTGGCCTCAATCTTACTTCACACTTATAGCCTTATCTAAAATGGGCATACAATGATCTTTTCTCAACAATGAATATTTATTCTCTCCCATCTAAACAACTGTTCATCATCACTATCTTAATGTAGGAAAAGGTCACAGAAAGGCTAACACATAAGTACCTAAAGCACGGAAGAATACTATACATAACTTTAACACTTAACTGAGGCCTGAGGAATAGAACGTCAAAGGTATAGATTTGTTAAAGAGATCTAAACTGAGGGCATACATAATATAAACTTGATTTCACTAGGATCATGAGTTTTTGAGAACTGATCATACTCTGGAACATGAGTTCATACTTATCATGAGCGGTTCAACATAAGATTGGAGTTCATAGATTTTGGAGGAATGACTCGAATCATAGACTGAAGTTGTTACTTACTTACTAGAAACCAATAATTGATTTGAGTACACATGAAGTGTCTAAGCATTGTCCTTTGGCACGGATCTATCACGCATGACATGAATCTGATGTGATAAAGATTGAAATCCAAGTAATACTCGATAGTGAGAAAGGATCAGTTTCTCATTGCAACTTTTGTTGACATATAACGCAATCTAACTCTCAAAACTTGGTTTGGTTATTCACTCTACCATCTCCCTCTTAGATCAAAGATGGCATTCTAAGTCTATGGAATCCTTTACTAACTCTAATCTAAACTACAGTCCCTTTACTCTAGAGTCTAGGGCATAATAATACCCATAAATAATAAACTTACCCTGAAAGACTACACCTTAAAGTGTAAAACCCACTACTAATACTTCATTCTAAGATAAAACTCTATTTTTGTTTGTCCCCAATATCCATCATCTAATAAATTGAACACTTACTAACTTAGAATCTTCAAAAGTATCACCATACTATGAGTTCATACCAACTAGTTCTTCAACTCTACTTTCTATTAGCTCAATCTTCAAAAAACTCAACTTAGGTTCCAACACTTAACACGGATATCTTCAACCCTTAATGAACCATACTACCTTTGTCCTAGCCTACCAATATCGCATCTCCAAACTTATATCTCTAGACCATAAGAATCAAGACCATAATAAAAGGATCAACAATATCAATCAAAACTCCTTAATTTGGCTATTTAGAACACCATATACCATCTAACTAGTCTTTATCCTCCTAGAAACTCAACGGTAACACACAACATGTCATAATCCTCGAAAATAATGCATCCCCATATTACCTTAGGCATACTTTTACATCATTCATATAACATCATACTTAATCTCAAATCAGTAAACTTATATTCTTGCATTCACTATTTTAAGTCTATTAGTTCACCTCCATATAGCTAGTAGCACCACCAACCAAGCAATCGTTATTTCCACCTTCGTGATCATCTATAATTCAAACTTAGTGTCTAGTGCTAGGCATGATTAACAACAAAACCTCATATACTATTCTCACTTGGAACCCATAAAACAAAGCATCAAGAACCACTAGCCCACTAGAATCTCATAACCACAATAATTGATCAATAATCGTATGGCCTATCTTATTTACAATCCATCAACACATCCTCCTTCTACACATTATTACTATCTACCCTGCTATACACCTAACTTCTTTCATGGCTCTATAAGTTTTAACTAAACTTCCTTTTTGGCAACTTTATGAAAGCCTAAATTAACAACACTCAACCACCAAATACTTTCATCAATAACCTATACTTTTTTTGCACAACAAACATCGCCAACAACTCTTTTCATACTTTAAGCAACCAATAATTCACCTTAATTAATAATTCCTTCTCTACCTTCTATTTAAATCAACATACAAGGGCATACCACTTCATTACTAACTCAATCATATGCAAAAATATTTGGCTATACATATATTCAATAAATTAAACTTACCACTCTTCTTGTCAATACACCTTTAAACCCAAACTTCCAACCAACACATGGACAACAAGATAAATAAGAAGTTGCTAGTAAATCGAAATAGTCCTCACACGGCTTCACTAGACTTTGATTTTGTATTTTTGAGATAGAAAATGAGGTAAATAACAAAGCAACTATGCTAGTGAATCGAAAGATCCCCACACGGCTTCACTAGACTTTGATTTCAACAACACAATGATAACAAGATTACAAGAGATAGAAACTTGACATGCAATATTCAATGATCTAAGAATATACATCTTACTCTATCTTAACTGAATGACCCATAAGAATGAGGGCATAACTTTAAACTCAAGGGGCTTATAACATACTAGAAGGCTCCTCTCAAGCCGCTTCATGAGACTTTTAAAACTTCTTGCTAGCAAGTCTGAGAACATCATTAGGGAAGGAAATAGAACTTGATGATCATGCTATCTCAAGAATAATACATGGGTAGGGAAGTATAGATTTACATTATGGATTCTGAGGAAGAATCTGAAAGCACCTTCGATTTGCGCTTAGGGCACGATTTTTATGAACATGAATAAAGTACTTCAATCTTTGGAACTCAAAAGCACTGATAGGATACTTTCTAGATCGCCTATAATCCCATAACTATCTATGAAGACTGTCTGAGAAAGTACTATCTATAAAGATTTAAGCTTGACTGTTTCTGATATCCAAAAAATAAGGCGGAGATGTCATGAATAGAGTAGGATGAGAATATTTATAATCTTCTTAGAGAACCTTTCTATAGCACGATCTGAGACATAAAAGAATGAAAAAATTTCCTAAATTCCCTGTAGCCTCTTAAAGAAAAGTACAGACGTCTCTGTACTATTTCGCAAGACTCTACTAGACATGGCTTCACAGATACCCTAGGACTCTTGAACTCTGTGCTTTGATACCAAGTTTGTAACGCCCCAAAAATGGGTCCCGAGATGTCACACGATGCTTAGGGTCACAAGTGATCCCAAGCTAATCCTTCTACTGGCATACTTACAAGCAACTGAATAAAATACATAAATTTGAATAAAATCAGTGGACACATAAAAACACTTCTGAATTGGATCAATTCAAATCTGAATTTATAAGATTACAACTCTGTTGTTACAAACCAAACTGAAACTGAATACATCAACACTACTGATTGTCTATGAAGCCTCTACTAGTACTGACTATAGGTAGTCAGGTCATGACTCCCAACTATCCCAACTCAATACGACTGAATAAATAAAATAAAATACTTCTCAAACTGTATAATTGACTCGAGCCCTTGAATAAAAAAGACTCATCACCTGCTGACTGGAAGCTACGAACTGACTAAATATGGTGTATACGCTATAACTTGTACCTACATTATGAGACAATGTAGCACATAGACATATATGTGGATCAGTACTTTGAGGATGAACTGAGTATATGGGGGTGTATGCAATAGTTAAACAATATCATTAATCTTTATAGAAATCATGCATACAGATATAAATGAATCACATAGGTTAAGCAAAAATAGAAATATAAATATCATGAATCATGAATAAGAAAGCATGTAGTATAAATCTCATGAGTCGTTACACTTTATTCTAAAATCTGTATCCTCTTCTTGTTCTCAAATCTTGTCAACTAGATGAAATCTTAAAATAATAACTTTTAGGACTTACACTTTAATCTTATGAAAATAAGGGACTTTTTTTGAAACTTAAGAATTATAGCACTTTAGGAAACTTAGGACTTGGGACTCAAAGACTGTAACACTTTTAGAGACTTTGGGACTTAAAACTTTGAAAATCTTAAAATATTAACTTTTAAAAGATATACTAAGGCTTTAAATCTATAAACTATTTTAAAGAGTAGGGATCCTCTTTTGGGAGTTTCTTCTAACCGACATAAACCATGTGAGCCACATGGAGTCCAATGTTTTGCCCACATTGGGGAGAGCTGCTCTACCATTGCCATCGGAATAGAACCTTAACTTTAGTGATCACTATCTCAGCCTCAGGCCCATAATCTTAATCCTACTATGGAACGTAGTTCTGGGGTATAAAACCTTGGATTCATACCCAACTCGGTACTAAATACTACTCCCACACTTAGGCTCGGAAATTTTAGAAAATCCACCTTAAAATAACTCAAGGGTCTAAAATGAAGACCAAATTATTCTTATCTTTACTTTAAATCATAGGTAGTGTGGAGTCATATGTTAACTCAATATCAAAACATCAATCTTGAGTCAATCTTGGTAGGCACTTTGCTAAAGGAAAACTTAAGATCATAAAATTCTCAAAACCAAACTCATTCTTGATATGGATATAATAATTCAAAACTTTCAAGAACATGGTCTTAAAATCTCAATACACTTCTTGAAACACTTTGGAAAGTATCAACAATTCGTTCATGGACTTTAAACATGAACGCATACTCAAGTAATTTCAACTTTCAAAATAGGTAGTAAATCATGACTTCAACTTAGAGACACTCAAAACCTCAATCATTGTAGGAATATACAATTCATAACATAAATTCTCAATTCACAACATAAAATAGGTGAAATGTCATGCAATTCAAAACTTGATCAATTCATAATCTCATAAACTTGAAAGAGCAAACTAGGCATAATTCAACTTGAAAATACAAAATTCTTTAAGAAAAAACAAAAGTTTGGGCACAAGAACAAAAGGATTGTTCTTGTTCGAACCCCACATACCTTAATAGACTTGGTTGGACGTAGAGAATTTGACTTTGAAACCCTAGGAGATGATCTTGAATGCTTTCTTGAGATTCTTGAATTGTGAAATGATTGGACTTGAAAGCTTGATTGAAAGAATCCTTGTAGAGAACTTTGAATTTGAAACTTAACTTCTTGATTCTTGAGAGATGACACTTGGATTTTGTTCTTGGGAAGAAAAGAAGGGTTTTGATTTGTTTTCTGACTTCTTAGGGTTAAGAGAGAGGAGTTTATGTGATTAATATATCATAAAAACGTTTAGGAGTGATTAGGGATGGTTTAGGGGTGTCAAATGACTTAGTTGCCCTCAGAATAACTCAAAAATGAAATGTCCAGGTCATTGTTCGATGGGGTTTGCATCGCACAAGCTATGGCAAACTTTAAGGTTTACATCGCACTCCCTATGGCATACTTTACAGTTTGCGTCACACTCCCTATGGCAAACCTTTTCCATTGAACGTTTGCGATTTGTTAGGCGAGACACTCCCCTTTGCAAAGCCATAACTTTTTGCTCGGGTATCAGATTTTGGCAAAATTAGTATCGTTCGAACGCTAATTCAATTATCTACAATTTGGTGGGTCTTGAGATGAAAAATTTCATGTATATAAAAAGTTATACACATTTAAAGTCGACCCTTGTAAAATCGAATATCAAATATTGGAAGAATCAAATGATCTTAGCTCAACTTGTCTCTAAGTGATTCCTATGAACATTTTTAACTTCAAGAGCACTTAAAACATGAGGGTAAAGATCATGAAACTTGTATTCACATGGGAGTCACTAGTATTAAATTTAAGGCTTACGAACAATCCTACTATGTTATTGAATTTCATTCATTAAATCGCTTATCTTGGTTGTTTATTCATAGGTTTAATTACATGATCATGGTTCCCAACCTCTAATACCTTACCTAAGTTGAACCTTACAGCTACATGATTGAGCGAGGATGTAATAGTTCACTTAAGTTCTTTACAAATATCATCTTACGTGTGAATCAAGTAAGGTATCTAAGTACATCCCTGTCCTAGAAACTAATTCAAATCTCTTATTTTATAAAGAAACAAGAACCATACTTTGCTTATTCCCATGTTCTATCTCCCTATTCCCTCTACCGAGATCACAAGGTTGACAATTGATGTATTTTAAGGGTAGCTAATCCTTAAAATAGTTAAAACAAGAATAAACAAACAACCAATAATGATAAGCAATTTAAACAAAATTAATTCAAAATGAAAGTATTCATGATCTTGGCCTTAACCCCGGAAAGGGATTTTTAGCCTTTAATGGCAATATTCATCATCCAATTCCTTGGATTGATGATACAAATCATGAAAGAAACTAAAATAAAAGAATGATAAAAACCCTAAAAAGAAGTTGTGTAGCCTCCAATATCTTCCAAGTATGTCCAATAGTTAGTAAAAAAATGTGAATAATGTCCTATTTATAGTGGAATAAATAGCCCATGCCTTGTTGAACAAGGAAACAGTTTTTGGTCGTCTGCGAACCCAGTGACGCGCCGCGTCGATTATCGCGTTGAGAACATCGATGCGACGCATCGACTTCGCATTGTTTCACTGTTTTAGGTGCCTTATGAATCCATTGATGTGTCGCACTTGCCAAGACTCCTTTTCACGCGCTTATACTCTCCAAATACTTATCAGGTATCTAAATTGGCGTCAAGCTGTGTTTTGTGCTTCCGTGATCTATTCCAAGCCTTTTTTAATTGTTTCCACTTTATTTGAAGCTTGTAAATCCTTCATATATCATCATAGTCCATTAAAAAAGCATACTATAGCATTAAACACAATAATTTAGAGATCAAAATAACACAACATCCTCAACGATGAACTAGAAACACGAGCTAAGCATAGGCTAAATTCACATTGAGCTTTAACTTATTGTTTTGACTCTTTTCTTGATACAATTGACCCATTAATATTATAAATAAGTTGTTTCACATATAAATACATAATAAAAACCTTAGTAACTCATTAAAATACATTAGAACCCAACACAATAGACTAGAAAAACACCTAGCTCAAGCCAGTTACACTAGTTTTCTCGGTTGAACTCTAAATGCTCAAATTGAATCAAAACTCATGTGAATCCACCATTAAACATTGTAAACACATACTTGGACACATAAATGCTCATTTATATCATTATAACCCCATTAATCACATGAATCATCCTCAAAATAAGGCTAAATAGGCTAGAATAGTAGTGCTAGAATGCATAAATACACCCAACATCAACTCCATAGCCCGAAAGTAGAACAACCAAGAAAGTGGAACATTCCTAAATGCCTTGTAGCCTCCTGATTATAAGTGTAGTGCATAACACGCCCATAAGAAAGACTCTACTCCACACGGCTTTGTGGACACCCCACGACACCAAAACTTAAAGATCTGATGCCAACTTAATATAACCCGAACCAGGGCCTTGTCATAATGGGCAATCCCAAGTCTAACCAAGATCGTGAACCGCCCCCGTTACCCAACCCAACCACCAAATGCATACCTTGTGTTGGCTGAATTTTGAACATATAAAAAGATAGTGTATTTAACCATGTGTCGACTTTGGGATAAGTCTACATACGAGACCAACCCAACCCAGTCTAACCACCCAATATCCAACCAATAGCCAAACCAAGACCATTAAACCAAAATCAAGATAATAATCCAATGTATGTATGTGTGTGTGTGTGTGTATATATATATATATATATTTAACAAAAACAATCCACACTATACCCAAGTCTACAGTTATCCTTACAAAGCCTCTAAACCAAATCAAAGAGTATCTAGTAGGGACATGCCCCCGACATAGCTATAAATTGAGTCCAAAAGACAAAAGTACATAAAATAATCCATGACATAAAATAGATGTCTTTCGAACTATGGAAGCTCACCACTTTAATCCAACAGTTGATCCCAAAGTTCGATAGCTAAGAAGGATGAGTAGAATGGTCGATTCCTGCATCACGTGGGGATACAGCCGCTCAAAGATGGGTTAGTGGGTGAATGCTAGCATGCACTCAGGATAAGGATAAAATAATGTCATTTATAAAAAACAAGTAAAACCATCCATAATGAATACAACCATATATATATATATATACATATATATGTACATATATATATGTATGTATGTATATATATAACCATGCCGGGAAAGGGAATTGGGTTTATTATGCCTTTAAAACCTTTACCTGGGCTATATAGCTTTGCCTTCCTAAACCATACACGAGCTATATGGCTTAGGCTTTCCCTACAGAAAGGGCCCCAGTGCGTATAGTCGTATGACCAGGGAAAAAACCTGGGATGACTATTACATCCCTAAAAATATATAATGTAACATCATGCACATGGTCACTAGGACCAAACCTCACATCGGCATATATGAGTTTCTAGTTTCGGTCCCTCCGAGATCCCCATCTTCCACGACATTGCTACACATCCCTCCTTTAAGCCCAATTAAAACCATTTTCCAACCAGACTATTGGTCCATTATTATTAACCGAGGCTATTAGATAGTGGTATCGTCATACCGACTATAACTTGCAAGTATTGTCCTTAGCCAAACCTTTTTGAGATCAAGAGATTCCCAAGTACCCATAGATCAGATTATCCAATTAACTTGGGGGTTTCCCGTGTACCCCACAAGTGTTCCATTAACTAATTACCATTAGTCAAACCAATTACCATTAATGCATTCACTTGGGGGGTTCCTACATACTCCATAAGGTTTTCAAAATAGAACAACCATAACCATTATGACCTCACCAATTGACTATTCCAATCTATTTTAAACCAATTCAAATACTTAAAGCATTTATATAATTCAAACTATTTAAATTATACGAATCCATTTAGATTTCTATTACCAAACCAAACCATGCAAGAGTTCTAATAAAAGTTCAACAATAGAGTAAGAACATTCTTTTAGGCATTTTATCAAACATGCTGAGGGCATACCTTTACCTAGACCAAAACCAAAGCATAAAACATCATAATTAGGGTTACCCATGACTCATTTCTTAAAACATAACCAACAACCACCAAAATATGCAAACCATTACCAAAAACATGTAAGAACATAGTTTAAACCAATATCAAATAATATGCATCAAGGCCCTAAACATATATTTTGAAAACCACCAATCAATGCTTAAAACACAATACACATTTCTTTAGTTGGAACTAACAATGAGGTAAGGATTACAAGCCTTATACAAGAAGATTCGAAAGAGAAACATGACTCTTGGGTGGGCCCTTTTGAAGAACACATGAAGAAACCCTAGCCTCTAATCTTCAAGAGTAAGCTTGAAAGTGTATTTGGAGTGTTTTCATCCTTTAACAAGTGTTATAAGAGGCCACCAAGGGTTATATAACGTGAGGATATAAGATTTTTAAAGTAGGAAATGTTTGGACTACCCTTGACTTAAGAATTAAAACAAGCCACGATGTAGGTTACAACTTACTATGGAATTCATGCCCTAGGATATGAGTGCTACCCCAACTCATACCCAAGACCATGCCAAGACCCTACACACTAATTTTAGTATGACTCATACCACACTAAATCATATATTAGGGTACGAGTAGTACACCAAACCATACCTATATCTCGTACCATGGATAGATTCCACAAGACCATACTTAAGACAACATACAACTAGGTATTGCTACCGTTGTATCCTACTATATGAATCAGACCTTGATGAGTCGTATCTTAAGCAAAATCTAAACCAAACACACTGGATAGTATATAAGTGGACAATTAAAACCTCCCCGAACTCATATCTAAGGGTACGATTGGTACCCTTAAGTCGTACCAAGTCCAAAAGTCCAAAACTAAGGAAATTTTACAAGGGTCCTATTCCCAGGGCGTTATACCGCCATCTCGACAATCATCCAATAATCTTCAAACTTTTCTCTTGCCAAATCTTTAGTTATCATGTTGGAACCATTATTATCCATATGAATCTTTTCAAGTTCAAGCAACTTAGAATTCAACACATCTCGAATTCAATAATATCTCACATCAATCTATGTAGATCGATCATGAAATATTGAATTATTACCAAAATGTGTAGCACTTTTACTGATACAATAAAGCACATACCTCTTTTGAGCAAAATCAAGTTCCCCTAAGAATTTTTTTCATCCAAAGAAATTCTTTACAAGCTTCAACGACAGCAATAAGCTTAGTTTCTGTAGTAGATTGAGCAATATATTTTTGCAACCTAGATTGCCAAGATATATCTCCCCTACAAAAGTAACCAAATACCCTAAAGTAGACTTGCGAGTATCAACATCATCAGTTATGTCTGAATCTGTATAACTACAAAGAATAGGTTTTTTGTACTAAAACACAAAATCATACTAGAAGTGCCACAAAGATATTTCATAATCCACTTTAGAGCATTTCAATGTTCTCATTTTGGATTATAAAAGAAATGTCTAATAATACTAACTACATGAACGATATCCAATCTTGTACAAATCATTGCATACATCAAACTACCAACGATTAAAGCATAGGAAATTTTCTTTATATCTTCCTTCTCATCATCCCTGGAATGACACTACTCCGTGCTCAATTTGAAGTGCATAGCTAAAAGTGTACTGACAACTTTAGCTTTATTTATGTTGAATATTTGAAGTACTTTCAGAATGTACTTTTCTTGTGATAACCATAACTTTTTGGCCTTCTTGTCATGGACAATTTGCATGTCAAGAATCTGTATTACTGGTTCTAAGTGTTTTGAAAAAAGGCTTACTCAACTCTTTCTTCAACTTTTGAATCCTGTAAGTATTATAACCAACAACAAGCATGTTATCGACATAAAATTATACAATAATAAAGTCATCATCACATAATTTTTGCACAAAACACAATGGCCTAAAGATGTCTTCTTAAAGTCATGTTGACTCATAAGAAAACCAAACTTCCTATACCACTGCGTGGGGGCTTGTTTCAAATTATACAAGCTCTTTTTTAATTTACAAATATAATATTTTTTTCTTGACTTTAAAACCTTACAGGTGATCCATATAAATTTCTTCATCCAAGTCACCATGGAGAAAAATACTTTTAACATTCATTTGCTCATCTTCTAAATCTAGACTTGCAACTAAGTCTAGAACCACACGAATGGATAACATCATCACAATTGGAGAGAATATCTCATCAAAATCAACTCTATTTTTCTGTTTAAATTCCTTTTCAATTAATCGAACCTCACACTGTAGAATTGGGTTACCACCTTAATGTTGCACCCATTCACTTTTTTTCAAAGCTCTTTTGTCTTTAGGTAGCTTAATCAAATCAAAGATATAATCATGTAAAGATTTAATCTCATCTTTCATAGCATCATAAACTATTTTTTTTACTTTCATGGCCTCATCAATACTCATGTTCTCCCCCATTGAGTACGTACTCATTAGGATAATAACGAGATAAAGGTATTCTCTCTAGTAGATCACCTGGGAAACTATGGAGCATTAATAACTAGTTGTTGATCAACCACATCAATTTACACTAGAGCATCAACAACATCATACTGGTTCATTCTAAACATGATCATCATCTTCATTATCAACTTGATTTTCATCATCGTGAAGATTTTCTTTGGGAGAATAGTCAAAAAAATTGAATCAACATCAACTAGGCTCTCACTACTCTGAGAATCAACCTTCTCATCTATGTCAAAGTCTTCATTTGTTTGGTCTTCAAAGAACACAATATCACAACTTCTAACAAGTTTCTTCTCAATTTGATCATAGAAATGATAGTCAACTCATCTTTACCATAATCAATGAAGATACACTCTTAGTTTTAACATCCAACATCGACCTCTCATCTTTAAGAGCATATACAAAGTATTTGCACTCAAAGACTCTACGATGATGAAATATTCTTACCAGATCAAACTCTGTCAGGGACATCACCATCCAAAGTAACAGTAAGAGATAAATTGATAACATAAGCAACAGTATCAAGTGTTTCTGCTCAAAAAAAATCTGGCAGCTTAGCATCTGAAAGGATACATCTAATTTTTTCAACTAAAGTTCAGTTTATCCTATTTAATAAACCATTTAAATAAGAAATTTTTAGAGGAATTTAGTGATGTTGATACAGTCTCTACAATATCTATCCAAAGGATCAATATACTCACCACCATTATGTGAAGGAATGCATTGCAATTTTTTCTCTGTCTGCCTCTCGAGCAAGGGCTGAAAATCCTTGAACACATCAAGTACTTGATCCTTGGACGTCAAAGGAAATGCCCAAAGTTTGTGAGAATGATCATCAATAAAAGTCACAAGTAAAGTGCAGCACCATGAGACCTTACTTTAAAAGGACCACACAAATCGAAATGTACTAACTCCAGCAAATCAAGCTTTCTTGAAGGCGGATGACTCTACAAAAAAAATTCTTTTTTATTTATCGTCTAAGTAATGACCACACTTCTTTAACTTTGCTTGTTTCACTTCAAAAAGTAAATATTTCGTAGTTAAATGATTAATCCCCTTCTCACTCATATGACTTAGCCTTCTATGTCATAACTCTAATGAAATATCATTCTCCACTAAGTTTATTAAACCTCTATAAATAGAGACCTGAAATATGTACAAGTTGAACAACTTGTCACTTCGAGTCACAACCATCGAACCTTTAGTAAGATTTCATTGTCCAACACCAAAGGTGTTAACATAACCCCTATCATCAACGTTTTTAATCAAAATCAGATTCAAGTGAACATCTAAAGTATGTTAATTTGACATTGTTGAGAACTAATATCGATCCATTGTTACTTTTCAAATAAACAATACCAATTTCAAGTACTTCAACTTACTTATTATTGCTCATTCTCAACATTTCAAAATTACCTAGAGTATAAGAACAAAATAATTTCTTCTTTGGAATAATATGAGAAGTACAACCAGAATCTACAAACTAGTTATACTCAACACAAACAATATTAATGACATTCTCACCACAAGCAATAAGAAGATCATCATTAACAACAACATCAACACGATTTTCATCACTTTTTTTCTTTTGTCGTCTCATCTCTTTGTTATGCTTGTGACCATATTTCATCATATGCCCATTTTTGTTGCAAAATCACATGTAACATTCTTAAATTCAAACTTCGACTTGCTTCTACTTTTATCTCTGTCATTCAAACTTGTGAATTTGTCTCTCCCCTATCTTCAATAACCAAAATATCAAAGTGTGAAGATAAAGAAGATGAGGCCTAAGATCTTTTTCTCATCTCTTCATTTAAGAAATCATTCTTAGGGTATTTCATAGTTACATCACCACTGAGAGTAGAATTATTCATAGAAATTTGAAGAATTTTCCAAGAATCTGGTGGAGTATTAAAAAGTCAAATCCCTGATTTTATTCATCAAATTTATACCCAATTCGAATAGCTGATCAAGGACACCTTGAAAATCATTTATATGATCGGAAATAAGGTTGCCCTCTTTTCACCAAATATTCATCAATTGCTTAAGTAGGAACAACTTGTTATTGCTAGTCTTCGAAGCATAAAGTGTCTCGAGCTTGTCCCACAAACTTCTGGCATATGTTTTATTCACAATATGACTTCTAACATCATCTTCAATCCATTGTCTAAGAGCCACAAACATGTAAATACTTAAATTTTCAATCCTTCTCTGTTATGGATTGAGGTTTATTAGATGCAAATGCAGGCAAATGCATTTTCTTGACCAATAAGAGATCTTTCATCTTGCCTTTTAAAGTATGATAATTACCATCATTCAAACACATTATATTTCTCATGTTTGTCTCCATCATTCATATCAACAAGCAACAACAATCTACACTCTAATATCACTTTGTTGGGAAAGGCAAAGGAACTATCAAAGTGCACGACAGGATAGCTGTAGAAGAATACCCCAAGTCTAAACTTTATCTTCTATTTGAACCAAGAGAAAACAAACTAAACCAAGCAAAACAAAGAATAGGCAGCAAATGTATCAACCAAACAAATATGATAAGACAAGAATAAAACAAATATAACACCAAATTTACGCGAAAAATCCTTTGATGTGAAGAGTAAAAAAATTATGGGACCAAAACCTCCACTATAATCACCTAGGGTTACAATATTGTTCTTCAAAATTATCCATAAAATAAGTGCTAAACAGCAAGCAACAACACAACAAGATTGCACCAAAACTAGAGAAAAAAAGAGCAAAATCATCAAAAATCCAGCTATTGTTCACGGATTAAAAATAGGAACTACAAGTCACCAAATTCAACTCCGGCAGTTCCTAATCAAAGATTGAGATAAGAAGAACAAGTTGTTTAAAAATCATCTCTCTATTTGAAGTTGACTGTTATAGCTGAAATTTAGTGTAAAAAACTGCACTCTATCTCTATTTGATTGCTAAAAACTCTTTTATAGATGGTGAAATAAGACCTAAAAAGGTCTCTATATATGCCCCATAGTAATGGACCTATGAACAAAAGTGGATTGGTCCAAATTAAATTTTATTTATCCACATAGAAAGAAAAAAAAGACTCATAACCTAACAAAATAGTCATGCAATTATTATTTTCATAATAAGCATATCAAGTCCAAATACAACAAGCAAAAATGAAAAAATAAAGTACTACTTTGTATAGTTATTTAATAACAGTAACATGATATGAGAAAGAGGTAACAAAATTTTCTTGAATTGCATAAATGAATAAGTAAACTAATACATTTATTTTTAGCATAGGCCCAAGTTAAAATAAACGAAAAAATATCTTTTTTTATTCTTAGTTAGAGTGGATTTTCAATATAAAATAATTGATCAAACTCTAATATAAACTAGAAGAGCATGGCTCGTGTCAGCACGGGCCAGATATTAAGATATTTTGTTTATGTATAATAATAGATTGATGTTAATTCAAATTATGAATTATAAAAAATTAATGCACAAAATATATTAAGTACTTGATAATATTTTTCAAGGAGTCAAATTATCTTGCAAGATAATTATGTATGACGTATTCATATAAATAAAAAAATTTGATGCATTTTAAAGATTAGATCTTTAATCATATGACTGAGATTTGCTACATTAAGTATAAAATATGAGATTCGAATTAATACATAAGACTTGACACTTGTTGTATAAAATAGAAAATAATTATTGAAAAATATAAAGGGTTATCTAGTCATTGCATATTACATCACATGTGGGTTGCAATTAATAATCCAAAATTACATCGTATTCTCCTACTAAGCTGACATAAACATTCTTTTCTTTCATTTTTCCTTCTCTTTTATTTGTCAACTTGCTCTTTGAAGTTAAATTAAATTTTAATTTTAAGTGTTTCTAAAATTATATTAAAAAAATTATAAGTTACCATCCTTCATATCAATTTAAGTTATTTGACTTTGAGAACACGATAAAACATACTTCTGTAAATATTTTATCGAACTTTGCTTTTGTATATGTTCTTTTCATTGAAATGTAGGAGTCATTTGTTAGAGTGTATAAAAATAATTTTGAATAGAATGTATTAGTAATGTTTGCATTAATAATGCTTGAATTATTAATATTGATATTATTTATGTTGTCATTATTTTTTATACACTGTTTGATGTGTGTATTAGAACTTGTCTTTTCAATCTTGATATATCTAAACAAAAGTTTTTTTAAAAAATGATTGCATATACATTCTAAGATTCATCCGGGATCTAGCACAAGTTAAATATATGTTATTTTTTGTCTCAATTTATGTGACACATATAGAATTTAGATAATAAATCATATTTTTAATATATATTTAGATAATTTAAGTTGTTAACTATTGTAATTTATAATATTTTTAATGTAATTTTTAAATAATATACGTTGTTTTTCTTATCCAAGCTTTTGTGGAATTGATAGTGAATTATAGTTTTAAAATAATTTAAGTTTTTAATTAGTGTAATTTATATACTTTTCTTCTATTTCAATTTAAGAGACACTAATATAATTTCGAGAGTCAACCAGATATTTTATATCTTTTAAATATTTTAAGTTGTTAATTATTATAATTTATAGTATTTTTTATGTATTTTTTGAGATACATAACAGATTAAATTATTTTTTAGATATTTTAAGTTGTTAACTATTGTAATTTATAATACTTTTTATGTAGTTTTTGAATAATATATGTTACTCTCCTTGTCCAGAGTTTTGTATCATCGATGACCAATTATATTTTTCAAATAATTTAATTTTTTAATTATTGTGACTTATAATATTTTTTCTATTCCAATTTAAGTGGCACAATGCTTAGATGACCATAATAATTAATTAGGGGTGATATAGTAAAATACGATTGAAGCAGTGAAACATAAAAGTCTTAAATGACTTACAACAACTAATTAGAAGTGACAAAGCAAAATTACTATAAAAAATACTTATGAAGAAAATTTAAGTGAATCTCATATAAGATGTCAAGTTAATTTAAAACATCAAGAGTTAATTTATCATTTTTATATCTATTTTACCTTTTATATTAAATTTTTATTTTTTTTTAATACTCAAATGACTTATGATAATTAATTAGGGATAATATTTAGTAAAACTATGGTTGAAGCAACTGAAACAGATATGTCATAAATGTCTATTTTACTTTTTTAATTAAATATTATTAATTTTTTAATACATAAGTGACTTAAAATAATTAATTAGAGGTGATATAGTAAAATCATGGTTGAAGCAGACATATCATAAATGTTTATTTTTTCTTTTTCTACTTAAATATTATTAATTTTTAATGCGTAATGACTTATAATAATTAATTATGAGTGATATAGTAAAATTACAGATTGGATATTATTAATTTTTCAATACATAAATGACTTAGAATAATTAATTAAGATGATATAGTAAATCATGGTTGAAGCATCTGAAGCAGACATGTCATAAATGTCTTTTTTATTTTTTTAATTAAATATTATTAATTTTTTAATATATAAATAACTTATAATAATTAATTAGGACTGATATTCACTAAAACTATGGTTGAAGAAGCTGAAGCAGACATGTCATAAATATCTATTTTACTTTTTAAATTAAATATTATTAATTTTTAATACATAAATGACTTATACTAGTTAATTAAGGGTGATATTATAAAATCACGGTTGAATTAGTTGAAGTAGACATGCATAAATATTTATTTTAATTTTTTCTAATTAAATATTATTAATTTTTAATACGTAATGAATTATAATAATTAGTTAGGAGCGATATAGTAAAATCACGGATTGGATATTATTAATTTTTTAATACATAAATGACTTATAATAATTAATTAGAGTGATATAGTAAAATCATAGTTGAAACTGCTGAATCAGACATGTCATAAATATCTATTTTATTTTTTAATTAAATATTATTAATTTTTTAATATATAAATAACTTATAATAATTAATTAGGGGGTGATATAGTAAAATCATGGAGTAAGTAGCTTGCTCAAGCAGGCATGTCGAAACCCTGTCTTCAATATAATAGACTAGGGGAACGGGACCCGTGTTAGTATGGGTCCAACATCGATTATGCTCAGAGTATTTTAAAATTAAAAATAAATATTCAAAATTTGATACTAATTAGATGCTAAATTATAAAATGCATAATAAGTTGGGAGACATTTTAAGTTATTAACTATTGTGATTTATAATTTTTTTAATATAATTTTCAAATAATATATGTTACTCTCCTTATCCAAACTTTTGTTGCATTGATAGTCAATTATATTTTTAAAATAATTTAATATTTTTATTATTATGATTTATAATACCTTTCTTCTATTCCAATTTAAGTAGTACTAATATAATTTCAAGAGTCAACCAAATATTTTATATATTTTAAATTTTTAAGCTATTAATTATTGTAATTTATAGCATTTGTTACGTATTTTTTTGAAATATATAATAAATTAATTTTTTTAGATATTTTAAACTGTTAACTATTGTAATTTATAATACTTTTAATGTAATTTTCAATTAATATATGTTACTCTTCTTGTCCAAACTTTTGTAGCATTGATAGTCAATTATATTTTAAAAATAATTTAAGTTTTAATTATTGTGATTTATAATACTTTTTATTCTATTTCAATCTAAGTGACACTGATAGAATTTCGAGAATCAATCAAATATTTTATATCTTTTAAAAATTTTAAGTTGTTCATCATTGTGATTTATAGAAATTTTTTATGTTTTTTTTTATATATAACAGATTAAAAATATTAGATACGGAATGTTAAAAAAAAAATAAAAAATAAAGCAGGCCATAGTAACCTTTCCAACCAAAACAAAAAGGGGGAATGACAAAAATGGCAACTAAAACTAAAATAATACCATAAAAATAGTACCCATAAATAAATATCTGATAAATAGTCATTCTTAGTGCAAGTCGTGTACCATTCATCTTTTCTTCGTCCTCTTTTTCTCCCATTCTCTCTACCGCAATTTTTTTTAATTTCTCACCGCGACTTCAAAATTCACCTATCGAATACTCTCATTTTTATCGTAGCTCATGGTTCTGAAAATTGATTGAGAAATTATAACTGTTTTGATAGGTAAACAAATTCACCTTTTTTTTTGTTGTACGGTGCCCAACAAATTGATGCAAAAAAAAAAAAAATTATTGTGATTTTGAAAGTTTGAGCCTTTTTATAAAGAATTGCATACAAAGAACTTCATCACCAAATCTTCTTTGAGATGGCTGACACCGAGCATGTCGTCTCCCTTTCTTTCTTTTCTTTTCATTCACAATTTTCTTTCCATTCAAATTCTTAAACCTCCATTCCTTTACCTTTTTGATACTCCAATTTACCTTTTTCATTCCATAAATTTTATATAAAATATCCAAAAATCAGCATTCAATTAGTTTTCTATTGTTTTTTTCATTGTAAATTTGCTCAAAATTGATACAAAATAATAACTTTATCTTCAGTTTTAGCTCCAATAATGATAAAATATGGAGGTGTATGAATATGCTATATGTACACAAAAACAAGCACAGATTTTTGTCCTTCCATTTGAAAAGGTGTATGAATGTGCAATATGTACTATATCAATTTGGTCTAACTATTGTATATGCTTGTACAGATTTCTTCTGTAAAAGGTGTATTTATGTGGTATATATATTGTATCAATGTAGTATAAAAGTGTATCAATTTAATATAAAAGAGTATCAATTGGGTATATGGACACTGCTACTGCATCAATGCGATATAAAAGTGCATAAACCAAATATGAGAGAGTATTAAATGTGTATATGGACACTACATATGCATGTATAGGTTTTCCTTCTCTCTTATTATAAAAGTGTATCAATGCAGTATAAAAGAGTATCAATTGGGTATAAGGATTCCCTCTTTCTTTTTTAAAAAATGTATCAATGTAGTATAAAAGTGTATCAATATGATATAAAAGTGTATTAATTGGTATAGAGACTGCATGCGACCGACTGACTCTATTTGTTATAAATTGAGTCAAATAACTAAAAAAGAAAAATAAATTAGACCAACTTACTCCAATTATCCATATTTTTAAATTATAAGCTATTTCTTTTCAAAATGATCATTCCTTATCCTTTCTCCAAAAGAAAAAAAAAATCTATATATTCCCTGAAAACTCTCAAACCAATAATTCTCATTAGTCATTACTCATTTCACCATCCAATATTTCTCTCTCATGAGTCCTTCTCATTTATCCACACAACTCTTATTTCTGATTACTCATTTTTGCTAGTGGAAAACAACGTTAAAGACCAATTCAACATCCACGTCTTCTCTTCTTTTCTCAGCCAATAACTACACTACACCTTACACCAGACATCACTTTTCTAAGACGTGGACTTTTCACAATCACCACCATAACCTAACTCCACCCCCTAAGGTTGATTCTTCAATCAAAATGGTCACTTAAGTATAGGGATATGTAACTTTTTTCTTCCTTATTATACCTTGAGCACATATGTCATTAAAATTTGTAAAAGATGAACACTTTTAGTCTAATTGATAAAACACCTAAACGGACCATTTAAATTAAAACTAACAGAAATGTCATGTTTTATTGCTTTCTACTTGACAAAATTCAATGACCTTACTTCTGATAATTTTATTTTTTCCTCTAATTGCAGTAGATTTTTATTATTAACAGATTAAGATTTAACAAACTTTACAGAGATTCTTTTATTTTGCTTAGCAATGAAATCGGGAGGGGGGGGGGGGGATCATCTCTATCGCAAAGTTATTTTCACTACTAAAATATCATTATTTTTTCATGAGAAAATGATTACTGGTTATTCTTATGGATACTTTGATTGAATCGATTAGAAAAGAAGAAATAGTATTGTTTTTTACAAGGAAAAATTATGAACCTTATCAGTGTTTCAATCCAATACTTTTCCACAACGTGTTTTACCAGTGAACTGGTTCGATGATAAAGAAATTAGGAAATCATATTTTATAATACGAAGTGGTTGTTGATTTACAAGGGGAAAACTTGGGGAAGTTATTTTCACAACTAAAATATCACTATTTTTTCTTGAAAAAATAATTATTGGTTATTTCTATAGATACTTTGATTGAATCGGTTAGAAAAGAAGAAACAGTATTATGCCCTTTAATCTTGTGGACCTAAACATGTCTGTTTACAACATAATTTAATTCGTAGAAAATAAACTTCAACCACAAATAAAAATATGAAGAAACAACAATTTTATTGATAAACGATGTGAGTACAAATATGTTCCTCCCTTGATTCTTCTCTCTTGATTTTCTCCTTAATTCGAGGACGTCAGTATTATATTTCTCGAATGTATGAAGATTTGAATATGAATTTCTCCGTAATTCGAGAGCCGTTAGTGGCGTATTTCTCGAACGTAGGAACATTTGGATTTGATCTTCATGAAAGGAGGGCTTGTCTTCTTGATGTATTTGACTATCAAGAAGAGAGGGTTTTGATCTTTACAAATATCTCATGAATTTATTGGGACTTTTCAGATCGTTGATCTCTTTGTGAATATTTCGTGAATTTGTGGGATACTGGAGATACCTCTTTGAAGGGATATTTGTCCCGCATAATTTAGGGTTTAAATTGAGTAGCCATCAAGCTAGATTTATGGTAAAATAGCCCTCAAGAACTCTAACCAAAATTGAACTCTTTTTGTAGAGTTCATAAAATCTCAATGTCTACAAATGCTCCCTGCTTCAAGGCTTGTCGGAGTGTAAACTTGATGAAACTCAAATACGAGTCTTGAAGTACCGCTTCCATCTTTACGATCCTGCGGCTACAGATTTGCATATTTGATTTATAAGAGAAGAGATGAAGGACAGATTTAGTTGATTTATGAGAGAAGAGATGAAGGACAGATTTGGTCCCACTGGACGTGTCAATTTGTTTACAACATAATTTGATTCATGAAAAAAAAACTTCAACCACAAATAAAAATATGAAGAAACAACAATTTTATTGATAAACGATGTGAGTACAAATATGTTCCTCCCTTGATTCTTCTCTCTTGATTTTCTCCTTAATTCGAGGACGTCAGTATTATATTTCTCGAATGTATGAAGATTTGAATATGAATTTCTCCGTAATTCGAGAGCCGTTAGTGGCGTATTTCTCGAACGTAGGAACATTTGGATTTGATCTTCATGAAAGGAGGGCTTGTCTTCTTGATGTATTTGACTATCAAGAAGAGAGGGTTTTGATCTTTACAAATATCTCATGAATTTATTGGGACTTTTCAGATCGTTGATCTCTTTGTGAATATTTCGTGAATTTGTGGGATACTGGAGATACCTCTTTGAAGGGATATTTGTCCCGCATAATTTAGGGTTTAAATTGAGTAGCCATCAAGCTAGATTTATGGTAAAATAGCCCTCAAGAACTCTAACCAAAATTGAACTCTTTTTGTAGAGTTCATAAAATCTCAATGTCTACAAATGCTCCCTGCTTCAAGGCTTGTCGGAGTGTAAACTTGATGAAACTCAAATACGAGTCTTGAAGTACCGCTTCCATCTTTACGATCCTGCGGCTACAGATTTGCATATTTGATTTATAAGAGAAGAGATGAAGGACAGATTTAGTTGATTTATGAGAGAAGAGATGAAGGACAGATTTGGTCCCACTGGACGTGTCAATTTGTTTACAACATAATTTGATTCATGAAAAATAAACTTCAACCACAAATAAAAATATGAAGAAACAACAATTTTATTGATAAACGATGTGAGTACAAATTTGTTCCTCCCTTGATTCTTCTCTGTTGATTTTCTCCTTAATTTGAGGACATCAGTAGTATATTTCTCGAATGTATGAAGATTTGGATATGGATTTCTCCGTAATTCGAGGGCCGTTAGTGGCGTATTTCTCGAACGTAGGAACATTTGGATTTGATCTCCATGAAAAGAGGGCTTGTCTTCTTGATGTATTTGATTATCAAGAAGAGAGGGTTTTGATCTTTACAAATATCCCATGAATTTATTGGGATTTTTCAGATCATTGATCTCTTTGTGAATATCCCGTGAATTTGTGGGATACTGGAGATGTCTCTTTAAAGGGATATTTGCCCCGCATAATTTAAAATTTAGGTTGAGTAGCCATCAAGCTAGATTTAGAGTAAAGTAGCCCTCAAAAACTCTAACCAAAATTAAACTCTTTTTGTAGAATCCACAAAATTTCAATGTCTACAATGACATGTGAAAAGTTGAAATTAAAGTATTGCCAAAAAAGAAAAGAGATCATTCTTTTTTAAATAAATTAAAAAGAAAAGTAGATCATTCTCTTTTGAAACGGAGGGAGTAACATGAAAAATGACAATTTTTTTCGTTTTGGGGGCTTCGATGTTAGTTGGACTAAAAGTACTGAATTATTACAAACTTAAAAGATTATGTAGTATATACTATAAATGTACATAATAGTAAGGACGAAAATACCAGACTCTCCCAAGTTAGAGGACCATTTAAGTTAAAACACTCCCCCTAATATTCCATGCATCTAGAATAGCCCCCACTTCCCTCAAAAACACATGCACTCTCTCTCTCCCACTTTTCAGGAATTATCTATTAGATTCTTCAATGGCCTTGAGAACTGGACCGATTTTCTGCCAACTTAAACCACAGACGAAGAAGCCTGAACCGGTGGTTTTTATGCCGGTTCAGAAGCTGAGAGTGTCATCTTCATCGTCAGAACCGGGACAGGAGAATGGGAAAATAATGTTGCAGCCGAGGTTGACTACTTTAAGATCATTCGGGTCGGATCCTGTCGGAGTGATTAAGACCAAGAACGGTAGTTTTGATGGAGAAGATGAAGAGGTTTCGCCTTTTTTTGCAACGTTGTCGGAGTATATTGAAAGCTCTAAGAAGAGTCAAGATTTTGAGATTATCTCCGGTCGACTTGCCATGGTATATAATTAACTTCCTCTATTTTCTGGAACCATATGAATCAAACTGATCGAGTTTTCAATTTCAACTTGTTCTGTTTACTCGTGTATGTTTGATTTGACACACTTTTTAAAACATACTCATAAATAAAAGAGATAAAATAATAATTTTGATATATTACCCTTAAATATTATTCTTTTCCTTTCAAAATAGCTAGATTCTCTTTTTAAAATATTTATTTGAATTTAATTATTTATTTATTGATTATATTTTTTAATATTATTTTTATTATTAAAATATACTCTAATTTATATTTTAAAATATAATTAATCAAATTAATTAATTTAATAAAATAAATTTCTAATAAAAATTTTTCTTAATCAAAATGACAAGTCAACGAGGGAGTACTCATAAGTCATGGAAAATAAATAACTTTTCTATCTCAATTTACTTTAGGTAGTTTGATTTTATGAAAAAAAAAATTTGAATCTTATGATGTAATATAAGTAATAAATATTTGTGTGACAGGATAAATTAATCATTTTATGTTGGGTTTTTAAGAGGTGCGAATGAAAATAAATAAGTAAGTGTTCTTTTCGAAAAGACCAAGAAAAATGATGCAATTTGAATAAATATTTTTTCGGATTAAGTGATTATGATCTTTTAAGTGGATTGCAATTTTTTTTGAAGAGTTGTATCTTTTTCGAAGAGTTGCACCTTTACGAAGGGTGCACTTCTCTGAATGATTGCTTCTTTTCATGA
The DNA here is from genome assembly GCA_030864215.1 of Capsicum pubescens. NCBI lineage: Eukaryota > Viridiplantae > Streptophyta > Magnoliopsida > Solanales > Solanaceae > Capsicum > Capsicum pubescens. Next base: position 196,006,012 of record CM061549.1, on the reverse strand, counting down.
AACAATACCTGAATGAGTATAAATATCTGAATTTTTTCTCAGGTAAAGATAATTTTGAGTAGAAAAACAATTATTTTTTTCTTCTAATAACTTTCGTGTGATTATCAAATCGTTGAGCGTGTTTGAAGTTTCTGAGAATTTGAGGTACCGCTATTTTAAAAAAGAGAATTATTTTATTTTGGGAGGAAAGATTTCATAACCTCGGTTACTTGAGGGAATAAATTTCTTAAGGACACACCATGTATTCGGTGGACTTATTCTATAATTTTTTGCTCCATCTTCATTTTTAAAGTTGATAAACACTTCATCTTGATAGTTCATTTGATTATTCATTTGAATTTGTGTTTGAAGTTGTTGTAACTTCATTGTAGTTCTTGAAAGTTGCATTTATTGAACTTAGTATTGAAGTTTGGATTGAAACGTACAGATTTTTGTATTCGAATTAACATTTTAAAGTTTAAATTTAAAACTTTATAATTATTTATTCACCACAAAAAGCTCAAAGTTTTTCTTAGTTAAATAAAATATTTGTCTATTGTTGTCTAGATTGTGTTTGCAGCGACAGTGTCCATGGAAGTTGTGACTGGAAATTCTGTATTCAGAAAGACTGATTTTCAAGGAATAGCTGAAGCTGCTGGAGTTTGTATTGGTGCCGTAGCTTGTGCTGCCTTTTTTGCTTGGTCTTCTAGTTCTCGCACACGAGTTGGACGAATTTTCACCCTTGGCTGCAACACCTTCATCGATTCCTTAATCGATCAAATTGTCGATGGTTTGTTTTATGACAACGAGCTCAATGATTGGATTGACGATATCTAGACCACAATAATGAAAGACAAGTATAAATAATTGAAAAAAAGAAAGTGTTGAAATTAAGCAACTTATTTTATCAAATGTTTGAAGTATAATATGTATCATTAGGACCTTGGTTAGTTAGTATATATCTTGTAAATATATATCATATAGTTAAATATATTGAAAAGAAGCTATTACACAATATATGAAATCATCAAATGAGGGTGGCCACATGTGAAAATGGTAATATGAAGTTGTCATCTTTCATTGTGATAGTTAAGTATCATCACTTTTTGCATCTTTATTTATGACTTAGAGAATGCGTTGTTCTCTTGGAGATACATGTAGTATATTTCAATTTCGAAAAGGAACTAGCTAGCTGGTTACACTGCTGTCTTTAATTTAGCATGCCAGCTAATTATATATTCTTTTTGTTTTAATTTGTGTCTTACTTTTTTTTATTTAGTTTATTTTGAAAAGAATGTTTATTTTTCAATTTGGCAGCTCTTTAATTTTAACTTCTCACATGATAAGGTATAAGACCACAAGATTAAATAGTATCTTGGTGCATTATACATGTCGTTAATAAAATGATAAAATTCAAAATTTTTCTGAAAGCTGATGGAGTACGCGACCTACTAATTTTACTTATATTCACTTATGAGTAACCTATGAGTGAAAGATGTTGCCTAATGTGTTTCAAATATGCAGTGAACGGTATAATTAAATAAAATAATATTTTCACGTGAAAAACACCCAGCTCAAAAGGTGTGAAAAATCACGACCTGTACCTTTACATGATTTCACCCCAACTTCACTAAATAACTTTGAGCCTCAGCAAACAATAAATTACAAGACTTATGTGATCTAGGAATTATAAGCTCTAAAATCAAACACAAGTCACAAACCTTCCAAGGTATGTGATCCCAAGTTTTCAAGTTTCTCAACTTGAAGACAATAATCCTAATTTAGTTTATACTATAATGAACCTATAATTACATCAAAATTACAACTCAAGAACCAATCCTAATACATAGAAACTAAGACTCCTTAACTTTCTAAGTATTAGAATCAGGTACAACTACGTGTTTCTTTAATCTTCAAGTTGTGAACTGTCAAGTCAAATTGTCAATTATCTTTTTATTTTGTAAGTGCGTGATGGACTATGAAGGCCACTTTCTCTATTTAAACACAACTCTTCAAGGAGTGCTTCATCAGATAAGACTTTTTTGCTTCCTCAAAACTCTTGTCTCTTTAGAGTTTTATTTCAACTAAAACTCTTTGTTCAACTGAACTTCACTTATCTTCATGTGTTGTATTCATACTCAAACTCTTCACCTCCAAACGTGATAATTAAGTTGAGTTTATCAACTGCACCTGGTTATCTATTTCATAAATCAAGTACTCTTGTCATCTGATATCAGTGATGTCTTTGTGGACTATCCTCCTTTTGCCTGGACATCAATGAACCACTTTAATTAACAAGTTTCAACTATTTTTTCAATCACCAGAACTTTATGAACTACAAAAAATTCTCTTTTTTTGTCTATGACAGACCTCTTTTCCTTGTGCAAATCCTAACATTTTCCCGTAGACTCTAAGTCAAAAACTTTTAGCCCAAAAAAACGTTAGTTACTGAGTCATAAGCATTGCACAACCCAATTCCTCCTCCTTTTGGCATCATCGAAAAGTGTAGTCAAAGCATAGACAATTCTAGTATGCAATCCTAAATATGGCCATGGGACTATCACCGAGACAATCAGAATAAGACAATTTTAAAGAACCAGTGCAATAAAACGTGCAGAAGAAGATAGATATAAGCAAAACAGATATATCATTGATTTAGCAAACTATGACATACATGATAGTAGTATAAAAAAATACCATGAACAACCTAGGCACTTAGCGAAAAACTTAAAAGAGTAAAATCAGAAAGAACTCAGAGGATGGATCAGAAGATGTTGGAGGAATAAGTACAATTAGTTATGTCAACTTGCAAATGGCCTTTGCATTATCAACCCTTTCCTTGGAAAATCTATCTTCACTGTGAGGATTATGGCTTGAAGAACCTCTTTCTCTTTAGCATGAGTGGCATGAGCGGCATGAGCTTCCTCTAACTCAGCCAACATATCAACCAATTCATTGTGCAATCTTTGCATAGGATTGTCAGCTTGTCTCATTGAAACAGGTAAACAACATGGTTCAAACGATCAAGAATATCCTTGGTTGTCTTAAGAGACCAAACTTGCACAACGGCTGAATACTCTTCAAAGATTGATTCTTACAAAAAATCATAGAAAAGAGCATGTCCCTTTTTATCATTTTTAAGAAGCACCTATTGTATGTGCTTAATAATAAGACTGCGCAGGTTGATCTTGACCTCAGTGTTAAGAAGCTCCATGAGAGTGATATCCAAGTAATTAGCTTCAGTGCATATCTCTTTATGAGGTGGATCATTTTGTGCACCACATCTAAATAAAGTTAATGGATAGGTGACATTTACCTTTTCAGAAACATGACAATGCTAATGAAGGTTGGGATTTCCAAAAAATTTCCATGTGGTAGCCAAGGAAGATGTCATGTTATCCAAGGATGGTCATTCGAATTTTACATAGTGATCTCAACCTCCAAGAGGTATATCCAAGATACGTGCTCTATCATCAGCAACTATATAAATTGATATTTCTCGTACAATAGTGGTGAACATATCTCCATGAGCTGGCCCATTTGTATAGAACTCATATACTTCAGGTCTTCCAAACTTACATTGAGAATCGCATTGAAGAAATAGGGGAGACTAGCCTTGAAAATCAATTTTGGCCATAAGAGTGGCCATTTTAAATCCATCAAAGCCTATAACCACATGTCCTCGAAGAAAGGATCTCTTTTGAAAGTGAAGGACCTGTAGAATCAAAAGAATCAGTGGGTCCAATATCAGTAAAGGAAGGGACATCATTCTTAGTAGCCTCTAAGTCAGAGGATGGAGCAGGTTAAGAGACCTGTTATGAATACTTGGATTTTGAAGAGGAAGGATTACGCATCTTTGGAGCATATTTTTTTAGGGTGTTGAAGAAGGAGAAGATATTAAGAGTCAAATAGCTGGGGACTTGGGAATGGAATATTTTATAGTCTTTCCTCGATGATTGGATTTGACAGGCAGATCAATACCTAATGGAATATGTAAAGTGGAGAGAATAGGGGATAACTATTTCCTTTCTTGCTTGCTTGAAGAGCTTTGTCAAGAGAAGCCTCCTCTTGCCTCGTTCTATTTCTAGTATGAGGAGTTTTGGGTGGAGTAGGATGTGTAACTGTTTCAAGAAGAGGTTTGTCCTCAGGAATAAGGTAACAACTCAATTTTCTGAACCGGAACACTACACGATGCTCATGACCCCGAAGGGCCACAAGCTAACCCATGACTAATATCTGTAAACTGACCAATGAATAATAATAATAATATCGTAAATGCAAAAATATGAACTGAAATTCCATTAGGTTCAATACTAGTACATAACTAAAAAATATGGTATAACGATACCAAAACAACTAAGATAATTATCTGAACATACTGTAGTCTGAAAGCCTCTAAACTGTCTGAATAAAGAGTTGATGGGACATGTCTCCAACTAACTCCAACTACTAAAATAAACTAAAAACTAAAATAGTAATGTGATTATCATGTCCTCGAAGGATGAGGACTCATTGATAACTCTGATCGCTGAACTGGGATGCTACTGGTTCTATGGAGCTTGTGCTTCTAAACCTATGGCACCATAGCGCAAATGCGTCAGTACTTTGAATGTACTAGCATGCAAGTGAGGTAGGCTGAATGCAAATGGTTCATATACATAAACAATACTAACTGACTGACTAATATGAACGTGAGAATACATGCATGACTACGTAATTGTAACTGAGATCGTGATAGGACTGAATACTAAGTCTACTGATATTGACCCCGGAGTTAAAGATAAGTGAGAAAAACTGATACTGTATTACTGAATACTGAGGGACTGATACTATGTTACTGATACATGAATAACTATTTCTGACAGTTCTGATTATGAAAAACTGGTCTGGTTGACTATATCTGACAGTCCTGAAGATGAATACTGATAACATGAGTTCTGAGAACTGATATAAATGATAACATGAGTGACTGTATCTAATAGTCCTGAATCTAATGGAACTAGCTGAGTTCCGTACTGTATCTGAATTTGACTGTATCTGACAGTCCTGAAATCTGAAGAACTATCTGAGTTCTTTTACTGAGACTGTAACTGTAGGAGGTAATCATCTAATCGACATGCTACAGAACTGAACTAGTGGGGTCCAACCTGTAACCCCAGCTAGAAGGGTATCAATACTGTACCACGAGTAAAGACCTGCTGTGAGTATACCCTCGCTGACAGGGAGCTCTTCCGTCAACCCCTCCTAGTAGGTAACCCAAATGAGATGTATATATATATCACTAAACACGTAGGGTGCATCTCAACCTATACTGGCTACGTAGTTCTGAAACACAAAGATTGGTTCTAAGGATCACACCCTCCACTGAATAACAGGTGAGTCCCCATCCTTGGGTTCACTTGTTGCTAAATCCTACTCCCAATTGAATAGACACTGAACTAATTAACTAAACTGAACTGAACTAATTAATTGATGGTATGGTTTAGTGGAACTAAAACTGAATTTACTGAGTTCCGTTGACTGACGGAATGTACTGAGTTCTGAGGACTGACTGAGAAAATTGAAGTTACTAAGATTGACTGGGAATACTGAGGTTACTGAGATTAATGAGCTACTGAAATTACTAAAATTTCTGAGATTTCCTGAGTCACATGACTGACTGAGTTCTATGGATCATAGCTTGATTGAGGAGATCGTGAAAACATGACATGGCTCTAGGCACACAGCTAAATATTTCGGGTACAAGTACCCCCAGGACTCGATGTGAAGAAACAGATATAACATGACTTACGTGAACACATGACCAATAACACAATTCATAATTCATATATTGAAGCATTTTGTCAAACATGTGATATGCATAAACTTGTACATGATTGGGGATTTCATGATATCACTAGTTGGGCATGTTTCCTTCATCTAGGCATTTAATCATACACATAATAGGCATAGAATATGTAAACAACATTATAGAACAATCAAACATCATGATTCATCTCTAATTTCATTATCCAAGGGTTTTAATCCTAGGTTTACAGGAATCTACATCATTACTAATCGATTACATATGTAATTTATCACCAAACATGAATTAGAATGCAATTAGTCATTATCAACATGAACAAGAGCAATCCAATCATGAAATTCATAAAGAAAATCCATAACTTGAATTTAGAAAAGAGATTCTTGGATTTCATGGACGAAAGGAGTCCATGAATGAACACTACACATACCTTAGCTTGTGATTCTACGAAGATTGACAGAGAGATTCTTGAAATTTGATGGTGAATTCCCTTGGAATTGAACCTTCTATGAAAACCCTAGGGCTTGTTCTTGAGAGTTTTTTAGAGTAATTGAGTATAAGCTGGTGAATTATGGCCAAATCTCGTGTAATAAGGCTTATATATAGGGTGGTAAATTGACCCTTTTAACCCTGGGACATGTATTTAATTTCTAAGAAAATTTCCCGATTTTTATCCTTGGCGCGACGCGCCACTATCGCACCAAGTCACTGGAACTAGACAATTGGGAATCTGCATGGTGGCGCGACGCGGAGCTATCGCGTTTCCACCTTGTTTGAGACCTAAAAGTTTGGTGTGATACGCCACTATTGCGGAGCAATACTGGAAATAGACAATTGCCATTTGATCTATCTCTGCGACGCGCTGAAGGCTCAGGTGATACACTGTCTTACTAAAAAGGCTCTAACTCTTCGTCCGAGTATCGGATTTGGGAAAATTTGGTATCGATGGAAAGCTTATTGAATTTCCCATATGATAAAAAGTGAAAAATATTGAAAATACCATATCTATAAAAGTGGATTCATCTTTCAAAGAAAGCTTCTAACATTCTTGGAGAAAAATTTCAAGCTAGGAAAAGTATGAGTATTACAAATAGAAATACGAGCCCCAGATTTCTTTACCAAGCGTGAACGAACTCACTTTTTAAAAGGTGTAGGAGTGTATACATCTTCATGAGAAAGTATCTGAAGAAAATTAACCTCTAGCACTAGATCGGAGAAGGAGGAATTATAAGATTGATTGCAAAAAAAGTCTTGAGCAAATGAATCTACCACGTAACGAAACTCGTTCCAGTCCCTAAAGTCAGACATTTTAATAGTAGGGGATAATTATTTTTTGAAGTTTTGGATATATTAGGATGAACAGTGATGATAAGTGGAAGATGAATCAGTGGGATCATTTTTGGTTGGGGAAGATGGAGTCGAGGAAGCCATTAAAAAGAATTTAAAGCTTTGAGTGGAGCAATGTGGTTTAATTTCAGAAATAATGATGATAGAGTATGATTTCGATTGGGATTTATATTGATGGAGAAAAAAAAAGAGAAAGAGAGAAATAAGCTAAAACGTGTATGATTGAATGGGTGTGATAGAGTGAACGAATAGGAGAGAAAGATGGGCAATGATGTGAATGACATCTTTTTGAAAAGGGGAAGGACTTTTGAGTTTTGGCGATTACAAAAGAATCTGTTGAAGGTTTAACATTTGGAACACAAGTACCTAGTTGTTTCATAATGCATGCTCAATCACTAACTCAAGTAAATCATACCTGACAAAATCCATGAGCTCCTCTACCTTTTGTTTTCCCTATATCTGCATAACTAATACACAATTAAAATAAATCATCATTACACTAGAATTGGGACATACAACTAAATATGCAAAATTGAAATGAATAGTAAAAGGATAGCATGCAACGAGGACCTTTTCTAACCAATCATTGTAGGTAGTTCATTCAATTTTAATCATCTCCAAGTCTAGCTTGTTCTTTTCAAAGTTTTCTCTACCTAGTGCCTTAGTAAAAGTATAATCTATTTGTTCTTCAATAGAACAAAACATGAGTGATGTTGAACTTTTTCAACATTGTCTCTAAGAAAGTGATGTCTAATATCAATATGTTTAGTTCTCTTATATTTGACTAGATTTTTAGCAATATTTATGGCACTAATGTTATTACAAGAAATTAGAACACAAAAAAAATCCATACCGAAATCTTGTAATTTCTATTTAATCCATAACAGTTGTGCAACATGATCCAGTAGCTACATACTCAGCCTCTTGACAAGGCTACAAAGTTCTTCTTCTTGTTGGATCATGAAATTAAAAATGATACAAGAAAGTGTGCCATACCTGTGGTGCTCTTTTGATCCACTAGATAACCTGTATAGTCAACATCTACATATCCTACTACTTCCTTTAGGATATCAAAGGCCTAGGTCAGTGGATTCTTTAAGATATCTTAGAATCCTCTTGACAGACTTAAGTCGAGACTCCTTAGAATTTGCTTGAAACCTTGCACACAAGCCAACACTAAAAACAATGTCAGGTCTGTTTGTAGTAAGATATAAGAGAGACTTAATCATTTCTCTGTGCAACTTTTGTTCCACTGATTTACCTATTTAATCCATGTCCAATTTTGTGGTAGTGGAAATAAGAGTGCTTATCTTCTTGGCTTCCTCCATAGAGAACCTCTTAAGTATTTCTTTCACATATTTTTGCTGATGAATTAATATTTCAGTAGAAGTTTGTTTGATTAGTAATCCTAAGAAGAAGGTGAGTTCTCCCATCATGCTCATCTCAAATTCACTACTCATGAGTTTTGCAAAGTCACGAGTCATATTAATATCAGTAGAGACAAAGATAATGTCATCTACATAAACCAAGACATGGGAGCTTATTTCAACCCATATAAGGCTTTGCCAAGCGTGCACACATGATCAAGAAACTCAGTACTTTCAAATCCAGGTGGTTGCTTCACATAAACTTCCTTATTTATATAACCATTTAGTAATGCAATATTTACATCCATTTGATAAAAAGTAAATTCCTTGAAGACAAAAAAGGCTAAAAGAAGCCTGCTTTCTTCAAGTCTTGCCACATGAGTAAATGTTTCATCATAGTCTATCCTTTTCTCTTGATTGTATCCTTAGACTATCAACCTTGCCTTATTTCTTATAACTGTTCCATGTTCATCCACTTTATTTCTGTACACCCACTTAGTTCTAATCATAGTTCAGTTATGTAGTTGTATTACCAACTGACATACCTTGCTTCTTTCAACTATTGAAGCTCCTTTTGCATAACTATTATCCAATCTACATCAAGAAGTTCTTCCTTTACCTTTTTAGTTTCAATCATTAATAGAAAAGCTTTGAAAGTGCATAGATTCTTTAATCCTGATCTAGTGGTGATACCAAGAGTGAGATTAGTGAGAACATTCTGAATTGGATGAGATCTTTGATACTTATGGTTTTTGGGCACCAACCCTTTGTGAGATACTAAGATCACTGATAATAACTTGAGTTAGAGTTGATAGTGATTCAGTTTCCCCTGTCAGTGTTCCTCCAATATAATCTTCAATTATATCGACTGATATAACCTATTCCTGTGACTATTCTTTAGTCTCACTTTCATCCTGCATGTTAGTCTCAGCAAAAGATACATCAAAAACAACATGCACACTTTTTGCAACATAGTTTATTCTTTTATTTAAGACCCTATAAGCCTTACTATGGTGAGAATATCTCAGGAAGATTCCCTCATCACTTCTTGCTTCAAATTTTTCCAAATTATCTCTTCCATTATTATGAATGAAACATTTGCAACCAAAGGTCCTAAAATGAGAAATATTAGGTTCTTTTCCTTTTAAGTAATTCATAGGGCGTTTTCTCAAGGATGGGCTTAATCATGCATCTATTCACAATGTAGCAAATAGTACTTATGGCCTAAACTAAAAGATTCTTTGCAAGATTTAATTCAAGCATCATTGTTCTAGCCATATCCTCTAAGGTCCTATTTTTCCTTTCTACTACATTTGTTGTGGAGTTATAGGAGCAGAGAAATTATGATCTATACCATTTCTTGAGCTAAATTCAAAAATTTTACATTTTCAAATTCAGTTTCATGGTCAGATCTTATGGAAATGAGCGAGGTGTCTAGCTTCTTTTATATTTTCTTAATGATGGAAAAGATATTAAATACTTCTTCCTTGGATGTTAAAAATAGTGTCTAGGTGAACTCATAATAATCATAAACAAGTACAAAAATATACCTTTTACCTTCTCGACTTTGTATCCTCAGTGGTCCACAAAGGTCCATATGGATCAAGTCAAGACACGTGGTTGTGTTGGCATGGTTCTTAGATTTGAAGGAGGACCTTACCTGCTTCCCCCTTACACATCCACTAAAAACCTTTTCTTCTTCAAACTTAGTTTTGGAAAAGGCCACTATCATGTCTTTAGAAGTCAGTTTATTTAGTTGATTCAGACTTGCATGCCCAGGTCTTTTATGCCAAAGGAGAGGATCATTTTCAATTGCACTTAAGCATGTCAGCTTTGTACTAAAAATTTCCATTATATTAGCTTTGACACATTTTTGTGTCTTTTAATATTTAGAAAAATCTTCTATGTATCCCGCTTCTTCACCTTGCAACCTGCAGAAGTAAAGATTACCTTATTTTCTTTGTCACATAATTGTGAAATGTTGAGAAAGTTGTGATTTTGTCCTTCCACATGATAGATATATTCCAATACTCTTGATTCTAATTTGCCAATCTTCCCAACTCCAGTTATAATACCCTTTTTATGATTTCCAAATGACACATTCCCCTATTAAATGTAGAGAGTGAAAGAAATTTTTATTCATCTCTAGTTATATGCTTTGAGCAAGTATTATCCATGTACCAGTGTCACTTGCCTCCTTTCACTCTTGCCTGTAAAACTATTTAGGGATTAGTTTTAGGAACCATATATGCTTTGATCTTTTTTATGATCAAAAGGATGAATCAAGTTTCTTTTAGTCCATCGAGGCAACAGGTTGGAGAACCTATTTCTCTGACTAGTTTTGACCACCTCTTTTCTGTTAGCCTGAGCTAATTTGGAATCAGTTTCTGTGCTATATTTGTGTTTCTGCCCCTTCTCTTGGCAACAATTGGACACTCAGTAGTAGGATAACTAAGATTTCCACATAAGTCGCACGAATCTTTTGTAGAAATAGAATTTTTGTAAGAACCTGATCCAACTTTTTTATTGTGAATTATTTCACTCAATTTATTAATAATTCTGGAAGAATTTGCCCAACTGTTCGCCCTCCCAAGATCCATTTTTAGTTTGGATACTTCTTGATTTAATTTCTTTACATTTTGTTTTTCACAAGAATAATAATGTTTATACTTGATCAATTCTGACTCAGTCCTCACTCATAATACTTTTGCATTTTTTAGAAAGAGATACTTTTAAAACTTCAGATTTAAGGCTCATATTTTATGAATCAAGTTTGTTTTAGGGTGCAATTTTCTTTTTTAGTGGTGATCTTACAAGATTCTAGATCAACATAATAAAACCTTATGCTTGCAAGACTACTAAACATTTTATCCGTATTGGAGGCTAGTTCTTGAAAATCATCAATTACAACATTCATTAATGAAATAAGTTTTCTTTTTGAAAATAGATGTCATTTTTCTTTTAATTCAAGAAATACTTACCTCAGAGGATGCATCTTCATCTTCCATGTCTGAGTCACCAATGGCCATTAGAATAGTTTCATCAACATCCTCATCATCTGACTCTTCTGAATCTGACCCCAAAGTAGCTAGCACAACATATTCTTCCTATTCCCTTTTCTTAGCCTTTCCTTAATTTTTTAGCTCTTTCATTTTTCCACTCTATTTTCTAGAGAGGACAATTCCTAATCTAATTATTAATTTGCCACATTTGCAGCATCCAACTCGATTACTATCATTGGACTGCTTCTTGCTACTTATTCCTTTCTTGTCAAGCCCCTTTCTTTTAAAAATCTTCTTAAAGTACTTTCTGATGAATGCCACTAGTTCCTCATCCAGTTCAGATTCATCACTATTAGGTGCCTTCATGCCAGTGATTTTTTCTTAGCCCTTTCATCTTTCTTAGCCTTCATTCCAGTGATTTCGATGGAAATTAAAAGCTTCATTCAGGGTTAAATTGTTTTTTTCCCATGATTTTAACACGTCCAGGTATGGGATTTAATCCCTAAAAATATTTTAAAGGTTATTCTTAATCAATTTCCCCCCAAATTAAAGGCATTCTCTCTCAAAATACAAAACCCTAACTTCAAGAAACCAAGAGCAATCTCAAAGGATTCACCAAGAACTTTAAGAAACTCACAAATTAAGATATGTTAGATGTTCATCCATGGACCCTTATCATTCATGGATCCCAAGAACCCTTTTTCAAAATACAAAGAGTGTGTATTTATGAATTTCCATGATTGAGTTGAATTGAATTTATGTCCATGTTATTGTTGGGTTTTAATCTATGATTTAAATTACAAGTTTCAAGAATTTATCCTAGTATGTGTTGATTTACATAATATTCATGATAAACCCTTCAATTTACAAATTGATTGATATAGCCATGATAACTATGTATGTTGATTGTTGTATAACTTAAGCATAATCCCCATGTGTTGGATAAAATGTCTATGTGGATGAATTAGTGCCATTATAACATAATAACATATATTCCCCATTCATGAATAAGTAGATGCCTTACAAGTGTTTGATAAAATGTATCCATGGATGAATTATGAACAAGTGAACAATGTTATGTTATTCAAGATTATGCTATGTTTTACTTTTCATGCTATTAAGTCCTGAGGGTATTTTATACCCGACAATTTAGCTATTTACCTAGAGCCAGTATAAGTTACAGAATAGTCTCAGTCATGTCACAATCAGTACTACTCTTAGTCAGTTACAGAACTCAGTAGAACTCAGTCAGTTACAGAACTCAGGAAAACTCAGTAATCTCAATATCAGTCCAGTTCAGTTCAGTATAATCAGTTCAGTGTCTTTTAGTTGAGAGTAGGATTCAGCACCGAGTGAGCCCAAGGATGAGGACTCACCTGCCAGTAGAGGGTGTGATACTTAGAAGTAATCCTTGCATTCCAGAACTACGTAGCTAGTGTAGGTTGAGACATCAAACCTGCTACTTGAGGGTTAATAAAGTGTTTTAACCTGTCGGTTGAGGTTTTCACCGTTCTCATTAGAGTAACTGCCAGATGAGGGTATCTTTCAGCTTGTCTTTACCTATGGTACGGTACTGACACCCTTCAAATTGGGGTTACAGATTGGACCCTAACTCAGTTATCTTATCTTATTTGAGGCATGTCGATTAGATAATTACCTCTCACAGTTTCAGTCTCAATCTTCAGAATAGAACTCAGTTCAGTTCTATAGAATTAGGACTATCAGATACAGTCAATCAGTACCAGTAACTCAATTATCAGTAATCTCAGATTTATCAACTACTCAGTATCAGAAAAATTCAGTACTCAGCTTTAGATAATCTCAGTTACAGTATATATATGTATACACAGTACTGCATACCTAGTATTTACAACAGTTTTAGTTATTCATGTACTCTCATGTTTCAATTACTCTATACCATTCAGTCAGTTATTGTTCATACATATGAACCCTTGCATTCAGCCTTACCTCATCTAGCATACCAGTATATTTCACGTACTGACGAATACTCTTTCTTTACGCTATGATATTTTATATCATAGGTTCGAACGCTCAGGTTTCCGACCGCACATAGACAGATTCAGATTCAGCCAACAGTAGACTTAGCAGTGAGTGCTCATCATTTGAGGATATTATTTTATTTTATTATTTTAGTAGACTCAGTATTTCAGTAGATGGAGTTAGTTGGGGGATTTTCCTTTCAAGTCCACTTTCTGACAGTTTCAAATTAGAGGCTTTTCAGACTAGTTTTCAGACAATGATCAGTTTTACAGATTGTTATTCCAGTTGATACACTTTATCAGTATTTACAGATTTTCAACCTTATGGAATTTCAGCCTACTTTTCTGTATTTATTACAGTATCATGTTTCAGTGCTCACAGCAACTATCAGTCATGGGTTAGCTTGTGGTCCTTGAGGGTTGTAAGCACTGTGTAGCATCTGGGGTACAGACTCGGGGCGTTACAGTAGTACCCTCATGAGCATTCACCAAAGCATTCCAAATTTTTTAGTAGTGGTGCAATTTGACACCCTATTATACTCAGCAGGACCAAGTCCACAAACAAGAATACTTTTGGCCTTTGCATTTTTCCTTAAGGCAACAAGACCTCCAGGAGTGAATTCACTTCTAACCTTCTTTACTTGCTCTCCATTGACTGTCTTCATAGGAATTGTTGGTCCATCAATAATCCTATCCCATAATTCATAATCTTCTCCTAACCTTCCACCAAATGAAAAGAGAAATCTCAAAGAGTAGTAGTCAAGTGGTTGACTTATCTTCACTATGTCTAATAAGTGGTGTGGAGTTCATCATAATCTTATCTTAGGTGTTAACCCTTTTGTAGATAACCTCACTTTGATACTAATTGATAGAGTACTCGACCTACTAATACTACTTATGTTCACTTATAAGTAACCTACGAGTGAAACAGGTTGCCTAATCTGTTTCAAATATGTAGTGAACAATATAATTAAATAAGATAATATTTTCACATGGAAAACACACAACTCAAAAGGTGTGAAAAAATACGACCTGTACCTTTACAGGATTTCACCCTTAACTTCACTAAACAACTTTGAGCCTCAGCAAACAACAAATTACAAGACTTATGTGATCTAAAAATTATAAACTCTAAAATCAAACACAACTCAAAAATCTCCCAAGATATGTAATCCCAAGTTTTCGAGTTCCCCAACTTGAAGACAATAATCCTAATTTAATGAGTAATACATTGAACCTAGAATTACATCAAAATTATAACTCAAGAACCAATCCTAATACGTAGAAACTAAGACTCCTTAACCTTCTAAATATTAGAACCATATACTGCTACATGTTCCTTTAGTCTTCAAGTTGTGAACTGCCAAGTCAATTTGTCAATTATCTTTTTATTTTATAAGTGTGTGAGTGACTATGAAGGTCACTCTCTTTATTAAACACAACTCCTCAAGGAGTTCTTCATCAGATAAGACTTCTCGCTTTCTCAAAACTCTTGTCTCTTTAGAGTTTTATTTCAACTAAAACTCCCTGTTCAACTTAACTTCTCCTATCTTCATGTGTTGTATTCATACTCAAACTCTTGATCTCCATATATGATAATTAAGTTGAGTTTATCAGTTGTACTTGCTTATCCATTTCAGAATTCAAGTACTCTTGTCATCTCATATCAGTGATCTCTTTGTGGACTATCCTCCATTTGCCTGGACATCAGTGAACCACTTCAGCTAATAGGTTTCAGCTATTTTGTCAATCACCAAGACTTCATGAACTCTAACAAAATCTAAAGCCAATCAACTCATTGAAATTTAAACAACTGGATCTCTTGATATATGTTAAAAAATTCTCTGGTTCGTGTCTTGCCATATATCATACACATAACCCGCCAACGATATATTGTATATAGTTGCATAAACATTCTTTCCATCGCAATGTAGCACTACGCACTGTAATTCTTCTACTCAACCCACTAGGGTCCTATGATGTCCTTTCCACTAAAGAAATTTCTGCCAAACAGTTGCATAATATCTGCATTGGAAGAATATATGTTCTACGGTTTCCTCTTCGTTAGTGCACATTATGATAAGATCGTTCAAGTGCGATTCCTCATTTATCTAGTCGATCTCTAGTTTGTAGTATCCTATGATCTGCAAGCCTTTGGATAAAGATCCTTTTGGTAGGAAAGATTATTACAGACCATTCTTCTCCGGTCCACTTTGAGAAAAATGCCTCTTAGCTTGTGATGGAATTTGCTGATTATAAATCTATCCTCATCAAAGAACTCTTTAATAGCAGGACCTACTTGTTCAATATATATTCCTACCTTGAGGATCTTTTTCAATACAGGATTTATACGAACACGTTACATTTTGGATTGTCGCTCCCATGATCTATCTTTATTGGTACACAAGTTTCAAAACTACTAAAAAATAATGGCTTTGTTCAACGTCTCAATATTCAAAAAATTAACCTCAACAATTTTAGGGAGACACAAAGTTTCTTATAGGATCATTGCCTTATTAGATTCTTTGTGACTTCCTGCCAATAAATCTTTTTTGTAGTCAATGATTATCAAACTGATTATTTTGACAGTATGTAAACCCGTTCCTAGAATATCTAAATAAAAAATAAGACACTCATAATCAATTGCTCCATCCTAGCATAGGAAAGATATTTATTAGTTTAGCTTGTGATTCTCTCAATCTTTCTCCGCTAGTGGCTGACATTGAATCATAGAGTTCCTCTTGGAGATTAGTGGTACTCCAAGGTACATAAATGAAAGTTTACCTCTTGTGAATCCAAGGATACCTATGATATGTTATTGTTTGGCATGATTGACATCCTCAAAGTACATAAAGCTTTTAATAATATTGACAACAAGTCAGGATTCTTTTGATAGCTCCTGAAAACAACTGATTAATTGATGAACAGATTCAAATTTCTCTTTTTTAAACAAAAATAAATTGACAACAAATCCAAAATGAACAATCCTAGTTCTGGCACACTTGAGGTGCAACTTGAATGCAATGCTTTTGGTTGTCTTCTTCAAAGTCCCTATTGAAGTACTTCATAACTAGTACAAACAGGTTAAGAGACATTAGTACTTTTGGCCTTAATCCTTTTTGGCTTTAAAAGGTGGACATGATTAATAAAAAATTATGAAACCGTTTTCATGCATATCATAATCCAATGAATGAACTTACTTGACAAATGGAGTTCCATTAGTATCTGCTCAATGAACTTTCATTCAATATTGTCATAGACTTTTTATATATTTACCTTATGCGTATACCTAAGTGAGAGATGTTTTTTACCGTATCTTTTGACCAATTCATGCTAGGTATAATATTGCTATGATAATCCTTCTTGAAAAAACTGTTGTTAGGCTAGAATTCATTAGATCTATTAGTATTCCTTGCATTCTCATTTGTTAGGATCTTAGAAATAATTTTGTTTGTCATACTACAACAATACTACAACAAGTGATTGACCTAAATTCTTTTATAGTTCTCAAATTCATTGTCTTTGAAATTAGTGTCACTAAAGTACAATTAACTAACTCATTCATGTACCTAGTTGCAAAGAACTTAGACACTACTTGAATAATATCTTCACCAATCACCTTACAACCTTTCTCAAAAATCGTGAATTAAATCCATCATATTTCGTAGATTTTTGCTTATCTTTTTTTCTTAATGCAACCTTGATCTCCTCAGTGGTAATCTTATTGATCAAGTTAAATTGTTGTGATCCGATCATGATCAACTTCATTTCCTTATTCATTATATATTTTTTGGTAACTGGCAAACTAGGTGTTGCAATGGTTAGTAGTCCGTCATAGAGACTTACCTCTTTAATTTTAACATTTTTTTAATATGAATAATCTCTCCTATGATAAGTCTGCTAATATGATTATGGTCCGTCCACTCTTCATATTAGCAAAGAAGTATGATGAGATTAAATTTCCTAAATGTAGGCATTGAACTCTAGACTTCTGCTTCATACACTTTCCTCAATTTTTCTTTTTTCAAGCTAAGAGTGTTATCATCATCGATAGAACTGAGACAGGAGAATAGGAAAATAATATTGCACTCGAGATTGACAACTTTATGGTCATTTGGGTCGGATATATCAGATTGATTAGGAAAAAAATGATAGTTTTGATGGGAAAGATGATGAGGTTTTGCCCATTTTTGCAACTTTGTTGGAGTATATTGCGAGCTCTAAGAAGAGTCTGGATTTTCAGATTATCTCTGGTCGACTTACCATGGTATGTAATTAACTTCCCCTATTTTGTGGAACTTTATTATAATTCAAACTGATCAAGTTTCCAATTTCAATTGAACGTTAAATTTTACCCTTCCGTCATGTTTATTTGTTCCAGTTTCATCTGACTGAACTTACTTTGTCCGTCTTATTTTTTATTTTACTGTACACTTTCTCCGTCCATATTTATTTACTTATATTTGACTTGAGTATTTAAAAAATAAATTTTTACTATGTTACCTTTAAATATTACTTCATAAATCATATAGAAAGTGAATACATTTCAAATTGATTAACCTGTTTTAAATGTGAAAAATTGAAATTAAAGAGTTGATAAAAAAAAGATTTTTTTTTTAAATGGATTATTAAAAAGAAAAATATGTTAAACAAATTAAAACGAAAGGAGTACATTTTGATTAAAAAAAAAAAAGAAACGAAAGGGGTACTACTTAATAATTAGAGTAAAATAGATATAATGCTAAGTTATCTCTTGATTTTCATATTGAACACCTATTTTTAGTGTAATGGTTATATAAAAAAGTCTCTTGAAGTTCTGTTTTTCTATCAACAAACTAATTTAACAAAGAGTTCACATTTTGTATAGTAACAGTATAAAAGAATTTTTATACTATCAAATTAAAAGATTACAAATGCAATTTAATGGTTATTATGATGTGCAATAATATTGCACTCCCCAGATCCCACTTTGTGAAAATATACTGAGTATATTGTTGTAATAACTGTTAAATTGTGTTACTAATTTATTTTTTTTGGAAAAAACTCTTTATACTTTAACACATAGAACTTAAACTCTAAAATTATTTATACACAAAATAAAAACTAGAGAATTTTCTTAGTTAAATAAATATTTGTCTATGCGGTCCAGATTGTGTTTGCAGCAACAGTGTCCGTGGAAGTTGTGACTGGAAATTCTGTATTCAGAAAGATTAATTTTCAAAAAATAGTTGAAGCTGCTGGAGTTTGTATTAGTGCCGTAGCTTGTGCTGCCTTTTTTGCTTGGTCTTCTAGTTCTCGCACACGCGTTGGCCGAATTTTCACCCTTGGCTTCAACACCTTCATCGATTCCTTTATCAATCAAATCGTGGATGGACTATTCTCCGACAACGAGCTTCGCGATTAGACTGACGATATATAAGATCAAACATTGAAATACAAGTATAAATAATTCAAAAAAAAGAAAGTGTTATAATTAAGTAACGTATTTTATCAAATGTTTAAAGTACAATATGTATGATTAGGACCTTGGTTAGTTAGTATACATCTTATAAATAGATATCATATTGTTAAATATATTAAAAAGAAGCCATAGTACAATAATATAAAATTATCTAAAAGAGGGAGGCCACAAGTGAAAATGGATATATGAAGTTATCTTTCTTTTTGTATCATTAAGTACTATCACTTTATCTATCTTTAGCAGAGAATGTGTTTTTCTCTTGGGGCATTATGTCGTAAATTTGTCTAACTCCTTTTTTCCGTGGGTTCTTTCAAAAAAGAATGTTTATTTCTTAATTTGATAGCTCTTTCATTGAAACATCTCACATGACATGTTATAAGACTATAAGATTGAAAAATATTTTGGTCCATGATACATATCTTTAAATGAAGATCATAAGATTCAAAAGTTTTCTTTATTGAAAGCTAATGCCAATCGATTCTTCGAGGGTTAAATAACAGGATCTCCCGGAGATATGTTGAAAAATTGTCTGATTTTTATCTTTCCATATACCATGTTGGGTTCTATAAAGTTTTAATTATTGACAAATTGAATAAAACATGTTGGTCAAGCTGGTTCACAGATGCACAAGTGTGAAAAGGTAAGCTCATAGCAAGATCACTGAGAAAAGAGGACAGGGAAACTCAATTGGAGGAATAAATAAGTAGCTACATCTATTAATCTCAACACAACAATCATGTGCTAAATTGAGGAGTTGGAGTTTGACTACAACTTAAAGTTGAATGAGTTTGAATTAAAGAAGGAGTCCCACTTGAAGTAGAACTCTAGGAAATGCGAGTTATGATGGAAGAAGGAGTTTGATTTGAAAAAGAACTCTTTGGAGATTTGTACTTAAATAGATAGAGTGTTATTCACATTCACTCATGCACTTAAGAGGCAAAAAAGCAATTAACAAATTGACTTGACAATGTGCTGCTTGGAGACCGAAGGAACATGTTGCTAAACCTGCCTCTAGTACTAAGAAAGATAAGCGGTCTTAGTCTTCATGTATTAGGAGTTGGTTACTGAGTTGTAACATTGATGTAATCCTATTATCAGTGAATTATAAATTGGGTTAGGTTATTATCTTCAAGTTAGGAAACTCATAGACTTAGGATCACACATTTTGGAAGGTTTGTGATTTGAACTTATTTAGGAGTTAGAGTCACCACAAGACCTGATAACCAGATTGACATCTTTGGCCAATGAGTGGTTTTAGTAAAGTTTGGGGTTAAATACTATAGAGGAACAAGTCTTGGGATTTCACACCTTTTTGAGCCAGGTGTTTTCCACATGAAAATACTTGATCCTTTACTTACAGTTTTACTGCTTTATTGAAACACCTTAGACAACCTGTTTTATACTTAGGCAACTCTTAAGTAATTATAAGTAAACCTATAGGTCATCTAGACTATCAATTGGTATCAGAGTGAGGTTATCTTGTAAGGTTTAACACCTACAATAAGATCATGATGAACTCTTCACAACCTATTGGACTCAAAGAAGGTCAATCAACACTCGAACACCTCTCTTCGATGGATATCATTATATTCGGTGGAAGGCTAGGATAAAAATGTATCTTCAAGGTGAAGATTATGAACTATGGGACAGAATCATTGATGTACCAACAATTCCCATGAAGACAATTGATAGAAAATAAGTGAAAAAGGTAAGAAACGAATTTACCCCTGAAGACCTCATTGCACTCAAATAGAATGCAAAGGCCAAAATCATTCTTGTTTGTGGTCTAGGTCCAACTGAGTACAATAGAGTATCAAACTGTACCATTATTAAACAAATTGGGATGCCTTGGTGAATTCTCATGAACGCAAAAGTCAGGTAAGAAAATTTTGAATTTCTTTACTCTTCACTGAATATGAGGCCTTCAAAATAAAGGAAAATGAGTCACTACAAGAACTGATAACTAGATTGACATCTTTGGTTAATGAGTTATCCACCCTAGAAAGGGTTCTATCTTTTGAGGGACAGGTAGAAAAGGTTTTGAGAGTTCTACCAAAACTCAAATAGGTTGTTAAAGTCAAAGCTATAAGGAAATACAAGGATCTCACTAGAATGTCCCTTGATAAGTTAGTTGAAAATATAAGAACCTATGAGTTAACATGAAAGATCTCAAAAGAGAGAAGGTGGTTAAATAAAAATCAGTGGATTTAAGGGCATTTGACAGTGATGAATTTGAAATGGATAAAGAATAAGTAGCTTTTATTATGAAAAACTTCAAGAAGTTCTTCAAGAAAAAAAGGACTGACAGGAAATGAACAATAGCAGGAAATGGTCCAATGATAAAAATTAGGCTAGATTCCACAAATATGAAAAAACTAATCATATGATTAAATGATTGTCCTCTATGCGAGGTTGAATGAAAAAATGGAAGAGCTAAAAAGAACTGAAGGAGAAGACAAAGCAAAAGGAAAATAAAGGATATACCATGGTAGCTGCTTGGGGTCAAGACTCAGAAGAATTAGATGATGATGTAGATGAAACTGCTCTCATGGCTATTAGAGATCCATATAGTAAAGAGGAAGAAGCAATATCTGAGGTAAGTATTCTCAAGCTACAAGAAAACTTGCATATTTTTTTCTAAAATAAAACTTATTTCATTAATGAGTGCATTGATTGATGACTTTCAAGAACTAACGTTTGATAGGAATACATTGTTTAGTGGTCTTGAAAGTTTAAAGTTTGATTACATTGACCTGGATGATTGCAAGATTTCCATTGAAAAAAATTATACCCTAAAAGGATAGTTTGATTCATCAAATCTAAATCGCAAGTCAAAAGTTCTAAAATTATCTCTCTCTATAAAAGTAAAAAATATTATGAGTGAAGATCAGAAAAAAGTTGAGTCAGACCTTAACAAATGCAAAAATGGTTGTCTTTTTTAAAATGAAAAGGTGAGGATACTTACTCTAGAAGTGTCTAGGCTAAAAGTGAATCTTAAAAAAGCAAATAGATGGACTAACTCATCTAGTCTTGTGAATAAATTGAGTGAAAGAACTCATAATGGAAAGTCTAGCCTAGGATTTCATAAGGAAACTACTGTTACAAGGGATTTGTGTTATATATGTGGAAATCTTGGACATACCACTACTAAATGTCTAGTGGCAGCAAATAATAGGACTAGATGTACTAATCTAGAAAAAAAAAATGGTTTCAAGATATCTCAAGATAACAAAAATAATTCCAAAACTGGTCAAAGAAACAAGTCTACAAACTTGTTGCTTAGGTGGGTTAGAAGGAACATGATTCACCCTTTTGATCATAAGAAAGAACCCAAGCTTGTCTGGGTACTAAAACTAACCTCTAAGCTGTTATGCATGTAAAATGGAAAGAGAAAAGTGACATTGGTACTTGGATAATGTTTTATCAAGGAATATGAATGGAGATAAACAAAAATTCCTTTCACTTACCTCATTTAAAAGGGGGAATGTATCATTTGGAGATGGAAAAAAAAATATTATCATTAGAGTTGGAAAGATTGCTAGATCTGTAACAAGAGCATTGGAAAAAGTCTATTATATGGATGGATTAAAGCATAATTTGTTCAACATCTCTCAACTGTGACAAAGGAAACAAGGTAACTTTTACTTCTATGCAAGGTCAAGAAGCTGGATATAAAAGAGATTGTTCTGAGTGCCAAGTGACATAGAAATGTGTATAAGGTTGACATCATTAGGATACCTGGTATAAATTTGACATGTCTTAGTGCAATTGATTGTGCCCCTTACTATGGCACAAAAGATTTGAATATGCCAATTTGAAATAACTGAACAAACTTGCCTCAAAGGGCATGGTTGTAGGCTTGCCTAAAAGAATATTCAAATAAGAAAAAGTTTATAGAGCCTGTGTAAGGGGAAAGCGACTGAGATTATGATTTAAGACAAAGAACCATGTCAGCATAGCCAAGTGACCTATCCTAGTGCGTACGAATCTTTGTGGATCAATAAGGGTACAAATCAAAAGAGGCAAGAAGTATGTTTATGTAATTATTAATGATTATTGTAGGTTTAAATGGACACTGTTTTTAGCTTCCAAGGAAGTTGCCTTTTGATGTCCTTTCTATTTTTGTCAAGAAAACAGAAAAGATACTAAGTAACCCCCTAATTTCCATCATATCTGGCCATGGAACTGAATTTCAAAATGCAAAATTCTTAGAATTCCCTTCAATAATTGGAATAGATCATATTTTCTCTTCTCCTATAAAACCACAATAGAATGGAGTAGTGGAAAGGAAAAATAGGGCTTTGAATGATATGGTTAGAACAATGATGCTTACAGAAAATCTTGTAAAAAATCCTCGGGCAGAAGCCATGAGCTCGGCTTGTTACATTATGAATAGATGCATGACTAGGCCTCTCCTGGAGAAGACACCCTATAAGTTACTAAAGGTAGAAGACCCAGTATTTCTCATTTTAGGACCTTTGGTTGTAAGTGTTTCATTCATAATAATGGAAAAGATAATCTAGAAAAAATTAATACAAGGCGTGATGAGGGAATCTTTCTAGGATATTCTCAACATAGTACAGGGTTTTGAACAAAAGAACAAATTATGTTGAAGAAAGTATGTATGTTGTTTTTTATGAATCTTGTACTATGTATGGAACTAACATTCAAGATAAAAGTGAAATAGAAGAACAATCACAGGAACAAGTTGTACCACTTGGTCTAACTGATGAATAAACTAGAAGCATATCAACAAGGGGAACTATAAATCAAGAAATTAATCCACCCACAATACCAACTCATGCTACTGATAATGTTCCTAGTAGCTCACAAGGAGTAGTGCCTAAAAGTTATGTATCAAGAATCTCATCCAATTGAAAATATTCTCACCGATCTCACTTTTGGGATCACTACATAACTTATGTGCTTTCAAGATCTTTTTATTATTGGTTGAATCCAAAAAGGTGAAGGAAGAACTTCGTGATAAATATTGGATAATTTATATACAAGAAGAACTCCACCAGTTTGAAAGAATCAAGGTATGACACTTGGTTACACTACCACATGACAAAATTGTGATTGGAACTAAGTGGGTGTACATAAACAAAGTTAATGAGGACGAAACAATTAAATAAAACCAGGAAAGACTGGTGGTCAAAGGATAAAACTAAGAAGAAGTCATAGATTATGATGAGATATTTGCACCTATGGCAAGACTAGAAGTTATTAGGCTACTTTAGACTTTCTTGCCTTTAAAGAATTCACTCTGTCAAATGGATATGAAAAGTGCGTTCTTGAATGGAAATCATAAGGAGGAAGTGTATGTGAAGAAACCACCTGGGTTTGAAAGCATTGTTTTTTATGATAATGTCTACAAGTTAGACAAGGCTTTGTATGGGTTGAAACATGACCCAAGGGCTTGGTGTGAAAAGTTATCAAAATTTCTCCTAGAACATGAGCAAATAAGAGGTAAAATTAACAATACTCTCCTTTTGAAAAATAATGGCAAGGATTTGTTGATTGTATAAGTAAATGTAGATGATATTATCCTTGGGTATACTGATGTAAACATGACTCATGAATTTGTAAAGATAATGAGTCGTGAATTTAAGATGACCATTATAGAAGAACTAGACTTTTTTCTAGGATTGCAAATCAAGAAAACTCGTACTGCAACATTGATTCATCAACAAAAGTATGTGAAAGAGTTACTTAAGAGATACTCTATAAAGGAGGCTAAGGAGATAAGTGCCCCCCCTATTTCCACAACCACAAAATTGGACCTTGATAAAATATGTCCATACGTGGAATAGAAATTATGTAGAAGAATGATTAGCTCTCTCTTATATCTCATTGCAAACAGATCTGACATTTCTTTAGTGTTGGACTGTGTGAAAGGTTTCAAGTAAATCCCATGGAGTCCCATCTCAAGTCTTTCATGAAGATTTTAAGACACCTAAAGGGTACTACTAACTTAGGTCAGTAGTATCCTAAAAGGAGTAATTTCAAGTTGGTAGGCTATAAAGATGTTGACTTTAGCAGTGATCTTGTAGAAAAAATAAGTACCATAGGTATGAAACACTTCCTTGGATCATGTTTGACATCCTATTCCTTCAAGAAACAAAACTTTATAGCCTTGTCCAGTGTTGAGGCCGAGTATGTTGCTGATGGATCATGGTCATAATTATTATGGATTAAGAAACAATTGGAAGATTTTGTTATGGATGTTGGTTGTGTTCCAATATTTGTGAAAATACTGGTGCCATAAATATTGCAAAAATCCTATGCAACATAAAAGAACTAAACATATTGACACAAGACAACTTTTTCTTTGAGACAATGTTGAAAAGGGTCATATTTCAATTATGTTCTGTTCTACAGGAACTTATTATCAAAATTTGTACCAAGATATTGAGTAGGGAATAATTTAAAAAGAATAGGTTAGACTTGGAGATGATTAAGATTGCGTAAAATCCCTCCCAATTGACTAGAATAAACTAACTCTTGGTAAAACTTTTGGCTAAGGTGTTGTTCAATTCAGTCTTGCAGATTTAGTTATGTGTCTTGATTCCAGAATTTTGACTGATTTAATTAAATTATGTATTAACTTGTCCAGAAATATAGGAACATACAAGTAATTCTATCCATGAATTAATTCTTTAGGTACGATTCTACTCTAACCTATCTCTAAAATTGTATGGGTTGAAACATTTGATCACACTTTGTTCAAAGTATTAATTCAACTATACTTTTTAAATATAAACACAAAAACACCAAGAGTGCCTTATTTTTTTTGAAAAATCTGACACAACTTTCATATCACAGTTTCAATCACCTTTCCCATTCATTTCTTTTCTAACTACGTCACTCATAATCTCTCATGTTTCATCTTTCTAATCCCTTTTATAAAATCAAAAATTGACAAAGCTTTTTCCTCATAAATCTCTCTCCATCAGTCTTCTTCTCAGCTGCAACTTATTTTTTTATGTTGTCTCTCCCACCAAACAAAAATAACCTCTTCATCATTTTCTAAAATCACCAACTCACCAAAAACTACTGACACTAAATCCTCCCAAATAGTGGTCCACGCGAGTGGAAATATTGAACCCAAAATCCTGCCTCACATTCCATTCATGTTGTTTGATTTATCAACATGGAATAACTTTAAAAAACAGTTCTTTACATTCTTAGTTAGTCTTTGATTTCCCTCAGTTCCATTTTGAAATTCATGATGTTTCTACTATTCACATTGTGGACACTGACGACATCCCTATAAAAAATCTAATAGTGTGTGAAATCTCTATTTATTACATCCTTGGGACCTGAAGTCACTGCCCAAGAACATCTAAAAGAAAGCAAGTTTTAAAGTTAAATAGTTATCCAAAACAAGAATAAATAAAGAATGTCTTAGTCCCAAAACAAGGGATATGAGCAAAGATAATGAAATCGAAAGGCTGCTCGGTCATGGTACTCACCCTTGAAACTGAGTCTGAAACTGCTAGCTAAAGTTGTAGTCTTGTCTCAAATGCTAAAACATGCTCTGCAATCAACAAAAGAAGAGCACAAGTAGAATCACTACATCAACAAGTACTGGTAGGCATTATAGGTCGACTCAACTCTACACCATACAAGTAAGTGAATCAAATAGATAAAAAGTGATCATCGCAAAACTTTTAATCAAAGACAATTACACACCAGCGACATTTTACTTTAGAGGAAATACAAACTCATACTCAAGTA
Organism: Capsicum pubescens; assembly: GCA_030864215.1. Lineage (NCBI taxonomy): Eukaryota > Viridiplantae > Streptophyta > Magnoliopsida > Solanales > Solanaceae > Capsicum > Capsicum pubescens. The sequence goes on along the minus strand of CM061549.1, from coordinate 195,979,313 downwards.
TGTTTACACTTAATCAAATTTAGCAACAAATTGCATCACAACATAAGATTATAACTGAACATTCAATCCACATGAATGAATATATGATTGCAAGATATGTGAATCATATCTTTTTTTCTCATTCTCATCAACATCATCATCATATCCACAATATCACAATCACCATCAACTTTATGAACATAATGAGTTGTATATCATCATCATCATAACCATCAACTCAACAACATTAATATGTATGAAAATGCAATGTAGTCAATAATAACAAGTAGAGCTTAAAAGACATCACAACATTAAATTCACATATAAGAACAAAGTCGAGCAAGTCTAATTTCTACAATAAACCATTACTTACATTGATTCTTTACTCAACAACACTTCTAGGCCACAGGCTTGCCTTTTTTTTCCCTTTGAAGTTGCTCTTGGTCTATAAGAATTAGACTATACACCCATTTTAATAAATTAATCTCTCTTTAACCATTAGAGATTAATACTAACCATTTTAGTCACAACATTTCCTTAAATCATCTCCATAGGGTTTTTTCCTTCTTAAACCTTATGAACCCTACATTATTTAGCATGAACAACTAAGATTCTACTTCGATTAGTATTTTATAACACTCAAGGATTATTATTTATAACGCCCCGAGTCTGTACCCTGGGCGTCATACGGTGCTTACAATCCCAAAGGATCACAAGCTAACCCTTGATTGGTACCTGCTGTGAGCACTGAATAATAATACTGAAACAATGTGGAAGTTAGGCTGAAATTACCAAAAGGTTCATAACTGAAATCAAATACTGATAAATAAAATACTAAAAATTGAATATCTGTCTGAAATAGTCTAGTCCGAAAGCCTCTATCTGACTGAATATAGAGTTGATGGAACAAGTCCCCAACTAACTCCGACTGCTGAACATACTAAACTACTAAAAATCTGAAATAATAACTCTATCCTTGAACTATGAGGACCCATCACTATATTTACTGCTGATAGTCTGAGCTGCTAAGTATGGTCAGGAGCTCGTGCGTCTGAACCTATGATGTGATACATCATAGCGCAAAAAAAGAGTATGCGTCATTACTTTGAATGTACTGATAAGATAAGTGAGGTAAGCTGATATGCATGGCTTTATATACATGAACAATGACTGACTAAATATTATGTAAGAAACTGGATGCGAGTACATGTATAACTAAAATTATTGTAAATACTGATGATGCAATACTGCACATACATATATATATACACTATAACTGAGATTATATTTAACTGAATGTTGAGTACTGATAACTGGGTGACTGTTTCTGACAGTCATGATTCTGCAGAACTGAACTGAGATCTATGTTGAATTGGGTTACTGTGTTTGACAATCCTAATTTTTGAGAACTGAACTAAGTTTTGTACTGAGTCTGAAATTGAAACTGTGGGAGGTAATCATCTAAACGACATGCCCCTCTCTGAACTAATTGGGGTCCAACCTGTAACCCTAGTTGGAAGGGTGTCAGTACCGTGCCATGGGTAAAGACAAGCTGAAGAGTCACCCTTATCTGAAAGGTGCCCTAATAAGAATGGTATTACCCTTAACTGGAAGGTAAACACCTTATCAACCCTCAACTGACAAGTTGATATCTCAAACTACACTGGCTACGTAGTTCTAGAAAGCAAGGACTGCTACTAAGGATCACACCCTCAACTGGAAGGTGAGCCCCCATCTTTGGGTTCACTCGATGCTGAATCCTACTCCCAACTGAATAGACACTGAACTGATCACTAAACTGTACTAGGCTTGACTGAACTGTTACTGATTATACTGTCTAACTGAACTGGACTAAGTTCACTGAGTTTTATATTTGACTGAGTACTACTGTTCATGAAGCTACTGAGACTATTCTGTAGCTACTGAATTTCTAGGTAAACAACTTGATTATCGGGTATTGAATACCCCCAGGACTCGATAACATCAATAAAATAAGAAAAAACCATTCTTGAGGACGTATCAATAGTCAATTGTTCACACTGCAATCACTGAGACATTTTGTCAAATATTTTGGGGAATCATGAACTTATACATGAATGAGAATGCATGCTAACATGTCATAATTACACTTTCCATTTCACATTAGCAATTATCAACCACTTGTAAGGCATAACTTTAACATGGAGATAGTTTAAACATGTAGTGATAGCATGAGTTCACTACTAAGATCACTAGAGGATCAAAATGCACAATTAATCCACTTAGGCATTATATCAAACATTTAAGAGGCATAACCTTGTACTATGGGCATGAACAACATGCCAGTGTATCATGCCTACATTAATCAATTCCTAATTTAAGGATTCTTAACATGGAAATTACATCCATCAAACACATGTGGCTTTATATTCATGAAATTTGCAATTAAATCTAGGATTGAAACTCATACAACAACCCAAAGATGAATACAAATTAATTTGTGCATATAAATTATGAAATCATAAGCTTGTAGTTTAAAAAGGGTTCTTGAACTCCAAGGGTGGAAGAAAACCCAAGGATGAACACCTAACATACCTTGATTGTTGATTATCTGAAAGTTTGTGATGATTTCTTGAGCCTACGACTTGGAATTGAATAACCTAGGGTTTTGTTCTTGAGAGAGATTAAGAGAAAGTGAGTGATTTTGCCCTTAGGATAGTTTAATCTCATGCTTTGGGGGTGAATAAAGGTGGGGAAATGACCTAATTACCCCTCTGGATGCAGAAATAAAATGGACATAAATTACACCTAGTGACGCGCAGATCGACGCGACGCATCGATGGGGTCAATGCGATGAATGACGCACCACGTCGAGTTCGCGTTGGCTCACTAGAATTTATATGCTTGAACTGGGAATAACAATGTCGATGTGATGGATCATGCGACGCATCAATATCGCATTGATCCACTATTTTTGACACCCAAACGTGTCCTAAACAATGTCCGAAAATTTTAAAATTCATCCTAGAACACCTATTGACATCCCTCATCATGAATCAACCTATGAATCGACATTTTAAGGTCGTAAGGGTCAAAATTAAATTCATGGAAATATCGAGGACAAAAATAAGACTAAGTGTCAATACATAGCTTAAAATTTTCTAAGTCTAGGGTCTCTTTTCAAGCTATATAAGACTGAACTAGACTAGGACTTTTACGGGGTCTTACAATATCTTTCCCTTGCAAACATTCATCCTCGAATGAGGCTGACTAAGCTGAGAATACTGATAGACTGAGCTTACATACTGGATAAGCACAACTGAATCATAGTTGAGTTCTAAAGACATGGCACATGACTGAGCTATTTCATGAAGGTATGCATGCATGAGAATGCTATGCAGCTGAACTGATACCAACTTGTAAAGGAAATCTAAACATGGAACTGGGTAAATCTAAGGAAAACTATTACCTTGAGTTGAGTCTGAGTTTGCCGAGAAGAGGTGAGGGTATTTGGTTCGCATATTTGCTTCTGCTTCCCATGTAGCTCCCTCAACGAACTGGTTCCACCAAAGAAGTTTGACCAAAAGAACTTCTTTGTTCCTCGGTCTGCGAATCTGATGATCGAGGATTTTGACTGGGATTTTCTCATAAGAGAGACTGTTCTGAACATCTACACTCTCTATCGGGACTACAACTGCTAGGTCACCTATGCACTTCTTTAGTAAGGAGACATGAATTACTGGATGTACTGAAGCTAAATATGAAGGCAACTCAAGCTTATAGGCCACCTTTCTGAAACGGCTGAGAATTTGGTAAGGATCAATATATTAGGGACTTAGTTTACCCTTCTTGCCAAACCTCTTCACTCCCATCATGAGAGAGATTTTCAAGTACACATAATAACCGATCTCAAACTCAAAATCTTTCCTTCTCACATCTGCATATGATTTCTGTTGGCTCTAAGCTATCTTAAGCCTCTCCCTGATCAATTGCACCTTCTCTACAACATCAAATACTAAGTCAGGCCCTGCTACTGTGGTCTCACCGACCTCAAACCAACTAATTAAAGATCTACATATCCTCTCATATAGAGCCTCAAACGGAGCCATCTGAATACTGGAGTGAATGTTATTATTATATGCAAACTCAATCAAAGGTAAGTGGTCATCTCAACTACCCTTAAAGTCTACAACACACGCTCTTAACATATTTTTCAAATTCTTAATGGTCCTTTCTGCCTGGCCATCTATCTAGGGGTGGAAGACTGTACTGAGGTGAACTTAGGTATATAGGCCCTTTTAGAAGGCTTTCCAAAAGTAAGAGGTGAGCTGCATACCTCTATCTAAGATGATGGACAATGGGACTCCATGCAATCTGATCAATTCCCTAACATAGAGCTTGGCATAGTCCTTGACTGAATAGGAAGTATAGACTAGCAAGAAATGGGCTGATTTGGTCATCCTATCTACAATGACCCAAATAGAATCATGCTGACGATGAGTGCGAGGCAAACCCGTCATGAAGTCCATGTTCACTTCCTCCCATTTCCATGTGGGAATACTGAACTCCTGCATGGACCCACAAGGCTTTTGATGCTCAATCTTAACCTCCTGACACGTTGAGCACTTAGCTACAAACTCAGCAATATCTCTCTTCATCCCACTCCACCAATAGATCTCCCATAAATCACGATACATCTTAGTAGCCCCTGGGTGAATTGAGTAACGTGCACCATGCACTTCTGCAAGAATTCTCTATCTCAATTCATCAAGACACGGCACACACAGTCTACCCTAACAATGCAATACACCATCTCCCCCTTGGGAGAAAACGTCTACTTTTTGATTTCTGACCGACTCCTTTAGCTTAACTAAATCAGTATCTCTGTCCTATTTTTCTTTCACCTCGGAAACCAAAGAAGATTTTGAACTATTCTGTACCCATATAGTACCCCCAGCTGAATCAACCTAACAAACACCTAGTCTGGCAAACTGATGAACTTCCTGAACTAACTCCTTCTTACCATCCTCAGCATGAGAAACACCACCCGTGGACGTCCTACTAAGGGCATCAACCACTATATTGGCCTTGCTCAAATGATACAAAACACTCATGTCATAATTCTTTAATAATTCTAACCACTTTCTCTGATACAGGTTCAAATCTTTATGAGAAAATACATACTATAGGCTTTTATGGTCTGTGAACACATCAACATGCACCCCATACAAATAGTGCCTCCAAATCTTTAGAGAAAACACTACAGCTGCTAACTTAATATCATAGGTAGGGTAACTCTTTTCATGGGGCTTAAGCTATCCAGAGGCATAGGCTATAACCTTAGCTCTCTGTATCAAAACACACCCCAAACTAACTCTGGAAGCATCACAATACAAAACAAATCCGTCTGAACCATCTGGCAAGGTCAGAACTGGGGCTGTAGTGAGTCGAGTCTTCAGCTCCTGAAAACTCTTCTCACAAGAGTCTGACTACTAAAATTTGAATTTCCTCAGAGTCAATTTAGACATAGAGGATGCAATAGAAGATAATACCTCAACAAACCATCGGTAATAGCCAGCCAAACCCAAGAAACTCCTGATATCTGATAGAGAGATGGGTCTGGGCTAATTTTTCACTGCTTCGATCATTTGAGGATCAACTCTAATGCTATAATCGGAAATTATATGATCGAGGAAAGCTACTGATCTTAGCCAAAATTTACTCTTACTGAATTTGGTCAATAATTAATGGGCTCTGAGGGTCTACAATACTATTATGAGATGGTCTGCATGATCACTTTTACTACGGGAGTAGACAAGAATGTTATCAATAAAGACTATGATGAATAAGTACAAGTAATGCTTGCACACAAGGTTCATCAAGTCCATGAAAGTTGCTGGGGCATTGGTAAGACCAAATAACATGACTAGAAATTCAAAGTGACCATACCGAGTCCTGAAAGCTATTTTCAGAATGTCACATTCTTTGACTTTAAGTTGATGATAACCTGATCTAAGTTCTATCTTAGAAAAGTAACTGACACCCTGAAGTTGGTCAAATAAGTCATCAATTCTGGGAAGTGGATACTTGTTCTTGACTGTGACTTTGTTCAACTGATAGTAGTTAATACACATTCTAAGAGAACCGTCTTTTTTACGCATGAATAGAACAGGTGCTCCCCACAAGGAAATGCTGGGTCTAATGAACCCCTTATCTAGGAGATCTTTCAACTTTTTTTTTTAATTCTTTGAGTTCTGCTGGAGCCATTCTGTATGGTGGAATAGAGATAGGCTGAGTATCTGGAAGAAGGTCTATTCTGAAGTCAATTTCCCTTTCAGAAAGAACTCCGAGAAGATCTTCGGGAAACACATATGGAAACTCACATGCTACTGGTACAAACTTAAGATTAGGGGTCTCTAAACTAGAGTCTTTAACTCAAATGAGATGATAGACACACCTCTTAGATATTATCTTTATCACCCTAAGGTAAGAAATAAGCTGACCCCTAAGTGCTGAAGTGCTACCTCTCCATTCTAGGACAGGTTCATTTGGGAACAGAAAATGGACAACCCTGTTTCTACAATCAACTGAAGAATAGCATGAATGAAGCCAATCCATGCTGAGAATGACGTCAAAATCTGTCATTTCTAACTCTACTAAGTCTGCTAAAGTAACTTTCTATGATACCATAACTGGATAGTTCCTGTATACCCACCGGGCTATGATAGATTTACCCACTGGGGTAGAGACTGAGAAAGGCTCTGCTAGGATTTTGAGACTGACTCTGAAGTCATTAACTTATAAGGAGGTACAAAGAACAAAGAAGTTTCGGGATTTAGTAAAGCATAAATATGTAAATGATAAACTTGTAACATACTAGTGACCACATCAGGAGAACTTTCCTGATCTTGTCAGGACTGGATTACATAAAGTTTGTTTGGGCTCTGCCCATTGGTGGGACTGGAAGCGGCACCCTGCTAATTTGGGTGGACTGAGATGGGAGATGACTGTACTGACCCTATGACCCCGACTAAGGACAATCTCTGATTCTATGACCTGGCTTGCCACACCTGAAACACACATCATTGCCAGCTCTGCAGGCACCCTGATGGTTTCTGCCATACTTCAGGCAAATAGGATTTATTCAGGCACTGCTAACACTATCTTAAGATTTATGGCCTGGTGCCCTATTTTTATTACCATTTTTGAACTTAGGCACCGGAGCACTGGCTGGGGATGGAGCCAAAACTAAAGATTTTGGGCGGAACTAAGGACGATCACCACTCTCTGACTTAGGCTGGGCGAAGTTGAAGCTACCGGTTCTAGCTCTCTTATTCTCCCTTTCTTTCTTCTTATTATTATCCTTTTCAATCTACTAAACATGGACCATGAGCCTGGATATGTTCATATCCTTAATCGGCATTGCGGTCTTACACTCCTTGACCTCACTGTTAAATATACCAGACATGAACTTACTCATCTTAGACCTGCTATCATCTACCACATGAGGGGCATATCTGGCTAACTAAGTAAACTTAAGGGAATACTCCTTCACTGTTATTTGCCCCTGCTTCAGATCAATAAACTCCAAAACCTTAGCTTCCCATAATTCCAGTGGGAAGAACCTATCGAGGAAAGCAGTAGCAAACTCCTCCCATTCTACGGGCCCTGCATCTACGCTCCTATATTCCTTCTATTGCTTGAACCATGTATGAGCCACATCCTGCAACTGATATACGTCTAACTCAGCACTTTCCCTAGTGGTTACCCCCATAATATCTATGACTTTCTGCACCTGATCAAGGAATTCCCATGGGTTCTCTTCAGACTTAGACCCTATAAATAATGAAGGATTCATTCGAGTGAAGTCTCAAATTCTAGCTACGACTGTGTTGGCCATTGGGTTGGACTGGATAGAAGTTGGACGTTTATTATAGGCTACCACAGAATGAGCTAGAGTGGTGAAAGCTGCTCTGAATTCGGCATGGGAAACATGCTCATTCAGGAGATCTTCCTGAATAGGCGAAGGTGCTAGCTGATTACAAGTCCTTCTTCTGTTGGTCCATTTGGGAGGTATATTCTGTAAGAAAGGAAATATTAGATTAGATAGAGAGTTTTTTTTAACTTGAGCTCATGCTCACTTGCACGATATGAACACTGAAAGAAGGGAAATCGTCGCTAAAATGTCTCATAGCCTATTGTCCATAAGTGTGGTGTGCTGCACTCCCATGCACAAGACTCTACTAGACATGAGTTTTAGACTCCCTAGGACTCTGTTGAACCTTAGGCTCTGATACCAAGTTTGTAACGCCCCAAGTCTGCACCCTGGACGTCACACGGTTCTTACAATTCTGAAGGACCACAAGATAACCCATAACTGGTACCTGCTGTGAGTACTGAATAATAATACTGAAATAATGCGGAAGTTGGGATTAAATTGACATAAGGTTCATAACTGAAATCAAATACTGATAAATAAAATACTGAAAACTGAACATCTGTCTGAAATAATCTTTTCCGAAAGCATTTATCTGACTGAATATGAAGTTGATGGGACAAGTCCCCAACTAAGTCCGACTGCTGATGTGATACTGTGAGTTTTTCTCGTTAAATATTTCTCTCCCAAATGTGTCGAGTCGTTAAAGCCTTTTTATCTTGCCAAGAGAAGCTTAGCACTCAAAAAAAAGAAAAAAAAAATTTGCTAAGTGTTGAAACTTTCTCATTTAGACCTCTGATCTTCGGGTATTTATTTGACGACCTTTACGACATCCGTTTTTCAATTTTCAAGTTTCTTTACGATGGGTAAAGGTCGTAATACATCTCGAGTGAGTTTCGGAATATTTGGAGTAGCATAAGGGCACGTTTGGGTGCCCAAAACAGTGGCACCATGCGATTAGCATGCTCCAGAAATTTTCAGCATTTCAAGGCCAACTTCAAACGATCATCACTTCCTGAATATAAGGAACTGGGAGATCTTCTATATATCAAACAAAATCTCTTTGAGTCTTCTTTCCAATGCAATTGGTTTAACACCATTCCGACATCAGAGTAATAAGTTACGATCAATTTATGTCAGCATGTCAAATCAGTAACTGAGGGACAGATTTGATTTGGGTCAACTTCGTTCGATCATACCTCCTTATATATGAAGAACTGGGTGTCCTACCATATATAAAATTAAAGATCTTTGCGTTAGATTTCCAACAATATAAATTTCGAAAAAATCCAATACCCGAACGAGGAGTTATTCAGTTTTTCGTGGCCAAGGTACGCAAGATTTTTCAGTCATTTTTCAATTTCCTTAGAGGCAATCTAGTCATTTCACCCTTGCCCCATTTCGTGGAAATAAGCATAAAAACTAATTTTGGGCATCAAAGTTTGTTATTTTCAAACTCTAAATTCCCCTTCCTAAATCTTCCAATTCCACCATGGAAATTCTAAATTAATCCAATAAATGAAGTCCCCATTCCGAGCTCTTTGAGATGCATCAATCAATTTTGTGAATAGTGTTCCGAGGCAAGAATTCATTCCAATCTTTAATTTTAAGGTATGTGGGGTTTGAACAAGAATAATTCTTCCGTTCTTGTGCCCGTATCTTTAATTTTTATTATTAATTATTATGAGTTTGGCAAATAAATTTATTTCCAAGATATCCTACCATGAGATTTTGATTATGTATATATGTAAATTATTCAAGCTTGCTAATTATGATTATTTAATGGATTCATATGGTTCTGTAAGTTGAATTATGTCTAAATAATTTGATTATGAACTTATAAAGATTTGAATTGTAAGTTTTTAATCACATGAGTATTTGACTATTTTCGTTCTATGAATTGAGATTTAATATTGGGATTCTTGGTGTTTCTATCAAGAATTGATATATTTTGAACATGTATCCACGTTTTAAGTTCAAGAATAAATTATTGGTATTTCCAAGTATTTTCGAGCCATGTGTCAAATTTTGAGCTTCCTTATGACGATTTGAGTTATTGGATATGTTGATATCGAAGTTGCAATGAGTCTTGATATTTTTCGAATGGTTTTGATGAGTTAAATTGTTGAAAATATTACGTATTGAGTCTTTATATCCTTGTCCAAATGTTGAGTCGGTTATGGTTCAATGCATTGATACCTTGTTGATGTTGAGGAAGATTAAAATGTTTTGAGCTAAAATGTGTTGAGTTAGTAATCCACAAATTGATATAATTTGATAAATGAGAAAGAGATTTGATTTGGTCTTTATGATAGACCCTTGTGATGTTGTGGTGGATTTCCTAACGCATTCTGAGCTTGTCGGGGAGTAGTACTTAGCACCGAGAGGAAAATTTGGTATTTTCCCAAACCTATGTGCCACCGTAGGGTTGTTTGATGATGACATTATTGGCCAGAGAGCTCGATTGTGATTATTGCAGTTTTAAGGTCGTACTCCCTGGCAAAGAGTATGACGCTCCCGCCAACGGGGGTTTCAAACGTTGGTATTCCACGTAGCTCACGTGGGGTTGTCGGTTATAGGAAACTCCCGTGTTCATAAGATTAAGTTTCTTGAATTACCGAGTCACTCCGAGATTTGAGTCAAAGAGTTGAGATGTTTATGATGTTTTATGATCATTTATGATGATTTATAATTACCTATGATGATTTTTGATGATATGATAATTTATGATGATTTAGGATGATTTATCATAATTTATGATTTATAATTATTTACGTGGATTACGAGATTTTATCATATGAATTGTTTATTATGAAATTACGAAAAGTATGATTTGATATAACTCAAGCCAAGTGAGTCATCATTGTCCATATGCATATTTTCATGAAATTGATTATACTATTTATATTGTTGCATGCACCCCCACATACTCAGTACATTTCAAAGTGCTGACCCACATATTTCCATGGGCTACATTCTTACCAAAATATAGGTACAAGCTGTAGCACACATATCATGTTTAGATGGGTCGCAACTCTCGATCGGCAGGTGATTAGTCCTTTTGATTCAGGGACTTGAGTTGTTCAGATTTGAGGTGTATTGTATTTTTTGTATTCAGTCGTATTGAGTAGGGGTAGTTGGGAGTCATGACCCGTCTATCTTTGGTCAATGCTAGTAGAGGCTTCATAGACAGTCACTAGTAGTCAGTGTATTCAGTTTCAGATTTGTATATATATGAGCAGAATTGTGATCGTGTAAATTTACTTTCATGTTGGTCAGACTAAGTTATGGGTTATTTCCTCATTATTCCTTCTATTTTATGTATTTTATTCAGTTGCTTTGGGTTATGCTAGATGAAGGGTTAGCTTGGGGTCACTTGTGACCTTAAGCACCGTGTGACGTCTCGGGATCCGATTTTGGGGCGTTACAGCTGAACATATTAAACTACTGAAAAGCTGAAATAATAACACTGTCCTCGAACTATGAGGACCCACCACTATATCTGTTGCTGATAGTTTGAGCTACTAAGTACGTTCAGGAGCCCATGCGTCTAAACTTATAATATGAGACATCATAGCACAGAAAAAGAGTATGCGTCAGTACTTTCAATGTACCGGTATGCTAAGTAAGGTAGGCTGATATGCATGGGTTCATATACATGAACAATGACTGACTGTATATTATGTAAGAAACTGGATGCGAGTACATGTACAACTGAAACTGCTGTAAATACTGATAATGCAATACCGCATATATATCTATATATATATGCTATAACTGAGATTATAATAAATATTAAGTACTGATAACTGAGTGACTATTTTTGATAGTCATGATTTTGTAGAACTGAACTGAGTTCTATGCTGAACTGGGTGATTGCGTCTGACAGTCCCGATTCTGGAGAATTGAACTGAGTTTTATACTGAGTCTGAAATTGAAACTGTGAGAGGTAATCATCTAACCGATATTCCCCTCTCTGAATTGATTGGGGTCCAACATATAACCCCAGTTGGAAGGGTGTCAGTACCATGCCACGGGTAAAGACAAGATGAAGAGTCACCCTAATCTGGCAGGTGCCCTAATGAGAACGGTATTACCGTCAACTGGAAGGTAAACACCTTATCAACCCTTAACTTACAGGTTGATATTTGAAACTACACTGGATATGTAGTTCTGGAAAGCAAGGACTACTACTAAGGATCATACCCTCACCTGGCTGGTGAGCTCCCATTCTTGGGTTCACTCGGTGCTGAATTCTACTCCCAACTAAATAGACATTGAACTAATCTCTAGACTGTACTAGGGTTGACTGAACTATTACTGATCTTGCTGTCTAACTGAACTGGACTAAGTTTACTAAGTTCTATATCTGATTGAGTACTATTATTCATGATGCTACTGAGACTATTCTGTAGCTACACAAGTTCTAGGTGAACAGCTAGATTGTCGGGTATTGAATACCTCCAGGACTCGATAGCATCAATAATAATAATATAAAGCCATTCTTGAGGACCTATCAATAGTCAATTGTTCAAAATGATAGTACCGAGACATTTTGTCAAATATTTTGGGGAATCATGAACTTATACATGAATGAGAACGCATGCTAAAGTGTCATAATTACACTTTCCATTACACATAAGCAATTATCAACCACTTGCAAAGCATAACTCTAACATGGAGATAGTTTAAACATGTAGTGATAGTATGAGTTCACAACTAAGACCACTAGAGTATCAAAATGCACAATTAATCCCCTTAGGTATTATATCAAACACTTAGGAAGCATAACCTTATACTATGGGCATGAACAACAAGCCAATGTATCATGACTACAATAATCACTTCCCAATTTAAGGATTCTTGACATGGAAATTACAACCATCAAACACATGCAACTTTATATTCATGAAATTTGCAATTAAATCTAGGATTGAAACTCATACAACAACCCAAATATGAATACAAATCAATTTGTGCGTGTAAATTATGAAATCATAAGCTTGTAGTTAAAAAAAAGGTTCTTGAACTCCAAGGGTGGAAGGAATCCCAAGGATGAACACCTAACATACCTTGATTGTTGATTCTCTGAAAGTTTGTGATGATTTTTTTAGCCTAAGAGAAATTGAATGATTTTTCCCTTAGGATAGTTTAATCTTGTGTTTTGGGGCTGAATAAAGGTGGGGAAATGACCTAATTACCCCTATGGATGCAGAAATAAAATGGGCATAAATTGCGTCCTATAACGCGCAGACCGATGTGCCGCATCGATGGGGTCAACACGATGAATGACGTGCCGCATCGAGTTTACGTTGGCTCACTGGAATTTGCACGCTTGAACTGGGAACAACACTTTCGATCTAATGGACGATGCGACACATCGAGATTGCGTCGATCAACTATTTTGGACACCCAAACGTGTCTCAAACGATGTCCAAAAAATCTGAAACTCATTCGAGAACACCTATTGACATTCCTGATTGTGAATCAACCTTAGAATTGACATTTTAAGGTCGTAATGGTCAAAAATAAATTCATGAAAATATCAAGGCCAAAAATAAGACTAAGTATCAATACTTAGCTTAAAATTTTCTAAGTCTGAGGCCTCTTTTCATGCTATATAAGACTAAACTAAAATAGGACTTATACAGGGTCTTACATTATCTACTGATTTTATAATCTTGTTCACACCAATTAGCATCAATTCCATGAACAAGGGTTAAGACTCTAAATTCAACTATTAATAAGTTTTCTAATGATTTCAATGGATTCTAAGATGTAATTCTTGTTTTTATTGTCAGAAGCTTACCACTAAAGATGAAAACCATATGAATTTGTAGAAATTGCCCCTTCATAAACACCAACTCATTTATGAAAAAGTGGGAATGAAAAATAGTTTTTAAGTCTTAAAAATTGACAAATTACTATATGTTACTGCTGCAGCAGTTCGTGACTTAACATTGGCTACCACTACAGCGGTGGCTTTTTTTGCTATAGTGTTACCACAGCAGTGTGGCTTTTTTGCTATAGCGATACCACTACAAGCTGTTCCATTTTTGTTGCAGTGGTCCTGAGGCAGAATCTCAAGGCCTCTCTTCAGCTATGCCTATTTATGACACACTCTTTGATTTATGGTATTGTGAACCAACCTCTCCATGGTAAATTCTATAATCGGAGTTATATAACTCGGTTTTGGACGCAGAAAATTGCTATGACTTCCTAAACTTAATATATATCTAAAAATAAAGTCAAAACATCACCACCAATATATATATAAATCTCATATTTCCTTAGTGTAGTACACTTTCAAAGTTCGTTCAACATTAGACTAGCTTTAATTTTTTTAAAAATTGCTTAAGGAGAGACTAGGTGATAATTTTACCTCCTAATTCAGTGTAACGATGATTTTACCTCCTAATTAGTGTAACAATGATTTAGATCGTTACATTAGATGCTAATTTTCCACTCGTTCATCCCCAAATGATAATTTATCCCAAATTACATAGCTAAGAAAAGGAATGTACCTTGGTCAAGGAACAAGTGCGGATATTTCTTGTGTATATCAAACTATGTCTCCCAAGTAGCTTTCTCAATGGTGTGGTTCCTTCATTAAACCTTTACACATAGGATAACTCTAGTTCTCAATTTTCTTATGTCTTTACCTAATATCGCAATTAGTTCTCTTTGTTTGATAACTCTTTATTAAATAACTCGGAGTCCCAATTAATGATGTAGTTACCATCTTCAAGGTATCTTTTTAGCATAGATGGGAGCATAGGTATGGGAATCAGAAAAAGAGGGTCGAGGTATTCCCCTAAATTGATGTTTTATTGTTAGAAATTGGTTTTGAAATTGTGTTCCCTCAACCCACTTATGTAATTGGCTTTGAAAGATGGTTTTTCATATGAATTGACTTACTTACCTATAATAATGCATTGCATAAATGGTTAATCTAATATACATGGATTTTGAAGTCCTTGTAGGTCATGATTGATTTTAAAATTGGAAGCTTGGGGATCAAGGCATTCCCCCGGGTTGAATTGATAAACCAAAACACACTCTAGGCATTCCCTAACTTTGGTTTAATAAATAAAGGGGGTAGCATCATTCCCTCATATTGATTTAATGAACAAAGGGGGTCGAGGCATTCCTCCAAATTAATAAAATTATAATGGCATAATTATAAGCTTACAAGTGTAGGGGTATGAAGATACCTATGGTGTGCCTTAATGGATAATTCCTTAGTTAAATGGATGGGTTATGTGAAACTTATTTTAATATGGGATAAAAGAGGGTTATGTAGCTAAGTTGTGAAAGTGGATATCTCGGGGGATTGACAATGAAACCTCACATTTATCGGTGTGAGGGTTGGTCTTGATGACCGTGTGCATATTACACACTTTATAAATATATATATATATATATATATATATATATATATATATATTTATATACATATATATATATACACCCCGGATTGACATGGGGGTCGGGGAATACTCCGGTCTTCCTTGATACCTCTGATTCATGTGGCTAACACTCATTGGGCCCTTTTATCAAGGGAAGCTGAACCCATACCGCCTGTGAGTGCCTTTTTATGACAATTAAGCTACATAGTCCAGGCTAATATTTTACTTTCATGCTAAACCTTGTTCCCTATACCAGTATGTTATATATATATGTATAATGTGTGGATGTGTACTTACGGTGGTTATGAATTGTCATTATTTTATCCCTTTCCTGAGTTATATTCTAGAGCTTGCCCCGCTAACCATCTCAGGACGCTGTATCCCCCACATAATGCAGGAACCAGAGACATTTCTAATTTTCCTTAACAGTGATAGGTGATCTTGGATTGTTCGTGAGTTAGCTTGAAGTGGTGATCCTCTTTCTTCCTAAAGGCTATTACTTCTTGATTTATTTTGTGTCATAGAATATTTCTTATGGATTCTTTTGGCTATCGATGGGGGTATGTCCCATCTTAGATTGTTTTAAGATAGTTGAGGCTTTATGGATTACTATGGATTGAGATATTTTTTAAGTTCTTAAATTCCTTTCTGAGTTTCCTATCTTGTTATATATATTCAGAACTTATCTTATCTTATTTTATGTTTGAAATTCATCCACTACTAGTTGTATTTAGTATTTTTTGGCTAGATAAAGGGGGAGGGTTCTCTGGTCCTCGACGGACTTGTGATACCCATCGCGCCAGGCCCTGGTTTGGGTCATAACAAGTTGGTATCAGAGCCCTAGGTTTATGGTCAATTGGGTATCCACAAATCTTTGTCAAGTATAGTCTCTTTTATGGGTGTGTAACGTGCCACACTTATAAGGGAGAGGCTTCGAGGTATTTAGGAATATTTCTCTTTCTTATGTTCTACTTTCAGGCTAAAGAGTCTAGAATATTGAAATCTCCACTAATTTTGTTTGTTTGCTTCCACATCATGCCTCCCCAAAGGTCCGTTTCTCATGGAAATTCCTCTGTCCCACCTAATATAACATGAATGGAACTCATCCTACTTGTGGGGTACAGGACCAGTCTAGGGTCCCTACTTCTAATTTTCCCCAGGAGTTCCATCGATCCCTACTAGTCTACCTCAGGCTTCTTAGGCTAATGGTACTTCTGCCCCACTGCCTCAGAGGGATGTGTCTAATGCTGAGTTTCGCCAGTTAATTCATTTGCTTACTCAATTGGTGGCCTTTCAATTGCTCTAGTTTGAGTGTTACTTCCGTCACTCCTTATTCTGAGGACACAAGGGTTGGTAAGTTCATGGGGTTGAGTCTTCCTACTTTCACTAGTTCCAAGGTCGAGGAGGATCCTAAAGGGTTCAAAGATGTGATGGAAAAGATTTTTAGAGTAATGCATGATTCTGATTTTGAGGGTATGGAGTTTGCCACATATCAGTTGAAGGATATGGCATATCAGTAGAATGGGGAGTGGGAACAGTTGGGAGGAGATGTTTCTGACCTAGATATATGGGATGACTTCTATGGTTGTTTCCTTGATCGCTTCTTACCTCAAGAGATGGGGGAAGTGAAGGCTTGGGAGTTTGTGAATTTGAAGTAAGATAAAATGACTGTGAAGGAGTACGCCTTGAAATTTCATCAGTTGTCTTGCTATGCCCTGGAGTTGGTGTCATCTATGAGGGCTAAGATTAAGAAGTTTATTTTAGACTTGTATCGAGATATGGTGTTGGAGTGCAAGGTCGCCTTGCTGAATAATGACATAGATATCTCTAGGCTTGTGGTGTATTTGTAGCAGGTTGAGGACGAAAAGAGGAAATAAGATAAAATAGGGGAGAAAAGAAGTAAGAAATTTGAGTATTCTGAGCAAGGTGGAGGCAAGCAGAATATTAGTTGAGATGGCAGGCAGTGGTCTAAGAAATAGTGGTAAACATCTGGTTATTATTCTATGACTAGTTCTCCATATCCTAAGCCATCTGGTGATCATCATTTTTAGAGTAATAGTTGGTTTAAGGCACAAGTTTCCCAATCTTAGGCTAGAGAGGCATGGTCAGCTCCATCATATCCTTCTTGCAGATTTTGTAGATAGTTGCATTGTGGGTTTTGTGATAAGGGGAGAAATAAGTGCTTCAGATGTGGCCCGCCTATCTATATTTAGAGGAACTATCATACAAGCGATGTCGCTACTGGATGTAATAAGGTTCCGTTTGCTACATCTTCAGCTCCAGCACCGAAGGATGCTACTTTTGGTACCAGCACTAGTCAAAATGGTTTGTATGCTCTAGCCACCCATCAGGAATCTGAGGCTTCTCCTGATACTGTCACTGGTATGTTACAACTCATCTCTCGTGACTTGTATTGCTTACTTGATTCATGGTCTACTCTCTTGATTCATGGTCTACTCTTTCTTATGTCACCCATTATGTGGTTATTTATTTCAATTATGTATCTCTGATACCTTTTTAAAGATACCTTTTCAGTGTCTAACCTAATGGGTGACTCTGTTGTGGCTAAAAGGGTCTATAGGGGTTGTGTGGTATCTATCTATGGTAGGGAGATATTGGTGGATATGATAGAGTTGAATATGTTAGATTTTAATGTAATATTAGGGATGGATTGGCTCCATTCGTGCTATGCATCTCTTGATTGTAGAACTTGAAGGGCTAATTTCCAATTATCAAATAAACTGGTGATTGAGTGGGAAGTGAGTTCCCTGGTGCCTAAGGGAAGGTTTATTTCTTACCTTAGACCCTAAAAATTAATTTCCAAGGGGTGTTTATATCATCTAGTTCAGGTTAAGGATTCTAATTCTGATGGCCCTTTTTTGCAATCTATCCTTGTTTTTAATGAGTTTCCTGAAGTATTTCTCGATGATCTTTCTGATATTCCTCCCGAAAAGGAAATAGAATTTGGGATTGACCTCCTTCAGATTACCCATCCTATCTCTATCCCTCCTTACAGAATAGCTTTAGTTGAGTTGAAAAAACTCAAGGAGTAGTTAAAAGATCTTCTTAATAAGGGTTTTATTTGCCCTAGTGTTTCTTCGTGGGGTACTCCTTTTTTTTCATGCATAAGAAGAATGGTTCCCTTCGGATATGTATAGATGATTGGCAGTTAAATAAGGTGACTGTGAAGAATAAGTATCTTTTCCCTAGGATTGATGACTTGTTTGGCCAGCTTCAGGGGGCTAAGTATTTTTCTAAGTTTGATCTTCGGTCGGATTATCATCAGTTGAAGATTAGGGAGGTGGATATCACTAAGATTTCTTTCTTAACTCGGTATAGCCACTATGAGTTATTGGTAATGTCTTTTGGGTTGAATAATGCTCCAACGACATTTATGCATCTTATGAACCGGGTATTCCATTAGTTTCAACACTTATTCATTATTGTGTTTATTGATGACATCTTGGGATACTCTAAGAGTAAGGAGGAATATGTCAATCATCTATATATAGTGTTTTAAACTCTTAAGAATTAGCAGTTGTATGCTAAGTTCTCGAAGCATCAGTTCTGGTTAAATATTGTGTCCTTTCTTGCTCATGTTATTTCTAGTGAGGGTATCATCGTGGATCCATAGAAATTTAAGGTGGTTAAGAAGTGGCTTAGTCCCACGACTCTAATTGATATTCAGAGGTTCTTGGGTTTAGCTGGGTATTATAGGAGGTTTGTGGGGTTTCTCTTCGATCGCCACTCTACTGACTAGGTTGACTTAGAAAAAGTTAAAGTTTCTGTAGTATGATATTTGTGAGGGTAGCTTTGAAAGGTTGAAGGATAAGTTGACTTCAGCTCTAGTTTTGACCGTACCTGAGGGTACTGATGGTTTTATTGTTTATTGTGATATGTCCCGTGTGGGACTGGGTTGTGTGTTGATGTAGCATAGTAAGGTTGTGGTAAATGCATCTAGGCAGCTTAAGGTACATAAGAAGAATTATCTGACTCATGATCTGGAGTTGCTGATTGTGGTCTTTGCTATGAAGATTTGGCGCCATTACTTGTATGGAGTTCATGTTGACATATATTCAGACCATAAGATATTGCAGTATAGGTTCACGTAGATGGAGTTGAATCTCAGTCAAAGAATATGGCTTGATTTACTCAAGGATTATGACATAAGTCTTCTTTATCATCTAGGTAGAGCTAATATGGTTGGTGATGCTCTTAGTAGGTTGTCTATGGAAATCTTATCTCTTGTTGATGAGTAGAAATAAGGTTTGGTAGAGAATATTCACTGTTTGGCTAATCTTGGAGTTCATCTTTTGGAATCCGAGGATGGAGGAGTGATTATGCAAGAGGTGGTGAAGTCATCTCTTGGTGCTGAGGTGAAGAAAAAGCAAGATCGAGATCCTATCTAGATACAAATTAAGGATGATGTGGGTCAGTAAAAGGTCATAGCTTTTGAGATTGGTGGAGATGGTATCTTAAGGTACCAAGGTATATTATGTGTTATCGATGTTGATGGTCTATGAAAGAGGATCTTGGCTTAGACTCATGAGTCGAGGTACATTATCCATCCTAGTTCGATGAAGATGTACCATGATTTGAAAGAGATCTATTGGTGGAATAAAAAAATATGGATGTGGTCAATTTTGTGGCCAAGTGTATGGTTTGTCAGCAAGTTAAGGTTAGGCACTTGAGTCCTGGTGGTTTGTCTCAAGAGATCGAGTTTCCTATGTAGAAGTAGGAAGTAATTAACATGGACTTTGTTACTGGTTTTCCTCTATATCAAAGTCAATTTGATTTGATTTGGGTCATTGTAGATAGGATGACTAGGTTCACTTAAACTTTGCCAGTGAGGACTAATTATTCTGTGGAGGATTATTCTAAGCATTTCATTTAGGAGATCATCAATTTGCATGGTACGCCTATTTATATTATATCTAATTGAGGTACGCAATTCTCAACTCTCTTTTGGCGGTCATTTCAGAGAGGTTTGGGAACTAAAGTGAACCTTAGCATCGCTTTCCACCCTTAGATAGATGGACAAGTGAAGAGGATCACTCAGACCTTGAAATTGGTGGTAGTTGGGTTGATCATTTGCCTCTCATAGAGTTTGTTCATAATAACAACTAACATTCTAGTACTCAGATGGCCCCGTTTGAGTCTTGTATGGTAAGAGATGTTTTCCTCCTATTGGGTGGTTCAAAGTTGGTGGGACTAGATTATTTGGTCCTGACTTAGTTCATCAAGCCACGAAAAAAGGTAAAGGTGATCTGGGATAGACTTAAGACTTCTCAGAGTTGCCAAAAGTCTTATGCGGATGTGACACATAGGGAATTGAAGTTTGATATTGGTGATTGGATGTTTTTGTAGGTGTATCCTGTAAAGGGGGTGATGAGGTTTGCAAAGAAGGGGAAGCTCAGTCCCCGATATGTTGGCCAGTACTTTATAGTGATAAAAGTGGGCAATGTGGCTTATGAGTTGGAGTTGTATTCAAATTTGGGTTCTATCCATCCGGTGTTCCATGTTTCAATGTTGAACAAGTGCGTGGCTGATCCTTCCTTGGTTGTTCCCTTAGAGATTGTTGATATTTCATATTCCTTGTCTTATGAGGAAGTCCCGGTTGAGATTTTGGATAGGCAAGTCTGTCGTTTAAGGACTAAGGATGTGGCTTTGGTAAGGGTTCTATGGAGGAATCATAAGGTTGAAAAACTACTTAAGAAGTGAAGAGGACATAAAGTCCAAATATACTTTCATATTTTTGGATTTGGATAATCATGCTTAAGGTAAGTGTATTCCTTAACATCTTTGTTTTCTGTCTTTGTTATAGGAAATGGTGGTTGAATTTCTGTGTTAAATCATGCGAATGGATGCCTTGACTCATCATTCGGGGATGGATGATCCTGGGGGGAGGATGTAACATCCCTAATTTTTAGCCCAATTTTGGACTCATTGCCCTGATTACGACTGACCTAACATGTCGTACGGTGTCTATACGAATTATAGGACCCCAAATCATAGTTTGACTAGTGCTCTACCCCAAATCCTCTGACCTGAGTACGACTAGACCCAATGAGTCATCAAAACTCTAAACGAGTTATATAGTGCTTGTCATAGTCAAACTAGTAAAGGTGCCTGATTTTTCTGTCTTAACAATGATCAGGACCCTACGTTTCATAATGACACCTTACAAGTCATTGTGTGTGACTTGTAGGGTCAATAGTGAAGGGTCCTGGAACTACTGTTTAGACTATGAGTCGTGGAGATGACTCATAGCCAGACGTCAAGAGTTGTAAGTTGACCCGTGACGACTGAGAGACTTTTTCTGCACTTTTAAGTGGGGTATTCTCGTTATTTCCCTTTTTCCCCACTTAGGACCCACACCCATAAAACACCTAAAGAGGGTTATTTCCATCACTTTAACAATCAAATACATGCTCTCTTCTCTTTCTAATCCCTAAGTCAAGAACACTGGGGTTTCTCAAGGAATTGGCAATTAGAGCTTCCAAGAGTTGATTTCTCTCTATAATTCTTTATATCTCAGGCATGTAATTCTTCCCCAAAACGTATTTTATTTAAAGCATGTGTTTAAATCATTATCCATGTGATTTAATTGTGGTTTATGAAAATGGCTTTGAGGGTTTTAAAATAAATGTTAGTTGAATTGAACTCCCATGATTGTATATGCAATATTTGTGCTTTATCAATGGTTTTTGAACTAATTGGGTGCATGAGCATGGGAATTGGAAAAATAGGGTTTAGGTATTCCTCCAAATTGATGTTTTGTTGTTAGAAATTGGTTTGAAAATTGTATTCCCTTAACCCACTTGTGTAATTGGTTTTGAAAGATGTTTTTTCACATGATTTGACTTACTTACCTATACTATTGCATTGCATAAATGGTTAAACTGATAAACATGGATTTTGAAGGGCTTGTTGGCTATGCTTGATTTTAAAATTGAAAGCTCGGGGGTCAAGGCATTCCTCCAGGTTGAATTTGTAAACCAAAAAACGGTCGATACATTCCCCAAATTTGATTTGATGAAAAAAGGGGGTTGTGTGATTCCCCATTGTTGATTTAATGAACAAAAAAGGTCGAGGCATTCCCCTAAGTTAATAGAATTGTAATGGCATAATTATAAGCTTATGAGCGTAAGGGTATGATGATACCTACGGTGTGCATAACAGATAATTCCTTTATTAAATGGATGGGTTATGTGAAACTTGTTTTAATATAGGCTTAAAGGGAGTTATGTAGCTAAGTCGTGAAGGTGGATGTCTCGGGGGGACTGGTACTGAAAAGTCACGTATGCCAGCGTGAGGTTGTTCTTGATGATCGTTTGCATATGATACACTTAATATATATATATATGTATGTATCCTGGATTGACGTAGGGTTGAGGCATTCCCTGGTTTTCCTTGATACCTCTGGTTTGTGCGGCTAACACGCACTGGGGCCCTTTTAATAGGGGAGCCGAACCCATATAGCTTGTGGGTGTTTTTTATGATGGTTAAACTACATAGTCTAGGCTAATATTTTAGTTTCATGCTAAACCTTGTTCCCTATACCAACATGTTATATATATATATATGTACAATGTGTGCATGTGGAGTTTATGGTGATTATGACTTGGCATTCTTGTATTCCTTCCCTGAGTTACATACTAGCTCTTAACCCGCTAACTTTCTTACAATGTTATATCCCCACGTGATGAAGGAACTGGAGACACTTATACTTTTTTGCGCAATGATTGGTGATCTTAGATCATTTATGAGTTAGCTTGAAGTGATGAGCCTCATTCTTCTGGAAGGCTGTTACTTCTTCATTTATTTTTTGTCATATACTATTTCTCATAGCTTCTTATGGGTATCATCGGGTGCATCTCCCGACTTAGATTATGTTCAGATAGTAGAGGCTTTGTGGATTACTGTGGATTGGGATGTTGTTGAGGTTCTTAAATTCCTTTCTAAGTTGCCTATCTTGTTATAAGTTTGGAACTCTGCTTATCTTGTTATATCTTTAAAATTCATCCACTGCTAGCTGTATTTTGTGTTGTTATTCTAGGTAAAGGGGGTGGTCTTCGATCCTAGGACTACTTGAGATATCTGTCACGGCCAGTGCCTAGTTCGGGTCGTGACATATTTCCTATGGGATTGACTCCAACCTAGTTGGGTTACTATATTTTGATAGTATAACGCCCCGAAATCAGAGCTCTCGGGACGCCACACGGTGGTCCAAACTAAAAGTAGCTCTGAGCTAACCCTAGCTGCCTTCTACTAAGTCTGAATCTCAAAATAGGAGATATGAATGTAAAATCATAATATTTACGAAAATCTTATCTGAAACATACTAAAAGTTTTGGAAAAACAATACTGAAGGATTCTGAATATTGAATCAAATGTCTAAAACTGAATTTAGTAGTCCAACAAGCCTCTACTAACTGAATCTAGAGAGTCACTGGGATAGGCCTCCAGTTGACTCAAACTTTTTGAAATGAAAACTGAAACATATATTAATAAACTGAAAATATGAATAGCTAAGTCCCCGAACTATGAGGACTCACCTACTGCAGAGATGTTGATGAGATGCTTGAAAATCAGTCACACTGCTGAGACTGAGCACCTGAACCTACATTATAAGACAATGTAGCACTTAGACGTATATGTGGATTAGTACTTTGATGATATACTGAGTATATGGGGGTGAATACAATAAGTAAATAATGTCATCAAATTTATAAAATCATGCATGCTAAATGTAAATGACTCACATACGCTTGAGAAATTTGAAAACTGAAGATCATAATTCATGAACAATAAAGCATATAATATAGATCTTGTGAGCCATTACATTCAGTTCTAAAATTTGTTCCTTTCTTAAAACTACTACATTATCTTGTCAACTGTAAGGGGAATAATTCATCTCAAGACTTTAAGAATCTTAAAACGATAGTTTCAAAAACACATGTTTTTATCCTAAGGCTTTAAGCCAATAGACTGTTTTAAGAGTAGGGGACATCTTTTGGGAGGTTCTTCTAACCGACATACACCATGTGAGCATCCATGAAGTCCCACGTATTTCCTCCGTTGGGTAGGGTTGTTTTACGCTTGCCATCAGAATAGAAGTTCTTATTTTATGTGATCACAATTTTAGTCATCCACGTAGAAGTGAGAATAATCTTAATCCTATGGTGGCACTGAGTTCTAGGATATGCAACTGTAGTACATACCCATCTCGGTGCTAAATACTACTCCCATTCTTATGCTCAAAATCTTAAGAAAATTCATTTCAAATTAGCACAAGGGTTTACAAGAAAACTAATTATGCTTTTCTTTCTTTAAATCTCAAGTCACATGACAAAGTGGATTCTTTATCTTAGCTTAGGAACAAAAGGTCAAATCTTTATCAAAAACCTGAGAATAGTCTTATCTTAGGATACTCATAGCATAAACAATATTGAAACAACAATTTTTAACTAGGGATTAAACACCCATGCATCAAACTCATGTTAAAACACCAAAATGCTCATGCTTGATAATGTAAATATTGATAAATCAACTCAAAATCTGAAAATTTCAGCAATATGCATGAAAATATGAATATAACCATGGAATTTAACTTCTAAATCATTGAGAATCTCATAAGCTTGTAAATAACAATAATGGGTATAAACCCTAACTTGAATTTCATGGAAAATCATATAAATTTCAGTAAAATTTGAATTTAAAATAAGTTTTGAGCACAAGAATGAAAGGATTATCCTTGTTCATACCCCACATACCTTAATTGGTGATCTTTGATGAAAAACTTGAATCTTGGATTCCTATTGATGCTTTAGGGATGAATTCTTAGAGCCCTTGTATTGGGAATCCTCAATCTTAAATTTCTTTGGAGAGTTAATGGAGGAATTTGGAATTCTTGGGGAGAAAGTTTTTTGAACTGGGGCTTTGCTTGAGAGAGATTTGATGAAAAGTGGATGTAAAGTGCTTTAAAGGGATTTAATTCATTGTTTAAGACGGATTAGGGGCTGGGAGAATGACCAAAGTACCCCTTTAATCTTTGAAAAAGATCTGAAAAATGATCTTTTTGTGATCTGGGTGTCCACCGTGACAAGCCACTATCGAGATGGCTCACTGAAAAATGGACGAGCAGGAACTGGGCTTTCATCGCGAAGCGCCACAATCGCGGAGCCCCTTTAGTTTGTCATTTTGTCCATTGGCGCGATACGCCAGTATTGCAAGGTCTCACTGGAAATTGCCAAAAGAGAAATTGGGTCTCTCCGTGATGCTCCAAAATCACAGAGTCTCACTGGAAATTGACAATTGTGATTTTATGCTTCTCTGTGATGCGCTAAGGTCCCAAATCACAGTGTTTTGCGATTGGAACTTAAAATAGCCATAACTCTTTCAGCGAGTGTCAGATTTAGGCGAATTTGTTATCGATGGAAAGATTATTCAATTTCCCACATGATGGGAGGTCTAAATCTGAAGAATTCCTCCCGAAATAAATAGTATTCATTTTAGAAGATATACCTTAATATTTTAGGAACGAATTTAAGCTAAGAAGGTATGGGGTATTACAATATCTCCCCTTGGAAACATTCATCCTCGAATGTTGCTAGTTAGACTAAGAATACAAAGGAAATCTGAGACTATAATCTATCATGCACAACTAAAATAAACTGAGCAACTGAATCTAAATCATTCTAAGCTTTTGAGTGATTCTGTGAGTGCATGTACTTACATGAGGACAACTATATAGATGAATATATGAATAGAAAATAACTATATAAAGGGATAGTATTACCTTCAACTAAATATGAGTTTACAGAGAAGAGGTGAGGGTACTTGGCTCGCATATCTGCTTCTGCTTCCCAAGTTGTACCCTCAACAGACTGATTCCGCCAAAGAACTTTGACCAAGGGAACTTCTTTGTTCCTCAGTCTATGGATCTGATGATCTAAAATCTCAACTGGACTCTCTTCGTAAGAAATGTTGTTCTGAATATCTGAGCTTTCTAAAGCAACTATAATGGTGGAGTCACCGATGCACTTCTTAAGCATAGAGACGTGGAATAAAGGATTAACGGCTGACAATTCTGCTGGAAAATCAAGCTCATAAGCTACTTTCCCAACACGACTCATAATTCTGAAAGGGCCAACATACCGGGGACTAAGCTTCCCCTTCTTTCCAAATCTCTTCACCCCCTTCATGGGTGAAACCTTCAGATACACTGGATCACCAACCTCAAACTCGAGGTCCCTTCTTCTCACATCTACATAGGATTTCTGATGACTCTGGGCTATTTTCAATCTTTCCCTAATCAACTTAACTTTCTCCATAGCTTTATATACTGCATCGGGCCCTAGCAAAGCGACCTCACCCACCTCAAACCAATCTATGGGTGATCTATATCTCCTCCCATAAAGAGCCTCCAACAGGGCCATCTGAATGCTAGAATGATAACTGTTATTATATACGAACTCGATCAATGGCAAATGCTTATCCCAACTACCTTTGAAATCAAAAGCACATGCCCTCAACATATCCTCTAGAGTTTGGATGATCCTCTCTGCTTGACCATCTTTCTAAGGGTAGAAAGCCTAACTAAGATAGACTTGGGTACCAAGACCCTTCTGAATGGCTCTCTAAAACTAGAAAGTAAATTGAGTACCCCTATCTGAGATGATAGACAAGGGAACTCCATGCAATCTGACTAACTCTCGGATATACAACTTAGCATAATCCTCAGCTGTATGGGATGTTTGAACTGGAAAGAAATGCACTGACTTAGTCAATCTATCTATGATAACCCAAATTGAATCATGATTATGACGTGAATGGGGTAAACCAGTCACAAAATCCATATTCACCTCTTCCCACTTTCAAGTAGGGATACCAAACTCTTGCAACATACCACCATGTCTTTGGTGCTCTACTTTAACCTATATACAAGTTACACACTTAGCTATAAACTCCATTATATATCTCTTCATACCACTCCACCAATAGATTTCCCGCAAGTCGCGGTAGATCTTGGTAGCACCTGGATGAAAATAATAACACGCACTATGCTCTTCAGCCATAATTCTCTGCCTCAACTCATTAACACAAGGCACACACAATCTATTATGGTATCTCAACACGTCATCTCCTTCTTAGGAGAAAACCTCAACCTTTTGGTATTTAACTGACTCCTTCAGTATGACCAAACTAGAATCCAGGTCTTGCTTCTCCTTCACTTCCGAAACTAGAAAATATTTGGAACTACTCTGAACCCAAACATTCCCTTCAGCTGAGTCAACCAACCTAACACCCAATCTAGCCAAACGATGAACTTATCGAGCCAACTCTTTCTTATCATTATCCACATGAGAAACACTACCCATAGACAATATCTACTAAGCGCGTCTTCCACTACATTGGCCTTACCCGGATGATACAACACACTCAAGTCATAATCTTTCAACAATTCTAACCATCTTCTCTGTCGTAGATTCAACTCCCTTTGAGTAAACAAATTTTGTAAGTTTTTGTGGTCTGTGAACACATCAACATGCACACCATACAAATAGTGCCTCCAGATTTTCAATGCAAACACCACAATAGCTAATTCAAGATCATGGGTTGGGTAGTTCTTTTCATGAGGCTTAAGCTGTCTAGAGGCATATGCTATGACCTTACCTGTCTGCATCAACACACAGCCCAAACCAACTCTAGAGGCATTATAATACACCATAAAACCATTCATACCATCAGGTAGTATTAAGACTGGGGTTGTAGTGAGTCGAGTCTCCAACTCCTTAAAACTCGTCTCACAGAAATCTGACCACTGGAACCTAACTTTATTTTGGCTCAATCTAGATATCGGGGATGCAATAGACAAGAAAACCTCGACAAAACATCAATAATAACCAGCTAGACCTAAGAAACTCCTAATGTCTGATGGAGAGATACGTCTAGGCTAATTTTTTATGGCTTCTATTTTTTGGGGATCAACTCTAATGCCATCTGTGGAAACACTATGACCGAGAAAATATATTGACCTTAACCAAAATTCACACTGCTGAATTTGGTGAACAGTTAATGATCTCTAAGTGTTTGCAAAACAATCCTAAGATGATCTACATTGTCATCCTCACTACGGGAGTACACAAGGATATCATCTATGAATACTATGACAAACATATCTAGATACTATTTAAACACTCGATTCATGAGGTTCATGAGGTCCATGAAAGCTTCTGGAGCATTGGTTAGCCCATAGGACATAACTAGAAACTCAAAATGACCATAACGGGTTCTAAAAGCTGTCTTTAGAATATCACGTTCCCTTACTTTAAGATGATTATAGCCAGATCTAAGGTCTATTTTTGAGAAATGACTCGCACCTTGGAGTTGGTCAACTAAGTCATCAATCCTAGAAAGAGGGTATTTGTTCTTAACTGTAACATTATTTAACTGATGATAGTCAATGCGCATATGCAAAGAACTATCTTTCTTTGGCACGAATAAGACGAGAGTGCCCCACGGAGAAACACTAGGCCTTATGAAACCTTTATCTAAAAGATCTTTGAGTTTCTCTTTCAACTCCTTAAGCTCAGCGGGAGCCATATGGTATGGAGAGATAAAAATAGGCTGAGTATCGGGAAGAAGGTCAATACCAAATTCAATCTCTCTATCGGGAGGTACCCCTGGGAGATCTTCTGGAAAAACATCTAAAAACTCATTGACCACACTGACTGACTGAATTGTTGGAGTCTCCATCTTAGTATCTTTAACTCGAACAAGATGATAGATACATCCTTTATAAATCAACTTTCTAGCTTTAAGATAAGATATGAAATGACTTTTGGGGGACACCGAATTACCTGACCACTCAAAGACTGGCTCGTTGGGAAACTGAAACTTCACAACACGGGTGCAACAATCTATAGAAGCATAATAGGAATGAAGCCAATCCATATCAAGAATAAGATCAAAATCAACCATGTCTAACTCTATCAAGTCTGCTAACATGACCTTATGAAGGACAGTGATAGGACACTTTTAATAGATTTGTTTAGCAATAACTGACTCACCTACTGGAGTAGAAACCAAGAAGGGCTCACGGATTTTTCAGAACTTATCTCAAAATATACTGCAACTAATGGGGTCACATAAGAGAAACTCGGCCCAGGGTCTAACAACACATAAACATCAAGATGAAAGACATGAAGCATACCAGTCACAACATCAGGTGAATCCGCGTGCTCCTGATGGGATGGTAAAGCATAAAACTGATTCTGGCACTGACCGCCACCGGTACTGGATGAGGCACCCTGCGGTGGGGTTGGGTGACCTAGAGGAGCTGGTGCACTATTAGCCTGAGTTTGAGGGCTAACATCCTTATTTCCCTGCCTAGTATGTGGGCACTCTTAGATTTTATGGCCCGACTGGCCGCAACCATAGCAACCTTTTCATCCCTACAAACACTCGTCCAGATGGATCTTACCACACTTAGCACAGTGAGGTTAACTGGGCCTACCACTCACACTATTCTGAGATCTGAACATAGAATACTTACCCCACTATTTCTGCCTGTTTCTGGGTGCAGGAGCACTGGCTGAAAAAGGGTCAAGCATAGATGACCGATTCTAAAACTGCAAACGATTTCCTCCTCCAAACCTATTCTGACCATAATCAAACTGCCCTATTCTAGCCTTCTTATTTACTCTCTCTCTTTCCTTCTTTTTTTTTGCCTTAATCTACTGAGCATGCATCATCAATCTAGGAAGATCTATGTCTCCAATGATCATAGCAGTCCCACACTCCTTAACAACTAACCCAGACACACCGGTCACAAACTTACTCACGCTTGACCTAGGTCCTACCATATGTTCAGGGGCATACTTAGACAACTGGTTGAACTTGAGAAAATACTCCTTCACTGTTATTGATCCTTGCCTCAGGTTCATAAACTCTTCTATATTAGCTTCCCTCATCTCACATGGGAAGAACTTGTCTAAGAACACATCCTGAAATATCTTCCAAGTCATGGGAGCTGCATTCTCCCCTCTACTTTTCTTCCACATCAACACCCAATCATATACAACATCCTTTAGCCTATAGGATGATAATTCTACACTCTCTTCTTAAAAAACATGCATAATTTATGTGATCTTCTTCACCTTATCTAAATACAACTGTGGGTCCTCACCTACCTTCGACCCAAAGAATTCTGGTGGGTTCATCCTCATAAAATCTCAGATTCTGGCTGCGGCTAAGTCCCCATCTTATTGAGGTGAGACTGCAGCCTGACGCTTGCCCTGAACATTAGCTGTCACAGCTTGGGATAGTGCCTGAAAGGCAGCCCAAAACTCTACATGTGATATATTATTATCCAAAGGATTTGTGGGCTGAGGTGGCTGGTTATTATTTCTGCGTACTCGATGAGAAGGTATTTTCTATCATGTGAAAGCACAAGTTAGAAGCAAATAGAGACACTGAATGCACGATAGATCATGGAAAAAGAGATGATTTATAAAAATGCTCCATAGCCTCTTGCTCATAGATGTGGCACGCTTCACACCGATGATCAAGATTCTACGTAACGGGGCTTGTCTGACTCCCTAGAACTCTTTAAACCTTAGGCTATGTTACCAAGTTGTAACGCCCCAAAATCTGAGCTCCCGGGATGCACACGGTGCTCCAAACTACAAGTAGTCCTGAGCTAACCCTGGCTCCCTTCTACTAAGTCTGGATCTCAAAATAGGAGATATGAATGTAAAATCATAATATATGAATAAATCTTATCTGAAACATACTAAAAGTTTTGGTAAAACAATACTTAAAGATTCTGAATACTGAATCAAATGTCTAAAACTGAATCTAGTAGTCTGACAAGCCTCTACTAACTGAATCTAGAGAGTCACTGGGACAGGCCCCTAGCTGACTCAAACTTTCTGAAATGAATACAAAAACATC
Source organism: Capsicum pubescens (assembly GCA_030864215.1). NCBI lineage: Eukaryota > Viridiplantae > Streptophyta > Magnoliopsida > Solanales > Solanaceae > Capsicum > Capsicum pubescens. The sequence goes on along the minus strand of CM061549.1, from coordinate 195,948,050 downwards.
TATTAATAAACTGAAAATATGAATATCTAACTCCCCAAACTATGAGGACCCACCAACTGCACAGATGTAGATTAGATGCTCAAAAATTATTCATGGTGCTAAGACTGAGAACCTGAACCAACATTATGAGACAATGTAGCACATAGACGTATATGTGGATCAATACTTTGATGATGTACTGAGTATATGGGGGTGAGTGCAATAAGTAAACAATGTCATCACAATTTATAAAATCATGCATGCTAAATATAAATGACTCACATAGGCTTGAGAAATCTGAAAACTGAAGATCATAATTCATGAACAATAAAGCATATAGTATAGATCTTGTGAGCCATTACATTCAGTTCTAAAATATGTCCCTTTCTGAAAACTACTACATTATCTTGTCAACTATAAGGGGAATAATTCATCTCAAGACTTTAAGAATCTTAAAACCATAGTTTCCGAAACACATGCTTTTATCTTAAGGCTTTAAGCCAATAGACTGTTTTAAGAGTAGGGGACATCTTTTGGGAGGTTCTTCTAATAGACATACACCATGGGAGCATCCATGGAGTCCCACGTCTTACCCCCATTGGGTAGGCCTGTTCTACCCTTGCCATCGGAATAGAACTTTTTATCTTATATGATCACAATCTTAGTCATCCGCGTAGAAGTGGGGATAATCTGAATCCTACGGTGGCACATAGTTCTGGGGTATGAAACCTTTGTAACATACCCATATCAATGCTAAATACTACTCCTATTATTATGCTCAAAATCTTAAGAAAATCCACTTTAAATTAGCACAAGGGTTTACAAGAAAACTAATTATGCTTTTCTTTCTTTAAATCTCAATGCTCATGAACAAAGTGGATTCTTTATCGTAGCTTAGGACCAAAAGGTCAAATCTTTATCAAAAACCTGAGAATAGTCTTATCTTAGGATACTCATAGCATAAACAATCTTGAAACAACAATTTTTAACTAGGGCTTAAAGTCCATGCATCAAACTCATGTTAAAACACCAAAATGTTCATGCTTGATAATGTAACTATTGATAAATCAACTCAAAATCTAGAATTTTCAGCAATATGCATGAAAATATGAATATAACCATGGAATTTAACTTCTAAATCATTGAAAATCTTATAAGCTTGTAAATAACAATAATAGGTATAAACCCTAACTTGAATTTCATGGAAAATCATATAAATTTCAGTAAAATTTGAATTTAAAATAAGTTTTGGGCAAAAGGATGAAAGGATTATCTTTGTTCATACCCCACATACCTTAATTGGTGATCATTGATGAAAAACTTGAATCTTGGATTCCTATTGATGCTTTGGGGATGAATTCTTAGAGCCCTTGTATTGGGAATCCTCAATCTTAAATTTCTTTGGAGAGTTAATGGAGGAATTTGAATTTATTGGGGAGAAATTTTGTTGAACTAGGGCTTTGCTTGAGAGAGATTTGATAAAAAGTGGATTTAAAGTGCTTTGAAGGGATTTAATTCAATGTTTAGGACGGATTAAGGGCTGGGAGAATGACCAAAGTACCCCCTTTAATCTTTGAAATGAACTGGAAAAACGAACTTTTTGCGAACTGGGTGTCCACCGTGATGAGCCACTATCGCAGTGGCTCACTGGAAAATGGACAAGCAGGAACTGGGCTTTCACCGCGAAGCAGCACAATCGTGGGACCCCTTTAGTTTGTTATTTTTTCAACTAGCGCGATACGCCAGTATCGCGAGGTCTCACTGGAAATTACCAAACGAGAAATTGGGCCTCTCTGCGATTCTCCAAAATCACGGAGTCTCACTGGAAATTGACAATTATGATTTTATGCTTCTCTGCGACGCGCTAAGGGCCCAAATCATGGTGTTTTATGGATGGAACTTAAAATAGCCATAACTCCTTCACCGAGTGTCGGATTTAGGCGAATTTGGTATCGATGGAAAGCTTATTCAATTTCTCACACAATGGGAAATCTAAATCAGAATAATTCCATCCAAAATAAATAGTACTCATTTTGGAATATATCCCTTAATATTCTTGGGATGAATTTAAGCTAAGAAGGTACGGGTTATTACAGATAGCGACCATTTTATCCCTATAAGGAGGGGTTGTTTAGCGACATCATGCGATAGATCCTGATAATATTTAAGACTGATCATTGTTGGGAAAGTCATGAACAATACTCAACATTTCAATAATTGATCATGATAAGGACACTCGTACTTATCAAACATATGGAGACATAATTTTATAGGGAAAACATGTCATCATGTTTTATAAATAAAACAACCATAGATAGTTTATAAAACTAATATTTGACCTAGAACCCAATACAAAGTAAAAGGGGATTTACTTGAGTCTAAAAAGGTTTCTTGGGATTCAATGGATGGAAGGGTACCATTGATGAAATCCCGTGTACCTGAATGAAAATTTCCTTGGAGAATTCCTTGGAATTGAGATTGAACTTGAAAAACCCTAGTTACCTTGAACAGAAGAGAAAAATAACCCTTTTTGGTTACTCTAGGTGGAATTACGACTTTATCATGAATTTGGGGATTTTTGATCTTTTATACCACTATTTGGGTATCCCAAACAATGTGGGTTTGTCTTTTAAAAATGTGGGAGAAGACTTAAAAGTCCTTGAGAAATTATGTAGGAAATTTCGCTCCCAGTCGTTACGACTCACCTCACGACTTGTTACAACTGATTACGAGTCATGGTCTAAGTCATAAACTAAAATCCTAAGGTCTTGGGTCCTTTCTATTATGACCACGACTACCCTCTGAATGGCTCATCACGACTGATCATGAGTTGTTTGGTAAATTCATAGTCTAGATTGTGTTTTTGACTATACATTGTTGTGATAACGAGTCCCTCCTAACGACTTGTTGTCACTAGTGATGAATCATAGGGTGGGGTCGTTATCACGGTGCTAAAATGGAGGATCCTTACTGTTGTGATGACGACTCCTCGTATTACGTCTGGTAATATTTCATCACATGAGTCGTATCCACTGGCAGCTAACTAATACTTAAGGAAAAATTTGCATAACTTTTTGCCTCGATATTAGATTGAGAAGAGACTTATAGCATTGGAAAACTAAATTAATGACCTATCTTTTCAAAATCTATATCTTGAAAGACTTGGGGGTGTTACGACATCATCGGATGACTGAGCTAAATCATGATATAAATATGATAAAATGCAAGATAACATAACTAAGTCAAGAAATAGGGGCAAACCTAAGAATAACTCCCGCATTATTGAACACGATTAAATAAATAAACCAGAACTATAACATAAAGAATAAAACAATTATAACTGCAAAATTACCACCCATAAGCTAATAAGTGTGGAAAAGTAAGTAGCCCAATGCAAGCCCTCTTAAGCCTGGAAGCTGCAATCAAGTAAAGTACAACCCAAACCATCATCATTTACCAACTTTCATGACCCAACCAGAATTTGTCCATGTCATGCCACACTACATAATTTTCCCATTTCCAGACTTGAAGCAATATCCATATTATCAATATCATATTCCCTTGCTAGACTCGAACTGGTACATGTATCATCATAGTCATAATCAATATCCAGAGTTGAGCTAGTTAGTATATAATCAACATCATAATAAATACCTGAACATGAATAGGTAGATATATCATCAATACTATAATCAATAGCCGAACCTGATTTGGTAATCATATAGTCATTATCATGGCTAGTATTTGAACTTGAACCGATATATATAATATATGTGTATATATATATATATAATCAATATCATAAACAATACGTAAACTCAAACCGGTAAATATATCATCAGAATCATAATCAATAGCCGAACTCAAATAGGTACATATATATATGTGTGTGTGTGTATAAATATATATATTGTTACAACCTGAACCAGGGCCTGGCTGTGATGGGCATCTCTAATCCACCGTGGACCGGAGACCACCCTCTGAACCTAATCAAACACCATGCACCACCCAATAATGGTTGCATTCCTAACATATAAGAGGATAGCACAAGATAAGTTCGAAGAATAAAAGATTTGTCTATAGCCAATAACCAACTAAACAAATCCAACCAACATCACCCAAGTCCACAGTAATCCAACAAAGCTTCTATGCAAAAAGAACCAAAACCCCGTCTTGGTCGGGACATTTCCTCGACTTTGACTATGATAATGATAATGTAAACTCAAAATCCTAATCTATGATAAGAACTGATGAAATGTCTAAGTCTTTCAGAGAATTTAAGCTCACCACTTCACCACAAAAAATAGATGAATAGATTCAATCCACCTAACTCTGTGCAAGAAAATTAAAGGTATCTCAGGTGTTTATATCGCATTGGGATACAACGTCCGAAGACGGTTAGTGGGTTGAGCACTAGCATGTAACTCAGGAATAAGGATAAGATAATGTTGTGATCAATAATTTAAAATAATTCAAATCCAATGCACACAATCAAATACATATATATATATGCGCACGCGCGCACACACACACACATAAGCATACATATATATAATATGCCAGGATAGGGTACAAGGCTTGACATACATTTTAAAACTTTAGCCTGGATTGTGTAGCTAAACCGTCATAACATAAGAAAGCACCCACAGGCTATGTTGTAACACCCCAGAAGTACCTCCTGGACGTCACACGATTTTTAAGACCACGAATATTCCCAAGCTATCCCTTTAAGCCTACTTAACTTGGAAATCAAAAGGAAATAAACTAACATATAAAATTGAAAGATAACTGAATTAATATCTTAACTGAAAGTCTTTAACTTGGAAATCTGTAAAAAAACACTTTTGAACTTAAAACTGAAAAAATCGGATAAGCCTCTACTTCTAACTAGAGATCCATTGGGATAGACCCCAGCTGACCCAAACCTAAACAAAAATCAAATAATTGAAATATTTTATCAATATCAAGGTCTGAGAAACTGGGTCCTAAGACTATGAGGACCCACCAAAGTCAGGATGTAGGTGGTGATGCCCGTAGTCAATCTTGCTGCTAGAATTGAGCACCAAAACCATATTATAAGACAATGTAGTACATAGACATATATGTGGGTCAGTACCTATAGAATGTACTGAGTATGTGGGGGTGAATGCATAAGTAAAACAATAACTTAATATATAGATAGACTTTCAAATAATGCATGCTAAGTGTAAATGACTCACCTTGAGCTTAAATAAAACAAAGACTGAAAATCATAAACATGAGTATTAAAGCATAAGTATAAACTTAGTTCTAAAATCTTTAATTTTATTCTTTATTAGGGGGTTCTTCTAAATGACATAAACCAAGTGAGCTATCATGGAGTCCAACATCTTACCCACGTTGGGGAGAGATGTTCTACCCTTGTCATCAGAATAGAACCTTAATCTTAGTGATCACTATACTTAACTTCATCCATATTGGGATAGCTCAACCTACGTTGGCTCGTAGTTTTTAGGAATTAAGGATACGTTCATCTGCATTCCCTTCTTGGTGATAAATACTACTCACGTATTACTTATATGCTCACACTTTAGAAAATCCACCTTAAAATAGCATAAGGGTTAGTGTACTAGAAATAAATTATGTTTTTCTTTAATTTAAATCATAGATATGGTAAAATAATTGTGGATTTCAAGACTTCTCATTGAATCAAAAGATCAAACTTTTCCTGTAAACTTAGTGCTTATTCTTAAGCCTTAAATCTCAAACTTCCTTTCATATAACTTGTAAGACAATGTCATGCTTAAAACTTGATTCAAAATCCTTAAGCAATGTTTTAAATCAAACTCATGGTATTCTACTCATAATACAGAATAAGAGAAAATTCAAGTCAAAACATACATACATGAGACAAGTAAGAACTGTAATACTTCAATCACATGATAATTTCATAAACTCATGACAAGATAATTTGGGTATGAACCATAATTGCAAAATATATAACTTAAACTTTAAAGCAAGGATGGAAGAATGTCCTTGTTCATAATCCCCATATACCTCAATAGCTAGATTCTTAAAGATTTCTTGAACTCTTGAATTCTTGAGGAAAATAGCATGGATTTTTTTCTTGGGGAGAAGGAGGGTTTCTAATGAGTAATTTTGAGTGAAAGGGGAAAATAATTCCTCTTTGGATATCCCCAACCATGTTATGGACGACTTGGATTGAGGGGAAAAGACTCAATTGCCCCTTGATATCTTTAATCAAGAAGTTAGGCTTACTACACTAATATGTCGTGCCCCTTGCTCCAGGGGAAAGACCAACATGTCTCGCCTTTCTTTCCGAGGGAAAGACTAATGTGTTGTACCTTCTCTCAGGGGAGAGACCAACGTGCTGAAGCTATATTACTGGGGCTCTCTATATCCGCTATCCAAACACATACCAAACCCCTGTCCAAAAATCGTAAAACTCCCTCGAGATATACCTCTAACCTTTCTAAACATGAATCAACTCAAAAACTAAAGTCCCGAGGTCAGGAAGACCAAATAAAACTGTAAAGTATTGGGGTCTTGAAATGACTAAGTCTTCAACACTTGGTGAAAATTTAAAGCCTTGTACCCCCTAAGCATGCAACTAAGACCGAGCCGAGCTTAGAATATTACGGGATACTATAATATCTACCCCTTGGGATCATTTGTCCTAGAATAAGACTAGTTAATATGAGATACTACAGAGATGGAGAGTCTACGCTAAACACTAATAAGATGAAACATGATCAAATAATTGGGTCTAAAACATGACATATGCTACATGGGCTGAACTAACTTTATGAACTCATGTTGTAACAAGAGAATAGTTGTATAGCTAAAATAGCGAACGAAAAGAGTCAACCTAAAGAGAATTATTACCTAAAGATGAGACTAAATTTGTAGAGAAAATATGGTGATACCGGTCTTGTTCTTAGGAAAGGCCATCCTTAACATCCACACTCTCTACAGGAATAAGAGAAATTGAATCACCAATGCATTTCTTTTTCAAAGAAATGTGGAACACCGAATGTACTGATGCCAAATCTGCAGGCAGCTCAAACTCATAAGCTACCTTCCTAAAATGGTTTAAGATTCTATATGGGCAAACATAGAGGGGACTGAGCTTCCCCTTCTTACCCCTTTGTAACTAGAACGGCCATTGGTCATTCATCGTGACGTTCCAAGTCTATCATCGCAATTTCTATCGCGATGCAGTGCAATTGCGGTGACTTGCTGAAATCTGACAATTGTCATTTTAAACCTCATCATGACACGGTGAAGTAACCACCGCTATAGAAACTGCAACGCGCCGCAATTGCAGTGATATACTTTTTTGAAAATCTAAATGTGGTCCAAACGTCATCCAAAAATTCCATGAGACATGTTGCTTACACCCCTGAATATGATTCAACTAAAAAACCATTGTCTCAAAGACGGGAAGGTCAACTTCAAAATCTTTGAAGTTAAGAGGTCAAAATGTGACTAAGTCTCTCACCAATTAGTTTTATTTTCAGGTTCTAAGTGTATTGTACGAGCACTAAGGGCTTAGTTGTGCTAATAATGTACGGGGTATTACAATATGTCCCCTTTGGGAACATTCATCCTCGAATGAGGATAGTTAAACTGTGGATATCGAGGAACTAAGATTATATATTGGTATTCATAACTGAAAACATAACTGCATGACTGGATCTAAAACATGATAAACGACTGAACTAGCTTGTGAATGCATGAAATGACATAAAGATAATCATATGTCTGAAACTGAGAATGGGAAAAAAAATAATATAAGGAAGACAATTACCTTAAGCTGAGTTTGAGTTTCCGAAGAAAAGATGAGGGTACTTGGTTCGTATGTAATCTTCGGCTTCCCAAGTGGCTCCCTCCATGAACTGATTCTGCCAAAGAACTTTGACCAAGGGAACTTCTTTGTTCCTTAGTCTACAAATCTGGTTATCAAGAATCTCAACTAGAATCTCTTCATAAGAAAGGCTATCCTGAATATTCGTGCCTTCTAGAGGGACTACAATAGTTGGATCTCCAATGTACTTCTTCAATAAGGATACATGGAACACTGGGTGAACGGATGACAGGTCTGCAGGAAACTCAATCTCATACGTTACTTTACCAACACGACTCAATAACCTGTAAGGGCCAACATAACAGGGACTAAGATTCCCCTTTTTGTCAAATCTCTTCACCCCCTTTATGGGTGAACTTTCAAATAAACTAAGTCCTTAACTTCAAACTCAAGATCCCATCTCCTTACATCTGCATAAGATTTCCAATGACTATGAGCTATTTTCAACCTCTCCCAAATTAACTGAACTTTCTCCATGGCTTCAAACACCACATCTGGCCCTATCAAAATGGCTACACCCACTTCAAACCAATTGATCGGTGACCTACATCTCCGCTTATAAAAACCCTCAAATGGGGCCATCTGAATACAAGAATAGTAGATGTTGTTGTAGGTGAACTCAATCTACAATAAGTAAGCATCCCAACTACCCTTAAATTCAAGAACACATGCCCTCAACATATCCTCTAGTGTCTGAACGGTCCTTTCTGCCTGACCATTTGTCTGAGGGTAAAAAATTATACTGAGATAAACTTGGGTATGAAGACCCTTCTGAAAGGCTTTCCAAAAGTGAGAGGTAAACTGAGTACCCCTATCCTAAATAATGGACAAAGTAACTCGGTGCAATCTGGCAAACTCTCTAATATACAATCTAGCATAGTTTTTAGCTGTGTAGAACGTGTGTACTGGCAAGAAATGGGATGACTTGGTCAATCTGTCTACAATAACCCAAAAACAATCATACTAACGATGAGAACAAGGTAACCCTATCACAAAGTCCATGTTTACCTCTTCCCACCTTCAGGTGGAAATACTAAACTGTTGTAAGGTGTCACCAAGTCTTTGGTGCTCCACATTAACCTGTTGACAAATGGTACACTTGGCCACAAATTCTACTATATCTTTCTTCATACCACTCCAATAATAGACTTCCCGCAAATCACGGTACATCTTAGTGGCTCCTGGGTGAATTGAGTAACGCACATCATGCGTTTCTGCCATAATTTACCGCATCAAATCATCAACACACGGCACACATAGTCTGCTCTGGTATCTCAACACACCATATCTCCCTTGGGAGAAAACCTCTACCTTTTGATCCCTAATCGTTTCCTTCAACTTAACCAAACTGAAGTCCTTATCTTGTTTTTTCTTTACTTCAAAAAATAAAAAAGATTCCAAACTACTCTGGACCCAAACATTACCCTCAGTCAAGTCAACAAATCAAACACCTAACTAATCTAGATAACCGGTGAACTTCCTAAACTAATTCTTTCTTATCACCCTCCACATGAGCAACACTACCCATTGATATTCTACTAAGGGCGTCTGGCACAATGTTGCCCTTGCTCGAATGATACAAAACACTCATGTCATAATCTATTAACAATTCTAACCACCTTATCTGATGAAGATTTAACTCTCTGTGAAAACACATAATGCAAACTTTTGTGGTCCATGAACACATCAACAATTGCACCCCATAAAGATAGTGCCTCCAGATTTTTAATGCAAACACAACAACAGCTAACTCAAGATCTTGGGTAGGATAGTTCTTTTCATAAGGATTAATCTTTCTAGAGTCATAGGCTATGACCTTACCTCTATGCATCAAAACACAACCCAGACCAACTTCAGAAGCATCACAGGAAATAATAAATCCATCTGTACCATCACGTAGCACCAAAAAGGGGCTGAAGTGAGTCAAGCCTTCAACTCCTGAAAAATCTTATCACACGAATCTGACCACTGAAACTTAACTTTATTTTGAGTTAATATGGACATGAGGGATGCAATAGATGAACACCCCTCAACAAAACGTTGGTAATAGCCAGCTAAACTCCTGATGTCTGATAGAGAAATAGTTCTAGATTAGTTTCTCACTACTTCAATCTTTTGAGGATCAACTCTAATGCCATCACCAGAAAAAATATGGCCGAGAAAAGCCACTGGCGCTATCCAAAATTCACACTTGCTGAATTTGGCAAACAACTGGTGATCTCTAAGAATTTGAAACACGATTCTAAGATAGTTTACATGGTCATCCTCACTACGAGAATAGACAAGGATATCATTGATAAAGACTATGAAAAACATGTCTAAGTATTGTTTGAACACTCTATTCAAGTACATGAAGGCGTCTTAGGCGTTTGTTAGCCCTAAAGACATGGCTAGAAATTCAAAATGGCTGTAACGGGTTTTGAAAGTTGTTTTTAGAATATCACATCCGCTTACAATAAGCTGGTAATAGAGGGATCTAAGGTCTTTCATAGAGAAGTAACTTTCACCTTGGAGCTAGTCGAATAATTCATCAATCCTAGGAAGAGGATATTTGTTTTTTATTGTGACTTTGTTTAACTGACGATAGTCGATGCACATTTGGATAGATCCATCTTTCTTATGCATAAACAGGATGGGAGCACCCCATGGAGAGACACTGGGTCTTATGAAATATTTATCTAAGAGGTCTTTAAGCTGCTCTTTTAACTTTTTATGCTTGGCTGGAGCCATACGATATGTAGAAATGGAGATGGGCTGAGTATCAGGAAGAAGATCAATACCAAATTTTATTTCTCTGTCGGGAGGTACTCCTGACAAATCTTCAGGAAAAACTTCAGAAAACTCATTGACTACACGGACTGATTAAGTTGTTGGAGTCTTAGAATTAGTGTCCTTGACCCGAACTAAATGATAAATTCACCCTATTGATATCAACTTTCAGGCCTTAAGATAGGAGATGAAATGACTCTCGGGAGACACTGAATTACCTTCCCACTCAAACACTGGATCATTAGAAAACTGAAACTTCACTACTCGGGTGCGACAATCTATAGATGCACAATAGGAATGGAGCCAATCCATGCTTAGAATAATGTCAAGGTCGACTATATCTGACTCTAATAAGTCTGCTAATATAATTTTATGAAGAACAGTAATAGGAAATTTTTTATAGACTCGCTTGGCAACAACTGACTCACCCACTCAGGTGGAAACTAAGAAGGGAATAGAGAGATTTTCAGGACCTCTCCTAAAAGTTACCGTAACTAACGAAGTCACATAAGAGAGATTTGACCCGGGGTCCAACAATACATAAACATCAAGATAAAAGACACAAAGCATACCTGTAACAACGTCTAGTGAACTCTCCTACCCCTGATGAGATGGTAAAGAATAAAATTAATCTGGTGCTTCCCGCCATCAATACTGGATGAGGCACCCTGAGGAGGGACTGGGCGACCTAGAGGAGCTGGTGCACTAGTAGCCTGAGTCTGGGGATGAACATCCCTATTTTCTTGCTTAGCATAAGGGCACTCTTTCATTTTGTGACCCAACTTGACACATCTATAACATCATTTATGTCCCTACAAACATTCACCAGGATGAGTTTTACCACACATAGTATATGTAGGATAATTGGGCCTTCCGTCCACACTATTTTAAGACCTGGACATAGAATTCCTACCCCACTGCTCCTGCTTAGTTTTGGTGCGAGGGCACTCGCTGAAGATGGTGTTGACATATGTGAGTGACCCTAAAACTATGAATGGCTACCCCTTCTATACCTTTCTTGGCCATACTCAAACTATTTGATTCTAGCCTTCTTATTTTCTTTTTCTCTCCTCTTCAAATTATCTGCCTCAATCTGTTGAGCATGAGTCATCAGTCTAAAAAGATCCATAGCACCAATAAGCATGGCATTCCTACACTCTTTGACTACCAAATCATACACTCCAGTAACAAACTTACTCAAACTAGATCTAGAGTCAGCTATCAAATCGGGAGCATACTTAGACAACTGATTGAACTTAAGGAAGTACTCTTTCATTATCATTGAGCCCTTTCTCAGGTTCATGAACTCCTCAACCCTTGATTCTCTCAACTCACGCAAAAAGAAACTATTCTGAAACTAATCCTAAGCCACCTTCTAATATATAGGAGTTGTATTCTCACCTCTACCATTCTTCCATATAACCACCCAATTATAAGCAACATCCTTTAGCGTATAAGATGCCAATTCTACACTCTCCTCCTTCGTAACATGCATAATTTGGGTGATCTTCTGTACCTCATCAATATAGAGTTGTAAGTCCTCACCTACTTTGGACCTAAAGAATTCAAGCGGATTCATTCTCATAAAGTTATGAATTTTGGCTGCAGCTAACTCACCATTCTGCTGAAGTGGGACAACATCCAAATGGTTTCCCTGAGCATTGGCAGTCACGGCTTTGGCCAATGCCTTAAACGAATCCCAAAATTCAGCATGGTACACATTCTCATTTAGAGGATTAGCAGACTGGGGTAGCTGGTTATTATTTCTATGTGCGTTAGCTCGGTGAGGAGGCATATTCTGTCATGTAAAAGCACAAGTTAAAGAATATAGAGACAACTATAAGAATGATAGATCATGAAAGAAAAAGGATGATTTCCTAAATCATTTCATAGCCTCTTACTCATAAATATAGAACGCTTCACACCCATGGTCAATACCCTACGTAAAGCGGCTTGTTTAACTTCCTAGGACTCTTTAAACCTGGCTTTGATAGTAAGTTTTTAATGCCCTAAAAATGGGTCTCGAGACGTCACACGGTGCTCAAGACTATGAGTAGCCTCAAGCTAACCCTGTAAGCCTTTTAATAAATTTGAAATGCATAATAAAGAAATCTAAGCATGCAAAAATATTGAAATGTTGAATACTGTCAGAAGTGGACTGCATTTAACTAAACATAATGTCTGAAAGTATTTATATTAAGAGTCTAGATGAAAAATACTTGAAATCTAAATTGTAACTGATAGTTAGACAAGCCTCTACTTCTACTAACTAGAGAGTTGTTGGGACAAACCCCCAGCTGACTCAAACAGAAATGAAAACAACTAGTCAAATACTACATAAAGATGAAAATATGAATGAAAGGATCCTTGGACTATGAGGACTCACCAACTCTTAGGATGTAGATAGAGATGCTCGTGATCAATCACGCTGCTGAAACTAAGTTCTTGGACCTACATTATTAAACAATGTAGCATATAGATGTATATTTGGGTCAGTACTTTTGGAATGTACTGAGCATATGGGGGTGAATGCATGAGTAAAAAATGATGCAATATTTAAACAAAACTTTCAAATGATGCATGCTAAGTGTAAATAACTCACCTTTGCTCGAATAAAACATATACTAGCAAAATAATAAAACATGAGTATGTAAAGCATGGGTAATCTTTGTGATTTATAACACTTATTTATAAAAGTTATACCCTTACTCATTCTATTGGGAGTTTCTTCTAACCAACATAAACCATGTGAGCTGTCATAGAGTCCAATGTCTTACCCATGTTGGGGAGAGCTGTTCTAGCCTTGCCATTGGAATAAAACTTCTTATCTTAAGTGATCACTGTCTTAGCCCACTATGGGCAATATTAAACCTACGGTGGCACATAGTTCTAGGAGCAAGAGACCTTTGGAATCATACCCAACTCGGTGCTAAATACTACTCTCATTCTTTTATGCTCAGACTTTAGGAAATCCACCTTAAAATAGCACAAGGGTTTATAATGAAAACCAATTATGCTTTTCTTTTTATAAATCTTTTCTTTTTATAAATCATGATCAAGACGAATAATTGTAGATTCCAATCTTAGCTTAGGATCAAAATATCAATTCTTTCTTTAAATCTTGGTAAACAATTATCAAAGAAACTTAAGACCATTGTCTTCTTGAAATCTCAAACTCATTCTTGATATGGACTTATCAAATAAAACTTAAGAGCATGATCTTCTTAAAATCTCACTACTTAAACTTTGAGCTTAAAATTCATGCTTTAATCTTATGACAATTCACATAAAATTGCATGCTCAATGTCATTCTTGAAATTATTCCACAATATCAATTCATAAGAAGGAAGTGTAATTCATGATATAAATCTTCAATTCATAGCATGAGTAGTTGAGATAAACATGCACTTCAATACTTAAATCACTTATAAATTCATAAACTCAAAACAAGATAATTTGGGTATGAACCCTAATATGAAATTCATGAAATCTTAACTTAAAACAAGTTTTGGGCACAAGGATAAAAGAGTATCCTTGTTCATAACCCCACATACCTTATTAGGTTAAATTGATGAAGAAACTTAACTTTACATTCCAATTGATGTTCTTGAAGGCTTCTTCTTGAAGTTGTTGAACCAGGAAACTTGGATTCTTAATTATCTTGAAGAGGGTGCGATGAAACTTTAACCTGCTTGGAGTTAAATTAGGGTTTCTTGGAGAGGATTTTGATGGGAAATAGGTGTAATTTTCTTAGAAAATGTCTAATCTTTTGTTTTCACGACTTAAGGGAGAGGGTAATTGACAAGACTACCCTTGGGAAATTAAAATTCATAACTGGAACGACGATTGGGCCTTTACCGCGATGCGCCATGGCTGTCATCGCAATTTTCTCGGTGACCAGTTGGAATCTGACAATTGTTATTTTGAAACTCACATCGACACGGTGAAGTAACGACCTCTATAGCCACCGTGACGCACCATAATCGCAGTGAGCTATTATTTTGCAAATCCAAACGTGGTCCAAACCTTATCCAAAAATTCCAAAACTTTCTCGAGATATGCTCCTTACACCCCTGAATATGATTCAACTAAAAACCCATCATCTCAGAGCCTGAAAGGTCAACTTGAAAATCTTTGAAGTTAAGAGGTAAAAATGTGACTAAGTCCCTCAATACTTAGTTTTATTTTTAGGTTCTAAGTGTCTTATGCAAGAACTAAGGGTTGATCTATGCTAAGAACGTACGGGGTATTACAAATAACTATTGTTGTAGGAAAATTCAATCAAAGGTAAATGGTCATCCCAACTACCTTTAAATTCAATAACACAATTCCTCAGCATGTCCTCTAAAGTCTGAATGGTCCTCTCTGCCTGACCATCTATCTGAGGATGAAAAGTTGTACTGAGGTGAACTTGGGTACCAAGACCCTTCTGAAAAGCTTTCCAAAAGTTAGAGGTAAACTGAGTCCTTTTTGTTAAATGATAGACAATGGAACCCCATGAAACTTCACCAACTACCTAAGATAAATCCTGGCATAATCCTCAACTGAGTACAAAGTAAGAACTAGAAAGAAATGGGCTGACTTGATCATTCTATCGACAATAACCCAAATTGAATTATGCTGACGATGCGTATGAGGCTACCCCATCACAAAATCCATATTCACCACCTCCGACTTTACAGTAGGGATGATAAACTACTTAAGTGTACCACTAGGTCTTTGGTGCCCAACCTTAAGCTGTTGACAATTTGCACACTTAGCCACAAACTCTGCAATATCTTTATTCATACTACTCCACCTATATATTTCCCGTAAATCTTGGTACATCTTAGTAGCTCCTGGATAGATAGAGTACCGCACACCGTGCATTTTTGCCAATATTTGCTCTCTCAAACCACCAACGCACGGAACACATAACCTTCCTTAACAATGAAGTACACCGTCTCCCCCATGGGAGAAAACGTCCAACTTATAATCACTAACCACCTCCTTCAATTTAACCAAACTAGGATCCATGTACTACTTTTCCTTTACTTCAACAACTAATTAAGATTCTGCAATATTCTGAACCCGCGTGCTACCTTCGGTCAAATCAACTAGCCGAACTCCTAATTTAGCAAGCTAATGAACCTCACGGACTAACTCCTTCTTATCATTCTCAACATGGGCAACACTTCCCATAGACAATCTGCTAAGGGCATCATCTTCCACTACATTGTCCTTGCCCGGATGATAAAACACACTCATATCGTAGTCTTTCAACAATTCAAGCCATTTTATCTGAGGAATATTTAAGTCTTTCTATGCGAATACATACTATAAACTCTTGTGATCTGTGAATACATCAACATGAACCCCATAAAGATAATGCCTCCAAATCTTCAAGGCAAAGACAATAGCTGCCAACTCGAGATCATGGGTCGGATAATTCTTTTCCTGAGGTTTAAGTTGTCTAGAGGAATATGTTATGACCTTACATTTCTGCATAAAAACATAACCCATACCAACTCAAAAAACATCACAATACACTACGAACCCATCTGGGCCATCTGGCAAAGTCAAGACTGAAGCAAAAGTGAGTCGAGTCTTCAACTCCTGAAAACTCTTCTCGCAGGAATCTGACCACTGAAATTTGACCTTCTTATGGATTAGCCTAGACATAGGGGAAGAAATAGAATAAAAACTTTTAACAAACCTCCGATAATAGACAGCCAAACCCAAGAAACTCCTGATATCAAATGGAGAGATGGGTCAAGGCCAATTTCTCACTGCTTTGGTCTTTTGAGGATCAATGTGAATACAGTCACCAGAGATAATGTGCTTGTGGAAAGCTATTGATCCCAACCAAAATTTGCACTTACTGAACTTAGCAGATAACTATGATCTTTAAGGGTTTAGAACACAACCCTCATATGGTCTGGATGATCATTCTCACTACGGGAATAGACGAGGATGTCATCAATGAAGACTATGAAGAATATGTCCAAGTATGGATTAAATACCCTGTTAATCAAGTCCATGAAAGTTGCATGGGAATTTGTTAGTATAAAAGATATAACTAAAAATTTAAAGTGACCATACCGAGTTTTGAAGTTTGTCTTCGGAATGTCACATTCTCTGACTCTAAGCTGATGATAGCAGGATCTGAGATCTATCTTAGAGAAATAACTTGCTCCTTAAAGCTACTCAAATAAGTCATCGATCGTGGGGAGAGGATATTTGTTCTTGATTGTGACTTTGTTCAACTGGAGGTAGTCAATACACATTCGGAGATAACCATCTTTCTTACGCACAAAAAGGACTAGAGCGCCCCACAAGGAGACACTGGGTCTTATGAAGACTTTATCTAACAGATCTTTAAGCTGCTTTTTTAACTCTTTAAGATCAGCCGGACCCATATGACAAGTAGGGTTAGATATGGGTTGAGTATCAAGAAGAAAATCAATATCAAATTTTATTACTCTATCTGGAGGTACCCCTGGCAAATCTTCGGGAAAAACCTTAGTAAACTTATTTTCTGCACGGACTGATTGAACAATTGGAGCTTTAGACCTAGTACTCTTGACTAAACCTAAATGATGGATACACTCTTTTGATATCAACTTTCTGGCCTTAAGATAAGTTATGAAATGACCTTTGAAACACAGAAGTACCTTCCCATTGAAAAAATACCTTATCATAAAACTGTAAGTTTGCCATATGAGTGCGATAATCTATTGATGCATAACGGGAATGGAGCCAATCCATGCCATAATAACATTGAAATATACCATCTCTAACTCTATTAGGTTTGCTAGTATGATCTTATGGAGGACAGTACTAGGACACTATGGACTCGTCTAGCAAAAATTAACTCACCCACTGGGGTGGAAACTGAGAAGGGTTTAGAGAGCTTTTTAGGACTTCTCCCAAAATTTACCGCAATTAATGAAGTCACATAGGAGAGATTTAATCCTGGGTCTAACAACACATATACATCAAGATGAAATACAAGAAGTACACCAGTGACAACATCTGGTGAACTCTCCTGCTCCTGTCGGGATGGCAAAGCATAAAACCAATTCTCATACTGACTACCACTGGTATTGAATGATGCGCCCTGTGGAGGAACTGGGCGACCTGGATGAGCTGGTGCGTTAGTAACCAGAGTCTAAGGACGAATATCCCTACTTTCGTGCTTAGCATACAAAAACTCCTTGATTTTGTCACCCATTCTTCCACACCCATAACAACCCCCTCTGCCTATAAAACACTCAGCAGGATGGGTCTTGCCACAGTTCGCACATACCAAATAGATGGGCCTTACATCCACACTGTTCTGAGACCTGGAATTATAAGTCCTACCCCACTGCTCTTGCTTGGTCTAGGGTGTAGGGTAACTAGATGAAGATGGTGCTGGCACTGATCAATGACACTAAAACTAAGAACGGTTCCCCTTCCAGACCGTGGTTGACCATATTCAAATTGTTCAGCTCTTGCCTTCTTGTTTTTTTTCTCTCTTTTCTTCAACTTTTCATCCTCAATCTATTAAGCATGAGTCATAAACCTAGCAATATCCATATCCCCAATTAGCATGGTTGTACTACACTCCTTTACTACCAAATCATACACCCCAGTAACAAACTTACTCATACGATCTAAGTTCAGCTATCAACTCGGGAGAATACTTAGATAACTAAGTCAACTTAAGGTAGTACTCTTTCACTGTCATAGATCCCTGCCTTAGTTTCATAAACCCCTCCACCTTAGATTTCCTTATCTTACATGGAAAGAACCTATCTAGAAATATATTCTAAAATACCTCCAACTTGCAAAAGCTGCATTCTCTCCTCTACCTTCCTTCCACATGACCACCCAATCATAAGCAACATCCTTCAGCCTATAGGATGCAAACACTACACTCTCATCCTCAGTAACATACATAATTTGAGTAATCTTTCTCACCTAATCAATGAAGAGTTGAGGATCCTCATCCATCTTTGACCCATAGAACTCAAGTGGATTCATCCTTATGAAATCACGAATTTTGGATGCAACTAGATTACCATTTTGCTGAAGTGGGACTGCTGCCAATTAGTTGCCCTAAACGTTGGAATTCACAGCTTGGGCCAACGCCTAAAAGGCAGCCTGAAGTTCAGCATGAGACACGTTCTGATTCAGAGAGTCGGCATGTAGTGGTGGTTGGTCACCATTTCTGCATGCATTGGCTCAGCGAGGAGACATATTCTATAATGTAAAAAAATAAGTTAAGCAGATAGAGACAAAGGTAAGAACGATAGATCCTGAAAGAAATGATGATTCCTGACTTGTCCCGTAGCCTCTAGCTCATAAATATGGTGCGCTTACATCCATGATCTAGACTTTACATAATATGGCTTGTCTAACTACCTAGGACTCTTTAAGACCTTAGGCTCTAATATCAAGTTTGTAATGCCTTGGAATTACCCAATGGACGTCACACGGAGCTCCAGACTACGAATAGTCCCAAGCTAACCCTTTAAGCCTAGTTAACTTGGAACTCATAAGGAAAGTATAATGACATATAAAATCTAAATATAACTGAATTAATATCTTAACTAAAAGTCTTTAGCTTGGAAATCTGTAAACAGACACTTTTGAATTTAAAACTAAAATAGTTGGATAAGCCTCTACTTCTAACTAGAGAGCCACTGGGATAGATCCCAACTGACCCGAAATAAACAGAAATCAAATAATTGAAACACTTCATCAATATCAAGGTCTGAGAAATTGGGTCCTTAGACTATGAGGACTCACCAAAGTCGAGATGTAGGTGGTGATGCCTATAGTCAATCGTGTTTCTAGAATTAAGCACCAGAACCTATATTATAATAAAATGTAGCACATAAATATATATATATATATATATATATGGGTCAGTACATATGGAATGTACTGAGTATGTGGGGGTGAAGTCATAAGTAAAATAATAACTTAATATACACATAGACTTTTAGTAATGCACGCTAAGTGTAAATGACGCACCTTGAGCTTGAATAAAACAAAGACTACAAAACTATAAACATGAGCAATGAAGCATAAGTATAAACTTTGTGATCCATAATACTTAGTTCTAAAATATTTACTTTTATTCTTTATTAGGGGGTTCTTCTAAATGACATAAACCATGTGAGCTATCATGGAGTCCAACATCTTACCCACGTTGGGGAGTGCTGTTCTACCCTTGCCATCGAAATAGAACCTTAATCTTAGTGATCACTATACTTAACATCATCCATATTGTGAAATCTTAACCTCATTGGCTTATAGTTTCTAGGAATTAAGGATACGCTCATCCGCGTTCCCTTCTCGGTGCTAAATACTATTCACACATTACTTATATGCTCATACTTTAGGAAATCCACCTTAAAATAGAATAAGGGTTAGTGTACTATAAATCAATTATGCTTTTCTTTGCTTTAAATCATAAGAAGGGTAATAATTGAGGATTCCAAGCCTTTTTATTGAATCAAAAGATCAAACTTTTCTTGTAACCTTAGAGCTTATACTTAAGCCTTAAATCTCATACTTCCTTTCATATAACTTGTAATATAAGATCTTGATTAAAACTCAATTGGAAAGAATAAGAGAAGCTTCAAGTCAAAACATACATAGATGAGACAAGTAAGCACTTTAATACTTCAATCACATGATAATTTCATAAACTCAAGACAAGATAATGTGGGTATGAACCCTAATTACAAAACATATAACTTAAACTTTAAAATAAGTTTAGGGCACAAGGATGGAAGAATGTCCTTATTCAGAATCCCCACATACCTCAATAGCTAGATTCTTGAAGATTGGTTGAACATGGAAGCTTGAACTCTTGGATTCTTGAGGAAAAGATCTTGTATTTTTTTCTTAGGACGGAGGAGAGTTGCTAATGAGTAATCTTGAGAGAAAGAGGCAAATAATGCCCCTTCAGATATCCCCAATCGTGTTATGGACGACTTGGGTTGAGGGAAAAAGACTCAATTTCCCCTTGATCTCTTTAATAAAGAAGCTGGGCATACTAAACCAATGTGTCACGCCCCTTGCTCTAGGGAAAATACCAATGGGTTACGCCTCTCTCTCCGGGGGAGAGACCAATGCGTCGCAGACATAGCATTGGTTCTCTCTGTCTTCACTATCCATACACATTTTGAACCCCATCTGAAAATCCCAAAACATTCCCGAGACATACCTCCAACCTCCCTAAACATGAATCAACTCAAAAACCAATGTCCCAGGGTCGGGAAGGCCAAAATAAAAATCCATAAAGTCTTCGGGTATTGAAATGACTAAGTCCTCAATACTTAGTGAAAATTTAAAGCCTTGGACCCCCTAAGCATGCAACTAAGGCTGAGCCGAGTTTAGAATCTTATGGGGTATTACATATATGGGCCCAAGTCTCCCCATCTTATAGGTTTTAGTGCGTGTGGCCGCACGAACCAGAGGGTATATATTTGTACTATGGGGGACTCAAACCTCCCAGCTTATCAAGGTGATGCAAGCACCCAACATGTAATATAATATGGAAAACTCAAACAACCCAATCATATGATAATAATAAGGGGGACTCAAACCACCCAGTCATTTGGACCCCCGCATCGGCAACCACAATTTTCATTATTGGTCCCTCGGGACCTCCACTCTCACGACTCAGCTTCACAACCCTCATTAAAGCCCAATTAAAATATTTATCCCACATTTCCATTCATTGAACCATTTTACACATTTAGGCATACATTATTGTTTTCATCATACCAACTACACTTGCAAGGTAACGTTAACATGTTGAAATACTTTCATTATTTGGGGAAATTCATAGCCCTCTTAGTTCAATTATGCATTAGCTTAGGGAGTTTCACAACCCCATAAGGCTCAATTAAAAATGATTATGTGTCATCGACTTTTCACATTATGCAATAGTTCAAGAGTAGTTCAATATGTGTACTTTTCATATTCAAAACCAATTTCATAATATGGGTTTGAGGTCATTACCACTTTAAAGTCATTAGTTGGGGGAAATCACAATCCTCTCGTTTATTCACCATACCCATTCATCCCATAAGTTAAAAACCATAATTAAAGCATGAATAATCATAGGTAAACCATTGGAAATATTGTTCAATAACAAACATTCAAAACCCTCAACCCATGTTTCAGAACCATCGTCAATACCATATGAACAACACTTTAAAACAATTGTTTTTAAAAAATTAGCAATTAAGGAATAGTAACATGCCTAAAATACTCAAGATTATGGAGAGAATCCAACTCTTGTGACCTTGGATGACCTACTTCATGGAAACCCTAAGTATGGATGCTTGAGAGACTTGAGAGAGAGAAAAAAATGTTTAGAGTGGGTTATAAATGAAAATAGGGCCCCAAATATATTTATAGGTCATAGGATATTATTGGGATAAGAGGAAAATGTCTAAAATGCCCCTTTTTCAAAGCTAGAAAAATAAACCATTAGTCATTACGAGTCTCATAACGACTAATTGAAACTCATCTCCACGAGTCATTGTGAAGACAGTGTCACGAGGCACACACATTGTTGACCTTACAACTCATATACAATGGCTCGTAATAGGACCCTACGACTTGTGGGGTCCAGTCATAGTCAACATTGAAACCAATTGGGGTAAATACTGGACATCCTAAGATTTTCACAAAGCGACTTGTAACGAGTCCTCATAACTCGTGGTGATCCAACTCATACTTAGAGAAAAACTTAGCCACACACACACTGTTTAGGCTATGATTTGAGTCCAATGACTCGTCATGGGTCTTTATGGCTTGTGAACCCAAGTCATACTAAGGACAGCAACTCAAGCACCATTCACTAGACACCTTACGACTAGGGTCATAGAACCTATTAAGAGGCCCTATGACTCATAGGGTGAGTCATAGTCAGGACAGTGAGGATAAAATTATAGAAATTTTTAAGGACCAAAATCTAGGGTGTTACAATTTTCCCCCATTAGGATCATTCCTCCTCGAATGATGGGTCAAGGGATAAGTTAGCACGATTTAACACAAAAACACTCTAACACTTACCTTTAGCAAAGTAGAAAACAATGATGTTAAGATCAGACACATACCTTAAGAATGATTTTCCAAAATCGGAAATAGGAATGGATACTTGAACTTTATGTCCTCCTTAGCTTCCCAAGTAGCTTCCTCAAACTTCTGGTTCCTCAAAAGAACATTTACCGAACCACATTCTTCGTCTGCAACCAACGAACTTGCCTATATAAGATATTCACCTAAACTTCCTTATAAGACAAGGAATTCGAAATGCCCCCACCTTTTAGAGGAAAAACTAATGAAGGATCACCCATGCACTTCCTCAACATCAAAACATAGAAGACCGGATGAATGGATCTCAAGCTAGAAGGCAATTCCAATTCACATGCAACATTGCCAACCCTCTTAAAAACAAAATACAGACCAACATAACGGGGACTAAGCTTCCATTTCTTCCCAAACTGCATCACGCGCTTCATGGGAGACACCTTTAAGAACACCCAGTCACCAACATTAAACTCCAAATCCCTCCATCTCATATCCTCATAGGACTTTTTGGGAATTTGGACGGTCTTAATCCTATCCCGAATCACCTTCACCTTCTCCATGGCTTGGTAAACCAAATCATGGCCGAATAATCTATTTTCACCAATCTCAAACCACCCAATAGGATACCTAAACCTCCTACCATATAAATCCTCAAATGGAGCCATATCAATGCTAGAGATAAAAGTTGTTATATGCAAACTCTATGAGAGACAAGTGATCAACCCAACTATCACCAAAATTAAATACACAAGCCCTAAGCATATCTTCTAATTCTTAAATTTTCCTTTCCTCTTGCCCATCTGTCTACGGTTGGAAAGTAGTACTAAGGGTTACCTTAGACCACAAACCTTGTTGGAATGACCTCCAAAAGTGATACGAGAACTAGGTACCATGATTGAAAATGATAGAAACTGGATTACCATTCAAATTTACGATCTCCTCAATGAACAACTTGGCATTATCCTCAGAAGAAAAATTAGTCCTTACTGGTAAGAAGTGCATAGACTTGGTCATCCTATCAGTGATGAACCAAATTGAATCAAATTATTGGTGAAACAATGACAGGCCGATAAAAAAATCCATATTAATTATTTCCTATTTCCACTCTGGTAGCTCAATCTCTTGAGTCAACCCACAGGGCCTCAAGTGCTCCACTTTCACTTGCTGACACACCAGGCACTTAGCCATAAAATTGGTCATATACCACTTCATATTATTCCACCAATAAATCTCCTGAAGATCATGATACATTTTCGTCAAACTAGGATTAACCGTATAACGCAACTCATGAGCCTCTACCAAAATTCTTCTCGCAACCCATTAACATCGGGAACAGATAACCAATCTTGGTACCTCAAGATACCATCACCACCAATCTTGAATGCCATCACTTTCTATTGGCCCATATCATTCTTGATATGCATCAAGATAGGATCCAAAACCTACTTCTCTTTCACCTCTTCATCATGAGATGACTTCGCCACCTTTTGAAAAATCATACCACTATCTTTGAATCCATAAGACGAACTCCAAGATTATCCAAATAGTGAATGTCCTCTACCAAATCCCACTTCTCCTTGTCCACATGAGATAAGATCCCCATGGACAACCTGCTAAGATCATCAGTAAGCATATTAGCTTTACCTGGGTGATAAAGAAGACTCATGTCGTAGTCCTTAGCAACTCAAGCCACATTCTTTTCCTGAGATTCAACTCCTTCTGGGTGAACACGTATTTCAGGTTCTTATGATCAGAATAAATATCTACTTGAACTCTACACAAATAGTATCGCTAGATCTTCAATTCAAACACCACAACTAACAATTTCAAATAATGAGTCCAATAGTGCTTCTCATGAACCTTTAACTGCCTAGAAGCATATGTAAGCACCTTGTTATGTTGTATCAATATGCAACCCAGTATTACCTGGGATGCATCACAATAGACAACAAATCTATCAGTAACCTCATGTAAGTCAAGACAGGAGCCAAAGTCAACTTATCCTTAACTTTTCAAAACTACCCTCACAAGCGATAGACCATAAGAACTTCACCTTCTTCTGAGTTAGCTTAGTAAATGGGGCAGGAATAGAACAGAAAATTTCCACAAACAGCCTATAATAATTGGCTAAACCCAAGAATCTGCGAATGTAAATTGGATTCGTGGGTCTATACCACTTGTTTACTACCATAACGTTTTGTTGATCCACCATGATCCATTCAATAGCAACTTGACTTTAATAGGTCACAACATTAAACCAGAACTCACACTTCGTGAATTTTACATACAACTACTGATCTTTAAAAGTTTTCAAAACACAAGGCGGAGGTGATAAGCATGATCAGCCTCACTTTTGGAATACACCAAAATATTATCTATAAACACAATTAAGAACAAATATAAGAACTAAAAAAATACTCAATTCATTAGGTCCATAAATGTTTCCAAGGCATTACTCAAACCAAAGGACATCACCAAAAACTCAAAATGACCATACCGAATTTGAAAGCCAGTCTTAGGGATATCCACATACCTAATCTTCAACTGATGGTAACCTGACTGAAGAACAATATTGGAGAAGCATTTGGTACCTTAAAGTTAATCAAAGAGATCATCGATCCTAGGAAGCGGATAACTAATCTTTACTATCACCTTATTTAACTGGCAGTAATTTATAAACATCCAAAATGACCCATATTTTTTATGCATGAAGGGAACCATAGCACCCAAAGATAAACACCAGGGTGAACAAAACCCTTTTCTAGAAGATCTTTCAACTGCTCCTTGAGTTCTTTCAACTCAGTAGGAGCCAGTCTATAGTGAGGTATAGACATAGGACGAGTGTCTAGAAGAAAATCAATCCCAAAATTAATTTCGTTGTCGGGAGGAACACCAAGAAGATCAACAGGAAACACCTCAGAAAACTCACAGACCATAGGGACAGAACACAAAGAAGGACCTTCGAAGCTAGAACCCTTAACATACACTAAGTGTTAGAGACACCCCTTGGAAATCAACTTCAGTGCTCTAAGATATAAAATGAACCTTTCCTTAGGCACTAGGGAACTACCTTCCTATTAAATCACTGACTCATTATGGAAGTGGAAACTGACCCTTTAGGTCTGACAAATAAGCGACCTATGCATGAATGCAACCAACCCATCCCTAAAATCACATCAAAGTATAGCATTTCCAACTCTATCAGATCCACTAAGGTCTCCCTATCTCTAAAAGACATCACACAACCTCTATAGACCATTCTAGCCACAATAAAGTCACCCACCAGAGTGGACACAGAAAAAGGATTAGGAATACACTCAGGATCAAAACCAAAAACTAATAGGCACATAAGGGGTCACATAAGAGGATAATGCTCTCGGTGCATTTTAGCAGGGTTGCTAACGTGCGCTAGCTTTAGAATCACAATGACCCGATCAAAAATCACTACTCCAGCAAAGATTGTTACACCCCATGATGGTCCAGCTATAATCTTCCTTCGATAACTTTTGGAAATTTCTTACCCACAAAATTCAAATCAATGCCGGAAGAAGATGAGAATACATCTTCAAGTTCTAAATTTCCTAGAATTATACATCTGAAAACCTATCGGGCCTCGACTGACCCTCCGGCTAATAGAAAGCTTCAGTTCTCTGTGGAAGTGACTCCAATGGACAATACTCCTATAATGTAGAAGGAGGTTGGTGCAAATCGAGTAGCGCATATGGGAAAATCCCTATCTTAGATCCCACCAACTTCAAAGCAAGGTAAGATTTATGTGAGTATAGTTGAGGAGGGTATTCGATGTCAAGCTGATTACTAGAAACATGCCCTAATAGGGTTTGTTATTAGGGATACTCCCTACAAAAAATCCATTGAGGCTTACATTTTGCATGCCTGGAATTGTGCTACAAAGCCTCAAGTGTTGAGTCATGATGATGGTTACTTTATCTTTCAATTTGAATCTGCTAAAGATTATGACAGGGTACTAATAGGAGGACCATATACTTTTCATAACAAACCCTTCATAGTACAAGCCTGGGACATTGGCTTTGAGTTTAACCTAGACTGTATCACTACCATACCTCTATGGGTCACCTTTCCAGGTCTGCCTGTGGGATACTGGTCTAGTGAAGCCTTAAGTAAAGTAGCAAGTGTCATAGGCAAGCCCAAGCACACAAACCAGTTTACTACAGGCATAGAGAGAATATCATATGTAAGGGTCTTGGTGGAAACTAATATTGCCCAACCCCTAATTGACACAATAGAAATGGTCACACCTACTGGTATTTTCCAACAACTAGTAGAATATGAATGGAGACCAAAATACTATGGAAACTACTTGAAGTTTGGGCATGTCACAGAAAGTGTTAGACTCTAAGCTGAGCCAAAGGAAGAAGAGAAGGAAGAGTTCAAAAAAGTACCAAACAAAAGAAGGAGGAAGAGGACCCAAAAGACACAATGGTTATAGAAAGATGAACTCCAAAAGGAGGATAAGCCAATAGACCCCCCTGTGTCTGACCCAAAAGTATCATACAAGGATAAGATGGTAATGCATGATTCAGTACAGAATAAGCCAAATAAGTATACCATTACTGGTCAATCCAGTACTAACAATAGTGGTACAAACTCGTTTACCCCCTCATGCACTACTCTGATGATGATGGACCTCTAGATAGACCTAGAGAGACCCCCAATATATGATTTTCTCAACATATAACATCAGGAGTTTAAATCAACCCCTAAAACAAAAAGAGATAATACTTTTTCTAAAAAAGCTTAAGATAAATATGTTTGGATTCTTAGAAACAAGAGTAAAGGAGACTAAATATAGAAATATTCTCAAAAAGATGGTGGGGTGATGGAACACTTGTTGTAACTACCCTATCGCCCCAAATGGAAGAATCTGGATAATATGACAGCCTACAGTGAATGTGTCTATAATCCTGATCAAGGAGCAGTTTATTCATTGTAATGTAATAGATGCCTCAAGAAATTTCTCAGCTTACATCACTATGGTGTATGCCAAAAACAACATTCAGGAAATGACAGAACTGTGGATTGAGCTCAAAATACTGGGTGGAGCAATTCAGGAAGCATAGATCTTGAGTGGAGACTTTAATGTTGTGTTAACATGTGAGGATAGGCTGGGGTCTCTAGTCACTCAATAAGAAGTTCATGATTTCAAAGAATGTGTTGATCAACTCCAGTTAACTTCACTGAGAGCCAAAGGGTGCTAATAAACAACAGCAAGACCATAGATTTTAGTCCAAGATTGACTGGGTTCTGGGGAATTACTAATGGTTACAAAAGTATGGAAATGTGGAGGTAGAATTCCTACCATCTGGGGTATCTGATCATTCCCCAATCTTGGTCCAATACAATATTCAACAAACAACAAGACCAAAACCTTTCAGATTGTATATTACTGTGTTGAAGCATCAAAAATTCCCTGAGATTGTGGCAAAAACATGGAGGAAAAACTTCGCTGGAACTTATATGTATAATCTAAATCAAAAACTAAAAGCTCTTAAATGTGATTTGCAGGAACTGAATACTTATCTGGCAATTTACACTCAGAAAATCCAACAAACCAGAGCACAGCTGGACATCACATAGAGCAGACTAGCTTCAGACCCCATGAATCAAGTACTGATACAAGAGGAGGTAAAACTGGTAAAAGAGTTTCAACACTAGAATCTGGTAGAAGAGAAGGTACTAAGACAAAATTCCAGAGCAACATATATCAAATGTGGGGATGCCAATTCCAAGTACTTCCATGCTCAATGTAAGATAAGAACTAATAGAAGCTCCATTACCTCCATTTATGATACCTCAGGTGACAAAGTAACTGACCTAGATCTCATTAAGAAAGAATTTATTGAGTTCTTTACTGGGCTAATGGGTGACTCTACCCCTGAGTTTCCTTGCCCAAATTCAGAAGTGATCAAGCAGGGGGCTTGCCTCTCACATCCTCAGAAGCTTGAACTCATACAAGAAGTAACTAACTAGGAAATCTTAAATACAATGAAAAGTATGCCAACAGAGAAATCTCCTGGGGTTGATGGTTTTCCTGTGGAAATTTACAAGAGTCAATGGAATATTATGAAAGATGATGTCCTACTTTCTGTAAAAGAGTTTTTCAGCTCTGGTAAGCTGCTGAAAGCTTTTAGTTGTACTGCAATGACATTGATCCCTAAATTGTCCAACCCTTCCATGGTCAAATATTTCAGACCAATAGCCTGTTGTACCACTTTTTATAAGCTGCTCATAAAGATTCTGACAAATAGGATAAAAAAGGTTATTGATACACTCATTGGTCCCTCACAATCAACTTTTATAGAGGGTAGAAGCATCATAGATAATATTTTATTTAGCCATGAGTCGTTTAAATAGTACTCAAGGAAGGGACTGTCCCTAAGATATGTGCTAAAAGGTGATCTCAGGAAAGCCTATAACTCCATAGAGTGGTGTTTCCTAAGAAGTATGTTGCTGAGCTGGGGTTCCTACTAAAATTCATAAACTGGGTAATGGAATGTGTTTGTTCTATCTCTTACTCACTGGTCTTGAATGGGGGGCTTACAAAACCTTTTCAAGGAAAAAAGAGGGATAAGACAAGAGGACCCTATGTCACATTATTTGTTTGTTATAGTAATGGAATATCTGAATAGGGAGTTGAATTGTTTGGACTAGGAGAAAGGTTTTTAACACCACCCCATATGCAAAAAACTTGGGGTCAAACACATATGTTTTGCAGATGACCTGCTTCTGTTCTGTAAAGCTAATATTAACTCTGTAAAAATGCTCCAACAAGCTTTTCTCAAATTCTCAAAAGCCACAGGGTTATAAGCTAATATAGACAAGAGCTCAATTTACTTTTCTGGCACTAATCCTCAGATAAAATAGAACATCCTTGAATACTTGGGCTATTTAGGAGGGGAATTACCCTTAAATACCTAGGGGTGCCACTATCATAAAAAACCTCACTATTGACCAATGTCAGCCACTTGTTGAGAGAATAGTGGAAAGAATGAAGTGTTGGAGTGCTAAATTACTGTCCTATGATGGTAGACTACAGCTGATTAAATCTGTTGGCTTTGGTATACAAACTATTGGGCCTAGATCTTCCTACTGCCTAAGAGAATCCTGAAATTGATCACAGGCCTTTGTAGGGTGTTCTTGTGGGCAGGTGTCATCCTGACTTCAAAGAAGGAACTTGTTGCTTAGGAAACAATTTGCCTCCCAAAATCAGCAGGTGGTTTAAATGTTCTGAATATCTATTTGTGGAATAAAGCTGCTATCATAAAACAACTCTGGGCATTGTCTGAGAAGAAGGATGGATTATGGATAAAATGGTTACTTACGTCTACTTGAAGTTTGAGATTGTAGAATCCTGTGACTTTCCAAAAAATGCCTCATGGGCAATCAAGAAAATTATTTGTACAAAGAAACATGTTATGGAAGCTCCAGGAATACAAGGGGACTGTAAGGCTAGATTGAAAGCATGTGTCACAAGAGGGACATTCACAATAAAGAAGATGTATAATGCTTTAACTCCACAGCTCCCAAAAGTTTCCTAGAAAAGTATTATTCTAAAGCATTCTGTGCACCCAAGGCACAATTTTATCCTCTGGCTAGCTTTGCTGAATAGACTATCCACAATTGCAAGGCTAGAAAAGCTTTGAATTCAGGTGCCAAAAATATGTGTGTATTGTAGAAATGCAGATGAAACACATGATCACTTATTTCTTGAATGCATTAGCAAGAAACACTTATGGATGAGATTGCTGAGTTGGCTAGGTCTGCAACGAAATGTAGGTTTTGGGATCATGAGACAGAATGGGTATCCAAAAAAGCTAAAGAGAAGTCTGCTAAAGGTGCTATCCTATGTAGTGTATTTGCAATGATGGTAAACATCATATGGAGGAGCAGAAATAGCATTAGATTTTAGAAAGGTGTGTATGAAGAGAACAAGGTTTGCAGGGAGATAGCAACTAACATCTACATACAAAGCCAAATGCACTACTGATAGGGAATGATACTTCAATAAGTTGTTGCAATACCACGAAAGAGATTGAGGATCTTTAAGTTTTTGTATTTTCTTCTTTGTTCTGAATGAAATGTTTAATCTTTTTTGGTTTACTACTGGTTTGGCACCCCTGCATGTTAGGAGGAAAAGAAACTAGTATAGTCGATTTAGTCTAAACCAGAAAAAATGAGGGGTCTAACACTGTTTTTTGTTTTGTAATATTGCATTTGGTGAAATAAAAATACTTTATTTACCAAAAGAAAGGGGGGTCACATAAGAGAGGGTAGACCTGGATCAAGTAGACAATATACATCACAAGAGAAAAGTTTGAGTATACTTGTAACAACATCAGAGAATGCCTCAGAATCCTGATGGATGGCAAAAGCATACAGGGGATGCCGACTAGTGCCAAAGGCAGAAGGAAAAGTATCACCTTTAGGTGCCAGAGCTGATAAAGTAGCAACAGGGACCTTATTATCCCCAGAAGTAACCCTGGAAGGGCAATACCTCTACATTCTTAAATGTCTCGTAGCCTATCCATTATAATTATGGCGCACTACGCACCCATAAAAGAGACTCTACTTAACACGACTTTGTGGACATCCAATGACACCAAACCTAGGCTCTAATACCAACTTTATCACGACCCAAATCAGGGCCTAGCCGTGAAAGGCCTCTACAATCCACCATGGATTAAATACCACCCCCTAAACCTATACAAATAACATACACCGCCCACCAATGGCTGAATTTTAAACATATAATAAGATAGCACAAGATAAGTTTAAAGAATAAAAGATATATCTATAGCCGATAACCAACAACTAATGAAATGTATAAGTCTTTTGAAGAATGAAAGCTCACCACTTCACCACAATAAATCGAAGAACTGAGTTGATCCACCTAACTCAGTACAGGAAAAATAGAGGTATATATGGTGCCTGGATCGCATGGGGATACAGCATCTGAAGACGGTTAGTGAGTTGCGCACTAGCATGTAACTCAGGAAAAAGGATAACACAATGTCATGATCAATAGTTCAAAATTATTCAAATTCAATGCATGCAATCAAATTTAGATAGATAGATAGATAGATATATATATATATCACATGTCGGATAGGGTGTAAGGCTTAACATGAACTTTAACACTTTTGCCTGAATTGTGTAGCTCAACCGTCATAACATAAGAAGGCACCTACAGGCTATATGGGCCCAGCTCTCCCTCAACTGGTAGGGCCCTAGTACGTATGGTCGCATAAACCAGAGGGTATACATATGCACTATGGGGGACTCAAATCTCCCCACATATAAAGGTGATGCAAACACCCAATCATTAATATAATATAGGGGACTCAAACTTCCCAATCATGAAATAATAATAATAATAAGGGGGACTCGAACCACCAATTCATTTAGACCCCCACATCGGCAACCACGATTTCCAATATTAGTCCCCCGAGACCTCCACTTTCACCACTCAGCTACACAACCCTCATTAAAGCATAACTAAATCATTTATCACATATTCCTATTCATTAAACCATGATACTCATTTAGGCATATATTGTTGGTATCTCCATACCAACTACAATTGTAAGGTAACATCAGCATGACAAAATGCTTTCACTATTTTAGGAAATTCATAGCCCACATGGTTCAATTATACATTAGCTTATGGAATTTAACAACCCCATAAGGTTCAATTAAAAATTATTATGCTTCATCAACTTTTCATATTATACAATAGATCAAGAGTAGTTCAATATGCATATTTTTTTTATTTAAATCAAATTTTACAATATGGAGATGAGGTCATTACCATTTCAAAAGTTATAAGTTGGGGGAAATCACGATCCCCTCATTTATTAACCATACCCATGCATCCCACAAGTTCAAAATTATAATTAAAGCATGAATAGTCATTGGTACACAATGGGAAACATTGTTCAACAACAAACATTCAAAACCTTCAAACCATGTTTCAAAACCACCATTAATACCATATGAGCAACACTTTAAACATATGATTTTAATAAAGTAACAATTAGGGAAGAGTAACATGCCTAAAATACCCAAGATAATAGAGAGAATCCAACCCTTGAGCCGTTGGAGGACCTACTTCTTAGAATCTCTAAGTATGGATGCTTTAGAGACTTGAGGGAGAAAAAGTAATGTTTGGAGTGGGTTATCGATGAAAATAGGACCCCAAGTATGTTTATGGGTTATCGGTTATATTGGGATAAGAGGGAAATGTCTAAAATGCCCCTATTTAAAAGCTGGAAAAATAAATTTTCAATCGTTACGGGTCTCTTAATGACTCATTACGACTCATCTCCATTAGTCATTCTAAAGATAGTGTCACCAGGAAAACACACTATTGACCTTACGAGTCGTCTACAATGGCTTATAATAGGATGCTACAACTCGTGGGGTCCAGTTGTAGTCATGTAAGACCCCATAAAATTCTAAGCTTAATTCAGTCCTTTAGGTTTGTCAAGGAGTCCCGACTTAGAATATTTTAGAGAAGTACTCAGACTTAGTGTCATTTTAACCTACAAAGGATGGAAATCTTATTTTTCAACCTTTACGTCCATTAAATGATGATTTTTAGGTTGATTCAAGATCAAGAATGTCCATAGGTATTTCTGTATATGTTTCGGATTTTTCGGACTTCGTTTGAAGCTCTTTTGGAATCCCAAAATAGTGAATCAAAGCGATCTTGGAGC
Organism: Capsicum pubescens; assembly: GCA_030864215.1. Lineage (NCBI taxonomy): Eukaryota > Viridiplantae > Streptophyta > Magnoliopsida > Solanales > Solanaceae > Capsicum > Capsicum pubescens. Next base: position 195,914,597 of record CM061549.1, on the reverse strand, counting down.
GTCGCATCGACTATCGCATTGATTACAATTTTCCCTAGCTACCGCCATCCAATTCTAGTAAATTGACACAATGGTGCAACGCGTTGTCTATTGCATCGATGCCATCGACGCACTGCGTCGACCTGTGCGGCCGTAACCCAGTTTTCAGTTATTAAAAGACCGCATTCTTGGGGGTATTAAGGTCTTTTTCCCTAGACCCTCATCCCCCAAAATAATAAATTAAACTCCCTATAGATCAAATATAGTCATTCTTTCTCAAATGTGCTAAAGAACAAAACCCTAGAAGATCCAATTTCAAATCAAGAACTCAAGATTCAACCATAAGCTTTTAGAAATTCTTCAACAAAGGTATGTGAAGTGTTCATCCAAGGGTTCCTTCCACCCTTGGAGTCCAAGAATCTCTTTTGAACTTCAAGTAATTGATTTTATGATTTCCATGGATGGAATCAAAGTGTATCCATGATTGCTATTTGGATTAAGTTCCTAATTCATGATTATACATATATATCTCATGTGAAATTGATCATTATATGTGTAGATTCATGTGAATCCATGATAAACTCTTGACATGTGAAATTAGAGATGAATTATGATGCTCACTTATTGTTTAATACTATGTGCATATACTATGCTCACCAAGTGTTTGATAAATTGTCCATGTGAACTATTAAGAGAATGAAATCGTGTCAAGTTAGCTTATGTGCAAGTTATATCATGCAAGTGTTTGTCAAAATGCTCAATGAATTAATGAATAATGATCAAGTTCATAGTTTACATATTTCATGTTATGCCATGTCTCTTAATTTAAGTTATCAAGTCCTGGGGATACTTATACCTGATAATTTAGCTGATTACCTAGAGCCATGGTTAGTCATAGAACAGTATCAGTCTCAACATGATCATTAGTACTCTCAGTCAGTTACAGAACTCAAAAAACTCAGTAGAATTCATATTAGTCAAGTCTAACTCAGTATCTAGTTTGGACCTCAGTAAACTCAGTCAGCTAACAGAAATCAGTAGTATTTTGTCATTCAACAAAACTCAGTGAACTCAGTTTAGTCCAGCAAAATAGTAATCTCAATAACCGTTTAGTCCAACCTAGTACAGACTAGCAATTAGTTCAGTGTCTATTCAGTAGGCAGTAGGATTCAGCATCGAGTTAACCTAGGGATGGGAGCATTCCTGTCAGCAGAGGGTTTGACCATTAGCAGTAATCCCTGCGTTATAAAACTATGTAGCCAGTGTAGGTTGAGGTATCTTCCTACCAGATATTATGAGGGTTAATATTTCTCATCCGAGTTATCCTGCCAGTGAGGGTTGATGAAAGATTTTCCTGTCAGAGAGGATTAACTCATAGCTTATCCTTACCTGTGGCATGGTATTGACACCCTTCAAACTGAGGTTACAGGTTGGACCCCAAATCAGTTAGAGAAGGAGTATATTGGTTAGATGATTACCTCCCACAATCTCAGTTTTAGTCTCAATCTCAAAATAGAACTCAGTTCAGTTCTACATATTTAGGACTATCAGATGTAGTCACTTAGCTCAGTATGGTTCCACAGTATTCAAAACTATCAGATGCAGTCATTCAGATAATCAGTAATACAGTATTCGTAAACTCAGATATTGGTTATCAGTATTCTGATTCAGTCTTTATTATTAGCACGATCTTAATTAAAGTCTATGTATTCATGCATGTACTCTTACTTAGTCATACTCATGTTATTCAGTTATTATTGTGCATGCATATGAACCCATGTATATCAGCCTACCTCATTAAACATACCAGTACATTCAAAGTACTGACGCATGCTATTCTTTGTGCTATGATGTCTTATATCATAGGTTCAGATGTACGGGCTCTAGAGCACCCTTAGAAGTTCATACTCTCAGCTTTTAGAGTAGTGGTGAGTCCTCATAGTTTGAGGACATACTTATTATTTATAGTACTTCAGTTTTATTTTAGTAGATGGAGTTAGTTGGGGTCTTGTCCCATCAATTCCATAGTTCAGATAGTTAGAGGTTTTTTAGACTAGAGTATTATCAAATAGTTGTTCAATTTTTTAGTAATTATATTCAGTTTTGGTATTTTGATACCGCATTCAGATTTATTTACAGATTTGAACCTTATGGCATATGTTTCCGCCTATTTCTGCATAATTACAGTATTAATTACTCAGTTATTGAAGTAGGTACCAGTCATGGGTTAGCTTGTGGTCCTTCGGGATTATGAGCACCGTGTAGAATCCGGGGTACAGACTCGAGGCATTACAAACTTGGTATCAGAGCCTAAGGTTTAACAGTGTCCTAGGAAGTTTAAAAGCTGCATCTAGTAGAGTCTTGCGCATGGGTGTGTGCGCCACACTTATGGACAAGAGGCTATAAGATGTTTTACAAAAAGTCTCCTTTCTTTAAGTATTCATGTCATGTGAGTGAGCATGAGCTCCAGTTACACTCTATTTTTAATCCTAGCTTATCTCTTTTACGCTAGTATGTCTCCCATATAGAGTTCGGATCAGCAGTTACCACCCTAGCTCATTCTGTGGTAGCCCATAATATACGTCCAGTTGTGGTTCTGGCCAACCCAGTGGCCAATACTATTATTGCCAGGATTTGTGACTTTACCCGAATGAACCCTTCATCGTTTACCAGGTCTAAGTCAGATGAGGACCTCAGGAATTTCTTGATCAGGTGCAGAAGTTTACCGATATCATGGGGGTGACTACTGGTGAGAGCGATGAGTTAGATGCATATCAGTTACAGTATGTGGCTCACTCATGGTTCAAATGGTGAAAGGCATAGAGGACCGCAGATACAGGGTCCATAGAATGGGAGGAGTTTGCAGTTGCTTTCCTGGATAGGTTTTTCCTACTAAAGTTGAGAGAGGCAAAGGTTTTGGAGTTTATAAACATAAATTAAGGCAATATTACAATGTAGGAGTATTCTCTCAAGTTTACTTAGTTAGACAGATATGCCCCGCATGTTGTAGCAGATAGTAGAGCAAAGATGAGTAAGTTCATGTCAAAAATGTCTAGCAGTGTGGTCAAGGAGTGTAGGACCGTAATGCATATTAAGGAGATAAACATAGACAGGCTCATGGTCCATGCTCAGTAGATAAAGGAGTCTAAGAATAAAGAGAAGGAGAAAGAGAATAAGAAGGAGAGAACAAGTAGTTTCAATTTCGCTTAGCCTAAGTCAGAGGGTGGGAATCGTTCTCAGTTTCGCCTAAAATCCTCAATATCGGCTCTTTCCTAAGCCATTGCTCCAGTGCCAAAATTCAAAGATGGAAGCCGAGACAGGGCATCAAGCCCTAAACCCCGTGCAGTGTTAGCAGTGTCCAAACCAATCCCCTTTTCCAGAAGTATGAGAAAAAACACCAAGGTATCTGCAGAGCTGGAAGTGATGTGTGTTTTAAATATGTCAAGCTAGGCCACAGGGTCAGACAGTGTCCTCAGGTTGGTTCATAGAGTCAGCATAATCATCCCCCAGCTCAGCTCGTTCGCCCGAATCGACAGAGTGCCTCTTCCAGTGCCACCAGTGGGCAGCACCCAAATAGACTCTATGCTCTTTAGTCCTAACAGAATTAGGAAAGTTCTCCTGATGTGGTCACTGGTACATTACAAGTTTACCATTTGCATGTTTACGATTTGCTAGATCCAGGAGCTTCTGTGTCTTTTGTTACTGCATATATAGCAGTTGATTTCAGAGTCAGTCCCAAAATTCTAGCAGAGCCTTTCTCAGTTTCTACCCCAGTGGGTAAATCTATCATAGCCAAACGGGTATACAGGAACTGTCCGGTTATGATATGTACAAAAGTCTCTTCAGCAAATTTAGTTGAATTAGAGATGACTGATTTCGATGTCATTCTTGGCTTGGATTGGATTTATTCTTGCTATACCTCAATCGACTGCAAAAATAGAATTATCCAGTTTTAGTTTCTAAATAACCCATCCTAGAATGGAAGGGTAGTACTTTAGCACTTAGGGGTCAACTTATTTCTTACCTTCAGGCTAGAAAGATGATATCTAAGGGATGTGTCTACCATCTCGTTTGAGTACAGGACATTAGTTCAGAAATCCCTACTCTTGAATCAGTATCAGTAGCATGTGAATTCCTAGATGTGTTTCTCAAAGACCTTCCCGGAGTTCCTCCTGAAAGGAAAATTGATTTCGGAATTGATTTTCTCCCAGATACTCAGCCCATATCTGTCCCACCATACAGAATGGCTCCAGCAAAACTCAAAGAACTAAAGAAATAGTTAAAGGATCTCTTAGATAAGGGATTCATCTGATCCAGTATGTCCCCGTGGGGCGCACCAGTTTTATTCGTACATAAGAAAGACGGTTCCCTCAGAATGTGTATAGATTACCATCAGTTAAACAAAGTTACCGTCAAGAACAAGTATCCACTCCCCAAAATTGATGACTTGTTTGACCAACTTTAGGGAGCCAGTTATTTCTCTAAGATAGACCTCAGATCAGGCTATCATCAGTTCAGACTCAGGGAAAGTGACATCCCAAAAATAGCTTTCCAAACTCGGTACGGTTACTTTGAATTTTTTGTCATGTCCTTTGGTATTACCAATTCCCCAGTAGCCTTCATGGACTTGATGAACCGTGTGTTCAAGAATTACTTAGACATGTTCATCATAGTCTTCATAGATGACATTCTTGTTTACTCCCGTAGTGTGAACACGATCATGCAGACCATCTCAGAATAGTATTGCAGACTCTCAAAAACCATCAGTTATTCGAAAAATTTAGTAAGTGGGAATTTTGGCTAAGGTCAGTAGCATTCCTTGGACATATAATTTCCGATGATGGCATTAGAGTTGATCCCCAAAAGACCAAAGTAGTGAGAAACTGGCCCCGACCCATCTCTTCATTAGATATCAGAAGTTTCTTGGTTTTGGATGGCTATTATCGATGGTTTGTTGAGGGATTTTAATTTATTGCATCCCCTATGTCCAGATTGACTCAGAATAAAGTCTATTCCAGTGGTCAAATCTTTGTGAGAAGAGTTTTCAGGAGTTAAAGACTCGACTCACCACAGTTCCAGTGTTGACCCTACCAGATGGTTTTGACGGCTTTGTTGTGTACTGTGACACTTCCAGAGTCAGATTGGGTTGTGTTTTGATACATAAAGGTAAGGTCAAAGCCTATTCCTCTAGACATCTTAATCCCCATGAGAAGACCTATCCTACTCATGATCTTAAGTTAGCAGCAGTAGTTTTTGCCTTAAAGATTTGGAGGCATTACTTGTATGGTGTGCACGTTGATGTGTTCACTAATCATAAGAGCCTGTAGTATGTGTTCTCTCAGAAAGACCTCAACCTTCATCAGAGAAGGTATTTGGAATTGTTGAAAGACTATGACATGAGTGTTCTGTATCATCTGGACAAGGCCAATGTAGTGGATGACGCTCTCAGTAGAATGTTTATGGGTAGTGTTTCCCATGTTGAGAACAGTAAGAAGAAGTTAGCCTAGGAAGCTCATCAGCTATCCCGACCAGGCGTTCGCTTAGTCGATTCAGCAGAAGGTAGTGTGTGGGTACAAAGTAGCTAAGAATTATCCCTAGTTTCTGAAGTAAAGAAAAAGCAGGATAGGGATCCCAGTCTAGTCCAGTTGAAGGAATCAGTCAAAAATCAGAAGGTACAGGTTTCCTCCCAAGGTGGAGATGGTGTTTTTCATTGTCAGGGTCATCTGTGTGTGCCAGGTGTAGATGACTTGAGGCAGCAAATTCTGACAGAGACATATGGTATGTGTTACTCTATTCATCTAGGGGCTACGAAAATGTACCATAATTTGCGGGAGATCTATTGGTGGAGTAGGATGAAAAGAGACATTTACAGAATTTGTGGCTAAGTGCCCAACATATCAGCAGGTTAAGATTGAGCATCAGAAGCCTAGTGGGTCCATGCAGGAGTTTAGTATTCCCACCTAGAATTGGGAAGTAGTGAACATAGACTTTGTGATAGGCTTTCCTCGTACTCGTCGTAAGCATGATTCAATTTGGTTTATTATAGACAGGATGATCAAATTAGCTCATTTCCTTCCCGTTCATACCTCCTATTTAGCCAAGGATTATGCCAAACTCTATAGCAGGTAGTTGGTCAGATTGCACGGTGTTCTGTTGTCTATTATCTTAGATGGAGGTACCCAGTTAACCTTTCATTTCTAAAAAGCATTCCAAAAGGGCCTTGGTACCCGAGTTTATCTCAGTATAGCCTTTCATCCTCAAATAGATGGTCAAGCAGAAAGGACCATTCAGACCTTAGGAAATATATTGCGAGTATTTGTGATAGACTTTAAAGGTAGTTAGGATGACCACTTGCCTTTGATTGAATTCTCCTATAACAACAGATATCACTCCAGTATTCAGATGGCTCCGTTTGAGGCGCTTTATGGGAGGAGCTATAGATCTCCCATTGGTTGGATTGAAGTAGGTGAGGCCATAATGGTAGGGCCGAACTTGGTGTTTGAAACCTTAGAGAAGGATCAGTTAATCAGGGAAAGGCTTAAGGCAGCTCTAAGCCGGTAAAAATCATACACAGATGTGCGCAAAAAGGATCTTAAGTTCAAGATTGGTGACTATGTGTACTTGAAGATCTCTCCTATGAAAGGAGTGAAGCATTTTGGCAAGAAGTGGAAACTCAGTCCCTGATATATCAGATCTTATCGAATCCTCAGCCATTTCAGAAAGGTAGCTTATGAGCTTGAGTTACCTTCAGATTCATCTTCAGTTCATCCAGTGTTCCATCTCTCCTTTCTAAAGAAATGCATAGGTGACCCAGCAGTCGTAGTCCTTATTGAGGGCATAGATATTCAAAACATCCTTTCTTATGAAGAGATCCCAGTCAAAATCCTTGACTATCAGATTCACAGACTGAGGAACAAAGAGGTTCCTCTTGTCAAAGCTCTTTGGCGGAATAAGTCTGTTGAGATAGCTACTTAGGAAGTAGAAGAATACATACGAACCAAGTATCCTCATCTATTATCCACTAATCCAAACTCATCTCAAGGTAATAATTTCCTTAAGCTTAATCAGTTTCATGTTCAGATTTCAGTTACAAACTTGGTATCATTTAACATTACATGTTCAGTTATATGTTCATGATCCAGTTCAGTCATGTATCCATGCATCAGATATGTATGTTCAGTACATAAATTCAGTTTATCAGTAATCCTGGTTATGCATTCATGAATCATGTTCAGCTATATCCATGCATCAGATATGCATGTTCAGTATGATAATTTAGAATACCAGTAATATCAGTCATATAGTCATGTTCCAGATGTTCATGTCCAATAAGTAAGTAAGTCTCTCGGTATTCTCAGTCTCAGCAATCTCATTTGAGGATAGATATTCCCAAGGGGGAGATAATGTAAGACCCCATAAAATCCTAAGCTTAATTTTGTCCTTTAGGCTTGTCATGGGGTCCCAGACTTAGAATATTTTAGCAAATTACTCAGACTTAGTGTTATTTTAACCTACAAATGTTGGAAATCTTATTTCGTGATCTTTACGCCCATTAAATATTGATGTTTAGGTTGATTTATGATCAGGAATGTTCGTAGTTGATTTCGGACAAGTTTCGGACTTTTTGGACTTCGTTAGAAGCTCCTTTGGAATCCCAAAATAGTGAATTAGCACGATCTTGGCGCGCCGCATCTACAATCACGTTGATTACTATTTTTCCCATCTACTAGCATCTAATTCCAGTGAATCGATGCAAAAATGGAGCGACGTATTGGTTGTCGCATCGATGCCATTGACGCACCGCGTCGACCTGCGCGTCGGTAACCCAGTTTTTAGTCATTAAAAGATCGCATTATTGGGGGTATTTAGGTATTTTTCCCTCGACCCTCAGCCCCCAAAACATGAAATTAAACTTCCTACAGAGAAAATATAGTCATTCTTTCTCAAATTTGCTCAAGAACAAAACCCTAGAAGATCCAATTTTAAATCAAGAACTCAAGATTCAACCATAAGCTTTTAGAAATTCTTCAACAAAGGTATGTGAAGTGTTCATCCAAGGGTTCCTTCAACCCTAGGATTCCAAGAATCTCTTTTGAACTTCAAGTAATTGATTTTATGATTTCCATGGTTGGAATCAAAGTGTATCCATGATTGCTATTTGGATTAAGTTCCTAATTCATGATTATATCTCATGTGAAATTGATCATTATGTGTGTAGATTCATGTGAATCCATGATAAACTCTTGACTTGTGAAATTAGAGATAAATTATGATGCTCACTTGTTGTTCAATACTATGTGCATATACTATGCTCACCAAGTGCTTGATAAATTATCCATGTGAACTATTAAGAGAATGAAATCATGTCAAGTTAGCTTATGTGCAAGTTATATCATGCAAGCATTTGTCAAAATTCCCAAATGAATGAATGAATGATGATCAAGTTCATAGTTTACATGTTTCATGTTATGCCATGTCTCTTAATTTATGATATCGAGTCCTGGAGGTACTTGTACACGATAATTTAGTTGATTACATAGATCCATGGTCAGTCATAGAATAGTATCAGTCTCGACATGATCAGTAGTACTCTCATTCAGTTAGAGAACTCAGGAAAACTTAGTAGAATCTATATTAGTGCAGTCTAACTCAGTATCTAGTTCGGACCTCAGTAAACTCAGTCAGCTAACAAAATTCAGTAGTATTCCATCAGTCAACGAAACTCAGTGAACTTAGTTTTGTCCATCTAAATAGTAATCTCAGTAACCATTCAGTCCAACCTAGTACAGACTAGTAATCAGTTCAGTGTCTATTCGGTTGGGAGTTGGATTCAGCACCGAGTTAACCCAGGGATGGGGGCATTCTTGTCAGCAGAGGGTTTAACCCTTAGCAGCAATCCCTGTGTTACAAAACTACGTAGCAATTATAGGTTGAGGTATCTTTCTACCAGACATTATGAGGGTTGATATTTCTCAACCGAGTTGTCCTGCCAACGAGGGTTGACGAAAGTGCTTCCTATCAGAGAGGGTTAACTTACAGCTTGTCCTTACTCGTGGTACGGTATTGACACCCTTCCAACTGGGGTTATAGGTTGAACCCCAAATTAGTTAGAGAAGGGGAATGTCGGTTAGATGATTACCTCTCACAGTCTCAGTTCCAGTCTCAGTCTCAGAATAGAACTCAGTTCAGTTCTACAAATTCAAGACTACCAGATGTAGTCACTAAGCTCAGTACAAAACTTAGTATGGTTCCACAGTATTCAGAACTGTCAAATACAGTCATTCAGATAGTCAGTAATACAGTATTCATAAACTCAGATATTTGTTATCAGTATTTCGATTCAATACTTAGTATTAGCACGATCTCAGTTACAGTCTATGTATTCATGCATGTACTCTTACCGAATCATACTCATGTTATTCAGTTATTATTATGCATCCATATGAACCCATGTATATTAGCCTACCTCACTAAGAATACCAGTACATTCAAAGTACTGACACATGCTTTTCTTTGCACTATGATGTCTTATATCATAGGTTCAGACGTACGAGCTCCAGAGCGCCCTTAACAATTCAGATTCTTAGCTTTCAGAGTAGTGGTGAGTCCTCATAGTTCGGGGACATGCTTATTATTTATATTACTTTAGTTTTATTTCAGTAGATGGAGTTAGTTGGGAGTTTGTCCCATCAACTCCATAGTTCAGACAGTTAGAGGCTTTTCAGACTAGAGTATTTTCAGACAGTTGTTCAGTTATTTAGTACTTATATTTAGTTTTGGTATTTCGATACCGCATTCAAATTTATTTACAGATTTGAACCTTATGGAATATGTTTTTGCCTATTTTTGCATAATTACAGTATTTATTACTCAGTTATTGCAGCAGGTACCAGTCATGGGTTAGCTTGTGGTCCTTCGAGATTATGAGCACCGTGTAGCATTCGAGGTACAGAGTCAGTGTGTTACAAATCAACATAGAAACCAATTAGGGTAAACACTAGACATCCTACGATTTGTATAAAATGACTTGTAATGAGTCCTCACGACTCGTAGTGAGCCACTTGTACTTAGACCAGAACATAGACACACACACACTATTTCAGTTATGATTTGAGTCCAACGACTTGTCATAAGTCTTTATGGTTCATGTCCCCAAGTTTTACTCAGGACAACAACTCAATCACCATTCACTGGACACCTAACGACAAGGGTCATAGGACCCGTCAAAACACCCTATGAGTTGTAGAGTGAGACGTAGTCAGGACAGATAGGATAAAATTTTAGAAATTTTCAAGGACCAAATATATATATATATATATATATATATATATATATATCTAAAAGTGGATTTAAATACATTGTACTAGCACAACATAGAGTTTTCCTTGTTATGGATTTCGGGGATTTAGAAGTGGGATCTTCGACCCACCTTAGGCCAAGATATGTATTAATCCTTGTAACCTTTTATACATTTGTTATACAACTTAAAGATGCTAAGGTAATATTGTCTGATATTTGACACTTTATGGTTATGATGAGTTGGTATTGGGAGTTGATGCTTATTGGTATCACGATATATATATATGTGTGTGTGTGTGTGTACATATATATGTACATATATATATATCTGTGTACATATATATATATATGTATATATATGTACATATATATATATGTATATGTACATATATATATCTGTGTACATATATATATATGTACATATATATGTACATACACACACACATATATATATATATATATCATGATACCAATAAGCATCAACTCCCAATACCAACTCATCATAACCATCAAGTGTCAAATCTCATCGATATTACCTTAGTAAGCATTTTTAAGTTGTATAACAAATGTATAAAAGGTTACAATGATTAACACAAATCTTGGCCTAAGGAGGGTCAAAGAGCCCACTTCTAAATTCCCGAAATCCATAATAAGGAAAACTCTATCTTGTGTTAGTACAATGTATCTAAATCCACTTTTAGATATTAACTAAGCCGCAATCAACCCTAAGACAGAGATTTTACCTCGCATGAGCAACTAAGCCAACTATGCTTATATTATGATTTTCGAATATCCTAAATGGTCCAACTAACCCTAACATATCCAATAACATCACCAAAATAAAAAACCTATCCCAAATCTAACATAACATCATAAACATACTATGAATTAGCTCAATCTACAAGAAGGGAAAAAACTAGACTACCTGGACGGCGAAGAAAGCTCAAAGAATCTGATTTTTCACCGTCTTTCCCTTTTGAGAAGTTATCGCAAGGTGCCATGCTATCAAAATCATAATCTACTCATAAACAGAAGAACAATTATACCCATATTGCACTATTGTGCTTCGGGTCCAAAATTACTCAAAAATCCCATGTGGGGCCCATTTACAAAAATCATATTTCTGAAACCAACCCAGCGTCCCCATGTTCTCAAGGAGAAATTATCCTAAAATGGGTGAATTTCAAGTTATATTAGTGTTAAAACCAAGTCACCAAGGTTTAGGGATTTTAGAGAAGAAAAAAGGAAATCAACCATGGAAATAGAGGAATCTTACCTCAAATTTAAAGGAAAAAATGTGTAATCAATCTTCACCCAAGCTCCCAAAAGCACCCACAATTCTATTACTAAGTTATTCCTCTCTTTAGGGTTTAAATCTCTTGAGAATAGATGAGAAATGGGAAAATAAAGGTTGAAAAGGGGTATTTATACCCATCCCAGGTATTCGGGAGTCGCATTTGCAATTTGTCGATTGCTTACGTGATACTCGGCCACATAGGCAGAAGTCACATTCACGACATAGCCATCACATTTGTTATACTAGCCAAAAAGGTAAGAGTGTCACTTTTGCGACTAAGAATGTCGAGTTCGTGACACTTGTTGGTGTCTTTCAGCTCTCGCAATCACCGTTCCACTAGATCCAGCTGAGACTTGGAAATTTCTAAGTCTCCGCCAACCCCTCGAGATTTATCTGTAATCTCGCATACGCAAACAGGATATGCTACCCTATCAAATTTGGCATTCTAGAGTCAATGGCACAATATAAATTTCCATTTGAGGTTGTTTCGTTGAAAAGTGGGTCTCACACCCAACTTATCATTTTCTTAACTTTTGACCAATAGCTTGAAATAAGCTTGGGTACCTTAGGATCCAAACCAAAGGTACACCTAGACTAAAATAGACATTCTGGAGCTTTTGGAATAGTCAGATTTAGCTTACGAGGTTGTTTGACTAAAGTTTTTTCTCGTAGCCAATTTGAACAAGCGGATATTTCAAAACAAGGAATTGGCTCTAAAAATCAAACGAACTGCCCAGTAACCAAACTGTTAGTCCTAGCAAGTCATTAATGACTCGGGGAATCTATAGGAAATCTCTAACAACAAAAATAAGTGGAAATATGGAAAAATACCTAAAGGGTCATTATAAGATCGGTACCCTATGCAATCTTACAATCTTTTTCACATAATTCATCTCCAACTTATCTGTATTATAATTTATGACCATTTTTATAGTGCTCAACTTACATGTCAATTTAAGTTCAAGGTTGTTATTGTCAATATAAACCCAACAAGAGCCGGGGTCGAGTCCACGAGGAACAATGTGAGTGGCGAATGGGTAAGTTCGAAATAAAAGTACTTAATAGGTTCAAACCTAGGATACATATATTTAGAGATTTTGAATGTTTTCAAAGATATAATTATTTTTGGGCTTTTAAAATACTAACTCGAGACTAAGAATTATTAGAGAGTAAATAATTAGAAAAGGATCTTGGGATTATGCTTTCTAGGGGCAAGTTATGCATGGGAACATGATAATTCGGTGAAAATTCTATTCGTTAATGATAGGCTAAGTTGAAAGTACTTAAGGCTAGTTTGTCAACAAAGTCTCAAAGGTTTCGCTTATTGTCAAAAAAGTCACTAAGTCTGCTATTCACAATGATCCTACATCTATTAACTTCATATTGCTTCAGGTTGTCCAATGATTCTAAGAGTTGTTTGCTCAAACCAAGTATAAAGAGGTTGTTGAGCTTGATGCAGAATCCCCACAAGGCATACTCCGTACACTGGATACTATTGCTAAATCCAGGTATTGGCTATGTTATCTGATCATGGAAAAAAACTACGTTACCAAATCCGTGTTATGACAAATGAAACTCAAAAATAGTATTATGTGATTTTAGGAGTGTTGTTGCTTTAGCATTATAGGACATCTAATTGTTAGACTAGAGAATAATCAAGTTTTTCATCTTGGAATGTGCTTCTCTTTTGAACTGTGAAACTGTGTGCTAACTGGTTCACATATGTTAGACCTATATAAATGTGAAGCTGTAGTTTTTGCTTTTGGCAATTTCAATTGTTCTTAGTTTTATCATCTCACAATTGGATGTTTATATTTCTTTCTAACCATGATTAGTTGATTTACCTCTTCACTAGCTAACTTATATTTGGTTTACGTACTTATTTTGTTGTGGAATAGTCCTTTTTATGTTGTCATTTAAGTGCTAATTTATATTATTTTTTCTCTTTTTACAGGTATCCAAAATGAAAAAAACAGATGAAGAAAATGATGAAGACATTGACCTTACTTGGGAAGATTTTTGGGTTGTGGATAAATGATTTTGTTTTGTGATGTGTATATATTGTGTTATAATTTATTATGTATGTAAATAAAAATTTATATTATACGAATATTTATATAAATCGTTTCAATTTAATAACATGTGGCAATCATTGTTGCAATAGATTAATAAACCATTGCAATAGGTAGTGAAAAAGCGTTGCACCAGAATAACAAAAGCGTCGCAATAGATGCTATTGCAACGGTTTAATGTCGTTGTAATAGAATCTATTGCAACGGTTTGTAACCATTGCAATAGATGAAAATAGGCGTTCCAAGAAGTAATGAAATAGTTGTAATAGATATTCAAAAAGTGTTGCAATAGCTGTTATTGCAGTGGTTAGTAACCGATGCAATAGCTGTTATAGCAACGGTTAGTAACCGATGAAATAGCATCTATTGCGATGGTTCATAACCGTTGCAATAGAGGAAAATAGGCATCTCAATAAGTCAAAAAATAACCATCACAAAAGGTCTATCTACGGCGATGGTTGTCAGAAACTGTCACCATAGATCTACCTATGACGACCGTTTAAACAACCATCGCAGAAACCGTTGTAATAGACCTATCGCAACTCCCACTTATGGGACGCTTACAGGACCGTTGTGATAGGTCTATGGAAACAGTTTTTTTGTCTATTGCAACGGTTTTGCAACCATCATCGTAGATCTAATTTCTGGTAGTGAGTACCTAACGAGTGTATCGATTAAAGCCACCCAACACCTCAATTGGGCATCCCTATTCTAGGAAGATGACTAAAACATAGCCTACTCTCTATTCACCTTTATTTTTAAGATAGCAAAAAGATAGTAAACTACACCCATTATTGTCCACTATTGCTTTATCCCACATATCCCTCTTTCAAGGATGTCATGGGTTGCAGGACTTCACCCACATCCCTCTTTCAAGGATGATGAGAGCTTTCAAGAGTTTGGGGTTTTCACTCACAAACCCATTTTGGGTGTTTGGGGTTTTCACCCACAAATTCTAACTACTTAAAGCAAGCAATAGTGAAACCCATCATCAACAAACTAGAATCTACACAAATACATCACAACCCATACAAAATTGCACCCTATTCTAACATAATTCCAAGAGAAAGAACTAGCAACTCATAAAGATAATAAACAAAAAAAATACCAAAATCTCCATCAATTTGATTCATAAAAAATAAAGAGAATGCAAACCACACTTTAAATTCCAATGAATCCTCAATGAGATTTGCCAATTCTTCACTTGGGAGTCACTTTAATATCTTTTTATCTCAAGATTAGTACAAATTTTGCTCCAAGCTCCAAGTAATATAAAAACCCAAAACTAAAGATAGGATTAAAATCTATAGAATATCCAAAAATGATAAAAGGTTTGAGCCTTTAAGGAATTTAGGGTCGGCTAGGAAAAATTACAAAATTGCCCTTGGGCATAATCTTGCATTGTCCGATCACTGAAGCTTGACCACAATTGTGGCCTTTATGATAGTATTAAGAGCACCACCATTGCGGTCATTTGACCTGGATTGACTGGCCGCGATCGCTATCCTTAGACCACAAACACGGTAACTAAAGCTGATTTTCTACTTCAAGTCTTCTATCTATAATTATTTTCTCCTTTTTTATCCTAATCAACTTAAATCCACCTCTCTTCTTCTCATAACTTGTATGCCTGCAAGATGTGGAAAATAGTGCATTAAACCACAAATTTGTCTCATTAATACGTTTAAATCATAGCAGTGTGCACAAATATTGAGTGCAAATGAGTGGTAAATTCACCACTCATCAACACCCCTAACTTAAAACTTTGTTTGTACTCAAGCAACACTACCTCTTACCATAAGATAATGCATATTTATCCCCAATTTGAATGACCCAATGATAATAATGACTCCAACTAGATTACTACCACAAGTAGCTCTTCACACATGGGCAAAGCTATTCTCACGACACCCTCAACATGAAATGTGATTTACAAAGATGCAAAAAACTTTTGAAAAGCAACAATGTAGCAATAACTAATTCTAAAAAAATGACTCACCTTTTTGGTTTTTACTCCACATTTAACACCCCATGGAATTCCAATCTTTATACCACACTTAGTAGAATGCATGGGTAACATACAACCTGAAAATTGCTCTGTGTTAAAAAAAGGACTTAGTCATATTTTGAGCCCTTAACTTCAACAATTTTAAAATTGACCTTCCAGACCCCAAGACATAGTTTTATGAGTTGATTCGGGTTTCAGGGTGAAAATGGGACATCTCGAGGGAGTTTCAAATTTTTTGGGTGAGGTTTGAGCTGTGTTTGGATTCCTAAAATAGTAGGTCACCGCAATTACAGTGTGGCATAGTGACTATAGTGGTGGCACACTTGGCGCGCCGCAGTGAGGCCCTAATTCGGGTTTTTGTTACCAATTTTAACTTTGAGAGGCAGTGTTATGTTTTCCCTACAATTCTTAGTCGTGATAACTGAAGATTTAAGTGTTAATGGGGCATTATATGCCCAAAACTACTAAAATTATCTCCTAAAACAAACCCTAACTCCTCTTCGAAGATCAAGGATCTATCCGTTAAGTTCAAGATTTCCAAGAAACAAATTAAGATTTGGGTTCTGTTCTTCGAACTAAGTAATATAAGGTATGTGGGACTACCCTTAAACTCCATAGGCATGGATTTTATCATTTTTATCAAAGTATAATGAGTTATAATCATGTTGCATCTAAAGGTTTTGAATATTATTTTGAAAAGCATGTTATAAAGATCATTTTAATGAAAGTGTGTGCAATGTGTTTAACTCTTTTTGTGTAAATCGAATTATAAAACCTCATGTATATATGTTTATAGTTCGGAAGGTTTAATTGAGAGCATGAATAATGAATTTCCTCTTTTGTTATGAATTATGGTTTCTATATGCATTGCGAATGATTTTGAATAAATGAACTAAAGTTTGGAAGTAAGTTCTTTAACATCATGGTGTTTGACATGGTTTATGATATGATGAGAGAAGTTTTCTTACATAATTATACTCTTTGCATCAAAAAGGAGAATTACATGTGAATGAATAATTGACATAGAATAAATAATTGACATAGCCACCGCATGTTTAGGTATTGTGAAAAGAGAGTATCAACATAAGATTTTATGCGATTTTAAAATGATGACTCTCCTGTAATATTATAAATATTTGGTGGTTATTTGTATGTTTTTAATGAGATAGGATATGAAATGTATATGATATGAATGGCTTACAAGTCTAGGCATGACGATACTCGATAAAAATATGACCATAAGATTTTAAGTATCGAATGATTTTGTATACAAAGCATTATGTTTAAGGAACTAAAAATTGTCTTAAAGAGAGTTAGATGGTTATCCGAAGATGGCACGAGTTCAGATAACACAATGTTAGAAACCGAGTTTTGCAGATTTGGATGATATGATTGGCTAAGGCCAATGCGTATTTCCTTGAAACACTGATATATTAGACTAGTATGTAGGGCCCCTATCCTTACGGTAAACTTAGATGTGGCGGCTTGGCCGATGAGTTAATGGCAGACCCATATAGCTCGTGGGTACTAGACTTGTAAGGTGTACCATCTAGATCAGAAGTAAGATAAAGAGTGAATCATGATTTCAAAGTCTTGTAAGTATGCCCATGTATTTTTTTACTTGTTTTGTTTTCCCTGATATTATGAAATGCTCTCATCTATTTTGTATAAAAATATATAATTTTGAATTGTTTTACATACCAGTACAATTGTATTGACCCCTATATTGCAGGATCTAAGGCACAGGTCTGGGGTCTAGCTAAACAGTAGAGTTGTTTGGTCAGAAGTTGCATTTGGTGAGCCTCCCTTATTTCGGAAGGCCTAGTGATGAGTCATTGTTATTTTATTTTGATTCATGGTCCGATTGGGAGCCTTGTCCCAGTTTTTATACGAATGTTGATTCTCTTATTATTAGGGATTTCATAGACTGTATCATGTGTTTTGAATGTTAAGAGCTCTCTTTTGAATTGTTCAGTTGAACTAAGAGATTGACCGTGATTCTGTCTTATTATATTTTCTGCATTTCTTTATAGTATATAAATGGTATGCATAATTGGCAGATAGAAAATGGCGCTCAGGCCTTCATGGTTTGGGATGCTCGGCGTGGCCAGGGCCTCAGCTCAGGTCATGACAAACTTGGTATCAGAGCACGGTTCATGATCCCAGGGTGTCTACGAATTGCGTCGGGTAGAGTTTTTTTTTATGGGTGTGTAGAGCGCTACAATTATAAAGAGGAAGCTTCTAGGCGTTTAGGAATGTTTCACTTTTCTTGATTTTATAGATCGTGCCATTGTGTTGTCCATTTGGAAGTTATCCAAATTTCTTCTTTACTCTAATTTTATTAACTACATCTCATTATCGAGTTGATTCAAGTGCAGAATCTTAGAGTCTAAATGATGTGTTCCCTTCTGATTGAGACACAAAAAAAATATAAAATTGCACAAGGACTTGAGAGGATTCCATAAGTTCCTTAAAGTG
The DNA here is from genome assembly GCA_030864215.1 of Capsicum pubescens. Lineage (NCBI taxonomy): Eukaryota > Viridiplantae > Streptophyta > Magnoliopsida > Solanales > Solanaceae > Capsicum > Capsicum pubescens. The sequence continues at coordinate 195,896,464 of CM061549.1, read as the reverse complement.
TATTGATTTAAGTCTATACCCCTATCTATATTTATCGTACATTTGAGCCTGAGGTATGAAGTACATTCAGTCCCTTTCAAAATTCGTGTTGTAGATGTCATGCTTAAAGGTAGTGATATATGTTAGAACGTTGGAATAATATTTTCCCCCGAGTAATAGTATGTGTCAAGGTGTCATACCCTATTGGCAGTAAGATGATTTCGAAGTTAGTGATATTAAGTCACAAGGTAATAAGTCAGAGTGAGGGTGACTTTTGCGTAAATAAGTAATTGAGTTGTATAACCCTTGACCAAAGGGTGGGTTACTCTTATATGGTGATTGTCTAATGTTGTAGTAAAAATTTTAGAGTGTATGGTAGTTTGTAGAGGAAGTGTCTGGTTGTGAATATTAGTTATTCAATATAGGGAAGGATCTCAGAATAGATAGCTATAGTGGTTGTAGAAATAATTTTAAGGCTATGAATGGAAAGGGATAGATTAGTTAATAAGTTATGGGTACAGACTCATTGTAGTCTAATTGTATACATGGGTAGAGTAAGTATGATGTGAGAAAGTATAATGAGTTGATAAGATCATAATGGGTTATGTTATAAGATTAAGATCGACTGTCCCTATAAGGTAACTTTACCCTCCCCCTCCCTCCTCCCCTTAATTATCTTTTCTTTGGTAGTTGAAAGCTAGTACTGCAAGTAATAAAGTGTATGGAAGATTCTAAGGTATGGTAGTAATGTTGTAGAGAGAATGAACTTGTGGATGGTAGTTAAGTTAAATGGCATAGTTGGGTTGATTCCCCAAGTTCATGGAATAGTATAGTATATGACCTACTTCATCAGTGTTATATGATTGGTATTGTTAGACAATAGGCTTGAACTTCAGATGTGGAGTGTAGTGGTAAAAATAGTACCTTCAGATTAATGATGCATGTTTTGTGGGAGTAAGTAATAGGCTTGATTCAATGTGTGCAATAGTCTAGGTTGGAAACTTGTGGAAAAAGGAGTGGATAATTATGATATGTTTATATATATGGTACTAGTGTTAGAACGATGAATTGTGGTTGAGTCATTAAGAGGACAAGAGTATTAGTCATATAAGAATAAGTTAAACCCTAGATAGCATGTTGTTAGATAAGGTTGTGTGGTATAAGTGTCATGTGTAGCTAGTTTGTGTTCTTGAATTTTGTAGTATGGAGAAGTCTGAGGAGTTTTTGTAAAGTGTTCATTAAAGTTGAAGTTGAGGAAATATCGGTAGGTAGTATGTGCCTTTGGTCTACTTTTACAAATTTTGTTATATTGTAAGTTAGGTGATAAGAGGTGTAATGTTAGTATTTGAAGGAGTTGAAAATGGAGTGTCAAGTGCTTAGAAGCACGGATGCCCATGCCTAATAGCCGAGATTATCCCAGTATATGACCTTAGTATATGTCTAATGCACTCCCATATAATAGCTCAAAAATAATTTCTTATTTATTAACTACCCAGCCTAGTCTAAAAAAAGTTAAGTCATAACCTACCTCAAAGCGTCGAAATCAAATCCTAAAGTCCTTTAAGACGAAGCCTTTACCTTTTGAGGAATCAACTAAAACATACAAATACAACATCTGTGCGTTAAAAAAAAACTAAAGATACTCATATTGATTATTTTTATGTCAGGTCAAAAATGGGTTTGAAAATGAAATGGGTAAATCAATATTTTATTTTAGAAACAAGTTATCCAAAATTATAGGAGTCTAAAGTTGAAAACCCACACAAAAATGAGTTTTAAATGATGTTCAAATCGAAGAAAAACCGTTTTTAAGATTTACCAGTAAAATCCTCAAAATCTCATTCTGAAATCAAGAATTAAGAGTGTTTTTGATGATATAATCCATGTAAAGTAATAAAAGTATGGTTTTGGAACCTACCCAAGCTCAAATGATTAAGAAAATCCTAAAAATCACCCAAACTCAAAGCTTAAGGTCCAAAAAGTAGTGAAAATCATAAAAAGGAGTATATATACAACGATGACTGCTTTAGCGGCTAAATGAATGTTAAAGCGGCTAACGCTAAGCAATACCAGGACGCTAAAATGGCTATCACTTAAGCAATGTATGGTTGCTGAAGTGGTTACCGCTTAAGAGGCTACCACTTAAGTGGTTGCACCAGATATTAGCTGAGTTTAACAACTTTGCTAAGTTGCAAAGTTGTTGATAGACCACTCGAGATTCATTTGGAGTATCATGAATGGAAACGAACTATGCTACTGGACTAAATTCGACGTTTCAGATTCAGTGGCAACGTCGAATTTTTGAAAAAAAATTGTTTCCAACAAATTAGTATCTGGGATCCCTTTAAGGCAAATTTCACTAGTTTTCAAACAAAGGATCAAAATGTAAAATAAAAAATTTGGACCCAAACTAGCCCTGCTACTAACCTAAATTCGATATTCAGATCTAATAGTACTGTCCAAATTGTCATTCAGCACTTAGAACATCAAATGTTGATCGAAGTCAACTATAGAATTTTTAAAGCCCCTAAAAATCTCAAACTCTCCCAAAACCCTTCTGAAGGCATTAAGAACCATACCAACCATCCCCACACCCCAAAACTAATATGTAGCAATTGTGCAAAAAAGGCAAAATGGTCAAATCACATAAAAAAAGATTCACTAATCGGGTCATTACAAAAATATTTCAACCAGTCAAATCACATAAAAGGGCAGCCCGGTGCATTAAAGTTACTGCTATGCACGGTGTCCCAGGAAGGGCCCCACCACAAGGGTGTATTGTACGCAGTCTTACCTTGCATTTCTACCAAAGACTGTTTCCAAGGCTTGAACCTGTGACCTCCTGGTCATATGGCAGCAACTTTACCAGTTATTCCAAGGCTCCCCTTCAAAAGTGGAGTGGCCCATGCAGGTCAAATCACATAAAAAGCAAAATTTCACAAATCGAAAAATTACAAAAATGTTCCAACCAAATCTTTAAAATTAATTAGGAACCCCACAAAAATAATCCCATAGTGCTATTAAGCTAATTTATATTTTCCGGACTAATGAAACCACTGAATTTATTAAAAAGGGATATCAGCAACAAGTTACACCCCAAGAACCTCTTTAAGCGAAATAAACTTGTTTCTCATCTAAATGCTCAAAACTAATAGTCTTGAAGCCCAGACCAACTATCCTACTAACTCAAAACTGACATTTTGAATCTAATAAAACTAATAGAATTACAATCTGACGACCAGATAATAAAATATAGACCGAAGTCAAATATATCACATTAAAGGCTATTCAAAACCTTAAACTCACATAAATCATTTCTGAATGCTTTGGGGACTGTGCCATGATATAAAGTAATTACAAAGAAGGAAAAAATCATAAAAACATAGAAAAAGTAATCACCATAAGGATTGTTACATTTTCACTAACATACTCACAACAAATAAAAAACAATTCCAATATGTATCCATAACTAACCACAACTCCAATTTTAAAATATCGTTTTAACTTTGAAATAAAAACTGTTTTTCAAAAGTTTCACAATTAAACTTGACCGAACACCTACTTAAATTTTATACAAAGTCAAAATGTATCTCAATATGAGCTGCATCACGTGCTTCTTTTCCTCCACCACAATAACTTCTCTTTCACTCTTACTCCACTCTCTACTCCTTTTTTTCATTTAAAGCAAAGCAAGGGCAAATTCCAGTCAGAATAGATCTACTTTCTTTAATCCAGATTCTCATCTAAAATCTAGTAGCACTTATAAGTGACTATTTTTTAATATCGGTTGCTTCACATGATCAAGTCTCATGATTAATCACAAGAAGGACTTTGAAATAATTTTCAGATAAGTCTAGCGCCTTCATCATTATGTTAAAAGATGAAAGGTTAGAAAGATAGAAATAGACCGGCTAGAATAAAGGTTGAAATATACAATAAATAAAAGAGAATGCATAAATATTAGTGAGTTTCTGTTGTTAACTTTTATCGACTTGTGTCAAGGATTTTTACAACTAGGATTTAATTTTTTAAACAAAATTGAGTTCTTTTTGAAGAGTTAAACTTCAAGCCTCCTAAATTTTGACTATTAAGCATAAAAATATTCACAAAATTTCAGAAACTCATAACAAGTTCAATCTCGTACTCTTGATGAAAATGGGGGAAAATGATGAAAATAAAATAATTGAAATTATGATGATCCAGTGAGCTTGTCCATCTGTAACATATCTACAATCCCCCTCCTCCCAAACAGTTGTGATTAATGACTATTAGATAATTTGATTGGGGTTCATCATTATCAAAACGCTACAATCATTCTTCATTGGTTTCACAGTGTCCACTTGACCAGCTTGCCCATTTCACTTTCGATAACTAAATTACCTTTGACTTCCAACCATTTTCAGGATTTGCAATATCGTTTTGATTTTTCTTGGTAGAAATGTATGCATTTGTCCTTTTTCGTGATATTTGCTGGATTTATTAGCATTCTTTGGGAGACGGAAGGCTCATTCTGCTCGGTAATAGCAGGATCATTATAGTTAAGAGCATGGAGTTTGCATACATGTCCAACCTATAAACAATCATGAAAATATTGAGATCTTCATTCATAAATTACTTTCTGCTCAAGTATTTTTTTTTCATTTGAGTGTAGTACGTCAATCGTCGGCAACATATGTTGTGTAATATCCAACTCCACAAGCAAGCTTGTTAGGATATATTTTCAATCTTGGTGGTGCAAGCACCATCATAGAATGATTTTTTCAAAACACTTCCAATTCGCCTAAGTGAGTCTATACTCAAACAATCAAGTAACAAGACGGGAAGTTTGACCCATGATTGAATTATTTTCAGCACCTTTGCATTTAGATCAAGCCCAACCTCTCATTTTTCACTATCACAGATATGTTACTCAACATATAAGACCTGAATATGGTGTTTCATCCCTATATTCTATATTTCCATGCTATCAAATTTTATCAAGAAGTAATTATTGTTATGATAGTATGCCTTAGGTTTGGATATGTAGTTTCAGTTATGGGCGATTAATCTCTCAACAATTGCAATTACTAAGGAGGTTCCAACAATATATATAATTACAACTTTCTTCTAATTTGTTGTTTCCCTATTCACCTCTTCCTGTTGTTTCCACCTCTCCGTGAATACAAGGTCTAAATATTCCTAGCATGTAATCTCCTTTCTTGTTATGGTATTTCTTTAAGAAGATTTATAGATATTGTATTTGAGTTGGATCATTGGGTTTGATTTTCACTTGTCTGTGTTACTATTTCATTGTTTCGTGGTGGGTTAATGTAGCCAGAGATACAAGTATCCCTTTCCCTTGTCTTTTGAATCTACGGTACTATAACATTGGACCCCCGGATATCATTAGGGTGGGGTTGATGTAAAACCAATATCACCCCAATCCAATTAAGTAAATAGGTATTACTCTCACATTGCTAAGCTACAACTGTTGCATTGAGATGATTTTCTGAGTATGTGTTGCTATTGGGGTTTGAAATAGAGGTCCATGACTATCAATTATCATTCCATCCATTTCCACTTCTATTGCTTCCTTAGAACACTCCGATGTATCTCGATCGTTGATAACATTCTTCCTAGCGTCTTTTCTTGGCCGGCCTCAACCCATTTTCAATGGGGCACACATTAGTGTCGCACTATTGTGCACTGTCAGATAGGCGATCTAGGACACCGTTAGTAATAATTGTTCTTTCTTTAATAAAATTATGTATAATGCACAATGTCTAAAACATATTGTAGATTATTAGTTTAAAATTCTTTTTTTTAAAAGAAAAAATTCTATCCTGGTCAATAGTATCACAAAAATTGGGGAGAGGGAGTAATACTCATCTTCTATACTCTCTTCGTTCATTTTTTATTTGACATACCTCTTAAGAAATAATAGATTTAAATGATTATACAATATGATCCATAATTATTTTAAATCATTTAGATATTAAGATTATGAATAATATTTAATGATAAAATAAGTATAAAATACTAAATTATTCTCTTGTTTCCTAAGTTGGTCATCTACTTTTAATATAGTACACAAGTAAAAATGAATGAATGAAATATTATGTAGTACTTCCTCCGTTCCATTTTACTTGACCCTTTTACTAGAAATAGTTATTTCAATTTACTTGTCCAATTTATGAAATCAAAAGAAATTTATCATATTTTTTTCAATACTACTCTTATCATTAAATGATTATATAAAGTTTCTAGGGCTCAAAATTTAATTTTTAAAACATAATTAATAAAATTGATTAGTAAAATAAGCCCTTGATAAATATTTTTTTAAAGAAAAGTGCCAAGGTGAACGGACGAAGTATCTTAAATATCACAAAAGTGAATATGGTGTTTATGATTAAGTTTTTTTTTTAATCAAACTTATCTAACATAAATTTTTAAATATTTGAAAAAAATAAAAATATTAACTTTTGAATTTAAAGGACCAAAATTATTATTATACTAGATATCAAAAGGTCTGTGCTAGCACAGGCCTAATATATGTTATTTTTTTGTCTCAATTTATGTGACACAAATAAAATTTAGATAACCTATTAAATTTTTGATATGTTTTTAGATATTTTAAGTTGTTAGCTATTTTAATTTATAATACTTTTTTTGCATTGTAATTTACTATTTTAAGCTACTAGCTATTGTAATTTATATACTCTCCTTGTCTAAACTTTTGTGGCATAGTTTTTAATTATTGTGAGTTATAATACTTTTTCCTCTATTCCAATTTAAGTGACACTGATATAATTTTGAGAGTCAATTAAATATCACAATTGAAGTAGCGAAGCAGACATGACTTAAATGACTCATAAATAACTTATTAGAAATGATATAGCAAAATTACAATAAAAAAATAATTTATCAATTTTTTTATTTATTTTACCTTTTTATTAAATATTAATTTTTTTTTTAAATACTTAGATGACATATAATAATTAACTAGGGATGAAATAGTAAAATAACGGTTGAAGCAGCTGAAGAAGATATGGCATAAATGTCTATTTTACTTTTTTATTGAATATTATTAATTTTTTAATACGTAAATGACATATAATAATTAATTAGGCTGATATAGTAAAATCATGAAGCAAACAGGTATGTCGACGAAGAGGTGTCTGCTTCTCCGCTCTTTTATATAGAACTAATTCATTCTTAAAAGAATATTTCCAATTTTGTTGTTTTCTCAATATATTTTTACTAGTCAGATCTTAACTTTTAAAATTTCTTACAAAAAGTCAAAATAGTGTGACAATATGAGTTGCATCTAAGGGTGTTCATGGTTCGATTTGAATTAGTTTTTGATTAAAATCATAATCAAATCAATTAAGTTGATTTTTTAAATTCTAAAACTAAATTGAATAAAATCAAATAAAACATCATTCGTTTGGTTCTTGTTGATTTGGTTCAATTTTTTTATTTATGATGCTAATGATAAATCGATACTAATAAATAATGGGACATGAGCCAACCATTTCAAATGAACATAGGAATCAATAAAGTTTCTTTCTACTATCACAAGATAAATGTATATGAATTTTCTATTATTTTTCAACACTATTCTCAATTTTTAGCATGTGTATTGCATAACTATAGAGATTTTTTTCACTTTACATGTCTGTGATAACGCTCAAATTACACCTCTCTTACGAGAGAGTAAGCGGTCGTTGTCAAATATATAATCCAACTAGGTTGGGGTTGAATCCCACAGGAAATATGTTGCTAATTAAGTTGTATGCAATTAGTTGACTTTTAATCGTTCGTTTCCGTAAAATAAATAGAGGGGATTTGATTCAGTTCACAAATTAATGGTTTCAGTTTAACAAGATGAAATATGTGTAGTAGTATTCAAATTCAGAGAAATAGCAAGCTAGGGTTATGTCCACCTTGTAGTTTTCAATACTTTCTAACTATGGGCTTTACGAATTCATACATCCATCGTGCTTACAGAGAAACGTATTGTATTTAATAACATAATCCTAGTGTTTCTCAACCATCAAGGACTAATCCACTTTAGTTCTCTCGAATCAAAAACGTTTACCAAAAACAATCCAAAATCTCCAAGTAGTTAATCCTGCTAAGGCATTAACATTTGAAATAGGGATTGGAAATTCTATTTTCTTGTCACTACACTCTTTTCCGAACAACAACCTTTCTCTCGAACAAGTTGTGTTTTAAGACACATCCTCTATGTTTGCAACCACGAGAATTCAAAATAAACAAAGAGAGTATGATGTAAACAAATCAATGCATAATGAATTCAAAACCCAAAGTAATAGATTGTATGCTACAAGGCTTCCATAACCCTAACTAATAAACTTAGCTACTCATGAATAAAACGAAAAGCATCATAAATATATTCATCATACCAAAAACTAGAAGACGATCTTGGTGTGCGAATACTGAAAACAAGAGAGAAAAACGTTTCTCTCTCTCTCCTCAAGCTAAGCCGCCTTTCTCCTCTCTCAGAATAATACAGAATAATGAATAATGAATAAAAATTCAGCAATTAGGTCTTTTAATAATCTCTTCTATCATAATTTCCCTCTAAGTCCCTGAACTAATTATAAATGACAAATTAGTCTTGGACATAGTTTCTAGGCGCCACATTTGGTCCGGATTGCTACTCTCTCTTGTGCCATATGTCATCCGCATTCCATAGTCCTATTATGTCTTCATCTACCTCATTAATACCTGAAATCATGCTAATCACATCGGTTAGCTCAATTACATAGAAGTAGAGTAAAAATATAAAAAACTAGGCACTTTACTCTAAACTTAGCTAAAATATGGATAAATTATGGTGCTTAGGCGTATAAATACATCCAAGATCAGTCTGATATTCATAAAAGAAATATAAATCTTTAAATAGAAAGGTCAACCTTTAAATAATTAAAAGGACAAGCCGTTGAAGAGTAGATAAATGTCTTAGTAAAAGAAAATTAAATACTAATAATACACCACAACACATATATAATTTACACTTTAGAGTGTTGAGTTTGGACATATTTTTTAAGAAATAAAATTTTGAAAGTATTGTGATGCATGTGAAATACTAAAACCAAATTAATGATCAAAAGATATAAAATATATAATTATTTATGAAACATAGTATTATATATTCAAATAATTATAAAATTTATGTATATAATTTATCAGTTTGATTTAATTATTTGTTCAAATTTTATTTTTTTTGATAGAACCATACCTAAATAAAATATTATCAATTTTAAAAAAATTAAAAGCAAATTAAATTAAATATCAATTTTTTTAGGGTAAACTACACAAATGACACCCTTATAATAGGTGATTCTGTTTTTTTATCGCTCATAAGAATGATCTTATAAAATTAGTCTTCCTTCTTTTTTTTACATAGCATAATTACCTATTTGCCCCTCAATATCTCAAATATTATTATTTTACTATATATAAGAGAGGATGTTGTATTTTTGGTAGTCCTCACAAAGGCTTTTTTGGTATTTTATTTTATTTTATTTTTGTCAAATAAATTTATTACACATACCAAGTCATGGTGGGTTTTCTTATATATTTTATTTTTGTCTTTATTTTTTTATTATTTTTTTGGTTTCCCAAGGTATCCCCATAGCCGGCAACCGTGAGACTAATCCTCCGCTCCTCGGTCAGCGCATTTTGCGGTAGGAAACTGGCCACAGAGTTTGCTCTATTCGCCAGAGACTTTTTGTCTTTATTCTTCTTGTTAAGATCATTGCACTTGGACTTGAGTAATTGGTTTCTTCTTGCCACTTGTTAGATTATTTTTTAATTAAAATTACCTTCATTTTAAATCAACAATCACTTTAACTCATAAAAGAAAATTAAGATAACTTAATACAAAATTAAATTTGTAATAATTTCAACTACAACCTTATAGATTTTTCTAATATTGTATTCAATCCTTTAAAAATATATAATAAATAGGATGACTTAATAAATAATATTTTGTACTTATTATTTTCTTAATGGATATGAAAAAGGGCAAAAGAATAATTAAAATGGAACGAATAGGATATTCTTTTAAGGGGCTATAACAAATAAACATAACAAGTAAATAAATCAATAGAGTAATCTATTAATGTTAGTTCAATTAATATTTTTATAGTTCATCATTAATCTAATTTATATAATGATTATAAATTAAGGTTATAATTATTATAATATAAACTTGAAGTCATTGAATTATTTTGTTTCAGATAATTCTATAAGATCAGAAAAAAGTGGTGCAAAACTCTTGCCACTGAAATTATGAGAGAAATTAAAACTCAATAAATATCAAAATAATTTATTTCTACCTCTAACGAAAGAATTACGTACTCATAAATTTATAAAAACATCGATATTTTCTATTTATGATCTTCTTTGAATCCTAATTATTATATATTTTAATCATATTATTTTATAGAATATCAAATTACTTGTAGCATTTTGATATACTAGTTTAGCCACGCGTGCCTCACACGTGTAACTTTGGATTATTTATAATAAGATGATTTTATCTATTACGAAGATTTTTAATGAAGTGCAAAAAGTACAAAATATATATTTTATTGTAAGTACATATATATTTTATCATTAGAAGTTTCAAGTGGTTAATGGATTTAATATATATAGATGTAGATTTATATACTTTTAAAATCTTCTTAAAATCAAATTTAGTTGATTTCGAATTCTTAAACTAATAAAAAAAATATTAGTTGTCATTAATTCTGACGACTTCTAATAAGAAAAGGTTTAGCATAAATATATTTAATTAATTTTTAACTATTAAATATTAAAAAAATAGTAAAAAGACGGTTTTATATAAAGCAAAGACTTTTAATAGAGGGCAAAAAGTTCAAACGATATTTGTAAGGCCCTTCACACTTTTAATATATTATAGATTATAGATATAGATATAGATTATAATACTCCGATAATATTTTTTTTCCTCACAAATTAGTTTTTTATTTAAAATTATTCAATTATGTTATTAAATATTTTAATTATTATGAAAGCTTATCAACAAGACATGTTTAATGTACCATTCAATCACATTACTTATATAGTAAAACATTATATAATATATTATATTTTAAAATTTAAATTATTATTGTTATATCTTGACAAGCCCGGGCCTCGTGAAACTAGTTTCTAAACAACTTCATACTTATTTATCTTTCAACTTTTATTTTTTTTCCCTTTTTTATTTTACTTTAATTTTTATCTTTTCTTTTCTCTCTACCTCTTTTTTTTTCTAGTTTTTCTCAATCTTTACTTTTCTTCCCCTTTTCTCCTCTCTTTCTATTTTTTTTTTAAAATATCTTTTTTTATTTTACTTTGTTTTTTTCTTTTTAATTTTTCTCTACCTTTACTTTTTTTTCATTTTCTCCTCCCAACTTCTATTTAATTTTTAATTTTTTTCTCCTTTTTATTTTTCTTTGGTTTTATATTTTTCTCTTTTTTTCTTTTTAAATTTTTCTCCATCTTTATTTTTTAGTTTCTTTTTTTTTTTCTCAATCTTTATTTTTTTATTTTCTCCTTTAGCTTCTATATTTTTTTTATTTTCTTTAATTTCCTTTAAAAAATATTTTTCTTCTTTTTTCATAATTTTTATTATTTTTTTCTTTTCTTTAATTTCTTCCGATCAAGTTACACCCCATGAACAAGAGTTAACACTACCACACTGTAGAGGCAAGACTTATGACTTTTAAACAAGAAGTTATGTTTCATGGGCAAGAGTTGGCACTATCACATTGTGTTTTGATTTATGAGATGTTATATAACTCCTACCTTAGAGGCACTCAAGGACTTTCAAACAACAAATTATGCTTCATGGGCAAGAGTTGACTCTACCACGTTATGTTTTCATTTATGAGATATTCTACAACTCTTGCCTTAGAGGCAAGACTTAGCTCAAGGACTTTCAAATTATAAATTATGCCCCACGGGCAAGAGTTGACAATATCACGTTATGTCTTCATTTATGAGATGTTCTATAACTCTTTCCTTAGAGGCAAGACTTAGCTCAAGGACTTTCAAACAATAAATTATGCCCCATGGGCAAGAGTTAATACTACTATGTTATGTTTTCATTTATGAGATATTCTACAACTCTTTCCTCAGAGGCAAGACTTAGCTCAAGAACTTTCAAACAATAAATTATGCCCCGCGGGCAAGAGCTAACACTACCACGTTATGTCTTCATTTATGAGATATTCTACAACTCTTGTCCTAGGGGCACGACTTGTCCCAAGATGTTTCAAACAAGTTATGTACATTGGGCAAGAGTTTTTTTTTATTTCCCATCCAATGTTCGGTGCCCACATTGGAGTCCCGACTAATCTGGATCGCGCGTTGCAGGGCCCATTAAGGTGGCAGTGCTCCCAATAAATTTTTCTCCATACCCAGGGTCGAACCCTCAACCTCTGGTTAAGGGTGGAGCATCCTCATCCACTACACCACAACCCATTATGTTTTTTACTTATGAAATGCACTATAACTTTTGTCTTAGAGGTACGACTCAGCCTAAGGATCATCAAACAACAAGTTATGCCTCGTGGGCAAAAGTTGACACCACCACATTGTGTATTGATTTATATGATGCTTTATAACTCTTTCCTTAGAGGCAAGACTTAGACCAAGGGCTTTTACGCAACAAGTTATGCCCTGTGGGCAAGAGCTGACTACCAAATTGTGTTTTGATTTATGAGATATTCTATAACTCTTGTCATAGAGGCACGAATTAATCCAAGGACTTTCAAACAACAAGTTACACCCCATGGATAAGAGTTGACACTATCACATTATGTTTTGAGTTATGAGATATTCTATAACTCTTGCCTTAGAGGCAAGACTTAGCCCAATGACTTCTAAACAACAAGTTACACTCAATGGGAAAGATTTGACACTGTCACATTGTGTCTTTATTTATGAGGTGTTTTATAAATCAAGGACTTTCAAACAATAAGTTATGCCCCATGGGTAAGAGTTTACACTACACAAATATATCTTGATTTATGAGATGTTCTATAACTCTTGCCTTAAAGACACGAATTAGTCTAAGGACTTTCAAATAACAAGTTACACCCCATGGGCAGGAGTTGATATTACCACATCGCGTCTTAATTTATGAGATGTTTAACTCTTGTCTTAGAGATAAGACTTAGCCGACAAGTTACGCCCCATGGACAAGAGTTGGCACTATCATATTGTGTCTTGATTTATATGATGCTCTATTAGTCTTGCCTTTAAGACAAGATTAGCCCAAGAACCTCCCAAAAGAAAAAGTTACGCCCAATGGACAAATGTTGACACTATCACATTGTTTCTTGATTTATGAGGTATTCTATAACTCTTGTCTTAGAAGCAAGACTTAACTTGGGGATTTTCAAACAACAAGTTATACTCCACAAGAAAGACTTGACACTACCAGATTTTATCTTGATTTATGAGTTGTTTTATAATTTTTGTCTTAGAGGTAAGGCTTATCTTAAAGGATTTTCCAACAACAAGTCATGCCCTTAAATTTACTTTGATGTAAAAAAAAAGAAGATTTCTTTGCGGATTATCCAACTTTTTATTTATTAAAAAAATATAATAGAAGTTGAAAAAAAAAGAAAAAAGAGAATAAATAAAATAGAGAAATAAAAAAAGAGATCAAGAAAAAAAGAAAAAAAAAAGACAAGAAAAAAGTAAACGTTAAGAAAAAGAGAAGAATAAATAATAAATAAAAGAAAAAAATGTGAAAAATAAACATAAGAAAAAAAATTTGAAAAACATGAAAAAGAAAAAAATGAGAAATGATAAAAAAATAAAGATTGAGATTGAGATCAATGAATTAAAAAAAGGAGAGAAATGGAGAAATAAATAATGTTTGAAAAAAAAAGAAAAAAAATTAAGATAAAAAAAGTAAAAGAAAATAAAAGTTGAGACAAATAAATTAAAAAAAAAAAAGTTAAGATTAAAAAATAAAAAAATAAAAAATAAAAGTTGAGAGATAAATGAGAATGAAAATTTAAAAATATTTAAAATGTAGAGGGACAAAATGTACTTGTACTATACATAAAAAAGAGAGAAGCTAGTCTTTAAAACCTTTTTTTTATGAAGATAAAAAATTCAAAATCACACTTGGGTCATCTCATGTAATTTTCTCTTTTAGGGTCAAACACATCGACAGACTCCTCAACTTGGCACTATCTTTCACTTTGGGACCTCAAGTGGATGTTGTTCACTTTTGACACCTCAAGTAGCTTAAGGATGTGTTATTTTAGCACTTTTTGCTGAGTCATCATGGTATGTGCGTTACACGTATTTTAAGCGCGTTTCAGGGGTATTTTTGTAATTTTTTAATTTTTCTTCTCTTTCTTCTTCACTCTTTCAATCCATTAATTTTCCACCATTTTTTTTATTTTCTTAACACATCCGTATGCTATTTTCCCTTCATTGATCGAATTAGCAGAGAAAAAAAAGAATGGTTAAACCAAGAATTCTTCTTTAATGAGAACTTTCTCTTTGATTTTGTATTACCAGCAGTACTATGTTGGAGTTAATTGCTTGTTATGTTTTAATGTTTAAAGTCATTATCACACAAATGGAACTACTGCATCAGTATATTTGTTACCTTTGAAGTGTTGTAACTTGATTTCCTGTTGAGAAAAGTTTTGAAGATGGAGAACAATATGAGCTCTTTGAATCATTTTAGCAAAAAAAAAATCAAAAAACAAGAATGGTTAAATAAAAAATTATCCTTTTTTAAGAAACAAGAAATAAAAAAATAAGAATGGTTGCTTTTAACAAACAAGAATGGTTGACTTTTTCTTCTATTGATTTTAACCATTCTTGTTTCTTAAAATGGGTTCCCTTCTTAAAATGATTTCCTCTTCTTTGATCGAATTAACCGAAAAAATGACACATTTTATAGCTTGTGTCTGAAATTCGTGAAGCTTTTAATGCGTATCTGTCATCCTTAGAGAATTTATCATCCTTAGAAAATTTAACCTTCATTACCTCCATTAATGGAGGTTAAGAAGGTTGAGTGAGAAAGACATTGTTGGGGCCTTTTTGTAATTATTTGGTCAAAAAATACGTGTCATTAATTCATTGAACACAGTTGCTATGTGTTTTAGTCTTTTTTTCAAAAATAAAATAAAATTAGGTGCATATAGTGATATGACAATTTAAATGAGTTGGCATAAATTAATTGATCGTTTTATTCATGTTGACAGCATTTGAGATACACACAATAGAGCTCATGTCGAAAGGTGACAAATTAAAATATTTTATAACTATTTTAGGTGTTTAAAATAAACATACTTAGGGGTCGTTTGGTTTGAGGTGTTGAAGCAAATAATCCCAAGATAAAATAATAATTCCGAGATAAAATTTTGTATTGCATGTTTGGTTGGCAATATTCGGGATAACTTATCCCGAGATTAATAAATAGTCCCGGGATAAGTTATCCACTCAATTGGTGGGATAACAATCTCACCATAATTTATCCTTGGGAAAAATGTATGAAAGCACAAAAATACCCTCAAGCTCTATTATTTTCATTTCTCTCTCTCTCTCTCTCTCTCTCTCTCTCTCTCTCACACACACACACACACACATATATATTATATATAGTCATAAATAATAAATTATGTTTAATTAACGTATAATATATTCATAAATAAATTATATATATATAATAATAATTAACGTAAACTGGTAAACTGTATAATAATTATGTTTTGAGCGTATAATATATATTATGAATAGTATAATATATTATGAACATAAATATATATTATGAATAACGTATAATATATTCATAAATATATATAAATTATATATTCATAAATTATATTTAATTAACGTATAATATATTCATTAATTATGAATATAATATTTAACGTAATTACGTAATATATAACGTATAATATTATGAATATATTATGAATATATACACGTTAATTATATTTAATTATATATATATTATGTTAATATATTTAATTATAATATATTATGTTTAATTATGTTAATTATGTTTAATTATATATAAGTTAATCATATATAACAAAATATATAACATAATATATTCTCACACACACATAAATTATGTTTAATTAACGTATAATATATTCATAAATAAATAAATTTTGAACAATTTACCGTTCAAAATGGTTGTAAAACATATAAATTATGTTTATTTATATATTTTAATTTCTCTAAAAAAATAATAAAAAAATTTAAGAATGAATATTTAAAGCTTAAAAAGAAATATATATATATATATATATAGTTAAATAAGATTGAGGATATTTTGGTAATCAATCAATTTATTCCTAGAAAGTATACCATGCACATTACTTTGAATACAACAAATCAAACACTCAATAAAAAATAATCCCAGCATAACTAATCCAAGTATAACTTATTCCATCATAACTTATCCAACATAACTAATTTCGGTATAACTTGTTTTCGAACCAAACGACCCCTTAAGGTGTGAAAGTAAAAGATGTGCTAAGTTGATAGGTCTGTGTCAATGTGTTTATCTTTTTTTTTTAGTCAACTTAGAGCCCGTTTGGATAGTCTGGAAAAAAGCGGTTGAAAAAAAGTTCTTTAAAAGTGCTTTTGAAACTGCTGAACTTATGTTAAAAATAAGCAGTTAAGTGTTTGGATAAAAGTGCTGAAACTGAAAAAATGTTATTGATGTGTTTGGTAAATAATGCTTTTAAGCACTTTTTTTTATGTTAAAATGACTTAAATACCCTTATAGCTGTTAATAATATATAGAGTTGATTATTATTAATTTTTATTGCTATAGAGTTAAAATTATTTAAGGAGGCTATTAATATTTGTCATGTTAAATTTTACGTATTTGACAAAAATTCATAAGAATATTTTTCTATTTAAAAATACTTTAAAACATTGCAAATTTTTCATGTTTTTTAATTTCCACATCCGATCCACCTACATTATATAAGTTGGAGTGGAAGAAATATATTACTATTTACTATTAAGAAAATATCTTTAGACAAAATTATTTCTTCGTAAATTGATGGTTTTATTATTCTTAATTTTGTCTTCAATTAATAATTAAATTATTAATTAGCGATTCAGTGAATTTGGTTTCTTCGTAAATTGATTGTTTTATTATTCTTAAATTCGCTGAATCGTTAGTTGATAGTTTAATAATAGATTTTATTATTCTTAAATTAACCATTCTTAAATTATTAGTTTGATGGTTTAATAAATTGATGGCTTTCCAAAATTAGATTAGTGGGGTAGGCTAAATATTTTTGCTGAATCATGATTTTTTTTTATTAATTAGTTAAAATTCATCGAATCATTAATTCACTGAATCGTTAATTCACGAAGAAAGCATTAATTAGCACTTAATTAGTGTGCCCTCTAATTAATATGATTAATTTTTATTGATAAAATAATTTAAATTAAAATTAATAAATATATATATATTAAATTATGCATTAGCAAACTTTGTGGACAATTTTGGAATAAGAAAAAATTATAAGGGCAAAAAAGTCATTTATTTGATCATTGGGGAATAGATTATAATTTGAAAAAAAATAAGCTCCCATTTAGAGCTTATTGTGCCCGTTTGAAAGAGACTATAATCTGGTCAAAATAGATTATAATCTCTTTTTAGCTTAAAAGGGTGTTTGACAAATTTCAAAATGACTTAAAAAAAGTTATTTTTGACTTTTTTTAAGCTAAAAACAATAAGCTCCAAATGGGAGCTTATTTTTTTTCAACTTATAATTTATTCCTCCATTGACCAAGTAAATGACTTTTTTGCCCTTATAATTTTTCCTTATTCCAAAATTGTCCACAAAGTTTGCTAATGCATAATTTAATATATATATATATATATATATATATATATATGGTCCAAGAGAGAAGAAGTAATACAAAATCCAAACAACCCATGGTCAATAGACTTATGTAACTACTACTTACATGTCTTTAAGGAAGAAGTGAGGTTTCCCTTTCGGAAGTCCCCTGAAAGTTGACAGCTACCGAAAATGAAGAACTAAGAAAACTTTTCAGACTTTTTACACACTCTTTTTTTTTTTTAAGTAACTTACAAACTTATAGTCTTATATATAGACAAGTTATGAATATATATATTATAGTCTTATATATAGACAAATTATACTACTACTAGTAATAATAATAAGGAAGAATATATATATGTATATATATATTCCTTAGTATATGTATTATAATATAATATATCGTAGATTATATAGTTAGTATAATTCTATAGATAGATAATTATAGCAAGCAAATTATTATAACAAGTTATTAGAGCAGGTAAGTAATTTAAAGTTATTAAAGTAGGTAAGTAATTTAAAGTTATTAAAGCAGAGTTATCGCGGTTGTGTTTTAATATGATGTAAAGTCCTACTCAGTACTCCCTCATTCGTTGTCGTTAGTCCAATGTAAGAGTCCAAGTCATAAAGATCCAAGTGTATTTTCTCCCAAAATATATATATATTTTTTAATTTTCATACCCTGTTCATCTCTTTCTCTTCAGTTTTAGGTATTTTAGCAATATCTTCTTTAATCACACCCCGGGAGAATAACAACAATCCTTTTTTTCATCTTCTTCGGACTTTTCAAGTCCCTAGGAATTTACAGATTAATCCATCGTTATTGCTAAAACACTGAGAGAATAACCATATACTGAGGGTATTTTTTATAAGTAATTTACAAATTTTACAAGATCAGAAAACTGGCGGTAAACCATCGGCAATCCAGATCTTGATAATAATACAACATATGTGAAAGAAAATATAAACTTGATTAATTCAAACATAATTTACAAACTTGGGAGAAAAATACAAAGACCTATGTAACTACTACTTACATGTCTTTAAGGAAGAAGTGAGGTTTCCCTTTCGGGAGTCCCCTGAAAGTTAACAGCTACCGAAAATGAAGAAGTAAGAAAAATTTTCACACTTTTTTTTTTAAAAGTAACTTACAAACTTTTGAAACTTATAGATAATAATAGGTAATATAGACATATAATAAATAAAATAAACAAGTGGTTATAACTAAAATAGACAAGGTATAGACAAGTGGTTATAAATAAAATAAACAAGGTATAGACAAGTGGTTATACTATAGATAGATAGATAACTATATAGTAATAATATAGACAGATAATAATTAAAATTGACAAGTGATTATAATAAAGACAGATAAGTAATAATAGATAGGTAATAGAAACAAAAATAATAAATAGTAACTAGCAATATAATTCTAAGTATATATATATATAAGTATATATATGTTAGTATGTATATTATAGATGTATTCTATATTAGGAATAATGATATATATAATATTAACAAGAATATATATATTATAGTCTTATATATAGACAAGTTATGAATATATATATTATAGTCTTATATATAGACATGTTATACTACTACTAGTAATAATAATAAGCAAGAATATATGTATGTATATATATATTCTTTAGTATATGTATTATAATATAATATATCGTAGATTATATAGTTAGTATAGTACTATAGATAGATAATTATAGCAAGCAAATTATTATAACAAGTTATTAAAACAGGTAAGTAATTTTAAGTTATTAAAGCAGAGTTATCGCGGTTGTGTTTTAATATGGTGTAAAGTCCTACTCAGTACTCCCTCCTTCGTTGTCCTTAATCTAGTGTAAGAGTCCAAGTCATAAAGGTCCAAGTGTATTTTCTCCCAAAATATATTATTTTTGCATTTTTGATTTTTTGATTTTTTTTTTGTTTTTTGTTTTTAATTTTCATACCTTGTTCATCTCTTTCTCTTTAGTTTTAAGTATTTTAACAATATCTTTTTAAATCACATTCCGGGAGAATAACAACAGTTTTTTTTTCATCTTCTTCGGACTTTTCAAGTCCCTAGGAATTTACAGATTAATTCATCGTTATTGCTAAAACACCGAGAGAATAACCATATACTGAGGATATTTTTTATAAGTAATTTACAAATTTTACAATATTAGAAAACTGGCTGTAAACCGCCGGCAGTCTAGATCTTGATAATAATACAACACATGTGAAAGAAAATATAAACTTGATTAATTCAAACATAATTTACAAACTTGGGAGAAAAGTACAAAGACCTATGTAACTACTATTTACATGTCTTTAAGGAAGAAGTGAGGTTTTCCTTTCGGGAGTCCCCTGAAAGTTGACAGCTACCGAAAATGAAGAACTAAGAAAACTTTTTACACTTTTTACAAACTTTTTTTTAAGTAACTTACAAACTTTTGAAACTTAAAGAACTTAAGAAAACTAGAGAACTTTCTCAATCTTAATTTTTTCTTGTTTTTTTCTCTCTCTTTGGTACATGTTTAAGTCTTCCATAAATGGAGTATTTATAGGCAACCTTGGACTTTAAATCCTTATATTTTGTGGACTTCAAATCCTCACATAATATGCTAGATAAGATTTTTGGCAAGTTGGGTGGGCCCGGCAGCTAATGTCTTTCTTTAATTTTCCTCCGTCCATTTATTTATCTGATATTGCACACGTCTGTTATTTTGTCTTTTGTAGATATCGTCATTGCTTACGTATCCAAATTATGTAAAGCTTCTGAGTCAAACTCCATTCCTGAATCATCATCTGCGTTTGGGTCTTGGGCAAATTGATCTATGGCTGAGTTGTATTCTCGTTCATACTCATCACTGTCTCCGTCTGATAATTCCAGTCTTGTTCCAGTTCTAGGTGATCTTGTTTCTTCTCTTGGAATTAAAGAAATTCTGGGTCTTTGCTCTGGTGGTTCTGGATTTATTGTTATTTCCTTAGGCTATTGTTCTGCTAACAACTTTTTAATTGAGTCTACTACTATTTTTTATATATTTTTTTTTTCATTTTTCTTTTTTCTTAATGAAAATCCCTTCTTATTTTGAGAAGAACTTCTTTCATCTGTTGCCTGAGTACCTGTGGTTTTAAAACTAGCTAAGAGTATTCTTCCTACACTTTTTGGCAAAGTGTCAGCCGTCAACGGATTTGATAAGTCTTTACCAGCTACCGTTTGAGCTGGACTAGCTGTATCATTACCCTATACAGTAGGTCTTTCTGCATTCATTGGGGAACGCACACCCATTAACGGATTTGAGAAGTCTTTACCAGCTACCGTTTGAGCTGGACTTGTTGTATCATTACCTAGTATAGTGGGTTTTTTCATTTTTAAAGAGGGTGGAGAACTCTTTGGCTGGGTCTCATAAATTGGTTGAGTCTGTTGTGAAAGTTCAAAATGAAGGATTTTTATACGGTCTTGTAAAATACTTATATGTTCTAACATTTGTCCTTTTTCTCTTACAAGGTTTTCATTATCTTGTCTTAAAACTTCATTGGCTTGATTCAGTGTTTTAAAAGCTTCGGTCATAGAGAAACAATGATCACAAAATATAATTTTGTCTGTGTCTTTGCTAATATTATATTGAGGATTTTTTGTGTTTCTGGTCTTAAAGCTAGAGTAATAAAATAATTTGGTCCCAAATTTCTCCGGGCATAGTCTAGAGTCTCTGAGAGGTCATAAAAGCCTTTATAAAAAGGTGTTCTATAATATTTTATGGCGTCCATTACCTCTATCCAAGTCTGGAACACGCCTTGCTGATGTCCTTTGAGAACAACATAGAATTTAAACCTGTTAGTAGTATTTTTCTCAGTAAAATAATAACTTACTGCATTTAGAGCTGAAACAAAATAACTATTGTCTCTTCTATTATATGTTATCCATAAATTGTCCAATAGACATATCTGCGGCTTGTCCACTTGCACATTTGACTTCCATCTGAAAGTTAAGTTGGATGGTTCGTAACATACCAAATTGTGGGGTCCAAAAATTATTCTATCTAATTTTGGTTGTTCTAGCATCGTAAGTGGTCTGAAACGAGTGTTGCTTATTAGTGTCTTTAGATAGTTTTGGGATGATGAGGCTTCTGCCTTGCCTTTTTCTTTTTCTGTATTCATACTGAAACAAAAATCATTAGTTGTCTTCTTTAATTAATCTACTTAGTTGATC
The DNA here is from genome assembly GCA_030864215.1 of Capsicum pubescens. NCBI lineage: Eukaryota > Viridiplantae > Streptophyta > Magnoliopsida > Solanales > Solanaceae > Capsicum > Capsicum pubescens. Next base: position 195,874,396 of record CM061549.1, on the reverse strand, counting down.
TGCTAAGTTATTATCTTTTCCTTTAATATGTTCTAAAACAATATTATAGATTGAAGTAACATCTAGAAAATTTAACCATCTCCTTTTACTACTATTCTTATCTTTTATTTTTTGATAAAACTTTACGATAGCCTCACAGTCTGTTCTTACTAGTATTTCAGGCTTATTTAATATATAAAGTTTAAAACTATTCAAACCATAGATTACTGTTAATGTCTCCGCATCTATGTTATTTAATTTTTCCTTTGCATTATATTTTCCACTTGAATAAGCACAAATTTTTTCATCCTTTTTATCACTATATTTGTTAGGCTTTGCCTTTAATACTGCTCCCCATCCTTGAAGGCTTCCATCTGTCTCGACTATTAAATAATTCGTTTCTAATGATAACGTTAAGTCTGAGATGTCTTGTGTCATGTTTTTAAGTTGTTGGACTAATTTTATGTCTTCAATATTAAAAGATTTTTGACCTGTTGATCCTGTTTTAGAGTATAGTGGTCCTGCTACTTTACCTAAGTCTTTGATAAAAGCTCTAGCATAATTTAAAAGTCCTAAATTTTTTTGTAAATCTTTAATCTTGTCTAATTTATCTGGCATTTTTAAGACTTTTTTAGCTATGTGTGGTTGTAATTTTATCCTACCGTGTCCAATAACTACTACTAAAAAATTAATACTATTTTTACATAATTTCATTTTCTTTCTGTTTATTATTATTCCATTATCTACAAATAATTTAAAAACTTGTTGTAAATGTCCTAAATGTCCTCTCATATTATTACTAAAGACTAAATATCATCTACGTAAACTAATACACAATTTTTATAATCTCTAAAAATACTATCCATTTTTCTTTGAAAAATTAGAGGAGCTATCTTTAATCCAAACGGTATGACCAACCATTCAAAATGTCCTTCTGGACATGTGAAAGCTGTCCATTCTATACTATCTCCATGCATTTTAATCTGCCAATATCCAGATTTACAATCAAATTTACTAAATACTTTTCTTCCTTGTATTCTATTTATTAATTCTGTTTTGTCTGGTAACTTATATCCATCCATTACAGTATTATTATTTAGTTTTTGGTAATTTATTACCATTCTAGTTTCCTCTTACTATTTCACTATGGTTTCTTACTATGAACACTGCTGACCTATGTCTTGATGTAGATCTTCTAGTTATTCCTAATTCTAATAGCTCTTTTATTTGTATTTCAAAGTCTTTAAGACCTTCATTTGTAGCTTCTATAGATGTTGTTTTTATAGTATATTCTAGATTAATTATTTCTAATTTGCAGGTAATTTGATTGGAGTCCCAATGTTGATGGGTTTTTTCTCCAATTATCTCTAGTTTGTCTAGGATTTGTATAAATTTTTTTAGGTCTTTTTGATCTTTTATTACTCCAATCTGTTGTATACCTTTCTTAAAATTGTATAATTTTGTATCCTTTTCTATTAAAGTATAGTCTTTTTTTATTTCTTCTACTACTAATAAATCTTGTAACTCTTCATACATTGTTGCCTTTTTATTATCATTACATGTACAATTTTCTCCTTTATCACATTCTAGTGGTATTTCGAGTTTTATTTGATCATCTGAGTTTTCATCTGGCTTATCCTTAAGAAAACGATATTTAGTTAAAGTAGGTTGTGTCTGCACTAGTGAGTGGCTGATATTACTAGCGAATATTACCCAATTTTTTGTAACTAAACATCCTCCATTATTTTATACCATAAAGTCTAATCCTAACACAAAGTCTGCTTTTATGTTTAAATATCTAACTAGTATTTCACTAAGTGTATATGATGGTTGGTAGAACTTTTCACAAGTATTAATAAAACTTATTTCTACTTTTGGTATATAGTCTGTATAGGTATTATATGTTCCGTCCATTTACATGGATTTTTGAGGTTTTGGTAATTTTTTAATTAATTTTGCTGGTAAAATTCTGCTGGAGTTAATTCAGCAGAATTAACCTCAGCAGAATTCAGTAGAGTGAGAAAGTTTTCTAGTTTTCTTTAAGTTCTTTAAGTTTCAAAAGTTTGTAAGTTAGTGTGTAAAAAGTGTGAAAAGTTTTCTTAGTTCTTCATTTTCGGTAGTTGTCAACTTTCAGGGGACTCTCGAAAGGGAAACCTCACTTCTTCCTTAAAGACATGTAAGTAGTAGTTACATAGCTCTTTGTATTTTTCTCCCAAGTTTGTAAATTATGTTTGAATTAATCAAGTTTATATTTTTTTTCACATGTGTTGTATTATTATCAAGATCTGGATTGCCGGCGGTTTATCGCCAGTTTTCTAATCTTGTAAAATTTGTAAATTACTTATAAAAAATACCTTCAGTATATGATTATTCTCTCAGTGTTTTAGCAATAACGATGGATTAATCTGTAAATTTCTAGGAACTTGAAAAGTCCGAAGAAGATAAAAAAAAGGACTGTTGTTATTCTCTCGGGGTATGATTAAAGAAAATATTGCTAAAATACCTAAAACTGAAGAGAAATAGATGAACATGGTATGAAAATTAAAAAAAAACAAAAAAAAAATCAAAAATAATATATTTTGGGAGAAAATACACTTGGACCTTTACGACCTGGACTCTTACACTGGATTAAGGACAACGAAGGAGGGAGTAATGAGTAGGACTTTACACCATATTAAAACACAACCGCGATAACTCTGCTTTAATAACTTAAAATTACTTACCTGTTTTAATAACTTGTTATAATAATTTGCTTGCTATAATTATCTATCTATAGTATTATACTAACTATATAATCTACGATATATTATATTATAATACATATACTAAAGAATATATATATATACATACATATATTCTTGCTTATTATTACTACTACTAGTAGTATAACTTGTCTATATATAAGACTATAATATATATATTCTTGTTAATATTATATATATTATTATGCCTAATATAGAATACATCTATAATATACATACTAACATATATATACTTATATATATACTTAGACTTATATTGCTAGTTACTATTTATTAGTTTTGTTTATATTACCTACCCATTATTACTTATCTGTCTTTGTTATAATCACTTGTCAGTTTTAATTATTATCTGTCTATATTATTACTATATAGTTATCTATCTATCTATAGTACAACCCCTTGTCTATTTTATTTATAACCACTTGTCTATTTTATTTATAACTACTTGTCTATACCTTGTCTATTTTAGTTATAACCACTTGTCTATTTTATCTGTCTATATTACCTATTATTATCTATCTAGTTATCTTATTAGAGGGCACACTAATTAAGTGCTAATTAATGCTTTCTTCGTGAATTAACGATTCAGTGAATTTTAACTAATTAATAATTTTTTTTCATGATTCAGTGAAAATATTTAGCCTACCCCGCTAATCTAATTTTGAAAAGCCATCAATTTATTAAATCATCAAACTAATAATTTAAGAATGGTTAATTTAAGAATAATAAAATCTATTATTAAACCATCAACTAACGATTCAGTGTATTTAAGAATAATAAAACCATTAATTTACGAAGAAATCAAATTCACTGAATCTCTAATTAATAATTTAATTATTAATTGAAGACAAAATTAAGAATAATAAAATCATCAATTTACGAAGAAACAATTTTGTCTAAAGATATTTTATTAATAGTAAATAGTAATATATTTCTTCCACTTCAACTTATATAATGTAGGTGGATCGGATATGGAAATTAAAAAATATGAAAAATTTGCAATGTTTTAAAGTATTTTTAAATATAAAAACATTCTTATGAATTTTTGTCAAATACGTAAAATTCAACATGACAAATATTAATAGACTTCTTAAATAATTTCAACTCTATAGCAATAAAAATTAATAATAATCAACTCTATATCTTATTAACAGTTATAAGGGTATTTCAGTCATTTTAACAAAAAAAATGCTTAAAAGCATTACTTAACAAACACATCAATAACTTTTTTTCAGTTTCAACACTTTTATCCAAACACTTAACTGTTTATTTTTAAAATAAGTTCAGCACTTTCAAAAACACTTTTAAAGAATTTTTTTTCAGCCTATCCAAAACACTTAAATGGCTTAAAAAAAAGTTGTTTTTAGCTTTTTTTAAGCCATTTTGAAATTTACCAAACACCCCTTTTAAGCTAAAAAGAGATTATAATCTATTTTGACCAGATTATAATCTCTTCCAAACGCGCACTAAGGGTGTGTTTGGTATGATGGAAAATGTTTTCTTATTTTCTCTTGTTTGATTGTAGTTAAATGTTGAGAAAATGTTTTTCATAACAACTCATTTTCCTCCATTTGAGGGAAAATGACTTCCCACATAGATAAGGGAAGTCATTTTTCGGAAAATAACAAATGTGACTTATGCCCCCACCCCCACCCCTCTTTCCTACCCCATCAACACTTATATTCATATTTTTTAAAAAATTCACATTAATCGAAATATTTTTCACTGTGCTTTGCTTCAATTTTTCACTGCTTGAAATAAAAAATAGTGAAATTTGAATTTTTTTCTTTTTCAATGCTCGTTGAATGTATTGTTATTTCCATATGCATAGAGGAAGACTTGCCTATGTTACTTTTGCTAATTGCATATTTCATTTTGTCATCAATGTAGCTTGTTTCACAAGGTTGAATAAGCTTGTCGTTCCGTTGTATTTCTATTGATTGTAGTATCTTGAGATTGTGCTAACAAAATGTTGAAAAATGTCTCCTATATTTGCTAATTAGTAGTTGATTAAATTTAGTGATTGTAATATTTTAGTATTCAATATTGATATTATTTGCTATACTTAAATCAGTTCTTACAAATTGTTGAGTTGCTAGAGGCACTAATATACTAGTTAACAGTTAGTAGTGTTTTCTAAAAAATATTTTTTTATTCACCAATCAAACGCTAGAAAATATTTTCTACTCACCAACCAAACACCATAAAATATTTTTCAGAAAATATTTTCTACTCGCCAACCAAACATGAGAAAATAAATAAAAAACTAACTTATTTTTGAGGAAAACTTTTTTAAGGAAACATTTTCCGTGAAAAATATTTTTCATCATACCAAACACACCCTTTATTTAATTTACGGTGAACTTCCCTAGTTGCATCACATGCTTCTTGTCTCTCCACCGGAACACCCTCTTAACTCCTACTCCATTCTACTACTCGATTTTTTTTTTTTTTTTAAAACAGGGCAATCCCCAATTTCAAAATCAACCCACTTTCTTCAATCCATTTTTTCATTTAAAATCTCATTAATGTGAAGAAAAAAAGCTAACAATCTGCTCTCATTATCATCAATGGCAATTCACACTTATTTTTCACTAATACCATGTTCTTTCTCTTCTCCCAAATTGCCATTTCCCAAAAACAGCAACATTTATCAATCTCCAATCCGAACATTATCTAAACCCACTATTAGATTACAGTTTCAGAATGGCGCGGTTCCTTGTGTAGGCGAGGATTTACCGATTGATTATGCTGATTGGTTGCTGAAAAGGGAACCGAGTGATCGTAGAAGAGCTGGAGTATTGCTTCATCCGACGTCGTTTCCTGGACCTTATGGTATTGGTGATCTTGGTCCTCAGGCTTTTCGGTTTCTTGATTGGCTTCATCTTGCTGGTTGCTCCCTTTGGCAGGTTCAAGTTGCTCTTTTTTTTTTTTTTTGGGGAAATGTGACAATGTTAGCTATAAGGGATCATCTGGTACGCAGACTAAATTATTGTGGACTAATTTATCTCACCTCCGAGATGGGATAAGAAAAACCCGAGTTGCATGGGATAAGGTGGTATATGCCATGATTTAGTTTGGGGTAAAGATTTATATTGGGTTTAGTAGACGGTATAAATTTAGAATGTATCCTAAGATAAATTTTATACCGTCCACCAAATGCGATATAAATCTTATCCTACACTTAGTTCCGTTATCCCGTGAACGACCCCTTATTTAAATAAAAGAGGAAGGACCTTTTTTTATCTACTCCCTCCATTCACCTTTAGTTAGTTACCTTTTGCTTCATGAGGATCAATTTGACTAATCTTAAGAGCTAAATTGAATTCGATTAATTTAATATTTAAAATTTAGATGTTCGAAAACTGTATGAAAAACCCTATAAGTTGCACTATTTTCATATTAATACAATCAAAATATATATTTTAAAATGTTGGTCAAAGTTCATACAGTAAGTTTGGCTTTTGATAAGGGAAAGTGAACAGGAGGAGTGACATTTGGATGTGACATTGTAGTTGCAAGCTTATAATTCTCCTAGTCTACCATGGAAATAGTTTCTTACCTCTTTTAATGGTGGCAAGGAACATAAAGGTTATGTCTTAGTTGAAAGGTTACAAATATGATAAAAGAATATGGAAGCCAAAGAATTGAAAGCTAGCACTAATTGGAGTTGCGAGATAGCTATTTGTTAGTACTTATTTGTCATAAGAAAAAGGAAGAAAAAAGAGAAAGAAGCTAACAAATGTAGTTACTGGCTTTCAAGAAATTAGCATCTAGATCACAGGGATCTTGACTTCTCAGTTTTGCAATCATCAAACTCAGTAAAAACTCTCTTACTAATACAAACTCACTTACTGATACCGGGGCGAGAAGTACCTTTTTGTTTATTTAGCGTTTTTTTTTTGTTTGACAATGGTTTATTTAGCCTTTTCTTTTGGTCTAGTGTTTGAACTGTGTTGTTTGCTTCCTATTGTCATTGTAATTGTCTCAAGTTATATGGTCTGGAACTTGAAAAAGGCATTTTTGTTGTTTGTTTCTATCTTGATTGATGTAGTAGGTATGCTTTTGAATGTTTACTTGAGAATATAATAGTCTACATTTAAAATTGGAGATCAAGATCCGGTCTCACCTTTATCCAATCAACGGAACCAAGTTGATTCTAACTTTTTCACAAGTACTTGGAATCTAAAAGGCGACGGGACATTTCTGCTTGTTTGCAGGTTCTTCCACTTGTACCGCCTGGAAAGAGAGGCAATGAAGATGGATCACCATATTCAGGCCAGGTGACATGAATTTTCCCTTTTTATCTTTTAAGTGAGTTGGTCATCCTTTCTACATGACATAGAAATTCAATATAAAGCAGGAGAACCTTAAGTTTTCTTAAAAAGAATTACTGTTTCGGATAAGATGCTGCAATTTTAACCGCTTGAATAGGCCAAACCCGTCGACAGGTACCTCAACTTGTCACGAACTTTCACTTTGGCACCTGAAGTGGACGTTGTTTATTTTAGGCACCTCAACTAGTATTTCAGTGTGTTATTTTGGCACTTTTTACACAATCAACAAAAATATACTATGCGCGTGTATTACACGCGCCAATGATGTGTGAAGGGACCAATAATATAATGACATTTGTCATTTTTCTCCAAATTAATTGTTAAATAACTATATTTAATTAAAATAAAAAAATTACCAATCAAATATTGACACTTGGCATTTTTAAACTCAAATAATTATAAAAATAAATTATAAATTTAATCCCACCCCCACCAATTTCCATCTGTCTTCTCCAGCCCCCCCTCACCCCCTGCCCGCTCCCCCACCCCTCAATTATCTTCTCCAACCCACCCACCCGCCCCTCACCCCCTGCCCGCTTCCCCACCCCTCAATTCTCTTCTCCAATGTCCACCACCATCTCATCTCCTTCCCCCATCTTTTTAACACCCCACCTCCCCTCCCTACCTTCCCGTTCTTCTCCATTCTTTTTGTGCTGAAATAATCCTACCCCACCCCCACTTTTCTAATTTTTTTTCTTTTGAATTTCATTAACTTCCGATTTTTTCTATTTGCAAATGGTGAAATCAGTGATGGCAACATGATTTTTGGTGATGATTATTAAAATTGAGTGAAGGTAAGTTTGATGGTGATATTGAATTCAATTGTGGTGCAAAAATTATGGAGGTGAATAATATAATTAATGGTGGTTGTGCGGCAAATTTGGTTGTCACTATTTTTAATTTTCTAAAACAATCATGGAGGATTTAAGAGAAGGATTTAAGATGTGATTTTTAATTTTCAAAATTAGTATGTGATTTTTTTTCTTCTATGTTTTTTTAATTCAAAAATTACTGGTGGTAGTTTGGTGGATGATGTTGGAAGGTGGAGCTGATGGATGGAGAAGAAGAAGGTTTAAAAAAAATTACAAAAGAAAAAAAGCTTAGCAATGGTTGTTAATGGTGGTGGAAGGTGGAGTTGGTGGAAGAAGAATGAGGGAAGATGAAGAAGGTGAAAAAAAAATACAAAAATCATAAAAAAGAGCTCCTCATGCGCCTTTAGTGTAGTGCAACACACACAATGTGTTGTGTCAGCAAAAGGTGCCAAAATGAGACACTTGAATACTTGTTTAGATGCTTAAAATGAACAATGGTTGGTTGAGGTGCCAAAATGAAAGTTTGTGCCAAGTTTAGGGGGCTGTCGATGTGTTTGGCCGCTTGAATATGCACATAAATGGGGCACAACTTTCAGATTTTGCTGTTTTGTTCATTCTATATTGTGTTCATCCTCCATGCAATGAAATTTATATGATTTAAGCATTCATATGGACAATGATCATTGGCTTTCTGCTGACGCTGTTGAGATCTTGGGACAATCATATTGTTGATCTTTACAACATTGTAGTGACAGTTTATCAATGGTTGCTTTCAGGATGCGAATTGTGGTAACACTCTTTTTATTTCTCTTGAAGAACTTGTTGATGATGGTTTACTGAAGAAGGAGGAGCTTCCGAAGCCACTGTGAGCCTCTTTATAATATTTCCGTTGCAATACATTAGTGTTTCTGCACATATAAATTTAATGGGAGCATTACTTGACATCCAATTCTTATTGTTTGGTTATTTTCATTGTTTTGAAGACCTACGGAACGTGTCAATTACTCGACTATTGCTGAGATAAAAGATCCTTTAATAACCAAGGTAAAAAAAATGAGCAGATACTTGTTGCTAGTTCTTCTTTTAATATAACTTGAACTTTATGAAACCAAAGGGTTGGAAAATACTTTCAAGAGAAAGGTTTTGGGTGTGTGGAGAAGAGAAAGGAGGTCTAAAAATATACAAATATTTCTTGTCTGCTTCAAATTGTCAATTTTTTGTTCTTCTGTACTGAATCTTTATCTGTCTACTTTTTTGTTCTCATTATAGATAACAGAATTTTTTCACTTCAAAACTGATAGCTCAGATGATCTTAAAGGGTAATTTCTTCCTTATTAATCTTAGGCAGCAAAGAGGCTTCTCTCTAGTGAAGGGGAATTGAAAGACCAGCTCGAGAACTTTCGCCGGGATCCAAATATTTCGAGTAAGATAAACTTACTTCATTTCTTGATTAAGGCTAATAATAGGAGCAAGAATAACCATGGTCTGTCAAACTATGATAACGATTCTTCCTCTGTTCGATTGCTACATTAGGACAAGGAGAGGTTCTGCATTTTTATGTTAGTCACATCTACTAGATTTACATGTCAATTCCTTCTATGTGCGTTATGCCTCTTGTCTCCTAATCCTTTTTGTTTGCTAGCTGAAGTTTGAGAGCTTATAAGATTTTTTATTCTTGAAACCAGTTCTCACGAGTCTCACAATCCAAACTAGGAGGCAGTGGCGAGCATTGGACGACATACCCCTGTCCGGCGAGCCCAGTCCCATATCACATATTAATCATAACGCGTAACCAAGCTATCAAACGACCCAATCAACATTTATAAACAATTTTGCCTACTTAAATGATTCTCAAGATGCGATTCATATGCAGTAATATGTGTTTACGTCCCATCAAAGTCCTATATCAACTATTTGTCCCCAAATATTGAAATAACTCTCTCAGGGTCCTCGTGGGGCTTCTATAAGATACAAAAAAAGGTGGAGACAATCCTGGTTTAGAAAGAATAAAGCAGAAAATATCTTGGCATCAACAGAATAAGAGCAGAAGTTTACCCATTGCGACTGGATCAAATCAGAATTAACCACTAGGCTTGCCAGTACCTTCTAAATAATTGGTTGATGGAAGGTAAGGGAATGAGTTTATAAAAACCCTGTAAATCTCGCAGACCCACCTTTAAATGTTAGGACAAGTAGTAAAGAAACACGATATGCAGTTTCCTTGAAATCATAAGCCATACTTATAACCATAAGCGTGAGTTCGTACAATCAACATGCAAGACATAGCTAGAAAGATACCCTTAAGTTTGTGACATAACCGTGTATCAATGGAAAGCTTGCAACCTCACAGAAAGGATACGTCAAAGCCAATTCAGTGGCATCAAGGGAAAACCTCATGGGCATCTACCACATTGGTATCAGGTAATAAAGCCACATGGGCATCCAAGCAAGGCCATCGAAAAATCAACTTCTCAGGCACCAAATAAAGTAGTCACGCACCTGAATGTGTGGTTCTGGACTATGTTGCTTGAACTTTTCAAAGATGCCATTGGTTGCGTGTCAATCCTCCAAAAGTAGTGCATTCTTGGAGAAGCTGACACGGGTGCGACAACATTTGACGAGGGTCCCGAGCAACATATGTTTGGGGTGAAAGGTGAAAACCCAACTTGGACATCTATAGTATTTCCCAAAAACATAATTTCATATAATCATAAGGTTTCAAATCGTCGCAACATTCTTTTAAAATTAGATGTTCCACTGAATCATAAACATCTTAAACTTTAGTATAAATATGTGTACATATGTCAAAAATCACTTTGGAAATCCAAGAATGTCATAAGAACATAACTTAATCTAAAAACGAAATTGCATTGTAAACATATTATTAAGGAGTAGTTTGGTGTGAGGTATAAGGTATAATAATCCCGGGATTATTTATCCTGCGTTTGGTTGGAGGTATTAGTTAGTCCCGGGATTATTTATCCCACCATTTATACCACAGTGATGGGATAAGTTATCCTATATACATGGTGGGATAACTTATCCCGGGAGAGCTAATCCTGGGATAACTTGTTCCCAATCAAATGATCCCTTATAATTTTCATAAGCTGGAAAGGCAAGCACATGGCACAAAACACCTTCAATCATTTTGATACATTTTATTGAACACTTGGAAGTTGTGAAATTTATAGAAACCACAATTAGAGGGTCAGGTCTCCACTTATCCCATTTTCTAGTTCAATGCCTTGAGGCAAATGAATTGACATTCAACTGCCATGGTTTATCTATCCAAATAGTACACATAGTACATGAATTTCTCTCAGTAACAAGGGATTATTTGGTCAACACTCTACTAGTTAAACAATTATACTTATATACTAAGAGTAGATATTAGTGTTTGTTTGTTTGTTTGTGTGTGTATATATATGTGCATGTCATACCAAAATGAATACGACTATATTAAAGGTGGTAGTTTTTGTGGGAATATAGGGTGTATGTTGTTGTATATTAAAGATGGTGTTTCTGCAAATAAAGTATAATTTGATAAACACCAACACCAACAACATACCGGTGAAATTCCACGTGTGCTCTGGGGAGGGTAGAGTGTATGCAGACTTTACCCCTACCTCTTAGAGGTAGAGAGTTAGGAAGTGCTTTCCATGGAATCTTGGTTCCAACAGGAATGATTGAAGATCGTTTTGTGGTGGTCTGGTCCATATGTATGGTAAAATGTATAGGTGGTGGGACAATGGGATTTGTGGTGAAGCTTTCCTAATACTGGAGGAACTTGAAAACTTATATTTTCTTAAATTTGTTTTGCCTCTAATTAAAGGGCAACCCGGTGCACTAAAGCTACCGCTATGCGCGGTGTCCAGGGAAGGGCCCCACCACAAGGGTGTATCGTACGCAGCCTTACCTTGCATTTCTGCCCGAGGCTGTTTCCAAGGCTTGAACCCGTGACCCCCTGGTCACATGGCAACAACTTTACCAGTTACTCCAAGGTTCCCCTTCTTGTTTTGCCTCTAATTAACTTATTAAAATGTACTTCAAAGGAAGTTAGACCACTAGTTAATGGCAGCGAAAGATGACTCATATGTAAAGATCTGATAAGGTAGGTTCTAGAAACTTATTCTAAATCTTTCCTAAATAACCAACTCATTATTGTCATTATTATTGGTTAGTAGTAAATACTTCTAAAATTAATTAGTTTTAGACCCTACTCGCTCATGTTAATTTTGAGTAAGTAGTTTTTCTTTTTAATTAAGTAAATTATTGAAAAACATAGTTAAATTCTTTTTTTTTTGGGCAATCTGTTCCCAGAAAGCAATTTATTGTGTCGTTGTATTATAAGTAAGAAAAGTAACATAATATGATTCTTTTTTGGTGAGGAACTAAGATAAAAAGATCTCATTCTCATGTTACTTAATTCGCATCTTCGGAGTTCAACACATTACTTCAATAATATTTAAGGCATGTATTGGGGGTATTGCACCACTAGTATAATTACCCAAAAAGAATGAAAGAAAAAGGAAAGAATACATTCATATGCAAGATGTGGAGCTTAGGAAGGAGGCTTTAGTTGTTCAGCACAAATAAAACCATACAATGTAATTAGTCATTACTCTTCCCCACAATGAAGTTTAGGTGCAGTTGCAGATGTCACGTAATTTTGTTGTTGTGTGTTGCTATATTCACTTTGAAATGAAACAAGAAGTCAGAAAATGGGGGTACATTTTAATAATTTCTAAAAGTGTTTCTGCTGAGTGCTGACACCTGCTATTGCTGAACATAATTTATTCAAGAAAAATGCAGGTTGGCTGGAGGATGCTGCTTATTTTGCTGCAATAGACAACTCTTTAAACACTATTAGCTGGTGCGATTGGCCTGAACCATTGAAAAATCGCCATCTTGTAGCTCTAGAAGAAGTTTATCAAAATGAAAAGGATTTTGTAAGGCCTCTTTAAAATTTGAATGCTGACCAGTTGGATCCTTTAAATTAGCTGACATTGAACATTGATCTAATGTTGCCTGGAACAGATTGACATATTCATTGCACAACAGTTCTTATTCCAAAGACAATGGAAAAAAGTTCGTGACTATGCACAATCCAAAGGAATCAGTATAATGGGAGACATGCCAATATATGTTGGATATCATAGTGCTGATGTTTGGGCCAACAAGAAACAGTTTTTGCTGGTTAGTATCTCAGTGGACCTTGACGGTAAATAAGTTGGTGAATTACCTCTACTAATTTTTAAGCCTTCTGATCTGCATAAACCATCTAACTCTGGCGCAGAATAGGAAAGGTTTCCCTCTTATGGTTAGTGGTGTTCCTCCAGATGCCTTTAGTGAAACTGGTCAACTGTGGGGCAGGTAAGTGTTATTCGGACACTCTATTGTCGAACAAACATTTCCTTTATCTGAAAAATGTCTATTTGAGTATGGAAGTAATCAAGTTATTGCTTTTAGAAGACATACTTGGGGAAAACTTGTCGTTTTAGTTCACTGGCTGATCATATCTAAGTTCAATATAATGTTAAAACTTTCAATTGTTGTGGTAGCCACTACTTACTGTGTTTTTTCTTTTGCTAAAAAGCCCTCTGTATGATTGGAAAGCCATGGAGAAGGATGGATTTTCATGGTGGGTACGCAGGATTCGACGTGCAACGGAACTTTTTGATGAATTTAGGATAGATCACTTTAGAGGATTTGCTGGATTTTGGGCTATTCCTTCTGGTAACTAATGTTAGATGTTTACAGGCTTACATGTAATTTTAAAGAAATGGCAAATGGGCCTAACTCTACTTCAAAAGCTAGCTCTTGAGGGAAGGATTGCCCAAGTCCATATGAGCAGACCGCCAGTCCATTCCCCTACCAAAGTGGGACTTTCACCCATTTCAACACCCCCTTCATGCCCAAGGCCCAACTGGCATGTGGACCGGGAGCCCAAATGGGGATGGACCTGGCTCTCATACCATGTAAAAATATGGCACATGGGCCTAACTCAACCTCAAAAGCTGGCTCATGAGGGAGGATTGCCCAAGTCCATATAAGCAGACCACCAGTCTATTCCCCAACCAATGTGGGACTTTAACCCACTTCAACGGTAACTTTGTATCAATTGCGTACTCATGCAATTTTTGTAATCCATACTTGCAGAGGCAAAAGTCGCAATGCTGGGACGGTGGAAGGTCAGATCTCTTCATATTTCTTTTATTTTTTGAATCTTAACATCTAAAACTATCTCATTTTTTTTTTTAATTTCAATGACTTAGGTGGGGCCTGGAAAACCTTTGTTTGATGCTATCTTCCAGGCTGTTGGGAATATCAATATTATAGCAGAAGACTTGGTATGTCTTAGGAAAGCATACAACAGATTTTCTCTCTGAAATCTCTGATTTTGTCTTGATGTCTGCTTTCATTTTCCTACCAATAGAAAAGAGATGTCTGCGTTAATGTCTCCCCTGGAGCATTCTTTTGTAATTTGGTACACATTTGAATGGTTGGATACTCCCAATAATTTCATCACTTAGGAAGTAGAAAAGATTGCATCCAACTCATTTGTTAGGCAATTTTTTGGTTGTATTGGTTAAAAACAATAAATCGGCCACAGATCTCACGAACCTATTTTGGTATGCAAGCAAACTTAACATATGTTTTAGCAGTTTATCTTTCATCATTATTTTCTCTCTTTCAGCTTCATTCAAGCATACAAGTCATTTTTTCTGAATTTTCAAGGCTAGCCTCAGTTCTAGAACAAAATTTATGGCCATGTGAATGAAGCTGGCCTTTTCCTATTTGCATTTGAATCAATCTCCTAATATCCGTTCAAGTTGAATTTCAGTTTCATGCCAAGTAAAAACAAGAAATGCGTATGGCGAATTCTAGCCATTGTGGATGGATATAATTTAAGTTGAAACAGTGATTAGACTTGCTTTGCATTTACAAGCTGAGTGCCTGGTCCATGCAGTTGTATGTCTGCCATGGTGAATATTTTTTTAAAAAGTTCATCAAGTCTGTCAGCAGTAACCACTAGATCATATATATCAGGGAGTTTAAATTGATCTTTGTACGTTGCCGAGGTATTTGCTCTAGTGATAAAACCGCAACTTGTGAATGTGTGGTTTGGGCATCACAGGTTCGAATTTTGACGTGGAGAAAAGCCTGATATTAAGTAGATAGGGGTAGAGTGGCGGGCACATTATCACTGAGTTTCGAACCTTGTGCCATTGGCCCTTAGGAATTTCTCGGTTATAAAAAGAAAACGTTGATCTTCTGTAAGTTCTTTATCACTCTGAACATTTGTGAGACTGCCATTAAGTAATGAGAAAGATATAATGGCATCTATACATAAGAGATTTAGAGTCTTGAAGATGTCATTGAGTTCTACCTACATGCAATCATACAACATGCACGTGTGTTGTGTCACTTGTGTATCATATATGTATATTTTGTTACTAATGAAAAAGGCAGCCCGGTGCACTAATGCTCCCACTATGCACATGGTCCGGAAAGGTCTGGACCACAAGGGTCTATTGTACGCAGCCTTACCTTGCATTTCTGCCAGAGATTGTTTCCACGGCTTGAACCCATAACCTCCTGGTCACATGCAACAACTTTACCAGTTACTCCAAGTCTCCCTTCATAAAGAATGCCATCTTTTTCTTTTGGGAAACTAGTTAATCTTATTGTTCCCATTTTACCCTTAATGACATGGCTTGTCGGGACCCTCGCTACACTTATTTATAATGAAAAAACATGTAGAATTCTCACCATCACTCTCGTTAAAAGATATTTTTGATACTTTGCGTACATTTGGCTTACATGTCACAACTCTTCTTTAATTCTTTAAACTCATCACATATGAAAGGACAGAGAGTAGATTGTATAAAATATTTCATTATTTATAAGGAGTATTCTTGTTCTTTTATCCGTCCTACTCAACTTCCTACTAAAATAGATATATTTTTTTTTTACTTTAAAATACATTTGTATGCTCTTTTGGCTGCAAGTTTGGATTTGATGTATCTAGTTAATTTATCACATCTTGATGAGACTAGTTTGTACTCTTTAAATTTGAATAGTGTCTAGGTAAAAGGGAATTTTTGATTTGTTTATGCAGTTTATTGTTTTGCTGCTCTATCTTCTCATTTCTATTAATGCTAAATAACAGGGAGTAATCACCAAGGATGTTGTTCAGCTTAGAAAGTCCATCGAAGCACCTGGGATGGCCGTACTCCAGTTTGGTACTTATATCATCTCTCGTACCTATAGAATGCTGTGCATAAAGTAGCATTTGAATTTATAGGGCAACCTTGGTATAAACTTGTTCTTCCTTGTATTGTTCAGCATTTGGCAGTGAGGCAGAAAACCCTCATTTACCTCACAATCATGAGCAGAACCAAGTAGTGTATACTGGAACACATGACAATGATACAGTAATCTTCAGTGCTTGATCTTGGTTTATTTGTGTTCCCCCTTCCTCCCCCCCCATTATGACTACTCCCTGTCCAACATTTGTAAGTATTTTCTTTTGTTTGCATGTCTTAGATTCGAGGCTGGTGGGATGTCTTGCCACAGGAAGAGAAATCCAATGTTAGTATGAAGCATTGACTAAACCATGTTTTTTATGCAATACGTAACGTGAGATGACAATGAAATGAGTCTGTTGTTCTGAAACTGATGTATCAGGTATTAAAGTATTTATCAAACATTGAGGAAGAGGAAATATCGTGGGGCCTGATCGAAGGTGCAGTTTCTTCTGTAGCCCGTCTTGCAATTATACCAATGCAGGATGTACTTGGTCTTGGGAGTGATTCCAGAATGAACATTCCAGCAACTCAGGTAAAAACATAAATCTGCTTACATAGAGTGAATAGTGAGGAATGCTCAATCTTTATCGCTTATAGGCTTGGCGTTGGTAGATTTTGGTTTATATTGAAGCTAGATTAGTACTCTCAACTTTCTATTAACTTCCAACATCTATTGGATGCATGTCTGAAGTTTATCTTTCTATTTCTGTTGTTTGATTACTTGTGTCAAGTAGGGATGCTAGCTAACTCTGCAGTCACTATTATTCCTACTTACTAGTTCTCAGTCTGAACTCACTGTTCCCTCATGATTAACTGTTTGCGTGCAAATTTGTGGCATCTAGTAGTGTCACGACCCGAACCAGGGCCTGATTGTGACGGGTATCTCAAGTCCGCCGTGGAATGGAGACCACCCCCTTCTTGCCTAGTCAAACAGAGCATTCACCCTAATAGGGACTGAGTTCTAAACATATAACAAGATAAAGAAAGTAAACTCTGAGACATCTATAATATGCCAAAAGAACCAACAACCAATACCCAAGTCCACAGTAGTCCACAAAGCCTCTAGACAACCAATACCAATAATAGTCGGGACATGCCCTCGACAATAGCCAAAAATAAGTCTAAAGGAAAGAGTCAATAACAGAAAGAGACCCAAATCATGAAATGAGGTCTTCCGAAGTATGGAAGCTCACCACTTCAATCTGACTTACGAGCTATCCCATGATCAACTTGTCACTGCGCAGGAAAAGTAGAAGTATTTCCGGTGCCTGCATCGCGTGGGGATACAGCGTCCGGAGATGGTTAGCGGGTTGAGCGCTAGCATGTAACTCAAGGATAAGGGATAGAATAATGCCATGATCAATAATCCAAAATCACTCCAAAATCCAAATGCACACAAGCATATGCATATACATATAATTATATAACGTGCCGGGGTAGGGAACAAGGCTTAGCATGCAATTTTTTTAAAAAACTTTAGCTTGGATTGTGTAGCTTGACCGTCATAAACAGGCACCCACGTTCATCAAGATCAACCCTCATGTCGGCAAACATGAGTTCCAGTATTAGTCCTTCGGGACTCACACCTTCACAGCTAGCTAACACAACCCCCATTAAACCCAATTAAAACATTTAACACGTAACCTAACCATTACATTAAGGAGTCAATCATAAAGGCATCATTAAGTGGTACCATCATACCGACTATATCTTGCAAGCAATGTCATTAAGTCAACACTTTTGGGGAATCCTTGTACCCCAGACTCCATTATTAAAATCAACTTGTGGGATTCCTTTGTACCCCACAAGGTTTTCAAGAAAATCATTCACTTGAGGGAGTTCATTGTACCCTATAAGGTTTTCAAGAAAGTCATTCACTTGTGGGATTCCTTTGTACCCCACAAGGTTTTCAAGAAAATCATTCACTTGAGGGAGTTCATTGTACCTTATAAGGTTTTCAAGAAAGTCATTCACTTGGGGGAGTCCATTGTACCCCACAAGGGTTTCAAGATCATTCTTATCCATTAGCCAGTTATGCAATGCATTAATTTTAAAGGAGTAGACCTAATCAAGTGATTAACCACATTCCAAAACCAATTATGCAAATGGGTTGAGGGTTCTTAGCAATTTCAATACCAAAATCCATTTATTTGGGGAATCCTTGTACCCCTAATTAAATTGTTCGCAAGTTTGGGGAATCCTTGTAACGCCATTCCCACGCACCCCAATGAGTGTACAAACCAATAATTCAATGCATAATAATTCAATAGTAATCATGGGAAATCATTCAAACAATTTATATTCAAAATCCCTCAACCCATAATTCAAAACCCAACATCAATGTGAATAAATAACTAATTTCATGCCATCAAGGAAGTCCCAGTGTAAATAGGGAACTACATGCCTTAGAAACACAAGAATTTGGAAGAAATTTGGAACTTGGAACTTGGAACTCGGAAGATGAATGTACGATGAAACCCTTAAGCTTTTCTTGGGTTTTGTGTGAGAGTGAAACAATAGCTTTTTGTTCCTTGAAAACTGATGAAAATAGGTTCATATAATGTTCAAAGGTCGTACATAGGGGAAAAGACCTCATCACCCCTAATCCTAAGGGAAATAAAACAAGACAACATGACTTTTACATAGCGGCGTGGCACAGCCTTATCGCGGAGGCTAACCTCCGTGCGATGCTGCTTATCGTAGAGATTATCCTCCGTGATGCGGCGTTATCTTGAAGGCACACTACTTTCTTGCCACGTCGAAATCGTGGAGGCTAACCTCTGTGGTACGCGAAAAACGCGGAGGCTTATTGCCTTGGAAATCCAAAATGACCACGAACCTCTTCCGAAAATTCTGGAACTCACCCGAATCACCCTTTTAACATCCTAAGCACATCTTAGGTCAAAAATTGATGGTTCGAGCACGAGAAGCAGAAAATAAAATGGACAAAATTTTTAAAGGTGTTACATAACCCCCCCCTCTAAGGATCATTCGTCACCGAATGATGATCTAGGACACTTATAGTGTTACATAACCCCCCCCGGAAGATCGATAATGAAATTCATATTATCACTTCCTATTTCCACACGGGCAACTCAATCTCTTGGGATAGCCCACCGGGCCTCAAGTGCTCCACCCTCACTTGTTGACACACCATGCACTTAGCCACAAAATTGGCCACATCTCGCTTCATATTACCCCACTAATAAATCTCTTTCAAGTCATGATACATCTTCGTCGAACCAAGATGCCAAAATTCTTCCTGGCAACCCATCCTTATCGAGAACACAACTTCCCTTGGTACGTCAAGATACCATCACCACCAATCTCGAAAGTCATAACTTTCTGCTGGCCCACATCATTCTTGATCTGCATCAAGATAGGATCCAAAACCTGCTTCTTTTTTACCTCAACACCAAGAGATGACTTCACCACCTCTTGAACAAACACACCTCCATCTTCGGAATCCAAAACCAAGGTTAGTCAAACGGAGAATGTCCTTCACCAATCCGCGCTTCTCTTCATTCACATGAGATAGAGATAGACTCCCCATAGATAACCTGCTAAAAGCATCAACAACCACGTTAGCTTTACCTGGATAATAATGGAGACGCACTGCAAGCTCTTATGATCAGAGTAAATGTTAACATGAATCCCATACAAATAACGATGCCAAATCTTTAAGGCAAAAACCACAACCAACAATTCCAAGTCGTGCGTCGGGTAATTCTTCTCATGAACTTTCAACTGCCTAGAAGTGTACGCCACTACCTTACCATGCTGCATCAAAACACAACCGAGTCTTTCACGGGACGCATCACAATACACAACGAAACTATCAGTATCCTCGGGCAGGGTTAAAACAGGAGCAGAAGTCAACTTATCCTTCAACTTCTCAAAACTTCCCTCACAAGCCTCCGACCATAGAAGCTTCACTTTCTTCTGAGTTAACTTCGTCAACGGAGCGGCAATCAAAGAGAAGCTCTCCACAAACCTCTTATAGTACCCGGCCAAACCCAAGAAGCTTCGAATATCGGTTAGAGTCGTGGGTCTAGGCTACTTTTTCACAGCCTCAACCTTCTGTGGATCCATCACGATCTCTTCACTAGAAACAACATTACCCAAAAAGTCACCGCATTCAACTAGAACTCACATTTAGAAAACTTCGCATACAACCGCTGATCCTTAAGGATCTGCAACACTAAACGAAGGTGATATGCATGATCCGCCTCACTCTTGGAATACACTAGAATATCATCTATAAACACAATGACAAACAAATCCAAGAACTTACGGAATACCCGATTCATAAGATCCATAAATGTCGCCACCTCCCTAATCATCAACTGATGGTAACCCGACCGAAGATCAATTTTGGAAAAGCACTTAGCTCCCTGAAGCTGGTTGAATAAATCATCAATTCTAGAAAGAGGGTACTCACTTTTCATAGTCACCTTATTTAACTGGTGGTAATCAATACACATCCGAAGGAAACCATCCTTCTTTCGCACGAATAGAACAGGAGCACCCCACGAAGAAACACTAGGGCGGATAAAACCCTTATCAAGGAGATCTTTCAGTTGCTCCTTAAGCTCCTCCAACTCAGCTGGAGCCATTCCATAGGGAGGGATAGAGATAGGATGAGTGTCCGGGAGGAGATCGATCCTAAAATCAATTTCCCTATCGGGAGGGACACCAGGAAGATCATCAGGAAAGACCTCAGGAAATTCTTAACCACAGGAACGGATTGTAACAACGGATCCTCCGAGTTAGAATCTTTAACCCGGACCAAATGATAAAGACACCCCTTGGAAATTAACTTCTGGGCTCTAAGATAAGATATGAAGCTTCCCTTAGGCACTAGGGAACTTCCTTCCCACTCAATAACCGACTTATTAGGGAATTTGAAAATGACCTTACGGGTCCGACAATCTAAAGAGGCATAGCACGAATGGAGCTAATCCATTCCCAAGATAACATTGAAGTCAACCATATCCAACTCTATCAAGTCTACCAAAGTCTCCCTACCCCGGACAGATACCATACAACCCCTATAGACTCTCCTAGCCACAACAGAGTCACCTATTGGGGTAGATACAAAGGGGTCCGAAATACACTTGGGACCGAAACCAAAATGAAAAGCCACATATGGGTTCATATAAAAAGAGTAGACCCTGGATGAAGCAAACAATACACATCACGGCAAAAGAGTTGTAATATACTAGTGACGACATCAGGGGATGCCTCAGATTCCTGGTGGGTGGCAAGGGTACACAGACGATTTCGGCCAGTGCCGGTACTAGAAGTGGCACCCTTCGGTGTCGGAGCTGATGAAGTAGCAACAGGGATCTTATTAGCCCCAAAAGCAACCTTACCCACGACATATGCCCAAGTTGACCACAATTGAAACACCGGTTCTTCCCTTTATCGCAGAAACCACGATGCAACTGACCATAAAACTGACATGAAGGATAGGATGGAGCTGACTGGGCCCACTGGCCCGAGATTGGGCACCCTGTGCCCTAGGACCATCACCACTTTGAAAACAACGATCGCCGAACGACTTTGGATAAGGAGCACTAGCCGTCGAATAAGAACCCGAATTGCCCCACTTCCTTTTAGACTATTTTCCACCATCTTTACTACCCTGTTGCTGACCTCCACCCTAATCCGAAATCGAAGCTTCAAGCCCTACCTCTCCCCCATCTCTGCTTGCTTCTTCTTTTCCTCTTCAACTTGTTGCATATACACCACAAGTCTAGAGATGTCCATATCTTTGTTCAACAAGGTGACCTTGCTCTCCAAAATCAAATCACGGGACAATCCAGAAGCAAATTTTCTCATTCTAGCCCTCATGTTAGACGCCAACTCCAGAGCATAACGGGACGACAACAACAACAAACCCAGTGTATTCCCACAAAGTGGGGTTTGGGGAGGGTAAGATGTACGCAGTCCATACTGCTACCTCCGAAGAAGTAGAGAGGCTGTTTTCGATAGACCCCCGGCTCAAGCAGAGCATAACGGGACAATTGATGAAATTTCAAGGCATACATTTTGCCTTGCTTCAAATTCACAAACTCCCCAGCTTTCGCTTCCCTCAACTCCTGAGGAAAGAAGTGATCCAGAAAGGCACTAGAAAAGTCATCCCATAATGCCACCTCCGCATCATCATCCCTAGACTTATCCCACTCTTTATACCACTGATACACTACATCCTTCAACTGATAAGCAGCAAACTCCACACCCTCTACATCAGTAGCATGTATCACTTGAAAGATCTTCTTCATCTCATCCATGAAATCTCGAGGATCCTCCTCAACCTTAGTGCCAGTGAAAATCGAAGGATTTAACCTCATAAACTAGCTAACTCTAGTGGCCTCAGAAGAACTCACAGCATCACCAGCAGCACCGGACTGACGTGACTGAGATGTCACCCGCTGGCTCAACAAATGAATAGAATGACGGAACTCAACATTAGTAATATCTTATGGAGGTGACTGAGCAGGAGCATCACCAGCGGGAGAAGGACCTATGGAACTCCATGGGGGCAATCAGAAGTAGCGACCCTAGACCGGGTCTGTACCCCATAAGTAAGACGAGTTCTGTCCACATTGTCCTCAGGCGGGACAGATGAGGTTCCACGAGTATCAGATCTTCTTGGAGGCATGATCTGAAAGGTGAACAAACGAAAATTAAAGGAAATTCAAGACCTTAGACTCTATAGCCCGAAAATAGAACAACAAGAAAGGGAAACATTCCTATGCCTCGCAGCCTCTCCCTTATAAGTGTGGCGCTACACACCCATAAAAGAGACTTTACTTGACACGGCTTTGTGGACAACCAATTGACCATGAAACTAGGCTCTGATACCAACTGGTCCGAGTCGTGACAGTTATCTCAAGTCCGCCGTGGATCGAAGACCACCGGAGACCACCCCCTTCTTGTCTAGTCAACAGAGTATACACCCTAACAGGGATTGAGTTCTGAACATATAACAAGATAAGGAAAGTAAACTCAGAGACATCTATGATATGCCAAAAGAACCAATAACCAATACCCATGTCCACAGTAGTCCACAAAGCCTTTAGACAATTAAATACCAATAATAGTCGGGATATGGCCCCGACAAGAGCCAAAAATAAGTTCAAAGGAAAGAGTCAATAACATAAAGAGATCCAAATCATGAAATGAGGTCTTTCGAAGTATGGAAGCTCACCACTTCAATCTGACTCACGAGTTATCCCACGATCACCTTGTCACTGCGCAGGACAAGTAGAAGTATTTCCGGTGTCTGCATCGCGTGGTGATACAGCGTCCGGAGACGGTTAGCGGGTTTAGCGTTAGCATGTAACTAAGGATAAGGGATAAAATAATGCCATGATCAATAATCCAAAATCACTCCAAAATCCAAATGCACACAAGCATATGCATATACATATAATTATATAACGTGTCGGGGTAGGGAACAAGGCTTAGCATGCAATTTTTTTTTAAAAAATTTAGCTTGGATTGTGTAGCTTGACCGTCATAAACAGGCACCCACGGGCTCTATGCTGAAAGGGCTCCAGTGCGTGTTAGTTGCACGAACTGGAGATATCATGGAAGGTCGGGGAATCCATCGTACCCTTCGCCATCCACGATACAAATATATATAGTGTGACTTAAGCACACGGTCATCAAGATCAACCCTCATGTCGGCAAACATGAGTTTCCAGTTTAGTCCTTCGGGACTCACACCTTCACAGCTAGCTAACCCAACCTCCATTAAGCCCAATTAAAACATTTAACACGTAACCCAACCATTACATTAAGGAGTCAATCATAAAGGCATCATTAAGTGGTACCGTCATACCGATTATACTTTGCAAGCAATGTCATTAAACTAACATTTTTGGGGAATCTTTGTACCCCAGACTCCATTATTAAAATCAACTTGGAGGATTCCTTTGTACCCTACAAATTTTTCAAGAAAATCATTCACTTGGGGGAGTCCATTGTACCCCACTAGGTTTTCAAGAAAGTCATTCAATTGGGAGAGTCCATTGTACCCCATAAGGTTTTCAAGATCATTCTTATCCATTAACCAGTTAAGCAATGATTTAATTTTAAAGAAGTAGATCAAACCAAGTGATTAACCACATTCCAAAACCAATTATGCAAATGGGTTGGGGTTCTTATCAATTTCAATACCAAAATCTATTTATTTGGGGAATCTTTGTACCCCTAATTACATTGTTCGCAAGTTTGGGGAATCCTTGTATCCCTAAATTCATTCACCATTCCCATGCACCCCAATGAGTGTACAAACCAACAACTCAATGCATAATAATTCAATAGTAATCATTGGAAAACGTTCAAACAATTTATATCTAAAAACCCTCAACCCATAATTCAAAACCCAACATCAAAACTATGTGAATAAATAGCTAATTTCATGCCATTAAGGAAATCCTAGTGTAAGGAGAGAGATACATGCCTTAGAAACACAAGAATTTGGAAGCAATTTGGAACTTAGAACTCAGAAGATGAACGTGCGATGAAACCCTTAAACTTTTCTTGAGTTTTGCGTGTGAGAGTGAAATAATAGCTTTTTGTTCCTTAAAAACGGATGGAAATAGGTACATGGGGGAAAGACTTCATTACCCCTCATCCTAAGGGAAATAAAATAAGACAACACGATTTGTACATAGCGGCGTGGCAAGAAGGCCTCATTGCGGAGGCCAACCTTCGTGCCACACTGCTTATAGCGGAGATTATCCTCCGTTACACGGTGTTATCGTGGAGGCACACTGCCTCCGTGCCACATCGAAATCGCGGAGGCTAACCTCCGTGGTATGCCAAAAACGCGGAGGCTCACTGCCTCGGAATTCCTAAATAACCCAACTCTCTTCCAAAAATTTCGAAACTCACCCGGATCACCCTTTTAACATCCCTAAGCACATCTCAGGTAAAAAATCGATGGTTCGAGCATGGGAAGGTCGAAAATAAAATGGACAAAATTTTTAAGGGTGTTACAAGTAGCTTTTGAATCTATTGGCACTTATGAACTTCTCAGCTTTGGACCAAAATACTATTTCCTTCAATGTTGGATATCCTTTCCTTTTCATATCATTTGAATTATGATATTATCTAGCAGTCACATCAATATACTGGTGTTTTCTTGTTATGTAGTGGAACTTCATGATGTTAGGAGTTGTTTGGTATTGAAACAAGTTATGCTGAGGTTGTATACAATGATTTTCTTATCAGGCGTTTGGTTCTTTGTACTAGAAATGGATATAGGGTAAAGTTTAAAATTGAACTTAATAAAGTTGGAAGGGTGTTTATGATGGGTTTGAGGAAATATAGAGGGCATCTTTGTCTTTTGGTGTTTCATACGTTATTCCATGTTATATTAGGTTCAAAAATAATAATGCAATTGGTGTATTAAATTAAATTATATGATGATTAGCCACGCAATATTCAAACTACCAACAACATACCCAAAATCCCACAAGTGAGGTTTGAGAAGGGTAAAGTGTACGTAGACCTTACCACTACCTTATTAAGATAGAGAGACTGTTTTCGAAAGACCCTCAACTCAAGTGTAGCAAATCTAGGTACAAAGAAGAGGCAAACAGTAAAGAAAACATGACAACTAATAAGAGAACAATGCAAAATCGACCAGAAAAACAATAATCTGCCACAAAATAATGCGATAATCGAAACACAATAAACAACAACAATAATAGATATCTATGGCTAAACCCTAAGCTAACATACTATGGTGCATTACAACACTCCTACCTAACAAACCTTTTATTCTAATATGCGTCCTTTACATCCCTCTAAGGTTGTGTCTTTGGTAACTTGGCTATGCGCCATGTCCTGTTTAATCACCTCATCCAGTACTTCTTCGGCCTACCTCTACCCCTCTTTCTATCACTATATTCAACCTCTCGCACTTCCTCTCTAAGGCGTATAACCTCGCCTCATCACATGTCAAAACTATCTCAATCTTACTTCCCTCATCTTATTTACCAGGGAGGCCACTCCCACCTTAGCTCGAATGACCTTATTCCTAATTCTATCTCACCTAGTATGTCCAAACATCCATCTTAACATCCTCATCTCAGCGACATGCATCTTCTGAACATGAGAATTTTTGATTGGCCAACACTCCGTCCCATATAGCAACGTCGGTCTAACCACTACTCTATAAAACTTACCTTTAAGTTTTGGTTGTATCTTTTTATCACACAAGATTCCGAAGGCAAGTCTCCATTTCATCCACGCCGCACTAATACGTTGAGTGATATCATTGTCTATGACCCAACTACCCTAGATAATAGAGCCAAGATATTTGAAATGATCGCTATTAGGGAGAGCCAGTATGTCCAAACTCACTTCCACGCCTTCCTCATGCAACCCCTCGCTGAAATTGCACTCCAGACACTCTATTTTGGTCCTGCTAAACTTAAATCCTTTAGCTTCCAGAGTTCGTCTCCATACCTCCAACCTATTATTCACGTTGCTACGTGGCTCATCAATCAGTACTATGTCGTCTGTAAATAACACACATCGAGACACTTCATCTTGAATGCACTACATCAATACATCCATCGACAAAGAGGAAAGGACCAAGAGTTGATCCCTAGTGCAACCTCATTTTCTAAGGATATGCTCTCTGAGCCTCCTACCGTCCTAATTGGTGTCTTAGCTCTATCATACGTACCTCTAGCCTCACGGCATCTCTAAAGAACTTCCCTCGAAACTTTGTCGCAGGCCTTCCCAATGTTAATGAACACCATAAGCAAGTTCTACTTTTTTTCCCGGTATTGCTCCATCATCTCCTGTCCTCACCATATGGATGGCTTCCGTAGTAGATCGCTCCAGCATGAATCCCAACTGGTTCTCGGATATGAACACGCCCCTTCTTACCCTCATCTCTGCCGTTCGCTCCCAAACTTTCGTGTGACTTAACTTGATACCAGTATAATTATTACAATTCTGGATATCGCCCTTATTCTTGTACAACAATTGTATTCCACCTCTATTCTTCGAGCGTCTTAGCAGTCTTAAAATGGCATTGAACAACTCAGTTAACCAATCCATACCTGCCCTGCCCAAGCTCTTCCTAAACTCCACCGAAATTTCATCAGGTCTAGATGCTCTCCCCCTACTCATCTTACTAATAACACGCGTCACTTCATCAACTGTAATACATCCACAATATCCAAAATCACCATGTCTCTTAAAGTGCTCCGAATCCCCAGTGCAATAGTTCCATCACCTACTTCATGCGATAATTTGTTTGTGAAAGTATGCTTGTCATCTCTGCTTGATGAGCGTCTCATCTGCCAATACCTTACAGTTCTCATCCTTGATGCGCTTTACTTGATCTAGGTCTCGGGCCTTCCTCTCCCTCGTCTTTGCAAGCCTATAAAGTTTCTTATCTTCGCCTTTGTACCCTAGAGCCGTATATAGTCTTTCAAAGGCTGCCATCTTAACTTCTGGACTGCTAACTTCGCTGCTGTCCTAACCACTTATAGATCCCCTTATTCGTCTTCCTTTCTTCCTCGTCCCTGTATTCCATCCAATTAACATAGGCTACCTTTTTAGCTTCCACTTTTCCTTGAACTTATCCATTCCACCACTAATCCCCTTGACCACCACCGAACTGGTCCCTCGACACCCGAAGCTCTTTTCTAGTTGTCTTTTGAATGCAACTAGCTGTCTTCCCCCACATGCTATTCGCATCCCCACTACCTCTTTAAGCTCCCATCTCCAATAGTTTCTCCTCCAAATACCGAGAGAGGGCAGGGGTCAAGCCAACCCATTCAATCCGTGGTCGGAAATAAAGATTCTTCTTGTTCCTACCCTGCATTATCTCTAAGTCTTGCCAAAGACGTATGTTGGGTATTGAGGGTCTCACTCGGGATGACCTTGCAATCCTTACACAGGCCTCTATCTCCCTTCCTCAAGAGTAGGTAGTCTATCTGAGTCTTAGCCACCGTGCTACGGAAGGTAACCAAGTGGTTTTCCTTTTTGGGAAGCACAAATTTGCTAATACCATCTTAAAGGTTTTAGCAAAGTCCAAAAGCGATGTTCCACCGCCGTTTCTATCCCCGAAATCGGAACCTCCATGGACCTCGTCAAAACCACTAGAAGTAACTCCTTTATGGACATTGAAATCCCCACCAACGAATATCTTCTCGATGTCTGGTATTCCTCTCATCACCTCATCCAAATCCTCCCAAAAGAGCTTCTTGACCTCCTCGTCCAAGCCCGCTTGCGGAGCATACACACTAATAATGTTCAAAGTATGCCCTCCAACAACAAGCTCAATAATCATCATCCCGTCATTAATCGTCCTAACCCCCAATACATGCTCCTTAAGGTCCTCATTGACTAGAACTCCTACTCCATTCCTATTACTCGAACTTCCTGACAACTTAAACCCATCCACATCCCATCCCTTGGTACCTACATGTTTGGTCTCCTGGAATATCCTTACTAGCTCTATGGATTTCCCCGTCAAAAACTCTATATCCACGACCCTACTCGCAACGTAGTGGAATCCTCAACCCTCTTACCACTCCCACCCCTCACTCTCACCCTCGGCTTCCACCTAAGACATGACCTTAGTCTATTATCAATAACCAAAGCTACCAAGAAAAAAGCTACCAAGGGAAAATCCGTCCAAAAACTCACAATACCCATGACCTAACTAGACTTGAAGAAGCAATAATATGACAGGTATAAGCACAAAGAACTCAAATGTAAGTGCATTCAAGAAATTAAGTATAGACTGGAAATGACATGCTAATACACCACTAAACTAAGGCAGGGATCACTAGACAAAATTTAATGCCAAATCTTGATCTGTATAGGAGGCTAAGTTATCTGTTACGGCTGCTAAGACAACAACTTTTGAGAGTTTGTATAAGGGGTTAGAGGAGAAAGGCGGGGAGAAGAGGTTGTTTAGGCTTGCCAAGGTCAGGAAGCGGAAGGGTCGTGATCTGGATCAGGTGAAATGCATTATGCATTAAGGGGGAGGATGACAGAGTTTTGGTTGACGACACCCTCATTAAGGGAAGATGGCAGTCGTATTTTCATGTATTTCCATAGGCTCTTGAATGATGAGGGGGACAGAGGTGTTGTGTTAGGAGAGTTGGAGCATTCCGGGGAGTGTCGTCGATTTAGGGTAGAGGAGGTCAGTGAGGCTATTCGCAAGATGCGAAAGGGCAGGGCGACGGGGCCCGATGAGATTTCGGTGGATTTTTGGAAGTTCTCTGGCGGGTCAGGGTTGAGGTGGCTGACCAATTTGTTTAACAATATTTTCAAGTCAGCAAAGATGCCCGAGGCGTGGAGATGGAGCACGATGATTCCTCTATATAAGAACAAGGGTGACATTTAGTGTTGCAACAACTACCGGGGTATTAAGTTATTGAGTCACGATGAAGATTTGGGAGAGGGTGGTGGAGCGGAGGTTGAGGAAGTTTGTGTCTATTTCGGAGAACCAATTTGGTTTTATGCTTGGTCGCTCCACGACTGAGGCAATTCACCTTGTGTGGAAACTGGTAGAGCAGTATAGAGAGAGGAAGAGGGATCTTCACATGGTGTTTATAGACCTGGAAAAGGCGTATGACAAGGTCCCTAGGGAGGTTCTTTGGAGATGCCTGGAAACGAGGGGTTCCGGTGGCGTACATCAGAGCGATTAAGGACATGTATGAGGGGGCGAAGACTCGGGTAAGGACAGTGGGAGGAGATTCTGAGCATTTCCCAGTCTTGACAGGGTTGCACCAGGGATCAACTCTTAGTCCGTTTTTATTCGCTTTGGTGATGGATGTGCTGACGCGGAATATACAAGGCGAGGTGCCTTGGTGTATGCTTTTCGCGGATGATAAAGTTTTGATTGATGAACCGCGACAAGGGGTTAATGATAAGCTGGAGATTTGGAGAGAAACCCTGGAGTCTAAAGGTTTGCGGTTGAGTAGGACCAAGACGGAGTACTTGGAGTGCAAGTTTAATGACTCGAGACTTGAGGAGGAGGTGGTAGTAAAGTTGGATTCTCAGGCGGTTTGCAAGAGGGATAGTTTTAAGTATCTCGGGTCTACGATTCAGGGGAATGGAGAGATAGATGTGGATGTCTCTCACCGTATTGGGGAAAGTTGGTTGAAATGGAGTCTCGCTTCGGGAATTTTATGCGATAAGAAGGTGCCCCCGAAGCTTAAAGGCAAATTCTATAGAGTTGCAGTCCGGCCTGCTATGTTGTATGGAACAGAGTGTTGACCGGTTAAGAATTCTCATGTCCAAAAGTTGAAGGTGGCGGCAATGAGAATGTTGCGTTGGATGTGTGGATTCGCAAGGGCAGACAAGGTTAGGAATGAAATTATTCGGGAGAAGGTGGGAGTAGTATCAGTGGAGGATAAAATGCGGGAAGTGAGGTTGAGATGGTTTGGTCATGTGATGAGGAGGGGCACGGATGCCCCAGTTCGTAGGTGTGAGAGGTTGGCCTTAGAAGGTTTCAAGCGGGTAGGGGTAAACCAAAGAAATACTGGAGAGAAGTGATTAGACGTGACATGGAGCAGTTACAGCTGTCTGTGGACATGACCCTGGATAGGAAGATATGGAGGAAAAACATTAGGATAGAGGGCTAAGGGTGTGGTTGAGTTGTAGTCAGTAGGTAGGGGATTTGTGGTGTCCTTTGTTTGGCAAGGTACTTTTTGTGGATGTCGTATCTATGTTATTTTATCATGTTCTATGTTTTTGATGTTTTTTGTATACTGCCTCTTATACTGCCTTTTATCTTGAGCCGGGGGTCTTTTGGAAACAACCTCTCTACCTCGTTAGAGGTAGTGGTATTGACTGCGTACACTCTACCCTCCCCAGACCCTACTATGTGAGAATATACTGGTTTTTTTGTTGTTTTTGTTGTTATAGTAGACACAGAGAATATGATAATGAAAAGTAAATAATCAATCGAGTAAATATAGCAAGAACGCTACAACACCCTATACTATACTAAAACGATAGGCTTGCAAAAGAAAACAAAGAGGGAGCTAATAGTGCAGCAGCAACCAGTGAAGAATATTTGGGAAAAATCAGACAAGAACGAAACCAGGAGTCTAAGCCACCAACAAACAAGAAATCTAAATAAAAATAGCTAGATGAGAGGGAGCGAGTGCACCTGTTCTTTCCAGACAGATTTGGGCTTTTCCTGTTGAGAAGAAGTTGGGTTGGACAGATTTCTTGGGCAATTTTGTCGGAGACCGGCAATTTCGTGCTGAAATTGGTCGCCGGAATCTTGTTGCCAGAGATGCCTCACGTCGGTCTTGCTGCTGGTGCGTCGGAGAAACCAGAAAAGCTGGAGACTCCGGATCTGGTAGTACCTGCCAGAAAGAGGAAATCAAAATAAAAAAAAAAGCAGGAGAGAAAGAGCCGCCGGAAAAGTATTGTCCGGAAAGTAGGCAAGAAGTCGGCAGTGGCAGTGGAAAACCCTAAACGGAGAGAGGGTCTTGTCGGGGAGTGGTTATGCAGTGGGGTGGTGGTGGTTCTGTTATGAATCGATTTCGCCAGAGAAAGATGACGGATTTGCTGGAGAAGTTCGCTGGAAAGATCGGTTGGATGCCGTGACTTAGAGAATTTACAATTTAATAGGGCTTAAAATGATCTTATTTTATTTTATTTTGTTTTCTTCAAACTACCACAAGCTGGATAAAGCAATAACAAATTTTCTGTCTTGATTATTTCATCTAACACATCAAATGAAATGAATCCTTTACTGTCTCACAGTTTCTCTTAATCCTGTCTGATAATGTCTTCGTTTTCTTATCTTTCCTCTAATTGCAGTTTGGAAACTGGAGTTGGAGGATACCTACTTCAACCAGCTTTGACAGCCTGGATGCAGAAGCAAAGAAGCTAAGAGATATACTTGCAACTTATGGGCGGTTGTGATGATTAATGGTGTTTAAGATGTAAGGTGCCTGGAAATCAGGGACAGAACCTGGGCTATACAGGTGTGGGTTCACGTGAATCCAAAAGCTTTTGTACAAACGTTATATTTATATTAAGAAATTCATAAAATATTTATAGATATTTGACTGTGAACCTAGTTATTATCATATATTAACTTGAAATCGTTATAGGAATCCATAAACTTCAAATTCTGGATCCACCTTTGTTTGGCAATGCCGCTTCCTGCAATATTTGAGTTTCTCAGTGTGGTATATTTTCGTTCTTGCAGGACATTCTCAGGCTTGGGACACAAATTACAGTGGGTATAAGCAATCGAACAAGGCTCTTCTACCACAATTCACCGGATTGCTGCAAAGGAACACCTGCGTTTACATTTTTCTGATCTTTAGGCTCCCTAGGAAGCAGATAAAGAAAGCTAAAACGCTTGCTATGAATACTATTATTCTATATTAGCCGGTATAAACTACAGATGGTAGAGCCTCTCCATATTTATGCAGAAAGACTTAAAAAAGTTTGAACGTCAACTGATCTAAAAACAAATAACACATGTTTCTGTCTTCACTATCTGGTCGAATTAACACGGAAATTCCTTCGTCTTCCAGCAATCTATGAATGCCTCTCATTTAGATTTGAAGTATCTTTAACGCTGACCTTATAAT
The DNA here is from genome assembly GCA_030864215.1 of Capsicum pubescens. NCBI lineage: Eukaryota > Viridiplantae > Streptophyta > Magnoliopsida > Solanales > Solanaceae > Capsicum > Capsicum pubescens. The sequence goes on along the minus strand of CM061549.1, from coordinate 195,841,575 downwards.
GGCCTGAGATATATTAGTTATATTAGAAGGTTACGTGCAGTTCCACTAGCTAGAATAGCGATATTTACATTTATTATTATTACTAGTTTAGGTGTAAGCGCCTCACGCGTGTACCTTATTTTATCAATAATTAAAGGAAATTTTTTAGAAATAACAACTATAAAACCTTAATTGCTACTTTTATAGCAATAATTTTATAATTATGAAAAATAGCAAGTTGTATTTTGTATTTAAGTAAACTGTTGCTATACAAATATATATACAAGAAGATTTACTGTCCTTGTTTTACTCAAATTAATTGAGTTAAATAAGGAATAATTATCCCATCTAATTAAATTTTTATAAATTACTCTTATTTATATTAGTAGATTTCTTTTCCAAATCAAACTCAAATATGAAGACTATTATTTTCCCGATCTTCAAAATTTTAAAATATTATTCTCTTATATCTCTAACTATTTTTTTTTAGTTTTATAATTTTTTTTTAAATTTCTTTTTCTTTTTCATTTTTTTCTTTCCACTTTATTTTCTCTCTTCTACTTCTCTTCTTTTTTCTCCTTTTTCGTTTTTTTTTCGTTTTCCTTTTTTTTTTTCCTTTTCTCATATTTTTTTTTTTCATTTTCTTCTACTTTTTTTTTTAATTTTTTATTTTCGCTTTTGTTTTTACACTTCTATTTCTAATTTCTATTTCTAGTTTCTATTTCTTTTTCTCTCCCTTTTCACTTCTTTTTTTTGAATTTTTATTTTTCATTTTTTTTCTTTTTTTACTCTTCTATCTCTATTTTTTATTTTTAAAAGACAAATATCTATATCATATATACATATTCAAAAAATATATAAAATAAATAGACAGATCTGCATATGTATTTACAGCAAAAAAACATACATATATATCTGCATATGTATTTATAGAAATACATATCTGACTCACATGTATATAAACATATAGGACACAAAATCTCTATAACAAAATGACAATTATATACATATAGGTAATAAAAAAATACATGATAGATATCTTAAACAGTAAAAGAAAATAAATAAGTACAAATGTTACCACATAGTATGTACAGTTCAAAGACACATTCAATACCGTATAAAATACATATAGCTCTGCATATGTATTTACAGAATACATACCTGATCCGTATGTATATTCTTATTTTTATATGATTCACCTTTGTATTTCGCAAATACATATGAAGATATATAGTATAGTTATATTTGTTACTGTTTAATATGAATATGATATGTATATCGTAAATACATATGTATGTTTTGTACTGTAAATACATATCCAGATCTGTATGGTTATGTATTTTGTATGTTTTTTGAATATGTGTATGTGATGTACATATTTGTCTTTTCAAAATAAAAGTTAGAGATAGAAGAGTAAAAAAAGGGAAACAACAAAAAATATAAAAAGAAAAAATTGAAAAAAGAGAAGTGAAAAAGAAAAAAGAAGAAGAAAGAGAAATAGAAGTGTAAAAAAATAAAAATAAGAAACAAAATAAAATAGAAAAAAGAAGAAGAAAATGAAAATAAAAAAAGAAAAAAAACATACGAGCAAGAAAAAAAAAAGAAAATGACAGTAAAGAAAAAAGAGAAATAGAAGAGAGAAAATAAAGTGGAAAGAAAATATGAAAAAGAAAAAAAAAGAAAAAGAAATCAAAATAAAAAAATAAAATGATAAAAAAATAAGATGAAAAAAAACTAACAAGAAAAAAAAGTAGAGATATAAGAAAGTGAAAGACAGATGTTTTATTTTGAAATCTTGAAGATCATGCAGATAGTTATCTTCAAATATGAAAAAGGAAAAAAAAAGAAAACAAAAAATAAAAAAAAAATTAAAAAACGAAAAAGGAAAAAATAAAAAGAGAAATATAAGAGAGAAAATAAAGTGGAAATAAAAAAATAAAAATAAAATGATAAAAAAAATAAGATGAAAAAAAAAGGGATAAAAGATATGCCTATATTTGGGGGAGGTGAAATAGTGGAGTGAAAATAGGAAAATGCAAAGTAGTGAGAGTAAAATATGCACTTACCTAGTTAATGAGTAAAATAATGTTATTCTTGCTATAGACTGTAATTTTACAAAAATGTTATTATTTATTGTAATTATAATTACTTTCTGTAATTTTTTCATAATTAAATTCAACATCATTTGGAGAATTAATTTAATTAAACTTAACCTTTACCAAAAAAATTTCTCAAAGTCGATTGACATTCATCTACCACCTGTAAACTGCAACAAAATAATGCAATGATAGAGACACTAAAACAATATAATCAAATCTAACCTTTACACAAAATTTTTCTCAAAGTTGTTCGACACCCATCTACCACCAGTAAACTATAACAATAGTACGACAATAGAGATATCTAATAATACAACTAAACTTTAACTTTACACAATTTTTTTTTCAAAACAGAGATATAGAAATAATACAATTAAACCCAACCTTTACCTAAAAAAATCTCAAAGCCGACCAACATTCATCTAACGCCTGTAAACTACAATAAAATAATACAATAGTGATCACAAAGCTTCAGTTTTGATGAAAATAATTCTTGTCTGAGCGGAAATTTTGACACTAAAGAATGACTTGAATGAAAACAAAGAAGATATATATACACACACATTGAATTTTATTATGTTGACATAAATAGTGAAGAAATTGAGGATTAGAAAATTAAGCATCCATCAATCTAGACATGCAACCGAATAAAATTAAAAAGACAATTAACAAATTAATTGGAAGAAAAAACACAATAAATACTAACCTTTGGGTAAAATTTTTACAATTTGATCTTTAAAAAAAAAGAGTAAGAAACATTACCTAAAGACAATTAGTAAATTAATAGCAAAAGGTGATCGAATTAACATACTAACCTAATGTTGTTTTTACTCAAATTCCAAGAAGCCTAGAAACATGATCTTCCATGAAAACACGTTTTGTGTATAATATATATAAAGACTCCAATTAGGGTTTTATCCTCATTAAAATTTTAGTTGAGTTATGAATGTGCATCTCAATATTTATAAAAGTATTTTCTTAATAGAGTCCTATTTTAGAAGCATCTCAATAGTTTAGAAAATATTAATTGATTCTCCTTCCATATATTTTAGGAGTCTAGTTAATATAATAAAAATAATTAAATAATAAATTAAAAAATAGTGAAAAAGATGATTTTGTCTAAAGGAGAGTCTTTTAATGAAGGACAAAAAGTTCAAATCACTTTTTAAGAGTCTTCACACTTTAATATATTATAGATATAGATATAAATTATAAATTATAGATATAGATTATCAACAGTGTGTCCTTCTAAGAATGGTAACTTTTCAAAAAATAAATTAAAGGAACTACGGGAAGAAATTAGGGGCTTTGGGCTCTAGGTGACAAAAGAGTTTTAAAATGAGGTGTGAGTGATACAAATATTAATAATTGAGTGGATGTGACAATTACTTTATTAAGGATTAAGAAAGTAAGAAAAATTTAAAAACAACCCACAAGTTTTTTAATTTATACTTTGACCCAATGTAAAACCTAATATAACTAGAAATGGAGGGAAAAAAGGCACGTTTCTCTCTCTTCTCATTTATTGGAGTTTTCTCTCTCTTCATGATTTTTGTTGTTTATTGTTGTTGCTTTATTCATCATCTTCTTCTTCATTATCATATCTTGTTCTTCATTATCATCTCTTCTTGTTCATCATCATCATCATCTTCTTGTTGTTGAACATTATTGTTACCGCTACTATTGCTACTTGATCAAATTTTTTTAGGTCAAATTTTAATGGTATATCACTTGGGAATTACTTATAGGTGATTTTAGTAAGTAAAATTATAATTTTTAGTTGAATTTCTTATCTGGGTATATCTGCTACTGCTATTTTTTCAACAATAGATAAAACATGTAACGTGAATCCAACAGATGAGTAATCTATTGCACGGATGAGTAATATGTTGCAACATATATGACTAATCTGTTGCACAAATGAGTAATTTGTTGCAACATATTGACTAATCTGTTGCAACATATTGACTAATCTGTTGCAACAGATTACTCATCTGTTGGTTCGTATTGTAGTGTTGTAACATGAATCCAACATATGCGTCATCTGTTGCTACAAAATAGTCATATGTTGTAACAGATTACTCACTTGTTGCAACAAATGACTCATATGTTGGATTCATGTTGCAGGTTCTATCCATTGTAGCAGTAGCAGATATACCAAATAAAAAATTCAACAAAAATCATAATTATACTTACAAAATCACCTATGAAATAATGTCCAAGTGATATACGAACAAAATTTGATCTAAAAAATTCCAAAAATTTCAACAAGGGCACAACGAATAAGTGAAACACATGAAAAATTTCATGAAACATGTAAAGAAGGTAAAAATAGTGTATCATACATCAAATGTAAAAGGATCAAGGGGACAAACGTTTGAGTTCTCCTAAAAATATTTAAGTTTCCTAGTATTTTAATTGCTTTCTAATGGATGACCCATCTATTATAACAGATTTTCTATCAGTTTGATAATTTCCAACAGATGAATCATCTATTGCAACATGTTAGTCATCTGTTGATTCAAATTAAGCAATTATTAGTAATAACTAAATTGATTTAGCTAAAATTAAAGACAAGTCTTTAAGACAATGGGACAAACATTTGAGTTCTCCTAAAAATGTTTGAGTTTCCTAGTATTTTAATTATTTTTCAACAGATCACCTATTTGTTGCAACAAGTTAGTCATCTGTTGCAATAAATGCTTATAACAGGTTATCATTTGTTGATTCAAATTAAGCAATTATTAATAATAATTAAATTAATTTAACTAAAATTGAAGACAAGACCTTAGACAAGGGGGAAAACGTTTGAGTTCTCCTAAAAAACATTTGAGCTTTAGTATTTTAAATTGCTTTTCAACACATATTTTGTCTATTTAATAATTTTTAATAGATGAGTCATATGTTGCAACAACTTAGTCATCTGTTGCAATAGATTTTTATATCTATTTGATAATTTTCAGTAGATGAATTAGTTGTTGCAACAAGTGAGTCATTTGTTGCAACAGATGTCTATATCTGTTTGGTTATTTTCAACAAATATTTTTATTTGTTTGGTCATTTCCAACAGATTACTCATCTGTTGTAACATGTTAGTCATCTATTGATTCACATTAAGTCATTATTAGTAATAATTAAATTGATTACTAAAATAAAATATGAATTAATAAGTTCAATTACAGTTTTAATTAATCTTATGGTAATTACACGATCAACCAAGTATGTTCTTCCTGAGTAGAGTGATCAATTGACCAATTTTATTTGAAATGATTCAAACTAAGTCATCATTAGAAATAACTATATTGATTTAACTAAAATTAAAGATGAATTAGTAAGTTCAATTACGATTTCAATTAATCTCATAGTAATTACATGATCAATTAAGTATTTCGTACTGAGTAGAATGATTAATTGTAAGACCCCGCAAAGTTTCCTCGTCGTTAGAGCTTTCAAAATGAGTCACATGTAGCCTAACACTTAGAACTTTAGCTAAGTGTTCAACACTTAGTTTATTTTGAACCTTCAAATTTCGGGGAATTAATTCATGACCTTCCCGATATCCGTTTTTTGATTTTCAAATTGTGTTACGATCGAGCAAGCTCATAGTACATATCGGATGAGTTTCGGAATTTTTCAGAACACATAAGGCCGCGTTTGGATTTCAAACCAGTAGCAAAAACGCTACTTTTGTCCAGTTTTCAGCATTTCAGGGTCAGCTTTCAATGATCATAACTTCCTGTATTTAACGAACTGGGCGAGCTACTATATATCAAATGAAATATCTTTGAGTCTTCTTTCCAATGAAATTAGTTTTATCCAATTTTATCATCGGAGTAAAAAGTTATGATTAATTTACTTCAGCATATCAAATCAGTGACTGAGGGACAAATGTGACTTTATTTATTTCCTTAGGGGCATTTTGGTCATTTACCATCCCCCAATCATGCTTTAAAACGTGATTCAGCTTACATTGGACCAAAATTTGGTCATTTATCTGAAAATTCTCAAGAACCAAACACATGAGCTTCAACCAAGAATTCAAGATCTCTAAAAATTCAATCGCAGGAATTCAAAAATAATTTAGGAATCATAATTTCCAAGTTGAAATCTTCAAGAAGCACCTATTATTTTGCGAGTAGAGTTTCAGAATCGCAAGTTCATCCAAAGTCACAAATTTGAGGTATGTGGGGCTTTGAACAAGATTATCCTTTCGATCTTGTGCCCGGTATTTTTATTGAATTACATTGACATGAGATTTTACATGTTTTATCATGAATTAGAAATATGGTTTTATATCTTATATTATTGTCCATGAGCTATGGAATTATGTCATCCGATATGTGTATGATGTTGAGATGGAATTATGTCCAAAAAGTATTTGATTATGAGAGTATGATGATTTAATTTGTTAAGCCTTGATTGATACTATCATTCCACTATTTCCTTATTATGAATTTATAATTGATATTGGAAATTCTATATCCCTATTATGGGTTGATGTCTCAAGTACCTTTAAATGAAAGTTGGATGACAAATTGAGAAATGTTGATATTGAAGTTGCAATGAGTCTTGGTATTTTCTGGATGGTTTTGATGAGTTAAATTGTTGAAAATATTGTGTATTGAGTCTTCATATCCTTGTCTAAATGTCGAGTCGATTATGGTTCAATGTATTGATACCTTGTTGATGTTGAGGAAGATTAAAATGTGTTGAGTTAGGAATCCACAAATTGATATGATTTGATAAATGAGAAAGAGATTTGATTTGGTCTTTATGATAGACCCTTGTGATGTTGTGGTGGATTTTCTAACGCGTTCTGAGTTTGTCGGGGAGTAGTACTTAGCACCGAGAGGGAAATTTGGTATTTATCCAAATCTATGTGCCGCCGTAGGGTTGTTTGATGATGATATTATTGGCCAGAGAGCTCGATTGTGATTATTGCAGTTTTAAGGTCGTACTTCCTGGCAAAGAGTATGACGCTCCCGCCAACGGGGGTTTAAAACGTTGGTATTCCACGTAGCTCACGTGGGGTTGTCGGTTATAGGAAACTCCCATGGTGTGTGTGTGTCTCTGCTCTATCTAAGATAAGTGTGTATGGTTTGAAAACTATGATTTGTGAGAAAGTTTCTTATTTCCGAAAGATTGAAATGTTATGTTCTAAAGAGAGTTGTTTTAAGATTTGATTACTTTACAAGTTGAAACCGAGCAGAAAGTGAATTTGGAACTTATTGTAATGACTCACGTGGTTTATTTTACATGTATTATTCATCCATGATTTTGATGATTTAATTCGAGATAAGTAAGTTATTTATATCAGCATACATAATTTTATAAACTGTGATGATATTAAGATATTATTTTATATATGCATTGCACCCCCATATGCTCGGTACATTTCCATGGTACTGACCCATATATTCGTATGTGGACTATATTTTCTCGGAATGTAGGTACAAGGTATAGTATGCACCTTCAGATCCAGTCAGTTCGTGGTATCTAGTCAGCAGGTGATGAGTCCTTTTAATTCAAGGGCTTGGGTCAGTTATGCAGAACTAACAGTGTTGTATTTTCTTTATTCGGTCGTATTGAGTTGGGATAGTCGGGAATCATGACCTAGCTACCTACAGTCAATACTAGTAGAGGCTTCATAGACAGTCAGTAGAAGTTGATGTATTCCATTTCAATTTTAGTTGTAAAAGCAGAATTGTAATCTTGTAAATTCAGTTTTGTATTGATCAGATTCAGAAAAGAGTTATTTTCCGCAGATTTGTATAGATTTATACTTTTTGTTCAGTTGCTTATGAGTTATGCCAGTAGAAGGGTTAGCTTGGGGTCACTTGTGACCCTAAGCACCGTGTGACGTCTCGGGACCCGATTTCGGGGCGTTACATTAATTGACCAATTTTATGTGAAATAATTCAAATTAAACTATTATTAGAAATAACTATATTGATTTAACTAAAATTAAAGATGAATTAGTAAGTTCAATTACGATTTCAATTAATCTCAGTAATTACATGATCAATTAAGTGTTTCATCCTTAGTAGAATAGTTAATTGATCAATTTTATTTTAAATGATCCAAATTAAGCCATTATTAGTAATAACTATGTTGATTTAACTAAAATTAAACATGAATTAATGAGTTCATTTATAATTTCAATTAATCTCATCGTAATTACATGATTAACTAAGTGTATTCGTCTCGAGTAGAGTGACCAATTGGCCAATTTTATTTGAAATAATTCAAATTAAGTCATTATTAGTAATAACTAAATTGATTTAACTAAAATTAAAGATAAACTTACAATTTCAATTAATCTCATAGTAATTAAATGATCAACTAAGTGTATTTGTCATGAGTAGAGTGATCAATTGACCAATTTTATTTGAAATGAATCAAATCAAGCCATTATTATTAATAACTAAATTGATATAACTAAAATTAAAGATGGATTGATAAGTTTACTTACAATTTCAATTAATCTCATAGTAATTACATAATCAACTATGTGTATTCGTCTCTAGGAGAGTGATCAGTCGACCAATTTTATTTGAAATGATTCAAATTAAGTCATTATTAGTAATAACTAAATTGATTTTGACTAAATTAAAGATGAATTGATAAGTCCACTTACAATTTCAATTAATGTATCCGTCCTTAATTGAATGATCAATTGATAAATTTTATTTAAAATGATTCAAACTAAGCAATTATTAGTAATAACTAAATTGATTTAACTAAAATTAAAGACAAAACCTTAGACAAGGGAACAAATATTTAAGTTCTCTTAAAAACATCTGAGCTTTAGTATTTTAAATTATTTTCCAATATATATCCTATATGTTTGATAATTTTCAACAAACGAGTCATCTGTTGCAACAACTTAGTCATCTGTTGCAACAGATGTCTATATCTGTTTGATAATTTTCAATAGACGAGTCATTTATTGCAAAATGTTAGTAATCTGTTGCAACATATGTCTATATTTGTTTGGTCATTTCCAACAAATGTCTTTATCTGTTTGGTCATTTCCAACAGATGTCTTTACCTGTCCAGTCATTTTCAACAAATTACTCATCTTTTGCAACATGTTAGTCATCTATTGATTCATATTAATCTATTATATTAGTAATAACTAAATTTATTTAACTAGAATTAAACATGAATTAATAAGTTCAATTATAGTTTTAATTAATCTCATGGAAATTACACTATTAACTAAGTGTGTTCGTTCTGAGTAGAGTGATCAATTGAACAGTTTTATTTGAAATGATTAAAACCAAACCATAATTAGAAATAACTATATTGATTTAACTAAAAGTAAAGATGAATTAGTAAGTTGACTTACAATTTTAATTAATTTTATAGTAATTACATGATCCCATGATCCACTAAGTGTTTCATCTTAAGTAGAATGATCAATTGACCAATCTTATTTGAAATAATTAAAATCAAGCAATTATTAGTAATAATTAAATTAATTTATCTAAAATTAAAGATGAATTGATAATTTTAATTACGATTTAAATTAATCTCATAGTAATTACATGATCATCTAAGTGTATTCGTCTTGAGTAAAATATTAATTGACCAATTTTATTTGAAATGATTCAAATTAAGATATTATTAGTAATAACTACATTGATTTAACTAAAATTAAAGATGAATTGATAAGTTCAATTACGATTTTAATTATTCTCATATTAATTACACGATTATCTTAGTGTGTTTGTTCTGAGTAGAGTGATTAGTTGACTAATTTTATTTGAAATAATTCAAATTAAGCCATTATTAGTAATAGCTAATTTGATTTAATAATTACAATTTCAATTAATCTCATAGTAATTACATGATCATTTAAGTGTATAACCTATTGCAATAGATTTAATCTGTTGCAAAAGATGAGTCATCTGTTGAAAATTATCAAACAGATATACACATATGTTGCAATAGATTAGTCATCTGGTGTAACAAATGTCTTTATCTGTTGGTCATTTCCAACAGATGACCAATCTGTTGCAACATATGACTTTATTTGTTTGTTATTTCCAATAGATTACTAATCAGTTGCAATAAATGACTAATCTGTTGCAACAGATGTCTAATATGTTGCAACAAATGTCTTTATCTGTTTGGTCATTTTCAACAGATTACTCATCTTTTACAACATCTTAGTCATCTATTGATTCATATTAAGCCATTATATTAGTAATAACTAAATTGATTTAACTAGTATTAATAAGTCCAATTACTGTTTCAATTAATCTCATGGTAATTACACGATTAACTAAGTGTGTTCGTCCTGAGTAGAGTGTTCAATTGACCAATTTTATTTGAAATGATTCAAACTAAGCCATAATTAGAAATAACTATATTGATTTAACTAAAATTAAAGATGAATTAGTAAGTTGACTTACAATTTCAATTAATGTTATAGTAATTACATGATCAACTAAGTATTTCGTCTTAAGTAGAATGATCAATTGACCAATTTGATTTGAAATAATTAAAATTAAGCAATTATTAGTAATAACTAAATTGATTTAACTAAAATTAAAGATGAATTGATAATTTAATTACGATTTCAATTAATCTCATAGTAATTACATGATCATCTAAGTGTATTCGTCTTGAGTAAAGTGTTAATTGACCAATTTTATTTTAAATAATTCAAATTAAGACATTATTAGTAATAACAACATTGATTTAACTAAAATTAAAGATGAATTGATAAGTTCAATTACGATTTTAATTATTCTCATATTAATTACACGATCATCTTAGTGTGTTCGTTTTGAGTAGAGTGATCAATTGACTAATTTTATTTGAAATGGTTCAAATTATGCCATTATTAGTAATAACTAAATTGATTTAATAATTACATTAATCTCATAGTAATTACATGATCATTTAAGTGTATAACCTATTGCAACAGATTTAACCTGTTGCAACAGATGAGTCATCTTTTTAAAATTATCAAACAAATATACATATATGTTGCAATAGATTGGTCATCTGTTGTAACAAATGTCTTTATCTGTTGGTCATTTCCAACACATGACCAATCTGTTGCAACATATGACTTTATCTGTTTGTCATTTTCAATAGATTACTAATTTGTTGCAATAGATGACTAATCTGTTGCAACAAATGTCTTTATCTGTCTGATCATTTTCAACATATTACTAATTTGTTGCGACAGACGATCAATCTGTTGCAATAGATGTCTTTATCTACTTGGTCATTTCCAGATTACCTATCTGTTGCAATAGATGGGCCATCTGTTATCAATTTATCTTTTATTTTGTTGTAATAGTAAATAATCTTGTGTGTTATTTAATTTTAGTCTATGACCTTGCTCTCAATCAAACACTTTCTTTCTTATAATTGACTCTTTTCACTCCCGAATGCTCAAAAACCTACACCTCTCAACATCTTTAAAAAATAGGCAGAATGAAAACAATAAAAATAAACTCAGTCGATCAAATAAAGATTTTCTCATTCATTACATAAAAAATATTTACAACATTAGGTAGATCCGATAAAATAAATTACAAATGATAAGAAAATATATAACCTAATAATAATAATAATAATAATTATTATTATTATTATTGTCAATTGGAAATCCATTGGACAGCAGACCCCTCAGCCTTCGAATCCCACGAAGTACCCTTTCTGTCGCGGGGCCCAACTCTCACTCGAGTTCATGAACCAGCCTTTCAAGTTCCTACACGGTGTCAAGCAGAATCACCATGTACCAAATCAGATCAGTCATATCTAGAACATGCATGGACAAATAACGTAAAACACTAAACCACATATAGTACCAACTGGTAGTTTAACAAAAAAAATGTGAAACTTAACTAAAAAATAGATGCATGTTAATAATTTTCATATTAGAACAAGAAAATAAAACATACCTCAACGGACGAACAAGAAATTTATTTTTGAAAGAGAAGTGATTGAAAATATAATGACGGTTTTATGCAAGACAAGATGCACGAGATAGAGCTGAGGAGACCTATTTATAAAAGATTGAATGAGTGAGTAGTGCAGTGTGTTAGGCAAAAAATCACGACCGTTCACCTCTTTTTTAATAATTATATCTCTTAATTAAATTAAACTTGGTGACTTTTCAATTATTTAAATTAAAAATATATATTTAAATACAAAAAAGGTGAAAAGTCATAACTTTTCATCTTTTTGGTATTTTAGTTATTTAAATTAAATAGTTACAAAATTGTGTTTATCATAGTTTTTTCATATTATTTATTTACGAATTATTTTTTTAATTAAATGATAGAAAAGTCATGATCCTTGAGTTCTTCCAACAGATGATCTATTTGTTACAACATATGACCCATCTGTTACAACAGATGATCTTTCTGTTGCAACATAAGACTTATCTGTTGGAGTAATTGATTCATTTTTGCAACATATGGTTCATCTGTTGCAACAGATTATTTATTTGTTGAAAAACCAAATCAATAACAAGATTTATTCAATAGAAATAAAAATAAATCATCATTTATTAATGCACCATTTTTACCATGAGATTAATTGAAATCGTAATTGAACTTACTAATTCATCTTTAATTTTAGTTAAATCAATATAGTTATTTCTAATGATGGATTAGTTTGAATTATTTGAAATAAAATTGGTCAATTGATCACTCTACTCAGAACGAACATACTTAGTTGATCGTGTAATTACCATGAGATTAATTGAAATTGTAATTGAACTTATTAATTCATATTTTATTTTAGTTAAATCAATTAGTTATTACTAATAATGGATTATAGATGAATAACATGTTGCAATAGATGAGTAATTTGTTGGAAAAGACCAAACAGTTAAAGACATTTGTTGAAAATGACCAAATAAATATAAACATCTCTTGCAACAGATGACTAACCTGTTGCCATAACTAACTCATCTATTGAAAATTATCAAACAAATATAGACATCTGTTGCAACAAATGACTAAATTGTTGCAACATATGACTTATCTATTGAAAATTATTAAGGCCTCATTCGTTTGCACTTAATGAAGGTCTGAATCTGAATGGTTCAGACTTCAGACCATTAAGTGCATTTATTTTTTATTAAGGTTTTAACTCTTAATAGGTCTGAATTGGTCTTAATCATTCAGATCTAGAACCAAGTCTTAATAGGTCTGAAGGGATATTCTGGTGTTGGATAATATTCATCATTCTATTCATAATCAGCAGTTACCACCACTAACCACCTTTGCCACTGTCATCATTGTCAACCACCACCCACCACCACCAACCACCTCTACCATCACAATCACCATCAACAAAAAATACACCGCTACAAACCACAATTGTCAACCGCTACCACACCTACTACCTCTTTTATTCTAATTATATTCACCACCATCACTGCCGTCAACAACACCACAATCAACAACCATTAACGGCCAATCCCTACTACCAACCAGCTTATCTATCACAACTAGCACCACCACTAACTACCACTAATACATCACAACCTCTACACATTCTTTGGCCGCCACCACTATTATCACTAGTAATGCCACCTTTACCACTACTTTAACCAGTACCATCACCATAATTTATCACTACTAACAACCATCTCCACCATCACAACAAATAATATCTCCAACTAGCACCAACACATCGTTAATCGTCATGCATTCATATTTCAACCAACACAATCAACACCTTAAACTACTAACATCAAGCAACGTCACATCACAACAACCACCACCACCATCAATCGCCACCATCATAACAGTCACTACAATACCAACCATTACAATTATCACCACCAACAATATTAATCACTAACATCAATCATTATCACCGTAACCACTATTATAAGCCATCTCCACTATCACAAACAAACATAAATAGTTTTTCTCAATCAAATACTAATAATTTTATTGTATTAAATTACATACTTTTTTAATATATAATTAATTTTTTATTTGAATTTTATTTTTTATTTTATTATGTATACAAATAATTTTTTTTACACATTCAGATGTTGAAAAACAAGCAGTCTTAATCATTCAGTTTTTAGATCTAGAGACAACATCTTAATCATTCAGATGTGTATTCAGATTCAGACATCTGAATCTTAAAAAAATAAATGAAGCCTAAATAGACAAGATATATGTTGAAAAATAATTTAAAATACGAAAGCTCAAATATTTTTAGGAGAACTCAAACATTTGTCCCTTTGTCTAAGGTCTTGTATTAAAGACTTGTCTTCAATTTTAATTAAATTAATTTAGTTATTATTAATAATTGCTTAATTTGAATAAACAAATGACTAACCTGTTATAAGCATCTGTTGCAATAGATGACTAACTTGTTGCAACAAATAGATAATCTGTTGGAAAATAATTAAAATACTAGGAAACTCAAATATTTTTAGGAGAACACAAATGTTTGTCCCATTGTGTAGATACGTCTTTAATTTTAGCTAAATCAATTTAGTTATTACTAATAATTGCTTAATTTGAATCAACAGATGACTAACATGTTGCATTAGATGATTCATCTATTGGAAATTATCAAACAGATAGAAAATCTGTTGTAATAGATGGGTCAACTATTATAAAGCAATTAAAATACTAGGGAACTTAAACGTTTTTAGGAGAACTCAAACTTTTGTCCCCTTGATCCTTTTGCATTTGATGTATGGTATATTATTTTTGTCTTCTTTATTTGTTTCATGAAATTTTTCATGTGTTTTACTTGTTCGTTGTGCCCCTATTGAAATTTTGAAAATTTTTTTAGGTCAAATTTTGTTCATATATTACTTGGACATTGCTTCATAGCTTATTTTGTAGGTAAAAATATGATTTTTGTTGAATTTCTTATTTGGTGTATTTGCTACTGCTACAATGGATAGAACCTGCAATATGAATCCAACATATGAGTCACCTATTGCAACAAGTGAGTAATCTGTTGCAGTATATGACTAATCTGTTGCAACAGATGACCCATATGTTGGATTCATGTTACAACACTATAAAACGAATCCAACAGATGAGTAATCTGTTGCAACAGATTAGTCATATATGTTGCAACAGATTACTCATTTGTTGCAACAAATTAGTCAAATATGTTTCAACAGATTACTCATCTGTTGCAACAAATTAGTCATATATGTTGCAATAGATTAGTCTTATATGTTGCAACAGATTACTCATATATGTTGCAACAGATTACTAATCTGCGCAACAGATTACTCATATATGTTGCAAAAGATTACTAATCTACGCAAAATATTAGTCATATGTTGCAACAGATTACTAATTTGTGCAATAGATTAGTCATATATGTCGCAACAGATTACTCATCTGTTGGATTCACGTTACATGTTTTATCCATTGTTAAAAAACAACAGTAGCAGATACATCCAGATAAGAAATTCAACTAAAAAATAACAAACATTAAAAAAAATAACAAAAAACATAAAAAAATAACAAACACCAACAAATCAAGTTCCTCATTTTCGTCATAACTTAAAAGCACTAATTTTTTACCTGTGAAAATCGAAAAGAAACGATGAAGAACTCGAAGTTGTTGTCGTCGGAGAATGTTGTCACGTCGACTGACGGTTGAAAGTAAAAAAGGAACGGGCAAGAACTCAAAACTATTTGTTGCAGAGGTTGAAGTTGCACAAGATTGAAGGGAGAAATTTGGAAAGTTGTTGGTTCGGAGAAGTTAGAGAGAGAAACTATTGAGAGAAAGAGAGAAGAGAGATTGATTTGCAGAGAGAGGGAAGTTTTGTGGGTGTGGGTTAATTTGTATTTTTGAAAAGATCAAAAAGTTTGAAAAATATTAATCAAGTCCACAATTAACCTAATCAAGTTTTTAAATTATGTTTGACCCTTTAAGTTGGTCAATATCACCAATCCTTCATTCAAGACTTAAAAAGACACCTTTCCTTCAATTTTCTCAAGAAATTATGTTAAGAAGTCTAAATAATTTTTGTATATCTCAAGAATTTAAAACAAAGAAAAAGTGTTTCCGATCATTCTTGTAATTGTGTAACTTTTCACAAATTGAACTCACGACTCTTAAAAATTTATGATCCTTCTATTTATAAATCTCTCATTTTAGTAAAAGTTCTTAAATGTTTAATTCTTTTGAACTTATTGTTGCCTTGTTCCTTACAAACTTAATTCTTTTTATTACTAGGTAGCGATGACTAGTGTTAGCACGGGTCCAATGTTGGAACTTTTTTCTTAGCTCAAACAACATACATTATATATATGTATGAATATATTATATGGTTGACAAATGTTATATTGTTTACATCTATTGCATTATTAATATCACATATATACAAACTCTACTATTTATATATTAGAAATGGTGGTATTTATAGATTCTTGACAACATTTAGCAAAAAGTTCCTGCGCAGTCAAAATAACAGTTGTTAGTATTTGTGTCTCATAGGAAAAAAAGAGAAGCAAAGGGGATATAGATAGATGCGATTCTTGAAAAATTTTAGCTAGTCCACTGTAGTGGAAGCAATCGTCTTTCTAAATTTTTGAATCTGAACGTTTGTACATCCAATGTCTACAACATTACTTGAACATTGCCTTTCAAAATAGAATTAGACATGCTAGCATATGCTTATGGAGATATTCATCATGAGGAACATCGAGGTCATTCTCCTTTGATTTGTAGCTTGGGTTATACACTTCTCCTTGACCACCTTCTATTAAACATGTTAAGGAGGAAAAAAAAGGACAAAGATTAACCATGATTAGCTCAGAATTCACTTCACATAATTAAAAAAACAAATAACAAACTGAAATGCCAAGTACAGCCAAAACAACTCAAAAAACCTGTAGACAGTTGCCACCCCATTTTACTGAAGCATGTAATTTATCTGTTTCGATCTTTTGTTCTCGCGCTAAGATTTTTTCAAGTTATGAATTTTGGAGGCTCCAAAAGGGTGACCTACCATATTTTGTGATGTCTGATAACCAGTGAAGACAGATCTCACAACTCTAGGATCCAATAACTACAACGATGTTGATTATTTTGAGATCAACTTTCACCACATTTCATTTTCATGACGACAAATTTAGAGAAACGGCGGCAAAAGCCAAAGAAGTTAGAACAAACCTTTGATCTCATACCTTTTCTTATCCTTTTATCACGAGCTTGGAAAAATCAAGTAGGCAACAAACATTATAAATAATAACAGAATTACCTCTTTAAGAACTTGATGAATTGATCTTCCTTGTTACCTTGTATCAAGATATCTACTTCCTTCAACACAATGTGCTTAGTGCATAAATATTTCAACTAATACTCATAGTTCTCCACCTTCCCAGGATAAAAATCAAGCGAATCCTTCAGAGCAAATAGAAGTATTAAAAAAATGATGTAGCTCATTCTCAAAGAAGAAAAATTGAAGAATAAAACGGAACTCAATCATCATCAGAACTGAATGATAATATGCCTACATGAATAGAGAACAATGTTTGGACTTTAGCCTGAAATGTGATCCTATAGGAATGAAAGAACAGAACATTTGAAACTATATTATGCATTACATAAACTAATTGTGTTGAACACCAGAGAGGGAAGAGGGGCAATTATCCACCCTTCAAATCGACCTAAATTGAAGAGTACATAATGTGTTGTTCATCTAACTAAGTTTGAATGAGAATCTTTCACAAGAAAATGAAGATCTGCTCAAATAAAGAGTTGTAGTTCAACATTACCCGATAAAAGAAAGACAGGAGTAAAGGAGAATAGATAGTCATCAAAGATATAGGAATATACTAAGTGGGATAACTATGATACAAAATGTGATATCCTTTTTCTTTTCTTTTCTCTAGTTGTTGGACTCTCAGATGACTTAATTGCGAATAGAGAATACGGACTTTCTAGTACCGAGCATTTTATTTTGTTCCCTATAGTTGTTGAACTCTCAGGTGACTTAATTGTGAATAGGAATACGGAAAAGGATTTTTACTACCCCTCTATATAAATATAAAAATGAATCTCATCGTCAAAATGGAGCATCCTAAGTTTTCAAGTTGTATGTAGAGGACTCTAAAAACCTGCTTGCAGACACACTATTGAATAGACGTGCAAGTCCATTAATGTAAGCTGTAGGTGGTAACTTAAGTGGCATCAAAGAAGAAAAGAATAAAAGGCATTTAAGTAGCCATATGTCTGAAAAGCTACTATCAGGCACTTAAGAGTTAACATTTCAACTATCCTCACATAGTTTTAACCATTTCCACTAACTCAGATATGAGAGGCAGCCTAGGAAAAATAATACAACTTTGTTAATTCATATATCTTTGTGTATTGAAATGAAATGACTCACAATTCCATACCAGGACAACATATCAGACACCTACCATGATTGTGTGAAGGAAAACTTCATTCTAAAGAAATTTATTGGTCTAACTCTACCTTAAATCACATTCTATGCCTACTAAACCATCCAAATTAAGAAAGATCAAACAGATATAATGGACTACTTCAATTCATTCATCATTTAGTCCATTAAAAGGATAAGAGGATGTCCATTTTTATCAAATTTTAAGCACCCAAATAAAATTTAACTAAAAATAATAAAGTAATAATGCATCTCACTACAGGAAGATAAGTATATGCACATAATCATATCAAAGGTGAAAAGAAAATTTGCGAGAATATAGATTTTGGCCTTTTGTGTCCCATCACAAAAACATTAGTAAACTATTCGATGGCATCAAATGACATACATCTGAACATATCCCTTTAACACATATATAGATGATAGAGACTAAGGTTGTCCGGTAATAACATACCTTTTGAGTTATTGACTGATGGAGTAAAATATTTTGGTAAACCTGTTGAAAAAGAAAGGCAACAAATTTTGTTAATGATCTTCATGTATGAGGTCAAACACCTAGACGTGTATAGTGCGTAATGACCAAAATTCAAGTATACAAACCTGATTTTGTAGACAAGTACATACAAAAAAATGTGCTGTATACGATGGAAACAACTAATACAATAGAAATCTTCCTACTACATATATTATGCTTAATAAAGTTATAATGTTAACTATCATAGTTGATTTGAAAGAAAGGAAGAACACACAATTAAAATTAAAAATTAAGCCTGAAATGAAGCATCTCCATCAAAAGGCATTTACAAAAAACACATTTCAATTTTTGCCTTTTCCTTTTCCTTTTCCTTACATGCTTAGAATGACACAACTCATTTTTTATTTTCTTTTCCCTTAGAGAAATCAAATGAACATCATCTAAGTATGAGGACACCCTTTATACCATTTTAATGGTTTCCTTCAACTCTTCGCCCCCCCCACCTCCTCTTTCTCATAAAAGAATAAGACAGGAACCAAGATTTTGTTACAACAAAATATCCTTGCAGACAATTCTAGTCTATCGACACCACTCAAACTACCTGAAATCAAACAACATGTCGCTCGTGTGCTACTACTAAACTCATAACAATCTCCTAAAGAGGTTTCAAATTATAGCTAACATTAGTTGTTTTGTTTCCAATCTATCAAAAGCCTTACCAAACAATGTTACCCAGTACCTATACTGGTGAGGGCAGAAGATACCCTGCGAAATTAATCAAGCTCCACACAAGCTAGCTCAGACACCATAATATTAAAAAAAGAAATTCTTTAATTAACACAAAGGTCTCTTTGTGATTTTCTATTTTCTTCCTCTTTCACACTACATAGGCTTCAACAAATGGCGCTATACCAATTTTCTTCTTCTTCTTTCGCCTGATAATTGCTCAGGTCAAAAACTCTAGCAAAACTCATCAAAAGTGATGACAAAAAATAACGTAGACCATAAGAAAAGAGAGGTAATTCGTGATGAAAGTTAATGAGCTGATGAATCTTCATGAAATGGCAAAGAAGAGCTTTTTCGGATAAGCCGACAGATGAGTTTTGAACTGGTGTTCAACCGCAGGGCAAATGGAGGTGGTTGAATAAACATGAGCCATGTAACCATGAAATACTCTGCTAATACATGTAATGACTAAATTCTCCTTGATTCTAAACTAAATGACATGAAGCTGAGATGCTGAAACTAAGCCTTCTCTAAAGTAGTAGTAATTCCTGTTATAGCATTACTCTAACTGGTTGAAATATATCTTCTCTACGCATCATCTATTTTTCTAAAGCAGTTCTTCCTTGAGAAAGATAAACCTACAATAATAAATAAAAAAAAATAAAAGATGTAAAGTCATCATTAAAATTGTTCCAAATTTATAAAATATATTTTAACTTTGCCGGAGGCTTATCACCTTACAAAACTAGTACAGACCATTGTAAATAGATCATTTTGATCGATTTTGTCATCAATCTTGGTCTAAAAGTAGGTGCGTGTTCCTCACTTTTTCTTTTAGTGAAATAGTTAAATTAAATTATGGGTCAAGGGCGGGTTTAACTCGATCCGATCTTTCACCTACCTTTTAATCAAATATTTTCCTCTTTTTCTTTTCTTTCTTTTTAATTTATCTCACTTTACTCTCTTAATTTTCTCTTTTTTTTTTTTTTTCTCGATGGATGATTAACAATGTTGTGTAGGCAATTTGCTAATTTTTTGATCGATTTCTTAGGGAGAAAAGCTGATTAAACAAAGAATTGACGATTATCAGGTTAGGATTTTTTGTATTTCGAATTTTCGTGAAAAATTGTAGTTTTTGTTCATGTATTTATGAATGTTTGGGGAAAATCTATAGATGTAGTGCTTACTTTAGTAGAAAATGTGTTAGTATCTATTTATTTTATTTAGTCGTGCTATCTATTTGGTACTTGCTGCTTTTAAGGTTTTGCAGTGTTATGTTGTGCTATGTACATGCATGTATATATGGTTGTTACAACTGGGATTTTATAGAAAACTCATTTGTAGGGAATGTTTGTGGAAAATATGTGACTATACTTGACTGTTATTATTTTGTTCGTATTATGTTAGGATTGTTGACACTTGATTTTGTTTACTGATTTGTGAATATCAAAATAGGCGTTTACTAATTTTATATCCCTATTATATGATTATAGAGCAATGTTAGACTTTTATCTTTATATGTTTGGACTGTTGAGATCTAAAATTTTGTTTGATGATTTTATGTGGTTGAAATGTATTTGTTACATCCTTTTCTAGAATCTTTTTATGTCTTTTGCTCTGATAACTTTAAGATGGTATCATGGTGGTCAAATTTTATGTGGTCCCCCACTTGAACATATTGGTGGGAGTGTGATTGAGTTCCTAGATAGAGATGTTGATATTATGTCCCATTTTGAATTGAGAGACTACATAAAGTACCTCGGATATACAATAGATTGTGACTTTTTTTGTTAAGTAAGATGGATTTTTTGCAGAAATTAAATATGACAAGGTTATTTATGCTGTTGTCAATAAGTTAAAAAATGGGGATGGACCTGAGGTATATGTTTCTCATAGTGGCAATGAACCTTATCAGTCCCCACTTACATTGGAGTTTGTCCCCAATGTAAAGGAAAACGGGGTAGATAAGGAATCTTTAAGCTCTCTTAATGAGGCTGATGTTTCTAACCCTAATATTCAATCCTCTTTTACTTTTTTTTTTTTCATTCAACCCTTGCGTTGAAGCTTTCAACCCTCCTGATCAACCCCCTCATTCTGTTGTACCTCCCAATCCTCTTGATCCTACAATAGATGAGGATCCAAGTGATGATGATTCAGAATATGAAGGAGATATTGGAAAGAAAGTAAGGTTGGCAGTGATGTCCATCAAGAGTATATTGATATAACAACAAGCAAGATGCATTTCAATAGGTCACAAAGAAGAAGTTGAGGTACAACTTCTGAACAGATTCATATTTTTGGATAGGGTCCAGACATAGGGTATGCTTAGACAATGTTGGTATTAAGAATAACCTAGTTGGTAAGTTAGGAGGTGATGAACCTTGCTATCTAAGTGATATAGCTCCTAGCTTTAAATTAGATGATGGCGTAGGTTAGGGAGATGTTGAAGAGGTTGATCAAGTAGTGCATAAACCCGTGAGAAGGAGAAAAAACAAAATAGAGTTGTTTCTGATGAAAATTATGAAAAAATTATTTAAAATTAGGATTAATATTTTCACGTGTAAAGGAATTTAGGTTAGTAGTGACCAGCTATCCAATTCAAGAAGAGATTTAAATTGAAAAATGTGTGAATAAGCCTGACAGATTTAGAATGAAGTGTGATGTTCTATGGTTTCATAGCACTTTTAATGCTTAAAACGATAAAAATATGCAAGTTAGGTCTTTTTGTTAGATATGATGTGTTTTATATTATGTTTTGCAGAAATCAGGTTTTGGAGCTATTCTGGAAAAAAAGAGTGAAAGTTGAAGTTTTGGACCACTGAAGTGGGAACCTATGACCCTTATGTACTACGTACAGGGCGTGGGTACCAACGTATGTGTTAGAAATTGAGATCTAAAGACTCAGAAGTTAAGAAATGAAGACCCTACCACTTACGGAGGGTACCTACGTCCTATAGGTAACAGAATAGGTCTCAGAGGAGCAAAGTCCAAAGAAAGATGCAAAATATTTTAGACCAGGGACACCTACGGGGATAACCTACAGTCCGTAGGTGCCACCTACGGCCCGTAGGTGGCCTAGTAAATGGACACCGACCTTGATTTTCCTCTTTTGTTTAGGAATGGCTCTCTAGGGTTTCTTTGTACTTCATATATACCTTTTTGACGTTTTTAGTTAGTTTACGCACTCTTGATACTTACAAATATTTTCATTGTAGGATCCGATTTTGATCTTAGGATTACTTTGTATTGATTTTGGTTGTTTATTCAGTGAAAGACTTTGAGTTTTATTCATTGATTATTGTGTATTGTTTGAATATCTTCAATTATGAATTCCTTTGATCATTTTACAACCATGAACAACTAATTCTCTTAGCTAGGATTGTGAGGACCCTAGCTAAATAACGAAGCAGGGGAAGTGTTCAATATTTTTAGATTATTGCTGCTGCATGCATTGTAGTTTTCTTCATACTTATTGCATTCTTATCAGTTGGAAACACTAGAATCTAGCCTGCATTCACTACAAACCTGAGAGGGAGGTAGAGATTAGAAAAATGAGATCACAATAATGATTTGAGGTTAATTGCTGAAATAAGCTTACCTATATTATCTAATAAAGACTATTAACTTACATCTAATCAACTTGAGACCGAGAAGAGATAGTTGAAACTGGGGTCCAAGGTAAGAGTTAGTAAGCCGACGCTCTGAGAACGAGAGGAGAAAAGTAAAATTCACCAAAGTATGCTAATAGGCAGTTAGTTGGTGATACCTAACTTACCAGATTCTACATGCACAATAGTTTTACAGTTGAATTGAGCACGAAAAACCTACCGAGGAAGATAGGGGAACATAAGCCTAGTGTTCATTTCTGACTGTTTACAACCAAAGCTTTTGCTTCAGTTACTGTTTACAACTTAAATCCCCTATTTACTTTCAGTACTGCCCATTGATTCTAGTAAACTAGAGAGACAAGTACACATATTCCCTGTGGATTTGACCCCAACCTGAGTTGGGTTACTTTACTTGACAACGACTGCTTTATCTTTAATTGAAGGTGTAGTTTGGCTATTGATCAAAATTTTGGCAGCATTGTTTGGGAATACGGTGTTGAGTTGTTGATTGAAGTTGCTAAAGTTTGCAGGTTGTTATTTTCTATTTTAGCCAGTGTATACCTAACACCAAGAGTCAAGGATTTCCCGTACTCTCACTGAATCCTAACCTAGAGAGAATCTTACAGCCTAATTGTAGAATGACAAAACAAGTACATGTAGGCCATCTTGAAGAGGTTCGAGATGATCCTAATGCTGTACCTCCACCTCCTCCGACAGGAGTTCAGGAATGTCAGCAAATAGAGTAGTTGATAGCAGATACAACTACTAACTAGAGAACGGATGCTGAAGTTCAGCGTTTATTTCGAGAGGCAGAGCTAGCTAGACAGAGACCTGGAGTAGATTGTCGAGCAACACTCGATGGTAATCGAGATAGATTTTGAGGTGTTTAAGCTCAAGTGATCCTAGAATACCAGTACTTAATGCCATATAGTAATAAGGAGGATATGAGATATGTTGAGCCAGCAGAAACATCAGATATCATTCCTCCTACTTTGCCACCAGGTGTTAGTTCGACATTACTAGTGCTATGATCCAACTCTTAAACTTGAAAGCCGTGTTTATGGGTTTGATAGGGATGATGCAAATATACATCTGGATAACTTCATTGGGATCTGCCTTCTTACACCATACCCGGGGTAGACCAAAAAGCACTCAGATTGAGGTTGTTCCCTTTTTCATTAACTGAAGAAGCTTAATTGTGGTTAAGGGAACATCATAGAGGATCGATTACATTTGGAATGAGTTACACAGTCAATTATTAGATCATTTCTTCCCGTTGTACAGAATGTTACAGTTAAAATATGAGATATACAATTTTAATCAGCTACATTCTGAGTATATATATGAGGCTTGGTTCAGATTTAAGAAGAAGTTGAGCATGGTACCCAATCATCGCATTTCAGGTACAAATTTGCTTGAGATATATTATAGAGCCCTGAACATCAGTTCCAGAGCTATAGCAGATATGATTACTGGAGGAGCATTTATACGTTTATGCTGGGAAGTAGCATCTGATATTCTAGACCAGATCTCTTTCACCAGTTGAGGGTGGCATACTCGGGAGATAGAAAAGGGTGCTGACGCTTATGCCATTGGGGATTTTGGTGACCATAAAATGAGTGATGATTTTGTATTGCAAGAGATTACACAACTTAGAACTGATATTAGGTTGCTGATGAAGCAGTTTGCAATAGTGAATTCTGAGAAGGTAAATACGGTAGGCACACTGGGTAAGGCCTCTAAACTTTATAATTCTGATGTGGAAGAAGAGACTAAGTATTGATCGATAATTGGTGGGTTTCTAATCCAAGGGGAAAGGAAAATAAGGCCGGAACTATTATAGAGATAGATACAGAGATTACAGTAGGGAGCACGATAGTGACTGGAGAAGAAAGAATAATTACAAGAAGAAGGAAGATAGGTATGTTCTATCAGACAGTCGAGATACTGAGTCAAGGATGGAGACGATGTTGTCCAATCTTGTTAAGGGTTAGGAAAGTTAGAAAACATGCCTTAAGGAGATTACGAAAAATATCTCAGGACTAACCTAAAAGGTTAAATCTCATGCTACTGCACGATAAAACAATTAGAATAACAATTTGGGAAGATATCTGCAACTTTGAATCAGAGGCAGCCGGGTACCCTTCCGAGCAACATGGTTCAAAATTTGAAGAATAATGGTCATTGTCTCTCTATCACCACTTGGAGTGGTAAGTGTACTACTGATCTCCCATTGCTTTCTGTTGATGTCTGAGAGATGATAGTGCTGTGGTTGATGAGACATCTGCCGTGGATTCAGAGAAGGCGACATGTCTTGATGGTAATGTTGGTGAGGATAAAGGTAAAGGTAAGGCCGATGAGACCATAGTGAAATAAATTCCATGAACGCCCCTACCTTTTCCTCAAAGATGGAAACAGAAGAATGAAGAATAAAGTTTAAGAAATCCATTGATATGCTGAAAAGTTAATGTTGAACATCCCTCTTCTTGAGGATTTAGAGCAGATTCCTGGGTATGGTAGGTTTATGAAAGATTTGGTGACGAGTAAGAGAGAGGCTATTTATGAGGATGTTAGGGGATTGCACCATTACAATGCAGTCACTTTTAAGTCTTTGGCCTAAAAAAGGGTGATCCCAGAGCATTCACGATCCTATATACCATAGGGACATCTATTTCCTAGAATGTTATGTGACTTGAGTGCCAACATTAATTTGATATCATTGACTGTATTCAAGCAATTGGGATTGATCTCTCCATAAACAACTACTATGCGGTTAATGACAGACCACGTAGTAAAAAAACCTATGGTCATATTGCTTGATTTGTTGGTGAAAGTTGATAACTTTATTTTTCCAAATGACTTTGTCATTTTGGATTGTGAGGTTGTCTTTGAGATGCCCATCATAATGGGAAGACCATTCATGGACATGGGTAGAGCGATGGTTGATATGGAGAAAGGGGAGCTCAAGTTCAGATTCAATAACAAGGAAGTCACATTCAACATCCAAAGAACTATGAAGCAGCTAACCAACATGAGGGTGTTATAGGTTATTCATTGTGTTGATGATTCTGGAGGTTACTCCTTTAGGTACCTTGATGAATCCTGAGTAATTAAGGTACCCACATTATGCCGTGATGTTAAATCAAACACTGCATGGGAGGCAACCCATGGGCTTATTGGTAAAGTTTGAGTAGCCAACTTAGTCATGGCGTGCCGCAATGTTAAATCAAGCATTGGGTGGGAGGAAACCCACCATTTTCATGTTCACATTATTTCCTTTTGTTTTATAGGTACAGTAGTAGCATGAGGAACAACCTGGAAAATGGTAATACATTGTTTCATTCAGAATATTCCATGTAAGTGGACTCGTGACCAACTCATGAAGGTAATAAGTCCCACCTGGGCCAGGTAAGTTGTGCTTTTAATTTTAAAAGGAAATTTTAAGGATTTTGGGGGATTTTCCAAACTTGAATTTTTGAACATACTTATGAGGTCGTAAGTACCACTTATGACTTCATAAGTAGTGCAATATGTGCTAGAAAAACAAGTCTAGAGAGTAGGAAAAGAGCCAGAAATATTTGGGCCCACTTATGGACTATCACCTATGGCCCGTAGGTGCCACCTACGATTTGTAGGTGGTGCCGTAAGTGGAAAAATTTTGGACCCAATTTTGCTTCAAAATTTGGGCCCACACCAACCTTAACCCGACCCTAATCAACTCCTTAGGGATTTTTAAGCTCCTAAACCGAACCTATAACTCCATTTAACCTCAAAATTTCTTCTTCCCTCTAAAATTCAAACCTATAAACTTTCTCCAAAATCTATTTAAGGCAAGAGTACTAATTTTGCTCAGTACCAACTTGGCTAAATTACATGTATTTTGCGTCAAAACTAGGGTCTTCATATTTTTCAATCTTCACTTTCGGTCTTGAAACAAAAGGTAAACTCCTTGGTTCCTAATAATAGTATTTGTGCAATATTTGAAATAACTTAGTTAGTATGTTTAATTGATTGCAAAATATGTGGAAATCAACAAGCTTATGTATGGGAGCCTAGAATTAGCCTAAAATAAAAAAATAGGTGCATTGTTCTAGAATTATAACTTAATGATCATGACCTAAATGAAAGTTGAAGTCGAATAGGTCGAGGAATCCCAAGAGTCTTGTATGCCGCATTTGTATTAAAAAGTTGATCCTAGTTTTATGTGCAAATATTGGACTTGTTTGGACTGATTATAAGTTATAGGGATGTGAAATTGAGGAAAAATTTAAAGTTTTTGAATTTTGAGTTTTTCTTTAAGTTTACAGTCCCTCACTATCTTTCGAACACTAACACTTGGTTTTTCAGGTACACATAGGACCAAAGGCTTCAAGGAAGAAAGCTAAAGCTTTGAGATGATGGGACGAATCCCTCGAGAGAAGTGGCTCAGTGGAGGAGTACCCGATTTCCCCAACCAGAGAATCCCCAACCAGAATGATGCTGCCATAGATTAGAGCCCAAAGACATTCTGCAGTTGGGACTATTATTAAAGCTATCTTGGGCATACCACTTGCAGACCATTTATAGTCGGGTATACAACCTACTTCTACTCGGCCTGGAGCTTAGTCATAGATCAATACACCTATACCCAGGCTAAGGATTAAGTCGGCTAGGATGTCACCTCCACGCCCCCCAGTCTGAGAAAGGAAAAGATAATGATGAGGTGAAAGTGGAGTCTGAGTCACTTCCAGCAGTAGCTACATAGGACCCCCAGTCTGATGAGGGGTCCTAGGATGAGGCCATAGCATTAGTTCTCGAGCCATCTTTTACAGCATACTAGTCTAAGAAGGGTACAATACAGACATCCTATCAGGAGCCACCAACCCAAACAGACTAAAATTCTGACCCTACTCATATCTCGGCAGAGACTATTAATGAGGTGAATCTAAAATGGTGTGTAGAGGGATTACGACTGATTTATGAGAGCTATAACTTTGTGACCAAGAGAGGATAACCCAAGAGGACTATTTATGAGAAGAGACAAATCGAGTTGTTTGGGTTGGCTGGAGCACCATTGTTGCAGGCTTTGTTTGATAGGTATCAACTGGGGTTGATGACTAGACCCCTCGGTTCTTACAACTAGACATTGGTGTAGGAGTTTTATGCTTCCTACTACACCATAGTATCATTTACCACACCTAGAGATAGTAGGTATTCAGAGCAGCTCTAATTATGGCAGATATTGGTGAGAGGTGTTATGGTTGATATTTCAGTGACGATCATCCACCAATTTTTTTAAGACCAGATTATGTAGCTCCCATGTTTACATCCAAGTGTGATCATCTATTGAGATTAGCATATTCTAGATGCACTATGATAGAAACTGATCATAGAAGTGAGATGATATGTTTAGAGAGATGGATCGCCAGTTATATTTAACCTCTTGGTGTGGATGCCTCTTGGGTCAAGGGGCAAGGTTTGATTAAGAAAGCAGTGCTGAATTTTGCTGCAAAGTTTTGGATTATTTATTTCTGACTACAGTGGAAAACTTACTTACATAGTATGGTGTAGCACTGATTGTAAGTATGATGGATGGTTCTAATATTTACTACGCATGCATCATCAGATATGAGCTCCATGAGCGAGCATTTGGGAAGACGACCACATTGCTCTTTCCTTACATAATCCAAATACTATATGATGAGGTTGGTGTGCCAGAGGTTATAGGTATTTATATGAGAGTAGAGGCAAATAGCATGTCCTGGGCTAGTATGATCAATGATTCGACAAACCCAATCCTGGCACATCAGACCCGTATACCTGTAATAGTGATTTTGGCCTAGTATATGGGCCCATTAGTTCTTGTGGAGCCTACTGATAGATAGAGAGTTGATGCTGGTGTTAGTATTGATTTTGAGATGGAGGAGCAGAGAAAGTCCCCTGATATGAGCACACAAGGTGATGGGACCCTAGCCACATCAACTTCAGTCCCAGTTTCTACTTTGGAGCTAGTTAGGACATCTGTATTGCTTCCCTTCCCTCTACTATAGATGCTGCTATATGTATGGTTTTTGTATCACGTGAGTTTTTGCAGAGATTAGTAGATAGTCAGGGTACTCCCATCACCGGGCTAAAGAATGCTGAGGCCGAGGTGGGATTATTGTATGGGCAGATCCGACCTTGGGTTTGAATGATACTTGAGGCGGCAGAGACTAAATTACAGGTTGCACACAGGGCTGAGATATCAGAGTTTTGAGCTGAGGAGCATGCCCGTATAGATGATTTTAAAGGATGAGTGTTAGCCTGTTTTAGTGATAATTAGGCACCTGATCTGGGTGAGATTAGAGAAGAGGTGGCCACACTGTGAGCAAAGATACGCTTTCTTACTGAGAGCAACATTCTTTCCATCCCTCCAGTTATACCTCTATTTGTTCAGCCAAAACCTTTGCATGGACCCAGATATTTTTATTTGTTCATAGAGGATCAGGAGATGACCTTCCTAGTTGGGACCAAGATAACAGTAAGGCGGTGTTGCTGGATCCCGACATGCCATTTTATTAGGCCTTAAAAAGGGATACACATGAGTCAACAAAGACTGCATTTGTTGATAGGCAGAGGCATGCTGAGCTAGCCACGGGTGCATCCTCTAATAGTGCACCACCACCACCACTGCCTCTCCAGTCAAGATACCCCCACATGGGGAAGATCATGATAGGGATACCTAGTGCATCCCAGGTATGTCCTCCTTTCCTTTATTTAGATGCACTGGGGATGGTATGCAATCTTTTAGTTAGGAGTGGGGTATACCATAACTGCTGTGGATTTTTGTTGCTGGTGCTTCTTTTTCTGTCGGTCACGGTATGGTTGTAGAACCGGCATGTCTAGGATTAATTTTATGTTGTATTGTGTTTTTATTTTGTATTGTGTTTTTTTAAGTGTAATTAGGTGATTTTTGAGTATCGAGGGCAGTTGGCATGTTTTTTTTATTAATTTTTGAGAAAAATAATACCCCTCTAAAATTTTGTTTTTATAATTATGTGATATGCATGTCTGTGTTACCTTTGTGAATCTTGTTATGATATTAGAATTAGAGAGATGATAATCATAGCTAACTTGTGCATGAACTGGACAGGTAGTAGCTGATGTGCTATAGAAATATAACACTTTCAACGCTTAAAACGATGAAAATATGCAAGTTACTTATGTTGTTTGGTTAGATATGATGTGTTTTGGGTATTTTTTATAGGAAACTAGGTTTTGGATGCTAAGTTCCAGAAAAAGATGAAAAATGGTGTTTTTGGCTACTTACTTGAGCATTGTTTTTGGCATTTGAGACGTTTACCAGGCGTGTATGACCAAAGAATGTACCCAAACTTGAAGTCTAGAAGCTTGGTTGCAGGAATTTAAACCTGACACTTACCTATGCCCACTTGCAGACCACGTCTAACACTTGTGGTCCATATGTGGCTAAGGTAAGTACTTTAGTTGAAGATTTCCAGAGAGTGTAAGATCTAAAAAAAAAATTCTGGCACATACCTATGTCTACTTGCGGACCATATGTAGTACTTGTGGACCTCAAAAGGGTAAGGTAAGTACTAGAAGTTTGAAATCCAAAGAGTAAATAGTGCAGGAAAATTTTTGTCACTTACTTGAGGCTACATGCGGACCGCTTGTAGACCGCATGTCGCCCAAGTAAGTTGCCACCGACTCCGTTTGTCGTTTTTCATTGGAGATTTTATTTTTAGGGTTTCTTCATGTACTATAAATACCCTTTATGTGTATTTTAGTAGAGGTTACACACTCTTTATATTTACAAACATTTTTTGTAGTTCTGAGATCCGAATTTGGTCTTGGAATTATTTTGTATTGATTTTAGTTGTTACTTCAGTTGAAGTTTAGGATTTTTAGTTGAGATTATTGTGATTTATTCTAATGCTTTCAATTATGAATATCGTTTACCACTTCACAAGCATGAGCGACTAAAAATCCTTAGCTAGGTTGTGAAAACCCTGGCAGATTGATGAAGTAGGGGAAGTGCTATGTTATTCCGAACCAATACCCATGCATGTATTGTATTAACTTTACTTTATTAGATGTCTTAGAAGTTGCAAATGTTAGGATCCTACCTAGATTATTGCTACTTATTCCAAAAGAAGAGTAGTGATTAGGAAAAGATAATTGCAACAATAATTTGAAGTTTAACTGTCGATCCACTCTGATAGGTAGTATCTAAGTAAGATAGTTAACTATAATATAATAACTAGAGACTCAAAAGGTAATAGTTAACTAAGATGAGGATAAGGATTAGTAAGGTGACATCCTGAGACTCAAAAGGTAAAGGGTGAGCTCCATCAGTAAGTCCAAAAGACCGTTGATGATATATCTTATCAGATTTTACATGCAAGGTATCGTGTTGGTTCAATAGAGCACGATAAGCCTACTAAGTTGAGAAGCGAGGGTAAAACAATCCTAGTGTTCATCTACGACTAATTACAATCGAAGTTGATACTTGTTACTTGTTCGACATTGTCACTAATATCCCTTTATTTACTTTTCCAGTTCTGTTCGTTGATTATAATAATTAAGAGCTACAGTTCCACGTATTCCATTGGGATTTGACCCCAACCTTTGTTGGGTTACTATATTTGACAATGATTGAATAATCTTCAAATTAAAGGTATAGCTTGGGCATTATTAAATTTTAGTTCCATTGCTAGGGAATACGGTGTAGATGTATGAATTAAGGTTGTTGTAGTTTTTAGGTATTTGTGTTCTAGTTCTTAGTTGGGTATATGCCGATGTATGCTTAGAAAATAGATTAGATACAATCCCTTACTCCTCCTGAATTCAAATCCAAAAAGGATCCTACAAATATCGAGTAGGATGACAACCAAAGAGAGATGATATTCCAGATGGGTTCGTGATGGTACACATCAGGTGCCTCCTCTTCCTCCTAAAGGAGTTCAGGTCATTGTTGATCAGTAGTCTGAATTATTTTTAGCCCAAGCTGCTAACCAGAGAAGGGAAGAAGATGCTTAGTGTATAGCCTGGGAGGCAGAGCAAGCTGCACATAAACCTGAAGCAGACCGCTGAGCAACACTTGCCAGAAATTAGAACAGAATTAGAGGTGGACGTGCTCAAGTGATCCCAGCATACCAATATTTTCAGCCATATGAGGATGATGAAGAGGATATGGGGTATGTTGAGCCGACATATACTGGAGCTATTCTTCTTCTTATTTTTCCCTCAGGCATTAGTTTGACATAATGAGTGCAATGATTCAGCGCTTAAACCTGAAGGGTGTATTTGCAGATTTGCCTACTGATGACACAAATATGCACCTTGCAAATTTCATTGGGATCTGCAGTTCATATAAAAAACCCAGGGGTAAATCAGGAGGCACTTAGTTGAGGTTATTTCCTTTTTGGCTTACTATTGAAGCATTTTTATGGTCAGAGGAACTTCTAAGAGGATCTATCACTACATGGAATGAGTTCCACAGGCAATTATTGAACAAGATCTTTCCTCTATCAAGGATGTTGTATCTTATGGAAGAGATTTATAATTTCAGACAGGTGTAGTCTGAGTCCATATATGAGGCTTGTTTTAGGTTAAAAAAGAATCTTAGTATGGTTCCCAACCATTGGATTTTAGGGATGAGCTTATTGGAGATATTCTACAAAGCCCTGACCATCAATTCTAGAGCCATGGATGACCCCATCTCTGGAGGACATTTTATGAGACTATGCTGGGAAGTAGCTTTGGAGATCTTAGACCATATTTATCTCACTAACCGAAGGTGGAAAACTCGAGAGGCTGAGAAAATTTTTGACACTTATGCAATTGGTGCCTTTAGTGACTAGAGAGTAGCTGATGATACAGTAGCATAAGAAATTATGCTTCTAAGGACTGATATTAGGTTGATGGCTAAGAAGTTTGTGGAAATAAGTTCTGAAAAAGTGAATGGAGTAGGAGCACAGAGGTTAGCTTCTAAAGTCTATGAGTCAGAGTTAGAGGAGGAAGCAAAATAAATGGATCATTAGTTAGCGGGTTTCTAAGCCCAAGGGCAATGAAATCAAGGTCGAAACTATTATGATAGATTTAGAGACCATAGTAGTGAGCAAGATGGTGACTAGAGAAAAAAAGATGACTATAGATATAAGGGAGATAGGTATATTCCACCAAGCAACGGGGATATAGAGTCTAGAATGGAGGCAATGCTTTTTGATCCAGAAGGTGGAATCTCATGCCACTCCTATCAAGCAGTTGGAGCACCAGTTTGGGCAAATGCCTGTTATGATCAAACAGAAACAACCTGTTACCCTTTTGAGTGAAAAAGTTTAGAGTCTACAGGCTATAAGTCACTGTCTAGCTATTACCACTAGAATTGGTACCTTTACTCATGATTTTCTTTTTCCTACTACTCAAGAATCAAAGAAAGACAACACTGTGATAAATGAGGCCCCTATAGCAGAATTTGAGAAGCTGACATATAGTGATGATGATTATGAAAGTGATAAAGGTGAGGACTGGGGCGATAACCGACCAAATGATGTGGTATACCACTATAATGCAGTCCTTTTTTTACAACTAGTAGAAAATATGAAGGACCCTAGAGTGGTTAATAGTCCGTGTTTGATTGGGACTTATGACATCAAATAGGCTCTATGTGATTTTTGATCTATCCTAGGCCAAAGGAGAGAGAAGATCCTTCATCATTTTTACCACGCTAACAAGGCGTTAAACCCTATATAAAAAAATTATACGATTACATAGATGGTGTTATTTGTGGTGTTTTTTTTCTTTAAAAAACTTAGGTCTTACTTTATTATAACAAAGGTCATAGTCCATACAAAACATGCAGCCTTGAGGCACTTGATGTCGAAACAGGATGCCAAATTAAGACTGATTCGTTGGGTTCTCTTGCTACAATAGTTTGATTTTAAAGTGAAGGACCGAAAAGGTACAAGAAACCAAGTTCCAGATCACTTGTCCAGGTTTGAGGCAATGGAAAAGTTAGGGAATGATTTGTACATAGATGATACCTTTCCAGATGAGTGAGTCTTGGCTACAACTCAAGACTTAATTCCCTAGTTTGCTGATTTTGCCAACTATTTGGAAAGTAATTTTTTCCTAGAGGACCTATCCTTCCAGCAATGAAGGAGATTTATGCATGAGGTGAGGAATTTATTTTGGGATGATCCATATATATTTAGGGTTTGTGCTAATGGTGTGATTCAAAGATATATCCCAGAGGCAGCGATGATGAGCATTTTGGAGGCTTGTCACTCCTTGCCAGTTGAAGGTTATCATAGTGGTATCCACACAACCCACAAAATTTTGTAGTGTGGGTTTTACTGGCCTACAATGTACAAGGATGCTTATGATTTTTCACACGCCTGTGACCAATGTCAGTGTCAAGGCAATATTTCGTGATGCCATGAACTCCCCATGACACTTATTCTGGAGTTGGAGTTGTTTGATGTATGGGGAATTGAGTTCATTGGTCCATTCATGAGATCCTATGGCATGAGGTATATTCTGGTTATGGTTGACCATGTGTCAAAATGGGTAGAGGCAATTGTGATTCCAACCAATGAAGGTAGAAGTGTCATCGCCTTTTTAAAGAAAATATATTTTCTCAATTTGGAAATCCACGTGCAATTATCAGTGATGGTGGGTGTCACTTTTGCAACCGATTATTTAAAAACCTTCTTGATAGATGTGGTGTAAGGAATAAGATGGCAACACCTTACCACCCCTGATAAGCAGGCAAGTTGAGGTCTCCAATAGAGAGATAAAGTCTATATTGGCAAAAACTGTGAATGCCAACCTCACTGATTGGTTAAAGAAGCTAGATGATGCATTATGGGCCTACCAGGCAACTTATAAAACCCCCATAGGTTCCTTACCATATCAACTTGTATATGACAAGGAATGCCATTTACCTATTGAGCTTGAGTACAAGGCACTATGGGTGTTGAAAAGGCTAAATTTTGGGTGACGTGATGCAATAAACTTATGGTTTAGCAAGGTGAATGAGTTAGATAATTCCGAATCTATGCCTATGAGAGCTATGCTATATACAAAGAAAGAATAAAGCTGTACCATGACAGAAAAATTGAGAAATAGGTGTTCAAACCCATTGATTTGGTTTTGTTGTATAATTCAAGACTTTGCTTGTTTCTTGGCAAGTTGAAGTCTAGATGGACTGGACCATTCACCGTGGTTAGGGTATCCCCACATGGTGCTATAGAGATAAAGAATGATGGTGAAATCCTAATCAAGGTGAATGGGCAACGAGTGAAGAAAAATATGGGAAACCTGGAGGAAGTAAATGTTTGTGTTGATACAGACCTTGGTGAAGTTTGAGTAGCCAAGGCAACTAAGTCGTGCCACGATGGTAAATCAGGCACTGCTTGAGAGGAAGCCCAAGGGACATGGATTCTTTGTGCATCCTAGGTATGTTCTCATTCCCTTTATTTTATATTATTTTATATTATTTTAGCACATTGGGGATAATGTGTAGTCTTTTAGTTGGATGTGGGGTATACCACAACCACATGATATGATTATAGAACTGGCATGTCTAGATTAAAATTTTTGTCATATTGTGTTTTGTTTCATATTGTATTGTGCTTTTATGCAATTAGGAGATTTTTAAGAATTTAGGACAGTTGTCATGTTTTTGATTGATTTTTGAGAAATATGATACCTCTCAAAAAATTTGTTTTAGAACTATGTGAGCGTATATATGTGTGAGCGTTGTGGATCTTGTTATGACATTAGGATTAGGGATATGATAATAAATGCCAACAAGTGCATGAAACGGATAGGTAGTTGACGTGACCCATACCAGGGCCTTATTCTAATGGGCATCCCAAGTCCAACTAGGACCGGGGACCACCCCCAATACCTAACCTAACCTCCAAATGTGCATATCCTGAGTCAGATGAATTCTAAACTTATAAAAATAGCATTTATTACAATACTAGACTATGGGATAGGCCATATCCGAAACTAACCCAAGCAAGTCCAACCATCCAATACCAACCAATAACCATAACCAAACTAACATAAAACCAAGTTCCCTTCCATAACATTACATAAAAGGGTGAAACAATCATAAATTCAGTCCAATGGTATCATCCCCAATACTAGTGCCAATACTAAGGCTAATACTAATACCAATACCGCCCTTCCCAACCCATAGTAGTTCCACAAAAGCCTCTAACCAAAGGAACAACAATATCTGGTTGGGGCATGGCTCTAACCATAGACAAAATTAATATCCATACAATAACCAAAGTATGTAAGGACATCTATGACATGAAATGGAGCCTTTCAGAATATGGAAGCCCACCACTTCAATTTAATTATTGATCCTGAATTTGATCACTAAGCAGGTTCCTGCATCGCGTGGGGATACAACCACCCAAAAATGGGTTAGCGGGTGAATGCTAGCATGAACTCAGGATAAGGATAAAATAATGCCATCCAGTAAAATGAAGTAAGCCAATAATATACATACAAATCAAAGATATATATCTATATATAACCATGCCAGGAAAGAGAACTGGGTTTAACATGCATTTAAAACCATTAACCTGGGTATGTGTATCTTAACCATCCTAGAACCACCCACGGGCTATATGGGTCAATGTAACCCCCTAAATCCCGATGCGTGTAGCCGTACGAACCAGAGATACCATAATAGTAGGGGATTCTCGAGTACCTTTCGCTCTCAATGATACTTATGTATAGTATACTTAGAGGATTCCCATGTACCTTATAGTATCATATATGGTTAGTATGACCAACCCTCATGTAGGCAAACATGAGTTTCCAGTATCTGTTCATTGGACTCACACCTTTATAGTTAGCTATCACGCCCTACCATTATTTCTCAATTAAAACCATTACCATCCAATCAAATCATTATTCTATTATTATTAACCAAGGCTATAAGTAGTGTATTATCATACCGACTATATCTTGCAAGCAATGTCCTTAGCCAACCTTAGGGGATTCCCATGTACCCCATTGGTTACATTGTCTAGTTTACTTGGGGTATTCCCATGGACCCCATAAGTACATTATTATTAAGCTTACTTGGGGGATTCCCGCGTACCCCACAATTATTTCATTATTATGTTTGCTTGGGGGAATCCCATGTACCTTAATAAGGAAGTTTAATTAACCATAACCATGACCACCAAACCTTACTATTTAACCATTACAAACCATTTATACCATTTAGGGTTCCCTTACCAAACCATACCATGTAATAGTTCCATTAAAAGTCCAATAATATAGTAAAAGTATTCTCATAGGCATTTTATCAAACATGTTGGGGGCATAGTATTTTCCAAAACCATATTCAATTACCAATATACCATTCCCATGAAACCAATTGTACAAACCACCATTAAAGTATGTAATTACATACTTAAAATATGAAAAAAGCATAACCAAGCATTAATACCAAAACCCCAACATATATTTGAAAATCCAAAACCATACAATAATTATGCCCTGAAAATATTTTATAAAACACACCTTTAGTTGGAACTAACAATGAGGGAGGAGTACATGACTTAGATTATGAAGATGATGAAGAGAAATCACTCGTACAAGCACCAAATTGATCCTTAAGATGAAACTCTAACCTTCTTTTACCCAAGAGCCTTAGAGAGAATTAGAGTTTATAAGTGTTTTAGATTATAATAATAGGGTAAATGATATCTTAAAAAAGTTATAAGTCATGGGGCCTTAAGAGGTTAAGTGTGGAAATGTCAAGATTACCCCCCAACTTAAACTGCTTAAAACTCATGTTAGATGGTACGACTCCCCCATATCAGTCGTATCCTCCAATACGAGTGGTACCCATCACTCGTACCCTAGGACTCCTCCTTGGACCTAATAATGTCCAACATATGACTTAACCAAACCTAGTCATACCCAACCATCTGATTAGTACCCCTAAATCGTATCTCTGGCAGAATAAAATCAAAGAAAGTTTGAACAATGCCTACTATACAAGTCAATGGTATGACTTGTACCCTAACTTATGGCTCATGGTGAGTCACTCGTACTCAGATCCAAGTTAAGTTACTAAGTCTCATATTAAGTGAAGAAAATCCCAAAACATATGACCTG
The DNA here is from genome assembly GCA_030864215.1 of Capsicum pubescens. Classification (NCBI taxonomy): domain Eukaryota; kingdom Viridiplantae; phylum Streptophyta; class Magnoliopsida; order Solanales; family Solanaceae; genus Capsicum; species Capsicum pubescens. The sequence continues at coordinate 195,803,169 of CM061549.1, read as the reverse complement.
TCACCAACCATACGACTCATACCCACCAAGTCGTACCCATTCCAGAAACCAATCCCACCCATCATCCAACACTGGTTAGTATACAAATAAGAGTATACCAACCATACCCCATTATACGACTGGTACCCACAAGTTGTATGATGTATAGAATTCAGAAATCTAGAAAGTTTTCTAAGGTTCCAAACCCAGGGTGTTTCAGTAGTAGCTTATGAAATTGACTCTGTGCCATGTGTGTGTGAGATGCTACTTAGTTTCCTTTGTGTGTTAAGTCCAGAACTTGCCCGGTTAGTCTTGCCCTAGTTGTATGAGAGTTGGTTAGGAAAGGATCATAGGCCATTTTATGTCATTTTTTTGCTTAAATGACCTTACATGTGTGACTTGTGTCCCTTGATCCCTAAGTTTGAGCCTTATAGCCTGTTGTTCTTGTTGCACCTTTTACCTTTCCATTTGTGTTGCAATAACCTATTTTAGCCCGTTATTCCTTAAACAATGTGCTTCTTAACTTAGGAAAATCGCCTAAGTTGAGAGTGACTATCATAGGGGTATGTGATGTAAAGTGGGTATATAGAAGGGTAAAATAAGAGAAAAAGATAGTAGAGCTGGATGTGGTAGAAAAAAAAGAAAAGAAAAAGTAAAAGAAAAGAAGAAGTAAAAATTGTAAAATAGTGAAAAAAAGAAAAAAGAAAGAATAAAGACCACACCCGCCCTGAATGTACAATAAAAAAAAGGAAAATAAATGTGGAATAAAAAGAAAATTGGTTAAGTGTAGACCCCAAGAGTAGTTGTAGTGCCATGGAGGATTAGTCACTTGATATGTCTATATGTACCATACCATCCACCCAAGCCTTCATTACAAGTCGAATAAAGCCCTATAGTTATCCTAACTTGAATGTCTGAAAACTAAGGTAAAGAAAATAAGAGCAAGCCTATGTATTTGATGCATATTGATTGGAAATTCTCTTTTGAGTGTGAGTGTTTCTTGTCTATCCCTGTATTGACATGTATTATTTTATATGAGTGAGTGGAGCTTCTTTGTTGTGAGGGCAAATGAGTCATATTACGATATGCTTACTTATTTTGGGGAATGTAATTTGTATATACATGCATGGTTGTGTATTACTAATGTAATTACATATCTTGATACCATTGTATCATATTGTTGTGCTTCATGTTTGTGCACAGTTGGTCTTGAAAGGTTGAAATGGGAGTGGATAATGTGTTTTTAGTTTTAAGCATTGATTAACTGCCCTGGATAGCTTAGAGTCCTCTATTAAAGCGTTGTGTTTTTTTATTTTGTTGTGTTGCCTGAGGACATGCAAACGTTCTAAGTTGAGGGTGTTGATGTCCTATAGAAATATCACTTTTAATGCTTAAAATGATGAAAATATGCAAGTTTCTTAGGCTATTTTGTTAGATGTGATGTGTTATGGGTATGTTTTGTAGAAAACTAGGTTTTAAATGCTAAGTTCAAGAAAAATATGAAAAATGGTGTTCTTGGCTAATTACTTGAGCATTTTTTGGGCATTTGTGATATTTACCAGGCTTGTGTGGCCAATGCATGTACCATAACATGAAGTATAGAATCTTGGTTGATGATATTTAAAGACCTGGCACTTACCTATGTCCACTTATGGACCACATGTAACGCTTGTGGTCCATATGTGGCTTAGGTAAGTACCAGAATTGAAGATCCAGAGAGTGCAAGATCTGAAGAAAATTTTTTGGCACTTACCTATGGCTACTTGTGGACCATATGTAGTACTTGTGGACCGCAAGTGGGTAAGGTAAGTACCAGAAGTCCAAAATTCAGAGAGTAAATAGTGCAGGATTATTTTCTAGCACTTACCTGAGTGCACATGCGGACCGCATGTGGCCCAAATAAGTGGCCACCGATTCCATTTGTCCTTTTTTATCCAGGATTTGATTTTTAGGGTTTCCTCATGTACTATAAATCTTCATTATGTGGTTTTAGTAGAGGTTACACACTCTTTATACTTACAAACATAGTTTGTGGTTCTGAGATCAAAATTTGGTATTGGAATTATTTTGTATTGGTTTTTGTTGTTACTTCAGTTGAAGTTTTGGGTTTTCAGTTATGATTATTATGATTTCATTTAATGCTTTTAATTATGAATATCGTTGATTACTTCACAAGCATGAGCGGATAAAATCTCTTAGCTAGGGTTGTGAAAACCCTATCGGATTGATGAAGTAGAGGAAGTGCTATGTTGTTCTAAACTGATACCCATGTATGTATTGTATTATATTCACTTTCATAGATGTCTCAGTGGTTGCAAATATTAGTATTCCTCCTAGATTATTGCTACTTACTCCAAAAGAGGAGTAGTGACTAGGAAAAGATAATTACAATAGTAATTTAAAGTTTAAATATTGATCCACACTAATAGGTAGTATTTAAGTAAGATGGTTAACTATCATCTAATAACTTGAGACTCAAAAGGTTATATAGTTAACTGAGATCAGGATAAGAGTTAGTAAGGCGACATCCTGAGACTCAAAAGGTAAAGGGTGAGATCCATTAGCGATTCCAAGAGACCGTTGATGGTACATAACTTATCAGATTCTGCATCTAAGGTATCGGGATTTTAGTGACAATTTCAAACAAGTAACGAGTATCAACTTTGGTTTTAATCAGTCATAGATAAATACAAGGATTGTGTTTCTCCTGGTTTCCCAACTTTGGTTTTGGATATGTACTATGCCCCCAATGTGTTTGAAAAAAATGCTTATAAAGATATGTTCATTGCATTGACTTCTTTTTAATGGAACTCTTGCTTGTTTTAAACTTGGTAACAAATTTATGCATGTATTAAATGGGTTGGAGAGGTAAAGCTAAATGGTTATTCTTGTAGGGTACAGATTCCCTCAAGTGGATTTAATATGGTAATTGGAAGGTCACCTAAGGTCCCCTATACCTACATGTGATTGGCTATGGATAGTACTTGCAAGTATGGTTGGTATGATGATACCACCACTAAATGGCCCTGGTTAATAAATGGTAAATGAATTGCTTGGAAACAGTTTTAATTAGGCATTAAAGGGGGAAGTGTAGCTAAGCCATGAAAGGTGGAGGTCCCGGGGGAACAGAAACTAGAAACTCATATTTGTCGGTATAAAGTTGGTCTTGGTGGACCATGTGCATGATGTCACACCTCATATTGGGGGATGTACTAGTCATCCCAATGGGATATTTCCCTTGTTGTGCGGCTACACGCACTGGGGCCTTTTAAGCATGGGGAGATGAACCCATATTGCCCGTGGGTGCTTTAGGATGGCAAAGCTACACAAACCAGGTAAAGTTTTTAAATTCATGCTAATCTCGGTTCCCTTTCTCAAAACTTATATATGTATGATTGTATGCATTATGGATGGTTTTACTTGGTTTTATAACTGGTATTATTTTATCCTTATCCTGAGTTATGCTAGCGATCACTTGCTAACCCGTTTACTGATGGCTATATACCCATGCTATGTAGGAACTGGCCATTGTACTCCTCCTGTCTAACACGTGATTCAGTATCAACATTTGGACTGAAGTGGTGAGCTTTTCCATTTTATGTTATGGACATGTTTTGACATTTTTTTTCATTTTGGATTTTGGTTTCGGCCATAGTTGGGGGTATGTCCCAATCAAATATCGTTACTCTTTTGGATACAAGCTTTATGGTATCTTTGAGGGTTGGTATGTGCGGATCGATATTGGTGTCAGCCTTGGTATTGGCATAAGCTTGGAGGCTGGTATCATTGGATATAATTTCTCACTGTTCTATCGTAATATATTTTGGGATTGATTATCATATTATGTTTTTGTATTCTCTTTGGTTATGGCCTGGTTTATGGCCTTTGGTTTGGCTTAGTATGGTTGGATGGTTGATTTGGTATAGTTAGACTCGATTGGGTTAGTCATAGTTGTGACCCTATCCCAGAGTCTTCATGAGGACATTTATGCTATTTTGTTATATGCTTAAAATTCAAGCCTATCTAAGGCTGGATATAGGTGGTTGGGTTGGGTAAAAGGAGGTTGTTCCAGGTCCTAGTTGGACTTGGGATGCCCATTACGTCTAGGCCTTAGTTAGGGTTATGACAAGTTGGTATCAGATCTTTAGGTTCATAGTCAATTGGGAGTTCTACAAAGCCGTGTCCAGTAGAGTCTCTTTTAGGGGTGTGTAGTGCGCCACACTCATAATAGAGAGGCTGCAAGGCATTTAGGAATGTTTCACTTTCTTAGTATTTTATTTTTAAGCTTGGAGTCTAAAGTCCGGAAATATTCTCTAATCCTTGTTGTTTGTCTTTCAGATCATGCCTCATAGATCTAGAAAATAAGAAAATTCTTTTGTCCCATCTGGGGATGATGCTGAAGGGGTACATCCTACGAAGAGGGTACATCTTCGATCTCAGGGTCCTATTCCAGATGGTAATGGGGTTTATCCTAATTTTACCAGTTTTCCTCAGTTCCCTCAAGGCAATGTGACAAATATGAAATTCTGTTAATCTATCTATGTTATTGCTCAGTTGGTTGCTACTCCTGTTGAACGGGATACATCTGGTGGGTTTTCTATTAAGGCCATAAGGATTGGCTAATTTATGAAGATGGGTCCTCTTACTTTTACTGGAGTGAAGGTGGAGGAGGATCCCCAAGAATTCTTAGATGAAATGGAAAAAATATTTTGGGTGATATAGGCTACCAATCTAAAGGGGGTGAACTTTGCATCTTATCAGCTCAAAAATGTTTCTTATCAGTGGTATGAGGAGTGGGATAGATATTGGGGCGATATGGAAGAATCTGAATTGTGAGAGGCCTTCTCTAATGCCTTCTTGGATCGTTTCTTTCCTCAGTAGATGAGGGAAACTAAGATGGATGAGTTTGTGAATCTTAAGCAAAGGAGAATGACTGTCAACTAATATGCCTTAAAGTTCCATCAGCTATCGAGGTATGCTCCTAACTTGGTGGCTGACATGAGAATAAGAATGAGGAAGTTCGCTTCTGGGTTGAATAGAGATTTAATCTTGGAGAGCAAGACTGCTTTACTCATTAAGGATATGGACATTTCTCGATTGACTGTCCATATACAACAAGTGGAGGATGAGAAGTGGAGAAAGGTGGAGTTTGGGGATAGACATAGAAAGAGGGGCAAATTTTCTGATCATAGAGGTGCGTAGGCCCAGAGGCTCAGGATGATAGCTAGTGGCAGAAGAAAAGGTAAGGGATCTTGGGTTCCTTCTCTACTTCCAGTGCCTCTTATCTAAAGTAGTTGGGAGATCAGCGTTATCAGGGTGGTGACAATTCCCGAGCACAAGGTGCCCAATCTCAAGCGAGAGAAAGTTAGTCAGTTTTTTCATGCCCTCTTTGTCTATTCTACAGTCAACCCCATCGAGGTTATTGTGAATAGGAAAGGGTCAAATGCTTCAAGTATGGCCAGCCAGGTCATTGGCTCAGGGATTTTTTGGTTAATAAGGTCACTACGGGGACGAACAAGGTTTCTGTGGCTTCATATTTTGCTCCTACACCTGGTGGTATTGCATCAGTTTCTACTATTTCTCCTGGTTCTAGTGTTGGTTGAAAAAAGTTGTATGATGTGGCATCCTAACAGGAATCTGAGGTATCACCTGATGTCGTTACTGGTACGTTACAACTCTTTTCTAGTGACATATATTATTTGCTTGATCCGGGGTCCACTCTTTCTTGCATGACTCCTTATGTGGCTGTATCTTTTGGTTTTGATCCTGAAGTGATTTCAGATTCTTTTTCTGTTTCTAACCCGGTACGGGACTCATTTATTGCTAAAAGGGTCTATAGAGGGTGTGTGGTGTCTGTTGGTGGCAAACAAACTTTGGTGGATCAGTTTGAACTGGGGATGGTGAATTTTGATGTCATCTTAGGTATGGATTGGTTACACTTCTATTACGTGTCTTTAGATTGCCAGACCCAGAAGTTTATCTTTAAGTTTCCCGGTGAACTGATTATAGAATAGGAGGGTGGTTCTTTGGCTACTCGGGGAGGGTTTATTTCTTATCTTAAAGCTTGGAGGTTAATCTCTAGCGGGTCTCTTTATTACTTGGTTTGGGTTAAAGATTCCAACTCGAAAGATCCTTCTTTACAGTCAGTTCCTATGGTTAATGAGTTTCCGGAGGTCTTTTTGGATGATCTTCCTGGTGTTCCTCCGAATAGGGAAATAAAGTTTGGTATTGATTTGCTTCCGGACACTCATCCAATAGCTATTCCTCTGTATTGAATAGATCTGGCTGAGTTGAGGGAACTCAAGAAGAAACTTAAGGATCTTCTAGATAAGGGGTTTATTCGTCCTAGCATTTCTCCATGAGGTGCATCGGTGTTGTTTGTGCACAAGAAGGATGGTTCCCTCTAGATGTGCATTGACTATAGGCAGTTGAATAAGGTAACAATCAAAAACAAGTATCCTCTCCCGAGGATAGATGATCTGTTTGATTAGTTACATGATGCCAGGTTCTTTTCTAAGATAGATCTTTGATCAGGGTACCATCAACTTAAGATTAGGGAGGTGGATATCCCTAAGATAGACTTTTATACACGGTATGGGTATTTTGAGTTCTTGGTGATGTTATTTGGATTGACCAATACCCCGGTGGCATTTATGGATCTGATGAACAGAGTTTTTAGGCAGTATTTAGATCTCTTCATCATTATTTTTATTGATGACATTCTGGTTTCTTCAAAGAGTAAGGTAGATTATGTAAATCACCTCCGTCTGGTGTTGCAGACCTTAAAAGAATAGTGGTTGTCTGTCAAGTTTTATAAGTATGAGGTTTGGTTGAACGCCGTGACTTTCTTGGGTAATATTATTTCTACTGAGGGGATAATGGTTGATTCTCAAAAAGTTGCTATGGTGGAGGAGTGTCCTGGGCGCATGACTCTATTCGACATCTGGAGCTTCTTGGGTTTAGCCAGTTATTATAGGTGGTTCATGGAAAGCTTTTCGTCGATAGCGGCTCCTTTGACTAAGTTAACTCAAAAAAATGGTAAGTTTTCTTGGTCGGCTGCTTGTGAGGGGAGTTTTGATAAGTTAAAGGATAAGCTCACTTCGGATCCAATTTTGGCTTTGCCAAAAGGTAATGATGGGTTTGTGGTTTATTTGATGCATCTCGGGTAGGGGTTGGTTGTGTTTTGATGTAGCATGGGAAGGTGATTTCCTATGCTTCCAGGCAGTTGAAGGTGCATGAGAGGAATTATCCTACTCATGATTTGGAGCTATTGGCGGTTATGTTTACTTTGAAAATATGGTGGCATTATCTATATGGTGTTCACATAGATATCTTTTCTAATCATAAGAGTCTACAGTACATGTTCACACAGAAGTAGCTTAACTCAGGCAAAGGATATGACTTGAGCTTCTTAAGGACTATGATATAAGTCTTCACTACCACCCAGGTAAGGCTAACGTGGTTGCTGATACTCTTAGCATGTTGTCTATGGAAAGTGGCTTATGTGGAGGAAGGAAAGCGGGAATTGGTGAAGGAAATTCACCACTTGGACAATCTTAGAGTTCGTCTCTTTGACTCTAAGGATGGTGGTGTGATGTTGCAAGATGTTGTTCGATCGTCTCTTAATGCAAAGATTAAGGAGAAACAAGTGCTCGATACTGTCTTGATGAAAATCAAGAATGATGTTGGCGGTGTTTGACATTAGTGGTGATGGTACTTTGCGGTACCAGGAGAGGTTGTGTGTTCCTGATGTCGATCGTTTGTTAAAAAGAATTTTCGCTGAGGTTCATGGGTCACGCTATATTGTTCATCCTGTATCGACAAAGATGTATCACGATCTCATGGAGATCTATTGCTGGAATGGTATGAAGAGGGATGTGGTTGATTTCGTGGTCAAGTGCATAGTGTGTCAACAGGTTAAGTTTGAGCATATGAGGCTTGGTGGATTATATCAAGAAATAGAGTTGCCTAAATAGAAAAGAGAGATGATTAATATGGATTTTGTTACCAGTCTTCCTCGGTCTCAAAACCAATTTGATTCGATTTAGGTCATCGTGGATAGGATGACAAAGTCTGCTCACTTTCTGCCAGTGAGGACTACCTTTTAAGCGGAGGACTATGCAAAGTTGTATCTTCAGGAGATTTTGAAGTTGCATGGGCTACTTATCTCGATTATTTTTGATTGTGGTATGCAGTTTATATCTTATTTTTGGCAGTCTTTCTTGAGAGTGTGGGGACTAAGGTCAGTCTGATTACTACTTTTCATCTGCAGTTGGATGAGCAAGCAGAGAGAACTATTCAGAAATTGAAAGATATGCTTTGGACCTGCATGATTGACTATGGAGGTAATTGGGTTGAGCATCTACCTTTGGTGGAGTTTTCTTAAAAATATAGCTATCATTCGAGTATTGGTATGGCCTATTTTGAGGCATTGTATGGTAGGAGGTGTAGATCTCCTATTGGTTGTTTTGAGCTTGGTGAGCCAGACGTGTTTGGTCCAGATCTGGTTTATCAAGGTATAGATAAGGTAAAGGTGATTATGGATAGGCTTAAGGCTGCCCAGATTTGCCAAAAGTCTTACGCGGATGTTTCGCGTAGAGACTTGGAGTTTGAGGTTGGGGAGAAGGAATTCCTAAAGGTATCTCCCATGAAGGGAGTAGTGCGGTTTTGCATGAAGGGGAAGCTCAGTCCCCTATTTATTGGTCCTTATATGATTTTGTGGAGAGTTGGTAGTGTTTATTATGTACCGAAGTTGCCTGCTAGTTTGTGTTTGGTTCATCCGATATTTCATGTTTCCATGTTGAGGAAGTGTATTGGTGATCCTTCTTCGATTATTTCTTCAGAGGGATTGGGAATTTCAGATTCTCTGTCTTATGAAGAGGTCCTAGTTGAGATATTGGATAGGTAGGTTCTTTGGTTGCGGACTAATGATGTGGCTTTGGTTATGGTTCTGTGGCAAAACCATAATGTGGAAGAAGCTACTTGGGAAGCAAAGGAGGACATAAAGTCCAAATATCGCTCTTGTTTTCTGCTCTGGGATTCATGTGGAAGGTATGTTTTCTTGAACACATCTTTATTATCTGAGTTTGTTAAAGAAAATATTAATATCTTTGTCTCTTTGTTTTCGAACTTGGATGAAGATTGGGAATATGTTTGATAATTCAAATGACTCTGTGTGTGGTTACCCCTACCTTGTCTGTTATTCGGGGACAAATGTTCCTAGTGGGGGAGAATGTTACATCCAGGGTTTTGGCTCTTAGAATTTTTCTTAGAATTCCGTTCTCTGGATCCAATACGACTCATGAGTATGAGCCATATATTAGGGTACGAGTGGTATGGTCCAATCGTATGTTGACTAGTGTTGGTTGGTGGGATGGATGGGTTACTAGAATGGATATGACTTAGAGGATAATAGTTGTATGGTTTGGTACGAGTCGTATCTTGTACTCATATAGAGGACAGTGTCAATTCCCTTGGTATTCTATTTTGCCAGGGATACAGATGAAAGGTACAGATCGTATGCTTTGGATACGACTTGGTTGGATGAGTCATATGCTGGATAGTGTTGGGTCCAGGAGTTGGGGTAGGATATAAGTGGCGGGTACCACTCGTATCGAAAGGGTACGACTCATATGGGTCAATCGTATCCTTGTGATGGAATTTTTATGCAACTTAAGTGGGGGTAATTTGGACATTTCCCTACTTACCCTAATAGGATCCCACGACTTCTATCCTGTTTGGGAGGCTATTTACTTTATTATTTCTCTCTTTAATACTTAGAAACTACTCCTAAACAATCTAAAATCCTCTCAAAAGCTTTGGGGAAAGAAAGCTAAGGTTTCATCTTGAGGACTAATTTAGGGCTTGCTTTGGTGATTTCTTTTCATCAATTCTTTGATATAAGGCATGTTCTCTTCCCTCATTGTTAGTTCCAACTAAATGCATGATTTTACTATTAGTTTTCATGATTTTTTTGGTGAATACTTTTGGGTTTTCAAATATGATTTGGGGGTTTTGTTTATAAATGCTTGGTTATGGTTTCCCACGGTTTTAATTATGCCTTTCTATGAATTAATGGTGGTTTTGTATAATTGGATTATATAAGAATGGTTGTTGGTAATTGGAATTGGTTTTGGATCTGTACTATGCCCCCAATGTGTTTGACAAAATGCTTATAAAGATATGTTCATTGCATTGACTTCTTTTAAATGGAACTCTTGCTTGTTTTAAACTTGGTAACAGATTTATGCATGAATTAAATGGTTTGGAAAGGCAAATGTCTAAATGGTTATGCTTGTGGGGTATAGATTCCCTCAAGTGGATTTAATATGGTAATTGGAAGGGCACCTAAGGTCCCCTATACCTACATGTGGTTGGCTATGGATAGTCCTTGCAAGTATGGTTGGTATGACGATACCAACACTAAATGACCTTGGTTAATAAATGGTAAATGGATTGCTTGGAAATAGTTTTAATTAGCTATTAAAGGGGGAGGTATAACTAAGCCATGGAAGGTGAAGGTACCGAGGGGACCGAAACTGGAAAACCATATTTTCTGGTATGAGGTTGGTCTTGGTAGATCATTTGCATCATGTCATACCTCATATTGAGGGATGTACTAGTCATCCCAATGGGATAATTCCCTGGTCGTGCGGCTACATGTACTAGGCCCTTTCAGTAGGGGGAGCTGAACCCATATTGCTCGTGGGTGATTTAGGAAGACAAAACTACACAACCCAGGTAAAGGTTTTAAATGCATGCTAAACCCAGTTAACTTTCTTGGCACTTATATATGTATGGTTGTATGTATTTTGGATGGTTTTACTTGGTTTTATAATTGGCATTATTTTATCCTTATCCTGAGTTCATGCGAGCGATCACTTGCTAACCATTTACTAACAACCATATACCCATGCTATGCAGGAACTGACCATTCTACTCCTCCTGTCTAGCACGTGGATTTGGTATCAGCATTTGGACTGAAGTGGTGAGCTTTCATCCTTTCGAAAGGCTCCATTTAATGTTATGAGAGTATTTATGCTATTTGTTATATGCTCAAAATTCAAGCCTCTCTAAGGATGGATATAGGTGGTTGGGCTGGGTAATTGGGGGCGGTCCCTGGTCCTGGTTGGACTTGGGATGCCCATTACGTCTAGGCCATGGTTCCGGTCGTGGCAGGATCTTAGGTCGTTCTTGATAGTAGTCCACTTTCAGCCTAAATGACCTTCCATATGTAAATAAGTATCCCTTGATCCCTATTTTTAAGCCTTATAGCCTATTTTTTGTTACACATCTCACCTTCCCATTTATGTTAGAATGACGCCGTTTTGGCCCTAGTCCTCCTTGGACATTGTACACCTCAACTCAAGCAAATCGCCTAAGTTGAGGGTAGCTATCATAAGGGTGCGTAATGTAAAATGGGTATGAAGAAGGGTGAAATAAATGAAAAGACAGTAGGGATGGGTGTGGTAGAAAAAATGATAAAAGAAAAAGAAAAAGAAAAAGAAAAAGGAAAAGAGAAAGAGAAAGAGAAAGAGAAAGAGAAAGAGAAAGAGAAAGAGAAAGAGAAAAAGAAAAAGAAAAAGAAGAAGAAAAAGAAAAGAAAAAGAAGAAGAAGAAGAAGAAGAAAAAGAAGAAGAAAAAGAAAAAGAAGAAGAAAAAAAAGAAAAGGAAAAATATAAAGAAGAAGAAAGAATTAAAGAAACCACACCCAACCTGAATGTGCAATAAAGAATAAAAAAGGAGAAATAAGGGTGGAATAAAAATAAAATTAGTTGTTGAGTGGTCCCCAAACTAACTGTAGTGCTAAGGAGGCTTAGTCACTAAATATATCCATATGTATCATACCAACCCCCAAGCCTACATTACAAGCCGAATAAAGTTCTATAGTGATCCTAACCCGAATAAAGAAAAAGAAAATAAGGGCCAGCCTATGGTATTTGATACACATTGGTGGAACTTCTCTTGTGAGTGTCTCTTAACCATCCCTGCATTGCTAGGCATGATTTCATATAAGTGAGTTGGACTTCCTTGTTGTGAGCGCACATGGGTTGTTTTGATAGCTGCCTTTTTGTTTGTACATATGCATGATTGTTTGTTGCTAATGTAATGCCATATATTGATTCCCTTGTGTCACATTGTTGTGCTTCATGTATATACACAGTTGATTTTGAATTGTTGAAATAGGATAAGGTAATATGTTTGAGCTTAAAGTTGATGATTGACTGCCTTAGATAGCTTAGAGTTCTCCTAGTTAAGCATTATTATTTTGTTTTAATTTTTATGTTGCCTGAGGACATGCAAACGTTCTAAGTTGATGGTTTTGATGTGCTATGGTTTCATAGCACTTTTGACGCTTAAAACAGTGAAAATATGCAAGTTGCTTGGTCCTTTTGTTAGATATGATGTGTTTTGTGTTATGTTTTGCAGGGAATCAGGTTTTGAAGCTATTCTAAAAGAAAGCAGTGAAATTTGAAGTTTCAAACTTCTGGATTGGGCACCTACGACTATATGTACTACCTACGGGGCATAGGTGCCAATGTATATGTCAGAAATTGAGATCTAGACTCAAAAAGTTAGGAAAAGAAGATCCTGCCACTTACGGCGGGCACCTACGACTAGTAGGTGCCACCTACAGTCTGTAGGTGACAGAGTAGGTCTCAAAGGAGCAAAGTCTAAAGAAAGATACTGAAGATTTAGGACCAGGGCCACCTACGGGGACCACCTATGGTCTTAGGTGCCACCTATGGCTCGTAGGTGGCCTAGTAAGTAGCCATCGACCTTGATTTTCCTCTTTTATTTGGGAATGATTCCATAGGGTTTCCTTGTACTCTATATATACCCTTTTGATATTTTAGTTAGTTTATGCACTCTTGATACTTACAAACATATATTTTATTCCAGGATTCAATTTTTGATTTTGGTTGTTTATTCAGTTAAAGGGTTTATACAAACATATATATTGCTTGAATGCTCTTCTATGGTACAACTTGGAGACATGGTGCAAAAGGTACTTTGAAGATCATAGAAAATATAATGTTGTGTACAATAATATGACATAGAGTTATAATGCATGATACTTCTGGCAAGGTTCAAAACAACCATTACAATGATTGAGAATTAGGGTGAAGATGATGGAAAGAAAGGATGAGTTAAGGTAGTTTTCAAACACTTGGATCACTAGCATTTCTCCCATAACTCTAAAGATTCTCCAAGAAAATATTAACAAGTCAATGCAGTGCAACTTGTCTTGAGATGAGAAAAGGGGTTTTGAGATTGAGCATAAGGATTTTACACATACTGTGGACATTATGAGTAGGAGTTGTAGTTGCAGAGCTTGGTAGATTAGGGGTATTCTTTGTCCTCATGGTGTTGATGTCCTTCTTTGCAAGGAATATGAGACCATAAATTTTGTGGCTAGTAGCTATCACAAGGATACCTACCTCTGCATATATGACCACTTTATTCAGCCAATGAATAATATAAAAATATGTCTGGAATCAAATAATCCAACTGTAAAGTCACCAAAGGTTAAAAGATGCCTGAAAGACCAAGTAACGTTAGAAGAAAAGAGGCTAATGAAAGTAGGAAAACTGGGAAGCTTAGCAAATGTTGTGCTGTTATGACTTATAACAAATGTGGTACACAAGGACATAACAAAAAAGAAAGTCCTACAAGAGGTCAATTTGGTCCAAGACAATCAGGTGGAACATCTTTTCATGCATAAGTATTTTTATTTGTCATTATCTAATGTACATTTAAGTATAAAACTAATATTTCAATACACAGGTGTTGCGGCCTACCGCACATGCAAGTGTATATGGTCAGACAAGTAATATAGTAACTCTATAAAGCACCGAATATCGAACCCACAGTGACTACTTGTCAGCAATTCACTTAATTTAGTTTCTGAAAATGTCTCAATCAAGTGTTGTAAAGTATCAAAGAGTTGATAAAATTGTAGTAACTAATAAAGAGAGATTAAGTAATAAAATGTGGCAATTGCAATGTTAGCAAAGATGTAATCAATACGAGAGGGAATTCCAGGGTTGAGACACTCTCAACAATCATATAAATTATTATCCTTCTTGTTGGTCAAGTTGGTTATCAGGTTGTTGGTTCACAAGGTTAATAATACGATTATGGACTTCCAAACCAGTAACCATCTACCTAAAAGGGATATCATAACTACATCATTGAGCAAGATGCAATAATCAACTTCAGATGTTTTATGTTGTCGTCCTATAATTGAACCAAATAAGGCATTGTAAGTATATCCCTATCATAGACGCCTATCAAATATTTCATTATTTGAACAATTAGAACTTGTTCCTTAAACCGTTCAATCTATCCTAGTGATCCTTCTTCTGGGTTCACAACAGGATTAAATATGTATTTCAATAGTGGCCAATCATCAAAATAGTAACAACAAAGGATTAATAACAACCCATATGATAAATAAACACTTAACCAATTGAAGAATAACAAAATATAATCATACATTTGGTCGCAACCCCAGAACATGGGAAATTACCCACTCATGTTCATAATCAACATCCAAGAAATCAAAGTATTTATACCAAATTAAAAGTAAAAGAGTTTAATGGTAGAATAACCCTAAGATGAAGCCCTCATATGTTTTTTCCTTACCTAGATGTATGCAAAATATAAGCCAAAAATATTACAAATATTCCTTTTATAGTTGGGCTGCATCCCATAATTTAAACACACCAGCATACCATGACCTTATCGTGGAAGCTAGGGTCCGTGGCTTGCCAATATCATAGAGGCTCACTAGAATGTGCCAATTGCTTTTATGCCTTCTCCATGCCATACCCTTATCGCGGAGTCTAAGCGTAGTGGCATACAAATATTGCACATGACCACTGGAATCTCCCATTAGATATTAAACTTTCAATATGCCATACCCTTATCGCAGAGACTAAAGGGCGTGGCACGCCACTATGTTAGCTTCTTCTTTTCCAATTCAATGTTTGCTCTTCTTTTTTTAGTACTTGTCCCATGCTTTCAAAGCCTTGTTCTAATCTTTTTATGCTCACCGTGTTGGTCCTAATTCTCTTCATGATCCATAACTTGACGTTCATGCCTAATCACGTTCATTTTCACCACATTCAAATCCTACAATACTAATCATATCCATCAGCTTGGGAGTGAAATTTTATCTCAAACATAAGATATTTTAAGAGATTTAGCTCATGAAATTAGTGCAATAAAGGTAAATAATTAGCACCTGGATGTACAAATACACCTAAGATCACCACCCTATGATTAGAGTCTTGTTCGCCCTCGAACAAGTCTACACAATTATTCTCAGTACACCAAGGCTTCACATCACTACCTTAACAAGATACCGTCGCTAGGTACACCCTAACTACTCATGACTCATAAATTTTTATCCCAGACATTTTATATCACATATTAAAACACTAGAATGCTTCTTTCTGACTCCCTAACGTTAATAATAGACTCTACGATGTTGGTAAACTTATGCACATTATTCAACCAAGAAATCATACAAGCCACCTAACTATTGTCAACATGCGCCCTCACCACAAAAGAGTTACCCATATTCGCTGACTATTAAGTAATATATCATAGGAATAGGTACCAAGATCAAATTCTGATCACTCTCCCGAAGAATTCACATATGACATACGACGAACCATAAGCTTTCCTTTAGTGTAATAATCTATTAATGTTAGAATATCAATGCTTAGGATCTAGTAGGACTTTAGGGGTTGTAATGTAGGCTGCGAGACAGGTAGATACTATTCTGGGTAGTACAATGACTATCCTCCCTAAGCGCTTTAATACATCACATGTTAAATGCAACTATTCTTTCATCACCCTATTTTCCACCAATTTTGTATCACCCTATGATTTTTCATATTTTTTTCCCCTATCTCTTTAAGCTAGATTACAAATTGTATGTAGGGAGTATTAACTTCTCATATTGTTCTTGAAATAATCATTTTGTTTATTTTACTACTCCCTTTTGTCAACATATAAACTATATAACACCGAAAGCTAATTTTTAGGGGCATTACTTTCACTCTTTTCATCTTTTCTCGCACACTTTCAAACAACTCAATTTTTAATCAAAGCGCTAGGAGTTTTGGGATCAAAATGGGGCCAATTAAAAGAAAAAAGATTAAGTTACTTATAAGGCTACCAAAGAATAGGCTTAAGTCTCAACGGGGCAGACTAGGGTTATGCACTAAGGGTAGACAAGGAAGGTACAAAATATGGTTATCAAAGAAATGCCTATATCATCTCCTAAACTCATCATTCCTTATTTCACTTTGTAAACACACTGGAAAGTTCTAGACATCACTATGCATATGAAATATATAGAAAACCTCACTCACACCTAGCACATGCTAAACTCAATCAGGATTCATATAGACTTTTGGCCAAAAAATTGCACAAATTCAAAATTAAGACAACATTAGCAAAGAGTCACATAATTGAGCCTAGGCGTCTAAAAAATAGCAACCCATCTTAGTTTGGCATGATTCTTCATAGAATTTTTTTCATGTCTCATAGTCATATGGCCCAACAAAAGGTACGCCGTATTAGATTAGTGATCGAGTTATCCTACCTATTCACTCCCTAAGACTGATTCCCCTTAAGATGGTTGTCATCCATCCATCATCGAGAAAACCACCTAAACTATGACTAGTTATTGGAATGCATCATATAAAATAAAAGATTTATTCTTAAAATCGACATAAAAATAACTAATCAACTAAAATAACAAATCTAGGAATAATAAAATAATGAAACTATTACTAACTACTGCACAACCAAATTCACAATAATAATAATTACTAACTATTACAGACCAAATATACTGGAATGTCTATCTTAGCACCAAATAACAAATAATAGTCCACAAAATAGTAAAAAATAGCAATTCAATCAGAATAGATAACAAAATAAGTGTAATCTCCACCACCCTACACTGAAAATGTAGTACTGTCCCTAGTGCTTGTAGAGATAAAACAAAATAAAAATATGAGGTGATGTAAAAACTCCCTGGACACTCCTCATCCATGGAGTCATAAATATTCGGGCATAAAACCTCATCACGCAAGTCAGGGTCCACATCATCCTCATCCTCAAACTCAATATCCAAATCCTATAGCCGCCTATCATTATCATTCAAGATGTCATTCTCCACTAGCTTTACAAAATTTTGGTCGATCCGCAATAAAGTCCTGGCATGGTGACCAAGTGGGTGGTCAAGCTCCACCATACATATCTCCTATCTGGTGGCTACTCTTTCTACAACTCATAGCTGTAGCATCTGTAGCCCATACATATGGGTTGTGATCTTATCACCCCGAGCATGGCGCTTGGGTAATGTCAACACTAGTCCATGAGAAATATCAAGACCCTGCATCTGGGTCACATTTATCGAACGTGTGTCTAATAGAGTTATATAGTCCAAGAACTCCTCCTCAATACCATGGCCTCTTAGAAAATGAGTCAGTAACCCGCTAAAGCCATACTTGAGTCCCTGATGATGACACACCTTTTTCATTGCTGATATAATTACTGTTCCTAAATTAATCACGAAGCCCTCCTGCATCAGTGTATAAATCATTCAAACCCAATCTTGAGTGACTTCTATCATGTGCTTCCCCAGAATGAAACAGTGATAACTTATTTTCAGCCATACTCTTGCTTCCTTATTCATTTGATCATAGGTAAAGGTCAAACGATAACCTCCCTCTCGGTGGTGAATCCACCTAGCCGTTGACCTATTTTCCATAATAAGTATCTGATGTCAGCATATGATGGAGTGATGTTCAATTGCCTCAGCTGAAGTAAGTCTACCTCAGGATTACCCAAGAAGGCATTCAGGTCATATGCATTAAAGTTACCACTTGCCCAAATTTTTTTACTTTTGAATCAGGCTCTCTTAGGTCCCAGTTGACGTAGAATTCCCTGATCAATTGTAGATTGCACATAGTAGGCTGCTAAAAAAAAAGTTCATCTGCAACTCCTCAATTCTCCAAACCATGCCTAGGAACTCTCTCCTCAAACTCTCTCGATCAATGAACTTATCCCGGGTATATTTTGATTTTGTGTGCTTGTAATATCATTTCTTTCCTTTTTCCATAACCTATCGAGACCCATATCTATAAGTATGATCTTGTGGAACTGTCGGGGCTTTGGGTATGCGAGCCGCTGGATGAAATCTCTTCTTTGACACCTCCGAAGGTGCAACAACATCCTTTTTTTGTGTCTTACTTGCCACAGTGTCTGCCAAATACCACATGAGAAAGCATGTCAAAACAAATACAATATAGCTAGCCAAATACCAAGTATAGAAGGTTTTAGGGACCATCCCACACTTAGTTTCTAGTATAGGTGTGTGAATTCGAAACTGGGGTACTAAGACTTCCCTCATTCCACAATATAACCAGGTCACAATACCTATTCAAGTAGTCAACCAGTTTGGGAATCTAGTTGCTATCCACAAGATCACAACCTGAGGTCACACCGCTTTACTCAGACTTCAAGCATGTACCACACTTTCACAACAAAGTGTTCACAAAATTACAACATACCAAACCATCACTTTCCTTCAGTGCTATCCTTAATAAGATTTCTTTTCTATTTAATCACCTGTTCCACCATAATTCATAGAACATACTTGTGCAGTTAACACATCTCAAAGATCTTTAAAGGACTACCATGATTTCCTTGTGTGCACAAGCAACACCACGCACAGATACTCATGATGTAATAACAATATATGCATAAAAAATCTCCAGTAAGCACCATATCCCTTATTTCAATTCTAACCATATCCCCTGTTTCAATTCTAACATATTCAAATAAGGGATTCACAACAACATACACCTGTACATGCCCACATAGGCAAAAGCAGACTCACCAATCATAATTTTGAATCATATTACTCACATAAGTTATTATATTGCATTCATGTAACTGTGCACACACTTTTTTAAAGTGTAATGGGGAAAATAAATATGAAAACACACAAAGTCACCCATGGATGTGAAAATTAAACTTCCAGACCAACCTTCCAGCAGACTTTAAAATATAGCGTATGGGAATGAAAACCTTGAATTCATTACACTCTTCACAATATGAATTCAAAAAATGTTTATTTACCCATAATTTTGGGTGAAAGAGATAAGCCACAAAGAGATAAAATTTAACTTACCTCGTATGTGCATGGTGAAGGAGAGAGGAAAATATTTGATAGAGTTTCTTGGTATGGTATGCTTCAAATTGAAAGATTTCCTTTGGCATAGCATATTAGGGTTAAAAGAAAGGGGAAAAAATTGAGGATTTTTATTTTTAAAAAGAGGGGTCGGGTTTTAAAAGGGGAAAAAGTTGGGTTAAAGCCGATAATTTAATGAAAATGGCCAGACTTATCAGCCTTCATGCCATGCCCTTATCGTAGAAGATAGGGAGCATGGCATACCCCTATTACAGAGGTCCATTGTAATGGGCATAGAAAATTTTTACCTTCAATATGCCACGCCATTATCATGGAGGATAGGGAGTGTGGCATGCCCCTATCACGGAGGTCCGCTGGAATGCCAACTTGAGGGAATTTTGGCCCCCCTTGCTTGCCTTTGTTTTTCTTCATACCAATACGCATTTTCATACCTGGTAGCCTCCTTAAAAGAACATTTTGTTCTTAAATTATTTCTTCCCCATGTTAAGATGTTCTCAATCCTGCAAATCTCCTCAAATACAACAAAATAAATTAAAAGTGGTGGGTTTCCTCCCACCTAGCGCCTCAGTTTTTGTCATGGCTCGACATATATTTTTTTATTTTTAATTTATTTTCTCATTTTTATTCAAATAAAAGAGAAAAACTAGACTATTACATTACATTTGTGGGCTGCCTCCTTTACAACGCCTTATTTAATATCGCGGCATATCCAAACTCAATATCACTCATCCATAAATATGATAGATGTCTTTGTGTATCCTCATGATCTGAATAATAATACATAATCTCCATTTATTCACCAGGAATGTAGCACTCTTGACCTTACGCCAAAGCTCCACCGCCCCTTGAGGGGTGATTCTCACCACTTCAAACAACCCCGACCACTTGGACCTCAGTTTACTTGTGAATAGTTTCAGCCTTGAGTTGAATAACAACAATTTCTGGTTAGAATATGCCTATCATGACATCTTTTGGTCTTTTCCTTATACAATTTTGCATTTTTGTAACCATGTAAGCAGAACTCATCAAGTTTAAACAACTGAAGCATCCTCTTCTTTCCCAAATTTTTTGAGTTAAGATTCAATTTCTTCACTGTCGAATAAGCTTGATGCTCAAGATCCACGAGAAAGTGATACACTTTTCCATATACCCATTGATATAAGGAGGTCCTAATAGGTATTTTGTAGGTTGTTCTATACGCCCATAGTACATCATCCAACTTTAACGACCAATCTTTGTGCCAACCATTTACTATTTTTTGAAGAATCTATTTAATCTCACGGTTGGATACCTCCACTTGGACACTCATTTGTGGATGATACACTGTAGAAATCATGTGTTTGACCCCATATTTTTCCAGCAGTTTCTTGAACCAATGATTCACAAAATGAATCCCTCCATCAGTAAAAATTGCCTTAGGTGTGCTGAAATAAGAGAATATATTCTTCTTGACAAACTTTGTCACCACTTTAGCATCATTAGTGGGGAGAGAAGAAGCTTCTACCCATTTAGACACATAATCTATCATTGCCAATATATGCAAATTACCATAGGAGGGTGGAAATGGGCCCATGAAATATATCTCCCACACATTAAAAACCTCTACCTCAAGAATATTATTTAGGCGAATTTTATGGCGTCTTGAGATAGCACACATTCTCTTGCATTGGTCACATTCTTTCACAAAAGCAAATCTATCTTTGAATAGCATAGGCCAAAAAAAACCTAATTGTAACACCTTGCGTGCTGTTAGTACACTTCTATAATGACTTTTATTAGGTGATGAAGGCCAACTCTTTAGTATTTGTTTGGATTTAGCTTCTGGAACACATCTTCCAACTACTTGATCAATGCCCTGCTTGAACAAATAAGGCTCATCCCACATATATGAGAGAGAATCATGGAATAATTTATTCTTTTGTTGACTAGTGGCATCTGGGGGATATACACCACTTACCAGTAAGTTCACTATATCATCATACTATGGGAGCTCTACTGCGCTCAGTGCCACCAACTATTTATTTGAGAACTCCTCTTAAATATACCCATCCTCAACTATATGTGCTCAACTTTCTAACCTCAATAAGTGGTCAACCACTTGATTTTCAACCCTTTTTCTATTATGTACCTCCAAATCAAGTTCTTGTTGTAGAAAAATACTTCTGATTAACCGCTACTTCATATTTTGTATTGAATAGATATCGGATTTCAGCATGGTTCATATAAAATATCACCTTTGTGCCAGCTAAATATGCTTTAAATCTGTCAAATCCATACACTAAAGCTAGTATCTCTTTCTCTTTGACAGTGTAATTGAGTTAAGCACCATCTAAGATCTTTCTAGCATAATAGATAAAGTGAAAGACCTTCTCCTTGTGTTTCCCCAACACTAAACCTACAACCATATCACTTGCATTTCACATTAGCTAAAAATGCAACCCTCAACCAAGAATAATCAATATAAGAGATTCTATCAGTCTTTTCTTCAAGTCCTCAAATAATTTCTGGCAATCAACTCCAAATTCAAAATTTACCTCTTTCTGTAGTAACTTACACATTGGACTTTCTATCTTCAAGAAGTCCTTGATGTACCTTCTATAAAATCCCCTATGTCTGAGAAAACTGTATGCACCTTTAACTGATACTGTGGGTGGCAGCTTCTCAATACTTCTATTTTTGCTATTTCCACCTCCAGCCCCTTTTATGACACTTTATGGCTAAGAAAGATGTCTCTCTTGACTAAAAAGTGGTATTTATCCTAGTTTAGCACCAAGTTTGTTTCTTTGAACCTAGCCAAGACCTTGTCTAAATTTGCAGACACATATCAAATGAGTTACCAAATACAGAAAAATCATCCATAAATACCTCAAATAAATCCTCCACCATGTCATTGAAAATTGCCATCAATGGCCATGCACCTCTAAAAAGTAGCTAGTGCATTGCACAATCCAAAAGGTATTCATCTGAAAACATAAGTCTCATACTGATAGGTTAATGTTGTTTTTGCTTGGTCATCAGATGCTATGGATATTTGATTATAGTCAGAATACCTATCAAGGAAACAATATTATTCTTGTCCAGTAAGTTTGTGAAGCATCTGGTCAATAAAAGGGATTGGATAATGATTCTACACTCATTGAGTTTTCTATAGTCCATACAGATTCTCCATCTGGTCACAGTACAAGTCGGGATCAACTCGCTATTATTATTTTCACAACTATCATACCTCCTTTCTTTGGGATGCACTAAATAGGACTGACCCATTTGTTGTTTGAGGTGGGATAAAGTATATATGTGTCGAGCCACTTGATCATTTTTTTCTGACTACCTCTTTCATAATTGGGTTCAATCTTTGCTGATGTTGTACACTTGGCTTATGGCCTTCTTCCATAAATATTTTATGCTTGCAGAAAGTAGGATTAATCCCTTGGATGTCTGACATTTGCCATCGGATGGCTTTATTTCCTTTTTTAAGCACTACCAATGCCTCTTTTACCTGTACATCAGTTAAACTTATAGAGAGAATCACAAGTAAAGTGTTTTCATCACTAAGAAAGGCATATTTGAGATTGAAAGATGGATCCTTAAGCTCCAATTTAAGGGAGTCCTCAATGGAAGGCCTGGGAGAAGGACCAAGGAGCCTTTTCAAAGGCTCAAACGCACCCTTCCAAATCAAGACACTTGCAACTTCTAAGATTTAAATCATCTCATGTGCTTCTGCATAACCAAAAATATCATACCCCACTAATGCTTTTTCAAAGGGGTCCTTGGATGTAATAAGAGGGAGCTTAGAGTGTCATGACCCGAGACTATCTCTTAGTTGTAACACGATGCTTAAGGCCACAGGTGACCCTAAACTAACCCATGATCTGGCATAATCTGTAAATACTGAAGAAACATAACAAAATACTATGTGGAATTTATTTAATAAATATTTAAATAGTCAAGTCAATATCAAAGTAGTCTAAAGCACATCACTGAATACATAACTAACTGTCTGAAAGCCTCTAAGCATAATGAGTTGTTGGGATAGGTCCCCAACTAACTCTGACTGCTGAAATAAACATGAACTAAAATAATGGAAAGCATGATAACTGATATAATTAGTCCTCACTGATGAGGACTCACCAATGTTGTAGCTGAGTGGCATACGGACTATCTAAGTACGATCAGGGAACTGAGCGTCCAAAGCTATGTTATAAGACAACATAGAGCAAAAGAGAGTATGCAGTTAGTACTTTAAATTACTGGTATATGAGATAGGGACTAACTAAAATACATATAGGTACTGAACATGAATGCAAGAACATGTAAAATGAGTGTAAGACCAAGTACTAACATGCACTAAAATAATTTAAATTACTGAATAACTAATGTATGAACATTTGGTCTTGCAAATATGAGCCGTCATAATCAGAATGCTGAACTGAAACTTGTGAGAGCTAACCTTTAATCGACATACCTTAATCTGAGCTAATTGAACCTATAACCCTAGTTAGAAGGCTGTTAATACCTTACCACAGGTACCGACACTGGCTGTGTGGATCCACTAAATTGGTGTCCCAAAGGACTAGGGTACCAGTTATCTACTGGCGGGTGACCTTTAAGAGAGTGTCAGTTCTCAACAGGTAGGTGACTCTTATAACCTATGCTGGCAATGTAGTTCTAGATCTTAGGGACTTTTACTAAAAGTCTTAGTCCTCTATTAGTGGGTGAGCCTTTATACCTAGGTTAGGTTCGCTCGGTGTTAATCTTACTCCAAATTGAACTAACTCTGATATTGATAAAATTTAACATAATTCACAACTGATGAATGCTCAACATGAATATATAATCTAAAAATAATAATGAAACCATGATCTAAATAATGTGTAGATTGAAAATCTGAAACATGGATGAATATCTTGGTATCGAGTGTTCATAACCCACCAGTACTATCTAATGTAAAATGATCTTGGAAAATATTAAACAATTAATGGTATGGAAAAAATCATGTATAATACCCAAGATTTCAATAACTAATCATGATGTAGACATTTGCATTTTCAAACATATTGGAACAAAATTATTATGAGGGAATATATTTTCATGGTTTAGAATCAAGACAATTGAGAGAAGATTCATAAATTTCATGGTTAACTTGGAACCCCATAAAAGAAAAAAGAGTTTAACACTTAAAAGTTTGGAGAGTTCTTGGGACTCTATAGGTGAAAGGGATCCACTGATGAATATCCCACATACCTAAAGTAAAAACTTTGGTGAAATCCCTACAATTAATCTTGTTTTTGAGAAAACATAATTTGCTCTTGAGAAAGAAGAAAACCGCTCATCTTTGCTTTCTCTAAGTTAAATTATGATTAATGATGGAATTGATGGTTTTGGGTCTTTTATACCCCGATCTAGGAATCCTAAACAAAGTGGGTTAGTATTTAAAAAGAGTGAGAAAAGAGTAAAAAGTCCCTAGAATAACGAACAGGAAATTAGGTTCCCAATCGTTACAACTCATCCTACGACTTCTCATGACTGGTTATCAGTCGTACTCTGAGTCATAGGCTGGGACTCTGAGTTTAGTACCTTCACTGTCTTGACTATAATTATGCACCTTATGATTTGTTGGGACTGACTACGAGTCATTGGGTGGAATGATAGTCTGAAGCTTGGTTCATGGATTTCATACTAGTCAGGCTACGAGTCTACTATATGACTCGTAACACCTCATTACAAGTCACATTCTCAACTCGTAACTGCTAGAGGGGGTCTTGGGTAGCACACTGTTGTGACTATGAGTCCCTCCATATGACACATAGCCACTAATTACAGGACGTAGGGAGGAGTCGTGGTCACTAGCTAAAACTAAGGGTATTTCACTAAAGTAAATACGATTCACTCGTGACTACTCATCATGATTGGTTACAACTCATTACCTGATTTTAGTCACGGTAGTGTAGTTTGTCCTTTAAGGAAATTTTCCATAACTTTTGCCTTAACATCGGATTAAGGAGAGACTTAAAGCGTTGGAAAGCTAACTCTGTGTCCCATTTTTTAAGATGTTTAGAGTTCAAAAATTTAGGGTATTACAATATCTCCCCCTTGGGATCATTCATCCTCGAATGAAACTTGTTGAGTTGGAGTACTAGGAAGACTAAGATCATGGACTAAATACTTATGAGCTGAATCATGATTAAATATCTGAATCTGAAAACATGATACATGGGCTGAACTGAATTCAAGAATGCATATTATGACATGAGCATGGTTAGATAGCTAAGATAGAAATGAGAGAATCAATCTAAAGAACCATTACCTCAAGCTCAATCTACATTCATAGAGAAGATATAGGTATACTTGGCTCACATATCAGCTTCTGTTTCCTAAGTATCTCCCTCAAAGGACTGATTTCTCCCAAGAACCTTAACCAAGGCAATTTCTTTATTCCTCAACCTACGAATCTAACAATCAAGGATTTCAACTAGGACTTCATCATATGCGAGGCTATATTACACACCTACACTTTCTAAAGGAACGATACAAAAATTGATCACCAATATATTTCTTTAGCAGAGATACATGAAACACAGGATGCACTGATGCTAACTCTGCAGGAAACTCTAACTCATAAACTACCTTCCCAAAATGGCTACAAATTCTATACGGGCCGACATAGAGAGGACTGAGGTTCCCCTTCTTACCAAACCTCTTCACCCCTTTCATGGACAAATTTTTTAGATACACTAAATCTCCAACATCAAATTCAAGCTCTTTTCTTCTCATATCTGCATAGTATTTCTGAAGACTTTGGGTTGTCTTCATTCATTTTGAATCAATTAAACTTTATCCATTGCCTCATGCACTGAATCTATCCCTATTAAGAAGCCTCACCAACTTTAAAACAACCAATAGGAGATCTACACCTTCTACCATATAGAGCCTCAAATGGAGCCATCTAGATAACAGAGTGATAGCTGTTATTTTAGGCAAACTCAATCAAAGGTAAGTGATTATCCCAACTAGTCTTGAAATTGATAACACAATCCCTCAACATGTCCTCTAAGGTCTGAAAGGTCCTCTCTATGTGACTATTTATCTACTGGTGAAAAGTCATACTAAGATAAACTTGGGTATCGACACCCCTCTGAAAAACCTTCCAAAAATGAGAGGTAAATTGACTACCTCTATCTGAAATAATGGTCAATGAAACCTATGCAACCTTAACAACTCCCTGAGATATAGTCTAGCATAATTCTTAGCTAAATATAAAGTATGAACTAGTAAGAAATGGGCTGACTTGGTTATTCTATCCACAATGACCCAAATCGAGTCATGCTGACATCGCGTAAGAGGTAACCCTGTAATAAAATCTATATTCACCACTAGTCACTTCTAAGTGGAAATTCTAAACTCTTGGAGTATACCACTAGGTCTCTAGTGCGCAACCTTAACCTGCTGACAATTTGGAAACTTAACCATAAATTTTGCTATATACTTTTTAATATCATTCCACCAATAGACCTCCTATAAATTGCGGTACGTATTAGTGAATACCGGATGAATATAATATCGTGAACCATGTGCTTTTTCTAATATTTGCTACCTCAAACCATCCACTTTTGGAATACACAACCTGCTCTGACAATGAAGCACACCATCTCATCCTTGGGAGAAAACCTTAACCTTATGACCCCGAACTGCCTCCTTCAATTAAACCAAGCTAGGATCTCTATCTTTCTTTTTATTTACCTTGAAAACCAAAGAAGATTATAAACCATTTTGAAGCAATATACTACCTTTGGCCGAATTAACCAGTCAAACACCCAATCTAGTAAGCTGATGAACCTCGCAAACTAACTCTTTCTTATCATTCTTAACATGAGCCACACTTCCCATAGATAACCTACTGAGGGTGTTATCCATAACATTGGCCTTACCTGGATGCTACAACATACTTATATCATAGTCTTTCAATAATTCAAGCCACCTTCTCTGATGAATATTTAGATATTTCTATGTGAACACATACTGTAAACTCTTGTGAGCAGTGAACACATCAATATGAACCCTATATAAATAATGCCTCCATATCTTTAAGGCAAAAATAGTTGTTTCCAACTCAAGATCATGAGTTGGGTGATTCTTCTCATGGTGTTTAAGCTATTTAGAGGCATAGGCTATCACCTTTCCTCACTGTATCAAAACACAGCTAAAACCAACTCTGGAAGCATCACAAAAACTATGAAACAATCTAAACCCTCTGGTAGAGTCAATACTGGGGCGGAAGTGAGTCGAGTCTTCAATTCCTAAAAACTCTTCTTACAGGAATCTGACCACTGAAACTTGACTTTCTTTTAAGTCAGTTTAGACATGGGAGAGACAATACAAGAAAATCCCTCAACAAACCATCTGTAGTAATCGGTTAAGCCCAAGAAACTTCTGATATCTGATGGAGAGATGGATCCAGACCAGTTCCTTGCTGCTTCAGTCTTTTGAGAATCAATTCAAATGCCTTCACCGAAAATAATTTGACTGAGGAAAGCTACTGATTTTGACCATAATTCACATTTACTGAACTTAGAGAATAGATGATGATTCTTAAGGGTCTACAAAACAATCCTTAAATGCTCTGCATGCTTAATTTCACTACGGGAATAGATGAGGATGTCATCTATGAAAACTATCACAAATATGTCCAAGTACTACTTGAACAATCTATTCATTAAGTCCATGATAGATGCAGGAGCATTGGTTACTCCAAAAGATATAATTACAAATTCGAAGTGACCATACCGAGTTCTGAAAGCTGTCTTTAGAATGTCACATTCTCTGACTCTAGGTTGATGGTAGCCGGATCTGAGGTCTATCTTACAGAAATAATTCGCTCCTTAAAGTTGGTCAAACAAGTCATCAATACTGGGGAGAGGATACTTATTATTGATTATGATTTTGTTCAACTGACGAAAGTTGATGCACATTCTGAGAGAACCATCTTTCTTGCACACGAAGAGAACTGAAGCACCCCACGAGGAAACACTAGGCCTGATGAAGCCCTTATCTAGGAGATGTTTCAATTTCTCTTTATATTCCTTAAATTTAGTTGGAGCCATTCTGTAAGGTGGAATTAAAATGGTCGGTGTATCTGTAAGGAGATTAATTTCAAAATTGATTTCCCTCTCGGGAGGAACTCCGAGAAGATCTTTAGGAAACAGTCCTATAAACTCATTTAATACTGGAACAAATTTAAGACTCAAGGTTTTAAAACTTGAGTCCTTGACTTAGAAAAAATGATAGATACAACCCTTAGAGATCATCTTCCTTTCATTAAGGTAAGAGATGAATTGACTTATAGGCGTTGAGGTACTACCCTTCCATTCTACGACTAGCTCATTAGGGAATCGGAACTAGATTACTCTATTTCTATAATCAACTAAAGAATAGAAGAGTGAAGCAAATCCATGTTGAGAATGACATCAAAATAGGTCATCTCTAATTCTACGAGATCTATTGAGGTGACTTTTTGGGATACTGTGACTAGATAATTTCTATATATCCACTTGGCTATGATAGAACTACCCACTAGAGTAAATACCGAGAAGGGTTCTACTAATATTTTGGGACTAATGGTAAATTCTACTGCTACATAAAGGGTCACAAAGGAAAGTGAAGCTTTGGGGTCTAATAAT
This sequence comes from Capsicum pubescens, assembly GCA_030864215.1. Classification (NCBI taxonomy): domain Eukaryota; kingdom Viridiplantae; phylum Streptophyta; class Magnoliopsida; order Solanales; family Solanaceae; genus Capsicum; species Capsicum pubescens. The sequence goes on along the minus strand of CM061549.1, from coordinate 195,774,273 downwards.
ACTTAAATAATAAGGTGAAAGACTTGTAACATACCATTAACCACATCAAGAGAACCTTCTAGATCTTGTCAAGTCTTAAAGGCATATAATCGATTCTGACATTACCCACTGGTGGCACTGGAGGTGGCACCCTAATAAGTCGGGCGACCTACTAGAGCTGAAGAGAAATTAGTCTGACCCTATTTACAAAAATCCTTACCCCTCTGGGAAACCACCGGACAATCCCTGATCTTGTGGCCTGACTTTCCACACCTAAGACATGGGTAACTGCTAGCCATACACTCACTCTTGTAGTTCTTACCATATCTTCAACAAACTGGGTTGGTGAATCCACTATTTACACTACCTTGGGACTTAAAGCCTAGTGCTCTATCTCGATGGTCTTAATAAAACTTAGGAACTAGAGCACTGGCAGAGGATAGGACGAGGGCTGAGGATTTCTGGTGGAGCTGAGAATGATTCTCGTCATCTGAACTGTGTTGAGAAAAGTTAAAGCTATCAGTTCTGGCCCTCTTATTATCTCTTTCCCTTTCCTTGAGCTTATCCTCCTTAATATGCTAAGCATGGACCATCAATCTATCAAGGTCCATCTCTAAAATCAATATAGCTATTCTATGCTCCTTGACTACATCCTTTGATACACCAAACACAAACTTACATATTTGGGACCTGGAATCATCCACCATAGTCGGAGCATACCTCACCAATTAAGTGAACTTAATTGAATACTCCTTCACACTTATGTTACCCTGCTACAAATTCATAACCTTCTACACCTTGGTCGTCCTCAATTTGAGTAGGAAGAACCTATCCAAGAAAATAGTAGGAAACTCATCCTACTCTACAATCCCTAAATCGACACCTTTATCCTCCTTCCATTACTTAACCCAAGTATGAGCTACCCCTTGCAATTGGTAAGTAGCTAAGTCAGCAACTTTCACTGAATATTACACCCATGATATCAGTCACCTTCTGCACACTATCTAAAACTCTTGTGGAACCTTCTTAGACTTAGATCTAGAGAATGTTAGAGGATTCATCCAAGTGAAATCCCATATTATGGCTGCTGCCGTGCTTACCATAGGATTGGCTGGGGAAATGACTTACTGATTATTCTGGTCAACCATAGATTGGGCTAGTATAGTGAAGACAACCCTAAATTTGCATGAGAGACCTGCTTATTCAGAAGGTCTTCAGGAATAGGAAGTAGGGGTTGGTCCCCATTTCTTCTTTCATTAGCACTTCTAGGAGGAATTTTCTATAATCAATAGATAATGAGTTAGAAGGAGAATTTTAATGGAGCTTATTCCCATCGCACTACATAAATACTAAAAGAAGGAAAACTTTCCTAAAACATCTCGTAGTCCCTCTTTCATAAGTATGATGCTCTTTACACCCATGAACAAAAATCTACTTGATGCAGCTTTCAGACACCCTGAGATACTTTAAACCTTGTGCTATGATACCAAGTTTGTCACAACCTGAGACTACCCCCTAGTTGTAACATGATGCTTAAGGCCACAAGTGACCCCAAACTAACCCATGATCTGGCACAAGCTGTAAATATTGAAGAGAGATAACCAAATACTGTGTAGAAGTCATTTAATAAATATTTAAATTGTCAAGTCAATATCAAAGGAGTCTAAAACACATCACTAAATACATAACTAACTGTCTGACTATCTGAAAGCCTCTAAGCATGATGAGTTCTTGGGACAGGTCCCCAACTAACTTTGACTGCTTAAATAAATATGAACTGAAATAATGGAAAGCATGATAACTGATATAGTTAGTCCTTAACTGATGAGGACTTACCAATGCTGCAGTTAAATGGAATATGAACTGTCTAATCATGATCAAAGAACTGAGTGTTCGAACCTATGTTATAAGACAACATAGAGCAAAAGAGAGTATGTGGTCAGTACTTTGAATGTATTAGTATGTGAGATAGGGAATAATCAAAATACATATAGGTACTGAACATGAATGTATGAACATCTAAAATGAGTGCAAAACTAAGTATAAACATGTATTAAAATAATTGAACAACAGAATAACTAATATATGGACACCTGGTCTTACAAACCGGAGCTGTCATAATTTGAATACATAACTAAAACTTATGGGAGATAGCCTTTAATTGACATGCCCAAATTTGAGCTAATCAAGGCCCAACCTATATCTCAGTTGGAAAAGTGTCAATACCTTCCCATAGGTACAAAAACTGGCTGTGTGGATCCACTAAACTGGTGTTCGAAGGACTAGAATGTCAGTCCTCTACTAGAGAGTGTCAGTCCTCAACTGGTGGGTAAGCTCTCATAACCAATGCTAAAAACATAGTTATAGAACTTAGGGACTTCTACTAAAGGTCTCAATCCTCTACTGGTGGGTGAGCCTTCATCCCTAGGTTTTCTCAATGCTAAGTCTTACTTCCAGCTAAACTGACACTGATAATGATAAAATTTAACATAATTCATAACTGATGAATGCTCAACATGAATATCATAATCTAAAAATAATGATGAAATCATGATCTGAATGATGTGTAGCTTGAAAATCTAAAACATGCATGAATATCTAGGTATCAGGTGCTCATAACCTACCAACACAATCTAATGTAAACTGATCTTGACAAATATTTAACAATCCATGGTATGGGAAAAATTATGTATAACACCCAAGATTTCAATAACTAGTCATGATGTAGACATTTGCATTTTCAAACATATAGGAACACAATAATTGAGAGGAAATATATTTTTATGGTTCAGAATTAAGACTATTGAGAGGAGATTCATAAATTTCATGGTTAACTTAGAACCCTATAAAAGACAAAAGGGTTTTACACTTAAATATTTGGAGAGTTATTGCAACTCAATGGGTGAAAGGGACCCACTGATGAATATTCCACTTACCTAAAGTAAAAGCTTTGGTGAAATTCTTGCAATTGATCTTGTTCTTGAGAAATCCTAATTTGCCCATGAGGATGAAGAAAATTTCTCCGCTTTACCATTTTTAAGTTAAATTATGAGTAATAATGGAATTAGGGGTTTTGGGTCTTTTATACCCCCTCTGGGAATCCTAAAAAACATGGGATAGGCTTTAAAATGAGAGGGAAAAGACTAAAAGTCCCTGGAATAATGTGAAAGAAATTAGGTTCCCATCTATTACGACTCATCCTATGAATAATCACGACTAGTTACGAGTCAGTATGAGTCGTAGGCTGGGACTCTGAGTTTGGGAACATCAATGTGTTGACTATAATTCGGCACCTTATGATTCATTAGGACTGACTATGAGTCATTGGGTGGAATTATAGTCTGAAACTTGGTTCATGGAATTCTTACTGGTCAGGCTACGAGTCCACTATACAACTCATACCACCACACTATGAGTTGCATACTTGACTCGTAACCACTAGAAGGGGTCTTGGGTAGCACACTATTGTGACTATGAGCCCCTCCATATGACTTGTACCTACTGACTATGGGATGTAGGGAGGAGTCGTGGTCACTAGCTACAACTGAGGGTCCTTCACTAGAGTAAACTATGATTCACTCATGAATACTCATCACAATTGGTTATGACTCATTACCTGAGTCGTAGTTCTGGTAGTGTATGCCAGTCCTTAAAGGAAATTTTCCATAAGTTTTGCCTTAACGTTAAATTAAGGCAACACTTTAAGCATTGGAAAGCTAACTTCATGGCCTATCTTTGAAGATATCTAGAGTTCAAAAATTTAGGGTATTACATAGAGTTCAGGTCTATAACTGTGATCACTAATAATTCCTCATATATTGTAGGTATCTTCATCACCTTGTACACATCGAATACCCCAACTTTTCATGAGCTCTCATTTTTAACTGCCTTCCAACCACATCGATCGATGCATGTCTTATTGCTAAGAAGAGACGTCCCAAAATAAATGGGACTTCCAGATCAATATCAAACTCTAGAATAATAAAGTCTACCAAAAATATGAGAGAGCCAGCTTGCACTAACATATCTTCTACTATTCCATTTGGCCTATCAAGTAAGCAGTCAACCAACTGTAAGACCACTGTGATGGACCTCGGGCTACCTAACCCCATATTCTTAAACAACGATGTAGGCATGAGGTTTATACTCATCCCAAGATCATATAAGCCTTGAGCACTAACAAACTTCCCAATAGTGATCTAAATAGTGAAACTTCCTTGATCTTTATGCTTCATGGGCAACCTGTTTCAAATTCTTGAGGTGAACTCCACAGTAAGTGCAATAGTGGCATATTTTGGTAACCGGTTCTTCTTTGCCACAATATCTTTCATGTACTCAGCATAATTTGGGATACCCTACAAAATATCAACAAGAGAAAGGTTAATATAAACCTATTTCAGCAAGTCAATAAATTTCTAATATCACGCTTCCTCTTTCTGCTTCTTTAGACTCTATGGGAATGGTGGGGTTGCTTTATACTTTCCACCTTATTCTCAGCGCTCTCAACTTTTTCATTCTCAACCTTCTCTTTATCCTTAGTAGAATCTCTATGAGTTACCTTTCTTGATTCTAAATCCTCTAGTTGCAACCCACCATGAGTAAAAATTGCATTCACTTGCTTGGGATTTAGATTAGTATCACTCGGTAAGCCTCCCTGACATCTAGTGTTTTATTCTCCCACAAGCTGACCAAACTGAACTTCTCGTGTCCTAGTAGCTAACTATTGATTTTTTATATCAACTGCCATTTGCTCTTGATTAGCCATAGTCTATTTTAGATTTTTCTTGATATTATTTGACTAAGTATTGGCCTGATTACGTTGTGCATGCTGCTGGTGGTTTTGATTTTCTATCCTTCGATATTGATTTGCATTTTTTTCTCTGATTTAAACCTTATGATAAGTTGTGGTGATTTCTCCAGTTAGCTGTAATATCTTGCAAGATTCTAAACAAGTTTCCAGCTATTCATCACATGTTTAGAAATCCCAAAATCCCTCATCTTTCAAGTATAAACCCTTTTCCCTTTTTTTATGAAAATTTTAATGTCAAGTATGAATTTACTCACTTTTCTCTTAATAGTTTTGAGTTCAAACCTTGACAATGTGTTTTCCCTATGTGATTTATGCTCTTACATACTTTATAAACTCAGTCACCCATATCATGTTCAGTTGACACCATGCTAATTTTACAATTTATGAATTGAACCATGTGAGCATGTTGTCCTCATAAGCTTAACATATTCCCATACTCATAATCATGGATTTTATCAGTTTAGTGAAATATACTATGTTTTGTGTCTACGAATCATGAATTTCCTTGTTGTATTTTAAATATTCTATTGTATTAAATGTATTATTCAGTGCTGGTAAGTTATGAACACCCAATACCTAGAAGTTTATGCATGTTTTCAATTTCAAGTAACAAGTCAGTCAGATCATAATTTTACCATCATATTCAGATTATCATGTTCATGTTGAGTAATTATCAATTATGAGTCCTATTAAATTTGAATAGTACCAGTATTAGTTAAGTTGGGAATAAGATTTAGCACCGATCCAACCTAAGAATGAAGGCTCACCTACCAGTAGAGGACTGCGGCCTTTAGTAGCAGTCCCTAAGTTACAAAACTACGTAGCCAACGTAGGTTAAGAGATGCCACCCACCAGAAGAGGACTGAAACTCTCTTAGGGGTCACCCACTAGTAGAGGACTGACACCCTAGTCCTCCAGGACACCATTTTAGTAGATCCATACAGCCAGTATTAGTAATCGTGGTAAGGTACTAACATCCTTCCAACTGGGGTTACAGGTTAGAAGCCGATCAACTCAGATTGGGGCATGCCAGTTACATAATAGCTCCTATAATTTTAGTTCAGTATTTAGGTTATTTTAGTTCAGGTTTGCATGACCAAGTGTTCTGTTTGCCAGCTAATCAGTTATTCAGTTTTACAGATTATTTCAGTACATGCTTTACTTGGTCTTGCATTTGTTTTACATGTTTATGCGTTCACGTTTAGTATCTATATACACTTTATCTAGTCCTTATCTAACGTACCAGTACATTCAAAGTACTTGTCACATACTCCCTTTTGTTCTATGTTGTGTTATAACATAGGTTCAGACACTTAGTTTCCCGATCGCCCTTAGGCAGTTTAGTGCCATTCAGAAGTAGTTATGGTGAGTCCTTATCCATCACAGACAAGTTATTTGTAGTTATTTTCAAAACTCTCTTTATTTCAATCCATCAGAGTTAGTTGGAGATTTGTCCCATCAACTCCTCATACTTTAGAGGCTTTTAGATATTCAAACTTGTTTTCAGTTTTATTAGTAGTTCAAACATCTTGGGTATTATTTTTGTATTATATTTTAACAGAATTTCTCATCAAGTTAGCTTTCGTATATGATGTTTTATTATTACTTTATTCAGTGCTCACTATAGATACCTGTTCATGAGTTAACTTGGGGTCACTTGTGGCATTAACCATCGTGTTACGACTAGGGGTTAGTCTCAGGTTGTGGAAATCTTAGTACCAGAGACTAAGGTTTTAAAGTGTCCTAGGGTGTCTGAAATCCGTGTTGAGTAGAGTCTTGCGCATGGGTGTGAAACGCGTCACACCTATTGGCAAGAAGCTAAAGACATTTTATGAAAGTTTTCCTTCTTTCCGTATTCATGCAGTATGAAAGAGCTTGAGCTCTATTGAGTTCCCTTTTCTAAATTTTACTTCATTAGTTCACAAAAAATACCTCCCAGAAAAATAATGAAAGAAGAAACGGGGATCAACACACACTACTACCTATTCAGGAAGTCCCCCTAAACGAACAAGTTTTCCATGATGAATTTAGGACGACTTTCACAGTTTTGGCCTAGACTTTGGTTGCTCAGAATAAACAGAAGGTTGTTGCCCCAGCCAATCCAGTAGTGAGCATGACATCAACTAAGATCAGAGACTTCACTAGGATGAATCCTCTATTGTTTTATGGATCCAAGTCTGAAGAGGATCTGTCAGAATTTCTGGATGGTGTGCAAAAAGTGAAAGATATTATGGGTGTTACTGCTAGTGGGAGTGCTAAATTAGCCACCTACCAATTGCAAGAAATGGCTCATACTTGGTTCAAGTAGTGGAAAGAAGAGAAAGGTATTGAGGCCAGACCTATAGAGTGGGAGGAGTTTGCTACAACCTTCTTAGATAAATTCTTTCCACTTGAGTTGAAGGAGGATAAGGTATAGGAGTTAATAAATCTGAAGCAGGGCAACATAAGTGTGAAGAAGTGCTCACTACAGTTTACCTAGTTAGTGAGGTATGCTCCGACTATGGTGGCTGATTCAAGGGACAAAATGAGTAAGTTTGTGTTTGGGGTGTCAGATGGTGTAGTCAAGGAGTGTAGGAAAACTATGTTGATTAAGGAGATGGACCTTTATAGGTTGATGTTTCATGCTCATAAGATTGAGGAGGAGAAGCTCAAAGAGAAGGAAAGAGAGAATAAGAGAGTCAAAATTGGTAACTTCAATTTCTCATAGCAAATGTTTGATGGTGGGAATTGTTCTCAATTTTTCCAGAAATTTTCAGCTCTAGCCCCATCTTTAGCCAGTGCGCCCGTGCCTAAGTTCAACCAGGACAATCAGGATAGTGCACTAGGATGTAAGTCCTAGGGTAGCATGAATAGTGGTTGCACCAATCCACTTCACAAGAGATATAGTAAGAACTATCAGAGAGAGTGCAGGGCAGGCAGTGATGTGTGTTTTGGATGTGGAAAGTCAAGCCATAGGATCAGAAATTGCCCAGCGGTTGCCCAGAAGGGAAAGGATTTTCATTAACAAGGTCAGTCCAATCTTTCATCAGCTCCAGCAGGTCTCTCCACTTAGCATAGCACCACCTCTAGTGCCACTAGTGGGCAATTCCAGAATTGACTCTATGATCTCCATACTCGATAGTATTAGGAAAGTTACCCTGATGTGGTTATAGGTACGTTACAAGTCTTCCACCTTCACATTTATGTATTGTTAGACCTTAAAGCTTCACTTTGTTTTGTGACTCCTTAAATAGCTATAGACTTTGGTGTCAGTCCTGACATATTAGCAGAGCCCTTCTCAGTGTCTACCCCAGTGGCTAGATCTATTATATCCAGACAAGTATATAGAAATTTCCCGATCATAGTGTCTCAGAAAGTCACTTCAATTGATCTTGTAGAGTAAGAAATAACTGATTTTGATGTCATTCTCGACATGGATTGGCTTAACTCATGCTATGCCTCAGTTGACTTTTGAAATAGAATAGTCCAGTTCCAGTTTCCTAATGAGCCTGTTATTAAATGAAGGGGTAGTACTTCAGTGCCTATAGGTTGGTTTGTCTCCTATCTTAAGGTAAGAAAGATAATATCCAAGGGATATATTTTCCCTCTCGTCTGAGTCAAACACTCAAATTTTGAAACTCCGAGTATTGAATCAGTTCCAATAGAAAATAAGTTTCCAGAAGTGTTCTCTAAAGATCTTCCCGGAGTTTCTCTCAAGAGGAAAATTAACTTCGGAATAGATGTCCTCCCAGATACCCAGCCTATCTCAATTCCACTTTACAGAATGGCTATAGCTGAGCTTAAGGAATTGAAGGATCAGTTGAAAGATATTTCTTCAATTGAAGGATCAGGCCCAGTATTTCTTCATAGGGTGCTCAAGTTTTCTTCATGAACAAAAAAGATGGTTCCCTCCAAATGTGCATCTACTACCATCAGTTGAACAAAGTTACAATAAAAAATAAGTATCCTCTCCCCGAAATTGATGACTTGTTCCAACTTCAGGCTGTAAGCTATTTTCTAAGATAGACCTCAGATCCGGCTATCATCTGCTTAGAGTTAGAGAATGTGACATCCCAAATACAATCTTCAAAACTCGATATGGTCACTTCAAATTTCTTGTTGTGTCTTTTAGACTAATGAATGCTCCTATAGCTTTCATAGACTTTATGACCAGGGAGTTCAAGCAGTACTTGGACATGTTTGTCATGGTCTTCATAGATGACATCCTCGTCTATTCTTGTAGTAAAGGTGATCATGTTGACTATTTGAGGACTATATTGCAGTCTCTTAAACATCACCAATTATTCACTAAGTTCATCAAGTGCAAATTGAAGTTGAGGTCAGTAGCTTTTATTAGTCATTTTATTTTTGGTGATATTTTTTGAGTTGATCCTTAGAAGACTGAAGTAGTTAGAAACTAGCCTATACCCATCTCTCTATTAGATATTAGGAGTTTCTTAGGTTTAGATGGTTACTACAGATAGTTTGTTTAAGTATTTTCTTTAATTTCTTTCCCATGTCTCGACTAACCCAAAAGAAGGTCAAATTTTAGTGGTCAGATTCCTTCGAGAAGAGTTTTTAAGAGTTGAAGACTCGACTCACTTTCGCCCCAGTATTGACTCTACCAGAGGGTTCATAAAATTTCATAGTTTATTATGATGCCTCTAGAGTTGGTCTTAGTTGTGTATTGATGAAGCAAGGTAAGGTCATAGCCTATGCCTATAGACAGCTTAAACCTCAAAATTACCTTACCCATGATTTTGAGTTGGCAGCAATTGTCTTTGCCTTGAAGATTTGGAGGAATTACCTTTATGGGGTTTATGTTGATGTGTTTACGGATCATACGAGTTTATAGTATGTGTTCACTCAGAAGGATCTAAATCTTCACCAGAGAAGGTGGCTTGAATTATTAAAAGACTATGATTGAGTATGTTGTATCACCCAGGTAAGGCCAGTGAGGTGGCTGATTCCCTTAGTAGATTGTCCATGAAAAGTGTTGTACATGTTGAGGAGGATAAGAAAGAGTTAGTTCGTGAGGTTCATCATCTTGCTAGATTAGGTGTCCGGTTGGTTGATTTGGCCAAAGGTAGTATATGGATTCAAAATAGTTTGGAATCTTATTGGTGGATGATATAAAGGAAAAGCATGATGGGGATCCTATTTTTTTCAAGTTGAAAGAAGTAGTTCAATATTAGAAGGTTGAGGTTTTCTCCTAATGGGGAGATGGTGTGCTTCATTTCTATGGTAGGTTATGTGTTCCGAGTGTGGATGATTTAAGAAAAAAAATATTAGAAGAAGTGTATGGTTCCCGATATTCTATTCACCTAGGATCTACTAAGATGTACCGTGATTTACGAGAATTCTATTAGTTGAATGGTATGAAGAAAGATGTTGCAGAATTCGTGGCTAAGTGTTTAAATTATCAATAGGTTAAGGTAAGCACCAAAGGCCTAGTCGTACTCTTCAAGAGTTCATCATCCCTACTTAGAAGTGGGAGGTGGTGAACATAGATGTTACAGGGTTACCTCGTACGCGTCGTTAGCATGATTTAATTTGGGTCATTATAGATTGAATGATCAAGTCAGCCCATTTCTTGTCAGTTCATACTTTATTTTTAGCAGAGGATTATGCTAGACTATATATTAGGGAGTTGGTAAAGTTACATGAGGTTCCATTGACCATCACTTCAGATAGAGGTACCCAGTTTACCTATTACTTTTGGAAGGCTTTTCAGAAGGGTCTTGGTACCCAAGTCCATCTCAGTACAATTTTTCATCCTCAAACAGATGGTTAGTTAGAGTGGACCATTCAAACCTTAGAAAATATGTTAAGATCTTGTATTAACGACTTCAAGGGTAGTTGGGATGACCAATTACCTTTGATTGAGTTTGCCTATAAAAATAACTATCATTCTAGTGATTAGATGACTCCATTTGGGGATCTCTATGGAAGAAGGTGTAGATATCCTATTGGTTGGTTTGAAGTAGGTGAGGATACTTTGATAGGGACAGATATAGTGTATGAGGCAATTGAGAAAGTTCAGTTGATTCGAGAAAGGCTGAAGACAGCCTAGAGTCGACAAAAATACTATGCTACTATATGGAGAAGATATCTTGAGCTTGATGTTGGTGACTTAGTATAATTGAAAATTTCACCTTTCACCCATGAAAGAGGTAAAGAGGTTTTGTAAGAAAGGGAATCCCAATCTTTATTATATTGGCCCATATGGGCTTTTCAGCTGTTTTGGGAAGGTAGCTTATGAATTGGAGTTGTCTGCAGAATTGGCATCTGTGTATTCAGTGTTTCATGTATTTTTGCCAAAGAAATGCATTGGTGACCCAAATTCCGTTGTTCCTTTAGAGAGTGTGGATGTGAAATATAGCATTTACTACAAATAAATCCCTATTGATATCCTTGACTGTCATATTCGTAGGTTGAGAAATAAAGAAGTTGTCTTGGTAAAGGTTTTGTGAAGAAATCAGTCTGTTGAGGGAGCTACATGGGAAGCAGAAATCGATATGAGAGTCAAGTATCCCCATCTTTTCTCTATGAATTTTGATTAAGCTTGAGGTAATGGTTTCCCTTATATTGATTCTTTCATTTTCTATCTTAGCTATCCAACCATCCTCATGTCATAGCATGCATTCATAAATTCAGTCCAGTCCATGAGTCATGATTCAAATTCAGTTATTTAATCATAATTCAGCTCATAAGTATTCAGTACATGACCTCAGTCTTCCTAGTGTCTCGACACAGATAGTTTCATTCGGGGATGAATGATCCCAAAGAGAAGATATTGTAATACTTCACAAGATACTAGATAAGTTTCCAGTTATTTGTCACATGTTTAAAAGTCTAAAAGAAATTATTTCACACTAAGTATGTAATACCCCACAAAATTCTTAGCTTAATTTAGTCCTTTAAGCTTGTTAAGGGGGGGGGGGGGGGGTCCCAGACTTAGAAAATAGTAACTGAGCATTCAGACTTAGTGTTATTTTAGCCTTCAGAAGTTGGCAATCTTATTTCGTGACTTTTACATCCATTAAATGTTGATATTTGAGTTAATTCATAATCAGGAATGTCAATAGGTGTTCCCGGGAAAGTTTCAAATTTTTTGGACTTCGTTTGAAGCAACTTTAGAATCCTAAAATAGTGAATCAATGCGATCTTCACGCGTCGCATGGACTATCGCGTTGATAAATGTTTTCCCCAACTCCCAGCGTCAAATTCCAGTAAACCGATGCAGACTCAATGCGATGCGTTGGCTAACGCATCGATACCAACGATGCAGTGCATCAGCGTCATTAAAAATGCCGCATCCTTAGGGTTAATTAGGTCTTTTTCCCTCGTCCTTTAGGCCCCATAACACGAAATTTAGCCCTCTTTTAGCAAAAGATAATCATTCTTTCACAAATTGCTCAAGAACAAAAACCTTAGGAGTTTAAATTTCAAATTCAAGGCTTAAGATTTCACTGTTAATTTTTAAGAATTCACCAACTAAGGTATGTGAAGTGTTCATCCAAGGGTTCCTTCCACCCTTGGAGTCCAAGAAACTCTTTTAAAGCTCATGTAGAGTGACTTCATGATTTCCATGATTTGAATTAAAGTGTATTCATGATTATTACTTAATTAGGTTTCTATTTCATAAGTTATTACAAGATTCATGTAGAGTTAATTGATATGTGTGCTTTATTATGTGAATTCATGTTGAAACCCTTGGAATTGTGAAATTGGAATTCAATCACGATGCCTATATGTTGTTTTAGTATTATATGTGTATATTATGCCCCACAATTGTTTGATGAATTGTCCAAGTAAGTTGAATAGTGAAAGTATATCATGTTAGCATATATAAAGTTCATGTCATGCAAGTGTTTGCTTAAATGCCCAAAAGAATGAATGATGACTAAGTAGTTAGTTATCATGTCTTAAGATTATGCCATGTCTTTTAAATTTATGCTATCGAGTCCTGGGGGTATTTAATACCCGATAATTTAGCTGTTTGACTAGAGCCATGGTCAGTCATAGAGTAGTATCAGTCATGTCATGATCAATAGAATTCAATCAGTTACAGAACTTAGGAAAACTCAGTGAACTCAGAATCAGTCCAGTAAAATCAGTTCAGTTCAGTTATATAGTACGATCAGTAATAGTTTAGTCCAACCTAGTACAATTTAGAATTCAATCCAGTATCTATTCAGTTGGGAGTAGGATTCAGCACTGAGTGAACCCAAGGATGGGGACTCACCTCCCAGTAGAGGGTGTCATCCTTAAAAGCAGTCCTTGCATTCTAGAACTATATTGCCAACATAGGTTGAGGCATCAACCTGCTAGTTGAGGGTTGATGAGGTGATCTACCTACCAGTTAAGGATACCACCGTTCTCATTTAGAGTACCTGCCAGATGAGGGTGACTCAGCACTTGTCCTTACCCGTGGCATGGTATTGATACCTTTCAAATTGGGGTTACAGGTTGGACCCCAAATTAGTTAGAGAAGGGGAATGTCGGTTATATAATTACTTCCCACAGTCTCGGTCTCAGATTCAGTCTCAGTGTAGAACTCAGTTCAGTTCTACAAATTCAGGACTGTCAGATATGGTCACTTCGCTAAGTTCGAAACTTAGTACAGTTCCACAAATTTAGGACTGTCAGATACAGTTATTCAGTTATCACTAATTCAATATCTGTATACTTGGATATTAGTTAATCAGTATTCAGATTCAGTATCTAGTGTTATCATGATTTCAGTTACAGTATACGTATTCATACATGTACTCTCATTAAGTCATATTCATGATATCCAGTTAATATTGTTCATGAATATCAACCCATGCATTTCAGGCTACCTCACTGACCATACCACTATATTCAAAGTACTGATGTATGCCTTTCTTTTGCGCTATGATGTCTTATATCATAGGTTCAGACGCATGAGCTCCCGAGCACCCTTAGCAGATTAAATTATCAGCAGACAGAGTTAGTGGTGATTCCTCATAGTTCGAGGACATGATTATTTACATCGGCATTTTCATTCTTTTTCAGTAGTTGGAGTTAGTTGGGGACTTGTCCCATCAACTCCAAAGTTCAGATAGTTTAGAGGCTTTTCAGACTAGAGTATTTTCAGACAAATATTTCAGTTTTGGTATTGCTATACCGTATTTAGTTTTATTTCAGTATTAAACCTTATGACATGTTTTTTGACGAATTTCCGCATATCATAGTATCATTATTCAGTTATTGTAATAGGTACCAGTCATGGGTTAACTTATGGTCCTTCAAGATTATGAGGACCGTGTAGCATCTCGGGTATAGACTCGGGGTGTTACAAACTTTGTATCAGAGCCTAAGGTTCAACAGAGTCCTAGGAAGTCTGAAAGCCGTATCTAGTAGAGTCTAGTGCATGGGTGTGTAGCGCGCCACACTTATGGACAGGAGGCTTTAAGATGTTTTAGGAAAAGTTTCCCTTCTTTCAGTATTCATATTATACGAGTGAGCACGAGCTCCAGTTAAACTCTCAGTCTAATCCTTTCTCTTTCGTCTACAGAATATGCCTCCAAAGAGGACTAAAGGAAGAGAAACAGGAGACCATCCAGAACCTCAACCCATCCAGCCAGATTCTCTGGACAAATATATCTCCTACGCTGAGTTCAAAGTAGCATTCACCACCCTAGCTCACTTTGTGGCAGCCCAAAATAAATGCCCAACAGTTGTAACGGCCAATGCAGTGGCCAATGTTGCTGTAACCAAGATTTGGGACTTCATCCGAATGAACCCTCTATTTTTTTCCGGGTCAAAGTCAGATGAGGACCCACAGGAATACCTTCATCAGGTGTAGAAGATTACTGATATTATGGGGGTGACTGCTGTTGAGAGTGAAGAGTTAGCTACATAACAGTTGCAGGATTTTGCTTACTCATGGTTTAAATAATGGAAAATAGAAAGGGCCACAGATGCAATGCCCATAGAGTGGGAGGAGTTTGCCACTGCTTTTCTGGATAGGTTCTTTCCATTGGAGTTGAGGAAATCAAAGGTTTTGAAATTTATCAATCTAAAGCAGGGAAATATGACAGTGAAAGAGTATTCTCTCAAGTTTACTCAATTAGCTATATATGCTCCTCATATGGTGTCAGACAAAAGATCTCGAATGAGTAAGTTTGTGTCAGGAGTGTCTAGCAGTGTGGTCAAGGAGTGTAGGACCACAATGCTTATTAAGGAGGTGGACATATCAGGATCATGGCCCATGTTCAGTAGATAGAGAGGGCCAAGAATAAAGAAAAGTAAAGGGAGAACAAGAAAGCAAGAATAGGCAGTTTTAGCTTCGCTCAACCTAAGTCAGAGGGTGGGAATCATTCTCAGTTTCACCCAAAATCCTCAGTTCTAACTCCATCCTTAGCCAATGCTCCTGTGTTGAAATTCAGATACGACAATAGGGATATGGCACCAGGACCTAAACCCCAGGGCAGTGTTAGTAGTGCCCGAACTAATCCCCTTTGTCAGAAGTGTAACAGAAACCACTAGGGTATCAGTAGAGTTGGAAGCGATGTGTGTTTTGGGTGTGGAAATCTAGGCCACAGAGTCAGAGATTATCCCCAGTCATGTTCTTAGGGTCAGTATAACCGTCCCCAAGCTCAGGCCAATCGCCCAAATCAGCAGGGTGCCGCTTCCAATGCCACCAGTGGGCAGCGCCCAAATAGACTCTATGCTCTTCAGTCCCGACAGGATAAAAAAAGTTCTTTTGAAATGGTCACTGGTATGTTACAAGTCTATCATTTATATATTTATGCTTTGCTAGATCCAGGAGCTTATATAGCAATTGATTTTGGAGTCAGTCTTAAAATCCTAGCAGAGCCTTTCTCAGTCTCTACCCTAGTGGGTAAATCCATCATAGCCAGGTGGGTATACAGGAACTGCCCTGTTGTGATATTTCAGAAAGTCACTTCAGCAGACTTAGTCGAATTAGAGATGATTGATTTTGATGTCAGTCTTGACATAGATTGGATTCATTCCTGCTATGCCTCAGTCGACTACAAAAACAAAATTGTCCAGTTTCAGTTTTCGAATAAGCCCATCCTAGAGTGGAGGCGTAGTATTTCAACACTTAGGGGTCAGCTTGTTTCTTATCTTCGGGTGAGAAAAATGATATCTAAGGGATGTGTCTACCATCTCGTTCGAGTCCAGGACTCTAGTTAAGAAAGCCCTACTCTTGAATCAATGTCAGTAGCATGTGAATTCCCAGATGTCTTTCCCGAAGATCTTCCCAGAGTTTCTCCCGAAAGGGAAATTGATTTCGGAATCGATCTTCTTCCAGATACTTAGCCCATATCTATTCCACCATACAGAATGGTACCTTTAGAACTGAGAGAATTAAAAGAACAGTTGAAGGATCTCCTAGATAAAGGATTCATTAGATCAAGTGTGTCCCCATAGGGTGCACCAGTTTTATTCGTACCTAAGAAAGACGATTCTCTCAGAATGTGCATTGACTACCGTCAGTTAGATAAAGTCATGGTCAAGAACAAGTATCTACTTCCCAGAATTGGTGACTTGTTTGACCAACTTCAGGGTGCTAGTTACTTTTCTAAGATAGACCTTAAATCAGTCTATCATCAGCTCAGAGTCAGAGACTGTGACATCCCGAAAACAACTTTTAGAACTCGGTATGGTCACTTCAAATTCTTAGTCATGTCCTTTGGTATTACAAATGCCCTAATAGTCTCCATGGACTTGATGAACCGTGTGTTCAAGCAGTACTTGGACATGTTCGTCATAGTCTTCATAGATAACATTCTTGTCTATTTTTAAAGTGAACATAATCATGCAGACCATCTCAGAATAGTATTACAGACCCTCAGAAACCATTAGCTATTCACCAATTTCAGTAAGTGCAAATTTTGGCTAAGGTTAATAGTATTCCTTGGCCATATCATTTCCGGTGATGGCATTAGACTTGATCACAAAACACCAAAGCAGTAAGAAACTGGCCCAGACCCATCTCTCTATTGGATATCACGAGTTTCTTGGGTTTGGCTGACTATTACCGATGGTTTGTCAAGGGATTTTCATCTATTGCATCCCCTATTTCTAGATTGACTCAGAAGAAGGTTAAGTTTTAATGGTCAGATTCTTGTGAGAAGAGATTTTAGGAGTTAAAGACCTGACTCACTACAACTCCAATTTTGACCCTACCAGATGGTTCAGATGGCTTTGTTATGTACTGTGATGCCTCCATAGTTGGTTTAGGGGTGCATTTTAATGTAGAGAGGTAAGGTTATAGCCTATTCCTCTAGACGACTTAAACCCTATGAGAAAAACTATCCTACTCATGATCTTAAGTTGGCAGCAATAGTGTTTGCCTTAAATATTTGGAGGCACTATTTGTATGGGGTGCACGTAGATGTGTTCACTGACCATAAGAGCCTACAGTATATGTTCTCTTAGAAATATTTAAACCTCCATTAGAGAAGGTTGTTAGAGTTATTGAAAGACTATGATATAAGCGTTCTGTATCATCCGGGTAAAGCCAATGTAGTGGCTGATGCTCTCAGTAGGATGTCTATGGGTAGTGTTGCTCATGTGGAGGATGGTAAGATAAAGTTTGTGCAGGAAGTTCATTAGCTTTCTTGACTAGGTGTCCGCTTAGTCAATTCAGCAGAAGGTAGTGTATGGGTGCAGAGTAGTCTAGAATCATCCCTGATTTTTGAGGTAAAGGAAAAGTAGGATAGGGATCCCAGTCTAGCCAAGTTGAAGGAATCAGTCAGAGATCAGAAGGTAGAGGTTTTCTCCCAAGGGGGGAGATGGCTTTTTACGTTGTCAAGGTCGGTTATGTGTACTAGGTATAGATGACTTGAGGTAGAAAATTCTTGCAGAAGCGCATAGTGCACGCTACTCTATTCATCCAGGGGCCACTAAGATGTATTATGATTTGTGGGAGATCTATTGGTGGAGTAGGATAAAGAGAGCTATTGAAGAGTTTGTATCTAAGTGCTCAACATGTAAACAATTTAAGATTGAGCATCAGTTTGGGTCAGCATGGACTTTGTGATGGGTTTGCCTTGTACCCGTCGTCAGCATGATTCAGTTTGGGTCATTGTAGATAGAATAACCAAATTAGCTCATTTTCTACCAGTCCATACCTCTTATTTAGCCAAGGATTATGCCAAACTCTATATTAGGGAATTGGTTAAATTGCATGGTATTCCATTGTCCATTATCTCAGATAGAGGTACTCAGTTCACCTCTCATTTCTGGAAGGCATTCTAAAAGGGTCTTGGTACCCGAGTTCACCTCAGTACAACCTTTCATCCTCAGACAGATGGTTAAGCAGAGAGGACCATCCAGACTTTAGAAGATATGTTGAGAGCATGTGAAATAGACTTTAAAGGTAGTTGGGATGACCACTTGCCTTTGATTGAATTTACATATAACAACAACTATCATTCTAGCATTCAGATGGCTCCATTTGAGGTGCTTTATGAGAGGAGGTGTAGATCTCCTATTGGTTGGTTTGAAGTGGGTAAACTTGCAGTGGTAGGGCCTGACTTGGTATTTGATACCTTAGAGAAAGTCCAGTTGATCAGGGAAAGGCTTAAGACAGCTCAGAGCCGACAGAAATCATACACAGATGTGCGCAGAAAGAAACTCGAGTTTGAGATTAGTGATTTTGTATACTTGAAAATCTCTCCTATGAAAGGAGTGAAGCGGTTTGGCAAGAAGGGAAAGCTCAGCCCCCGATATGTTGGTCCTTACCAAATTTTTAGTCGTTTCAGAAAAGTAGCTTATGAGCTTGAGTTTTCTTCAGATCTATCTTCAGTCCATTCAATATTTCATGCCTCCTTGCTAAAGAAATGCATAGGTGACCCATTAGCAGTAGTCCCCATAGAGGGCATAGATGTTCAGAACAACCTCTTTTACGATGAGATTCTAGTCAAAATCCTTGATTATCATATTCACAGACTGAGGAGCAAAGAAGTCCCTCTATTCAAAGTTCTTTGGTAAAATCAGTCCGTTGAGGGAGCTACTTGGGAAGCAGAAGAAGATATGGGGACAAAGTTTCCTCACCTCTTCTCCACAAACTCAGATCTAGCACAAGGTAATAGTTTTCCTTAAGCTTATTCATTTCCATGCTCAGATTTTCCATTACAAACTTGGTATCAGTTACCATTGTATATTCAATCATATGTTCATGAGTCAGTTCAGTCATGTATTCATGCATCAGATATGCATGTTCAGTATGAGAAACTCAGCTTATCAGTAATCCCAGTCATGCATTCATGAATCAACTCAGTCATGTGCTCATGCATCAGATATGCATGTCCAGCATGAGATTCAGTATATCAGTAATGTCAGTCATATAATCATGTTTTAGATGTTCATGTACAGTAAGTAAGTTAAGTCTACTAGTATTCTCAGCTTAGTCAGTCTCATTCGAGGACAAATGTTCCCAAGGGGGAGATATTGTAAGACCCCACAAAATTCTTAGCTTAATTCAGTCCTTTAAGCTTGTTAGGGGGGTGGTCCCAAACTTAGAAAATTCTAAGTGAGTATTCAGATTTAGTGTTATTTTAGCCTTCGGAAGTTGGAAATCTTATTTCGTGACCTTTACGTCCATTAAATGTTGATATTTGAGTTAATTCATAATCAGGAATGTCAATAGGTGTTCCCGGGTAAGTTTCAGATTTTTCGGACTTCATTTGAAGCACCTTTGGAATCCTAAACAAGTGAATCAATGGAATCTTGATGTGTCGCATCAACTATCACATTGATAAATATTTTTCCCAGCTCCCAGCATCAGATTTTAATGAACCAACGTAGACTCAACGCCGACGCATTGGCTACCACATCGATACCAATGATGCAACACGTCAGCCTGTGCGTCGATGGTTCAGTTTACAGTCATTAAAAATACTCGTCCTCAGGGTTAATTAAGTCTTTTCTCCTGTCCTTCAGTCCCCATAACACAAAATTTAGCCCTCTTTTAGCAAAAGATAATCATTCTTTCACAAATTGCTCAAGAACAAAAACCCTAGGAGTTTAAATTTCAAATTCAAGGCTCAAGATTTCACCATTAATTTTCAAGAATTCACCAACTAAGGTATGTGAAGTGTTCATCCAAGGATTCCTTCCACCCTTGGAGTCCAAGAAACACTTTTAAAGTTCATGTAGAGTGATTTCATGATTTCCATGTTTTGAATTAAAGTGTATTCATGATTATTACTTAATTGGGTTTCTATTTCATGAGTTATTAAAAGATTCATGTAGATTTAATAGATATATGTGCTTTATCATGTGAATTCATGTTGAAACCCTTGGAATTATGAAATTGGAATTGAATCACGATACCTACATGTTGTTTAAGTATTATGTCTATATATTATACCCCACAAGTGTTTGATGAATTGTCCATGTGAGTTGAATGGTGAAATTCTATCATGTTAGCATGTATACAAGTTCATGTCATGCAAGTGTTTGCTTAAATACCCAAAAGAATGAATGATGACTAAGTAGTTAGTTATCATGTCTCAAGATTATGCCATGTCTTTTAAATTTATGCTATCGAGTCCTGGGGGTATTTAATACCTGATAATTTAATTGCTTTTCTAGAGCCATGGTCAGTCACAGAGTAGTATCAGTCATGTCACGATCAATGGAATTCAATCAGTTATAGAATTTAGGAAAACTCAGTGAACTCAAAATTAGTCCAGTTCAGTTAAGTAAAATCAGTTCAGTTCAGTTATACAGTACGATCAGTAATAGTTCAGTCTAGCCTAGTACAGTTTAAAATTCAGTCCAGTGTGTATTCAGTTGGGAGTAGGATTCAGCACCGAGTGAACCTAAGGATGGGGACTCACTTGCCAGTAGAGGGTGTAATCCTTAGAAACAGTCCTTGCATTCTAGAACTACGTCGCCAACATAGGTTGAGACATCAACCTACCAGTTATGGGTTGATAAGGTGATCTACCTATCAGTTGAGGGTACCACTATTCTCGTTTAGAGCACCTACCAGATGAGGGTGACTTAGAACTTTTCCTTACCCGTGGCACGGTATTGACACCCTTCCAACTGGGGTTATAAGTTGGACCCCAAATCAGTTAGAGAAGGGGCATATTGGTTATATGATTACTTCCCACATTCTAAGTCTCAGATTTAGTCTCAGTGTAGAACTCAGTTCAGTTCTACAAATTTAGGTCTGTCAGATACGGTCACTCCGTTTAATTCAAAACTTAGTACAGTTTTACAGATTCAGGATTGTCAGATACAGTCATTCAGTTATCAGTAATTCAATATCAGTATACTTGGATATCAGTTAATCAGTATTCAAATTCAATATCCAGTTATCATGATTTCATTTACAATATATGTATTCATGCATGTACTCTCATTCTGTTATATTCATGATATTCAGTTAATGTTGTTCATGCATATGAACCAATGCATTTCAGCCTAGCTCACTGAGCATACCAGTATATTCAAAGTATTGACACATGCTATTCTTTTGCGCTATGATGTCTTATATCATAGGTTCAGACGCACGGGCTCCCGAGCACCCTTAGTAGATCAAATTATCAGCAGACAGAGTCAATGGTTAGTCCTCATAGTTTGAGGACATGACTATTTATGTCGGCATTTCTTCTCTTTTTCAGTAGTTGGAGTTGAGTTGGGGATTTGTCTCATCAACTCCATAGTTCAGATAGTTTAGAGGCTTTTCAGACTAGAGTATTTTCAGACAGATATTTCAGTTTTGGTATTGTTATACCGTATTCAGTTTTATTTCAGTATTGAACCTTATGGCATGATTTCCACCTAATTCCACATATTACAGTATTATTATTTAGTTATTGTAGCTGGTACCAGTCATGGGTTAGCTTGTGGTCTTTCGAGATTATGAGCACCATGTAGAGTTGGGGTACAGACTCAGAGCATTACAAAGTACTAGTGACATGGCCATTTTAGCACCTAAAGATTTCAAACATTTTATTTTTGGCCTTTTCGAGTTCCAAATATTGATGTCTGAGTTGAAATATGTTTATGAATGTTAAAAGGGTCATTCGAGAGAGTTTCAGAGGAGGTTCAGAGTGATGTTGAACCACGGTGGAGTAGCCCTTCACGATTTCAGCGTATTACGGAGGATAGTCTCTGCAATACATAGCGTGTCATGGCATAACGTGTCATGGAGGATAGTCTCCATGATATGAAGTGTGTCACGGAGGCTAGCCTCCGCAATAGCCATGGTGCCATGCTGCAACATAAAATTCTACAACTTTTATTAAGGGGTGAGGGGCATTTTGGTCTTTTTCCTCTCCCTAAGCACCCAACTCATGAATTAAAATCCAAGAGGGGCATTATTAGCCCCATTCATTATCAGTTAATGATACTCAGTCTCCTCCCATTCTCAAGAACAAAAAAATCAAAAGCTTCTTCCAAGAAATCATCATCCAAGGTCTCAATTCCAAGTTTTCTTCAAAATTCAAGCAACTCAGGTATGTGAGGTATTCATCAGTGGGTTCCTTCCACCCATTGAGTCCAAAGAATCCCTTGTCTTTCAAGTATAAAACCTTTTTCCTCTTTTTTATGAAAATTTCAGTGTCAAGTATGAATTTACTCACTTTTCTCTTAATAGTTTTGAATTCAAACCATGACAATGTGTTTTCCCCAAGTGAATTATGTTCTTACATGCTTTATAAATTCAGTCACCAATATCATATTCAGTTGACACCATGTTAATTTATCAATTTATGAATCGAACCATGTAAGTATGTTATCCCCATAACCTTAACATATTCCCATACTCATAATTATGGATTTCATCAGTTTAGTGAAATATACTATGTTTTGGGTCTACGAACCATGAATTTCCTCACAGTATTATGAAGATGCTATTGTATTTAATGTATTATTTAATGATGGTGGGTTATGAACACCCGATACCTAAATATTTATACATGTTTTTGATTGCAAGTAATAAGTCAGTCAGATCATGATTTTACCATCATATTTAGATTATCATGTTTATGTTGAGCAATTATTAGTTGTGAGTCATGTTAAATTTAAATAGTACCAGTGTTAGTTTAGTTAGGAGTCGGATTTAGCACAGAGCAAACCTAGGGATGAAGGCTCACCGGTCAGTAGAAGACTGACACCCCAATCCTTTAGGACACCAGTTTAGTGAATCCTTACATCCCATGTCAGTACTCGTGGAAAGGTACTGACTTCCTTCCAACTGGGGTTATAGGTTAGACCCCGATTAGCTCAGATTGGGGCATGTCGTTTAGATGATAGCTACCATAGTTTTAATTCAGTATTCAGGTTATTTTAGTTCAGGTTTACATGATCAAGTGTTAAGTTTACCATCTAATCAGTCAGTCAACTTTACAGATTATTTCTGTACTTGCTTTACTTGGTCTTGCATTCATTTTACATGTTTATGCATTCATGCTCAATATCTATATGCACTTCAGTAAGTCCTTATCTTACATACCAGTACATTCAGAGTACTGATCGCATACTCTCTTTTGCGGTATATTGTCTTATAATATAGGTTCAGACGCTCAGTTCCTTAATAGGTCTTAGTCAGTTCAGTGCCACTCAACAGTAGTTATGGTAAGTCTTCACCCATTGAGGATAAGTTATTTGTACGTATTTTTAGCACTCCCTTTATTTTAGTCAGTTAGGGTTAGTTGGGGGTTTGTCCCATTAACTCCTCATACTTTAGAGGCTTTCAAATAGTTAGATTTTTTTAGTTTTATCAGTAGTTCAAACATGTTGGGTATTGTTTCAGTATTATATTTTAATAGAATTTCTCATTAGTTTAGCTTCCGCATATGATGTTTTATTATTACTTTATTCAGTGTTCACAACAGATACCAGTTCTTAGGTTATCTTGGGGGTCAATTATGGCCTTAAGCACCGTGTTACGACTAGGGGTAGTCTCGGAAAGTGACATTAGCATTATAAGTATTGCCAAAATTTTGATTCGCTTGGCTCTGTGCATTACCCGCATAATTAATAGATTATAGATTTGATGCACAAGAATAGGCTGCATTGTCACTACTGCCACATACCTCGCACCAAGTTTGAGTATAATGTACTGCATTAGCTGTTTCTAGTGTGTTCCCCAAACTTAAGTTACTAAATTATGTGTTTATCTGGTTCTTTAGAGAAGCAATATATGTTGTGATACTAATAAACTAGTCAACTTCTAACATCCCTGCAAGTTTCTTTGGAGTTCTCCTCGATATATCTGCATTGCACTCAAGATTTCTCTATGAAATCCAATTCAAAAGCATGTACAGTTCATCATAAGTCTTTTCTAATGCTTGTCCACCTGCTGCTGAATCCAGAAGAATCTTTGTAGTAGGCTCGAGTCCCTCAATAAAATTATGTACAAATATGTCGTTGGTTTGATGATAGTGAGTACAATTATCGAGCATAGACTTAAACCTTTCCTAAGCTTGGTATGAATTCTCTCTATCTTTCTGCCTGAAACTCAAAATTTCACATCTCAAACGTGTGGTCTTTCCATATGGGAAGAATCAAATAAGAAATTTTCATGCCAAGTCATCCCAAAAATGATGGAATTCGGTGGCTATACCTTTAGACAACTCTTTGATTCCCCCAATAGAGAAGAGGGGAAGAGAGTAAGTCTAACATAGTCAGTAGACACCCTAGTGTGAATGTACATATCACTGATCTCAAGAAAGTTCTGTAAATGCTATTATGGATCCTCATGAGATAAACCAGTGAATTGCCTACTCGTGTGCAAGAGTTGCACCATATTTTCTTTCAACTAAAATTGAACTCCCGCAGTTGGTTTGCGGATACTGTTAGTAATATTATTCACGAATGGGATTCCCGCTTCACAATGGGCCTAGTCGCTGGTACGTTAGCAGGAGCAATGTCTGCCGGATCTGCCATATGTAGTTGTTGAATTGGATATTGGAGTGTATCTGCGCCTTGTCATTGATGAAATACTTGCCCAGTTACCAAATATGGCTCAACTAATTCTCTTTCCCTAGCCAGTCTGACATATCAATTATACCTGCAAAAGTTAGCTGCTAAAATCAAGTTTTCACACAAAAAAATTCTTATCAAAAGCAAAAATTTAGAATATTGCTAATTAATTGAGTTCCCGCAACGACGCCAAAAACTTGTTGCGACCTACCGCACACGCAACTATACATGGTCAGACAAGTAATATTGTGACTCTAAATAGTCGGATGTCTATTCTATAGGGACTATTTGTCTAGCAATTCACTTAATTTAGTTTTCGACAATATCTTAATCAAGTGTTGTAAAGTATCAAGGAGTTGTTGCAAGTGTAGTAACTAATAATGAGAGAGTAAGTAATAAAACGTGGCAATTGCAACATTAGAAAAGATTTAATCAATACGAGAGGGAATTCTAGGATTGAGGCACTTTAAGAAATTATGTAAATCATTATCCTTCTTGTTGGTCAAGTTGATTACTGAGTTGTTGATTCAAAGGGTTAATAATATGATTATGATCTTTCAAACCTCTAATAATCTACCAAAAAAGGGCATCACAACTACATCGTTGAACGAGGATGCAATAGTCCATTTCAGATGTTTTACGCTATCATTCTATAATTGAACCAAACAAGGCGTTCTAAGTATATCACAATCCTAGATGCCTATCATATCTTTCGTTATTGAAGTGATAAGAACTTGTTCCTTAAACCTTTTGATCTATCCTAGTGATCCTCCTTTCGAGTTTACAACAGGATTAAATATGTATTTTAATGGTGGTCAATCATTAAAATAGCAATAACAAGGGATTAAGAACAACTCATATGATAAATCAACACTTATCCACTTAAAGAACAACAAAATACAATCATGTGTTCAGCCTCAACCCAGAACAAGGGAAATTATCTACTCATATTCATAATCAATATCCAAGAAATTGAAGTATTCATACCAAATTAAAAGTAAAAGAGTTGAATGGTAGAATAATCCTAAGATGAAGTCCTCATATGTTTTTTCATTGCCTAGACATATGTAAAAGATAAGCGAAAATAGTACAAGTGTTCCTTTTTATAGTTGGGTTGCATACCACTATTTAAACAGACCAGTGTGTCATGCCCTAATCGCAGAAGCTAGGGTTCGTGGCACGCCATTATCGCGGAGGCTCACTAGAATGTACCATCCACTTTTATGCTTTCTCTATGGCACACCCTTATCGTGGAGAATAAGTGGTGCGGCAATCCACTATCATGTATGCCCACTGGAATCTCCCATCAGATATTAAACCTTCAACGTGCCACTCCCTTATGATGGAGACTAAGGGGTTGGCACGCTACTATGTTAGTTTTTTCCTTTCTACTTTAATGTGTGCTCTCCTTCTTTTGGTCCTTGTTCTATTCTTTTCAAGCATTTTTACACGCTCTTATGCTCACCATGTTGCTCCTAATGCTCTTCATGATCCATAAGCTTGACATTCATGCCCAATCACGTTCATTTTTACCACATTGAAGCCCTACAACACTATTCATATCCATTAGCTTGGTAATGAAATCTTAGCTCAAACATAAGGCATTTTACAAGATTTAGCTTATAATACTAGTGAAATAAAGGGTAATAATTATCACTTGGATGTACAAATACGCATAAGATCAACAGGCTAGAGCTTTTACTGATAGAGAATGAGACAGGGCAGAGGGCAGTGTTTCAAGTGAGCCAGTTGCAACTTCTTCTCAGACACGGGTATAATATTAATTTATAATTACCAGAATGTTTTAAGTATATGTACTAATATGTCAATAATTCAATCACCACAAATGTTGAAAGTGGTAGAGGAAGTGGTTGATGAAAGGGAAGTGCTCCAACTATTACAACTGTTCCAAGTCAATCTGATAGAACTTTTGCATCCACACAGGTAATTTATATAATTATTTATAGAATATATACATACTCTAAAATTTGGGTCTTTATAACTAGGCTAGTTTGAGTGGTAGAGAAAAGGAATAAGTAGATGAAGGGGCATTCATAGAGGAAGAGAAATGCCTCGAGAAAGAAATGATGATAAAGGCATAGGTAGAGGAAGGGGAATGACATAAGAAAGTTAAACTGGTTCTGACAGTGGAAGACACCTATGAAGAGGGATGCCTCCTCAAAGACAAGAGCATGAAGATATAAGTAGAGGTCACACAAGACCTTTTAAAAGGCTAAGTATGGTAGGGGTTGGAATATATCAAGCTGAAGATGGATTTATCACTCTTAATATAAGTAGTGAGTGTTGACACCCAATTTTGGCTCTCCGTGCTTAAAATTAACGTCTTCAGGCTTTCTGATTGTAAAATGGCACAAAATATAATTTTCACATATTCTTACGATTGTTGACAAATTATTGATAATCATCCTTACTTTAGGATTTTATCAATTTATTATCATATTTTAATTTTCATAATTTATTTAAAATTCTCTGTATATTAGAATTTTTGTATAAATTCATTATCGTTATAAACATTTTTCATAATCATCTGCACACATACACGACATAACATTATATTTCTTTCAATTAATTATATTTTTAATATTTTCAATATTCTTTACATTTTCTGTAATTACATATCAATACCTATATTTTGTACATTTATTACAGCCCGCAAACGCTGAGTTGAATAAGTTATTTTAATAACAATACGATGGTCCAGTTTCTTGTCACATCTGACAAGTACCACACAATAATATCTTGTCATATCTGACAACGACCACATAATGATGTCTTATCACATCTGACAATGTTCAATCAATGACAGTATCCTTTGGACAATAAGTTTGTTTGTTAGTTAAAAGGATAAAAATCCTCTGGTCAATAACTTAAGGACCAAAAGATGCCCTATAATAAAAAGAAAGGACACCCTTTTATCCTTTAGATAATAAGGGGTGTCCAATTTTATTATAAATAGGGGTGGGGTTTTAACATTTTTGAAGACAAAAGAAATCAAAACATTTTCCTTCTTTCTCCCCTCTCTAAAAAAAGACAAATACACACCACATTTTTTTCCTCTCATACACAAATACATAAAAAGTACATACACACATTTTTATCCCCAAATATATTTTCCTCTCAAATACACGTAGACACACACACACTTTAACAAAAAATTCACACACACAATACACACACAAAAATCTGATTGTCTTTTTTCTATCAACAACCACACACACACACATATTCCTCTCCACTACCCTTACTGCCGACTGCTAGAATTCACTAGAAAGATGATCTGCAACCACCGAAACACTTCCATTGGACTTGACCACCGATGGTCATGAACACCGCCACCACCCACTAAACGCTTCTCTCTTCTTTCCCCTCTTTCCTCTCTCCCTTTTTCCTCTTTACTGCCACGCGCCTACCATCACTACCTCCAAATGAACTCCGATGGATCAGTCACCAACAACATCACCCCCACACAACAAGATTTCATCTCCCTCTTCCCTCGTTACACTATCCATTGCTGCTCACCGTAAAAGAGGCGGATCTGGCCGAATTCATGTATTTCCAGTGTTGCTCTGGTGAAATTGGTTGAAGCACCGATCGAAAATTGACATTGGTTCGACTTTTGTTGAACTAGTTTCATTAAATTTATATATTTCTTGCTTAGTTTGTACAGATCTAGCGAAATCTATTTTCTTATGAAACACTACTTTTCCGCTGAGGCTTTATTAGAATTAGCGACTCTTTTTTGCTCTTTAATTTATTTTTTCTTTCACATATGTCTGTGCATAATTTGCTGGTCTATATATTTTCTCGAGTTACTGGACTGATTTATCTATGTCGGATTTATCTAGGTGACCCTGTGTGACTTTTCGATGAAGCTCCATGGATTCTGGAGAACATCATGATTACTTTTGTTGATTATTTGTCTATTTTTGGTACTATTTTGCTACTGTATGCTTCCAAGGAATTGATTTTGCTATATTTTTGGCACCCTATGTTAGTTTTTAGGTGTCCCCACTATTTTTATTGCTTACCACTTTCTGTTTTATTTTTGATTGATATTCCCCCATTTTTGACCCTTTATAAGTTTATTAAATTGATTTGAACAAAATACTATACAAATTGGCCAATGAAATCATCTCTCCATCGAATTTTTGAGGCCACCCCGTAATAAAAGACGAATTTTATTTTCTCAAGTTACTTATTTTATATCAAATATCAATACATGGCCAATGAAGAAACTCCCGTCGATTTTGGAGGCGTACCCAAATAAAAAGATGAATGTTACGTATACAAATACATAAAAACAAAATTTGGACGATGATGAAATCTTTATAACATCACGACAATGCAAAGAGTTTTACAATTCGTATCTTAGCAAGACGATTTAGGATGACCGGTAAATCGAGTAACCACTTTGTAGCCATGGCATATCGTAAATCTAATTCGAGCACATGCATTAACGAAAATTCTACTTATATGCGTCTATGTACATTCATAGTTCTTAATTTATTTTAATTACTAATGTGTTTGTACAGGTTCTCGAAAATACTTATCGAAAAAAATATTCAAAGGAGAATTTTATTTTTATACTTTTTCTTCTAGTTATACACATGAAACAAGGTGAAAACTTTACTTTTTGGGGTGTCGGGCAAGGACATTCTTTACTTACATATTTATTAACGCGTATTTTGGCAAACTTAAACCGTTTACACAAACAAATTAAATCAATCAATTAATTCACACATTTACATCACAAACATTGTATAGTTTTTATTTGTAAGTAAAATAACTTTTCTCTCCGTAATTTAGATCAAGTATATAGTATTATTTGCAAAATACTTTTTCTTTTTATAGTACACAAATAATATTTTTCTTTTCATATGTCACAAATTACTTTTCTTTTCACATGAAATCTATATATTTTTATACATATCTTTTACGTATTTTCATAGCAATAAGTTTGTTTATATACTTAATAGACATACACCTTTACATTATTTTAAATATTTATACCTCTTTCCTCATTGATAAATTTAGTCTATTCGGATACCACATTTGTGGATTCCGAAGAGTTCTTAGCCCCTTCCCTTCGGAATAACTTGAACCCTTACCTAGAATCTCAATTGAATTTTTGCAGACTAAAAAAACACTAGTCATACGTGTTAATAAATAAATAAGTTTTCTTATTTTCGTTAAAAAATTGGGTGGAGACTCTGTAAAAAAAGTTCAATTTTTTTAGAGTCCATAAGTCATATTTTGTTTAACCTTGGTAAAAACAAGGCATGACAATGAGTATAATTTTGCTTGACTTATTTATATTTATGACATTTTAATCTTTGTTATAACTATGCAGCCTGAATTGCCAAGTAAAAGGGTCATTAACATTGGTACAAGGATGACAAAGGGGGTGATGTAGTATAGGTGATATTGGATACACATCAAGGCAATGATTTAAATGAAAGGGGAAGTTTATCATTGTTAGAACCCTCGGGGGTTTCACCACACACTAAGAGACCTGGTTCCTTAAGGTCAGTCTCGCGCGATAGAATAGTAAAGAAACTAGGATGTTCTGAAAATGTAAAGGCAATGTGGGAAAGTAAAAATATAGGATTTTTACGTGGAAATCCAGGAAGAAAAAAATCATGGCATGCCCTCACAAGCAATAAAATAGTCCACTATAATCAACCTTTTGATTATAGACTCAACTATGAACCTAAGTCTAGGTTCCTCCTACTTACAATACCTCTATTTCAAGCACACCTTGACACCTCTGCCAAGTTTTTATCTAAAACTGGTTAAATCTAACTAGCAACAAGATCAGGCAACTCTACTTAAGCACTCTCTACTCAAAGAGAAAAAACACTACTCTTATACATGAGTAGTTCAGTTATAAATCATTACTTACTCAAGAGCAATTTCAATTTAAGCTCATATTAATGGATAGGAACTTGAGCATTGTTGTAATGGGGGCGTCTCTTTCCTTTTATAGTTGAGTGATGATTAGGAATGAAAGATCATTGGACTAGCTGTCCTAATCATTACAAAATAGCACCTGCAAGTTTGTTACGATAAAACTGTGCAGACAACGCATGCCAGCTGTACTATATCATGCACGTCCAAGGACCTGGTCCTTTATAGTTTAGATGCTCATCATTAAAACTACATATAACAGTCATAACCAATAGCAAACTTCAATAATTGTAAGGGGGTGTGGATAACTTATGTTTATTGAAATGCTATGTCATAGCATTCCTTAGTTATTTGTTTTAACCTTATTAATTCTTCTATATTATTTTTAAGGTATACTATATTTTCCATATTTCTTATTTTTATGTAGTCACGTAGATTCTTTTTCATAAGTGTTTCTATTAATCTTATTTGCTCCATATCTTGTCTCCAATATTCTAAGTATTCGTAGTTTATCATTTTATCCTATGGTAGTTGTAATTTTACAAATTTCTGTGCAATAACTTATACTAATCGTACTATATTTGATATGTAATTCTATGTTATCTATGTGATCCATTAACATTTGTTGTTTATGTATAGTATCTTTTTCTAAGGTTAATTTTATTGTAAGTAATCTTTCTTCTAATTTTTTTTTTTTGTCTTTTAAGCTGATTCCTGTAATTAATTTCTTCATATAACCAACTTTGTTTTTCTCTAACTCTTCTAATATATTCTAACATTTTTAATCTATATAATATCCGTCTGAATAATAATTATCTAGGTATGAATAGTAGCTATCGTCATTTAAGTGTATTTGTTCTAATTCATCTTCTATCCAATTTTTTAATTCTTCATCTTCAATATTAAATACCTTTTCTCATATAATTTTCTTTGTATCTACTATCTCTATATCCTTAAGTATATATAAAACAAGTATCTTAAATTTATCTATCATTTCATCAGGTAAATAATTATTCATTTTTCATATGATGCTATTTTTCAAAATATTTCCTCCAATCATATACATAACAAAATATGATCATCTTAGATTACTATATACTAGATTATTCTTAAATAACATGTTCTTCGGTCATTATTAGCATGGTAATCTGGATACTTTTTCTCTAAACAACGCCTCTACTCTGGCTACTCCCCTATCACGGCTTCTCTGCCTTACCGGTTTCACCTTTAGGATGGCATAGTTCTAAATTTTTTTCTCTTTTTCCACTTTGCTAATAAACTTATTAACATGCTATTCTTCGAATAATTCTATTATAAAGTAACTATGAGCTTATTTTATTATACTTATGATTGTTAGGAATTTATGAATTTAGCTATTCATAATTATAAATGAAAATACCTGTTATGGTAGATTTGATAAATCTGTGCTTTGCTGATCCATAGCTTAGTGTAAAACTGAATATTTGTATTGATTATATGAGAGAAAATTT
Source organism: Capsicum pubescens (assembly GCA_030864215.1). Classification (NCBI taxonomy): domain Eukaryota; kingdom Viridiplantae; phylum Streptophyta; class Magnoliopsida; order Solanales; family Solanaceae; genus Capsicum; species Capsicum pubescens. The sequence continues at coordinate 195,742,140 of CM061549.1, read as the reverse complement.
TATTGTGTACAAGAAGGCTTGCTTTCCGTGTAGAAAGTCTTGCCTTAACTTAGCAAATGCTTCTGCTATTTATAACCTAAAAAGAGAAAACACGTATACTATTATATACTGTTCCTACTTTACATTTGTCATCTTTACAAAAGTAGAAGTAACTTTACAAAAAGAAAGTCTACAAAAAACAAAACTAGTAATGGTTTTTTGCCCAAAAAGTCAACAAAGCTATTAAAAGCTAATAAATGTTATATGACAATTTACGTATCTAAAGTTAAGAGAAATTATTTAATTCTTCATATGTCATTTTCATGACTTTAATGCTTTGTCTCTTTGCTTTTATCATTTCTTCATCGGTCCGTGTTGCTTTATATCTTTTGTCGGTTATCTCTCAGCTGGCCTCTTTTGTTCTTATCTTCTTTCATTCTAGCTGAACTTATGGAATCACATTATTTTCTCCATTATATTTCAAACATGTATGGTCTGGATATTTATGTCCTATTAATTTACAGTATCTGGTTAATAACTCGTCTGAAATAAATTTTTCTTTAATTGCTCTGGTAGTTGGTCATTTTTCTGGATTGAGCAACGTCATAATCCATTGTCTAACTTCTTCCATATCTGCTTGTCTTAAATGTCTTGAATCTGAATAAATCATTAGCTGGTCTCTTGAATAATAACTCCATATAGGATTTCCATTTAAGTAGTTATTTGCTAATTCCTGGATACTTGTGGATATTCCAATAATTCTTTTATTCGCATAAAAATATGGTATATCTATTTTGGGTATTTCAACTTGTTGTTCAATATCTTCGAGTATGATCATATCTCGGGTCATTCCTATCTTCACAACTTGTATAACTGGTTTAATTTCATCATGCAATATCTCTGTTGTTGCCTCATAGAACTTTACAAAAATAGGTTTCCTTTGGTTATCTTTTTATAAGTGGTAATTGTTTTCTATATTTCTGGTATAGCAGATAATTCACTTCCATCTTGGGTATATACAGTATTGAGTAGTTCATAACTGAAACAGGTTTTAACTAGATTTGGGTTAGTTTTTGATAATGCAATTAACTTATTGTATCCTTGTAGCTTTTGGGTTATATAATTCGTATTTGGTTCTTGAATATTTGTAGCTCTGGGTTTATGGTTTAGGTAGGTTTGTATCTGGTGGATGTTTTCAATACATGCTTTGGTTATGTGGTTATAAGCTTTCTTGTCTTGGTTTTGGCTATCTAAATATGTAATAGTTTGTGAGGGTATAAACAAGGGGTCTTTTGGTATTTTTGGTATAAATGGCTTGTCAAATATTTTGTTCAAGTTCATATTTAGGTTCCTTCTAACTCCTTTGCTTGTACCTGGAAAAGTAGATTGATAAACGTTATGGGTTTTATGGAGTGTCCCAACGTCTCCTTCTATCTCTGAAATTTTATTGTCTTCCGATCGATATTTCTCTGCACACTACTAAGTTATCTGAGTCATAGCTTCAGACTTCAGTTTAACTTCACTAGTCTTTAGCTTTTCTATCTCATTTCCCATACTATCCACTTTCAGTGAAAGTGTAGTTAGGGTTTTAAGTATCTTTTCTAGAGTATCGTCTTCTGTAATATCAGTTTGGGTAGCTTTGTCTTGATATGTAATCTGCAATAACATTCTTGTTAGTCTTGATTACTTCAATCGTAAATGAAAAATTTAATATATTCAATACTAATCTTCGAATTTCCTTCGTTGTAACTGAATTTTGTATTTTTCTTGTTAACCACCATCGTACTTGTGTGTTATCTGTTCGTACAATGAACTTGTTATATACGATATATGGCTCAAATGCTAATAAACATTTATATAATGAGCATAATTCTTTTCTATTTATTTCCTATTTTATTTTTGTTTCATTAAACGTTCCTGAGTAGTATCTACAATGATGTTCTAATTTTTCTTCTTCATATCTATATTTAAGTACTCCTCCATAACTATATTCACTTGCATCTGCTTCTACTATATATGTAAACTTTTTATTTTCGTCTAAAAATTGTAATTTTGGTAATTCTTTACAAAGTATTTTTATCTTCTGTACTTGTTTTTTGTCTTCTTCGTTGTAATTATACTCTACATCCTTTCTTAATTTTTTCTGTAATGACTTTAGGTTTTCTGCAAATTTTACTAATCCTAAAAATGATTGTAATTTTTTTTTTGTATCTAATTCTTCTTTTGAATTTATTATTTTTTGTACTATATGTTGTTGCATTTTTACTCCACTTTTATCTATTTGTATTTCTAAAAATTCTACTTGGTTTTTATTATTTCTGCTTTCTTTTTACTTAGACTTATTCCTGAATTTTCTATTATACCTGCAAATTGTTCTAATAATTTTAAATGTTCCTCTTTAGTTTTTGTATATAGTAGATATTATCATCTATGTATACTATACAATTAGGAAATTGCTTGAAATAACTATCCATAAAATGTTGGTATCTACCTGGTGCATTTTTATATCCAAATGGTAACACATTCCATTCATAAAATCCTTGTGGCACTGTAAATGCAGTTAATTTTTTAGATTCTTCTTCTAGCTTTAAATGGTAAAATCCTGATTTACAATCGAACTTGCTAAAATAATTATATCCTTGTATCTGTCTTATTTTTAATATCTTATTTGGTATTGGATAATTATATGTCATAGTTTTTGCATTTAGGTTTCTATAATCAATAACCATTCTACTTTTTTCTCTTTTTTGTTCACTGTGTTTATTTACTATAAATGTTGTGCTATTATATTTACTATTACTTTTTTGTTTGTATTGTTTTTCTAATAATTCATCTATATGCATTTCGAATTCTTTTAAATCATCAAAGTTATAGGTTAATGGTTTTTGGGTTATTATACTATTTTTATCTATTAGCTCAATTTTTACAATAGTTTTATGTTTTTCCCATCCCTTTAATGGATCTTCACTGTATAATTGTCTTAATTTTTTCTTTATTATTTCTACCTTATCTATTGAAAATATAGTTATTTCTTCTTTATTTATTGAAAATATAACTAGTTCTATTGTGTTTTCTGTATTTTTTATATTTTCTAATTTTTGCGTGATTTTTCACTTCTTTTTATCCAATCAACTTTCTTCCTTATTTTATTAATAACTTTTTTTGCTCTTACCCTTTGTTTACATGGTGTTGTAAACCACCAGTGTGTTTTAGTTATTATATGTGAGTATAGTTTATCTAAAAATGGCATTCCTAAAAGCATATCTTTTGATGTTAGTTCATAATTATAGATCTCTTCTATTGTTAATATCTTATCCCATACTTGCATTTTTATATTTCTAACTTTATAGGTAATTAAACTTCCTTCATTATTAAATCCTTTGACTATTATTGGTGTTTTTAACTTATCCCATTTGTCTTCTGGTAAACAATTATATCTACATAAGTTGACTTCTGCTCCTGTATCTATCATAGGTGTATAGTATCTATTATAATATCCTTCTAATATTATTTTCATAAGTACATATATTTTCATGTTAAAGCTCTCTTTATTAATAATTTTTCCTTATTGTAGGTTATGGTTAATTTTGTATGTTCTATATTGTAGGGTTTTACTTGTTCTAACCATTTTATCCCTAATATTATCTTCTTTTTGCATATCTTCTTTTATTTCAAATTTTATTTTTATTTTTCTAATTCCTATTATTGTTTCTTTTTCAGTTGTATCTTTAATAATTATTAAACTTCTTGGTAGGTCAGGGCATATATTACTATTAGATTTTATTTCTTAATTTTTCACTAGGTATTTTGCTATATAGTTTTCTTCTTGTCCTGTATTTAAGAGTATTAAATATTCTTTTTCATTTATTGTTTCCGTTATATAATATTGAGTTAAATTAACTGTTGAAGTTATTTCATAATTTGTTCTTTTCGGTGATCCTGATGATTCTGGTTTTTCAAAAGCTATTCTTTTCGTTGTACTTATTCTATCATTTATTATTTCCAAATCTTCTTCTATATCTATGTTTTTGTAACTATAATCATTGTTATTAATTGTTTTTGCAAATTGTTCAAAAGGACTTTCTATTTGTATTTTATTAATTTTATTTTTTTCCGTTATTTTATGTTTTGTTGTTAATACATATAAATTTTTACATCTTGCTGTAAATATTTTACTTCCTGAGGTTAGTTCTACTCCTGATATTTTCCAATATAATACTAATGATTTATCTATGTTTTTATCTGTTATTGCTACTGAATAATTCACACTTATTATAAATTTAAATTTTTTGTATATTAAATTTCCTCTTATAGCAGTTATTATACTTTTTTCTATAGGTTTTATAATTCTATCATCTGCTAAATATAATTCTATTGGTATATCTATTCCTTCTCTAAAACATGCTTTTATTAATATTTCCGTTCCTCCAAGGTGTACGTATTTTATTGGGTCTTTACTTTTTATATTATTTATTTCTTTATTTATTATTCTTTTTGTTACTAGTGGTATACTAGCTCTACCTTTTGTATATCTACAGTCTATTATATGTTCTTTTCGGCTTACTACGTAGTATTCTTCTTTTCATCTACTAAATATATTTTTAATTGTTGTTATTTTAAATATTTTTTCTACACTTAGATCTAATTCTTTTCCTTTTATTTCGTCAAATATATTATTATCAAATATTATTTTCTGATCTGTTCATTTTTCTTTTGTTATTATTTTTATATCTTCTCCAGTCATTTGATTCATCTGATTTACTATCTATTTCATTATCTATTTCATTTTTTGAAATTTCGTATATACTATCTTCACTTTCCAATTCGTAATCTATATAATCTATTTGTATAAATTCTGCATTTTCTATCTTTATTTCTGATATTTTTTTTTTGGGTCTTTAGGCATTTTACAATTTCTAGCTAAATGTCCTAGTTTTTCACAATTATAACAAGTACATTCTTTTATAGATTTCTTTTTCCTATATGGTCTTTTATATTTAAATTTTTTTACATAATATCTTTTTCTTGGTTTCTTATTCTTATATTTTAACTTTCCATACTTCTTATATTTCTTATGTATTTTTCTTTTCTTATAATATTTTTCTTCACATCCAAATTAAGGTGTTGTTTTATCCTTGCAACATGCTAAATTCCTTATTAATATTTTTTCTATTTTTATTTCTTCTCTGTATTTTTCACATAGATTTCTATACCATGGTTGTAGAAATTTTATTCTTGCTCCTAGGGTATCTACTATTTTGCTTCATCCCAATTCTTTATTATGTTTGAACTAAATGGTTCAGGTAATTTACTAAAATATAATCTTCTTACTTCTTTTCTTTCTTCGGTATTGTATGCTCCCTTATAGTAGTATTCTTTAAATGCACACGTATATTCATCTATATAGCACATATTACATATTGCTAGTTTTAACATTAAATTCCTATTTGTATCTTTTTCTTTGTTTTGTTCTTCTTCTTCTTCCGTTGCCATACTGCTAAATTCATTTCTTATAGCTATTTCATATTTTTTCAAGATGTCTATAGGTGTTAGTTTAATTACTGTTGTTCCTTCTGTTTTTTTATCAGCCCTTAATACCTTTTTACTATCTTCAGTTAAATTTAAAAATCATAATTTTGTTGTTCCTCTTAGTGTTCTTTTTATATATTCTGGTGTATCTATTGCATTTATACCATTGTATAATAATTCTTTTGTTATATATCCTATCCATAATTGTATCATTTTATCTACATCTATTACAGAGTCTAAGTCGAAGAAATTATAATTTTTATTAATTATTTATTTTGGTGTCCATTTGTTATATTCATCCTTTAGGTTATGTTTTTAAACTTATCTTTATAATAATATGTAGGTTTTCTTATTTTTGATGTACTAGGTATTATTTTTTCATCATCCTTTTTATAAAGAGTGTTTATTTTCGTATTTTCTAAGTTTTCTTTATTAATTACTTCTTGTTTTTCATTTATTTCTAGTTTTTCTATATTTGTTAAGATTTCTGTATAGGTTTCACTATCTTTCGAATCATAATTATCTGTTTCTTCAGCATCAATTGTATTTATTTCTATTTCATTAGTTTCTAGTCCTTTATTTTTTATTTTTTCTTTAAATTGATTTATCTCAATTAATAATTTTTGTTCTTTATCTTTTTCTTCTTTTTCTTTCTGTACTTTTTCATACAGATCTTTTAGCATTTGTAGTTCTTTTTCTAATTCAACAATCCTATTATTTTTTATTTCTTCTATTTTTCGTATTTCATCTGTAGTTTGTTGTTTTATTTTTTCTATTTCATTTTTTTTTGTCTATTTCTTCATCTTCTTTTGTTATTCTTACCATAACTGTTAATTTATCTTCTAATTTTAATTCTTCTTTTTTCTAACATTAAATATAAATGTTCACCTATTTTTTTATATCTTCTTCCTAAATTAGAAAATACTATTCTTATTTTTAATCCTTCGTGATTTTCATATGTTTTTTCATCTATTATAAATTCTTCTTTGTTCATTTTATCTACTTGATAGTGTATAGATCATGTTGATATATGTATTCTAGATTATCTATTTGTGATTCTAAATATGATATTTCTTCCTTTTGTGCTTTTATTGATTTTTGACATACTCCAACAATTATGTTATATTATAGTCTTTCGTTTCTTATTTTTAATTCTCTTCGTTTCTCAGATAATATTTGTTTTAGTTCTTTATATTTTTTAGATTGGTCTATATTATTCATTGGTATTTATAATATTGGTGAATTTCTAAATTTAGTTCTATCATAATATGCATTTCTTAAATAAATACATAGCACTTCTCGTTTTTTAAATAACATAGATCTGATACCAATAATTGTAGGGGGTGAGGATAGTGCAAATAACTTATATTTATTGAAATGCTATGTCATAACATTCCTTAGTTATTTGTTTTAACCTTATTAATTCTTCTATATTATTGGTATCAGAGTTATGTTACTAATAAGGTTAAAACAAATAACTAAAGAATGCTATGACATAGCATTTCAACAAACATAAGTTATCCGCACTATCCGCACCCCCTACAATTATTGGTATGACTGAAAAAGTTATAAAAATCAAGTTTGCAGTTGTTGCTAATAATTAAAGCAAAATCAGTTCAAGTAGAAGACTCATGTGCCACGAAAGTAGAGTTCAACTGATATGATATTTTTGGTAGATTTGTGGTGTTGTTAATATTGTCTCAAATAATTATTATTTGTAAATTTTGATGATGTTCTTGATATTATTTTAGTTCTATTATTTAGTTGAAACTATGTTTTGTTATCTCTGTTTTGTTAGATAGCTTTAGATGTCAAACTATGATTTGTTAGGTACCAAACAAAATAAGGTCAAACTTTTGGTCGTAGTTCTCATTTTTTATGTAAATATTGATTATGTTGGAATGAAGTTCTCATTTTGTTTCAGTGTGGTTGTCTCTTTACTTTCAATTATAATTAAATATGTATGAATAACAAGTTTTGAATGCTCTCAACTAGCCATTAATATCACAATATATTGATACAAAATAGGTTGCATGAGCCTAATACAAAGTGATACAAAGCATGTTGCATAAGTATTCTCTTACAAATTAAACAAAATTATATCTTGTTAAAGCCATTACTATTTCGACAAAAAAAAAGGGAACAACCAAACTAAAGTTGTAAAGTAGAACAAGAGAGCAACTAAAACAATTTCAGTTGTACACAACTATATTTGTCATCCTTCACATTCTGGGTAGTGCTTAAAAATAGAAAAAGTACCATGACAATCACGACAATGAGCTTTCAATTACAACATTTTCTATTCTTCTCCTTCTCCTTCATCACCCTTGATCCCCTTACTTTTATAAAATGTCAATGCTTCTTCCAACTCCTTGATTCTCTTAGCCAATTTCGAAGTAACCGACTTGGAACGTAAGTTTATTTCTTCCGCGCATCTAAAGAACTTCTATGGTTTCTCCTAAAACAGAGCACAAACAAATCAATTTAACAGAAAAAAGAAAAAAATAAGAGACTATATATAGAACATACACGATAACGTGGACAAAACCAAAATTTTGATTGTCCTCCGACCATGACGTTTGCATTGAAAGTAAGTCTCCATATTTACATCGTATTGTCAAACACAACATGGAGATCATTCTCATCATTACAAATACGATTTAAGATTGCATTTGACATTGCTTGAATTTTTTTTCCAAAACCTAATTAGAAAATATAATTTGATTTAAAAAATTTAATCAAATTAAGACAAAACAACGACTAAAAAGTACGAAGAAATTAAAACATACATAGAAAGTGCTTAATTTTTTTAGCTGATTCAATTGAAAATAACTTGAGAGAAGAGAGCCACTTTTTTCAAAGTTCCAGCGACTCTTTCAATGGATTTTGGAAAATTGATTCTATTAAAGAGAAGAGAAGATAGGTGTTTAAAATAATTAATAAAAAAAAGTATGCATGCCGTTTTTTAACTTGTGGTGCAATAAATTTTCCAACCTCACGCTCGTCCTTTGGGTAAATGCAAACATAGACTAAAAATCAGTCAAAATGATCTATTTACATTGGTCTATACTAGTTTTATGGGGTAGTAGGTTACCCGTAAAGTTAAAATATTTTTTGTAAATTTAGGATAAATTCAATGATTACTTTATGTCTTTTTTCAAAAATAGTTAGTGTTAACTTATTGATAAGGTATACCTAGCTTGACTTTCATCCCAATGGAAGTGTTATCCAGTAAAAAATTTAGAGGTTGTAAGCAATAAAACAAATATTGTAAGTACAAAAGTTGACAATCTGACGTTACATAAAGAGGTCAACGTAATAAGAAATGAAAGAACAGATTTAGAAGTTCTTAGTCCAATCGAGATAAGTTAATTTCTTATTACAATTTAGCGAAATGCACTTACATGGTAAAGGTAAACTATTTATTGAATCTATAATCTATAAATCTATAATCTATATCTATAATCTATAATCTATAATCTATATCTATAATCTATATCTATCTATAATATATTAAAAGTGTGAAGCTCCTTAGAAAAATGATTCAAACTTTTTATCCTTCATTAAAATACTCTGCAATAGACAAAATAATCTTTTTGCCTTTTTCAATAATTAATTAACTATTTTTATAATATTTAGAATTAAAGATTGTAGAATATATGGTAAGAGAAATTATATGGCAAGAGATATCAATAGAATTAATAATTAAGGAATTCTAAGTTATATGATAATTTGAAATCAGTTAAAATATCCTTTATTTAGTTCTTTGATTTTGGACATTGCACGATTATTATTGAAAATAAATAAGAAAGAATAAACAAAAGAAGAAATTAAGGACAAAGAGATAAGAGAAAGATATTTTTTTTCTATTATGGTATGAATTGCAATTAAAAATTTTCCTTATATTTAATGAATAATCAAGTTTTAATTTTTAATATCAGTTTTTCTAATATATAGCTGAAGATACAAATAGGTAAATGTTTCTTATCCAAGCATTACAATTTTATTTTCTTGTATAATCAGAAAATTTACATGGCATAAACACTACATATTTTTAGTGAAATTCTCCATAGTATAATTTGTTCTTGCGCATCTTATAATTTCATATTAATCATGTATTGGGTATTGGCGATAGGAAGGAAATAATATTAGATAGAAAATATTTTTTGAAGCAAATAAAATGATAGTAAGTGGATACTTATTTTTTTTTCTCAAAAGTGCCTTTTTAAAAAAATAAAGTATTTGACCAAGCTTTGTAAGAAAATAAATGCTTGGGGAGTATAAAAAATATTTTTTCATCCGCTAAAAATGTAGTTTCTCTTTAAAAAGCACTTATTTGAAAAGCATTTCTAATCAAAATACACTTGAAAATACTTTTTAAAAGCTTGATCAAACACTAATTGTTGTTCAAAAGTGTCAAATACAAACTGTTTCTCATCAAAAGTACTTTTTTTTAAAAAAAATAATCAAAATTAGCTGATTTTAAAAGCTTGACCACAGATTAAAAAGGATGATACTTTCTTCTATTTTTTTATTTTTCAATTTAATATAAATAATAATTGATATTGTAGTATTAATAAACAATGGAGAACAACTTTATTCACTTAACGATAGAACAAATTAGCTCAATACGTTTAGCCGACAAGGAAGGAACTTGTGGGATACACAAGATTATATGATACCAATTATGTATCTCACGTTCCTTTTTAATACACCTTTAATCCTAAAGATTTTACTTATTTTCTTAAATAATTTATACTTATTAATATTATAACATACTCATAACAATTTATTTATTTTTATAAAAAATATTCATGATTAACGTTATACACACGTGCAAAGCACACACATTGACTAGTATATATATATATATACACTAGATACTTTAACCCGTGCCAGTACGGGCCCAACAAATGTTATTTGCGTTATCTCAATTTATGTAGCACAAATAGCATTTGGAGTGTCAATCAAATTTTTATTAATATAAAATTTTAAATAATTTAAGTTGTTAATCATTGTGATTTATAGTATCTTTTACGTAATTATCAAAAAGTTTATGTTACTCGCTTTGTTCCAATTTTAGAATTTAGAGAGCCAATCAAATTTTTACTAATATATTTTTTAAATATTTTAAGCTATTAATCATTGTGATTTATAGTATCTTTTAATGTAATTTCAAATAATTTATGTTACTTGCTTTATCACAACTTATATGACACTATTAGAATTTCAAAAGTCAATCATATTTTTTACTATAAGTTTTTAAAATATTATAAGATGTTAATAGTTATGACTTATAATTATTAATTTTTTTGCATAATTTTTTTTTTTTTTTATATATATATATATATATATATATATATATATATATATATATAATATTTTACCAAAATAAAATAAATAAATTAAATAAACAAAGTACTAAATTTCCAAAACATGAAAACATCATTTGGATCAACAAATTACTAAATTAAAACATTAAAACATGCAAACTATAAAATTCCAAAACTATCCTTGTATTTATGTGACACAAATATAATTTAGAAAATCAATCAAACTTTTAATATATTTTTAGATATTTTAAATTGTTAGCTATTATAATTTATAATATTTTTTAAGTAATTTTTAAATAATATATGTTACTCTCCTTGTTCAAATTTTTATGGCATTGATAGTCAATTATATTCTTAAAATAAGTTAAATTTTTAATTATTATGATTGATAATACATTTTCTTCTATTTCAATTTATGTTGCACTAAAATAATTTCGAGATTCAACCAAATTTTATGATTGAGGCGATGAAACAGATATGTCCTAAATGGCTTATAATACCTAATTAGAAGTGATATAATAAAATTACTATAAAAAATATTTGTGAAAAATATAAATGAGTCCCATATAAAATGTCATTTATTAATTTAAAACATCAAGAATTAATTTATCATTTTATGTCAATTTTATTTTTATTAAATATTATTAATTTTTTAATACCTAAATGACTTATAATAATTAATTAGGAGTGATATAGTAAAATTACGATTGAAGCAGTTGAAGCAGACATGTCATAAATGTCTATTTTACTTTTTATTACATATTATTAATTTTCTTATATGTAAATGACTTACAATAATTAATATAGTAAAATCATGGAGAAAAAAATACTTGTGAAAAAAATTTAAATGAGTCTCATATAAGATGTCCTATTAATTTAAAACATCAAGAATTAGTTTATCATTTATGTCTATTTTATTATTTATTAAATATTATTAGTTTTTTAATGCCTAGATGATTTATAATAATTAATTAGAGATGATATAATAAAATTTAAATGAGTCTCATATAAAAAACTACTACTGAAACAACTGAAATAGACATCTCATAAATGTCTATTTTAATTTTTATTAAATATTATTAATTTTTTTATATGTAAATGACTTAAAATAATTGATTAGAGATAATATGGTAAAATCATGAAGCAATTAAAGAAGGTGAAAAAGCAGACATGTTGACAAACAACTGCCTGCTTCTTCACACTTATTAATAGTAATAATATATATATATATATATATATATATATATAGATAGATAGATAAATTCTAGCAAAATAAAAGATAAATAAATAGATACATAGAGGGAGGGAGCGAGGGGGTGGGGTGGGGGAGGTACTTATCACATCTTTTTAAGGAAAAAACATAAGACCAATATGGAAAAACAGAAAATGGCTGGATAACAAGAAGAAAATTAAATAACACCATGTGAACATCTTTTGGAATTCTTGCATGTAAAAAAAAGAGTACACTATTTATTTACTAATATATATATATGTGGGATCATTTTAAAGGAGAAATCAACCATTATTTAGTACACTAAAATTGAAGCGAAAAAAAAAAAAAGGCAAATAGCGCCGCATGACATTAGCAACTACAAAGCAGCTTTCTAACTGCATGTAGACACTCATAAATACGTACTTATGTCAGTGCAATGTTGCTCGAATTTTTCAATAATATCGAAGTACTATATGTCAGATTGGATCCTTAAAAATTTATTGAATTTTCAAAGGATCCAACGATAGTGCGATTATATTTTTGAAGATTCCGAGCAACATAACATCTATCATAGTTCTAGGCTATATCCAAATAGCATTAGCCTTGATGAGCAATTCCTTCAACTTGCCTTTAACATTGAGACTCATCACTTCATCAGAACCACCAACAAACTCCTTCCCAATAAATATAGCTGGAGTACTGGGATTGCAACCCATTTCAATCAAAGCTTTCTCCAACTTCTTGCCTTTCTCAATTTCATCAAGATTATACACCGTTGGATTTGCTCCGAAATTACGAATTAAGGTTTCGATACTGTGAGACATGCAACAATTGCTCTTGCCGAATATCACCACAGGGCTTTCTGCTCCTAATCTATTCACTACATCCATCCTTTTTAGTTGATCAAATGCAACTACAGTTTTCTTAGAACTTGTGTAAATAACAATATAATTTAAGGCTTTGGTAAAATCAAGACCTCAACTTGCATGAAGTTATATAGGAGTATTAGTCTTGATAAACAGGACAATAAAAGTAAGGATATCTACAATATTATTCCCGATTTTGAGATTACAGAGGCATGCCTTGTTTTGTCGTCTTACCTGATCAATAAGAAAAGGGGGATTTGTTTATCTTTTAAATATTCCAGAAAGATTTGCTGCTTTAAATGTACCAAATAATTGTGGATTATTCGAGCATAAGATTTGTGCAGTACTATATTTGAAATTGCTATCAACAGTTATTAAATGTGTGACCACGTGTGAATATTATTTTTGACAGTGAGTTTTGATCTCATGAACATTGCTTGATTTGATATCATATTAAAGTGTATGAACACTTTGTTTAAAAACCTGAGTTATTAAAAATAAATATTTTATTTATTTAAGTATATTCTCAAAAAGTTATTTGTTATAAGTTAGTTATATATCATCTTAATTTAATGTGTTAAAAAATTGCATAATGCCAATGCACAAAAGTTAATTTCTAATGTGAAGTAGAAGTATAAATTTTAGAAAATGGTTCCATATTGTGAATTTTCTTTTTTGCGATCTCAACCCCAATACTATAAAAAGGAAAAAAGAGTGCTTCACCATAGATTAAGGGTATGTTTGGTACGAAGGAAATTGATTTCATAGAAAATATTTTTTTTTTAAAAAAAATAAATAATTTTCTTATTATTTTTTGACATTTGATCAGTAAATAAAATAATATTATCCTCAAAGTACTCATGATATGTAATTTAGAAAAACATTATGGATCAACGATGTTGGTCGGGAGATAGGAAGTGGTGGTCAAGGGGATAGGGTTTGGGAGGGTTGAAGATAGAAAGGAGATACTCAACATGGAGTACTTATAGAGTTTATATATATATATGTGTATATATATACTACTAATAATAAAGGGCAATAAGTAGGCATGAGGTCGGCATGTCTGCTTCATCTGCTTCAATCGTAATTTTACTATATTATCCCTAATTAATTATTATAATTCATTTAAGCATTAAAAAATTATTAATATTTAATAAAAAGGATAAAATAGAAATAAAATGATAAATTAACTCTTGATGTTTTGTGTTGCCTTCTTCAGCTGCTTCAATCGTAATTTTATTATATCACCTCTAATTAATTATTTTAAGTTATTTAACTATTAAAAAATAATAATATTTAATAAAATAAATAAATTAGACATAAAATGATAAATTAAATCTTGATGTTTTAAATTAACTTGATGTCTTATATGAGACTCATTTAATTTTTTTTCACAAGTATTTTTTTTATAGTAATTTTGCTATATCACTTCTAATTAGTTGTTATAAGTCATTTAAGACATGTCTGCTTCGCTGTTTCAATCGTGATTTTATTATATCACCCCTAATTAATTTTCGTGGTTATCTAAGCATTAAAAAATTAATAATATTTCATAAAAAAAATAAAATAGACACAAATGATCTGTCAACATAAAATATTTGGTTGACTACCGAAATTATATTAGTGCCACATAAATTACTATGGGACAGAGGAAGACATAAAGTAATATATATTATTTAAAAATGAGATGACACGTAAACTAGGACAGAAAGAGCATTAATATCTTATTGAAAAATTATGCTAAAAGCATTATATATCACATAATTAACAACTTAAAAAATATAAAAGATATAAAATATTTGATTGACTCTCGAAATTATATCAGTGTCACTTAAATTGGAATAGAAGAAAAAAATATTATAAATCACAATAATTAAAAACTTAAATTTTTGTTATAATTAATTATCTAAATTATATTTGTGTCACATAAATTGAGACAAAAACATACAGTAATATATATTGACACGGGCCCTTTGATATCTAGTATGCATGCATGTAAGTATGTATATATGTGTGTGTACATATATATATATATTCAAAATATTTTGGCGATTCTATGAGTAAATCAGGTCTCTCTTTCTTTTTTCTATATTCCATTTCGACAGAATAGGTATTTTTTAGTTTCTGTTATCTGTTTGCTGCTTCCCAGCTACTTTAGTTTAGACATCTTAATGTTGAAGAAGATATTATATTCCAATTCTATTGTTCTCTAAAAGTCAGAAGGACAAACTTGAAAATAATGCAAAGGATTTGTATATAAATTTATTCTTTTTTGGCTTTTCAATGTTGTTCCTCTTGCTTCTTCCCTTGTCTCTTCCTTCACAACGTTAGCTTCTCACCACATATTAATATTCGATTTGAAATGTACATTTAGGATGTGTTTGGTATATGCTGGAGATTTTTTTTAAAAAAAGAAAATAAGTGCAGTTCTTTCATAGTATAATTTCCTAACCACTTTGTATTATTAGACTTCATCACCCATTATTTTCTTCTTTTTATTTTCAACTTTCGCTTCTACTATTGTGTCACTAGTAATCTCATCATATCAAGATGCTTCAATTAATCTTTTCTCAAATAATTTTCTCTTCTTTTTGTTATTTCTAATGTCACATTCTTTCAAAGAAGACTTTATCATCATATGTAACTCTCATTAGTCATCTGTTCACTCAACCATCCCTTCTTCTTCATAAGATCTAACAATTATAATCAGTCTATGTTATAGTGCTCAATGAAGCAAGCTAGGTGCAAAAACTATGAATTCAACAGAAGAGTCAAGACAAAAATATGATTACCAACAAAAGACTACAGGCTCAAAGGAGCTAACTAGTGGTAACAATATCTGGAAAGGCTATGATTTTATAAGACTAATCAAAAGAAAAGTTGTATCACCTTCTAAATAGAGCAATACTTTAATTTTACTTTAATAACATGCAGGATAAGTTCTAGACCAAGATGTAAAATATAAAATATATACAAATTCTCATCACACATAGAACAAATATCAATCAAGATGGATCAATTTAGCAACAACTTTTGAGCTGCTGCTACGGAAATAATTCATATTTCATATTAAATTATTCAATAAATTTTCATAAATATTATGAATTTGGTATAACCGTAATTTCTTGAATATATTGAAAAAAATATATTACATACATCATATATAAAGGTCAATACATAAGATGTACAACAAAATATGTACTTTCAAGTTCACATCATTCCCAAAGTATATTTATGTTTACAAAAGAAACAAGGTATCATATCCTATATCACTAAATTATATTTCAATAGTGACTTAAAGAAAAATCTTCATCCAACAGCTTGTGTGTTCTTGTATCAGATCATCAATGGCATTGATTTTTCCTATAAAAGAAAAGCATAATTACACTTATAAGAAATCAGAAAAATACACTAGTAGAGATTGAATAAGAACTATAGAGAACTATATCTTTAGACTTTACCTGATTAAAAAATTCAATCATGGAGTTTTCATTAGTCTGAATCGATCTTTTCTATCAAGAGTGATGACTCTGTTTTCATATAAACCAAGTATAGAATTGAATCTCAAGAGTACATTAAATTTTCAAACTATATTTGAATTGAATTAAAATCAAGTAGTGTTTATTTAGCGTACTGATACGCCCAAATTACAACTCTCGTTAGAAAGTGCAAGCGGTCGCTGTCAAATATAGAACCCAACTGGGTTGGGTGTCGAATCCCACAGGGAATACTATGATCACTAAGTATTGTGATTATTATTAGACTGTTGATCGAAGGTTCCAAAGTAAAGGGGGTTTCAGTTTAAGTGCACAATAATATTATCGGTGTAACAATGAGATGATATGTGTAATAATATTTGATCACAGAGAATGACAAGTTAGGGTTATGTCCACCTTGTAGCTTCTACTTCTCTATTAACTATGAGTAATAAGGATTTATACATGCATGCACTTATAGAGAGATGTATTCTAATTCTAAATCCAAGTGTTTCTCAACCATCAAGGATTTATTCACCTTAGTTCTCTCGAATCCAAAGTGTACAACCAATCATACGAACTCTCCAAGTAGTTAATCCTTCTAAGGCATTAACGTGTAAAATAGAGGTTGGAAACCCTATTTTCTTGTCACACTCTCTTTTCCAAACAGTAACTTTTCTATCGAACAAGTTATTGCTATAATGGCACATTCCCTATGTTTGCAACCACGAGAATTCAATCATAACAAAAAGAGTAATGATATAAGTGGATTAACACATCATAAATTCAAAACCCCATAGCAATAGAGAGTATACTACAAGGTTTCCATAACCCTAACAAATAAACTTAGCTACTCATGAATAAAACGGAAATCACAATAGAAATATTCATCATACCAAAACTTAGAACGATCTTGGTGGAGAAGATGAATAGCGAAAATAAGAGAGAAAAACGTTTCTCTCTCTCTCTCCTCAAGCTAAGCCGCTTTCTCTTGTTTTCAAAAAAATACAGAATGTCCATCCTACCTAAAAATTCAGCCATAAGGCTTTTAATAACATCCTTCTCTAATAAATTGCCACTGCATCCTTAACTATTTAAAAATATTGAGTTTGCCCGGGAAAAAGTTCTCATATATCACATTCAGTCCAAAAGTTGCTTTCCTTTTGTGTGAAGTTTTCTTTGCTATCCACAGGTCCCCAAAGTGTCGTAATCTTCCTCATTAGTACCTGAAAAGCATGCTAATCACATAGGTCAGCTCACTTAACTAAAAATAGACAAAGTGCAAGAATTATGTATTTTATCCTCAAAACTTAGCTAAAACATGGGTAAGTTATGGTGCTTAGACGTATAAATACGCTCAACATCATGTACAAAGCAACTAATGAATATGTGATTGAAAATGTGGACCTGTATAGAGAGTATAAGAGCCTCTGGATACGTGGAGAGCTTAGTGAAGAACCTCTAAAAACACACATACATAATGGAACTCCATTTTATATACTCACTTTTGTGATTCTTATCTATTTTAAAAGTTATGCAATATAATTGCTTTTGTAGATTGTTGATCGAGTCAATTATCCTTCTAGAATGTAAATATCCACAATTTCAAAAGAAGTTCAAGATATATATGTCTAACCGAAGAACAAATCAAGTATCACTATCAAATCATTTATGATCATAAATAATAAATATCATCATTTTAGAAAGTATGCGTATAAAGTCTTACCCTTACCTTATTAATATAAAAAGGCTATTTTAGAAGGACCCTCGGTCCAAGCGACACATATAACCTTTATAGATATTATAAAAAGTAAAATTTCTTGACAAAACAATAAAGTAATGCTAAATAATGTCTCTTAAAAACTGACAACAACAATCGAGGTGAGAAACATAAAAAAATTATTATATTATTGACAAAAAATGTAAAAACAAAAAAAATCAATCACTTAGTTCACAAACTAAAAAACACGAAAAAATCAGGATACATTTCCGAGGACTTAAGATATCTTGGAAGTCATTTTAGGAGACATCACCCATTTGACAGGCTAAAAAATGAATCAAATTAGAACATTTTGATAACATTGAAATAACATACTTTTGTTAGTTCAATAATTACAAAAAGGATAGATGATCATCACACAACATAACAAGTAACAAAGAAAGATTTTTACCACCTCACAAGATGGACATGCATCAACAAACTCCTTAAAATCACTTGGCAGTCTTCCAACTAATATGATGATACTTGCTTTAACAACCTGTGTTACATCACTTGAAACTAAATATGTAAGATCCAAACAGAGTGAAAGAGCGCTCACTAATAAAAGTCAAGATAGTAGATGGCATGTGTAGGGGAGTAGATGCAATTACAAGGACACCAAAACTAAATTTCTTAATGCCTAATATTTCGACTCAATTCTAGGATGTCATTTTAAATTTCAATTCTCATAATACGTATTTATATCTTCTTAGTATAGGATCATCCTCAAATATATTACATCTGTTATAATGTTACATTACCCATTTAGCTTTGAACTACATGCTACATTAACCCCATGAAAATCTAGGAAAAAATGTGAATTGCTAAGTATGCTAATTTTGACATTTGAAGCATTTCTTTAAGAAATCTCTAAAGGATACATTTCTTGTAAGGAGCAGTTTTATGCTGGTTAACAGACAAAGTATATTTGTGTGGAATACAAGCATGAAGTCCTGGTTAGTTTCATTTTGTAGAGAACAATAGCATTTCTTAAAAAATGGACCTTGATTGAAAGAAATGAATAGAGTGTGATGCCTAGTTGATTGATTGAGTTGGCGTTCTGGAGATTCTACCTAATTCTTGCATTCCCTTTTAACTTCACTTGCTATAGCAAAACTTACTAGGACTATGCATAAATGTTCCCATAGGCCATAGCATTTTCTTTGAACAATAACATTCCATCTAGCAAATGCCTGAAATAAAAACAGTATAAGACCTTAGAAATGATGAATTTTGAAATATCTGGAGATATCACTAGAGTAAGCCATTTGTCATGGTTCTCCATCAAATCAAAACAAGGTTTTAATGAAATCACTATATATTAAATAAAAAATAAGAATTACAAGACAATAGATCATATCAAGTTGAGTAACAAAGCATATAGTATCACGTATGTTACAAGCGACCTCTTAGTGCTTCGTTGTTTACAATTTTAATACCACGAGTTGCAAATTTCACAAATAATCAAAGAAAATAATAATCTCACTTCTTAATTTCCAGTATGAACTAAAAACTAGAATAGAGGTTATAACCATATCGGATAGAAGCATTTTTGCGTTCTGAATGTGTCAGGAATTAACTAAGACAAGTAAATCCTTGTTAGTGACATAAGACACTAACAAATCAACCAAATAAGGAAAGGGTTATTCCATCAATATGAATGCCAATGTAAATGAGAAATGGGTAAACTAAAGAAGCTACCTAAATAATAAGATGTGTATTTTGCAAAGATTATCTATGAGCAAAGCATATTTAGAAGATATTTTCAAACTGCAATAATTTCTAGGTCTTCAGTTTTCTGGCCACCCTATAGTTGTTATGCCAGCTGTTTGTCACGACCTGAACCGGGGTCCTGGCCGTGACGGGCATCCTGAAATGTGGAGGCCCGAACGCCTCTTTTCTATCTGAAAATCACGAACACCATTCACATATAATAAAGAGAAATGCAAAAATAAATAGATGGAATCATGGTCATATTCTGAGATCAATTTAACAATACAGAATGAAATCAATAGACATCTAGAAAATATCCATCTCAGTCTGCGAAATCACTAATACATCAGAATATAATAACTTTTCTATAACTAGGACAAAACCCCAGTCGGACCCAAAACTAAAATGCAAAATAATACTCTTGCAAAAGGCCTTCCGAAATAAAGAAGGCTCACTAACTGCATACTGCGGTCTGAAGATTCTACTGTTTGGCGGGACCCTTGGACTGAGCCTCAGACCTTGAAATATAGGGGGTTAATAAAAAGTACTAAAATGTGAAACAACTCAAAATAGCATGCTTTTAGTACAAAATAGACGAGTGTATTTCATAAAAATAAAGATCATAATACGTAAGTAAAAATACATGGGCATACTTTAGTGGTCTCCAAAACACTTCTTTGAAGCCATGACTCACTCTTTGTTATTCTTTTGAGCTACTGGGTACACCCTACAAATTCAAAATTCTACGGGCTATGCGGAACCCACCCTTGACTCGGCGGCTAAGCCTCCAACCCAAGTAGCCTCCAAGATTGGAGTGGTGATACCCCCACTCACACCGCGGGAAATCCCCCCATGTGAGATATCCTAAAAATATCATATCATGTAGTATCATAATCATAAGTCCCGTATTGGCAACTATGGTTTCCAGCGATGAGCCCTTGCACTCAAACGCCTTCTTCGGATAACCTACTAGCTCTCTTAAGCCCAACTTTTAGTTCTTTAATAAAACACATTCATACTTTTCAAAGATTCAATATAATCTTGTTATGGGCATGGAATCATCGAATATCGTCATACCCTAACTTGCAAGTCAATCAAATCACATCATATTATATCTGCTACCCTTTTCACTTATTATCATATTCATGATCACCCTAGCTTTTAAACATCATATGAGAGAATGTTATGCAATAGAGTTTTCATTCAAATATTCACTAAAACATTCTCCTCCCAATTGTAAAATCAATAGGCGGTCACCTCATATTTGTAATTACTTAAAATCCAAGAAAGATTGTTAATTTGATAGAACAAGCATTTATCATGTGAAAACACATTCCCAACATGTCATAAACAGTACCACTCCATGATCATTTAACAAGCACTCACCCATTAGTTTTTTGTTTAGAAAGTTCATGCCTTTAAACAACCCATAACAATATAAATAAAAAATATCATGATAAAAGAGGGAGTTTTGATCATTCATGCTCTCATTCAAACTTTTAATTGCATCCCAAAACATAAATATATTGTTATATTAAAAATTCAAGATAGACGGTTCAAGACAACATACAATTTCTTCAAAACAACTTCATGACATATACTTTTCAAACAATTCTAAACCCTTTCTTTAAAAATATGATTGGAGATCTTTAATGTAATAAAAACAATATAAAAATTATGCCCATGATGTTTAGAGAAGTCCCACATACCTTAGATTATAATATTTGAAAAAATGGAACCCAAATCTTGATCCGTTTCTTGAAATCTTGAACTTAAGGATTGATTCTTGATTTCTTGTTCTTGGAGAAAACCCTAGTTTGATCTTATTTTTGAGAGTCAAAAGAGGATCTTGATGTTGTACAACTAATGAGGATTGATTAATAACGTTTTTGAGAGTAATTAAATTCATTGGGGAGTTTTTTTTAAGAGGAAGTACCAAAACACCCCTTTTAAAATATCCCGCCTTAGGAACTTCGAATTTTGCCCGACGACTTGGTTAACGGACCCGTCAGGAGGGTGATAGACCGTCACCTCGACTATCAGGTAATGTCCAGTGACTGAACTCACTATTTTTGGGGCGATAGAAGGCTTGACGGTCCGTCACGGACCTGACGGTCCATCGGGTCGGCCGTCGCACCTTCAATAGCTTGACACCTCTCTGTAAAATGGGCATAAGTTTTTACCTCGATATTAGATTAAGCTGAAAATAGTGGAGTTGGAAAGAGTACTCAAAGACCTTTCATTTGATAAATAGTAGGACATTTAATTGGTTATATACGAAAAGTTATGATCGATTGAATTTGACCCAAGTTTAGATGCTCACCAAAACTTAATCTATAGGAAAACTTTCAACTCGTCCTTGAGTTAGGGGACCTCTATGATATCAATTCATGATCAACTAGATTACCACACTACATAATTGATTAACACACTAAATTTGAATAGGTTTTATTAACTTTTGGAACCTTTACTCATAGAAATGACGGTTTATATTCTAGCCCGAAAGTGCGGGGTGTTACATTATCTCCCCCTTGGGATCATTCATCCCCGAATGATGGGTAAGGAATAGTTGAAGATCTAAAGGTATGGAATAAGGAACATAACCTCACATTGAATGTTTTTCCTCAACAAACTATGCAAAGGCATCGAAAGAGCTTCATGATAACCCCTAGTGAAATGCGTAAGCACAAATTATGAGATAGTGAAACTTTACATTGGGATGACCTTGCACATGAGTTCTTTGAATAATTATCATCACAACATAAGGCATGAGTTTATTTAGTGATCATAGGCCCTATTTACATCAGTTCCAATCATGAAATGAGATTTCGAAGGAGACAGGATTTAGAAGCATTTTTCCACCTTACAAGATACAACGAATGGACCTTACGTTTACAAACACTATTCATCTATGCCCCAACATTAATCGACATACTTCATCATTTCCAACCTACGATTATCCCATAACACATCTAACCACAAGAATGTTTATGTCCCGCCATATAATAATTCTATGCTGAAGCCCAACTCGGAGGAAAGAGGTGCTAACTTAACTACGGGACCCTGCACTCTACATCACATTAAGAAATCACCTCACCCTAAGAAATCACCTCACCCTATCACTATAATCCAACAACCTCAAGTCTTAATTCAAGGAATACTAACCACACGACACATTGGTTTGTGTTTTCATCAATCACAAAATTTAAGCCTATCATTACTACACCAACTTCATGGATCTCCCAACTAAGACCAACTAATTCAATCATTCTCACTAAGATTTTCACCACATAACTCCTTCTTAACTATCTCACGTAACGAAAGATCATCTCCTTCTTCCCCCTTCTCCTATAAATTTAGCTCTAGAAGTCACATCAAAATATCTATCTTCAAAAGCATCTACTCCCCCACCCAACACACTGCCACACTTTCACAACCACCGTCATACCGACATACGGAGGGTCATTGAGGGACTAGAGCCTAAATATCATGAATAGATGTAGCACTTGTCAATTCATAGCTTATACTTATTGCACTACTCAAGGAGGAAAATGAAGTGAAGACACGATAGAATAGACACGAAGTGCTTCAGATATCAAGTGTTTGGATCATAAGTAAAGGGTCATTCGGCATAACCACAACAAAACATGATTTCTTAGGACATACTATGAAGAGAAACATGGGTACACATATCTTATGATTTGTATAACATAAGGTCGGAATTTATAAAGTCAATGATTGAGACAAAGATTGATACTTGAAGCTATTGCTTCTCATTTTCAGAGTTGAGACAGTCATAAGTTCGCACAACTTTATCGCTTTGGATAATTCTGGCATAAAATAATTCAGTGATATATAGAAACATATTTTCTTAGGACCAAACATGCTGTGAGACATAGGTTTGGATCATGAGCAACATAACATATAGCTTGAATGCTTGGAACATTGGATCACTGAGGGACATTATTGCTCCTTGTCTTGATATCAGAACATGACATGAGTTATATAGAGAGCTCAAACCTTAGGCATAGGCAAGACATGAATACATAAGACATTGGTAGAATTCCATTCAAATCGAAGTAGGAGGAGCTTGCTTGGATAGAAGTTGATTTAACATGATTCTTACTTGAAACTTGACACCACAAAAAAAATTTGGGAACTACTTTTATCCGTCATCTCTCCCTTAGATCAAAGTCACTCTCCTAGACTTGAGAATATAACCTCTCATCAATCTATAACCACAATTCTCAATACAATAAGGGATATCAGTATACACACGAACACAAACTTCCTTTAAGAATTTTACATAAAGACACTAAATTCTTTCTAGGTCATCCCTCTTCAGGGATACTAATCATAACTTCCTGTAACCCCAAAGTCACCAACTTATGACTAACATTATTATAGGCATGGGCATCCACACTTCTAAACACTTAACACTCTATCTTCAATTTCTTAGAATATTCGCATTACACCTCTATTCACATAACCTATAACTTAACAAAATTTGTAAAAACATACC
The DNA here is from genome assembly GCA_030864215.1 of Capsicum pubescens. Taxonomy (NCBI): domain Eukaryota; kingdom Viridiplantae; phylum Streptophyta; class Magnoliopsida; order Solanales; family Solanaceae; genus Capsicum; species Capsicum pubescens. The sequence continues at coordinate 195,717,750 of CM061549.1, read as the reverse complement.
CAAGGCTTATATTGCCTACCTATATTTCCTCAATTTAAATCTAACGAACACCATACAACAACTCACCAAACTTCTCCATACTACAATTTCAAGAACACAAACTAGGTACGCAAAGCACTTATACACATAAATGCTAAACTTTCCCTTTTTAAGTATACTCTAAGGCATTGCTTTCCAAGAACGCTACTCGTAATTTTCACTATCCTCTATCATCATCAACCTATAACTCACAGTCTCATGAGTATACACATCCTCACTTCTTATCACAAAAAAATCCACTCTCCACTACTTAACATTTTAACATTAGACTGTTAATCACATAACTTATATCATAAAATCTTACCTAACGCCATACTACCAGGGGGTGCAACTTATTCTTATATACTTACGCCCTTATCCACTTAATGAATCACCCACTATTCATTATTTTAACACTAGTCCCCATAAACACATATACCTCATAATTACCACTTAAACTTTTCATAAATTATCAACCTAGACTCTTTCACAAATCACATCAAGCCTACCAATTCATTCCCACAAAATATTTATCATTAATCTTAAGCTACTATTCTTACCACCACATTCTACATTTAAAGTTTCAAGCCTATAGTCTAGCAACAATCACGCACCACCGATGAAACATGCAATATCTTATACTAGTCCATCAAACTGGAAAATTCAACCCAAATACCTCATTTCACCTAGATACTACCTAAAATCAAATCCCCTACATAGAATTACTACTACACCTCAAAATCTACTACATACCTTCTCACCAGTAATACTAGTTTATAACTACTAGAGAAAAGACAATCAAGGGGGTAAAGTCACATAAGAAGGATAACCGATCTCTATCTTATAATACAACCCATTTCAATCTTATCAACATATTCTAATTTCTCACATCATATTACTTACCCAAGCATACATTTAGACTATCTTCAAATTCCCCATACAATAATGAGTTTATACTTATAACTTATTGGATAATCTAACCATTTTCATTCACAGCCTATAAGGGATTTCTGTAACCACCATAACTATCCACTCTGAGATCCTTCCCTATTTTTGAATAGATAATAATCATAACCAAACAATTCCTCTATCGAATACCTTACAATCTACAAATATTACTACAACATTAGTCTATCACTATAAAATGACAAATCATCCCTCAATCTCCGCTTGTAACTAAAAAAATATTTATTTACGCAAAAGTCACCCTCACTCTGACTTTTAACCTTGCGAATTTATATCACCAACTTTTTGGCCCAATCTCACTACCAATAGGTCATGACACTTTAACATATACTACTATTGGGTGGAAATACAGTTCCAATATTCTGCTACATATCATTCCCCTTATGTATGACATCTGTAACAAGAAATTTAAAAGGGACTGGATAAACTTAATACCTCAGGCTGAAAATCATGATTTTATCAGGATCAAAGTTTACACTAGAATCAATACAACTTAAAGCACTAACAGACTCCTCTCAAGTCGTTGTATAATTTTATAATCTTTTATGACTAAATCAGAAAAGGACCATATCATTTGGATTCTAAGCTTTTGTACTTGAATCACCTCAGAAATGAGACACGTCGAAGAATATCAGAGTAAGAAAAGAATTAGGATAGATTTACTTTCATATAGACGACGCCATAGCATGAACTAGAGTATAAAATAGGAGCATTCTAACTCCATAGCATAAACTAGAATATGAAGAAAGAGAAATATTCCTAAACGCCTTGTAGCCTCCTACTTATAAGTGTGGCACACTACACACCCATAAACATGACTCTACCAATGTAATTTCATAGACACCCTGGGACCATGAACCATGCTCTGATACCAAGTTTGTCATGACCTAAGCTAGGGCCCTGGCCGTGATGGGCATCCCACACCGTGGAGGCTTGAGTGCCTCTTTTCTATCTGAAAATCACGAACACCATTCACATATAATAAAGATAAATGCAGAAATAAACAGACGAAATCATGGTCATATTCTGAGTTCTATTTAATAATACAGAATAAAATCAATAAATATCTAGACAATATCCATCTTAGTCTGCAAAATCTCTAATATATCTGAATATAATAACTTGTCTATAACTGGGACAAGGACCCTAGTCGTACCCAAAACTAAAATGCAAAATAATACTCTAGCAACAGGCCTTCTAAAATAAAGAAGGCTCAATAACTACACACTACGGTGTGAATATTCTACGGTTTGGCAGGACCCCTAGACTGAGCCTTAGACCCTGAAATATAGTGGGGCAATACAAATGTACTGGTATGTGAAACAACTCAAAATAGCATGCTTTTAGTACATAATAGATGAGTGCATGTCATAAAAAACAAAGATCATAATATATAAGCAAAAATACATGGGCATACTTTAGTGATCTCCAAAATACTTTTTTGAAACCTTGACTCACTCTTTGTTATTCTTCTGAGCTAGTGGGTACACTCTACAAATCTAAAATTCCACGGGCTATGTGGAACCCGCCCTTGACTCGGCAGCCAAGACTCCAACCCAAGTAGCCGCTAGGATTAGAGTGGTGATACCTCCATGTGAGCACACCGCAGGAAATTTTCCCATGTGAGATGTCATAAAAATGTCATATCATGTAGGATCATATATAATAAGTCACGTATCGGCAACTATGATTTTCAGTGATGAGCCCTTGCACTCAAACACCTTCTTTGGGTAACCTACTAGCTCTCTTAAGACCAATTTTTAGTTCTTTAATGGAAACACATTCATACTTTTTAAACATTCAGTACTATCTTGTTAAGGGCATGAAATCATCGGGTATCATCATACCCTGACTTGCAAGTCAATCAAATCATGTCACATTATGTCTGCAACCCTTTTCACTTATTATCATATTCATGACCACCCTAGATTTTAAACATCAGACGAGAGAGAGTTATGCAATAGACTTTTCATTCAAATATTCACCAAAGTATTCTTCTCCCAATTTTAAAATCAATAGGTGGTCACCTCATATTTGTATTTACTTAAAATCCAAGAAAGATTGTTAATTTGACACAACAAGCATTTATCATGTGAAAACACATTCCCAACATGTCATAAACAATACCACTCCATGATCATTAAACAAGGACTTACCCATTAGTTTTCCATTTAGAAAGTTCATGCCTTTAAACAATCCATAATAATATAAATAAAAAATATCATGATAAAATAGAGGGTTTTGATCATTGATGCTCTCATTCAAACTTTTCATTGCACCCCAAAACATAAATATATTGTTATATTAAAAATTCATGATAGACGGTTCAAGACAACATATAATTTCTTCAAAATAATTTATGACACATACTTTTCAAACAATTTCAAACTCTTTCTTTATAAATATGATTGAGGATCTTTAATGTAATAAAAACAATAGAAAAATTATTACCATGATGTTTAGAGAAGTCCCACATACCTTACATTATAAGATTTGAAAAAATTGGAACCCAAATCTTGATCCATTTCTTGAAATCTTGAACTTAAGGATTGATTCTTGTTTTTTTTCTCTTAGTGGAAACCCTAGTATGATCTTATTTTTGAGAGTGAAAAGAGAATCTTGATGTTGTACAACTGATGAGGATTGATTAGCAATATTTTTGTGAGTAATTAAATCCATTGGGGAGGTTTTCTGGAAAGAAAAAGTACCAAAATACCCCTTTTAAAACATCTCGCCTTCGAACTTCAAATTTTGCCTGACGGCTTGGTTGACGGACTGTCAAGAGGATGACAGACTGTCACCTCAACCATCAGGTTATGTACAGTGATTGAACTCATAGTTTTTGGGGCGACAGAAGGCTTGACGGTCCGTCGGGTCGGCCGTCGCACCTTAGGCAGCTTGACACCTCTCTTTAAAATGGGCATAACTTTTTACTCCGATATTGGATCAAGGAAAAACCGGTGGATTTGTAAATAGGACTCAAATACCTTTCATTTTATATATAGTATGTACTCTAATTCGTTATATACAAAAAGTTATGATCAATGTAATTTGACCCAAGTTTAGACACTCACCAAAACTCAATCGATAGGAAAGCTTTCAACTCGTCCTTGAGTTAGGGGACCTCTATGATCTTAATTCATGCTCAACTAGATTCTAACACTACATAATTGATTAACACACTAAATTTGAATAGGATTTATTAGATTTTGGAACCTTTACACCTAGAAATATTGATTTACATTCTAGCCTGAAAGTGCGGGGTGTTACACTGTTCCTATCACCATTCTCAGCATGGTTATATATATGTATGTATGGTTGTTAATCCATATGGTTTTTTTGCTTAATTTTAAAGGTTGGCATTATTTTATCCTTATTCTGAGTTTTTGCTAGCGTTCACCCGCTAACCTGTCTTCGAGCGACTGTATCCCTACGCAATGCCAGAACCGACCATTCTACTCTCCTTCTTAGTGATCAGATTTGGGATTAGATATTGGATTGAAGTAGTGAGCTTCCATACTCCAGAAGGCTCTATTTTATATCATGGATGTCTTTTCATACTTTGGTTATTTCATGGATATTGGTTTAGGTTATGGTTGAGGACATGTCCCAATCGAATATTGTTTTATTTTTAGTTAGAGGATTTATGGAACTACTATGGGTTGGAATGGGCGGTGTCAATGATGGTTTCATCCTTAGTATTGACATTGGTATTGGGGATAATATCGTTTGGCTGAATTTATGATTGTTCGATCCTTTTATATTATGTTATGGATATGAACTTAGTTATAATTTTGGTTTTGGTATGGTTATTGGTTGGGTAATAGATGGGTGGAATTTACTGTGTTGGTCACGGTTATGGACCTATCCCAAAATCTGGATTGGTACATATACGCTATCTTGTTATATGTTCAAAATTTCTCTGACTTAGAGTTTGTATTTGGATGGTCGGGTTGGGTAACAGGTTGGTCCCCAATCTTGGTTTAGCTTAAGATGCCCATTATGATAAGGCCCCAGCTTGGGTCATGGCATGTTGGTATCAGAGCATTAGGTTCATGGTCAATTTGAAGTCTCTAAATTATGTGGGTAGAGTCTCTTTTAAGGGTATGTAGTGCACCACACTCATAAAGGAGAAGTGATAAGGTATTTAGGAATGTTTTACTTTTGTGCGTTCTATTTTCAAGCTTGGGGTCTAAATCTTAGAATCCTCTCTAATTCCTATTTGTTTAATTTTTAGATCATGCCTCGACGATCTGCAATTCATAGAAACTCCTTTGTCTCAACTGGGGATAATATTAATGGGATACGTTCTACTCAGAGGATCCGTAATCAGTCTAGGGGTCCAGTCCCTGATATTTTTGGAGTTCTACCGGCTCCTTAGAGTCCTCCATAAGAAGACATGATAAATGTGGAGTTTTGTCAATTGATTCATGTGATTGTTCAGTTGGTGGCTTCTCAAGCTGAGTGAGATGTATTTGATACTCCATCTTTAGAGGCCACAAGGGTTGGCCAGTTTATAAAGTTGATTCCTCCAATCTTTATTGGTGTTGAGGTGAAGAAGGATACTTAGGGTTTTCTGGATGACATGGAAAATATATTCAGGATTATGTATGCCACAAATGTGAAAGGTGTGGAGTTTACAGCTTATCAGCTCAAGAATGTGGCATACCAATAGTATGAGAAATGGGATCAGGCAAGGGGTGATATTGAGGAGTCATCTTTGTGGGAGACCTTCTCTATTGACTTTTTGGACCACCACTTTTCTTAGGAGTTAAGGGAAACAAAAGTGGTTAAATTTGTTAATCTGAAACAGAAAAAGATATCGGTCTAGGAACATGCTTTAAAATTTCACCAGTGTCTCGGTATGCTCCAGAAATAGTGTCTGATATGAGGGTCAGGATGAGAAAATTTTCTTTAGGACTGTCTCGTGAGTTGATCCTTGAAAGCAAGACTGTATTGCTGATCAAGGACATGGATATCTCTAAATTGGTTATTCATATACAATAGATGGGGGCAGAAAAGAGAAAGTAGGTTGAGATGAGGAAAAAGAAGGATAAAAGGTTTATGTTCTCTTAGAAGGGTGGTAAACAACAAACTGGTCGGGATGGTGGTAAGTGGCCAAACAAAAAAGTGGGGGAGTTTTGGTTCTTTCTCTACAGCTAGCGCTCCTTACCCAAAGCATTCATGTGATAGGCGTCAGTAGGGTGGCAATAGATTTAGGGCACAAGGTGCCCAATATCAGGCTAGTGGGGAACAATCGGCTTTATCATATCCTCTTTTTAGGTTTTGTGGTCGTTACATTAGGGTTTTTGTAATGACGGGAGAGATATGTTCTTTAAATATGGTCAGTCAGGCCATATGCTTAGAAATTATTCGGTTGGTAAGGTTGCTTTGAGAGCGAATAAGGCTCTGGTTTCCTCTTCATGTGATCCTGCACTGAAGGGTGCTGCTTTTGCATATGTTTTTCTTCTAGTTCTAGCATAGGCCGGAATAGGTTATATGCTCTTTCTATCAGATAGGAGTCTGAGGCATCGCCTGATGTCGTGACTGGTTTGTTACAACTCTTTTCTTGTGACGTGTATTTTTTGCTTGATATAAAGTCCACTCTCTCTTATGTGACCTTATTTGTGGTTGTATATTTTGGTTTTGATCCTGAGGTTATTTTAGATCTTATTTTTATTTCTACCCAGTAGGTGACTTTGTGGTTGATAAAAGAGTCTATAGGGGGTGTGTGGTATCTGTTGGTAGTAAGAAGACTTTGGTAGATTTTTTCAAATTAAATATGCTGTAAATTGATGTTATTTTAGGTATGTATTGGTTACATTCATGCTACGCATCCTTAAATTATTGGACCCGTAGGGCTGTCTTTAGGTTTTCCGATGAGCCGGTTATTGAATGAGAGAGTGGTTCCTTATCTCCCAAAGCAAAGTTTATATCATATTTTAGGGTTCAGAGATTAATCTCTAAAGGATGTCTCTATCATTTGGTTTGGGTGAAAGACTCTAACTCAAAAGGTCCTTTTTTATATTTGGTTCCGGTGGTGAATGAAACTCTTGAGGTTTTTTGGATGATTTTCTTGGTGTTCCTTGGTGTTCCTTGGATAGGGAGATTGAGTTTGGGATTGATTTGGTTCCAGACACTCATCCAATAGCTATTACTTCTTATAGAATAACTTCAGTGGAGTTGAGCAAACTCAAGGAGCTACTTAAGGATCTATTGGATAAAGGTTTCATCGTCCTAGTGTGTCCTCGTGGGGTGCACCAATGTTATTCGTACGTAAGAAAAATGGTTCTCTTTGGATTGTATTGACTATAGGCAGTTGAATAAGGTAACGATTAAGAACAATTATCCTCTTCAATGGATAAATGACTTATTTTATCAGTTTCAAGGTGCCAAATTCTTTTTTTAAGATAGATCTTTGGTCTAAGTATCATCAACTTAAGATTAGGGAGGTGGATATCCCAGAGATAACTTTCCATATTCGGTATGAGAACTTTGAGTTTTTGGTTTGACTAATGCCCTGATGACATTTGTGGATCTAATGAATAGGGTCTTCCTTCAGTTTCTGGATTTTTTTGTCATTGTGTTCGTTGATGACATTTTGGTGTATTCTAAGAGTGAGGAGGATAATTCCAATCAACTCCATATTATGTTGCAGATCTTGAGAGAGCAACAGTTATATGCCAAATTCTCAAAATGTGAATTTTGGTTGAACGTTGTCACTTTTTTGGGTTATATTATTTCTAGTGAGTAGATTATGGTGGATTCACAAAAGGTTGCAGTGGTTAGAAAATGTCCTAGACCCACGACTCCAATTGATATTCGGAGCTTCCTGGATTTGGCTGGTTATTATAGGAGGTTTGTGGAGGGTTTTTGTTCTATAGCTGCCCCATTGACTATATTGACTCAAAAGAAGGCAAAGTTCTCTTGGTCAGATGCTTGTAAGGGTAATTTTGAGAAGCTGAAGGACAAGCTGACTTCGGCTCTGATTTTGACTTTGCCTAAACGCAATGAGGGGTTTATGGTTTATTGTGATGTGTCCCAGGTGGGACTTTGTTATGTTTTGATACAACATGGCAAGGAGATAGCCTATACTTCTAGGCAGTTGAAAATGCATAAAAGGAACTATCCTACTCATGATTTGGAGATTTCAGCGGTGGTGTTTGCATTGAAAATCTGGCAGCACTATTTGTATGGAGTTCATGTAGATATCTTCTCGGATCATAAGAGTCTGTAATATTTATTTACTCAGAAGGAGCTTAACTTTAGGCAGAGGAGATGTCTTGAACTTCTCAAGGACTATGATATGAGTCTTCACTACCACTTAGGTAAAACTAACGTAGTTATTTATGATCTTAAAAGGTTTTCCATGAGGAGTTTGGCTCATGTGGAAAAGGAAAAGTAGGAGTTGGTGAAGGATATTCACCGCTTGGATAACCTTGGGGTTCATCTTTTAGACTCCGAGGATGGTGGCGTGTTCGTACAAAATGTGGTGCGGTCGTCTCTTGGTGAAAAGATCAAAGAGAAGAAAATACTGGATCCTATCTTGATTAAAATCAAAGGTGAGGTAGGTGGGCAAAAGGTGATGGTATTTGAGGTTAGTGGCGATGGTACTTTGCATACCAAGGGAGGTTATGTGTTCCCGAAATTGATAGTTTGTGTGAAAGGATTTTGGCTGAGATGCATGAATTGCTCTATGTTGTTCATCCCGATTCGATGAAAATGTATCATGACCTCAAGGAGATGTATTGCTGGAATGGTATGAAGAGGGATGTGGCTGACTTTGTAGCCAAGTGTATGGTTTGCCAACAAGTAAAAGTTAAGCACATGAGGCCTGGAGGCTAGTATTAGGAAATTGAATTGCCTGAATAGAAATGGGAAGTAATAAATATAGATTTTATTAACGGTCTTCCTCGGTATTGGAACTATTTTGATTCAGTTTGGGTCATTGTGGATAGGATGAAGAAGTCAGCTCACTTCTTGCCAGTAAGGACTAACTTTTCGGCGGAGGATTATGCAAGGTTGTATTTTCATGAGATTGTGAAGATGCTTGGGGTACCTATTTTGATTATCTTTGATTGTGGTATACAGTTTTCATCTCACTTTTGGTGGTTGTTTTAGAAGTGGTTGGGTACTAAGGTTAGTCTGAGTATTGCTTTTCACCTGCATATGGATGGGAAAGAAGAAAGGACTATTCAGACATTAGAGGATATGCTTTATGCATGTTTGATTGATTATGGTGGTAGTTGAGTTGAGCATCTACCTCTTGTAGAGTTTTCTTACAACAATAACTATCATTCTAATATTGGTATGGCCCCGTTTAAGGCATTGTTTGGTAGGAGGTGTAGATATCGTATTGGGTGATTTGATCTTGGTAAGGCAGATATGTTTGGTCTAGATTTGGTCTATCAGGCTATGAAGAAGATAAAGGTGATCCGGGATAGTCTTAAGGCTACCCAAAGTCGCCAAAAGTCCTATGCGGATGTAAGGCATATGTACTTAGAGTTTGAGGATGGGAATAAGGTATTCCTAAAGGTGTCTGCCATGAAGGGAGTAATGCAGTTTGGGAAGAAGGGAAAACTCAGTCCCTAGTATGTTGGTCCTTATGTGGGTTTGAGGAGGGCTGGTAATGTTGTATATGAATTAGAGTTGCCTTTTAGTTTAAGCTCCATTCATCTGGTATTCCATGTCTCTATGTTGAAAAAGTGTTTAGGTGATCCTTCATCTATTGTTCCTTAGGAAGGGTTGGGTATCTCGGATTCTCTATCTTATGAAGAGATCCTGGTTAAGATCTTGGATTGGCAGGTTCATCAGTTGTGGACCAAAGATGTAGCTTCGGTTAAGGTTCTATGGCAGAACCACAAAGTGGACGAAGCTACTTAGGAAGTGGAAGAGGACATGAAGTTGAAGTATCCATATCTATTTTTTGCTTTGGATATTCGTACGGAAGGTATATGTTCTAGATCACATCTTTGTTTTCTAACTCAGTTAAAGGAAGGTTTATTTCCTTGCATCATTGTTTTCTAACTTAGTTAAAGGTTGGAATGGTTATGTTGGGGTGTAACTCATGCTTGTACTACCTTTTCCATCATTCGGGGATGAATGATCCTAGTGGGGGATACTGAAATACCTTGGGTTTTGGTCCTTAGAAATTTTCCAAGGTTTTTGGCTTCTGGACATCATACGAGTTGGGTTATTAGTTGTATGGTAGGTTACGGGTAGTATGGTTCAGTCGTATGTTGTCCAGTGATGGGTGGTGTTGGATGGTTGAGCTTATGGAATGGGTAGGACTTGGGTGTGTACGAGTCGTATGGTGGGTGATCGTATTGTTGGGTTTTCCTTCACTTAATCTGAAACTTAGTAAAGTAACTTGGATCGGAGTATGAGTGGCTCACCATGGGTCGTGATATGGGGTAGAGTCGTATTGTCCAACTCGTATGTTGGACAGTGTCAACCCCTCTTAGTTTTGTTATGGGTACGGGTTAAGGGTACTGGTCGTACCCTTGGATATAATTGGGGCTTGGTGCTCGTATGTGGGATAGTGTTGGGGTCCAAGGGATGCCTAGGGTATGAGTGGTGGGTTCCACTCGTATGGTAGGGTATGATTGGTAGGGTGGAGTCATACCCTCCTACGAAAAAATTAATATAGTTTAAGTTGGGGTATTCTGGACATTTTCCCTTATAACTCCTTGGGACCCCATGACTTAAAACTAGGGGTGGGCGTTCGGTCAGTTCGGTCTGATTGTTTAATATCGGTTCGGTTTATTGGTTTTCAGATTGACAAAAATGACATCCGTAACCAAACCGAAATAAATTCGGTTTGGGTCGATTTTTACAAATTCAGTTCGGTTATTTCGAATTTTTATTTCGGTTTGAAATATTAAAGTAGTTATCCTTTTTTTTCATAACTGAGCATTTAAAATTGATGGGTTTTTTTAGAAAAATTATTTTTTTCAAACCTGTTTTTCATTCCCAAATATAAATAATTATAAATAACTCAACATGGATGAAACGAAATGAAATAATCATAAGCTTAACATAATACATAATGTCATTAATCATTACATATAATATAACTTTGCACAAATAATCTACAAAACAACACAAAGCTCATAAAAATAGTTCATGAAACAACATACTTTCTGCATAAATAGTCCATAAAATAGTCCAAAGTCACCAAAATAGTCCATAAAATATTTGAGTCACTAAAACAATCCATATATATATATATATATATATATACATATATATAATAAAATATATATATTATTTATTTATTTATAAAATTTTGGTTTAACCGGATTTTTTTAAAAAAAACCAAAAACAGAACCGAAAAACTGAAATTTTAAAATTACAAATCGAATTCGATCCGAAAAATCGAAAAAATGAAACCAAAATTAAATGTCGGTTTGTTTTTTTGTTTTTTTCGGTTTAAACCAAAATATGCCCACCCCTAGTTAAAACACCTTCTTGGGGTTTCATTAACCTATTTGCAATCAATCAAACACTTTGAAACTCTCTCAAAATTTCTCAAGGCTCTTGGGTTAAACAAAGGCTAGGGTTTCCTCCAAGGTGGTTAATTGAGGCTCTTAGGGGTGATTTCTTCTCATATTCTTCTTCTCAATCTAAGGCAAGTTACTGCTCCCTCATTGTTAGTTCCAACTAAAGTCACGTTTTATAAATTATTTTCATGGCATAAATATTGTATGGTTTTGGGTTTTCAAATATATGTTTGGGGTTTTGGTTATAAATGCTTGGTTATCATTTTTCCATGTTTTAATTGTGGATTTACATGTTTTAATGATGGTTTGGACACTTATTTGCATGAGAATGGTTAATTGATAAGTGGTTTTGGTTTTGGAAACAATATGCCCCCAATATGTTTGATAAAATGCCTATGAGAATGTTTTTACTACATTGTTGGAATTTTAATGGAACTATTGCTTGGTATAACATGGTAATGGAACCCTAAATGGTATAAATGGTTTAAATGATTTGGAATGGTTAAATGATAAGGGCATGGTGATTATGGTTGGTCTAATTGGAAGCCTTGTGGGGTACAAGGAAACCCCCCAAGCATGCATAATAATGATCACTTGTGGGGTACATGGGATTCCCCCAAGTCAACTTAATAATATAATCTATGGGTATATGGGAATCCCTTCTTCTTAAAAGGGATGGCTAAGGACATTGCTTGCAAGCTATAATCGGTATGAAGATACCACTACTTATAGCCTTGGTTAATAATAAATGGAATGACGGTTGGGTTGTGTGCTAATGATTTTAATTGGGCAATAATGGCGGGGTGTGATAGATAATCGTGAAGGTGTGAGTCCAATGGAAGGACACTGGAAACTCATGTTTGCCAACATGAGGATCGGTCATGATGACCATATATGATACTTATTGGGTACATGGGAATCTTCTAAGTACACTTATACATATGTATTATGGAGGGTGAAGGGTACACAGGTTTCCCCTAATCCCATGGTATCTCGGGTTCGTGCGGCTACATGCATCGGGGCCCATTCAGCGGGTTAAACTAGACCCATATATCCCATGGGTGGTTCTAGGACATTTAAGCTATACATACCCAGGTTAATGATTTTAATGGCATACTAAACCCGGTTCCCTTTCCCAGCATGGTCATATATATGTATGTATGGTTGTGAATACATATGGTTGGTTTGCTTGATTTTAAAGGTTGATATTATTTTATCCTTATCTTGAGTTCTTGCTAACGTTCACCCGCTAACACATCTTTAGGCGGCTGTATCCCCTTGCAATGCAGTAACCGGCCATTCTACTCCTTCTGCTTAGTGATCAGATACGGGATCAGCTGTTGGATTAAAGTGGTGAGCTTCCATACTTTGGAAGGCTCCATTTCATATCATGGATGTCTTTTCATACTTTGGTTATTTCATGGACATTGGTTTTGGCTATGGTTGGGGGCATGTCCCAACCGAATATTGTTTTACTTTTGGTTAGAGGCTTTGTGGAACTACTATGAGTTGGAATGGACGGTGTTGGTAATGGTGTTAGCCTTAGTATTGACATTGGTATTGGGGTAGATACCCTTTGACTGAATTTATGATTGTTCCATCCTTTTATGTTATATTATAGACAGGAACTTGGTTATTGTTTTGGTTTTGGTATGGTTATCGGTTGGGTATTGGATGGGTGGACTTGTCTGGGTTGGTCACAGTTATGGACCTATTCCGGAGTTTGGATTGGTACATTTACGCTATCTTGTTATATGTTCGGAATTCCTTCGGCTCAGGGTATGCGTTTGGATGGTCGGGTTGGGTAACGGGGGTGGTCCCCAGTCCTGGTTGGACTTGGGATGGATATTACGATAAGACCCCGACTCGGGTCGTGTCATTATCCAAAGATTGAACCTCCAATGCAAAAGGCCTCTCCTGGGTCAAAAGATGCGCTAGGCTACCCATGATAGTCAACTTCCGGCTCAAGGAATCCACAATCACATTAGCCTTGCTCGGATGATAGAGAATAGCCAAGTCATAATTCTTAAGCAACTCAAGCCGATGGCGCTGCCTCATGTTAAGATCTCACTGGGTGAAGAAATACTGAAGGCTACAATGATTTGAGAAAATCTCACAACCGACTCCATACAAGTAGTGACCCCATAACTTCAAAGAAAAAAATAACTGAGCACAACTCTAAATCATGGGTAGGGTAATTTCTCTCACGAGGGTTCAACTGATGAGAAATACAAGCAATCACCTTACCCTCCTACATCAACACAACACCTAACCCAATACCAGAAGTATCACAGAAAATGGTAAAACCCACATGCTTCTTGGGCAAGGTCCATATAGGAGCTGAAGTAAACAAATCCTTAAGCTTTTGAAAGCTCTCCTCATAAGCATTAGACCACTGAAAGGAAATCTTCTTCTGTGTCAACTTGGTCAATGGGGCTGAAATATATAAAAAACCCTCAACAAAAACAACGATAGTAGCTCACCAAACCAATAAGACTCCAAATCTCCATAGGAGAGGTAGGCCTATCCCAATCACGAACCACTGTGATCTTGGACGGATTGACCATAATACCAGCCTTGGTCACTACATGACCCAAGAAAGAAACAAGCTCTAACCAAAATTCACACTTAGAGAACTTAGCATACAACTTCTCATCCCTCAATCTCAGAAGCACAATCTGCAAATGATCCTCATGGTCGGCCTCACTCTTGGAATAAACCAAGATATCATCTATAAATACAATGAAAAAAGAGTTAGGATGCGGTTAAAATACCCGATTCATCAACTCCATGAATGCGGTTGGGGCATTGGTCAACCTAAAAGACATGACCAAGAACTCATAATAGCCATACTAAGTCAGAAAAATTGTCTTCAAAATATCCAAAGCTCTAATCCTCAACTGGTGATACCCGAACCTCATATCAATATTCAAAAACACCGAAGCACCCTAAAGATGGTAAAATAAATCATCAATAAGAGGAAGAGGATACTTATTCTTAACTATTCACAAACAAGACCGACATACCCCAAGGTGATACACTAGGTCGGATAAATCCCTTATTCAACAACTTATGTAATTGATCTTTAAATTTCTTTAACTCTATTAGGGCCATCCTATAAGGAGGAATAGAATTAGGCTTGGTGCCTGGCACAATACCCATAGCAAAGTCGATATCCCGATCCAGAGGCATACTAGGCAAATCCATAGGGAAAATATCCATAAATTCATGGATAACTCGAATAGAATCCAAAGAAGGGGTAAAGCAAAACTAGTATGAATATAAGCCAAATAAGACAAACACCCCTTCTCAACCAAGCGATGGGATTGAAGAAAAGATCTAACTCTCTTGGGACCCAAATAAAGCACACCCTTCTAAGCTATCCTTAGCACACTCGGCGAAGCTAAGGTCACAGTCTTAGCATAACAATCTAGGACAACATGGTAAGGAGTTAACTAATCCATATCCAAAATAACATAAGAATCTACCATATATGACACAATCAGGTTTACCCATGTCTCTTGCCCAACAAAAGTCATAACATAAGATTGGTACACCCGATTCACAACTAAAGTGTCTCCTACGAGGGTCGATACATGAATAGGCACATCAAGAGGCTCATAAGTAGAATCAAAACCCAAGGAATAATATGCAGACATATAGGAAAAAGTCGATCCTGGATCAAATAACACAGATGCAAATCTAAAACAAATAGGGACGATACCTGTGATGACGACATCGAAAGCCTCAGACTTTGGTCTGGCAGGTATAGCATAGCACTGACCATGTCCCCCAACTAACTGGGTAGTCCCTCGACTACCACTATGGGCACCACTACCTCTTCCCATCACACCCCTAGTAGAGCCTTTACCTCTCACAACCGATAAAATAGTATCTCTTAAGACACGACAGGGATAGTCCCCAAACAAATGGAAAATCTCATCACACACATAGAAAACCCTACATCCCAGCTCAAGAGAAGAACGTACGACTGAACTAGGATAACCACCCAAAACTGCCGAACCAGAAGATCCACTACCTAAACTCTATAGGGATGTCTGCACCGGTCTACCATGATACCTGCAAAAACCTCTAAAATCTCTACCTCGAGAGATGTGATCTCTGAACTCACCCTGATGGTGCACCATGTTGGCGCCTCCCAAATGCGCTCAAAGAATAGACTCACTCATCTTAGAATTATCCACAATACTCTAAAATGATGCCTTATACACTACTATTTGAGTCATAGAAAGCTAAAGAGAGACGTCCAACCCCTTCACAAACTTTTGAATCTTCTCAAAATTGGTGGAAATACTGGCATAAGATTATCTAAACAAGGCATAAAAATGTGCCTTATACTCTGTAACAATCATGGAGCCCTTCTCCAAGAAATCAAACTCATCTCTCATCTGATACCTCAAACTAAAAGGCATAAATCTATCCAAAAAGGCCTTTGTAAACTGACCCCAAGTCAACTCTAGCAAACCAAGAGGTCGGTAACCAATAAGTGACCTCCACCAATCTCTAGCTACATCTCTCAACTGGGAAGTAATATAAGTGACCCCATGCGACTCAAGCAAACAAAGGTTATGTAACTTGTCACGATAATTCATTAAGAATTTATAAGCATCCTCGCATACAACACCACTAAACCTATAAGGACCCAAATGAGTGAACCTCTATAATCTCTTTTGATCCTTAGAAGATATAGCTGTACTATAGCAATATGAGGCATAGTAAATCTGGCTGGTTGAGAACCCATCTTGGGAGGCATCATAGAAGAAATCTGAACTCCAAATCTCAAAATAAGTCAGATATAGGCACTGAAGAAGGAACCACACTCAGAGTCTTTGGAGTACCATGAGCAAATATTGATAGAATAGAAGGATCCATACTCAAAATTAGAGGAATACCATAAGAAAACAATAGCACAGATAGAGGTACAAGACTAAAAACTAAAGAAACACCGAGTGCACTCATAGAAGCATTCTCCAACCGGGTTAACAAATAAACCAGTAACCCTCTAAGACTGGGGTAGAAGAACTCAATACAATTAGAGTAGGAATAATATCTCCAACATGCTCATCAAGAGGCTCAAGAAAGAGCAACCTAGTGCTATCTCTGGACGGGGAAGATCCTCATGCTCATCCTCCTTGTCGATCCCAGCCACGACTCCTAATTGGCCTTCTAGATTGGGCTCTCTCCTTAGATAATGGATCTAAATCTCTAGACTCACTCAATCTAGTCCTCACTATCTACATAGAGAAAAGTGAAATATGACTTAGAACACAAGGTAGGAAAGATCTATATGATATAAAATAAAATAAGAAAAATTTCCTAAAGATGTCTTATAACCTTTTGAAAATGGATACAAACGTCTACATAGCAATCTATTGAGACCAATAAACCTAGATCTGATACAAATTTTTCACAACCCCAAAATTAAGGGTCATGATGGCACTTGTTGAAGTGAGCCTTGATAAATAAATCTATCACCCAAAATGATATGAAATAAAAAATCAATATCAAACCCAAGATAAGACCCATAGAACAAAGTCAAACACATATATATAGTAAAAGCAGAAACTTAATCAAGATGCCAAACTAAATCAAAAAACCTGGTATCACAGTATAAGAACTAACTAATACAACTCAAAGTCAAAACACATAAGATATCCCAAAAAGGAGCGAACTCTGTATTTGAATACAATAAAGACATACTATAGATGAAAAAAGCTAATATCCAACTCCGAATGCATAGATCAACTACTATCTTGAATAAGCTCCAAGTATTGCCTGAATCAGCTGCCGAAAGGTGCACTCGTACTTGATCACCGAAAAGACATAGTGGAAGTGAGTGTGGTCCACTTGTACTTAGTATCATAGGCTGACTGAGCAAAGTAGAAAATAAAGCATACAAAATACATACTATGGGCATGTCACCAGCAATAAAAAAATGTCCCAATGGCAGCTCACACCATCTCCACTAATAGTTCTATAATATTCACATATGCATAAATACAACAAAAATGCACAGGTATATGGATATCACACATACATGCAATAATTAAGTAATGCACATAGGCAAATCTCATATCAAGGAATATAATACAACACAAAAAGAGCACAAGGTATGTAAAATATGATGATGATGATGCACGAATTCATTGCACAACCTTTGTATACACCTACCAAGTTGTGCTCCCAAAGTATGATACATGGGAGGTTCGTCAAACCATATACAATCCATATCCAATACCATATCCATATCTTCTTTCGGGTACATCCATTAGTAGAAGGTTTTAAAGATGTCATATTTTCTATCAGAAAAAGCCAATGTTTTCACGGTGGTACAAATGTTCCATGAATGTATATGATATGAGGATGTAATTCTCATAACCAACCAGAATAATAATTTCCCTATCCAACCAATAAACCGATCAAGTGAGCGAAAAATCCACTTAATATGCCAACTATCCAGTAAAACCAACATAATCCATACGTCAATAGAATAAAATACACCAAAATATACCATTGATTCCACATTAGGCTTTTTCATCAAACAAGATACAACTAATTTCACATACACAAGACTGACAATATCATATAAGGACCCACATGATCAAAAATAGCAAATAATGTTCCAAAACTACCAATTAGCAGTAATCTAAGGCCCATACGGGCATGACAAAATAATATAGC
Organism: Capsicum pubescens; assembly: GCA_030864215.1. Lineage (NCBI taxonomy): Eukaryota > Viridiplantae > Streptophyta > Magnoliopsida > Solanales > Solanaceae > Capsicum > Capsicum pubescens. The sequence continues at coordinate 195,699,562 of CM061549.1, read as the reverse complement.
CATTTTCATGATTGATTCTCATACCCTTAACATGATTTTATACCAATATTAACTATCCAGCCCATTCTGAAGAAAGTTAAGCCATAACCTACCTCAAATATTAAAAACCAGACCGAACAACCTTCTACACGGGGCCTTTTCCTCACAAACAGACCTAGAATCAACTAAAACATACAAATATAGAATCTGTGTCAAAAAATCAACAATACTCATATTACCAATTTTTGAATTACTGTAAAAATAGACCTCCAAAATGGATTTTCAAAATAGAAGGGTAAAATTAAAATTTAGTCCAAAAACATATTTTTCAAGATTAAAGAAACTCATAGGAGAAAATCTAAGTGAAAATTGAGTGAATTTGGGGTTTGAATCAAAGAAATGATAATTTAGATCGTACGAACCAAAATCTCCAAATTTCACCTTTAAATCTGCATTTAAAAAAGATTTAAATGATAGAATCAAAGAAAAGTAGTTAAAATAGGAGTTTCGAAGCTTACCCAAGCTTAGAAATGACAGAAAATGCTCAAAAACTCGATCTCCAAGCTCCAAGTCTAAAAAATGGTGAAGAAAACCAAGAAAATGATTAGTTATACTCAGGTGTCAGGTGCCGCTAAAATGGTCAAGTGGTTGCTTTAGTGGTCAAGTTGTCGCTTTAGTAGTCACCGCTAAAGAGGCTAAGTACTATTTTAGTGGTACTTTCTTTTGTGTGCCAGTTCGCTAAAGAGGACAAGGGCCATTTTAGCATCCTCCGCTAAAGTAGATGAGGGCCGCTAAAACGCCTTTTCCCAGTGGGTAGCCGACTGCTAAACCGACCAATGGCACTTTAGTTCCTGTCGCTAAATCGGTCAAAGTGCCGCTTTAGCGACTACACCAGTTGAGAGGTCTATTAGCTGTGGAGACTTAGAATCCTAAATCTCCGTGGAACTCTCGTGATTGATCTAAAATATTGAGAACACAAATAAATTATGCTACCCAATCGAATTCGATGCTCCGAACTCAATAGCGATATCAATTTTTTTTAAAAATATCATTTTCATAAAGTTGATTTCCAAAACCCAATTTCAGAACTTTTTGAATCAAGGGTCAAAATGAGATATAAAAGACATAAAACTACACCAACCATGTTACCAATCTGAAATTCATGTTTTAATCTTTTTGGCGCAACCTGTTTTGTCATCTGATACATGAATTAATAATTATTGACTGAAGTCAACTAAAAGGCTTTTCATGCTACAAAAATCATAATTTTACATAATTCACACCGAAATGCATTAAAAATAATGTCAATTCTCTCCATACCCTAGAAATATCACAAAGCAATCAAGAAGAGGGATAAAATGATCAAATCACAAAAAGTTAAATACTTCACATAAATCACCAAAAAAATCAAATAATTACACAGTACCTAGCACATTGACTTATTTAGTGTCTTTGGATCTTTGTTCACTGATTACATATTCTATTTGTATGTATCATTTGTGAATCATTATGCCTTGGCTACAAAAATATTGTTCACTTCATGACCTAATAAGCCTTCCAAATTTAGATAATATGACCTCCAAAAAAATTATTGATTGAAGTAGATGCATAGTCACTACTATTAGATTAACCTTCGTGTGCTCCAAAATTTCTAGATCTTTGTCCTCCTTGGTTGTACTGTCCATGTACTCCTCTTGGTTGTCTATTTTCATAGTTGTTCTTCTTCCTCAACTTGTAGTTATTTGGATAACCAATTAGCTTTTAACATTTCTGTTTGATGTGACTAGTTAAGTGACAATACTCACTTTGTACATTTCTTTCTTTGTGGCCTTAGAAAACTTTATTCTTACTGACTTGCATAGCAATTAGATTGATTTGTCATTCACAATAATAGAACAAGATGAATTCTAAATCTTATCTTTAATAATCATAGTGTATGCCTGATTTAGGGTTGGAGTTACATCATTCAAAATAATCTATTTAAGCACCTAATCATGTAATTCATTCAATATTCTCAGGAATTGGATCAATCTCATTTGCATCTAGATCTGCATAGTCCTCTGAATTAGGACAAGTGCAACTTGGTGGAGGGATAACAACATCATATTCCCCTAATAGATGTATTAGCTTAGTAAAATAGACTGAAAAAGAGTTTGTTCCTTGCAAAATAGTTATAATTTTCATATAAATTTGGTACTCTCATTCGATTCACCGTATCGAACTATTCCTTCATGTCCTTCCAAACTGTGAAAGCACTTGTAGTATAAATGACTCTACTATGCAGTTCCTCATAAATAATACTTATCAACCATGATAATACAATGATATTTCATGTTTTCCATAGTTCATTCAGTTCCTTACTATATAGATTTTTGGTATATGCTCATGTCACAAAATCATACTTTCTCATCCCTAATAATGTGATCCTCATTGATCTACTCCATATCCTATAATTTTCAGATCTAATTAATTTGATGGGAATCAACATTTCACCCGAGGTATCTGATAGACCAATATACAAATTAAAAGATCATTTTCATTGATCTTATAGTCTCAATTACTGAACTTTTAGTAGGTAAAACAAGGAATTTATTCAAAATAAGTAGAAATTTAAACTCGTCACTATGATTTTTTTATCAACATCGAGTACTCTGATACATGAAAAATTGATCTTTGAAACTCAAATATCCATATAAGGGAACAACAAAAACTTAACTTCTTTATTTAATGAAAGCTAAAAATTGAAATGTGATTATATCTGAGGGATTCTATATATACACAATCGTATGAGTCACCAAAATATTTTCTAACTAGACAATTTTGAGCGCTACTAGATAATAACTCATACCCAGCTAATCCTAACCAACCTAACAGACAAACAAGCTTAACAGACTGATGTTACGATTTTTCGCTTGATTTTTTTAATCAAATTTGAGTATTAATTTTTTATTAAAGAAAAAATAAAAATAATCCCATAACTACTTTTATTTTTCCTAAAAGAAAAATATAAAACTCTTCCATATTTGGTTAACCTCTTTTTTGGTGGAAATATTTTGAACCTCTATAAATTGAAGATCCTCTTCTCATACCATAACACAATAACGTCCACAATGTAATTCTTAAAGAGTCTTGTTTAGGGAGAGAATTTCTTTCAATAGTTTTTATATTTTCTAATATTAGTTTTTTATATGTAGGCCAATGGACCAACTCATACAAAAATAGAATGTTTTTAGTATAGTTTTATGTGTTGTCTGATCTATCGCTCGAATAGTTTGCAACTACTAGATTTTGTATGACGCCATCTTGATTTCGAACCAATAAGTGATATCAAAGTCAATGATCCAATGGTTGAGCAAGATTAAAGACGGGTTCAAGATGGTTTTCAATCAAGATGCAAACTATTTGACGATAATGAAAGTTTTTGGTCATAAAATAAAAAGAGTCAAGATACTACAAGTGGAGAAGAAGTTCCAATGAAATTTTCAGCAATCTTGTTTCTCCATGTTTAAAACAAAATCAATTATCAACCCATGCTTATTGGCGCTAACTTTCAACCCCTGCTTACTTTTAACCCTTTGGCTCCTTTCAACTCATGCATATACTTTTAATGTATGAGCTCCACTTTTAACCTGGCTCACTTTCAATATACAAGACTTCACTTTCAACCATGATCATTTATATCATAGGGCTCCATAAATAATATTAGTCCATGTTATTACTTTTAATGCATAGGGCTTCAATTTTTAAGTCACACTTTATCATGATAAGCAACAATGATATATGAAGTTCATGTGAAGAAGGAGGAACAAATCAAGAAAATCTAGCCTAAAAGGAGAAATTTGTTATAATATGTTCTCTGATTTTCTTACCAAATTTGAGTATTAATTTTCTATTGAAAAAAATAAAAATAATACTACAATTACTTTTACTTTTCCTAAAGAAAATATAAAACTCTTGTATATTTGACTAACATTTTTCTTTGAGGAAATATTTTAAAACTCTATAAATTGAAGATCCTCTTGTTATACCATTATATTAACATCCACAATGTATTTCTTAAAGAGTTTGGTTTAGAGGGGGGAATTTCTTCCAATAGGTTTTATGTTTTTTAATATTATTTTTTCATATGTAGGCCGACAAGAAAAATCATATCATAATATTATGCTTTTTAATATTAATTTTCATATGTAGGCCGACAAGCCAAATCATATCATAATATTATGCTTTCAGCATAATTTTATCTGTCGTCTGATCTATCGCCTAAATAATTTGCAACTACTAACTTCTGTATGACGTACTTTTGATTTGAATCCCAACAACTAATGCTACCAGAAATAACTGTTGGGATCAATTGGTGTGAATGAAAAATGGAAGGACACAAGCCTTCGAGGAAAAGACACGCTGTTTTGAAAAAAGAGTGACTGTTCGGATGGTTGTGACTATTCGGAAAATACATACTGTTTCAAATAGACAGACATAACTATTTCATAATAACACCTTTCTATTGAACCATTTTCTCCTTTTCGAATGGGAACTTCATGGATATATAAACCTGCATTTTTTCCACAGGTTTAATATGAAAAATTTCTGCATAAGAAAAATATTCTCATGCTTCTAAAAATCTGTGTGATCATCTCCTGTTGAGTGAGTTCGAAGAAAACCAAAAATTTTTGAGGTACCGCTACATTATAGTTGTGAAGTCATTTTATCCTGGAAGAAATTCCATAACCTCGGGTACTTGAGGGGAATTATTTCCTTAAGGACACTCCGTGAATTTGGAGGACTTAGCTTATTTTGTTTTTTCATCTTATTTCTTAATAAAATAACACACTTCTTTGATAGTTCATATTGAATTAGTGTTAAAGGTGTTAGAAGACTTCATAAGTGTTCTTGATTTAATCTTGAACTTGTGTTGAAGTTGTCTTACCAAAATACAGATTGTTTACCCGAAACAACAATCTTAAGGAAATAACCTACTAATTTGTATTGTTTCGTTTACTGTTTTTTCAGTAATTAGTCTGAACTTCATACTGATAGTTTTTCAACTTTTTGAACTTGTGTTTGAAGTTCTTGAAACTTTATTTTGTTAGTTCATAAGTTGGTTGAACTTGTGTTGAAGTTCTTAACATTTGATTTTGTTATTTTCCAGAAAATAGTTTGAACTTCATTTTGTTGATGTTCATAAGTTGGGTTGAACTTATTGTTAAAAGTTTCAAGTTGTAAATACAGAGTTAAAACTTCATTTGATTGTTCATATGTTAATTTGAACATGTGTTTGAAGTTATTGTTGAAAACTATAGATTTTATCAAAATTGAGAAAAACAACATTAAGAAAAGTATAAAAATATTTATTTTTGTGCTTGTTTGGTGAATGGAATTTTTTTATCGCCATTTATAAATCAAGTATTTGATTACTATGTATTGAGTCTGATTTTTTGGAGACTAAAATCTTTTGATTTCTATTTCCTCGATTAGAAGAAAATAAAATCTTCATCGAGAAATTAGTATGAGAATTCGGTTCGAAGAATATAAAAACTTAACCGATTAGTTAAAATCTCTGTATTAGTTTCTGGAGTTTAAAATCTGTTGGATTTCACTCTGTTTGAATTTGATTATGATCTGAAGTCATAAAAACTTTGTCATGTTTCATAGTTCATTCGGTTGATGATTTGAAGATATAAAAACTTTATCATTGACTAGAAATAAGTTGGCTAAAGATTAATTTATTTATTGTTAGTATTCTGAAATACTAGAGAGTATGTCAAAGATTGACAAGAAAATGACGAATAAAACTGAATAATAAATTGATTTGGTTGTGAATGGTGTTGTCCCAATGAGAATCAATGTTGCGTCATTAAGTCGTTCAGGTATTGCTCTAGCAATGAAAAAGATAGAGAAATAGAAAAATATTTTGGTGTGAACTTCCAAGAATGGCAGAAATGATGTCATTTTGACTGGCCAAACTTGCAATGCAAATGTTCACAAGTGTAGATCCTCATATTCTTAAAAAAATTATAAAAAAATAATAATGATTGAAAATCAATTGTCTGATTGAAAGAGCTTATGAGTCATTCCAAGATAGATGAGGATAATGAATTGAATGAAAAAATCATCAATGATGGTTAGAAATCCTGTTAAGGATGATACTCCAAATAATAAGAAGATGAAGAAGTCTTCTAGACAAGAGAAAGAGAAGAATCAGAAAATGTTCAAAGGCAATTGCTACATTTGTTGTGATGTTGGCCACAAAGCTCAAAATAGTCAAGTTCTAAATAAGAACAAAAAAAGAGATAGATAAACATGTTGGAAACAACTAGAAAGATTGAAAATCTATGTGATATGATCACCAAAAACAATCTAGTTGGATATCCAAATGAATGGTGGTTTAATTTAGGATCCACTAGACATGTTTGAGCGGACAAAGAAGATTTTTCTACTTATGATCCCGTTGGTCCTAAAGAAGTGATCTTTATGGGAAATAATACAACAACCAAGTTCGAAAAAAGTGAGAATATATTCCCAAAAGTGACTTTCCGCATAGTGTTGACTCTCAATAATGTTCTCCATGTTCCTACTTTTAGAAAAAACTTAGCGTCAATAACACTTCTCATTAAAAATGGGTTTAAATGTGTTTTTTTTTGGAGAAAATTGTAATAAATAAGAATGAAACATATGTAGAAAAGGGCTAGCTCAATGAGGGCCTTTTCAAACTTTATGTAATGGTTGTTGAAATGAAGAAAGTTGAGGCTTCTTATTACTTTCTAGAGTCAAACGATTTGTGGCATAGTCGTTTAGGACATGTCAAGTACAAAATTTTGCAAAAAATGATTAACTTAGAAGTTGATGCAAGGATGCCAAGATTGAGACCATTCACGCGTAGCCAAGCTCGAGAGTTACCAAAACTCCAAAGTATGTTCATGTCCATGGTCGTATGTGAATATGCTATTTCTACATCTAAGGGACTACATGTATTGGTGTATGAAGAGGGACCTTAAAGTGTGGCCGCACCTTGGGCGCATATGGAGAGCATGTTGGACGCAGGACCAATCTTCCCCTGATCTGTGGCCAATCTGCTAAAGCAGATGCAACACATATCAAACCATTGTAGTCTACTCCTGACCTGCGACTAATCTGCTGAAGCAGATGTAGTGCAAGCCAAGGCAGATTGGATGGAATTTTAGTCAAGGGTCAAGGGCAAGGGAGTCATTTATCAATCATTTTGTATTTCACTAAATAAACAACATGTTAGGGTTATTTCTAAGTAGTTCATTGATGATATTTTAAGATATCAAACACTTGTAATATTTTGAACTTCTCTCTTCTATTTGAGAGGTCCAAAATTGAAACTCACAAGTAGAGTGATATTTGTGTTGTATCTTGCCTAGAAACTAGGATCTTGGGGTTCATTGAGTTCATCTTGGTCCAAGTAATAGTTTGGTGTTAACATTTATTAATCTTAGGGTCCTTACATGTTTTTAGGGTTCTTAGATTCTTGAATATTGTATGTCAAACTATCTATCCATCTCTTTGGTTATCATTGTGTTGTTGTTGATCTTTGAAGACTAGTGAAACCGTGTGGGGCTTTTTTGATTCATTAGCTCTCTTGTTAACTTGTTGTTCTTGTTGTTAACTTCATCTTCTTATTCTAAAAACGTGATATTGAAGTCTAGTGAAGCCGTGTGTGGCATATTTCGACTCACTAGCACATTATTGTTCATCTTGTTGTTCTTGTGTTGGCTTAAATCTCATGATACACAGTCTTGTATCAAAATTTTTGCCAAATTTTGAGTGCAATAAATCAAAATGTCAAACATGTGTGGAATCAAAGTATGCTAAGCCTCCGTATGAGTCTGATGAAAGGAATTCCAATCTCTTGGACTTAATCTACACTGATATTTGTGATATGAAGTCAACACCATTTCATGGTGGAAAAAAAGTATTTTATAACTTTTATTAATGATATTATATCTATTTGTTAAACAGTAAGTATGAAGCAATAAATGCGTTTAGACAATATAAAATAAAAGTTAAAAATCAGTTAGAGAAAAAGATCAAAATGATAAGAAGTGATAGGGGTGGAGAATATGAATCTCCATTTGCGGAAATATGTGTAGAGAATAGAATTGTCCATCAAACTACTGCCATGTATTCACCTTAGTCTAATGGAATTGTGGAAAGAAAAAAACAAACCTTAAAGGAAATGATGAATGCCTTACTCATAAGTTCAGGTTTACCACAAAACTTATGGGAGGGAGGGAGAATTATCCTTACAGCTAACCAAATACTCTATAGAGGGTCCCATAGTAAGACACAATCGATTCCATATAAAAAATGAAAAAGAAGGAAACCCAACTTGAAATATTTCAAAGTGTGGGGGTGTCTAGCGAAAGTCCAAGTTCCTATGCCTAAAAAGGTGAAAATAAGACCTAAGTTAGTGGACTACGTGTTTATAGAATATGCCAAAAGTAGTAAAACATGTCAATTTTTGATTCATAAATCCGAACATCCGGATATCAATGAAAATATGATAATTGAATCGGATAATGCTGAGCTCTTTGAAAACATTTATCCGTATAAAACTAAACTTAAAGAGTCTAGTGGAGGGTCTAAACGACCTCGAGATGAACCAAGTGAGGATGCACATAATGATGAGAATTCAAGATGTAGTACATGCCAAAGAACGTCAACCTCGTTTGGATCAGATTTTGTGACATTTCTCTTAAAAAAATGAGCCTCAAACATTTAAAGAAGAGATGTTGTCTTCGGACTCATCCTTATGGAAAGAGGCAGTCAATAGTGAAATTAAATCAATCTTGAGCAACCATACTTGTTGGTTGATCTTCCTCCAGAAAATAAACCTTTAGGTTTTAAATAGATCTTCAAAAGAAAAAGAAAAATGGATGGTACCATTGACAAATACAAGGCAAGACTTGTAGTAAAAGGTCTCAAATAGAAGGAAGGCCTTGATTACTCTGATACATATTTGCCTGTAACAAGGATAACGTCAATTCGGATGTTAATATCCTTGGCAGTGGTATATGGTCTTGAAATCCATTAAATGGATGTGAAAATAACATTTCAAAATGGAGAATTAGAGGAAGAAATTTAAATGGAATAAACCGAAGGTTTTGTGGTTCCTGGTAAAGAAAAGAAAGTATGCAAACTAGTTAAGTCACTCTATGGACTAAAACAAACACCTAAATAATGGCATGCGATGTTTGACCAAACCATGTTGGCAAACGGGTTTAAGATAAATAAATATGATAAATGTGTTTACATTAAAGACACTCCAAATCACCAGGTCATTGTTTGTTTGTATGTGAATGATATGTTGATCATCAGTAGAGACATTTATGACATAAATGCTACAAAACGAATGCTTGAGAGAAAGTTTGATATGAAAGACCTTGGAGTTGCAGAAGTGATCTTAGGAATAAGAATTCATAGAACTCCACAATGGTTGGCATTGTCACAACCTCATTACATTGAAAAAGTACTAGACAAGTTCAAGTATTTGGAATTTGATATTGCCAAGACTCCATTGGATGTGATCTTTGCACTTCAAAAGAATGAAGGTAAAAATGACTCACAGTTGGATTACACAAAAGTGTTGGGATGTTTAATGTATATAATGAATTGTACACGATCAAACATAGCATGTGCTATTAGTAAGTTGAGTCAGTACACGAGTAATCCCAATAAAAGTCATTGGATGGCAATGAAAAGAGTTTGGAGGTATCTTAAATACACTCAGGACTATGCTTTGCATTATAATAAATATCCTATGGTAATTAAGGATATAGTAATGCAAATTGGATCACCGAATCGAATGAAGTAAAATCCACGAGTGGATATGTATTTATTGTAGGTGGTGGAGCAGTATCTTGGAAATCGTCCAAACAAACATATATTGCTCACTCTACAATGAAATTGGAATTTATCACATTAGATAAAGCCAGTGAAGAAGTAGAATGGCTCCAGAATTTCTTGAAAGATATTCTTTATTGGCCCAAACTATTGGTACTAGTATGTATACACTGTAATAGTCAAGCGACAATAGGTAGGGTAGGGAGCATGATGTACAACGATAAATCTCGTCACATAAGATAGAGATATACTACTGTTAGAGAACTTCTATTTAGTGGAATTATCACTATTCATTATGTGAAGTCAAAGGATAATATGTCAGATCCATTTACAAAAGGCTTATCTATAGAGGGAGTTGAGAGAACATCTAAGGGAATGGGTTTACGGCCTAGGACAAGTTAGCATGACGGTAACTCTACATAGCAGACTGGAGATCCCAAGAGCTAGGTTCAAGGAGATCAAACAAAGTTGTGTCTGATAGGTTCAACATTGTCAATATACCCAACTCATTCTCATGATGTAGGCAATGTTTAGTAAACAAGGATAAGACTTATGGTGAGAAGTCTTTAGTGATTATCCAAATTTGACAGATTTGACCAAATAGTTTAATCTATAGGATTGAACATTTAGAAATCACTATGTGAGGGCGAAGTGGAAGCCGCTTCAATGATAATGTTAGAAAAGACCTATTCTTTAAGCTCTCATGAAACCGGGACATGTTCATGGATGAAACGAATAAAACTGTAAGAATCATAAACTGTAAAAGGCTGGTTGTGTGACATATGTTGTCTAGGTGTACATTAAAGCTCGACGGTTCAAAATATCAAATCTACCGCTTGATCGAGTGCATCCGATGTATGTTCACTATGGAAAGTTCAAAGGAAAACCCACTTATCCAGATGCAATCAGTCTTTACTTGCTGATCACATACTTGTCTGTAAAGTTTTATAAAAAAATAGTCATTCCCCATTCATGTGGAGGATTTTTGGGTTCAATTGGTGTGAATTAAAAATGAAAGGACACAACCCTTCAAGGAAAAGACACAATATTTCAGAAAAGGGGTGACTGTTTGGATAGTTGTGACTGTTTGAAAAATACATACTGTTTCGAATGGACAGACATAACTATTCTGAAATAACACCTTTCCAATGAACTATTGCCTCCTTTCCGAAGGGGCACTTCATGGCTATATAAACCTGCATTTTTTCCACAGGTTAAGTATGAAAAAATTTTGCATAAGAAAAATATTCTCTTGCTTCTAAAACTCTGTGTGATCATCTCCCGTTGAGTGAGTTCGAAGAAAATCAGAAAATTTGAGGTACCGCTACATTCAGGTTGTGAAGCCATTTTATCTTGGGAGGAAAATTTTGCAACCTCGGGTACTTGAGGGTAATTATTTCCTTAAGGACACTCCGTGAATATGGAGGACTTGACTTATTCTGTTTTTCATCTTATTTCTTAATAAAATAACACACTTCTTTGATAGTTCATATTGAAGTAGTGTTGAAGGTATTGGAAAACTTCATAAGCATTTTTTATTTAGTTTTGAATTTGTGTTAAAATTATTTTTGTTAAAATAGAGATTGTGTACCTGAAGCAACAATTACTGCTACAATGAAATAGTATCCGGGGCTCAATAGCCACTACAGATTTGTTTCATTTCAACATGGTACCAAATAGTCAATAGAACAGCCATATCAATATGAGAGAATATCTTAATTTGTATAGGTGCCACTAGCTCGTCTGGGCGGTTGTTGACTACTGTGTTGTAATTTAGATATAATATTTGTTTTGGTTGTTATTTAATTTTTATTGTATCTGTAACTTCAGTGTTATGTAATGATGAAATGTCTCATTTTATGTAACGAATAATTTGGTGTGATGGTCACGTTATTTTTTCTTCTCATTTTGTATCCGCGTATTATCTAGAAATTAAGAACAAATCTAGTAAGTGAAACATAATGTGCTGACATTATTACTCAAAATCAGTTTACAAAAAACAGAAAGTATAAATAAATAGGAGTGAAAAGAAGAGCAACAACTACCAGTAGATTAAATATTCAATAACTGGCTAGCTCTCTATTTTTCTAAACTCACATGTAGAAGGTACATATAGTGTTACACCCAAATTGCATTTGCCTTTATAAGCAATTGCTTAAGCTTATTGCCCCTCAAATTAAGGCTCATAATCTCATTAGAACCACCAACCAATTCTTTCCCAATGAACACTGCTGGCACACTGGGCTGACAACCTAATTCAACCAATGCTTTCTCCATTTCCCTCCCATTTGGAAGTTCATCAAGGTCATAAACTGTGGGGTTTGCACCGAAGCTACGAATTAGGGTTTCGATGCTATGAGACATACAACAACTACTCTTGGTGAAAATGACCACTGGACTTTCCGCTCCCAACTTCATCACTCTTTCCATATTCAAAGACTTCAAGAAAATGTAATTCTCAATTTGCTAGTGTTCTTGATAATTCCGAGTTAAAGGAAGATATGTTTTCTTTTGTGTATCCTAATGTAACTGTGGAGATTGTGAAGAAGAGAATGATGAAAAATATATTGAAGGGTGAGTTGCTGTGAGAAATCTGAACTTGAATGAAGCTATATATAAGGGATTAAAGGTGAGTGTGGAGCGTGGGAAAAGTTTATACGTAAAAATATCCAAAGCATTTCGGATCATTACACTAATAAGATATGATTGGTTATCCACCTGGAATCTTAAGCAGCACAATCTATCCATTATGGTCATCGAGATGGAAAAGGAGATCAGAAAAGTTATTCTCCAATATATGATTATTTGACAAAAAAGTTTTGCTGTTTCGTCAGTTGTGTATATTATTGATAATATATTCGTAAAATTGAATTTTTATTTTTGATTTTTTTGTGTAGTTGATGGGGTTTAACATAATTGTGACACCTACACAAATTCGATATCTGCAAAATATTAAAGAAATGTTGGGTATATAAAAAACGAGTCTTATATCCTAGTAATACATTTTAAAATTGTGAAGCCTACGTAAAAAACGGACAACATCATCCTTAGTGGGTTGGTATTATAAATAATATCCGAGTGATTCAACATGCTACCTTGGGCGATTGTGGGGAAAACTTCCGTGTTCACCTGAGTTTAGGCGAATGTCACATTTTTAAGTTGATGGCGGGGAAAACCTCAATAAGGATGCCTACTCCCTAAGGGGAATGGTGTATGTGGCACCCTTACCAAATCACGCATTGAAATAATATGAGAGATGTTTCATAATATATAAGAAAAAAAGCCTTAGACCCTAATGACACATCTAAGGTTGTCCGAGCATAGATCCAAACCGAAAAACATCACTAGTTAGTGGGACCTATACAGATGATAACAGGTCACTTCGTGTGGAACCTTGGGAAATGGCGGGACAAACATCAGTATTTTTAGATAAATCTACACACATCTATGAGATGATAGCGGAGCAAATCTCAACAAGGATATTCAGTTCATAAGGGGGTGTATATGATATTATAAACAGATAAAAATGTTGGATATATAAAAACAACCTTAGACCTAGTGGCATGCTTTAAAGCCTTTATAGTCTTAGGCTCAAAGCAGACAATATCATCAATGAATTGCTCGTTACTGTTACACCAACCTTTGGATCAAAAGATGAATAAAAAATGTTATAAAGAAGAAAAAGAAAGTAATATTTGTAATTACTAATTAGTGTGATATCCTAGAGAAACTGGTCTACATGCATTCGCGAATAGTACGATTTTTACTGTAGATAACTCATATACGAGGTCTAATAATTATAATAGAGAAAAGATACATGTATCTATAGTTTAGTAGGTAAATGGAATTTAGTATACATAGTCTTAAGTAATTAAGAATTTCGAACTATTAAAGTGCGTAAGAATTCCTAACTGATACAGATTTAATAATAATTGATCTTATTAATATTGAAGGGGTTACAGCTGTATATATAGAGAACTGAAGAATAACTAATTACAGAATAACCCAGATGTATTTAATAATTATATATGTAGTCTATTATCCCCCCGCAAGCTGATCAGCGGTAACGAGGGGCAGCTTGGAGCAGAGATACTGAAAAGGCTGTAACGGAAGAGGCTTGGTGAGAATATCAGCAAGCTGGTCAGTAGATGGGACATAGTGCGTGGCCATCGCTCCTGCAAGTACCTCATCGCGAACAAAGTGACAGTCAGACCCAACATGCTTCATACGATCATGAAGGACTGGATTTTTGGTAACACAAATAGTGGACTGATTGTCACAATAAATCTGTGGTTTCGTCGGGGGAATGCCAAGTGCATCCGTAAGGTATCGTAACCACATGGCTTCAGCAACACCCGCAGCCATGGCACGATATTCTGCTTCTGTGGAGGAACGGGACACTCGCGTTTGCTTCTTGGTGCACCAGGAAATCAGATTCGGTCCCATCATAACAATATATCCAGTAGTGGACTTTCGATCATCTTTGTCGTTAGCCCAATCCGAATCAGAAAAAACAGATATATCAAACGAGCCCTTTTGAAATAAAATTCCACAGTGAAGAGTACCTTGAAGATAGCGCAGAATGCGTTTCAAGGCCTGAAAGTGTTGTTCTGTGGGAGCATGCATTGATTGGGAGACTCGATTGACTGCATATTGGATGTCCGGACGAGTAACAGCAAGATAATGAAGTCCACCGACGAGGCTCCGATATAGTGTAGGATCGGCAAAGGGAGTATTCGGCCCTGGGGATTGGCGGACTGCCATGGGAGTGACCGCGGGTTTGCAGTCTGTCATTCCAGCCCGATTTAGAAGTTCAAGGGTATATTTTGTCTGATGCATCAATATGGTTCCCGATTTGCGGATGAGTTCGAGGCCAAGAAAAAACTCCAGAGGACCGAGGTCCTTAAGTTTGAAGTCACGATGCATAGCTTCAGTAATTTCAGTGATGAGTGATGACGAGCTGCCTGTAATAACAATATCATCCACATAGATAAGAATGATGACTGTCCCTCGAGAACAGTGAAGGGTGAAGAGGCTGTTGTCATGATGGTAGGTGCGAAAACCAAGACCCTGCAGAAAAGTAGAGAGACGTGTGTACCAGGCACGAGGGGCCTGTTTCAGGCCATACAGTGATTTGCGAAGCTTGCAAACATAGTGAGGACGGTTGGGATTAACATATCCCGGTGGCTGAACCATATAGATTTCTTCCTCAAGATGACCATGAAGAAAGGCATTGCTGACGTCTAGCTGATGAAGCGGCCAATCATAGTGAAGAGCAAGAGACAAGACCAGACGAATAGTCTGTTGCTTAACAACAGGGCTGAAGGTCTCCTTATAATCCACACCATACTCCTGATGATACCCTTTTGCAACCAGACGTGCTTTATAGCGAGAAAGAGATCCATCTGAATTTCGTTTGATGCGAAACACCCATTTGCACCCAATAGACTTTCGGTTACTAGGCAGAGGTACCAAATCCCATGTACGTTGTTCATTCAGAGCCTGAAATTCCTCATCCATAGCTTGGCACCAGAAACTATTTTTGGAGGCTTGGTTGTAGGTAGTAGGCTCAGTTGTGGGATGTGCATCAAAGGGTATTTGAGTGTGGTAGGCTTTGGGTTTGAAGGTACCGGCCTTGGCTCGGGTTGTCATAGGATGAGTGTTGAGTGGAGGGTGATTAGGAAGGGGTGGTGGAGTTGTATGATGTGTGGGCGGGGGTTGGGTGGGGCTGCCGTGGGAGCTGGGATGTGCAGCGGTGGATGGGGTGGCTGTATGTGTGTTAGGAGTATGATGTAGGGAAGTGGTGGGTTGTGTGGCAGTCGGCTGGGTGTTCGGGTGGGTAGTGGTGTAGTGGGGTACCGGGTCAGGTGCCGAGTGAGCCGGAGCATGAGCGTGAGAAAAGGACGGAAATAATGGCACAACGCCAAGTGGATTGGGGGAGTATGGAGTAGAGGAAAGACTTGTGTAAGGAAATTGTTCCTCCACAAAACGAACATGACGGGAAACATATGTTTTCTGAGATACAGGATCGAAACATTTGTAACCTTTGATAGTGGGATGATAGCCTAGAAAGACACAAGGGGTGGACCGAGGTTGAAGTTTATGTTGAGTGTGCGGACGCAACCAGGGATAAACTAGACACCCAAACGGGCGGAGATGGATGTAGTCGGGTGGATGATTGTAGAGACGGGCATATGGAGTGGAGTTGGAGAGAGTGTGAGTGGGCATGCGATTTATGAGGTAGTTGGCAGTAGCAAGGGCATCAACCCAAAAGGAAACAGGTAAGGTGGAATCATGGAGGAGCGCAACAACTGTTTCTATTAGGTGACGGTGTTTGCGCTCAGCAACGCCATTTTGTTCAGGGGTATATGGACATGAAGTGTGATGAAGAGCCCCTAGATTTTGAAGAAAAACACCAAATGCATTGTTGACAAATTCTTTGCCATTGTCACTTCGAAAAATTTTGATTTTGGCATTAAATTGATTTTGAACCATTCGGTCAAAGTTTACAAAAATAGTATAAGCTTCGGATTTAAATTTCAGAGGATAAAGCCAAGTGAATTTACTGTAATCATCAACAAAACAGATATAATAACGAAAACCTTGAACAGAAGGAACTGAGGTTGGACCCCAAACATCAGAATGAATTAATTGAAATGGCGCAGTGGCCTTGTGTTCAGACAGTGAAAAAGGTAAACGACAAGATTTAGACACTGAACAGGACTCGCAATGTAATTTTTCTGAAAAATTAAAACCTAAGGAAGATAAAATGGATTTGGTGATGGCGGATGATGGGTGCCCAAGCCGGCGATGCCAGGTTGACGAGAGAATGGCTTGACTCACAACAGACAGAGACCTGGATGGAAGAGTGTATAGCCCATGCTCACAGCGGCCCGTGTACCGCACCCGGTTCGTGGTATTGTCCACTATCTGGAAATTGGTGTCATTAAAAATGAGGGTGCAGTTATTTTCTTTAGTAAAGCGATAAACAGATAAAAGATTGGATGTGAGGGAGGGGACGTGGTGAAGGGTTGAGAGATGAAATTTACCATTTGGGGTATAGACATACCCAGAGCCGGTGTTTGTGATGGGAAGGGATTGACCATTGCCTACTGTAATAGTTTCTGAGCCATGATACGGATGAGGAGCTTGAAGTTGTGAATAATCCGACGTCACATGGGTGTTAGCACCTGTGTCTAGATACCAATCGCCAGATTGAGCGTTTGTGGACGCATGCATCGCCCTTGATCCTCCGGACTGGCTATTTACATTCTGCGAGTCATCATAACGATACCAGCAATTAGCCGCAGAATGGCCCCGTTTAGCACAAATTTGGCACGTCGGAAGATCTCGTGTGGGCATCCGCTGGTTTCCTCGTCCCTGTCCGCGGCCTGACTGGAAGCCGTCCCTCGGTGGAGGCCCGCCTCTGCCTTGCTGCCTGGTGTTTCGACGGTCACCGCCGCCGCTGCCTCGCCCTTGGTTACGGCGATCGTCACCGCGACCCCTGGCCGAGCCTCCGCTGCCAGCCGAGTAAAGAGCCGTGACGCCAGGGGTGGAACTGGCTTCTCCGAGCAGTAATTTGTGTTCCATGTCTAGATTCAATTCTTCTGCATTAAGCCATCCAGACAGTTGATTCAGAGTGATTTCGACAGGCGAGAGGCGA
The DNA here is from genome assembly GCA_030864215.1 of Capsicum pubescens. NCBI lineage: Eukaryota > Viridiplantae > Streptophyta > Magnoliopsida > Solanales > Solanaceae > Capsicum > Capsicum pubescens. The sequence continues at coordinate 195,682,053 of CM061549.1, read as the reverse complement.
ATATGCTGTTTGAGAGAGGAATAGCCAGCCGGAAGACCACGTATCACGGCATTCACCACGTCTCGTTCAGGAATAATCTCGTTCACAGCATCTAGGTCAGACAGAATAGAGGCCACATCATCAAGGTATTGAGTCATCGTCTTCGTTCCCTTCCGAAGAGTATGCAATTTGTCACGCAACTGAAAAATATGAGCCGTGGACACAGAGTTGTACCTTGTGGCTAGTGCGTCCCAAAGTGAAGCCGATGTGAGAAAACCCCGGGCGTGTTTGTGCACAGAGGGGCTAATAACTGCGAGAAGACAGGCTCGGATCTGAGTGTCTACGATCATCCACGGAAGGTAGTCGGGATTTGGGAGCTTGACTCCGTCCTTCTCGGCTGTCTCGGGCTGCGGCTTCTCCGCACCGTCAATCCATCCGAGCAGCAAGTTGGCTGCGAGGGCGGTGCGGACGTTAAGTGCCCAGGCCGGGTAGTTGTTGTCAGATAATTTTTCGGGGATGAGATTGTGGAGATTCCTGAGCAGTAATTTTACTCCAGAAGGTAATTTTGACAGAGGATCAATAACCTTGTCCATGGCGCCGACCTACGGCGGAGGAGGGAGGCCGTGCGGCGTGGTGTAGACGGTGGCGGCGGCGCACACACGTCGGAAAAGAGGAGAGATTAGGGTTTGGGCGGAAGAAGAAACCCTAGCTTTGATACCATGATACAGATTTAATAATAATTGATCTTATTAATATTGAAGGGGTTACAGCTGTATATATAGAGAACTGAAGAATAACTAATTACAGAATAACCCAGATGTATTTAATAATTATATATGTAGTCTATTACTAACTATAATAAGAGTTTAAGAAAATAAATAGAATTATTTTATTGCTGTGATTTTGTTGGAACATATTGACACTCAGCCAGTTAGTTAGTTAGCTAATTAGTAACTAAATTAGTTGGGTGTAGAGATAGTGTACAGAGTTACTGTTCCATTGAATTAGCTAGTTGTGTGAGTTAGCAATTAATAATTTGAGTGAGTAAAGTGGCGGGGCCAGGATGTTCACTAAGGTGGTTGATAAGTGAACATACTAACTAAACGAAAGAGGTTCAACATCTAATATATATATACATAAAAAATAATTTTAACCATTCATATATATCAAATTTTCTACCGATGGGGGTTCGGATGAACCCCCTCGGCAAAGGCTAGCTCCGCGCCTCTGTGTGAGTCGGCTTAGGAAGCTTCTAGAACATGTGAATCAAGTCTCTATATATAGATGCATAACTGAAATCACATTGTAAGATAACATTTTCCAATATACAACCTTTCTTTCTTTTACTCTGCTCATGAAAGCTTACACTGTTAAGCTTCTCATTCTCTAAGCTTGATAAAGTTTTGTCATGGTATCAGAGCCACAATTATAGGGAAGATCAGTACAGTTTAGATCTCTATTGTATTAGAGAAGTAGTTTTCTATTCAAATTGAAGTTTTTTGGTTTGATTGAACTTAGTTTTTTATTTTGAAACTGACGTAGAAAAGCTCAAAATGGCACAAAAAATCGATTCGAGTGATCCTTTGTTTATAGGAACAACAGATATATCTAGTATTTGATAACACCCAACTTACACTTCAAATTTAATGCAAGGCGGGCGTTGTCAATATAATACCCAACTATAAGTCGGGGTCGAATCCATGAGGAGTGCAAACTTAGAATTTACAACTTGTAAGTGTTGAGAGCTAACTATGTATTAACCCGTAATGTCAAATTAAATAATAAATGAAGATAAATTGAGGGGAATGATTTTAAGTGAAGTTAATGGAAACAAAAATTGACACTATTGTGAGATTGACAAATTTAGGAGTATTTCCAAATTGAGAGAGGTCTTGGGGTTATGTCATCTTAGGTGGGATTCATGCATGGGTTATCAACAATTAGCCCAAGTTTAGTTAAGGGTTTTGGGTAGGCTAGATTTTAGGTCTTGGTGTTAATCTTTAAATAAAACACAAAATCTCACTCATGGATTCTTTCGAACACCTCATGAGTGTATCCAACTTACCAATCTACTACCTCAATTAACACCCTTATTTTATGATGCTATTGAATAAGCTATCTCAAATAATGCCTTTTTTTCTAAAGTGACGTTACTCAATAAGCTAACTCAAGTTATTGTTCGCAATTACTCTTTACCCATATCCCTCTTTCAAGGATGATATTGGATCTAAGACAATTGGGGTTTTCATCCACAGTTCTCAGTTCAAATATAGAGTAAAAGAAAAATCCATCACCTTTAACTAATTAATTGGACTAACAATCAACACCCACACATTATTCACCACCTAATCAAACAAAACCCTAAGAGATAAGTTGAGCTACTTATGGAATTAAAGGAAAGAAATATACCCGAATTTCCATTCAACTCATCTATTTGAAAGCAAAGTAAATATATAATCCCATCTTTAAATTCAATCAAAGAAATCCAAATCTTTCTTAGGAACACACCAAAATTTGTTTCTCACTCACAAAATTATTCTCAAACTCTCAGAAATGGAAAATTTGATGCTTAAAACGTGAAGGGTTTAGCCTTTTATGTCTTGGGATTTTGTAAAGTGAAATGCCAAATCTGCCCTTTAGATTTCCCGACCCGTCATGATCACCATCATCAATCGCAATCGCGACAGCACGATCAAGTTCTTATGTCGTGGTAACAACGTCGTGAATGCGAACCCTTGGCTTGCGATCGCAGCAAGTCTAAAATCTCAATCCATTGTGATCGTAACCCTCAGAGTGCGATCTCAGCATCTGAGGGTAGTATCTTGGGGCCTGTGTTCAGCCTTTGTCAATCTTTTTGCCATTTACTTTCCTTTCCAGCTTTTTCTTCACTCTTTTTCATCAGGTTTTACCTTTAAGATCACAAACATTGGAAATTATCTCATATATTCAGTCATTTCACCATAGTGTGCAAGAATTTAGACGTAAATGAGTGGTAAATTTTTCACTCATCAACACCCCCTACTTAAGATCTTGTTTGTCCTCAAGCAACACTACCTCATACTCAATGAGACTAGTCAACTTTGTAGTCCACACTTTTCAACCAAATGATAACCATGATTTTGAACTTAATTAGCACTCACGATTAGTCAACAAGCATGAGAAGTGCTATCTGAACAAATCCTCTCAAAATCAATCGCATTTTCAAGGATACAAAGGACTTTTATAAACAATCAAGTAACAATAACTAACTTTCAAAAGGTGACACTCTATCAATAGTGACTCAACTACACTCCTTTATCTCATTTTCAAAACATGAAAATATTACTAAATTATATTAGCTTACATGCTTTCTCAAGAAAAGAAGTCCCAACACACCATAGTTTCAATCATACAACAAGGGACTAATGTACAAACACTCACACTCATAAAGAATTTCTCAATGAAGACAAGTATCATGCCATATGCTTGCTCTTATTTTCAATCACTACTAACTCGAAGATACTGGATTGTAGATCTCAAAGGGCTTTCTCAATATTATAATATAGGCTCGAGGAAGGGTAGGATAAATATTTAGGATAGAAGTGACTAAACCCTCCTTGAATTCCACCTAACACACTTGGGTCAAACTTTGGATTATTGTCCACTCAATTCATTTTTCAATCACACATGTGCCTATCTTTACCACATTAGTTCACTCACCTTTTGAAAGAATTTTCTTTTCATTTCTTTCCTTTTTGTCAGCTCATGCTTTTGTTTATTTTGTTACTCCCTTTCTCTTTCTCTTTTAATTGTCATCAATGATTTGCTCCTAGGCACTCATTTCCAAGACTATGGCCCATGATCACCTTCTTCCAAGATCCACCACCCCTAACTTAGGCTTTTAGCCTCAAGTTGGTGATTTTAAGTTCAAGCAGGGTACGGTTTGAAAGAGACGTAATCTTTCCAAAGGTTCAAGTCTTATAACACAGTTGCCAAAGAAAGGTTCATCGGGTCAAGAGGGGTGACTAGGGATATCATTCAAGCATAGGTAGCATTTTTAGGCTAAAGTTATTTTCAATAATTACAAAGAAGGCCTAAGATCATTTCATTGACCACGTGTAATCAAGATTAATTTTAAAAGATCAACAGAGCAAGTTCTAGGTGACACAAGTAAGCATGAGAGTCAATCAACTAAAGCTCACCACATATGGCATGCTAACTTTTTTAGGAGAATCAATTGCATTTCCTACTTGATAGAAAAAGGAGTTAATCATTACACACTACCAACTAAAGAATTTGGAGTCCCAAAAAGAGGTAAAACATTGTCACAAAATCATTCAATCCCATGCCCTTGATTTATAAAGCATTTTTTTTATACGGAGGGGGATGCTTGTTTCGCATTTCACCATGCAAGATTAGTTATCACTAGCACCAAATCAAGCTGTCATCTCACATTTTGGTTCTCGCAAGGGTGAACCATATGGCTACTCAAATTTCACTATAAGAATAGCAAAAATCGCAATTTATAATGCTATGTGTTCTCAAACTTCCCCTGCATCTATGACTCCGAACACCCAACACACGAAGACTTTCCTTTAAGAATGTCGTCACTTAATATATCATAGGGAAAAGATCATCTAACATCAATATCAAAATAAAAATAAAAATCTAGAAATGAAAAATAAAAAATGACTCATCCACAAAACATAGGCGCCATCAGGATACCCAATATTACAATCTTAAAATCATCAAATTATCCATACAACTAAAAATCAAATCTTCCAAATAGAACGTAAAACATTCGAATAAGTATTCAAATAATACAAACCCAATACCAAATATGAAATAAATATGGAGACAAGCGCACTCCCAACTAAAAAACATGTAGTGTCCTCACTACATAATATGAAAGAAAAAAAATAATTTATAGGGCACCTTGAATCTGCATCAAGTGCTATCATCACTTGTCATCTCCTCATCGGCATAATCAAAATTTAGATTTTCTTTGTTAGACCACCTAGCCAGAATCTCATCATTAATATCTGCTCTGGGAGAGAAAGTTTCTCTTCGGAATTCAGTACCTTCCATAAGCCCTTCACCCCTTTCCACATGTGAGTGCAAAAACTTGCCTATCTTCTTCTTTCTCTTACTCATCTTATCATGAGAGTTGCGTATATCACGATATGATTGATGTGCCTTTTGATCCTTAATAAGCCTCTCATCATCACTCTGGGTGACGTAGGAGTGACAACTGGTAAAAGACTCACCCGCCCCCTGAGGTAATTTGGACACCAACTCATTTACTATCCTCATCTGACTCAAGAGCTACTCAAATAGCCCTGGTGAGGGTGGCCTACAAAAATTAAGATCATCATCCACTGACTTACCCAAATCGATCTTTCTCTTTTTTCTCTTTGAAGTTGTGCCCTCACCACACATATTCAGTAGGTAAATAGGTGTCTTTAGGGATATCCAGTTGTCCCTCGAATATTCCTCAATCTCGACTCTCTTGCATAACTCAGTGATTAGTTATTGGAATATGAGCATGGGGCCACGTCGATTTTTGTAATGTCTGAGCTCTGTAATTATAAATCGAGCAACATTCAAAAAGATGTTTTCTACGAGGCAAGCTACCATCTGGGCTCGCATAACTAGGATGTAAGACATGCTGGTGGTAGGAGAGACACGACTATAGATGATAGTCAACCTAATCCGAGATTTGGTCATGAACTTATTTAAGGTGATCTCTGCTTTTGTGGTAGCCCATGGAACCTCTCTTCCTAGATATAGCTGTGAGAATAACCGACTCCCTGAGGCATAATTTTTTACATCAAACTCCCTTAGGTTGGATTTCGGTAGTCCATATAAACCATTGATTACCTCGTACCCAAAATTTACCACCTTACCCCTAATATTTATGACTATGTTGGAGAGATTTACAACTTTTAGGTTTGCGTAAAACTCCCGTACCAATTGTTTATTTTCTTTGCAGGGGTTCGGGCAAAATATCTCTAGCCCATAACTTTCAATCTTTGATAGAAGGCTGGGAGTTTTTCAGGAACTTGTTCCAATGAGATAACCCACTTAGGGAGTAGTTTCTTTTGGGCCAGATCCTCATAGTACACAGTCTGGCAATCATAAGTGAGGAAGCGAGTCTGTTCAAAGTCTGCCATGTCTAGCCTTTTGAAGCTGATGCTTGGATGCAAATGAGGATGCCTAGCACTTTCACAATCGTTTGGAAATGATAAAATTTAAAGTATTTAGAGTTTTAAAGGAGGTTTGTGTAGGGTACCATTTTGGAGATGTTTTTTTTTATAACTGTCAGCTTCATGATCGCAATCATCCCTGGAAATCACGATCAACCGGGGGTCGCAATCGCGGTCAGCCTTCACAGTCGCGACATTAATACTAAGACGGGAGAACCTAAACCTCTTGATCGTGATCGAGATTAACCAGGGGTCACGATTGCGATACCTGAGACCAGGTTCAATTCCCCTATTTTTCAGCGATTTCACCTCCAACTCAATTTCACTCCACTTGTTTCCTCCCAATCAATCAAATACACTCTTAGAGTGCCATAATTTTATGGATTACGTAAATAAAAAAACAAAAAATACTCTAACCATCACAATTAAAAGAATACGAGCCAAATTAATGGCAATGATAGGTTGCCTCCCATCCAACGCTTGATTTAACATCGCGACACAACGTCCATCCATAATCAATTTGGATCCTTGGATTGAAGTGACCCAATATATATTCCCATATCATAGATAACTTTCTCATCTACCACATTGATTACCAATACCACTTGTAAATCCATCCAGTTGGTTCTTATTTTTGCACATATTGAAAGAGACTTCATCACTGTGTACCTAGAATTTCATCTTTTTATATTCCATATCAACTTGATCACTTATGGTGGATAGGAATGGCCTCCCAAGGATGATTGGTATCTTATGATCAATCTCACAATCAAGGATGACAAAATCATCCAAAAGGATAAATCGGTCGACCTTAACCAACACATCATAAACATGCCCATCGATTTTTGAACTAAATGGTCAAAACTCAAGAGTATCATGATGATGGGTGTGTAAGAACCCAATCCTATATTTTGATACATTACATATGGCATTAAGTTGATACTAGCTCTAAGATCACACAATATCTTTTCAAATTTGTACATCCCGATGGTGTAAGGATTGGTAAATGCACTTGGGTCTTCATTTTTCTCTGCCGTTGTGTTTGCCATGATAGCACTACAACTATGAGTCACATCCATAGTCTCATGATCCACAAGCCACTTCTTTGACTTTAAGCTCTTCATGGACTTAGCATACCCCGCGATCTCTTGGATAGTTTCCAACAATAAAATATTGATCAAAAGGTTGCTAAGTTTTGCAAGGAACTTTTTGAACTTGGCATTGCCAACTTTCTTCTTAAGCCTTTGTGGAAAAGGTGGAGGAATTTTCATTGGGGGTAATGGAATGCTTTGAGGTTCATTCACCTTTTTCTCATCACCATCAATCATTTTAGAACTTTCCTCCTCATCACCCACTTCTTCAACTATCATCGGTTCCTCACTAATTGTTTCCTTCGATTTTGAAGTATCAACACATTGTTATTCTAGCCTCTTTATTTTTACACTTGTTTCCTTGTCATGTGACTTTTCTTTGGGACTCTCATCAACCTCAACCATATTTTCACTGAGATTTCTACTACTTCTAGTTACGATAGCCAGAATATGCACATCATTTTTGGGATTGACCACTGTGTCACTAGGAAAACCTCCTTTAGGCCTAGAATTAAGTTTAAGTAGAGATTTGACTCACTTGTGTTTCTAATTTCTTTATTGAAGCCGGTGAGAGATGGTCGTTTGGCTTAACTGGAAAAATTTACTCTTTATCTCCTTACCATTTTGTCGGTCCCCTCTACACGCATTAAAATTTGAGCCAAGACATCTTTATGCTTGAATTTTTTTGGATCCACGGAGTTTGACTCCTTATTTTTGGGCCTATCATGAGGGGAAATATACTCATCATAGTCCCTCTCTTTATATCTCCATTCTTGACCATGACAACGATCTCTGTCCCTCTAATCTCTCTCCCAATCTCAATCTTTCCAACCTTGATTCTCGTTTTGCTTTTGATAGGCAGGGCGGGAACCTCCCAAATTATTTGAAAGAAATTTAATCTTCTCATAAAGCTTCTCCCCTTCTTCATCATTATAAGACCTAGGAATCTTGGAAGCCATGACATTTATGGCCTTAGGAGGAACGCCCATCACATGTTTAGTAAGAAGGTCAAGTTGGTACATTACTTTGTCATATTCTCATCCCCTTCTTCATCCTTCTTCTTTTGCTATTTTCTTACAAAAAAAGCCGCGGGGGACCCCGCGGCTACCTCGGTGTCCCTCGTATTCCATCCTCTATTTTTCTTTGTCACTTTCTCTAATAAAGTTGTTGCAACACCATAAGATAGCTTAACAAGAGAGCCTCCAACCGCATTATCAACCACAGTTTTGTTCAATTGGTCTAATGCCCTATAGAAAATTTGGCGAAGCATTTTCTATGGCACTTCATGATTTGGGAATTGCATTAATTTGAATATTTGTCATATTTCATATAAGGGTTCACCACTAAGTTGGAAAAATTTGTAATCTCGTCCCTTAGTTACAACATCTGAGAAGATGGGAGATATATGTCCAAGAATGCATCGGTGAGATCAACCCAAGAAGTGAAAGATCTCGTGGGTAAGGACGTAACCATAGAACCGCTTCTCTCATCAATGGAAATGGAAAAGTCACAACCAAATTAACTCTTGAGAAATGTGGGCAATATCAAATGGAGCGCACATATCAATGAAATTTTTTAGATGTAGGTAGGCTTCTTTATGTGTTGTCCTCTAAATAACCCCTTTATTTAAAGTAAATGAAACATCATATTAGTGATATGAAATACTCTATTCCCTTTCACCAATGAAATATGGATGGTACTAGCACACCCCGCATCTCCAAGATTATCCATATCCTCTATCCCATCAAAAGAGCCATCATTACTACCGTATTAGATCATGGTATCGTGATTGCTATGATAATAATCTGACAAAATACAAATGCAAAAAACAAGGTAAATAAAACACTACGGCTTACACAAGATTACTAACAATACTAGACAAGTGAAAACTATGTTTCACTCCCCGAAAATAGTGCCATTTTTTATAACGCTCAACTTATACTTCAAATTTAATATAAGAAAGATGTTTTCAATTTAATACCCAATTATGAGTCGGGATCAAATTCATGAGGAGTGCTAACTTAGGATTCACAACTTGTAAGTGTTGAGAGTTAACTACGTGTTAACCTGTAATATCAAATTAAACAATAAATAAAAATAATTGGGGGTGTAGTTTTAAGTGAAGTTAAATGCAACAAAAATTGACATTATTGTGAGATTGAAAAATTTAGGAGTGTTTCCAAATTGTGAAAGTTCTTGGAGTTATGCCATCTTAGGTGGGATTCATGCATGGGTTATAACACTAAGTCCAAGTATACTTCAGGGTTTTGGGTAGGCTAGATTTTAGGTCTTGGTGTTAATCTTTCAATAAAAATACCAAATATCACTCATGGATTCTTTCGAACACCTTATTTCTAAGATGATGATATTGAATGAGTTATCTCAAATAACACCCTTATTTCTAAGATGATGCTACTCAATAAGCTAATTTAAGTTATTGTTTGCAATTTCTCTTCACCCACATCCCTCTTCGAAGGATGATATGGGATTCAAAACAATTGGGGTTTTCACCCACAATTCTCAATTCAAACATAGAGTAAAAGAAAAATCCATCACCATTAATTAATTAACTGGACTAACAATCAACACCCACACATTATTCACCACCTAATCAAACAAAACCATAAGAGATAAGTTTAGCTACGCATGGAATTAAAGGGAAGAAATATACCCAAATTGGAATTCAACTCATCTATTGAAAGCAAAGTAAATATATGCTCCAAGATTTAAATTCAATCAAAGGAATCAAAATCTCTCTTAAGAACACACCGCAAATTATTTCTCACTCATAAGATTATTCTCAAACTCTCAAAACTGGAAAATTGGATGCTCAAAATGTGAAGGGTTGAGCCTTTTATATCTTGGGATTTTGCAAAATAAAATTCCAAATTTGTCCCTCAGATTTCCTGACCCGTCGCGATCACCATCATCAATCGCGATCACGATACTGCGATCGCGATCCTATGTCACAGTAGCAATTCCATGATTTCCAGGCCTTGTCTTGCGATTGCAGCATGTCTGAAATCTCTATCCATCGGGATCATAACCCTTAGAGTGCGATCGCAGCATTTGAGGGTCCTATCATTGGGCCTGTCTTCAGCCTTTGTCAATCTTTTGATCAATTCCCTTCCTTTCCATCTTTGTCTCTACTTTTTTTCATCATGTTTACCTGTAAGATCACAAACATTGTAAATTAGTTCATTTTATACAAAACTCATCTCATATTTTTAATCATTTCACTATAGTGTGAAAGTATTTAGACGTAAATGAGTGGCAACTTTTCCACTCATCAGTGTTACCTTGATTTCAATCAAGTTGATTGGATCGAAGAATTGTAGTGTATGGAGTCTATCAATGAGAATTGCTTTATTGGGAAAAACAAAGTTTGGTTTTGTGACCGAAGCATGTATTAAAGAGATGTATAGAGAAGAGTCACATGAGAAATGGAAAACTTGTAATGCAATAGTCTTATTTTGGTTGATGAGCTTAGTTAGCACATAATTGCTGAATGGAATTGTTTATGCCATAAATGCTAATAAAGTATGGGAATACCTAAAGGAGAGATTTGATAAGGTAAATCACATGAGATTATACCAGTTGCACTAGGAAATCAATACATTGTCTCAACGAACTGATTTAGCGGCTACCTATTTTACCAAATTAAAGAGTTTATAGAATGAGTATGATGCAATGATTCCTGCTCCATCATGTGACTGTCAAAAGACTATGCAGATCATCTATCCAAGTTGAGATTGATGTAGTTTTAGGTAGTTTGAATGATTCCTATGATCAAGCTAGAAGACAAATTTTATTGAAAAGAATCACACCTACTCTCAACCAAGTGTATGCTATGATAGAAAAAGATGAGCTTCAACAACATGCTTGTGTATCTGTCACAAGTGAAACGTTGGATCCTATGGTAATGCAGTTTAACAAAGGCTCAGACACAAATTACAGGAACTAAAATTACAAAAGGAAGAAGTGTGATTATTTTCATTTCAATGGACACACCAAAGAGAATTTTTATAAGTTAATAGTTATCTTAATGAATGGAAACAAATGTGAAAAGAAAATAATAACAATGGAGGTTCAAAGGGATTTATGTACCAAATCTATATTGGTGGATATAGTGGTGGAAGTCATCAGGATCATAGGAGGTATAATACTCAAGGGCATCATGGAAATCAATTTGAAGGTCAAGTCAATACTCAAGTTTCACCTAACAATTTTGACAACCAGTTTGTTATTGGAGATGCAGGTCAATCTACTTTGACTAAATATGGAGGTTACAAGGAAACTAATAGTCCAATGCTTTCCAAAGAAAAAGAGTTCACTGATGGATAATACAATCAGGTCATGGAGATTTTTAATGAGGATCAACTAATATGAAGTAGGTTAATATATCAAGTATAACCGCCTGTTTATTCTCTAATGTTAAGTCACAAGAATGGATAGTGGATTTTGGTGTTACTCACCATATTACAGTAAGCAAAAATATATTCAAAAGGAAGAAAGTAGTTAAAAAAGAATAGATAGAGTGAGTCTTCCAAATGGAGCAAAGGCTAACATATTACTCATTGGAGAAACATTGGTGTTGGAAAATAAAACTGTGAAAGATGTATTATTTGTAACCGATTCCAAACTGAGTCTGCTATCAGTTTTTAAGGTTACTAGATAACTATCTTGCTTTGTATCATTATATCCTAACTTCTGTGTGTTTTAGGATCTCTTAAATGGCAGGATAAAGGGGATTGGTAGAGAAAGAAGTGGCTTGTACATTCTCAACAGTGAATTTAGAGTGAGGAATGAATTTAAAGTTCAGGAGAAGCTAGTAGCAACTCTGGCCATGCATGATAACAATCTATGGAATAACAGACTTGGACATCCATCTTCACAAGTATTGAGATCACTAGATCTGCTAAGTCATAATAAGGGTGCTAAACTTCTGAATAAGTGTCATATTTGTCCACTAGCTAAATGGATTAGACTATCATTTTCTATTAGTGAAACTAAGTTAAATATATGCTTTGATGTTGTGCATATGGATATGTAGGGTCCTTATAAAACTCTAACTTTTGATAAAAAATTCTACTTTTGATAATTATGGATGATTATAGTAGATACACTTGGATCCATATATTGTAGCTTAGATATGAAAGTATTCTAGATCTCAACGATTTTTTAATGATGATTAAAACTCAATTTAGAACTAGTGTTAGGTTATAAGAACTGATAATGGGACTGATTTCTTCAACAGTCAATGTACTGCCTTATTCAAGTCCTTAGGTGCCATATATCAAAGTAGTTGTCCTTATATCATGCATGATATAGTTCAAAACACATGGGCACTTCTTTGATAATCATAAAACATTCCTATCAACACAATTCTGATCTTTGTATTACTTCTGAGTTAGGTGGCATACCCCACATATTTGCTACCCCACGGGCTATATGGGATCCGCCCTTAACTCAGCGGACAAGTCCCTAACCTAAGTTTGCCGCAAAAGTTGGAGTATTTGAATCTGCTACGCCACAGGGACGTCGCCAGCGTTCAATAATAATATACCCGTATCGTCAAAACACGATTTCGGGCAATGAGTTTTATGGCTCATACCTTCTTCGGGTAACCACCTAACATCTCTTAAGCCCATTTTTAGTCTGTTCTAAACATGCATTCTTCTGAAATCAAATGCTGAAATTCTAAGCAAAAAATTGTATCTTAGTCTGCCCTGAATCTGCTATGGCATTCATCTGTTTTGATATTGTCATACCAAGACTTGCAAGTCATATTCTTTGCGCCATACCTTATCATATTACTACTCTTCACTCAAAACATAAAGTTTGGACCACCATATCATTCAAACAGTTCAAGAGAATCCATACTTCAAAACATATGTTAAACAATGCAAATAATCTCTCTCTTCAACATTTCAACAAACATGTGGTGGTCATGTATTTTTGACAAACCATGCAATTCTCTCATTAAATATCTTTAACATTTATCAAGAAGTAAAATCCCCCTCTCTTCAATTCAAAATCATAATCAAATCATAAACAAGAATCAAGACATTTGTATCATGTTTCTCAAAATGCATTCGAAATAATCCATATCGTATGAAAAGAATGGTAAATCATAGAAAGAGAGGGATTCTATATTTTCATGCTCTCAATTAAATACTCAAAAAAAATTTCATACATACATACATATATACAAGTACAAATCAATTTAGGGGAAAGGCCTGAAGGCCAAATCAATATCATCAAAAGCTTTAAAAGCATGAATCTAATTATAAATCCAAAACCCTTGTTGTAAATTCATGATTTCTAAACCTCTAACATGATTAAAAGAAGAATTTATCATGACCATGTAGATTTAGGAAAACCCCACGTACCTTAGATTTTGTAGTTAGAAAAATGAAATCCGAATCTTAATCAGTTTCTTGGAAATCTTGAACTTAGAGGCTTGAATTCTTGATCTTTGATGAAGACCCTAATTTGATCTTGTTCTTGAGAGTGGAGAGGATTTGGGATGTTGAAAACTAATAGAATATGTATTATGATTCTTAGGGTAGATTTATATTCGTTAGGGATAGGTTCTAGGTGAGAAAAAGATCAAAATACCCCTAAAGAAACAAAAAAGGTCGCAGGAATTTCTGCCAGTTGATCGGCTGACATGCTAAAGTAAAATGGGCATAACTTTTGACTCCGATGTTAGATTTGGACGAAATCAATTGTGTTGGAAAGAGGAATCAAATAAATTTCATTTGATATATTACAGGCCTCCCAGTTCTTTATCTACAGAAAGTTATGGTCGATGGGAGTTGACCCTGATATGTGGCCAATTTGCTCCCAATCTGCTGAAGCAGTTGTAAAACAGATCAAACCAGTGTGTTCTGCCCTTGACATGTGGCCAAACTGCTTCCAATCTGCTGAAGCAGTTGCAAAGAAGATCAGATGGAATACTCCACTTTGCAATGTCATAACTTTTCGTTTGGGTATTGGATTTAAGCGAGATTGGTACCGTTGGAAAGACATTTTGAAGACCTTTCATTTGATCTATAGTAGGTCCTCTAATTCGTTGTATACAAGAAGTTATGGTCAAAAAAATTTGACCCAAGTTGAAGTGTCCACTAAAAACTTAATCGATAGATTTGTTTTCAACTCGTCTTAGAGTTAGGGGATTCTCGTGACCTCAATTCATGTTCAATGGTTTTCCCACACTATAGGAGTGATCACCACAAATATATTAACAAGGAATCATTTAGCTCGGGTCTATACGCATAGGAACAATGGTCCAAATTCTAGCCTAAAAGTACGGGGTGTTACATTATCTCCCCCTTGGGATCATTCATCCCCGAATGATGAGTAGGAACTTCTTGAAGCTCTAAAAGTGTAGAATAAAGAACGTGACAGTGATTTGAATGTTTTTCCTCAACAAAAATATACAAAGGCATCACTCGATCTTCATGATAACCCCTAAGGAAACGGGTAAGTACAAAACTTGAGATAACAAAACTTGACATCGACAGGATCTTGGCATGTGTTTTATGGAACATGATCAAAATATTGTAAGATATGAATTTTCTTAAGAGTCTTCGGCATGATTAAGATTGGTACAAGACATGAGATAAGATTCTTGTGTGACATAAGGATATTAGCATTTCTATCTTACAAGATACAATGAAAAGACTTAAAATTAGAGACACTACTTGTCTATACTCCAACATTAATCAACATACGTTATCATTTCCAACTTACAGTTCTCCCGTAACACATCTAACCATAATATACTTCTATGTTGAAGCCTAACTCAGAGGAAAAGGTGCTAATTTAAACTACGGGACCCTGTACTCTACATCACATTAAGAAATCACCTCACCTCATTACTATAATCCAACAACCTCAAGTCTTAATTCAAGGAATACTAACCACGTGGCACATTGGTTTGTGTTTTCATCAATCACAAAATTCAAGCCTACCTCTACTGCACCCCATTTCATGGATATCTCTACTAAGACCAGCAAATTCAATCATTCTCGCCAAGATTCTCGCCATATACTTCCCTCCTAACTATTTCACATAAAGAATATCCATCTCTTTCCTTCCCCTACTCCTCTAACCTTAACTTAAGAAATCACATCAAAATTTTCACCTACAACGACATCTACTCCCCCACGTAACACACTTCTACGCTTTCACAAACACCATAATACTAGCATACAGAGAGTTATTAAAGGACCTGAGCACTAGCATCATGAAAGAGAGTAACACTACACGGTTATAACACATACTTATTGCACTACTCAAGGTGGGACATGAGTTGACGATAAGATACAATCACAGAGTGTTTCATATATCAAGTTCTGGATCACAAGTGGAGAGTCGTTCTGGTATAAACTCAATATAACACGAGTTCTTAAGACAACCACAGTGAGAAACATGAGTGCTTACATCACGAATCTTATAATATGAGTATATAATTCATGATGTCGAAGATTTAGGCAAGGACTTCTACTCGAAGCTATCGCTTCTCATCTTCAAAGCTAATATAGTTATGAGTTCGCATAACTTTATTATGTTCGCTAATCCCGACATAAAATAAATCATTAACATACGAAAATCATAGTTCCTTAGAACCAAATCATAATTTGGGACATAGATTTATTGTTCATGAGCAACATAACATAGAGCTTGGATACTTAGAATATTGGATCACCGAAGGACATTATTTCTTCTAGTTTAGAAGTAAGGACATGTCATGAGTTACACAGAGTGCTCAAACCTTAGACATAGGTAGGACTTAGATACCTAACGTAAGGCATTAGCTGAGTGACCTCTTAGATTGAAGTACGAGGAGTTTTCATGAATAGGAATAGGTTCATTATGACTCTTCCCTAACTCGCCACAATATGAAAATTCGGAAACTACCTTAACTCAACATCTCCCCCTTAGATTAAAGTCACAATCCTAGACTTGAGAACTTATTTTCTTATCAATCTATAACCACAATTCTCAAAACAATAGGGGGTATTGATATACACATGAATACAACCTTTCCTCAATAATTTAACATAAAGACACTAAATTCTTTCTAGGACATCCCCCTTCAGGGATACTAATAATAACTTCTTCTAACCCCAAAGTCACCAACTTATGACTAACATTATTATAGGTATGGGCATCTATGCTTCTAATCACTCAACACTTCTTCTTCAACTCCTTAGAATACTAGCATTACACCTCTAATCACATAACTTACATCTTACCAAAATTTGTAAAATCATACCCAAGGCTTATATTGCCTACCAGTATTTCCTCAATTCAACTTTAACGAACACCGAAAAACAACTCAGCAGGCTTCTCCATACTACAATTTTAAGAACACAACTAGGTACGTAAAACACTTATACACATAAATTCTAAACTTTCCCTTTTTAAGTATACCCTAAAGGCATTTCTTTCCCAGAACGCTACTCTTAATTTTTTTGCTATCCTCTATCATTATCAACCTACAACATACAGTCCGATGAGCATACACAACCTCACTCATTATCACATAAAAATCCACTCTCCACTACTTAACCTTCTAACATTAGACCGTTAATCGCATAACTCATATCATAAAATCTTACCTAACGAGTAACGTCATACTACTAGGGGGTGCAACTTATTCTTATATACTTACGCCCTTATCCACTTAATGACTCACCCACAATTCATCATTTTAACACTAGTCCTGATATACATATATACCTGTAATTACCACTTAAACTTTTCATCAATTATCAACCTAGGATCTTTCACAAATCACATCAAGCCTACTAATTCATTCCCAAAAAAAATATATCATTAATCTTATGATACTATTCTTACCACCACGTTCTACATCTAAAATTCAAGCCTATAGTCTAGCATCAATCATTTACCACCAATGAAGAGTGCAACGTAATATACTAGTCCATCAAATTGGGATATTCTACCCAAATACCTCATTTCACCTAGATACTACCTACAACCAAATCACCTCTATGACACTACTACTTGATACAAGACTAAGTATGTATCAAGATATTCTGACCAACACAAGAACAACATGATGAACAACAAAGTGCTAGCGAATCAAAAATGGCCACACACGGCTTCACTAGGCTTGCAACACTTGTTTGAACTAGAAAAGTGAGTTTAACAACTAGAACAACAAAGACAATATTTCTAGTGAATCGAAAGAGCCCCACACGACTTCACTAGACTTTTAGATTCAACAACACAATGTTAAACAGATTTATAAAAAAAATAGAAACTTGACACACAATATTCATTGATCTAAGAACCCTAACAAGAGAAAGGACCCTAATACTAATGTATATCAATACGAAGTTCTTACTTGGACCAAGAGGATCTCAATGATCCCCAAGAACCTAGTTTTTAGCCAAGATACAACACTAGTATCACTCTACTAGTGAGAATTTGGTTTTGGCCTCTCCAAAGGAAAAAGAGAAGTCAAAATATTACAAATCTTGTTGTCTTCTATGATAAGAATGAACTAAAGAAAGACTAGCCCTATTACATGGCTTATATAGTCAATTACAAAGAAAGAACAAAGACCAAATTATCCTTGACATTTAAGTGGGTGGGTTTGGGGTATCTTGGTGGGCCTCTTCACACTTTAATAAGTATAGGCCCTTAGATGGGCTCACAAGGGCCTCACACATGGCCAAGGATGTGAACAAGGCTTGAATTCATTTCAACTCACATGCCTGGCTTCGTGTGAAAGCTCTTGAGCTAGGAATTCCCATATCACTACTACACCTCAAAATCTATTACATACCTTCTTACAAGAAGCACTAGTTTACAACCACTAAAGAAAAGAAGGTCAAAGGGGTAAAGTCACATAATAGACATGGTCAACCTTATTCTTATATTATAACCCTCTACAATCTTATCTACATATTCTACTTTCTCATAACAAACTTACTTACCCAAGCATACATTTAGACTACTTTAAATTCCATAAACAACAATGAGTCTATACTTATAACTTATTAGCAATCTAAACATTTCCGTTCACAACCTACAAGGGATTTCTATAACCACCATAACTATTCATTCTAGGCTCATTCCCTATTCTTGAATAGATAATAATCACAACCAAACACTTCCTTTATCGAATACCTTACACTCTACAAATATTACTACCATATTAGTCTATCACTATAAAATGAAAAATCATCCCTCAATCAACGGTTGTACCACTAAAAATATTTATTTACACAAAAGTCACGCTCATTCTAACTTTTAACCTTATGACTTCATATCACCAACTTCTTGGTCAAAGCTCACTACCAATTGGTCATGACACCGATACTTCAACTTATACTACTACTCGGGTGGAAATACAGTTCCAAGATTCAGCTATACATCATTCCCCTTATGCATGACATCTGCAACATAAATTTTGAAAAGGACTGAATACACTTAACACCTCAGGCTGAAAAAGTATGATTTTATTAGGATCAAAGTTTACACTAGAATCAATAACCTTGAAGCACTAATGTACTCCTCTTAAGTCCTTGCACAATTTTATAATCTTTTATGACTCAATCAAAAAGGATCATACCATTTAGATTCTAGACTTCTGCACTTGAATCACCTCAATAATGAGTCATATCTGAGAATTCAGAGTAAGAAAAGAATTGGGATAACTTTACTTTCGTATGGGCGACACCATAGCACAAACTAAAGTATGAAAGAGGAACATTCTAACTCCATAACACGAACTAGAACATAAAGAAAGAGAGACATTCCTAGATGCCCTGTAGCCTCCTACTTATAAGTATGACGCGCTACATACCCATAATCAAGACTCTACTCAATGCGATTTCTCATACACCCTGGGACCATGAACCATGCTCTAATACCAAGTTTGTCATGACCCGAGCTGGGGCCCTGGCCGCGATGAGCATCCCCAACCATGAAGGCCCGGGCGCCCCTTTCTATTCAGCAATCATGAACACTATTCATATACAATAAGGAAAAAAAATCTAGAAAAGAATTACAACAGAATCTTGGTTAACTTTTAATTCAAACTGCTCAATATTGAAATGAGTTCATAAATATCAACAATATCTAACACTAGTCTGCAAAATCACTACTGACTGAAAATAACCTCTGTTTGAAGAATGAGACAAGGCCCCCAATCGGACCATGAATCAAAATAAAATAGCAATAACAAGTTCTAATCCAGGCCTTCCGAAGTAAAGGAGGCTCACCAGTTGCAAACTTCTGACAAGTCAATCTACTTCTTAAGGGACCCCAGGAATGTGACTCAGAATTCTTAAATATAGGGGGTCAATACAATTGTACTAGTATGCAGAGCAATCCTAAATAATGCTTTTATATAAATAAAATAGTTGAGAGCAAGTCATAAAACATCATGCATGATATAGTTCAAAACATATGGGAACTTCTTTGATAAGCATAAAACATTCCTATCAATGCAATTCTGATCTTTACATTACTTCTGAGTTAGGTGACATACCCTACATATCTGCTACCCTACGGGCTATATGGGATCCGCCCTTAACTCGACAGCCAAACCCCCAACCCAAGTTTGCCGCAAGAGTTAGAGTATCTGAATCTGCTATGCCACAAGGCCGTCACTAGCGTATAATAATAATATACCCATATAGGCAAAACACTATCTCGGGCAATGAGTTTTATGGATCATGCCTTTTTGGTAACCACCTAACATCTCTTAAGCCCATTTTTAATCTGTTCTAAAAATGCATTCTTCTGAAATCAAATTCTGAAATTTTAAGTAAAAATATGTATCTTAGTCTGCTCTGAATCTGCTATGGCATTCATCTATTTTGGTATCGTCATACCAAGACTTGGAAGTCATATTCTCTACGCCATACCTTATCATATTACCACTCTTCATTCAAAACATATAGTTTGGACCACCATATCATTCAAACAGTTCAAGAGAATCCATACTTGAAAACATATGTTAAACAATGCAAAAAATCTCTCCTTTCAATATTTCAACAAACATGTGGTGGTCATGTATTTTTGACAAACCATGCAATTCTCTCATTAAATATCTTCAACATTTATCAAGATGTAAAACCCCTCTCTCTTCAATTCAAAATATAATCAAATCATAAACAAGAATCAAGACATTTGTATCATGCTTCTCAAAATGCATACAAAATAATCCATATCGTATGAAAAGAATGGGAAATCATAGAAAGAGAGGGATTCTATATTTTCACGCTCTCAATTAAATACTCAAACATAATTTTATACATACATATATACAAGTACAAATCAATTTAGAGAAAAGCCTCAAGACCAAATCAATATCATCAAAAGCTTTAAAAGCATGAATCTAATTATGAATCCAAAACCCTTGTTGTAAATTCATGATTTCTAAACCTTTAACATGATTAAAAGAAGAATTTATCATGCCCATGTAGATTTAGGAAAATCCCACGTACCTTAGATTTTGCAGTTAGAAGAATGAAATCTGAATCTTAATCAGTTTCATGAAAATCTTGAACTTAGAGGCTTGAATTCTTGATCTTTGATGAAGACCCTAATTTGATCTTGTTCTTGAGAATGGAGAGGATTTGGGTTGTTAAAAACTGATAGAATATGTATTATGATACTTAGGGTAGATTTATATTCTCTGGGGATAGGTTCTATATGAGAAAAAGATCAAAATACCCTTAAAGCAATAAAAAAAGTCGCAGAAAGTTTTGCCAGTTGATAGGCTGACATGCTGAAGTAAAATGGGCATAACTTTTGACTTCACTATTGAATTTAGACGAAATCAATTGTGTTGGAAAGAGAACTTAAAGACCTTCCATTTTGATATATATACCAATCCTCCCAATTCTTTATATACTGAAATTTACGGACGATAGGAGTTGACCCTGATCTGTGGACAATCTACTGAAGCAGTTGCAAAGCAGATCAACCCAGTGTGTTTTTCCCTTGACCTGCAGCCAAACTGCTTCCAATCTACTTAAGCAGTTGCAAAGCAGATCAAACCAGATAGGATAGAATACTCCACTTTGCAAATTCATAACTTTTCACTCGGGTATTGGATTTAGGCGAGATTGGTACCGTTGGAAAGATACTTTGAAGACCTTTCATTTGATATATAGTAAGTCCTCTAATTCTTTGTATACAAGAAGTTATGGCCGATGAAAGTTGACCCATGTTGAAGTGTCCACTAAAAACTTAATCGATAGAATTGTTTTCAACTCATCTTAGAGTTAGGGGATTCTTGTGACCGCAATTCATGTTCAAAGGTTTTCCAACACTATAGGAGTGATCACCACACATATATTAACAAGGAATAATTTAGCTCGGGTCTATATGCATATGAATGATCGTCTAAATTCTAGCTCAAAAGTACGGGGTGTTACAACAGCCTATTTGGATAAAGGATTATGCAATACCAGATAAGAGAAGAGGCACTAGATACCCTGTTGATAATTATCTATCTTACAGGAATACTACTCCTACCTACCAAAGTTATGTAAGTAGTTTTTCCACCTTGATAGAACCACAGTTTTTCAGTTAAGAAGTCAAAGATGACAGATGGATCCAAGCTATGAAGTTGGAAATTTAATCATTGAAGGATAATAACACCTGGAAGATAGTTGACTTACCTCTTGATAAGAATTTCATTGGCTCAAAATGGGTGTATTAAATTAAGTACAAGGAAAATGGAGAGGTTAAGGGGTTCAAATCAAGGTTGGTAGCAAAAGGTTACAGTCAACAAGAAGGACTAGATTACCATGATACATTTTCACCAATAGAAAAAAATAGTGATTGTCAGATGTGTCATTGTTCTTTCTATCTAAGGAGATTGGTGTCTATACCAAATGGATGTATACAATGCCTTTTTACAAGGTGATTTAGAAGAAGAAGTATACATGAAGATACTTGAAGGTTTTCAGCAGAAAGGAACTCATAAATTCTATAGGCTGCTTAAGTCTTTATATGGACTTAAACAAGCCTCTAGACAATGGAATATTAAGCTCACAAAAACACTTATAATAGCAGGATTCACTCAAAGTGCTTATGACTACTCTTTGTTTACCTTTAAGAAACCAGAAAGAATGGTAATAATGTTGGTTTATGTGGATAATTTACTTATCACTGGTGACAATAAGCCTATGATTTCTGAGTCAAAAGAAGTGTTGCACAGGCAATTCTAGTTCAAGGACTTGGGAGAGCACAAATATTTTTTAGGGATTAAAGTTTTAAGATCTAAACAAGGTGTTATACTAAACCAAAGGAAGTATATACCAGAATTAATATCTAAAACTAATCTTGCTGGTGCAAAACCAGTGTTCACACCTATGGAGTCTAATGTCAAGTTGACATCAGTAGAGTATGATAAAGCTACAGGTTTCACTGGAGATGTTGTCTTGAAGGATGCAACCTTATATCAGAGATTGGTTGGGAAGCTTATATATGTTACTGTAATACCCCGTATTTCCCTAGCCTAGATTTACCCTCAGTACATGGGTTATCCTAAATATTTTTTTTTGAAATACTCAGTAATTTTCAGATTTGAGCCTGCCATTGCGTAGGAAATTCAATTATCTTTCCAATGATATAAAATTTGCCTAAATCCGACAACCGAGTAAGAAATGGCAATTTTAAGTTTCAATCGTTAAACATCATCATTCAGGCCAGTAGCGCATCGCGGAGTGTGTTAGAATAGCAATTGTCAATTTCTAATGTTGATCCATGATATTGGCGCATCGTGCCATAGACCCAGTTCACAATTGTCAATTTCCAGTGTTCCAACGCTATTCTACCACGTCGCAGTGCACTTCCAGTTCGCAAACAAAGTGGCAACGTGATACCACCGCATTGCGCCACCATGTAATTTCCCAGTTGTCATTTTCCAGTAGCTTGGTGCGATAGTGGCGCGTTGCGCCAGGGGTCCAGATCGGGAAAATTTCACAAAAAATTAAGTTGCACCCAGAGTCAAAACAGTCTTTTCCCATAATTTTATTCCGCCTAGATATGGGATTTAAGCCCTAAAAGCATGTAAAATCCTTCATTATTCACTTTTCCCAAAATCAAAAGATAATTCTCTCTAAAAAAAGCAAGCCCTAGCTCTCAAGAATCAAGGTCAATCCCAAAAATCTCTCCAAGAACTCTAAGAATCTCACAAATTAAGGTATGTTAGATGTTCATCTATGGGTCCCTTCCACCCATAGAGTCAAAGAATCCATTTTTAAAGCTTTAAGAATTATGATTCATGATTTACATGTATGAAATTGGATTATGTTCATGTTTTGACAATTATTGAGTTTTAATCCATGATTAATGGTAGATTCCATGAAGTGGTATAGAATGTATATTGAATTAAGTAATCCTCATATTTTAATCCATGAATTTGCAAGTTGATTGTTGTATCCACGTTAACCCTAAGTGTTTATGATTTAATGAACCAAGTATGCTTCCCATGTGTTTGATAAATTATCTATGAGAATGAAATAATGCCATTATATCATGCTAACATGTATTCCCCATTCATGTACAAGTTAATGCATTTTAAGTGTTTGATGAAATGTCTCTATGAATGAATTGTGACCAAGTGAACATTGTTATGTTATTTAAGATTATACTTTTCTTTACTTTTCATGCTATCGAGTCCTGGGAGTATTTAATACCCGACAATTTAGCTGTTACTTAGAGCTAATGTCAGTTACAGAATAGTATCAGTCATGTAACGATCAGTAGTACTCTCAGTCCCTTACAAAATTTAGTAGAATTCAGTCAGTTACAGAACTTAGGAAAACTCAGTAATCTCAGTATCAGTCCAGTCCAGTTCAGTATACTCATTTCGGTGTCTTTCAGTTGGGAGTAGGATTCAGCACTGAGTGAGCCCAAGGATGGGGGCTCACCTGCCAGGAGAGGCTGTGATCCTTACAAGCAATCCTTACATTCCAAAACTACGTAGCTAGCGTAGGTTGAGACATCAAACCTGCCAGTTGAGGGTTGATGAGGTGCTCTACCTGCCAGTAGAGGGTACCACCGTTCTCGTTTAGGAAACCTACCAGTAAAGGGTTACTCTTTAGCTTGTCTTAACCCGTGGAACGGTACTGACACCCTTCTAATTGGGGTTACAGGTTGGACCCCTATTAGTTTAGATTGGGGCATGTCAGTGAGATGATTACCTCCCACAGTTTCAATTTCAGTCTCAGTCTTAAGAGTAGAACTCAGTTTAGTTCTACAGAATCAGGACTGTCAGACACAGTTAATCAGTATCATTAATTCTCAGATTATCAATATATTCAGTTATCAGTTATCAAATTAAGTTCCAGTATACTCAGTTACAGTATGCATAGTATGTTCAGTAGTTATAGATCCTCCATATATGTTAATCCAGCTCTTGCATATCATTTAGTCAGTTATTATTCATGCATATGAACCCTTGTATTTAGCCTTACCTTATCTAGCATACCAGTACATTCCCACATATTGATGCATACTTTCCTGCACTATGATGTTTCATATCATAGGTTTGAACACTCAGGTTCCTGACCGCGCTTAGCCAGATTCAACTAGCAGTAGCAGATTTAGCAGTGAGTCCTCATCTATCGAGGATATGCTTTCATTTCAGTACTTCAACTTAGAAGTATTATAGTAGATGGAGTTAGTTGGAGAATTGTCCCATCAACTTCACTTTTAGACAGTTTCAGTTAGAGGCTTTTCAGACTAGATTCAGACAGTATTTCAGATTCAGATGTTATTATTATTCATTATCAGTATTTCAGATGTTTGAACCTTATGGAATTTTAGCCTATTATTCCATAATTATTTCAGTATTATTGTTCAGTGCTCACAGCAGATAGTAGTCATGGGTTAGCTTGTGGTCCTTCGGGGTTGTAAGCACTGTGTGACAACTAGGGGGTAGTCCTGGGTTGTTACAGTTACTATCACCAGACCAGATATTATTCATGTTGTTCAAACATTAAATCAGTTTATGCAAATGCCTAAAATACCTCATCTTGAAGCTGCATATAGGGTGATCAGATATTTGTAAGGTTCAGTTGGTCAAGGAATTTGGATGAAGGCTCAAACTGATACAAACCTTGTATGTTGGTGTGACTCTGACTGGGCAACATATCCCAACACAAGAAGATCTGTTACAGACTATGTAGTACAATTTGGAGAATCCTTAATATCCTGGAAATCAAAGAGGCAACACACAGTATCTAGAAGTTCAGCTGAGGCTGAGTACAGAAGCATGGCCTCAGCTATTGCAGAACTAACATGTCTAGAGAGATTGTTTCAAGAGTTGAATGTCTCTATTTCTGAACCTATCACCTTGTTCATAGCCAGTCATCCATACAATTGGCAGGCAATCCAATCTTTCACGAGAGAACTAAACATATAGAGATTGACTGCTATTTCATTAGGAAAAAAATCAAGAGTGGTTTGGTGCAAACTCTGTACGTTCCTACACAACTTCAAGTAGCAGATATTTTGACTAAGATTTTTGGACATAATCAACATTC
This sequence comes from Capsicum pubescens, assembly GCA_030864215.1. Lineage (NCBI taxonomy): Eukaryota > Viridiplantae > Streptophyta > Magnoliopsida > Solanales > Solanaceae > Capsicum > Capsicum pubescens. The sequence goes on along the minus strand of CM061549.1, from coordinate 195,656,241 downwards.
ACATCTGTTAAGCAAGCTTGATGTGCTCAACATTTTTCACCGTTCAGCTTGGGGGGAGGGGGAGTGTTGGAACATATTGATACTCAGTTAGTTAGCTAAATCTGTTAGCTAATTAGTAACTAAATTAGTTAGCTGTAGAGATAGTGTACAGAGTTATTGTTCCATTGAATCAATTAGTTAGTTAGTTAGTTGTGTGAGCTGGCAATTAATAATATGAGTGAGTCGGCTTAGGAAGCTTCTAGAAGATGTAAATCAAGTCTCTATATATAGATGAATAGCTGAAATCACATTGTAAGATAACATTTTTCAATATACAACTTTCCTTTCTTCTACTCTGTTCATGGAAGCTTACACTGTTAAGCTTCTCATTCTCTAAGCTTGATAAGTTTTGTCAGATTTTAAACTAGTGTAACGCATCAAAATGTATTTTGAATTTTGTGCTCTTAAATAATATGTCATATAGGATATTGGGCGTAAAGACTGCTATTAAATATGGAAAGTGACATTCTTTTTAAAATAGACGAAAAGGAAATTAAGTAAGACAAACAAATTAAAACTGAAAAGTAGTAAAGATGAATCAATTAATTAAAGCCTCCTTTAAACCAATCCCAATTGTTTCCCTTGTAAATAGATCATCGTTAATAGCATCTTCCGATAAAGAAAAATCAGTATATCCAATTTAATAGGACACATTCACATCAATCCTTGTGATGTGGGAAAAAGAAAGCTTCCGATGATCGTCTATTTTTGTACATGTAGATATTGTACAAATGGTGTCCACATTATAACTGTACGTAGACAAGAACATATAAGAAGGAATTTTGCAGATTCTCATTCTTTAGTTCACAAAATGACTTACCCAAATTCTCTATAGATATTCCAAACAGCTAACATGTAGAATGTGTATATATCTACTTATCATCGTATCAAGTTATTCTCACAAAAAGAAAATGGCTCAAGGGAGAGAAAAGGGTCGATGCTTATCTCCAAAGGCCATATATGGTTTACACGGCAGTGACCAGAAGAGCCACAACATGATAGAGTGGCCACAAAATATAGACTGTTATTTTATGCTGCCACCTAATTCACTTGAGAACCAGGTTCTTCAGTTGCTTAACAAAATGTGAAGTACAAAATGTAGTCAACAAAAGAGATTTTACCATGAAAAACTACTTGTTCATGAGAATAAAAAATCATAACTTACCGATTAAGGAGTCGCCTCAAAACTCCACCAAAACAAGAGTTATTTAAGGTTACAACATAATTAAAGGGGTTAACTCTAGCATCTTTCTGATCCTAGTTGCAACCCCCAATCTTCAAAGTTTTTACAACACACGAATCAAACACCTATTACAAATTCTCTATCTAAGTAAATTGGCTACAATTTAGGAACAATTAATTAAGTGTCACGATCCAAAATAACAAGGGTTGTGATGACACCAACTACAGCTCAATGATAGGTAAGCCAAACTCAACAAACAAAATCAACATCAAAACAAAAGTGAAACAGTAAAGCGTTGACACGAAAACTCATAATAACTCCAAACGTTATCAAATGGAAATAAATAATACACCAAAATCCCAAAGGCTCAGCTGTCACGAGTACAACAGAAACCTCTAAAATAGATATCAAGCTGAAAATACATGTTTGTCCAAGAATAAATAAGTCATAAGTAAAGATAGAGAAAACTAGGACAATCACTGAAGATAGGAACTCATCACATCTTTGAATCAGTAAACTTCACAAGATCAAGGGTCGTGATGGTAATTCGTACTAGGATCTGCATCAGAAGGATGTAGAAAAGTACAACCACTAGTACTCACTAGGAGTGAGTTCCCGAAATAGTCACTCAAGTTTTGGAAATTTCCTTCAAATATCACTTATGTTTCATTTAGGACCACAATATCACTCAACTATAGCTCTTTTCCTCAAAAATACTAAACAACTCAAAAGTATTCTTCTCTCTTAGTTGGCACGTCATGTCATTAAAATCACATTTTTTAAAATAATAAACCATTTAATTCATCAAACTCATTTAACCAAAATTAAAACTTTATCCTTTTTTTTTTTTTGAAAAAAATGCATCAGTTTAATTTTCATGCTTAGGAATTCTTTACCACATTTAATTTTTACCATATTATTTTACATGCACATTAATCTTTAGATAACTTATTTAATTTAATAATATTATTTTCTTTAGAAAACAACTGATCTTTGTAGGCAATTATATATAAAATCTGAATGATAATCTAGGAAAATAAGTCTATAAAAAAGGTATAAATACCTAAGTACGAGAATTTCTTCTTAATAAATTAATATATATTTTTAAAAAAATAAGATTATAATTTTGATTAAATGAGTTTGATGAGTTAATATGTTTATTATTTTTTTTAAATGATGGTTTACTGATATGACATGCTAATTAGAAGAGGAGAAGACTTTTGAGGTATTTAGTGATTTTTTGAGAAAAATAGTGATAACTGAGTAATATTATTGTCTAAGAAAAAACAAAAGTGACTTTTATAAGCGACTCCAAAAACCTGGATAACAATTCAAGAAAATAACTTTAGAAAAAATAGAAAGTTGAAGTAATGGGAAAAGATTTCTAAGCATGAAAATTCTTTCTTAATAAATTAGTATAATTTTGTGAAAGAAAAGAATAAGAATATAATTTTGACTAAATAAGTTTGATGAGTTAAAATAGGTCTATTATTAAAAGAAATGATTTAATGACATGGCATGCCAATTAGAAGAGAAAGGACGTATGAGATATTTAGTTTTTTTTTCTTTTTAGGATATAGTGATAGTTGAGTCATTATTATCTCTATAAAGCAAAAGTAATTTTTGTAGGCTATTCAAAAAATATGAGTGACCAGAAAAAGTATATGTCAAGTTTTAGTACCGATAAAATTTTTCCAAGTATAATTTTTTGTTAATAAACTAATGCATTTTTTGAAAAAAAAAAATATAATTGTATTTTGATTAAATGAGTTAAATAGGTTTAACATTAAAAAAAAAAGATTTTAATGACATGGTATGCCAACTAAGAGAGAAGAAAGCTTTTGAGGTGTTTAGTATTTTTTGAGAAAAATAGAGATAGTTGAGTGATATTGTGGTCCTAAATGAAACATGAGGCTTTGACCTGTATGTGACAAAAGAGTTTTAAAATGAGGTGTAGGTGACGCAAGTCTTAATTATTGAGTGCAGGTGATAATTACTTTATTATAGATTAAGAAAGTTGAGAAAGTTTAAAAATAACCCATAAGTTTTTTAATTTACACTTTGATCCAAATGTTAGTTAATATAACAGGAAATAGAGGAGAAAAAAGGTGTGTTTCTCTCTCTTCTCATCCATTGTTGTTTTCTCTCTCCACAATTATTGTTGTTCATTGTTGTTGCTGCTTTATTCATCATCTTCTGCTTCATTATCATCATCTTCTACTTTATTATCATCTTCATCTTATTCTCGTAGACCATTGTCATTGTTGTTATTGTTGCCGCTACTGCTGCTATCTGACCAATTTCTTAGGTCAAATTTAATTTCCTACATCACTTTCCACTTTAGTATTACTTCATAGGTGACTTTGGTAAGTAAAATTATGATTTTTATTCGAATTTGTCATCTGGGTACACATTTACTGTTGTTTTTCCAACAATGGATAGAACCCGATCATGAATCCAACATAAGTGCTCACAATTTAAATAGATCACTCATCTGGTGCATCAGATATGTAATCTGTTGCAACTGAAGATTTATATATTGCAGTAGACTAGTTATCTGTTGCATCAGATGATTATCTATTGCATCAGACTGATTATCTGTTGCATCAGAATGATTATCTATTGCATCAGACTGATTATCTGATGATTAATCTGCTTGGAACAATACAAATCATCCCTTGCCACAAACCCAATAGATAAGAAATATGTTTCAACTCTTGCTATGCAAACTGAATTTAAAATTATTTCTTACGTCAAATTGTCGACATGTTTGTTGAGAATATATTAGACAGAATGAAAATTAAATACTCCCTCCGTCTAAAATTATTCGTCCCAAATTTTCTAATTTGATTTCTCGTTTTAGTTGTCTTTTTTCATTAATCAAAAAGAGATTAAATTTTTTTCATGTTTTACCCTTTGTATTAATCACTTTTTTTTCAAATTAAAACATAAACATCATTTAATAAGGGTATTATGGTAAACTAGGAATGTTATTAATTATTTTTCTTAATCAATGTGTCATCTCAATTTGGGACAGGTAATTTGAGACGGAGGGAGTATGAATTAAAACGTCAAAGTCGTGCAACAGACTAGTTATCTGTTGAAACAAACTAGTTATCTGTTGCACCAGACTGCGTATCTGTTGCAACATATGAGTAATCTATTTGGAACAACACAAATCAGCCTCTGCCACAAACCCAACAGATAAATCTTGCTATTGCTACTGGATTCAAAATTATTCCCCACGTCCAATTGTCGACATATTTGTTGAGAAGATAATAGACAGAATGAAAATTAAATATGAATTAAAATGTCAAAGTTGATCAAACATAATTTTTTTATTAAACTAAAATAAATAAAAATACATATACATAGACGAGACAAAAAGAAAAAAAATAATTTAATTATTATTATTATTATTATTATTATTATTATTATGGCCAGCTGGCCAATTTTCCACAGGTAGTCGCAAGACCCTCTTCAGCCGTCGGATCTCACGGAGCATCCTTGCTCTAACTGCTCCCAGTTTTCATTGCAGGTCATGAACCTGCATCCGAAGTTCATTCACGGTGTCTTGTAGAATAGCCATGACCCATACTGGATCAACCATAGCTAGAACACATATGAATTGACAAAAAATGTAAAAATAAAAGTATAGAAAAGAATATCCGAATGTAATACAATATATAGTACAAATTGGCAAGAAAAAACTTACTGAAGTCAGGAAAGTGAAAGTGGTAGAAGGTATAATATGAAAGACAAGATGCAATAAATAAATAGAGTGTAGTTGAATGAACGAATGAGTAAGGAGGGACCTATTTATAGAGGATTGAATTTGAATGAATGACAAAAAGGCGCGATTGTTCACCTCCATTTATTAATTACATTTTTTATTACTGTGAAAAGTTATGACTTAATTAAATTAAGATATATTGTGATAAGTCATGACTTTTTAGATTATTATTATTATTATTATTATTATTATTATTATTATTAATTAGTTCTTTAAAAGAACCATTTTTATTGAGTTGTGAAAACAAATTCTATATCTGTTGCATCAGATAACTCATCTGTGACAACAGATATACCATTTGTTGCAACAAATAGAGAACCTGTTGTATCAGATAATCCATCTTTTGCAACATTTAATCTAACTTCTCACCTCCATTTATTAATTACATTTTTGATGACTGCAAAAAGTTATGACTTTAATTAAATTAAGAAATATTGTGATAAGTCATAACTTTTTAGATTATTATTATTAATTAGTTCTTTCCAAGAACCATTTTTATTGAGTTGTGGCAACAGATTCTATATCTTTTGCATCAAATTACTCATATGTGACAATAGATATACCATCTGTTGCAACAAATAGAGAACCTGTTGCATCAGATAGTCTATCTGTTGCAACATTTAATCCAACTGTTCACCTCCATTTATTAATTACATTTTTTATTACTGTGAAAAGTTATGACTTTAATTAAATTAAGAAATATTGTGATAAGTCATAACTTTTCAGATTATTATTATTAATTAGTTCTTTCCAAGAACCGTTTTTATTGAGTTGTGACAACAGATTCTATATTCGTTGTATTTGATAACTCATCTGTGACAACAGATATACCATCTGTTGCAATAAATAGAGAACCTGTTGTATAAGATAATCTATTTGTTGCAACATATAATCTATTTTTTTAAAAAAAATTATCATCATATCATTAATCTAAATTTGCTGACTTTTTTATTATATAAATTTTAAAAAACACCTTTTCAATAACCATTTCTTTAATAAAATAATTACCATTTTTATTGAGTTCCGACAACGGATTGTATATCTGTTGAATAATATAAACCATTAGTGGCAACAGATATACCATCTGTTGCAACAAATGGATGATCTGTTTTAATAGCTTTTTTTCTTTCTTCTAACAGCTGATACATCGATCGCAATAGATGGGGAATTTGATGCATTGACAATATTATTGACTGTGTTTTAGACAAAAAGTCACTTTGAGTTTAATAACTGATCGTGACTTTTCACCATTTTTGTTTTTAAATTTATTTTTTAAAATTATTTATTTATTATATAATAAAAAAAGTCACAATATTGGATTAATTAATTAACTTATACGATGATTGTTAAGAAAAAGGTGAACAGTCGTGACTTTTTTCTTAACAATCATCATATAAGTTAATTAATTAATCTAATATTGTGACTTTTTTATTATATAATAAATAAATAATTTTAGAAAACAAATTTAAAAACAAAAATGATAAAAAGTCACGACCAGTTATTAAAATCAAATAACCGTTCTTTTACGATTATAAATTTTGCATATCATTTATTTCCTTATTATTTATTTATGAACCATTTTTCATATTAAATAATTGAAAAGTCAAGTTTTTTTTTGCCCTCTCAATAACAATAACCTCTTTTTATTAATAACCGCCTGTTGTAACATATGATCGACCTGTCACATTCGATTAACCTCTGTTGCCATAAATTCTTAATCCCTATCACCAACCGTCAACATGTTGAGAATAAGGAATAAAAATAATGATAATTAAATACTAAATAAGAATTAAAAATTCAAAGTCGACCACCAAAACATAGATTTTTGAATCTCTTGGGTAGATCCGATATACAAAAGGAGGAAAATAATACATATGCTAAAAGAAAAAACATAACCTAATTATTATTACTACTACAATTATTATCATTGCTATTATTATTATTATTATTATTATTACTATTATTATCGTCAAACGGACAATTTTCATCCGGCAGCAGCAGGGCCCTCCTCAGCCTTGCTCCGAAGTTGGCCAAATCCCTCTGGAGTTCATCAAACTACCTTTGAATTTCCCGCAAGGACTCGATATGAATCTTCTTGTACGAATCTGGATCAGTCATATTTGTATTGTAAGTGTAGTAGAATGAACGAGTGAGTAAGGAGGAACCTATTTATAAATGATTGGATTGAAAGGGGTTAGTCAAACAAAAAGCCACGACTGTTCATATCCCTTAATTAAGTAAAACTGGTGACTTTTCGAATATGTAAATTAAAAAAAATGAATCTAAATACAATATTTTATCTTTTATTATATTTTGAAAAGAAAAGAAAATTGCTTTAAAATAAATCTAACAGATGTGTAATCTGTTGAAAAATATATTCCATCTGTTAGATAACTTACAACATATTGACAATATGTTGCAACAGGTGGATATATCTGTTTGCTTTTCCAACAGATATGTCATATGTTGCAACAGATTGATTATTTGTCATAATAGATGTCTGCAATTGTTTCATAATTTAAACAGATGTGGCATCTGTTGCAACTTGCTAGTTATTTGTTTATTCAATTTAAGCCATAGATGGGCTAGGAAGAATAAGGTGTATACAGATGGATGTATTCACTATCATATGTGGGAGTTAAGTATTACTGATAAGGTCATCGAGAAAACACACACAAAGTACAATGTTTTTGTGAATGCATTTTTTAATCGAATAGGCACTGATCATTCAAACAAGATCCTGCATTGTACAATTAGGGCCCCATGAATATGGTGCAGATACCCTGTTACGAATTACTAACTGTTGTTGCTCGTGTTTATACGTCTCAAGTTTTGAGAAGGGATCAATATTTGACGTTATTGCAGAGATCTAATAGCGATTGAACTTAACTTTAGGTATGCATTGGACTCTGAGAAGGCCTTTAAAGCCTCACACTATATCAAACAAGAACAGAAAACCAATAGAAATTCTCCTGGCCCAAATTTATATGGAAGGGTTGATTGAGAAGATGATTATATGCCAGAAGGAGCCGAAGGAGAATGCCTGCGAGGAAAATGGGAGTTGATGAAAGACTATATCATCTGAGAGATAATTGAAGAAGAGACATAGGGTAGAAAGTAACTTCTAGTGAATCTGGCCGATGAAATTATCTTAAAACATGAGAAATCTGAATCAAGTGCAAATATGAAAGTGTATCCGATAATGTAAATTTATCTATTGTCTCTCTAAAAGAAAAATAATGCAGATGGACACTTTGCTAGGGAGATGCGACTAGGTAGTGTGGTCGGGATTATTACCTAGATAGAAAATAGCAGAAGACTAAGAAAGCAGCCTTACGGGCATCGAGGGTTAAAATGATGTACAGTAAGTCTAGACAACTTGTGCCAACAGAAACTGTAGTTAAAGTAACAAATCTAAGCGAAGGAAGCAATTTTTGAATTTTAAATTGCATCCCATGCCTTCTTGTTTGTGGTTCCGATTAGCTCCACTACTTTTGACCTGATTGGAACCACAAAAGAGACTGAAAGATAGATTGAGTGTCACTACTTCCTTAGCAATATGGATTAATTGATTGTGTTTTCTTGCCTTAGAATACTTTCAACATTCCTTGGAGAAGATCAGAGGTTTGCTGTAGTATATGAATCCTGATAATTTTCAAGCTTGCCGATTTGGTATTCAAGCTTGTCGTTGCCATATTTGAAGTTGGTATAGACTTCCCCATCTCTTGTGAGCTCGATCAGGAACAGTTTCTCCTTCGAAGTTGTGGCATTGAAAAAGGCCTTCAGAACACTTTCTTTAGAAGCCTTAAAGGATACATGGAGGGTCGCTGTGTTTGTTTTAGGTCAAAATGTGTTGATGCATATTAAAGATATGGTCCCAATAGTTGAATAGATCACTTTTATCAAGCATTGCTCAATGCAGCTTGCTCAACCAACCTTCAAGGGATTTGATAAATTAATATGCAAGGAGTTACGTAATGTTTGATCTAAACCAACTATACCAAGCCTATCAAATGTTACGTAACTCCACGCTCATTACCCTATCAAAAAACTTTGCCCGAGTTAGTGGACAAATCAAACGAGCTCAATCTCTCAGCCTTTTTGCTAATCGCTCTTCTCTAATATAGATGACAAGATATTTGCCATTAAAAAGTCTACACCGTCAGCAAAAATACTTGTCAGAGCAAAAGTGGCATTATCAACTCCTCTGTCTTGCTCAAGTATCCAAAAAAGAAAAATTTCAACTTCTCTATCTTGCATTATTGAGCAATGTATAAGGGCCACAGAAGAATAACATGAGCTGAAAAAGGTGAGAAGATAAAAAAAAAGGAATAGAAAGGACAAACTGAATGCTAGATTTAGTTCATCTTTGTTTGGCTTGTTAAACAAATAAAATGCTAATGCAAGAAAAGGCAGAAATATTTTTATTTGCATTCACATTTTATTTGTTTAACAAACCAAACAAAGATGAACTAAATCTAGCATTCAGTTTGTCCTTTCTATTCCTCCCCTTTTTTATCTTCTCACCTTTTTCAGCTTATGTTATTCTTTTATGGCCCTTGTGCATTACTCAACAGTGCAAGACAGAGGAGTTGAAATTTTTATTTTTTGGATACTTTTGCAAGATAGAGGAGTTGATAATTCCATTTTTGCTCTGGCAAGCATTTTTGGTGCCGGTGTAGACTTTTGTATGGTGGAAATCTTGTCATCTATACTGGAGAAGAGTGATCAGCAGAAAGGCTGAGACATTGAGCTCGTTTGATTTGTCCACTAACTCGGGCAAAGTTTTTTGACAGGGTAATGATCCTGGAGTTACGTAACGTTTGATAGGCTTGGTAGAGTCGGTTTAGATCAAACATTACGTAACTCCTTGATTATTAATTTATTAAATCCCTTGAAGGTCGGTTGAGCAAGTTGCATTGAGAAATAAAAGTGAGCTATTCAACAGTTAGGGCCACATCTTCAGTGTGCATCAACACATTTTGACCTAAAACACTCACAGCGACCCTACATGTATCCTTTAAGGTTTTTAAAGAAAGTGTTTTGAAGGGCTTATACAATGACACAACTTCAAAGATAGTGTTCCTGATCGAGCTCATAAAAGATCAGGAACTCTATACCAACTTCAAAGACTGCAACGACAAACTTGAAGACCGAATTGGCAAGCTGGAAGCAAGCTTGAAAATTATCGAAATTCACATACTACATCAATCATCTGATCTTCTCCAAGGAATGTTGAAAGCATGCTAAGTCAAGAAAACATAATAAATTAATCCATATTGCTAAGGAAGTAATGACACTCAATCTGTCTTTTAATCTCATTTGTGATTCCGATCAGGTCAACAATAGACCTAATCGGAACCACAAATAAGAAGAAGTGGGATGCAGTTTAAAATTTAGAAATTGTCGTTGCTACAGTTGTTGTTGGTGTAAGTTTTCTAGATTTACTGTGCATCATTTCAACCCTCGATGCCCGTAAGGCTGTTTTCTTAGTTTTCTGCTATTATTTAGAACCTAGGTGATAATCCCGACAATTCTATCTAGACACAACTCCCTAGAAAAATAACCATCTGCACTATTTTTCTCTTAGAGAAATAACAAATGGATTTTTCATTACAGGATACAATTTCATATTTGCACTTGATACAAATTTCTCATATTTTAAGATAATTTCATCGGCCAGATTCGCTAGAAGTTACTTGCTACCCTATGTATCCTCTTTAATTAGCTCTCAGATGATATAGTCTTTCATCAACCACCCATGTTATCTTGAAGGAATTCTCCTACTGCACCTTCTGGCGTATAATCATTACCTCGAGCAACCCAACCATATAAATTTGGGCTAGGATAATAACTATATTGGTTTTTCATTCTTGTTAGATGCAATGCTAGGCTTCAAATGCCTTATCAAAGTCCAATGCACTCTAAAAGTTAGTCCAATCACTATTGAATCTCTATACAATGACACAAAAACTAGTTCTCTTCATAACACTTGACACATAAACATGAGCAACAACCGACATTAAATCTTAACAGGGTATCAGAACCATATTCATGGTCTCTCAGCTTTATCAGTTCAGACCTATCAAACATAACTATAAAATTACAGATATCTTGTTTGAATGATCAATGACTAATTGATAAAATCAGCATTCACAAAATCAGTGTACTCTATGTGTGTTTCCACGATAACATTATCAGTAATACATACCTCCCACATATGAAGTGGTTCCATATGCATGTAGCTAATTCCTCCAAACCCATCTTTACTGCAGCCTCTTGTGTTGGTCGAGAAAAAGTTGATCAACGTTCAGCTCCTTATATGTACAAAGAAGAGGAAAAAAGTAATATCAAAGAAAGAATATTATCCATCTATTACAATAGATGTGGAGTCTATTGAAACAAATGTGGAGTCTATTACAATAGATGTGGAGTCTGTTGCAACAGATGTGGATTCTATTGCATCAGATGTAGAGTCTGTTGTAACAGATATGGAGTCTGTTGCAACAGATGTTGAGTCTGTTGGAATATATCAAACCAGTCTTGATGGTAGTTTGATTTGTTCCAACAGTTGTTTCGTCTGTTGCAACATCAACAACAACATAAACTACAAAGAAACAACAAATAAAAAACATCAACAACAAAGAAACAATGATATTTGTTCCAACACCATCAACAATAAAGAAGCAACATTCTTTGTTCCAACACCATCAATAACACCACACCATAAGTTACAATAACACCAACCCCACCAAAAACATCAATAACAAAGAAATGAACAAAATACATAAAAAAATGATACTGCCAACAAGGCTTTTAAACTTCTCCCAACTGATGACTTTTTTCGCATATTGTAATAAAAATTATTGGTTTATTTATTCAACACTTAAAAGTTCCTATAAATTTTTAAATAAATATGATATGAGTAAATGGTAATTAAATAAAAAAATAGATGCAATTAAATTGTAAAAAAGAAGACGAGAATGAAGGAGCAATAGTGAACCATATATTAATGTTAAAAGAGGATCAAAATAGTAATTTTAGTTGAGGAAATATATGGATCAGTTTAGATCCGAAAGGATCTTTATGAGTAAGAGAAGAGAAAAAAGAGAAAAAAGTTGTGATAACCCTAAAGAGGAGAGAAAAAAAGATGCGAGATGAATAAAATAAATTTAGGACTGAAGCTGAAGGAGAGATGAGATGATTATAGATGTATTGTGTACGTAGACGTGGATTTCAATATTTATTAATTAATATTTATTAATAATTTGAGGGGCACGAGTAAGACCAGTGACATTGAAAAGACAAGATAAGACTACTCAATGAACTCATTTTTGAATTATCCAAGAAATATTTTTTACCGCATTTTGTAGTACTACTTTATCTATTCAGACAGAACCTTGCTTTAAAATTAAAATAAAAAAATATTTTCAAACAAATATGACATCTGTTGCAACAGATAGCAATATCTGTTTAAAAATTCAAACACCACAATCATCTATTACACCAGATATAAATATCTATTTAAATTTCCCAATACCTCAGTCATTGTGACAACAAATGCAAATGTTCATTTGATAATTAAATCAGTTATGTCATCTGTTACAACAAATATCAACATCTGTTTAAATATCCCAACAGCACAGTCATCTGTGACAACAAATGCAAATGTCTATTTGATAATTAAATCAGATATGTCATCTGTTACAATAGATATTAATATCTGTTTGAAAATTTCCAACAGTTCAATCATCTGTCACAACAGATACAAATGTCTATTTGATAATTTAATCAGATATGTCATATATTGCAATAGATATGAATATTTGTTAGAAATTTTCAACAACTCAGTCGTTTGTTCCAACAGATTTCATTGTAATTGATTTAGGTAGAACCAGGTATGAATGAATGAGTTCATAGGGTTAACTACAACTTCAATTGAGTCTTTGCAATTGCATGGTGTTGGTATTGCATTCATCCCAACCCGAGTCATCGATCGATCACTTTGAGTTGAAAAGATTCTCATTAACTTAATGTTAAGCTAGTACCTAAATTGATTTAGGTGTAACTAGGGATGAATGAGATCTCATTAACTTAGTTTTAAGATAGAACCTTAATTTATTTAGGTGGAACTAGGGATGAATGAGTTTATAGGGTCAACAACAACTTCAATTAAGTCTTTACAATTGCATGGTGTTGGTATTGTGTTCATCCCGATCCGAGTCGTCGGTTGATCACTCTGAGTTGAAATGAGTTCTCATTAACTTAATGTTAATATAGAACCTTAATTGATTTAGGTATAACTAGGGATGGACGAGTTCATAGGGTCAACAACAACCTTAATTGAGTCTTTGCAATTGAATGGTGTTGGTATTGCATTTATCCCGACTCGAGTCGTCGATAGATCACTCTGAGTTGAAATGAGTTCTTATTAACTTAATGTTAAGATAGTACCTAAATCGATTTAGGTGGAACTAGGGATGAATGAGCTCATAGGGTCAACAACAACTTCATTGAGTCTTTGCAATTGCATGATGTTGGTATAACATTCATCCCAACCTGAGTCATCAATCGATCACTCTGAGTTGAAATGACTTCTCATTAACTTAATCTTAAGATAGTACCTAAATTGATTTAGGTGGAAATAGGTATGAATGAGCTCATAGTGTCAACAACAACTTCAATTGACTCGTTGCAATTGCATGGTGTTGGTATTGCGTTCATCCCGACTCGAGTTGTCGATCGATTACTCTGAGTTGAAATAAGTTCTCATTAACTTAATATTTTAAAAACTATATCTTTTGAAATTTTAAAAATTAATTAAGATCAATTCGGACCAAATTAACAATTTCAAAACTAGTCATTCTTTTCCAAATTTTCAAATCAACCCATACAAATCATCCATTTGTGGAAAAAACTTTTTCTCATTTCAAATCTCAAGTTCTCTCTCTCTCTCTCTCTCTTAACAATACAGACAATAACTACTCAACATATTGCTCAACCCTTCAAAACAGATCGATTTTGTTCCCATTTTTGACTACATAGTTGTTATTTTTGACTTCATTCTCGCTTGTATCCATCGTTTTCTCTATGTTCACTGGTAACAGAGTTTGAGAAGAGTTCTACATTTGTTATTTATTCTAAAAATTATGGCTTTTTAGTTAATGATATAAAAAAAGACTTTTAGTTGTATTATCTTCGAGAATGAGTTAACAATTTTGAGTTTTGATGCTAAAGAAGTAGGAAGCACTAGAGAAAACTCTAATTTTTGTCTCAGTATTTTGTTGAATGTCGTGGTATTATTGGATGGTGTTTTTGGTGTTGTTGGAGGATGTTGTTGGTGGTGTCTGTATTTGTGTTTTTGATGGTGGTGTCGGTGGTCTTGGTATTGGTATTGGCAGCATTGGTGGTGGTCTTGGTGGCATTGGTTGTGGTGTTGGTGGTCCATCTATTGCAATAGGTGGAAGATCTATTCGGAGATATTAAATAGGTCTTCAAATAAATTTCCCATCAGTTCCAATTGATGGGTAATCCATTGGAGTATTTTTTTGTAATGTGGCGTAGAATAATTTATTAAAATTTGTCTTACCTTTTTAAAAAAAATTATGCAGACATCAATGCAATGTATTTTTTATATTTCTATTATTTGTAGTTAAAAGATGTCTCCCAAAAGAAGAGAAACTAAAAGTGTATCAACTTCTGACCACCCAACAAGAAAGGCTAGAGTACAGATTGAATCGGAGGAACTTCCTGAACAATATCAGTCAGGGAAAAATGAAGTTGTGGAAAGTGATAACTCCTTCTCACCAATGGGGTGTGAATTAATATTTAAATCCTAGTATTATCCTGTCAAAACGATTAGTATCGACAGGTTTTGAGTTGCGATGCCGATAAATAACCCTGACAAAGTAACTGGTGATCTTGTACTTAAATGTCAGTTGGGAAAATGTTTTAATGAACTTAGGAGTATTATAAAGAATGAAAACATAGACAAACTTTTTAACATGAGCTACTTTACATACTTTCTTGAGTTGCCTGCGGACCGCACTCTTCGTTTTCCAATAAGCATGGTATATGGTCTTCTCAAGCGCAGGATCAAGTACGCGGGTGATGATAAAGATTCGAAGGAGGGAAAAAAAAGATGGATGAAATCTAGATCAACTATTATGGCATGCCAGTTTTTTTGGATTGAAAGAGTTTTCCATAGTGACGGGCTTGAGATGCAATTGTCCAGAATAACCTCTCATCAAGGAAACACCCCACATAGGGTCCAACAAATGCAAGGGAAAAAAAATGGGTTGTTGGTCATTGTTTGACATAGCTACAAAGTGGATGATTTTATGGAAGATCTCTAGGATAAAAACACACCAAAGCACTACAGGGAGAAATTGTGCTTAATTTGGTTTGTCCATTCCGTTTTATTGGCAAGAGACGTCAGGAAAGTCATAAGAGATGATTTGTTGGTTCTTGCTGATGATTTTAAGAAATTTAACAATTATCCCTAGGGATATGATAGCTACTACTTGACTGTCGAATATTTACTGACAAAGCTATCCCCAAAGACGACCACATTATACGGCTTTCCTTAGGATTTCATGGTAAAATTGATCATTATTTTTACTCATCTATTAATTTATATTGAATATAGTTATTATGAATTTTTTTTGCTTGCTTCCTTTTACATTTTTTAGGCTTGGGCATGTGAAGTCATTCCTCCCTTCCGAAAGCAGTTCAAGGTTTACCCGGATGAGATTTCTCATCCAAGGATCCTTAGGTTGTTGGCTGCAAATGACAGTAAAAATATTGAGGAGCCTGCTGATTTCTTTAACCCTCCGGATGATGCAGTACATTTTCTTTCAACTAAAATAATTTGCCTCAAAGAAAGATATTGAAATAGATGTACCATCTGTTGTGACAGATGGGTCGTCCGTTGCAACAGATTACCCATCAACTGCAACTGGTGAAACAGATGGGTAATTTGTTGCGACAAACGATCCATATTTCATAACAGATTAACCAGTTATTGCTCTGGTCCTCTGAATCCAACTCAACAGATTACTCATCTACTGCAAATTATACAATCGACGGGTAATATGATACAATAGATGGGTCATCTGATGCAATACGTCTTCTTTCAACAAAAATAATTTTCCTTAAAGTAAGATATTAAAATAGATATGCCATCTATTGTGATAGATGGGCCATCTGTTGTAACAAATTACCCATTAATTGCAACTGGTGCAATAGATGGGTAATCTATTACGACAGACGATCTATATTTCATAACAGAATAACCATCTATTTCTCTGGTTCTCTAAACCCGACTCAATAGATTACCCATCTACTGCAAATTATGTAATAGATGGGTAATCTGATGCAACATATTGTCAATCTATTTTGACATATAGATCAGCTATTGCGGTAGCTAGATCATCTGTTGCATAAGTTGGTGGTGTTAACATATAACCCAACTGACTGCAAATTATTATTATGTGATTTAAATGCCTCATGTCTTTTTTTATAGGTTGTGTATCCTTGGATCGTTCCTACTATTGATGAGTTGGGGATGACTTGTTTTCTTACTCCAGGTCTTGTTGATACAAAGAAAGACCCAACGGTGGAGTTAATAAAGAAGAAATTGGCTGGAGAAATATACATAAGAAGAGCAGTGAGGAAAGGTCAGCGTAATGTTAAATCTCTTCACGACCAACCTACTACAACATATCCAAGTACTTTTTCTGAGGGTGTTGCTGGTGGAGTTGTTGAGGATGATGGCAACCATCCTGATACTGCTGCTACTTCCAGTTGTGATTATGAGCATGTTGGTGATCAGGAAAAAATAAATACATTTGAAAATACCCCTTTCACAATTCTCTCTCACCCCTACACTGGTCCCTCCCACCCTTACAGTGGTCCCTCTCACCCCTCTTCACCCCCGTATTCTTATTGCAAATGCAAAGTAGGCAAGGATAGAGAGGATAAAATCCTTGAAAAGATAGAGGCTATTGATGATGCTGACGAGAAGTTGAAATCCAAGAGGGGTGTCATAACATTCAAGAAGCTAAGGGAACCATACACTCCTACAGTGGCGGTTAGGAGGAAGATAAGAAACATTAGACAAATACTCTCCATTGTGAAAATAAAACAAATTGCAACTCCTCCCGTTCCAAGAGTTGTTGAAGTTCAGGGACTGCTGAAGAAGGTGGACATATACGCGGCACTTGGCTACAAAAAGAAGAAGGAACTGCAAGAAATTATGAATGACAAGATAAAGGTTCCAGAAGAATACACCATGCATTCATTTGCCGCCAAATACTTCACGAATATGACAATTATGCATGAGTGGTATGTGGATAATATAAGTTTAATTTTGCTAGACTAACCTTCCTATCTACTTCATGAAGAAGAAGCTACGTAACAGATGTGTAACCTGTTGCAATATCTGGGTATTTTTTCCAATATTATACACATCTATTGCATAAGTTATGTTAGCTGGATAATTTGTGAACTGATTTAGAGAACCCTCTGCTACAGAATCTTTCCACTGTGCTTTTATTCTTTACAATTACTAGCCTATTTGAAAATTGTCTTCTTATACCACAGTATGTTGATGAAATTCTCTGCCTCATGAGGGGCAGACAATTAGCGTACCCGGATGCTTATGATATTGTTAATGGTATAATGAACCTCAATGTCTACAACTATTTCAAGAATAGGTACGATAATCTCTGCAAGCGATCTGGTCCCGGTGGCTGTAGATTTGATAAGTTAGTTTCTACATTCGAATGGGATGAAGACATAATAAAATATGTTAGAGGGAAGAGGCCATATCCATATGGCAGGAGCTGGACCAAGGCAAAGAGAATTCTTGCAGTCATGAACGTGGAAGTCAAACATTTTCTCACTATTGAGATAATACTCGATGAGGGAAATATTAAGGTTTATGACTGCAACTTACCTGTCTTCAACGAGGACATGTTTTTAACCCATATGCGTCCACTCTTGAAGTTGTTCCCCAAGTTGTTGACGCAGAGTAAGCTGATGGATCATTTATCGGCAGAAGTCTTGACGAAGGAAACATGGGTTTTTGAAGGTCAAAATAATAACATCCAACTCCCAAAAAATAAAATCCGTGCAGCGTGTGGGCTGCATACATCGAGTGTTTGCTGACCGATAAAAAAATGACTGGTATGTGCGACGCCATTGTCGGAAAGATGCAAGAGGTCTGGGCTTATGGGGTACTAACTAAATGGTTGAAGCCCGTGTATAAATAAGAATATGTACAAAGACAGAGATGTGCACGATAATAAAAAAAATTTTCAAGCCACTTCACTTTACATGTAGTGGCAATAATTTTTATGTATGGCAAAAGTTGAATTTTTATAATGCAATAGATTGTCTATCTGTTATAAAAAATATAATACCTATTTTGAAAGATTGATTATCTGTTGGAATATGTTCGTCATCTGTTGCATTATGCATATCTTTCCATCTGTTTGTCATAACAGATATACAATCTGTTACAACATATAATCTATCTATTGTAACTAATAGGTAATCTGTTAGAACAAATAAAAAAAGTAGGAAGACCTATTTATATAATTTCCAGCAGATGATCTAACTAAATAGTTGGAGCCCGTGTATAAAGAAGAATATGTACAAATACATAGACAAACACGATAATAATTTTTTAATTTCAAGCCACTTCACTTTACATGTAATGGCAATAATTTTTATATCTGGCAAAAGTTGAATTTTTATAATGCAACAAATTGTCTATCTGTTGTAACAGATATAATACCTATTGTGATAGATTGATTATCTTTTGAAATCTATTTGTCTCAACAGATATACAATTGTTGCAACTAATAGGTAATCTGTTGGAACAAATCCAAAAAGTAGGAAGACCTATTTATACAATTTCCAGCAGATGATCTATATGTTCCAATATATGTCTAAAAGGGATACCATAGATTCTGAGGGTGTCATGAGATTTGGTTGTTTATTTGTGTTTTGAGGGTTGATTACTTGATTTCGTCGATTTTGCATGAGGCTCATAGCTTCAGATATTTTATTTATCAGGGTACAACTAATATGTATAGAGATTTGAGGCAACATTATTGGTGGAGTGGTATGAAGAGAGATATAGCAGACTTTGTAGCTCATTGCCTATGTTGTTAGCAAGTGAAGGCCGAGCATCATAGACCCAGTGGGTTGAGTCAGAGGTTGCTCATTCTCGAGTGGAAATGGGAGTGAATTACCATAGACTTTGTTAGTAGGTTTCCTCATACTTACCATGGTTCTGATGGTATTTGGGTCATTGTGGATCGATTGACCTAGTCGGCATACTTCATTCCTATTAGATGTCCTTCAGTACCGAGAGGTTGTCCCGTATCTATGTTAGAGATATAGTCTATTTGCATAGTGTGCATGTATCCATCATTTTAGATTGGGTTATAGTGTTACCTTCTATCTTTTGGGGAGCTTTTTAGAAGGAGTTGGATACTCAAGTGGATCTTAGTACAGTCTTCCATCCTCAGGTCGATGGGCAATCGAAACAGACTATTCAAGTTTTCAAGGATATGCTCTGAGCCTGTGTTATGGATTTTGGAGGCAGTAGGAATAATATTTAGCCTTGGAAGAGTTTGCATATAATAATAGCTACCATTCGGGTATTGAGATGATGCTTTTTGAGTATTTGTATGATAGGTCATGTTGTTCCCCAATTGGTGGGTTTGTGGCTTCTGAGATTAGGCCCCATGGTACTGACTTATTTCAGGAGTCATTGGATAAAGTTAGGTTGATTCAGGATAGGTTGAGGGTAGCTGATAGTAGGTAGAAGGTGTATTCAAATCAAAGACTTTATGCCTTAAGATTTGGAGTTGGTGACCAGTATTCCTTCGTGTGTGTGATAAAGTTTGGGAGAAAGGCAAGCTCAGCCCCAGATATATTGGACCCTTTGAGATTCTTTGCACAGTTGGTGAGGTGGATTATGAGTTAGCCTTACCCTAAGATCTTACTGTGGTCTATTCGGTTTTCCATGTTTCTATGCGCAAATATTCCTGACCTATCTCATGTGCTTAGATGGGACTCAGTTCAGTTGGATGAGCGGTTGACCTTCGTGGAGGAGCCTATGCTTATATTATCTCATGATATCAGGAGATTGCGTACTAGAGAGATTCCAGTTATTAAGGTTCAATGGAGGCACCACCCAGTAGATGAGCCTACTTGGGAGACCGAGAGTGAGATATAGACCAGTATCCTCGCCTGTTAGAGGCTTCAGGTACATCCTAATCCTTTACTTTCATGGACAACAGTTCTTTTAGCAGTGGATATTGTAATGACCTTCTAGGTCATTTTCTGTATTTCCACTTATTTTGGATGTTTAGAGATTTTCTATATCTGCCCCAAGTCATTTATTTGTTGAAACTTACAGTTTGGTTACCGAGCAGTTCATTTGATTTTTAGAGCCAATTTCCTATTTTAAAGCCTTTGTTGGTTCAATTTGTCTACTAGGCAAAATTTTCATTCAAACAACCTCATATGCTAATATGAATGTCCCAACAGCTTTGGAACATCAGTTTTAGGTTAGGTGGACCCTTGGTTTGGGTCCCGGGGCTGCCAGACTCATTTTGAGGTATTAGTTGAAAGTTAATAAAATAACAAGTGGATATGGGACCCACTTTTCATTGAAACGAACCCAGATGGAAATTTTAACTACACTATTGAGTCTAGAATGTTGAATTTTATAGGGTAGCATAGTTCATTTACATATACGAGATTTTGGATGAATCTTGAGGGGCTGGGAAAAACTGGAATAAACTTTAATGCTTCATTTAGTGAACTCAGCTGGTGCACCGCTTAAGTGGCCATTGAATCCCATGGGGTTGGAGAAAACCCAAATAAACTTTGATGCTTCAGATAGTGCACTGCTTAAGCGGCCATTTAGGTAGCTTAAGCAGATGTCAACAAAAGTGGTGGGGCTGGCCCAGTGAGATATCGCTTAAGTGGTGCCATTACCGCTTAAGTAGCAAAGGCAGCCTAAGTAGTTCCTGCGTAGATGGAAAAGTACTGCTAAAGCGACACTAGGTTGCTTAAGCGGATCCCACGTATCTGGGAAGGGTATAAATACATCACTTAGCCTGATTTTTACCATTTTTCTTCCATTCTCTAGAGTTTTGAACCCTAAAAAGTGGAAATTCTTGAGAGAACTGATTGTGGGTGATTTTGGATCTTGGGTAACATTAATTTATGTATTTCTCCTTTGAATTTATGGTAAGTTTCCCATTAATTTCATAGTTAATACCTCAATTTTTGTCTAAAGTTCCTAAAATTTTGATGGCTTGATTATAGAACCATTACAGCTCGTAATTCATCTATTTTTAGGTTAAATATTCCTTAAGCATAGAGGGACGTCGTATTGGTTTCAAAAGCGTGATCTCATAAATAGGACCCACATGGGATTTTACGTAGTTTTAGACCCGAAGCACAATAGTGCAATATGTGTAACATTGTTCTTGTTTTGATGAGTATATTGTGATTTTTATAGCATACCATTTTACGTAAGCTTCTCGAAAAGGAATCGGTGGTTTAACGGATTCTTTGGGCTTTTCTTTGGTATCCATGTATTCTAGGGTTACCATTTTTATAGATTGAGCTATTTCGTAGTATGATTATGATATTATGCTAGATATGGGATGGGATTTAGGTGTTGGAGGTATGATTGAAATAATTGGGTTAGGTGGACCATTTAGGCTATCTCAAAACCATAAATTAGGCATAATTAGTTTAGTTACTCATGTTTTGTCATGACTCGAAGCTACCCCCTAGCAGCGGCAACCGTGCTTACGGTCACAAGTGACCACAAGCTAACCCATGAGTTCGTACATACTGTGAGAACTAAATAAAATTTCACTAATATAGTATATGCATAAGATAAGTTGATAAACTACTGAAAGACTGAAATACGTAATACTGTCGTGTCTGAGATAACTGATAAAAGCTGAAAGTAACTGACTGACTATCTAACTATTTGTCTAAAAAGCCTCTAACTGACTGAGAAGTGGATGGTACAAGCCCCCAACTAACTCCTTCTGACTGAATATAAATAACTACTAAAATGACTGGAATAAGCAATCATGTCCTCAATGGATGAGGACTTACCACTACTGTTGCTGGGTACGCTGAGCTGTCTAGGAGCGGTCGGGAAACTGAGCGTCCAAACCTATGTTATAAGATAATAGAGCGCAAAGAAAAGTATGTGATCAGTACTTTGAATGTACTGGTATATGAGATGAGGTCTGGCCAAAAAATCTGAAACATCTCTGAGATATACTTCTTACATCCCTGAACATGAATCAACTCAAAAACCAATATCTCGGGGTCGAGAATACCAAATTTAAAATTCTCAAAGTTTAGGGGTCTTGAAAATGACTAATCCCCATCATTTAGTGAAATTTTTAAGCCTTAAGCCCCTTATGCATGCAACTAAAAGCTGAATCGAACTAAGAATAGTATGGGGTATTACATGTTTGAAGTTGGCTTCATGGTTCATATTTAGGATGAAAATGCCTTTGTTTCTCAACCTAGGAGAAATTTCCTTAGTCACTCCTGTTCATGGTGGAATTGGCCTTAGTTGCTCAAGTTAGGTAAAATTGTCTTAGTTACTATTACTTTAGGTGGGATTGACTTATTTGCTCACAGTTGGGAGGAATTACTATCCTGGGGCTAGTTATGGATTATTCAACATCTATAAATGAACTTAGATACCTTAGCCTAGGTCAGGGTAGAATTTTCCTACAAAATAGATTTCGAGAAATAGAAATGGGCCCCTTCAGCCCACCTTAGGTAAAGACTTGTGATAACTTGTTAGATTTATTTACACATATTATACCCTTATTAATGTTTGGTTTGGGACTTTAGGAGATCAAATATATTTAATGAGTATGTTGGTTGGATATTGTATGATTGATGTTAATTTTGGGTATCACTAATGATATGGTTTAAAGATATAATTAATGATATTGCCTATAGATATGATTAATTATATAGCTTATAGATATGGTTGATGTTATGGTTTATGATAACGCCCAAGCTATACCTTCAATCTGAAGATTATGCGGTTCCTATCAAATATATTAACCCAACAAAGGTTGGGGTTGAATCCTAAGGGAATACGTGGAATTGCATCTTTCAGCAGTTGTAATCAACATGCAAAACTGGAAAAATAAATGGGAGGTTTGTAGTATCAATATCGAACAAGTAGTTACTATAAATTTTGGATTTAATACATTATCGGTGAACCTAGGATTGTTTTCCCCCTAGCTTCTCAACTCCTTAGGTTTATCGTGCTTTATTGAACTAACCCGATACCTTACATGCAGAATCTGATAAGTTATATACCACCATTCGTCTTTAGGACTAGCTGACAAATTTTACCCTTTTTCATTTGAGTCTCAGGATGATGCTTTACTAACCCTTATCCTAGATTCCAGTTAACTATTACTTTTTGAGTCTCTAGTTATTAGAAGACAGCTAACCATCTTACTTAGATAATACCTAGTAGCATAGATCGACAGTTAAATTTCAAATTACTATTGTAATTATCTTTTTCTAGTCAATACTCCTCTTTAGGAGTAGGTAGCAACAATCTAGGCAGGATCCTAACATTTGCAATAGCTATGATATATATTAAAGTGAAGATAATATAATGCACTTATGGGTACCAATTCAGAACAACAATAGCACTTCCCCTACTTCATCAATCTACTAGGGTTTCCACAACCCTAGCTAAGGGTTTTTAGCCACTAATTCTTGTGAAAGAATCAACAACATTCATAATTGAAAGCATAATATGTAATCACAATAATCACAACTGAAAACCCAAAACTTTAACTGAATTAATCAACCTAAATCAATATAAGAGAATTCCAAGACCAAAATCAAATCTCAGAATCAAAATATGTTATTAAGTATCAAGAGTGCATAACTACTATTAAAAACACATAAAGGATATTTATAGTACATGAGGAACCCCTAAAATCAAAGCCCGAAGGAAAAAAGGACAAAAAAGGGTCGGTGGCCACTTACCTGTGTCTACATACGGCTTGGCCTTGGGTGCATGTTCCATATGCTGCCTAGCCCTAGGCGCATGTAGACATAGGTAAGTTTTATAAAAAATTCCTGCACCTTCTACTTTCTGGTCTTTGGACTTCTGGCACTTACCTTACCCACATGCGATCCACATGTGCTACTTGCGGTCTTCCTGTTGACATAGGTAAGTGTTGGATGTTTGTTTTCAGCTTTTTCACCCTCTGGATCTTCAATTAATGTACTTACCTTAGTCACTTATAGACCACATGTAGCACATGTGTTCCACATGTAGACATAGGAAAGTGCCAGGCTATCCAAATCATGCAACCAAGCGTCCTAACTTCAAGTTTCAACACATGCTTTAATCACGTTCATTCGAAAACTGTAACAAATACCCAAAAATTATCAAGTAAGTAGACAAAAACTCCATTTTCATTTTTTTCTTAAACTTTGCCTCCAAAAACTAGTTTCCTGCAAAACATACCCAAAATGCATCACATCTAACAAAACAACCGAAGAAACTTCCATATTTTCATCATTTTAAGTGTCAGAAGTTCTATATTTCTATAGCACATCAACACCCCTTGGAACTTTTGCATGTCCTCAGGAAACAATACAACAAAACAAAACATAACGCTTAACTAGGAGAATCTAAGCTATCCAAGGCAGTCAATCAATACTTTAAGTTCAAGCCACAATAACCTCTCATATCTCAATTTTTTCAAAACCAACTGTGTACAAACATGAAGCACAACAATGTGATACAATGAGATCAAGGTATGGCATTACATTAGCAACAAACAACCATACATATATAAACAAGTTACACTCCCCAAAACAAGTAAATAGCTAGCAATATGACTCATGGGCCCTCAAAACAAAGAAGTCCCACTCACTCATATGAAATAATTCATGTCAATGCAGGGATAGTCAAGAGACACTCAAACTTAGAAGAGAAGTTTCAAACAACGTGCATCAAATACCATAGGCTTGCCCTTATTTTCTTTACCTTAGTTTTCATATAGCCAAATTAGAATCACTATAGGTCTTTGTTCGACTTGTAATGTAGGCTTGGGGGTGGTGGTGGTGGCATGGTACATATGGATATATCAAGTGACTAAGCCTCCTTGGTACTACAAATACTTTTGGGGTCCACACTTAACCAATTTTTCTTTTTATTGCACCCTTATTACTCTCTTTTTATTTTTTATTGCACATTTAGGCTGGGTGTGGTATTTTATTCTTTCTTTCACTTTTTCACAATTTTTTTCCTTTTTCTTTTCTTTTGCTACCATACCCAACCCTACTAACTTTTTCTCTCATTTTACCCTCCTACATACCCACTATACATCACACACCCCTATGATACCCATCCTCAACTTAGGCGATTTGCCTGAGTTAAGGTGCACAATGTCCAAAGATGGACGAGTAAGAATGGGTTATTGCAATACAAATGGGAAGGGGAAAGGTGAAACAATAAAAACAAGCTATAAGGCTCAAAATAGGGATCAAAGGATACTATTTCACATTGGGAAGGTCATTTAGGCTAAAAGTGGACTAACATAAAAAACGACCTATGATCCTTTCCTAACCGACTATCCTACAACCTAGGCAAGACTAACCGGGCAAGTTTTGAATTCAACACACAAAGGAAACTAAGTAGTATCTCACACACACATGGCACATAGTCAATATTACAAGCTACTACTTATATGGTTCATGCAATTGTTAGCAATGGATTATCATGTCCCTACTCCTAATGCCATAACAAGATACATAATGCTCACATATATATACATTCACACAATTCTAAAATAAAATTTAGGAAGGGTATCATTTTTTCAAAAATCAATCAAAAACAGGACAACTTCCCTAAAAACTTAATAATCACCTAATTACACAAAAACACAACACAATTCAAAATGAAACACAATTTCACACAAATTTTAACCTAGACATGTTGGTTCAACAACCATACCATGCCCGACAAAAAAAGAGGCATGACAACAAAAACCTATGGCAGCTATGGTTTGCCCCACCCCAACTAAATGACTGTGCACTATCCCCAATGCATGAAAATAAAGTAAAACATAGAGAAGTGAGAATATACCAGGGACAACCTAAGAGTTCATGTCATGATCTTCCCCAGATAGGGGTATATCTACTGGCGGAGGCCATGGTGGTGGCGGTGTACTATGAGAAGATGCATGACGAGTCAATGGCATACATATATTTTTTTACTCCCACTCTGTCAAATAATAGTATAGAAAGATGTCGAACCCACAGAGATTGGTTTTATCTATTCTTCGGATGTTTCTTGTTTTAATTACTATTTGAGAAAATCAGAAATAGTTGAATGGTGAATTAAATAATTGTTAGCACATAAACAAATGGTAGAAAATAAATATATATGTATATTTTTAAAAATATGTTAAAGGTGTTGGGATTTTGACTTCACTCAATATTTCTATATAAAGTAAACTCTTTATTCCTCAATTTTTTTTCTCAAAAATGTATAAATACCTCTCACGATTATCTTTATATTTTATTACTAAACTTGAACAATTAAATGCACTCCTCTCGGTTATATAATTTAATCATCAAAATAGTAATATTAAAGACCTAGAAATATATACTTGAACTAAAGCATGCTCTTTTTGTAGTAAGTCCCTTTCGGTTACCTTACTTGTTATAACTAATTAATACACTATTCGCCTCTTTCGATTACCAATGAGTGAAATTAATTATAACATAAATTAGATAGATGTCACTAAATAAATATTAACAATCTATCAATACTTCAATTAATGGTATTATTTCTTCCGTTTCTCTCGATTACAGAATTAATAACATGTTAATTTGAAGTACAAAATAGATAGATTTAATAAATAAAGTAACATCTAACAGTAAAGCTGATAAAATTAAATAGAAAGCTTCAGCTTAAGTATGTGAAATTTTGGAATAATACTTACTGTTATATAGAAATATCAAGATTCATCATTCTTCCAACACAAAAAAAAATTACTCCATACTAGAATAGGTACTACTAACAAAAATATTCTTCTCCATTAAATAAGAAAATAGAAGAAATATTCAAAAAGAACAATTTCGCTATTTAGTTAAAAGCAGGAGTTCAAACGGCTTTTAACCATACTCATATTTACTCATTGAAAATTTAAATAACAATATTTTCTAATTCCAAGTGTGTCTCACCAAAGAGAATCCCCATATATCACACAATATATCAATAGAACAAGAAGGTCTTATTCAGAGAAAGTTTCTCACTCACTCTCAGCAAAGAAGTATGTCATGTTATCGAAAAATACCATAAGCTTGCCTATCATATGGTTCTCCACTAATATAGGAGTCATTTGAGTTGAGATCATGTAGGACTTTTTTCAAGGTTGTAATATAGGCTTAGGGGCAGGTGTGATACTTATGGATAGTAGTGACTCAAATTCCTTTTAGGCACTTCATTTTACTTTATTGCTCGAGCACAATTGACTTCTACTCCCTTATAACCCATCGACCTATTTTTTTTGAATGAAATTGCTAATATCTTGTTGTACATATATATATGTTTCTCTTTTTTTTTTTTAATTTTCCGACAAAGGCTTCTAAAAAAATCAATTGTATTCATCAATTTTCTTTCACATGTTTTTTTTTGTAATACTTAATTTTATGCATTTAGCTTAACTTTCGAAATGCCCAAAAGGAATTAGGTTGAAAAAATAATTGGTTAAGGATTAAAGCTCAGTGAATAATAAAATAAGAATGTTTTATTTTAGGCTCAATGGGGCTAGCTAGGGATAAAATCATCAAGGTAGATTTATTTTGGCTATTTATTTAACAAGGATGGCCTACTTTTATTTCTCAACTCAAAATCTACCTAAAATTTTGCCTCGACCCACATTCAAGGCAAGTTATAGATTTCCAAATAAACATGAGGACTAGGTAATATATACTAATCACACAATACACTTGGAACTAGTGAATATATATATTAATTTTGATCATCAAGTAAGTATGAGTTTGGAAAGACATTAATACAACTCATGAATCATGCTCAATGAATTTTTTTCTTTCGAATTCTCATTCTAACAAAATTAAATTTAAGCCGACTAATTTATTTTAAAATATCATAAAAAGTATTTAGTTCAAAAGACTACGATCATGGCAAAGAACTGAACAAAGAAAACCATGAAAGTGTATAAAAGGAGTTATGCTCCAAAAGAGAAATTATTCATATAAAATATACTGA